>OU383785.1:5368183-8313096 GCA_910950805.1 Acrocephalus scirpaceus scirpaceus
CTTCATGGATTTTCATATAGTCTAAGTAATCCCTATAAACCAAACTGATTCAAATGCACATCTTCAATCATTTCACTGCTGTTTTGCCTTCTGCTGCAGTTTTATAAAACTCTTTCTAATACATCTGTTAAAAGAAAAAAAAAACCCACAAAACAAATCAACAAATCACCCTTGAAAAAACCAGTTGATGCTGTTAAAGCTGTAAAGCTAAAAATCAGAGAACTTGTCAAGAAGACTTGCTCAGATACTGACAGGCAGCAGTATTCCGAGCTTCTGTTGTTTTAATTATGTTGTATCCTTGCTTTTTGCACCACTTTAGTTAAGGTTGTGTCAGCATTTCTGTTATAAATCCCTGTTCCCTGGGGTTTTATAACTCATTGTTAAAATTCCCTAAAGGCTGCATCTTGGCATGCAGGATTTCATCCGACAAGTGGAAACTTATCTCTCTATGTACAAACAGGGGTTGGGGATACAGCGAGTTTTCATGTAAGGGTTAAATCATGCCATTTCAAAAAGCAGAGGAAGAAAAGACAAGTTTTGTAATTTCATATATTTTTCTCTTTTATGAACAGAAAGCCAAAATAGCTTCCTCTTAATTAAACTTCTGCACCTGTCAATTCTTTTATTTTTTTAAAGGAAAAAAATAGAAGCAAATAAACAGGTAAGTTGACTCATAATGCAATTTTCCACACACATGGTCTGTGTTTTGCTAAAAAAATGTCAAACATATGTTCTATTTATATATAGTTCACCCTGCTAATAAAAAAGAAGTTTTGATCAAATTTATAGTGCCAGAATTTTGGAGCTGGGAGAAGCTATGTGTCAGATGAAAATTAGGACTTTTCAAAGTCTTAAGAATGTGCACAATACTAAGTCTAAGCTGAAAAATGAGAAGGAGAGATTTCTAGCACATCTGATTCCAAGTGATGGGTAAAAAAAAAAGGTTGAAAAGCCCACATATAGTAGCTGTAGCTACTGAGCAACAATATAGCAGGAGGTACAGTGGGACTGGATTCTGCAGATATTGTCAATCACAATCTATGCAATGTGCTTATGGAGCTGATTGTGCATTGCAGACCCTTCCACCATGTGTTTGCAGCTACAGATACTCCTACTGCCTAGTCTAAAAATTAGATCAGAAAAATGTTTTACAAAATAAGCAGCATTCACACATCTGGGTGCTGCAAGCCCAATCCTACACCGCAGTTTAGACCTGCAAATGAGTGTTATAAAATATACTGGTGACACACAAACATACAGTAGTATAGTATCTAATTAATATTTACAGCTCAAATTAAATTTAAAGTTGGCAGTCAAAATATGCTTTATTATTTGCTAAAGTTATCAGCATTTTCTCAGTTTGTGAGCAGACACATAAGATCCTTATGCTTATGTGATATATAAGGAAGGGAAGCTCATAAAACTTCATAGTCCACCTCTCTTTTGCATCATGCTGTATACGTCTAGAATATTAATATTTTAAAAATGAAATTAACTTTTTTTTTGGTAACCAAATGGAAATACTGGAAAAGAGATGAGACTTTCACTCTCATCTGGGACAAACCACTCCAGAGAGAGCTCGGGAATCCTTTCACCATCCTCTCCTCCGTATAGGTTGTACCCTGTTGATAAAATGTTTGCTCCCCTATTAAAGATGCCAAAAAGCTGATGTAAAAATATAGTTTTAAAAGTGCATATCTGTTTGATTGGAGTAAAAGCTGGCAAGCTTGCTTTTTTGGTTCTTTTAAGTGATTCAGTTTGATCTAAATTAGTTTCAAAGCTCTACTCAGTAGTAATACTCAGCCTCTATGTTCAGCACTCTACGTAGAGACTAAGGAAGGATTAAAATGAAAGCTCTGCTCTCCTATTCACAGCTCAGATTCTCCAGCTGTTTCCTGACTCCATTTTACTGCTCATGTCACAGGTTTGCTGTGAGCTGTGCAAAACCCACCTTTGCAATTAACAACACGGCGACAATCGTGCCAATAGAGTGACCATCGTTGTGCCCTTAAGTCAGACAAGAACTAGTACAAAATATTATTTTATAAGGGGAAAAAACTAATTAAAAGAAAAAGCTAATGATAAGAATTATAATTACTATTCACTACAGATGCAATTATAAGGAGATAACTTCCAATTACAGCAGCAGTGGTGAAGTAGAAGAATAATGACAATTAGTTCTTCTCTTTGCTGCCTGAAGACTGTTATTATTTAATATCCTGTGGGGCAAGACAGCATGGGTAGCCATGAAATCTGAAACAAGTATGAAAAAGGACAAATACACTAATTTTCTAGGTGTTGGAGAGATGTTGTTTTTTCCTGGTGGCTGACTGTCATTACTCCAAGTAATATTTGAAACTTGCTTCCCCATTGCACCTTGCAAACTCTTGTTTCATTTGCTATTGACCTTATCTAAGTGTTAATGTGTAATGCACAAAACTCTCTACCACTTGCCTTGTTTACACAGCTTCTAATATATGAAAGCCAGCCTGAATCTGTGACAAAGGCAAGAGAAAGGAATGTCATCTTCAACAGGGAAATAAGGAGGTGCAATGCTTCTATTGTGCAGAAACTCACGAGGACCTTCTACAGCTTCAGAAATAGAAAAGAAGATAAGCTTACTATTGTTAGAGGTAACCAAGGGTATTTTGGCATTAGGAAAAATTTTGTAAGAGCAATATATTCCTAGGGAAGATATCACATACAGACTGCAAATTTTGACAAATGCTAAATTTACACTTTAAATGTCAACTTTTGAGTGGCATATTCCAGACAACATCCAGCCTTTGGGGATCAATGAAATGGCCAAGCAATAGACAGCTCTCTTTCATGAGCTACAGGATGTACAGCAGAGATGCTATGTGTAGATGGGGAACACTGAATTTTTAGCACATTTCAGTATCCCCAGTTGTGGTGGATAGCAGCCCTGTTCTGGAAATGGATGTCACCATCTTTCCCTGGAGGATGTACATGCCTACCTCCTCGTGCGTATGGCAGGGTGGGTGACAGATGGTGGGCTCGGGAGGATTACAGCTCCCTTAGAACAAAACCAGATTGGGCGTGGACAGAACTGAGTGAAATGTTTTAGTGCCATCTGCCAATGGAGAGGAGAAACCGACTGGTCTACCTCTGCCAGCCTTTTGCAGTTCTCCTACTGTCCCTCCTCCACCTGCAGAGACACTGAGCCTCCTCCCTGCTCTCCCCCTGTCCCACTGCACGGGCACAGCTCTCGTGCCATGACCCCATGGTGGGCAACCCTAATCCTGCAGCTGGAGGTGAATGCTCAGCATTGACGTTTTCAAAACACATCCTTCAACATTTCCTCACCAGTACCTTCCTGCACGTGTGGAATATGAGTGGGGTTTTATGGTGCTGGCAGAGAGTACAGGCTCAGGACAGAGCATGGGAGCTGCCACACAAACACTGCACTGCTAAAAGTGACATATCAGTATCACAAAGGGACATCTATGGATCAGTATGGGTCCCTGGCTACATCATTAAAATCTATATCACTGGTTGCTTTTGCAAACTGAATGTGTATTCCAAAAATATGAGGAGAAGAGTTATATTTTTATGCAAAGAAAAAACAGTGAAGAATTTGGGTATTTCTGAGTAGGAAAAAGAGCCACGTAAATACACAGAAGGATGTGGTGAATTCACAGAGAAATTTGAGTGTTTCAAGTATGGCTGCCTCCATAAATGTAACTATTCATGTTAATAAAAGAAACTGGTAAGGAAGACTTCAGAATGTACTTAGATTTTGGATTTTTTTACAGCACTCTGCCACTGTCTCTTGTTAAAGCTGTGCATGTCACACATGATTCCATCTACGTGTTCAGGACCATCTATGCTAAAGCTGGTAAAGGAAAAGGGTGTGCACCCTGGGCCCAAAGCAGGATATGGGCAGAAGGAATAGGAAACATCAACACTGGTCTGCAATACACAGGAAGAACCACCTGAATTTCTATATTTATTTTGTGGAAAAGTCTGGTGATACTACTACGGATTTTTTAGCACAACGCACACAATGGGTAGATGATAAAGAAAATTACTGTTCCATTCCTGTGACCATGGTCCAAATCAGTGGGAATATTCCACCTTGCTGAAGCTCTTAAATCCATGCTGCCATGCACTGGGGATGGCATGGATCAGTCTCCTTTGAACTAGAATGTCACCAGTTCACCCAGCAGAGCACTGAGGCTCTGCACTAATCCCAGCACAGAGTTACTCTAACACAAGTAGGCAATAAATTAAATGAACTGCATTATGTACATACAACATCTGTGCCTGCCTAGACACGACTTTACCTGATTGAAAGTGAGCTCTGGGATTAAATTCCACAAATGGCTGAATCTTTACATCTCACCATGTGTTAAGTGTGTCCAGATGGCAGGTGATACACTACTATTAACAATCTACTTTCCCTTCCCTGAAGTGTCTTTGCAGCACATTGCTGATGTTATTGTAAAGATAGAGGTGATTGAATATGCAAAACATTTTAAAATAATCCTTGTGAGAAAAATGGAATGTATTCATGTGCTTTAAATAGATACATACACACACGGTGCATTTTGCAATGTTGCCAACATAGTCATTGTCCATTTACAGAGAGAAAAAGTCAGAGATAAACAGAGCTATAATAGGAGTGTACTGATTTGACTGCTTTGTGTTGGCATTTACACGTACTCAAAGCCATTCTTTTACCAGCCTGCAGAAACAGAACCCAGAGTTTTCAGCCAGGTTTTGAGATGCTTTCCTCAGAAAAGTGGTGCACATTTGAAATGATTTGTCACAAAACTTAAAGTTTGTTCATTCTTCAGCATAGATGTCATTTCAGTGTAAAGATAAGTAAAAATTGTCACCCCCACTGCATTTCCCCTGGGTAGCTCAGGTACCACAGGTCACCCTGTGATGCCTATTTAATGATTAACACAAATATGTTTAGTACAGGTGTTTCTGTAACTGTGAAAGACTGGAAAATCTGTAGAGTTCATTGGCCTTTAAACTCACACTTCTGCACGATGTGATGCAGTGGCCTAAAGTTAACATGCTGGGCTGCAGTATCAAAGATTACAGGGTCAGCATCTCCTTGGGATTCTTTTCTTACTCTGTCTCTTTATCCACATGCATTTTCTCATTTCAGCTTTTGGAAAAGACATCAGATTTTTTAAAAGAAATTAATGTAGGTGCTTAGTGTATGGCTACAAAAGCAAGCAAAATATTTGGCACATGAGTAGTTGAAATGCTTCACTTTTTCTAGCTTGTATATTTTTTTCTAAAATAGTTATATGGTGAAAGTTTAAAAGTGCAATCTATACCTATTTGATTATTTAGGATGTCTGTAATCCTTGCTATTCCATTTTATAATCCTGTCAGGTGTTCCCAGAGATCCCAACAAGGTAAAAATGAAACCCAGTGTATATAATACACAATATACATAAACTGGCAGCTGGAAATTCTTTGTCATCCAGCCATGGCCAAAGGGGCAGAGGTGATTACAGAAGACCCACTGATTCCTGAGCTGCCTAGTGTTTGTTTTCTTATGTCTTTTGGGGAATTGCCCAACAGCCTGTGCACTGGTGGGCTCTTGGATCAGACAAGAAGTGCCAGAGTCCAGGCAACTGATGCTATTTAGGAAAATATTCCTCTAACAGCATTTGGCAGAGTGGCACTGGCAGTGTGAATCAGGGCCCCATGGTATGACCAAAGCAAAGGGGGGAGCTGTGAGCCTGCTCCAGTGTCCCATGGCACAGCTGGGCAGCCACACTCCATCCCTCCACCTGGAGCTCCCTTGCTCCATTTCTCCTCTGCATCTGCTGCTCCATCACCTGCTTTGTTACTGCTGCAGTAACTGCTTGCACAACAATATCCCACAACTTTTTCTTTCGTTTCCTCTTTTTTAACTCTTCACTATTCCCGCTGTTCCTAACAAGAGACAAGTTCCTCACCTCACTTTCTGTTCCTGGGAGTTCACCACTGCCAGGTGCTGCCCTTCCCTTTAGGGCAACTCCCTGGCTGCACTTGCAGGTGTTTAGTGCATTCATCCCCTCAGTGCCACGTAATAGAGACAAACATCACAGCCCTAATCAATAGCTGTCCTCAGGGAGCCTTTTGTAGAATTCTGTTTAGAAAAAGTATGTGGAGCTTAACCTTAGGTCTCAACAAGGAGGCACGGCTCTCAAGTTTTATTGATTGAAAAAATAATATAATGCCACATAAAAACGCAGGTTGTAGGGCAAAGGGAGAGTTTTGTAAGAATCACACACTCGACAGGTTGAGTTCCTAATCTGAACTCAGGTAGTGACACTTCTGCTTTTATAAAATTCTCATTGCAAAAGGTGCTCCCCTCCACCCAGGACTCAAATAGCAGTTGACAATACTGTTATCTATCTAGCTAGCTAGCTAGCTAGCTAGCTATTCATCCATCCATCATCTATCATCTGTCTATCACCTATCTGTACATCTATCCATCATCTACTTATCTGTCATCTATCATCTATCTATCATCTATCAGTTTTCTATCATTTATCTATCAATCGTCTATCTATCTATCTATCTATCAATATCTATCTATCAATATCTATCAATATCTATCTATCTATCTGTCTATCTGTCTATCTATCACCTCTACTTTGTTTGCTTAGCACAAGCAATGGAAAACCAAGTACTGTTTCCTTGAGAAATTTCTTGGCCACGTTGAATGAGAAAAAATTGCTGAGGATGGTTATTTTATTGAGGCAGGCTAATGAATGAAGCTAGTGTATCAAAATATCAATGTTGTATATGTGCTTAAGTATTTCACTGAAATACTTTGATTAAATTTGTCATTCAGGAAGTGGTTAATGCAGCTATAATTGAGTTGCACTGAACTCTTTCTTTTCTTTCCCACAAAGAAATTTGAAACACAACTGTTTTTACTACGCTTGTCTTAAGCAGAAACCGTGAGTTTTATTCCACTATGGCATGATTTTGCAGTATTACAAAATTGGGACCAACACAAAACCATAATATTTGTATGTATTAATGAACTAAATATTTTACAGGTTAGGGACACATAGAATGTGAGAATTTCTGTGTAAGGAACATATGAAGTGCTGTAAAAATGCCACCTCACACAGAATTCCCTGCCTCATACGTGTGTTGTAGCTATCCTAGTTTTCAATAATAATAACAACAAAATAACAAAACAATTTTATACTTTATTTTTCCAGTGTCCTCCTTTTATGACCTTCTCTATGCTTAAGAAGCATTAACCCGTTATGCTTCACATATTTTTTGGTTTACTATTATTATCATAACATCATAACAGCATAACACTAAATCTCTATGATAAAAATATTATTAAACTTTTGCAGATAAGTCTCTGGAGAAGAAATTAGATCATGTGGCTTGACAAGGCAGCAGCAGAACACAAAGCTCTTCACTGTAACTAAACTGACCAGGAATACACAAATCTCTTTATTTTTTGGTAGTTAAAAAATAAATAGAGAAGTAGATTCTTATTTCTCATCATAGTGCTGTCACCTCCCAATCTGGATTTACACTGACACTCTCTAGGGCAGGATTAAAAGTTATGGAACAGCTTCTGTCAAAGCAGCAGCTCTGTGAGCCAGAGCTGCTCTGTCTGCCTAAGGAAGGGATATGGTAAAGGTCTAACCTCTCAGTTTTGGGGAGTTGGAAGAAAATGCCCTGATGCTATCAGCTGGTAAAAATAAACACATTCTTTAATACAAATGTGTTTCCCTTTAAAGAAAGTGCTTTTGTTACTTTTGTATATCTTTATGCAATGAGAAGCTTATAAAAATTGTATTTCATACAACAAAAAATAGGTATAAGCCATGATAGTATTTGATAGATGACTGAAAGAATTTGTCTTTTCAGTCCTGAGTATTCTGCTCACTTGGCATAAAGAGAAATCTACATATCGACCCCAAAGCAGTGCCAACAGGATGGGCACACAGACCTTAATACCCAGAGCTGAGCAGCTCCTGTCAAGCCTTTCAGATCCACCATAACCCACTGCCTACTTGGGATGAGGTCACAACACTCAGATTTTTTAAAAGCTTTGTTTGTTTGTTTGTTTGTTGGGGTTGTTGATTTTTGTTCTAAACAACACTACTGTTTGTGAAATTCTTCCTCTTCTGGGGTGCCAAGATTTGAAGTAAATGGTTGCAGAAATTTCTTGAGAATATAGGTGAGAATTATTAGATAAGTAATAAAGAATGACTTTAACCAGGAGAATAAATAACAGCCTCTAAGTATCACTCATACCAGTGTACCACAAATGATCGTTTCAATCATTATTGTAATTATTCCTGTAACAGCTCTGGAAAGAATAATTAGTCCTTAGCAACCATTAAGGAGGGAAGAAAAGTGAGAAAAAAGAAAATTAGGCTTGCATCATTTAAATAAAAAGTTCATGTCTAAGAATGAAACAAGAGAAAAAATTAAAAATGCACATTGTTTTATGTATATGCAATATAGAACTATATTAATTCCAAACTGAAATATGCATGAAGTATTGAAAGATCGATGTGGAATCTAAAATATCAAAGCTAATTAAGAAAATTAACCATTTGTTATTTTACTGAACATGCATGTAATTAGAATTACAACAGCATGATATGTGCTTAGAGAAAATTGAAATACAACACCAGTGTGAGAGTTCTGCACAGAACGGGAAAATTGGCTGTGAGGGAAGAGAAACCAAGTTTACTTTAGGATCTTTCCTGCGAGGGGAGGGATGACAAGTGTGCTTCCTTGGCTTTGCTGCTTGTTTTCCTCTACTCTGTGGCACACTGTCAAATCTGAAATGGCCTTAAAATTCAACCAGTCCCTCATTCAGGATGAACAAATGAAATACGTGAAAGAGGATTATTGTGATAAGAATCACCACCAGAATGATTTTTCAGCAAGAAATTATATAAAAAGTTTTTTTCTTCTATGTTTCAAATTATTCTCTTTTTGCAAACATACAGGTAGATGCTCATAGGTGTATATAAGTGAAGTATGTAAATGTGTTTACTCTTTTACCAAAGATGTGCATTTTAATCTCTGTTTGTTCTAGCTTATTCACTTCAATTGAAAAAGGAAAATAATTCCTGTCATTACTGTGAGGGACAAACTGTGCTGGAAAATACTACTTTACTTTTTTAGCCTCACACTTGACAAGGGTCTTGCAGCCCCTGGTGATGCTGAAGAGCTGCCACAGATGGACAGTGAAGAGTGTTTCCTTTCAAAAGCACAGGTTTAACTCCCAGCAGGTCCTGCTGAAGCACAAAGGACAGTGAGGCAGCAGCTGATGGGAACCTGCCTCCATGGTCCCTGTCCTGACTGCCCAGAATGTTCTCATGGCATTTTCAGCTTCAATGTTCTATAAACCTTCCTCTGCTCTATGGAGAAATAATAGTCCTACCTTTAAAAGGCTGGCCCTTGGCCTGGGAAGAAGGGTGATGCACCACAATAATTATGGACATTTTGTCCAGGAGGGTTGGTTTGTCTGTGTGGTTTTGTGCTTTGCAGTAGAGGGCCAATGTGACAAACAGCATTTTTTGTTCCAAAGTAAGATGGCTACCCTGTAGTAGAATCAGTTTAAAGAAGATTTTTGTCATTGAACTGGAAAAGAAAAAGATAGGCTTGTCACTTTCCCTCATTTTTTTTGTAGAGAAGGAGTATGTTAAAGATTTCAACAGTGATATTCTTAGACAACTTCGATTTCACATGAAAGCATGTTTCTGCCTCCTCTGCCTCTCCTGTACTGTATTGATAGGTCTTTGGTTGTGCCTACTGTTGTGAAGAAAATTAGCTCTTTCTCATTTCCACTTCAAAACACTGCCTGGCAGGACCCTCCTCTTCCTTACCTCAAATTCGTGTAGTTTAGAAAGTGCCTTAGAGGAAGATTCTGGTAAAAGTATGAATACAGTACATGATTTCAGGAAGGAATAAAACCACATCTGCATATTCATGTATATATTAATGCACACACACAAATGTACATAAATATTTATCATATGTGCAAATATAAATATGTGTGTATACATACAAAACACATTGTATGTACATGTGTATTAATATACAACTAAACATACAAAGCTCAATGCAACACACAGATACCCAATCTAATATTCAATTAACTTGCAATCAGAAGCTGGATTACTTTGTGTGCTCACATCCTCGTGAACATTTGTCCTTTTCAGCCCAAACCACAAAGATTTTATAGCTATGACTGTAAGAGTAATAAAATTAAAATAAAACAATTATTACTATCATCATCAAATTGAAGGATGGGAGGATAAGTACACTGCACATGCTTTGAAAACGCCTTTTCCTTTGCCACTGAGGACATGTCTGCTCTTTACCCAAATGCCAATGATTGAGGAGGTGTGGAAAATTGTGCACAAGGTACTCCCATGCACTGAAGCGAATATTTCCTATGTGGCATGTCCCTGTGGCCAGAAAACAAAGTGACTCCATGATTTATTAGCAATCAAACAAACTGTGCATGGATTCTCACACTCCTCGTATTGCCTTGAATATTCTATACAGAATGGCACATGGTTTTCTGCATACAGATAGATCCCTGTGCAAATCTTGCAAACTGTGCACTTGTTCAAAGTATATCTTAAGCAGAAACTATGACTAACTCTCAAATTAGTTATGTAAAAATTATAAAACAGTAGTCAAATAAGTAAAGAAATATGAGGGAAATCAAAGTTGTATGGGAATATATTTCTAGAAATGACTTTTTACATGTCACTTGAGCATATATCTCTGGAAAGGAAAAACCTTTCTGATGGAAAAGTAAAACATTGATTATTATTAATTATTAATTTTTCTAATAAAATCTTTGTAGGTCAGCACTATTTGAAATCTTGAGTTGGGCTAAATTATCAGATTCTATGGATGTATTAATCTACAAGGTTCTTTGTGAACAATAACCACTAACAATTAATCCATCACTTTCCTGCTTTCAGATAGAAAAACTGGAATGGAGTTACAGTCAGGACTTCTATCTTGCTTTCCAATGCCATGTTCTACTTTTAAAGGTAGAAAACACAACTTTTAGATCTTAGAGCTCTGATTAGATTTCCAGCCAACTCTCTCTACTCCAGATGAAATAAAAAGTCTCAGTTATTCTGACAGCGAAATCCCTACAATTTGCTTCTGAACTGTTCCTTTTAAGTAATGAAACCATATAATTGTCTACCAAGCTTCAAAATCTTCCACTATTTTTTCTGTTAATGTCTGCATGGAAAAGAATCCCAGTACAGAGTGGACTTGTAAGTAATTTCTGGTTTTCCAGTGATTAACTGGGTAATCACAGTTTGAATAATCCCAGTCTTTTCATTTGTGACTAATTACTATGTACAGTTGTAAAGACTGTGGATAAAGCAGGAAGGCAGGAAAGATGACTTGCTGAAAGCATTCTGAATTGTCTTGAGGAAAACTTCTCATTGCTCTGCCTTACCTGTTTGAGTAATAGTGTCTGGCAGTGCTGCATAATGTGTGCTCATTTTTGGAAGTTTGAGTGTTTTGGATTTGGATAATTATACTGCAAAACCACAGGATTCAAAGGGTAAGGGCTGGGAAGTGTGGGGTGTGTTTGCTGTATGCTCAGTGCATCTCTCAGGCATGGAACTCACTCTGTATCTCAGTCAATTACATAGCACTAACCTTTGTCTTTTACACCATTCTGTTACTGTTTGGTTTTAAACAGTTCCAAAAACCTCCTTAAATGATTAGGAGGGACAGAGACTTTTAGGTAGCTGGGACTCTGGCTAGGCACACCCTTCAGTCACACAGCTTTGTGGGTTCTTTTACAGGAACAGCAGATCTGGTCCAGAATAGATGGAATATGACAATTATCAAACGGGCCAGAGTGGAATGTAAGGTTTGATTTCATCACTGTACATACTGTAGAGGAGATGTTCAGAGGTAAAACTCCGTCACTGCCTGCACATTGGCAAAAGAACTTGCATTCAGCAAACATAGGTAAATGCAAATACCAAAGCTGGCACATGTAAAAGGTTATGGATGTGCCTCAAAAGGCACTTGATAATGCAGATGAATAAATATTGTATATTGTAACTAACCTCCTTCATGCAAGCCACCAAGCAAAGTGAAAATAACAATATAAACACATTTCTCAGTGTGATCAGCACGATGAGAAGTCTCTTTCGTTGAGATAATTTTATTTCTATTTTCTTTTTGCTTTTATAAAGACCACTGATTTGTGAATTGAGTGAACCATTTCTACAGGTATTTATTGATTCAGGTGGAGACACAGTTATCAGAAAACTCCATGCCAAAGAAATTGAAAGCCCCTGCCGAGAAGATGCAGTGTGAATATTTCCCAGGGCTAATTTAACCCTGTAGAGCAGTGGCCCTGTCACACCTGCAAGAACAGATAATCAGAGGATGCTGAGAGCACACGGAATCAGCCCAGGGCCACCAGCCCACGCTGGCATCACCCAGGGCTGTGACTCCAACAGGAGCCGAGAGGGCAGCAGCTGCTCCTTGCAGATGAAGACCTCAGGGACACACATTTCTACCTCAGCAAGCAAAGATCACCCAGAGGGGCTTTCCAAGCCCTGAGCTGGGTGCTGTGAGGGCAGCAGCAATGCCGTGGGGGTTGCCCCGACAGGCTGGCTGGGCAGGGAATGCCCCAGTCAGGAGCTGTCTGCCTTGTGTGGGTAGTTAGCTGTCTGCCATTAATTGTAACAGCTTGGTTCCATTAGCACCAACAGCTGCACCTCCTCCCAGCTTGAGCCCTTATTAAGGAAAAATCCTTTACAGCATGTTTACTCCTGACCACTGCATGAACGGACTTCAGACTTTCAGACTTTCAGAAGGCTGCTCGTGGTTTAGGGCAAATAGCTGATTCCAAAAAAAAAACCACCACCAAAACCCAAAAAAGAATGTAAAGAACAGCATGACTTTCATACACCTAGACCTTTACATATGGACAGGGGAAAGAGAACTTGCTTTTGCTTTCTCTGACATACTTGGAATTCCTGAAATTTAAACCAATTCGAAGGGAAAATTATGTAATTTAGACTTTTGAGAAAATAGAAGCTACCTATTTAAGACCTTCTTGGGCTAGTAATAGAAGTTTGTGTGCTGGAAACCTTCTTTGAAATAAACCTGAAGCAAGTTAGCTGGCAGGTAGGTTTGTGCTGCAAGGGATTCTGACAGCCTGTCAAAGTTCCACTTTTCTCACATTCAATCAACCTCTCTCTTCTAAAGAAAGCAGAAAATATGTCAAAATGACAGCTGCCGAAGCATAGCGGGAGCAGCAGCCAGCTAACTGCTAGGCCTATTACCTTAGGAAAAAATCAGGGAAAACTTGTGTAAATGGCACACACTGAATAGGCTTGTAATTTGTCTGGTCAAGTAATGACTGAATTAAAGGCTAATTAACCCTTCAGCTACTGTTACTAATGCCTCCACAACTATTTTTTTATTATTATTATTTTGAGGTTTTGGCTCATATAGCAGCAACAAACTGATTTACAATGGGATTACTTTGATGCTTCTAATGACTTTCCAAAATTAATTTGCCACAACATTGAGTAGAATTAATTTGAAAGCAAATCCAGCAGAGACAATAATATAATTATATGGGATTTTAAACTGCCATATTATATTGGGTCAATATAATCTTGATGATCTTAAAAGCTGGAGGAAGAAATAACAATGTTTGTTTGTTTGAGGGCTCAGTTACTGCTAATGCTCCTGCTCAGCAGAACTTTCTATGTGCAGAGAGCATCACACCCTCACCTAACCTGCTCAGATTACTGCAGGGGATCCGGTTCAGATCTCTGTCCCATTTCCTTCCATTCAGTCCTGGGTTTGCTAGCAGTAAATTCTTTTGGTAATGGCAAGAACCTGGTCTTAGACTGGAAGGCTTAAATGCATGTTCTGCAATTTCTCTGAAAACTCTGTCTTTATACCTCAGCTAAACCTTCCTGGAATCTCAGGACAAAGAAAGGCAATGCTCTGACTGCATGGCTCAATTTCAAAAGTCTTCTGCAAACAACAGAGCTCCTCAAGCTTCTCACAGAAAGGTCATAAAAGCCTTTCTCTGGGAAAATCTTAAGCAACATAAATATACAGGAGGCTCCTGACTGTAAAGGTGTGTGCACACAGAGAGTGTGAGACAGGAACGTGGAGCTCCCAAAGATAAAGCTGCAGGGTGGATTTGTCCTAACACCTTTAGCTGCAGACTTTACCCTTGACGTCTTGTACTTCAAAGTTTGAAAATGAAATGGCATTAGGCTTTTTTTATGAGCGTGGGAAGCTTTAGATGGACAAGATACAAACACCGTAAAATAAGACTTGTGAAAAGCAGAAAAATGGTACTGAGAATTATTTGTTAGAACTGGAAACAATACATCCTATCTTCCCATTGTGGGAAAGAATGAGTGATATATGTTATGTCCAACCCCCTCTTTAGTTGCTTTTAGTGCTTCTAATTGCACAGCTTCTAATGCAAAGTAAAAGCAGGCTTAGTCTACCACGGAAATCATCTCACACAAAATCCAACCACTTCAATTTATATGGCTTAATCTTTACTCAGCAGATCCTGCTTAAGTTTTGAAGTGCAGAGTGGAGTAAATCTCCTGTTAAAGGCTGTAGTCATTTACTTGCTCACAGTGGCTGAGAAACAGTGTGGGATGGGAATCTCTCCTCTGTTACACTGAGCTGTGCTATAAGGCTCTGAGAGCAAATTCCCTCTAAATAATTTCTAAAGGAGAGGCTTCCAGCAGTGAGGCATGTTTGCTTGTGTTATATGAGCACCCTAATTACTCCACAAAGAGCATTATGTTCTCATACCCAACCTTTGAGAAAAATTACATTGACGCTGTGGTGATAAAAATGGGAGTAAGCAACAATCCCAAGAAAATCAAATTCAACAAGCCATTCTTGCTGTAGCCAACTGTGCAGGCTTAGTCACAGCCTCGACTTTCACATACCTCATTTAGAGAGAACAAAAAGCTGGTTTCCCTGTATATTACTGCAAACAGCCCCCACACAACCCTTAAACCTGCTTCCCTTAGAACTTCCATCTGCCTTCTTATTTGCCTTTGCTGGGGAAAGCAGCAAAAACTTTGACCTGGTCTGACACATCCATCATTCTGTCCCATTTTCTTCATTAAGAATGCTTGACAAGCCTAAATTCCAACATCAAAATAATAATCAGCAAAGAAATAGCAAACTAAAGGACTACACTTTTGTCCTTTGTTTTTAGGAAGCTTCCTTTTCAAATTGTTTAGTGGCACTACAAAAAAAAAAAAACCCAAAACAAAAAAACCAAAAACCAACAACCAAGAAACCAACAAAAACAAACCAAACAAAAAAAATCCCAAACCAAAGAACCCTCATAATTAAGGCCTCTGCAGAGTCATGGCAGCCCTGGAGGATTTACCTGTAAGAGCTCAGCACTGCTCATTAATTCCAATTCTCAGGCTGTTAAATACAGCTAAGCTCAGTGCAGGATTACAAATTTAGACAGGAAGAGAAAACCAGGTCCCTGTTCTTTACAAGTGCTCATATTTTTATTTAGTTTTAACACACTTCCCTGTGTAGGGTCCTGAGCTATTTCAATCTCTCTGACTCAATGCCTGTGTCAATCACGAGCCAAGCACTTCATGAAGACAAAAGTCTTCACCTGACACTAATTCCTGATGTGGTGAAAACACACTGAGGGGATTTTGTAAATAGTTATTTACCAGAATCTGTAATTAACACATCTCTTATTAAAACAGGATCATTTGCATTCTTTTCAAAATTGACTTTCTAGGCAGAGCTTCAGTGACCTGCCTGGAAAAGGAAGATGACAATATCCAAAGTAGTTCCAGCAGCACAGCAAGCACACAGTGACTGCAGCTTGGTGAAGGCCCTACCCTGAATGATGTGCCCTAGAGCCATTTACTAGGGCAGAGGAAGATGTGGGAGAAAAAGAGACCATTTCTGTGTAATCAGAAAGCATCAAAAGATAGGAGAGGATTTATTTAGGATGCATGAGCTACATGCAGGCACCAGGAAACTAATTGGAACTTGCATGTGACAAGCTCAGCCTCTAATTATGATGTATGAAATTATTTCCCCATATCTGTGAGGTACTTGGAAAAAGGGTTCTGCTGGAGGCTCGTGATGACATCCGGTGCTCCTGGGTGAGAAAAGCAAAATCAGAGGTATGATCCTTCCATTTAGCTGAAGAATATACCAATATATGGTTCTAAACACCATAAAACATACCCATGCTCTGTCCCTCATTCCTAATTTCAGGGCTGCAGAGCTCCAGCTTGATGCACACAGCTTGATTATAAAGCAGTCTGTCTCCCTAGATGTTGGAGGTGACATGCTCCCCGCCTAAGGGATTAACCAGGAGGGGAAGTTGATCTGAATATCCTGGGGAAGCAGAGTTCTATTGACTCCGTGAATCTCAGAATTGCTCATGCAGTAAAACAGGAGTTTTATCCAGCAGGAAAATGAGATCAAAATCTCTCAAGGGACCATGGAAACTCCTGCACCGCATAAATAACATGATAATCATCACACCCTCCTATAACTGCCTGTACTTAGATTGAGATCAGGAAAAAAAAATGCAATTATAGATATATAGATCTACAGCTTACAATACAAGGACATTAGTCAGATCCATTTTGCTAATACTTCCCAATGAGATATTCTGATCCAGAGGTAATTTAAAAGGAAAAAAAGAAAAATTCTATTTTGGTTGCCATGTTAAAAATAGTGGCCAAAATATATACATTGTTTCTTTTACTGTTTTTAAGACTTGTCAGCAAAAAAATGAAACCATTTTTAAGCAAATAATGTGACATTATTTTAAAAATGTCATTGGAAAATTTTGAGTAAATATCTCAAACCAAAAATATTTAATTTAAAATTAATGATGCAGTATATATTCTAAAAGATGTTACTGCTCTCTGCCAAAATCTGATTCTAAGTAACCCACGCTTTTAATCCTACGTTATGACAGCAATTTAAATATTTCTGCAAACCTAAAATGCTTAATGAGTTCAATATAAACATGCAAAATATTTACTAAACTTATATTCAATGATTTCCGCACAAATATACTCAAATATTTCAATATCTTTACCTTAAAATGGGATTTAATTTAGCGGTTTTCCAAAACTGCAAATGTATTTTTCAGAAAGGATGATGTTAAGGTAACACACATATTGTGATCTCTTCCAGTTTTTCTTGCCTAGAAAAGATATATACTGTATTTCCTGGTGAAACTGAAGACTTTCAGAATCAAAATAAATTAATTTTAACTGACTTATTTCCATGAAGTATGTTCAACAATGATCAGCAGAGAACAATAATCTGTGTTATATGTTCTGTTCTCAGTGGGACATTTAGAAACCTCACACCAAGAAATTTTGAAAATGAATTCACCACTGAATTTAATTCACACCTCAACTAAGGGACTAAAATATATTAATATACTTATTTGGTAAATATATTAAAAAATACTTCATTCTGTATGGAGCAGCAGATTAAGTAACCCTTATGGCTTATTAAGGAAAAAAAATCTTCTTGTGCCTGTGTCTCTGATACACATCAGAGATTTCATGGGATGCTGCCAAGATTTCCTCCTGTATGTGACTGTCAGTTTTCCAGCTACTGTTTAAGATAATATGTTTTGGTTCATCAAATGATTGGATCTAAGCTTTAATTTGAAAAGCCTTCATCTTCATATGTTGCTATACTTCTGTGAATTAGTGCAGCTTTAATTTTATCAGTATGATACTTGGGGATGCACGAAATATCTCTTCTTAGACCAACAGAAAACCAATTCTATTTGAGAGAGAGAAAAAAAAAATCTATTAACAGACATCTAGTGCTTTCACAGAATTGATTCTTTTATGGAGCACTGGCACTTTTGGATGACCTGGCAGCAACAAAATCAAGGTGGTCTGTGCTATTTGACAGTTAGACAATCATTTATTCACACAAGCCTGCTAAGCTCTTTTCGAGCTCCTGCAGGAGGAGAACTTCAATTAAGAGTGAAGAGTAAGTTGTCCCTGATGTTATTACAGTCCAAATAAAAGCAGGCTGCCCACCTCTCCTGTCATCTCAAGTTTTCAAGATATGACTCACAGCTCTTTTTTTCCAAGAGCCACCCACCATGCATCCCCCCAAAACTCTGCTGTCTCTCCACACTCCTGAGGGACTGGATTCCAACCCCTCCAGCTGGGTGGAGCATGTGGCACTGCAATAAAAAGAAGGAGAAAAACAAAGAGGTGTCTTTGTCTTTGTTTTTCACAACGAACTGTGTTCAGTGAAGCGGGTGGGAAACCTTCAGACTCCTTTGTTTAAAAAGAGACTGCAGAAGTCACAGATCTTTCATCCCTTCCCTCTGCTCCTTCCTTCCATTCTTGTATAATGCACGTCCCCTCCAGGAGGAGGCCGTAAACAGTGGGTGCTCACCAGTGCAGGTGGGTGACCTTTGAAAACCTTGTTCTTGTTGCCTCGATTTCACTTTTTTTCACCGTTACAATTATGGCAGAGTTTATTTAGAATGCAAGCTCTGCACTGACTCCAGCCTTGTGCTGAGCCCTCGCTGTTCGAGTGGGCCATGTGACGCTGTTACTGCTGCAATATTAGCACATGAAAATGGCTTTTTGGCAAACAAGTAAATCAGAGACAAAGCATGCTATGCACAGACTGTAATTATGGCTGCATACTTTTTCATCATGGAGTGAAAAAATTTAGAACAGTATTTACTGTTGTAATTAAACTGATTCCCCCAAGAACGACAATGAACTTTAGGAGGTGATAAATAAACGCAGCAGCAAGCTGTTCCTTTGAGATTTACACTCTGATGGTGAGATCTCATGAGTTCCTAGAGAGAGAAGAAGAAGGTAGGTTCATAATTTATCTTCTTCAGATCTGGTCCAAAACCTATTAGAGTCATAAGAAGTCTTTAAGTTGATTTTGCCCAAAGTTCATTCTAAAATTGTTTTATTCTTGAAATATGGGTTTTAATTTTCTAACGTTAAAATTAAACCAGAAATTGCTTATCATTTCCCTTTGAAATAAAGGGTTTAATATTTACTTTAGGTTAAAATGATTTCAATATTTTTCACACACATTTTCTGCAAAGAAGCAAAAAATATTTTATGACCAACAGCAAAGATACTTTTTATAGATCTGCACAGCCAGCATCAAGAAATATTTAAGAAAATTTGAAGTGTATATAACTGGACACAATTTTTTTTTTAAAAAAACTTCACATTTAAACAAGAGGGCAAGAGATCTCCTTTCTGAATGCTTATTTAAAGGTCTATTTCTCTCTTCATGCACATAGATGCTATGGTTTTCTCCAAGCAACAGAGAAATGAAACATTCATCAGTGACTTATAACTCTGGTAGTGCTGCCAGTGACCTTTGGGCTCTTGGATAGGAGAGGACAGGAACGTGGGGCTGGTTCAGGGCTGGGACCTCACCCTTTGAGTCCTGTGCCTGTAATGACAATGTTTATTTCTGCTGCCCATTTGGGGAAACATTCCAGAGGAGGAAAAATGATCTGTCAGCCTTATGGCTGAAACAGATGCGAATGTGCTGCAAGCATCAAGGTGGCTGCCTACAGACGGGGGAGAAATAATTTGTATCATATGATTTAATTTGATTGCCAGAGTTGTGTTTCCTCCTTCTTTATTCAACTTCTGTATTCAGTATGGCCTTTTTTACAATGAATTTTCTTTACAGCTTTCTCCAGCACATTTAATTCAACAATCATACTTCTGATTGTATGGGGTAAGAAGTATCTAGCTCCTCCTTGAGAAGACAGAGAACATGAAAGGTGACTGGTTTTGGGAACTGTTTCTTTCTCATCTGCCCAGCAGCTCTGCTAAAGGCACGGCAGGTTACAGTATTATCCCTTGGCAGTGGCAGCCCAGCTCAGCCCTTAGTCAATAAATAGAGGAGGTGCCTGGTTTGGCTTCTGGCATGGTGATTCCTGGAGCTGTTACACACAGCTGGAGTTTATTGAAACAATCTTCCCCACGACTTGGGGTTCCTCCTGTAGTACTGGTGGCCACTTGCATCAGTTTATAGAGACAAGGAAAACTCACCACAGTCAGCAGTGATATTTGTACAGAACACTGACTCTGTGGGAAGAATAAAAGGGGACTTGGGAGAGGGAAGAATGGATGAGGCTGAGTGCATGAAGCCTGGCATTTCATAGTTTCTTGCTCAGGTCTCTTCCATAGAGATAAGGAGTTTATTGGACAAAAGCATTTTCAGAAATAGGTTTTACTGCTGTATATTCACTAAGTGAGAATACCAGAAAGGATATACTTGTTCTTTATTTCAGGTAATGTCTGAATTCAGATCCTTATTTTTGAGTGTCTACTTTTTTTTTTTTTTTTGCAAACAAAGGTATCAGTCATCTGATATTATTGGTGAATCAATTACATAATTTTTCAAGTTGATCCTCATAGTACAACAAAATAGGGTACTATGAAGCCAAGTTTTTAAGAAACTAAATATTTGATGGACTAAGACAGATAAACCCCCATCTATTTGGTCTTTAAAAGCTAGACAGTTACTTCTAGTGCAGTGACAAGCAGTTACTCTCCCTTTCAATCCCCCCCAGAATGAACAGACTAGTTGGACAAGACAGTAATTAACAAGGGAGTAACACACTGGCTTTTTAAAGACACAATGTGAAAAGAATCCCACCTGAACAAACTTACAGGCTAAATTTTTCAGATGAAAGGACAGGTTCCTGTGATCAAAGTCTGAATTTCTAACAAACAGACTTACATTTTTTCACAGTAACAATAATAACAGAGAGGATTAATTAATCAGCTTTTTCAGCCCTACCTAAATCATTATTTTCTTTCTAATCACAACTCAGCAGTTTTAATAGAGCAGAAACAAGAATTTGCACGATCTGGTCTTAAGTATATTAGCTTTGTTCATTCTGAAGCAACTCATACTCCCTCTAGGGATGTACATTGTCACTTTATTTAGTTATTCTACCTATTTTTACTTTAAAAGAAAAAGAGCATCTTTGACAGAGACTTCTGGCAACAAACTCAAGGCATCTCACTGTTAGATGTATTCTGATCACAAAGTTTCCTTCTAGCTTGGTGGTGAATATAATAAGATGCACTCCTTGTTGTGTAAATTACAGCTACTGGAGCAAAACCAAAAAACTGATATGATAAAAAACCACGTTGAAAGCTGCTGTCTGGTGTACCTGACATAAAATCTTAAACTGAAGAAAGAAATCCCCAAACTCAGTGTGGACACAGCTTGCTGTGTCTCATAAAGGTTCTTGCTATTGACTCAAGTTGTTCTTATGTAGAAAGGTTTTATTTTTGTGGAAAATCAAAGTCTTTTGAGGAGTAATGAAAAGAAGTCAAAAAAAGTCAACATCTTTTCTCATTAGCCATTCATCTTTGATGACAGTATGTGGTTCTAATTCTGAGAACCTTGAATGAATAACTTAAGATTTCTTCTAAACAGTAGAGAGGTTAGATAATCCAGACCAGAATTCGTACTCCATCTGACATTAACCCATGGAAAAAGAAAATCCTCTCTCAGGATCATTTTATGCGGTTTTGTAAGCTGTAATAGTCAAAAGGATGGAACACAGCAGAGTGCCTGATTATCTGGAGGTGTGAGGCCACAATAAAGGAGAACTTTTTCTGCTTGAATCCATGCATCTGCTTTAATACAAAGAAATAGCATAAAATCTAAGGAAGGATTGGTATGCAATGGTAAATATGGTGGCCTACCACAGCTGTGATTGAAGCAGATGCCAGAAGAAGGAAGTATGGAGCCACACAAAGCAAAAAAACCTGAAAAGTTTGCAAATCTCATGTAACTGAATTGCATGGATAACTTGACAGCTGGAGATAGTCTTTATTAAAATTGAGGCAAAGAAAGATACCTGGGAGGAACAAAACCTGAGGCCTGGAGACTGCAGGAGTGCCTAAGGGTACCCACCCTGGCAGCAAGCACTGAACAAGTGGAATTGTGCCCAACTGCTCACAGCATACCTTTGGCTCCCATAAATTTGTGGCTTAACCAAGAGAATAATTTATCTTTCTTTCTAGATGGGTGCAACACATACTTACTGGTTATTTTTGAACATTGAAGATGAAAACACTCTAAAGAAGCAATGTTTAAAAGACCACAGCATGCTTTAGAGCTTTAGGAAAGTAGATAAATGTTTTTCATAGCCTTTAAAATGGAGCACAGAGGATAATTAATAGAGACACTGAACTTGTAATAGTTAAGAATAGAAAATAGGTCTCCTGTAGGACTGCATAAGAACTATTACTACTTCCCAACAAAGATAAACTGTTAAAGTACTCCTCGGGTTTTTTTTGTTTACTCTGACTGTTTCTCAAAACAGCCTCATTTTCAAGATTCATTTCTGCAATTGCTTTCAGCATACTCATTTTCTGTACACAGGAAGAAACACCTCTGTCTCTTTTTGCCCTGTACAATGAATAAAAGATCTTCAGTCTTTCTAACCACAGTCCCCTTGGCTCAAGGTGGTTATGTGCTGTGTAACAGAAAACAGAGAAACTTTGTAAAAGGGTATTTCCAATAAATGAGGGCCATTTTCTTTCAGGTTTTATCCTGTCATATTCTATTCACAGCTCTTTACTAACAATGCAGTTCATGTTGCATTCATCAATATGCCCTATACTCTATTGTACAGTACTTATGCTGACATTAATAATGTACATACTGATAATGCTTTCCATTCCGAAATGTCCTAAAGCACTTCCCTAAACACTGCCCCAACCTGTAAGTGAATGCAGCTCCCACACACAGCCCTCTGCAAGCAAAGGGTGACAACACCCTTTGCAAGGTCAGTTAACATACAAAGGACAAAAACAATGCAAATACATGTGGGGTGCACCACAGCATCTCACAGCACAGCAGAGCTGATTTCTGAGGGTGAAGACTGCGAGCTGACAGGATTGTCCATCTGGAGTGAACTGAGGGGACACAGCTTTGGCCAGTGTGCATTCTGCCTCATGGGAGCACTGCCTTTAAAGAACAACTGGAACAGGGTTTGAAGAACTGAGCA
This sequence comes from Acrocephalus scirpaceus scirpaceus, assembly GCA_910950805.1. Lineage (NCBI taxonomy): Eukaryota > Metazoa > Chordata > Aves > Passeriformes > Sylviidae > Acrocephalus > Acrocephalus scirpaceus. Next base: position 5,391,279 of record OU383785.1, read on the forward strand.
TTTGTAAAGACATAAAATAAGAAGATACACACATATTACTGAATTGTTAAAATTTCGATTTTCTTGGCTGGTCACTTCCTAACCCTACTGAACTGGCCTGCCTACCCATCAGGCTTATCCTGAACAGAAAACCTAGCAAGATGATAAATATTATCCTGGGGGTTTTTTGGTTTTTTTGTCTCAATATTTATTTTTTCATATTCGTAATCTTTTTCTCTGGTATATGCTGTGACCAGAAACACTAACACCACAAAGAGAGCCAGAGCTTATGTCTGAACCAATCAACACCACACAGATCTTACAAAAAATTCACTTCTCTTATGACATTTTCCTCTTAAAATCTAAAATATAACTACACAAAGATTTCACATAAATAAGAACTGTAAGTACATGTAGCATTGTATAAAGAATGGCTGTACTTGTAGGGATGCCCAATAAAATCAATACTTTTGTCATTGTATTGTGAGTTGTTATTTAATCATTTAATTGACTTAATGTAAAAGTGTGAAGTGATGACTGAGACAAATCTCCACTGTGTGAGTGGAAAAATGAGTCAATAGAATTAGAAAAACTGACAGGCTGCATTCAGAGGTAAATGCCAATGGGGATGGCTTTGTCACATTAAAATTTGGGACAAAACTTAGCAGAACAGTATAACAAGGGAAACCTGATTCTGATTTTCTTTATTCCAAAGCAAGAAGTGCTTTATGAAAGTAACTTCACATTTCCTCAGGCTGGGAATTTAGGTGGACAAAATAGGCACAAATCAATTATTTATGGTAGAAGCTGCGTCTTCCAAGGGGAGAATTGTATCACTGTATTTTTGGGTTTTTTAAACAGGAGAGTGCAAAAGATTCACGATATTTCCTGAGTTTCTTGGAAGATAGAAAAATGACAAACTGTGAAAAGAGCATATTTTTTCATTAATAATGAAGCTGGAGTCCATAATCCAGAGTTTTGAGCCTTTAATTTACAATTTAACTGGCAGCTCAAACATCCGGATAAGACAGCAACTGAAATAACATTTTATCTAAAGGCTTATCTATTCTATCAGAAAGGGTATGAGGAATTAATTCTAAGTTTATCCTATGAGATCACAGAGGGCAAAGCTGGAGAGATATGCTGGATTAATCCTCCAATATCTTAAAAGCAAAACACATTGGAGAGGCCAATAGACAAGGGGAAAAACCCCTTGAAAACACTAAATTTGATGAAGGGTACTTGCATTTTGAATCTGTGTGGAACTGATTTTTATTCTCCCAAATTTTTTTAGTTTTTCATTGCAAGTAGATGTATAGAGAAATAAATGGCCCAAATAAAATATTTCTTTTTCTGATCTGTAGTTAAAAAGTTAGCATGAGCTCTTAACCTCTCTCAACTTGTGTGTGAGAATAAAACAAAATCAGGTCCCCTGCCACAGCAGCACCCAAGCCAAGCCTTGTGATGATCTGGGTGGTTTGGGCCTTCTCTGAGTAAGGGTTGGACAAGATGAACAACTCACAACACTTCCAACCTAAATTATTTTATGATTCTAGTTGCTTGCTCTATTTCTCAACCTAAGCAATAGTGTACTTGTTTCTCTTTTATTTCTTATTAAAAGTAAATGAAGTCGATATTTCCCTCAGTGCAAAGAGGACTGAATTTCATACAGGAAGGGTAAGGACTCTCTGTTCAGTGCCCTATCCATACTGCAGTCAACAGAACAAATCAAAGCTGAGCTGCCACCTAACACTTAATCAGAACAAATTCCAAAATCAAAGAGGGAGTTTTTTTACAGAGTCAAGACCAGTGTGATTTTTGTGTTTGGACAACAGCTTTTCACATGCGCCTTTGCTTGGAAGAGATCCAGGCAGTATGGATTTATCTGTATGTATTTCACCAATAATTAGTTATTGTGAAATTTTACTCTGTTCCTGTTAGAGAAACAAGTATCTGCTCCCCTTCAAACTCGATGGTGAGAAGAAGCTCTTCAAGGTTTAAGAGCCACCAGTTATCTGCTACTAAATCCCAGCAATTGTAACAACTATTTGGCCAGATCAGTGGACTTATATACTCTTTTGAGAGACTTTATTTAAAAGTTGATAAAAAGAAACAAAGCCTGTTTTGCAAACTGAGAAGCTAATGTTTACTGGGAAAAGAAATATTGTCAAACTCTCACATTTCTGCTTGTGGAAATTCTCTGATCACCAACTAACATAAAATATCCTTCAATGGGTAATTTCAGACTCTGGAAGCAGCTGAACCATGTTAACACTGAATGCATGAAAAATCCAAAAAGATTTATTCAGCTTGTTTCTCAGTTGAGCAAATTAGCCCAAACTTAAGTCATTGATAATCCAGTGAAGCAAGTTTTTGCACAGAAGCTGCCTTATTTATTTGGCAGTTAGAAGAGCAGACAGTGCTATAAACACAAGTGTTTAAGATGCAGCATCTAAAGATTTTTGAGAGATCAGTTAAAGTTGATCACACACTTCTGAGTCATTTGGTTAGATCTCTTGACTCTTGTATTAGAGGCTTACCACTATCTCTCATAGGTAGGAAAGGAATGCTGGTGAAAACCTGGTGTTCTTCCTCAAATAAACAACCCTGCTTTTGGCACAGTTAATGTGTTCTGCTTTTCAGACTCTATTGATACTTTGATTTTTTTGTCAATAGCAAAAATTTATTCAAGACTAGAAATTTGAAAAGACATTATGGCTTTTATTTTTTTTTTCTTCCCCAAACAGCTTTTCTGTATTAATCACATAAAATGGAAAGACTGAGCAGTCCAGCCATTTTCACACTAGATCCATTCAGCCCTGATTAATGCAGGTGTTTTGGAAACTGTTACACTGAGAAGATTCACAACATTCACTGGTTCTCACTCTTCTCCTTTCAGCCTTGGAGGTGTCTGTGAGCACATACCTAGGTTGTGAAATAGAAAACATAAGAAAATTGGCTACTTAAGCTGAAAGGGTAATTTTGCCTCTTAGCTTTATGGCACTATTTGTGTACTAATGAAACACTTCACAAGAAACACTTACATACCACAACATGGGGGCAGATTATTCTGGACCACACATATGACACCTCAGAGTTACCCAGACTTAAAATGAGCATTAGGGGATCTTAGAATATGTTTATTTTACCTGTAGTACAGTTTGCCCCAGCCTGTCTGTCCTGCTTTGAGACAAACAGCAAGGAACTCATTGTTTTGTTAGATCAAATATGAGCATTTGGTGTATATCTTGTTCCTGGAATGCAAGTAATTACAAGGACTTATTTTAAATTCATGCAACTTTTTGTTTATTTAATGCCTTGATTTTCCAACAAAGCAGTGTGATGTTGAAGTTCTCAGTGTGTCAGTGACACAGGACAAAAGTCCACATCATGTATTTGCTTCGTCCACGTTATGTAACAGCTTTGAATGTAAAAGGATTATGGGATTATTGCAAAACCACACAAGGATCGAAACACTGCTCTGTGGCAGAGTTAATGCTTACACACAAATAGCTGGGCTTAAAGGCACCCCAGATGAGAGGCACAATTAAAACTCTGCCAGGGACTGAAAACTCCAGCTAAGCCTGACAATGGACACATCCCCACAGCACACAGCAACATCCATTCCCTCCAATACCAGCCCCACCACGGCAGAAATACAGGGGAAAATTATGTCACAGCACTGGCCTTGTGTGATTTAGGAAGTGTGGTGACAACACACACTCCTGTATGTCACCCACCCCAGGCAGGTGACCACAGCCACTGTAGGGGCAGGTGCAGCACGGGCAGGTGCACGTTGTCAGGTGACTGCAGCTGGACAAGTGCAGGTGGCTGTAGGGGCTTTAGCTCCACACTAGGTCTTCACATCAAGAAACTTTATCTTGACACCATCTGTACTTTTGTCCCCACATATAACTCGCAGAAAAAAAACCAAAACAACTTTAATTAATATAAAAGTGTAGTAGATCCAAGTAACTGATGACGATTTCTCATAACAATGAAAATTTACCATTTCCTAGCTGAAGGATTCACACATGACTTCTAACTTATTTTCTTGGTCTGCCTAATTTTTTACATGTCCTGACTTATTTGTCCCTAGTGTGATGGTGTTGGATTTGGTTTGTTTTTCAATGAAAAAACAATCTATCAGGACTTCTCTTCCTCCATAAAAAAAGCAAAGCCCCACTAAGAGAAAGGCTGCTGGCTGTGCACAACACACACTGCTGGCTGGACAGTCTGCACACAGGAAGTTTGAACCAGCCACAATCCTTGCCACTTCTTCCTCTCCTGTAGGCTATGGACACAAAAAAGCCACTCTGTGTTCCAAGCAAGGAGGAGATAATATTGGATGATTGAACTGCTGCAGGAGATACATTGCAAATCTATACATCCAAAATGTACTGCAGGAAAAGGAGTGGGATTGGGGCTGCACTCCCCATCTCCTGCCCCCAGCTCTCCCTGCTTTTCCTCACAGAACATGGCAGAAGAGCAGAGTCACTCTAGATGTGCAGGGGAAATCTCTGGGGTCTAGGAAATGAACATAGGAAACGTGGAGGCTTTTTTTCCATTAGCAGAGCAGAAGAAAAAGTTTTCCACTGTCAATTTGAACTGCAGCTTCTGTTGTTAAACCCATTAATCTTGATCTACAGCAAGATCAAAGTGAAGTGGCCCCTGTTCTGGAGATGTACTAAGCCCTTGTCCAGGAAGTTCTACAGAACCACAGCAGCCGGTGGGGAACAGCAGTTTTTATTCAGTGTCAGACTGTGGAATTAAAGGTTCTGCTCATTACTCATAGTGGAGAAGGGCAAATCCTAAGAGACATGAAGAGCACTGAACATGAATTCAACCCAAATGTTAATGCATAAAAAAAAATAGAATTCAGCTGGCCAAGAGATATTTTTTTTTCTCCTTCTTTTTAAAAGGAAATGCTGGAATTTTGGCACAAACTCTAAAGATGCCTGTGATGGTGTGACTACCATCAACAAATGAGTCCAACCTTGCCTCTGGGGAGGTTGACAGCAAAATTCCTGCTTGTCTTCAGTGGAACAAATTCATAACTGATATAAGTTCATTAATATACTGACTAAAGCTGGCTGAGCAAAGAATGGCTATGGGGATTCAAAGGAGAAAGTAAGATGGATCAGAGGACTGGATCAAAACAGATGTAAAATAGTGTAACTTTAAAGTACCAAATTAGGTGCATACCTACTCTCCTGGGATTGCACCCTCATTATTGAAAACAATATTTAAATCCATAAGAGAGCAGAAAAGGCAGGATTACTCTGTGTGACACGGAACTAATATTGTCTTTTGAGCTTTTCCCTTTAAAAAATTAAGTTGACAGCTCCAGTGTCCCTTTTGCCAAAATTTATGATACAATTTGCTGAATTATATAAAGCCCTAGCAAGAAATGACACATGTGGGATGACTTTTTATTTGAAATTGTGTTTCTTATACCAAGGTTCATCAAGCTGTTTCATATTTACTCCTCTGATTAATGATATGTCAGAATTCTAATTCTAGCACCAATTTATTGCTTGTTGACAATTGGAGAATGAAATAGCTATGTAGGCAACATGCAATATTGATTTTTATCCATCTTCTTTGTGCTCCAGTAAATGGTCCCCAAATGTGCTTTGTTGTTGCAACCTAAATAAATATTACAGTCTTTTTCCTATCATGCAGTAATGCTGTTACTGATGTAGTATATTCCTTAAAGAGCAACAGTCTGGTATGATTTGATGTCAGGTAGGCTGAATTATAGGTTTTCTATTTAAAAATTGTTACTATTCAGTTATCTCACTCACAGAGACTGATCACATCTTCCAAAGGTTATTGGATGTTTGTATGTTTTTGTAAGTGTGCTGGATAAAATAATAATAAAGAATAACTGTGCTTTCAACCACTTTAATATGAATTTGGGTGTATTTAAGGTTACTCTGTGCAGAAGAGCAGAGACTGGAGACAATGCAAAATTTGCAAACTCACCTCATGTATTTTGGAGTTGGATCTATCACAACATCTGACCAGTGATGGCTAGCCATGGCAGCCCTATAGAAGTAAAATAATGTCTTCAAAGGCAGCCTCAGCTCCAGGTTTTGCACTCGTGTTATGTTCCTTTATACAGATCCAGGGCAAGAACTCCTCCGTGAGACAAGGAGAAATGACTGTTTGCATCTGAGATACAATGATTTGAAAGAAAGCTTTCACATCCTTTTTAAAATGAGAGAAGGAAGTCGATGATAATCTTGATTAGGGAAGGGATGAACATTTTAATTGGGAATGACGCAGACATACTCAGAGCAGGGAAAGCAAGAGCAGCTCTTTTTAAAAGGTGTGGTGTGTGGGCCTGACATCTCTGAGTCTGAGAGATTTTAGCTTGCTAGCAGCTGTCAACTTTTTCCCAAGGGAAAACTTCTGAAGAAAGCTTCTTCTCAAAACAATCTTAGCAAACAACTCTCCTTTCTCAAAACAATCTTCTCCAGGTGGTGTTTTGCTGTGTCTCTAGTTTAACCAACGGGATTAGAGAGGTGTCATTCCTATTCACCAGTCATGCTAAGTTTGTGTCAGAACAACTGATAAAAAGTAGTAAGAATTAGACAATAAAGCTTTTTCCATGCTCATTGCCTTCTGAAATATTTGGAGTCTTTTATCTTTCTTTCGTGTCCTACAACAACAGTGGAGCACACATGCTGAGCAATGGAAAGGTGCTGGACTTGTTAGACACTGTGTGCAGGAAGAGAAGAAATTTGACTCTATTTCTGGCCACCACTAAAATTCAACAGATAAAGAAATGTGTTCAGCATTATGTCTAAGATTGTAGTAGCCACATACTTTGTGTAATTCTAGATTTACTAAGATACGGAAAAAGTAATTTGAAAGGAAAAGAGAAAGATTTAGAATGTAGCCACAGCCCATATTTTCTAAAGCTTGACTTTCAGTGCCCTTTAAGCAGGCAAATAATGCCTAGGGGGATTTTTTTAAAGCCTCTCTTTCTGGATTTATGTGTCTGTAAGATGTTCAAAATCCCAGTGCCTACCTGTCTTTGAAAATATGGTTCTTAGCTTTAAGATAATGCCAGATGTACCTACCTTCAAATTTTTCCTCAGCTGGAGGTGCTTATGTGATATAACTTTTGTACATATTTTCTTTCAAAAAAAACCATTTCGATTTTAGTTAAAAAACAGAGCTGAGACTGTAGAGAAACCTCTCTGACTACAGAAGTGTGGGCACACATGTGGAATTGTACATATAACCAGCTTCAACTTTTCAGGAAAGTAACCTGGGCTTCTTCCTGGCTGAGGGCATGACAAGCTTGAGCTTCAACATGAAGGAAAATTCAGAAAGTTGGTAATCATAAGTGATTATATTTCAAGTCTGTGATAGTCAATGACAAGTGTGAGAAGCTGGCCTAAATTCCTCAGTTCCTTGTAGCAAGGCCATCCTCTTTTCCATCCCACTCTAGGAATGCAGTTGGTTTCCACAGGCTGCCCTTGCTCTTCCTAGGCAGAACACCTTGTCCTGTTCTCCGTACTAAGATATCTTCTATTCCACAGCACCTTTCAACCCAAAATTTATTATATAGAGAGAATATGATAATGTCTTTGGTCTTCAGAAACCTCTCAACCTCATTCTCAGTAAAAATTAAATGTTAAGAAAGGAGCTATCAGCCACCTGCACTATAAAAGCATGATGTCATAGCTGATCAGTCTTTGAAGGAAACCTGTTACAGTCCAGTGTCTCAGGGTTTCATCCAAGGCCCACTGAATCAGATGGAAAACCTCACATGAATATTCTTACCTCTTCCTTAACTGACTCCTTGTAATTGTTTTAAATCCTAAAATTTAAACCTGAGTTAATAAATTGTAAGTTAAAACTGGATTCTTTCCAATAGATTATTACTTACTACAAGTGAAAAGTTGCAAGTTGAACATTTAAACAGCTTGTTCCTCTGGGTTTTGCCTGGCATTGTTTTGTTTGCTTTTCTGGTCATATTTGCACAGCCTCATCTCTCTTCTCATGTCCTCCAGTTGAGTATATCTTTTGCTTCTGTGACTTTTGGAACAAAAGTAGTGTGCCATGAAAAACGCAAAATAAAGAAAACCAGCAGATTTCCTTTCTATCTTATTGTTACATTGCACCATGTCATACAACAAAAGAATGAAAATAAGACAGACAAGAAAACGACAATCCAGGTGGCAGAATTATTTTTTCTCTTTACTTTTGAGAAGAAAACACAGTAGAAAGTCTTATTATTATAGGAAGGTTGAGTGATTTATTAAAAAAGCTTGTTATCAACACAAGACAGCCTGTTACTGGTGAGCTACATATTCCTCACAGTTGAAGTGTGAACAAAATTGGTGAGGCCAATTATAGCAAAAGTCTGATACATACAGACAGCAGAAACATCTCTTGATCAAAGACAAGTTGGCAGAAATATTTTATGCCTTAGACCTTTGCTCATCAGAAGTGGCACGAAGAGATCACAAATGAAAGGTTGTAACGTGGTAATAGTATTTTTCATGCTGCTAATGCAACATATCATGCCTGTTCTTCTGCCAGGACAGGCAATGACCCTACCTGCAGCCCAGGGAAATGCCCCTCCTGACTGTGCCATAACAGCAGCAAATCTTGCCTCCTTTGAGCTCCTAGTGATTGTACTTTTGGTGGCTGAGAGGTCTGCACTGAGCTAAAACCCAAATCATACCACTGACATTTCTCTGTGTGTGTGGCATTTCTTTAGTTCTGTATGTTGTTTATTTCAAGGCTGGTTTGTTGTTTTTTTTTTTTTTCCCTAGCAGAAGAAATCAAATCTCATTTGCCTTATCAGTCTATCAATCCTACAGCTTACTGAAAGCTCAAGAGACCTTGAATCTGGCATCCACCCTACAAGTGTGAGAAGCTGGCTTAGTGCCCTTCCTCAGTTCCTTGTAGGAAGGCCAAGAAAAAGAAAATCTTCTTTTTCATCCCACTCTATTAATGCAGTTGATTTTCATAGGCTGCTCAAATTGTATGCTTTCTAGGAAGGAACACTGAAATATTTTCATGGTAAGAGGTCTGTTTTGAAATATTTAAATCTAGTCTGAGTGACTGAATCTCCTGTTCCCATATCTTGGTCTCTGGTTTTGTCTTCAAATCTTCTAATTGTGATTTTGTCTCCTGTCCATCAATCCTGCCCCAAATGTTTATCCCCTGATTGCAACGCTCTGGGGTCCATAAAATCCAGTATCCACTGAACCTCAGACTCTATAGGAACACATTCTGGAAAAATGTACAACCTTTAATATGTGCAATCCTATGGAGCAATTACAAACATAGAAAGAGCTGTGGGGATAGCCTGGCTGAAAATGAAGTAAATCCAAAGAATTAGGCCTTAAAGAAGGTTAAAAATAAAAGAAATAAAGAAAGAATAGTGTTCTTCAGCATCTAGATCTAGAGCCTGGAATTGCCCAAATGACAAGATATATAAAGGTTAGGACAGTGGAATTTCCCAAGAGCAGGGCCTGAATAAATTTCCAGGAAGATAAATGTTTGTCTTCTGCTTAAGCCATAAATTCCTGTTATTCTCAGTGAATCTACAATGTGGTCAACTGGTGGTTGATCTACTCTTTATTTCTTTTATCTCATGATATAGAGAAAGGGGGGGAAACTGAAACCACAACAAAAACTGTATTAAATGAAGTATGTGGAAAAACTACCAAGAGAAGGGGTCTTTTGGGAATAAAAGCAATCCAATATTGAATATAGAAAACTATTTGCAATATTTTCCAAAGTGAAGTAGGAACAAGGAATCACTGCCGTAACCTCATCTTTATTCATCTCCTACTATGCTATTTCATGGTTCTCCAGAAAAATCACCCAGGAACTACAGCTGTTGTAAAGCATAATTCTTCTGATATGTGTGGTACTCTCAGATAGTGCATCCAAAGTCATCTTTACAATGCACTGGGAGATAAAACTTGAAATGAAAAACCCAGCTTTTTTTTTAAAAAAGGTCTCTCAAGACTATAGGCTAATAGTCCTTATTTCAACCCTAAGATACAGAAAATTTACAAAATTGGGGTTCAAATCTAGTTTAATATTAGCTTTGCAAGTCACTTTTAAAGATGTGGCCAAAAATGAGTATATTTGTGAATACATAAGAGCTAAGAAATGACAAAAAAATGATATCAGAAAACATAAAAAATCCAACCTGTGGCTTTAAAATATTCCCTCTACTTCACTGATGTACTTCAAAAAAAACCATGACCAGAATGAGAGTAGACATAATTTAAAGCAAGAGTAAGTATCTTTAATTAAGCTCTCTTTAGAATCTCTTTAGAGTTAAAGCTTATAGGGTTTAATTCTTTATTGAAAAACAGTAAGAGTGCTTACTCACCATACAGGATTTTTTCAAGTTCTTGCAGCCTTAAAAGAAATCTATTATAGATAAAAAGAAGCTTAAATAGCACATATTACATCTTGCTTTTGTTTGTATATGGTGAAGAGTATTCAGAGTGGACCACATCTTAGACTTGCACTAATCCTTTAATAATTACTATTCATCTACTCAATGCTGGGAAAACCTCATGGAATGTGACTTTGTTCTGCTGGCTTGTCTAATCCGATTCAATTACTTCAGTTCCTTCTCCCAGAGGTCTCACATTTAGAAACTGAGCGCTGCACGTCTCCTTATCCTCCTACCATCCCCCCAAAAATGGAAAAGGAAAATTGGAAGGTAAAAAGCAACACAGAAAGAAAGAAATCAATTCCAATGGAAATGAACTGTACTTTTTTACTATTATTATTTTGGTCCTTTCCCAAATATCAGTCCATCAATAAACATGAGAAACAGCTTGTAATTCACAAAGCCTTCGGCAACTCTGTTGTGAGAAAGGCAAATTGGTCTGGCTCCACAAACGCTGGAGATGGGAATAAGTTCAGTGGTTTGGACCAATTTGAATGGATGGAAATCACAGAAGTCCCTGAAGCTGCAGCAAGCAGAACTGTACAGCTGGCAGCAGCTTGTCATCTGCATGCAGAAAGCGACAGGAATATCACAAATTTCCTGCCCAGGGTGAACTATTTCAATCACCTGTAACCACTTCCCTCGTCAAATGGAACAGTTGCAGAAAACCTCTAACTACGAGGAGATTTTTTCCTGTCCCTTCCCTCCCCCTCTTTTCTAATGACAGCCACCTGCCAAGAATTAAAACTTTGATTTCAAAATATCATAGCGCAGTGATTCTTGAACAGAAATTCTGTAAAAGGAAAGGGAATGAAATGGAGCACTAAGAGCTAAGCCATGTGTAATCTAACAGATACCACAGCAGATGAGATGGTGTGATCTCCCTGAGATAAAAAACGTAGTCTTAATTAAGAAAGCAGATTTTCCCTGCAACAAAACGCTACTCAAAACAATTTACCTTCTCCTTTTGCAATAATTTTTATTCCTGACCTTGCATTATTTTGCAACAAATCAGAACTTTCTCTGAGGGAAAGTCCTATTATTTCTGTAAATTGCAGGAATTTTGCCCACAAGGAATGAAATAATGAAAATAAAGGGGAAAGCAGTTGTGGCATCTTCCTATTTTACAAGGAAACGTAATTATTACGTAACTTCTAATTTTAAGTGTTTCCTGTCATTTTTGCACCTATCTTATTTGTACTTACTAAAAAAATGGATTGTCTTGATTAATTTGCAGTAACATATCCAATATAGATTTTTCCCTTTCTACCACCAAAGGAACCATTTTATCACTTGTAAATTGCACTTATGCACATGCTTATTAATTCTATAAATTAAACTAACGTTTCCTACCATGCAGCTCCCAGTCCCACTAGACGTGTAATCATTTTTAGTTCAGGCTGGTGCTGAATTTGAACACTTCCAGAGCTCCATACACAATACCTCTCTGCTATCCTTCTTCCCTAGATCATACCTGGGGAGTTTTTTCTTCCCAAATAAGTAACAGCAAATCACCAAATCAGTTTAAATTACAAATGCCTGGGCAGGTACCCACAGCATTATTCAAAGTCAGAGGAGGAGGATTCTGCAAGGAACAGGGGATTGGACACACAATTTCACACTGATTTCTTAATTAGATTTTTAAAATCAGATCAAAATCCTCACTATCTGCACAGGAAGCTGATTTTTATGAAAATAGCTTTCTGTTCCCCTCAGGAACTCTGTGTTGGTTTTTTGTTTGTTTTTGGTTTTGTTTTTTTGGTTTTTAATCTTCCATTTCAGAAAATATATTTTTAGTAATCTTTTAGTTTTAGTAATCTTTAATTTTAGTAATCCTTTGTCCCCCTAACAAAATGCTGAAATGACCAATGAATCTTTTGTTAGTAATAATTATATAAATATATATTAAATATTATTCAACACATTCATTCTTATTTTGACAATCAGTTTGTTCAGTATTTGATCAAAAACATTGCACAATTTCACCCACAGATGGGGAGGTGTTAAAATGCATAGTGGGGGATGCCACCCTTTACTTAGTAAGGAGAACGTCGAATTCTGAGTTATTATGAATGAAGAGTATAAAAATACACTGCATCTTGAAATCTGATTATTGCAGAACATAAAATATGATTTTTCAAGGCATAACATCACTCTTTTTGAAAAACTCAGGAAATATATTTCCCCTACATTTATTTTGGTATATAACGGAAGCATTTCCTTTTTTTCAGAAACAAGCTTTGACCACTCAGGAAGGAAAAAAAAGATTGATAAGTGAAGTTATTACCCAGCAAAATAACAGCAGATATTGCAGCCAGTTTCTGTGAACTCGTGCTTGGCCTGTTCACATACACGTGTGAGTGCTGAGAGTGAGATGTTCTTTCACAAGGTTTGCACCTGTTCCACTAAACAGTGACGTGGCACCCCAGGACAAATCCTGTTTGTGTCTGTCCTACCCTGGGAGCTATTTGCTGGGCTAACCACACGCCCTGGGACAATCCATTCCTGTCATCCAAACATGAACGTTCTTGTAATTCCATTTGCTTTTGGTGATCATATTTACATAGGAGCAACCTCTGCCTCTTTCATTCAAAGGTATTTTTGTTTTGATTTTTTTGTGTATGCCTTGGTTTTGTTTTACTCTTCTTGACTCCTTAAACTGTGTCTGATACCTGGTAAAACATCATTCTAACAGATGTTTTACAAAAAAGCCAAGTTTTTTGCTCGGGTCACCTAGGGTGTAGTTTAATGGGGAAATTCTGGCATGGGAATCTTTGCTTTGTACAAGAGTACTCAGGACAGAAAATGACTCTGAGACAAGGTGCAATTTTATGCACAGTAGAACTGATGGCAAACCTTTAATTTTATTCCTTCCACAGTAAATATTATTTTTTGTTATTTATTCTTCAAATACTTTTACACTCATTTGTATCTGTTTTTATCCCATTCTGTCCTTTCCCTCTCTTCTCTCTTCCTTTTTCTTCTTCTGTTTTCCCCATATAATTTCATCCTCCTTATCCTCTCTTTAAATGTTGGCATCGGATTTCCCCAGAGATAAATCAACACTTTCCACTCATTCCAGGTTTTTTTGACTGCTGAGTGCAATGCTAGGAAAGGGGAGGATTACAGCAAGTGCCAGCTTGGCACTCAGAGGTAGGGAAGTCTGGCACCAGCACTAGGACACGTTCAAAGGCTGCAGTCGTGTGGTCTCCTGTCTCTGGATTTTCTTTTCATTTTCTTTCGATTCGATACATTCGAAAGATTCGATACAGCTGAAAGCTTTTTTTTTTTTTTTTTTTTGGCAACCCAACTGAAGATTTTTTTCTTTTATAAGGTTTTGGAAGGTTATTCTTCCCAACAAAGTGTTTCTAATTCATAATTAGAGAAGAATGATGGCATTTCTGCCCATACCTTAGCCTGATTTAAACTTTTTGAATATATGATGTTTGCAAGTGCTTGCTTAAGAGAATGTGCTCAGAGATTTTCGCTCTCCTGGCAAGTCAGCTGAGGCTGAGAAATGCCTAGACAATATATAAAGGCCTTTCCTCTAATGTATAGGTGTTATACAAACATACAGACACAGGCAGTTCGGGCATCAAAGCACTTACAATCTCGATGGTGGGAGGGGAAAAATTATTCAAAGCACTTAGATAAACACCATTAGGTCAACCAGGTATATATATTAATAACACCCTCAAAAGCAGTGGAGTTCAGTTGATCAAACCACCTGGCAGCTTTTCGTACTGTATAGGGACACTGAGAATACATTGCAAGAAAAAAGTGTCTCTTGTGTTGGTTCAAAATTGTCCATAGATAGGAAGAAATGAAATATGAAAAGGAAACTCTTGAGAAGGTCATAACACCCAGAGTCTCTTTGATTTTGGTCTTTATGCAAACAAATCTTCTAAACTTTTATAATATTCTGCCATCACTGCCTTTGTTGGGAGATTTACTCCTGTATAAATAGAAATTGAGACCAAACTAAACTGTGTCTGACCAGCTTTAAGTGTTCAACACTGTTATCAAGTTCCTGTGCTCTGCTGAAAAATAACATTTATATACTATCACCTGTGACAGACAATCCTGTAAGAAATGAAATGAAATCATTTTTACCCTCGATCAGGAATTCCAAGCAAGGGGATGCACATGGAGGCTCAGGTAAAGTTGCGAAAATGCACAACCTTGAAATTCTGAAAACATCAGAAAATATTGTTTGAAAACAAGATTGTATAGTGTCCTAATAATTCTTACTCTTGGGGAAAAAAACAAAAACAAAAAACAAAAACAAAAACAACCAAACAAACAAAAACCCCAAAAGCAGCAAGTCACTTATGATGCAGAAGAGCACAAAGCTGCAACAAACAGGTGTGGAAGATAGGTTAAGGAAACTCTCCACTCTCATATTATCAGATTTTTTCACCTGATTAATCTACGATGCCTATATTTTGCTTTGAATAATTAGCATTACTGGCTACAGTAGGTGTATGTTATAAAATACATTTAATTCATTTTCCTGCCTATTTGTACCAAAGCTTCAATTTGCAAACCCATTTTTTTTCCCTTCATAGGTAAAAGACAAAACTCTGCAATGAAAGCAGGAGAATGAATCATGTCTATTTCTCAAAGTTCTCAGTATTTGTGAAGGAGAAGAAAAGCCATTTGCCCATGCTGGTGACCTTTCTCTCTGCCTTTGAGCTTAGGAAAATTTAGCAGAACTTCATAACCTTCTAAATATACAGTGACACTCACTCTCCTCCAAATATTGCTGGTCATCTTTATAGACACACAGCTCATTTTTATCAGAAATTGAACATGTCAACATCTTATTTCCTCCAACGACTTCTGTGCTTTGTGTTTGCTTATTACAAGCATAATATCGAGTTTGGGTGAAAACTTCAGTGACTGCCAGGCTCAGCTGCTGACGAGTGGTCCTGGTGCATGTAGGACTGCAGGAAAAGAAGGGATCTGTGGTTAAAGCATGGGCAGATGGGATAATAAAGAAAAGGTCATGAATTCCATGTCCTGGTGTGCTTAAGTAGTTGTTAGTAGAATCCTCAGAGTGTAGGGATAACTTGGCACCTTTTCAAAGAGATGTTTTGCAGAGTTTGAGAATACTGGCAGAGCCAGAGCCTGGTTCAGGGCCAGTTTGGGGAAGTGTCCCTTGTGTCCCTCCCTGCACTGACACTTTCCATGGGGACCTTTACAGCAGCAGCAGCTTAAAACAAACCATCACACTTGGCCTTTTGTAACAAATTCTAGGGTTTGAATTCAAATTCTAGGTTTTGTACTTAGCTTTCTGGAGCTGATGATATAGAAGAGAAATCCAAAAATACAGTGATTTATGTCCTAGATTTGATCAACCATGTGAGATTCAAGTAACAGTGGGAAAACTGCTCTAGTTTTACCTTCATGTATAAGAAATACCTGTGAAGAGGGAAATGTACTTTGGTAAAATAAAGGTGCTTCCCATCTGGCAATTAGCATCTTTAGGTTATCTTTTCCTTCAGGACAATAGCTACTTTTACATAACAGAAGTGGGCTCTTTCCATAGAAATTGAGTTCTACTTTGACAGGGAGGATTCTTTGAGAATGAAACAATGAGGGAGAATGGTTCTGACACAGAAAGCAAGCATAACAAGTAACGAAGCCTCACAAACCATCACTGCCAATCCTTATAATTCATTAATTTTCAGATTGCACCTGCATTTTGCAGCATTCTCAGCCACTGTTTTAGAGTGATATGCAAAGAAAACAGCCCTAATGATCACTTGATTAGATCACAACACTCAAACTCCTAAGAACAGACTAGAGGAAAAGCAGACGCAGCCTCCTGGTGTTTTTTGATGCTTCCTGCAGCAAAAGTATAATCATTTCTCCAAAAGGGAAAGGTAAAGCAACATTTTGAAAAATGAATCCTTAATTTTTAAGGGTTTCTTTTCTTTTTACCCCCAATGAGGTGTTATGAAATTAGTCTAATTGCTACATTAGATCCAGTTAGATCCTTTAGGCTGTGTTTCACTTTGCTTATGGACTTCTCTTTGATTTCATAAGTACAATTACTATTGAGATAAAATGATGATTTTTTCAATTTGAAATTTTTTATCTGCAAAGAAAGTCAAACATTTGACCTATTTTTTGCACGTAAAATAATGATATTACTAGTCTGGGTTACAAATGAAATTATTAGTTCTCAGATCTATACAAACAGTATTTATCATTAGAAACATAGCTTATCAGTCCCTCAAGGAAGTATGCTCTATTTCCTTGCAAGAATTTAATAAGGGCCAGATATTCCTGTTCTTGGAAAGGGAGTGAACTTGATCTATACAGTCCTATTTTGCTAAACGTCTGAGGAAAAAGTGTGTTGGGTGTTCTAGCTCTAGAATTTGAGCCTTTCAAAAGCAGCAAAGCAATACAATTAGCACCCCCACGCAGGCTGACACAAAGGTTAGCAAAGCTTTTCCCTCAAGGCCAGTGCAGAGCTCTTGCAGCCACACACGTGTTCCACTGAACCACCACAGCAATCACCCTTGGACATGGCAAGAGCATTTTGTTCACTGTTGGGGAGGATGAAACAGGAAAACCTTATAAATATGACTGCTTATTTGTAGAGAATATGAAACATATTAGTGAAATAGAGCTGAAGGCAAGTTTTGATGTCTAAGATGCCAAGCTTTAGTTACTGAACAACTGGAAAACAATGGTGTGGTCAGCTGAAAGTAATCCCCCCTTGATGAAACAATGTCCTTCTCCTTAGTGAGAGTCTAAGGGTCAGAGCAGACCCTGCTAGCTCAGCAGGAGGGGTCCAAAGAGTTGTTTTTAGAGTTTAAAATATAACACTGTATGGTAATGTAGTGATTCTTATAGGCTGTGTGTAAATGCTATAGGATTTGTATCTTGTACTGGATTGGTTGGTGTACATTAGAATATTCAGTATAGAAGAAGATTTAATGTATTGTAATGGGAACTTCACTCTCTCTCTCTCTTCTTCCTCCTCTCTTGTTCCTTCTCTTCTTCACCCTCTTCTCACCCTCTCAGACCTGCTCTGAGCTGTGGCTGGCAGCTCATGGCAGGGCCCTTTCACCCACGCCCTGTGCAATGAACTGCATGCTCCAAAACCAGGCTTGACTCCAGGCATCTCTTGTCTCCATCCATCACGACTGACTCACCATTCCCACAGTTCACTATCTCTGTGTCTTTCTTCAAGAGCTGTTAGTTTGAAAAAGAGGTACAACTGCTGATAAAGAGGTTCATATTGGTTACAACTCAGTAGTCAGAATCCTAAAGCATCTTACACTCTTTTCAAAGGAAGGACTGTAAAATAATGCTGCTAAGTGTGACAAATTCTTCTTGCTTGTCTATCTATCTGGAATTTGAAATCGCTTTTTGCCCAAGTGAATAATCTTATATTTTTGTGGAACTACTTGTAAGGAAAGACAATCATCAGTGTGAGAACAGCCAAAATGATCTGGCCTGTGGTATCACGTGAAATCCAGGAAAGCAAATTTAGCAATTTCTGAAAATGTTTTATTTTCCCCTCTCCAGGGTTCCAGTGAGAATTACTGTTCCTTCCTAATCCACTGCTGAGAAGATATGCTATTTGCAAGGCATAGTGCCTCACTCACCTATGAGCAAAATTCACTCAGTGTGTAATTTTGTAACAGGTTGTATTTCTCTTGATAAAATCACTTCTTTCTTTATGTCCCAACATGTCTCCACTGGGACTACTCCACATCTATTACCTTTGTGAATGCTGCTGGCATGATGAGGATGACAAAGCATCAGGTGCCATCATTTATTTTAGCAGGTCTGAGATACAGATTCCACAGATGACCTTTGTGAGCCTTTTGTCCCTTAGTACTCTAAATACTTTCCGAAAAATAGCCTTGATTCCAAAGGAAGGGAAGACTGATCATAAACAGTCCATTATGATTTTCTTAATAAATATATTTTAAACAAAAATAATACCAAATTTGTCAGTAATACCAAATTTGCTAAGGTCTAGGACTTTCTTTCACACTACACAGGCAAGTTCAAATATTGGTACAACCTTATTTTATTAAAAAAAATTATTTTGCTATTGTTGACAAAGCATTATCAAAACAAAACAAAACAAAAAACCACCAAAAAAACCCCCACACCACACACACAAAAAACAAAACAACAAAAAAACCAAACAAAACCAACCAAACAAACAAAAATGAAACAAAAAAAACCCCACAAAAAACCCCCAACCACAACAGAAACTCCATCAATTTATAGAGTTATTATGATACTTTTCAAAACCAAAATATCCTAGAAAAATCTTCATTCCTTAAAGTGATTGTTAACACTGTCACTGGCATAATTCAGCATATAGTAGGAATGTAGTCCCAATTTTTCCACAACTGCAATTTAGGAACCAGTTTGCCAGCAGGTTCTTGTACTGTCTAGCAAATGTTCTCACTCTATGGAAATAGGTTTTTATCATATATACTGAGGTGAAAGGGCTTCATCAGTTAATTCTGCTAGGTTATGCACACAGTACCTGAGATCAGAGTAAGAAGAGCTAAGACTTTGGATGTGTTTAGAAAGACAAGAGAAAGCCAAGGTTATCCTGACTTCTAATTTTTCTTCTGCAGAACAGCATTCTGCTCTTTTACACTGGACAAGTTCTCCTGCCCCCAAATGTCTGAGTGATTCTGTTAAGAATAACAATTTGGGTAACAGACTGCACATATTCTCGTTCTTCCTTATGCCTCAAGTAATCAGAAAATCTAATAATGCAAAGCTCTGGTCACCTGCTTGCTCTAACAGGATACTGAAAACAATTTGGTGCAAGTTAACGAAAAATGCATATGTGAATGACACTTCAAACAAGATAAAGGCATCTCAGAGGTAGCATTTGGCTAGGAAAAAGGTTTGAAAGTATATAAAAATTAGTTCCAGCACTATTTACCTATAACAGAGAGAGTTAAATGCAGTCAGCTGCATCTGTAACGTGAAAGGAAAAAGCACAACAAAGAGAAAAACCTGGTCCCAAGGCAAGGTGGACCCTGTGGACTCAGAAACCAGTGCCAGGATTCCCCATTGCCTTTTAGCTGGAAGGTGCCCAAGGCTGGAAACAAGAAACTACTCATCCAACACATAATGTAGATTGCTTTGTTACCTGTTTTATTTAATCAGGAAACAAATCAATGTCACCCATGTGACTGGACTGGTCTGAGGTCTTGCTTGTACTGCCTGCACCCCTGCAAAATTTGTCACTAGGGGTTTTGATCCAAACCTTTTCTAATACCTTTTTCTAGCCACTATTTCCTAGATGTTTTATTTCTCTAGAATACATCAGTCTACATGACAAATACACATGAACACACTGCACTGTGAAATATCTGGCTGCAGAGATAATATGGCAGGAATCTTTGGAAAACGTGCATTTCTAGTGCTTTTGCTAATGAACCACCCACCAAAAGGGAGTAGCACGTCTTAAAGGCAGCAGTCTCTAGAATGCTGAATAACTGAGCACTCAGGAGAGCAGCGTTTTGTTTCTTCTGTGCATCTTAACCTCTGCTCTGCAGGGAATATTCTCTAGGACGGCATCTGAAGAAAGTGTATTAGGCTCTATGCTAATCACTTCTGAGCCTTTCAAGTAACTGCTGCTGATTGTATCAAAAATGTGCCAAGAGAAACAAACTGAGAATGCAAAATCCATTTGAATTTTCTTTTGAAGCTACAAGTAAAAACTCCTGGCAGCACCAGCGCTTTCAGCAGTGTAAGATTTTCATACTTTATGCACTTCAAAGTGCAGATGAGGATTCTGACCTTATATATTGTATATGCACCTATATTTTATTTATACTGCATCTGTGCAATCAAGAGAAAAGATATTTCCATGACCTTCTACCAGCAAGAAACCTAACAAGAGTGTTCAGACCTATTGAAAATTCACAGTTAATTAAAGGTTAAAAGGAACTTGCCAATTAGTATGAAAGATAATTGTCCTCCTTTGGCTACCTGATTATGTTTTCCTTTGAATACACTGAAGTGTGTGTTGTCATGCTGTTGGTAAATGTAATCATAAAGCACTCAAAGTACCTCCTGGCTCTGAAAATACTTAGCCTTAGAAACCAAAATTCTATGTGAAGTTTATAATTATCCTTTCATTATTCATGTGAACATCTTTGTATAGTTGTGGGGGAAAAATATCAGTAACACAGTAAAGGTAAGCAAGGCTTAGAACCCAAAGACGTGGGAGTTGTAGTTAGTATCACTTTTATTCCTCAAAACACAAGAGAAAAAGAGAACTCTAAGGCTATAGCTGTGAAATCTAAAAGATGAGAAACATCTAATGATAATTCTAACAATAATTGTGATCTTTTTTCACTTGCTATTCATCTTAGCAAGAACAATACACAGCACTTCAGATTCAGGATGCAAATAGCATGGAGCTGTTCTGTGTCCTGCCCATTTCATTTACCAGGTCACAGAAAACAAAGATGTGCTTGCTCTCTCTCTTTCTCTCAAAAACAAAATAAACCAGAAAACACCAAAACACCCCCTGAAATTTCAAGTAAAGAATGAATTAATATGTTTTGCTGAAACAAGAGCTCAGCCAATAATCCAGTAAATGGAGAAATCATTATGTTTTACCTCTAGTTGTGATCATAAGCTATCTATAAAAGATTTCCATTTTCAGGACTGAGTCTTGTTTCAAAATAAATTGATTTAATACCTGAAGAAATATTATTTTAATGAGAAGAAAGCTGTTAATTATTATTATGGTATGTTGTTGACATACCATAGCTTATTTGTGCTACTGAAGGAAAATACATACTATTTTTTTCTATCAATAGCTTTATAATTTACAAAACTATGGCTGCAAAGAGAAATTTCTCTGGTCCTGAATGAACATTCTTTTGCAAAGGCTACCTGATTGCTCTTTTTCTTCTCTCTCAGTTGACTATCTTAAGGTCATTTTATATATTCTCTCTTCCCCAGCCTTGTTCCCTTTATATATTAATTTTCTTCAAAATTTCCTTCCTGTACTGGAGCAACTCTCATGATTACACCAAAAACCACACCACATCAAAACAACCTAGAAGGCTCCTCTGGGTCTAGAATTCTATTTATCCCAGCTATAGCATTTCTTCTACCTTAGCCTCCTAATCTTGTCTTCTCTCTTTTCTATTATAACTTTTCGTGACAGACACTTTTTGTTATCACGGTACTGGCCATGCACTGTCAAGCCAATCAGTCAATCAATCCACTGACATATTTAAATTCGATACAACTTCTCTATAATGACAGTTAAAGTTTAAATTCAAGCTTGTGATGTTTCAATGTAAAATTTTGGCAAAGTTTCACTCTTTTTATAGAATTATTTTAGAAGCGTGTCAAGATCCTGTGATTAATTCTGAAAAATGACAAGGATACCCTTTGATCTCTAGGCATGATGGCAAATTTGCTGTGGGTTTTCTCAAATCTGAATGCTGGAGACAATTGAATTTTCTTCCTGACATTTATGAGTCTCTTGGTACTTACAACAATTTTTCAATTTTTGCAACTACACTCCCTGCTATAATATATATGTATGTATTCCAATAATCTGACAAAGGCATTATGAATTATTTCTCCTCATATTCAAGAAGAACTGGCACTTAGTTTCTTATATAAGAAATTGTGAATACTGGCACAAATAACTTCTCAGTTATGTTCATCAGGAGAATTGGCTTGGCATGGATGAGAATGAAAACAGGACATAAGCTACAGCAAACAACTTTCACATGCTGTTTTAACCACCACAATATTAACCTTATTTAAATTACCCTCAGATCTCATGCTGTTCTGCACAATGTACTTCCAATCACTACACTAGATTTATTGTGGAGGTGCGGATTTTTTTTTTTTTGGTTTTTTGTTGTTGGGTTTTTGGGGGTTTTGTTTTCACTTGGGTTTTTTTTGTTTGTTTTTAGTTTGTTTTTGTGTTTGTTTGTTTGTTTGTTTTTTGGGGTAGGCTTTTGTGGTTTTTGTTTTGTTTTGTTTTTTGGGGGTTTTTTTTGTTTGTTTGTTTTTTGGTTTTTTGTATTTCCAGGACTTTGAAGTTGGCAAGAATTATGCAAATAGATTTGGAGATAGATTTGTTTTTCTTCTTTAATTGCTTTGCTTATTTTCCACAGAGAAATGGACATTTGGCTTCTCAGTCCTTCACGTGTTGCGAGGACAAAAACGGTATTTGTCTCAAAGCAGGAAAAGCAAACTACCAGAGCTATTATTGAAAGGTATTTGTTTAGGCAACCCTCTGGCTGATGTGTCATTACAAGTAACTAAAATTTCTTGTTACTATATTTGTTACTGTAATATTGTCTTGTTACTGTATTACTCTCATTTTAAATGTTTGTGATGCTCAAGCCTTCCTAAAACTATATGCTACACTATGTTACATAAATATTGCCAATATAAGCAGTTGTCATGATAATTTTAAACTGAGCAAGAAATTCTAGTACAGATTATTCTTGTCACCAATCAGTGATTTTTCTAAAAATAATTTTTTGCCTGCTTACTAATAACACAGAACTGAAACAGTAAAGATTCAAGCTAATCACTTATTCTTTTAAACAAAACACATATTGAATCACACTGGTCAATGCTGGAGTGGGCTGACATTACCTTTGAAACCTCTGTATGAACTGCTTACAAACGGCTTGACAAATATTCAATACCATAGTAATTTCAGGCTTTTTGTTTTGTTTTCTGTCTGTTGTTTGCTAAACTTCTTTTTTCTTCTTCTTCTTCAAATTATCCTATTTTCTAAAAGGAAAATTGTTTTCTGTCATTATCCTGCCTGCCAGTACGGAGCCCTTGCAGAAGACAACGTTTCACTGAGTATCACCTGAGCTCTTCTGCACTAACAGATTTTTTTTTTTAACCTGTGAAGCACCATGATGGTGGCCAACATTTTGCATGTAATAGAGGCTAGAAAAAATTGAACACTTATCAAATAATCTCATTAATTAACTTCCTTTTCATTACAAATGTAAACAAAACTTTATAAATACCAAAGAGGCCTCCAAATTTTCATAAGAAAGAATGGAAAGAAAATGAAAACTTTATGACAGGGACACCTCTTGCCTAAAACCTTTTTCTTTCATTCATTGAACTTTTATGTGTTTTCAAGTTAAATTCCTGTTCAGAAAAACTGGTCAGGGCAAAGAAATCAACAATTTTCTTTAAAAAGAACACCTTAGTATATATTGCAAATTAAAACCGAGCCTGCACTTCCAATTTACACTTTGCTGATGGCTGAACATTCAGAATATGCAGAAAGAAAGTGAAAGAGAGCAATGCAAACTTACTAGAATCAAGGAAATGTGCTCTATTTCCACCTGACAGAGAGAAAAGAAAGACTGACCTTTACATCATTATCATGTTGAAAAAGAGCAAGTGATATTTTGAAATAACAATCAGTTCCTAAGAATTGATTGAAAAATCCTGCAGTGATCTGACCAACACAGGGCTACTGAGGCATCTACACCTGGAGCAAGGTTTGGAGACAACAGATCCCAAACACAGAGCCCTTCCCTCTGCAACAGAGAACCTTAAAATAAATATTCTGCCATCTGCAGATCACGCACAACACATTGGGATATGGTTACATCTAGTATGTTTAGTTCTAGACTACATCTACTTATCTACACCTACCTAGGATACTACCTGTCCCCCCCATAATTTATTAATTAAACACATTTTTTAAATGAAAAAAAAAAATCTAATAGCAAATGTAAGGTACACATTCTTAATTTATAAGCATCCAGTCAAAACATAGTAAAATTTTCTCTAATTATACAGGAAAAATATACATTATATTTTGTAATTCATTACAACAGCAAAAATATTTAATCATCAAACAAGTTATCAGCTAACTAATTTATTGAAAAATTAGAGCTGAACTTGAAATTCCAAGTTCAAATTGTCAGTAGTGAATAATGCTAACTGGGCATGTTACCACTCCCAATATTTTGATGAGAAAGTATTCCAGCCATACTGCTTATAAATTAATCTTCTTGTTCATCAAACAGAAAACTCGTTCATCACTGTATTAATCTCAAAAGCAAAGAAGTGGGAAATATATGGCATTTCTGTTAGCAATAATTGTTATAATCCCTAATCTGTTCTGTCTAGGCACAATCCAGCTACAGTCCAAGGGTGAGTTCTCCTGTCAAATGTGCTCATGCTTGTGAGACTGGCCATTGTAATATAATCAGACAGGACTCCTTTTTTCATACAGAAAAGCCAATCTTTAATGTTACAGCCCACTTTTGTACAGTTTTCAAAGACATTTTGTTTAACTCCAATTGGTCAGTAACTTTCTTGCCGCTCCCTTCATTGGTTGGGAGGTGCTTGTGTGTGTACCTGCTAAGGCTCTCTTTACACAGGTGTTTGTTTGCAGAAAAATATGCTTACACATTTTTTCTTTGCAGATTCTCGTGGGATAGAATTTTTGTTTTTTCAAGTGAAACCTATTTTTCTTTACAGAATAGGTTGTTATTCAAGCTGATTCTCATTCCTCTGATTCTTTCTTATGGGAACTTAACAGGCTAGTTATAAATTCAGCTGCAGTTAGCCAAAGTAACAGGCCTAAACCATGATTTATAAGGCCTTTCTTTTATAAGGTTTTTACCTATATGCAACAACTGGCATCAAAAGTTATAAAAGCTGGAAATGGATGTGAAGACTGACTGCTTTCACCTTTAAAAGCCTGTGACTTACTTAAGCTTATCAGAAAATAAAATAAAATAAAATAAAATAAAATAAAATAAAATAAAATAAAATAAAATATGGTGTCACTAAATGACACACGGAATAAAAGAGCAAGAGTCCAATATTCCACATTTCTACTCTAATCTCCACCTTTGCCTGGCAGCATTGGTAGCTCCAACTGTGCCACTAGAAAAGCTGGGAAGGCTTTGAGTAGTAACCAGTGGACACTTGAACTCTGCAGCCTGGGAACACCAACCTTCCCTCAATGGGATCAATTCCACATCACAGCCACTGCACAGCTGCTCTGCTCTCTGCCCCAAGCCTACAGAAGCTCAGGCACCTCCTCACAGGTGACTTACACAGAACAGTTTCACAGAGGGTACACAAAGGCTTCAATTTTACGTCCCCAGACAGGAGGGATTTTGCCTCTTTCTTCCTTCTGTGCCCTTCTACAAGTGCTCACAGGTTTTCTGTGGTTGTTTGAGTATAAAGGGGGCTGTTAGCTCAGAACCACCACCTGGGAGCAAGAAAGTGTAAGCTCAGCAGCAGAGGAGGAAGAGGAACCTGCTTAAGTAAATTCTGAGAGGTAATTACATTCTGTGAGAAAACTGTCTGCATAGAAGACACACAGTAAACATCATATATTCTGCTTTATTAAGTCTTGCCACACTATCTCATATGCCGTTTCAGAAGCAAACTGCAGATACAGGAAATTGTGAAAAGTTGAGGGTAGAACTGGTTGAAAAACCATACTTAAAGCTTAGTTGTAAAGAGAGATGTGCATGGAGTAGAATTCAGCAGATGAGTGCATATATCTTTTCCTAGCTGATTGAGAGGACAGAAGGAATGCTTCTTGAAAGCTTTCAGCAAACAGGGAGGAACCACAAACATGTTAAAAGATCAGGTTGTCAAACAAGCTTGACAAACCGCATAAATTGTATGAAATATAGTATATAGTTAAGGAAGCCTAAGATCCCGTAGGTTAGAAGAAACAAATGAGCAAATACACACTGAAGATTTTAAAGGCCAAATTAGACAAATTATTTGTCCCATAATTATCACAGATTTAGATAACTTGTCTTAGCCCAGGGAGACGGAGGAGACAACTTTTATACTTCTTTACACTCTTTGCAGTTCTGTTTTCTATACATGTGCAATATATAAAATGGGGTTATTGTAATTTCACTAACTGTGAAGATAGTTGTAAGAATAAGTTTCTGGAAGTGAGGAACAGCTAAAACATACCTTTGTAAGTTAGGTGAAGAAATGAAAGGTAAAAACCACGGAGAAAAATTTTCAATATTGAAGCTCTTACATGACATGCAATTAAGTGAAAAGAGCAGATATGATCCAGAAAGTTGGTGATGTTGTAAAATGTCCATCCTAGGATGCATTATAAGAACATGAATTTTTTGCTAAATTAAACATCCTGCTTTTATCTTAAATAACATCAAATCACATTTGTGCAGAAATTATATTTGATTTTTTAAACTGTGAAAAAAAGCCAAAAAGTCAGCGTGAAAAAAAAACCCACCAAAATGTAAGATCCATTCCCAACAAAGAAAAACCAACCAAACAAAAACCCACAAAAATTTCTTTAATTTTGTGTTATGGAGGGAAAATAATGAATGTGCTATGATGGCAATGATTCCATTAGAAAGAAAAAAAATCTGTTTTGTTGCTCAGCTTGGCAAATGAACTGTACATTCACGGTCCCTGTTGAGAAGATAAGAACAATTTCTTCTGATGAGAAAACAATGTAAGTGCTGCCATCTCTGACCACTAATAAAAGCTCTTCAGGGAGCAGCAGGGGACAAGTCTTGGTTTGCCCCCTGAGCATGGGTCTGTCTGCATTCACTGTGACAGAGACAGACTCAATGTCCTGAGAGCAGGGGCTTTCCCTCTGCCCTGCTCCCAGGGAAATATTTCCCTCTGCATTTATATGCTGCTCAAATGTCTTACAAGTGCTCGTGTGAGCAGCAGAGCTAAGGAATTGTGGTTTCCAAACTCAGCCCCTCCGTGGCACTGCGGTGTTCTACCAAGGGGCATTAATGGGGTACTTCAAGTGATGAGATTAATCTGCACAAATCTTGTTTAAACTTACTGCCTTTGATTTATCTTTTTTTTCTTTCAAATGTGCAAGAATTTTTCAGCAATTCAAAATTTACCAGTCACACAGCGATGCCCAGAATATGGATTCAACACATGTATAATTTTTTCTTTTATAAAAAAAAAAGAGATTAGAAGATCTTCTTAGGCTGAAATTGCAGGTTTAGTAGTAAAACAAGCAAACAAACAAACCTTAAAAAACCCCAAAATACTCCTCTTTTTTTTTACCATTTTGTACACAATAAACACACATTTGAGTGTCATTAAAATAAATACACATATTTGGAGCATGTTTTAAAATAAACAGAGGTGTAGAAATAAAACAGCAAAGACAAAAAAAGCCAAGAGCAAGAACACAACTTGCAGTATGGAGTATCTTTAACAAAAGGACAAAATTAGGATAAAAAGAAAACAGCATTAACAGCAAATACAAAAATTCATCAGCAAAAATTTAAATGGAGAAGAAAGGAAAATAATAAAGAGATCTGGGAACAGTCCATCACTGAGGACTGTAACAGCAAAACTGGAAAAGAAGATTGAAGGTTAAAACAGAACTTAATTAAAACTGTTAATTGAAATTGTATATGATTGCACACGAACTGTTATGTCAACAGCTAGTGAATATTAGATTAAATGCACAAATATTGTGCCTTTCATTTTTTAATTTAAATAAGTTCCTAGATATAAAGGAGTCTGGAAAATGCCATTCCTTTCGCTTTCATTACTTGAAGGCAAAAGAAAAGAAAACCCACATTCTCCTGATCTTGAAGCCAATCTGAAATGTTGTCAATGGGACATTGTTTTAATACTTCTACAAACTTAGGGAGACTCATATTGAACTTCAACCATTATAATCAAATTGTTCTTTACTATGATGGTATTTAAAAAACTATGAAGTTTTTAAACTTTCATAATGTCTCTGAGAAGGGCTTCTCTCACTGGTCTCAGAGTCAATTAGGAACAACTCATTTTTGTTAGGAACAAAAAGCTTTTATTCCAGAAGATAAGTGACTCAATTTGCTGGTATTCATATGAGCAGCTTCGACTCCATCAAATCTGAGCTCTGTATATCAAGTTTTTGCTAATAGAAAAGGTTCTCTGCATTCACACCAGAACTGTGGGTGGTTTAACAGGTGACTGATAAGAAATGTTTGTCACACAACATTAAATGGAAGGAACTGAACTCAATGGGTTAAACATGAGAGCAAATTGGGCCAAATAGTTCAGGGAAAGGGGTTGCAGGGAAGATAACGTCACAAAAAATACTACAGGATCAAATGAGAGAAGCAAAAGAATGAATT
This sequence comes from Acrocephalus scirpaceus scirpaceus, assembly GCA_910950805.1. Lineage (NCBI taxonomy): Eukaryota > Metazoa > Chordata > Aves > Passeriformes > Sylviidae > Acrocephalus > Acrocephalus scirpaceus. The sequence goes on from OU383785.1 coordinate 5,419,851, forward strand.
TAAAAGGGTAAGGTGTAAAGAGAACATGGATGAGAAAATTAGGAGATCAAAAGCTAAAAAATCAACTGCTTAACCAAAAGATTGGTGATTTAGGAGCTGGCAAGAAAATTTTAAGGGCAAGGTGATAAGAACATACATAAAGTACTGCAGGAACACAAGATTAAAAGTCCACTAACACCTTAAGAACCAGGGGACTGAGTGAAGGTTGTAAATGTGTTCCAAAGCACTCATTTAAACTCTGCACAGAGCAGCCCCTGTAATCACCACTTTCCAGTTAAGCCAGAAAACCAGTGGCATACTGGTGGTGTTCCTGTCACTGTCAGGAACATTGAGCAAATCATTCCTTTCAGCTGGATTTCCTCATCTACACTGTCATGCTTATAATTCTTAATTAATTTTTGCAAAGCAGAAAATTGTCTTCATGGATGGTTTTCCTTCTCTGTAGATTTTAGGTAGGAAGGACTCCTAAATTTATGTACCACTTTATTCATTAAATAATTATCAAGCTTGTTTCTAAGTTGCAAAATATTAACAGAAGTATTATAAAAGTATGGCTATTATTATTTACAGAATCACAAAATGGTCAAGGTCGGCAGAGACATCTGGAAATCATCATTTCCCCATGTCTGTACTCAAGAAGCTCATCTAGATTAGTCTGAGCAGGAGAGCGTCCGGAGGGCTTTTGAATATCTCCAAAGATAGGGACTCCATAACCTCTGCAGGCAACCTGTGCTCAGTCACCTTCAGTTTAAAAGGTTTTCCTTCTGTTCAGAGGGAACCTCTTCTGTTTAGTTCGTGCCTATTGCCTCTTACCTTGTTTTGGGCACCATCAGAAATGTTCAGCCTAGAGAATGGAATAAAAGACAGGCGTGGTCAAATGTCCAAAACTCAAATAAGTTCCTTCAAAGAGAAAAGCTGTTTTCAGTTCCAGGTATTCCATCACATCACTGCCTTCTTATATTTCACCTGTATGCAAATTCACTGTGCAATGCTGCATTAAAACATTGCTTGCTCCTTCCAATGCTGGACTGTTCTGATCAATATCAAGGACAACTGCTGGAATAAGTGAAGTAATCCAGGACAACATACAGTCCAAATACTGTTATTTAGACCTCTGTCCAGATTTTAGACAGTATAAAATGATATAAGCTTTTGCTAAACTTTATAACCAAGAACTAATAGCAGAAACCTGAAATTAGGTAGAGAAGAGTCAAAAAGGGCTCCTGAACTGATGCAGTTGGAATCTATAAGGTGAAGACCCTGATAACCTGATTGAATTGAGATGCAGCAATGAAGCATTGCCAGGCTTTAGAAACCAATTAGTGAGGTAAACAAAATTAACACTAGCAAACAGTGGATGACTGTATGGAGATTATTTGCTCACCCACTAAGTGAAGGGAGAAAAATCTGCTCATCTCCCCCTCTTTTATCTGAGCCTGAGCTAATGCCTGTGCAGTCAATGGAATTTTTTCATTGACTTCTAAGATGAAATAAAATCTTTTGAAGCAAGAGAAAAAACTAGTTCCTAGTATTTTCACTATCTGGAATACTGAAGGAGGGTAATATTAAACCATATAAAACTGATTTGACACTCCTGTTGAGAGGAATTTTTGTTCCTCTTAGGACACCCCTATTGTTAGCAAGCTTTTAACTCATTTGTCCAAATTGCTTGAGTAGTATAATTTTACTGCAAGTCCTTAAAAATCACCAGCATTTTACCAGTTCAGCTTCCTGGAAATCAGTTGAGTTAAACTGGTAAGAAAGCATTTCAATAAAGTAGTGGATCATGTCACTTAATACTCTCAATTTTTGCATCTCTGTTTTTGCTGTTTATATCTTTTGTTTTCTTTGTAGCTTGCCCTATTTCCCTTCTAAACAATTCTGTTCCATTCTCCCACACTTGATTCTTCCTGATAGCATTTTCTCAAATCTGAGTTCCGTTTGGAAATGGAATTTGTTTACTCACTTTCTTGGTTTGCAGCCCAATGGTTCTGCATCAGCTCTGTTCCCACCAAGGAGGCAGGAAGAGGAATCATATGGTATTTTTACAGCCATTTGTCACTGCTTTGATGGCTTCCCAGCTCTCTGCACAAGTTGTCACCTGATGGATGGGTTTTTCTGGTGAGGTGGGGGTTTTTTTCAACTCTTCTCATCTTTATGGCAAGAGATGTGTATGTTCATATGCACAGGAGGGTGTGTGTTATACCCACACCATGCTGGTGTGCACAGTGAAGTATAATATTTAGACAGAACATTTCAGAGCTACTTGATCAGAGACTAAGAGAAATCTCCCCAGATCATTTGGGAGGACATAAAATTCAGCAGGACTATAATTAGATTAAGTTCAACAAAATATTTTCATTCCAACGTCCTTCCACACAGAAAAACTTTTTCCCTGACTTTGTGTACCTGTGCAAGGATAAGGTATATCAGAGAGATGATATGAGCATGGAGCTGCTTGGAACACAGCTGGTGTCAAATGAGTGCCAAGAGTCCATTAACCAAAGCCTGTTCTCATAAACTTCCACAACTATCTATGAGCATGAGAAATAAAAGAAATAATCTTCTATGAAACCACCCTGTGTCTACCAAAAGCACAAAGCAGGTAACAGTGGGAAAGAACAGTACAGGATATTTTATAGTTCCTAACACTGCTTTCTAATAAATCAACATGCCATAACTCTAGATGTATCACTCTCTTGTATAGCTAGAATATTTGTCTTCATTTTTCACATGGAAAACAGGAATTCACAGTTAATTAGAAATATAAAGACAAGTCTGAAATTTAGAGGTATTTACCTTCAGTAATAAATACGAACATTTTACTATTTGAAGTTATTTTTATAAGCATTTCTGAAAAGATGAGTAGTTTAATTGTTTGGAGAAGAGCTAGAATTATGGACATGAGTCTTTATTCATCCTTCATCAGTTCTTGAGGGGAAAAAATAAAAAACAAGGAAAAAAAGTACATTTTGGAAAAGTTGCTAAGTTTTGCAATGAGATTTCAATCTGAGATGGAACAGTGAGTTGTACAGGGAGAAAATGTAATTCCTGAATATTAATGATCAAATTATAAAACTGTGAAGTGGCCAAAGTTTGTTTAGTTTGTTGGTTTGGTTTTTCATCAACCCACCAGAACTCTGATAGGTAGACAGAACCAAGAGTTGGGACAACTCTCAGACACAAGTTGTGATTCTTGAGCTGTCCTGTGCAGGGGCAGGAGCTGGATTGTGGTGATCCTAGTGGGGCCCTTCCAACACAGAATATTCTGTGATCCTGTGAAATATAACTCATTGCAGATAATGAGGATGTTCATGTGAATGAATTACACTCCATACTGCATCTTCATCGAAGCAAAATGCTTTTATTGAGAAGAGAGGAAGAAGTCTGCATTAACCCTCTGAATTAGATTAATCTCTTGAGCACTATCTTAATACAGAAAAAAAGCTTTAAAAACCTTGTGTGCCGAGCTTCACAGGCATGGTCACATAAAAAAGAAAATACAGGCTGTGAATTCAAGTATAAGCAGCAGCTTTACACAGTGTCGCTGAGGCAACTGATGCCACAAATTGAGGTAAAATGCCAGCTAGGAAAGACCCACTGAATAATCAGAGGAACAGAAAAACATCCATCTCTACTGCTATCTGAAAGGATGCCTGCAGAACACACCTGCCTAGCTGGCCTCTCTTTGAAGCGCTCCAGAGAGCCCCTCTGCCAGAAGAGGAAGGCAAGAACTGCGTAATGAGCCGCTCAAACACCGCGACAGAACCACAGGCAGGGAGGAAATCTTGGAGCTTATTTCTGAAAGTGGGAGCAAAAAGAGGATTTCACCATTTTGTATTTCAGATTCAAGTGGCCCCGATTGCAAAATGTGTGTGGTTGACCTCAATTTTGTGCAGTGCAGATCTGCAGCTCAGGTTTTCACAAAGCTCTCATGCTGTATCTGCCTCGGAATCAGACTTCATGGCTTGCTAGCTTTTTCACTAACATATCATAAGCTCCTTCTTGTCATTGTACAAATACATCAATTTATTTAGAGTCTGTCTTTTAACAGATCAGTGTCTTTTGATCTCCTCTTTTAGCCTTGGCAAAATAACTTCAGTGCCACTACTGGGGCTGAAGATTCCTCTTTATACACACTGTGTTTTCCTCTTGTGTTTGAGAGACTGTAGCCCAGCTGAGATTTGAGAAACAATAGCTTTATACAACCTTTTAAAGGATTATTTATAAAAATATGAAAAGAATAGACTGGTAGCAGAACATTCAAGTAGGTGAGCACATTAATCTATTCACTACAAGAAGTGACTAAATTGGGCATCCATGAACCTGGTACCACTGTGAGGAGTATTCACATTTCATGGTCCAGGTGATCTCTCACTTTTACACCATAGCCAAAACAGAAGCCAAACTCTGCAAAGAAATGTTCTAATAATGAAACATTAGAAAATGCTGAAATACTGAAATCTGAAAGATGTGACAAGCTCCTCTTCCTCATATAAAATACTATTGGTTTGACAGAGGGGTTGAAACCTATAAAAACCAGACTAATTAAAATATTATTTTTAATATACTGAATATACTTGATAATATTAGGTTTATATACTGGCTAACTCATCTGTGTGTGGAGATGTTCTGTCTGGAGAACAAAGATTTAAATACATTCAGGAAATTAACTGTGCTTACTTGTCTTGGTGAACAAGAGTTACACTTTGTGATGGTAAGTACTTATTTAAATGTTCTTCTGAATCTCAGAGCTTAGGAATTCAGCAATCTTATAAAGAAGGATGATATAGATGAAAATAAAATAAAATAGAACAGAAGAGGATGTGTGAAAAGAAAAAAACCACTGTAAAATTCTCTAAGAAACCTCTTAACAACAGAGGCTGGATAGCTCCATCTCAGAAAAGGATTTATCTTGAATTTTTTGTTATATCAAAATGTGTTCAGTGAAATCGAGTGAAAGGACAGAATATCAGCCTTGTCAACTATCAATGTAGGATGTAAGCACTGAGCAATTAAAAACCTGCAATACCTTTCATAAAGATCAAGGAGATCATGCTTTTCTTTAAACAGAAATAATTACACTGCTCATTCATTAACTTCTTCATAAATCCTATTAATTTTGAACTACTATATATCCTGGAAATGCAGTTGAGGCTAAATGAACCTCATTACACAGTGTCCATGAAAATGATAATAGGGCTAAGGATAGGAAGTGCAGATGCTAATAATTAATTGCTCATCTTCCAACATCACAAACTCTAAATCAACAGTTCTATTAAAAAAAAAAAAAATGTTTACTAGAGGTATTTTACTACAGTCCACTTTCATTGGTGGTAGTTTCTTTTTAATGCAATTTTTTAATGGTGAGGAGATAAACACGGAGTGATTTTTATCTATGGTTTTGATAAATGAATGTCTCAGCAAAATTTTACAGCTAAAAAGGTTATTTACTTAAGAGAGATTTTCTGTATGTGGAAAGGTCAGATTTTTTTTAGATTGCTGTGAAATTGCTTCTGCCTTTTAGGAAATCTTCTAAGACGGCTCCTCTCCTTGTAGTGTTGACAAGGACACAGGAAGGATGTGGCCTGAAGAAATCAAATGAACAGCATAAAATCCTAGCTGGAACCTAGTGCTGCCCAGTTTGTGGGGTTTGAAATTCTGTCAAAATGTTGAACAAAACAAGAAGAGAGAGAGGATTTCTGAACAAAAATCAATAACCAAGTCTTTTGAACTGTCCATGTACAAAGTTCTAATGAAAATGTCCTTGAGGGAAGTTTTAATAGTGGACTTTGAGATCAGCTCCTCCATCGCCCTGATAGCATTGTAGAGCATTTGAAGTTTTCAAAGGTACCAATGCACAAAAGTTTGGCTCGTACAGCTGAGGCTGGGGATGCCACTGAGGGATCTCAGAAACAGCAGTTTGCCACTGAAGACTGCACAGAATTCTGTATGTGTTATTTGCACTGTGTCAGGTTTAGCTGGAGGGTACAATTTACTTCAAGGGAGTTTGTAAGACTTTAAATAGCATCTCTCCATGTACAAACTAATAAGTGATCAGATGCAGAGCACACTAGGAAAAGTGCTCTGGTCCAGCTAAAGGGATTTTACTTAATATACTGTAAATAGATGGAACTTTTATACAAATACAATTTATAAAATGTTAAATAAGGTTTGGATATAATATCCCATTAAGTGGGATTACATTTCTTTGTATCTGCGTGAGCCTGATAAAAAATGCAAAACATTCAGTACAGCATCAAGGTCATTCTGGGAGAACTGCCACATGCATTAAACTGAGGTTAAAGTGGTTGGTAAGTGAGGATTGTACAGTAATTGCACTGCTGTTCCCCTAAAATACAGAATACAGACATTTACTGTCCCTTTGGAGCATTTTGCCCCCCAGTGCAATTGAGAATTCATATGCATTTACACTCAGTTATAGAAGTGTTATTAGAAGAAAATCTTTTTGGTATTAACATAAAAGATATTTGGCACAAGCACAGGGAATGTTTAAATTATTGGAAGATGTTAATTAAAAACACCCCCAAATGATTTTTTTTCATTATATGATGTTTTTATATATAACCTATGTATCATAATAAAGACATATCACAAAGTCAGCATAGAGATTTCCACAGAGACAGAAAAGCAGCATTTTGAAATTACTTTTGCTAATAAAATGGAGCCTTGTCACTTTAATTTTACAACTGTGTTTTAAAGCACAGTCTACTATATTTTAAAAAACTAGTTCTTACAATTTTTTTTTTAAACTTTCTAGCATTCCATTTATTTCAACAGAATTCACCCTGCAGTTCAGTAAACATCCTGCAAGCATTCAGCCTGTGCTACTGCCCGTGAAACCAGAGCCAAAGAGGCATTGCTGGTCAAGGTGAGGAGCTCATCACTCCTGCCCTGGTCCGCTGGAAACTCAGAGCAAACAAGTGCCCTGGGCTTTAGATCACCTGGGCATCCTCACCAGACACAACACAGCCATGAACTACCCAGCCTTCCCTCAAGTCTGTTTACAGCAATGCACCTCACCCCTTAAACCCACCAAGATTCAGCTATTCAGTCCAAAGCACTTTGCCTCCCTTCCTGTGTGCAGCCACTGATTTGATATTTACCAAGCAACTGTGATTTTGCAGCCACTGCTGCACAAAGACTTTTCCACCTGCAGATTCTTCCATATATTTAGGTATTAATTATGGCAATACAAAGACTGATAAAGATACCATACACATTCTCAAAATCAAAATACACAGAGAACTGTGATAGCAAGATATTTTCCCACTACATTTATATGCAGCCTCAACATGATGGCATTAATACAAAGCAGGAACTGTTAAAGCAAATCCAGTAGTTAGAATATACCAAGGAAGCACAGTGATAACTACAAAGAAGCATATGAAGAGTTAGTGAAATAAATTGTTGTATGTAATCGTGAATGGTTTAATTTATGGGAAGCATATCTATAAATACTAAAAGGTGAAGAGATATGAGAGTTCACAGATATCCTATTATGTGCAATTGAAAAATATCATCATGAAATCACACACTGCCTAAAAGTTTCAAGACCACAATTTAATGTTCATCCCCAGCGTGTGAATAATTCCTGAATGAACATGAACTGAGTGCTTAGAGAACTCTCAAACACGGTGACTTTCACTCTGGAGTTCTGTTAATGACATTTTTTTCACTCCATAATGGAGAGGAAGCGTAATTCACGGAGCTATTTCGTCTTCTATAAAGCACTTGAGTCAATTCTATATCTGACTGAACAGAAGGATGCCAAAGAATTAATCATCACCTGCCTCCCAGTTAAAACTGCAAAGGCCAGTTTCCCTTGTTGTGAGGATTCACTTAGCCCTAATTGAAGCAGCACTTAAATATCACAATAGAACCATTCACTCTAAGAATTCTCAGCCATTTCCATCCTCCTCCTGCCATTCTTCCTCCCCATTAAACTGTTTCCTACTTCCAATCCAAGTAACTCCATAGAGCTTGTCATGGATTCTTATTGCTCTAGGTATACATATGGAATGCAACTGGTGGAGGAGATCTGGAGAGAAAATGAGATTTTTGTCATTCACTCTGTAAATCTACTTTTGAAACAAAATGCACGAGCATTAATGATTAACATGAAAAAAAGGACAAAATAGCTCTTTCTTCATAATGTTTCTGTGTCCCTCTGTTTTTCGAAGCCTTCTGATATTTACATTCTTGGAGTCAGAGTTCTCACACATTTTACTAAAACACTATGTGTCGTTCACATTCCTTCTTAGAGGAGGAAAAAATTGACAGACTGTTCACCTGGCCAGTGTGGTTGAAAGGAGGGATTTTATCCTCCAATCTACTCTCACTTTAGAAAATCTATAAATTCTGAAAATCTGTAAATAAAGTCTCTTCTTTTGCCTTGGGTGACTGAATGTGTAGTGCGTGCTCTATTCGAGTCCTAGTGTGACATTTCTGAAATTAAAATAATATGTGGAACAACAGACTTTTTGAAAATACAGCTTAGGGCCACTAAAAAATTAGACGATCACGTAGAACTTTCAATAAATAGGTTTAGAAAATCTTGAATAGAAAACAAAAGTTTATAGAAGACCAGTGAGATTTCATCTGACGGGTTCCAGTGATCAAGAATAAAATTCTGGCAGTTTGAGCAGATTCCTCTCTGCAGGAAGTTTTCATGGAAGCAGGAGCTGGCTTTGGGAAGTGACAAACACGTGGAGTGCCCTGGACAGGAGAACTCTGGTTGTCAGTGACCATGTACCCGTGTTCAGCAGAGAGAACTGATTCATGTCTGTGCTGGAACCATTTCCTACTAAAAAATTTGATTAATTGGCACAGATTAAATGGGCATAAAGTGTCCAAATCAGAGACAATCATTCAAATTGATGGCATCTTTCAAATGAGGGGCTTCAGAGCATTAAAAAGAGAAGTCTAAACAAGAAGAAAATATCCTGATTCTTTCCATTTGCCCAGAATTTTAGTTTTTCTGTAAACCAGACAGATACCTAGAAGCACAAACAAAAAATGAGGTTTTGATAACCATTAGTGGAATCTGGTTGTCATCTGGAATCATGCAGTTATCAACTAATGATAACTGCATTACTGTTTTAAATAAATGATAAATCATAACATGATTCCTGTTTTAAATAAAATTTAAAATTTGGACTGATCTCACATTAATTTTCATTGCACTTAGAAGATTGTTTCAACACCCAAGTGAGGCAAAATGATTCTTTTTTCTGTGCATAGTAGACTGACTTCCCCAATCACAGCAGACTGAATTGTATTTTTGTGAGGCTCTTCAACAGGCAGCCAAATAAATAGCTTTTTCCCTGCTGAATGGTTTGCTGTTTGCTTAAGCAAAAATCCAATTTCTGGAGAAGACTCCACAAGGGCTAAATTCCCTGCCATTTACAAGTGTCCCATTAGAGTAGCTTTCTATATGGAAATAACAGTCCAAGAGAAGGAGAGAAGGAGTAGGTCTGAGGTCCACTCTTCCTGATGTGTTTTATTATTTCTTTTTCATTTGAAGAGTAGAGCTGTGCTCCCATGAGAAAGAGAGAGTAATATTGGAATACAAATGGCTCAAGAAAATGGAGCTTCTTTAAAAGTAAAATCTTCTCTCTGGCTTTTTTATTGTTTCCCCCCTGTATGTATCAAGGACAAGGGGAGACCTGACAGCTTCAGACTCAAGCTGTCATTTGTTGAAAGGTTTTTAATTAGAAATTCAAAGAAAAAACTCCTACTGGGGCAGCATATATTAGAAATGTTGGGATTTGGGCTTGATTACTGTTTTCTTAAGTAGAAGTTCTCATTTTAAAACAACTGCAATTAGAAGGATGGGGTGAACAGGACCCTGTGCATCCAGTGGCAGTGAGAAGAATTATCTGTTGCTACTGTTACCACATCTCAAAGGGAGGAAAGGTAAAACAAAAGCTCTTAATGAAAGTTCACAGAAGAGCATTTAATTTAGATCTAACAGGACAGACATTCCAAATCTGCAGGATTAGAATTGATTATTGAAAGAAAGTTCACTGAAATTTAACAGCCACATAATCAACTCTGACATTCATCTACTTTACAAGAGGCAGTCACAAAACATCCTGTACCAGGTGGCACCTCTGTATTTCACAGTGGTTCAACTCCAAAAGCTGCTTTTAAATGAATTGTCTTTACTTCAGGATTGTAATTATAATAATAATAAAAGTCTGGAGTTGCCAGGGGTTTCTCCTGTACTGACAGGACATTGCTGGGTCACTGGATTGTTCCTGGTAATGGCAAGCAGTGTTTGAGAGGGAAGCCAGGCAGGAACCTCCCAGGCTGTGCTGGTCACTCTGCCTGAGACCTCGGGGGTCAGGGCTCTCACCCCTCCCTGGTGGCTTCCCCAGCACTGACACTGCCTTGTCTGAGGGCACCATCAGGACACTGACACTGCCTTTGCATCCAGAATTTTGGTACATGTGGGAGCATTTATATTCTGCAGCAGGCAAAGGGCATTTATGAACCTGGCAGGTTCCTGATATCTGATTTCCTGAGTGCTGCTTTTGTCTGGGGATATTTTGCAGTACAATACTGACCATAAACTCACTGAGCTCACAGATTCAAACTCTTAGTTGTAGTGAAGTTTTTTTGGTTTGGCCTCTAATTACTAATTACTAGATAATTACTAATTACTAATAGCATTTATATAAAAGTGATTTGAATTTGAGAATTCATCACCTTACCTGACTTCTGAAAAGGAGTTATGTGCATATAGTCTATGCATATTTCAATTACAGAGCTTAAATATGTATTTGAAGTGTATTGAGAACTTTCTCCTTGAACAGGGAGGGAATAAGAGGCCTTTGAGGAGAAGTAGGAAAGTGGCATACATAAAAAAGGAATGGAAATCACTAAAGAGTTGAATTTGCACAAGACATTGGATTAGATAAGATGACCACGGTTCAGAGTCAGACAAAAAGAAAACCTATTTTATTTTTTCTTTTTCACACAGCATCAAAATAGGAACATGACATGAGAAGTTACAGGGAGATTTATTTTGTGTAAGACAAAGCTCTTAGAAACCCACAGTCCTGCTTGCTTAGAACAAGTGACCTAAAAAATACTTGATGAGAATTTACTTTTCATCCAAAAGCCATTTCACACAGGCCCTCTGCAGAGCACTGCTTCTGTTTTGACCAAGGCCAGAATGTGTGGAGCTCTGTTTCTCTTTTTTCACTTATTTGTGCACATTTTTAGTTCATTTTAGTGTCTTAGTATAGTGAGAGCATCATTTGGTAGAAAGCAATAACCAAACTTTTTGAAATGTAATCTACTAGTGAGTTTAAAAGTTTGGTTTATATTTCTGAAAGGTCAGTTTGAGATACCTTCCCTTGTTAAGCTATTTCCTACCTATGTCCCTTTACCTTATCTTACTAATGTACTATTTCTCCTTTATAATTTATTTGTTGCCTTCTACAGCAGTTCAAGGGTGTCTGCCTTAAGATATTTATGCACCATTTACAAAACACATTTATGAACGTAATAAACCACTTTTGGACCTTTGAGACTGAAAAAAAATCAGTAAAATATATTGAGATGTGATAATTTTTTATCTCAATACTAGAACTTATTTCCCTGAAAGTGCAGAGGGTGGTTTGTTTATTTTAATTAATGCTAATAAACAAGAATTCTTCCTAGGAAGATTTGTGAGTCTTCCCTCACAAGAAGAGGGCCCTGGTTGTTCAGAAGACACATGCATGCAGGCATTTCACCTCTGAATCATTTCTTTAATATTTAGAAGAATAAAGAGCATAAGTAATTTTTAATAAGAAAATATTTTTTAGCTTTTTTATTCTATTTCCTAATGAAATTTAGACTTTAATGATCTTAATGTCAAATTTTATATTAAACTTTAAAGTGAATATAGTAAAAAAATTAGCAGTGCCTAAAAGTATTACAAATCTCTGTAAAATTCTGAAAGTTGAGCACAAGGCAATACTTATAAAAAAGAAATTTTGCTGAAATTATTCAAATAACCTTTCATGGTTTTGCCTGAAATGTGTAATTATATATTTTTGAATTCTATAGTTTTCATATAGTTTCTTGGTTTTGTTTAAGATATTACAGTTTTGAATTTATTGAAGCTTTACTATCTCAGAATATCTTTAAATATCTGTCCTGATGTTTAGAGAAAAACAATTAAAAACATTACAAGTCCTAAAAATGTATAAATCTTCATATGAATTATCATGAAGAAAAAAATCTGTAAAGTTATTTTTAATATTATCTGTAAATTATTCCTCTGTAAAGAAAAATTTCCAACAATGATGTACTTGGTGCTAATTTTTTTTTACATACCTAATGAACTGACATAAAGTTGCAGCATAGTTTATACACCTCAGAGTTATACAACACTGTTCAGTTTGAGTTTAAATTGCCTTTGGATGTCAGTAGTGTTGTATCAGATTATTGTAGTTTCAAAAACAAGTGAGTTCATTTTGGAGAAATACCAACAACTCCTGGCAGCAGTGACTTGCTAGGATTGGATATGTGCTGCATTGCCTTCATTCTTAGCTACATTAATTCCCAGTACCTGAAACATTATATTGCAAAGGTTTTTTAGGGTACGAGGAGGCAATTCTGTCTTTAAAAATTAGCCTTGTGTTGAATTGTTAAAAAGACAACTGAGTCCAATGTGTGCTACTTTTTTAATATGTGTATCTGACTTCAGGTAAACTCTAAATATCAGCATGATCAATGCCTAGAGTAAGTTCAAAACACTTTGGCCCTAAACAATCACGATTGACAAAATTGCCCATGTTTGTGAATTTTTTATTTCTGCCTATAGGTTATTTTTTTAAATGCATGAATAAAAATAGCTGTATTGAATTGGGAATAACTATATTATATGAATATAATTGTGTTCAAGGGCAATTCCTACTATAGTTTCTGAAGAATTCTTAATGTCAAATAAGTGTTATTATATATATTATATATATCTGATATAAGAAACAGATTAAGAGAATAAAATTAAATTTAAAAAAACCCCAAACAAAACCAAAGCCACAAAAAACCAAAAACCCCTGCAAACAAACAAACAAACAAACAAACAAACAAGTTCTCTCTCTCTCAAAACAAAAAATAGATATTAGCTATTTCTGAATTTATCCATTCAGAGCATCTTGGGCAAATTGTCAGGAATTAAGACCTTTTAGATAATAACATTTAAAATGGTGTCCTAACTACATATGTATATGACTAAAAATACCCCATGGTGAAATTTAATATTATCAGAAGGTGAACCCAGAATTCTGACAAAGGATGCTGGTTTGGTTTTGTTGTTTTTTTTTTTTTTTTTTTCAATCTAACTTTCCTTGGCTGATTAATGAAGAATTTTTGAAACAATTTAATCTATCCAGGGATGTGACTGTGAGTTTATATTGTTCAAGGCTGATTACAGAAGAAGTTCTAAAGCAGTTTAATCTGTTCAGGGGTGTTAAACAAATATGTCAACATTCATTTTACATTTGTGTCTACCACAGCCAAACAAGAAGAATGCTAGAAATAGATTGCAGTGCTCTGTTTGCTCAAGGAAAAAAAAGTCAATATGCTTCATATTTTATAGAAGATGCAAACTCCTTTGTAAGATGAATGCTTTTCAGATTGAGCTTTTCAGTAGCTTTACTGTGCAGATTATGGTCTGGCATTCTGCCATATAATGATATATAACCTTATAGCTTGCTATTATGCAAATAACAATTTGGCTGGAAGGACTGAGTGCTTAGATTTTCTCTAAGGACTATCATATATTTCAAACTTCTAACACCAAATTATATTTGACATTTAATTTGAACTCAGTTTCTGTAGAAAAATAATTTTAGAAACCCTCTTGTGTAAATTTCTAATAAGTGTTACATTTTAATTTTTCCTTTCTTTTCATATGTAGATATATATGTGCAGGGAAGGTTTAATTTGGATTGACAGGGAATTCATCATTATATAGTGCACCATATATGGAAAGGTATTCTAAGACAGGATCTCCCAATACAAGGTAAAATATATGTGGAAAACAATAGCAAAAAGGTTAAAATTCATACATGCATCTGCTATTAATTCATTCCTACAAAATAAGACTGACAGGTACATATGCATTAAACCATGTTGTACAGGGAATTAATAGCGGAGAATGGAGGATGAAACATAATGAAGTTCAGGAGCTGGTAATTAATCTGGGAAAGGTCAGGTCTAACCTGCACTCCTCCTTCCACCTCTCTCACATTTACCTGGTGGGCCAGTACAACACTCATGGGAGACATCATTTCATCTCCACCCCAGCCCTGCCAAGGACACCAAGACTGAATTTGGCAGTTTTTTCCAGGGGCTCAGGCTCTTGATCCAGAAGCTGCTCTGACAGCACCTGTGAGTATCTGCAACCTGCAAATTCACAAGCACTAAATCTTCCTATTCTTTTTCTATCCTTATGTGTCCATATAGTGTGAAGGATGAGATTACTTACTCAGAAGTACTCATTTCTACTCCATACCTCTGGCAGGTCAAAATTAGTCACATTTTGATGATTTTCATACCTGTAGGAATGATGGGTGTCTCTTTAACAAGTATTAGCAGAGTTGGAACATGGGCTGGATATTGTGATCGAGTGTCTGCTTATACTATAAGGGATGGTGATTTGGGTATGGGTTTTTCAAAAGTTTTGTTTCTGGACACATCCCTGAACAGAGCACTTACAGTCCTTTAAAAAGTCCTGTGCTTAAAGCCTGGACTCAGCCAGTCCAATACCAAGTCGACAAATGACTGATGAGATGGAGGATAATGTAACAATCAGAACAAGGAGGGAGAAGAGAATAATAAGTTGAGGCAGAGGGTTAGAATGGCTCTAACTACTAGAGGATAAATGTTACATTAATAACACCATGACCAGTAAACCTCTTGGAGGTTTACTGTACAAAGAGAACGGGTACCAAGAGGCCTTGAAACTCCTGCACGACATAAAATCTCAAATAGTTTGCTCATTCAAAAGTCTTACATACCTTACTCTGCACAGAAAACAACAAAAATCCACCTTAACACATCTCCATAATCATTTCCCCCTCACTCTTTGATGTCAATATTTGTTCCTATGCAGTAATGACCCTCAGTCAGCAGCAGCAGTGAAAACTGGCATGGGGGAAATGCTATCTCCAGCTCCAGCAGTATTGAGCAGCAATTGATTCTGCTTGGTCATGACAGTCTCTGCAGTCTGTCACTGCTCACTTTCCCTCAGGCATGTCAGTCACAGAGCTTCTCTTCCACATGTTGCTCAAGTGCCCCTATCATGCATTCTCTCATCTGTTCTGTCTTGAGTGGCATTTTTCTGCCAGGCTGAGCAAAGGGTTCAGTACATTTTTGAAAGGACCTCCACGTTTGATGCACACCAGTAAAGCCTTGGAAAAATAACAGGAAAAGGTTTTTCAGCACTTCCCAATGGATGGTTTATGTAACAGGAAATGGTAGATGGAAACTGATTTTAAAAGAACTGGTTTAAAAACAAACACCCAAACAAACAAACAAAAGAATTGCAATTTGCTTGAGCTGTGGGAAGACTTCCATTAAGTAAGCACTGAATTTGAAGTAAATGAAGGTATTAAAAAACCCAAGACAAGAATACTCCTGTAGTCTGTTGCTGTCTGGGGGAAATGCAGTCTTGGACTGTTATGAGAATCTCTGTGGTAATGAAAGCCTTTAAACACTGTGAATGCTTATTTGGCAATGGCAGCCTTGCCAATGCAAAGGCAGCTAAGGATTTATCATGGACTGTGTTACCAAGTCCATTTTTCAGAATTTTATCCTGGCAAAAATTTCACTCCTAGAAGAACCTTGTCCTTCCAACCCACCTAAAAGAAAACTCTCTTGGTAGCTTGTTCTAGGACAATTGATCATATTTAGATTGGGATGGTGCAAGAAGCATAAATCCCTGTGTCCAACTTTACTTTTATTTCTTTTTTTGTTTTATTACTAGATCCTATAATACAACCTTGATCAAAATTATTAGCTTAAACTTGCAAACCAAAATTAACCTTCCATAAGTCTTGACCAAATGACATACTGGGCAGGTAGAACTGAAAATAGCTCAAAGAGTTTTCAGTTCATCTATACTGATATCCACTGTTCCAATGTAAATAGAAGTATCCAAATAATTCACATTGAAATGATAGAAAAATCATGCTTCTGGAAGTTTGAATCAAAGAGGGAAAATGAAACTGAAGCTATATCTTTTTTTCTGAGCAAAAATATCTCTTTTTTTGTTGTTTTGAAAATCCTTATATAAAAATTGTTTCAAGCAGTTTCAGTTTTAAGTAATTTAAAACTGATTTGTGCCTACATTTAAAGATAAAAAAAATCCCTATCAAAAAGTTCAGCAGCATGCCATGAGTTTAGGAGAAATTATTGTGATCACAGTCCATAAAATAGACCATAAGACCTTGTCCAGCTATAAAAAAAACGATCCTGAAAGTGATCCAGCCATGGCAACACACAGTTTAGATCATTAGTCCGTGCAGCATTTTATCTAGTGAGATTTCTTGTCTTGCCCAAGCCAGATAATTAAAGATAGAGAAATATGCAACAATTATATTCATATCTGCTGTGTACACATACTCAAACTCAGTTTGAAGAAGGGTAGAAAAATCCACAGCACAAGTTTGTGTGTGTATTTGTTGGACTATCATATAATATCATGAAATACATGGTGCAGATGGCTTGATTTTTTTTTTTTTTTTTCAATTGAAAGACCCTCCAGGAATTATCATACCTAGAATAAGAAAATTAATTTCCTTAATCTAGGACAAACAACAGTGTGCAGTGATTGACCCACCACATTCTTTTTATAAACGAAAAGTGTTTTCTCCTCTAGGAAATACTGACAGAAAAAAAAAAGTAGATTAATCAAATGATGCTGTTCCAACATTAACTCAAAATACTGCATTGGATGATTATCCCATCATTAGAACTACAGAAATAATTTACAGTGAATAATTTCCTTAATTTATTTTTTTCTTATTCTACTCACACAGTGTCTGTGAGAAGACTGTAGCCTGCCTAAGTTGAATCATCTTTCACTTTTCTTCAGTTATTTAAGGAAAGACTTTGGAATAATTCAACTGCTGTTATTTAATTTATTTATTTATTTATGTTTAAGTTTTGACTTGTGACAGTATTCAGCTGGATGCATTCAGGTACTGGATGAGCATAAGCCAAACAGAAGACTCTGTGAATACAGTATTTTAAAGGTTCCTACTCTGCAGAAGAACTCTTCTTTTTCCCACCTAGAACATCCTCTCTAGCAGGAAAAGCCATTGAAACAAGGTAGAGCAAGATAAGGTAAATATCAAATATCTTCCTTATTGTGTCTTGCCTATACATGCTATTTCTTTTTCCCTGAATACCTGAAAGAAGCTTGATATGATGTGAGAATTCTGCTATGGAAACAGACCTATATACACAGAAATAACACTAAATCAGAAACAGCTAAACAAAGGGGTAGTGAAGGCAGTATCATGGTCTGAGAAAGAAAGATGATAAAAAAAATTACTTATATAGAAAGAGAAACAAATCCAAACCTTTTTTTTAAATGCTTTGAAATTAGTTCATAAAAAGTGCTGACTTTTCTGTGATCTATGGGGTGGCTGGATGCACAGAGACCAGATACTGTGTTTTTAATTACTCAGTATTCACTATAAACTCAGACTCAAATGATGAATTATATTTAGCATGCATTCAGCAAAAATACTGCTAAGTATTATTTAAGCAATTAATGATATTGGTTTAAAAATCTGAAATTTTATGCACAATGTAACAATGGACTCTCAACTTTTTTTGCAGGAATCCATTCTAGGGAATTTTTTTGTGTGTATATCTGTTTGTTTGCAGTCCAGAAAAAAAACCCACACAAAGATAGAAATCCTGCCACGTTTCAAATAAAATTGAACACATACAAACTCAGAATCAAAATTCCAATTAAAATAAACCACAAATCCCTAGTATTTCTACTAGTATTGTTTTCTACTATGAAAACTTGCTTATCAAAGGAGCCAGAAATTTTGACAGATCACTAATTCAAAAAAACACATCTAGCTTTATAAAATATGTGACACTATTGGGAATATATTTTGAAAGTGATCTTGAAGGAACAAGATGCTCTGACTTCAATTACACAAATCATAAACTGCAGACCTTGCAGATACCTAAAGAGAGACTCAGGATAGAACTGTGCACCTCATATTCAGGACTCAACTTTAGGACATACAGAACTAAAATGATTATGTTCTAACCTAAAAATGGGTGATATTTATGGAAGTAATTATAGTATTATAACTTAGTAGTCATATGCTTTTTTGATATGCAAATATTTAGAAGAATATCAGCAAAATCAGGCAGCTGACAGCCTTGTCCAATACTTTGCAATGTGACTTCAGTGTTTGTGCTAGTTAAGCACAGTCTGTAGATCAAAAAAGCACAAATACTCAATCTAGTCCACTGACACACTGGGTATAATGAGATAGTAATGTTTTAATGTGATTACATCAGAACTAGTGCTAAGCCTATCTACAGCATATTTCCTAATCCTAGAACCACAACAGGATTTGACAAATTTAATTTTCACTACAAATGATCTAAAACTATCCATTACATTTCAAAATCCTGAGACCATGGTGTGCCATATAATCCATGTTTTTAACACAGCAAACCACAAAGACTGTAAGCAGAATGACACTGAACTGAGCACAAAATATTTATCAGAAAGGTAGCCAAAGGATGGAGAAAAGTTACTTTTACTTCTTTGTAAAGTATTTGCTCTTTTTCAGGCAAGGGGTTTGAAAAGTCAGAAATGTTGACCAGTTCTATAAACGTGCAGAACAAGTGATTACGATTTCATGGAATCACACACCTTATCACCTGTTCATATACCAGTTCTCAGCATGGAAGAAATATTTCTATATTGAGATACAAATATCAAGGGACTTGATCACTACATAGGGTAACATTATAATGTCAGTTTTTTCTGCTGAAGACCGTTATTTATTCACTCCTAACCAGTGAAAGCCATCAGTCATGCTGCTCTGTGGATCTCACATGGCTGCTCACAAAAAGCAGTTTATGCAAATTTTTACCTCTGCGTAAATAAGAACAACACAGCAAGTCTCAGATATTCTCCTTTCTGAGGCACATTCACACACTGGTGGTGGCTCTGCTCATGCTGTGGGGGGATGCATCTTCAAAAGGCAAGTGATTCACCTTCCAATTTTGTTTCATGGCCTTACAGCTGTGCTACTGCAGCAAACTTAAAAGCAAGTGTTCCCTCTCCAGGAGCTGCTAATACAACATATCCAACTGATCATTTGGTCAAGCCCTACGTAAAAGCAAACAAAAACACTTCTTCACAGTCAACAGAGTGATATGCTGTCATATATAGAGAGGCAAAAAAAGAGGGAGTGAGCTGTTTGCCTTCTGGGCATGAGGTTTATCCTAAGACACTTAAAGGAATCCATTAAACCCATTTAGCAACCCCTCAGTATCACCAGAGTGTGCTTCTCTGCTAGAAAGCAGAACCAGTCTTACAGCAGAGTGCCAAGAAGGATATTTGCTGTGCTTTGTCAGACTGAGCTTCAGCATAAGGAGTTAAATTTCTTACTGGCACATCTTTTTCAGAAGTTTATAACAAGGAATTACTATTTTCCTCCAAAATTTTCTTCTTCTCCCCCAGCTGTTCAGACCAAATCTACATTAACTGATAGGATGACAAACGGCTTTGGTTACTTCATCAGTTACTCACAATGTTGCAATAAGCTCAACTAAGTTTCTCGTCTCTGGGTTTAGCTATCACATAGAGATATAGACCACTCATTCTTGCTGCATAAATGCTTTTAGGAAACATACCAAGGCAGTAATAACATCCCTCTTTTGCTAAATCAGTGTTCACTAATCTCTACATGACTTAAGAGTCCACGAAGAATCCTGATCAGACAGGATCAGAAGATCCTGATGAGACAGGGACTCACCCACCTCTTTAACTCCAGGCAACAGTGTCACAGACTAGGAAAGACAGCTGGCAGAACAACCTTAGATAAAAACCCACAACCCCCTAAAATAAAAATAAATAAGCAAATAAATAAATGAGAAAAAAACCAGCCCCCCTAAAAAACGAACAAAAAAATTCAACCCAAAACCCAAAGCACAAAACCACCTAAAAATGCAGCACAATTGATGGATTCATGGGACCATAAAATGGGCAGGCAACTTATAAGGAGCCAATAACTCCTCATGGATTTCTGAAATTTAAATGGACTCCAGTGCTAAATTGACAGGTTTCAGACAGACTGATGAGCTTTGAAACTATTTTACAAGGCATTTCTGTGCAAGAATGAACCCTGTGGAAATATCCATCATCTATGATCCTTGGAAAGGTTTCTTCAGTCTGATGGTGCTCTTTGTGATGAGAACAGACATTTTGGAAGTAGGGAAGTCACACAAAGTTGCAGAGCTCAGAAGGAGAGAGGAACAGATGGTTTCACTAATGAGTTTTCTAAAATACACCCCCTGTCCTTGGTGGACGCAGTGCAGTAGCTAAAATGTTCCAGTGATTATTTTCTTAAATAACTAGACCTTTTTAACAGATATACATAGCAAAATTGCATTAAATTTTGGATATCAATAAGCAAGAATTCTAGTTTGTTTTGTGTTTTTATTTTTTTTTCTTCATGCCATAACAGTCTCAAGAAAATCATGAGGTTGTATTTTCACACTCTTAACAGTTGTAATTTATGAAGGCTGAGCTCACTGATGTTAGGCATAAACAAGTAGGTATTATCATTGTAAATAAAGGCAACTTCAACTTTGGGGGTTGTATTTTTTTTTTTTTTAATTATTTGAAGCATGCTGAACAGAGGGCAATTTATTCTTGTAAGAAATGGAATCAGCTGCTGTGGTAAATAAGTATTATGGTATGCACTTCTATCAAAATTACTTCTAGAAAATAAATAATTCTATAGGATTTAACTTCCTAACAACAAATTAATACCAATTTACTCTTATCTTAAATTATTAAATGGTATTTTTAATTTGCATTATGGACATATAGAACATTTAAAAGGAATGGAAAACTTTGGAATTATTATCTGATTTGTAAGAGTTCCTAAAATGTTCTTTCTTCATTTATGTGCATTGGTGCATTTGCTGGTCACTTCTTTAATGGTATAATATCAATATAAGAATTTATAGGAAAAACGAAGAAAAATAAAACCAAAAAATTGAACCTTGTTTCAGTATGCAATTATTATATCTTTATGCAAATACAAATGCTTGGAGGTTGAGCAGTTTTAGCCTTTTACTGTAGACTCTTACTAGCACATTCTTGCTCAAAGTGTGATGCTGATTGCTATTTGCTTTCTCACTAAAAAAAATATAAACTGTAAAACAAATGCAAGAAGACATTGCTGCTGTTTGGTATCCACTCCTTGCTTTGGATTGCTTTGGAGATTACCCTGGTGCCTCTAAGGTGGAGAAATGACATT
Source organism: Acrocephalus scirpaceus scirpaceus (assembly GCA_910950805.1). NCBI lineage: Eukaryota > Metazoa > Chordata > Aves > Passeriformes > Sylviidae > Acrocephalus > Acrocephalus scirpaceus. Next base: position 5,441,414 of record OU383785.1, read on the forward strand.
CCCAGCACTAGAGATGGGTAATTCCCATTGCAGAGGGAGCTCAGGGCTGCTCTGCTCCGTGTCTGGGTGAAGTGAGGGGCTGCTGCATCACAGATCCTTCCAGCATGGAAATATTCCATGTGCCACAGCTGAGAGAGGCCACTCAGCAACGCCACTCTGAATGCTCTGGGACAAATCTCTACCAGCAGAACACTTTGTATTGCCTCACAAAACTCTTTTAACTGATATTATTATTTTCTATAGATTTTGAAAGAACCTCTGCCATAATTAATTAGCAGCCAGAAGGCAAACCAGTAAAAATAAGTTTCCACAGTGGATGGTCAGCTGGGTTACCTTGCCTCACCTCCAAGGGAAAGGATGAGGTAAAAAGGAGAAAACTCCCACCAATGCATGCTGGACATGTGTTCAAACTTTCCACTTCTAGATCCTGGCTATTAAATAAATATCACAGCCATTGGCACTGCCAAAGGCACCACAGCTGTTTGGGAATTTGGAATATTCCATACTTCATTCCAAAATCATGATTAATAATTAAGGTGTTATTTTCACTCTTGGGATTATTTTTTTTCTTTTACAATAATAATAATAATAAAAGATAATGAAATCAAAGTTAAAATTAATAATAATAATAACAATATTAATAATAATTTTGGAGGCAAAAATCTTTCATTTCAAAGTTTAAAACTTTTATAAGTCCTTAAAAGGATAAAAGCAAAAGTCACTTTTACATCTACACAACTTTAAAAGCCTCAACCCGTTCTACAGCATTAGAATGTTTTTTGGGTTATTTGTTCCATCACTATAATTCTGGTAGGAAATATTTGAGCATTTTCTCATGAAACTGGCTATCTGTATGGTTCATACCCATGATTAAAATTTCAAGTAGTTTCTTTTGCAAGCACAGACTGATCAATTTTTGTGAATTAATTTATTATCAGGAGTGAATATCGCTCTTGAAGTTAAGAGTACCAAAACTTTCACAATTACTTAAAAATCTAAGTGGGAGACAGTACATTTCTGAAAGAAAGATTAGTTTGACAGCATTAATCATGCATCAGTGCCTCATTCCTGTTTTTGCAGCTACAAATACATTGTAAGAACATTGTGATTATTTGGGATCAACACACTTATTCCTAAAGGAAAAAAAAAAAATTGAATGTTTAAGTTATTATTTTCTCTCTTCTTTGATAATTAATTTTACTTGGTAGAATTAATTAGTTTTAATTGATCAATTTCTGCAAGTTATTAGTTTAAAGAAGATAAAGGTTCTGATGTTATCCCTTTCTCCTCCAGGAATTTAATTTTCATTTTTTTTCCATTAGTCTTAGCTATAGTGAGCAGCTGACACTCACTCTCAGAGTTCTTTTTTGAAAACAAATGCAATCCAGTTATGAGATTTACAGAAAACTTCCATGAATGCAAGACAAGAACGCACAAGGAGATTTCATCTCCAGTTAGAATATATACGTCAAAAGAATTTGTGCACTGAAATGACACCTCCTCTTTCCTTATAATGTCTTTTATATGTGCCATTTAGGAATGTCTCAAGGTGTTAATACAAAATATAGGTTATATTTAACAATTCATAAACCATTCATTATGGCTTGTTGCAAGTCTTGGAAAGCAGGCATTCCTCACTGCTCTCCAATAACCTGTCTTGGTTAAATTAAAAGCTCTCTTAAATTCACAACATTTTTCTACATTACTTATTATTTTATCATCCATTATCTTCTGTTAGACTGCCCTCATTTTATATAACAGGTAAAACAAAATGGGAAAAAAAAAATCTCTGAAACTCTCAAGCTACAACTTCGAAGTACTGACCTGAGCTACAAGTTTTCAGAAGTCACAGCTGTGCGTAATTTATCTGTGTAAATTATGTGCAATCTATCACTTGGATGTTATGGAAACTGCATGAATAAGTAAAATTGCATGACTAGAATGAATGAATGAATACTAAGTGGTAGACACTCCATTCCTGAGCAAGTCTTTATTGCATGCCTCAAGTATGGCGAGGAAGAAGCTGCCAAATGTTGTGTGAGTTGAACCACTGAAGAAGTAAAACAATCCTCTGAAATGTACTGCATAGTGTCATATCATTACTGTAAAATGGAAATTACTTTTTTGGGGGAAACTCTCACATCTATGTATTCAATGAGCTTCACTACATTGGGGTGACACCTTTGGCAAACGATCTGGCAACACCCTTGTGTCAAAAGTTCAAAAGCTATTTCAGAAACTTCCCTAAATCCAATGCTAGCTCCATTTTCTAACCAAAACCTCCTAAAATAGAGACTAAAACAAAGACTGCTGTTGCACTGAGGCTTTTACTGAAATAAGCTGCTATATTGATGGTGTTTAGCTGTAATTAGGACAAAATAAGAACTTGCCGTAGGTAGCTGAAGTAGGTATTGGAAATGTTTTATACTCACAGACTGCAAAGGGGTTTAAACTCAGATTTGACCTGATTAAACACTCACCAAAAACAGAGCATGCAGATGTCATAAAAATATAGTTACTGTGAAAAATATGGCATTGCATTGTAATTGGATTAGAACCTGATGACTCATGTAAAGGTCCTCACTCTCTGCAGTGAGAACAAATATGGAGGGCATTATGTTTGGAGTTTTCTGCTTGCTCTAAGCATTAGGCTGTGCCAGCTAAGTAGCTGCAGCAGAAACTTAAGTTAAAACCAATTCTGATGGCAGCTGGTTACACAGTTAAACTTCTGTGGTGTGTCTATATCCTATGGAAACTTTAAAAAAGCACATGAAATAACCTGGTTTCAGTTGTTTAGAAATTGCCCAATGTATAGCCAAACTCAGGTCAGGTATGAGCAACAGAATTGTACTTATTCTCACACAGAGTCACGAGAACTTACAGTATAATCAATGATTTTTTTAAGAGCACTTCTTATTCATACTTTAAAACAGTTTTATTTTAAAAACACTGTTGTTGGTTTAAGGTTCTATGCAAAAATACCATACAAGAATTTCAGAAAAGGTCTCCAATAATAATAAACAATAAATTAATGGACTAAAGGATCAATGTGAGAAGCTTTATAAATTGCTAAATCCATTGACCTGGGTGAGACATATGGATGTCCTTGTATGTATTTGTTATTGATCTGGAGAATTGCATGAAATGAGTGAAGGAAAAAAACAATGTTTATGTGATTTATTTGTGTTTTTCCTAACAACACAGCAAAGTAAGTTAAGCTACTTATGTCAGCTATTTGAAAAATGTCTTCATAGGGAACCCATTGGAGCATCTGATTGCTTTATGAAGTAGCTTTTGATAATATCATAATGGAAATGAAATTTCTTACATTTTTGTTTTAGCTCAAACAACTACATCGATTAGGGTGACAAGTCCAATCACACCAAGATAAAATAAACTGCAGTTCATAGTAATGATATTCTGGACTTGAATAGGAAGTTACTTTGCTGGTTTTGGCTGGGGTAGAGTTCATTTTCTCCACAGGAGCTGGCATGGGCTGTGTTTTGGATTGTGCTAGGAATGGTTTGCTAACACAGGGATGTTTTCCTCAGTGCTGAGCAGGGCTCACACTGAGCCAAGGCCTTTCCTGCTCCTCACCCCACCCAGCAATGAGGAGCCCATGGGGCTGGGAGGGGACACAGCTGGGACAGCTGGCCCTGAGTGACCACAGGGATACCCCAGAGTGGAGGGAATCATGCTCAGTGTATAAACTAGGGGGAATAAGAAAGAAGCATATGGGGAATCTTCTTAATGATGGTGTTTGTCTTCCCAAGGAACTGATGCATGTGATGGAGCTGTGCTTTCCTGGGAATGGCTGAACACCTGCCAGCCCATGGGAAATGGGGAATAAATTCCTTATTTTGCTTTGCTTGCATGTGGCTTGTGCTTTACCTGTTAAATTTGCTTTATCTCAAGCCATGAATTTGTACATTTTATCCTTCTGATTCTGTCCCCCATCCCACTGAGTGGCTGATTTGGTGGCTGAGATTTAACCACCATTACTTAGTGATACCCCAAAAATTTTAAATTAGCAAAAGTCCTAGTGAAGTGACTTTTGTTTCTTAATTTGAACAAATTTTTTATGATCATCTCTAGGACAGGCTAAGAAGTTATGAAGATCAAATGCCACATTATACTAACTAAGGAAATGATATATGCAATCTCAGTGGATATTGCAGTTGGATAGACAAAGAGAGACTGTAGCTGAAAGATACTCAGAAATAAATGAACAGAAAAGGGAAACTTGGAACAAGCGTAATCTGTCCAAGACAAGACAAAAAGTCATTTGGTTTAACAGCTCGTCCATTGTAATACCACTATTTAAACATTCCCATGGAAAAGAAAAAGAGAGAGAATATCACCATTATTTGCTCTCTAAAAATAAAGTGATGAAAACTTAAATAGTTAAATAATACCTGCTCTGGTCATAGCCCTTCCAGTTTACAGCCATTCCTAATAAAACTAAGTATCTCCTCTAGTATCACTGGTAGCATATTGATATTTATAGCTAAGCAGGCAGTATAAAGCTAACAATTGTTTAAGGTGCAAGAGACACAGAAAATGCAGTGAAAAAAATCTAGTTTTCCTGAACAATAATTCATATATAAAAACACATTTTAAAGTAAGACTGTTCAAGCAGGATGGAAACATAATCATTTTGAAAATCTGCCTAACATTTGGAAGGATTCATTTATTTCCTTTCAGCTTCGAAGGCAGTACATCCTTCCACTTTTTCCTGTGGGGCTGAAGCAGTACCCACAGCAGAGGAACAGAAATATCCAGATTGTCGGGCCTACTTGGATGTGCAGAGATTCATGGGATGATATGAGATGTGTTTGAGGGTGCTGAAGGTATGATACCCTAGGAAGGCTTTTGGCACAGTGTCCCAAACTCCCTCCTCTTTTGCCCCCCAGTTGGTGAGTGACAGCTGGAGATGTGGACAACAAGGCAGGCAGAGAATTGATGGGACTGCCAGGATCCACAGGGCCTGAGAGTCCAGCTGGCAACCCGTACACAGTGGTGTCCCCCAGGGGTCAGTGTGGGCACTCACACTGGGAATTGCCTCCATTCATGCGGGACATGAGAGGACTAAGTGCACTCCCAGCAGAGTTGTGGATGTCAGCAAATTGAAGGGCATCAGTCGATATGTGGGGGACAGGGCTGCTGTCCTGAGGGATTGGGACACACTACAGGCATGGCTTAGGGGGAAACCACTGAAGTTTAGCAAAGGGATAACTACCAACAAAAGATACTGACACACTGGAATGAGACCACCAGGATGAGAGGGGATAAGGAATATGGAATACATGAAAGGCATCAGGAGGTAGGTTTGCTCAGCATTAAGAAGAGAGCACTAAGGAGACTCATTACTGCTCTCTGCAACTTCCTGCACTCTTAGAGATGCAGAATGACAGGCAAAGGGAACGTGTTGGAACATGGAAATCCTGATTAGATATTAGGAGAAAATTATTTGGATTTACCATGAGGGTTTTCAAATATGGCCAATGAGGAGACAGAATCTCCATCACTGAAGGTGTTCAAGACTGAGGTGATTTTGTGTGACTCAACTGGATAAGCCCTGAACATCCTGGTCTGAACAGAACAACTGTAACAAAGGGGTTAGACTGATTAACCTCCACAGATCCTTCTCAAATGAAATTGTTATATGATTCTGCAAGAGCAAAGGGTCTTAACAACAAGAGAAAAAACCCTCAGTGAATCCATGATACTGATCTATTATTTGATTTCATTTTTTTTATTTTTCTTTTCCTCCAAGTCAGTATTGTTATTTTAAACATAAGCCTGAGCCTTTATTATTACATAAAACATTCCTTTATTCAAATGTAATGAAAAACTCATTATGACTTCCCAGCTACCAGTGCAAACAGTGTACTTAGCCAAATGGTAATTGTATTGGTCTTCCTTCTATTCCAATACTGCTCTGAAAGTTGTGTCCCTCAAATGAATAATTACCTACAGAATAATTAAATGTTGCTGATATGGTCTACTCATCCCACTTGTACACAGAAACAGCAAAGTCTGTCTTCCCTGAAATCTATCTCCGTCATGTTGGATAAGCTTACTGCCCATCACACGTCTGGCATCGATCCCCACTCAATTACAGATGAACATAGCACCATATTAAAAGACAAATAAGGTTTAATTTTAATCACAGACAGCCTGTAAGTCCATGTTCCATTATAGATTAAAAGAACCAATTATTTTTAAAAGTAAAGATTTAATGAAAGGCCTTACTAATATATAGACACATTGCTCCCTCTGCATTCTAAGTCAGACTCTGCAGTAGTGTTTGAAATTGCTGCAAGCAAGGCATGGGGATGCAACTTGGAGAAGAATGCTTTTCCTTCAGATACAAATACACTTTCTCAACAGGGTTTCTTTTGCAAGATTTCTCTTTCAAAAGAGTAAAATCACAGACCATTTATAGTCAACAAATTAACTCTGTGGCCAGAGTTTTATTGTTACTAAGACAGAGTAAATGCAAAATAATTACATTGAAGCAGGCAGAAATTCCACTGTAATGACACTGAATGCTGCTGAAATCACTTTATCCCAGGCTCAGAAAGGTAGTTAGGAACCTAATTCTCATCTGAATTCAATAGGAGTTAGGCACCTACACACCTCTGAATCTAAACATTATAGCCTTCCACCTGTAACAACAGGAGTTGGCTTGCAAAATTAACGGCAGAATATAGGGCATCAGAATTCCTATTTTCTTACTGTTCATTCTTTAGTACTAGTTTCCAATCTTCCTTGTTTATTGAGGTAGTATAATGTTTGTGAGACTGTGAACTAATAAAATTTTAGCTCCATAATGTTGATATTAGCACTGAGAATGCAAAGATAAAAACATGTATATTTTAGAGAGACATCTACAAAATGGATAATCCGAGAATGCTGTTAATAGTGCTATGAATACAATCTCACTTGTACAGAGAAAGCACAAGAGGTTATTTATATATATATATATATATATGAATATACACAAAGTAAACATCCCAATATTTAAAGGTGGTTTTTATATAATGCCATGCTTTTTTTTAGGAATTTCACATATACTGTTCAACAAGAAATGCCTTAATGTATGGTAAAGTCTCTTCATTTTTCTAAATTTTGATATACCTTCTTTAGAAGGGAAAAAAAGTTAAAACTACTTACCAACAGACATTGTTATATCAATCTTACAAGTACCATTCACAGTTAAAAACAAAACCCCCAAAACAAAACAGGACTCTCTTGACTAGAAAGACTAAAACCTGTATTTGATCTGCCCCTGTAAACTTCAAGGAAAGGTGTACCAAATAAAACATCAGTTAGGCCTGTAGAATAAGGGTTCAAAAAAGAAATGCAGGAATTTATGATATATTTTAAGGATCTCATATCAAAAGATCACTTAGAATACTTCTGATGATGAACCAAAGAGTTGGGAAACCTTCTCATCTACTTATCCTCAGCCCTTGCTGTTTTCATCCTGCTAAATTATTTTTGGTTTTGTCCTCACTGATCCCTGAAGGAAAACAATCTCCAGCTCTTCTCCACTTGTTAGATATTCACAAAGAGAATATGGGAGAACAGCAAGCAGGTGTTCCAAGGAAAACAGCTCCTCACAACGCAGGTGCATCGCAAAGATTCGCCTTCAGAAACAGCAGCTGGGAGTGTTCTGGGAGTGCTCCCACCTCCCTTACACACTCTTACACACACAATTAACAGAAATGGGAAACTGAATTTAGCAGGCCTAGGCATAGCCAGGATTGTGCAGAACTGAATCTCTACTTTCAGGGTGGATTTTTTTTTTCATTTTTAATGTTCTTTTAACTACAACAAATTCCAATTTCTAGGCATACCACCAAATTCGTCCAACATGTTCTGTGAAATATCTTAAAAGAGACATGAAACCAAGACTCTGTTAAATCCCTGCACAGAAAACCTATGGAAACAAGATAAACCAAGATACACACTGAAACTTCTTAGCATATCTTTCATTAGCAGTACAAGGATATAAGAGTTCTTCAACAGAAGTAACAGGTTTCACAAGAATATTTAAAATATGCAAAGGCACAGATCATCCTCTAGCTGATCTAATACCAGGCCAAGTCAAGACACAGATTACTGGTCCAACTATGATTTTAAATCAGCATAATTTTTTCCTACAGTGATACAAAATATATTGTACATAAAATACATTATCACTTAATTCTGTAAACTTTCTAATTCACTGTTATCTATCCTAAATTCTGTCAGAGACTTCTATAAAGAAGAAATATGTTCTATAGACAAGGAAAATTAGAGAATATTTCCAGGGTTTCCAAAAACCACTCATGTGCTTGCTGTACATTCAGAAAAGTAGAGCCTTCTGCGTTGGAAATGTAAGCTGAAGGCTCACACTGAAAATGTCACCTGCTATTTATTGTCATGTTTTCTTTTTCAGGTTCAAAGGCCTCATCAAGATGTTGTAGCAGACAACTATCTGGCCATATTGTCTGCTAAATCCTCATATGTATCTCTTCTCTGCAGGCAAAACACTCTCCAAAATCTGCACACTGGGTTCTAGATTAAACTATTATAAAATGCACTTTTATAGGGGCCACTGAGCAACTTTGGCATTCTGTGCTTGTCTTAGCTAGCGATGATCTGAGTTAAGGTATTTTGCAAAAGCATTAGTCCTCTTCCAGAGTATTTGCAGCAGTGACAAATAAGATTTTGTCTTATTAGCACTCACAAAATCTGGCACAGCGTTATGTGCAGAGTAATAAATGTCTTCATTCTCCCTGTGACACACAGCACTGAGACATTTCCACGAGATTGCTGTTGTCACAGACAGTAATTAAGTGCTTGATTCTGCCATGGCCTTTCAAAAGGTCTTGGGTACCTCAAATTCATGCTATGGTACATCATATATATTAGTCTGAAAAAACTTTACAAGCATACTACTGTAATATGCAGAGATATGCATATATGAACTTCCTTTTGAACAATACCTCAATATAAAAAACAGTGCACTCAAACTCTGAAATACCTAATAAAAATAGCCAGTTTTTATAAGCATAATTTTAAAATTAACTGAGTAATTTTGGCTGCATAATCATACCCCTGAAGGGATGCAATAAAATATAAATTTAATCAAATACATTTTTAGAACACGCTTCAAGCTAGTGCATGTACAATTTTGATCCAAATATCTAGTCATGAGTATAATATCAGACCTTTAATTATAATTCCTATTATAATTGTTCTATGGAAGAAAATGTAGCCAGTGCCCTTACCTGCAATTATGCACACACAGTCTGTGGAAAGAGTAGATAAAGACTCTCCTGTGAACCGTCCCTTGCTGAGCTAATTCACCCAACTGGTCTAATTTCATTTGCCCTCAGTCTGCCATTGCAGTGATTACATCTAAATGAAAAGACAAGGAAACACCAAAATGGAAAAGAAAGTCATTAGATTTATTGTCTAAATTTTCAATTTGACTTCTATTTTTGAACAATCAGAAAGTCAGGGTCACAGAAAGCATGTTGTAAGAAAAAGTGATGATGGTAGTGAGTAATATCTCATCTAGTGGCTAAAATGTGTGACGTCCCCAGGACTCATTACAGTGCACACCTGGTGTTCTGTGCCCTGTATTTTACTCCTAATATATTGGGATTTGTAAACCCATAAAGAAATGCCTTTTTGGGAATATCTAGTGTTAACACTGCAGGCTGCTCCTCAAAGTTAAATACTTTTTTTAGGCTGCAGTTTTAAAAGGTTTTCTGAGGCACAGTGATCAGAGGGAATACCCAAATGCTCATTTTAAATATCTGTATGCTAACACATAAGTTCCAATATTGTAATACACATAATCCTCTAATATTTATTTCAGTGTAACTTCTGCAATGCACATGGAGCCTTGGCAACTGCACTGCTGGCTCAGTTAGCAATGTCCAAAGGATGGCAAAGCTTTGCACAGGAGGGATGTGTGGATTCAACAATCCTATGTGTGCACCCATGAGACCCTACCCACAGGAAGGAACTACCCCAGGAGACAGCTCAGTCTCTTTTATTGTATGTGTTATGGAGTAGCAGGATCACATTTCCACACAGTGCACCATTTATTAAAAACAGATGCCATAATCACACTGAAGCTATTCCAGAAAGAAAGTAGGAAAAGGCTTCTATCAAATGGCCCAGGACTCCACTCTGCCCATCTAATGCACAATATAGGTACTTCTCTGGAAAATACCAACTCCCTTTCACATTTTATAGTTGCTTCATATTGCCCAAATCATTGTTTACAATACTATTTTTATTGTTGTACAGTAAAATTCAGTCCAGTAAATGCTCAAAAATCTTCTTCTGGTGAATTCCAAGCTGTACAATGTAATGTAGATTATAATAATAGATTATAATGTCAATTATTTTGAACATGAGCCATACATGGAAATTTACAAGGAGTTTGCTCCTCCTCCAAAATCTACCTTGACCTTGCAAACTGAGAAATTGTTAGCTTAGTCTCCTGGGGAAATCATAGTGGTAAATGTTAGTCTATTAAAAAGTACCATACAATAAATTTCAATAAATTAGAATCCAAAGACCACAAATAAACAAACAAAACCCAGCATGAAGTTCCAGTAAAAAAAATCCAACAAACCTAGTCTATCAATTAGCCCAAAAAAACTATTCAAAGAGGGCCTGGGGTGGTGATTACACCATGTATCAATAATTAGATTAATTCATCCAATTGATCAGACACATAAGTATGAGATAAAGAAAAAATGGAAAAATACAGTAAGCATACACATCCATATTGGCCTCTCAGGCAAAACAGTGTCATTTTTTCCATCATGTGACTCATTATGCAGTACTAATTACATCATCTCCCCATCCTGCTGCCTCTAGACACTCAATTGCTATGGATTGGTTGCTTTCCCTGAGGCTGCAGATACACTTATAATAAGCATGGACTAACCTCAAAGTAATGAATCCCACCCCCTTGATGAATTTAACAGAAAATGTTAGAGAAAATCGCAAACATCTTCTTTTAAAAATATATCAATATTTGGGTTTGCTTCTGAAAAAAAATATTTTGCTATTGGAAATCAGCTTGATCATGCAGATGTCTGGCTTATACTCCTTTTTATTCTTTATATATGGATTTAGGAATCACAACACCTTTTACATAAGTCCATTTAAATGATCTGGGCACCAAGTTTTTGCTTTCTGAATTAATTCAAACTTTAACACATGACTACTTCTGATAATGTCATGAATTATATGCATACTTTGATCATACCGATTTGAGTGGACAGTGCCAGAATTTAGTCTTGTTCTGTCATTGTTCATGTAACTTCAGATCTGGAAAGAGACATTAAAATATTTGCTCTTTTTTCGGAATACTTTCCAAAACCAAGGCATACTGTTGGAAAATTATAGTAAATTGAGAATTATAGAAAATGGAAAAATTCCAGACCTTCTACAAACACATGCAGCATAGTGACTTTAATGAAGATGTGCTAATTGTCATAGGGGTATTCAAAAGGTTGATCTCTTCATTAAGATAACAAACAGTTTGTACCAGAGCAACCATATGTTGGGGTAGTTTCCTATCAAACATTTTATCTTCAACAATTCTAACACGCTCAGCACATCAGGGGTGCAAACCATGATGTTTACTCCAACAATACTGATACTTATTTCCAAAGCATTTAACCACTTGAAATGAAATCTAATATGCTGAATTGTGAGGAGGTTAAATTCCTTGCATCACAATTTTTCAAGATATACACAAGGAACATCCACGCATATTTGCACAATACTTCACACGTATCTCAAAATGAAGAGCACCAATGACTAGTATCATTAGAACTCATGGAGCAAAAATGGCTTTATGGCGCTAAATCACTCATTTAGCATGAATGTTATGGGAATGTTCTCTGGATGATTTGGGATATTTTTCATTTTAATATTTTATTTTCATTCCATAGTCATTACACTAATAAGGTACATAATAGAAACTATAATTGTGACTACAGTATATTTAAATTACAATGTAGATTTTTTTTCTGTCACAGTTCAAAGTAGCAGCACATCTGGCTGCTTATCTCTCCTAATAGTGACCAAGAAATCTAATCACAAACTTTTCTGAACTGTTAATATTGGGGAAAAGCCTTATTGTAATGCTGAGCAGACATATTATTTACTGTGCAAATCAGAGTACTCAAACTGTTCACTGATCCCACATCCACATGAGCAATACATTACAGGCTTTTACATACTTTTTCTGCATGTGCAGAAAAGGAAAGTTTTGTCTAAAACCTCCCTGGACTCTTGCTTGCATTGGTGCTTCACACAGCCTTAGGCACCAAATAGACATCCTGGATTGTTTCCCTCTCCACCTCAAGAGAGGGAAATGCATCCTCAAGGAATGGATGTCACAGAAGGATTCTGTGCCTTAAAAACGGTCTCCATTTTATAGTGACATGAGTCAAACCCACAGTCAGTTCTGGGCACAATATACAGCAGCATATCCATGATTACTACAAAGAAAGCTCAGACAAAGCTGATCCTCGGAGCTTCAGCAGAAAAAACCAACATAACAGCCTACTCAGAAATCCTTTCTCCTTTCTATGAATGCAATAGTTTCATTTAAATAAAATCAGGTATAAGCAGTAGCTGCAGAGGTGGAGAAAGCTCAGCGTTATTAGCATTTCTGAATGTTAACAGTGGTAACAAATTCAAGTGTTTATGAGGAAGAATATAGGGGAAATGTCTGCCTGTGTGCCTGTTGGACACACACAGAATAGATCCACAGGATACAAGAGAACAGCAGAAATTCAAGGATGTCAGTGTCTGACAATAACAGAAACAAGGATGAACAAAAAAGTTGTCAAATCAGTACTACATGATAAAAATATTCACCTCTCTTGGGCTTAGAGTTATTTTTCTATTAAAAGAGTGGAAAATAACTGAACTCCTGAGATAAGCTGAAGGTTTGGTCATTTCCTCTGCAAAATTTGTATACTCAAAGTATTTTACACACACTCTTACCTTTTCTATTTTTTTTTTTTTTTGGCTGTTCCTGCTTTTGTTCATTCTTGATAAAAGAAAAGGCTAGCAGTTTATCTGCAGTAAGAATTTACAGCTGTAGCAACACTTCTAGGTCACCAGCTTGCTAGGCTGACACAGTCAACTTATGAGTGCCAAAGGCACTGAATCCAGAAATTCCCACATTTAAAATAATAATAATAATAAGTAAAAGGAAAAAAAGGGAAACAAAAGCAGAAAAAAATAAGAGAGTGGAGCATAATTATCATGCCAATTTCTTTAGCTAACAGAATATAAATTTTGCAGGAGTAGGAGCTTCACCTTCTTTTGAAACTTTCACAATACACTGAAAATCTATGAAGATTCAATGGGAGAGAAAGAAGGAAGCCAATAGAGTGCAAAAATATCTTTTCAGTTTACAGTACCTTCACTTGGTAAGCCTGACAGTCTGTGGTCCATATTCAACATTAGATAGTCAATAAGGATTTTGAAAAGGGAGAGAAATCCCTTATCTTTTAATTAAAATTCAGATCCCTGGGTTCCAAAATTTCAATGATTTCAAGTCATTGCAATCTGAAAGAAGGCCACTGTGCTTCACCAAGGACAAGAGTAGAAAAGAAACTCCAGACCTACTGAAAGGACTAAGAGCTGCTACCAACAGCACTGAAGATGTTCTGGCTCCAGGTATTAAATATATAAATGATGGACACCTCCTGGGTGAGTTTTGCAGTATCTCAGTGCTTTATTCAGGCAGTTTAGTTTTAACTATTTCTGGAGAACAGAAATTTAATAATGGAGATTTCTTGGTCTAGCCATCAAAGATTTTTACAAGCCTAAGATCACAAATGCACACTTTTAATACTGCAAGTGTTCAACCTCTCCACCCATTTATTGAGTGGCACCATATACTCATAAACTCCAGATAGTTTAAAATCCAGAAATGAACTTTGATCAAAACAAAGCTCTAGATCAAAAAAAGAAGTTGTATGCCTGTGGTTTTCAGTATGAGAAATGTCAAAGGATAAACGTGGCCATTCAGAAATTTTTATTATATAAATTCAGAATCAATCTACATAGAAGACCCTTTAGAACACAACAATGCTAATAATGCAAAGAACTGAATAAATATCCATAGTCACTGTAAAAATTCAGCTTAAACTGACTTGGCTGGTGAGGCTTCAGTGGCACTCTAAAAGGGTAAGTTGCAAATGAGGCAAACCAACGGGCATGAAAATTCCTAAGAAATGTGATTTTTTTTCTCAGCTCTGTCCAGTAACAAGGAGGTGATTCAAATTATTCAGCAGATGGCTCCGATGTAAGAACAGCTTGGTAGAAGCAGGACAAGGCTAATTAGAGTATTATGCCTGTGCTTCTTCTTTATTTGCTTCCTTCTTCCCTCCTAGAGAGTGTATCCAGCCTCTCCATTTCCCTTTCAAACACCACCTTAAATCTCAGCAATGCTCTTGTGCAGAGGCAGGAGAAGAGCCAGGAGGTTTGTGCTGAGCAGGGAGCCGGGAGGCTGCGCTCCCCTCCGGGCAGGGTTCCGCTCCTTTCGGGGCTCCCGGGGAAGCGGCCGTTCCGCTCGCTCCCAGCTCTGCCCGCAGCCCCGGCCAATGGCCCGTCCGTGCTCGGGCAGGCTGGGGACCGCGGCGCTGTGCGGCGCTGCCTGAACCACAACCAGTGAACACGGAACATCGAAGGCCGCAGATTTCACACGGCCAGTAAGATGAGACTATCAAAAGGAGATTTGCGTTGGAATGGATGAGGTTATTGACATTCACAAGGTTGCACACCTGTACTAGAGAACAGGAAAACCATTTTGTCTTGTGATCTAGGTCAAACTCACACAAGCAATAAATACTATCCTGTTTTGAGGGTTTTTTTTCCTTTTTAAATTATCAGAAAAAAATATTGCCTGTGTGAATGAATAGCTACTTCTCTATTTTACAAATAGATCATGTTGTTACACATGGCAGGAATTACTGTCCACCTAATGTAGAAATATAAATAATATGAACCCTGAGACCATTATTTATTTCTTCCTTTGCTCATACAACTTCAAGTGTGATTGTTAATTTTATTTTTTTCTAAACTCTATCAAGGAAAAGGATGGAGATCCTTTATACAAATCCTTTCTATTTAAGATAATCTAAATATACATTGCTTGAACTGCCACCAATGCCATCTTAGCATAATATAAATGGGTACAAAGATACACCAAGCCATTTATCCTTTTTTTTTCTTAACAAAATATACCACAACCATATCTGTGCAAAGCCATTGTGAGATATGTAGTGTTACCAGACTTCTTGACTATACATTACGACAGCATCATACAGCTGAAGAAAACAACCATGAACAAGGATATCTAGATGATAAATATTTATATATAAGACTATTTTAATGTGACATACATAAGTGAATTAGTAAATCCCATTCTGTGAATTTTTAGAAAGTAGGGTTAAAACAATATTTATTACTGATTACAAGCTTGAACTCCAAGTAGACCTGTACCAATAAATTTTCTAAAGCCTCCTAAACTAAATGCAGTTAGATCCTAAAATGTCCCCAGCATCATGGCACAGTAAGCTGGAGGTACAGAAGTCAGCCATGTATCACCTATCCTGACAATGCTTTTTCACAGGAGGAATTGCTAAGATAGAGAAGTTAGCAGAGTAGTGACAAGATGTTCAGATTTCTCTCTGCTGCACTCCACCACAGTCATTCATGAAACAGACTGGGTGCAACCATCATAATAAAGATCAACACCTTAGCAGTTTTAAAGTGTTCTTTGGACTCTATAGATCTCAAAGAAGAATAAACATCTTTCCTTTTCTTAATGAAGCTGTTTCTGAGTTAATAAGATCAAACTCATAGATTTTGTCCATAATCTGAAAAAATTATATAAAAATCTCTATATAACATATATATAATAATAAGTGTCCAGCCAACTTTTTCTTATTTTACACCAGATAATATAACTTCCAGCAGTGGCTGTATTAACATACCACCTTTAGGCAAAGGACCTGTAAAAACCACCATGTAAATGCCAAGAGGTTTGTACCATATTTTTAGTAAAAAATTCTTTTAGAGAGTAGGCAACCAGTACAATGCAATAATTCAGAGATGTTTTAATCATACCATCTGGGTTGTAGAACTAACGAGCAAAAGGGTGCTCCTATCAGTGTCTCTAACAGTAATTGTTATTTTAATTGGCTGAAATAAACTCTGCTGTCCCCAGGCCAGCCATAACACTATGATGGTGTAGACCTGCTTTCCTTTCAGAAGTGCAATGGAAACCTGCCCTGTGAATAAGTAAGAAGCTAAAATAGAGCAGTTATTAATTTTTATAAAGATTTTTTTGGGGGTAAAAACAAAACAAAACCCCCCAACCCTAAAAATAAAATGGAATACAATATAATAAATTTTCCTGGACACAAAAGCTTTCTGGTGTTACACAACATTTTAATCATGCATCTGGCATGAAAATTAATGGAGAAAGGATGGTCTTGTGACTACTTCATCTTCTGGCTCTTCTGACAAGAATCCCATGTAGGTGATAATTATAATGTATAATTTGGGTGATTTAAAGTTTATTGGAAAGAGAGGACATTAAAAATAAATTTAGTAATGGATATTTTATAAAATATCCTTGACCATAATATTCAAGGTAGAATAAAGGTCCCTAACAAGTTAATCACAGAAATATTTATTTAAGTGGATATTTGGATTTAATCAAGCAGTATCAAAGCCTTCATCTGTTAATAAAGGAACCATATTTGGTGCTTATCTCACTTTGCTCTGTAGCACACAGCCACAAAACAGCCTGAAAGGACTCAGCCCCATCTCATGCCTCCCAAGAACATCCTAATCCCAGCTTCTGTGAGGGCCTGTTTTACCAGCCCCTAGAAACAGGAGCACCAGTCAAATTAGAGACTCACCACAGATCACAAGAACATGAACCTAATAAAAGAATTCAGACTTTGTAACAACAACCAATGTCCATCCACTACACAGTCAGGCTTTTTGACACCTGGACTGGAACGGACAATGTCCAAGCACAGGAAATCTTTAAGATACAGTTCAGCATTTCCAATTAGATATCCCATGAGGCTCTCCATGCAGCAGGTTTGCTGCTCTGTTCAGTGACATTTAACTGTCCCCAGAGAGTCCTGCAGTGCCTCAGGTTGTTATAAGCACAGACTTCTTTCAGATCCAGCCTTTAGGCAGCCTGCCTATCCAAAGCCCAAGTAGTTGGGCCCTTTGTAGGCAGCAGTGTCTTGTCATGTTCCAATTGCTTCCAGCTTGGGAAGCGTTGGGATAGGTTACTTCCAGCTATGAGCAAATACACCAAAAAGAAAAAATATACAAAATATTTTTGCATCAAAGGCAAGGCTGTCCTTCCTGCCGCTGTGTCTAAAACCAATTGTTTACACTAACTTCACTAACTTCTATATTTAACTGGTCTCTTCGTTGGGGATAATGATACTAAAACACCTGCAGGATTTTGGCTAACACTGAAACAAAGTGACTGATTTACCTGTTGAGAGAAAAAGCTTTTTCTGCAGGAGATTGTTGCTGTATGAGGCCTCCTACAGACTGTACCCTCCTGAAGGACTTCAGGACTTCCTGCTATTTCATTTCATAGCTTCACCTCCCAATGCTTAATAACAGTATTTTAAAGGATCAGTAAAGAAACAAAAGTTGTTTTTTAAAAATGAAAAAACTTTAGTAATGTCACCTTGCTGCTCATTGCTTTTGCCATATTTTAAGGTATAGGATAGAAAAACTGTGCTTTGGCACCTAAAAAATGGGGAACCAAGACTAAATCCTTATAGTTATATATATATTGTATCCTTATAATCCTTATATCCTTATAAATATATATTTTACATTTTGAAACATAAGGTTTCATTATCAAGGAAATGAAAACAGAATTTCCATTTTAGAGGACTGACCTTTGAGATAACTATGGCTGAATGTCTCCTATGTTATAAAAAATTTTACAGTAGTTATGTTCTACCTTTCTAAAACAACAGCAGCGATTATTTAAAAGTTCAAGATTTGCCAGCTTTTAGCTACAGTAGTAACCCCACCTTATCTTTTGTTTAATGGACTTACACATTTGGCTCCATGCTTCCATTAAAAAAAAAAAAAAATTCCAAGAACAAGTGTGTTTGGCTCTACTGGAAAGACAAGACATAGTTTTTCTCTGATTACAAGCTCTGTATCATCCAGACAGTCCAGGGTCTTGCCTGGCCTTGTTTGAGCTCTGGCAGCAATTGTCCAGCAATTAGATAATTGTTCCTTGAATTAGTTTTAGTTAGTTTTAATTCATAGCGATGACAGGCACTTATTCACCACGCAGTGAATGAACTACCATTCCAGCAAAAGCCTGCTCTGGAAGAGGACTCAGGCAGCACCAACAGAGGCCTCAAGACATCAGCAAAAATCATTAGGATCAGTCCAGGAGAACAACATCCTTTCATTCCCATGAAATCGGTTTCAAAGGACACAAAGTAAACAAAAAGATTGAACAATGAGAGCAATGGAAAGTAAAAGAATACATAAGAATACTAAATGTTTCAAAGACAAACAAAATTCACCCTAAAACTTGGAAGGAAGAAACTGCCAATACCAAAGGGTTCCCAAAAGACAGATGCAAACCTTCCTCAGTAACTTTCTCACAGTTTTCCAAGAAAATCTTCAGGATGCTGACAGTTTCTGTAACTCCTCCCTCCCCCTGAAGGGGGTCACCCCCGGTACCTGGGGGATACCCCTGGTAAAGTTTACTCTGATTTACCATTCTGAACAACAGATTTACACAAAATAGCTCTCAAAATAGGAAAAAAAATCCTGAATTTAAGTTATCCTGGCTCTTCTTATGGATGCTCATTTTTTAACCAGAGCTAATTTACCCTTTTTCATCAGGAGCAGCTTCTTTACTCTATCAATGGTGTCATGTGGAAACATCAGGAACAGATGTGGGTGATTAATAACTGTAGAAAAGCTAAATTTTTTATGATGGACCACATAAATCTCTCCACTATGAAATGCTACCTCTTCAGTCTGTAGCCTTTGAATAGTTTTTCTGAGGTGTTTGTTGCTTTTTTCTCCTTTGAAGTACTCAGATGATAAAATACTAATTATGATGATGCAGTAATTATCAGAGACCAGCAGCATTAAAGACTGATATTTATTGCTTTTTTGAATTTCAAAACTCAGAAGAAATCCTTACAGTCAAGTTACCATGGCAGTAAATAAATAAGGCATACTATTTGGAAGATGTTATTTGCAAAAAATTCTTTTCTTTGGCACTAATTTTTTTATGTAAAATGCCTGACACTACTGGTGAAAGAGGGAATTGTCCTTTGCTACTATTCTAATACGTCCATAAACAGCTTGAGAATATTAAGTTGAAAGAAAATTCAGAAGAATTACTGATTTTAAAATAACTTCAACTAAAACTTATTTTGAGTTTCTCTATAACTATATGGCATTTATGCCTGTGCTTAAATCATACTGAAGTTACCCTGTGGCTGAATATATCCTTGCAGACATGCTGAATGAGCCTGTAGGAGCTGATAGCAATTGAACAGATCTTGAGATTCAAAAAAATTATTGGTGTTTTCTGCAGTCAGCAAACCCCCATCACATCCTCTATTAATCTGAAGTTATGAAACACTAATATGAACTAAATTTTACAAGAATAACCCTACAAATTCTACTCTTTTACCTTTTTTAAACAAAATCTATATATTTTTTTTCTTAAGAAAGAACCATAGTAATATCTGCATGTAAAATGTGAGCTTCCCAGAACCTATATTAAATTAAATATTGACTTAGCAAGTACTATGCCATTCATTATTTACTTTACTCAATCTGTGGGATTTATTAAAAAATTGATAAGAATGGCTACTGGTAAAATCCCTCCAGGTGAGCTCCCTAGCCAAGCCAATTATGAAATAAGTAAACCTACAGTTACTACAATAAAATGACAGTATTTGATTTTAGCAGTTTGTGATATTTTAAAAGGACGCTTTGAGACACTTACTTGAAATGAATTAGGTGCAGTCTCATAAAAAATTTTTAAGATTGCTTTTATTCTGTTATTTGCCAGACCTTTCTGTTCCCCTCTGCCCTTTCCTAAAAGTTGATTTCTCATTTTATTAAAAGAGTTTTTTTCCCTCTATTTCAAGAGTTCTCTTTCTCTCCTTATGCTCTCTATTTGAAACCCACTTGTATACGTCTGAGAAGTGCTCAGCAGAGTGCTACAGACCAACCTGCAAGGAACTGTGGAAATACATTTAAGTGTGAAGACAAGTTTATAGGGGAAAGGACATTTCCAGCCATCTTCTTCATTGGTGCTAATGGCTGGAGTGCTGCAATGTGTGCAGGAGTGAGTTTTGCGTAGAATTTGTTATGTATGCAATTCTATGGATACACAGGTCAGGCCTGCATAGGTTTCAATGCCTTTAATTCTGATTTCCCATTAAACCCTAAGCAGTGCACATTAAAGAAATAATCAAAAGCATTCTCAGTATTGTTAACTACAAAAAAACACAGCAGGGGAGCAAGAGGTACAGAATCCACAACCATCCTTTTGTTGTAGTTTTTGTTGTTTTTAGTTAATAGATTGTTTTTGTTAATAAGTGAATAGATAATTTTTAAGTTTCTGAGGGAACACTGTTGCACGATATGTCCCCTGCCCTCCAACCTCAGTTTTCTTTAATGTTGGATGAGCCTGTGGTTGCTTTCCAACAGGGATACACTGGGATTCAGGGATACAAAACCACCTGGGTTTGATTCCCAGACTAGGTCAATAACTTTCCAATAAAAAGAACTTGTAAATCATGCAGGAAAAAAAATATTACAGCCTCAGGTGGTAATTTGTGACATGCTTGCTTTGAAAGACTGAAAGACTACAGGTAGTTTGAAAACAGAAAATTAAAGTTCATAAAATTTAACTACTAAAAAGTTTCTGAGTACAGGGAGCTCCGTAGACCTTGAACCCAACCAAACCCAAAGTTTGTGATTTACACACGAACGCACTGAAATATCCCGTGGAAAAACCACCTTAATTCAGGTCACCATTAGAGAACTCCTTAACCATCAGCCTCTACCTCCAACACCCATGAGTGCTCTTGGAAAGAAAAGGATTTTCATTCTCAAACAGATCCCTGTGGGACCAAAGACCCACACTGAAGTCACCAGGCAGGACGTGGTGGCATTCTGACAGACACGAGCACGTGCTGGGGCAGGGGAGCACACACACACACACACACCACAGAGCCATCAGGAAGTGAAAAGCTCTCGTTCCTGAGCTGCTGCCTCACTCTTAGAACCAGTCTGGCCTGAAAAACTCTGTTTGCTCTGGCACAAAGACTTTGCTCAAGCTTTACAGAGATCCAGAAGAAAGCAAACAGCATGAGGAGCTAAGTTCATGGTTTTTCATTATGTTTGGATACATTACTAATAAAGATTTCTCGACAGAAAATCCTCCACAACATCATATCTGTCAATATCAGCACTCAGACACTAATTCTGTTGACAATAAAAGAGTGATCATAATCTTGCACCTGCATATAAAGAGCTTATGGGCTTTTATTTGATAATGAGTTGCAGAGGTGGTGTGGAACTGCAAAAAAATGTCTCTTCAGGAGACAGCTTAAGAACTGACATACCTGTAATCATAACTGGGGGAGATGGTGGCACTTTTTTTTTAATCAGTGTGTGTGTGGGAAGGAAAGAAAATGAAACCTCACATGTAAGTACAAACCCTACTTAGATATTAATTCTGGGCCTTGATACGAAATGGATAAGATCAAAGATGTGAATTTTAATTACTCAGTTAATTTTAAAGTTTTTTGCAAAGTTCAATATTATTTACCATGTAAACATCTTACAAGGAGTTGAGGACTAGAGCTTGGCCTTACTCTTGTACCAGCATAAAATCTACATTTTAATTTTCTTGAGGCTGAAAAAAGGAGGAGGAAAACAAACTTATCCTTTTGCAATTCAAACATTTTGATTTAACCTTTGTGATTTTATTTTAAAACATCCAGATGAGTTATGTTCTTTAAAAGTCTTACAGAGATTTTATAAGATATAACCAAATATATCTTAAGGTTAAAGAAATTATTGAACTTAGGGCTGAAGCATAATCAAAGGATGGGCACAAACAAGAATCTTGCTAACAGGAATTGGGAATGTTGGGAATCGTTCTTGATTCAATGAACCAATACACTAGAGAAAAAAAAAAAAACAAAACTGAATCCTCTTCCTGTTTTATTTTGTTTTGCTTGTGAGGAAACACTGTTTTCTACAGAATTTTTCTTCCAAACCATTCAATAGCCTGCAGAAACTGTCCAACATCTTTCTGTTCTTTAGGAGAGATTTGCAGGAATGGAGACTTCCATGCTGATCTCTTGGAGACATGTTGTCTCCTTTAGACTAATCTGTTTGAAATGCCATTTTCAGAGATTGGGAAGTTTCCAAAAGAAATCTAAGGGAGATTCATATTAAGAATTATTAAGGTATGAAGCAAATGTTATGGGAAGAAAATGTTATGTGGCAGTTTGCAAAATAATTGGATTCTATAACCATTGTGGAAAAAGGATTAGCTTTTAAATTCTCTTAAATACACGCACAAGCAAACAGCAGATGTTTCTTATATTATGAAAAGGACATCCTATACATACAGTTTAAAATATTCATCTGAGACATAGTCGTATATTATGTTTAAAGCTGTGGGGCTTGACTTTGAAATTTTTTAAAGGTTTTGTAAAGCTTTAAAGGTTTTGTAAAGATTTGAAACCTTTTAAATATATATTTTTTTATAAATTAAAGTAATTGAAAGAAATAGTTCCAGACAGAGAATGAAAACACAGTCATTTAGCTGACATTAAGTTATGAAAATATTGCAATTTTTTGAACGCTGTCCCATGTGTTTGCTACAGATGGGTGCTTTGAGAAAAGATCACAGTGAATTTTTACATCAGAATTATCAAAGTACCCCAAAGAATCTCTTTTTACAAGGAGTCACATGCAAAAGAGGAGGAGTAATGGATCCAAGTTACTTCTGGGGAGATTCTGATTACACACGAGGAGAAAACTTCTCGAGAGCAATCAGCCCCTGGCATAATCTCCCCAGGAAAGTGAGAGATTCCCCAATCCTGGATACATTCAAGATTCAGCTGGTCAGGGTGCTGGGCCATCTTATCTACACCCTGTTTTATAGTGCTTTTGCCAAGAAAGGTTGAACCAGATTGTCCCTGAGGTGCCCCTCCATCCTCCTGTCCTGTCCATGCTGTGCAAATCACCTGCTAAACATAAAGTGTGCCACCAAGGACTTCCACTACAAGCGTGAAAATTTAATTAGCAGATACAAAGGGAAAGGAAATAATGCATATGACTTTTGTTCCTCCTTTAGCCTAAAATAACCAAGGCTATTAAAAAAAAAATCACATGACTAACAAATTCAAACCTAACCTTGCTCATTTAGGGATTTGTTTTCTAGTTTATTTTGTGTGGAAGTTGGAGTGAATGACATTTACCCTCCAGATACAACCAAACAGCCAGACAATGCTTCAAAGAAAACCACTAGAGACACTAATTTTACCTAATGCTGACATGAAACCAACAGCCCAAAACACATTACCTCATTTCCCTGTATTTTCAGTGAGAATACATTGCAGCTGGTTCAAATATCAGTCAGAGAAAGATCAATATTTTAATACTTTTCAAAATTTTTTCATCTAGTTTAGTGAGTATCCTGTTTTTTCTTGCATCTGCATGTTTCAAGAAATTTATGACATGCATGGAACATTTGCTCTTCTAGTTTGGCTCCTACTTATCTTTGAGAAAGAAGAATTAGAGGTATTTAGAGTAGATTGAGACTGATATTTCCATTGTGAAAATTTTCATTAGGTGTGTAATAAAATGAGAGTGCGGGAGGAGGGAGGGAGAGGTGACATCCTCACTAGGATGGACTCTGTGCCTTTCCAGCCAGCCCCGGGGCTGCAGGGCTGCGTTTCTGACCTCCCTGGGATGATGCCGAGCTGGGCCTGGGCTCCAGCTCTGGCAGAGCCCAGCACAGCCCCTGAGCCTCCACGTGAGGTCCTTACCAAGGGGCTGAATGCTCCCTTTCAATCCCAGATACCCAGGTGTGTTGTAGATTAGCACAACTTACAAGCAGTGTGTGGAAATTTATTATGATAATTGTTGCTTTTATTTTTTATTTCCCTGAACTCAAAGATAATTAATGCCAGTATGTGTCCTGGTGTCTGACTCCCTTAATTGGCCCTATGGTGCCTTGGGTGTTTGAAAATTCTCTCACTTAAAGCCTTTTTTTTTTTTTTGGTTTCTTTTTTTCTTTTCCTTTTGACTTGTTTTCCTGGAGCTGTTCATTAGTGCCTAAAATATTTGATTACATTTAATTGTAATGCCTTCAATTCTGTGCACCTGCTGCAATTTGTGTAGTGGGGGAAAATAAGACCTACAGAAGCTAAAAAGTGACATGAGGAATTGAATGTTAAAAAGAATTCCCCTGCAAAGGGTAATTGGGGTTAAATATGGAAACAAACCAAACATATTCTCAGTTGGGGTTTCCTACCTGCTACGGTAACACCAAAAGGATTTATTGCATAATGGTTTCCTTGTCAGTGTTCACATTCAAAGGTTTCATCTCAAATTTAACATTCCTAATTATTTCAAACCATATCTCTAGCATGACAAAGTCCACGTGGTGCTGGTCCTGCAGAGCTGCAGTCCTGAGCCCCACTGCTACATGACAATGAGTTGCTTTAGTGCATCTTTCCCAGATTTGACATCTGTCTTTTAACTAAAGGTGTACATTTTGCTAGCTTTTGTTTTCCTTACAATTACTGAAATGGTTAAAATTTTCCTGGCTGACACTTTAGTTTTAAAACACAGCTTACAGCATTTGCAAATCAGTCAATAATACTAATGCAAATTAGCATCACTGAGCACTCAAATTCCCCTGACATCACTGGAGAAGGAATAAGGGATAGAGTAAAAGAGAAAAATCTTGTGTATTTTTAAGAGGGAAATTACATCAGAAGGTATTTTTTTAAGCTGTATTGTGCTTTCTCATTTATCTCCAAGGGGTGGTGTAAACCTGTAGAACAGGTTCTAAAACTTATATTTTTCAGAATAAAACTAATTAGATCAGTTTTAACACTTCACTGTTAGCATGAGGTGAGAAATTCTTATTTCAGCACTGCAGAGGAGAAGCACAGAACAAAACTCTCACCTGCTGATGTCTATGATAGCTTACAGTGCAGAGCTCACTGTTGTGACCCATTAAGTACTCTTTGCCAAGGGAATTCCACCATTCTTATGCAGTGGCATCCCAATGCTTCTATTTATTTTTCTCTTTATTAATATTACCTGGGATATTTTAAAGCAACAGTTAGCGATCCAGACAAATGAAGGTCAGAAGTATATTTATCCCTGCCATCTCTTACTAAGTATGGCACAGACTGAAAATGACAAACACTGGTATCTTTGCTTTTAGAATAATATTATTAATAATAGTCACAAACTGTAATAAACTGTCAAGGCTCCCAAGAATGTTACCACACAATGAACCTCTTATGTTAATATCTACATTTCACTCTATTGGGGAAACCACAGAGCTGTCAACAAATGCTAGAAATTAATCTTACATAGAATCAGAGACAGCAATGCATTGATGAGAGATGTGATGACAAACACTCCTCTCCAGTCATTCCCAACAAGCCTTTAAACAAATGTTGCAGCAAATGTGTGGCATATTTTTACCTCAATTCAAGAACTGTCCCTGACGTCAACAACAGAAGACTGCTCTACAACTGAAGGCATGGGACCAACAGTGAGCAGGATGGTGTTTTATTCTCTAGATTCAAGACAGATTTCCTGTCAAGACACTTGATTTATGTTTCCCTGACCTCCTGTGTAAAATGGAAATAAATGATGCTTTTTGCCAGTTTTTAATCACAGCACATTTGGTACCCCCAGAAGCCACTGCTTTTGAACTTCCTTACAACCACACTCTAGCAGTCACACTGTAAATTACAGGCCTTCTGAGATGAGAATATCAACTCAATGTTTTAATTCTGCTTTTGCAAACAAGCCCGAGTAATTACCTCAAAAGAAGTGATGGGATGCATTTAATGGGTTAAGATCAGTCTCATTATTTCGGAATCCTGAGATTGTTTGACACTTAGAGGCAAAAGGTGGCCAGAGCTGTAATGTCCAGTGGTTATGGATGACATGAAACTGTGACAACCTTGGGACATAAACAGGACCTCATGGCAAAGTGGCTGAAGCACATGCACGAGCAACATGCAACACTTATTATTGCAAGTAAATATTTTCAATTTTAGGCTTTAATTTAACCTGATAAAGCAAAATCAATTAGGTTTTTGGTATTCAGATTCATTATTCAAATAACAAAAGGATGCAAAAACTGTCTACAAAAGAACATTGGTTTCAAAAGAAGCAAGTAAAACTAAGATATTCCATGCAGTTAACAGTAAGGGAAAGAAAACAAAACAAAGGAAAACAAAAAACCCAAACCAGAAAAACCCACAAACAAGACATGTTTTCCTCATGTGATAAAATCAAGCAAATGAGAGCCAGGCATGCCCACTTCACAACCATTGCAGAAAAGACCAGGAGTTTCCAGTTTAATACTCATGCAGAGCAAACCCCAGGCTGTGAAATAGCACTTTTAGCCACTTGGTCCTGCATCAGCTCTTTAGATCTAACAGGGCTTTAGAAGTTTTTTATAGAGAAGGTTGTGCTTATGTCATATCTGATATCACATTCAACATAAATACAGAATATAATCTCTGCCTAAGACACTCCACTGCAGCCTTCTGTCCTAGCAATTGAGAGAATCTGAAGTTTATCAGATTTAGTCACTTTGTGCTGCTGGGCTTGGAACCGTTCCACAGTGACCCTTTTTCCTCTGCTCCCTGCAGCCACAGGGCCAACAGACAGCAGGGCTGGCACTGCGTACAGCCCCACCCAGCCTGCACTTCTGCGTGTCTGTTATGAGCACCTGAATAAAAAACTGTGGAAAGGCAAAATGGACAGCAAGAGTTTAAAGCTGAAATATAAAAAAAAAACCCCTAAATGTTTCTTGCAGAGGTGAGAAGCACAGTGACAGCTGAGAATATGTCCAGCACATGGCTGTGTGAGCACGGCTGGAGCTGCATGTGAGCCTGGCACACAGGGGAGTACATTTACACACAAGGGGCCTGCTCAATACTTGCAGGAATTGTACTTACTACCTGGAATGTAGTAACAAGGTTACACAATGAGTGTTAGGAGCAAAGGTTTAAATTTATGTATGCATTGTCCTTTTGGAGCTTTGCCTTTCAAACCCTTCCATTAAGCTCATCAGGACAGCGTCCTCTGCACAGCTCATTCTACAGGGCTCTCCTCCATGATGTTCTCAACTGAAATATTCCACCCTATTGACCCAGGGGCTTTTACAGAACTTACTCTATGATAAAGACTTAAATAAACATTCCTATATATGGCCAAGAGAAGAAGGATAAATTCCATCCTGTGACTCTGCCTTCAGTTTTTTTCCCAGTTCTAAATAGCAGCAGGAGTTCTTGTCTCTTCTTTTTTCTCGCTTCTCGTGAAACTTTGGCAGAATCTACAAGCTCTTTGCAACAATCAGAGATTTATTGATTTTTCAGACCAATTTACTTTTAAAGTATCTTAGTGCAATTTTATGATAATCAAACTGAACAAAAATCAAAATAATACCAAAGATGCTGTGATCTTGAATATTTAAAAGAGCATATGTGCTATTTTAACTAATACCCCTCTAGCATGATAAAGGATTAATGAGATTTTTATTACAAGTTCTGAGTTTTGAAAAAATATTCTTACTAATATTTCAAAGTGAATAAAGAACCCAGTAATCTTCTTTTGTGCACAATATGAATATTTAGAGATGCAGAACAAAAGTCTTTCTTACATGCAAAAACCTGAAGGCTGTTAGACTCCTCCCCTTGAAAACCAGGTTCAAGCATGAAAGTTTAGGAAGAAAGTAATAAACATAGTCCAAAACCAATCCATGACTGATCTAATTATGAAATGTCTCTAGGCATTCTGTTCTTTGTAGGTAAATCAGCCAGATCTCCAGATCTTTCTGTTGTTTTATTTATTTGAAGTATTAAAATAATTAAAGAGGAAGATGCAGGAGGCACGGAGCAGTGAATGTCAAGAACACTTGATGCAACACCCTAATGATCAATGTTCCAGCATACTCAAAGAAACAAGTTTCTCTAGAGATTGTTTGAATGAAAATAATGTAATTGCACAAATAGCACAAGCTGAGTGTGTGTGTGTGTGTGTGTGTATATAAGGAAGAAAAGGAGAGAGACAGGCAGCAGTCATGTTTCTTGTAGTTGGTGGCGTGTGGTAAATAATTGATCATTTCTTCCTTCCCTCTGATGAGTTCACTAATTCTCTCAGTGCCACACTCCTGCAAGTGTCATGATCAGTATTAAACCAGCAGAGGAACCCAAAGAGCCCCTGAGAATACCTACTGTCTGGGATGCCTTTTAAAGCACCAACTGAAAAATTAAATGTGAAAAGCAAGAACATGATTCTGAAGTCTCCTTCACCTTTGCTGTGTGCTCTAATGCTGTACTTGATAGGCACTGTGCCACGGCCCAACACTGAATTTATGGTGCCTGCAATTTGTAATAAAAGAAGGGAAAGTAGATAGAGTCATTCAGTTTGTTGAAAAAATGGCATTAACCGCTTATTTTATATGCAGTCAATTAACAGGACAATTTACAGACTTAAAAACGATTTGTGAGTTAATTTGCACTTTTGAAAACGATGGGCATATAGCAGCCAAACGTATTCAGTATGATTTCATACTGAATAAATTCCCTTATGAGATAATGAATTAAGGACATTGCTCATTTCAAAACCCGAAGACAAAGCTGCCCTGTGCTTTAGTCTGTGGTTACAGATTTTGCAGAAGATCGGGTTTTTGTCTGGTTTCAGCGAACCATAGAAATTATTCAAAGGTAAATTCTTTCTCCTAAATTCAGTAAAATGCTCACTGCCTTATTTTTCAGACTGTAAAGGAATCCAAGAGCTCAGATGGACAAAGCTGTGGGTACCCACCTGAGTCACCTAACTCATCCCTGTATGAGTAAGGGCAGATTTGCCTCAAAACACTTTGGTAAATAAAATACTTCCAGCAACAACAGCACACACTATTTTTACAATATCAACCCTCACATGACTGGAGGCAAGAAAGCTATTTTACAAACAAAATGGCAATTTAAAGCTCTAGTACTGCTAGGTAAGTACTCCATTCTGTTGAAGTTTTTCTCCAAATACAGAAAGAAACAAAATGAAACCAGATAAATCAGGAAAATCTAACCCAGAACTGGGTTGACAAACAATAATATGGGAAACAACCTGTAAAAAAAATAAGCAAAGCTGAGAAGAACAATGACAGTAAAAAAATGTGTAGCATGTGTACAGTCCATGTGCAGTAAGAAAAATATGCCAGGTTTTGAGTGAAAGGAATTCACCTACCAGTCTGTCAAAACAGAGAAGCATTGTCCTCTAGTATAAAGCATGGCAGGTTACTTTGTCAGAAAACAAACCGAATATGGTACTGCTGAGTTTGTTACTGTTCAACATCATCCCCTTCTTGTCGATATGAATTATATCCCTTTTTGCCCATGGAAGGCTTATGACATCTAACCAATTGCAGAGAAGCCCAGGGGCACAAACCAAAAAGCTGGCTGGGCACTCACAGAAATGATGGAACAATATATTTTGAGCACACACCTGGACTCCATGAAACCACATTCCCATGTCTCAAAGCCAGACCAAAAGGCTTGAATTTATGTTGAGAGTGCACGTGGACCATTCCTGCTGTGCAGCTCCAGTGGCTGAGAACACACCCCTGGCCTGTCACCTTGGCTGAGGGGCCATGGGGACGGCACTGCCTGCCTTGGCCTCTCTGTACCCCCTGCTCCTGCAGGAATGCTCAGCACCCATGGACACACACAGACATTGCTCTGGCAGGAGAAGACCAGAAGAACTTAATTCCATGGAGAAGACTGCACTTTTCTGACATTTGTAGTCAAATAAGCAGCAGAGCAGAACATAAATGTGTCGTGCTTCCTTCCAATCTATTGTCTACACCAGTTTGATATAAACCTTGAAAAAGAAATTTATGTAGAGAGACCCAACCCTGGCCTGCCATCCACAGCCACCCATGGGACAGGTAGGTACACCTAAATCCCAAGCCATCGTTTTGGTGACCCTTGGACATTTTCCTCTAAATAGGCCTTGCCCCTAATCCTGTACTCTCAGTTCTGCATTAAAGGCCAGGTGGCATTTGGCAAGGCTCTGTAGGCTGTGTATAATGGCTGATAAAGTTTTATCCTACTGACTGTAGGAACCCTTCATCCTTAACATGAGCATTAATCAAGGGAGTTATCCTAATGTTCTTTGCATCTTACTGGAAATTCCAGGTCAGTTTGGAGAAACCATTTACATGCTGATACTTTGCATAACAGCATATTAACTGAAAAGCAGATATGCAGAGGTCATTTGAACTGAAAGTAATTGCTATGTAACCAAGCTTTCTTTGATGTTGCTCACCACAGTATTTTCAGCCACATTATATCTTATGTTCAGCATTGGAAATTATGATGTTTATTAATTACGTTGCTGAAAAAAGGATAAAAAGAAATAGTTTTTCATCTCTCTGAACATTTCTGACATATCAGAAACTTCTTCATCTTGAATTCAGCAAAGAAATAAGAAAATTAAAAAAATAAAAATTCAAATCATCTGAGTGATTCAGAAAACCTAATTTCTGTTTCAAAAATCATTATTTGTAATACTACAGATTATCTTTATTTTAATACAAAATTGCTTCAACCAGAACAGAGAAGCATTTTAATTACAAGTATTCAAAAGGGATATTCCTACATATTTCAAATTATTTTCTGAAATAGAACCCTTAAAGCTTACCCTTTCCTACAAATACCACTTCTGATTTCCCTACCCCCTCAACTGCCATAAATCTAGCTCCAACTATGAGTGAGGTGAAGTTTACAGAGAAGCAGTGCTGTACATGAGAACTGTTGTTTCTTGGAGATATTGTTCCTCCATTCTATAGGAGGATATCAAATAAATCCATTTGCTCATGCTTGTAGCTAAAGCTATTAGCTGACATTGCCACAAGAATTTAAGATGAAATTAAGATTAAGCTCAAGGATACACAGGCAAGGCAAACGAGCACAGACTGAATTAAAACCCCAAGAAAACCCCAACACCCCCAACTTTTCTCATGGCAGTGAGAGCACAAGACACACCTAGAAAAGTAGATTCTAAGTTGGACATAATCTAAGAGTGTAATAAATGAGAAATCTTGTTTTCTGGGGAGTAATGCAGAGTGGATATAGCATTCCTTACAAAATGGCAGCGGTTCTCTTAAAGCTTAAAGTCCCAATCTTAGCAAATGAAAACAGGAAATGTATAAAGATTAAAAGCAAGCTATGACAGATCATACACAATAAAAGACTTCCACAGAAATTTTTCTTTGCATTCATCACATTTATAGCTACAAAACAGTAGTTAAGACACACGTGAAGTACACACTAAATGTCTAACCTGGGAAACATGCCCATTTTTTGAAAGACTTCCTTCAAAAATACATTTAGGAAAAAACCCAAACCTAACCAAACTAAAAACCCCACCGGGTGTACCCTGGTCTGAAGAACTGGAAATAGAGACTAACTTTGACAATCTTGATTTTTAAAGAGGGCAGAGAACATCCTCAAATGTTTTAACTACAAATGTACAAATAAAACCTGACAGACTGGATAGTTATACAGTAATAATAGCTACAATGAAAACAATTCAGTGTATTTATTTTTAGAGATTCACTGTTTGGAGAGAGAGAGCAGGTAGCATATTTACACAACCTGATTCACAATTGTTTATTTCATGATGACTCTTTTGCTTTCCCACAGGACCCTGTAAAAGGAGGAGACTCATTAGCTCTTCATATCCTGCAGTAAGTGAACTTGAATACTACCATTCATATTTATTGGCTGATCGTTTAAAAAGCTCACAGCAAACAAAGAAACAAATGCAGGATTTACAGTGCAGTTTTAAAGCCCAGGAAACAGAAAACAGGAAACAGAAACTCCTACTGGACAGAGAAATTTCCTTCCTCTCCCTCTGCCCTGCCAGGAGATTAAGAGGAATCCTAGATGAAGAACTGAGTTAATTTTTTCTAGGAATTTCATTACAAGTCTCCATACATACTGTTGTGTATTTTTAGGCAACATTTTTTAAACAAGAGTTAATCCTACTAATTAGTCATAAGCAGGCCAGGTAGACATTTCACCTGTCAAGTGTTACAAAAATTAACCTGTAAAATAATTAATTGAAACAAAGGTCTCCTACCTTTTAGATACATTCTGTGTTTTCATTATGCACATGGCCAGATCCCCAACAACTCCATGTCTACATAGCTTCAGCTACTTGCATTCACAATCATTTAAAGCATCTCTCTGGAGCACACAGCGGAATTAAAAAAAAACACATTCAGAGAGACCTTTTTTCCCCTGTTACAAGTTGGGTTCTGAACAACTTTCTTACATTAAGTCATCCTTTAACAAGGAATCCAAAATGAGCTGAAATGCCCAAAGAGCAGGAGTGTGTAGTTGCTTTTGTGAAATATCTTGCATGGACTATTAGGGTTCAGACATTCTCCCCACTCTGCCAGGCACTTTTCTTACTTAAAATGCAAACCCTGGGGCACTGCTCTCCCACAGGGATTTGTGCATCACTAACTCAGCCGGTAGAGCTCCATTTCCATGGAATTCTGCTACTTTTTGAATAGCTTGGAAAATGTGTTGAGGGCTTGTACATATATTAATATGTTGCCCAACACCATGTTTAAAAATGCATAAATGATCAGATGAAAGAAAACCTGCAATTTATCTACTTGTATCAATATTATATCTCACAGGATATTTTTTCTCTGATTTAAACTAAACTGCTATACCCTTAACTCCAATACATATTCTATCTGGAATTTACCCCCAAAATTCAGTTCTTCCTTACTTTCCTTTCCACTTCCTTGAAGAAACAACTGATCCTCTGTTAGTCTAGGTATCATCTGTTGTCCTTGATGGATTAACTCAAAGTTCTTTGATTCAGTAAAAAGGGAAAAGTCCACACAACTCCCTCATTGGCAATATAAATTCTCCCTAGGCAATAAGCATCCAGCAAAGAACTCCGTTCATGAGACACTTTTATATCACTTTGCACTCTGCTGAAAAAATTAACATAAACATGTCAATCATATCAAGTGGATGCAAATTGTCATTTTTTAAAATCAAGACTGTATATAACTATTTTAAATGACTTTTGATCAAAACTGCATACAGCTACGATCAAAGACTATGGGAGACACTGAAGATTCAGATAACTACAAAGGCCATTGCATTACTTTTAAACATCACCTTTCTTTTCTAGACCTTTTGGATTATTAAGATCTCAATTATATATTAATTATTAAACATTAAGAAGACTGCTTAGACTTCACATACCATATCAGTAAAACGTTATCACTTAAGCTGTCACACCTGGCTCACTGCAAATTAGTACTCTTAAATCTTTCCACTCTAGAGCATATCATTTTAAAAGGTCAATTACTTCCCTAAAGAGTTTTCGTCATTTGTTTTGTATTTTCAGAGAATTTCTAAGCCTCACTGCTTGTTTTTCTCTACACTTATCAGTAGCACTTAAGTTCTTCCCTAATCAGCAGTGCACACATCCTCCAGCTATAGAAACCAATATGAGATATAATTTCCATAAGCATCAAGTACAGGTTCACTGCTTCATTGTCCCTCATTTCAGGCCAATGGGAACTGTGGCACTATTTCACTTAGGTTCCACTGAAAATTCTACCCGTGTCCTACAGGAACCTTTGCTATTTGCTCTTTAAAATAGCATTTCTGTTTTCCATTTTTTTCTGTTCTGCCCACAAAAATCCACTCCAAACAGATCAATGCTATGTGACCACATGGAGATAGATCTATCAGCAGGATTTCCAGGACAACATGGAAGCTTAGGTTATCAAGCAACAAATGAACAGATGGTCCTGTCATTCCTTATTTCAGAAAAGGTGATTGCAGTGATAACATCTGCTAATAAGCCTTTCTTGAGTATCCTTTAGAAAGTCAGCAAGCAATGGTGTTAGAAATGAAAGATCAAATTGGGTCAGACATGCTCTTCTCAAGGTGCACTGTAGCTTTCATAAAGGTAATAGCAAAATGGATTGAATGTTCACTCCACATCAGCTGCTCTGAAAGCACTGCAAATATGTGAAGGATGCAGCACACAAGACGTGTGGATTAGAAGGGGGAAATACCTGTCCTATGTAGAATGCTCATCAGCATGGAAATGTCCCAGGGTTAATTGCTTGGTGTTTTCCCAGCTTTTTTATTTTTTGAGTTATTAGGTCAAGTTTAAAATATTTTTTCTACTGCTGGAATGACTGAAAGTCTTTAAAGGAGAGAGAGAAACCTGAACTCCAAATTTCTCTGTAAATGTGTTACACTATAATGTATTTGAACTATTATATTATTTGACTGTTGTGAAAACAACAATCTACATAATATTACAAAAAGCAGCTGAAATGAAAAAACAGTAATTGAAAAGTTAGCTTTCATTTAAAATTTAGCCTATCAGTGATTATTTAATAGACTTTTCATCTTTGAATTATCATGCAATCAGACTTTTAAG
Source organism: Acrocephalus scirpaceus scirpaceus (assembly GCA_910950805.1). Lineage (NCBI taxonomy): Eukaryota > Metazoa > Chordata > Aves > Passeriformes > Sylviidae > Acrocephalus > Acrocephalus scirpaceus. The sequence continues at coordinate 5,476,289 of OU383785.1, forward strand.
GTATTAGACAACTACCAGATGAGTAAAATTTCGAACACTCCCAGCTATTAATTCACACAAAATTCCATGGGCTTAGGCATCTATGTATTTGCATAGTTAGATAGGTAATTATTACTTTTTAATAGAATGAATTTGGGGATAATTTTAAATATCTAATTATCTATAAAACCCCACAATTCTTCATTGTCCATTATCTAGGTCAAAACACTGGGAATTCATAAACGTGATGGTGGTTTTGTTTTTTAATTTTTTTTTCTTGTTGTTGGTTTGGGTTTGGGTTTATTTCCTTTTTTTTTTTTTCATTATTCAAATAAGACAAGGGTTAGCTATAATATCCTCTATATCTTCTCTCATCCAGGAGACAAGCCCTAATTGTATATCATCTCTTCAGCAGGACTCATATTTCAGGACAGCTGAGCCTTTGTAACTAGGTTACCCTCTGCTGATTAGGGAAAGAGTCAAAGAATTACTAATAAGATAACAATTGAGTAGAGTTCATTTAAAATTTATGAGAATCTGCCCAGCATTTTAACATAGATCTTCCACAGCAAATACATTTTAATACAGGTTTTTGTAAAGCCAGGATTAGTGTTTGAGCTCATTTAGCAGTAAAAGCTGAACAAACGTATGAGGTACTGCTGGCCTGAAGGTCCTCAGATGTAGCCATGGTCTTCAATTTCAGAACTGAGATGTTTCCTGTGAAAATATCTCTGTCTCTGGTTCCTGGAGCTGCTCAGCTTATGTCAAATAGCAAGTCTGGGGATGAATTACCAAAGCAAGCTTTGTAAACATCACCAGCACCAACTATCAGTGTCTCCTAACCAAGACTGGGAAGAACAAGGTGACACTCACTCAGACTGGAATGGGCAAAGACAATAAAAACTGCACCCTGTTTCCAGCTGTGGTTTACATTGCTCCAAACAGTGCTGTGCTCTCCTTGTTAATGGAAAAGAGATACTATGGAAAAATTGTCAGTGGGTGAACATGCTTAGCTGCACTGTTTACAGTAAATTCAGCTGGTGACTTTGGAGAAGTCATTCTGATTCTTCCCAGCTGAAACTGAAGTGCCATATCCTCTGGTCAGGTTAAAATGAGGAAAATTATGCATTTTAACCAAGACAGATCCGGGATACCACTACTGCTCTCTGCCAGTACACACTTACCTGGTCATATCTGAAAAGGCTTCTTGTAGAATGTCTACCATAACCAACTGCTTTTAGTGCTTAATTGTTCTCAACATGTCAGCATTCAATTTTATTTTACAATTAATTGCTCTTATTATAGGGGTGAGAAACCAGTGGTGAATTTCAGTTTTTCTTTTTTTTTTTTTTGGGACTAGGATGTCATTTACATTCTACCCAATCTTCTGCTTATGTTGTATAGCAGAGAGAAGGCTAAAACAGTTATTTCTTCTAAAGTATTTTAAATACAATGAGATGAATTACAAGCTTAATTTTGTTTAGTTACCACAACTTGTAGAGGGTAGGATGGAAGGCTGCTGAGCTTGTTTGTGAGATCATAAAAACTGAAATGGTAATAAGTAAGCTTATAATCTGCTATTCTCTTTACATAAGATAGTGAAGCCCAGGATGTTCAGTGAGCCGTGAAATACAAACCCCAGCAGATATAATATCAAAAGAGGCTTTTTTAAAGAACATACTTTCCCTTTTCTGTAACTGTTTACAGTGCATTCATGTGTTGTGGGAGACAAATAAAAGTATGTAAAACAGTGTGTTGTTATGCTACACAACTTTAAAAAAAAAAAGATTTAAAATAGACTACTTTAGAATTCTGTTGAAATACTTTTCCTGAATGTTAATATATTCATGAATATATATGTAAACAGTCAGATATCTTGAACTATTTATAAAGTAGTAATACTTTACTAGGGAAATATCATCTTAATTATATTACCATAAAATGCAATCTGATTAATTTATTTACTTAATAACCTCTTTTGGAATTAGGTGCTTCAATTACAGTCATTACAATCCAAAACAACAGGTAAACAAAGACAATAAAATACATGAGTCCTAAATCAAGCCTCAGTGATTGCAAACCCAAGCTCCCATTCAATGAAATAGCTGCAAAGGTGTTAGAGTTGGGCCCTTCAGGCTGGAAAGTCCTTCAAACCCCAGGGGAAGGGGGGTAGGGATGGGGGGAAAAGAGTTCTGGCCTTTTTTTAGGCTTAGGGTTAGAGTTAGGGTTAAGGCGATGCCGAAAGAAGCAGATCTCCAAAAACCAAGAGCAGGAATTCCCTGACAAGCCCCAGCTTCCATGGTGGACACTCCTAGAGGAGCTCCAAAGTCTCTGCATCCACCACAGCCCTGTTTTCATGCTGACCATGGCACTGCCAGGTGCGCAGAGCAGCATTCAAAGCTTTCCTGGCTATCCAAAGTTGTTTAATGAGAGCAGTGATGGTGATGCTCGTGCCTACGAGGTGTGGGCACACAGGCACAGGCAGTGCAGCACCAGCACCACTGGGACAAATGGGAACTGCAGCCTGCTTTGGGAGTCAGCTGCAGCTCCAGACAAACAGGGCTCTCTGTTCACCCATCTACATAAAGCAAAGATTGCTATCAATTTATTTGAATATGCACAGTCTGAATGAAATGAAACTAAGAAAGGAAAATAGGCATTTTCAGAAAAGTTGTACGTCTGTATTTCAGAGTTCCCACCTTTCAGTGGACTATCAATCAGAGACAAGCATGGATGAAAAAAGAAGCACAAATTACTAGATATCTTAAAGCATTGTATGGGGCAGATACACTTATTTCTAATATCCATCTGTTTCATGAAAGATAAATTCTTTACCAGCCTATACTAATAGTAATTACTTACATTTTGTGGAATTACACTTTAAAGTTTCACTTATTCAGACACATGGAAGAATATGTGGTTGTTCCTTCTATATTATGCTTTGCTATTGACTATTAGGAATAATGAGAGATTTCAGCCTTTTTTTTTTCTATTTAACTTAAATTTTGATAAATATCTCCCAGTCTTATAAATATTTTTAACATGAAATAAATGAAGATGTGCTTGAGCAGGGAGGTTGGACTAGATGACCTCAGTGGTCCCTTCAAATCTTAACCATTCTGTGAATCATTGACACATAATATCAAATGTAAATGCAGCACCAGAAGTAAATGCCTTAATTCCTTCTTAAAATAGATTATATACGTGTAACAATGAGTAACCTAGAAAGATCCGCAAATTAATGACTCACACATTTTTTAAGATGAAAGACTAATGCTTTTATTCTTTCACTCTTAATTTTTTTTTTTTAGAAAGCAGTTCACTATGATTCTCAGACTGTCCCTCAATCCGACTGTGTCAATTCTCTAATGGTGCTTAATAAACTTTTCCACTCAAAGCCAGAGAAGTGCTGAAGCATTCAGCTGAACTGGAGCCAATACACGATAATCAATAACAGATCTTCTCATCAGCACAGTCCATTAATAAAAGACTACCAAAGGGGGAGGGTAACTGCATTGCCCTGCTGCTGTGTGTCATTAGCAGATTTAGGTCACAGGAAAGACTCCTGGAAAGTGGAACAGCAGAGGCTATCAGCCTAGATACAGACCCGAGGAGAAAACATTGCAGGCCACCTGCCAGGAGGCATTCCTTCTCTTTAAACAGTTCACCATTCTGGCTAAAATTCCACAGCATGGGCATTCTATAACTATCTTCACAAAGATTTTTCATGACCAACCATTAAATAAAGAGGTGTATGTAGGAAGACACATATTCAAATGCGAAGTAGGTACTCATAATGCTTCATTCCAAGCTAGTCAAGGAGACTTGGCAGATGCTTCAAATATTCTTAGGTATAATATAGCTCCAACAATAGATTTGGAAACCACTGATGGCTCCTCAATTAAGAATTTGGAATGGGATTTTTAAGAATGTAAAAGATAGATATACATTTAAACAGAAATACAGGAATACTCAGGTAAAAATAATAATAGTAATAGTAATAATATTCCACCATTTCAAAAATATTTGAGAGTGCAGTTGAAGATTTTAATGCCGCCTAATATTGATTAAAAAAAAAAATATCTAATGTTTGTTCCCATCACCCAAATGGAAGAACTAAGTCAAATTTTCAGAGACAAAAAAAAATATTTCCATTGCTAAAACCCCTTTGATATTACTGCTAATAACATTTAACAGATGGAAAACTCCAATAAATTTTGTTTTAAGTGTTGTCCTAGATGTAATAGTAAATTCTCACAAGACTATTCTTAGAAAGGCAGAAATATGACAGGACAACAGGGCATTAGAGTGTTCCTAATTCATTCCAATTCACAGAGGAATGCATCCTGGTTTCCAACATGAGAATCCAATCTACTTGATGTGTAGCAGAGTTGAAACGAAATCACAGCAGCAGAAATCTGACATTGTCTATTTTGCTAAATAGAGAAGTACAATAAAAATGGCTTTTCTCTGTTTTTCTTAAATAGTGGTGGGCTCTATTTATCAAAGCACATATTGTGGCAGTAGATCTAAGCTATTCACCTCTTTTGTTTGACAACTATAGTCTAGTTTGTTCTACACTTACACCTTGGAAAGCTATTACTCTGTGATATCTGTGGATTTGTCACTGAGATTTTTTTTTTCTTTCTTCTTTCTTATTGGCTTTTAATACATATCTGCTTGTTGTGACTTATGCAGGATAATCAATATTCATATTAGAAAGCACAAACATAAATAGTGGTTAACATGAATTGTAGCAAGCTCTAGGAGAATCCCAGTTTGGATTACAGTTCTGCCTGTGTAATACTGTGAAGACTTTAATAATATTAGCAGAAACCTGAAGTAAAAGTACATTTTTGGAACTGGACTCAAACTACCCTGTTAAATTTTCTTCCCATTTTAAAGTTGATTTTCTGATGAAAATATTCAAACACATTTTTATTTATGGTGTACCATGCAAGAATATATCACACTCTTATTTGATACAGCAAATGAAGCCAGGAAAACTCTTTCAAAGAATGTTGGTAATGTGGATTTTCCATGGGACTTTGGCTTCTAAGCACTTAAGTGCCTTTGCACATTCTTTCTCTAAGTGTTTGCCATGTAGAAAGTATTAAGATTTTTAATAACTATCCACTAAAACGTTGCATGCCCGTATAACAAAATTGCCTTTATAGCAACCCATCTACTCTGGGTTCAGTATAACATAACTCTGAACTCCCTACATAAGGCTCTTCAAGGTTCTCTGGTGGGTGATTTCCCATCTGTCCTTTTTGCATGATTAAAAACCCAATATCTTTGTAGTATATATTATTATTAACAGGTATAAGCAGTCTTTCACTGTACACAGGAGAGCACAGCACAAATACATATTTGTGGGTGTTTTATGCTCTTGCTTTTCAAGTACAAGTGTGGAGTTAGCACTGAGCAATTTACAACATCCTGAACTGTGTATTAGTCCATCTAATACATATTTAAGACCTCAACAGAAAACATAATTTTAATAAACAAGACCTAAAAATGAACAAAGATTTAATCACATGTTTATTGCAGAATCAACTCATTGCCAGAAAAGCCAATCTGTCTGTGTCACTGAATTCAAGTCAGGATTTACACTTCCTATTTCTGTACACACCTACTGTAAAAGCCAATTTGCTGTATTACAATGCAGGAGATGAACTGGGGAAGAGACCTTGCTTTCTAAACCATGTTTCTAGATCTCCATATGTGTTTTTTATGGAAATGTTAGATTAAATACGAGGACTAAATGAAAGAACTTTTAAGAAAATACATTGGATTCTTTATTTATTCATTTCTTAAATATTAGAGTTTTCTCCTCTGCTGCAAATTAATTTTTATATATAATAAGATAAATGTTTGTAATTTAACTACACTATAATAATTAGACAAATATGCTCATTAGATGAATATGCATTTAAACCAAATTTATTCTTATGCAAACCCATCTCAGCCCCAATAATATACCATTTATAGAGCAAGCCACCCAGAATATCCTGCAATTAGAACACTGAACTTGCTTAATCTTAAACTATCCTATCTTGGGTCACGTAAGAGACTAAAACACTGAAATTCACCTTGAATATTAGTCCATTACTAGCCCTTTTTATGACCTGACATTTTAACAGTACAATCTAAATGCTATCAGTAAGTATTAGTGAAAGTGTATCCTTGATCTGCACTTATTTTAGTTCACTAAAGGTCCCATTTGTTTTTATTGAGGTTAATGGATCTGTGAATACAGATCCATTAACCTCAGAATTTTTAAATGTTAAATCAGCAGCTTTAAATAAATGTTAACATGAGGCAGCAATTAATGATACTGTAATCCCAACTGGAGGGCAAAGTTTGGAGCACAGGCTCCCAAGAATGTGTTAAACAACCCAAACTCCTTTATTAGTAAGATTTAAAAAAAAACCCCAAACAATATAAAGCTGAATATTCTCTGAAGCTACAAGCACTAAAAGCATATTTCCTTAAAGGAAAAATAGAACCAAGCCAGCATTTAACTGAGGGCTTACATATCTGCTAATTCATCTGCTATTTTGGCTTTGAACAATTGTCTTAATGCAAAAACTGTGTCTGCAAAGATAATTTACACACTCACCCCGTGGTTATTACTTTCAACATTAACATGTCACAATCAGCACCTATGAAAGGCAGTTTGTTATCTCCTAAATGATGATTATATAGCATTTAAAGAGCTTGACATTCAGAAGCAGAGTTTATTGCAGACCAACTATCTGATATCCATGGCAATTGCTATAGGGAAGAACAGCTCCCAGGGAAGCTGGAGCTTTATCATTTGTGAGAAGTGTGTTGTGCACCTACCTTAGCTGTAAGACAGGCCCCTGAACAGCGACCTGGGAGCATCCTATCCCAGATTCCCACTGCTTCCAGCAGAAAGAGAGAAGCAGTTGCCACAAAACACACACTTATAATTAGATAAGGGTATTTTAAATTTTATGACAAGGTAGTCTGTAAGGGAATATGCCTGTTTTTTAGCTACTAGAAATATCATCTTTTTTTCCACTAGCAGCATGTATTGACTGCTAATAAACCAACAGAAAGTAATGGCTTTTCCTGGAGATGCATGTTGAGTCAACAGGTTTTTTACAGTTGTGCAGCCTCCTGAATTGCATTTACAATCCACACGGTCACAGAGTCCAGAGCCCCAGTAGCAGACCCATGGACTATCTCCAGTCCTTGCAAAAGAGGACGAACACATCCACAGTGTGAGAACTGACCAGGGCTTTTCCAGGTGGGAAGAGCACAGAATGGCACTGAGCAGACACTTGGAGTATCATGGATAGGCCAAAATAAGTGTTTATCATGTTAACATGCTTTCACTACTTGCAAATGATTCCAAACACAAGAAGGAGAAATAAAGAGAAACTCATTGTTAACAAATAGCATCTTCATGTTTTTCTGTTATACACAATCAACATCAACTAATCAAAATCTGCCTTCTAACATCATCTGTTAGTATGCAAGACTCTTTCTCAGACCCTGAATTTACCTTCATTCCTGAGAGTGGTACTTGTTCAAAAGGGAAGAACATTTCCAGGCAGGTTCCTGGGATGGAAACCCAGATGTAGTGTCAAAGTTTGTGCTGGACCTCTCTGCCTTAGGTTTCATTCAGAACACATAGGAAGTGTTTTGTCTCATTCCAGCTCTCTAATCATTCACCTCCCTGTCAATCAGGCCAAGAAAATGTTTTGCATTATATCACCATGTGTAACTTTTATTTTTCTTTTTCAGTGAGGTGTCATTTTAGAACTGCCATACAGACTGTGGTCTCCCACAGTGAAAACTTTTGATTTTATTATTATACAGTGTAAGGGATGAGCCTGGATGAATAAAAATCGTACACAAGCCACTTGACTTGACAGTATTGCACAACCTTGCACAGTAGGTCATAACAGGAAAAGTAAATTAATTTTGTGAGCTTCCTGGTGTAGAGCAGACATTCAGCTAAACAAACAACAATGTGATCACAGAGTAAGGACACTTAGCTTGGTGTATATCCTTTGAAGCAAATATTGGTCATTCCCTATAATGAACACAATAAAGTAATTAAAAAACTCTACCCTACAAAAAGCCGCATTTCCACTTTAAACTTACAGAGATGAGGCACAGCAATAGTACTTTATTTTTTGACTACATGGCTGCTTTATTCTAGAAGCTCGGGGGCCAGCTTCAGTAAAGAATAATCAGGAGAGGAAGAGATATTTGCTCTTTTCAGTCTTTTCCATTAGCTGGTCACAGAGGGGACCTTTTCAAATTGTCAGTGTTTATGAAAAAATGTCTTCATATTAATCTAACAGCATTATTTTGAAGGATAGTACCCACTTAAGCAGTGTTTTCTCCCTTAAGGGAAAAAATATAGCACACCACAACACAATCAGTTACTTGCTTTCTAACAGTCTATACAGGCACTCACTGCCTGTCTGGACAATAGTATGCCCCTACAAGCTCATGTATCTTATTACTACCTTAGGTATTTACCAGCTTCTCAAGTCTCAGCAAAATCCCTATAATTTAATGTTTAAGCCCACAACTATTGGTAATAAAAATATAATTCTATAGGCATCACAACAATAAAGAAATAAAGCAATAAAGAAGTTGACCCAGCCTTCTCCATAAGAACACATCCTCAGCCAGAGCTCCACAGGCAAGGACACAGAACAGCTTCTTAAAAAGATAACACAACCAGTCCGTAGCACTCAGCAGAGAAAAGCTACACAGTAATTTCAGAATACATATTATTTAGGTAAATGTTTTCTTAAATAAATACTGAAACTTTTCATTCACTTCAACACAGATTTCAGTGACCAACACTGACATAAAATCATGGCTGATGTAAAATCTATCCAATGTTATCTTTGGAAATTTATCTACTCACTCATTTGGCACAGAGAGACTGAAGCCATACTCAGCTGAAATAATTTGTGATGATATTATGCACAAATAGGGCCCGCTGGAGTAGTCTGTATATTGAAACCACACATCATAGTAAGCTGAATATATGTGATGTCAAACCAGTGCCTGCTACACATAATGGAAAAAAAAATAAAAGTAGTTAAGGAGAAAAGTTTGTGTGCAGGAAATTGCTTGAATCCCCTTTGCATCTCCTCCCAGCCCCAGAACAGAGAGTAACACTTCATTGATAATGAACAAACCAAGTAAATCAAGCCTAATACAAAAGCAGTGGCTGCTCAACATTATCTGTAATTAAAGTTAAACTGGAATGGGAGTATGTTTCTTCACACAACTCCCTCTCACTTCCCTTCACCCCAATCAACTAAAGCACACTGCTGAAGTCATCCTCTGACTGGGGATCTTCACACTGATAAGTAGAAGTTCTAATTACAAAAGGTGCTGTAAGTAGGTGCAGTTGCTACCTAGTCCTATGATTTGGGAGAAACTGAGCTTGCACAAAGAAAAAAGGGAGAGATCACAGAATATACCTTCTGAGTTTGAAGGGACCCATAAAGATCATTAAATTCAGCTCTTATGTGAGTGGCCCATACAGGCATCTACCCCACAACTGTGGTGTTATTAGCACTGTGCTCTAACCAGCTGAGCTGATCTGGAGGTGCCTTTCACACCACTCGATACCCCTATGATAGAACATTAAATATAACCCATTTGTTTTGCAGTACCTGTTGTGCTCTATGGGAGGAGTTGCAATGCAAAGGGAAAGGGTGTTTGATGACAGCACTGCAGACTTGCCTTCTTACTCATGCAGCCCATGGGGTAAAACACTGTCCCAAACTAAAACAACTTGGTCTGGCAGCAGTTTCACAGCCACCAACCACACCATTGCTATTTTGTCTCTTGAAAGTCAAGTGGATGTGTGATAAAGCTAACATCTACTCGTTCCATTGGTGACCTTCCCACTAGCCTTCAGAATGTATTTCAGAGAGTGTCTGCTGTATTAAAAGAGGTATTGAAAAATACACTTGAAGCCAAGCAGGAGAGGACAGAGACAGTATTCCCACCCTGATAATACAGACAGGAGAGAGCAAGAACTTTGTGCTAACTAATCCCCTTGAACCACCTGCAAAATATAGTGGTTAATTTGGGAAAGGAACTTTTTACTGAACGCCTTTCTGGAGATATTTTCCAGAAAAGTTTAGAGTATGAGTTTCAACATGTATGCCTGGTGAGGATATTGTTGTGAATGATATGTGCATATTGAAAAACGAATGCAAGCACTTAACATCCGAATATTTATCAGAGAGGAACGTGATGTTTATGGCTCCCAAAGAAAATGACAAAATACAGAGATTATTTAATTTGCAACTGAAAGATTGCAAATCCTCTGGTGAAAACCCCAGACAGAGGCCTGAAGATGTCAGTAGTCATTGCAGGTGCACTGATTTGCTATTCCTACATGCAAAGCACATGCATTACCTGTGAAGGTGGCCCCTGCAATGTAGGAATAGCTGATCGATTCAGCAGTTTGCCCACTGGCACCAAGATTGGTGGTGCAGTGCATGAGCCAAGTTCCAGAGATGATATTTTATTGAGATTATGCACGTGTCATAGTGCTCTCCAGGTAAGATACAAATGACATATAAGATATCACAGAGGATCTAACATCTGATTGATTCCCCACATGGAAGAAGTGGATCCATAGCCTCTGCACACTCAGTATCCTGTGGTACTGCTGCACAATGCCAGCAGTCATATCTGCTTCATGGGGGGAAAAAAACCCCAACCTATTTTTATTTTAACAATAAACAGCAGGATTTAAGAGATGAGAAACTGAAAAACATTGGCAGCTCCAACATCTTCTTTGTAGAACTTGCTGCAACTGTTTGCTTATACTCTGAGCAAACTTTTTAATGCCATTGATTTTTTTTTTCAAAGTACCACTAACAACCTAAGTAATCAAGTACAGAGCAAGGAATCTGAAGGGTATGACTTGTGCTTTTGCTTGCTTAGAATACATTAGCATTGTAACTTCAAGGAAATATAACCTCAGTCATACAGAGAGTTTTCAATTGGTTATATGAATTTGTGGACTATAATACATACTAAGGAAAGTATGGGCAAGAAATCACAAAACCTTGCAAATATTAAAAAAATAGGAAACGTGACATGAAATGTCAAAATGAGAGCATAAAATTACATTGTAATCTTAACGTAAAACAAAGTATTTTTCAGAGCAGTCTTTTGATTTGTAGCAAAAGAATAAAAAAAAGACTGAATTTCATGTGCATATAATCACAACTTTCTGATTATTTTTCTAGAGTTATTACTGCAACTTGCTCTGAATCTCCTACATACATTGGAACCAGCAGCTTTCAATGAATTGAATTTTCATTTTTCAGAGATCCCAGGAAGGGAAGAAAATTCCTGCTGCTCAAAGCTTGCAGGCAAGTGACATCAACTCTCCTGTGTCACTTCACTACAGATGGATTCACAGTTCAATAAGCCACAGGCTCTTCATTACCAAGTTCTACTACCTTAGTTTGGGGATACACCAGGAAAGGCAGAGCTTTCCCGTCCAACCCTGCCTCATCTCAGTACTTTTCATCCCCACAGACCTTGGGAGATGCCATTTCTGTCAATTTTATCATTTTCTGTTCAAGCTCTGTGAACTGGAATAGCAAAGCTCTTGAACTGGAGGCTCTTGGAGGGCCATCCCCACCTCCAGTGGGTCATTTTCAGGAACTGTCTTTACTTCTCCAATAGAGTCCTGTGCTCTGAGGAATGGGTGTGAGCTTACAGGGAATAGGGAGCCAATGTGGGCAGGGGTCATGCAGCAGTATAAACTCTTATTTTAATATATTTACACCTCCTGACTATCAACATTATCCAGATTATTTACACACGTAATATATATATATAATGCTACACCAGAAAATTTTTTCTTTCATATTAAAAAGAGTAGTGGGATATTTATGGCTTTAGATTAGGTCAGGCTGTATTACAAAAATCTGTTAGACATACAAGTATATTTAAATACATCTACTAAAAATGTTTCTGATAACATTGAGAGTTAGAAAATAAAAGCTATATAATGAGCCTAGACTGAAAGTAAAAGAAAGTAGAGAAAAGTGATTCCATTTAAGAAGGGAAAGGACACAGACAAAAACCTTTCTAAGAATTTTATTGCTGCAACCATTTTTTCTAGTTCATATGTAAAGCACCTAATCTTTTCAACTCTAGACATAGATCTAATAAAACCACTCAGCTGTGATGCTCTAATTCATAGAGACCCAGACAGATTTGGTAGATGCAGTGCTCCAGCTTAACAGGTAATTGGTAGCAAGGATGTTCTCTACCTTCTTTCTCTGATAGTGTTAAACGTGTATTGACAGGACATCTCTCTGTGCTGCTCTGTGTTTGGCACTTAGGAGAAGTTCAATTAACCAACCTTTCATCTGTATTTCCACATAAAATACAGCTTTACCTTCCTGTGCTAATTGCTAAGCCCAGAGTACTTACTGCCTCTGCGATTCTAAAGCCTGCCTGTTCACTTGGGAGCACTAAGCGTGTTCTCTGCTGCAAAGAGCTGGCACAGATAACCTGAATAACTTTTCACACCAGCTTCTTGTCCTCTCCCTGTGGAAGCTTTTGTCCACACTGGCTGGAACAAGGAGTGTGCCTAATTTACAGAACTCCCTGCACATCTGCACTCAGTGAAGTTAACACATCGTACTTAATCCTGAAAGCATGTGGGTACTGTATTTCCTAGCATGAATGAGATTTCGAAACATTCATGTTTTATATAAGGATAAAAGCCAAATCATACTTGTAAGCCAATTAAAATGTTGTCTCAGTGCTCAGAGGTTAACATGGTTGGGAGCTTAGAAGTGGATACTTCTGACAGAAATAATGAGTGGATGGCAGAAAAAGAATTAATAAATTATCCTAATCTGTATTTGTTTACAAATATATGATCCCTGCAGATGGTTTTGAACAGAAAGGGGTTTTAGTGGCATAATTTAAGCATACACAAAAGTGATTATCAGCCAACACTTCAATCAGTAGTTTCTTCTTGGACAATTCCCTGCATGTCTTTGTTCCTGCAGAGAACAGATTATTCTCAGAACAGCTCCATTTATCTTGCTCTCTGTATGCTTTTGCTCAGAGTTCCAAAATATAGCTAATAACTAATTCTTCAATCATATTCATGATAAGTTTTACATTTTCTCCAATGCCATATTTTACCTGAGAAAGAAGGAGAAAGGGTTTTCTAGTGTCAAATTTAGCTTAGCTGGCATGGTAGGCAGCATCTGAAAACAATTGAGGAAACACAGTTTTTCATTTCCATGTAAGAAATAGATTCAAGAAACATTCCTAGCAGTGTAGCTCTGGACAAAGAGAAATCCTGAAAAACTGAGTGAAATTACTTTCTGAAGATCAAAAACCAGAGAAGAAATACATGAAATCCAGTATTTTATTATTAATATAAACAATAAGGTGATATTTTAATATCTGAATTAAGGGGTTTGTAACATTCCAGACTGCACTGACTTCAATTACTCAATCCACTCAAGTTTCCAACACTGAGTGTTTTCTGACCCATGGACAAATTAGGAATGGGATTTCAGGAGCTGTACTGAGTACAGGTTTTTAGATTGTTTGAAAAAGCCCTAGAGGCTTCCATTTGCTGCTCCTTTTAACAGTATGTAGCTAAAATAAACTAGGCAACCTTAACCCAGATGCATCAAAAAACACAAAGAGGATGATGCTCCTGAGTACGATACAAAATACAGCAAAATAAGTTTTAAAAAGCACGAAGACCATGCAAGATGTATAAAAAAGACAACTTATGATAAAAAAAGCATTTTCTTTTCTTCCTCCTTAAAAGAGGAGGAAAGTTTCTCAAAGTGGTCAGAAAGTCAACAATATCACTATAGATATAATTTTTGTCTTTTTCAAAATTTCAGCATTACAGTAACAGAAATATTTTATAGTTATATCAGGTTCAGGACATCACTAAACTACACCCTTTAGGAAGATAAAGTTAAAAAAAAAAAAAAAAGCAAAACCCAACAAAACCCCACTTCTGTGGGGTTCATATACTCTGACTAAACCAGCCAGGAAGTTAAAAGTACAGAAAAATCAGCTTTGTGTTTTGAAATGTAAGTTGGTAGATAATTGGAAAGCTCACATCAAAAAATGTTAGGGCGGGCCAAAATGCACCACAGCCTTCAACACAGCTTACAAATTATTTTTTAGGGGAAGAAAACTGTGACAGTGCAGTGCAGCTTTACAGTTGCATTTAGGTTGTAAGTTTACTCTTCTTCCCTTCAGAAACCCTGCAGCAAGACTGAACCACTTTTGCTGGTTATGATTATAGAAATTAGATAGAAGCTGCTTTGCTTCATTGAAATCATTCAAACCTAACACATTTATCAAAGAAGGAAATAGTATGATCTAATCTTGACTGCAGACTACTCCACTCAACTCCACTCCAAAATATTCTCGCGTCACTAAAGTACCAGTTACTTAAACCAGTCTTGTCATTATGGCTTACCAGCTTCCATCCATTTAACAACACAAAATAATTGTAGCATATTTGTATCTTAGCTATCAAGTAGAGTACTATACAGCATGAACAGTCATTTAGCACAGAAAGCCCTTCATGAAACAAGTGATTTATTCTTCTTTGGAAAAGGAAATTTTTATCAGCATTTCCTCTTGTCATAGAAATAACAGAAGCAGTAGGAATGAGTTGCATATGTGTTTTGTCATTGCCTCTAGCCCCTAAGACGAGTCACTATTTTCACAGTTCAGTATCACTGAAGTATTAGCCCATGCTTCTGGTTCTTTAATCATTAGATTAAAAGATACCACTTTCAAGTTTTCCAGCATAATTGTACAGGCTAAGATTACTTTCACTTATATTTAATCTGCATTTATTGCAAGCTTAAAAAAAGAGAAAGAAATTGCAGTACAAGTTCAAATTATTATTAAATACCAGTTGCTTTACATTCCAGACACCTGAAGCACAAGGGGTTAATTGAAAGACAACTATCCCAAACTGGAGGCTCAGATTCCCTGTCCCCAAACATGCCTTTTCTCCTGTCATTCTCTCTATCATCCTTGCCTCTGCTGTTTGTTATTTAAGTAAGATCTTTTCCAAATTAATATATGGCATAAGTCACCAAATCTGTCAGCAAAGACTGATTAACTGGACAAGGGGGAAAAACTCAAATGGTATATGAGATCACAGATTCCAAAGCTATGCCTGTTCTCAAAAAGACACTGCTTAGGTAGAAATGAAACAAATCCTGTAACACTGCTGCTATGGGGAATTAAAAACATTTTCAAATGACAGGATCTGCTCAATGTGTAAAATCATTCTTACTTGGCAATTCTCTGCACAGAGCAGGAACTAAAAGATGACTAGCAATTTTTTTCCCCTAAAGAAAGAGGATCTTTTATATAATATTTGGTCCTGCTCAAAGTTTTACAGACAGTGCAGGAGAAAAAAAAAGGGAGTTTTGAGGAAAAAAAAAAAAAAGGAAATTCTAAATTACCACCAACTATTTGTTTCCCAATTCCCTTTTAGTCTCTGAGATCTTCTACTACTCACAGACTGGATAATAAAATTGAAATTGATTTCAAATGAACTCTACAAAATGACAGTAGCTATCTATTAGCAGTGTATTTTTAACTGCACTATTTTCCTTTAGCCTGTATTTTAGCAATAACATGCTGTATGTGTTTAATTATTTGTTTTGTTTTAAATCAAGACTATATTAGTTTAATTGATTATCCACACATGTATGCTTGGCAGACTAATTTGTTCTGAGCTCTTTTGGGGAGATACATTTGAGGCTCTGTGTTGTGATTTGCGTGACTGCAGAGCTGCCTGGAATCAAAGCTTCAGAAAAATAGATCAGAATAACTATACAAAGTTGGCTAATTATCCCAAACCAGCAGTATGTAGTTTGGCCACCCTTGGAGCTGCAAGAATACTTAATTTCCCAAGACTGCCACCTCCCATTTCAATACTCCAGTATATTCTCCACCCAGGTAAAAAAAAAAAAAAAAAAAGATGGAAAGAAGAAATACCAGTTAACCAGATTATGGTAGTTAATTAGAAATCTACCAGCTGAATAATAAATCCCCACATCCTTGAGACCTTTTATTGCCATACATTTACTGAGAATAATTGAGTTATTGGAAAATGACTTTTACTTCCTCAGCTTTATTAATGCAGCTAGGCATATTTCAATTTTAAAAATCACTGTCCAAAACCAGCATCAAAACAAATCAGCTGCAGAATTTAAATCCAGTGCAGAAATGTATTAGATGGATCATGATAGGAAAAATGTATCATTAGATTAATTAGGCAATTATCAGAATTCACAGCTGCTCTCTTTGACAACTGACTCAGTGGCTCTGAATTAATAAGGGATACTTTCTACTCACTTTTTTCCCCTACAAATAGAAGTTTATAGAAACATTTGTTTCTTTGATGTTTGTCAGGAAAGCTTTTAAAAAAAAAGACTGTACACCCAAACTAGGCTGCTATGCAAGAAGTATGATCAAAAAGTAGTTCTTATATCCATGCTTCTCTAATATACTGCATTTGATAATGAATTGAGAATGTTTATGATATCCCTTTACTTCAAGAGAACTTCTCTTTTTTTAAGCTTCATTGAAGACAGAATTGGGCCCAATTTTATTTTGTGTTTTTCCAGACACTTCATTCAACAAAACAGAAGTTTGTACAGTGCCTCATTAACAAAATATCTAAAATATAGTAATGAAATGTGGGAATCTGATCCTCACAATACAAGGCAGGTATAAACTGAGATATCCCAGGTCATCACCTGATCACTGATCCTACTCAAACATGTTGGTGAGGTTATGGGATGAAAATCCTCAATGGTAGCATGCAGTTGTTTATTCAAATCCCACTTCTTGAAGTCCAAAATAATCTTGTAAAGCTAAGAAATAGAATGGGATCCCTGCTATTTATGTCCCTTTGGAAAAATCCTTCAGTTTATCCTCCAAGTTTTTACTTCAATTCAAGTTGAATTCCTTTTTATCATCTCCTTGCATTGAGATAAAAAATAGAATCAGTTTTTCAAACAGTAAAAGCATCTCAAGAAAAAAAATCAAAGAAAACCCAACCCATCAGTAGTGTTCGCTTTCATAAGAGTTTTCAAATGAACATCTAAATACAAATTCAAACACTTTTTTTCCATTAAGTGGGACTGATAGAAGGGTAAGGATGTTCTGCTCTTGGGCTCTGAGAATGAAATGAATACCCAGAAAAAATTTTTCAAGCCAAAAGAAAGCCCATCATTAATGTATTAGTGAAAGATAAACACGGGATTGATACAGATGAAATGAGGAAAGTTGGGTTGACTAACGGCCAAACAAGGAAACCAAAATATGTCACAGTGAGAAGTCCTTGCCCTGGGAGAACTCAAAAGCGATTTATTAATTTTCTGCTAGGCAGAGCCTTTGCAAGCTCTCAGCTTTAGTCAGCATTTTACATAATCTCCTTACTTAAAGCTACACAAGCCTCTCTAGCAAATTCTGAAAGCTGCTTTTAGATCTTGTACAAACAGCACCACCCTCCCAGATTTACAAATTTCTTCTCTGGGAGGAATGATTCAACTTTCTTGGCCAAATCCCTGCTGAATTTTGTGGATATTCATGAAGGATAAATACAACTCATAAAGGACAAAGCAAATTTGCTTTTCCAGTCAGTTGGCAGGACTGCTCAAATACCATTAACGGAATGGAGAGGGGGAAGGGACACATTTCTTCAGAGAAATTCTGAAGAAACTTCTTTAGAAACTCAGAAAGGCAGAGTTTCAAAAGTAAAGGCTTCACAGGACAGTTAGAATATCATTTTGTAATACCAACAGAAAATAGAGAGTGAATCTACACTTAAATTTATGTTATCTAATTTGATTGAATTCTCTTCCAGAATGTGAGACCCAAAAAACATCATTTAAGAACAAGCAAACAAAAGAAACCCCAAGAACAATAAACACCCAAGGAATATAATTTGTGACAGCTGTAGCAAGACTTAAGCATTAGCTGACACTCTTTAAACTACTATAAATATTTAAATTGCTACAAGTTTGCCACATTATGAGCTAGACAGAAATGTCTTTCTCTGCAGTTACTGCTTCACATGACAGCTCTCATGTTCCACTTATATTTTTTAATCCTTAGCCTTAGTGTTGATGTAACAGAAACAACATATGCTGCAGGTTTTGCTGCTATTTGTTTTTCCCTGAATCTCTGCACTTTTTGCCTCTGTACAGGGTATGTCAGAAGGCAGTAAAGAACCCACATGACTCCCTGTAATCTTCAGAGATGTTCCTTAGCATGCACAAAAACACATGATTTACCTGACCTCATGCAAACCCTAAACATACTGGAAAAGACAAGAGAGCAAGGAGGAGGGTAGAAGACTCTGTGCTTTCACTGCTCAAAGGAAAAACCAATCCCACTGGTTCCTGGACTGAGCTTTGTTCTAAACATGGAGCTATGCTTCACATGCTCTCTGGGCTGAAATTCCACAAAGACAATAAAAAAGCCCCCTCTTGCTCAGATTTTGGCTAACCCAGCCCATGTCTGCTGGATGCTGGGAGCACCACAGGACCAGACTTGTGGCCAGGAACACCAGGATGAAGGATGCAAACACTCCCTAAATAAAGAAGACAATCTGTATTAAGAAGCATCAAGGTATCATCACTAGGGTATTTCTACTTTTAAGACACTTTAATCATTAATAGCTATATAGCTACATAGTTAAAATTGCAAACCAACTAATTCACTTCTCCTTTCCATTAGGGAAAGCAGAGTTACAAATAACTCAAGAATTCAATAAAGTAGAGGAGTTTCTTTCTGTTCCCTCTAAGAAATAAAGGACAGCCTCTTATTATATGATGGCACTCCATGGAGCACGTTGAGATGGATGAGCAGTTCTAAGACTACTTTTGCTGTCAAAAGAAAACTTGTTTTCATCATGGGATAACTAATACCTAAAAACTTTCCCATGCAAGAGAACAGTGGAGTCAAAGTATTTCACACAAGGTAAGCTAAGCAACATGAAATCAACACATCCAGAGGACTGCAGTTTATCTTGCTGCTCTTTATAGCAGCCTCAGAGGAATCAAAGAGCCCCGCTTCTATTTAGGATTTAGCACTGGCAGAGCTGACATCATTTATGTAATAACAAAGTAAAACAAACTATCTGGAGCCCGTAAGGAAAACACTGAAGTTAACAAATACTGCAGATAGCAATAAGCTTTAGAAGCAGAACAAGTATGTGTGCAGCACAGCCACCAAACAGGCAAAAGGTAGAATGCCAAAAGCAACACAGAGAAACAAGCAGCATTATTTGTCAAACAAAACTTGGATGGATAGCAAGGAGACAAAATGCATTAGTGTCTCTTGATTTATGCCTCAACTTATTTTTTCCACTAGTCACAACTACACAGATATTAAATTATTTCTATTGTGGTGGTTTCCAAATCCCACCCCTAAATCTATTCAATTGAATTTCCAGGATACCTGCTACTGAACAGTTTCTTGCCAGCAGCTGATGAGCAAGGTAATAGCACTTTTTATTCTCTAGGTTTGTGAAGGGAAATCCATAAGCACAACAGTACAGTCTGTTTCTGGGCTTTGCAACATTTCATAGCCATGGCCACATCTCCTGGTTTCTCCACTTGCAGCTACAAGCTGCTATCTGCCTTTCACACTAAGAAAATGTGTCCCCCTCTATGCTGTTGGGGCTCAAAGCAAGAATTTGTGCACAGAACTGGTGAGTTGGGGCGAGGTCCAACAACGTGTGAGCACCTGCATTTAGCCAGATCAGCATCTTCCTTCTTCCCTCCCTATGCCACCAAAGATTTCTGACGTTCCCTGGTACTCTGTAGGACAGGGTTAGATGGTAACAAAGCACCCAGAGGGAGCATCACTGGATGAATAAATATACAAACACTGATGGGAGCCTTATCTGGTAGAGCTGATGTTCTGACTCAGAATCTGGGGCAATATCCGAGTTGCTTTGGGTGGGATTTTTTAACCAGTCTCTGAACAAGGTCTGAAAAGCTGTCTCTGTGTTCTTCCATGAAGTATTCCCACTGGGAAGAACAGTATAAAGATCTCATCTCAGTGGTCAACCCATGCTCCCAAATACACTCTCACACTCTTCTGGTCTACTGAACCAAAAGCAACTTCTGCCTTATAACGCTCTATAAAAAGAAAAATGAAGTGTTGCAAACACTTACTTCCTTAACCTACAGCTGGCTGCAAATACAGCTGATGTGGATATAAATATCTTGAAAGGGAGAAGGCACTGAAACAAAAGCTGTGCTTCAGCCATGGCATAGCAGGAGGACACAATAATTTCTCACCCTGAGGAAGGTAAAGCAGTAGCTGATGACCTGTACTTACTGTGGGACACAGGAAAGATCCAAGCTGGTTGGTCCTTTCAAGAAAAGGCTTTAGAAAAGCAATATATGTTGACAAAAAGTACTTTCTTTTTTAATTCCTCATCACATGCCTATGACTTCTGTTCACAGAGACATAGAGGAGACATTTTTAGGACTGCACATTGGCCACACATTTTATTTCATCACTTTTCCACGTTCTAGCACTCAAATCTCATCTCCCCTTCTTATCCTTATGAAGTGGATTTCTCACTCCTTGAAGTGAAAAGATGCTATTACATAAACCTTGACTAATGCATATCTAGACCAAACCCCCACTTGGAATGAAGAAGTTAAACTATCTCTCTATATATCTGAAGAAAGCAGATCTCCTGCTTTGGAACACTTTTGAGACTCCATGACATGGCCGGTAGAAATCTCATTAGCCCAGTTAATTTTCTATAAACTCTTGAAAACTAAATTATGTTTTTGAAAAGAATCACTTCAATTGCTTAAGCTTTAGCCTAGTCAAGTAATTTGCACATCTTTAGTTATGAAGAAATAATTCTTTCACCTGTATTATTTTTGGCCTGCTTGGAAAATGGCCTAATCTCTCCATACTCTTTACCACCTTGCATTTCATCCTTCATCACACTGGGCATCAGTTCTTCATTACTGCTGAAGGTTTCTTAGGTGAGAATTCTTCATCATTAACTTCACATTCTCACCCTCACTATCAATTACTTGGATACTTTTTATTTGATTGCCATCATCAGCCCAAGGCATGTCTGCCAGTTACAGAATCCATGACACTCCCTTGAGGAGATGGCAACTGGAATATGGCCCTCAGTTGCAACTTTCCTTGGAGATCAATTCTCTCATTGTTTTCTTGTATAGTGTTTTGGGGGTTTTTTCTTTATAATTTTAACAGCATAGTCATACCTTTCCAAAAATCAATATTCAATTTAATCCCTTTCACTGCACATCAGGCCACATCATATAAAAAGAATTTTTCTTTTGCTCCTGAAACCCTTCTTTTTAAATCATGTTCATATTGTCTAAAGTCACTTTTCTCTAATTCCTTTCTTGGTCTTAAACTTTTTACATTAATATTCCTTTTCCTTTGTATTTTTTAAAATATTTTTTAATAAAAGATGTGCTCATTAACAGCTGAGTTGTATTTTGTCCACTTCAAGAAAAAAATATATTTATCTTACACTATTAGCCTTTCAGCGATATGTTCAAGGAAAAAACATCAGCTCAGATTCTAAAGTGTTTTCTGTGAAATAACATGAATAATGTCAAAGGAGTTGAAAATTAGTATTTTCAGAGATAACTAATTTGCATACACCAAGCTATTTCTTGGCACGTGGTAGAAGTCACCACTTTACTAAAATGAAACTGCCCTGGTGAGGATTTTTTATTTATAAAACTATAGTCACAGATGCATATAGAATTTCACAGATCAGTGATTGCCATCTATTCCAAACTTATGAGAAAGAATCACCCAGAAATATATATATAAAAACCAGCCCCTGAATATATGCAATTGAAATTTCCATGACCTTGGACATATCAGATGACCATTAGCCCTCAGTAGGAAGGAAAAGGAATAATTGCCAAATTATGAAATAATAAAACTATGAGTCTTTTATCCAGTACAGCTGCAAGGCATGGAGCAAATCGGGTTTTGGTGATAAGAACTGACCTTACAAACGAATATCAGATGAGGTCACAACTCCACTAATCCCACCCATCACTCTCAAATGAAATGTGGGAGCTGTTGTTTTGGGGGGTTGTTTTGGCTTTGCTTCATATCATCAGATAAATAAGCTTATTTATCACAAAGAAGATATTGCAGAGATAGAACCCAAGGAGATTTCTGCTCTGCAAGGCTCTCATTGTCCAACCAGACAATGACATGTGTGTGCCCTTGACAGAGGCCACCTGAGTGAGCTGCTCGCAGCTCCTTCTGAGAGTTTCTTCTAAAATACCTGCATGAAAGTGTACTACAAATTTAAGCTCTGTGGAAGGTGAAGCTCTTGAGACACAGGAGACAGAAGGAAAGATTTTAATGAAGTACATTTATGCATCTCACAAAGTTTGAGCCAAATCTGGAGTTACAGAAAGAGAGCAGCAACTCCGAATGCTGAACTAGGCAGGAAAGTTCCATCAGGCACAGGAGAGCTCATAAGGATGAGTGGCTGGGATGGTTAGCACTGCTCACCAGCGCAGCAATTAGAAAACCACCAAAGACTGATTTACCTCGTCCTAACCAGATGATTACAAGGGTCACTTGGTCTGTTCCTTGTTGGCCAGGGGAACGATGTAACCTGACACTGACAGCACCCTGAGGAAGCAAAACCGCAGCAGCACCTGCAGATGGGTCACACCCAGCTCAGAGGGAAGGAAAACAGGAGCTGACACCACAGCCCTACATCTTCTCTTACAATATATATTAAAAAACTAAAATAAATAGATATTACATCTCTAATTAGACCAAACTGCCTGAGAAACGTTGCTGCTCCACACTATGGCTCACTGTTTGTTTGTTCAAATTTTATGCTGTAAAAGTGATCAATAAATTAAAGTTAAACCCATCAAGCAAACAAAACCCAGAAAAAACCAAGAAAGTACTGACAAGAACAAAGCAAGGCACCTCTATTTATATTTTTCTATATTTACCCATATAATTTTCTAAAATTTGTAAAAAAATTTATTCTAGAAAATGTCTACCTCTATTTGCCTGTGTTTAGGGGTGCCATCAACCACAATTTTTTGCATCTCCCTTAAAAAGATGGCTGGATAAAATAACTGCATAAGCAGCAAGCATTGCAAGAATGACTAAAATCAGCTATGCCAACTCCCCTTCAAAATTCCACCAACACTGTAAAAGTGGAAAAAGTCTTTAGGATGAGTGCTAATAATTTCTAATAATTTCACTGTCAAGACAGACATGTAGAACTTTCCATATCCTCAAATGCAAAAGCTTAAGTTCCAAATTTCCCAGATTTACAGAAATGCACAAGATATTTAATTGCTGCTAAGAAAACCCCTTGTATACATGTATCTGTACATGTATATGTATATATAAACCCAGTGCACAAACCCCCAAAATAAAATAAATTAAAGTAAAAGCACAG
Organism: Acrocephalus scirpaceus scirpaceus; assembly: GCA_910950805.1. Classification (NCBI taxonomy): domain Eukaryota; kingdom Metazoa; phylum Chordata; class Aves; order Passeriformes; family Sylviidae; genus Acrocephalus; species Acrocephalus scirpaceus. The sequence goes on from OU383785.1 coordinate 5,499,810, forward strand.
TATGCCCCTGCTTTTCAAGTTAAAAGGTGCTAATTTTCATTTTAATTTTTCCTGTACTGGGTTTACAAGAGCATCAACAATTGAGCTAACAGTCCTATAGATCTTCCTCAGTTCCAATCCTCAGTGCTCTCTATGCTTCCAGCACAAGTGAAAGGATGGAGAGCCCAACTGCTGCAGATTTGTCTGGCTCCTTAAAAGTCGTTTTTAGTTTGCATTCCACTTATCCACTCCCAACATAAACAGGAAACAACACACAAGTTCTTTGGCTTTATTCAGCAAAATTTTAAATAAAAGTAATGACTTTTTATTTCACCACAAATGCAGCAGTATTCAAAGAAGCTCTAAAACAAGCTTTAGACCTGGATTATCTGAAATAATTCAGATACAGATAACTTTAAATGGGTAAGCCCTCCACGGCACTTTGACCTAGACTACCTTTTCAGCAGACAAAATCTTTGCTGAATAAGTAAGAGTGTGCACAAACATCAAGCTTCCAGAATATTCATAATACTCTACAAATAAAATAATAATAAAAAACTATGCAACTTTGAAAAAAATAAAACAGTATTAAGACTAACATTATTCTAAATACTGCTATTTGATCTAGCAATTAATGTAATGATACCAAAATATAGTTATAATTAACAGAAATTCCCACGTGATTCATTCATTTGAAAAAATTTATCCTGCTAAAGGGAAGTTCCCATCACAAGTTCCCATGTTAAACCACAGACAATGAAACATTTTGAATTAATTTTCGTATTTCTCAGTGGTATTTTAAATTCTTTAAAGAATTATCTTCAGAGCCAATATTTCTTTAGATATGTTTTACCCCCAAGATGAAGCTTTTCTTACAATTGCAGGCAGAGCCCATACAACAAGAAGGTAAAATAAATACTGTGGAGATTCATTTTTTTCCTCTCATTGTAATTATAGACATATTAACACAGCTTCTACAGTTTTTAGCCACCCAGAAAGCTTTCCAATTAAATAAAATAGATTCTGTGCATGTTTCTTTAATAATACTTGTGATCCTTAAACTTTTGAGAGGTCTTTATAGATAATAGCAACAAGAAATCATATGAGGTTATAAACCTCACAAGCCAAAACAGTAAGATTATTTTATAGCTACAAAATAAAATAAAACAAGTCCACAATATCATTAGATAAAATTTGGAAATTTATTCCAAAGAAACCTTGGGATATTCTGCATTCCAGAGTGATTCAAGTGGAAAGGGGCATGTAGTTAAAAAAACCCAAACCAGCAGGTGCTGAAAGGAAGAATGTGAAGCTGTACATAACATTGAAAAACAAGACTCCCTACAAAGAACAATTATCCATGAGAAACACAGTCTGAAATGATAAAAGGCTCCCAAATTACAGCAGAGTGCAGTCTCCAGCAGTACCAAACACAACAAATAAACAATAAAAGCATCTTACTTGCATTACACAAAGCCTTCAGAATATAATCCTTCACATCACAAAATGACAAACAAAATGTCCTTCTTTTTCTAATGTTTGTTGTTCTCTCCATACATTGGTATGCAGTGCCTTTTCTGGCACCTGTAACATGACTTTTACTTCAGGCTAGGAGTTTATTCTTGGCTATTCTATTCTTGTACCCACAAAATGATTATTCCTACCAGACATTACAGCTTCTCTGACACACAAGGACTTCCAGAAAGCTACATTTCCCTGAAAAAGGAAAGTAAAAGACAGTAAAAGACAATAGTTAAAAATTATGTATGAAACCTGTTACCTAAAATTTCAGGAGCGAGCTCCCTATTGCATCATCCTACTGTTTTAATTTAAAATTTTACAATTAGTCTCCTGCCCAAAAAAAAAAAAAAATTCTTTTTAATAGAAAAATGGTGCAAAGAAAAGCAACAAACCAAAAAATTGTGAAGGTGTTGATGGCAGGAAAAGCTAGCTGGTATGCAACAGGTTGTAAACACACACCTTGAACAGATTATCTTAAAGCTTCACTGAGTGTGGTATTCTTAGTAATAACTAAACTTCTACATAAAAACTAAAAAAAAAAAATTTCCATCAGAAATCAAGATCACGAAGTTAAGATTGCTGATTACCTCCTGATTAAATACAATTAGATATCAATGGCACTTCAGAATTCTTTTTTCCTGAAACAAAGCAGCAAAACAAGAAACAAGCACAGACAAATAAAAACATGTATAAAGGTTACTTCAGGTTTAACAGCAACAATTTTGTATCCTCTTCACTGTTAAATAATATTGTTATTATTTTATATAGACTAAATTATTTGTGGACAAGTTGATACAACTGCATTGAAGTGCACGTACTCAGTCAATTCTTTCTTGAGGCTTCAGCAAAAAGATGACCCATGGTGCACAGACATCCACTTAAGGTCTGCAATATCCACCTCACACAAGACTGTTTCCAAAATTACTTCCCTTTGAAAGCTGTAAACTTCCAAACCCGCATATCAATCTGTGAATTTAAATATACTTAATACTTGCCCATTTATTCAGAAATTAACTGTTTTGTAGCACAGAGTTACCTTTAAATTCATTCACTTTGTCCAGGTATATATGTGGAAGTAGGAATTCATTGCTACCTTTTTTTTTTAATCCTTCTGTATTATATTACATATTCTCCTCTTGAAAATGTAATCCCTTGAAAGACTTATCTTGCTAAGTAAGGCATTTTCCTTTTTTTCTGCTATACAATTCTGCTTTCACAAGTTGCAGCAAACGAACTCATTCACACTCTACCTTCCTCCATTAAATATATGTAAAATACTTCGTCACATACTCATTTTTTCACTTACTGCACTGAAAGTGCAATATTGTAGATATAAGTGCAATAATTTTAGAAATTTAATGTAAAAAATGTTAAAAATAATGACTCTTACATTCCCCTAAATATATTTATTCACACTACTAAAATTGCATCTAGAGCTGTACATTTATACCAGTGTGCTTTGCCATGGTGTTTTGTAAGTAGGCAGATCACACTTCCACTTAGAAATAGTATCTCTAATTAGTCCAACAGTTATACATGGAAAATTAGAGAAGCACTGCAAAAACTAAGCTCTTTGGATGTTTAAAATAAAGTTTATTCCGAATGTTACAGGTTTTAAAACGATTCATTTTAAAATTATGATGAGTTTGATTCAAATCTACAGGAAAGTAACAAAACTAATGGAAAAGTGCTACCAGCAACAGGAACACAACCAAGCTATGAATCCAGCAATGCTTCCTTTGGAGTAGAGACTGAGCTGGAGTCAAGATCATCTCTACACTCAAAGGTCAAAGTCAATACAGAAAACAAGAACAACAGAGGAAAACCAGACCTGACAAACTAAATTGTGTTCGCTAGCAAAGCAAACAGGAATACTGAGATTAAACAGAACATAAAAGTATTGGCAAACCTGGATCTAAAGTTTTAAACAACTTAAAAAAAAACCCCATAGGTTAGGTGACAGTGGAAATATAAATTATGAGACATAAAGGACAGGACATTTGATTGAAGTGTACAAAAACACAAATAGAGCATTAAGCTGTGACGTGCAACACAGATAATTGGGCAAAGTACAAAGAATGAATTAAAGAAAGAAAAAAAAATAGAAACTGAAGCAAGTGAGAGCTTCTCCCCAACCCCACTGAATGCAATGGCCATGAGGGATGTTACAGACCAGAATGCTGAAGCCATTACATGAAATCACTCTATGTACTTCTCTCTGAAGCCATTGTAGTGAGCCCATAATTATCTCTTGAGAAGGGAGAATGGACAGAGGATCACAATAAACTTGATTGTCTTGAAAGATTTAAAAGAAATGTCACTAAACCTAAACCAACCAAAGCCAACTCAAAACTAACAACCCAAAGTTGCACTTAACTGGGAGATTGCAGCAAACAACTGAAGACAGAAGGTGCTTAAGGTTCTTTGACTGAGCAGTGAAGAGGCCTTCAATTCTAAGTCAAAGAGCCACTCCCTCCACATCTGATTTCCACAAGTTTGGAAGAGGCTCAGAGCCTGCTAAAAATACACACTCCCCATATGGTATCTCTCCATGAGGCATCCTGTCTGGGTAAGAATAAAACTCGCCTTGCTGCTGCAGCAAATGAAGTCCTCCACTGAAGAAGACCTTACATTAAATCTTGTGAAAGTAAAACTACAGCATGACAGAAAAAAGATCCTAGCTACATAGCAACCCTTCTTCACTTCCTTTAACTTGGTGGCTACATAAGATAAAGAGTACAGCTCTCAGAAACAATCTCCAAGGTTAATTGGAATGTGAATGGAATACAATACAGAGCACTACATCCTTTTGTATTTTTATTTTTTCCCTACAGTAATAGATACAACATTTTTAGCTTCTTTTTGCATCTAATGAATATACCAGGACACTCACAGAACAGAGAAGACTATTGTTTTTCACAGCCTTATTTACTCGGCTTTTGTTTATTCAATTGAAGATAGCTGGGGAGTTTGCATTCAGCATGACATATTTACTGGTGCTGGTAACAGGATACTCTGGAAGATATTAAGTGTTGAAATAAAGCAACTGCTTTCACTGCTTAAGTGTCCCTGCTTCACTTACCATGTATAACACATTTCAAAGGCACACAAACTACACTAGCTTACAGAATAAAATCTTCTAGTGAGCATTTTCACATACATTGGAGAAACAGGCTCTCTTCTCTGTCAGAGTAAATCAATATTTATACTATCTAAGAACTGACTAATACAAGCATTTAATGAATGGACAACTGAATTTTAGATACAAATTTAATAAAAGTAATACAAGACAGGATATAAACACTGGGAGAAAAAAAAGCTATTTCTATTTCCTTTAGGCTTCTGCAGCTGAGAGATAGAGGTCTAAGAAGTTGTAGATGTTATGTGTTTTCTGGCATGTAATTGTTTAAAACTTAATCACCATTTATTGTTTTTCCCCTCAGAACATTTACAAGCACAAGGCAAATGCATGCAGATAGAACTCACTAAAAAAATTAGTTACATAAAAAAGCAGAAGCTACTGAGCAAAGACATGCAGGGTTTGGAGATCTGGATTTACTGCTCTGATTAAATGGCCTCAACATCCTGCAGCTTTCATCTTTCCTGTTGTTCAAGTCCATTGTATTTAAAGATGACCATGTCATAGTGGGAATGGGAGTCAGCCTCAGTGGATGTACGGTCAGCCAATCAAAGCTACAGACAGCAAATATTTTTGGATGCCATCACACTATCATTTAAGTTTTCCAAAATGCTCCTGTGTTGTACACATCCTTCACCTGGCACAACTTTCTCCCTGCTCCCTGACTCCTCCCAGTAAACATCAAGGTTCTGTGCAATGATATTTCTGCTGTTCTTCAACTCAGTGTTCTATTTTGCAGCTAAAGCCATCAAATGCTTAGCTGAACTAGAATACCCTCAAAAGATGTTCCTGTGTAACCGTGCCTCCTGCTGGACTCTAGACAGCTGTTGGCATGTGTACCTAGTCAGTCCAAAAATACTTGTCTATCTGATGGAACCAACCCTTCCCTGAGGAAACTAAAACACTTTAGGACACATCTCCTCTCCCCAAGACAAATGGAAACACCCTCTGTGAGGCATCCAAGTCTGGAAAGGATCACAGCCACATAGCAGGCATCACAATATCCAACCCTTCTGGAGTGGTGGAGAATGGGATCCCTTTGCCTCTGCTCACAGCTCTGAATTCCTGAGTACAGCTGCTTCCAGGCCTGCTTACGCACCCCACAAGTCAGCATGTTGGCAGCTGAGGACTCCTTTGGAAGCTGTGCAGTCTCAAGGATGTTTACAGGACGATTAAGCCTAAATCAATCATCTGGAAGCTCCAACTTTGTCCCAGTGCCCACTTTAGGATCATAGATTATCATGAACCCTGTGTAGAAAATACATTCTAATCTGGCATTCCTTGTACCGAGTTGTCAGACAGGACACCCAATGAGAGCTGCATGTTGCAGCTGATGGAAGTTTGTCTTACACTGCGCAGAAAATGCCCTGGAGAGAATTGTTTTTAATCTGTAATACTCCAAAATTCAAGTTGGTTTATATTCTCAGACACTTTTATATGCCTAAAAAGCCACAAAGATTTTGCTTTCCGATGTTGCCTGAGATCTAAAAAGCAGTAGAAGCATGACAGTTTTATTAAATGTTTACCTAAAACATTCACTGCACTTGGGATGTTTTCTCTGTATAAGTTCCAGCAACACTCTGATTCCAAAGGGATTTAAACAGGGCTTTAAACACCTACTGCCAGCAGAGCTCTCACTGCCTGTACAACACAGTGTACACATGGAGAAAAGAAAGGTAAATCTGGTATTAGCCAGCTCTTGTGGGACTGAAGAGAGAAAATATGATTTTGAAATACCTGGTGATACCTATAAGTGGAAACATTGGTCCAAATGCTCACTCAGAACATTTCAATCAATGGAGCTTTCAACAGAAATGCCAAATGGAACAAACACTTCACCTCCTTTTATGATTGCCACTGTTTCGTATTCTACTTGAATAAAATGAAACTCATTTTGATGAGTTTCCTACATTACTATTAATTTATTTTGAATAATAGAGAGTACTGGAGTGAGAAATCAGAGTCCTATGTCCAGAACAACACTTCACCTGCAAGAAACAGAAGCAAACACAGAATATAAATGTTTAACTTTGTAAGAAGGGGCTCCTTCACAGCTGGGATCAGGACTACCTATAACATCTGAAACAGGTGAGCTAGTGACCACTAGATATGCCACTAGAACAAAGTAGAAAGGTTTGGGTTTACATCTTTTATAATTAACAGAGCCAGATGAAAAGGCACATCTCACTAGCTGTTCATTTCAGAGAGGGTCTTCAACTAGCATTTTTTTCCAGTATCTGCTTCACTCCTGAGAATGAGACTAGAGGCAAAATTTTATACTTCTTCCTTCCAGTCTTCCATAAACATTGACCATTGATTAGCCTGCTCCTGTGCCTCCTTACTTCCAAAATATACAATGGTATTGATTTCTAGTTTGGCACTTCCTTTGAAAGTACAAGGGAGATTCTGCCTCATTTTATAATTTGCCAGTCCTCACTCTGTACATCTATGTTGTATGACTGCCTTGCAAGCTCTTGCTTTCTCTTACATAGCAAATATTGCTATGTGGACAACGTACTGACAGCATTTAATTTTTTATGTCATCTCAGTACATCCTGTGTTCTTTACTGCTACTTTATTCCATACATATATATATAGATAGATAGATATAAATCTTAGACTTCTTGTGTACCAAAACTACTAGTACCAGCTTTCTTTAATTTTCACATGCCTCTACTAAAAATCCAATTGATTTAGACATCTGCTTGATCACCTACACTGGTCTTTACACACTCCCAACAAACACACATCTAATGTAATCAAACTTGGCTACTGTCTGAAGCAAATATTTCCTGGTTTGTTTATGATTAGATTTTCAGCTCGATATTTCCTCATCTATAGCCATGTCCAACTTTATAATTTTTTATCCTTTTTAACCCATCTCCCACCTACACCTATAGTTCTTCTCAGTAGATATTTCAGCTCCTGCTGTGTTGGATGTCATTTCTTCAAGCTCTGGAGCTTTGGAAATAAACCTTCAATGCAATTTACTTAGACTGCCAACCTATGTTATCATGGACCAGCACAACACTAAGACAGAGGCTCAACAAATGGTACAGTTGTGCAATTCATTACAAAGTCAGATGAGCTCTTTGTCATTTAAGTAGACAGGAGAGACTGACATTAAAATACGGTTCATTAAAAGTGAATTTGAGCCTCAGCATTCACTGTACCAAAACATCTGGAGACAGCCTAATTTTTACTGGAGTGCCTCAGAAAATATTTGATCTTCTAACTAAGCACAGGGGATTTGCCAAGTAAAAGGCTGCCTTTTTTGTATCACTATATACTTGAGGAGGATTTATTTTATGAATATCTCAGTACCTCCCATTAACTGCAAGACCATGGACCCAGCACCATGTACTATTTGTATTAAGACACATTATTTCAGAAAACACTGCAAACTGTTTGCTTTGGCTAGTTGTCCAGGAAAATATGCAGTTAAGCTCCTGTGTATTCTTTAACTTATTTTAAATATTTATCACTTTTGTCTAGATATGAAAGTAAAAAAATCAGTTTATTGCTTTTGGCTATTCTGAACAAACTATGATATTTTTGTGATGTTCTTCTTTCTTGACCCTCATGTTTCATTATTATATGGTACCTTCTTGGATCATTAGGACTACAGACAGGTCAGACAAAGTAAAGGAAAAACTTTAAAGACTTCAGTAAACAGATCACAATCTAGCTCAAAGAACCCTTATAGATTGATAATCAGGTTTTCAAAGTGCCTTGGAAGCAGCAAGCATCTGGTTTTTTAATGGTTTTTTTCCTTTTCTTTAAGAGAAACCTTGTTACTTTTTGTCAAAAAAAAAAAGAAAAAAGCGAAGTAAAAAGAGTGAGAAAAACATTTCTGAAATCAGCACATCAAGGCGAGTGGTTATACCAATGAAATTCTATACTTCTCTCTAGATGCACATTTGTTGTGATTTGTGAATAGATCAGAACTGTTTATTCGAGTTGAGCATATGTAGCTTCACACTCTCTTTTGATCAGGAAAGGCACCATGAGAGGCAGAGCCATGAATGCTCATGTAGGCTAGTTAGGGCAGTTTGCACTGCCAGCTGATTTCAGGAGCCAAAGGAAAACACTCCAACCACATAACAAAGCAAACAAAAATCTGTAGCTACACACTAGGAATACCAAAATCTTTCATTCCAACCTTGATTTGCACTTGTCTATTTAAGCTTGTTTAAATCATGGGATCTTCCTGAGACCTTTTCTCAAAATTTATATTTTAAAGCATTTTAAATTCATGCTCTATCATTATATTAAAAAATATTCTAATTTATGTAAGTTTATAATACCAAAAAAAAAAAGTTGTATGGGCTAACTTATGATCAGAAATGAAATGTCTTGGGGTTTGGGGGTGTTTTATTGGTTTTTTGAAAAAAAAGATCAAGCCTCATTATCTTTCATAGCTCAGTCCATCTTCTTATAGCTGTTTATCCAGAAAGTTATTTCCAAATGTGTTTACTATTAACTGTTAATTTTAACCCAGCAATTTTAACGATAGGTTTTTGCATTAAGCAAATGATGGAGCACGAAACACCAAAATTCACTGTGCTAATCACTTCACAGTTCAAAGGTAAACCTTAAACTTTTTACAACAGTATCAGCTGTTGCCAAGATGTAAAACATATGTGAAAGCAAACAACATAATGCAATTAAGTTAATTTTGGTAGATTTGCACAAGTGTTACCAAAGCAGAGTTTGATCCAATTACATTATAAAATTACAATGAAAAAAAATTCTGCAGATTCCTGAATGTGCAAATATATTACATTTTATTTTTGATATCACTTACTTCTATACCACTGAACAAAGGAAGAAGATAAATTGTTCAGTATTGGTTCTTGAAGCGTTGGACAGAATGACTCCCTATTGATTTTCCTGCTGCTGTTCTGTTCAGGGTACAATTGAAAGACATGCAAGTACTTTATAGTTTTCTAAAGGAAGTAAACATTTTGACACTGAAATACAGAATGAGACCTTGGAGGTAAAGTAGCTAAAGAACACAGAACAAAGTAAATCAGTAGCCTTAACACTGTCTACCTGAGAAAGTATTTAATTGAAATTTGAACAGCCATGTGGGCCATAGGTACAGATTTGATCCAGTATCAAATAGCATTAGGGATTTTGCACTGTTGAAGTGAATGTCATACAGTTTGAAACGTGACCAAATGCAATTTCTATCCACAGATTCTCTCCTACCACTCCCAGTTCTACTATTTATTACAACTCATTGCAATTATTAGCAGAAATATAGGTGAACCTAGAACTGACAGTTTCCTGTGGTGTACCTTGATGCTTTCCAAAAGCACAGTTGTGAGCACTATTTCTTCTAATTATCAATGCAAATGAAAAAACATATACAGAGCTGTTTAAATATCAAAAGCATCAAGAACTGTACTTTGGTTAAAATGCCTTTTTCCATGATACTTATTGCATAAGCTTTAGAGCACAAAGCTCCTTTTATTGAATTTCCAAGTGTGACTTCACAGCTGTTGCCCTCGGTAGCAGTCAATATTTGTATATTACTTTAATGAGTTCCTAGTAACCCAGACTCCTAAGGCACAGCTGTGCTCCTGGAACCAAACACGCAATTCCCATAAATTTCAGTTACCAGAACTGCATTGCTTCTTCCCCACCTCTTTTACTTTACTTTTCTGGCAGGTCAAGTTTAGCGGGGGTTTCCCCCTTTTCTTTCCTCCATGCTTTTCAAATGAGTCCAGTGGAAAGAAGAGGGTGTTTGGCGGCTCTATTGAGCAGCAGGGAGACCTTGATATCTGCTGGAGTCCAGCTGTAAATGTGGAGAGAAGGGATAAGTCAAAGCCCAACAGACTACAGTTTTTAATATGCATAGGGTTTTTTTTCAGGAAAATCTGAGTCAAGCTTGTTTGTCAGAGCACAGCTCCAGAGAAACAAACCTTAGTAACACCTGTTAATGAGTCTTGACCACTACTCCATTTTTGTGAGTTTGGGGACCAGTTTACACACTCTCCTTAACTTTCATTTGGCTGCATGGAAAGGTCTTAAGCACTAAGAACCAGTCATATAATGCATAGAGAATTATAAATAACTTTTACATTTACAAGAAGTGCTGCTTCTTTTCACTGCTTAGGAAAACTATTTCCCCTTGTTATAGTGAGAGGTCAATCATGAACTCAATCATTAATGAAGCTCAGCAGTACCCAGCACAAAGCTCAAAGTGAGTATCACTTTCAGGCATCCACAGCAGGAGCAAATGGCCAATTCTGAAAGAGAAATCTGTATAGAAAAGGGGAAGAAAGAATTCTCTCTCAGTCTTTCTAAGCACATACATATTTACTTTTTGATAGGCAGTGTTCAAGCAGTTCTTCTAAAGATTAAATCTCTGTTTTCACTAAGATCAGTTTCAAATACCTCATAGTTCAGGGTGAAGGATACCAATGTTTCTCCTAAAATAAAGGATATAATTTCACATATATTTCTCAGGTCTTTCCTTGCTATTTCCACCACCATAGAAAAACCACAAACTCACAGAGTGACACTTATGTTTGTCAGTCTCCAAACATAGTTGTGCTTAGCCAAATCCTTCAAAATTCTCAGAGCTGTGTCAGAAGGAAGACAACATTGAGCAGATAGAAGAGAAGTGAGGGGAAAAATACTTATGCCTCAGAAATGGAAAATGTAGTTTTACACCAAAATGAAAGACTTTTAGTGAAATTTCTCTTTTATCTACAGATTCACATCAAAATTGCTTATATCTTCTGCAGGCTTAAGAGGTAACATATATTTAGTTTAGGCTTTTTATAAATTAAATTTTGTTTCATAATTCCCAGTAATGCTTCTGTCAAATGTACAATTCAATGTCCTATCTTTCACTAATACTTTTCCACCAAACATTAAGGATATTTCAGTAGATGGATACACAGATGCAATTCTAACAAGAAGTGACCAGTTAAACAAATCCTAGATTATTCCAGGCACTTTGGATAGTTGAAAAAAATTCTCTTGGATAATCAATAAAACTGTTTAGAGGAAATATTGCCTCTTCATCCATACTGCTTTTATTTAGAAAAAGCAAGATTTGAGAGAAGCAAACCCATTTATTAATTTTTGGGATTAATTTTGCAAAAAGATCTAAGTATATACCTCATTTTCTGGGAAGTCATTTTAGGTTTTTGGATGTAACTGAAAAGAAAATGTTATTTGGAATGTGGGTTCTACTTCTCTAAACACCAGAGAAAAATATGTATCAGGTTGCAGTATAATTTAAAAAAAAAAATGGGGGGGTGGGGGGAGAGGAAGGGATGAAATGATCTTTCAAAGGAATAAAGAAGATCCATCTAGAAAGTTGGCTGCTTCATTTAACATAAGCTGTTTGCCTGGCTAAGTCTGTAGGAAACTCATCAATGTGTGGCACTTTCTTGACTCTCTGCTGCTGATCAGATCTCCACCAAAAGCTCAAGCCAAATGAATTAGAAATCATCCTGATTTTCTAAACCTGATCATCACATGACATAGTTTCTAAAAATACCAGGCAACCGATCATAGGTGTGAGCCGTGGCCTTTAATTGGATGCAATCAGCCAATTCCTACATTAGTACTTTTCCTGTTTCCAAGCAAGGCATTTAAAATTCAAGCTTGAATGCAGCATCAGAGCATCTTGGTGACTGTGGGAAGGGACAGGAAAGCAATTCTTTTTTTTTGTTTCAGTTTAATTCCCTTTGCCCACATGAGAGGTACTTATACCTACTTGTCTGGCACTGTTACTTTTCAAAAATAGCTTCTACCTCGATTCACAAGCAGTGCTGCCGCTGTCTTATGGTTTGGTTAGTGATGAGAAAGATGATGGGGAAAAATAAGAGCATGGTTTTTATGAAACACAAGTGTTCTTTTACAAAGGACTTTCAAGGCATGCCTGTTTTAAAGTAATGCATGGCTCTAAGGTCAGTACTATTTCCTTTAATCAGAGAGTTAATTAATTAATTTTCATGTGCTATTTTTTCTTGTCACGTTTTCTGTTTGTACTGGATTCTCCCACTTAGTCCACAGAACCTGCACCACTAGATGTCACTGCAAGCAGAACATTGGGAATCACACACTCCTACGGAATTCAGTCTCCTGCTTTATTGCTATATTTTTTAAAAACAGAAGTTAGAAATAAGTTTTCTAGTCATATTTACTCTCTCATTTAGTTGAAGGTGAATAGCTGCCAGATTTCAAATACGTAGTGAATCCCCAGCATCTGAATCTAAAGGTATGACGAGTAAAAACATTGACGATGTAAGAGTTGAAGGATGGGGATGATTACAAAAGCTACCAGAACCTTATTTACAACCTGATAACGTCCTGCACAGCAGTCAGTTTATTATTATTTCTTAAAAAGCATTGCCAGCCTTTGTCTCATTAGAGAGCAGAAGTAGCACACCGATTGATGCGCACATGCTACAACATTAATTAGAGAATAAGATTTTGCAGAAGATTGATAATTTCATAGTGACAATTGTAGCTGCAATTAACTGCATCTTTTCTGGAAATCTTCCTATGAGACAAAATGAAGAGAAATTAAAAGAAAACCAAAAATCCAGCTTGAGGTAGAAAAAAGGCAGGAATTATCTTCAGCATAAGACAAAAATGCCTCTCAACAAAGTGGAATTTGCACTATGATTTTGCATTTATATTCCATTGTCTGCACTGGCTTCTAATGGAGAAAAAGAAAAATCAGGACACATTAAAAAACCCCCAGCTTGTTTTTAACAACAAACAAAGGTTCCAATCAGTAATATAAGCAATCAGCAGTTAAAATATCCTTAATAATAGGATAGTGGCAACAGAATAATAGTAGGGAAAATAACTATTCAAATTACTCTGCTCAACTGACATTTAATAAATTCATATTTAAAAAATGACATTTAGAGAACTAGATGATAATGCAAATGAGGGATATATTTATGAAGAGGTGAAAAAACATCTTCTAGTCTCAAGTATAAGAATACTCTAGGTTATGGTACCTGGCAAAAAAAATCAAAACTTGCTGATGGATAGTGGTCTGGTGCAATTATATACTATCCTGAGCTAAATGCCATGTATTCTCCATCTGCCCTTACTGTCATGGCAGAAATAACTTTCTAGCACTGGCTCATTCTTGTTTATCCACATCAACCTCTTGACATGAGGTGTTGTATTCTGGACACAAAATGGTCCAGTAGGCCAAAAGGAGCTGCTGTAATTTACCTTCTTGGACACTGCACTGTGCCAAACAGGAGTTTGGCTGCTAACTTTCCTATCATAATTCACAATGTGGGTGTCTCAGTTCTTTTATGAATATATATTTTACATTTCTATCCTGCCTCACAGTTTCCACTATAACAAGGATATTACATTTCTTTAGGAGCATGTTTATTGTCTGAAACAGTCGTCTCAGATTTAGCAGTGTCTTTTTGCATTCCCTATTGCTCAACTGCAAAAAAAACCAACACGAGGAACATTTTCAGCAACACAGTAAAAGTGACTCAGTAGCATTCAAAATGCAGCACTGTGGTGGTACTGCCCTTGACCCACTCGCCTGTCTTGGAGTGAGGAATCCAAAGAATTCCCTTGAGCCAGGTCACGGTTTTGTTCCCCACATTTTTCCAATGTGTATTAAAAAAAAAAAAAATCCAACCCAACCCAACAGTTTGACACTCACTTGTATTTTATTGTAACTGACAGCAGTGGTGTCCTCCCAGCCCTTCATTGCTAAATGAGACTACACAGTTTGTAACCTCATCCAAAATTCCAGATGGTGCCTGGTAATGGATTACTTTGTCTCAGATTTTGATATAGATTCCATTTTCCTGCTCCCCCACTATCCCCAAAAAGGATGGTATTGTTGGTCTTGGGGGGTTGTTTTTTAAAGAAAGGATGTCTTTGTTGAACACCAGTCAGTGCTGAGTATTAAGTGAAAATGACATCATCTAATGTTGGATTAAAGGCATAGACTTCATTTAATAACTATATTTTTAGACAGCCTCTAATCTATTAATTTAAAAACAATAGTGACTTATCTTTTAGCTATACCCTTGAAGTGTATGACAGAAACAGAGCTGTTACATATGCAGTCAAACAACCTTAGGTTTTCCTCCGGGAACATTGTAATTAAATCTTAAACAAATTTTAAGAAGCCTAAGCCTTGCATCATACTCAGCTTGCAAGTCTTCTCATTACACAGTTGAGATTATATCCGCTTAATAGAAGAGCCACTTCCACTTTGTCAGAACACAAATGTTAATTAGAGCTTCAAAATGCATGTCGGAATCTCAGATAAAAAATCACCAATACGTAAATCAAAACAAAATTATCAATACAGCTGTTGTAATATTTGTGGCATTCATTCCAATATCTAGATAAAAATCCCAGATAAAACCATCTCAAAATGAAATAATCAACATCAATCTTTTAAATCAAATTGAAAAGCTTTCAGACTGTTTAAGACTCATGACTACAACTGATTAAGTGAAACTTCAGGCATACCATTTAATTGCAGAAACAAACCCCAACCTCTTTGTTGGTACTTAACTTAGCAATTTCTTATTTAAAAGTATTAATAAAGCAGTATTCAATGAATATTAAACTCTTGAAATGTAATCTGTAAAAGTCTGGAAATCACCTTAAAAACCTGGCACTTGAGAAGAAAGGAAGAATTCAATCTCTCACAATTAACACTACAGCACATTTTCTAGAGATTCTTGGAAGTTCATCCTCAGGTGTGGCCTCTACCACGGTATGACTGTAATTTTTTTTTTTTTTTTTTTTTTTTTTTTTTTGGAGGAGTTGGAATTCTGGTTGTGTTTCACTGATGGATTTTAAGCCATTCTGTCCCTGCACCCCAGCCTGCTCCCCTCCCTACAGAGTCTTCCCCAGCTCGGATGAAAGCATTATACATAACTGTTAAAGCTTAGATTACAAAACACTGTATAAGACTAATCATAGATATTTATAGTCTGCACAAACTTTGTTTGCTCATCCATGGCAAGCATTTAATAAAGCTAGTTCATCTGGAAAGAAGTTAAATTAAATAATCCAAAATGAGCGGGATGCATATTCAGAAAAATATGGTGTTCAGAACTAACAATAATAACATTTAGGCCTTAGGAAAAAAAACAAAACACAACAAAATCTGTAATTTGCTTCAATCTTCCCCCATTTATTTCTTCCTAGAACCAAGGGGAAAAAAATTAAAAGCTAATCTTTTACCAGCTTGGTAATTTTTTATTTATTGGAAGTTCTGATGATCGTCCCTTTCTATTTAAGTGCCAGCTAAGATTAGAAGAAGGATGTAAATTATAAATTGAGAAATTCAAAAGTATGATAATTTTCCTCCCAGTAAAAGACCCAAAATGCTGAAACTTGTCAACCCATTCCCTGCCACAAGCACTCTATACTGAAGCCAATAGCTAAGGACCCAGATGAGAAAGGAAAAGGTGAGCACATCACCAGGAAAAGGATGCAGAAAAGGACTTGTGTGGTGCAGAACAATTTTAACTTCATTATGAAGACTCCTTCTGTGTAGTAGCACTCATCTTTTCTATTTTCTGTAACAATTAAATCCACATCAGTAATAATAATCCTGCAATTTGACTTTTAGGCTTTGAATTCAACATACTCATCTTTTCACATAAAGTGTACTTCCTCTGTGACTGTAAAAAGATGTATGACACCATGCTGTTCTATCTGCTAACTCAGTCATGAAGTTGTTTGTATACACTGAGCTCAGGCAGAAATTCCTTAAGGCCAAAGACAGGCAAGGATTTAATTTCATAGACTGTGTTAACAAAAAAAGGTCACAATTATCAAGCTTATGATATTTTCAGGAGAGCACACAAGAGAGAGGACGTGAGACATATCAATATCACCCTACAACTTCAGAGACCTTAGAAGGCATAACCAACCACAAACACTACTGCTCTATGCTAATTATCATAGAACAATTTCTAACTTATTGAATGGTACTCCCTCTATTTATAACTTTAAATCAAGGCTTCCTTCTCCAGTCCTGTGCATCATACTATCATAATAGAAAATATATAAAGTCCTATTTTATACTGTAAAATCTAATACAAATTGCACAAAACATATTTTTTACTTCAAAAGCCTGTTATTCTTTGCTGTGATTCATGGTAACTTTAGGAGTAACATGAAAATCAAGAGTTAGAAACTGGATATGGAAGTTCTGTCATTCAGAGATGCAGACATTTCATGCCAGCAATGGGGGCATTCTGAACAGAGAAAATGTCACTTTTCCTTCAAAGATGGGGAAGGAAAGAAAGAATCATCATGACCCAAAAGATACCTCCACATTTTTGCAGCCAGATTGGGGAATTAAAATGACAGGAATTGTTCCATTTCTGATGGGTGCTCATGAGACCTTCAGCATACTCACACTTCCCACAAGATGCTGAGATAGTTACATCAGCTATAGTTGGAAAAACAATGTCAAAGTTACTATGGATTTTCTTAATATTTTTTTCTCATGTTCTCTTAACAACACATGCATTGAAACTTCTGTTCTTCAACATTTCTCTTTGCTTCTTGTAGCAGTTTATCAGGATAACAAATATCACTAATATTTGTTTAATAGTGCTTGTGCTCATCTTCTATTCCAAGCTTAAATTAATAGTGATACCTATATACTTTTTAGGTGATGAATAAAAAAATGCCACCTTATACTTACTGACAGATCTGAATTTTAGATAAGCTTGTCTCATTACATCTGTGGTAGATCTGGGGCATTCTGTCTGCTCTGACAGGTTTATCTTCTGCTGAGCAATATCCCTCTGAACCTGCCAGTGCTCAGAATCGGGGCACGTATTCTCTGCAGGTGTCTGGAAAACTATGCTGGGATTTATGGGATTTATTTCCCTTTAATGTAACACAGGGCCCTTGCTCTATAACCTTAGTGTTTTGATTGCATATGCATAATCAAATTAATTGTTAATTATGAAAGTGAGCCTTCCCACCCCAAACAAACCTGTTCATACTTTTTTGGGTACAAATGTAATGAGCCCTGTTCCTCATAATGAAAGGTACTTGGAGTGGGCAACACAGGCAGATTTTCCATACTGATGTTGGATAATCACCTCTGGGTATGCCTACATTAAGGCCTACACCTCTGTTTTGGGTCATGAATGTTGTTTGGGTTTTTTTTAATGCTAATTTCACATTTAAATCTGGTGCATCATATGAACCAAAGTACAATCAGGAGACAGAGTGCACAAACAAGATGCCTTTCACTAAAAGGAAGCTAGAAGGTGTGCCAGATTTACACATAAATCCTTCCCATCCACCAGGATGGGTGTTCCATTTGGAAAATCATCCTAGAATTAGCACAGAATATAATCACTGTAAAAAAAAATATTAGTGTAAATGCCATGCCCAAGACACCATCTCTCTAATTTTGCACATTCATTCTTTAGCCTGCACTGCCTCCTAATGTGAATGTGGACTTTGCCGCTGAGTATTGTCATAACCCGTAAAGACTGGTTTGGCTTTTTTTTTTAAAGCACTAAATAGAAAAGTTTAATGTTAGTTTACAGATAAGCATTATTTTTTTATATCCTGGCAGAGTTCTAGTTACAGAAGCACGGTCTGGTCTTGAAACACGACCTGAGTTTCCAGCAGTCTCCCTACTTAGGAAAGCAGTTCTTGGGATAGTCTTAGCACTGCTGTTCCAAACCCAAAAGATCTGGTTTGCTTCCTTACATTCACTTCAGTCACATCACTTGTGGAAAAAAAAAAAAAAACCCAAACCAAAAAAAACAACCCCGTAACACCAACAAAACCTGAATATGAGTTACTTACTGTCGTGCTTAAATTATTGCTTGAAACTGGAAGAAAGTGCTTTCATTTAGGATGCTGGAGCAAAGCTTAGTAATCTTTGGATCACTGACTTCAGATTTGCCATGAAATATCATAATTCCAGGGATCTGGATACTGTAAGAGCATATTTTCTAATTTAACTTCAATATCCAGCTCACGTAATCTACAATTTAATGATAGTGGAGAAAATAATCTTGAACTGTTCTTCAGGAAGATCGAGAGCACTTTTAAAGCTATTAATATCATTAGTATTTGCTGTGCATGCTAACACATCATCTCCTTAATTTTTACTGATAAAGTACAACCCTCCAGAAGGGGAACAAGTCAACAACATCCAAATTTTATAATCTGCCAAAACATGAGGCAGATTAGCTGCCAACTGCCCTTCAGATTCAGGGGTATCCTAAATCAGATCCAATACTGCACAAGTGCAGTACAATTCAAATTCCAGCTTTTGCCCTGGAACATGGCATGGCTGAAAGTATGCAAAGGTCCTGTGGATAACTGAGGACCATTAAGTATGCTCAGTTCCCAACCTCAAAACTTCTTTTTAGCATTTTGCTTGGCACCTCTACTCTTTATAGGGTTTTTGGTAATTTTCAAGTGCAAGCTATGGAAACCGTGTCTTTATTTTCTGGGCTATTACCATACGAACTTTCTCCTTAGGACCTTTTCTTTTACTTTTTTTCCCCCCTTCATTCCCAATTCTTAGGGAAACAGCAGTATAGAGCAAGAGAGGAAATTACAGGCAGCCGAGTATAAGAGACAAAAAGGATGGGAGAACATAACGGGTGTAAGGATACAGAGGAACTATTTAGTTTTTTTCAGCAAATAATGTCAAATCCAACATGTAGTGAGCTATTTATTTGGTTTTATATAGACAGGGTATGATCCTTCTGAATTATCTAATAGGCTTCATGTTCCTGAGTAAAGGAAAATAAAATGTGTGTGTCCTGGTGTACACACCCAGAAATTAAAATGCATCTAAATGGAAACATGCAAATAGATGTAATTGTAAGTGGTTAACATGCTAGGCAGGTTCCTACAATGTTTTTCCAGCATGTTAGTAAGAATAAAATTAAAACCAGTCATATATCTTTGCATCTAGTGGCAAAAATTTCAATGTTATTAACCTTTTACAGTCATACACTATATGGACACCTGTATGACTTTACTTACTTTCAGCTTGCTGTTAAATTTACAGCTCTGTATCACTCTGCTTAGCCTTAATTTAAAAATGGAGTCATGTGAACGTTTTTCTGTGTATCAGTATTCCTTGTCAAGCTCACAATCCTGGAAACCTTACCTTATGGACATGAAGACTGAGGTGGAAAAGCCATTGTTGTGTTGTTAGAAAACAAATACAAAGAAGCAAAACTCCACATTTCATTCTTCATTCAATTATTGTTCTAGCGGAAGTCCATATGTGAAAGACTTGGAAATAAAAAGGAAACATCATTCTGTAAATTGTAATATAAACAAAATAAATGTCTTCTAGAAACTTGATGGTTCTCAAAAATCAGGACAGGAAAAAATTCCTATTGAATGTAGCATTTATGAATAGTGCAAACAATACCCTACAGCAAATTAAATGTTTGGTTTTCAAGGTGAGTTTTGGTGGGACTTTTTAAATTCCTTTTTACACATACCTGTGATTTGTTTAATAAATATGAAAATGCAAGGAAAAATGCATTTTTTCCCTTAATAATGAAAGTATTGATAATACTGCCAAAACTTACAACATGAGATCATAAACAACCCTACAGACACAAGTGTCTCTGGATGCATTAGTCTATATATGGGTCATATCCCAAAGCATTTCTGCATGGCTAACTTTTAAGCAGAAGTGATATTCCTGTTATTGCCAGCACTGAGGGCTACTCAGAGAAATAAAACGTATATAAAAGATACACACAGAGCGAGACAACTCCCTGAACTCCCTTCTAACACAGAAATCGCCGCGGGCAGCCTCCTCCTCCACCGGTATTGCTTCACGTGGAACAGGCAGAATTGTCCAGCTGCACCCCCAGAGCACATCTGCACAAAAACCCACGCAGGCAAGGAGCACAGAGCTGACCACAGCACTCTGCAAAACCCACTCCGTATTTACTAGTGGTGGTTTTCAGCAGTACCTCAGCAGGGTCACTAAGCACATCACTGAAAACATCTTTTGAAAGCGCTCGTTCTCAGTCTGCAGCACCACGTCTTTCCAGCGGCTCTCCCCGCACAGCGCTCCCCGTGCTGCTCCTTTGGCACAAGCGCTCCAGGGAGTGCCGGCACCGAGCTCAGCCCTGCCAGGCCCCGGTCCTCAGGGCCGCTGCCCCGCACAGCCCGCCATGGACAGCTCTCCTCAGGGACACTGCCCCACACAGCCCGCCATGGACAGCCCGCCTCAGGGACACAGCCATGTCTGCCTGCCATACACAGCCCTCCTCAGGGACACAGCCATCTTTGCCTGCCATGGACAGCCCGCCTCGGACAGCCCTCCTCAGGGGCACAGCCATATCTGCCTGCCATGGACAGCCCGCCTCAGGGACACAGCCATCTTTGCCTGCCATGGACAGCCTGCCCCAGGGCCGCTGACCTGCACAGCCCGCCTCGGACAGCCCTCCTCAGGGGCACAGCCATATCTGCCCGCCAGAGACAGCCCTCCTCAGGGCCCCTGCCCCGCACAGCCCGCCATGGACAGCCCTCCTCAGGGACACAGCCATCTCTGCCCGCCATAGACAGCTCGCCTCAGGGACACAGCCATGTCTGCCCGCCATGGACAGCCGCTCTGTGCCCACTCTCCTCGGCCTCTATGTCCCCGCCGTGTCCCCAGCAGCCTTCCTGCCATGGCAGCCCCCGCTCAGCTCTGCTCCCCCATCCTGCACTCGGCTCTATCACACACATTTTACAGGCCTGCAGCAGCATTCAGTGGCACAATGTTAGTGATTACTGTTTGACACTGATTAATGCTAAATGGGACATTAAATGCTAGCAATGTAAACATTACATGGAAGACAATGATCCCAAAGGTCTTTTCTGACCTGGGTAACTGCGGTTCTGTGAGCTCCCTCCCTCCGGCAGCAGGTGTCATCCAAGCTGCCACGGTTCCAGGAGGAACCTTCTAGAAGGAGACGTCCAACAGCTGCTGTTGAACGTGTTAAACTCTGAAATGTTCCATAAATGCCAACTTAGTGCCAGGCATAACATTTGCAAAAATTTCAATATAAATGCAGTTTTTCCTGCCTCTCGCCCAGCTCACACACCGCTCCGGAGCTGTGTGCTGCCTGAAGCAGGGCTGTGTGTTGGCCCTCACTGACCCACTGCAGGCCCTTGCTGACCTGAATCACAGCCATACCAGACCTTTTCTAAATTACACTGTGATAAAACAAATGCTAAAATTTAGCATGTAGACAGCCAATTCCGGCTTTGCTGAGTACAAAATGGAAGAACAGATAAAAGAACACTAATTTCTGAATAGCCCTAATTAAAGAAGAGAGTCCTGGAATAAATACGGTGCAAGACTGTGCTAGGAATGATGTGGTTTATGCTTCTCTAGGCCCAGCTCAAAACTCCAGGGATCTAAAACCGACCTAACTTCTAAAAAAGAACACAAACCACCAGCTTCTGAAGCTTGGTAATTCTTTTGCCGTACATCTAAACATTAAAGCCTCTAAGGAAAGCTGCAGCATCTTTTAAAAGATGCTGTGAAGATATGAAAAGAATAAAAGGTCATGGTAACCAATAATTTAACAGATTGTAGGTGGAGAGGTTTTTGTGCTTCTGATAATTAATTGGCAGGTTTAGAGAGCACAGTTCTTAATTAAACTGTAAATACATGTTGATGAGCATCAAGATTTAATAATGATTAATGGCTTTATCTTGTTACTATAAGAACACACAAAATGGATTTAGTTCTTCCATAATTTAGCAGACACATTCATAATTTTTCTCCCTAATTTCATAGAAATAGAGAGTCTCTTTCTGTAAACATAAAGTTTGTGAGCTTCAACACGAAGGTTTGGCATGAATCATGTACAATGTGGATATTTAAAAATAGTGAGCAAGATGAGGATGGGGGAAACTAAGTATTTCTGAGGAGTACAGTGTCCATGAAGTTCCATGAGATGTCATGTTTGTTATTTTCCTTTCATTTCTTTCAGAAATTTATTATTGGTGCTGAAAGAAACCATCCTTCTGCAGCAACAGAAGCTGTGCTTTGGTGGAGATGTTAGAAAGGAGAACTAGCATACCTAAACCTTGTGTCTGTTTTCACATGCACAGAGAAACAGATCATGCACCACAGGAGACAGTATGTGGGGGATATTCTCGAGTCTCAAGAAGCAGGGGAAACTTCTGCTTTTACAGAGATAAGTCAATAAAAGCAAAGGTTCCACAGTTCCAACAAATCTTTTATTCAGCCTGCACACAATTACTGATTGCAGACTTGTTGGAGAGAGAATTGGAAACACAACTAAGTTTTGCAAGAAAAATGTCTGATACAACATAATTATTCTAACTCAAAGGACTTCTTTCTACATAAGAAACAATAGAATAGTCAGTGAGAAGGAAAAGGAATGTTTCTGTCCTTCCCAATGGTTGGTAGGCAATTGATGTAATGCTTAGAATTGTCCCCCATGATGCATCATCTTCCTTTTTCCCTGGCAAAATTGAAAAGAATGAGACTTCTGGGGGTATTTTTTGGCAAAAGATGCTACTGCTAAAGCAAAAAGGAGTATTCATTTGGATTACATGAGGATTACACTCTAAAAGACACTGGGATCCTGCAATTTTTGCAATTACAAAAGGGTATGGACCTGGAAAAAAAACCCCAGTCAAACAGAAAAAAATGTATAGAGGCTTGCAAAGTACTTGAAATTCTAAACTGTAGCCAGAATATATTTTTTTCAGCTAGAAACTTCCACATGTATTCTTCCTACTGAAAATGGTACAACTTTTCTGATGGGATCTTTGAAAAAGTTTGTGTCAATCTCGAGGATTTAAAACCTGCTTGAAGAGTATAACTTGAGCTTAACTATGGAGCTGCTAAGGTCTCTCTCTATAAATTTTACATAAGTTTACAATGCCACAGTGTTGCCTGGTGGTTCACACAGCAAGTTAAAGAGCAGTCCCTACCCACACCTCGCAACCACAATTGCCTATGACAAGACAACTTGGAGGGGGCAGGAGGGGAATACAAGACTTTATTAAAACCTCCCTGTGGTATCTCATGGTAATTTACTCTGAGAAACACTGAGTTTTTTCTTAAGAAAGCAGTATTTTAAACAACACTGCCTTGCAGTGCACGAGATGGTGAATAGAAAGCAGCAGAACATCTCAGAAGCCTGCAGTAAACAATTCTTGTTCGGCAATACTTGTGGAAGAATATATGAAAAGAGTAACTGAACAAATCTTTGACTTTGCAATAAAAAGCTTACTTTACTCTTGGACCATTTGCAAAAGCTGTAGTGAAGATGATTAAAAAGGAGCAAAAAGGAAACAGTATTTGCATTCATTCTGATAATAGAATATGAAATTAAAGCATGAAGAGATTAATGTTTTAAAGCTTGACTTGCAGTGATAAAGCTAAGGTATTAGAAGAGACAACATAACCGTTACAGGATAGACAAGCAAAGAAAAAGCAGCACATGCCTTAAAGATGAGCAAGGCAACCTAGAATGGAATTACAAAATGATTAATCAATACAAATGAGAAAGTGTACAAGGAAAGAGAGCTTGGTGAGGCTTCTTATGGGACTCAACACTGCAGCTGCTTAAAGATAATGAAAGGAGCATAGCAAAGCCAAAGAAATGCTTTCATTCAGTAGCAAAGTCATTTGTGAACAGTTTAAATTACCCTAATCACCTCCCCTCCAGCCGTCAGTATGCTCTGTCTCTTTAGTTATTTAAAAAAAAGGGTTTGGGGAAATGAGTTCTGCAAATCTAAGCTGCAAAATAATTATACACACACCGTTTTAGCATTTTAACAATGCAATCCCAAACATTTGTTCTCATTAGAATGCAAATCGACTCATTTAATAATCCCACATGAGAATTCCACCACACTCAGCTTAAAAAGCGCAGTGGTATTCAAAATATTATTAATAAATGCCAAATATGGAACAGCCAGTTTATTTTCCCAGCAGCTCAGGGTAGATAAAAGACATATAGAATATTTTTTCCAACCAAATTTGTTTAATTGAAATTTAACAGTGGAAATGGTCTGGGTTGGTCTTTAAAAATATGAAGGTGACAGTACCCTCTTAACACAGATACATTCACATTCACTAAAGGCTGAGCACTACAGCCTGTCCTACAAATCAATGACATCAATTTGCTTCAAGTAGCATCCAATTTCAGTAAGGTACTTCACTATTAATAGTTTTAACCTCTGGTACCAGTTCAAAGCACTGGCCTGAAGTGTGTCATTTCTGATTTATCAGTCCAAGTGAGGGTGTCATATTTTCAGTACTACTGCAGAATTTTGATAATTAGAGGACTGAAAAAACCCTTAGCAGGGGAAACAAGCAACCAAAATGCTTAGCAATACTATAATAATCAGAACCCTTCTATGGTATTTACCATCTTATTCTTATCCTGGAATTCTATACACTTCTATTGCTCAATAAAGTATATTATTTCATAACCATCACAAGGAGATGTACTTTAGAACAGAAATCAGATATATTTAAATGGTGTCTAAATAATGAAGAAACCTGTAATGACCAGGACTGATATAATTAAATAAAATCTGACCCTGAGACATATGTATTAATGAGTAGCTCTCATGTCAATACATATGAGAAGCAAGGTAGATAGCAATAATACTGTCTCCAAATTCCCAATACCAGTAAGAATTTCAAATTAAATACACCCTGTGTCATTCTTGGAGTGAGCATACAGAATTTTAGTAGATAAAAATCAAAATGATTGTTCTGATCTGCTTGCAAGCCCATGATTCAGGCCTGATTCACGGTGATTTAGGGAACAATTTGCTTTTTTCTGAGAGGGTCAGGTTGTATCCCTTTACTCATTCAGAACAGCATGTTCTGAACACATCTAACTCCACATGCCACAGAGCAGGTCAGTAGGGCCATGGGCATAAATGACTGGATATGGTTAGAAACACCAACCAAAGCTGCTGTTTTCTGCTCTGTTCCTCCAAGTTTCATTCATGTGGATTCTGCTGCTTCCAGAGACTAACATGGTGCACAGGACACTCATCTAGGGGTGAGCAGGGAGTGACCCAAAGAACATGTTGGGCGTGTTGTGTATACTCACTATTAAATGTTTTCTCAGCACTGACTAGGGCAATGCAGCAGCTGCTGAAATATTAAAAGTCTTTTAGAGTTAATACAGTATGACAACAAAAACAAATTAAATATTGTAATATGACATGGAGTATAAATTGTCCTTGACACAAAGTTATAAATATCTGGAGAATCTTTATTTGTTTTGAAAATGTCAGCTTGTCAGAAATTTTCTTCTGACTGTTTTAATTACCTCTACACTGATGCACATTTAAGCCACAATAAACATTTTTGGAAATCTCAGCTTTGGGTTACGCAACTATGTTGTTAAGTACCCACTTCTGAACATTTTAAGACAAATTAAAAGGATTTCAGGTTTTCTGCCTCAGAATGCTGATATAGAACCCACTTCTTACTGCTACATAAAGCTCTCTATCACATGCTGATCACTCAGCTAGGTTGCAGACACGTATAAAATAATCCAGCATTCATCTACAGGGAAGCAATGCCAACTCTCTGTCTGTTAATCACAAAGTGTGTAATGAAGTTCACAGAATGGTGTTTAACTCCTTCTGAACCTCGGCTGAGGGAGACAAGACAGTGTGATGGATGAGGCTGTTGTGCCATGAGCTGCACCTATGCCACACCTCCAAATTCATTATTCAGTCTTGTAACCACTAGGTATTTCTGCTTCACATGAGTAAAAATATACTGTAATATAATTAACTGAATATCCTAGAGACACATAACCCACAGATGGACTAATTTAGTTTATTGGCAATGTAATTGCCCAGTAGCAGTGAAGCACTGGATACTTATCCATTGTAAGCTACTGTTAAGTATGTCCTAATAGATTGGTTTCACTGATTTTTTTTTTCCTGGGTATTTATACAACCTCCCCCATTATATTTTCAGAGTACCTAAAACCATCAGTGAATTTATCTTCACAATTCTTTTAGAAGGTAAATAGCACAATTCTCATTTTACTGAGGAAGAAATAAAGAAATGAATTTATTCCAAAGCAGTCATGTGCCAGCCTGGGAACTGAAACTTTGCACACCCTCATGTATGTCAGTAAAGTGTTCTAGAGGAAGATGGGCTGTGGCACTTGGATGCACAGGGCACCACTACAGGATGAAGTGGCTCTGGTCAAGGAACAGCACATTTAGAGTCACATAAAGCACAGGCACAGTGTGTTTATAAGGACTGTACTTCTGGAGTTGGCCACAGCACGACAGCCGCAATTTCAAGTTCTAAGGCTGTCCTTGAGAGGAAAAAACATTCACAGTGGACCTAATCATAAAAATGCACTCCTGAGGTTCATGGAAAAAGAGGAATACCAGCACAGCAGTGTTTTTATTTAATTAAAGATGCCTGCTTGCTTGTTTTGTATACTTTGTGTAACACTTAGCCAATCACACATGACAGTATACAATTATTCTAGGAAAACTTGCTTAGACTATATTTGCCTCATGCTTTCAACCATCCCAGACATGCAATTATTACACAGTTGTGTCTGGGAAATTATCAAAACAGTATGGTATTTATAAAAGCGAGAGCAAGCCCACATACACATTATCAAATTAAACTGTGTAATGTGCTTTTTCACATGACTAAAATTTTTATAACATAATTCTGCAATATCTTGTTGCTTCGCAGAGTTCTTGCACATAGTCAGTAAAAATCTCTCATTCACATTTTTATGCCCAAAACATTGCAGGTTTAAAAAGAAGGTTTTATAACTTCAATTACTTGTTTGATATAGAACAAAATTAATAAAATCATGATTTTGATAGCCTCAGAGCTTTGTCCATCCCAGTTTCCTGGCTACATTCCATGCCTTATGGTTTAACACATAGTTTCATAAGGAGTTACAGTATTTAAAAAGCACATAATGGCTTTCCAATAATCACCTACAAGAGGATTAACAAAAGGAGTTAGATTTCAGTCATCTGAAATTATAATCGTTCTTTGTTTTTTCTGTATCCACACCTTTGGCTTTACTCTGGCTATACCCTTGGTATGTGCCTGGATAGAACCCGTATCCAGTGCCTTAACACTGTCAATATTAAAGTCTGTGGTGCTGGAACTACTTTTCATGTTATGCAGTCATGACAATAACCTCTGCTTGAGTCTTGAACATAATAATCTCTTTATCACACAGCATTCACAAGGTGGAGAGGAGGAGGAGAATCAGAACCACATGAATTCTGTCCTTTCACATCCCTGTTCCTCTGTCCCAAGTCAAGTAACACAAACTGCACACTGGTCGAGTGAAGCTGCTGGGCACTGCAAAGCTCCAAGCACAGTTCAGCATTGTACTGAACTGGAAGAGTAAGGCTTTCTTGGGGCTTGTTCTCTAAATATCATTAAATGGAAGGAAGCCCAACTGTTCTTTGCCCCTGAGGGAGTAATGTACTGGGGTTCTTTTTATTTTTATTTGAGTTTTCTATTGGGTGGGGGGCTGTTTTGGGTTGTTTTTTGGACAAGCAAAAATCATTCTAAAGGGAAACACCAGCTAAAAGTGTAAAGTACCATTTGTAACATTTTTTATTAATTTCATAATGTTCCACAATGAACATGGCATTTTAAAATTGAAAGAAAAGTGCTAAGACAGCTCACTGTTTGCTTTTTCTAGCTGAGTTGCATTCATGTAGATTAACTTATGTTAAGTTTACTCGCATAGTTTTGTTTATGTATCACCCTGAGAAGAAAAAATACAAGAGAAAAAAGATTTCTTATTGGAAAAAATTACATTTTAACATTTGCCAGAGTTACTCACTATTGACCTCTTCTCCTGGAAGAAGTTCTGCTGTGGAGATTTCATGGCAGGCTTTGAATGTGGCAGTCCTTTACTCCCATGAAAGAAGTTGCTAAATGCTTCATTAGTTGCTAAGAGATTCATTATTTACAGCCACAGAAATCTAACACACTGATATTCACCAGTATTCTCAATATAAACAATACCATCAGATTTTCACATGGGAACCTGCCAGAGTTATTGTGGTAGAAACAGAAACAAACTGTGATTAAGTTTTCTCATTCTGTTTCCTAACGTGGACACCCCATTACAGCCCCAAACTAACATTTTTTTCTAACATTTTTTTCTAACATTTTTTCTTTTGCAAAATATTTCTCAGCAAAATTAATACCAGTCTGCTGCAGTCATTCATGATGTTTCCTAATAAGAATGGTAAAGGTCGTGGTTGTTCAAAGGTGGCAGGATAGGTGCTAATTGTCAATTTTAAAAGTTAATATGTCCAAAAGTTGTTCAGGTAAGTGAACACATAGAGGGGCAAGGGTGTTGGTTCTGCTCTCTCTGAATCCTTAAAAAAAGACAATTTTAAAAGGATTTTACATATCCTTTTCTTTGAGAAACAGGATACAGACCTCAGAAGCTCAAAAGATGCAGCAGACAAATAGTTGTTAGACAGACCTATATTTTTTGCTGATTGTCAACTTTTTTTGCAAATACTATTAGGAAATAAAATCCTCAAAAGAACATGTAATATTTGAAGAGCATCCTTGCTCACTATTTCAAATATATGATTATACATGTACTGTTAGATGGTTGGGGTTTTTTCAGGATTCTCTGGATTTTTTTCCTTATGATGTTGTGACACAAATGCACTGGATTTGCTTGAGTTGCTGCGTAAATATTGATTGAGAATGCATAGGAAGGCATCATTGATAAAGCAAATATAAAAGCACATATGCCTCTTTCCATGAATGTATTTGTAATTTGTTTTAAAATGCCATTAATACCCCTCAGCTGAGTGCATGCCTCTCCATGATGAATATCTGAACGTCTTTGCCAAAAGATCTACACAGACCACATTTCAGTAACCTCAACCATAAACAAGTAAAAAAAACCCTAATCATCTAAGAAAGAAATTATGACAGGTTCAATAACTGCCTTTATCATCCTTTATTACATTAGTTATTCCTGTTATAGTTTTTTAAATGTGTAGTTGCTGGTGGGTTTGGGGTTTTTTTAAAACATACATTTTAAAAATCATGAGGCTCATAGAGAACTTTAGGTAAAGCTAACATTTACAAATCCCTCATTTCCAAAAGCATTAAAATTCTGAAGGCTTCTGCTTCTTAATTGTACATAGGCAGGACAATTTGCTGCAAGGTTTTATTACATTAATTTTGTATAACATTGTTATGCATTATTAGATTCTTGCTAAACTACACACTGCTGAAGCATGAAGTAGAGAACTCAGACTAAAACCCATCCTGGAGTTTACAGTACTGCCTGGTCTAAAAAGTTTAAAGAATTGAACTTGTATTTTAAATATTTGTAACCATGTAACTTGGGAAAAAGAGAATGCATGGTTGAAGGAACATCAGTGCAGTAGCAGACCTCGTAAAAAGAACAGAAAAAAACTATTCTAACTTTGCAAATGCATACATATTCTTCTGTAACTAGTTTGAATAGGAGCAGTGGTAATGTATGCTGGTATAATTGAAGATATCCTTGAAGTCTCTTTGGAAAAGATAACAGTTCTAGGAAAATTTGATGTTTCAGAATAAAATGGGAGATTACTTAGGAAATTGAAAAATGTAGGGGGAAAATCCCTGTTCTGTTAATTGCAGCATATCTGTTTGAACAGTCTTATTAAATTTTTCATGTTTATTCTTAGGGTTTCTTATGCCTATACCACACAGTCTCCCAAGGAGATGGTATTCAGTCTTCACCCAGAGATCTGAATCTTCACTCAGAGTGATCTTGTCTGATCCTTTTGCCTCTGCAGATCTCAGCACAGTTCCTTGAGGAAGCCTCAAAACATCCCAGACCTCCCTAGTGCTCTCTCTTTAGACAGGCGATTAGAACAAGCTGCCACCAAAGTATCACTGGGGGAAGCAGGGACAGGACTGAAGGTGACAGGGCACAGAGAAGGCAGAGGAGCCAGACTCCCCTAGCCCAACTGATGCTGTGGTCCTGTGGCTGCTGTGAAGTTCAAACAGCCCTGCTGAAATCAAAGTGCCCCAGAGACTCCCTGCAGCTACGCTGGTGAGACATGGACAGGATAAATGGATGGAAAACTGGCTGGGCTCTCGGGCTGCAGGGGTCAGCTTTTGCCAGTGGTAGGAAAGGCAATTGGTGACTGATGTCACTCAGACACTCATGCCAATACTGTTTAATATCCTTATTTACAACCTGGACAATGGGGTGAAGCACACTCCTTGGCAATTACACTGTCCAGCTGGCTTAGGAGCTTTTTTTAGAATTGATTGAGAAAGTCTTATTATTAAAAACACATTAAAGAAGAAATGAGATGATTGGCCTACTTCTCTATATATACATTTTGTAGAATAACTAACTGATTATGCTGTCTGTATCAAATATGAACACTTATATATTTCACTGTCCAATAATAAATTATTATGTTTATTTAAAATGTTTATAATGAGCACTTTGTACTTGGAAATCAGTGTCTTTATTCAAATATTATCTATTACTACAGGAAGACAGGCTGGTATTTAGAACTGCTTTTCTCACAGTACCTTCCATCATCACTTTTGCAAAACAAATGCAAAAATAGAAAGTTTTTTTACCAATATCTGTGGTATACTAGGGAAATGAGAAGGTTCAGTGCAGAGTTGTGGGTTTGATTAATACAGTTTTATTTATATATATATATATATATATTCAGAATAAATGCCTAATTCAAGCACCTGATATATATTGCTCACTCATTCACATTATTCAGAAAATGGTAAAACAAACTAAGGATAAATATGATCCTGGAATCTCTATTGCAGTAAAGAGCCAGTGAGGATAAAACCTTTATGATACTCTAAGTCAATGAAGAATCACAAGCAACATTTCCAAAAGGCTGCTTGGTCAAAATGTTGCTGCTAGAACTCATACACTGATGGTAGTACACACATATTAACTCCAAACCTAGAATATTTCAGAGGAAAGGTACAATTGTTCATTACACCTTGATATGTGATTGAAGGTAGAAATAGCACAGTTCAAAGTATAGTGCAATCTAAAGAAACCATTTCAGTTACTTTCTATAACTCAGACAATTACTGGTTAATTCTTTAGGAAAGATATTTGACTTTTGCAGGTCCAAGAATCTGTGTGAGGAGGACAGATCATCGGAAAATTAAGGAGCTTAAGTTATTTTTTACTGGACCCAAAACAGAGGGGTTTTTTTTTCTGAAGCTGTGCAGGGGTACATTCTCATGAGGAAAGATGGTTTGCTTGTGCTTCTTCAGAACTGAGTCTTCCCATTGGCAGGGAAGGGTAAGTTTTAGAAGAAATCTAGGAAATTTATTCTCATGGTTTCTATAATATTTTTCATTAACAGAACCCAAAGAATAAAACAAAAACACAACAGAAACAAACCAACAAAAATCCAAAAACTTCTGTTTCAAAAAGACGGTTTGGTAAGCAATTCCCGTTACTGTCATGATTCAGAGGTAAAAGAATCAGTATTTTATCTAAAATTAAAATAGATTAGATAATTCTGGGATTATCCAAGGATACAGCTCCAATGAGACCCTATTGATGGATAATGCTCTGAGACACTACCGATGAGTGGGCGAGGGAAACCACCTGCACTGAACATGTGCAAACAGCAGCTCAGGAGGTGGGAAAATTAAATGAGGCTCACCCTAATGGGAGCTCTGTCAGCAGGGAGACAAACTTACTGCCACTGTCATAAAGCAGGAAGTATTTCAATAACATGTTGTAATTTATCCTCACAAAGAATTTCTTTGAAGAATATGAAAAAAGGTTGTCTGAAAAGGAATAAATACGCAACTTTCCTGTATAGGATTGTCATAGGATCGCTCACTCGCCCTCCCCTACCACAGCTGGGCAGAGGAGAGGAAAATTTAACTAAGGGTTCCTGAGTTAAGATAAGGACAGTGAGAAACCACTCCAAGGGCAAAACAGGCTCGACTTAGAGGTACAAAGTGAATTTATTACTGACAGAGTCAGAGGAGGATAATGAGAAATAAAATAAGCCCTTAAAACAACTTTTCTCCCTTCCCACAAACAGTGCAGGGGACTGGGTGTGGGTGTTTTGGTCAGTTTGTCACCCAGGGTTTTCTTCTACTGCTCCACTAAAGGAGTCCTTCCCCTGTGAGACTGTGGGGTTCCTCTCATGGGAGACAGCCCTCTGTGAACTTCTCCAGCCTGGCTCCAATCTCGTGAGCAGCAGTCCTGTCAAAACTGCTGCAACGAGTCCCTCCCAAAATTGCTGTGATGTGGGTCTCTCTTTCCATAGGGTGCAGTCCTCCAAGGACAGGCTGCTCCAGCCTGGGAGCAGGGCCCCTCTCTCTGCTGGATCTCCCACTGGGTCACAGCCTCCTCCAGGCATCACCTGCTCCAGCATGGGCACCTCCCCCATGGGCTGTGCATGGATCTCTGCATCCCCCGTGGATCCCCACAGGCTGGGCATGGATCTCTGCATCCCCCATGGATCCCCATGGGCTGTGCATGGATCTCTGCATCCCCCATGGATCCCCATGGGCTGTGCATGGATCTCTGCATCCCCCATGGGTCCCCATGGGCTGTGGGTGGATCTCTGCATCCCTGTGGATCCCCAGGAGCTGCAGGGCACAGCTGTTCCACCATGGTCTCTCCACAGCTGCAGAGGAATCTTGGCTCTGGCCGCTGGAGCACCTTCTGCCCTCCTTCCACACTGACCTTGGTGTCTCCATGTTGTTTCCCTCACATTTTCTCACTTTCCCCTCTTCTCTAGCTGGAATTAACACTGCTCCCACTTTGTTTTGATTTTCTTCTCAAATATAATAACAGAGGTCTTACCAGCCTCTCTCATTGTCCCAGCCTTGGCCAGCAGCCTGTCCATCTTCAGAGCCATCAGGGATTGCCTCTGCTGGACATGGTGGAAGCTTCCAGCAGCTTCTCACAGGAGCCACCTCTCTGGCTCCCCTTCTACCAAAAACCAGGCCATGCAAAACCAACACAAGTACTTACAAAAATTATTCTAAAGCTAATACATTGCAGAAAGAACTAGAATAATTGCTCAATGCTTTCTTCAAACTGAAAGGTTCAATATTTTTTTTTCATCACTAAATGCCGAAAACTTGACTAATTATGTATTATTTACTTGTCATATTTTTAAATAGCTTTTTGTAGGCTTCTTCTGAAAGATTATGCTGTACTACCTACCATTATCATCACTGCTAACACAGAGGTTAAATGTTCTCTCCTCCAAATAGAAAGAGCAATAAAGAGCAGTGGAAAGGGCAATACTTCTTTTTCACATGGTTTTGACTTCCTTGTATTGTTGAGTAACTTACCTTATGTATTCTAAAAAGCTGAACAAATTATCCTAACAGAAATAACATATTCAAATTCTGCATTTATATTCTTTTGTCTTCATGTCAGTAATAATTACTAAATTAATTTAAGTGTCTTGCTTATTGAATAATTGTTTGGTGTGTTTTTCTTCAAGATATAAACATTCAGAATGTAACCTTTCAAAACACACTTCACACGACATGCTGTAATTCAGGCTTTACAATAAACTCTCAACTAATTCCAATCATGCTTTTAGAATTCTATCGTTACTTCAGCACTGGTACTGTCACTTCATATATTAGGACAGTGTTGGGTAGAGCACTGGTTTCAATTTCCTCTCAAACTAATTTTAGTTGTCTGGTGGGGGAAATAAAACATCATAAACTGAAAGAAGAGATTTGGAACAAAATTTTCAGACAACTAACACTCAAATATTTTGGGAACTGTGTGTTTAGGAAGGAAGGGACACATTGGATACAACTCTAGCCAGACCTGATGCCATGCCACATGGAAGTGTCCCTTCTCCTAAACTGCTGCTGTACTTTTTTGGAAATAGAATCACAATTCAGCCTCTGAATCCTTGCAAGTCACCAGAGAAGGCACTGAACTTTACTGGCATTTTTCTTGCAGCGTTCATTTTAATCTCCTATTAGCTCAACTGCACGCTTGCCTTGTCTTACTGCCTCATTTTGTGCGCTTTTATTGAAAGTAAAATAGCAGAAGGCTCTGTCCCAAACAAGTCAGTGCATGAGAATAGAACCAAAGGGCATCTGATTTCTTACTTCCCTGAGGAAATTGGCAGAAACAGTTCCCGTATGCCTTGTAGTAAGAACATAAATTCCATATCAAGCAGACTTAATGTTAAATAAATCATTTAACAAGGCAATCAATTCCAGGATGCACACAATTTTGGGAAGGAACAGCAACAAGTTCTACTGAGTAAGATTCTGCTTCCAAATATATCACTCCCATGGAAGTGAATAAGTAAAATGGTAGATTTTAAAATGACCAGTTCCCAAGGTCTATGAAAACATAATCTCTAAGAAGGAATTTGACAGGAAATTTCAGATCTGCCAATAGTATGGAAAAATGGTAAACAAAATCACAGGAAAAAAAATGGAAATTAGAAATTTATTTCAGTGAAGTATCTGAAAAGATATAGAAAATGCTATTGTAGTAATATTTGAAGAAATAAGAGACATTAGATCAAGCAGGGTAAAAAGCACTTAGGAGAATGTAGAGGTCAGCAGAATAAACAGCCACTACAGGCTGTTTACACTGTCTCCTGACACTTGGCTAATGGCTTCCCATGACACAATATTCAGCCAGCATTGTTTCAAAAGAGAGAAGATATTATCCACCAAAGGCACTGAGAAAGATACTAATCACTTCACTAGGACTTGATCCAGGTCTTAACTAGGGTGAAATATGGCAAGATTTCATCCACATGGTTTTGCAGTACCTAAGAAAAGGTTTTGTAAAATCAGATATTGATAAATTCCAGCTTCTCATTCTCAGACCTTCTATTTATTATTGTGCACATCACTGACCCATAAAGAATTTTAAGACACTTGACACTGCTGATCTACTTTTAAAACTTTTTTTTAACTTATTTAGCATAAGTACATCCTCTTAGTACACCTAAATGTACTTCTGGTGCACCTAATAATTCTGTGCCTTCAAAGATGTGAAAGAAAGAAAGATAAAAACTAGTTGTACTTTTTTAACTTGCAGGGAGACATTCTGCCTGTGTGATTATTTACTCTTTACTTAGAATCACAATTTGCCCTGCTGGCTTTATGTGAGTGGCTTGCAGTAATGGAAAATCTATTTGCTTTTAGTGGAGCATAAGGTACTCAGCCACCATAAAGCTTATTGTCAAACTACTGCTGGCTCTGCACAAAATGATTTCTAATGTTCTTCATTTTACTATGTTAAATGAATTCTCTAGTGCAATTATTTTGCAGTGGATCATGGGGGTAATAAGCTAATTGTAACTTGTTTTAATTGCTTAAGTATGAAGTGTCAGTGATTTATAAGTAATGAAGAAGCTGAGATGAAGTCATAAAATACTAAACGCCCATAAGATCAAGTAGTGCACTTCTGCAATGAGGAAGACTTTATTTCCCAATGGCAAAAATGCTGTATGCTCAGGCTCTCAGCAGCATGCTAAGGACAGGAGAAGGAAAGAATTGTGGCTCCTTTCTTCAGCACAGTTGCTTTTCAAGCAATGGCAAGTTCCCTTCAGTAAAATCACCGGCACAGTGTTAACAGTACACATTTCATACACTGCACACAAAAAAGGATGACATGAACATTACTCTGCAGGAACTGGATGAAAATATTTTTGCAAAGCTTTATGCAGTCAATGGACCTAAACCAGTGTTCAATCAGTTGCACCTGTTTCAACCTGGAATACAGTTGCTTTAACAAGTGATTTATATTAGCATGATCAAGTAGAGTTTAGCTTTGCGTGATACAGAACAAAGTCTTATTATTTGTTCACACTGTTTATAATGAAGCTGTCACACAGTGTATGCTTTTCCTTGATCCAAAATATATAACTATGAAAATCAGATGGAAATGCATAATTCCCTACTGCATTGGTCCACAGAGATGGATGAGGGAAAAGCTGTTTTGTTTCTTGACTTAATATTTTAAGCAAGGTTGTAAATTTCAAACACTTGACATAAATAAATCTCTGTGTGTGAATTTACAAACTATATTTTAAAATATTAGAGGATTGATGTTCAATAACTCTTCAAAGCTGTGCAAATTACAGAAAGTAGAACAAAATTTTACAGCATCAGAACAAGCTGATAAAATATATCTTTTAACTTGCTTATCCTCAGTGCAAACTGTAAACATACAGAACACAGAACTTTGATTCTAGTCCATAAGCTCAAGGAACATGGGAAACTTTCATCCCATCTAATCTGAACTTCAAGACTTTAGGGCTTAATCATTTCCAGAAATCAAATTTTTGAAATATCATCAGAGTATTTTTTACCTACTTCTTTTACCTGAAAGAAGAACATGTTGATAAACTAATCTGAAATTTCTCCTGTGTTAAAAAGTGAGAATGTTTTGCTTTCTCTAACCCAAATTTCCTAAGGGTTAAGGAGGGCTTTCTAGCCCTGTACTACATTAGCAAGAAACGGATCAAAATACCGAAACCCATCACCAAAGAAAACCAAATCCAGAAGAGGAGAAAAAAGTATATGCTATGGACTTCAGGAAATGTAGCAGTTTGGAGAGTGGGAATTTTGCTTTTTTAGAATGAGTTCCACTTTAGGGACGTTATTAAATATTTCTCATCAAGCAAGAGACCTAAAGATAATAACTACAGAGGAAGAGGATGGCCATTGACAGACCTCCTCCTGGATCTTGTATCTATTCTTTTGACTTTTGTATTTTAAATAAATGTCACATCCCAAAATTAAAGTCTTAT
This sequence comes from Acrocephalus scirpaceus scirpaceus, assembly GCA_910950805.1. Classification (NCBI taxonomy): domain Eukaryota; kingdom Metazoa; phylum Chordata; class Aves; order Passeriformes; family Sylviidae; genus Acrocephalus; species Acrocephalus scirpaceus. The sequence continues at coordinate 5,537,272 of OU383785.1, forward strand.
CAAAAATAATAGATTTATATTACAAGCTTCACTTGTAATCACTGCTTTTCAAGGAAATGAACATTAATAAAAAGTCCTCTCCTCATGTTCATGAAAATCCAAGTGCCAGTCAACAAGAAAGCAACAAATTGCACAATTTCAGAGTGACCTGCAAACTTCACTCTGTGATCTTTAATCACTAGTAGCTGTATCACACACACCCTACTCTGCACAAAGTTAGAAGATAAGAGTAACTAAAAGAGTAACTAAAAGAGTAACTAAAATCAAGTTTCATGATTTTCTCACAAACATATGAAACTTTCAGTTTTCTAATTAAAGGACTTGTGTAAAATGTATGTTTAAGTTAGCGGTAGCATAAACCAGTAACTAGTCCAATAACAGCTTATTGTGAATACAGAAGAATTGCCCTGTTGAAATTATTATAGTTTTGCAAATGCAACATACATTATTATAATCTATATTATAAAAGAAAACTATCATTATGACTGAAAATTATTATATTTTCCAAAAGAAACTATCCTTACATGTTCAGTTACTATTCAAATCTCGCTAAGAATATGCTAGCTGGTTATAAAATAATATTTCTTTGTTCTATAAGCATTTGTTTAATACTTGAAAATAGAGCTTTTCTAAGAACAAGACCCATATTCACTAATTTGAAACAAATATTGAAGTCTTTGAACCTTTGTGCTGCTCTCTATATTTATTGTGGGCATACTGACAGACCAAAATTTGTGCCTCCCTGCATCATACCTGACCTGAGCAATTTGCAATCTGATGTTTGGACAAGAGAGACAGGCAGCAGCAGAAAGCTACATGTAGGCAGGAAACTTCAACTTTTTACACTTACAGAGTATAGAGAAGCTAAACTTTTCCTGCACATTTTACTAAGTCATTAAAAATCCATCCATAGGTGTGGAATTTCATCATTATCCCAAACTTTCAGTATAAAGAAAACACCCAGCTGTTAATATTTCTTTACATACACACATACAAACCTCCAGCCCTTCTGCTAAAGGGATCTGAAGCTGCACTCAGCAGGAACAAATGCAGCAGAGACATTGGTTTTTATCCTTATGAAATAAGACTTTATAATCTTTGGTCAAGTAAAAATATAAGTGGAAACTTGTTTGCCTCAATAAACAAGATCTTTTTTGGTTGTACAAGTCAGAAGATTTCTTCCCATTGCTTCTGTTCTGCTTCTGTTGAAAATGGTGTTAGGCTCTCACTGAGTTTGCAAGCCCAAAATGAAGTATTCTGTCAAAGGGCCCCCCTCTCTGGGTGAATCATGAACTTTAAGATAACAACAGGCATAGAAAGCCAGGATTTTTTGCTTTTGTTTTCTGGGGAGTTGAGTTTAAAAGGATACCTTTCACATTGCACAATTCCTAATTCTTTCAAAGGTATAACACTGCATGTGTCCAGAGCAACATGAGCACGGCACGGTATCTGAATGGCTGTTTACCTTCTGTTAGAGTGCTGAAGAGGAAATTGAGCTATATATGTTTTTTATTGGCTTGGGATATCTATCTACTATCTGAAATTACTTCTATTTCCATATCCATTATGTGAATTGGATGTGGAAATTATAGTCTCAGGTTTCTTGTGGCATCTGCACACTAATGCTGATAGCATGTGGACTCAACACCCCTTGGAAATAATTGTATGAGATCACTCACACCATTACATTTGATGCATTAGGTCCATTACATACTCCCAGAGATCTCTGTCCTCGGTACTGTAAGCAATATCCTTGACAGTGCTGGTATCAAGGAGAGATATTCACCTCTTATTTAATCATAATAAATGTGATATTTCAGAGTAAAAGCAGTTCCTGACAGAAATCAACTTCTTGGTCACAGCAGATTTGCTGATCTCAGCCTACACAGGACGGGCATCTTTTCTGTCTTTTGTAATAACAAACATCAAGGGGAAAAGACCCTTGCTGATCATCTGGTAAAGCTGTTTGGGCTTTCTTCAGCCAGCAGAAAATCATACACTTGCATTAGTCATGAAATAGTGCACAGAGATAACTAGCCCAGTCAGAAGTTCTGCTTATAGGGGTGTAGTACCTAAACCCACCCTGGACTGAAGGTGAGCTGCAGCTTGCTGTGTTTCAGGCTGATCAGATTACCAAGACACAATGTAGTGGGAGTGTAACTATGTATCTGTGTACATAACTCCTCAGATTCCATAGGAAAATTCTAATAATTGCTGGTAAAACATGGCGATCCCATGCCTAGCCTTTTAGTAACAAGGCAGGGAAGTTTAAGTCATCCTTTTTGCAAAGGAGTTACAAACAAACAAACTTTTCACAAAAAGTATCATTTACTTCCCCTGAATTTCCTTGTTCGTGCTTTTTCAGGGAAAGTAACAGCACAAGCACTGCTTCAGGCTACAGTGATTGAAATCAAACAGATACAATAAGTCTCTTTCGTGTTACTTTGGTGGCTTGTTTCAAGTGTTATAAGGATTTTTGAACTTTGGAAAGGCAGAGCAGTAGGATACAGAATATATGTTCAGCTACTCCCACAGATGAATCAGGATTTATCTGAGGATAATGGCTTCATTCATCAATTCCAAAGATGAAAGCCACATGATAGAATAGGTATCAAAGTCAGTGTGGGACAGTTCTTCACAAAGCACTGTCAGTACCAGGAAGCAGGAAGAAGAATACTTGAGTGAAAGTGAATTTCAGAATTAGGAGTAGTTGAATTTGGACAAGTATCTGATAACTGACCGTGGTTCAATGTAAGAAGATCAACGATGTGAGTAGATAATATTTTAGAAAGGCAATCTATAATTTTCAAATCTATAGCTTTTAAGTCCTAAAAGATGACTTGATTTTAATTTCCTTCTATGAAGATAATTTTCCCCATTGGAAAATGAAAGGATGTGCTACATTTGAGTAAATGCTTTGCATTCTGTAGACTGCAGTGCTAACTGTGTTGCTCTTTTCAAAGATCAGTTGTCTTTTAAATAACACAAAATACCAGAATCACTAGAGTTTAGGATGAAGCAGGAAAGGGGGAACAATCTGGTTTTGGCTTCATTTCTGGGCTGTTCTGGTACAATTGCATGTCCCTCTGCTGAGTGTAAAACACATGTATGAGAACAGAGAAGAGAAGTCCTCTAGTTCCTCCAGTGCTTTGGTAAACAGAAGGATTCTGAGATGGAAATCCTTCCTAAGTATTTATGCCTTCATTCTGAATTTTTGAAATTCTGTGTATATCAGTTTATCCTAAACACTTAAACAATAAATTATGCAGATGCCCCATAAAAACACATTCCCCTTTGCTCTCAAAATGCTATAACATTAAGGGTAAATATTACCGCCATTTAACACAGTGAGGTTGATGGAAATATAATAAAAAAATTCAAGGTCACAAGACTCCAGCAAACCCACTTTGTTAGACACTAACCACAATTCACAGACAAAAAACAAACAAACCACTGTTGAACAAAACAAACAAAGACAAAACCATGATCAGCAGTCATAGTCAAACCAAGTCACCAAGATCAGAAAGACTTCATGCAGCTTTTATTGAACTACCGAAACTCAGGCCAAGAATATCTAGTGAACTAACAGTGCCTAGCTTAACTGTGAGTCTTAACTGGAAGGATTTATGGATCGGGGGGAAAAAAAAGAAACAAGATAAAAAGAAAGTGGTGTATAGAAATCGTGTTTCTTTTCCAGAGTCACATTGCATTTCAAATGCAAACACACAAAGGAGCAAAAAGCAGTTTGCTTCAGAGTACAGGCTGAGAGGGAGTCTGCAAACTGAGACCACTGCCAAGATACTTTGCATATCGTTTGGGCTTGATTTCTTTTCCAAGCTTTGTAGGGAAAAAGGGAAGCAATTTTCTCTAGAGAGATTTTGATTTAGCATTATTTTTTGAGTCTCATGTTAAGAGGAAAACATCACAGATGCCATAAGAAATTATTGATGAAGCTGCATTATTTTCTCACCATATGTTATTAAGTGACAAAACATCAATTGAATATGTCTTTTCAAGAAAGATTTTGAAAGACTCAGGAGCTTTGTCAAACTAGTATAATCCTCTTAGATGTGCCAACACTGAAATAAATTTTATTGCTTCTGGAATTAAGAAGTATAAAATTGAATGGGGGAAAAAATCATTAAATAGTTTGATTTTGTGTGTTCTTTTTCCCATCAATCTCAAATGTTCATATTCAGAAGAACTCTTATTTTATCTCTCAAATTTTAAGTACCAGCCATCTGTATTATCCACAGTGTTTGTGGATAGACAGATATGAACAGTGTTTATATGAACATCTTAGAAGACATGCATTTGCACTTTCAGCTGTTGGAAAATATTAGTTGAACACATTAAGCATGATAATATGAATTCAAAGTAGATGTCAGCTCTCATCCTGTGCTGTCATCGAAAGAGGAACCCAAAATTACAGTCTAATGAGAATAATGACTAGGTTAAATCTGTGCCAATGCCCACTTTCATAATCATTTCATCTGTTTTTGACATCCTCTTTCAAAAAGCAGGCCTATGATAGTTACATCTTATGCTAGATATTCTGACTTAAACCTGCTTGATATTACTTGGACCTTTCAAGAATTTGGGGAGGCCATTCCACTTATATTGTGGGTTAGGTGTTAATGTGGGCACAGACAAAAGGAAGAAAGGGATGGACAGAAAACTAAAGAAAATATAATGGGAAACATTTTATGTTATATTTCATAGAGGATATTAGATAAAAATTCAACTACTTTTTGGTGAGGGACTGCTACTAAAATGGAAAACAGGACAAACAATTCAGTTGCAATCAAAAATATTTAGGATTTTTTTAACGTTAATTATAAATGAGCATTCCCTATGGATATCTCAGGAGATATGTCTCAGTCTATTTCCTGTTGACAGGTGGTAGTGTAAACCAAATGTGGTATTATGAATTCAAATTGGATTTCAACTGCTCATCATTCATATTCTGGCTTTGGAACAGGCAGAAGCTATTACAGCCTAAAAGCTATAATGAAAATGAGTATCTTCTGTGCCATTTTCTAGTCTCTTTTCTTATTTTTTTAGAAGGACAGATTTATGGTGTCCATTTAATATTTATCATCTCAGAAATGTATTATTCTGGATTGTATACGTGTGATACTTTCAATTAGGTGAAGCAATAAATGCATACTCTATAGTATAAGAATAAAAACATAGCATTTGGGTGGGGGTGGTATTTAACATGGACAAGTGTCAAATCCAGAGGATTAGTTTTCAGTCATTAGGCACAGAGATGTTGACATAATGTTATAGAAGGGGTTACCAGTCTCAAAATAGCTATAAATCCCTAGGAAAAAAAATTATATGTATATTCTCCAAACACAGGCTAATTTTGTTAGTCCGACAAACACAAGACATATGCAAACAAACTCCAAACTAAATACTCTGTTCCTTCTTTCTCAATTTTATTTCTATCTTCTTGACCTTCCAGTTTGTTCCTTGGTTTAGAATTATGCTCTCTGTAACCACAGTTTTATGCCAGAGAATATAAACAGCAACACAGACCCAGAGATGTCCCTGCTAACAATGCAGAAAGGGCTCGGAAAAAAATCACTTGCCTGTAACAATGAAAACGAGAAGCTACTGTCAGAAAGAGGGAAAATATCTCCACTAAACTTCTCTCTCATGTTCACTATGGAACTTTTCCCCTTATCCTCTTGCTTATCTCCGTGCTTTCTGCTGCCGGCTAAAGCAGCACTACAAAGTCTCACCATAACAATAGAGCTGGGGAAGAGGCAGCTGCAAAATGTGCTGGGATGGCAGCCCTGGGAGGCAGGAATCAGTGCAGAGACACAGAGCCCACAGAAACAAGGGTTCACTGAGATCTGTTCTTCCTGAAGCAGCTAAAAATAGCAAAGCTGGAGTATTCCACGGGTGTAACCCATCCAGGTGACTCTGCTGTGACTGCTGCTATGTATTGAGTTCAGCTGATTGTTTGTACACACACACAAAGCTCCAGCTAGGATTGTCAAGCCAACCATGCCAAAATGTAGCTTTGCAATTCCCCAGAACATGTCTGTGCTACAGCCTCTGCTCAGTGCAAAGGACAGACAGATAGTGCTAATTAATACCAGCAGCTGGGATGATTGTACAGCCACAGAAGCAACAGTTTGTTACAATGAGCCTCCATCTCCTATTAATTTTTAAATAGAATACTCCCGCTACCATAAGTATTCACCAATTTTTAATTATTTGACAAGGAATCCATTGTTAGCATTTCATAGGTCTGTACAGAAAAACTTAATCTGTCATTTGAAGTTCCTTTTACAAATATTTTCATTAACCAATGTAAGTGAAAACTATCTGATTCAAAATTAACAATAATAATAATAATAATAGTAATATCTCCCTGTGTACAATTCAGCTCAAAAGATCAGGGTGTTTTTCTTTACTGTTGTTAATAAAATACAATTATTCATGACATTTGGAAAGATTCAACATAAATGCAAGAAGAGAAAGGACTGCTCAGCCTTTCTGAAGATGGAAAGAGCTCATGTACCTTTCTAATAGCCCCCTAATTAAATTAATATATTCCTCATACCATCTGGTCTGACTCACTCAAAATATAACAAAGTAGATCACAATTAAAACATTATAAATCTAACTCAACTTCAGAGTGAATACTTTGGATTATACCATCATGGATAAAAGCCGGGCTGTCAGCAACGTGACAGATGATTCCACGGAAGCTTATTCAGCAGACACTTTACAAAGCTCTCTTTGTTAAAAGCATCTGTATATTGACTTCCATATTTGTATTTTAAGGCAATCTCAAGCTTAGAAAACAAGATCTCAATGTTCAAATGAGGCATGGAATATCTGTCACTTGTCAGATCTGGACTGAAATCTGGAGGCATTAACTGTCAGGAAATAAAATGTTTTACATCTGCAGTAATTAACCAGGCAATTATTACTCCATTTCTTTTCTGGGAAAAAAAGGGCAGAAATGGGAGGAAAAATCATATTTGGCTTAGTTTTTATAAGCCCTCTCTCTTTCCTTTTAAATATAAGCATATTTGAAAATAGCATCATTTTGAGATGCACATACCTCCTTTCCCATTAAGTTTTACTATAATTCAAAACTCATTTTGCATTTTTCAGTATTAATTTAATTTCCATCAAAATTTCTACAAATGGGCCTTACATTATCGAAGTCCATGACCAGGTCAACAGATGAAGGAGAGACATATTAATTGTATTTATCTATTTATGGTCAAAAGTGGTTCAGGTCACACTGACAGAACTGGAATCAATTTGTAAAAACCCTTTCTTGTTTATTCAAATGCAAAATAAGTAAAACAGAGTGACAGTAATAATTACTGTTATTTCTCTGGGCCATCTATTTGCAGATAGGATGTGAAAATATATGGATAGAAACATTTAATTTTTGCCCATCCCAGGCTCACCCCTCATTTTAATGAAATGCAACACTGGTTTTTGTCACAAGCCAGGTCATTTTTCTACAAAGTGGGCAGAAATCAGTAATTTGCAAACCACGATAGTCTTGGGAAAATGGGAGAATTTTCTGTGTGATTGATCCACCAAAGACAGAACAATTCTCTCAAACACGGGCAGCTGGGACTAGCTCCACTGTGGAAGTTATCCCATGCTTCCCCAAATTGCTACTGATGAAGAAATCTCCTTAATTTTGAAGAGATAAGTAACATAAGAGAAAAATATCACTTGGAATAACCTTAAATATCACACCTTAATATGTCTATACCTTGAGATATAACAATACGTAAAGAGTGATCATCAATACTTATTGCAGCATAAGTAATAAATTCTACCCTGGTCTATCAGAAACAGTAAACCTGAGGGGCTTTTTGCCTTTTATGTGTACATTTCTTTCTGTTCAGCACCTTTCACTAGAATTAAAAGCCTTCAGTCCATAGGGTTTGAGAGAAAAAGAAAGTCCTTTTAAAATACGAAATAAAAAATGATTGATGAATTGATACCAGATTTATATTTGCAAAGGACACAGAAAAATCTCTCTCCTGGGTGTGATGCCACTTATTGAGAATCTATAGGACATAAGTGGTAATATTTGCTTTAATTGAATTTTTTTTGCTTTTCCTTCAAAGCACAGAAAAAAAGAGAAAGTGGAATTACAGATTAAAATAACATTGTCAACAGCATCCATTTCAGTGCTGCTGGTGCATTTCCCCAGTCTTTGACTCTGCTTGGGCTGCAATGGAAAAATATATTTGCATATTATCACAACCCATCAGAGAATCAGTCCTCCCCTGCCCTGCTAACCCAGGGAAAAGAGAGGTTTCTCTTTTCTACTAACATCAGTTAATTTATCCTATTTAAAGTACTATAGTTTTGAATTAGATGTAATTGAAAACCTGCAAAACAGGGTGAAATGGAGTTTTAGCTGAAAATGTAAATAATGAGAGATAAAGTGATGCATGTTACCAAATACCATCTATCTAGATTCCCACCAGTTAAACAAATGTCAGGGTATTGATCTGTTCATACAATAGCTCAGGGAGCCCCGTCTTGAATTTCCTGTGCCTCTCAAGGAAGCCAGCAGCAGCTCTCGTGCCAGCGCTGTGTCCTGTGTCTGCCAGAGGCCTCTGCTGCTGGAGGCTGGGGGCTCTACACGGAGGCCTGCCTACACAGGATTCCCTGGATTTCTTTAACAAACTTCACAGACTCATCTCACGCTGAGGTAGGACACACTGCACCCCTGGGAGAGCATCAGCCCTCAGCAATCTGTTCCCAGAGCTCTCCCCCACTCCCCACATACTCTCTGGTGCAATAAATGCACAGGAGGACTTCAATGCTTTAGGAAAATTTTGGCCTTTGTCCAGTTCAGCACAGAAACTTGGCCACTGTGCATAAGGCACTAAACTGCTTTTATGTCCTATAGTCATAGCTACTGGAGATTTAATGAAAGGAGCCAAATACTGAGAGTGGGCTCCTGAGAAACAGGCTGTGACAAGGACAAGGCAAAGCCCAAGGTGGAAGGAGCTCCCCAGACACTCTTCAGCCAGTGGGACCAGCAGAGAGGGCAGCTTCTCCCTGCTGGGAGCTTCATCCATCACACCCAGGGCACATTTCTTCACCAAACTTCTCTGCATGACTGTGGAGCTCAAACCCCATTCTTTAAGGACTTTTGTGATTTGGATACTAATTATTTAGTTTGGGGAGCCTGGATTAAAAAGTATATATCAAGTGTACCTGTGACTCAAACCAGTCTATCCAGTGCTGCATCACTTCAAAGGAGCCAAATCCAAAACATTAGCAGCATCTTATTTTGAATATCTGCTCAGCCTTTTTTATGAGATGTATTTTACTATCTCAGGCAGGCACCACTTGATTTGTGAAGAGAATTTAGAAGCACAGGAGATATGCTAATTTCCCAGCTTATTATCCTGCCTGACTTCCCCGTTATTTTTTCCTTTTCTTTCTGTCATGAACTGAGAAGGTCCCAGATGGAATTTCTAAATGAAAGCATTTGTGTCCACTGCTCCCTACAGAAAAAATGTTAAGGGAGAAAGTCTGTGGGAGTACAAAGATTGGGTGAGGAGTTAAAGGGAGGACAAAAGGTATCAGTGGGAATATAGATGAAAACAGGCAGGAGCTGAGAAGAACAAAGACTAAGCATGAAAGAATAAATATTAACTGCCCTCCTATACATATATGCCCTTTCCACAGAATATGGAGCTCCTCAAACTACTTTCCCCCCACTTCCTACTGAAAGAGTCAAACCCGCTTTTTTTCCAGCTTTTATTAAAAAGTAGATAAATAGCTCTTTCAACAATTAATCTGAACCTTTTTCGGTTGTCTTTGCTTACAATAAATGTATTTCTCATTGAAAAATATATTCGGCTGCTTTGCACCCAATTCACTTTTAAATGCAAACTGAGAGAGGTGTTGGGAACTGGAGGAGAGGGGGGTTTGTTGCCAGTGTGAGTTCTTCCAGCTGCCTTTAGCAGTGCTGAGCCCAGCCTAGAGCCCAGAGCTGAGCCCAGAGCCCAGCCCAGCACAGCTCCCCAGCCTCAGGCCTGGCAAGGCACAGCAGACTCACAGCAGCTCTACTTTTTCCCTTCCTCCTCCTTGAGGTTTATTGCTGAAAACTTCTGCTTATAAACAACACCACCATAATTTTATTACAAACACTTAGTGTAGGCAAAGAGCATTAGGGCAGTATTTTGCTTTTAGCTCTCTTGTTACTTGTAATGACCATAACGGGCAATAAAATGAGTTATTAATGTTGAGAGTGGTTTAATCAACACCAGACCACAGCAAAGCACAGAATTGCTGATCCTGTGACCTCCCTGTGCTGGGTTTAGATCCTGCCTGCTGGTGATTTCCAGCTGCATGTTCCCTGGCCTGTTAAAGTAGAGCGAGCTGACTGCTTTCAGAATCGTAACACTAATTGGGAGATTATTCGGTGGCTTCAAGGGAGAGGTAATAAAATGGATTCTCAAATACTCTTTTGCTGGGGAGGAAGTGGTAGGGCTTTGTGTAATAAACTTGCATGGCACCATGGAAGAATCCTGCCTTTCCCTGTTGGACAGACACCCTGTCACCTTCTACCCAAACCCCAGAGAATGAAGCCAATGGTTCTGTTCCATAAGGGAGAGTGTGGAAACAAATGGGATGGAACACATCATCCAGAGCTCAATGAAATCACCCACAGAGCTGCAGGAGATCAATCACGGACATCCAGACAGATTTTACAGCCACTAGTATCTTACTTTTCTCCTTCCTGATAGTTGCAGGGAACACATAATTACAAGTGGTGATTTGCATTAGGGAGCAAATGTGTGTTTCTTTCGTTATTCAATCACAGGTTAGATTAACTTTGTGTATGAAGACATACATAAAAATGTAATCATTTCTTTGTCAGGAGCCTAAAGCTAACGTTAATTGCAGTTTGAAACTTCGATTATTAATGCATCTTTACCTATTGAAGTGTGAAATAAGCAACAGTAGTTGGAATGTACTAATTAAATTAGCTTTTGAGATTAGAATTCATAAATAGGATACTGTGTTGTATTTACAGTTAAAATTGTAACACAGCATGCAAGAGGTAGAGGGTTCTGTATTCTAAACAACAATACACCTTAAGATTCATTCAAAGAAGGAAAAATGTTGGCCTTTTTCCATAAACCTATTGCTAATTTATAAATATTTAAGCTTTATGTCCTGTGGAAGCAGATGCTATATTTATACTATTCAGTCAACTATTACAAAAATCAAATTCACCTTTTTCATAAATCTTGCATAATACACACACCCACGCCCCATGTGAAAGCAAATGAATTCTATTGCCAGAACTAAGCAAATATTCAATACAGGTATTCAAGAACAGTAATTCAAAGAATTAATAAAATTCTCTGTTAGCTAATAACTTTTTTCTGGTCCATTTTCTAAGTTTGTTCATTTCACTTTGTTGAGTTGGAAAGTCAACAGTACAAAAATGTATCACCTAATAAGTTAATATCATAAATAGTTGGAGGAGAAAACGCGTGTACAAATTACAGGGAAGCAATAATGTTTTACCTGTATTGTAACTGTTTAAGGATGGAGGAAAATTAAATTTACTTAAACAAATAAAGCTTTAAAGAACAACAGATTTCAACTTCAGTATGTGATATCCATTTCAATTCCTTTCAAAATTCCAATTCACTTGTGCCAGTTATTGCAGTTCTGAAAACTGCAATAACCAGAACAACATTCCCCTGATGTCTTTCTCTCCTTCTACATTCTCTCTCCCTTTGTACTAACAAATTTACTGAGTGGTTACTTACCTTTCAGTATTTATTCCAGATTATTGCTTTTTAAAATTAGTGTTTAATCAATTTTCATCTTTCCCAGTATCCCTCTCTTCCTTCAGTCAACTTTCCTTCCAATATAAGACACCTAGGAAAGGCAGTGGGATTTCTAAAATGCTGCACATACAGTTTTAGTGATTACTGGAAGATCTTCCTGATCCTCCCATATACATTAAAAAATCAACCATCACACTGTACACCTGATAAGGTTTTGGACACATGCTTTGAACAAATGCTCACTTAGGAGAATGCACTTGATAATGGGATCATAATTTTGGTCACCTCTTGTGTTATCTTTTACATGTTTGTTACGATTGAAATTGTCAAGTCATTATTAATTCAAATGAAATTTCTACAGGAAATAAATTGTTAAAATTTCATTCCAGAGAAAGATTTGAGCAATTTGTTAATATTTTTTTCTTCATAAAGGACATTTGGCCTTCTTAACTGATTATCATTGACAGCAATGAACTCTACACCTCACTTAACCATGAGCAGCAGACCAAGCACTGTTTGCTTCATTGATTTATCAGCATTTTTCTTGGACATCAGTCCTTGCATGAGTCCACAGATGATTAAGTCACAAGTACTTTTGAAGCTTAGAAATCTTCACCATGCACATTTTAAGTTGTGAGGTGCTGTTGTTTTTTTTTTTTTAAAGGAACATTTTTGTGCAATAAGTTATTATTACAGACAGCTTTAATTACAGGTACTGACTTAGACTGAGAGAAAAAGTCTGCACAAAGTGATCTAATAAATTAGATATGAACAAGAATCCTGAAATGACAACCTGAAATTAGCAACATAAAAGCAAATTGTTCTCCAAATTTTCAAGTAGATCATAAGCTTAAACTTAAACAAAGAATATGTATTTTTAGTGCCTCTTGGAAAACTCACTCCTTCGAAAGCGACACCAGAAAACTTATTATTCATGAGGGACCAAAAAGTGGGGATGAATGAGCAATAATGAAGTAGCAGTTCAGAGAAGGATTTTCAACAGCTTTCTGAAGGCAAGAGTACACTAGAGAGAAATCTTTAGAGAGTGAAGAGTGTGGAAATAATTCAAATCCTGCAGAAGACAAAACTTAATCCAACATAACCGTTAGTGACATGCACAGATGACATCTTATCTCCAAAAAATCTTCATACAAAATTAATCAGTCAAAACAATTTAAATGCTTTTGACTTGAATTTATTGCTATTGGGGTTTTGTTTCACTGTATTGCTGATCCCCGGGTTCAACGGATGACAGGAAAGAGACAGAATCCCAAGCAGAGCTGTGGTGAGAGACAGTGGTTTAGAAGGAATCAATGATACACTAGATTAATGGACAAACTGATTAATTAGTTACTTTGTCAGTGTGCTGGCGACCTTGGGGAAAGCTGCTGTGTGAGTGTGTGGGGGCATCGAGGGCAGAGCTGGGAACTGGCAGGTCTGGCAGAGATCACTCACTTTGCCCTCCTGGGTACTCCTGTCCTATTTCATCCCAAACAGCCAAAATTCAGGATGCCAAGTTTGTTGGGATAAATACAATCCTCAAACAACAATGACTTGACACCAGCAACCTTCTTTAAAAATATATATATATTCAAAGTCCTGTAAAACCATTCAGGAAACAGATTTTTTTTCCTTTTCTCAGAGTTTTAAGTCTCTGATTTTTTTCCTTGGGGCCATAATGCCAGTGGTCCAACATGTCCTTACTGCCTTCCCTTTGTCCTTCATGTAGGAAACATCTGCTGAAAAAACAAAGCCTTGGTGCTCATATAACTCACCTTCCTGAGCTGCCCTGGGCAGAATCTAAAGTTTGGTTAACACCTCCAAAGCTTTTGATAGTGCCTTGCATCTTGGTGAGACAGAGAAGCCTAATCCCCACCCCAGCACCACACACACTCCTTCCTCTTAGAATAATCCAGTTATGGAGCTGCACCAAGAAATTATCAAATTTGATCACAGATTTTATTTTGGACCCAAAAGGACTATCTTAATGATAGAGAAAAAAAATATGACTTTATGAGAAGTCATATGTTTCAATAACTGACAATTCCCACAAAAAATCCTATAACCTTTTAAAGAATTAAATAAATACTTTTCATTGCTCTCCTATAGCAATCCAGCTCAGGTTAAACATCTCTTGACCTGAAGATGTTAACTTTTCTTAGGCTTTGAACTAACTTTAAAAATTATTTCTTTTCTGCCTCACAGCCCAGCATTGTGGCTCTAACCCTGAGTGAGCACAAAAGCCTACAGCCAGTGGTTTCTGTGTACAATGATTTCAAGTTCTTCAATCTTGAACACAAAGCTCCTAAGATATGTCCCTAGGTTTTGGGAACATGATCATTTAGGTTAAATCTTTAAAACTTTGCCATACCTGAGCTGCATTTAAACCTCATTTCTTCCATGCCTGCTTCTCAACCAAACCCTTCTTTTCCTCTTAACTCCCAATTTAATGTCTCTTCGAGCCACAATCAATTTTTCAATCCTTCTCACCTCTGCTGCCTGCTCTCAGAGCAAGTCTTTTTCATCCCCTACTATCTCATTTGCCAGGTTTCATTCCTTTTGCCAAGGCCTTTGCTAAGTCTGGCAGTTCCCTCCTCTGAGCCAGCCATGCTCACTGATAAAGCTACCATGGAAGTAACATGGAAGTATTTTCCCTGTTTTTATGAACTTCTGGTTTCAAAGGCAGTCTATATTCATGAGAGTAAACACAGCCTTCAAAACACTTTTCTGGGGGGAATTTGGTATTCAAAACCACTGCTGCATATCCCATGGGGCCATGCTTAAGTAGCAGGAAATTATGTGTTGTATAGAACTCCCAATTTGGAAAAACAGTTTCAGATCAAGTAAAAAAAGATAAATAGAACACTACTAGCAAAGATCCTTAAAACCCTACACAGAAATGTATATGGTGTTTCTGCATTTATTTCAAGGCCTGGAAACACAATGGAACTCTCAGAGGACTGCAGAGGTTTCAGTAGATTTTCAGTCGAGCAAGTTTATGGGTTATGTGCTTATGCTCTGCCGGATGCAGGTCAGTGCCATTCACTCACTTCTCAGAATGCTGAAGGGATTCATTAAATTTTGGAAAAAGAAAGAAACACTCTACGTCCAGCTTTTACTGGCAATTCTTGTGATTTTGCTGAGTATTTTATCTCCATTCATTGATGAATAACTCAGTCGCAATTCAAAGCCATTGCAATTCTAACAACCTGCTATTAAATGTAGCAACAACATATCTCAGGAAGACATAAGACTGGCTGAAGTCATGACCAATTTTGAAAAATGACAATTAAGATAGAAAGAAGTTAGAAACAACAGTAATGGATGAATAGAAAAATCAATGAGGGCCACTCCATTTTGGGCAGAATTTTAACAGATAGAGATGAACTGAATCTTATATAAAGTAGCCTGTCATGGAAGTGAAAAACATTATTGAACTCTAATGTCTTCACCAAGCCTAGTGTGAGTCCACCCTTTGGTATTTTCAGGAGATGCTGGATAGATTCTCTCAGCAGCTCCTACGTTGTCTGAATGCCAAAAACCCCACGGCCAGGTGAGAGCTGAACTTTCATAAGGGTCAGATTGCAGTGCTGCAGAGGCAGGAATAACGTGAGAATAAAGCTTTGGGTTTAGGTGAATGCCCATGCATTCTCCAGGGCACACAACATAACTTAACAATCACAGAGCCTTTGAGCTCATGAAGGTTCACAATGTGTGAAGGAAGAAAATAAGGAAAGACAAAGCCTGTTTCATACCTTTGTTTTCTGAAAATGCAACAATGAGCATTAAAAGCATCAATAAATCGAATGAATAGATATATTTCTGTAAGTAACCATTACACAAAACCACAGACCTGAATTCTTTCTTTTTTTTTTTTCCCACTACTGGATTAAAAAAAAAAAAAATTAAAATGATGAGGAAAAATGAAAAAATTTAGAAATAATTGCTGTTCCATAATATACTCAAAGTATGAACAAGAAAAGTGAGCAATGGTCCCCTAAATTAAACTCACTCACATGAGAAGATGCCTGGTAGGAAAGAGCTCTTCAATTTAGAAAACTAAACAGAAATCCTAAGTTCAGGTGGAAGAGGGAGCCAAGAGTCACTTAGAAGTAATCAGAATACACAGAATGTCTTAATCAGAAAAACAACCAACACAACTCAAATAAGCAGTAAAGTGACCAATGCAGCACAGCAGCTCCTGTAGTTCTGCTTCTTATCCCAGTGATGTTCCCCCTCCTTCACCCATGTAAACATGAGCACCTTGGTGACAATGGCTCGTTGAGGTCTAAAATACTTTTGCTTCAGAGATGGGTTTTAAGACACAATAAGGTAAGATATAACATACAGTTATATAAGGCTAGATATCATATACAGTTTTGGAATAATCTCCTTGAATAACCAGCACCATAATGCACCAAGATTTTAATTATTTGAGGTAGTGTTTGTAAATGCTTACTATCAACTATGCACCTAACTTTTGTGAGTACTACTAAATACTTGCCTTCCAGGATAACTTTTTTACCAAACTTCTGTTTCTTTTTTAACTCCTACTCGAATGTTTTAGCTCAGAATTGATCCTATTAGAAGCAATATTTTCAAGATAGAAAGGTAATTGCTAGGGCTCAAAATTGCAGTGATGATTAAAAAAAAAATCACATTAAGGTATTAAGTATGGCCATCAGTTAGCATCAAGTGACTTCAGAATATATTTTCTTTTTAATTTCAGCATAAATTCAAAGTATTACTTTGTTCATGATTTAGCCTTCTACAGTTACATACACCACCATCTTGGTAACAGCAAGAAATGATAAATGGGTCTAAAACATGTATTAAAAACCTGAATTACTTCCAAATTGCCCAGCCTTCTCTCAAAACCACTGGAAATCAGTAGAAGTGATAAAATCATAAGTGGGTACCATCAATTAAATGCAGTTGTAATGAAATAAGCTGTATAATAATGTCATTTGAGCAGTGCAAACCTTGAAGGAGGAAGCCTCAGATGAGAAAATGGGGCTGGGAGAGATTCCTAACAAGATGTAGATAAAACTTGCTCACTTTTACATGAGATGAGGACTTACAATCCCATTTTACTTTACAGTACTACTATTCTAGGTTCTCCACCTTCTTCCCTCATGCCCCCAAAATTTGTGAAACACCTGTAGATGAGAGTGCACCTACACAAGCTGAATTGGACACACTTGTGACTATAAAAGAGGAAATCTTCCAAGGAAAGAGATCATTTAGCATTTTCTTTGAGGTCTCTGTTATGCTGCTTCTATAAGGGAACAACTCCAAAGAAGGGATGCAGCTGTTTGAATATGAGGTGAAAAAGTGAATAGATTTTATTCCACTTGTAAACCACACTGGATCACTGATCGGAAATAAAACCAAAAAGTGGAAATCATCTCAGAGTACTGATGTGGCCTCAGAAGATTTCCTTCCCCATATTTGTTGCTTTGGGTTATGTCAGTTTGTTTTATAGCTGCAGTAATTTTAAATGCATTTTTCTCTCTTGTGAGATGCACTCTTTCAACTTTCCTTGAGGAAGCTTGAGGCACTGATTTATGGTCAGATATGTGTGAATATATCTGACCATAAAACACATCGTACTTCAGTATTTACTGCTAGAAGGCAGAAAATATTCCAGATTCAGTGTCTGAGTTATGTCAGCCCTCTCTCTTGCTGCATGCAGGTCCCATAACATCCTGTTAAAAATAAAATTGCATCTGGTTTATTAAATTATTTCTGAAGGTTTTGCAAATGTAGGATTTCAAACTCCATTAATGGTAAAAGGGAGACCTGCAATATTCCAGTTTTACCTATAAAGGAATCTTAAATTTGGGATTTTCAACCCGTCTACTGTTAAAATATGGATGCTGAAAATATTTGAAATTTCCATTCTCAGATTTAAAACAGACAGTTGTCTTCTCCTTTCGATGAATAAAAAGTGAATAATGGTATTAAGGAGTCAGAAGTGTGAAGCTGCAACCAAGCTCAGGCTGGGGGGGGGTTTGTGGCCATTGTGCTGCATTTACTGCATGGTTGTGTGGTGGGACTGCCATTCTTGGTCAGTGGGAGTGTAGAAGTAAATTATTTTCTTTGAATTCTTTTTATTTAATCTAGTAACATTTGAATTACTAAGAAATGCAGACTCATTCATGCAATGTGACTAGAAAGAATGAAAAATTGCTCTGACTTTCTAATGATGTACTCAGATTTCAAATACTGAAATACTGATACTACAAATTTCAAATACTGATGAACCCTAGATATGCTGTATGATCTAGACTTGTGACTTCTGTGAGAAAAATACTAAGCAAATAATGCAGCATGAGAACTTGAATCTTATGAAAAAAGTATTAAATATATGAAGAAAACATCTTCTATTAATAAGATCTCAATAATATTTATAACAGCAGCTGCATAAAAACTCACAGGCAGTAAATGAGGCTTTCACAGAATCAAGGGAAGAGCACCAGATTAATAAGATCTCTGAAGGATCAGTGCCTGCCCTTCCTATCTTAAGACTATAAAACAAAGACCTGTGATTACAATGCCTAAAACAGAGGTAAACTCTCCAGCACAACAAATTTAATGTCTCGAATAATCTAGAAGTTTTCAGTTCTGCTATATTCTTTTGAAAATCATAATTGAACTCATATCTGATAGAAAGTGTCCACAAAGCACCATTTTCCTTCTGCAGAACTGCTTGCCAGACCAGCTGTCATTCCTGGTTTTATTATCAGTACCTGGTCTGTCAGGTGGTAACAGCCACAGGTGCCAGTGGTGCAAAGTGCTGCTTCTAACAGCAAGCAGACAAAAATTTTCCTCAGTGTCCTCAGGCAGCTCGAAAATTGTCACGTGCCTTCAGCAGCATGACTGGGTGCTGATTGTCAGGGTCAGCTTTAGGGCTTCAGGCTTGTCCTGTAGGAATCAGTCTACAGAATATTCAGAGTATTGCCCTTTCCTTTGTTCTTCTTCTAATTGAGGGACATTAGAAAGAAGAAGGAAATGTGAACCACAAAAGGTCCAAAAGTTATTGGGGGATACTATTCAGATAACCCAAGGCATGTCTTGTGTGTGAACTTAAGTTCAGATCCTGGTGATCCATACAGTTAAAAACCTGGTCCCTGATTCCTCATAAGCTTACAGGTATGATCTGTGAGAGGAACAGCTACAAACAGCATGTTAAAGCTGGAATGAGGCTGCATGCTTCATGTGGAATAAATACTGCCTGAATTCTGGCCACTTAACTGCTCTGCATTTAACTGCCCTGCTATCTGTGTGTGCTGAGACATAAGCAGTTATGATCCAAATACTCATCCTTAAGTATAATCAGAAAGAACTAATTTTGGCACCAATGTAGCTATTTAATGTTAAGGGATGAGTTAACAGCATTAAAACAAACAAAAAACAAACAAACAAAACCCACAAAAAACCCCAAACCAAACAACAATGAAAAAATCTTTATGAAATAAATTTAAATTTATTTTACATACTTAGCTCCTGAAATCACAGAGACACTAATACAGTAATTTGAACAGGTATGATAAGCTGTTATTTCTCTGCTTCCCTCATGACATGTATGTCCCTGCACTGTCTGCACACTTGCACAAAAAATTCCAAACTCCTGAACCTCCTGAGGATATCAGATGTGCAAGCAAGAGAAGGACACTCCCATTTATTACTACTGTCTTTATTTGGATAAATAACTGACCAATAGAGGAGAGAAGACAGGCTGGCATTCCACAGCACAATGTGGGGAGGATAGAAAGGGGGTCAAACTTGGTATAGTTCAACCTGAGCAGAGAAGGGCTCTGTGTTCTCATGCAGAGACCTCTGTAACATCTGCACTACCACTGGCAGGACTGAATATGACATTTCTTTTTATTAGCAAATGCTTGCCTTGCCAACCCGTGGATATTTGGCTTAGAGTTTCTGAAGTTAATATTTGACCCCCCAAAAGTGACACAGTTTGGCCAGACTTGCTATCCATAAGGATTTCTTGTCTGAAGGGCAGTTCCCACAATACACCTTGTTTAGTACACAATAGGTATTATTCTCTTTTTTTATGTTACAGCTAACAAGGTTCAGGATTCACTCAATCTGAGATTTTATGTGTAAAAGTACCTCATAATTCAGAACCTTTTCATATATAAAACATATTGTCTCAAATGTAGACATCAGGATAACATTTAGGCAATTGCCTGCTTTGTTTAGCCTCTAATCCATTAATGGAAAAACTCTTTAATTTTTTGAATTATACCTTCCTCATTCCTCCAAGATTTGAAAATGCTAGAGTGATTTTCTAACCGAGAAGCTGATAGACTCTTATAGAATACTTGATTGAGGCAAGTTCCAAATTTATCCCACTCCTCCATTATGTAAACGAGAGCAGTATAACAGTTTGCATCACTTAATGCAAGGAACCATTATGGAAGCCACTGCTTGGCTGACAGAGAAAGCTTCATTTACAGGGTCTGGGTAGCAACAATAATAAACAGGCTTTTCTGAATTGTTCATTACCTTTTAAAGAAATCTTCAAGAAAAAAGTTACCCCTTAAATTTCAGATTGAAGAAAATACCAAGGGAGCCTTTTCAGCTCATTTGAAGTCTGAAGGCTATTGTGCACATTTTTTAAACCTGATCAAAATTCAGTCTGCTGTTTGTTACTAAATTATGTATCTCTGAAGCATAAATGTGTTAGCTTTAGAAAGTTACAAATTAGTGTATTTCCATACAGCTTGGGAAAATATAATTTTAACCGCTTTGTTTTGGGTAGGAAAAATATTGCTTGCATTATAAACACAGGGGAGCTGTCAGTAAACATGGCCAGACAGTTTTTTTGGCAGCAAGAGTCTCAGGGCCTTACAAGCAAATTACCTAGAATTATTAACAGTATTTCATATAATGTCTGGTTTTACCAAATTTTTTAATAGAAATACACATTTTATCATTGAATTGTCTATATGGAGACATTTTATTTTAAGGTCCATCTCTGTATTCTAAAAGAAGCTACTTTGACCCAGACTATTTGCTTCCTCTGTGTCTACTTGAGTCTATAAACTCTGAGCATTTGTAACTGAATATTTTCCTACTCGTTTATCTTATAGTGACAATTCGGTTACACTGCCTAAACTCTTCAAGCAGAACTGATGACTTCTGAAAGTGCCATCAATAAAAGAAATAAGGGCCAACTGTTACTGTAATCAGAAAAGGTTGCCATGGATTTCAGTGGCTTTAGGATCAGGACTTATGGCAGGAGGTAAGAAGCAAACTAATTAAAATAGATGACATCTATGAAAAAAAAATAAAAATAAAAGAGAGAGAGATAAAGGGACCAAAGGGAAAAGGAAAGAATTAAAAGACTTAAATCAGGAGAAGCTGAATAAAAGTCAGAGGAAGAAAACCAGATAATTGCGTTGTTCAAAAATAACATTTGCAAAATGAAAGAAAACTAACAGAAAAAAGTATGAATAAAAAGACAATTCCCCTCCTCAAGCATATATTTTATCAGGCTAAACAGCAGAAACCCAGGGCATATCATATTAGTTTTAATTTCTAGCCTTCAAAGCTGTAAAAGGAAACAATGACTTCAAACTGGAGTAACAAAAGGAAAATTTGAGATTAGAGCACAGCTTTTCTGTTACCACTGTTTATTTGCGTTAATGACTACAGCATTAAATCCACCCCATTTTTGACACCTGCAGTATGGTTTTCCTCACAAGTGTGTGTCAGCCATTGTTCTAGCGGCTGGATATGTTTTCCCCTTTTTATCTCCAGGATATGAAGGAATAATGTGATTTTTGCAATTAATAGCTGTGTAGAGAGAGGATTACTGATGGTGATGATGATGAGAACTCATAGTTTTAACAATAAATCTACTGAGCTAGCAAACAAAGGACTTTCTTGAACAAAATCTGGAAATGTGAAGGATGAGTAAAAGCTACAAATTTCTTTGTATTTATCCTTTTCTGTCCATGGAAGATAAGTAAGCCAGTAAGTATGATGGCTGATTTTTATTTCTGACATGACAATTGCAGCTCTATTCAAAAACATTTGAACGGCAACAACAAAATCAATGACAAGGATATTTTTGTTCCTCTTTAAAAACTCTTTTTGTGTCACAACTTCAGCTTCTTTGAAGCCATTTCCTAGTGAAAACTATTTAAAACTGCAATCTGTCTTTGCAGACTCATCTTGCTAGCAAGATAGGCAGTGACCTCACATCTTCTTTTCTGATAGAATATTATTTAATTTGCAAAAGTGAAACTGGTAAAGCTTTGCTTCTCACTTATCTTGCCTATTTTTTAAGTAATTCGATGCTTTTAAGCAATTTTTAGCTTTCACTTGGTAGTTGCAAGGAAATGCTTAAGTGCAGCATTTGAAATAAGGTGGGTTGTTTTTTTTTTTTTTTTGTCACAAATGGCAGCAATGCCATGTCACATTTTCTTGCTGGTCCAAAGTCTACAGCAGTTAGGAGGAGGGCTGCAGTTCACATGGGTTCTATCTCCATGGTAACTTGTTTACAGGGACTGAAATACATGCTGAAAATTCAAGGTTAGCTTTCCCTTTGTTCCTGTTTTGATGTTTTTGGCAATATGAATAATGTGGGCATAATCCTAAATTCAAACAGTTTCATGGCAGACTGAATCGAAACAAAACTCTCAACAAAATGTGCTTTCATCACCCCCATTAGAAAAGGACAATTCAAAAGGGTGCTTAATCAGACCCATCAGGTTGCCTCTTCCTTTCAATCTCCAGAACAACCATCCTTATTCTGCATTTCAGTTTTATATCTCAAGGAAGGCGACAGTCTAAAGATTTATATTCTTATACTGTCTAAAGATTTATACTTCTATGACATGATAACTCAGGGTACACGAGTGTCCATGTTGTACGGATACCGTGATCTAAAGAATTTCCTTTGTCTAAAATCATTGCAGAAGTAAAAATGAACAGGCACCTTTTCCAAACTTAAGCTAAATCACATGATGGGAGTCTTTTGTGTTCAAAAAAATCAAACTGATAGCAACACACCACAATTCTGTAACTTTTTATGAGAAAACTCACATGAAAGTTTCAGGCAGTTTCTACATCCCTCACTCAGTGAAAACAATGACTGGAAGTGCCCCCCTTGCAAAATCCTTCGAGGGCTCAGGTGACCTTGCTATCTCATGTGATTAAATATGATTAGAAATCCTCAGCATTCATGCAATAAAATGTTGGAAAGCAGCATCCTTAAAAAAATTTAAACTCTACTGAGCTTTTTTTTTTTACAGCTTAAATATAAAGAAGATAAATTATGTTGTGAGTGAGGCACTCCCTAGTTTGGCCTTACCCTGTTTGCAGCAGATAGCTTTGATTTTTACTCAGATGATAATATGCTTGCTTACTGTGTATTGTCCCAAGCAGGACTTTACAAAATCAACTGAAAATCATATAATACTTTTGATAGCACAGAATGCAACACATCTTATTACAATAAAAGGTTTGGGGGACTTTTGCCAAAGTTCCTTTGCAGTACTTTTTTTTTAACTCACCTTACTTCTCCTTCCTATTCATTAAAACTGGAAATTCCTATCACTCCCTTTCTGTTAGAAGAGAAATGCTATAAAAATGACTAGATAAAATTCACCTTTTGAGCAAGGCAGTTATTTTATAGCTGCTCGATCTGATATACAGTGCCTGCTCTTGATGTACTCATTAGACAAACAGTTAAAAGCTGTCAAGCTGCTGGATAGATCAAATTCTGCAGGATTTGGAACTAAAGCTACTGAAACAAGGAAAGGCATTAAGAATTCAGCCACTACATTAGGATCTCTATCTGAAACAGAATATTCTGTGTGTTCACAGCTACACATGCAGAGCTCAACTCTGGCGGTGAAGAGAAAGGGAAGAATATATTCCTTTAGTTCCTGAGAAAAGCAAAAAGCCTTTAGAGCCATTACTGTCCAGTTTTAACCTAGACTAGGAAAAGCTGTGTTAGTACCAATAATGTTTTTAGCTTTACTAATAATGCTTACATCACTTTTCTAAGCCAAACAAAGGCATTTGGGAGAGTATGGAAATATCGGTATTATGTGTCCTGATAGTACAAAATGAATATTAATTATAAGAAATCAATATAAGTTTGAAAAAGATGTGTGTTTGTTCTGAAAATTGTTTTTAATAAAGCTTTCTAATATCTAATTCACCTAACAGAATCATAATTGTACTACATTAGAAATATTAGGCATTTTAATTAAATTAGCATCCATGAGCTGTTGAACAGATTTCTTATAGATAAGTAGGAGACTTTACTTTTTCCTGCTTGGTACTAACTGAAGCACTGAAGTTTTTGTTCTGTAAAGGAATACTTGTATCACGTAGTTAAGGTTCAGCTGCTGTTCCCATTGCCATATTTCTTGAAATATTGCTCATTGTGTGGTTCCTAATTGCCACTGGGAGTGCTGGCTGCTGCTGCCATCCCAAGTCAGCAATCTGCACACAGCAGGACTTGACACTTGGCCTAGCAAGACTGACTTGGACAGGTCTTTTATAGCAACAATATAAGCAGAAAACAAACATTCTTTCATCCTTCCTTTATATATTTCTTGATAATTTTAATTGAGGTTAAAGAGTCAGATAACTTAGACATTGTTTGTTAACAAAAGACATTTTAAAATAATTGCCTTTTACCAAAGTCAGCTTTTCTTCTATGTTTACTCTTCAGTATGGAATGGCTGAAATGTGAAATAAAGTGCTGTGGAATTTCTTCGTCTGCTAAAAAGTTGCTACCCCTGGCTGTATATTTTTTGTATTGCTAAGAAATCATAAGATCCAAAGCTTTTTAGCTGCAGTGCAAACAAAACAGTGAAAGAAAATAGCTTTTGGTCCCCTGATGCAATGCCTGACAGCTGACTCGGCATAGCACAATGAACAAGACATGCATCGCTTGAGAGGAGACAGAAAATGTCAGCTGGGGCTATTCATATAGTGAATGGGATGTGATAACCTTTAAATACATATAAACAATGTGTCCTCACATACTGTGCTTTGCCGTTCTCTTCAGAAAGATACTGTCCAACAGTTCTGCCTTTGGTACAGAAAGTAGCATGCCTGCCCATGGAAAGTTAATGACTTGCTTCAAGCACAAGAATAAAGCTTTCTAAAGGTCTAGTTAGTTATCGTGGCAAGGGGAGGTAGTCAGAATTTGATTATTGATGTGTTCCAAGCACCAGGTAAATATAATTCCAATCTGGATGGACAGTATTTATGGAAGGAAATGCCAATATGCACACACAAACCCATGACTTTACACAGCCTCCCTCCACCACTGTTTACAGAGGAAAACCAATCCCACAAGTCTGATTGGTTCACAAGGTTAATGAGTGAAAAAAAAAAAGTCCAGGGAAGCACTCTAGCTTTGGCCCTGAAACTTTGCCTGGGGTTAGAAACCCATCAGTGATGTTCTCCCTATCTCCAACACCCATGGTCACTCAGGAAGGAGCTGTAATAGATTCTGTGTCTGTAGCACTCCCCCCACCAATGACCATGCAAATCTCTTGTGCTTATCACTCTTTAATAAAGCTGTGACTAATTTGGGATATCTGGATCATTTTCATCCTTAAATGCATATAGAGATTTTGAGGAAATCTACACTTTTCTATCTTCAGATAACATGCTGGTGCCTTCTGTAGGATGAATCTTCTCACTCCCATCAAGCATTTGTTATGCCTGGGGAAGATTACAGTTTGTATTCATTTCCATCATAATCATTTGGAAGAGCTATATGAGGTTGGGGATACCAAAGTCTGAGAAAAAATGTCTATTTCAAATAGCTGCAGCTAAAAAAAAGTCTGCAAAGATGTCTAAGTGACAGTATTTGGTCTGGGAAAATACAGTAAAGTGACTGATTTACAGAAAATAGTGTAGGATTGCAGTGCTTAAAAATATGGTAATGTAAAAGTGTGGATATACACATATTCAAGTAAAACAGCAATAAGATTTTAAGTAACTAAAATTAAACCACTGGAATAAAACCAAACAATATTTGGATGCCTTTGAATCTGTTGATTAACACTGGTTCACTGACTATTTCCATCAAAGCTAGGAAGAAGTCACAAGGTGAGGTGATAAAATGCTCATTACATTTTCATTTACTTTGCATAAATTCAAAAGCCTGCTGCAAAAATAAAGGAATGAGAAGGAATCTTGGTCATCAAGTCCAATTCCAGACTGTTAGAGACATTCCCATTACATAAGACCATGCACAATTTTTTTAAGGTTCATCACAGAATGTACCCTCCACCTGAAAGACTGTTCCAGAAACCACCATTCTTATGGTAAGAAATCCTCTAATTTCTGCCCTGCTTTTGTTCAAGTCTGATGATAGCTATTTACCACTATGCCATTATCACCCTTCTGCCTAAAGAGTTCTTTCCCTTTCACTGTGCTATGCCCTTGATACATTTACAGACAGAAAATCACTCTCCATCTCAACCCCTTTATGCTATTTAGGCAAGGCAAGTTCATCCAGTTTGCTGTGGCACCACAAGCTCCCCACTCCTCAGGTCATTCTGATAACCTGCTTGGGTATGTTTTCAGTCCCCCCGTACTCTGCCTGGGACTTCCTTGCTGCCTGTAATTGTTGCAGCATTTCTGACCTCTGAGCACCTGCAGGTAACTGCTTTTCTTTCTGCCTCTCTGTTGAGAAGAACCAGAAAATATTATCTGTTTCTTAGAAAATGTGACATACCTATTCCCATAAAGGTGGTGACTGATGTTGTACAAATAATTGCTTTTCCGGTTTGGTGCCTAGGCCAAAATAAGGAAATCCAAGCAGAAACACTTCCTGCCCAAGTTTGTTTCTATAGCACAGAACAATTTTTACCTTTCGAAACAGTAGAAGGAATTAATCCATGTATTTTTTTAGCAATAAACTAATCTTTACTACCATCACCTCACTTTAATTCCCTTTCTTGCTTTGGCACCTGTGTCCTGCACCCCAGTCATCACATTTCTGGAAGGGCTGAGCACTGCCTTCAGAGTGGCTGAGGAGTCACAAGTCCTTTTTGTGATTCATGGTGACACTGGGGACTCAGGTCCCCTCCCCAGCATCCCCTCAGACTGTAATTTGGGGGAGCAGTTTTCCTCTCATTCCTTCTGGACAAGCCTGTGTTACTACATGTGCAACACCTGTACTTTCACTTCACCCACAGGACTGCATCCTCAAAATTTAGTCAAGCTTAGACAAAAGTTCAAGTTCATTCCCTGACTGAGTCAGAGACTGAAAATTTTGCCTCAGAATGATAAAAATCGTAGTTTATCTTTGTCAAATTTACACATTTGTCTTGTCTAATTATTTATACAGTTGAAAAATACTACTAATACTTAATTTATAGACACATATATATGTACACCAACATATATATATTCTTGCTTCTGGTGGGTGACTACCTCGAGCACACAAATCTTGAAAGGTATGCTTATCAGTACAATTATTTCAAAGAAGTGACAGATTCATACATTTCACACAGTTTTGCACTTAAAATAAGACAGGAGTATAAATTTTCTCTTTCACCTTAAAAAACTCGATATTTAAACCACTCTTCAAACAATCTACTTATTTCCAAAGGAGGAAAAAAGTCTGACAGTAATTTTTTTCAGAATAAAAGGAATTATGACAACACCTTTCTTATTTAAATAAGGTTTTACCAAAGCTGACAAGTTTAAGTATATTAAATTAGGCAATTGAGCACTTTACTTGTGCAGAGGGAGAAATGGCACACAACACTTAAGTAGAGCTAACACTTTCAAATCTAGCTCAGAATTCCTCTTGTCCTCAGGATTAAGCAAAAGATCCAGCACCTGACTTTATTTGCCCAACCCTTGGCCTCTCACTTCCTGGGCCTGCCACCATTCCCTTCTCTCCATCTCATCAGCATCTCCTGCCTGCTCCCAGGCTGCCCCTGGCACTGCTGCAGAACTGCCTGCAAGGGTTTGGCACTGATTTGAGCCACACAGCCTCCAAAAGCATGGCCCTGCTCTCCTGCATTCCCCCACTCCCTGTACTGGCACTCCAAATGGCTCCAAGTTAGGGTTGAGCTCTCTAAGTTCTCTCACCCAGCTGGTTTAACTTACAGGGCTTTTTAGGATTGCTTTAGTTTTCAGCCTTACTGAAAAGGGTCTAGTCATTAGACTGGGTCTAATGGGTTGCAAAACTGCACCCTGGCCTAGGCAGGTCTGGCTGGCTCTGATCAGCTTTTCTTCCCCTGTCCTGCAGCACCCTCTGCCCTGGGCCAGCCCAGCTCCAGCTGAGTTTGCTGGGATCCATTCATTCCAGCAAGACACCACACAGAGCTGTCCCTCTTCTCAGCCCTACCTCTGCTTCACATTAAAACCAACCAACAAAGCCCCTCCAAGCCTCCTCCCGTTCCCTCTGCAAGGCACGAGCAGCAGCAGAGCCCCTGGAGGGGCTGCAGGGGCTGTGCCACTCCCAGCCCCTCCTGATGGCCAAAACAGGGGACAAACAATCCTGACCTTCCCCTCAGCACACACACTCTGTGTTTGTGCACACACACCTAATTATGTTCTATAGAAATAGACACACACCCCTAAGGACGGCAAATAAAATCCAATAGTTACCCAAAGGTTTTTATTAGGAGTTCAGGGTATAAAAAGATAATGAATTGCTATGATTTTCTATTTAAACAGCACATATTCTGCTCTCTTCAGTCTGCTGTTTTCACAGATTTGAAGATTTAATGGCACCCACTATAACCCCCAATTTTCAATATTCAATGTCCTCTCTTGCTCCTGTTTTAGGCAGTGGGAGTTTTGCTGTTATCTCAGAAGAGCAGGGGTGAACATGTGGTTAGTATGGCATTTGCACGATATTAAAATAACCTCTCATGATTGGAACACTGTGCCATAGTTAATTAAATATATGAATGACTTGTTTGAACAATCTTCTGTTTGCATTCTGGATCGTAGCCATACAATCTGCTAATGGTGCCAGGGTTATCTCTGCTGCTGCTTAGGCTTTCTCTGGTTTGTTCTGCTTACTGTGGTTTGTTAAGCATATGTTCTTGCGAGTGTTTCTAACCCCAACTTCCACTTTTTTTTATACTTATATAAACTGAAAGTGACAAGCCATTTGTTTACTGTGGTTCTAAATTAATTAGGATTCTCCAAGGCGTATTTCATACTGTTTGCTGCAGATCCAGTTTACTAAGCACTGCAATAGCACTTTGCACCTTATGCATAATTTTACAAAGGAAAAATTACATACATTTTCAAAAAATCTCAGAATATTTTGTTATAAAACGTAATTCTATTATAAAAGATGAAGATACACAAAACCAGAGAGATGAGGCATTAATGTGCAGCAATTCAGTGACACAACTGAGGAAGAAAGCTTGAATGTCTATATTATGTTCATAACTGATGAGTAATTACTGCAATGATGATGCCACATGCTTAGTCTCATGCCCCTAAGCTAATCTTGCTACAGCAAAGACTCTTCCAGATCAATGAGATGTAAAATGGAAGATACTGAGGTTCTAACTTTGTTAACTCCTTTATTTCAACCTCAGCTCAACAGCATTTGACATTTCATTGACGTTATTTGTAGGGGACGTCATGCAAGACCTCTTTTGCAATGGTTAGATCTGTACAACCCTAAAGTCCAATGATTAAATTCCTGTTGGACTCTCACACACATAATGCTGCTGCTCACCTTCAAAAAAGTCCATTAATGAAGGGAGAATTAGACCATCTGTAGAATTCGTTCTGTTTTTTTTTTTTTTTATTTTGCAGTTAACTACACAGTCAAGTACACTAAAAAGTCAGTAAAAGCATTCCTATTTACTAGTCCTTACTAAAACAATTATTTTGCTAATTTGCTGTGGTTCATGGTTCCAGGACAATGGCAGACAGTAGAAGTGACTCACAAACATGTCTAGAACAAAAGAAAATGATAAATCTCCTTGAGAACATTCATATGACTGTTGGCATATGTCTTACCTCTCCTACTGAGCAATCCAAGCCACCTGACAATTGAAAATCTAATATTAGCAACAACTTAAAGCCTAACTTGTGGGACATCTGGAATATCTCTTCCAAAAACTATTTCAAGCCCTAGAGCTACACTGCTGCCATTTTTATGGTGATTCAAACAATGGAAGTTCTCATATTGGAAGGACCCATGTGGGAGGAGTTCGTGTAGGAGTCTCCCTGATTCCTTCAGTTTGAGCTTTGATGTTTTTCAGGCTCGGTGTTGCCAGGGCTGCAGTTCTGAGCTCACAGTCAGTGTCACTCAGCTCTCTGCACACAGCAGGGACACAAAACAAATCCTTGTCCTGCTGCACACCAAGGACAACTTTCAGCCCAACAGCACAAACAAGGGTGGCTGAAGGGAGGAACAAGAAGGATGGAAGCTCACAGCCTGGAGCTGGAATTGGACAGTTAAACCCCAATATGGAAATGGACCAAAACTTATAAAACTGTGAGACCTGGTGACCCATCAGCCATTTTGTGACCATTTTGGGTCCACCTTGGGTGTAGGCCTGGCCAGGCCCTGTCCTGCCCAAGGTGTACCCTAAAGGCCTTTCAATAAATCCCTACTTTATTCTCTGGCTCTGTGCAGTCTCTGTTTCAGGTCAGCCTTCCCAAGGCATTATCCCTGGGAAGGACCCCATGGTGGAGCAGGGGAAGGGTGCGAGGAGCCCTGGCCCTGAGGAGGAAGGAGCTGTGACAGACTGGGGAACTGAGTGCAGCCCCTATTCCCTGTCCCCTGTGCTCATGGCGGGAGCAGGGAGGGAAATCTGGGAATAAAGTTGAGCCCAGCAAGAAGGGAAGGGTAGGGGGAAGGTGTTTTAAGATTTGGTTCTGTTCCTTACTATCCTTCTCTGACGTGATTGGTAATAACTGAAATTCATTTGTCCCCAAGTCAACTCTTTTGGCAGTGATGGTAAGGAGTGAGTGATCTCTCCCTGTTCTTACCTCAGCCCAGCAATCTTTTGTGTATTTTCTCCCCTGTGTAGATGAATAAGGTGAGGAGGAATAGAAGAGCCTTGGTGAGCACCTGGAATCCAGCCAGGGTCACCCACCGCAGGCTGTTACTAAGTACCAGATCATTATATGTGTGCAAGCAGGAGATAAATTAAATATAATATAAATGCACATTTTAAATAGGTATTATAAATGAAAAGGTCTGATTGAATACTAACCATCCACTTTAAAAAAATAAAATAAAAAAATACTGCAGTTTTATGCTCAGTTTTATTTTCTTTCTTTATACCAGAATGGTCCGATCTGTAGGCTTTAAGCTGTTTGCTCAGCCCAGACAAAAGGCACAGCACCTGTTAATAATGAGTGTATCTCTTCCTTCTCCATGCAGGATTAGATTGCAGTAAGAACATATTTACATTTTTCCCCTGGAGCTTGAGTTACTTCATACCAGTCAAAGGCCTGGTTCAAACACTGAAATCAGCTCATAAATGAAACTCAGATTGATCAGAAACAAATCTTAAGTTTTGTAATACTGTAACAGAGATTCTGTGATAAGGAAGATCCAAAATGGCTAAAAACTGTGGGGAGGGGTTCTTTATCCAGAGGATCCAGCTAGAGAATGATTTTCTAGAAAAATAGAGTGTAATTGTTTTCTGTAAATGGTGCAAAATCTGTCTCTTGATGAAACCCTTCCTGCCATGATGCCTTACAATGCAAACATTCTTACCATCATCATCAACCCCCACCCACGGGCAGAGATTTCATTTCAAAGAGAACAAAACAATCAAGCTCCATACACACTATTATAAATCATGCTACTGGTATAGGTTAGATTGTGAAACATAATTGTTATGTAGAATCATAGAGAACAGTAATTTTGCCTTAAAATTTATGCAATATCTAGTACAAACCTCACTGGAATGAGCTTAATTAAGTCTTCCCAAATAAACCTCAGGCTTTAAAAACATCTGCACAAAACTGAGTCACAAAATGAGCCAGCTGTCCATGCAGGCCAGTATTCTGGCTTTTACTCTGAGCTGTGCTGGTTGCTGAGAAAAGAAAATACTCAGCAGGGCAAACAGAGCAAAGAGAAAACCTCCCCACCTTTCAGTAAGCACTGAACTCAAACATCTTTAACAAGAGAAAAAGCACTTAAAGTGATATGGATAAAGTGCAGACATTCTTCTCTTCAAAAACTGCTATTTGTCCAAAGCAAATGCCCATGGAAAAGGTGATTCTGACAAAATCACACAGAGAAAAACAATTCAGAAAAAAAAATTGAAAGTGAAATATTTCTTTTTAGATCTTTTAGGAAGATGTGCATTTCTTTTTCAGAATTTCTTCACCTCCTTTTTCTAACAACAGAAGGAACAGAATTGACTGATACTTTTGAGCAAAGTTTCTCTGTTATTTTAATGAGATCCTATTTTAGAATAGAAGAAGTGTAATTAAATCCCAAGAAAAAATAGCAACATCTGGGTTTTGGTCTACTTGAACTGTAGATGTCAAGTGTACTTAGCTCTTAAAACCACTGCTACACCTCTTATGTCTATAAACTTTCTCTATTTTTAATCTGGCTTTTTTAATAAAAAAATACATTATTAGGATGTTAGTCCTAATGTCCTTAGCAATGACTTAAGAAGAGAAGAGAAGAGAAACAGCATGTAGCAGTGATCCAGGCTCTCGCAGTGAAAGCTACATGTAGGGACTCTATCTGATTAAGATGCTATTCCATTAGCCATTTTGGAGAGGAAATCTCTTCATTATAATTTAAAAATCAGTGTCAAAAGCCATTCATCAAGATTTCTCTTCTAGTTTAGTTACTTATGCTCAACTTTATGTACACAAATCATCACTATTACTGTCAGAGCAGACGTGAGCTTCTGCAGCAATACTTGGCTTGAGAGTATTTATTTGAGTTTTGATCCAATTACTACCTAGACTGCATGTAATAACAGATGTCCTGGCTTGGTCCTACATTGCCTCATTCTGTATGTTCTGTAACAGCAAATGCCTCCACTTTGCATTTTTTTTCTCTCTCCAGAAAACCCAGCACTGTCCCTGGTCCTAGATGAACCAGCAAATTGCCTGTTTGATCCTGAATGCTGCAGAACACTGGAAATGGTGCTGGCCCAGCCTTTGACAAGAACAAATTTGCCAAAGTTTGGGTTAATTTTGAGGAACCCAGAGATTCGGCTGTGGTGGCATGCGAGCCCCAGCAGGTGACTGTTAATGACATTTTCCATTACACTGCAAGTTAAAAGTAAGCTGTGAGTTGTAACTCTCATTTTACAGCTAGTCAGAGTTGATGTTTTTAATATTCCTATTTTCCTAATTAGGTTTCAAAGATCAGAATACAGCTAGTGATGAAGTAGTTACTGTTAGAACTTTGCATTCAATGCAAATCAAAGGAGACAAACAATATCTGGGAAGGTGTTTTACAGATGATAAGAATGATAAGAATCATTGTCATTGCACACTGGTTTGATTCCAGAAATGTGCTGGGAAAAAACCTTCATCAGACAGTTTCCAGTAACTGCAGTTACACACAAGGCTTCTTAAATAACATTTCACATGTATTTCCAACTTAAATTCTTAAATCTAATAATAGTCTTTAAGCATTTCTGAGTGCAGTTGTGCCCACACAACTATGTCTAAACTTCTAAACTAGTTAATGTTTCATTCCCAGAAAAGACTGGCACAATCTTGATGGGTTTTGAAGCTCAGCTATAACGCAAAAATAGGGTACTTGTCTGGCATTCATCTGCTATCTGTCAGCCTCCACTTGTTTTCTAACACAGTTCATTTTCTACCTCTTGATAGAAATATAGAAGAGACAGGCAGAGAGAATGTCTATGCAGCAAGGGAGAATAGAAAAAGAATAAAAGACTTATTCACAATTATGCCAGGCTTCACTTGAGACAGCAAGTGAGAGCCTTGCTTGGAGGCTGATGACAGCATTCCCCTCCGTGACAACTCTCCAGTGAAGACTCTTCCAGGGGCCACAGACTTCCAGCACACAAAGATATCTGGAGTTTGCCAAATACTGTTTATGCCATAGCTAATGATTAATAACAACAGCGTGGTTGCTGATTTCAGTGTTAATGAAACAGAGCAATATTAGGTACTCCAGAAGCAGAAGCCTTGCTTCAAAAACAAAAAAAGATCTTGTGTGACCCCGAGCTAATACATGAGAATTTTCTTTGCAAATAAATTGACCTTTCTGGAGCTGGGTAGAAGTGATCAGAATTTTGAGATTAAAAGCAATAGAGAACACTGTACTATTACTGCTATACTGGCTGGTTTCTGAGTACTTTTTCTTCATCTTTCAAAAATTCATTTTAATAAAATATAATTCCAATTTCTTTTCACACTGCAAGATATTTATTGAGCTGGACACTTGTGCTGCAATGTGAAAATAAGAATACATAAGTTCCCTTTCCTTAGAAAGGTAAGTTAAGCTCAAAAAATCAGCTGTGCTATATTCCAGAACTTAAATTTGCTGGCTAAGAATTTTATATATCCAAATTGTCTAGGTGTTTTTCAAATGCTACTCTTGTAAACTTCTGTTGAAGATTTTATACACACAGGTGAAAAAAAACAGCTCTTGAAGATTTTAAAAGTTTTGAAGATTTGAAGGGACATTCAGGGCATTTGACTATACTTTTTTGGATACTCAATGAAATTCCTCATGGATCAGAGAAAGCAGCAAATGAACCAGTACTGCCATCAGCAAAGACCAGCAGGCTGCCAAGATGTTCCTCTGTACTTCCTCATATGGTTTGAAACATCACTCCTGACAACTTCAGACACTCAAATATTTGTGAGCAAGAAGAGCTTAATATGCATGAAATCATTCACCAAAAACAAAGGATAATTAACAGTATAGAAAAATAACTTTATTTACAAACTACCAGGGAACAGGCATTGTGTTCCAATTCTAACTAACACCCAAATATTTATTAAAACTATTGATGAATTAGACCACACTTACATGCAACAAAATACACCACATAAAGCAACATGTTTGTCACTATGAATGGGGGGGAGTTGAGGATCCAGGTTAGATGTTACAAATACATTGTGGAACATTTAAATAGCTCTAAAAGCCTTCCCAGGTAAAGGACAGGATGAATATCTCTGAGGAAAATCTGGTCTGTTGTAATGCAGGAGTCTTTTGTAATAAACCCTTGAGTTCCTTCAAACTTCATTTTATACTTAAAAATGCTAAAGCATTCAAGATACCTCAGCAAAATCATTTGATTAATATTACAAAGCTCAAAGTCATCAAAATTGGATTCACGAAATTAACAATTAAGTTATTTAAAGCAAATAAGCCTAACTGCATGGGTTTATAAGCTTCCCAGCTTATAACCCCAAAATTCTATCAGCAGTTTTATTACCATTTTCCATCTGTAAATTTATATCATGTTAGGAAGCTATTTCCTTCAAACTAAGTGGTTAGGGCTGAGGAATGTTCAATAGACCATAAACTTAGAAATCATTGTTCATACAACTGTTGTTTTTAAACAAAATTGCTGTCATTTATATAATTGCTATAAAACTCGAACTGTGCCAATTGGAAAGCAAGGAGCATTTGCTGAGTCTTAAGATCATTTAGTTGTTTTTAACTTGGCAGGCTCCTGGATGACATTGCTTAATGCAAACTTCACATAATTAAGAGTGGACAAGTTATCTTCTTTAAAAACCATAAAAACCACTTGCTCAGAATTCAAACTGTTTTGTTCAGTTAATTGCCTCTATTGGTCTCAAAACTAAAAAAAAAAAAAAAACACCCACCCACAAAAAACAACCCCCCCCAAAAAAAACCCCCAAAAAACAAACAAACAAACAAAACACACACACACACACACAAAAAAAAAAACCAAAAAAACAACAACAACAACAAAACCCCCCAAAACCAAAAAACAACCACCACCAAAACTCAAACCAGCAGTGTTCCATATTATCATGGTTTTCCCTTCTTTTATTTCCAATCATCCTACAAGGGCAAAACACAAGGGGAGCACTCCCTCTGATGCCTTGGGATGGCTGACCTGAAACAGAGACTGCACAGAGCCAGAGAATAAAGTAGGGATTTATTGAAAGGCCTTTAGGGCACACCTTGGGCAGGACAGGGCCTGACCAGGGCTACACCCAAGGTGGACCCAAAATGGTCAAAAAATGGCTGATGGGTCACCAGGTCTCACATTTTTATAAGTTTTGGTCCATTTCCATATTGGGGTTTAATTGTCCAATTCCAGCTCCAGGCTGTGAGGTCCCATCCTTCTTGTTCCTCCCTCCAGCCACCCTTGTTTGTGCTTTTGTGCCTGAAAGTTGTCCTTGGTGTGCAGCAGGACAAGGATTTGTTTTGTGTCCCTGCTGTGTGCAGAGAGCTGAGTGACACTGACTGTGAGGCTCAGAATTGCATCCTGCACCCCTGAAAAACACAAAAGCTCAAACTTACAGCATCACCCCTCTAAGTACAGACACTGCACTTGTGCCAGGCACTGGGGAGTTGCAGATGGCGATGGCTCTGTCCTGGCTGAGCAGTGACAGCACACACAGCTTTGCACCTGTGAATTCCCTGTCAGAGCACATCGAGGGCTCACTGGCAGGCTCTGAAGTGCAGGCTCTCCCTTTATCTGTGTCCTGTTCATTCCCCCTGAGCTCAGCTCTTTGCTAAAGGTTGGCTGCCAGGATTTCCAGCCCCCAGGTCTCCACAGCACACGCTCCTCACTCTTAACATGAACTGTGGAAACCTGGCAGGGATTCAGATTCACCAGCCTGGTCTGTGCTCACTGCAGGGATACACAAGGTGTGACCACAGTCCTCATCTCAGGGAAGTCTGAGACTGGGAGCCACCACTTCAGCTGAAGTGCTGAGCTCACAGACAGACAGACAGACAGACAGACAGATGTGTGACTTTTGTCTTGGTCTCTCTCACAGGCATCACTTAATTTATTAAATTAATTTAACCAACTCTTCATCCTAGCCTGCTGCTCCTACCTTGGATTCTTTTACTGTGTTTATATTCCAAGCAGAGAATTTATTAACGAACCGTTCATCTTGACTAATAAGGGAAAAAAAAAAAATAAAAAGGCACAGAGAGAATTTTTTGACATTTTTTCATATCTAAATGTAGATGTACAGATGCAGAAATGTTGCTTTGCATAAATTGTTGCAATAATTTAAAATACGTTGTCACTATTGATACGCTCATCATAAATGTTTTTAAAAAATCTAGAAAATTATAGAAAGAATATGGACATGATATTTATATCAAAATATGACATTATCAAAATAGTATCATAGGGAAGCATTGGTTCAAATATATAAATCTTACATATTGGATCTTTTTGTCATTGGTGATGAAGAATTTGGCTGGTGCTCCACAGCACTGTCCTAAGCATTGTATTGGCTGTTATTCCTAATGTCAACATGTCACCTGCTGTTGCAAAACATACTTAGAAGAAACCCCTGTATTTTTAGTCATTTAACATTGCAAACATTTTATCACAAACAGCAAACTGTCCAATCTTTTTCCAGATTGTCAGGGACCCGGGGTTTGCCATTTCCCAAATCATAACTGATGCTATGCCACTGCTCTCAGTGCAGTGAGGACACAGAGCTCCATTTTGTTTATAATTCTTAAAAAAAACCCCCAAAAGTTAGGGGTTAATAAATAGATGACCAAATAAGCTTCAAAGTATGCTGTTGTAGTAGGAACAGCAACCAAAATAAAGAAATCCAAACACAGGATGTTAAGCCAGTACAAGGACAGTATGGTGTTATCAGCCTCCTTCTCCTGGTGGTCAGCACAAGTGCTACCCCAAGACACTGCAAAACTCAGAGCAGCTTCTCACTTCTACAGGGTGGAGTTACTTACTCAAGAGAACTCTGCAGGACATTGCCTTCATATGTTATGTTTTCCTTATCAGTTAAGTGGAAGGAAAGGGCACTGTGAAAGAAGGTCCATCTAGCATGCAGTACAAAAATAGCTGCTCTGAAATGAGAAGTTTTAAAAAACAAATCAGACTTAGTTTCTCTCCAGATTTGTTTTAAATAGGTGTCTTGTTAGCCGTGTTCTTCATTGAGGCACTTGCAAACTGAAGTGAAAGGTTAATTTTGCCACACAGATCCTCTTGTTTCAAAATACATGTCTGGCTGTAGAAAGTCGGGCAGTAAATGAATAACATTTTTACAAGTCAGACTATTAATCCCTTGCTACCATTCTGAAAAATCCTACTCAGCTGAGCTGAGTGTGTGAACTCATTAGCTGTGTCACCAAAAACTTTTGCAGTGAAAAACATTTCAAATTCATGTTACTCTAAATTACGATGTATGTAAAGGTAATAGGGGTTTTTTTTGGCCATCTCTTTTTTAAGTCTTTAACATTTGGCTTTCAACATTCTGGAAATTCAACTTGGATTAGAGCAACTACTTGAACCAGAGTATAAATAATTAGTTAAATGCTCTTAATGCAAGTATTCATACTTCAAAAAATTAATGAGAAGTTTCATAAAGTATTTTGAACCTGCAGGAACACCCATTTTATTATCAGCAACAAATACATATATATATATGATGCCAGGCGTAAACAATCATAAACAGCTAGGAATTAGTGCAATAAACCCTAGTATGGTGTCATAAAGGGAAACACATTGGTTTATATCCTAAGCAGTACAAATCAAGCCCCCTGAGCACAGAGGTGGTTTGGATCACTCAGGTACATCAGCCCAGCAGTGCTGGCAGAGCAGAGCAGCTTGGGGGGCTCTGGGCCACAGCTCAGCCCAGTTCTCAGTGATGCTCATCATTCAGGACCCATGGGTGTGTCTCATCACTGTGATTACATGCAAAACACTCACGGAATATGAAGTACCAAGCAGGACAGCAGCTCACCCACATCCTTGGGGTGAATTGTAGAGAATGTTGCAATGTTGCTGCTAAGGCTGAGATGAACGGAACAAATGTGTGAACGACACCCCTGATTACCCCTCCAAACCCCTGGGTTTCAGACTTTACTTTGTTCCTGATAGAGGACACAATCTTAGTGCTCTGTGTGGATCATTGTGCACCAATATTTGTGCAATTAATTCTACCAAGACAAGCCAAGAGTTCAAATTTATAAATATTTACTTCTCACCTCATTGACTTTCTATTTATTCCTTTGGCGCTGCAATGGCTGGGGTTTTAACTCTCCTTTTCACTGCCTTTGCCTGAGCAGCTTTACTCATCATGCTGTACCAAGGTTGAAAGAGCATTACAGAAGGCTTCTAAGGGTAATAAATGGCTTTTCATTGACCTGAACAGCCTAAGTGTATAACAAGTGCATTCCTCTCTCCCAGCTAGAGCCCTGAACAGCTCATCATTCCTGGAATAAAAAAGGAGATAGAAGAAATTTTTCTTAAATGGTTTGGGTCAAATTTTAAAGACACTGGGATTGCCCTGCAGCTGTAAAATATTCCTTGTTCCTGGACAAGATAAAAAGTTTAACTTCTCCTAACGTGTTTGTGCAACATCCATGAGTGCACAGTGCAAATTCGAGGTAGTTGTTAGCAGGTATTATAAGAAGAAATTATTGTCAGCAAACCATCATTTACTCCAAACACAAAGACTACCTGTTCTACTCTGACATTTGACAAAAAATATTTCAATTGTCAGTGAAACAGACTAAAAAATGAAACTTCTACATGTAATGAAAGTCCATCTAAACCCATACTGGTGTTTTGGACATATCCTTTCCTTGTGCAATAGGATAAATCTTAGTAACTTTGGTAATAATAGGTTATTGAATGTCAAGAAGGGATGAAAAGGCAGTAATTTCTGCTTGAACTATTGCACAGCTAATTGTTACTGTGTGGTGTCTGGGGAATATCTTTACCAGAAATAAAATATAGACATAAAAGTCAGAGGGTGAGAAGGAATATTTCTTTTTGTCTGATTATGCATAATCTCATTAATCTTATATTAAACTCTTCTTCCTAAGGTAATGTTTAAAATATGAAACTGGCATTGCTACTGAGGAACGATGCAGAGGAGAAAAACCATCAGAGAAGTTCAAGTAAAGA
The DNA here is from genome assembly GCA_910950805.1 of Acrocephalus scirpaceus scirpaceus. Lineage (NCBI taxonomy): Eukaryota > Metazoa > Chordata > Aves > Passeriformes > Sylviidae > Acrocephalus > Acrocephalus scirpaceus. The sequence goes on from OU383785.1 coordinate 5,577,170, forward strand.
AACAACACTGATTTTGGAGCAAGTATTCCTGTAATGGTTACACAAATGGAGAGCATTATTTTTGGACATGATGAATTCTGCCATCTTTTCCCACTAATGCACTTATTGTAGTTACAAGGTACAAATCTTGTTGAAAGTGCACCAATTCTTTTAGAGAGTAGCAAGCCATGCCAATAACAACATCTGCTTAATAGAAAGGTCTAAGCTGAAGTTTGAGTATTTATTGCATAGAAAAAGCATCATTGTGAAATTGTTTCCAGCTTTTAACTGGCAGTTTTTTCTTTTCAGCGTTGAACTCCTTTTATTTTGCCATTTTAAAGGGCTCCAAATGGTCGCTGCTCTATTATGACTCACAAGGGAAAAATGCATGTTTGAATTATGAAGCTCAGCCATTCTCGAGGGAACTGTGTATGTATTACAAGAGTGGGTTTTCCACTGATTGATTGAAAACTATTGTTTCTGAGCTGCTGATTGCAGGATATGTCAATTTACAGACCCGCTAAAAGGTTTGCCACAAAATTATACATTGCATTTAAAATAAGCCCACAGTAAGTACTTTAATAAATTAGCATCAATATAATATTACAGAGTGGTTATATTGACACCGAAAATCGTATTTGTGAAGCTTTAAGGAAAAAAGTCTAGTGACTGTGTCAAGCTAAAAGGAAAAAAAATTCCATTTCTTTATCAAATGAGGAACAGAATTATTCCAGTGTTTCTACAGTCTGATCTTGACCTGTAACACTAAAGTCCTTTGTACTAAAAAGTAGAGTTTCAATGCAGAAAGCAAAACCACTCACCACATGTGTATTTCTTCTCTCAAAGTTGTCAGTTTACATTATATATCAACATTCATGTAACCCTACTCTGATCCTCATAATTCTTTGTAATCTGGAAAAGGAAAAATCTGATACCTTATTTTACAATGTAAATGTAGTAGGAAAAACTGGCATATATATTATCTAACTTCAAATATAGTTTTCAATTTAGAGTTTGGACAGAAGTACAAATAAGGCACAGTAGAAATAACCTTTGAAATTTATCAAAAGCATAGAAAAATGTACTAGCACTACATCTTCCCATGTGGTCAGTTTACAAAAAATCTTTTCGAATCTCTGGTTTTCAGTATTTTATAAGTTTGAATGATCTCAGCTTTACTAGGATGTAGTTTTTGGGCTGATGCTTTTAGCAAATATCCTGCACATGGTATTCACCTTGCTGTACATGCAGGAGGTTGGCAGCAGATAAAAAACTCAAAATGTCCTGTGACCATTTTTCACATTTTGTTAAAATGTTCTGATACAGCATTGTTAGCAAAGAGAACAGTGACATAATTCTCTCAGTGCTTTAGCTCATGGACTTTAAATGATTCTCTTGTTCAGCTTAGATAATACAAACTGGAAAAGGTCAGTTGGAGAAAACGAGAAAAGATTTGTAGGCCTAACAGAGAATAGGAGATGACATTCCCCATTTCAAGAAAAGAATAGAAGGTTCAAACTGTCCTTTGACTCATATATTTACCAATTTAATTTGATAAAAAGAGGGCAAAAAGATGGAGAATGTATCATTCAGGGAACTGGTGATGAGTTAAAGCTGCTCTTCATCTGCAGAAGCTACTTTTTAATAAAGAAGGTAGTGCACTTTCTTGTAGACTTTATAGAAAACACAGAATATGAAAATAAAGTGTAAAGAGAGAGTGAAAATCCATCTGAAATGCCAGCAAGGCTTGAAGAACTCAGTTTAAGTTGCACTGTACATTAAAAAAGAAATAGAAAAGCATATGGAATGCCAAGGATGCAAAGAAATCTGCATGAAAGCTATCAGATAAGAAATGGCATTTTATGACTAATTAACTTCTCTGACTAAAGCTGTTATATCAAAGTGCAAAGGAAGGCATTGCTGGAAATATCTTACAACAAAAATCCCAAGTTCAGGCACCACTGGTGCAGACTGTGAGTAGCTGGCAATGCTCCCCCAGGGCTTACTGAAGTATCTACAACAGCTCATCTCACATGGACGTGCCTCAAAAATGCTGAAATGTTGCTGTCACCTGTACCAAAAGATGAGAAGGAGACCAGGCCAATTGTAGGTGGTTTTCTTTCATCACAACACTACCTCTGTGAGAAAAAAACCCTGATTCCATGGATTTTTTAAATAGGGCCTCCATCATGTAAACAAAATACACTTGTGTAGTTGTATAGAATTTGGATTAATTACTCTCAGATTTCATAAACCCTTCACTTTTCAAAGATGGAGGGGCACTACAAACTAAGAAAGGTAACACCTAAAGTCAGCAGAACATGGCACCATTAAGTGCTCACCTACTATAAGTTCTACACTGTACAGTCTGCTTGGCTTGGCTGTACATACATATGGGCACATTTTTCCATTTCAGGGATTTTTTTAATATATATATATATATACAAACTTATTCTAGAGTTGGAGGATGACTACTGTTCAAAGTGAACTACGTGGAGGAAACAATCCCTTAATTTGCTACAGTAATTTGAGGGCTGATTCAAGAAAATCAAAGTCATATCTAGAAATGGCACAGCAGAGTATCTGTCTTTCATGTACCTTGTAAGCATTTTATTTTTCTTGATTGCTATACTGGTATTGCTGCTTGTTTCCAAGTTACAGAACACCATAGCTGGAAATTCATGAATTTCAAAACATTTACGGTTTCCTAAGCTTAGGCAGGGTTTTTGAATTTTACATCCAACTGTTTTCAAGGATTATTTTGTATTATGTTTTCTGCATAACAAATTTAGCTAACATCCTTGCACTTCTCTTGATCACATTGTAAAATAACCACAGTAGTTTAAATACAACTGTGGGAATAAATACATGAGATTTCCAGCCACCATCTGAGATAAATATTTGCATAATGTTTAGTAAAATCTCTACTGAAAAGACTAAGACCTCTTATCACTGTCCAGATGGAATCCTGAATTTATCAAAGCATACACACCTCTGCTGATATTAACTTACGTATTTAGAAAATCTAAAGCCAGTTTCTGTTCACTGAGGTTTTCTAGAAGTGAAAGGGCACTCCAGTGATCCTTAAAAATCATCAGAGACAGTTTCATCTCCAGGCAATGCTTAAAACTGTGATGTACTTCATTTTGCCATCTATGAGTGCAGTGTTAGAGACTTTAAATCTCTCTGGATGAAAATATGTTATTTTTTTTTAAGAAAAACATATAATTAATCTAATGTCAAAAGAAATAGTTCTTTAGGAAGTTGATAAAGACAACTGGTTTCTTCTGGAAAGTTTATTGAACATCTGATTACCTACCTAGCTATGTTATAGTCCCTCAACACTCACGAGACATCCAGCAGTAAAATAGGAGAGCATCTAACTCACTTATGAAGTCCCAAAAAAGAGTAAGCAAAAGAAAATGTGACTAAATGTCAAATCCATTGTTTGTCCTACCTCCTGCAGCTTCTGGAGATAACCTGTTCCATTAATAATGATAACCAACAATTGCATGTGTGCTGGGAAATATCCAAACTATTCCTTTTACTGCAGCAGCACATTCCATTTCCAGACAGAAAAAAATTATATCCTTAATGTTAAAGGAACAGAGGACAATTTTTTTATTTCATTCTCATAACAGATTTCCTTGGTTAAATTCCTCTGGTGGCAGTGGGTCTGTTGATTCCCTGCTGTATCCAACAGCTCCTACTTCAGTGAAAAGTCAGTCAGGAAGCCAGGCTACTACTGGAGTATTTACTACTTTCTATGGATAATATTGAGAAAAAGAGCAGGTGCAAGCAGAGTGTATTTAGTATTGATTTATGTCAACTAATGTTTTGGGAATAATTATTGTCTTTTTAAGACTGAACATACCTCCGGAAGGGGAGGGCAAAGAGTTAAGAAAGGGACTAAATAACATCTAATTAAAAGCCTTCATAAATATTGCATAGAAAGGACCAGAGTGCTGACCAGTTTGGTCTTGGCCCATTTTTTCTGTAAATATTTGGGTACTTGACTCTGTAAACCTTAATGTTTTTAAGAGTGGCACACATTTGCACGTGGAAGGACTGCAGTGATGGGTAATCCCAGCGTCAATTACAATGGCAGGAATTGTTTCTTTTACTGTGTTCACACCCCACAGTGCCAAGGACAACATCACTGCTCAGGATGGAGAGAGATAAGATCACAGCCAAAGGCTACAGAAATAGGGATGGCAGAAGATTCCTTCTCTAGGATGGAATTCAAAGCTAATGAAATGTAAAGCTTAACCCCCCCATCAATTTTGCAAACAGGTGCAGCAGAATTTACAAAAGCGTACCTTTGTACATTTTTATTTTTCCTTTCAAAGCTTGTAAAATATATTTTGATACAGAATTTTATTTTGGACTAAGTGAAAGGATGTAAATGGTTCTGTTTTAAACACTGTATTTGAAAATTACACCCTGTAGCACAGTTAAATAGGATATTCTATCATAATGATTAAGTCACATGTCACATTTATTTATCACTGGTAAAAACCAATCACACAAGATGCAGAGCTGAGGCCCAGGATTCTTTTATAAAGAGAGCAGCAAGACTGACCTCACCAGGTAATGAGACTTTCTCTGTACAGACTTCCAGAAGTTTGCATCCTATTCACTCACCTCAAATAATTTTATCTGGGATTTTATCTGATTTTATCTGATTTTTATCTGACTGATTTTATCACTGAAACAATTTGACAGTTCAGTTTCACCAGGGCAACTTGGACATATTTTGACCTTGGACTATATATATCAAAAATAATGCAACAGACTCAAATTAAAATAAAGTCTACTTCCCTTTTGAGTTCAGCATTGCAAATAGTTATATTGTTATGTGGCTCCAGGTGAAAAAAACATCTAAAACGGTATCATTATTTCATTTTATAAAAGCTACAGATAGAATATATGCAATCCAGAAATGCATGTATGTACATATAAGTGTGTATGTGTAAGCATAAATACCTAACAGAAATGGACAAGAGCCAATCAATCAAGCAGTGCTGGTTTTGGAGCCCCTTCCCAGTTTCCTGGTTGCAGGAACAGTTTAGGCTCTTGCAGGTCCCTGGAGGTACATTCTCCAGACATTCTCATCCATATGGAATTATTTACCCTCCTGACTGTTCTCTCAACTAAGTGAGTGTGTCAAGTGATAAACCTCAGCAACATTCACTCTTGTTAGAAGCACAGTTTCATGGGTCTGGTTTAGGGAAGCACTGTCCCAGAGCTGAGCTGGTTCCCCTGGGATGGTGACCCTCACTGTCCCAGAGCTGGGGTGATCCCCCTGGGATGGTGACCCTCACTGTCCCAGAGCTGGGGTGATCCCCCTGGGATGGTGACCCTCACTGTCCCATAGCTGGGGTGATCCCCCTGGGATGGTGACCCTTGCTGTCCCAGAGCTGGGGTGATCCCCCTGGGATGGTGACCCTTGCTGTCCCAGAGCTGGGGTGAGCCCCCTGGGATGGTGACCCTCACTGTCCCATAGCTGGGGTGAGCCCCCTGGGATGGTGACCCTCGCTGTCCCAGAGCTGGGGTGATCCCCCTGGGATGGTGACCCTCACTGTCCCAGAGCTGGGGTGATCCCCCTGGGATGGTGACCCTCACTGTCCCATAGCTGGGGTGATCCCCCTGGGATGGTGACCCTCACTGTCCCGGGAGCTGGCAGCAGAGGAGCAGCCCGGTGCCTTTGAAGAGGAGCTCTCAATCGCTGATGCCATGCAGGAGGGCAGGCTGCAGCCTGCAGGGTGTGTTCAGCTCAGCACTGCAGAGGAAGGGAGAAGCCACTGCAGCCAGGGCTGAGCATTCCTGTGCTGCCCTGTCCCCACCAGGCACAGGCTGGAATCTGTGAGACCAGCCAACACAACCAGCAGAGCCGATCTCACCGAGGCATGTGAGCTTTCTGTGAGCAGGCAGGCACACACATCCCACTGCCCTGACACTCCTGACACTCCTGCAGTGCTGCCAAGGTCAGAGGCTTTGCAGTCCATGTGCACAGGGCACTTTCACCTGCCTTAATGAGAGAATTCCTGCTCAGTCATAGCTGCATGCAGAACTTACTTCCAGGTCAGGAGCAAATCACACAAAACTATTTTTTTTTTCTTTTATTTATTTACTCAAGTCAATAGATTTTTCCAGTGACTTAAATCAGGCCCAAAATATATAAGGCTGAAGGAAATGGATTTAAGCCTGTTATGATCTGAGGCTTAAATAACATTTTTTTCAGAAGAAAGTTTGGGTTTTTGGAAAATGTAAAGCTCAACAGAAAGTTCTACTCCTTCAAAAACTGTGAAATTTGTTGAAGTTCCCTCTTTCTGAACAAAGAGGGGTTCTGGGTGTCTTTAGAAGCCGAAAGGTGTCTCCAATAAAACGCAGGTGCAGATCACCCTGGGCAGCACAGCATGTGCATTTACCCCCACAGATCCACGTGATGAGCCTGGAGCAGCAGCTGTGAGCCTGCAATGCCTTGCACAGGGCTGGATTTGTCATTAGAGTCGTTTCCAGAATTATGATTTGTACAAGGATGTGCTGGCTTGCACAGGGGACAAGATCAATACAGTGACATTTTGTCCAAGAGGTGACTGTGCTCAAGGAGGTTGGGCAGATGCACTGTCACAGTGCTTCCAACCCTGCTAATAACCCCTTCCAGGAGTAAGCCTGGCTGGGTTCCCTGGTCTCTCTACCTCCACAGCACAGTTAGAGTGCAGTCTGGGTAATGTGCATGCCTCTAAACAGTTTCTGTTTTACCAATGAATATTTGTAAAACCAATGTGTGAAGCCTTTCTGCTGCAGACACTAGCTGATCCCTGTGACATCTGATTTCATATGACTGCAATCAATCATTTATGTGCCCTTATCACGTATCATTTTCTTTCCTGCCTTCCCCCACTGAACTTAAACCCTGACCTCTTTTCAAACTGCTGCAACATTTTCATTTGGTGCTATGAGCAATCTCAGAGCCATTGCCACTGTTTGAAGATAGCAGCATTACTCATTACCTCTCTTCATGTTCGACATTAAAATGTATTTTTGGACACTCAACAGCTTATTGTTTAAATTAATCATGGACAGATATACTGACATCCTTTTTTCCCTTTGTTTCACTGAGCTGAACTTCCTTTGATTCATGTGCTAATGGAAACAAACGATATAATCCACAATGAATAATTTTGCTCTGCTTGAGATGTGCAAGCAATAATAAAAAAGTAAACACAAGTTATCAGAATTCCTTGTAAATGCTACAACTGCTTTCTTTGTAATGACAACAGATATTTATCTGCTGCCTACTTTTCATTTATATGCAACATAATGAAGCAAGTGAAAGAGTGTTTCCTTTCGAAAACAAAAATTTCAGGATTAACAATTCATACCAAACCATGGCTGATCATTTTCACTCTGTGTATCAGCATTGTCTATCAGCAGGTTAAAGAAACTTCATTTAAAATTCTCCTCTGCCTGTCACTTACACTTGCATGATGCAGATTTTTGCAGTAGGAGGATTTTCAGAGTCATGTTTATCCATATATGACTCAGATCTAATTTATATCTAATTTTATATCTAGAGTGAGGTAGAAAGGGGCTTTTCTAGGGTAAGAATATATACAAGAGTTTTTATATTTCACTAGAAACACTATTAAAAAAACAAAGCTCAGAGAAGTCAGAGCCTGTTACAATAATACAACTCCCTCACTTCAGGGTGAGAGTAAAAAGGGGATATTGGCAGCAGCCAACGATAGTTCCCATTCCTGCAAAGGCCCACGCTGGAGAATTCTTCAAAAAATACTAATAAATAGCAAGTATCATGAACCTTAATGTCCTATGGTAACAAATATGGCTGAGAGAGATGTTAACCCTCTTAACATTATATCAGCATTTGTTCAGGGGGGCACCAAGAAATCCAGACTTGATCATTGAAGGCTGTTGAAGAAGATGCTGTGCCCTGGAATTCAAACAAGATTTAAACAAGTGCTGGTGCATCAGGTCCTTTTGTCCCTGGTCTTACTCACCAGTACAGCAAAGGCAAATAACTGCAGGCAAATAGGAAGGGGCAGGTGGGGATAATAATTTTTTGAATCCTCGCAGTTATATTTTTCAGTTCCCCGATTTTCACCCAAAGACCTGGTTTTTAAAACAGCACGGCCAAGAGAGCTTGGACATCTTCCTAACCTGTGCCCTCAAGGCACAGGGACCAGCCTGGTGACTTTGTTCCCCCAGATTCACACTTCATCCAGCCTTCCCATCTTTTCAACCTCCCCAAGCAGGACTTAGATTGCTGCCAGAAATCCTGCTCACATTGCTATTTCATGAAAGAAACTTTTTTTTGTCACGTGTATTTGCTGTCTAATTCACTGTCTAAAAACTATTCAAAGTGCACTTGACCATGGAGAGTGAAAAATGCAATCTAATGTTTGGCCAAAGAATGCCTCTTCCTCCCTCTCGCTCATTTTTTATTTTGCAATATCAAACCATTCTTCATATTTAAATGAAGCAGATTATTACCTCAAATCAAACAAAAACACTCAAGTCATAATTATAAATTAATGAGTCTAAAACAAGAGCTTGAAAAAGAAGCATTTAAGTGGTAGACAAATATTCTTGAATAGTAAGATATGCTCCACTTATTCCAATCAAAATGCTTCATAAATCTGTTTAATATTCACAGGAAAGCATACAGAAATAAAACCAAGTGTTTTGGTGAGCATGTATAAAAGGAAGAAAACATGCTGCCCAGGGAAGGGGAATAAACAAAAAGTAATCTATGTCAACTAACAAAAACTGATTTATATTCCCAGTCTGAGAAAACGATCAGAGAGAAACCAAAATAAGATTGTTTGACCTATGTACCAGTCATAGCATATGCTTTAAAGAGGGGAAAAAAAATAAAAATGAATGCAATGTATCCCTTATTACCTTCCTTTGCTTTGATATGTCCAGAGAGAAGATGTATGAGATACATTTCTGAAGCTGAATTTTTCACAAACAGTTTGACAAATTAAACAATCACAGAAATATAAGATTTCCATGATCTCAGGTAGAATTCTCCAGAAGTGATATATTGTTCTCATTAGAGTTTTAAAAACAGTTTTGTGTACAAAAATAGATGCTCAAGAAGAGGAAAGAAAACAAAAAATGTTATATAGTAGGGGTTTTTTTTCCCTTCTGCATATGAAGTGAAGTAATAAACCTTTCCAAGTTTTCTAAAAATTTTGTGGAGTTCTGAGAGAACAACCTTCAGGAAGACATTCTTGCAGTTGTATTTGCTCCAGCATGGTCCAGAGTGATACATGATATTCTCAGAGATTAGATTCAAGAATATTAGCTTCCACATTTAACACTTTTGTTTTGCATGTGATAATATTCTTCCAACTTCTTCCATAGGTCTGGATTTTAAAATGAAGCAAAAACCCCTAAAAAAGCCTCTGTTAATTTTTAGTTCCTTCAGTCTTGGGATTTTTTAGCAGACTTGGTTTTGGAGGGGATATGATTACCTATTCTGGAACACCTGACCCATTTTTCAGATTCTACAATCTCTCATCATGTGTGAAAAGTCATTGCTACCATCTTTGTTAGGTGGTGCAAGAAACTGGAAAAATGACTTCAAGGAAAGTGTGCTCCTAATTTCAGTAAGTTAGAATGAAAGAAATGAAAAAAGAATCTGCCCTTTAAATCCCCAATGAGAACAGTTTGTATAAAGTAACAACATGGTTATTTCCTTACAGAAATATCATTCATGTCAATTGGACCTACATTTCCCAACGTTAATCAGAATGCAGATCTTCACTCATCTATTGTTCCAGTAAACTATATAAAATCCTCTTCCAAACTATATGAAAATCTCTTAGAAGATTACAGATAGAAAGCTAGACTTGAAGACAAGCACAAAAAATATACAAAAACATAGATTTCCATTACAAGATCCTGAAACTATCCCTTTTTTTTATTATTATTTTTTTTTAAACTTTGGAAGAACATGTTACACTTGTACCATATTTAGAGTTTTGGTTTTCCATTTAAGAAAACGTCCTATGATATAAAGTCCAAAAATGGCTAAACAGTGAAAAACATTGAAGTATCTTTCTCTTCTAGCATTCATCAAGGAAAAAAAATCAGGTATCACAAGACTACAAGAAAATAATGTTTCATTTTCTCCTTGATTTAGTTTGTAGAAAATAGGTTTTTTTCTAGTGGCCAAGTAAGAACTTTGAGTGCAAGAGAGAGAACAATACTGATACATTCCCAATAAATCAACAGGTTGAATATTTTAGTACCCCAGTAGCACAAAGTGAATAATTGATTGATTTGTGCTTGTTCTCCTGCTTAACCTAAAAAAACATAAGCCCTCCAATCATCAGAGGTACTTAGAAAGTGAAACGTTTTTCCTTCATTCACAAATGTACAGGGCTTTTCATTAATATAAAATACAGGGCTGTATTTAATTAAGTGCATTGCAATTTTATTTTTGATTGCACGTAATTGTATTCCAACACAAAATATCATTCTGACATAAAGATTCAAAGCAGTTCAATCATGTCCAAATGAAATATTTGGATTTAAATTCGCCCTCCCCACTTTGCTTTCTTTTTTCTTCTTTTTTTTCTTTTTAAAAGAAAGCAATTTTTTAAGTGCTATTATTTAAATTGATTATATTAGCCTTGGCAAAAATACTTTTCTTTGAAATTTGTATTGAGTTATATATCTGAGACATCTGTAGATTTATAGGAATACTAGGATCCCAAACACATATAAACTTCTGTGTTTAAAGTAATTGTATGTAGTAATTGTATGAAGTAATGTATATAGTTATGAAGCATGAAGTAATTGTATACAGTAATTGTATGAAGTAATGGTAATCTGCAAGTGTCTGTGCTGATTTTAGCTAATCTGTGAATCCTGAGTTTCCTCTAATTCAGTGTATTAATTTATAACTGCCCACTTTACTTAACCTTTCCCTCTTTGTTCTCTGACAGAAAACTGTCCCCTGTGCCTGATCATAGTGAGATAATATTAACCCTAAAATAAAGTTCACTTCAGCTTTACTCCGACTAGCCTCTGCCTCTGCCTCAGTTTCAGGCATCAAAGGAAGCCTTCAAATCAAAGTCCTTACTACTGAGGGCCACTTAGAGACAATAAAGTTTGGGGAAAACTCTTATCATTCAATACTGGACGTATTCAGCCTTTCAGAAAGGCTTTCCTTTCACCAAGAGGTGATCAGCATGCCCAAGCTGGGGAGGGAAGCCTCTGGGAGGCAGGAGGCAGCATGCACAAACTGTCCAAGTGAAGAAAAAGGAGCAATATGTTCTGGCCACTGAAACAGGAAAAACCCACAACAAAGCAAACAAAAAAACCCAGAGAGAACTTTCTCTAAGGGGAGTGAAAAGAAAACATGAGAAAGGTCAGTATCATTACGGCACCATTAAGGCCTTTTTAAGGCACAGTGGAGCTCACACACTGTGCATGGCCCTGCCCCAAAATACTCAAAGTTTACAGAGCTCTAAAGCCCAAGACACAGATTCATAGATAGAAAAGGAAGGAAAGGTCCACTAAAAAAGGCTCAGCAAAGCCTTTTTTACCACTACCTTCTGCTGGGAGCTACAGCTGCTGCGGGGTGGTACTGCCATGGGCTGCTTCTCCTCTCACCTTCCACCCAGAGCAGCACTGGAGACAAAAACTGGAGATCTTACCCCTAAAATAGTCATAGCTGTAACAGATACTAAAATTACCTTTCCACAATTTCTGTCGTCATTTGTTTCATTTCACTTTACAATTTTCCTTTAAAATTAAGTGTTTTGTCACCTGAATTAGTGTTTTCAGGTAATGAATGTGAGGAGAAATTTGGAGGTCTCAGTTCTAATGCAATCACTTTTCAGCAAACAACTTTATAAGCTATTTTTTCAGGGAATCTTTATTTCTATGGCTTAGACCTGACCACGTTTATTAATGACTGTAATTATGCAGATTATAGGTGCAATACCCAAACATATAAACAGAAACATTTTACAGTTACAGCCAAATGCAAGTCTCCAATTCAAAATCCTGTTGCCTGTTACCCTGTACCATTCAGCTCTTCTCACTAAGTGCTCTAATCTGTGATCAGATCCTGTGAGAGTAATATTGATAGACACGCTCTTTGGCTGTTTAATGACACTTGCATAATTGGAGACACAGAGATTTAAGTGAAGGAGAAAGAATGATTGATTTCAACTCACTATTTGCCTTGCACTTGCCAGGGCATGGGGTGGTCAGCTCTGCTTGGTTTTGGTAGAATCTGCCTGAGTTACACAGTTCACAGCACAGCTGCTGTTCTGGATCACCTGGGTCCCAGCAGAGGAACCAACTCTGGTTTTACCTTCACAGACTATCACTAAGGTGCCCTAACAATATTAATTTCTGTATTTTTAAATAAATTTATTCCGCATTTACTCCTAACTCCCAATCTCAACCACTTTGGTGTGATTCCTTTGTAAAGCTGCTCATATCTGTTACATGAGGAGTATTAGGACTATGAAAAACCCAATTTGTTCAGTCTACATCAACTTTTAAACACACTCCAGACTGGTTCACCTCTTTCCCCCTTCATTTTTCTCTGGTAAATCCTAATCAGAAAAAGGCCATCACTAAGGTCTAGAGAGAATATCAGAGTGACAGTGTGACTCAAGGAGGTACCTGCACTGAAGATATCTCCCACATACTAAATCAGCACTAATTCATTCTTTCATCACTGTAAGCTGATGAATATTCTCTCAAGAATTTGAATGTCACTGTCAAGTAAATAATGATAAAAGGGCAGCTATATTTAGAGTATCACAAATATATAGCTTCAGAGCTAAGGCTCTGCATTTTACACAATACCAAATAATCAGTAGCAGTCTCCTGCATATTTCAGGCAAATACCACACAGAAGTTAAGAGTGTAAAAATTTGAAACCATGTCAAGGTTCCCTATAATTCTACAAGTAACATTTAATGATACAGTTTTCTGAAATTACTAACTTTAACATTTGTGGCTTAAAGCATTCATATTAGGTATTCACAGCAAAAAAAAACCCCAACATTTTATATATAATATACCTAAAATGAGAAGCACTGGAGGGCTGACTTCTATTTGGTGCTTTTAAGGGGGGGAACTACAAAACACTTGTGAGAGGGGCAGATATTCTGATACATGCAACAGCTGCTTATCTGAAATGTAAAGGCTGAGTAATTGTGCTACAAGGGAAAAAACCAACAAAACAACACAACCCAAACAACAACTTCAAGAAGGAAAATACCTGTTCTCTGAAAAGTGTGAAAAGAACAAAAGTACAATTCCCTGTGTAAGGTGGATTTTCTGTTCTCTTTATATTTGAGATAATTTCTGTAATAGAATGATGTTTCCATGCATGTCACATAAACACCCCAGAGTTATTGCTCAAATGATCTCCTCAGAGATATTTGAATGTTGTCTACTTCTCCAGTCAATTGCAGTTCTGATGTTCCACACTGTTACCCCACTTGGATTCCATTAACACCTAATTTACAAGCATAAACCATGTAAATGGTTGGAGCAGATGCAGAAAAATAATTATAATTTGGGCTGAAGTCTTCATTTCCCAACCTAATTCAGTAACAATAAAATTCTCTCTCTAAAGAGTAGACAGGAAGACTTTAGGCACAAACCCAACTAAATAAATGGTTACAGCCCTGGGCATTTAATTTCTGGAAGCAGCCCATGAATGGAAAAGCAATGTCCCAAATTATGAGACAAGCAATGCAGGACATTGTTCTCTAGATAAGGATTACAATGATAAAATAGTTATGGAATAGGAAATTCTTAGTATCTCCAATAAAATTTTTACTCATAGCTTAAAAATACCCAATATTGGGTATTTAAGTTTCCTGGGTGCTGAAGAAATTTTCCACTAGGTCCTACCTCAATCTACAGATCAAGAAGCTCTTTCTCTTTTTGAGTTGATTTTGTGCAAGAACTTAAGATCACTTATCTCATAAAACCCAGCACAAAGCACAGAGAGTTCTGCTGATGGCACCTGGTAAGGAAAGGACAGGGTAACCTCCCAGTGAGTCAGCCCTGATCTCTGGAATCACTCCCAGGTAGTGTCCAGAGGCAAACACTTGGGTGGTGGAACAAATGCTGTCTCATCTGTATTAACCTCCTTCTGGCAATGAGCCTGAACTTCTGTAACCCAAACTTGTACTGACATTTATCCATCCACTCCACATTTTCACCACAGCCCTTTCTTGGCCCTGTTTTGTGCCAGTGCACACCCAGCACTGCACTGCACTAGCCAAGTGCCAAAGGTCACTGTCAGGACATGAGCTCATGAGTTTTAGGCAGAGAAGAGATGCTGCCAGCCTCACCCCAGGGTACACAAACCACATGAACCACGGGACAAACCAAGAGCACGTGAAGAAAGGAAATGCTATAGTTATGTAAATGCTGCAAAAGTAGCTCATAATCTCTGCACGTAAAGCTTTACTGGTTTATTATTTACATTAATAACAATGGTCATTGATGATTAGCTAATTAAAAGAACAGAACTAAATTAAATTAGTAAAAACTTCCACAAACTTTTAAAGGATTATATATTTTTATTTTATTTTTATTTTATTCAAAAACTCTTGTATACTTGCACATTGATTTAATGGATTCATTCATGTGTGTCACTACACCTAGAAGCCTCATGTACCATTTTCACAAAAATCCTGATAATTAGTACCAGGATTCTTATTTGATGACAATGAAAATATACCAAGAATCAAAAAATTTGCTACAAACTACCCACAATCAATTAATGAAGTTTAAATCTTAGACCATAATGTCCTGCTTATGCTTATTTCACAGACAGAAATGCTAAATTACTGTTTACATTATTTGTGATACACTATCCGTGTAATTTCAACAATAGTGACTTTTATCTATTTCCTAAATTGCAGGGAAAATTAAATATTCAATATTTTCTATTTCAGAAATATAATTGCTAACACAAAAGACCTTGTACTGCATTTCATACTGCCCAAAGTCTTGAGGGGGATATTCAGAACCCCTTGCATTTTTCAGAAGACCCTGAATTTTAAAAATCTCTCAGGCTAATTGAGGATAAGCAAACTGAAACACTATAAGAATAAAACAGAAGAGAGGATCTGGGTAGATCCATAAAAACACATTTGCACACTGAAAGCTCAGAGTCCGCACCTGCAAAATCTCTTGTTCCAAGACAATCAGTATTTATAGGGCACTGTGTATGTCACTTGAAGCCAGTTTAACCTTTCTAAGGAAACACAAAACTCATAATTCTAGCATTTTTGTGTGTTGACTCCTTAGTGCTTTGAGCAGTTTAAAGAGACTGCCACAGATCAGTGAATTAACGCTGATCTCTTTCTTAATGAATTAATGGTGATCTCTTTTCTAAGAACAATATGAAAAAATATTTCAGAAACAAAAAATCCCTAAAATTTGGCTTTCCCAAACTACCATTTTATTCCTACAACTTGTGGGGCATCTCCCAGTGGTGCAGTTTGAGAGAACTGGCCAACACTCAACAGGGTATTGCCTGTGCCCCCTGTTCACTGGCATGGAAAAGCAGGAGCCAGGAGTCTCTAAAAGCAGAGATTTATAATGCACACAGAGGCCACAGAACCTGCAAGGAGTGGCACCACTCAGCCTGACACCCTTGTGTGAACTGCTGTACTTCATTTGACTGACATACTTTATGTGACGGTGACATCATGGAGAGAAGTCAAAACAAGTGCAGCCAGCTTGGATAAAGAGAGAAAACACTCAGAGAATTCAAACTCATGAACTTGAGCACCAATCACCATAAGTACATGAAATACCACTGTAAGCAGCACACTTGAGCAGAAAAATGGAACTGTGGCACATCAGTCCTCTTCCATGACCCAGAGAACCCTGAGCACAAAAGATAGAGAACTGAGTTGGGGCATGTGAAATTGAAAAGTTTTATTCAGAGATGGCCTTGAATCTCCAGCTTTCAACAGCTCAGAAAAGTTAGGTTATCTCTCTTTCTCTAATAGAATGTATTTTTTGGTTACTTATGCAAATCTTCTGTGCACGAAGGTGCCTGGTTGAAACTTCCACAAGTGCAAGTAGGGAGCTGTCATCATGATCGGTGGGGAAGTCAGTATTTTGAATATTCACTATTTACAATTAAAAAAATTACAGTAGGAAAAAAAGATATTGACTGCTGGCTACCAACATGTTAGCATGTATTTTTCAGAAGATTTTATCCTAATTTAGAATAATCACACACAAAATTAAATCTTGAAAACTTCTACAGATTGTAAAAATTGGTTCCCAAATCTGTGTTTTCTTTAAACTGAATTTCATTTTGTATCAGCTCAAAACCATACAGCAATGCAATACCATTACATGGATCCTTAGACAGAGACTGTAATTAGCCTTTATTGATTATATAATTACTTTTAACTTCCTACTGTATTTTCTCCTGCCTTCATCTCTCTTTCTTAGTGATTTCTACACATTTCTTGAAGTATCCTTTTAGCTTTACCTCCTGACATTAGCTACTAGAAAAGCTTTTATTTCTGTAGGCGTTTAACATAGAATATTCTCTTGTTCACACCATCATTTATGTCACCTGAATGGATGTTTCTGTTGGGCTCAGATCCTTCTGCATGTCCCCAGAGCTCCTGGACACCTCAAGGATTCCAGGGAGCTGCTGGCAGTGCAGAACTCCCTGGTGCTGCTGCTGAGGAGGGAGCAGGTGCCAGGAGTGTGCCCATGGCTTCCTTGTCCCAGGGAGCCCAAAGCAGATACAGCACTCAAATTGTGGTCTCAAAAGTGTGAAATAGAGGGGGAAGATGACTCCTCTGAAGCTGCTGGCTGCACTCTTGGTAATGTGGCACAGTATGGGGTCGGCCTTCCTCACTGCAATATCATCTCTGTTGTATTATATGATCTCACACAGCCTTTCCAGGGAAGAGTTCCTGCTGAGCATAAAAGACTCAACTATTCCCTCACAGCATTGCTATAGCAATCAGTTTGTTTGATTTTGGCAGTTCTGAACATTCCAGGAGATAAAGAAATGTCAGTAATCCAAAAAGAAATTGTGGCTAGAGTCGAGGAGACAATGAAGGTTGCATAATAACCTGCCTTACTTCACCAAACAATTCAAAACATGATTGAATTTTTTTGGATACTACAAGTAAAAAATTGCAATGGTCCTGAAAGCTACTCTATGACTGGATGCAGTAACTTCTGTTGTTTCAGATACTCGTTACTTACAATAGAGACTATTGTAATTGTTCTGTGACAAACTTTTTTCTCCCACCTAATCCTTGTATTGCTTTTCTAACGTCCATGTGGTATCAATCTACTGCAATATTTTGGAAGCCACACTTCAGCACTGTGCTGGAGTGAAATCCATTTTCTGATAGACTTTCTGTGCTCCATGGATCTGTGTAGATTATTTTGCTATCTAATTTATGCAATCTAAACAGATTTATGCAATACTATTGCATCACTGGCATCTATTTGACAATTGATGTATTTGGTCTTTAATGACTGCAGCAAGAGGCAATAATTCAAGTTTGTTTAAATGATTCTGAGTTGAAGAAGATGCAAGTATTTCTAATATTGACAAAATGGAACAGCTATCAGCTCAAATTGGTTTGGTACATGGTACAATGAATTCATGGGAATTACCTGAATTATTTAAGTCAACATCAAAGCTCCATAGCCTAATTTTTATATTCCAAAATTCTGTTTCACTCAGATAGTCTTTAATTTTTAAAAAAATAATTTTTACAAACTTATCTATTAATATCGCAAATTTATTTGCAGTAAAGAGAAAACAGGATAAGAGCTAAAGTAAAGCTGAAGTAGATGTTATGAATAACTTGTGGGATCAGAGCAGGGAGAACAGAATTTAACTAAGTAACATAGTTTATAAAGTAAAACATATGGGTTATTCTTACCTCTATATCAGATTTTTTTCCCCTTTTTCTTATTTTTTCCCAGAGTTTGTTTCTGAATGATTAGCTATGGTGACAAATATTGTTTCCCTTGAGTGGGACATTACTTATGGTTTTACCATCCATGTAATACAAGAAAAGAACTTACTCTAGGAAAAAAAGCAGCAAAAAAATGAGGCAAGAAAGCTCAAGTAGACCATCCACAATTTAATAATTACATTCTTTTCCAACAGAAAAAAGAACATGTCACTGCTACCTAAAGTTGCAGGTGCATCCTCACAACCTGAAGAGAATGCAAAGAGCAGATACAACACCCATCAAGGACCACAGTTTTATATTTTCTCTCTGTGCTTCCCCCTAGCTAATTATTTAAACAGGAGTATCAATATGCACATGCCTCCTCTGAGGGGACCATTGTTGTGTGAGACAGTCACCATCTGCATCCTTACTCCAACATCCCCTCCCTTACCACAATTAGCACATGAACAGGCAAAATTACCAGGTCATATTCCTGAAGGAGAAAGTAACAGCAAAAACTGGAATAATTTCTGGCTGGTTTCAGCCAGTGTTTAAGGTACCCTATATTACTCTAACAAATGCTATGGAAGTTTGCCTGGATGAGAAACAGCAGGAACTTCCACTCAGTGTCACTTTCTGGACCCAGAAAATGCCTCTCCCTGGCACTTTACAGCAGAGTTCATGGATATCAGCATATGCAATGTCATGCATCTCTGCATGGCACAGCACAACTTCTCACATCAATTTCCAGCCTTCGAATGGGATTGGTAGAGATATTTGAACCAATTCCTACTGCTCTGGGAAAAAGGATAACTGGCAAGATTGTTCTGCTCATTTTCCATTTAGGCCTGAAATATTAATAGCTCACATACATGGCAGTGGATTGTTAATGAGAGCAGAGTACAGTATTTTGAATGGCCACCTACATATTTAACTCATACTCCAGACTACAGAGTCAGAACTTCTTTATGGGTGCTGCTCTTTTGTTATTAAAAATTAATTCCATTTTTATTTAGGCAAAGAGTGCAATGCCATTAGTATTATCTGCACATGGTGTGCCTTTGGGCTTGGAAAAGCAGGGAGGGAAGAAAAGTTAACTTTCATGAGCACTTCCTCAATTTCTTTTCAGTAGTTGCACTGCAGCATGCACACAGTGACACACTGGGTGTGGTCCTGCCCTTCTCGAATACAAACATGGCTCTAGTTGGCAAATATATGCCAAATTCCCTCAGAAACATCACCCTAAAGCGAAGACTTCCAAACCAGGTGCACCCATCTCTAAAAATCAGCCAACCTTGCCTGACAAAGGCATGAACCTGGATTATCCTCGCTTTGTTAATTAGAGTGTCATTTAGGGATCACGACTCATCTCTTTCCCTGCCATCACCTATTAAGAAATGGTGTTTTCATCAGCTCACTAGCTCACAGCTTGTGTACAAAAATTGTTTTCCAGGTACTAAATCTCATGTAACAGAATGTTTGACGTTGCCAAAAGATGGGAGAAATACATTTTTCAGATGCACAATTTCACATACCCATTTAAATATTCTTTTCTGAGAAAATGACAGTCGCTCTTATCACAACAGACATGATACAAACCTTCGTGCTGGTGAACCAATTATGTGATGTAAACTCCGTATTCTGAAACACCAAACTGTTAGCTACAAGTGCAAAAGCAGTTCTCTCATCTTTGACATAGTCTAACTCCTCAGGTTTTTTCTTAAAATTTAAAAAATAAGCCCCAAAACAATGAACAAACCTATTAGAAGATGTCAGGGAGAGGAAATTCTGGTAGTACAGCTGGAAATTTAAGTTTCAAAGCCACATAGGCAGGAAAGAACACAAATCAAGTCATAAAAACTCAGTGTTTACACATAGGCTCTCATATCCTGCTTTCATTCTCTACTTGACTCAGGACTACAAGCACATCTCTGGTTTAGTTTTATAAGATACTTTTTATTTGTGATTTTATTTAAAACCTTTTTTTCTGAAATTCTACATAATGTGACACAAATTGCACACTGCAGAGAAAACTGTCTGTCTTGCTGAATGAATCCATTTTAATCTCAAGGGCTTTATTATCTGTTAAAATATATTTAAATATAAGCATTCAATTTTATATTGCTTGACTTTTATAAAGGGGCTGTTTTACTAAAGCAGGGTTTTAAAGAGATCATAATAAATACTTGTGACTTTGACATGTAAGATCCAAAAACATGAAGAAAGAATTGCCTTAATTTTCAGAGTTATTCACATACACAAAAATATTTCCATAGGCCAGAGCCCTTCTAATAGATTGTATTTGTTATGCTAATGCCTTCCTGATATATAATGTGAAATTGTATACACCTTAGAGACACACAAAAAGCCAAGCACCCAGCACTGTTACATTTAAAACTGCTGAAGCATTTTAACAATTAATTGTATAATTCTATTATTCCTCTTGAAGCATTATTACTTGACTGTTCACAGATTATTGAATACAATGCACTCACATATTAGGGAATAAAAAGGATAATCTGGTAGACTACTGTTTCACTTTTGTTTTAAGCAGATGGTTCAAAGGCAGCTTCACTTCTGTGAAGCTATTAATAGAAACATGGCCAAATCTCTTTTTTTAACATACTGCATCATCTTCACTGTAACACTTGACCAAATTGCCAGCTCTAGACTTGAAAGGATTGAAAAACTGGACTTTATACATTTGGTTTCCCAGTGCTGTAGGCTCTTCATGCCTGATGTATGATAAAGAAAAACAAAGATTCTTATGAAAAGTAAAGAAGCAAATCATTGCAAGGCATTAAATTACATTCAACATTCTGCATGAAACTTCAATCCATCAAATGGCCACTGAAAAATGAGGTAATTACCTACAATAATTTGCATGTTAAGAGCTAATACAATATTACAAAGTAAGGTCCACTTGCACATTAATTGTGAAAGCAATGCATAATTTCCTGATTAATGTTTCATCCCTAATATTCTTCCGTGCTCTATCAGATGCTAAGTAACAATATGGCCAATCAATCTACAGAAAGTACACTCAGGCAGGGACTGAGCTTAGTCCTCATAAATCCTAATGCACCAATTGCAGCTACAATAGAGGATATCGTGAAATTTATAAAAACAGCTGCTCGAATTGAGCTCAAATAATGTTTTAAATAATTAAACTTTGCAGTAAAATCACCTGAGACACAATTGCTGATTGTTCCTAGGTGGAAGCAAAGCTCTGCTTCCTCCAAAAGAAGGACAAGGGGCTGGGGGTGGGGAGGGAGCTGGGAAGGGGTAAAGCACTGTCACCCCCACGCACACCTGGGGGTCTGGCTGGTCAGCAAAGGCTAAGCACGTCAAAGAAATGATATGTTCACTCTCTCTGGAGGAGGATTGCTATCCATGCTCCTCTGTTGAGGCAGGAGGGAGTATTCCTCAAGGACTGAAACTCACCGGTCCTGTCAGCCAGAGACAGGGTGTCACAGTTTTGAAAGGGCATCAAGCAAAGGAGTGGAAAGATGATAAAAAAAATAAGGAAAACAAAAAACCACCGCTAATAAATACTGCCAAAATGAGGGTAGCATTAACTGTCAGCAGCAGAAAACAAGTGTGGCCTGGAATTTCTCTCTTCTATAAGAGACAATTCAATGGCCAGATTTTTGTTAGGCATTAAAATTTAAAAGAATATTTATAGGACCAAGAGGTCTTTAAACTTTTACTAGTTTTCTGGGAAAACCCTCTGAGAGATTTGATAGGCAAGTCACTAACTTGGTGTCATTCAAACAGAACATTTCCCAGAACTTGGGGAGGGTGTTTGGGTAAATTCTCAAAGCAGAACTTTAAGGCAGCAAATAGTCAGGCTCAATGAGTCAACAGGAAATAACCAAAACTGTCAAAAACCAGAGCTACTGACATCACTGGAAGTACTGGCCACCTACAGAAAGAAGAGTCCTCAAATAAAGAATATTTGACTTTCCCTGAGTGCTGAGGAATTTGTTGGAGAGTTTGTGATACAATGGATGCAGTAAAAAGGAACTGGATTTTTTTTTTAATGAGCTATGCCACCAATTTAACAATTTAAATGACCTTGAGCTAGGCATGTGACTGAAGTGTGTCACTTCCCTCATTTGTAAAAGAGGTATTATTCTACCTATTTCACAGTGGTGTTTGGAAACTTGATTAATTTACAAAAACTGCCTCCAGACTCTTGGAGGAAGGTGACTCTTAATTGATCTCCCCTAAAGCAGACAATTTTGATTAGAATAAAAATGGCACTAAAGCAACTGCAGATTTTCAAAGCCAGACTCCAGGGACAGATTCAATGTGTCTGTTTTTTAATCCTTAACTAAACAATAAATATTTGCTGGGGTGATAGGAATATGTTTTGTTTTAATTTTCATGCCTACACAAAAGCTATGTGACCAGCTCTTCAGCTGTGAGAGCTGAGATTTCACACTACCCATGTGAAAAGGCACTTCAAAATTTAATCGACCTGACGGGTATATTTGGAACCTTTCCTATAAAACAAAATCTGTCACCTACTGATGAAAATAAAAAAAAAGGAACAAAAAAAACCCCAAGACCCTAAAATGCATTGTGTGGTTTAAAGATGTTCTGAGAAACTCAGTGGTAATTTTTTATATTCTTGTACTGTCATCCTGTATCGCCTTCCAATCTCCAGTCGGATGTCTGCAGAATCCTACTGGGAATCTCAGGGAGCAGAAAAGCTGAACGGCTCATTGCAGCAGGCAGCAGCAGCTCCACTTTTACCAGCAGCTTTCTTATTTTCACCCCTTCTCAAATTCTGAACTAGACTTTCTCTGCTGTTTTTTTTCGAGGATTGCTCGTTGAATTCAGACTTTCAGACCTGGCAGCTCGAATGAGTTTAACCACATTGCTGCTATTATTTCACTACAGGGTCAGTCCAATGGGGTTTTTTGTGGCCATCATGACAGTAAATGGTTTCCCAATTAAATTTTTAAACAGCAGCACTGTTTATTAACTACTGCAAACATTTGAACTTTGTACTTAGTTTCAAGATTTTATGGCAAATCCTATTCATCTCAGTGAAGGGCCACACAAAATAAATATCCTAAGGCATCAGAAGCAAGAGAAAATGAGAAGAATCACAGTTTATTTTACTCCTTTCTTACATAAGAAGCAAAATGCTTTCATTTCCCATTGTGGGTTGCTTCTAACAGAAATTTAGAGATGTTAGTTTTCATTGTCCTGAGAAAATTCGGCTTTCACATCCAAGTTTGTATGACAAAATTATTTTGATAATTATGTAACATTTTGTGGAAATTGTCTGCAGAGAAATTTCTATAGGATACCAAAAGAATTTATGTGTACTATGCCATACCCTAAACTCTAACGAGTCAGGAATTGATTGATGTAAACACATGCTTTCAATAGTCACAGAAGTAAAAAAAATCCTAAGCACTTTTAAACACAATATGAAAACCAGGAATTTCTAACCTAATAAAGTTTCAAGCATCTTCATCACACGCATAATATTTTAAGAGCATGTGTCATTGGCTGTTAAATTTTCTGTTTGGATTGAGCACATGCAATTTTTTCACCATTCTCTTTATCTTTCTTTATTCACCATTAGCTAATACATTGTGATTTAGTAACCCATATTGCCTACTTTTAAGAGCAGTTCCAGAAAGAAAAAAGACCCATTTTGTAGATAATGTGTGTCATAGTGTATGATCTAAATAAACTTTCCCGCATAGAACATCCTCACTTATCTTTTTAATTGCAAGTAATGTGAAAGTATATTCTATTTATCTTCAGAGGAAAGAGAATTCACTAAGCTGGTTCCCTCTGCAATTTATGGAAAAGGAATTTTGAAATATACAACTAACTGAGAAAGTTGACTGGCAACTATCTACAAAAATTATTATTCTATTACTATAGGTACTCACTCTGAAATTGTTCTTGTTTGTTGCCACTGCAGTAATTTCTCACAATTGTTGTTGCAGTAAATAAACATCTTCACATATAAATGGATGGAAATCTATTTTTACTTAAATGTATTCAGAATCCGGTCCTATAAAGATGATCCTTTGCAAGGAACTCTCAGCAGAGTAAGCAGTGATATTACTTAAAAAGTAAATAATTACTCATCAGTACTTATGTAGAGGATGCAATAGGTAGTTTGGGAATCAATACTAGATAGATTCCAAAGAAAATCTGTACATTTTCCCAACCAGCAGGTACTGCCTGCTGTCACTGTAGCTGTGCCTCACTATCTACCACACAGATAAAGTGTCAAGGTACTTTTCCTTTTTATCATCTCTCTAGTTAGTCTTGTCTAGTCTCCAATTATTCAGCAGCATACACAGAAATGGGGAGGCTAGAAACAGCATTCACTTGCTAATTATCTTAACTGTAGGAGAAATTGGAGTGCCTCTTTTTTTTCCTTTGGTACAACCACTATTACCTTCCTGAGTTACAATAAATACCAAAACCCGGTAGAGTATTTCAATGTTTAATTATTTAGCTAGGAAATATATGTAACAGTCTTTATCTAAATACACATAGGCATATCTATGCATATTCATATATCAGTATAAAGAAATCAATATTGTAATGCCAGCCTAGAACAAACCTTAATGAGATAGCTAATCTTCTATTTTCTAAAAAAAAAAAAAAAAAAAAAAAAAAAGTTACAAACAAAGCTAGAATTCTAACCCCTCAGGATTTATAATTTAATTACAGAGTAACAGCTGACAGTGATTAAATAGCTGGACTGGCTATGAGTCCTTTGCCACTGTTCCTCCTCTCACATCACCCATTTCCTTTTCTCTCAGTATCTTCTCCCACCTCCTTGGCCTGTGTGTGTTTCCCTCAGCTGCTCACCTTTCAGGATCTCAGCCTAATGCAGAAATTCTGTCTTGTCCTTTCACTGAGGCCCAGAACAGAGCTGGGCAGGTTCAGGGGGTGCCCGAAGATGCACACATGGCAGCACTGTTACAGTGACCAGATTCCAGATGCACACAAGAAAGCCTAAAAGGGAAAAAAGCCTACCTAAACAAAACCCCTCACCATTCCTGAAACCTGGCTTTGTCTGTAAGATAGTCACCTGAAAAATGCCCTATTTCCAGAGAAGGGAATCCCAGCCAGCCATCACCCTGCTCCCCGTGCTCTGTCACCTTCCTCAGCCTGGTCAGGAAAACGCTGACTCCAACTCAAGCTCAATATCTTGAAACACAATGAAACTGTTTCAAGTAAGCAGCTCTGCTGTGATGCACCCCTATTGCACCAATGTGTGTGCCAGAAATTAATCCAAGACAAGCTAAATAACCCTCTCATGCTCTTCAGAAACTGAAGACAGTCATCTTCCTTCCCACCCAACAGACTCAGAGCCACCAACTGCTGGATTAGAAGAGAACTGAATTTCTGTATTTTTATGCACATTATAACTATGATTTGCGTAAGGACCAAACAGACCTTTAATTTCACTCAAAGCAAGATACTTAGTATTTTTTGATTAAAAACCTTGTAATGGCTACAAGAGTATGTACTTTCCTAAAATGGACCCAGATTTTTGAGAATTCACTACTATTGTCAGAAGAAAGTACATTAATATCTGTTTTTTCCACGACAAAACCCATATTTTTTGTTTTGATGAGGGACAACAGCAGATAATGATGGAGACTACAAGTGCTCAAACACGAGGGACTCTGTGCTATTGCAGTTCTGGTTCAGCCTGAATCATCACTTGATGCTTTTATCTGCTGCTACAGAAACACTCAAAAGTTCTACTTGACTGTGCATATAACTTAACCATGAACTTATGGGAACAACATATGACACGTTTTGTAGTAAAGTACAAGAGAAGATAAAAAAAAAAAATTAACCTAGAATACATATTATTCTCTGTTAAGCAACAATTTTCAACAAGCTTTGCAGACTTCCCTGGCACTACAGCCACTTTCTAACACTTTCCAGCTGTACAGCTTGAAAAGTAAATTTCATCAAATAAGGTAGACAGTACTAGAACCTGACAAACAAAACCAATCTCAATGTAAATATTGTTTTAATTGTAATGTTTATACTGGTTCTGACTTCTAAACGATTTTCACTCTATTCCATTTTGAAGAAACAAACTCAAGTGTCAATGTCGTTTCTGTACAACAATAGGAATTAATAGACTCCAAGCTTCTAGCAAGGGTATTTTGATAAAAGCACTGTTATGAAAAGAAAGGAGTAATAACGATAAAAGCATTTGACAGATTTTTTTCAAACTCTGGGTCAAATCCTTCTGAGGTACAAAAAACCTTCAAGGAACAGAAGACAACAATAAAATAAGAATAAGCATAAGCATGAACTGTAGGATCACATAGACTCTTGTAGTTTTCTTCCCATCTCTTTCTTTCCCCTTATCCATCCTTTTCACTCTATAGCACCTGATCATTATTATCCAAGAAAGAACCACCCAGCTGGGATATGTTTCAATGACAGCTGATGTGCAAGGTTTAAATGCTGCCTCCCCTCCACTCTGGCACACAGGCTTGTCCTGGCTGGCATTTATTTTCAGGAGGTTTGCAAGAACAAATTCAAAATTACTTGGGAGTGCTTAAAAAAGGAAGAAGCAGAAATCATTCAGGCACTTACATTGAAAACACTGTGATCAACTCTAGCATTTACAGCAGAAGAAAGATTAAAACATGAGTATTACAATTCCTGGATACTGCTCTGTCTTGCAGATTTACACTCGGGTACAATCACTCTCACTTTATCTTGGTCTGATCCAATTCACATGAAAGCTGCAGGCAACATCCTGACAAATTCAGCAGCACAGCCTTGTCTCTGAGGATGAGTATACGTGCACATAACACCTTATACCTCAGCCCTTCTTAAGCTGGACTTGAAAAGTAAATGACACTATGTTCTGAAGCAATGAAAATATATTTCTACATCTGTAATTCGACTGTTAAAAAACCTTCTGAAACCTTTGTCTATCTTCTTTACTTCTACTGTGCCTGAGAACAAATGTGTTCAGTTTCAAATTGCTTTGGTTGCTCAGATCAAGCCCTTGATCAGCACATTTTGAACCAGAGCATTGCTCTTTTTTCCAGCATACCATTTCCCAAAAATTTAGACAGACAGATAATTTAGACCAAAAAGTGACAAATTTCCTGGATATTGTCAATCCCAAACCACAGCGGTTGCAGCAAATTCTGGCAGGTAATGCTTGAAGTCTAAACTACTTACATGTCTAGAAAAGTATCTTTAGTGTGAGCCACCTGATTTATGGGCTCTTACCCAGGGCTTCCAAATTGTGATGAGCAGTCAGATGTCTAAACACAGTGATGTGCACTTCAGTTGCACCCACAAAGCTGCAGACACAGTAACAAAAACCTCACTGGCACACCCTGACAACTGCAGCCTGTTGGAGTGGCAAGAATGTATAGGTCAAATATGTAAAGATCAAGAACCTTTCTCACTCTTTCCTGATACCATCCATTAAATAGATTTCATAGATAGAATGAGCCATATATTCCTCTACAGATGTGAAAATCATTGGATCATTTATGTGTACTTGATTTGGATTTATAATAGTTGCTTAAATGCCTCAAAATATCAAGGAAACAGCACTATGATTTTATCCATTATTCCTATTGATTTTTCTGTTCCTTGATTTCCAGGAAAACCCTTAAAATCAGATTTTTCACAGTCTCTTGCTTTCAAAACCCCCTCAATTGAAAAAGATATTTGTTCATCATACTTTAAAAAAAAATAATTGAGAGAGAAGGGGAGAGTAATAATTGAGAGAGAGGGGGCTGTGGAGCAAAAACTGGGCTCACTTACACTCTCCCATAGTAGCTCTAAAGAAACTTCAAATTATTTTCTCTGAGGATTTCTAAGATCACAAATGCATGCAATAAGAGAGAGGAAAAAGGACTAAACAAAAACAAATAACTCAGAAAGTTTTGTATATAGCTGACCAGAAATTTTTAATAATAAAAGGTTTTTAATTGCCTATATTAATTTTTCCTTATATTCAACATCCTTGCTTCAAGAAATTTCATAGAGAGCAAGATGCATTTAGTCATAAACAATATTTTGATGCATTGATGTAAACCACCTTCCATTTAACAAAACAGTCTTCACTAAAACAGAACCCCAGCAAGTGCAAACCTGGTGTCAACTTGATGTCACCATCTGTATTAGTGCAACAAAATAGTACAAGTATTACACAGGAGAGGGATTTCAGATGTGCAAACCTGCCAGTCAAAAATCTACTGTCATATTGCATCCACTATCAGAGCTGACATAAAATACACAAACCTCTATAGACACCCAGGTGAAAACTCACATGTCCAAAGCATTTTTTTCTCTTTGTGAGAAAAATTTTTCACTACATAATTAAAGATAAAAGCAGAGATTGAAAGCAACAGGCCAGGTGTTGGTCTCCTGTGCCAGGGCGATGCAGGAATGCCACTCAAAACCAGGAGTGCAGGGAAAGCTCTTACAGGTTCAGTGTCCCTAAAGCCACACAGCCATGTCCCTTACAGGTTCCAAAGCAGACAGGCACAGCACCAAAGCTGACATTACAGCCTGCCTTTGCGAGGAAACTCAGTGACACAGAAAAGTCTATTTGACAAGTACACAGTGAGCTCTGCTAAGGAATGTGTAGCTCTGTGGGTGTGTCTCTGTGGTGTCTAGGTTTATTTCTTTCTTGAGGGGGATGTTTTTTCTTTGTATTCTCAGAAAGATAAACAGGCAGAGAGGGGATGAGTGTATACAGATGTAATTTCTCCCTTTCTAACCTCAATTTCTATGCAGCTACAGTCCCCCAGTACTGAACAAGGTGTTTGTTCCTTCAGCTTGCCCTGAGCACTACACCCAGCTTTGCTCTGGGGAGCAGACTGCAGTTGCTCCTCAGTTATCCTAATGTCACTTTCCACTATCATCACTGTAAAAAGAGGTCTTTAAGAAAATTGAAATTACATTTATGTTCACTGTAAAATCTCTTCCAGAGAGCTGGTTTGCTCTGGTGAGCCTTGTGCCAGAGCCAGCTGACGTCACCTGGAACAAGGCTGAAGGCTGCTACTGGCAAATGCTAAAACTGTGTGAAAATCATCTTTGTAAATGTGGAACTGTACATTACTCCTTATGTGGACATATGGCATGCAGTGGGCAAAGAAAGGATGAGGCTTGTCGAGAGATAAAGTTACAAAAATCAGGGTGGGTAAATGCTGCATTTTAGAAAAGTTTGTCTCCTAGGTAAAGCGTGCAGTATAATGAGGAAAAATCTTTGGGTTTTGCATGCATGCATAAGTTCTAAGTGCAGTATTTATCATTTGCTAAATCACACTCATTCCTCTGCATTTTGCCAGCAGTTGCATCAATTGTCATTTAACTGCCCTAAATAATGTGTTCTCTTCCCTGCTGTATTAAACTATTCCTATCAAGGCTAATGATTTTCTGATTTCCACATGCCAGTGAGCTTGGCAGTAACAAATGATGCCTCTCTTTTGCATGTTGCAAGTAGCTTAAATTATATTTTACATGCCCATTTAAAGGATCATTAGTTAAGTTAATATTCTTGGTATTCAGGAGGATCAAGCATTTTAGTAAAGGATGGTCTCACTATACATCCTCTGCTAGAGCTGAGTACATTTTTAGCAGCCTTGGCTTGTTAAACACACTCACTACATATGGATAGGCTGTAGAAACCCTGGATATCTATTGTGTCCTCAGTTGTCTTGGCTCACTCTGAGGTTCTGTTACCCCTCAACTGAGGAACTACATACTTCAAAGTAGAACTCCAAATTTTTCATTTTTTACATCCTAAAATATTTTCTAAAAATAACAACACAAAGCAGCTGCAAACAAACAATTGTGCCAGACTAGGACACTACAACATTTCTGAAGGCAAACATCAGCCACAAAGGGACACATTTACAGGCAAGGGCTTCCAAAGTCAAAATTGTGCCCCACGTTCATTGGTGCATTCCCCTAAACTGTGTCCCGACTGACTTTGAGGAAGTGCATTATCCGAGGCAGTGTAACACAGCAGGCAGCAATCTGCCAGTGCAACACTAACAGCACTCACTGATGTAATCATTGACAAAATAAGCATTCTAAAATTGGGATCTATTTATTTCCATTGAAGCAGTTTCATGGGACATGGAATTACCTCTCGTCTGAAATGAATAGCTTCCAATACACTTGGTGACAATGAAATATAAGGAAGGTATTTTGGAGGCTTACACAAAGCAAATATAGCAAAATACATTTTCTCACTCCCCTAAAGTGAAAAGAATTTCATTCTGGTTCAGGAAAAATATTTTATTTAGCATTAAAATCTTTAATCCTCTTTTATATATGTAACTTATGGAAACATTTTCAAAGGGAAATAAAAAAGACTTCCAGATTTGATAAAAATGTTATTTCTTTAAATTTTTAAATTTCAAATGTTCAATTTTCATAACAGCTTAAAATCTAAATTGTTTTGACCAATAAATAGACTTTTTGTTCCCCTTTCCCACCATCATCTGCACACCCCCTCCTGTTAATCATAAAGGAAAGAAAGGTAAAAGGTTGGCTGGCAGGGGCTGAGTTAATGTCCAGAAGGAAATGGTATGAGCAAATGTTTGCCAAAAAGTCAAATGCAGGAAGCAGTTCCTGTCCTTGTGGCAGCATCAACATAGGACCAAAAAGTTTTGCTACAGCAGAGTACTTTCTGATTCTCAAAAAATACTTTTCTTGTTTAAAAAGTCTTCAGGTTTTTGTTTGTCAACTACCTTGTATCTCAAGGTATACATAGATTCTGTACATTTTTAAGTTTAAAAAAATGAACCCAAAACCTGAAGAACAACAAACTTTGAGAGATAACAGGGCTAAAAGACACCAAGGTGCTGTGTGAGCCCCCACTCAGCTGAAAAAGGAGCTGATGTAGCTACTGACGGCCACTGGTTTGTAATTTCATTTTGACTAGTTATAGCTTCAGCAAAAGGAAAACATTTGTGCTGAACTTTTCAGCAGTTCATGCCACCAGTTTTCTTTTTCTGCCACATTTACAGTGGTCACGTTTTTGTCACTTCCACAGTAGGTCAGGTAAGAAGGCAGGACTGAGTAGCCCATACTCTGCCATGTACTACAACACTGCTGCCAGAAATGTATTTCTAGGGATTTTAGTGCTGTGCTTCCCCAGCATCTTTATTCCCAGCTGTGCTGCTGCTGGCACAGGGCAGGGCCCAGCAGCGTGCACAAGGAGAGACCCTGCTCACCACACTCTGAAACACAGCAGAACACAGAGCAGATTCCAGCTGTCCTCCAAAGTGGGGGGCAAGGAATGCAGTGGTTGGTGAACCATCGACAATTTTGCCATTTATCAATTTTGCAGTTCCACTGCAGTGATGCTGTGTGGTACACTTTCACCAATTAGCATCTGATTTCAGTTTATTATAAAAATACAAGCCTAGGTCACAAATAACCCGTGATTAAATTTTAATATATATTTTTTTTTTCAAGTTATAAAACAGTTAATTAAAATTAAAAATCAAAATTCTGATAGAATGAAAAAAGAATTGATACGACTCAAATATATCTTCTTAGTAAACATACAACCAAGAATGTCAGCTGAATCTCCCTCCCATTCATAAGATTGATTTCCTTGGTGAGTGCACAAAATAGCTAAAGCAGTCTCTTAAATATTTACCCACCATTAAGTGTCCTTAATCTATTATGGCCATTGAACAATTGCTGATTTATGACAAGAGGCAGCATCCTGGCCGTACTCTCTGTGCAAAGTTTGACAGCATCTCTAAAATACCTCTTGCTGACAGCTGATCTCCCTTGCCTCCCACCCCCCTCTCCCTGTTTCTTATGGAAAATATTTAACTATTGTAACCATGTACAAATCTGTGATTGGACCTGAACAACATACAGCCCCTAAATATTACAGAAAGAGCACCTTTTGGCATGGTTAATCTCTGAAGGATCTGATCAGGAGCAGAGGATAGAACCTCCCCATTTGCCTCTGACATGAATTTCAGGTGTCATGGTTTAACCCCGTGCAGCCACCCACTCTCTCTTCTCTGCTGGGGTGGAGAGGAGAGCTGGGGAAAGGTGAAACTCTGGGCTGAGATGAGCTTGAGCATGACAAGAGCCTCCCAGCCCAGCAGGGCACTGCCTGCCTGCTCACACAGGACAAGGCTCTTCACCAGCCTGAACAGCACGAGTAAGAGAACAAAACCACAAAGCAGACACCTATAATGCTGATCACAGAAACACCAGAACTGATCAAAAATTCTCCTAACTAGGGTGTCTTACAGCTTCCATTTCTGGCCCAGATGCTGCTTTACTTTTCCCAGCATAGACTCAAAAGCAATGAAACACAGGACTGGGAAACCTCATTGCTGCCATTACTGCACTGCAGGGTTTTTCCCACAGAACGGTTATATTCCTCACATTTTCAAATATTCAGGAAAATAACAAATTAATTCATTTAATATTATCAAATAAATCCCATTACTCTGCAGTGCTTTGAAGTATTTCTGAATTTAAAATGCAAATTAAATCTGAAGATTTCTTTTCAGTTTATTCACAAAAAGATACAGCTGGTCTACAAGAAAGTCAAGTTAGCATGCCTATCTTCCAGTATTACTCTTTAAGTCTTGAATTAAATGTTTGAAATGAAGAAAACATTGGTTCCCTCAGGTATAAGCCACCAGCTTTTCTTGTCTGTCAAGTAGCCACAGTAAAAGGAAAGCCTTGTTGAATCATTATGCTGTAAGCAGAGTATGTGTTCTCACTACCAATTTCTTAGCACTGTAGCTCTTATAAAGAGATAATAAACACAAGATGTATTCTATCTAGACACCAAGGAACAACTGCATCCTTGTGGGACTCTTAGGGGGTCTTTTTAATTGAAATGAACTTAAGTTTTCATATGCATTATCAGACCTTTCATTCTTTACACACCTTGTTTAGACCTAAATTAATCCAGGTTTTCCACTACCCCCACTACTGGTATAGTGTTGGTAATAATGCTGTAAACACAACATTGCTATTTTAACTCTGCCATAG
Organism: Acrocephalus scirpaceus scirpaceus; assembly: GCA_910950805.1. NCBI lineage: Eukaryota > Metazoa > Chordata > Aves > Passeriformes > Sylviidae > Acrocephalus > Acrocephalus scirpaceus. The sequence continues at coordinate 5,610,172 of OU383785.1, forward strand.
GTGCTCCCATAGGTATGAATAAGACTGTGGCTCAAATGCTAGTAAGAATTTACAAATCTAAGTTCTTGAAAAGGATAGAAACATTCCCACAGTCTCTGTCAGCACTTCCCTCTTTGGAACCCTTGGTCTGGCGTTTTACCAAGAAAGCTGCTGCTGGATTTGCCTGTTCCTGCCTGTGACACCCTGACACATAACATTTTTATACCTCAGGGCTGTGCTTAACAGAATTCAGATTGGCTTTGCTGATGAGCCAGTGCACATTGATGCACTTTTATACAGGGCCCTTGGTCCCCCGATCCCTCCAAGATCATCCATTTGATGGACCATGCAAGGCTTGCTTCCTTTGATCTTATGGGACCTTCCTGACCATCCAGGAGCCACTGCTGCCATCACATCCCCACCACCTGAGCTGGGGCAGCCCCAGTGAGGCCATGGATGCCCTGCACACCTCCCTGCACACCCCCACTCACACTCCCAGACCACATTCCCTCACTGGCTCAGCCCCAGGTTTCCCATAACAAAGTCTCAGATCCTTACAATAATTTAGTCATGGTGCAACTGTTGGAACCCTGGAGGCAGAAAATTTTGGGCTTTCTCTGCTAAAAGGCACTGACCCTCAAGCAAGTACTATATTTGACTTGAGGCTGTGGAACAGGCTTTCAAAATTGAGTGATAGCCCTGGGGCTGGAGGTGTGTAGTTTGAATAGCACTGTGTGATCTCACAGGGTGAAAAACTTAGAATTTAGGGGTTTAGTATATAGTAGTATATGTGAAGCAATATGGAGGATTTAGGGCATTGTCTAAGTCCTTCTTCACCTTCTTCTTTGTTTCAGCTGTTTTTTCTCTAACTGGGTGAAAAAGGTCCTGCATTGCAGGCCTTGGGTGGTCATTACTGGGTTAAAAGTATAAATAATATTTATGTCATCTCATTATTGGATAATTTACTCTTAAATAACCTTGGAAAGAGTTAGAGGCACCTCCATTTTCTACCTTGCTAATCAGAGCTCACAACTCGTGAGGCTGTAATATAGATAAGAATTAATAAACATTTAAGTCCAAACATGAAACTGCGACTCCTGTGCATTAATCCCAGCTCTAAAAAGAAGAAAAGAAGATAAGAAACCCAACATTTTAATGGTGCCCCATGTGAGGATCAAACTCACCACCTTCATGCAACAACAAAATAACAGCTCAGGCTGGTGCCTGTGAGGAGGGACCCAGAACAAAGGAACCCCTGGGCTTTTATACCCTCCCAGTCTAAGCATGGCACAGCCTGTGGGTCCCTGTGTCCTACCAGGTGTCCCTCACCTGCACAGGACACAAGTCCCTTTGTTGTGACAAGATCAGCAGGTCACAGCTTCTTGTCTGGAGCTTTTGCCACCCAGAGCTAAACCTGCAGCTCCTACTGCAGAGCCACCTGCACTGCACAAACCCCCCAGAGTTTAATTTCCTAATTCAGGGGAGCTGTGGCTGGCCCATCCCTAGAGGTGTTCAAGGCCAGGTTGGATGAAGCCCTGAGCAACCTGACCCAGTAAATGGCACCCGTGCTCTGGCAGGAATGTTGGAGCTAGCTGATCTTTAAGGTCCTTTACAACCCAAACCATTCTGTGACTGTGATTCTCTACCCCTGTTAGGGAAGGTCCTGCCATTTTTATTCTAGCAAGTTAATCTGTCCGTCAGTGAACTATGCAAGCTCTCAACACTTTAGCTTTTCTTGACAGCTTCAAAAACTTGGGCAGTAATTCCCCAGAGTCCTATCAGTGGAAAGGCCCTTTGCCTTCCTCTATTTAATTAGGTCAAAACACTAATTCCTACAGTACTTGTTTTAATCAAGGGCACATCTGGTAACAAGCAAGATACACTGGTCAGAGGTTGTTGTCACTGATTATTTTGAATTAAAACAAGTACAAAATATATTATGGACAATTGGTATTTTCTAAAATGTTCTTAGGTGGCATACAATGTTTACCTCCAAATGGAGGAAGTAGAGTGAAAGATGATTTTTATTTTGCTTTTTGGCCTCAAAAATGAACAAAGGTAGTGCACAGAAACAGTAATAAGGAGTTATCATAACCTGAGGGAATCTATTAAATTTCAATTAAGAGTATAAACTTCAGGCTATGAAACTGAAAGGGACAAACATCCCTTCAGACCAGAATGAAAGGCATCTTCAAAAATCAGATCCTAAAGGACTAGATAGATTAAATCCTTGCATAAGCTTAAAAATCCCAATTCACAACCAGCAGAAAATAGAGCTAGTCTAATTTATTCATGGTGTATTTTATTGTATTCAACAGAGTAGAACATTATTTTGCCATGTTGAGTTATAACCTCCTACTCATAGAGGTAGCTTTTGATTTCAGTTCCATTGCCTAGGGCGAACATGGCTGAGGACCCACAAGGCTGTGTCAGATGCTGATTGATTCATTTGAAACTGGGAGATAATAGAAGCTGCTCAAATTGACTGCAAGAGAAAGAAATTGGGACATTAGGCAAATTACAAAGCAGCTTTGTAATCTTAATTTTAAGAATTACTCTAACATGAGAAATACAAGGATTTTAATTCAAAATTTTCTCATAAGCTTACTAGCTCATAAGCTTACTAGCATCCATTACAATTTATCTGTTGGGTTACATTCTCTAAATTTCAGGGAGATTAGAGACTACATGAAGCCTATAAAAAGTTAAAAAGGCATGTTTTAGACATTAATTTATCATTTATTAATTCAAGATCAATTTCTTTGGTGATCAGCATGGGTTTCCCAAATAGCAGAGGGAATGTGGGAAATGGATTTGTAGAGAATTCTCAAAGCCTGACAGAAGGCTCACACAGACTTGTGCATCTGTATGCAAACTCTGAGGTAAAATATGCTGACTTAGAAATGCCATGGAACAGGACAGACATCGCTGAGAGAGAAATGGAACTGGAAGCAAGTTTCAAATTCTGATTTTGCAAATAATACTAGATAATTTGGAGCAATAGAACTATGAAAGGTGCATTGCAGTAGGACCCACAAGAGGTGATTTTAGATGATTGGCTTTAAGGCATTATCAGCATTGTGTGGCAAAAGCTGATAGGCCAAGAAACACTTATAATGTATTGTAATTAGGAAATAGTTTGGCTTCTGATTGTGATGGCTTGAATTGTAACATCTGTATTGTCTCACCCTTCACATGAGACTGAAAATGGAATAAAAACCTCTTGGGAGCCCCATGTCTGGGTCAGAAAAAGGGATAATCTTACAAGGGGCCTCATTTAACACAGTATGTTTTTAGCCTTTTTAGTAAGATGTCATTGATTTAAGCCCTCACAGTTTAGGTAGTGCAATTAGGGGAAGAGAAGAGGATCAGCAGCAGCAGCACAGCCTTGTCCCTGACTGGCCCTGCACATGATGTGACAACAATCATTGAGCCCATCTGTGGCACACAGCCAAGGTGAGTGTCCAGGTGTGACAGGTGCTTGCAGCAAACACTGTGTCTGTAGAAACAACAGGAACACACCTCCATCTTTAAATACTGAGAATAAAGGAAGGGATAATTCCCCAGCTCTGTCCCGTTCCTGCTCCTTAACCTCTGGCTCTCTCATTGCACCATCAGGCATGTCAGAGATTAGTGCTCACAAGAATTCTCCCCAGAGAGCAGTGGGAAAGGACAATAAATTAGACAGTTTGGCATAAAGACATCCTGCCTTTCAAGAGGGGTTGTCTGTGAGATGGAGATCATTCTCATGGATTTTTAACATCAGGTTTGGTACCACTACACAACACACGTGCAAAGAAATTTAACTAAAACTGGAATTTAATAGGAAATGAAACATGACTACTATCAACAAATAAAGTCTGAAGTACTGACAAGGCACAATCATTGTTTTCTTGAATTCTATTAAATTGTAGATTTCTGCTTTGAAGACTTTGTTTAACTTGACAGATAATGCATACACCACTATGAGAGGTGAACAGACAAGATAAAATGCACATTATCTTTTATGACAGTTTATTACCTAGGAGTCCATTATTTGGAGAACAAATTTAAAATAAAAATGTACATTTTTAACTGAAATAAATACTCATAGAGAAAACATAAAAATTACTTATAAGTTGAAGCTGCTGACATCATTATTCATACTTGTCTTACAGCTGAAAAGTAACATGAATATTGAACATCTGCTGCGCGGATACTCAAAAATAATACTACGCACTGCAGATTCCCAAATTTGTCATATCCTGAGTCCCTCTGTGATGCTTGAAGAGTAGAAAGTGTAGAATGATAATAAAGCATTAGGGGAGACTAATAAGGAAAAATTATTATGGAATAATTTCCATAATAAGGAAATTATTCTTCATACACAAATGTTCATTTATTTTGGCTTTCCTATTAATAGGAGGTGAGGTACCCAGGCTGTTTCTCTGTGCTGTGACTGGGGGCAGTTCAGACCCCAAACACAGGGAACCCTCAGATTCCTTGGCTTTCCTGGGGGAGAGTTTTGCAGTCTTGGAGCAAGCAAAATCAGTCTGTTTTTGTCAAAATCAGTCATCATTAATTCTTGCCAAGCAATTCTCACTTCTTAATGATTATCATAGAGCAGTTTGGGTTGGATGGGACCTTAAAGACCATCTCTTTTCAACCCCAAGGCAGGGGCACCTTCCACTAGAGCAGGATAACCCCATCCAACACCCAACCTGGCCATGGACACTTCCAGGGATGGGCCATCCACAGCTCCCCTGGGTAACCTGTGCCACAGCCTCACCCCCGTCACACAGAGGAAGATCTTCCTTTTATCTCTTCCAGTTTGAACCTCTTGGCTTATAAAGTTTCTGTGTGACATTGCCAGTCCCCTGAGCCACCTGGGCCTGGATGAATGGCAGCATCACATTTCCAGATCCTGACTTTGCCTATAGTAAATTATACTTAATTCTATAGTCTTTCTTTCCTGACAACATTTCTGTACTGGTAAGATAGTTTAAGATACATTTTTTTAAGGTTTTGTGGTTTCTATTTTAAATTCATATATCCAAGTCCTTTCAAACTTTGTCCTTTATCAAGTCATAATTGAAGGAGAAAACAGTAAGTAGTGATTTAATTTAGCCTTCTGAAGAGCTTATTCCATACTCTGAGATTAGTGAGGATTCACTGCTTCCATACACACAAACTTTCTTCCTGCTGGGAAATTTTCCAATGTACCAGAAATAAAACACCTGTTAGTGATGATCTTATTTTCAAAATTTGGGTGATCTCTAAATCCTCCTTTTGCTTGCTTTGTTTAATTAGGGAATGGAGAGGCAGGAGGCAGACTTAAGACAAAGTGGTAGAGCTGCAGGCAATTTCCTTAAGGCCACCCAGTAAAAATAGGGAAATGTTAAATAGGTAGGATGCAAAAATAATGAAAATTCTGTGAGGATGACTCTGAAATATAACAATATACATTTGTCTTGGGGGAGGGATGAATGAGGGCTTGGAAAGTCTGCTTGCAGAAATGAGAAGCAGCAAAGGTCCCTGAGCATTAAACAACAACTTATTTATGTCCTGTTCTCTCACACAATGCATTGAGTTGAAACACCTTGAGAATTTTGATAGCAGCAACTGACCCTGAGCAAGAGTTGGTGATGCTGTGCTGTGCAGGATGGAGCCAGCAGTGAGGACTGCCAGGCCCATGTTTCTGTTAGCTCAGGGAATCTCCAGGCTGAGCTTCATTCATTTCACAACAGTCATGTCTGTTCAGTGCATTGGCTATTTCTGCTGAAATCTTTATTCTGAATATATGAATATATCTACAGAAATTATGGACAGAAATGAGAATATAAAGTGCCCAAGTGATGGCCATAATTACACAAAAAAATGTATTATTAAAAATACCCCAAACAATTCCCTTTATGGACTTGCACCACAGCACTTAAAGAACTTCAGCACAGAAATGCTGCTGTCCATATACCTCATCTAAGTGGTAGCTGTGTTATGCAGAAACCCTCTGCACAGATATTAGATATTCAGATTCTCTTGTCTATCAAATGGCTACTCCTTGAGTCAACTTCCTTCCTTCAAATACGACTTTGTTCATCTGCAAACTTGAGCTGCATAGCTAAGTGCTAAGTAGAACTAAAATACAAATAATAATGGGGGGTAAACAAATTCCAAAGTTCACTTCTTGCGTGGCAAAGGGCACAGTGCTGGATTAAATCTGACAAATCTCATCCTTAATCCCATTTCTTTCTAACCCACTTATTATTCTACCAATATTGAGACAGCATTTTGAATGACATGCTTATCAGAGAGATTACGTAGTGTCTGTGAACCTTTCTGCTGAAGGGGAAAGGTCACCATGGGCTATTATTTGCATAATACATGAGGAAATGAAAAATTAGAGCTTCTTCAATCGCTTTCAAAAGCTCAATTCTTTTGCTGCCATTCATTGTCTTGATTTAAATGTTTAAATATCCAGCATAAATGGTCATAAGCATTAATCACTGTGCAATTAACACCTGTTCTTCAGGTGTTCATTCATACTTACTGTCAATTAGAAATGCTGTGATAGTAGTAAGCAACAAGGTTGTCAATTACAATCTTTGTAGGTTTTACAACACAAGGAAGCTGAAGATTTTAATTACATGGAGATTCCTAAAATATTGGAAGGGGATCTCTCTCATTTCTCTTATACCTATTAATATCTGTCCACCTGGCAAAACCTCCAAGGAAACACACTGCAAAGCTGAAAAACTGGAAAACCAAACAGTCTTGAGCTGTCACAGCCTAAAAAAACTACAAAAAAAAAAATCTGTTTAACATAACGTATAGAAGAAGTTTCAACCACAATTATATGGCAAGATTTTCAACCCAAACCTGACTAAAATAGAAGACTGCATGCAAATGTGTGTAAAATTGGTGAATGAAAGCTGTGGTGCATATGTAGAGACACTCTAAACCACAGTCTGGGCAATTTATAGCTGTAAATTATCAGTCTGTTCTACTCAGTGTGAGCTGGTGCAGGGAGCAGGAATGGGATGGCAGCACACCAAGGCTTTGGCCCTCCTTTTCTACTTCCTTCCTGGACAATTCAGATGATGAATATCAGATCCTAGCTCCATTAGTTGCACATGAAGGCAATCTGCCTGTTCATTTTCCATTGTAGCCTCCATTTTGCCATTTTATTCTATTTTCTAAAATCCCTGCATGTACGATGGTGGTGCCCCAGAAAATGGATGACATTGACACATGTGATTTCCCAGCTACAGCACTTACACTGGAGCTCTCAGAGTTGTTTCCAAAGCCAAGACTTGTTGAACCATAAGCTCCTGTGATCACCACTGTCCATCTGCAGCACCACCCATGAGGCAGGGAGGGTCACCTGAGTGAGCAACCTGCCAGGGCAGGACAGGGGATGTGTGTGCAAACCTGCAGTGATAAAACCAGGGTGCAGCCCAAGTTACTCATTAGCAGCACAAGAGGCAGGAGCAGGGAGAAAAACCAGAGGAATATGTTTCATAGCACCAGTAAGAGCAGCAGATCTCATTTGTGTCTCTCCATTTCAGAATGGCTTTTAAAATGCTTTCATGTAAAGGTGAGAAAATTATTTTCTCACCACCTTTCCACAGTCTTGTCCTGAGTGCTCTGAGTGTAACAAAATCCCTGCAGGGGCTGCCTTTCCCCCAGCCCAGCACCAGCAGAACCTCCTACCTTCCTGCAACTGTGCAGATATTTCTGTAACATGAGGGAGTATAAATGGGACAAGGGACAAGGGTAGGGCTGCAGCTGCAGGCAAAAGGACAAGTCAGCCTCTCCTCTGCTTGCTCCTGCTAAACAAACGTGGCAGGTGGCTCCAGCCCATGGAGGAGGGAGGCTGATGGGGTGTGTTTCCTGGAGCTGAGTGGTAAATGTCTGTCCACACCTGTGGCAGCCATGGGCAATGATGGGTCTCACATAATTACACAAAAGCCCCTTATTTTGTAATAATCAAGTGAGACATGAAGCAAGTAGTGCCATGAGCAAAACAACTAAATAAAAACTGCCATGTTGCCCACGAGCAATGGCTTGGTTTGCTTGAGTGCACACTGCACAAACTTATTCGAACAGACCTTGACCATTTGATTATTCCAGATTTTTTCTGTGTAACATTTTAAACAACTCCCTGGGCCATGCTATGACAAACTATGAGACTGTGTTTTGCAGTCCAGGCCCCACAGAAACATAAGATGGTCTTGCCTATAGAAATAGCCAATTAAAAGGTTTGGGTAATTTTTCTTTTTTAATTAAAGGAAAAAAATTTAGCATGACACAGTAGACAGTATCATCCTGAGTTTCTTGTGAGAGTGTGGCAAGAGCTATAGCAATGATAAAAAGGCAGGAGGGCTTTATTCTTATCACTGGGAATAAAAATAAAACCAACAAATAAATAAATTAAAAGGTCCAGAAACCTGCAAGGCCTGTGATATTAATATTAGAGTTGCTCATTGTGACCCAAGTGCATGCAACAGGATGAAGGCACCTTAACATACCCCAAAACAGAAAATTATAACACACTCTGAGGTTTTACTAGTGGAAGGATAACTTGAGGTGAGAAACTTAAGAGACCTACAGATCTCCTTGATCAGGCTAATTCTTCAGACTTTTCTCCTGTTCACCAATTTGCTACAGACCAAATGGTGATATGATTATTCACATTTTGAAATCATACAGATATTTCTAAAAAAAGGAAATTTAAATAACTGCAAATTCACAGTATTGCCAATTATGAATTTGGAGTCATTTGGAGAGGCTGTTTCCAGGCATCTCAAAATCACTCTGCATTCTAATCATGTAGCCAAGTATACATCTGTCACATGTAAATGAAATATAGTCACTCCTAATTCTATTGTCTGTGTCTCATGGAAATGTTCAGTTGTGCCACCTCTCTCTTTGGAACTGCACCTGATACATTTTTCTGATATGACAGTGAACCACTGAAAATTGCTCTGAGAATTGTTTTGTCAAACAGTTTGTCAATCATAATGATGGTTTTCCCCTCCAAAGCTGAGGAAGATTTCGAAGTATACTTGGCATGTTTAGAAATTAAACTACATGTGCTGAATGTGGTAATTGTAGGACACACATGAAAATAATTTTAACAATATCCACTTCAGCAATATTTATTAACCAGATATTTCTGATGCAGGAAAGAAATTAACTTTTACAAAAAAATTAATGGAAAGCTCCATAGAATGCAAAGCTTTCCTCAGGCAGAACTTAAATTTCCTTTTTTTTTCTGTTACATGAATCAGTTCTTCCCTTATGTCTCTGTCCATGTTTTCTCACCGAGTACATGATTTAGTAGAAGTTCAGAATCAGTATTTCTGTAATTCTTCCGTTCACCATTGTGCTGCAGCTATTCAACAAGAGGCTGTTCCCATTCTCACCCTGTGCCTGGTGCTGCCCTGCAGCTGCACTGCACTTGTCACTCCTCACACCTTCACTCTGCTAACTCACCAGCCTCAGGTGTCACTGGCTCTTTTGTTTGCTTTTGTTTTAAGAACTGACCATAATAAATATATAGAAAATTACATAAATAGAACATACTCAGAAAAAAGTTACAATATTCTCTTAAAGAGGGAGAGAAAATGATTTTTTTATTTCATTTGAACTACTGCTTGTCTTAGTAAGATGTTTATGAACACCTGCTACAGAGCATTTTCAAAGACCCCTTAACACCAAACAATCTGGCCTCCTCTTTCTCTGCTATCTCTATTTACTTGATTTAGTTTGGCACTAAAAATTAGGTACTGCTACCCGATTTTTCACAGTCTTTCTTATTACTTTCTGACTTCCTCATTAATACACAGATAAGCTGAGATGAGAAATAGTTCTTTGTTGAGCTCCCCAGTAAGATTAAAGGTGCAATTGGCAGGGCAGTGACAGCCAGTGTAGGAATTGTTGTCAAAAGGTGCATTTCTTACACCATTTCCTTCCCAACGTAGTAAGGACTGACAGTGGAGAGAATTCACTTTGCTTACAAAATTGATTAGTTTGGAAACAATCACTTGTGTAATTAAGATAGGTCAGGCCAAGTTTCTTTATAAATAATTCATCAGGAAGCTACTCTATAAAAACCTAGAGAAATGTCACTCCAGGTGCACTCTTTTAAACTATTTCTGTATAAATCAATTAAGGTGTTTTATTTTGACACCCGGTGTCAGTATTTACAAAACTTGGATAGACAAGTCCATCCCTGCAGCATGCATTTGCAAATAACTTTACTCATTAATGTTTAATTAAGACAGAGGAAAACTGTCCTTGATATTTTGCTGCAATTAGTGCTCTCTATACCCCACTGACTTTCCATGATGAATTACTTTTCAAATGCAAAGTGAAGTGATTAAATAAAGCTGAAGATTCTCCAGCCACTGCACATTGCCCACCCTACAATTCTAAGTAGATACAAATTGTACTGCTCAGCTGCAGCTGATAACTATTTGGTAAAGCAGCTACAAAACACCACGCTAACCATCTAAATGGAAAAAAAAACTTTTTTACATTCTTTCCAAACCATGGTTTCAAAGTCCTGAAAATCTGCTTGATATGGAAAAAATAAATGTCCAAATTCAGATCATATCCTGAAGGACTCAGCTATTTTATTTTATTTTATTTTATTATTTTATTTTATATTTTTAAATTTAATTTTACTTCAATATTCTGTCACTTCTGTGCAATGGCAAACTCAGAGACAATATTCTTATTTTCCTATAACCACCATTAAAAATGCCTCAGCTGTTTGAAAAACTGCATTTTAGTTCCACTACACCTTTTGTCATCAGAAATATTTTTCAGATTGAAATAGGGTAAAATGGCAGTTAAATGTTTCAGCAATGAGTTGTGCAGTATTTTGCTCCAGAGGCCTTGAAATACAGTCTTTTGAAAAAAAAAAAAAAATCCTTGCCCTGACTGGAGCCCCTGACAAGATACTAAAGTCCTAGGGCAGAAAAAATAATGTGGCTAAAACCTTTCCCTTATGCACAGAACCTTGAACCAACTTCCAAAACATCTCAATTTTATTTAAAAAACAAACAAACAAACAAACAAACAAAAATACTCCTTTTTTTTCCTGGCTCTAATTAAAATATAGTAGTTTCTCTCATTATATTTTAACTTTTCCTTTTTCAGACCTAGAGAAAGCTCATCAATCCGGAGAAAAATCACGCACAAAGCTGGGGGCAGAAGCAGCTGGAGGGAGGGACCTCTGCCCAAGGCCCCAGGAAAGGAAAATGACAGTGATAAAGGATACAAGGGATTATTTCAGAAACTGGACTTACACTTTGACTGTGCCTTGGGATGAAAGTTCTTTCAGCAGAATGAACACTTAAGCCAAGGTCCTAACTTGGAAGGTTTCCATCTTAAGAGGATGGATTGCTCACATGAGAGGCTCTGATGCCTTCCAAGATGTACTGGGAAATATTCTTGGTAGCCTCACTGGCTGCAGAAGAAAGTGGGTACACTGTGTGGATTACACTGTGATTTAAATAAACCTAAACAAAACTCAAATATGGTGCTGATAAAGCTTATCTGTGTCAGCAAGCTGCTTAGTCAAGGCTGTTTTGTCACTTATGGGAATAGAGTGATGATTTCATGTCCCAACAAAGTTGAGAAGTGCTATAGAAATCATAGAGGGTAAGGACAGTTCTGCACATGGACTCATGGGTCACCCTTTGTTTATTGGGGCTGTGAACCAACCCCTCTGACCCATGGTACAAACAAACCCACTGAACTCAAGGCAAAGGGCCCCTTTGAGGATCCCCAGCCTCTCTGTGACAGGCTGCCACTGCCACACAAACAGTGACCTGTCTGCATTGTCCATAGTACTGCTGAAATACAAGTTTTGCCTCCTGCAATAAGATAGAAAGGCTGTAATATTTAGCTTGGGAACTATGGATTTAAAGAGACCTGATTTAAAGAGCTGAATAAATTCTTCCCTCTAGGATTTATTTGTGTGGTGAGAGCTTGCCTTGGGCAGGGAAGGTCAGAAGCAAACCTTTGATCTGTTTGGACTCTATCTGTATCCTGTCATAGGCTTAATTTGATGTAGGGACTGTCTCAGGCTTAGGGCCCCTTTACAACACTGATTTAACAGTGGAATAAGCCAAATTCCTACACAGCCCACGTACAGGCAGCCTCCCACATTTGCTTCTCCCCCAAAAAATGCAGGCTACATATGGATGTAGCTGAAGCAGTAGAAGAAGGACAGGTCAAACTGATAGGAATCAAAAAATAATAAATAGATTTAAAATGCTGCAAACAATTGTTGGAGGTACACTAGAAAACAAAATAACAGGAGAAAGAACCAGAGATAGGAATAGTGATTTTGTCCAGTATTAACAAGGAACAGCTGATCCTATTTTGCACTTGGGCAGGATACTTTTCCTCATATGCCCTCCTCAACCAAGAGTGTACCATTAAAACAAAATCTGACTGAAGGCCTTTACCCTGAAATGAATGTACCTTGCATTGCAGAACTGGGGACAGCTCTTACATTATACAATAAAATATCTGCTTAGATTTTCTTATGTTCTTAAGTGGCTTTTTTTTTTTTTTCCCTGAGTGCACATTATAGCATAAAGGAATTGGTAGGCAGCACTTATTTGCAGGAGAGAGGGATGTCAGACAAATAAAACCCCTCATGTTTGTCTTTGTTCCCAAAGTAGCAACATGATTTAATGCCACAGAGAGTCAGCAAACCAGTCTCTTACTCGCTGAGAGCTGGAAATTTCAGCCAATGTCACAGGGCTCTCTGTACTGACCTACCCCATACCTCATGAGGTGCATATGACTAAAACCCTCTGTTCATTTTCTTATTTCAGCAGTCCTCAGTGCTCAGCACATTTTGGTATGAATCTCTGAAGCAGAGGGATTACAAGAAAACAGTAAAATGTTTATCTTATTTTTTTGTGCAACTGCATTAGAGCACTTCTGAAATCATTCTGCAGTTATGGTAGAAACATTCCTAAATCTGCTGTGCTAGTGTGAGAACAGCATAAATACCTACATGTGCTACCCACAGCATTAAATATGACTTTGCTACTACTGCTGCTCCCAGTAAAGGGGATCCTTTTCTCTCCTGCCCCACTGTATGCCAGCTGAGCAGCCTAAACTCTGCTTTTTGGCTGCCTGAACTTCAGAGCCTTTTATTGACTTCCTGTGTCTTTAAAGGAGAAAGCCAGAAACTTTGCCAGGGCTGGACTTTTGAATTGCACATATAAATGAGAACTATCTGTTCTTGGGTCTACTTCTAGTCTCTGCTTACTATCTATGAAAATGCTGATAATGGTAAATTCTGGGGGTGGGAGATGCAAATTCAAAAATAATAGTTCTGCCAGTTTCCAAACATTGAGCCATACAAAAATAACTTTCTGGAAGAGTCATTCCTCTGAAGAAATTAATTCATCCATGTAATCTGCTTTAATTTCTCTGCCCCTCACCTGTCTCCTGCTCATCTGTTGTTCTGCCTCCCTTTCCAGAAGAGCAATTCTCATTCTTACTAATTGCTGCTAATGATTCTCACCCCAGGGTACCCCAAAGCACACACATTGTCCTGATGCTCCACATCACCAATTCTAAAAACTAAGCCACTGGATCATTCAGGGGAGAAAGATAAAACCATGTCTGTGCTGACAAGTTCTTGGCTGTAGTTTTAGGACCAACATAACTTGGAAAAGTTGAAGTATAATAAAACCCTGGGGAAACCTGTATGTGGGGAAATTTGACAGACCTTTAACTGCAGCAGCCCTTCTGGATGCCACTTATAATAACAACTCAAAGACCTTGAGCTATCAAGCAGGTTTACAGATGGAGAACTCTTATCAAAGTTCCTGCTGTTAGTTCTGACACATTCACCACACATGGCTGCACATGGTTACACTCACATTCACTCAAGTATACAAGACATGTCTATTCCTAAGCCTCTAGGACTTGGCAATAGTAATGTGTTAATTGCAAAGATGCTGAAGAGTGACTAATACCTGATGTTGAAAGTTTTCTCATCGTAAAGGAGCCTTTTCTATGATCTGAAAAGCAAGCTCAAATTATAGTATACAGTTAAATAGTTTCTCCAACCACCCTGTACAGGATAAGGGCCTTGGCAGCCTAGGAATGCTTTTCCCCTCTGCTGTAGGTCTTTGCACTGCTGGGATTTGTTTCCTCCCTGTATGTGCAATCGGGTGGAAGCTGAACTCCTAATGAATCACACCAGTCAGCCTTCAGGGGAGCCTGCACTGCTCTGAGCAGATGCAACTGCAGCTCTGCTGGCAAACTCAGACTCTACTTTCTTCAAACCTGTCATTATTAGCAAATGAACAGCCACTTTGTGCTACATCAGCATAAAATACTGCCATTCTTGCTTGGTAGAATGTTTCATTTGATTTGAGCAACTGTGAAGGAGAATATCATGTCTGACATTGACTGTGTTGACAGTGTTGTGCACCAAGTGACAGAGGAGAAGTCCAGGCACCGACATGCCATGCAGACAGTGGAGATCCACTGCTTCAGAGAACAAGTTAGAGCATCCTGCATCACATTTCTGCTTTGTACTGCCCATTAGAAAAGCATCTCTCCACTAGCTACATTAATTCATGGTTTATGAAAATAATAATTTCAAGCAAAAAAAAAGTGGTAATATGACGTCAGTACTGAGAGCGATTTACAGACTCTTAAAAAACACAAGCCTTGAGAGCTGTCTGCACAGTTACTGAGTTCTCTCCCATCTCATGGGATGTCTTTCCCACGAGCAGCAGACACTTATACACGTCACTTGGAAAGCATAGATATAACCACAGCAAGGGAAAAATAATAGTAAAAAAACCCCCAAAACAAAATCAAAAAACCCTGAGAATTCCCCTGATTGGAATCAGGAATTAACATTTTCTGAGGCTTTCTACAAATAATTCAATACCCAAAGTATTGGCTAATATATCATGGATGTCTTTATAGTTTTGATTAGAAATCCACTCAGGCAAGGATTGCAGGACTTTTCCACCTCCTTATGTATTAAAACAAACCTATTTACAGTTTCTTTCTGACCTCATGAAACTAAGTTTTTATGTAAACTGAGTATCTCCAGCACCAGACAATGGGCACTAAGTTGGGATACTGTGAACCAAGGTCCATGTTCTATGTTCAGCTCAGGCACTCAGCTCTACACAGGCTCTCCAACATGTTCCAGGTGATTAAGCAAAAACTTTAATAATAACCTGCTGTTTGTAGCCACCTCTTTATGGACACTTTAAGAAAATTATCTTATCAGGGACAGATACTGAATAATTAGATAGAACAAAATGATTGTCACTGGAGAGTAAATCACATTAGAAAATTCAAGATAAATATTGGCTGTGAACTTCAGAAAAGTACATTCTATTTATTTCCTATAAGTCGGCAAAATTCTCTCTAATAATTCAAAACAAGTAACTATATATCCAAGTTTGCATTTTGTTTAAAATCAACTATTGCTCCTTTGAATTGTTCAGACCTTTCATTGAATGTACATTTCAAACCATTTATCCTTAAAAGTGCTAAATCACAAAGAATTTATAAAACCTAACACAGCTGGAGAATACAAATGGAACTATTATGTTCATGAGTCACATTGCCAGCAAACAGCAAACAACTGTAGAGATAGCAAAATGAAAAATAAATTTGCATCAAGTGACAACACAGTCCAAATTCCCATTGTATGGCTGGTGAACCAAGAAATATCTGAGTGCCCTGCCCAGTTTATCTGCAGGTTTTTCTGGGACTTCACACTGAGTTGATATTTCCTGAGTTTCATATACTTAAATGAAAGACTTCTTATTTTTGAAGCAGCACATCTTGGAAATTTAAGTCTCTCCTCTACGTATTTCACTTTTCCTACACCCAAGTTATTTTTAGGGTTTTTTCCCCTTATTTTTGTTATGATGAGAAGCAACACCTCAGAGAAAGCAAAGTCTATTCAATATGATTCTGATGCCTATGACATTTTTGACAAGTTGATTTTTTTAGCACTCTGAATGAAGCACTTGTTTTGGCTGGTATTTATTTTTATGTTTTCTATTAATAGACTATCTTCCATCTCATTTGTCTTTCAAGATTCTGTGTGTTTGTGGCTTTTTCATGCCTCTCACTGTCAGAAATGCTTTGACTGACACACAGCCACTGTCTAAAAAACAACAGAATTCTGTCTCAAGGTGTCATGCTTTTCTTCTTACAGAAAATCCACCCAGGGATGTGATCAGCAGTTCTTATTTATAGGAGAGATTTTTGGAACTCTTTATTAAAAATTGTATGCATATTTTATGGAGATTTTCCTCTTTGTTCCATTTTGTAATTCCAAGCTGAAACAGGCAGAACTGCTCCAGAAATAAAGTGAACATGAAGGAAATCCTTTCAAATCTCTTCAGTACATTCAAAACCATTAGACAGAACAGCTCTCATTTGAAAAAAGAATTTAAAATTAAAAAGAACTACTCAGAGAAATACACTGAAACATTAAGCATCATGACTTCCCCTTTGCAACTCTTATCAAGCCCACAGTCTATATTTCTCTTAGTATGAGATATATTTTATTATCTGTGATGTTATATATCAACCATCTTTTGATTATATTTTTGATCATGAGTATTAGGAAAACTTTCTTCCTGAATGCTAGGAAATTTAACAAAAAACCCCAAGCACAAACATTTTCTTCAGAAAATTCCTGGGTTTTGCACTCATAAACTGCAATCCTTGAACGAATGGTTTTAGGGCACTCTGATGTAACTGCTGTGTACTACAGCACTGTCTTCCTTCTGCCTGAGGGTCTCGTGTCATTAGCCTGAGCTCCTCTTTCCCTTTACTAAGAGCTTCCACTCAGCTCCTTCCTGCCTTTTTAATTGTGCAGCCTCTTTCTGCAGCTCCCAGGATCTGCTCCAGGCTAATACCCTCAGATAACCGCAGTAGCAAAACAGTTCCAATGGGCACCCTTAAAAGTTTTCTTTCACTTCTCAGTAAGTCATACCCAGCTCCTGGTGTTGCTCGTTAAAAGTACAAGGAATATCTCCTCATTATGGCTGCAGCTTATCTGACATCGAAGAGGTTGAAGGACACGCTGGACTTTAATTGAAATAATACAATTAATCTTGCTATGGAAACAAAGACAACCTTTGACTTTCCCATTTGAATTGATTCTCAGTCTATCTCTTGAGGAGAAAAATATTTACATAAATAATTTAACACAAAACTGTCAATTCCATATGTCATGTCCATAGTTATTCTTTGAAGGTATTATAACTCTTAAATGGCTTCCTACTGAATCCCTGGGTGGCTTGTTGCCATTAGTCAGTTTAACATCTCAGCACTGGAGTGAAATAGTGAGTACCTTCTTCCTGTTGTGCTTCAGGCTGATTTATTGAATAAACATATACATAATGTTTATTTGACATTTTGAGTAGTCACAATTATCACTGCTCTGCAGTTCAAAATAATTGTCAGCAATGAATAACTTCTAAGATCTATTGCATTCCTGTCCCAAGGGACTGTCAGAGACATTGTGTCCAGTCACACACATTGTTTAATTTGGTAGCTCCTCACTATTTAAAGCAGATAAAAAATGACAAGTGCATTTAAGAACTCTGCAGACTCTAATTTTGAGACTTTTGTCGTGTATTTGCACAGCTACCCCATTGCAATCCTCCTGTCAAGCCCACAAAGAACCTGCAATGCAGAACAGGCCTGAATGTCTGAGTTACCTACATGCTGTGAGTAAAACAGCACACCAAGCCTGCAAAGCTAATTCCCATCCTACCCATGCATTTCCTGGGACAAGGAACCATCCTTGTCAAAAAGGGACAGATGTACTGTCCTCTTTACAAGACAAAAAATGTTAAAAGTGAGAAGCAGAACCTTGAATCTGTATTTTCAGGGGTGGAGTCTAATCCAGTTTTTAGACAGCATTTAAAGAAAACCATCTCCATTGCAGCAGAGATCCCTCTTACCCTCAGCATCCTTCAGGTTCCCCAAACTTCTGAATTAGGTGCTAATCAAGTCCATTTCCCAGAAGATCAACAGTTCTGAAGCAGACTGCTTAAGCAGGAGAAAACCACCCCTTCAGGCAAGATATTGCTGGATATGGGCTGTTTGTTTGGGTTTTTTATTTTATTCAAAATCATTAGACAGTGGCCACTGTCTTTGAAGAGGGGATGTCTCTCTCATTCCACATTTCCTAGGAGATGTCACAGCTGTGACAAGGAGGAGTTTATAATGCCACAGTTCGGTGCCTTCATAATTTATTCTCTCTGATTTTATGCTCTTTTAGTCTCCTGCTCAACCATCCACTAACAAGCAGTGATATTAGCCAATAAATCAAAGACATCTGCTTGTCACCGCCAGATGCTTGGTCACATTGCAGCCGATTATGAGACATACAAAAGGACAATTTCATGTCGAGAGCTCAGTGGAGGTGTTCCACTGATATTCTGTTTGATAGGAGACCAGCGTGAGGTGAATGTAGTATAACTCAGTAACTTTTATGCCTCCCAGCAATGGAAAAGTAAGCTGAAATAAAACTGGGAAGTAAATTAGGAGCTCACCTTTATGACTATGTCATTTATGATCCTGCATCTATTCTTCCAGTATGCTGGCACAAGTTAGCATAAAAATAAATGTTTTAATTTGCCCATCTTGCATTGTGCTGGGCACAGAAAAAGCAGCTACTTTAATTTTCACAAAGGGCAGAAGAGGTGTTTAATATCAATTGTAACAAAGCACATCAATTTTTCATGTGGCTGTCTTGTAAAAAAACCTAGTCCATTAGCCTTATCAGTCCTATGTACAACCAACATGCCCAGTGCAAAGACACTCTGATCTCTCTTTTTCTCTCTAATTTATTATAACAAATGCCATTAATGATGAGACCCAGCGACTATTCTGTAGAAGAGAGAAAAGCAAAACTCTTTTGCAGCAGTGCTGCTCTGGCTTTCTTCTCAAACTTAAACTTTATACTCCAATACTACACCACGACAGTAACTGTTTATGGATTATTCCAGTGTGCTATAAATAAAATCCACAGGAAAACAAGACAATTTGCCAAGTAAAACCTGAGTATTTCTGTATAGGTGGAAAAAGATTTTAAACAAATCACAGCCTTTGCTGATTGCTCTCTGAAGAGAAACTCTTCTCCAAACTCTACAAGGTTTCGTGGCTTTTAATTCCTGGGTCACCAGCTGAAAGGAGATCCAACCAGGTTTTCTATATGTCACCATGCTTCTTTTTAGTAGTTTAATCTTCATAAAATTTAGTCTTCATAACTTACCTGTCTTTTCCACGGGCATCTTTGACACACACAATGTGAATGTTACCAGGGTGTCACCATACCAGCGCTTTTTACTCACTCATTCTCATAATTTAAAACATCAGTAGCTTTAAAAAAGGACACACCTGAGCACTGATCGGACAGGTTCAGCTCTACAGTCCTCTCTTGTACTCTGGTTTAATTTCTGCCCCTATAAATCCCAGATTTGAATGCCTGAGAATTTCTCTTGCTGAACATGGGTTTAGCCTCAGGCCATCCCAGTTCTGAGCAGCGCAGTCACAAGGACAATGACATCTAGGAGAGCACTTGTCCTGTGATGTTAACACAAGCCCAACCAGCAGCTGGCATTCAGTTAATTGGTACATTAACCACTACACCCTTCAGTGACTAGAAAATGTAAGCATATGAAAGAGGTGGTATTAATATAATTTTTTTTCCATATTCTAATGAATCAGGTTTTAACCACAGCTCCAGCCAGAAGCATGTCACAGTGAAATGACAGCCTTATCAGTAGCACACCATGAATCCTCACTATAGCAACACCAGACAAAAAAAGTCCATTTGATTTCCTGGACAGAAGTGATTGACATGTACCTTCTGTTTTAGGAAGCACTTACCTATGGCTGTTTTCTCCTATCTCATTGCAGATTTACATGTCAAGCCAAATGATCTGCAGGAAGAGAAGAGCAAAATTATGCACAGGCATAATATCAGGAAGAAAAAAACCAGTAGTTTGCTGTTCTATAAAAAGTAAAGCAGATAATACAGAAAACTGCCAGGGACCACCTCGAGGTTTGATAAATCATCTGGTACAGTCCCCAAATGTGAGATCTGAGCTTTAGTGCCCTGCTTTAAATGGCTGAAATCTTATAGAACTCACCATTAACAATGAGTCTCAAATCTTATTTTTGCATCTAGATTTTCAGAAAGATTTGAGGAATCTTAGAGAAGTATCCAGGAATTATGCTCTGTGTCCTATGAGGATCATGCTGTATAAAGCACATAAAAGAATAACTTTCTATTAAAACTCTGCTACTTTCATTACAGAACATGAGAAGCAGACCTCCCACCAAGAATTCCCCAAATGCAACTCCCCTGGCACATTCCCTTTGAAAACAGAAAACACTCCTTTCTACTATTAAATACTGGATTTGCAGCCTCTGAGTTACCCTTGATTTTCCAAATATTCGGAAATATAGGTGTAGAGATATTTAGATGGAAACTGCAGCTCACAGTACTTTGCTGATTGGTCCAGCAGCTACACTCCTTTCTGAGAACTGTTATCTGTCCCTGCAGCTACACAGACAAGCACCTCACGTGCACTAAATTCTGTAATTTAAAACATGACCACATCCACCATTCTTTTTCCTGAAAACGATTTTCAGAAAAATGTTCAGCAAAACATTCAAAGTATTAAGCTCAGTTCATAATATAATGTATGGTTCAAAAAAAAAGAGTTACTTTTAATGTGATTGATCAGTTTTGATGTTTTAATAGTCCCAAAGCAAAAAATCTGTGGACATAGTGTCTATATAGCAGTGATTAAAGTTGGTAAGATGGAAACAAATGTAAAAGAAAACACTAACACACAGCAAAGCGCAATAAATATAAAAAATGGTGGTCTTAAGAATGAAAGGATTAGACACAGAATGGGCTTAGGTATCTGTCAAGTTATTATGAAAAATGAGAAATTTTATCAAATGTCTTGTTGCTAAAGCCCAAGGTGCACACCACATATGAACCACTGGGGGAATTATGTTATGAACCTTGAACTTTTGGGTAAGGTGGGGCTGGATGTCAATCCATCCTTTAACAAGCACTCTCAAACCGTGGAGCGTGGTTCCCTGCCATGCCCACACGAGGCCATAACCGTGGCTGTCCTGGATTGAAACCTACTCCTGGTTTTACTCACAAGCAACTCAGGGCAGTCAATTCACTGAGGGAGGCCTACTAGAGATACTCCTGAAAGCTGTGGATATATTTATGGCTTTCTCAATTACAGGAAGACATTAAACATTGGTTTTCCTGGGGGTTCTTGCCAGAGAATATTTTGTGAAACTCCTCTCACTTTTTCTTGAGTAACCCTTGTGTTCCAAAGCCATGTCTTTCAGAATTAACAACTGATGTACAAGTTACTCACAAAATGTTTATTAAAAACTTGCCTTTGTTCCTCTCAGTACGTCTGACAGCTCCATCAGCAATTTGAGTGCAATTTTTCCAAAATAATTATTTTCTACCCATTTGCAGCATTTTTTCAGAAGTACTAGTAGCCTCCTTTGAGTAAAGAAACATAAATGATTTTATTTTTATTCTTGTTTGCTGAAATTAAGAGCCTTTTCATAAAGATAAAAGGGCCTTTTGAAAGGTCTATTTCTCCACATAAAACCTCTAAATATTGCTCATTAGGTACTTGAATAGTTTCCATGAACTCCATGGGACAGCAGATATATTTAAAGTCAATTTTTAAAAACGTGTGAGTCATTCAGTGAAAAGTACTAACATCAAATGAGAACTGTGATAAAGGTCTCTTTTTTCCACCATGGTCTGAGATTTCCATTGTTATGTTGGGTTAAAGAAAATTTGGGAATTTTTTATAGGAGCTGAAGTATGCTTGAAAGAATCTGGTTTAGCTTTTACAGTAAATTCTGATGTCATTTGTTAGCAAAGCACTTGGAATTAAATATGATCTATTAAGGTAATAGTAGCATTCAGAGTGGGTTATTTTAATTAGCCCTGATATCTCACACATTAGTCTTTAAGAAGGCAACCACTTGTGCAGATCCTAATTGATCTGTTTGTGTTTGAGTTTAAGAGTTTGGCCAAAGAGTCTGCAGCAGCAGGATCTGCAAAGGCTGAAGAATTCACCTAAAAAAGACTTTAAAAGAATTAATTCATCATGAACATGTCCTCCTGCTGCATGGTGGATGACTGCCAATAATTAGACACAAAAAATGGGAGTCTGTGACTTTAAAATTGAGACCAAATATGGTTATTGTTAAATAAATCAGAGGAGTGAGGTGATTTAATGGCTTTTTAATGATCCTAATGTTTTCAATTTTAATGAGTCCTTTTACATCAACTTTAATCATTTTATGAGACTGAAAAAATGTCTGCATTAGTTTGGTTTTCTGTTCGGTCCCCCACAAGCCATTATGCAGGGGAGGCTAACATGAGTCAGCTTTCATAACAGGAGGCCTAGACAATAACTGCTAACTTTATCTGGGGAAATGATACATTAGCTACTAATAGAGTTTGTTGTTTTGTTGGGGTTTTTTTAATCAATTTTACTGCAGTGCAAGAATTCACTGCTGTATAGTCATTACTACTGTGAAATTGAATTAAATCTTTTCAGTATTATGTACTTTCCATGTAAGCTACTTTAAGTATTAAAACTGAAGATGAGTTGTATCTCTTAAAATGCACACGTAAAATAATTCCAAGTCAGACAAGAATCTTTCAAAGTAAAGAATCTACAGTAGTTCAGCAGGATGTCTCTCTGTGCAGCTTTAGGAGCTGGCTCAAAGCCTGGTTTCCCCTCCAGGGAGGAGCTGCTGTGGCAGAGAGGAGTGCAGCCTCAGAGCTGGGCACACACAGGGACACAAAGCAGGGACAGGAGCCAGCCCCAGGCTGTCCAAGCAGTTTATTTTACCACATGCTCACACAGAGGATTTGGTGGTGGCAGCTGAAGGCAGGAGTGCCCTCCCCCTCAGTTCCCCCTCAGCAGCTGAGCCCATGCTCCTTCTGCTGGCCATCCCACAAGGGTGGCTCTCCATGGCTCAGCAGGACATTATTGCTACGAAATATTTTACAATTACTAATTCTATTAACTTTTCCATTATTTCCTGTATCTTTTCCCTGAGGCAAAAGAAATTTCAGTCCCAGACAAACTTAATTTCTGGTCTCCAGTAGAGGAAACTCACAGTTATAGTTGAGTCAAACCAGTAACAAAATAAACTATTTATTTCAAAAGCTCTATTCTGAATCTTTCACATATTGAATCCTCACTTAAGGCAAGAGTATGTTTCACTTAGGGCAAAAGCATAACATCAAAATATTGTTGGGCTTCCAATTGAAACACTACAGATATAATTGCCCCCTATTCTTACTAGCAGTAGTGGTTGGTTGGACCTTCTTCACCAGACATTTAATAAAATTCAGACCTAAATCAAGTTCAAGTCACAACGGTAAGGAGCAAGGATGCAATGGGCAAAAAAAGACCTATCTCACTGTATATTGGGGGGTATTTCCAGATCTCAAAGTAACCTGTAAAACCATTATAAAGTTACACTGCCTGTGTATTTTCCTTCTGGGAGAAAGAAAGAGGAGAGAGAAGATACCAGAACAGCTGTCCCTACCCCCTGCCTATGGTTTCCTGTCAGAGTAGGAAGTGAATTTCTGTAATGCCAAAACAAATTTGAGGATACAAATATTAGGCTCACTGCTTTTCTTTCTGTCAACTTCTGGGTTTGGAGCTTTTAATATTTATGACTTCAAACTTCTCCAGCCATGCTGGCACAGATCTCAAGTGTTCTCTTACTCAAGCCAAGGACTTTGGTTACATGACCTCAAGAATTGTGAATTGCACAATAAAATAATGAATGGGACCTTTTGGGGGTTTTGTTATTGTTAGTAGCAGCAGTATTTTCAATCACTCCGTGGATGCTCTTCTGTTAAGGAAATACTTGAGAAATTCTTGTGTAATACATTGCCATGGAGTTTCATTCACTATGTATCATTCTCCTTATACATGCACATGATATATTTAGAAAACCAGAAAAAAAAGTTTAGGTTTTTTCTACCTTGTATTCACTTACCAAAGCACTGTCAACATCAGTCAAAACATTATCTAGTGAAGAAAATATTAAGAAAAACATTTAAGCCTACTAATATTTACATACACACTTGGATACCTCAGATACATTCTCTTTGGGGAATGTTCATAATATTACAACATATTCACATTCATCCAGGTGTTCAAATTTAAGTACAGCATATTGAATTCAGTATTCATTACCTCTAAAATATAATACCCCCAAAAATGCACTTCTAACTATACTTTGACCCCCCCAACCAATTTTGGTGCAGTAATCAAAGCCTAATCTATTAGTAGAAGGAAATAAATAATAACAGCTCTGTATTAGAGCTATCAGTATTCCAGTGAAGAATCCTAGGCTGAATTAGAGAGAAATCAGTCTGCAAGTTGCCAGCTGGAGGGATCAGTGAGCATGAAGTGACAGCCCCTATCATCCTGACTGGAAGGAAAAGGCCCAGGGGATGGAAAGGACAGTCCTCAAATGTGTGGGACAGCCACAGGAAGGACTGTGGGAAGAAAATCAATCAGACTTATGGGAACCCTGGGCTTAGCAGGAGTACTGAAGCAGCAGGATGAGGAAATACAGCAA
This sequence comes from Acrocephalus scirpaceus scirpaceus, assembly GCA_910950805.1. Lineage (NCBI taxonomy): Eukaryota > Metazoa > Chordata > Aves > Passeriformes > Sylviidae > Acrocephalus > Acrocephalus scirpaceus. The sequence goes on from OU383785.1 coordinate 5,634,847, forward strand.
GGAAGTTTTTCCATGAGAATGGAAAAGAACAGCTCTTACCCTGAGCAAAAAGGGCTTGGCTGTGTGGGGTGGAGTGAGAGCAGCCCCCTCTGTGTGCAGCCAGTGCAGACCCCACAGAGCCCCCGCACAGTGGGATTGCTGCCAGCCCCCTCCTCCTCACCTGAGCCATCACAAACACAATCCAAAACAAACTTCCTCGCTTTTTTCAGATCCTTGAAGTGATTTGGTTTGGCCTCCAATCAGTTTTTGGTTGAGAAGACACATAAAACATTTAATTGTTGATTTAGAACTGGTTATGAAATTACATTAAAAATTGGAGATACCAATCGACTTCAGGGGTTGAGACAATGCATATTAATAGTTATGATTTTATTCCATTAATTGCCTTGAGAAGTAATTGACCTTAATAATTTTTAAATTTATCCATTCCAAGAGTTACTATTTCAAAGAATCTAAACATCTGAAACTTCCTATGTGATTACATGTTGAACTTTAATCTGCTACTAGGAAAAAAAAATAAAGCCAAACCAAAACTAAACAAGAAAACCAGCTAATACCCCACAAACACTGAACTCTCCAGCATGGCCTTTTCAAATTAAATAAAGTATAATTATAAAGAAAAATATTATTATCTATATTGTCAGTTTCTTGAACAATCATGAGATTTGAACTGGCATTATTATTAGATTTTACTCACAAAAAGCTCTGGAACCTATGCACTCTTTTTATATATCTTCTATGTTATCCCAGACATGTAATTCCATTGTGAAAATCAGGAAGTGTCATCTTCATAGTTCTATATTCACCCAAATATCTTCAGTGATTTGATGACATTCACCACAACCTTTAGACACGTGTGGTATTATTCAAGTACTACAGAACACCTTCTTTCTTTTTTGCAAGAAGGAAATGCAAATTTCGTGTTCCTAAGTTCTGTGTGCAACTATTCGTGTTCATCTAAGTGCTATCTCAGCTGTTGAAACCACAGCCAAATTGAAATAGACAATTTTCCATCTGCTCTTCATATAGTAATATCTCATTTTTGAGAATATAGAAAGTATAGGAAGCTAAAAGCTTATTTATGTGACTTAAGTGAGTATTTGAATACACTCTAAATCTCTGAAAGAGGGTAATAAACACATTCTGGACAAGTGCCTCAATAAATGAAAGTGTGGTGAAGAAGCTGGTTCACGTGAAAGGAATAAGGGTCATTAAACACAGACCTGAGAAACTAATGCAGTCACTGGCAGCTCTGCAAGGGAGTTTCTCTAAGGTACTGACAAGGTGCAGGCTTGTTTTAGCTCTAATTTCCAAATGCATCATCATCTTTTTTACAAGTCCATGAAATCTCAAATCAGCTTTCTTCTCGAAACTGTTTTCTACCAAGACAAATAATGGCAGGCAAAAAGAAAAACCTAAAGGTGAGTGGTACTTTGATTTAATGTATGATTGCACAGGTCTGCTATCTACATGTGCTCAAAGTAGGCACCAGCCGATAAAATGACAGCATCAAACGTAAAGAGTCAGGTAATGATCTCATTGAACTATTGAACCCAATTCAGGCATGTACCCAGACACATTAGCACTTTTCCTACAGTGGTTTCTCCTCTATTTGCATGTCATTACACTGTTTAGCTCCATATTCTGTTTCAACATTTATTACTTTACTTACAAAATTTCTTTAACCCAAACCACTTGGTTAAGTGCCATAAATGGAGCCATTTTTCAGACACACACTGCAGGATCTATACCAAAAAAACTAAATAATCACATCATTCCCAGAGAGTTAACCCACCAGATTAGTTTTGAAAGCAGTCTCACTTAGGAGTCCAAAATTTGCATTCTGTGTTTCCTAGCATTGACTTAAAATATGTTGCTCTGTAAGAAATCCTGGCTATAAACTCCTTCAGATGAAGTATTCCTGAAAAGGAATGCCAAATGGATACCAAAAAAATTTCACTTTATTTCATTATTGATTTGTACCCAACACTGACACAGTAAGCACAGGAGTGCTTGAAAGGAGGTGGGCACGTGTTCAGTAGGCATGGAAGTCAGCTTGCCATTCCCCTTGGGGTTCATTGGATGCATTCCTACAGATGGGCTCTAAACAGCTTTAAGGGTCTAATTATCTGAGAATGTAAAAAGAGAATAGTTAAATGCAAACACAACTGTTGTCACAAGGACACTGGTGTGTTCAGCTCTAGTTTCCTACCCCAGCAGAGACACCAGGCAGTTACAGGTACTGCAGATTTTCCAGTATCCCATTTCAGCACCATGCCATTGCAACACCATTGACCTCGTCCCTGCACACAGAAAGATAAAACAAGTCCTTAAAGTGATTTTACTAATGGACCAGCATCTCAAAACCTGTGGAATACAATCACCTCATCAATCATTCACAATCATTATTTTTTATATCTTCTATAAAAGGAAATGAGAGAGTAGATTACCAAACTCTATATCCATCCCTTCCCTGTTCTGCCTAGTACAGCATTAACAGGCCCTGACAAATGGCACACCAGCAACTCCTGAACCAGTGACACAAGTACAGTGATAAGCCACATAAAATATTCATAACTGGAAGTTTAGATGCAGGCAGATGCCCAACAAGAGCATACAAGCTTTGTCAGGAATCACTGAGAGATTGAAAGCATACTTAAAGGATTTATTAAAGCAATCAGAAGAAGCCTCTATTCAGTCACCATGATTGCAAGGAGTTTATGGCCATGTATTTAATCTCCCTCCTCTGTAACAGATAAGTTATGCTTTCTTGTGATTTGTGCACAAAGAGTTTTTTCATTCTCTTCTAGCACTATAAAGATCAGAAGTACCATTTCTGCCTTGCTAAGTGAAGCATTAATAGGAATGCCAGCAGCAAGATGGAACATGTAATAAACATGAAGGTTTAACATTATAAAGATTTCTATTGCACAGAATATAGTCCTAGATTATGAGATAACATTATTACCTTTTGTTATAGGAAAAAATCATTTGATGACAGGGATTTCTTTTTACCAGCATTATATTCAGGGACACCAGAGTTCAACAAAAATATGGTGTGAACGCACCAATGTTAAACAGTTGTCTTAATAGCAATTAGCCAAAGAGAACACCAGAAGTTGCTAATCAGTTCACAAATCAGTTCACCTTTTAGAGAGAAGTGCATTAAAACCAGGTTTTTTAGTTCATAAAAAAAATTAGCTTGTTATTAAGGTTGGTTTGCAGGAAAACTTACTGAAGGAGAGAAAAAGCAACTGCTAATTGAAACAAAAGAATAGAAGCAGGCAACTATACCAAAACTTGGATGTATACATATACAGAGAGTTCACACTTCTGTATATAAACCCTTGCATTATCTCTACAAGATGGCTGCTGTATTCTTATTTGACACTTATTATAAGCACTGGAGAGCTGAGCTTGTTAACATAATGAAAAAAATGGAAGAATACACTTTTTTCTCTCATTTTGACTTACTGCCTACAGGTTCTTGTAGTTTGCATTGACCTTTCCTTAAGGAAGCTTTAGAAACATCAGCTGCGCTCTGGAGCTGCTCAAAATATTTCACATGCAGAACAGACCTGACAGACCTTGGCTTCCCCGCTGAGTCTGCAAGAACTATTGAAAAACTCTTCCTTATTTTGGATCATTTTTCTCTTCAACAAAATCAGTGTTCACATAAGCAGCTTTAAAGAGTTTTCTGAGAGAGGACAAAAAAAGCCTTGCTTCATCGTAGAGATGGAACTACACAGAATGCAGGATTTGTTACAAGAACTAGACTGTTATCATCTTATGTTTCATTTTTCCTTAATCTGGCAGAGCCTCTGTTTCCCAATGTCAGTGGATGTCATTACCAAAAATTTCCTTCTTTTTTATTCAGAAATGTGCACATGGCTCTTGCACACTTAACATGAAAGAAGGGTCCTCCTCAGCCGTGGAAGGACTCTTCAGTTCATACTCAAAAATGCTGATGTTTCTATCCACTGTTTTTGCCCAGAACAATGGCACAAAAAATAAATTTAAATGCTTAGACGTAGTCTGGGGACTTTTCTTTCATCTCACATTCTTCATCCCAATTTAATTTTACTCTAATTAAATCACATGAGTTGCCCATAGTGAACTTAACATTTGTCTTCCACTCTTTGCTCCACCTTTGTTATGACTCAAAGGAAGAAATGTCTGGTGGCCTGATCAAAAGAGGCTGTCACATATTTGCTGAACTGGGCACTTATCCAAAATCAGTTCTTACACAGAAACTATGAAGATTTTATGTTAGGTGTAAACACTTCCATATAGAGTAATTCCAAATATTTTATTACAAATACTCTATACCAACTGTAAGTGCAGTAACAAGACTGAAATTTCCCCAGGTATTTAATATCATAAGAAGATCAAAGCAAGTCTTCTAAAAAACTTAAAGAACCTAATGATTACCTTTGTTCTACTGCACTTACATTCATGCTTTATTTGCACTTAAACTCAGACTGCTAAAATATTTTGCAACATAGCATTTTTTTTTCCCTGACAAACCATAAGAAATAAGAACTCTTTCTTTCTCTGCTGACCCCGAGACTTTGGTGTGTTCAATACATGTTATGCACACGAGTGACATATGCATAACCATTTCCTAGTCAGAAATAAAACATCTGTCTCGTACCCACTTCTATTCTCTTATGGAACTGAAAAGTCTGAAAGAAATTCCTCTGTTTTAGCAATCAAGACAGCATTTCCTTTTCATTCTGCTCCAACAGAAACAGAATGCACAGTGCACCAAGAGGAAAATGAAGACATGGAATGGTGGTTTGGGAAAGCTTACGAATCTGTTACTGCTATGCAAATATCCCTGGGTTCTAATCATGCAGTGCAGATCTGTTGTTTTAGTTTGTCTGGAACTCAAAACCCATAATTTTGTTCTAAACTTTCAAACTGAATAAAACAAATGTAAAGAGCAAGTCAGACACAGTCCAAGAATTTCACAGCTTCCTCCTCGAATTAAAAATTAATCACAATTTACAAAATTTGTTGTGTATGAGAACATATGTAGCTGCTTTTCAGAGCCCTTGAACAAAGAAAATCCACTTTCACCTACCAATCTTTTAACAAAGGTATATAAGTGAAACCCCAGTCACTTTTAGGCAATGCCTAATGAATCCATAACTGTCTATCAAACTTAGAAACTTTGTAAAGAAGTTGTAGGGGTTAAATTGTCTTAGAGAATATTTTACAGGTTCAAAAAACCCTCAGCCTCTTTTATGTTTTAACTGTAGCCCACATTAAAAGGTTTTATTTCAAATCAGGACTCCATATCTAACAGAGAAATTGTTATATGAAGACAAATTTTCATGTTAAATGAATAATAAATTATAGGTTATGTGTCTCTTTGATTTTAGAGGATGCATAATTTACAACAATAAATAATTAACATATCAAACGATTCTAATTTAACTGATGCCTTCAGCACCAGCACAGCCAAAGCACAAAACATTCTGTTTGGTGCTTATAATCCATATTTGTGGTGGAGATGAGTAGCTATATACAAGTAGTTATTATGTTTTCTAATGCGTAACTTTTGCTTATCACTTAAAAGTATTAATAAATATCAGAAAGTTCAATTTCTGACATATGATTTGTAAGCATACTGCATCAGAGGGAAAAAAGCAAGCATAATGAGCAGTGTGCTGTTATAAACAGCATTTCAGCCAGAAATACTTAATGCAAGCTTTATTTTCAAGTGGTGTTAAGCTTTTCACTGGGTGCCTTTAAAGGCAGCTTATAGATGTAGCAAAAAATCATTGTCATAGAAAATGGCTCGTCTCTAGATAAAAGAAAAACAGTGCTATTTCTCTTTGGAAAAAATAGGTGTTATATTTATTTTTGGTACTTGTGTTCTTTAATTAGGATAAGATCTATACATTCACCAAAATTCTTTGTTACAGACAAAACCAAAAATGACCTAAAAGCAAGTTTTTCTCATTATTCCATAACTGAACAAGTAATTGAAGCAATGTCCCAGCAAGCAATTACAGGTACTCAAGTAATGCTGCTCCAAAATGGGTGATACAGACATTTCTGGAGAGGAGGTCTGGCTGGAGCAGAGCTGCTGAGATAAACCTCTGCAAAACCCACAGCTCAGAGCCTACCAAGGAACGCCAGGACAGCCCTGCCCACATCACCCCTGGAACAGTGTGGGCTGAGGAAACGCCTGAGCATTCCAGAACAGCTCCCCCCGTGTCAGTGAGAGCATCCATGGCTCCACTTCCAGCACACACAAGGAAAATGTTCTGTCCTCAAACACCACAGCCAGCTCATCATCCTGCAGCTGGACAGCTGTGACTGCAGCTCATGGTTAGACAGGGGTCATTCTTAGCAGGCTGAGCTTACTGCCAGGTTTATAACCAAACCCAACAATAATGCAGTAACTTGTAGACTTGGTGGAGATGTGATGGAACTCTCATGGTTTGCTTCCTGTGAGAGGGCACGGGCACACCTCCCTCAGCTGGGGTCCCTCCTGGGGAGGCCTATGCCATCAGTCCCTCCCCATCCCCCATGGGCTCCTGCACACTGACAGGGGCTCAGACACACACCGAGCTCTGCCCCACTCCTCACCCAGCTCTCCATTCCCTGCTGTTTGAAGAGGACACCTGCCCAGTGTGGAGTGCTCCTTTCTGAGGAGGCAGGAATTTGATTTCACTCTTCTTGTGCTGCTAACTCCCCCTCCCTTGACCCAAACCCAACTCCACCCCTGCAACACCATATAGAAACCACACAACCCTGCCTTTTCCTGGTCTTCCATCTTCGTCCCCCTCCTTGTCCCTGGAGGAAATAAATGGATTCTCAAGCTTAATAAAGCAGAGACCAGTCTGGTTTGTTCCCATGTCCAGCACAGGCAGCGGCACCCTCCCTGGACATGATGAACTCTGTTAACATGATGCAACAGCCCAGCAGTGTGAGCCAAGATGAGATGGAGCCTGCAGCCCAGAGCAGCCTCCTGCCCCCTCTGCTTTGTGACCTCCTGCTGCAGCCTGGAGAACTTCACCAATATCCATCACAGCAAAGGAACCTACATTCTGCATCTTATACAGAGGAAGGTGTGACTGAATAGAGTCCTGCATTTCTCAAAGTGCGTGATGTTGAACATCACCTTCTGTCACAGGAGGAGTAAAAATTGTGCCAAAGGTTGGAAAGAAAAATCTGCAGTAGTAGATGTTAAATATATATGTACATACATGCACAATTTGTAAAAAGTATTTGCATTGGAATGCAGAAGGCTGTCTAACAAAAACATTTGATTCTTTTTCTTAGAGTAAGTGTTGTGGTTGGAATAAAAAGTGCTGCTCAGCTGCAAATGGCAGTCAAGTGCCTGAGTTTGGGCTGAGAAAAGAGAAATCAAACCAGTGTGCAATTATAAAAAACAGATATAATTTTCATGCCCAGAAAAGTACATAAAAAGTTTTACGTTGATGTCAATGGAACAAAGATTTCATCAAAAAGTGTTTGCATGGAGGGGCCCTTATTACAGCCATGATAAGGAAAGCATCTCTGCAGTCCAGTTGTAATCACATGAAGCCTTGTGAAATATAGCTTTAAGAAGGAAAGTAAAAAGGCTGTGTTCTGACAAAAAGTAGTAGCTATTTATGTTTATTTTCTAACACAAAGTTTGTCAGTATTCACAGAATTCACAGTAGTATGATTGAGGATCACCAAAGAGCAGTGTTAAAATGGCTCACATTGCTTCCAGAATTATAACTTGCTTTCTCTTTCATCACACATTACTCCTGACTTTACTGCATAAGTATAAAAAGAAAGTTAGCACCAGTACAGCAGGGCAAACACTTAATGAGTCAATTCCTATGCAAATATTCAATAAATCAAAAGGGACTGAAATCCCAGTGTGGTCATTTTTGCAGTTACCTACGTCTGCATGTTTCATTCCTCTTTAAGAACAAGGGGTCATTAAGCATTTTGCATCTGTATAACCACACCTATTCACTAATTACGTATTTACTTTATCCCAGGCCTAATGACTGAGCAGCACCTGGCTGACAGGGTCAGGCAGCAACACAATTTGGCCTTGTAGTACAAAGGATTAATCAGGATGTAAACTGCACTCAGGGCGTGACAGGAGTCCTGGGAAGTCTGAAAACACGTTCTAAGTGTGCTGCCATCAGCATTCAGAGCAAGCTGAGGAGCAGAGTGTGTCCATGGACCACGCCACAGGGCAGGCACAGAACATCACATGTTGTTCAATAACGCCCTGTTTGTCTGGGGGTGTTTCATGACCTGTGATTTGGTACAATTCCCTTTGTCTGAATGGGATGAGTTTACATGCCCAAGATCTCAGCAGCTGAGTGAAGCTGTGGGGTTATTTCAGTGAGTTTCCTTGCTGGAATGACAGCTCAGAGCACTCAGCTTGCCCTTTATCTTTGAAGATTCTTATTTGTCTACCATTTCACAGCAAGCAGTTCTGATGAATAGTGCAATTAACCTTTCCATTATTAAAACAATTAATTGCAAAAATTAAAGACATGACAAGGGCTAAATACTAATGCATAAATTATCAGGTTCAGGAATTGTAATTATTAATCTATGTACGCTAATTGTGAAATAAACAAAGAGGACAAATTGTAATCAGAAGCCAGTGCTGGAATTGATGGTCATTTGTTTTTTCCTGCAAAAAGAGAAATGCACCATTTTGCTTTTGACATACAGAATTAATCATACCAAGCCTTAAACTAGAGTATTTTTTTTCTTTTGTAAATGATGTAGGATCCAAAAATATCTAAAGTTTATTTTTGTTTCTACAGCAATGTAAGATTACATCAAAGAAATTTACATGTCAGTGTAAAAATATCTGCCTAAACTACTCCTGCAGTGAATCTCCACTATATTTTGATTTCATGAAGTTAAAATTTGACTAAGTATTCTGGAATTCTTGTAACAATGTAATATTACAATGTTGCAAGATACAATATTAAAAAAACCCCACTGATCAGACACATGGCCATATAACCCTTGATGATTAACAGCAACACTGAGGTATTTCACTTGCAGGAGGAGTACCTGCCTCACAAACATGGGCACAGCTGTGCTGCTGAAGGGTGTGTTTGTTGGGGAAGCAACACAGATAGACCTAGTCAAGAAATGATTTTTTTTTTCCTATGGAAAGTGTCAACATTTCAATAGTTTCATAATCTTTCACCCTAAAGACACTCAGGGATATAGCTATGAGGATTAATTTTGTCCCTTTGCTTTGTGCCAGAAATAATGAAAAGAACATCCAACTTGAATCATCTGTTTACTGCCCTCAAGCAGTTCTCCTTTCTCCTTAGCCTCCTTCTCCCCCCATTTCCCACTAAAAATACACTTTTCCTCAGAGCAGGACCACCTTCCTTTGAGTCACTGCTTTACAAGCCGTGATGTTGCCACAGCAGGATTCAAACACTGAGCAATGGTCTCATGAGATAAGTGATGTTGGGGCAGCAGCTGCTGTCACTGTAGCCCCTCAGAGCTCCTTCCTTCCCTCCATACTGTTAGTAACAGGATCCATTTAACAAGTTTCCAATGGTTTCATCAATTTAAAAAAAAAAAAAAAAAAGGACCAAACAAACAAACTCAATCAAAACCAAATAAATCAACAACAAAAACAACCCCAACCAAAACAAACCCCCCTCCACAGAACTCCATCATGTAAAGGAACAATTATAAAACATCAGCTAAGTTAGTTGTCCCTATAAAGTATCTCTGCAGTACCTGATGCAGGAATGTTTTGATTGGGAGATCTATGAAATCCAGAAGTTGGATAATGATGGTGTTAAAACCCACAGTGCCAGAGACCTTTAGCACTAGAGAAAAAGCTTCAAAGAACAGTCAGTGTGCTGAAGGAAGGACATTTTGCTCGGAGAAGGACATCATCCCCTCACAGCTCTGGAAAGAAAAGCTGACTTTTTCCCTTGAAACCGGGTCCCACTTCACATAATATTTATTTTTGCAGGTCACCTTTGGTCCCACACACAACTCCAGTGTCAGTGACCGGATTACTTGTACTTCACTGAAACCAAGCCACCTACACAGGAAAAAGGTGGGAGAAATTCCTGAAGAGCTGTCAGGCAATTACCAGCTGGCTCACACTTGGCCTTGCTGCTGGCCAGCCGACTCCAGAACCTCATGTCTTGATAACGTTGGGGCATGCTTAAATAATGAGTTTATAACCTAATTTTCACACTGTCAGTTTCTAACCAAACAAACAGCTTTAGGTATCAGGTAGTTCATTGAATTTTTCAACAAGTGCCTTGTTTCGCAAGTACCCTGGTTTTGGCAGCAATGCATTGGCGAGAAAACTACTCAAATAATCAGTCTCTTAGAAAGGGTAAGGCACAGGGGGCCATGTGCAGGATCTCCAGAGCCACTCACCCCTTGGTAAGGCAGCCCTGCTACAGTCAACAACAACAAGAAAAATCAAGGCATCCTTTTACTGTGCAGTGTGTGGGACCAGTAAATGGCATTATTTTTATAATCACCTTTTCACAAGGACGATATCACAGAGAAAATTAATTGATAATAAACTCTTAATTATTAAACCAAAGTCCTGGCAAATCCTCTTTCATATCTTCTCATTCTTTTGATTTCTTTGTTGTCTGTACACTGTTACAAAATTTACATTTATTCATGCCAAGGATACAGCTAAAAAGGGCAATGGTACAGTACACATTCTGAAAACAGCTATATCACTCATAACGAGGCACAGCTTAGGCATAGTCCCAGAGTTAATTATAAATGTTTGTGCTTGAATGTCAATGCAGGAAAACATAATCTTGTTACAATATAAAAAGTTATTATATAATGGCCTTTCCTAAAATACAGTTTACTAGAGCATAGCAGGTGGCAGACAGAAGGCTGAAAACTGTAACAAGCAATTACATTACAGAATTTTTTCCCTGCAGTTTCATTAGTTAAATTTCTTCCTATTTTAATCTGATCTTTTTAATAATGTGTCAGGACTGACACTCCAGTGGACATGAAACTCAGAATGGTCATGGTTGAATAAATGCATCTATTTAATTTTTCTCTTCAACTAGCTTTAAAAATTAATTTATCTGATTGCTCAGGCTATTATATAAAATTTGTTGGATTTTGTGTATTACTAATAGGCACTTTCCTTGTATTTTTGCTCACTATTGTCTAGATGAGGTTTTTCTAATTCTTTCTGATGGCTGATTAAAGAAATAATAAAACAATGACAAAAGTCAATTCTGCAAAGTTCCCACAAGGCTTCAATCAGATGTGGAGCTAAGGAGAAGGAAAATATCAGAATGGTTTTCAAGCACAGTCTTGGGGTACAGCATTATTTTAACAATTCATCTCACTTCCATACCACAAACCCACATATTTAGCAGTGTTGCCAGCCCAAGAAACCTGCCTTAAACATATCCAGCAATCAAAGGAGCAGAGCTTATCACATCTTTACTTTTCAGGTGTGCTCAGGCAAATAGATGAATTTACCATCAAATTGTAACATAGGAACTACTACATAAAATAGGTAAATTCCAAAATATCTTCATGAAATATCTTAAAGATTTTCAGTGTTTGGTGAGGATTGTAGAGAGAACTAGGGGGAAAAAAAATCAATTAAATTAAGCATCTCTCAAATTTTTTGAGTTTTTTTCTTTCAATTTTTTGAACCATTTTTTCAATTTCATAAATCCTGTATGTATCTTGTTTCCAAAGATACTTTTCAGAGAACCAAACATTTTTGATAGGGAAATTAAACTTCTGAAAGATCTGTCTAATCTTAGATGAAATACAAAGGCATTTTTAAAGGCTGATTTTAATCCCAAATAAATCTAGATTAGCTATGATGAAGAGAATGAAATTACAGTATTATATGAATGAATGGTGAGAATTGACCTTGTTTTACAGAGTTTTATAAAGAAATATTGCCATTCCTAGGGGGTTCAGAAGTAGTTTCCTAACTGTTAGAGGTTGCAGCAGTGAAGAGAATTAGTCAGTAGAAGAAAAGAATCAAAACAATGACACAAGATGAAGCCTCATTTAATTTTGAAAAAACATTCACCCATCACCTTTTACACTTGAGGTGCAAAATATCTCCCTGGCATTGAAGTTCCGTGCACGCCCTCAGTTTCATGCAAGTTTGGAAAAATTCTCAGTGAACGATTTCATTTGTACCTCCCAAGATACACTAACCCAAGGAGTTCAAATATGCAAATGTTTTGGATCTGTGCATTAATTGCACTGTTCTCATGTAAGGATGTTACTGAACGTGTGGAACCCAAGCTGGCTGTGGATTCTGTTTGTGGCTCCTTGGGAGCTGTGCAATTTAGTAAGTATAGCTCACCCTATAGCAGGGATATGCATAAGAAATAAATTACTGTACATTTACTGCAGCTACTCCACATTTTTTCCTTTACATTCCAAAAGTAGATCAGTTCCCCTGAGCTGTACAAGTTACAGATAAGGATGGACTAAAACTTGCAGATTTCACATTTGTGAATAATGCTTTTCATATGAGTATGCCTTGCCTAGAGACTTCAGTCACTTCTGACTTGCCCAAAACTCAAGTAAATTATGAGATTGAAGAGATTACAACTGTCATCTTCAACTTTTACTCTGGTAAAAGATTCATTTCAAATCTCAGTTATCTTTGCATACAGTTCATATGCTATATTGTCCTGCCACCTACTAATCAAAATTTGGGAAAAAGATGAATCTCCCAAAGTCAAACATATATTTCTCTCCTATTGAACAGCACAGCTTGTTCCAGTTAAGGAGCTGATGCCACTATAAAAACTTCAGTTTTTAAGGGGATACTAAAATGATCTATAAAATTTTGCTCTAGAACGAAACTTAGTGTGCAAGGTTATTAGGTCAGAAATCTTTTCTTCAGCTTCAAATGGCATGATTCAAAAAGAAATAAAACAAATGGACTTTTGGAGCTGACATTTCAAAAAGTTCTTTGTAGCCTAACTTCTGTGGAAAACTTGGAACTCCATTTTTTTAATTTCCCATCTTGATAATTCAACCTCATCACTCAGTCATTCCTGTGCTCATTCCTAACATGGTAATTAAGACTGTATGAAGATGAGTGAGAATGAAAAGTAAGAACAAAAACCCAAAGTTTATTTGAGCACTCTGTTTTCTTCCCTGATCAGTTAAGTGCATGTTCATTACTAAGTACCCCTCTCTTCACTGTCTCCTTTCCCGTGCTGCTTGATTGGCTTTTCCCTTTCCTTTCCCCAGGCTTCTCTTGCAGATCCCTGCTCTTCCCATGCCTTTTCCATGCTCTCCCACTGGGTCAGGAGGGTCCTTTCCACTGTGCATCCAAATGACTCAAACTTCATCTGAGTCCCTGCTGCAAGGACAGAGAGCTTTGGAGCAGCAGCTGCAGCCTGGACCAATCCCACACTCCCTCCTCCTTGCGAAAGGAAAGCAAAGGATAAATCCCCAGCCTGCTCTCAGCCCTGTAGGCAAGGTGACACTGCAAATTCCCACCTACCAGGACACAGGGAAAGGGATCCCCATCCCAAAGAGGAAGCTTGTCACACTTACAGCACTTGGTGACATTACAGCAGACCACGCAGGAAAGAGTGAATGTCTTCATCTCTTATAGCCGTGATAATCACTCTGGTTTTGGGGGGGCTTTGTTTTAGAAGCATAATTTTAATAATGGCAATAACTCTTCCTCTTAAAAGTTTCTAAAACCTCCATTGCCCTGGCAACGTCTGCTGAGAGCACTTGGAAAAGAGACTCACATCAGAATGGCACTTCTGATAGCTGAGGTACTTGCCAGCTTTGAAAAGCCACCTGAGTAATGAACTGTTGCTTTCTAATTGATGCCTTCTGTTTCCCTCACTTCTATTCATTTTCCTCCCTGTAGAAAACCAAGAACATTTTTATGCCCTTTTTTCACCCTAAGTTCTTTTCTGAATAATGGAAAATATTTTCAACATTTGAAAGGGTTGTTTTGTTGGTTTTCTTTTTTAATGAAACTAAGGAGATGACTACAGCTCATGGACATTTGATATTGCAACACTCATTCTAATCTGATCTATCAATAAATACAGCAACCAAACAAGAAAAAAATCAAAACAGTACAGCTTTGACCTCTTCCACTTGTTTTTTCCTATCCTTAAATTGTAGAAAACAGACTGTTCATACAGCCTGATTTGGAGAAATCAACTCACATATTACCAATCAGATTCTCCATTCTCAAAGTTAACATCTGCATTAAAAACAAAGGGAAAGTTAAAGTTGGAAGAAGGAATTAATTATAAGGCACCATTTGATGGTAGGCTTTCATGAAGGCAAAGGCAACTTTCAGCTATCCTTTTCAACATATTAGGCTCAATTCCATCTTCCAAATATGTTATCAATATGATAATTCCACACTTTCCCATCTGTAGACAGTCCAGTCTTCATAAAGGTGGCATTATTACTACAAATACACTGAGGGGAAACTATTTCAATTACCAGGAGACTATGCAGCTCCAAGTCTATTTATTTCAATTTATTCAACTGTCTTGATATATGCGTGCATAGAACTTTTATAAAGAATGAATAAATTCACCTTGAAATTGTACCAATTGACTTTGGCTGGGCTGGGCTGCGCAATGGAATCAGAATCACTTTTGAAATCAGCCCTGACAATGCTGATCAAAACGAAGTGGTTACTCATTTATTAAAGTGACAGCTCAGCAATGGTTTCAAGCAAGGGGCTGACGTGGCCTGGGGTGTCAGCCATGGCCTGGGGTGATGGCTGTGCCTAAAAGCTTTGGAGCCAGTTGTGCTCTCTGAAGCTGCATCTGATGGAAATCTGACATTTCCTAGGGCTGCTGCACCTGCCTGGATGTCAAGCAGCTGGTGTGAGTACTGTCACCCGTTTCAGATTGTTATTCCACGAGTGACAAGTTTGCCCTGAGACTACATGCATGAAATTGATCCTTTTTCTCTTTGTTATGAGCAGCCTGGTCAGGGGGAGAGCATATTGGGTTAGACACATGCACAAAATACCCAACTCCCTAATTTTACAAATTCATTAACTGAACAGCAACTGAAATGAATCATCACCGGGAATGCAATTCAAAACATATATTTGAAAGTTTCAGCCTTAGAACCTAAGTTTGTAGGATTTATAAAGTGATGGGTTTAGTGGTATTCTCCTTTGAATGTTCAAGTACAGGATTGCTATAGCAACCCACATCCTACTTTAAAATCAATAGCAATTCAGGCAAGACAAGCTGTTAAACTAGTGTAACAGGTAGGAATGTGCTTCCTCAGTTCATCGTAGGTGCTGCTACAATGGACATTTAAGTTAAAGAAGGAATCTCAAACTTTCTATGTGATTTTGAAAAACAAGGTGGGGGATGAGGGGGATGAATATCAGTGAATTTGGATTTGAGGAAAGGCTTAGCAGAAAGCAGCAGAGCTTGTGAGCAACTGAAACAAAGACTCCAGATTGTGCTCTTTGAGATTTGCAAAGAACAGAACTGGATCTGTGCTTTCCTGGAAAGTCAGTTTTAGCTTTGCTCTTATTCATAAGAAATCCTCTAAAATGCAGCCACAGAGGTGCTGCTCCATTGAGTCCTTTTGAAAGGAAAACCCAAAGCAGAACCAGCATGACCTCATGCAGGTTTCACTGTGCTGTTCACTATGAGCCAAAGGGGGTGTTGGCACTAATTTATAATGTCCATTCAAAGCCATTGTTAAATGCTTACAGTTCTAAAATCAATGTATTTCAGTGGAAAATTTCTTCTGATAAACAGCTATCAAAAATGTATCTTGCACTGATGAAAGAGTAAAATAAGGAATTTGGTTTTGGAACATATACCACTTCACCTTTATGAATGTGCATGTTAGGCCTGATACTGTCATCTGCAGGGCACTCAGCATTGTGAGCCAGTAACCCTTTGTGGTTCTGAGCTGGATATCTGGTGACTCCAGACATGGAGCTGACTGGCAGGTTTACAAAGGCTCTTCTGTCTGGACATCTCAAAGACTGACACACTTCAAAACAAATCTCAAATAGTAGAGGAAAAAAGTGGGAAATACAAGCAAGCTTCGTTTTGTTCTAATTCCTAGAACTCTTTCTGTTTTCTATAAATATTTATAGTAAATTGCAAGTATTCATCAGTTTCAGAATAAACATCACAATAGGAAAACACATCTCTGTGTCTACTCCTCAGAAGGTGATGATAAGGAGTGCTTATTTCATTGTAAGGAGGAAGCACTGATTTCAGAAATTTTAATGCATGTCTGTGCAGAAATGAATACCAATTCCCAGACATTTGTAGGCATTTGCACAAGTCTATCAAATAATGAGAAAAAATGAAGAACCTCTCAGAATATATATTAATATTTCATATTACTCAACCTATTGACACAGCAAGATAAAATTACAATATGTGCCTACCTTCCTCACAGCTATGATGCTGAATAAACCATCAAGCATTCCACTGTAACTATTGCAGAAGCTCTCAACTATCAAGAGAAATCCTTTGCATTTAGGGAAAAGGTGAAGGAAAGTTGGCTAGAAGTAGTGCATCAAGAAATAGGTAAAAACTTAAGAAAAGCAAAGAAAGTTCCACAACACAAATGGTACAGATTGAATGAGACAGTACTTTTTGATGATTCCAACCTCTCTTTTTTTATTACTGTTACCATACACTGAGCTCTTAGAACTGAGTCCAGCAAACAACCAGTTCTGCTTTTAAGATGCATTCTGTGATGTGAAAATCCTTTAATGGATTTATGCTACATTTATAGGTGGTAGAGTCTCCTTTCCAAAGTAGTCTCCTGAATGTAAATATTTAAGTTGTCCTGTTTCAGATTACTGTGTATTATAATAGTTAAATCATTTTCTTAGACCATTAAATATTCAGTCTGGTTTGGAATTAACTTTTCCTTCAATTTGCATCTTGGCATAGGAAGTTTCTATTGCCCTGACTTTATTCATACCATCAATCCTAAATTTAACAGCAGCAGGGAAATAACACTATGTTGTTTTTATTGGTAATAAATAATTTTACTTGAGCCTTTCTGGGAAACTGTCCAGGCACTGCATCTGTGTTAAGTTGTAAGATTTGCAGAGATAGTGGGAGAAAAAGTTCATTATCATTTTTGACCCTTGGTGAAAACAGTTTCTTCAGTGTTATTAGGTGTTCCTGTCTGGCAAAAGCAAAGCTTCTTATTTCAGCCTGTACTCGTTTAGTAAATTACTTGAACTCTCTTGGTGTTTTCACATTTACAGAGCTACACAGGGGAAAGAAATTTCATTTTAACAAAGACTGCAGAAATGCTGTGCAGGGACAAAAGACTGACCACAAAGCCTTCTTCCATAACCACTAACAACTCCAAATTACCTTCACCATTTCATGTGTGCTACAGACAGTGTCATTTTCCTCCCTCCCAGAACAACATCTGGCACTGTGCACATCTGTACTGCAGACATTCCCACCTGGAGAGGACAGGAGGTGCAGCCTCATTCCAGACCACCTCAACCCACACAGACTCACAGTCAGCCAGTGTTTAGCTATGCAGCATTAAAAATGACTGCTGTATTTTTCTGGATGTGCAAACTTTCTTGGCCAATAAGCCTTCATTTTTTTTTTTTTTTTCTGTTGTTTAAGTTTCCTTTTTACCATGGAAAAACCCTTGCTGATTTTCTCTTGCACTCTATTCTCTTGTGCTATATTTCCATGTGCATGTGATTCACGCTAATTATTTTTAAAACAGGGAAAAATGTATCTTGAGGTGAAGGTGATGCCAAAATCCAACATTCTTTCAGGGAAAAGATTGCAGGTGAGTTGCTGACATGCAGACACCTCATGTTATTTTACTTCCTTGAATAATGAATCTTTGAATAAGACCGCAGCTTTTGCTCTCTCCAAGTCATGGTGCTGGTTCAGCGTTCAACTGGTGCCAAGTTTCTCTTGAATTTTTTTTAACAGTGATTAATGTCAACTTTTTAAACTTCCCGGCAATGTCCTCGATGTAGTTTAATTGTCTTCTGGCAGCTCTCAGAAACCAGCTGGCAGCTCCCGGAATTGTTCCCCATGGCAGCGAGGCGCTCCGATCCCGTTCCTGGCGGACACGGCCCCTGACAGCACAGCGCTGCTTTGTCACTTCCTGCCGCAGCTTTACAAATCATCATTTACATCACAACTGCAGCGCCACGCTGCAAGGGGATAAAAGCCCTTTCATGCTCCTTCCTTGTCCTGGCTGGTTCACCGATCACAGCACTTGATTGCCCCTCATTCCCCCTTGCGTGACATGTACAGGCTCACAAACCCATTGCTCCTTCTCAACCCATCGAATGTGACGCTTCCTTTCTCCTCTCGCTGAAGTAATTCCTTACATTTCTCTTTACAACTCACAGCAACAAAGATATTCTTCCCATAGTGTCTGGCTTTGTTAGTGTGCTTGCATAGGGAAATAATGTCATCATGCTGTGCTTTAAAAACTGTGTCGCTGTCTGCACTTAACTCATTCCATCTCAGAGATCACTGCATGTGTCTGTGCATACCGAGTAAGTACTTTACCTGAAAAGAGATTTTGCACAATCTGAAAATGCCCAGGGGGCAAACTGTTTTATTAAAGTTCATAGTCAAAATCAACTTTGCGGAGGAAGGGTTATCTGTCTTTTCCAAATTCCCTATTACAGCCTGACAGCTTGTGACAAAGCCTGGCTAAACAATCCCTTCATGTATGTTTAGCAACTGACAGTTTTCTAGAATGTGGGAGGTTTTGTTTGTTGGGATTTTTTTTTACATTGCTGTTTAGTAGAACTACAAATCACAGCAGGGGTCAATTAGCGTAGCTGCAAATGTTTTTCTGGTAGCTTTTACCCTTTTAAGGCACCAGGTAACACCTTGAATTGAAGTGTTGCAGTTCTCTAGTACTATGTCCTGACCTTTGAGCTACCCATTTTTCTGTAAGGCAAAGGTTAGTTTTAATTCCCTCTGTTAAACACATGCCGACGTGTGAGAGCCTTCTACCTCTGGGGCTCTGACTCCCCAGCACCAACCTTCTGCCCAACCTCGGGCTTCTAGGAGAGCTTCTGTCCCTGAGCCTCCCCAGGGACAGATGGGAAGGGGTGGTGGAACACTCTCTCCTCTCCTCCTCAAAAGCAGAGTTTCCTTCTTCCCTTAATGCAAGCAGTGCCTCCAAAGCATCAGTGGCACTCATTTGTGTGGAAGTGAATGAGCTGGGAGCGCTAGGATCACATTTGTCTCTGTAATTTAGAATTATTCAGAGAAAAGTAGTAGGTTTAATTTTTTCTTTGTAGACCTAAAGGTTTATATTCATTCATTCCTAAAAGGTCTGTACAGCCCCTGTGATCATGATGAATTTTTTTGATTACAACCAAAGCTTCACTAGGAACATTTTTCCCTTGACTTAGCATTCATAGCTCAGTTTTGGTCTCTGCAGATCTCCAGAGGATTAAGTTGCACCTTACTTGGTTACATACAGTAGTATCCACCCAGGATACATAAATCCTTAGGAAGTAAACCCATGCTTTTCTCTTTTTACCCCCACAGAACCATATTTTTTTCTTCAGAAATTCAGTGAAAAAGCAAGTTAGAGTGAGGGGTGATTTCTTCATGGCTGTTAATTTGAATAATGTGCTTGAATACTTTTGATGTTTTGCAACTAGGCTCACTTATTCCCCTTCTGACCTGTTTCCCCTCATTCTCATCTGATCTCCCAAGAAATACAACAAAACTAATCCTGTCACCAATCCACCAGGAGAGGTGTGCACCATCAGCAAAAAACCAGCAGACTCCTTGCCTGAGCTAACTTGAGGACAGGAAACCCATTTTCAATCATCCATTCTAGGGAAATTCTTACACACGAAACATTATCTGTCTTCTAAAGGCTTCTATTGCTTTTAGTCCTCTCCTTTAGTGCCTATGGCATTATTTGAATTACTTCCATATAAAAAGACTGAGATTGACACAGCATACAATTCTGGCAGTGCTGCATTAATGGTTGGACTTGAGGATCTGAGAGGTCTTTTCCAACCTTAATGAGTATGATGACATGATTCTCTAAAAAGCTGAAATTCTAATGTCTTGTTCCAGGATTAAAATATTGCTTTAGTGGTGTACTCTAAAAATTATTTGTCTGTGTAAGCTTTATGAAATGGTGTGATTATTCACTAACTACTCTTTTTATGCTTTCAAAATATTTCATCATGAATGTGGCAGCGAAAACTTATTTTCATTCCAAGCAAAGACAAACTGAAGCCTTTCAAAATTTCTGACAACAGCACTTTGTGCCTCTGAACAGCCAACAGTCAGTGAGCAGGGGAATCAGCTGGGATGACAGTCCCAGCATCAAGTATTTCTTAGTTATTTTTTTATAAAGAATGAAAATGTTCCAATATGGAAGGCAGAAAGGTTTCCGTCCAGGAGAAGGCAAAAACTGGACAGGATCTTCAGTGAAATCTGGATGATCCAAAAGCAGCTGCTGCTACCCACCCCGACAACTTCAAGGACAATTTTTTTTTAACAGATTTGTTCTACACCTGATCTTATTTCTTTGCTTCTGGAGGATTTTTTGACAAATGAAGTTTTTTTATTTTAAAAAATGGAAGCACATTATCAAAACAGCACGACCAATTCTGTTTGTAATCTTTCATTTTCTTACAAATGGTGATAGATAAACATTTACTTAAGTAAAGACTAGCATTTGTGTGCAAATGACTACTACAATAAAGCACTTAGAAAAGCAGATCAACAGTGGTTTCTCTGAGAACAGAAACATGTTTGATAAATAATTCATTTATACCCACTGTGCATAATAATCACTCTTCTTAAGTCAGTATTTCTTGGAAAAAAATCATCAGTCAACAATTTGTCTGGAAACATGACATGGAGCCTCTCTCACAATGGCAAAAAATCTAAACATTCATAAATAAGGCATCTGCGCTTATTAAAAAAAATGAACTCCTTCAAAATCTTGGTTTTCTTGCAGGTTTTACTTGTTACAGAGCATCTAACTCCACATTCCAGTTAAGCACATCCCAGCATGCCCTGGTAAGCCTTCTGCCTCTGCATATGCATCAGAGCTGCAAACCTGTCCTGTCCTTGTACGCAGCCCTGACACTCAGAGAAGTTATCATTGTGTTCAGGACTGGCTGCACTACACGGCTGAAAACAACAGCAGAGAGGCTGTGCTTTGGTATTTGCAGTGATTACAGCAGGCAATTTTCTGTGAAGTTCAAGAAATCATAACACCCAAGAGAAATATTTTCTAGTCTGGAAGATGACTGCTTGTGTTTACTAGCATCACCTTTCATATCTGAGAAAGTATTGGAGCCAAACATACAGCTTCCTTGTTAAAAAACCCCATATTTCAGTGCTTGGAGTCCACGTAGATTCAGATGTAAATCACTCAAGAAAGAAAACACTGCTTGTAAAAGCAAAGTTCTGATAATTAAACCCTATGGTACTATTACTAAGAGTACCAGATACATCAGTGTATTTCACCAAAGGCTCCTGACTATTTCACACAGATCATTCTCTGACTAAAGCAGCTGGTGGCCCACATGTCAAATATCACTCTTTTTCGTACTGTTAACCACCAAACCAAGAGTCCTAACAGAAAGCCAGGTTTGCAAGATGAACTGAAATTGTGTGATTTTATTTTCTTCTATAATTTACATCTAAGATTTAAACACTCCCAGAAGGGAAAAGAAAAAAAAAGCAGTTTGTACAACACATGCAAATGCATACATCCTCCAGTATGTTCTGAGGGGCATCCCAAGCCAAGCTGAAGTCATCTCTCAACTGGTTTTGAACCAACTCAGAGTTCAGCCAGAGCCAAATGTGCTTCTCCAGGGGCCACCCGAGGCCCAGCATGCACAGTTTGGGTAGAGATGGCTGGGGACAGCCATCAGAGCTCAGTGGTGCTGGGTGCACAGCGCAGTGACAGCCCTGCAGCGACAGCACAGCCACGCTGGCCCCACACATATGGACAGGGAAACCTGACTGCCCAGAAAACATGCACTGGCGGAGCTTAGAAAGGATAAAACCTTGCTCAAGGCCACAGGCTGGGAGCTTTGCTTTCAGCGTTTTACTGACATGCAAGGACAGGTAAAAGGTTGTGTGACTGACACATGTTCTGTCATTTACATCATTTATGTCATTTACTGTATGTGTTGCAATAACATCCTGTGCTGAATTGCTGTAATTAACTTATCCCAAAGGATTTTGTAAGGAATGAGAGACACATTCTATTGAAGGCTTTTCAGCTTCTATGACAAATGTAAGAAATTTCTTTATCCTCCATGTGAACACCTGGGAAACAGGAGGACCATGGGACAAAGTGTGAACAGAAGCTCATATTAAAGCTAGGTGAGATAGCCTGCTCTCTCCAGCACACTCAGAGCCAACAGAGAAATCACATTTGCAAAGAGAGCAAAACCATTTGGATATAATCAATTTAAAATGTATTATGATATCGCCCTAGTCTGGAAGCAGGATACAGCAATAAATAAGAAAGTCAGTGAAGAGGAATCGGAGAGACCCCTATAAGGATCTGAGGAAAATGGAAATAACTCCCTCAGAGCTCCTTACCAGATGTTGGCAATTTCACTGTTACACTGTAGAAAGCAGATTTGTATTTCTATAACCTGGGAAAGATTAATCTGCTGCAATCAACAAATTACAATTTGAATAATAAATTCCAGGTTTCACCATCATAATCTCTAACCTCAAGGAGAAAAAAAGACACTCGCAGTAAATCACTTCAGCAGTCCCTTAAAAGGATAGAAAAATATCAGATAGCAAGATATGGCAAATTAAGTGCAGGTTTTTTAACTGAATCCTAGCTATATTTTGATTTAGCAGAGGATATGTGGCATTGATTTAACAGACCGATAATTTAGTTATATCATGCTGCAAGGTCTTGACTAGTTGCCATATGATTCTGTCTTCTATGCAGCTGTTGCTTTGATCCAAAAAAGTGAATCAAAAGATGTTTACATTTTGGGAGGGGCTAGAGATCTTGATTAAATTCCTTTAATTTTTCAAAAACTGATAAAATGTCAGAAATTATTTTAAGAACCAAAGAATCCGAATGATGCCCAATTTCATAAAGCCCTCAGTCTCTGCCCTGATCATAAATTAACTGCTTAGAACTGTGCAGAGATCTAACTTCAGTGCACTATAATTAACTGAGATGAGGTAAGCCCTTGGCCATCCAACTCATAATTAATTAATTAATCATTGTACACAATTGTCTAACTTTGTATAGAATATATGTTACATGACTGGGTAACAATCTATTTAGTGTATCACAGGAGGCAAGGATTAATTCAGAAAGAATTCAGAGATCCCACTCAGTCCTTAGAACTTTAAGGTTTATCTTATAAGCTTTATCTTATTAGCTAAAACTAATTTACATACATCCTAATTGTTAACTCATTGAAAACATGCCAGATGAAGCAAGTTAGGGAAGCTGAGTGTTTTCATGAAATAATAAACAGAATTGAAAATACATAAGAGGAAATACTGTTTATATGCCTGCACAGAGGCCTGATGAACTGCAGCTGTAAACAAGAAAGAAACTTTTGGGAAAACTGCATGCACCACTAGGACAAAACCTGTCAAACCCATGGCTACAGAAGATGCATGAGCTAGAAATGACAAGCTGATGAAAAAGATGTGAGAAGCAAAGAGGGTAAAGCCACAAATATTCAGGCAGTTTTGCCAAAATCAGAGAAAGGAATTTTTCACTGGTACACTAAAAGTGCAATTTGTAACTCAAACTCATTGGTGCTGGTGAGCCAGTTTATATCTACATGCAATTTAACTTGACAAAGAAAAATAAATTCTTGTGATTTTAATTAAACCAATGCTTTTTGGTTATACTCTAACATTGTTTCATGCATTCTTTGGTCATTGTGACTTGAGCTAAAATTGACCTTGGTGTCTGCTCATATACTTAGAATTATTTTTACACAATACAGACAATCATGGGTGCTCCTATTACACAGGATTCCCAGCAAAATTGGGAACCACTCTTTAGTTATGGGTTGGCTCATGCATTATATGTAGTTGATTCAATTCACCAACATAAAGAAATCAACACAGGATTGAAAGAAGCTAAAGAGTTCCAGTGCAATGAAGTCTCTGGAACAGGATCAGCAAGAAAATTGTAACATGCAAGGGGCAAGGTGAACTGAGGATTACAAACCAGGTATTTTAGCAAGAGCCCCTCTCCTCTGGGTGCATGTGGGACAAACCAAGAGCAAAGGAGGAGCCTGGGCTGTGTCCTGGTGCCTGGAGGGTTGAGCTGCTCCCCACCTGCTCTCCCCCATCCACATCGCTCTCACAGAACCCTCTGCAGCCACACTTCCATAATATCAATGGAATACAAACCTGAAAGAATTTCTGTATGCTGCATTAGCATTTCAAAACATTACAAAGGAGGAATATAAAACCCTTGTGCAGGATAGGGTTTTGGGGGTTTTTTTGAGTAATTTCTACATAGTTTTGTGTGATTAAGAGAGAAAGAGGATATTTTGCAAGGTATCAATAAAAAGATGAGAGAGGACGACAGCATTGCTGGACAAAAGCCAGGAAGATATTTATGAGGATAATTCTGATGTGGGATTTTTTTTTCTTTTAGAACTTTATAAAGAAAAAATAAACTGTACCATATTCTGGGCTTTGCAAGGGATTTAAGGTTCAGTTAGCACTACACTTCCCAGGATATAGGTATATTGACAAAAATCTCAGACCCAACATGCACAGAAAGACACATTTAATAAAAAAAATGAATGTTCTTATTTAATTTTTTACTAGCCTGAGCAATGACTTAGACTCTCATGCTTTCTGAAGAGATGGTGCCTGCACAGCTCAAATGCCGTGGGTAAATCCTTTGCTGGACCTCAGTGCAGAAGCACTACTTAGTAGATGTTACCAAGAGGATTATTTTCTCTTGACATCACAGAGAGAAAACAATAGAGGAGATGCTTTTTAAAACCAACTATTGCCTGAAGATAAAACAGTGATCTGACCCTGTTAGAAATTTCAACTGAACCCTAAGAACCACATCTTTGGCTATGCATGTATAAACACACAAAAACCTCTACACTGTTCCAAATCCTGCCTTTTACAGGTTTGTTTGGGCTTTTTATTTGCTTTTAACACCTGCACTTTCACTATACCAACCAGTTTATTACTTTAATGTAGTAAGGAGTTTTGTAATGAAACTTAAGTACAAACCCAATTATAAATTATTGAAATCACAATTACAAGACTAGATAAAAGAATCCTTTCTACAGTGTCTTGGGAATTTTTTTTTATTATTCCAAAGCACCACAAGTACCTAGAAATAATCTGGATTTTTAGATTCATTGTATATGGATTAAATATTGGAATTACTATCACAATTACTGTCATATAGTCATTACTATCACACACAAAACTTCACTGTCTGTCATGCATTTACTGAGTGAGAGTTTTTGGCTGCAGAGTTACTGTAGGTAGGCACTGGGCAAAAGTTCCTGAGCATTCCTGTGATCTGCATGGTATTTTCCTGAACCATGATAACTGGAGGAGAGTACAACATACGTCTGAAGGAGTATTCCAGGCCTCTGGAACATTACTACAGATTATCTAACTTAAGGAATGGACAATAGGCACAAAGGTAGAATATAAGAACTGTTTTAACTTTCTTGGATTCTAAAATGTTGTACAAAGACATAAAATCTTTTCATTTACATATGTGCATGAACTCACCTATATATGTCATACCTAGGTTGTGCATATGTTAATGTTTGAGCACATTTATTCCAGAATATGTTTTTTGATTTCTTTCTAAATATTTCACAATATTCATCCAGAAAATAGTTCTCAACAATAATTTTATTAGAACCAAATGGAACTGACAAAACCCAAATCATCGGCTCCATTTGTTGCATTTAGCAGTCACATTTTCACTTATTAACTGGAAGACTATTTCCCTTTTCTTTCTCTCACTATGAGCACGGATTTCAAAACCTTACATTTGAGAAAGGGCATTATATTCTTTGAATAAAGCACGTCACTCAAATAATCACTGAGCATTCACGTGTAAGGCCACGGCAGATCGTGCATCAACTGCAAGAATCCCTATTGTTTTTATATACATCTTTCACTGAACTTTAGAAAAATTCTGTTTGTGAATAAAGCTGCCACTTCCAGGGTAATTGCAAGAAATTACTTATTTCACAACGTGGAACACTTGAAAGGTTTTCAGTCAGCATCATACTCAATGTAGTGTATCCCAGTAATCTTGAAGCTATCTGGTAGATCCATCAGAAGCTGATCCACTATTTAGATGGGCATTGATACAGAGTAGGCTGTCAGACATTCTTTAAAAATCACTTATTTATAATTTTTGGCTCCAAATCATAATTAATATTTAATTCACTATACTAGATATCAAAATACAAGCCTGTGTCATATTAATTTGGATTGAACAGTGGGATATTTAATCTTTAAATAAAAACAAACCCTACATATACTGTTTCAGAAGCAAAACACAGGCAAGAAAAGGATAAGCCCTGCAATAAAATCTCTCTTCTTTCACTCTCCTCTCATCTTCTAATCCTTCCAAGAAAAAAACAAAAACAAAAAGCCAGATACATCAAATTAGGAATTCACACAGATGGCAGAGGAGTATCTAAATTCCACACAAAACCTCACCAAAAGAGCCAATTTTGGGTGCAAAATGACAGTTAACAACCTTTAAAAGAAGGAGCAGAAGCATAGCAAGTGTCATAACTTTGAATGCAGCAGCTACATTTCCCTTCCCGATTCCAACACCTGGCTCGTGGAGTGCCAGTAGCCATGGCAACTCTCTCCATGCCAAGGCTCTGCAGCCCAGCTACCAAACCTATCCCCATGATTTTCCTCCAAATCTCCTTTCCTCTATCCCCTAAGCTGATCACAGCTAAGGCCACCTCAGGCAATGATGCAGTTGGATACCATTAGATGCACCCATGCATCAAAAGTACACTCAGACCCAAATATTTCAGCCTCCAAATATCTATAGCACCCTTCAGAAATATTGCAAAAGATCAACAGATTCTGTTGTTAAAAGAGAACACAAAGTGGCAGCTACCATGCTGGAAGACAGCACACCTGGCCTTTTATTTATTAAATAACCTTGTGCTCCTTCTCCCAGCACACCTTTGAACATGTTGAGCCTCTCTCACTGTACCCCAGGGGCATGGCCGTGTTTCAGACCTCAGATAAGCATGTTGTGGCCTGATGTGTAAAACATGCACCCTGTGGTATACAGGGTGTAACCATGGTCCCCTTCCCTCATTTATCCACCTTGAATTTACCTTTATTATCAGACGACACAAGATTTGAATGGATCTTAATTTAGGATCTGATGTTTTCAGTAGTTACAGAGTTCCTACAGGGTATAAAATAACATCTCAGTATCCACAATTGATTTTATTGTCCTGCTAGCATTTCCACACATAAGGACTAGCAGGAACTCTTTTTGTCCCTAAAAGTAATCACAAAAATAAAAAGAAAGTTGAAACTGGTGTTGGTGCAAGTCACAAAAACCAAATTAAGGGCAAACACACAAACTCAGGCAGCCAGCCCTTTTGAGTGATTAGGATGATGTAATCAGTGCTGCAACTTCACAGAAAAATTAAGCCAGTAAAGCAGACCCAGTCTGACAGAAACCTTGTTCCTTAAAAAAAATGTGAAAAGTGTAATTAATGGTCGTGCTCAGTGAATTGTCAAAATATGCAGAGATCATCTTAAAAATTTGAGAACAATCACCCAGAGTAGAGCTTGTTGGTAAAACAGAAAAAAAGTTTTTGTGACATAAATAAGAGTGACAGGAAAATGTCTCACAAATATGTGAAAAGAAATGCAAACAGCTGAAAGATCACTGGAAACTTTTGACCAGTATGAAACTTGAGATGCATTAACAAGACAGCTGGACGATTCCTAAATATAATCCTGTGCCCCACTTCATCCCCTGAACACTGTATGAGCATAACAGAGGTAACATAAAGTACTGCAAGAAGTTTAACCTGGCAGACATTTTACTGATGCAAAAGATGCCCCTTTTATGCTCAGCTACTCCATGTCACCTCCCCTCTTTGCCCTCTCCCTTGTGCAAGTTTTCAAGTCGCTCTGAAATGACCCACACAGGGAATTGATGGAGCTCAAACCAAACTGGGAGCAGGGAATAATGGCAGTTTATGCCATAGCAACATCTCATCTGGTTCATTTCACAGCCTGCTCAAACGGATGGAAGGGAAAGAAAAGCTTCCTCCAGAGGCAGGATTATATTACCTTTAAGTGCTCGTGGAACTGTAACATATACTTAACATTTCAAAGAGTTTGAATAGGTGTCTTCTGCAAATTATAATAAGCCCTAAAAATGTCACCTAGTATAACTATCATCATGTCTGCTGTAGGTACAACACTTACATTGGTAAAACAGTTGATTCTAGAGATAGAGGTTCTGCTAGCTCCTAAATAAAATATAGAGGTATCAGTCCAATCATGTTAACACGTTTACACTGAAAATACATAACTACATTGTGCCAATTTCCTCATAGAGAAGCCTTATTAAAATAAATTTTGATTTACATTCCTATCAGGTGGAATTTCTAATATGAGGAGAATTTCTATGGTAAATCAAGACTAAACCTCTGGCTTGTCTTGGCCTGCATTTTCAGAGGTACCTTCTACATGTGCAAAATAGAGAGTGAGGGATCAATACTGGCTCTGCAGTGTATTTGAGACGTGTGTTTAGGAAGATCAGGGATTAAGCAGGAATTTTACTAGGGAATTCTGTGTGCAATAGCTATAGGCACCTTAATTTATATTTGCAAAAGAAATGTAAATTCCAGAAGACAACAAAAAAATGTCCTGTTCCACAAGGTACTCTGCAAACACTGTGTAGGAAAGAATTTTTTCTCCCATAGATCTTATTTAAATGAAGCATAAGAGAAAAAAAAGCCAGAATATTTTAAATAAAGTAATTTGGCCAGTATGACATGAAAGGGCTGTTGCCAGAACACAACTTACTTTCTTTTTTGATATTATTAGAATGCTTTTAAACAGATATACATGCCTGTGGATCTGGTATCTTTTATTTCAATACCTGAATTTATAAGGCAAATTTTAACCAATATTATTCCAACTCTTTGCTGAAGAATTGGAGATTCCACAGGATATGCAAAATGAGAAATCAAACACATGTAGGAGCAAGAAGAGAAAATGGGGATACAGAGCTGACACTCACACCACAGATGTGTCTGTGAGCTGGTGCCTGCAGTGAGATTGCAGAGAACAGGCAGAGTTTGGTGTGTCACCTGTGCAAACAGGGCAGCCTGGGGCTGGTACAGACACCTGCCCTGGTGAGAATGCACTGCCTGAGGAGCAGCTCAGCACAGGAGGGGTGAAAACAAGTGAACAAGTCACTGGATCAAGTCGACAAATCTGTTCCCTTCTGCAAGAGGGGAGAAGTCTCTTCATGTTTGAAAAGGTCACCTCTGTGTCTTCTGTGACCTTTTCCTTTCATAGGTTTGGAGCATTATAAATCATCATTTTTTAATCATTATATATTTTATATGTAAATCAGGTGGCTGGGGTAGAAAAATCAGTATAACACTCTGACAGAGGTGAAAATTGTAAGAGATGAGGTAGAGAGCAAATGCATAGGCTGGCCTGAACAGGGCAGTTTACCTCCTGCTTTATTCCAACCCTGTTATGGCAATTTTCACCACTCTAAACAGCTGGCCTGTAAAAAGCCCAAAAGTGGCTACATCAGTTGGTGCATTGTTAAAATCTCTTATTTTGATGTGATGCCTGCTGACAAGATACAGGAAGCTACTTTTTAGAATTGGAGCAAGCAAATGCTTCAGTTGCTTTGACATTCCCTACCTTTTTTATTTCCTCGTTTTCTGTCAGTTTTATTAGGCAATCAAGATTAAATAGTTATTTTACACTGACTAAAAAAAAAATCATTCAAATTAGATTTTGTGCATACTAAAAGCCAAAGGGAGTGCTGCTGCTGAATCAAAACCAAAACAATTTCAAACTACTGTATTTTGTCTCTGTGAAACAAAACAATTTAAGAAGTTATCAGCCAAAGCTGTTAATCAAATTAACTGGAAACTACAAAGGTGAATTAAAAAAAGAAAAGAATATTAGATATTTTACACTTAAAGCACTGAACAATAATAAGCTTCCACCTGTTAACATATTAATAATGCTGTTAAGAATATGAGGTGCTTGATACTGTAGCACAGATTTCATAAGCCTATGCAATTTCTTATCTGTCCAGAAACACTTTTTAGCTACTGCA
This sequence comes from Acrocephalus scirpaceus scirpaceus, assembly GCA_910950805.1. Classification (NCBI taxonomy): domain Eukaryota; kingdom Metazoa; phylum Chordata; class Aves; order Passeriformes; family Sylviidae; genus Acrocephalus; species Acrocephalus scirpaceus. The sequence goes on from OU383785.1 coordinate 5,665,198, forward strand.
AGAAATGTAAGAAGGAAGAAGGGGAAGAAGATAGATGAAAAAAATATACTGCATTAAGGCTTGAATGAGATTGTGAAAATCCAGTCACTTGACTCCTTTACCATCAGGCTACACATATTGGAAAACATATAAAAGCCCAGCATTGCATCAGGAAATGGATTGTACTGAGTGACCTCAGAGAACTTTTCCATCTGTGCCATTATTAATATGATGCAGGCACCATAAAACAGAGCTGGCAAAGCAATATATGTTCTCAGAGATGATGGATACGAAGGGAGAAGATAATGCTGATAGAAACAATTACTTGATGTAACAAGCAGGGGATTTTGTAAAAGTGCTATGATGTAATGAGGAAGATAAGTTGATATTCCTAAAAGTCAAATTATTAGATTTGTAGAGTGAAAAAGTAACATGATGGAAGGTTTTCAAGCTAAGCAAATAAATCAGAATGAATAATTTACCTGGTGCTTTGCTCAGAAGAGGTTATCTAAACTAATGACACTTTCTCCACATATCTTGCTTTTAATTCCGGGTTTCCATGATCTTCCATGAGACTTGGACTATATGAATTGATTGAAATGTTTTACTGTACTGGATATGTGAAATTCACATTAGTTTTTGAGTAACATATGCTAGACAAAATTCATTTAGTATTTTCTTATGGCTCATGGGTCAAGTGGTATTTACAGAAAAAGTGAACTTCAAGTCCTCAAGACAGCAATCAGAGCAAAGTTCATGCAGAACTTAAAAAGTAACACATTTACTGTAGTGGGTCTCTGGAGGACAAGCTTGATTGTTCATTCAGCAAGCCTGTTCAACAACCTGTAGTATTAAAAAAAAATAAAATTATCTTGCAGAACTTTGTACCCAAACATAGTAAAAGGTGACTTGCACTACAGTATGTGCCCTTAAAGAGGGAATGAATGTTTAATATATGTGGTTGATCAAAATTTTTAGTCTGATTAGAAGTTGTGTCAGAGGACAAGATGTTTTTTGATAAAAAGTAATTTAGGGTAACTTAGGATCCAGCAGTTACAGTGACACTGTGTGCTCCACAATACTGAGTAAAGATTGTGCATGCCATACAGAAACTCCATGGACACTGTAGGACAACAAGTGGAGAAAAATGTAATCATATTCAGCACAACTCCATCTCAAGGAACCTGCAGGTCGAGCAAGGTCAACCAAGTGACACCGTTGACAGTCTTAGGTCCCGTTCACTGCCTCTCTCAGGGAAATGCCACATTGCTTCTCACACAGTGAGCAAGTCCTACCCTCCTCGATCATTTCTCTGACACTGTGGCCTCAATCATTTGCCCTGTCAACTGTTTAAGCCACCTCAGCTGGGAGCCTCGATGAGAAGAGCCAGAAGTTCACCTCTGCTATCAGCATTGTGAGCAAGGTCAGCCCAGGGAGAAAGCAAATTACTGCAGAACTTTTATTTTCAACGCCTTAATCCTACCATTGGTCTGCACTGTCAACCCCTTGGCGTTCTAAGAAGAAATAGGCAAAGTACAGACAACCTTAAAAAAAAAAAAAAGTTCTCCTTTGCTGAAGTGCCAGTTTTACTTGCCGCAGTTGTAGATTATTGCAGACTGCAGACACATTTTCCCTCTCAGCCTGCATTTTATGTGAGCGCTCTTGCCATCTCAGTGTGATGTTCAGATCTGAGGTTGAGATCCGAGGGTGGCTGCTGGCTGTGCGTGCTGAGAGCACATCCCACCCTGCAGGAGCAGTGGGCTCGGGGTGCTCGGGGCTGCAGGACACACCTGGAGCTGCCAGGGTAGCCATGGCTGGAGAAGCCACTCTGCAGTGACCCCCAGCACTCATCACCTGTTGTAGTTTGTTTAAGTTCCATTGTTAATGGACTGTTCTGTATCCCCGTTTCCCTGAATTAATGGTTTTGTCCCAAAAGTTGTTTGGGACAACACCCCTTAAGCTGTCAGTTTTACCTAACCCAACCCCTTTTTCTGGAATGTTCTAAGTCAATCCTTCACTTGGATCAACCCTTGTCTAAATCTGTCCTGGGGATTCCCCCAATCCCCAGCCAATGACACACCATTGGCTCAAGTGACCTGTTCTCCTCCCACTGTTCTCCCATTGGTTCCTGAAGTATGAAATTCCCTCTTGTTCTCTTCCCACATCCTCTCCCTGTTGGTTAGAATCTGATACCTGCCCCTGGGACCTCCCCCATTTATAAACTGCTGCAGCCTGTAATCTGAGTTGTTTCTCTCACTGGCTGTTCAGAAGAATAAACCCTTCTGGATTACAAACAGGAGAGCTCCCTCTCGTTCCTTGCTTAGAGCAAAGCGCTCCAAGCTGCATCTCCTGTCCCACTCAGGAGCCGTGTCCCACTCACGGTGCCGTGCCGTGGTGGCTGAGCTGGCTGAAAGACTCCAGCACAGCATCAGTCCCTGAACCTGGCTGTGCCAGGAACCCACACTGAACACAGAATGCAGAACACAGCAAGCTGCTTCGCATCACCAGGTTTCAGGAAAGTCCTGCTGTTATGGTTTCACAAAGTCAAGCTCCTCTGGTGACTGAATATTCAGTGCCCACTGCATAACCATGCACACCGCTGTCCATTTGCACAGCAAAGGGGTTGGAAAGCAGTGAGATCTCTCAAGATGACAGCACACCAGTACTTTATTAAACTGAGAAGGAGGCTTTGAGTATTTTTTAGCATCAATATCTCTAATTATTTGTTGCATTGCATCCCCACACCCAAGTGGGTGTTTCCAAATAAGGAAAACTCTTTTCCTTATACGGAAACATCCACTTGGGTGTGGGGATGCAATGCAACAATTATTAATTTCTAATAGCTGCAAAATATGCTATGGCTGACAAAGACAGCTTTGAAATACCAGTGTTTTAAACATTAGCTGTAACAGACTCAAATTAATGTTCCAATAATTGTTCTAGGTATCCAAAGATTATTTCTTCAACAAACTTGTTTTGGAAATGTCTTGCCTCTTCTGCTTTTGTTGAGAGAAGTATTTTAACTGGCATAAGTGTTTGCAGAAACTTAACACAAAAAGATGAGAAAACAGTTACAGATGCTATGAGAAAAACTGGTGGGCAGTTAATTTTACATACATAATGAAATTTGTTGACAGCAGAAGTGTTTTAAGTGTCCATTCACCCTGGAATCAGGAGCAATAACACCTAACCAATAATGTAGCTAAAACTACAGCCTTGACCGTGCCTATACAAATGAAATGTTTGCATAATCATTTTGCCATTAATACATGAAATTAAAAATACATTCTAAGAAATAGGCATACAAAATAAAGTGTTTCTGAATAACTGGCGTCGTTTAGCAAAACAATGATCTACATGTAGACACCATACAGCACAGCAAAAAGAGTAAAAGCATGGAATATATTCAGGTGGTTGCAAACAATTACTTCCCCAGAGTCACACAACTCTGAAATAAAATTATTTTTTTGGTTTGGTTTGGTTTGGTTTGGATCGGGTTGGGTTGGGTTTTTTTTCAAAAACAAGGGAAATCACAATGCAATGTGCCAGATTTTTCAGGAGAAAAGAAATCTTTCAGTTTAGATGTTTTTCACTAATCCTTAAGCATCAAGTTTCAGTAACAGCTATTGCTGCTGCCTTCCATAACACCAGAGCACTGGTGTACTGAGTTTCTGTGTAAATGGAAATGCATTTTAGTACATATCAAAGGAAGTGCAGATGCATCTCTGTTTCAGCACAGAAGGGAATTTTTTAATACAGTTATAATCAGCTTAGACATGAGTTAATGGATACTTGAAGTGTACTGAATAACAAAGCTCATTAAGCTTGCATGTCAAAGCCATGGTTATCCATCAAAGATCATCCAGAATTTTCTTTCAATTGCTGAAAGAACAAATATTTGAATTTATAAGAAATGGACCCCTAAAGTCTAATATAGCTATTAAAATACAGATTTTTAGCCCTTACCCACTTTTACTAGCATTTCATTTTATTCCTTTCACTCATTCCTTACACAGTTGGTTCCTATTTAGGACCATGGACAGCACTGTACACCCTGTAACGATTAGACAGAATCACAGAATGGTTTGTGCTGAAATGAACCTTATAGCTCATCTAATTCCAAACCCACGCCACAGGCAGGGATACCTTCCACCATCCCAGGTTGTTCTAAGCCCCATCCAAGCTGGCCTTGAACACTTCCAGAGATGGGGCAGCCACAGCTTCTCTTGGCAGCCTGTACCAGGGCCTCACCACCCTCACAGGGAACAAGTTCTTACTATTGTCCCATCTAACGCTGCCCTCTATGAGTGTGAAGCCATTCCCCTCTTGTCACCCTTATCCAAAACCCCTCTCCAGCTCTCTTGGAGCCTCGTTAAGCACTGGAAGGGGCTCTGAGGTCTCCCCAGAGCCTTTTCTTTATCCAGGCTGAACAGCCCCAGCTCTCTCTGCTCTGGCTCCAGAGCAAAAGTGCTCCAGCCCCTAAGCATCTCCCTGGCCCTCCTGCAGCCTCTCTCCCAGAAGTCTGTGTCATGTTGGGAGCCCGAGCTGGACACAGTTCTCCAGAGCCCTGAACATCCAGATCCTGACCAGAAGTATCCAAATGTCTTCGGAGGAAAGAACTTGGAGAAAATCTTTCTTCAGTAATTAGACTAGTCTTACACACTTCAGTGCATTCCAAAAGCAAAGAGAAACAGTATCAATACCCCTCCTGACAGGAAACCTGTGACAGACCATGTCCATAAAGGCTTTCCAGTCCTCATCTACAAAACCTTCCATAGAAATTTCAGTTTGGATGTGACTTTTGCAGTTCAGACAGGTGAAACCTTCCTCAACAAGGGATATGTTTTGTGCCACCAGGTATCAAAATTGCCTAGCCTTGCTAAAGCTGCAGAATCCCATAGGGTGCAGCAGTTTCCAGTGTGAGCACCACACTGCCCTAAGGTTCCTTTGCATTTCCACTGCCTTGTCACACACCTTGTCAAATTTTGTTAGGTCCTTCAGGTTTCAACCAATAACCACAAGAGCAGGCAGAAGAGGGAAGGCAGGAAATCTTCTCAGATTTTAAACAGTGTTTAAAAAACAGTGTTTGAGCCACATTTGTCAGCTGTGTTTCCTTTGTTCTCTGTGTGCATGGGGGGCGGTCTCAGAAGCTTTAGTGCAGGAACTGAGGTGTAACCTTTTACTCTGCCAGCCACACGTTCTCCTTGCATATTCATTGTCCATTCAAAGCCTAAATCAATACATCCAGGCTAAGAACAAATTCAGGTTGCACAAATATGTGCCTCATATAGTAATTTTCTAAGGTTTTGGCATTGGACAAAACATGCTAATGATTTCACACTTCCTGTAGAGCCTCTCAAAAGTGCCTGCATTTCCAGGTTCAGTACATGCCATGTGCTTTTAGCTGGAGATTTAGAAGTTGTTAGACTGTCTATAGAATTGATAAGGAGCAATGATTTGATATTGCTTGTCCTTCAAAAACAGTCTTTAATGAAACGCAACCATACAAGTGTAAGTGAAAAGCCTAAAATGTTATTTATACTAAAGTTTGCTGGGATCTATCAAGTTTGTAGTAGTTTTATGAAGTCCATGCTACGATAACTATTTTTGACATCATTTTTTTAAATAGTATTAAGCAATTTTTCTCACCATCTCAGTTTAATTTAAAACTGTATTTTAATTCTACTGATTTTTTTTTGCATCTGTAACAAACTTTGTCTCCCAGGTTTTAAACATTAAACTATCTTGAAACTTACTGTTTTCTGACAAATGAAGATTTTTGAGCTGATAAATTTTCCTCTTGCCTTTAGCATTTTAAAATGCAGTAACAAGTCAACCACTCAGCACAATATCTTTGCCAGAATTTATGACCACAAAGCTGCACAACACCGGAGATTACTTCAATCTAATACAATAATTAAAACATGATCTTTATTATTTAAAATGCTAGACGTGCAGTATTTCTTACACACACGGTATTGGCATTTAAAGAGGAGCTTTACAGATGCATGCAGATTTTATGTATCCTCTACTACTGATGCCTTAAGTTTGGGCTTTCATGTATTTCAGGTTCTGTGCTGCCCAGGAGTGCAGCTCTGAGCTCACAGTCAGTGTCACTCAGTTCTCTGCACACAGCAGGGACACAAAACAAATCCTTGTCCTGCTGCACACCAAGGACAACTTTCAGCCCAAAAGCACAAACAAGGGTGGCTGGAGGGAGGAACAAGAAGGATGGGACCTCACAACCTGAAGCTGGAATTGGACAATTAAACCCCAATGTGCAAATGGACCAAAACTTATAAAAGCGTGAGACCTCATGATGGGTCAGGCATTTTGTGACCATTTTGGGTCCACCTTGGGTGTAGGCCTGGCCAGGCCCTGTCCTGCCCAAGGTGTACCCTAAAGGCCTTTCAATAAATCCCTACTTTATTCTCTGGCTCTGTGCAGTCTCTGTTTCAGGTCAGCCTTCCCAAGGCATCACTACTTCTCCTTGCAGTGTGTTTGCACTGCTGGGTTTGACCAGGAGGAGCTGGTTCTCCACAAGGTGAGCCTGTGTCCTGGACAGGTTCAGTTTCCCAGCTGAGTTCAGGCCAATGAAAGGAAAACAACCACACGTTGCTCCTCTAACCTGCAATTAGCAGCTCTCTAAGACATTTGCATAGCTGTGCTAAGAGCAGTGATCACGTTTTCCCAGACCTAACACTTTCAGGCAGGCTCTATTGACATGTTTGGCTCTGTGACCTTTCATGATTTTATTTTGAAGGCAAATTTCACCACCCTCAGGAGAATTGCATTCTGGAAGTTGCCAACTGTAGCTGAAAACTTCTGTCAGTATGACTGTGCTAGAAACCACAAAGTGAAATATAATACCAGCTGGGTTCGAACACTTTAGAGAATGTTCCAATCTAGCATTTCATTCCTTTGCCCAAACAGGATACCCACAGTATGTCTAACAGCTTGGACTCAGTTTTCTTGGCCTGAAATAATTTTGCATCCTGGCAGGATACTTGATTGCCTCTGCAAATCTCTGTCTTTCACTTAATGTTTCCAGAACACCTAATTTTTCACATCATACTTTGCTCATTATTTAGGGCATCCTACATTTCCAGCAGGGAGAGCAAAATAATTCAAAATAGTATTGCATTAAAATGTGCCTGTGATTTTAAAAATACACATAAAGTTCCATTTTGGGAGAATTTCAGACTTCAGCTTCTACTAAGCTTTTGATTCATTGTGAAATCTGCTTCCAGCATGAAGATTAAAAGTTGTTCTAAAAGTTGTTCTTTTAAGAGAAGAAGTAACAGATATTGCATGGTTGATATGGGGCACAGCTAAGTTTCAAAATGTTATACCAAATACTAGACCTTTAGTTTCTCTAGTTTCATTCTAATCTGAATTGAATCAAAATGCATTTGAATTCCCCACTGCAGAACAAATCTATAAGTAAGATAAACTCATTTTCTTCTTCTTTTATTCAATGGTGAAAATGCTCAACTCTCATTAAACAAAACTTTTGACCTACACTGGTTCATACTGCAATTTTGAGCAGAGGAAACATACTGAAGAATAAGAGGGGGAAAAAATCCCATTTTAAGTAGTTCAAAGGTAGTTAAAAATGTTAAACTTAGCATACTTTCAACCCAATAAAATTAAAACCATGAATCAGTGCAGGAAAAAATATAGCATGATAAATAAATAAATACTCCTACTTACACTAATGACAGAGTAATTTCAAAACTTAATGCACTTTTCTAACCAAACTGTACAAGCACTCCCCAGTTATTTTTGGCCAGGTATGTTCCCTAGGATTGTGCCTGCTTCTTGAATTGAGCAATCATTTTCCATTAACATTTTTACCAGTCCAAATTATTCACTTAACTTTGTTGAAGGATAATGCAAGAAGCTCAAAATCATGACTGACATAAATGTATTCCAGTCATTTGTGGATTAGAGCTTCTTTCTGGTGATTTCCACAAGACAGATTGGTTCCAGAAAGACTTATTACCCATACCATATCCTCATGCATAAAGATACAATAATGACAGAATATGGGAAAAAAGTGAGGTGGAAAGGGTGTTAGACCATTTAATCCATTCATTGGAGCTTATGATTCAGAAAGAAATTTGCATAACCTGCTCTAAAAGACTTTCTATAAATGATGCTTCCTCAGTTTCCCAAAGCAATATTTCAATGCTTCAGCTCTCTTACTGTTAGAAAATGATTTTATATAAACCAAATTTTCCTTCAGGATACATTCTTCACTTTTTCCAAATAAATATCAGAATACATCTTCATTTCTCTTTGCAGTTGCTGACTACGTATTTAAGGAGTTTTGATGAGTCTGCTCAGTTTCCACTATTCTAACCCCAAAAATGCCAGTTCCTCTCCTCCTAGGAAATATTGAGTTTGTTAGGTATGATTACTTTTTATTGTCTCCCAGTCCTTCTCCAAACGCTTACAGTCTTTTTTCTTGGGTACAATGACCAAAACTGAAACAAATGCTCTTTACAAAAGGGCTGTGTTTTATGTCTTAGCTTTATGCTAAAACATATTCCTGAGTGTTGCTCATTTAAATAGAAGGTATATCTGTACTCACTCAAAGCACAGCACTGCTAATATGTGCACCTCTGCAAAGAGCTTTTTACCAGATAATATACCTATATACTCAAATTCAACCTGGGGCATCATGAAAGGGAGCTCTTCCTGCTCAACTGTTTTAGGCTTGATCCTTTTGTTTAATTTATGTGATGAGATAAGATTTGTCAAATATTTTAGGCAAATTTTTTCCTAGATTTTTTAAAAATATTGCTGTTATGTAGGCAGATTAATAAATTTATTTTCACTCCTGACTTATAAACTCCTATTAAAAAATCCCCAAAACCCATACAACAAAAAATGAAAAACAAAACTAGAAAATCTTATGACCTTCAAGTAGTCAATTTTTTTCCAACTACATGTTTGGAAAGTATTGTGTGAACACCTTTTCTTACTTTTAACAGCAGGAATGCACTCTGTACTGCAAAAGTCAGAACAAGTAATTATGACTTGCTGGGGAAATGGAGGGATATTACAAAACAATCAACTTCCTTTATTTACACTTTGCCCATACTCCACATATGTAGTTCAACTAGCACTGTGAAAGGGAAAGTGCTTCTTTGACACTGCCACGTTTATTTGTTGAAAGAACATTTCTAAATTAAAAATTTGAAAGCAAACATTCAAGAAAACCTTGATGCAGTTTGACATTATCATAAACCCAATTTTTAATTTATATTTCATTCATATGCTTTCTTAAGCTCTTTTATCCAGCACTGTTTCAATAAATCAGTAGTTATAAACACTTTTGAGCAAGTAAGAGTTCATTCAGACTTACATTTACAGTGGAATTGTGTGACTCTAGGTGACATAGTTCTTAAAGCTGGAATAATCCAGAAGCACTCAAGCTAATTCCCTGAATGCTAAGAGAAGTGATAGTGCTTCATCATGCATTTAGGAGTGGTGTTATACAACCTGCACCAGTCCATGGCATGCATGCAATTCAATATCTAAAGCATTACAAATGTTTAATGAAATCAATTCTCTAAAAGTTCACATCTATGTTTTATATGCAAGCAATACTTATTTTTAATCCTCTGTTTATTCACATCCCTCTCGCATATAAAAAAATTGTTTACAACTTCTTAAACAAATTAAAATCAATCGTGCATGTCAAACAATTCAAAATAACAGCAGCTGTGACGGTAACTTGCTGCATTTTGAGCATGGATGTTGTTTGGAAGCAGAGAAAGCCTTAAAGTCAACAAAATTACCCCAGTTCTACTGGTTCAACTTCACAGGAGTCAGCTGACTGCCACAGCAGAAGATAATTTGTTCCAAACCATTTTAATGCTATATAGGCACACTCAGGAATGCTATCTTGGGCAGAAAAGGTACCATGAAGTCTGTCTGAAAGCATCAAATAGCACCTACACTTAGTGTGAAGAATCTAAAACTATTCTTTTTTCACATTCAAAGTCCAGCCTCTTAAAGGAAATGTATTTTTAGCCTTATCTCCAAGAAGGGCAACCAAGCAGTTTCCTACTGCAGCACAAAGTTTGCATAAAGATGATTCCATCTCTGAATGTTAATCAAATGTCATTTGGAAATGATCAGAGGACATTATGAAGGCTCACCTCTATGGAAGCTGAGAGCAGCTTTGTTATCTGTTATGAACATATATATGGTCCATATAACAGTGACTGATGCACTGATTAATGTCTCTTTTCATGCCATAAAAGGCCAGGAACTAAAAATACCTTGGGAAGGCCTCTTTCTCCATACAGTTCAGTAAACTCATTTCAGCTCTTGTTCACATAGATCTGCAATCACTGTACAGATCAACAACATCCACAGAGCTTCCATGTTGAAAAACAAAAGTATTTCCTAGTTCCTAAATATTAACCCGAATCCTGCACCTGTTTCACACACTGTGAGCATCAAGGCACAACTGTACCCTCTTGAGAAAGATCTGGAAACAGGATCTACAGCAATTCCTGTGAATTCTCTTAGAAGGACTGGGGCTTGAGTATGGGCACAGAAACTGTTCAAGAGCAATTCTTTGTTATATGAATAATAGGGAAACAGGAAATTGTAGCAAAATCAGCAATTCTGATCAAGTTTAGATTTTTGAAAATAACTCCCAAATCCATTACTGTATTTTAAAAATCCAGTCTTAAAATACTTACTTTTCTATGAATTCTGCTTTATCTGAATGAAGCGTATAAACAAGGAGTTTAAGGTTATTTGCTTTTCTTAAAAGAAGTACCTATCTGTTCTTGTGGAGGCAAGAAATGCTGGCACAGGAATAGAGAATTTAAGTTACAGACCCTACTACCTCTAGTGGGCAACTACTAAGGATTTTATCATCATGCAATTGCACTTTGTTGGATCCCAGTGTCCTGACATGACTTTTCCAGAACACCATAGCATGAACTCTGTGAAATATCTTTTGCTGGTGGTTTATGCTCTCATATGTATTTACACAACACTGCTTCTGTCATTGATTTTCTCATATCTGCTACAAAATGTCAGATGACTTAACAAGCTGTAGAGTCAGATACTACTTATTTCAGATAGAGCATAATAAAAGGAATAGTACTTTTGGCCTGTCTTGCTCCCCTGCCCCCAAATTTCACATTCAGAGACCAGTAACCTTAAGCTTAACACATGGAATACCATAAATATTTAAAAAAAATATTGGTATGCTCCAATTTATTTTATTACTAATTGGGACTTATGACCTTCATTCCAAGTAAAAACATTAAAAAACCATTCTGACCTTAAAGAGATACTAAATAAATCAGTTAACATATTTTTATCTGAAAGCTGTCACAAGTCCTTCACCTTCTAAAGTCAGAGCTTTGAGGAACAGATTCTGATCACTTTTATACTGGTTTTATACTGATATTGTTTCATTATGCTAGGAAGAGCTCATCGTGTCTTACAATACCACGAGATCAGAATCCACACCTCTGCAGTTGTGGGAGTTGGCCTAACTGGGACACAGGGTCAGCCACTTCACCCCTAACAAACCAAGCTTTAGCTTCAAGCCCTGGGAAACATTCACCTAACTCAGGGCGAGCCTGAGATCTCCTCCCAGAGCCTTTTGAGTTAATATGTTAACTAGTCCGAGTTCTGCTCCTCTATTGGTTACTTGTGCTCCATATATGGTATTATTTCTAGAATATTCCACCCCCAAGACTCTATATTGTTACTTCTCCCTTGTTTCTGGTCTTTGGAGTTTGTCCCTATACTGTGTCTGGCTTCTGGGCATCGTCCCTATTTCTATTTCTCATTAATTTTCTTTTTGGGTACACCATCGTTCCCACTCCTTTTTCTTACTTCAAGCCATGCTCACCCTGAAGTCAGGGAACTCAAAGATTTGTCACAGCCACCCTCACTGTGACATGCAGTCTTCTGTAAATGTGAAGAAAAGCCAAAAGAGAACGTGCTTTGACTTCTTCCTTACATTTGCAAAGGAATATCAGCCTGTATCCCAAGTACCTCCACGGTCTGGACTTCATCCTAAGCAGAGGTTTCCACAGATAGCAAGGCCTTGCACACAACAGTAAGGATCAGAATCCCAGGGCAGGGCTGACTTCTCTCAGCAGCATTTGATGTTTGACAAAGCAAGAAGGTTTAACTGAGGTCAACTGGAAGCGGCCTGCAGTGGACTCAAGGGTTGGGCAGATAACTATTTGGGATAGACTGCATGCAGACTCAGAGATAAGCATCAGTAGAGATCAATACAGCAAAAGCAAAACCTCAAGAGTTAAGAAATCATACAGCAGAAGCTTAAAAAAAAGAAAAATCAATTTTTTTTTTTTCCTATCCAGAAAGCTACTAGCAAGATTATATTTGGGTCAATGCCACTCAGACTTTTCAAATCACTATACCTTCTTGGATGTGATATCATACCTATTGCTACTATAGTCTCACCTCCTCCCTTTTTCTCTCAAAAATGAGGAAAGCTAACAAACCAGAACCAAGTGTAACTCAGATTTCTTCTTTGGAACTGCAGCTTTCCACTAACCTTCACAGAGGACTCTGACCATGAAAGTCAGTGTTTTGTTGTGTAGATCTGCCATCCTACAGCCAGGACTGCAGGGTAGGATGTTTTACATTATTTTTTGTTTCTCCTTTGACCCTGTAATTCTGGTTGTTATTGAAAGAGATTGGCCATTTTCATGCTATTGGATTAGGTAGATGTAATACAAACTGGAAATGTTTGCAGTGTGTCCTAAGAGGGAGCTTCCTTAGATGAGGAGTCTTCTGTTTTCAGAATTAGAAATATAATGTAAAACCCATTTAAAAAAATCATCTTCTGCTTTATAGTCTCCCCGTTGGTGTTTCATTTACAAGATTTAGTGAGGCCAAAATATGTAATTTAAAATTTATTAGAAGAAGTAGGTAAAAAAACACCATAGAAAATTAGGAGTCAAAAAAGTTGAAAAAAATTTATTGCTCTAGTATTTTCTACACTCTCCACCTTTACAGCTCTAGAAAAGGAAGAAAACATACGATCTCTGAAAAACAATTTTTTCTTTCCCCACACAACATTTCTTCATTCTTAAACAACAAAAAGAAGAAAAACAAGATATCAGCAACAAATCTAACACTGAGACTCGGATTAAAATTTCCTCTCTATAAATTAAATTACCCACAGATTCAGTTGATATTTACATCAGTGCCAAGGGGATGGAAGAGAATTCACCCAAGCTTGGCTTGAGGAACATGCAGCTGCAGAAAGGGCCCTCAGTGCCCGTGTGACAGCCAGAGGCACCAGGGAGAGGCTCAGCACAGATTTACAGCTTGGGCAGCCAGAGTAACACAGCCCTTTTGAAGCTGCTGAGGTTTCAGCTGGTCATGCCATGCCAGAGCCCACGGGCCAGGTCTGCCAGCCCAGCACTGTGCCAGGAGTGGGACACGGCTCCCATGCCAGCCACGGGAGACACAGCTTAGAGCTCTTTCTCTACGGCATGGAGAGGCAGGCTCGCAGGCTGGAGGCAGGGAACGAGAGGAAGGCTCTCCTGTTTGCATTCCAAGAGGGTTTAACCTTTCCAAGGGACAGCAGCAGACAGAGCACAGCAGACAGTTTGTACTGTTTATAAACAGTTAAACTGTTTATAACTGGTGTCCTAGGTTACAATGTAAGGTGTGCCCACAGTCTGTATTCTATCCCCATCTCCATGAGCTGCTGGAACCAGCTGGGGCAGGATTTCCCTTCTCTCCTGTTCATGGCCCAGCAATGCCGTGCTCATGGCTCATGGGGAACTCCCTGCGGGAGCTGTCTCTGGTTAATGGGCCAGCAAGGAGCCACTGCAGGGCTCAGAGAATGAGATCAGCCCATGAGGAGATGCTCCGCCCAGGGGGAGGAGCCAAGCATTCCCACCTGGATAGGACCTGGGGTTTGGGACAGCACTGTAGACTTTACCCTCTGGATTTGCAGAGGACAAGAGCTCCCAGACCTTTCTACAGGATCACTGCTTCGACAAGACCATTTCATCTGGACTGCTACCACCACCCTACCTACAGGGGGTCAGGTTGTATTCTGACTGTCAGTGGTCTTTTGTATGATTGCATTTTTTGTATTTTATTGTACTTTTTTTTTCTCCTTTTAAATTGTATTTCTGACTTGGAGTCTCTCACTGGTTTTGCTTTCAAACCAGCACAACTGGGGCAGTCCAAGGGGTGGGAACCAGGGCTCAACCAATGAGGAAGGAGAATAGGGGGATCCTAAGGTGTGGCTTATAAAAACAATAACCAATGAGAGGGTATAAGGGGAGGATATAACCTGGATAAACCAATGGTGCACCGAGAAATGTAGAACCTTCTAGAACTAGAAGCAGGGACAAACAAGGATTGACATTCAGGTAGGTAGGGTACTAGGCAAGGGGTTTGGTTCAAGGGAAGGTTGGCATGGAACATTCAGGAAAGGTGGGCAGAGTGAGGCTAAAGTGACAGCTTAAGGCAGGGCATAGCTTTTGGGACAAACCATTAACTTCGGAGCAACAGGGAGATACAGAGCATACAACAATTCATTAAGGCAGTGAACTCAATCACACCACCACAAGCTGGGGCAAACCCATCAGTTTTCTGACAACCCCAAAGAGTTACAGTCCTGAACCAACCAAACAGGCAACATAAAGCAACTTCCTCCAGAGCACTGATAATCACACTCAACACACATCCTTTAATCATTAGCTTAAGAAGCTTGCAGATTCACAGATATCATCTGTTCAAGCATCAGAAAAATTTAAGATGGAGAAAAACATTTCACTGTGTTCTGATTTTCACCCAGATTAAATGACAAGTATTTTTAACTCACCTCAAATACAGTTTTCTTCTGTTAAGGAGAGTTTTTCTCCAATAAATAAAAAGCTTAAAGGAAAGTTTGCAGACATCAATTTGTGGTCAAAAATACAGAAAAAATTGCTTTGTATGCTGCTTATAAATAAAATTCTGTTTTTACCAGACTATTCATCTATCTCCTGGTTTTTTCCTATCCACCATCCAGGGCTCCTGACACATGATTTGTGGAATCCCAATTATTCATCTGATAGCCCACAACTTCATGCTCTCAGCTATTACATTATATAAATTGTGCCTTTGTGTAAATTACACATCACCAAAATTCCTGTCTCATGCATTCAGACAGGCATCTCTTGATTCACTGTTTCTTTGATTTGAGTGCTTGTATGATACCATGTTCTCTTCTATAACTAGAATTTCCTTTTTTTTTCTCCTTCAAACTTATCCTGATTACAGTTTTATTTCTCTTTTCACATTATTCGAAATTCCCAGAGCAAGAAAGAGTATGGGTTGGATGATTGAACAGTATAATGAAGAAAAAGGGAAGAGCAAAAAGCAGACATGGTTTGGATGAGCTGAATTTTAAAGGCTAGAACTGCTGTGCTGTTGTGATGGTGGTATAAGCAGAAACTTGCAACATTTCCTGAAGACATTTATTTCATCTTCACTGCATTTTATGATCCAAAGTTGTAGCATCCCCAATTTTAAACATCCTTAAATATATTAGCATAGAAGCCATGCTCCTGTTCCTCCCCTAGCCCTGCTCTGATGGCACTGGGGCAAAGTTTAGCACAAAAAAGCCCTGAACAGGTGTGAATTGTACATGACCACCTGCCAGCCCACCCTCTCTTGTCTGGATTTCAAATCTCTAAAAACAGCTCTGCTCCAAAGGCCTTCAATGGCAGAAATGGCTGAATCAGCTTCATTGGACTAAATCAGCTTTGGAAAAGATAGCAATATCCTTGAAAATAGACTGGTTTAGTTAGTTAGTTTGGTTTTTCTCAGAAGTTGATTTAATGTACTTGTTTAGACACTTGTTCAGAGCTTGTTCTTCAGTGTATGCACCAAGTGAGACGGTTAGTGCTAATAATAAACCTAAGAGAAAACAGCTCAAAGCTTTTTGAGGTTTTTTTTGGGGTTTTTTTTTTTGTTGTTGTTGTTGTTTTGGGGTTTTTTTGGGTTTTTTTTTTAATAACTTTTTGGGTTTTTGGGGTTTTTTTTGGGTTTGGTTTTTTTTTTTTCCCTTAAAGAACAGCGCTTCACCCATTAGTTTTATGTACAAGGTAATCTCTCCTCCTGGTCAGTGTAACAAGCTGCTATCCAGAGGGGGCACAGCTTAAAATATTGTGTATATATAGATTGTTAATCATTGTGGGATGATAGAGGTAAAATAAGGTTAAGTCATCAGCTCCTTGATGTCTTCGCTCCAACAAGAGCTTTTGATAAGACTAAAAAATTTTCCAGTTTCCATAAAAGCTGTACAACTTGTAAAAGAACTATCCGTTGAACTTAGCACACGCACTAATTGCACCAATTATTTCTCCCTATGTGACAAAAGTGTTGATAAATATGCCATTACAAAGCCTCTTTACAGTGCTCTTCCCCTAAAAAAGAAAACAGTAGTTTTATTTCTAGTTGAACTACAGGTTCTTTTCCCCCACACTTAAAACAGACCTTCTGTAATCATGACTATTCAAATGTCTCTTAGCTACATCTCTGACAAATGATTTATGGTACCTGCAGAGCTACTGCAGGTGATGTCCTCCTCTGTATGATATTCAGTTATTAAAATGAGGTTGTGTTTTTTCCAACAAGTGCAGAGGAAGGGAATGAGCGATTTCTCATTTACTCACTCACTTTGAGGGGAATATTTCCTTCCCAGGAGGGGCCATTATTTATAGCCGTCTGAAGCATCCATATTTCCACCAGTAAAGGACAGAATTTAGAGTCATTGCTTAGCTGATGATATTAATAGCATGTGAGATAGAAGCTGAGAAAGGTGAAAATAACATCCTTCTGATGAAACAGTGGTTGGAAGAAGTTAAATGCTGTAGGAATTTGTGCTGAAAAGGAGCAAGGTAAGCTTTACACAGGTGTGCAGAACATGTATTAAAAGGGCACTATTTTACATGCTATTTCCCTATTCATGTTTTTCAAACAGTTGGCACTGACTCTTGCACAGAGAAAATACATCAATTACTTTAAAGTTGACTTTTTTCCCCCAGTACCCAGAAATCTTTCTTAGCATCTTTTTCATTACAAAGTCTGTGATTAACCACCACAGGCTGAATATTGTGGTTGAGAACATAAGCTGGTTTAAAACAGCACCAGCCTTGTGAAGTTGTTCAATAATGTCAGTTTTAAGAGACAACCCCCCCTGTCATTAGGTACATAGAGCTCCTTCTGGCATTGTATCACTGGAAATAATAATGTGCAGGGCTGGCCAGCTAGGAAAATCCTTGCCTGCTTTTAATATAGGCCATATATTCTGGGAAGCAAAAGGCATCAAAAAAACTTTTACAGAGCTTGCTTCATGAACAAAATGCAGAGCAGAATAAGATTTCATTCCATGGAATGTGGGAACGACGGGTTGGTCGTGATGGATGGAGATGAGAGATCTCTGGAGTCAAGCCTGGTTTTGGAGCATGCAGTTCATTGCACAGGGCGTGGGTGAAAGGGCCCTGCCATGAGCTGCCAGCCACAGCTCAGAGCAGGTCTGAGAGGGTGAGAAGAGAGTGAAGAAGAGAAGGAACGAGAGAGGAGGAAGAAGAGAGAGTGAAGTTCATATTACAATACATTACATCTTCTTCTATACTGAATATTCTAATCTACACCAACCAACCCAGTACAAGATACAAATCCTATAGCATTTACACACAGCCTATAAGAATCACTACATTACCATACAGTGTTACATTTTAAACTCTAAGAACGACTCTTTGGACCCCTCCTGCCGAGTTAGCAGGGTCTGCTCTGACCCTTAGACTCTCACTAAGGAGAAGGACATTGTTTCATCAAGGGGGGATTACTTTCAGCTGACCACACCATTGTTTTCCAGTTGTTCAGTAACTAAAGCTTGGCGTCTTAGACATCAAAACTTGCCTTCAACTCTATTTCACTAATATGTTTCATACTCTCTACAAATAAGCAGTCATATTTATAAGGTTTTCCTGTTTCATCCTCCCCAACAATGGAAGAAAGCAGGCCTGCATCTCTGGCCACAGCTGCTGGCTTTGCTGTTCCATGGTGAGCTGAGTGACAGCACTTGGAGTGCTAAGTGCCACTCCCTGGGACAGGAGGGGGACATGGTGACACAAACAGGAGAACTGTGCTCCTCCATGTGAGTGGGATTGGAGCCTTTGGGCTGAGGGAGGATTTCAGACTGCCACTGGCCACATGTGAAACCTTTAGCTCAAAACATGGAACTACATCCAATTTACCTTGGGGCATATCTTGACAGCCAAGTCAAACATAAGTTAAATCCTTCACAAAAATATTATTGAGGTGGCATATTGATAGCTGGTTTGGGTGGGTTTTCATCACTGTAAAAGTGTCACAGATACACAAACACAGAAATTGATGCAGGACAAATCATCCTTTTTTCACCATAAAATACACTTCCTTCTGAGAGCTGATTTTTCATAAAATTGAAGCAGGCATTTTTTTTTTTTTTTTAATATATAAGCAAAATAAATATAAGCAATTTTCCCAATAATCAACCTTTTTATCTCTGGAAACAGAGCATTGAGAAATGATTTCTTTTTTGACATTAGCTAACCCAATGAAAAGTCATGATTATTTATCAAGTAATTCTGTTCTATTTAAGTGAACAAAAGCTTGGAAAATATGCTTCAAATGAAAGAAAGAAAGAATTCTCTCTCTGAAACATATAAAAATGCACAGAAGAGGCCAATATGTCCACTTTTGTACCTGAAAATATTTTTATCAGCTATTAACACTCCCTTTTGAAAAACACAAGCTTAGACCCCAAACTCAGCTCTGCTTTTTCCAAAATTATTTAATTTTACTTGCTTGAATTATTTGGGAAAAGGAGAGGTCAGGGTTCTTTTTAAGAAATGGCATGGCTTGGAAAAGCTGTACATGTATAGCTAGTCATACATGCCACCAGTACTGGATACAATTAGCCCAGTACAAAAATAAAAAAGACATCAAATGCCAATGGGAATGTTGCTGTAAGAGCCACCATTTATCAAGCACACAAGCTACTGCTGGTGGCTGCCAGGAGTCACTGACAGACTGAGGAAAGAGGGCCCTGCAGAGGGCTGCAGGGAAAGCATTCCTGCAAGGAAAGCATCCCCCTGTGAGGGTCCGGAGGGGGCTGGTGTTCCTGCCAGGGGAAGCAGTGACTGCACTCTGGAGGGGACAACCTAAAAATGTGGCCAAGGTTTAAACACCCAGATACAAGGTACCCATTAAAGAGGATGTCAGAGGAGGGGAATAAAACACTTCTCACCCTCCTTTGGGGTCAGGAATCCCTGAGGTCCTTTAGCCAGGCTGTTATTTAGGTCACCTTTCCTTTGTGAGTGCGACTGCTTCTGTTTCCACCCCTCCCCAAGGGACAAAATGAGCACCACTGGAGCAGGTACCAGCCCTGGCTGTACCCAGCTGTAAGGGGAAGGATTTCTCTTTGGTATCACTTATAATAAGGGAAAGATCATCTACACAACTGCCTGCCAGGCTGGGAGGAAATGGCCTTGGCAGGAGCTGGGGGAGCAGGGGAGTTCCCCTCATCTGTAACAGGGACATTAATTACATCCTCTCCTGCTGCTCCAAATGGAGATAAGCAGAGACAATCTGATCATCTGACTGAAACTTGTCATCTGAGAGGTAGAGTTTCATGTTAGTAGATAGGAAATAAATATTGAAAATATTCTTTTACACTTGCAGGCGAAGGCAAGACTTACATAGTTCTTAAAGTGAAGCATTTAGTGTCAGTATCAGTGGAAATTAATGAGCTATGCAGCCATCCCTGAGCCATTACAACCAAAGAAAAAATTTCTGGCTTTGAGACTGTTTCTTCTGGCTGTTCTGTAACACCTGCATGGAGACTGAAACACAAAGAAATCCAGACGAATCTTGATTCATAAAGTGAAAGATGTCAGATTTTAAGATCTGATCAGATGACATTATCGTTTGCAGAAGCTGTAAACTTAAATTTAAATTTATATTAAATTTAATAACTTTTCTATCTTCAGATTTCATTAAATCCATGACTGTCCCACTACAATGACTTGTGGACAAATGCACAGATGGAATATGATAATCACAAGGGCAGGGTATGTCACTTTGTGCAGAGGGTTCTCCATTAGATGATGGAAAGGAATAGTTCATTGCTGTGTGGTGTTACGTTATTTGGGGGTTTTTGATATTGTTTTGGTTTTAAACTAGAAGTAAAATATTATTCTCACTGAAAATACCTAAGGAGCAAGACATTTTGGAAAAAACCTCTCCACTACAAGGAAAGGTTTCTTTGAGCATTTCAGATCATCTGAGCTGCCACAGGCTACCAACTCTTATGTTCAGTGCAAATCTAATTTTTTTATAATACAGTTCAGTAAGTGTTTGCTATACCAATCCTTAGAACAAAAAACCACGGAAAATTTCTATTTATTTCTTAGGAATTGTAGCAAAAGCCAGGAAAACAAAGCATCCCTAATGCATCCCTGTAATCTCAAGGAACAAAAGGAAGAGGATGCCATAGACAAGAGGTGTGAGCAATGTCAGGATGCCTGAGGTTAACAACATTGTAAAATAAGCATTGGCATAAACAAGTCAAGGGAAATGCGTCACATTTAAATTCCTTGAAGCTTATGGCTTTTTCTTCTTATATATGTGCACACGTGCCTGTAAAATCAGAGAGTTTTCCAAGGACAGGTACTTCAAGAAAACATTTTAATTCTAGGAACTTTTGGTCTTACTCTGCCTTTTAACTCTTCTGAATCTGTGGCAAAACAAGTACACTGAGTAAACTTTGAGAAAAAACAAAAAAACCCCTGTCTATTTTCAAGGAGATTGATATCTTTTCCAAAGCTGATTTAATAATGCAACAAGACAATTAACCCTCATAGAAAATTGTGATCAAGACAAAACTTGGCTCCAAGCTAGACATTGTAGTTCTGCTCAGACACAGAATAAAAAGATTCAGAGATAATTTTACAAGCAATGTCTCAAAGGTAGGCAAGATTTCATTATCTATTTTCTCAGAATGCTATTCTCACATTTGTTATTTTTTTTCTATATAAACACAACTAATGAATGTGGAGAACTTAAAGTTTCACAGGAACAGAATTTTGCAGCCTGAGAAAACGACCACAACTAAATGAAATGTGACAAAAAGCTTTAAGAAACATGGCCTGTGGAATTACCAGAGATCTGATGGTGTAATCAAGCCTTGAAAACAATCTTATAATGAAGCAAAATAAAAATAAAAAATAAGTACTTAAATAAAATTGCAAATGCTATTGATCATCAATTGGAAAAAAAAAAAATTTGCAGAGTCATCCTCCTAAGTCCAAAATAAGGGAACCCAAACAAAGCCAAAGATTTCTTCATTATCTTTTCTGCACTTGCACCTCAACTGGGCATTTGAAAGAAGCAGCATCCCCAGAGCAGCCCTGCCCCAGGTCAGAACCCTGACAACTCTGACCTTGGGCCCCTCTCCTTACCCACTCTGGTTCTGGTAAGACACAAAAGCCACCAGGATAAGGCAGAGAGAGAGCACATTTACGAATTTCTCTAATCTCTTTAAAGTTTTTCAACAGTCCTAAATTAAATCCCTTTCACCCTTATCACTTTATCCCTCAGAAAATCCGGAGGATATTTGGATTCAGACGTCCATAGCACCAGAGGTCTTTCATTACAACACACAAACAAGCCCTTTTATTGAACAAGAACCCAATTACTTAACCCGGTTTCAGATTTCATTCTACCCTGCTGCTTCCACCTCGACATGGACCTACTAATCTCTTCTGACGGGCATTGCTACATATCAGTTCTGATACACAGAGATGATTCCTAACCTCCCTTGCAGAGAGCTACTGATTAAATAAACTGAGATGCCCATCTCAGTTTCTTTGGACCAATGAATAACAATGAGGAAATAAAGTTGGGAGATAGAGACCTTTTTCTCTTTAATATGAACAGCATTCAGAAATAGACAGAAAATGAGGGAAAATAATTCAGTAAAAGAACCAGGAATGGAAACAGCTAAGTGTTTATTGTGCCCTGTATAAATGATTCATTTATTGTATCAGCTAGAGGTTATGCTTCCTTCTTTTGTTTCTCTACTGCAAATTAGTAAACTGTTTCCTTGCTACTGTACTGGATAAATGATGGTATACCTTCAAATTTACCAGGCTGAGGGTTATGAATATTGGAACAGAAAGACTTCACCCTGCTCTGCTAAAGAACTCCACTATGAGACATGAACGCCCGGTTTTCTTTCTGGCCCCAAATGGTGACAGAATCATCATGTGTTACAAGCATCTATTACCCAGATCACAAGCATAGAGATGAAAGTTCGTTGCTAATGAACTCAGGAAACTAGACCAAGTACATGTAGAAAAAAAGAGGGAGATCAATTGTATGAACAAACAACCTCTCTCCAAATGAAATCAATTATTAGCAAAAGGTCGTTAGAGCCAGACTTCTATTAACTTCAATAACCCCTGGTCTCCAACTCCAGTGTGTCAGGTACAGCACTCCTGGCAAAGGAATGTGCAGCTGACCTGCTTATATAAACAGCCTGCTTTCTAATTCAGTGGCCACATGCAAAAACACAAGAATCTGAGCAACGACCAAGAGCCAGTGTAAAATATTACAGATAAGGACATGGATATAAGTATGGAAAGTAAAAAAGAGAAGCTGGATAAGAACAGAATGAGAGAGATCAATGCAAAGCAAGCCAGAGAACTAAATATGATCAGTGATAATGTAATTACACTGAAAAAGTAGGAGAGCTCTGATACCACTTATGTCAATCCAGGGGGAGTTACCAAACACCGGTGAGCAGGATCACAGAGCTTCTATGATCAATTCTCTTCAATTACTTTAAGATTCTTATTGCTATACTATTTCTTTTGAGACAAAAAAAAAAAAAAAAAATCCCCTACAATTTGACCCTGTGTTTCTGAAAGAAATTTTAAAACAAGGTTTAGAATCAGAAAAGAAATGTGAACAGAGCCTAAGCTATTTTATCTATGGAGGAACTTCTTTTACTTCTATCAAAATATCCACTTATCTTTGCTACTGAGATGTTTCTTTCATACAACTGTGTGTTTCTAATAAAAGTATTATAAAGGAAATGTAAAAAATTTGTGTTATCTCTATGTTTGTTGTTGACAAAGACCTTCTGTCCTGAGTTTTCCTGCCTCTGGTGGCTATTTTGTGCTGACTTGTTTTGTCCTATATATATCTCTGAACTAGAGAGAATTAATGACTTTCCGTATTTAGTTGGAGAAATAGATGAGTATGTTTCACAGAAAAAAACCCTCGCTAAACCACAAGCTGCAGGGAGGATTTCTTAAGGAAATTGTTAAGTCTCATTATTATTTTTAATTTCTCTACAGAAGAAATTCTATCTTTTGAAAAAAGTCCATCCTCTTCTTGTATTTCTGCTCAAGACCTTTTCAGGCAAAGAAAACTACACAGAAAAGAGTTTTGTGAACAACCCTTTACCATGATAATGTCTATCTAGAGATCATTTCAAAAGATACTGTCTTTCATCACTATGTGGGACATTTAGATAATTATAGGTGCATTTGAGAGTATTTTCTGTTTACGGGAGTTTGACCCTTTAAGGAGCAGCTAACACAACTACAGCAATAAGATACTCACATTACCATTGCAGATTTGACTGACCTTTGCTTCTGGCCCTAAAGGAAGAAAATAGGCTTCTCCCAAGCAGAGCATCATGTATGTTAATCACAATGTTGATGCAGACCTCTATTTAACCTGTATTACTCACATTTCATATCATTTGAAGTCACATTTGTTTGCCCTCCTACTCCCTCCATCTTTTCATCCACCATGCAGCTGATGGCACAACCATTATTTTATTTGCAGAGACGTTCATTGAGCCCGTTCTCCACACAGTAACAGGGAAAAATTTACAGTAGTGGATAGAAAGGAGATGTCATGGGAATAACATTTTTGCTATCATTAAATTCTTAAAAATATGCCTTCCCACCCCAAGAAAAAAAAGAATTTTTTTCAAATTTTACAAGTTTCAACTAACACTTATCACCTCCTCAATGAAAATCTATAACCTGCTCCAATGAAAGCAGACTGCTGGTTTTGAATGTGCTGTGCTCTGCCTGCCATCTAAGGTAAAAAGAAGCACATCCAAATGCAAAATAGTGGTTATTTTGTTCAGACTCCTATTTTGGACCTCCACATAGTGTAGGCAAAGTTTCTGTTATAACATCCGCATTGTTTTTCTTCCTTTTGTCACTGGACATAGAGTACTATGTCTTTCATCATATTTGGAAACAAATTACAGCACTTGATTATATTAATTAAATAGAGGTTGATTGATGTCATCAGTGCAAATTAATTATGTCTAGTTAATGTTTCTGTGCCAGATTTCCTCAGCTAATAAAGTGATAGGAAAATGAAGTGTCAGCAAGGACCATTATCTTTTATTTTCAAGGTCAAATTGTCAATAAAGCTTTGACATGAACTCACTGAGCAGGGACAAGACTCATTGAAGGAGGCTTTTTAATCATGTTTATTACTTTTGCCATCATGAATGTATTACCTAAACCTGTGGTAATAATCTTCAGAAGCAAACATTGACCCAAAAACATCTGTTTGTTATCATTGCAGGTCAATGGGAGAAGCTGCAGATCTGTTTGTGCACTTGCATCAGAGTTCTAACCCAATTCTGTTTGCCAGTGTCTGTCGAGGTGACCAGAAGTGTC
Source organism: Acrocephalus scirpaceus scirpaceus (assembly GCA_910950805.1). Lineage (NCBI taxonomy): Eukaryota > Metazoa > Chordata > Aves > Passeriformes > Sylviidae > Acrocephalus > Acrocephalus scirpaceus. Next base: position 5,689,968 of record OU383785.1, read on the forward strand.
ACTCCTGTTCCATCTGTTTATGTGACTGAAATATCCTTCTCATCTACACCAAGTGCAGCCAGTCTGCATGTAGGACAAACACTTCCAGTGGCTTTGCAGACACTTTGTTATCTCCCATTCAGAGGTTTTCCTTTTGAAGACATGGCTTTCAGAGAGGGCATAAATTTATTCAGAAGTCGTGAAAATAACGTGGTGAACAGAGTTCATTCCAGCCGGTTTTCCCAAGTTCCTGTGTTGAAAGACATGCATGGCAGCCCTTACAAACATATGGCCATACATTACAAGGTTACAGTCGTGCATCACAAAAAAGACCTTTGGTTTCTCTCTACCAAGAATCAAGCAAAGGCACTAAAACCATATGGACATTTTTGAATTTGTTTTGCTGTCTCTCTACCGTGGCTCTACATTCACAGATTACACTAAGAGACCAAATGAGACGTCCTTTTATTATAAAACCTCCCCTTAGCAGTAAAATAAAACCTTGAAACAATTCTAGCTAATAAAGACATAAGAAGTTCAAAGCACACACCCTTCAGAAGGATCTCACTGGGCTGTGCAGATGGGATGGAAACAAACCAGGGGAAGCCACAGATGAATTTTTCACCTGACTGCAGTCAGTGCATTTAACACAACATGGAACAAGACCTCATAAATCTGAAGCTGTGGTCAGGTGTTCACTTCAGAAAGGGCCTTGTCAGTTAAAGATGCAAATTAATCTCTCCAGCTGACTGTCACTGCAGCTCCTTCCCAAGGGCTGGAGCACTGCCTCCTGTGAGCCCATCCCACCCACCTCAGCAGGGGAAAGCCATGGAAACCTCAATGCTGGCTTCAGAGCACGGCCAGCCCCAGACTGGGAATGCCAAACTCTCTAGCACACCTCAGCAGCAGAGCAAGTCCAATGGCACACCCCTTTGTAGTGAGCCCTTTGAAAAAATGTTGTGGATCTTTTCCAAAAGGCAGCAGCCTCCCTGATTTTCATGACTGCATAGAATAGAGACTGTATGCAATCATGGAGGGTTTCATAACAGTATTTTAATTTTTTCATAATAAAAATATTGATGCTCAGGATAATATTAGGCCTCAAGTACTACCAAGAAATTCTCTCTCCTCCTTTGACTTTGCTATTACTTTTTGATTAGAATTCAGTTGACAATACAGACTGAAATAGAAAGTACACTCAGATCCTGCAACACAGAGAAGTTAAAAGAGCAAAAAAGCGAAAAAGCAAAAAAAGCAAAGCCTTTCAGGGCAGAACATGCACACCTGCTACTCCTAAAAAAGGCAAAAATAACGCAATACAATATAATCTTTATGCCAACTAAGAGTTTTTCTCCCATTTAACCAGTCACTTTTCTGCCTGGTGCTGCACTTTCGTTTTGAACCATCCCATTGAAAATATTCTCTGATATGACCCTTTTAGGAATTAATAATTCATGGAGATTTCACTGCATGGTACAGTTCTAAGATTAGATAGCACTGAGAGAATCTAATACAGCATAATGTAACAGCCAGTAAAATATATATTAAAAAAATATACTATCTTGCTTATAAATGTATTATCTTCATATATATTTTTATACATATAGGTGTCAAGAAACAAAAAAAAGGGACTAGGAAGAAGGGCTTGCCCTACTTGAGCACATTATCCTGTGTACAGGCTCCCCAAACAAAAGCATTTGTGTAGATGTATGTGGCATGTCCCCATACACGTGTATATACACACAACATATTAACATTTCATCCACATCCTAGCCCTCTGGCTTGTCCAAACAGAGCCATGAAATAAATGCAAAATTTAGGGGTGGAAAAAAAGATAAAAAAAAAAAAAGAAAAATACTAAAGTATTTTCCCTTTTGCATTTCTGCTAACACTTTTTAGTAATACTACCTAGAGGGCTGCAACAACAGAAGGCAGTTTTGCCCAGAGGCTGACAAGCTGAATATATTTTTTTGTTTTATTTATTTATGACATGGAAGTGCTCAGCTGTTAATCTGAACAACTCCAAGACCCTACTAATATCTCTCCCTGCCTAGTTTAATCTTATGGTGTATTTTCATTCTTAATAGGAAAACTATAGCAAGAGAATATCAGATTTATTTCACTGTACAGAGTTGGAAATATGTGGATACCATGTTCAGTGTAATGTTATCACTGGGCAGCTATGAAATATATTAGCATGCTTTTCACTTCTCTTGATTGTAATTGACTGCCTGCTAGAATAAACTTGTTGAAAGTAAACTGCAATGTCCCTGCATAACAGCATGGGAACCCACATTACTCACTCTCAGTGCTTCCAGCTAAGCAAAAATAAAACCCAGCCATATTTTTGCACTAACATTGAAAAAAAACAAGTACAAGACAAGATTCTGTTCACCTAAGTCAGCCTCACTGTGTTTATAGTTTTTCAAAACAGGTACATCAATGTCAGTGATGAATTACTACATGCCATAATCACATCCTTGCCCCTCCTTTTTCAGTTGCTGACATCACTAATAGCACTGCCTTCAATTTAATAAAATTGAAAAGCCTTTTTTCCTTCTTTGGGGACACTACTGCAAACCAAACCTTGAGAGAACAGTTAGTATTTCTCTGAGTCCACTTGCCAAAAGCCACAGTATCCAAATCCCTGTTATGTACCCATGAGAACTTGCATGCATCCCACCAAACTGCAGCACAGCCACTCATGGAGCTCCTGCCTCTCCCTTCCAAGCATTCCAGAGCAGGGGTTTCCTCTGCTCCTCTGGATCCAGCCACCACAGTGAGCAGCAGGTAGGACCTGCTGGTGCTGCTGTTTCTCTGATCAGGGTGGGTGGGCACTCTGGAAGATTTCTTTTGTCTGTTTTCTCTGTTGAAACACACGTTCACTACATATGGGTTGTGGTTTTGTCTCTGAGATTAATTCTAACATTACAGACTGTCCTTTCCTAGGCTGAAGTATCAATGCTGTGGTTCACCTACATCTTTCTTTGCTGGCAAAACTGCCACTCTGAAAGCACCCATGAGGCTGTGGCTGTTTTCTCTGAAAGAGCCACCACATGAATGCAAAATATCATCCAATTTGATTTATCTACACCTATTTTTTCTTCTGGCTTTGTACAGCTTGAGTTCAGTGACAACCAAGCTAGGCTAAAGAGTAAGCATTCAGAAGCTTTTAGAGAAACTAAAAGACCTTGAACAACAATCTTAGAAACTTAGCTTTTCTCTCTTTTCAAGTGCAAACATCAAAGTACAGCAATCTATCTTCCATTAACGAGTTTGAAAAAAACCAAAATTGGACAACAAGCTTCCATCAAATATCAATTTTACTTAACTAGAAATAGACACAAGAGGTTATCAGTTCCTTCCTGCTCTACTGCCTGTTAATACTTGTTTCAGCCCAGAGAAGGAGGTGCAGCAGCTTTCCCAGTTCTTGGAAATGATCAAACTTGAGGGACCAAGGCCCTGAGGCAGCTGCTCCCACGTCCAAGTCAGTCCCAGCTGCAGGAGAAACCAGAAGGAAACCAGCACCACTCAAAGAGATTCTGTGGCAGGCAGGGGAAGGGGAAGAGCTCCAGCTGTAGGGGGACTAATAGCACCTTAATTTGAAAAACTTCTGGGCACTGTGGGTAGCAAAGGAAGGACACAAAACCAAACAAGTAAGAAAACCTTACAAGTGTGCTTCTTTATTCTGTGCTGCCTGTGAGTCCTTGAGAGAAAATTAATGATCTGACCATTTGAAAAGTATTTTAGAGTCAGGGTGTTTAAAATTGGATGCTTGGGTTACACTATTTTAACTTGAAAGATTAATTAATATTTGGAGAGGGGAAGATTTTTTTTTCTTTTAAGGTTCAGCGCTCAGCTGCTCATTAAGCACAAAATTGCATCTTCAGTAATTGCTTGCAAAAGCTGAGAAAAATGGTAAACATTTCTGTAGAACAAGCAAAGTACATTGCAAAGCACGGCACGAGACTCCCTCATTTGAGAAAGGAAAAAAAAAAAAAACAATAAAGGGAGCAAGCCAATATTTTTGAGCTCTTCCACAACTGAGTACCATCTTCATCTGCACGTTCCCTAGCTGAGAGACCAAGCACTGTGCCCACAAAGTCCAACAGCTCCTGCAGGACTGGGATTACCAGAAGAGGGGCCCCAATCTCTGCCCAGCCCGTGCTGAACATTTAAATTCCAGCACAGCACCTTTCCTGCCATGCTGGTGACACCAGCCTTGGGCAGCTCCACTGAGCTGGGGCATTACAGACAAGGAGAGGGTGGAAGGGCATTCCCAGCAGTGTCAGCACCTACCAGACATGGGAAGGTGAGGCAGCCTGCCCGGGGTCACAGGTGGAAATTTCCATTTCCACATTTCTAACAAAGCTCCAGCTTCAGAGACTTGGGAAGTATTTTTAAGACAGCAGAGATATGGAATTCAAACAGTTTTGATACAGCCAGACAACATATTTCTCATGCAAATAGTGTGAATGAGAGCTATGTTTTATTTTATATACATATAAAATAATTTACATTTTTCTATAAGAAAAAACCCTAATTCCTGCTTAAATATGAAATATTCTGCTCCAGAAGGATTTTTTGGCTATGAAAACCAAGTGACCTTTCATATTAACATTGATTCAAAATGATATTTTTATTTCATTTTGAAATGTCAATTTGGTTTTTTTAGCCACCAAATCAAAACGAAGTGACATTTTAACTTTAAATTCATTGAAAAAGAACTGTTTGCATTCAAATGCCAAACTGAAATAATAATTTTTTAAAAAATCACTTCTCATTAAATTATTTTTTTCCAGAAGTTTAGAAGCTTTTGTTTCGTACATCAACTGAAAAATGTTGCACTGGACTTTTGTTTCAAAATTTATGTCAGAAAATACTGCTTTGTCCAAGCACCAGTTTTGATGCATTTTCAATTTATGGATCAAAAAGACAAGAACATTATTACCATTATCAGCGTCAATGTTCAATCCCCAAACAAGCAAGCCTATTCTTTTTCATCTGCTCTGCAATTCACTAAAAAACAAATTCTAAACCAACTCCCCCTGATTACCAATTCCCAATTACCACCCTGCCCCACCTTTAATTTCAAGAGAAAGGGGAAATTCTAATAATTTTTTCTGCATTTTGAGAAGGTAAATTTTATTACTTTTGCTATTAAACTCATAATCCTATTAAGGTTTATCTCTCACATGAAATGTTTCTCTCTCTTATGACTTTTTTTCTTGCGTTCAGTAGAAAATTAACGGATAATTCAAAGTTTAATAGTGAAGCAACATCTGTAATGGTATTTTTTTTAACAACTCATATTTTCTTTTTATTTCATTTTACAGGGGTACTTTTTTTCTTTTCTCAACTAATTGCTTATATATGAAAGATAATCCAGTGCATATGTGGCTATGGAATGTAATTGATGCAGAAGTCAAAAAAAGTTTTCAGATTTCAAAAAGTAATCTCCTAATGGGAGATCATCACAATATTCCCCTATAAAGCTTGGACCAATATCAAAATTCTTGGACAATCTGAGCCCCTGTGCCTTGGAGTACCCAGCAAGCATTTTCTAGTTTGAGGTGCACCCAAAGTCCTGACCTTAATCTTCAGGTGTTGGATTTGTAAGATCATGAAGCCCAACAATGGAATTGTTCAATGCCACAACTTTTTATTCTGAAAGCAATGGCCTTGCCTGCTGTGGCTTTTGGCAACAGCTGAGGTATGACAGGTTTAATGCAAACTGGGTGTTTGTTTGTGGGTTTTACAATTTTTTTTATAAATATCTGCACCACACACAAACCGAAGGACTGCTTCACTTTGGTCCATATTGCTTTCCCCAAAGGAGGAGCCACAAGCCATGTGAATATTCTTATAAAAGAAATAAAAAGCTCAGCAAGATGGGCTGCTCTGTGTGTGCATGATGCTTTTATTTGGTGATGCTGCAAAGAGAGGATTATGAATTTAATCTCGTGGAGAAAACAAGAGAGAAAATGGATTATAAGAGTAGCTGGGAAGGAAAGCACAGGGACGAAAACCCAAACCCAACCAACCAAACCACTCCTACAGAACAAGATTTCTTCTACGGAAATGCTCTGAGTTTCATTAAGCCAAAGTAAAAGCTGGGGGGGAAGGGAGGGTGAAGGAAAAAAAGAGGTATTATCATAAAAGTATCCTATTTCTACATAAAAGCAGTTATGGGAACAGGTCAGTTCTCAGGGCAAAGGCCAGGAAACATGTTGCCTGTTTGGGCTGTAGTTCTGTAGCTCAATAATGGCGCAGTTAATTGAAGCGATAGCAAACAGCACCTGACTGATAATTGCTGGGGTTGCCAGGGAGGGTGTGATCCAACCCATCCCGAGCCATTAGCACATCTCTGTCAGCCCTCTTTGGTTTGGCACTGACAGGGCTGTGATGGTAAGTGCTGTTAGCTCATTTCCTTATTAATTCTTAAGGATTAACGCAAATGGTCCTCACACAGAACTTCCTCCCACAATTTTAATTGTTCCTTTAAAGTTATTAGTGTCTTTTATTAGGAAGCACTTCTATGGAAGTTAGTCATTAGTAGAAATCTTGCATTTTACATAAAAACATGAAACTGTGTCCGTCTTTTTAGGATGGGTTTTCAAGAGATTGAATAATAGAAATTCAAGCCCTATTCCATTACACCATTCTTCATGGTTTATGAACATTTCCATCTGTTTGGCACAAAAAGATACTTCTTAAAAATTCTCAAATTGTAAATCTCAGTAGTATAAACCCAAAATTATTGTCATAACTATGACCTGCATCTCTTGCTATGCCCCTGGTTAAAGCACAGGACCCCAAATTGAGGGCAGTTGGGAAATTTTTGGCTCACAAAAAGTAACAGACAAACGTTGCAGCTGTGTTTTACTTCTGGCCTTATCCTAGAAAAACTGGGCTGCTGACAGCTTTTCTGAAAGGAAAGAATCAAGTTTTTTTCTGTGTGATTAAAGCAACTGAGGAAGTACTAAAAAACACCTGAGCATCATGGGGAGTAGTTTTAGACAGACTCACCTTTACATAAATCATACTTAGAATTTACCTGCTTGTAAACACCTACAAATTCCCTCATGACAGGGTTCTTCCCTTCTTCCTACTTTTAAAATGCAAATTACTCACAAATAATGAGGAAAGGACTTCACAATCAGACCAGTAGGCAAAACAGATGGGGACACTGACATGGGAGCATTGGTGCAAGCCTCCATCCCACGGAAGGGTGTGAGATGCAGACACAGCAGGTAGCTCTGCCCCGATATCCTGCAGGGAGCAGCTCTTCCTGCACAGGTAAAGAAACGTTCACCAGAGGAGGAGCACAATCCTGGGTTCTAACAAGGACATCTCCCAGCCCTTCCTGCTGATCTCACTGGTATTCCCAGGGACTGAGACCGAGGACGTTCCCTGTCAGACATCCTGCCCTAGGACACACCACTGCCACCCCCAGGAACTGCAGCCCAGGCAGAACACACACATCCCACTGCTGGAACACATTTGTTACCCTGGACAGGGTATTCTGGAACAGCAAAACCACAGTAATTCTATTTGACAGGACCAGTTTAACTTTTCTTGAAGTTAACAGTAAAATTAATGGCTTGTCCCTACAAAAACAAGGAATTTCTGGAAAATGGACTTAACTGGAAATGTTATTTCATTAACAGATTTCAGTTGAATGGAGTTGCACCAATCCTGATGCTTTAATGTAGTATTTTTTTAATTAAAATATTAACTACTATTAAGATAATATTTTTTCTTAATTCTGCCCTTGGAATCTTTAAAGTTGATAAATGTCAAATTTGGGAAATACTCATTTTAAGACTGTAAACACAATCATTACTTGTTTTATGCAGTGAAAGGGTAAACATATCTATTTAAACAAACATCTGGACAAACAGGTGCTTCCTCATTCAATATCCAATTAATAATTCCACTTACTTCTCTTTCCTGCTGATGCCAAACCATTTGTGAGGGATTTAAATCACAGTGGTATAAAGTGTCACCTGCTGATATCAACTTAACGTTTTTGAAATATCCAAGGCATCCCAGTTTATCGTGTGTCTCGAGGTAGAGTTCTGTCAAATGCTGTGACTTAATTCCAGTCAGTGTTGGAAAGACCTCAAATCAATACCTGAGTAATGCAGAGATGTATCCATCATTTAGCAAGGGCATATGCAATTCTTATGTCTGGGCCTCCCTGATCCCCTAGGGCTGCCACATATTTAAGTTCAGCATTCCATTTATAAACACAGAACAGTCAAAAGCAAGAGATGATCTACAATATATTCCTTTACACTGGTTTAAACAATTTGAAGCAGTAGCTTCCTCCCCTCCTCAGTTCATGTGCAAGAAAAAAAATATTTGCTGCAGCATCAGGACTAAGTGCAATAACAGTATTTTACACCATGACATGAAAGTTCTTATCCAAAACATAGAAAACAAAATAACAACTACACAGACAGTGCTCTCAAAACCACCCCAAATATAGCATAAAAAGGAGCGTAATTTTTATTTAAAAAGAACCAGTAAAAAATAGTAAAGTTGGATGCAAAAACCCGGCAAACTAGAAAGAGCATGGTCCTCCAAAAGAGAAAGGATGGGACGTTGATGAAGAATCCTGTGGTGTGTTCTTTAAATGGCAAGACACAGTGGAGTCAGTTAGGTGTCTCCTGAACATTCTCCTTTTCCATAGAAAAAATATTATTATATTTGTCTTTCTAGGGCAACATGCTCAATTTTGACATCACTAATGATGCCAAAAACTTCACAAAATGAATAGAAACACAAGAAGATAAATAAAAGTAGATATTGGAGTGCCTGGATTTCACATACCACATGCTGCTTTTGACTGTCTGAAATACTGACTGCAGGAGGATTTACAGCATTGTTCATGAAGTTGCAGAATAAATTTGGAAAGCAGAGCAGACAGGAACAAAGGAATAAAAAGAATTAAAGTGCTCCTGAAAGGAAGATGGAACTGTTAAATGCAGTTACTGAAAATGAAAAACAGCTGAATGTGTCAGATTCCAGAGAGCTACATTTTATATTGCAACTTAAATAATCAGGTATTCTTACCAGAAGGAGTGTTGTATTTGATGTACTCTGATGAGAAACAGCTAAGTTTTCTCCTGAAAGAACATAAAATGAAAATTATGTCAGGAAAAGGCAGCTTGAAAATTCCCTGTCAAAACAGAAATTATTTAGATTGTTTATGTAGCATTAATATGGATTCATTCAGGAGTAAGTATTCTTAGTTATAACAATATAACATAATATACTTTTTAATAACAGTCTTATTCTGGAAAAAGGTTTTTTTCACCAAGCTTATGTTAAGATAGGTATTTTCACAAGTGCAGAGCATCTATTATACCTTACTTATTTACTATGCAGGTAAGAGTTTGTGACCCTGGTTCTAGCAATTTGAGTGACTATGCAATAAACCCCCCTCATTTAACACTTCTTCTGTCAACCTGCAATTATGAAATCCTGTAGAACAATCAAGTGATTGGCAAGGTGTGTTGGTGGGTTTGAGCACACTCTTATGACTAATCTACCAGAATTTTCACATGTTTTGCCCAGTAGCTGCTGTAAGAGGAGGCTGAGGCATGAGGCTCTTTTACACCCATCAGAAATTGCCCTTTTGTCTCTGTGTCCATCAGCAGGCAGCAGCTTTCATCGTGGGCTGGCACATTTGTTTTGTCATGCCAGCGTGTTTAATGAAGCAGTCACACGCATTAATGGAGCATTCTAGCAGGGTTCAAACGCTGCCCTGGCTGCTGCTGGGGCTGTTCTCCTGCTCCCTCAGGTAAGGCAGCAACGAGCCCTTTGTGCCCATATTTCCCTTCTGCAGCAGCAGCCAATTCTTCTCATGCCAGAGCCTTTTCTTGTCTGAATGACTGCACTAACTCGATCAGGACACGTGCCTCCTGTCAGTTTGTGACAAGCCACACGTGAAAGCTTCTGCTTAATGGCAAGGACTCACTTTCTTCCACATAATAACAGCAGAGCAATTCTTATCTTTTTGATAGAGAAACGAGTAGCAGATGTCAGTTACATCTATTTCAGTCAGTAACTGGGGATTCCTAAAGTCCATCTTCTATGACTAATTTGCCCCTTTTCACACCTTTGGGCAAGTCACTTGGACATGTGCCAGGACTCACAGACTCTCACCCCAACCACCTGTTAGGCTTTCACATTGTATTTCTGCTAATTCTGTTTCCTGATTCAAGCCATCATTACTGATTAAACAAAAGAAACAGTCACTGGTCTCTCATGAGTGCCTTTCTCCTTTATACAGAATGATGAAATTAAGGACCAGGATAGATGTGGCTATTACAGTTGGTGACATTGCTTCTGTTGTGGAGCCCTTCCCTGTCCCAGTGCCACATTGCATTGCACTGGACAGAAACAGTGACACATTTACCACTTCACAATCACCTTCTTTTCATACAATGAAAATATTAAGCAACCAGTGGTGCTACCCATTAAACTGCATGATTATACAACAGGGAAGGTGTGTGCATTGAAGGAAATGAAGTATCCTCTCAGTTTGTGATAGCAGCTGGCTTTTGTTATCCCTGCAGAAATCAAGACAGAGCACAGGAACTTACAGCACAAACCCTTTGCTGAAATTCAAAGTCAAAAAGGCTCCTGCCATGGAAACAGGGTTTCTGAGACCATGAAAGAAACTTCAAAGGAAATATCTTTTAGGTTCCCACTGCTGACACAGGCTCAACTCATGCTCCTAAATGCAAACAGAAGAACCTCTAGCTCCACCTGTCCCATGCAGCATCTGTAGAATTCAGACAGTCTACATTTTATTACCTGGTACCAGCAGGAATGGGTTTTTAGCCAGCTCTGGGAAAAGGGCAAAGCAGTGAAAGCTTTATGATATTCTATTTATTTGCAAATACTTGGTGTAAAAAAAGTTTTTGTAGCCTTTAAAAATCTTCACAAATAAGAGATATAAAGCCCTAGTTGAATTAGTTATAAAAATGCAGTGTCAATGCACTGAGAGTGCAATAATTACAAAGGAGCTGTTACCTGATGTATCATTCACATCTCAATTTTCAGATAAAAACTCTCGAGAAAATATGAGAACATCTATACTTCACTAATTTACTGTTAAATTCAGAATTGTATTCATGGTTCCAGCATAAAGGTAAATAATTTGAATTATTCAAGGATAAGATTTCAAATCCTCCAGAAACTAATACATATGTGCTTCAATCATAAGCATCCTACGCTACCATCATGACTTAAACAATATTAAGGATGGTAGTTCAGAAGATTAGGTTAAGTGTGGTATGTCTTTCCCTAAATGAATACTCTATCTTTGAAAAAGAAATCAGTCTCTAAAAAGCATTTTTGTTCTTTAAGACTCTTTTGGACACATGTCAGACATTTGGGTAGATGTGGATAGCACAAAAGATCAGTATTTCTTTTGACACAGTAGTTAAAAGAAATAGATTATTTTATTCAAGTGCAGTATAATTATTTTTTAAATCTGTTGAAGCAGAGAAATTACTATTGTTTGTATTAGAGTTGAAAATGACAGGAAAGCTTCTGTGCAGCTTCAGTGAGGTGGAATGTACTCAAAGAATTGAGAAATTCTGAAACACATGGTAGATTCAGATTTCTAGTAGCTGCACATATACTGTAATTAGAATCTAAACTAAAGGTGATATACACACGAAAACAAAACATGGCACACACCAAAAATGAAAATTGTGATATGATGAGCTTTACAGTCATTAATTTTTTCTAACAAATGGGCACTAAAAGCCACAACATCTCTTCTGACGGTGTAGCTAGCTAGCTGGCTTGTCTAAGTAATTCCAAAATATCAACACACTTCTCACAGGATCCACACAACATTGCCTGCATCTCAGGCAAACCCTGCAGAAACATGAGTGCTTTCCAATTTTCCTTGGAAAATGCCAGAGCAGTGGGGTGGGCAGTGCTGGATGGCTGCGGTTGGGTAGGTGCAGGACCAGCAGTGGGAGTGCATCCCCACCTGGCTGGAGCCAGCCCCGAGCTGGGGCTGCACTACAGCACTGCCCCACTGCCCCTACCAGCCTCCAGCCAGCTCCTGCTGAGCCCAGAAACCCACCCAGCTCTCCCAAAGGGTGCTACCTGCAGAGGGCTTTGGGGCCAGTCTGGCCCCAACTCTGCAGATGTGAGGTGGAACTGGAGCCCATCGTGCTGCTCACTTTGCTTGTGCAGAGCAGAAAGCTCTCAGGGCACTGAATTTCACAGGAGCAGCACAACCCCTTTGCACATCCTGCTCTGCTGAGCCCTTCAGCCCATCCACCTTTCCCCCAGCCTAACCACAGGAAGCTGCAATAAATACTGTAAATCATTGGAGATTGCTATGGGCACTCACACTGTACCAGGAGGTACAACAAGAGCCAAGATAATCCCTCTCTAGGACAGTAGAATCAGACTGATTTAGATTCCAAAGGATTTCTAGACACCATCTCAAGTTTAACCCAAGGCAAGACTACATTACTGTATATCCAGTAGAATTCTGAACATGTCTGTGGATGGAGAGCACCCAGCTTCTTTCTTAGCTCCAGTGGCTGACTCCCATCATTTTGGGACCTGCCCTTCTCCCCTCACATTCGAGTGCAATTTTCTCTGGCCTATATCTGGTCTCCTCTGCCCTTTTGCTACACCCCTCCAGGAGTTTTCATCTTCTCTATTAAATCCTTTGAGTAATTGAAAACAGCAATGGGATCTTCCCCAAAGTCCTTCCTCAGAAGAGACCCAGCTCTTCCAGTGTCTCCCCATATATTGTACTCTGAACCCCTAACAATTTTAATACCATGAGTAATACTAACTCAGCAGTGTCGCCATGCCATCCTTGCTACCTGCTGCCTTTCTGTACCTACTGCTGCCATTGAGTCACTCATTTCTAGGACTTTTTTTTTTTTTAATTTATTGCACAAATAGTTATTGAATGGCTACAGAACACTTCCAGTCAAAATCATGATGAACTCTATGTCAGGCTTGGATTTGAGCCCCATTTCTCTACCAGGATGTCATTTATTAGTCTTACCTTCTCAATAACTAAAAGAATAAATACAGCTGACAGTAGCATGGAACCAGGAAACATGTGTGGAAATATGACTTCTACAGAAGTACCAAAAGCTCATTCATTCTCATGACTGCATTACAAAATGCAGTTATGAAGGATGACAACAAAACTCCTGGTATGTCCCCATCTGAGTTCAAACCTGCTCTGTAAGTAGCAGCATGCATTTCTTTCCCCCTCATTAAAAACAAAATGCTTATTACGGACATGAATACAAAACCTAGTAAAGTTAACCATCCAGTAATACTAGAAAATGAAATTTCAGCCAGCTAAACATGAGAAATCACAGAACTAGCCCAAGGTCCAGGAGTTTTACCCACACAGCATTACTCAATATTCTCCAGTGCCTGCTGGGTTTGAGGTAAGCAGTAGGAAATGGAAAAAAAAACCATTTTTAAAAAAAAAAAAAAGTCAAGTTTGAGATCAGTCATCAGCCTATATCTGAATGAGCTCTATTCTGAGTGGCAAGGATGTGGTACATGGGAATGTATCACTAACTGCAGATGCCACTCAGCATTCTTCCAGCTGCTCATCACAGAGTGCCTCACCATTCAGGGCTGCACATGTTCATTTCTCCTCACAAAGCACCACAGCAATATTTTGCCTTCTTCCTTACTTTTTGGTGATTTTGCCTTCTCCTATCTACTCCTGACTGAAGTTTGCACACATTGATGGGTTGTAGATGGTTTTGACATCAGACTAACATTCTTCAAAGACAAAAACTGACAGTGCTGCTTGTTTTCTCTGAAATCATCTTCTCTGACCCTCTCAGTTAATTCAAACTCATCAGCTCATGTTTCCAATTTGTTCCACATCTGGATACAGCCAGTTCTAGCTGCCTCCTCCCAGGAACCCCAAGTCCCATCAAGCTTCTGTACTCTCCTTTTGAAGTGGGGGGAACTATTATGGACAATGAGGCAATGGAAGCAAGGGCAGGGGAGGATCAGATGGGACAGATGTCACATAATACAGTTTTACTTTGGGGTGGCCATGCCTGAAAAAAGGGAATGGTCTTTTGACAGAAGACAAGGACTTGATTATGTCTAAAGAAAATGACCTCATGAACTATTTATTAAATCTCATCACACACTCACCTCTGGAATACAATTAACAGGATGTTTTGTTTCAGGGTTGGTTTTCATTTTGACTTGTTTTAGGTTTTTTTTAACCATGAGAACGTTTCTTTCTTCCTAATTCTAAATAAGATTAGGAGTAAGGAAAACTTACAATAATAGCTTGTAAATTCAAATAGGCAGACAGGATCAAGTGTCTTTTGAATCATGGTCTCAGTGAAGTCAGTTCCCCAAAGTAAGGCAATGTATTCTGTATTTTCATCAAGGCCATAAGACAACTTTGCCAGATCTCAGCGTTGATTTGTCAATGCATCAGGCACAAGCACTCCAAGCACAAGGCAACAAGAAAAGTCAACTTAAGAGCAGATAGGGTTGCCTTTTGGAAAGCACACTCACAGACTGGTAGGAGAAGGAACAGTAACTGGTGCCAGGACTGGGACAGGAATGCAGGTATAATGCAGGTATCATTAATGGATCATCTGGGTCATGACAATTCCTTCCAAAAATTCCACCCAGTTCCTGGGCCCTACATGCCCGGAACTTCACAGGAAAGAACGTGGAAGTGATTTTACAAAGTGGCAGTTGAGTTCTGGCAAAGCTAAGAAGATCCTAGTGTGAACGTTCAGCAGATGATTTACAAATAAATGAAACCTGAACAATGCCAATTTTCAAAGACACATTTTCGTAGAATATGGATTTCAGCATGTTCTCTGGAGTCCTGCTTTCACTTCTAGCACTACAGTGGTATGCATAATGTTTCCATAGAATTGGTTTGTTCTATACTCACCTTTACAAGAGATTTCTGGCATGAAAGTAAAGGTAGGCAATGTGGAGAGCTACTTTTCAATGTCAGACTGTCAGCACATCCAGGCAAAGACACAGAGACACTAAAGCTGTACTGAATGCAATTCAGAGGATTCATTCACAAGTGTTTACCCATTTCTTGCTCTAGAAATCATCAAGAAGTTCTCCTTACTCCTCAAAAATATGAAGATAGAGATACAATATCTTAAGAATTAATAAAATAGTACTAAACACATTAATGTATTACTGGATCTAAGGAAAATATTTCAAAGTTACTGGGTTTGCCTCTGTACTATAAACATTGGATATTTCTTAACTTAATAAAGCTACAAAGGCTATTTCTGGTCACGTCTTGAGAAGTCTTAATAAATTCTCCAGAAAGAATTTCAATACTGTGAAGACTCAATGCTTCAATTATTAACTAGGTTATACTTTGGGTTTTTCAGCATGATTTGAGAAAATCCTTTCACAAAATCAAAATAATTTTGTGTCTCAGTGTCTTGATATATAAAAAGATTGGGCTTTATTTTGTTAAAGATTAGCCTTTTAAATAATAGATGAAGTCAGTAACATCAGGAAAAATATTTTAGACTCTTTGATTATGAAGACTAATAATGATAAAATCAAACTTAAAATGTCAACATTTCAGTCTACACCAGAATCTAACAGTCCAAACTGCACTGGTGTCATTGAGGCACACTAATAAGATGCATTAATAATAATAAGATAATAATAATAAGATGCATTAATATGTGCATTTAGTGTGCACTGTTGTATGTTTGTTGGGGACCCATCTTAGTAAAATAAATCCAATACAGCAATTCAAAAGGTTGTGTTAGGACTCAAATATTTATAAACCAGGAAAACAGTAAAGTTGGGGTTGATATTCAAGAAAGAAAAGATTTATTTTTCATGAATCCAATTCTTTAAGAGCTTCAGTGTGAAACATTTTTAATCCTTATATAAATGACCTTGATAAAATGAATAAATTGAGCAAGGCTATCACCTAGTGGTCAAGGGGAGTAATATTTTATTTTTTCTTGTCAATTCTTCTATTTGCTTCTATTTGGGGGCCTTTTCTCCTCTGTGGAGATCTGTAAAACACTGAATCTGCACAGCAATATTACATAAGTAGCAAATTAATAGCAAATTAAGAAACTCTGATACACCAATATTTTATTACTTTTAATTTATTTTTCATGTCCAATAGGTCTTTAAAATAATCTCAAAAAGTCCTACTAAATCCTTAATTTCACTTAGTGTGTGTGGGGGGGGGGTTAGTTGTGTTTTGTTTTGTTTTTCTGAAGCAAACCTATTTGTCTACCTTAAAAGTCTATTCAGACATTTTCAAGAGTATGCAGCATAGAGTTCAGGCAATGCTCTTTTGACCATGATACAGGGAAGAAAATACCAAAAAGGTATTTCCAGCATATAAAAAACCTAAACTGAAGGGAAAAATAAAAGATAATTATTCCTAAAATAAATAAATACAAAAGGAAATAATCAGTGTCACTTCACAGTGAAAATAGGTTTGGGTGTTTTGGGGAGGGCTGGGCTACAAAGCAAAGAAAACAACCCCCATACACACACACACACCCCCTTGCAGCCCTGCACTGCTGCAGGACCAGCGTTGCAGTCCCCGGAGCTCAGTCACAGCGCGCTGCTCTGCAGGCGACACCGGCACAGAACAAAAGCCAGCACGTGCCCTAAGCAGCTTAGTCCCTACACCTCCACACTGGTATTAGCCCAGGGCATTATATACAGCCTGTAGGATTACCTTATCAAGGGCACAGGGGCCAGAGCTTCAGGGGTTTAGCCGGACAATCAGCGCACAGTAATTATTTGTCACGCTGGAAGAGGAAAGAGTTTTCCCTCTTGGAGGTTTCCTCCTTGTTTTTCGGCACTTTTCAGTCTCTGAGACAGTAAAGTGAGAAGGTGCAATTTTTTCAGGAAGTATTGGTAGTATTTATCTTCAAACCATTTGGAAAATTATTCTAAACAGATTTCACTGCTTTTTAAACAGTGGAGGAGTAAAAGGGGACCCCCAAACAAAAAAAAAAAAAAACAAACCCAAACATACCAACCAACAAACCAAACAAAATCCAACACCAACCCAAAACTTGAGCTGTAACAAAAATAAATTTCAGATTAGAAAAGAAAAAGTTGTTAGTCTCCTGGACTACAGGGAACATCATGAAAACATCATGATTGGGCACAGAAGTGCATCCAAGTTTCTCAGGATGGTGATAAATCTCTTTTCTCCATGACACCACACAATACATAGCAAGGAGTCACTTAACATTACAGAAATAATACAGGAGAAGTTGACCTGAAATACTGGAGAGTGTCACTTATTTGAGAGACAAAATTAAGATATTTCCCACTCAATTTGACCCATGACATTTTTTCCTCAAACCCCATCATTTTTTTTTGTCCTGACTCCTCCAAATAGGACTTCAGTATTTCAACTGCAACCACCGGGGCACTGCACAGGTGATAAAACCTGTCTGCACAGTGGCTGATTGCAATTGGTGACCCCAACCACAGCTTGTGCATCAAAGTACAACCCTGATAATGAAACTCCAAACAGAAAGAGTCAAAGACAAGTCTCAAATACTGCTCTCAGCTTTCCACCACGCTTCTTTCTACATGGTGGTGGTAAGTGATATGTGTGCTATCAGTTTCTCAGTTGTCTAAAAGCAATTACATATTACTTGCCAAAAAATATCACCAACTCGGAGAATTTGCATGTAGTGTTTCTGTATCCAACATCTGTATTCTGTTACCACTGCCAGGTCTTCCCCTCACTCATCACTGTGCTACAGGTATTCACATTTTGTTGCTGGAATACTCAGAATGGACACACAAGGAATTTCCACATGAACTTATGAAGTGTTCATATGTGAATGTCACTTCAGATCTCTTAAAAGTTTTCACAGCCATGATTCATTCATGGTCTTCTTTCTCCAAGGTTACAACTGTTTTCTGCAGTGCTATTTCTGCTAAACCTCTCAAATATAGGATTTCAGAGCAGATCTGCCTGGATCACCCCATCCCAGGGAGTATCCTCCCCTTACAATGAGTGTGTCTTTACTCACACTGAGTTGTAAGCATTATTTATAGTAATTGCACATGAGTTAAGTCACATTTAGAAATAGAACACCACAACTACGGTGTGTACCCAGTTTTTGTTTCAGAAATAAAAGTCTAAGATGAACTTCAGTGTGAAATTGAATTCCTCCTCTCTGATAGAATCTTTGATCATATCTGCAGGTGTTAATTGCTCTTTTAATAATACCAAAACTAACTACATTAATGCTAACAGTAGGAACATGGACTATTGCAACTTGTTACCAAGGTCCTGAAATATAAAGACATACCTTGTCCCCTTTTACTCCTCCAAAAAAGACTGGTGAAAACCAGCACAGTGTCCAATTCCCTGAAGACTTTATTAACTCAGGTCTGCAGTGTTAAATAAGTCAGGTACCAGATCAGACAGAATTAGGTTAGACAAATTAATCAGTGGAGGATGCGTTGTACAATATCCAGTTCAACCTGCCTGCAATTATATTAAATTTAGAATTTAGGGACAAGTTTCAGTCTTTAAGGACAAATTCCTTTTTTTTTTTTTTTCACATGCCAGAAGTTAGCTGGTGATGTACTGACTGTGAAACACTAAAATAAGAAAAAACAATTGCTACACAGTAGTAGCATATTAGGCTGCTTGGTATTTTGGGATTCCCAAGGCATAAAGTACATTGAAACACACTTGCAAATTTGATCTGTTTGGAACCTTGCTGCTTTATCCCAAGTTCAGCTTATTTAAATTGCACCTTCACTTGTGCTACCACATTTTTGAAAAGAAATAGTTCAGCAATAGGTAACCAGGAAAGTTTTGCCTCAAAGTCCTCATTTCCCACCTTTTGTCCTGACCACTGCATTGTCTATGGATCCAGGGCTATTCAAGATCTAAATCTTTAATAATCTTTTCATTCACCCAGATCCTTTACTCTAGGCACTCAAAAGATTATTTTTGTAAGACTTTCAATTAAGATCAACTGCACAACTAACCATGATACTTCTCAACAGTGTGAAAATGAGAAATGGAACAAAATCCAGTACAAGCCAAGCCCAAACCCCAAAATAAGTGCAGCATCCTCCCTCTTTCAACTCTTCTCCCACTGTCAAATGTTGTATTTTTTAGAGAGAAACTCAGAGAAATTGACTACATCTTCAAACATATTTGAGGTTGGACATGGCAGCTGGAGTTCCACCCCAATCTTTGAGCAGGGACCGGAGCAGCAGAATGCTCAGGAGCATCCCCAAGAACTCTCCCAACTGTCTCTGCCAAAACCTTAGGTAAGGTCCCAAAACCTTACAGCAGAAGAGATCTTTCCTATGTAATATATGTAATGAATTTGAGCCAGAAATCATAACTGTCACTGAGGATAACAGGCCTTTTAAAATGAAATCTCCTATTTTTTTTTTTTTTGGTAGGTAGTAACAAGTTTTTATTCTAAAAGAACAGCTGTGCAAAAGAAATCTAGGTCATGAAGATTCCATTATTTTCTATGAAAGAAACTGTCAAAGGAATTTTTCCCTCAGTACAAGTGAATTTTTAGCATTTAAAAATTTCAATATGATAAATCAATAGCACAATTTAAAGCTTTCACTCTCCAAAAGAACAAAAAAATTGTTTACTGTTTCTCCTCACCAATATTTCTCTCTTTCTAAAATAAAATTTGATTAGAATTGACAGAATTTTGTCAAGTATTGAAACTTAACCATAACTTAAACTTTAAGCAGATATGGTGAAAATCAGTATTTTTCAAGCCCCCTCCAATCAGGAGCAAACAACATAGTAAAACTCTGGGCATCACCCATCTCCCACTCTGTAGCAGGAGATAACAGCACATCCAAAATTAACTTAGCTTGTACTCGGTGTCCAAATACAGGATCCTTCACGTACTGCATGCACTGACTCAAATCAATGAATCAAAGTCTCCCTCAGAGTCAAAACAACTGTTCCTCTTGGCTAAATTCTGCAACAATTCTCACTGAGAATTTATTTTAGCGATGCTGCTTCAAACCTAAGAGGCAGAAATACATGAACAGCATTGCTATTGCCAAAGCATTCCAGAAAGGGATCAAAGAACCCAAATATATCTGTTTGGCTACATTTCTAAAAGCCATGGGATTTGGACAGAAGATCATCATGCAAGGTTAAAGTTAACAAATATTGATGAGAGATGCAGTGTAAAGTGATGTCTGCTAGGGGCAGAATTACAGAAGAGTACAAGTTCATAATTTTTTGGTGGAAGGAAAGACCTACAGGTGTTGAAATTCATAAATAATCTAGCTCTACAGTTTTATTATTCTCCCTGTTTTGCTTCTAGCTTCAGAAATCAGTGCTTCAGTTTTTATTAAAGATGATAAAACAGTGCAGGGTTTGCATAGTCTCAAGAAGGCAATGACACGAGAAGCAGGATTTGTATTACACACATTTGTATGGATGGATTGGACCCAACAAATGAATTAGCTCAATCCAGCTCTTCACAGCTAGCACAGAATCTTGTTTTGGATTAATTTTCAGGCAGGAGAACTGTTTCACTCAGAAGATGAAGTGTTTTGGAATGAGTTTGAATGAGATAGTTAGAAACATCACATCTAATCTTTTCTTAAATCACACACATTTAAACTGCCACAGCCAAAGAGCCCGTTCACATTCTGCTTTCAACCACACTAGTAAAAAATCCAAGCGAAAAAATATCATAAAAACCTTATCTGCTCTGTGATCTTTTGGGAACTGAATAATAATAATACTTAACAGTGATATAGCACTTTACTTCTTCACAGCACTGCATAATCATTACCTGAAAAAATAATCTGACAACAATAACTCATCTGCCTCCCATCTGCCATCAGCACTACACTCCAAATGAGAGCACTGCAAAGAGAACATTACTCAGTACAGCCAACACCAACTTTCTTATTTTGTTTCTCAGATTTAACTGGTAGACTTCCTGCATGGGGCAAAAGGGGTCTTGAGGGCAACACCACAGCATCACTGGGTTGGAAGAGACCTCCAAGATCATCGAGTCCAACCCAGCCCTAAATACCTCAAGTAAACCACGGCACCCAGTGCCACATCCAGTCGTTGTTTAAACACATCCAGGGATGGTGACTCCACCACCTCCCCAGGCAGGCCATTCCAGTACTTTATCATAGTTTTTGGTAAAAAAACGTTGCCTAATATCCAGGCTATATTTCCCTTAGCACAGCTTGAGACTGTCCTCTCGTTCTGTCAGTGCTGCCTGGAGAAAGAGCCCAACCCCACCTGACCACAGCCACCTTTCAGGGAGTTGTAGAGAGTGATAAGGTCACCCCTGAGTCTCCTTTTCTCCAGGCTGAACAACCCCAGCTCCCTCAGCTGTTCCTCACAGGGTTTGTGTTCCCAGCCCCTCTCCAGCCTCGCTGCCTCCTCTGGATGCGCTCGAGCGTCTCAATGTCCTGAACTGAGGGGCAGAGCTGGACACAGCACTCAATGTCCACCCTAAACTGAGGGGACACAGCTGGACACAGCACTCAATGTCCACCCTAAACTGAGGGGCAGAGCTGGACACAGCACTCAATGTCCACCCTAAACTGAGGGGCAGAGCTGGACACAGCACTCAGTGTCCACCCTAAACTGAGGGGACACAGCTGGACACAGCACTCAGTGTCCATCCTGAACTGAGGGGCCAGAGCTGGACACAGCACTCAGTGTCCATCCTGAACTGAGGGACAGAGCTGGACACAGCACTCAGTGTCCATCCTAAACTGAGGGACAGAGCTGGACACAGCACGCAGTGTCCATCCTGAACTGAGGGGCCAGAGCTGGACACAGCACTCAAGGTGTGGCCTCACCAGTGCCAAGTACAGGGGAAGAATGACCTCCCTGCTCCTGCTGACCACACCATCCCTGATCCAGGCCAGGATGAGACAGTGACAGGAGCCCTGGCCAGGCCACAGCTGCCAAACTGCTGCTGCAGCTCAGGGGAATGCACAAGGTTAGCTCACCCCACAGGAGCTGTGGAACATGGTCATTGTAGGCCTGAGGTCTGCTTGTTCCAGACAGAAAAAATATTCAGTGTTGGTATTTGAATTAAAATCAAACTAAAACCCATAGAATTCTTCAACTGCCCGCTAAGCACAGATTTACTGAATAACTTGGAAACTCCTCTATCTTTGAGAGGGATGTGGAAGGCATGGAACAGCCCAGGAACAGAAAACTACTGGGCTTTCATGATTCAAGTTCCATGATTCTCCTTCTCCAAAATGTGAAATTTAAAATTGTAAATGCAAAATTTCCACACAGATGCCACTCAATTACTACAAATACATCCGGTAACATTAAGTGTTTCTGCATTCAATTTGGGACAAGTCAGGTGAAACAATAATTTATTACTAACTGGCTACTTCTAAGTCACTTTATCCATTTTCCACATATACATCCTAAAAAATTACTGTATAGAAATAAAAAGCATGACAAGTAATCCAGAGCATTCAAGATGTCACTTTCTCAAAAAATGCTCCCTGAGATATGAAATGCACAGAAAAAGGATCCCTGATAATATCTGCTTGGGAAAGCAGCTGCAGCAAAGCTGATACACAAAAGAGAGAATTTTCAGATTTAATCTCTCCCCCACCTATTTATTCCTTCATTTATATCTTCTATATAAACACTTGCAACTGTGTTGTGTATTCTAGGTATTATGAAAATAAATCCTTTATTTGCATTTTACCTTAATCTGGTCTGAATCAAGGGGAACGTCAAGGTAACTTTCCAAAAAGGACATATCTCCCAAAGGGAGAGCAAGTCATAAAAACCAAAATACAGGGATTCCTTTACAAGTGCTTTGGCTTCCCAGCACATTCTCCAAAAGAGTAAAATCATTTGTCCACGACAATCAGGCTGGTTTGACAATGACCACTGCAGGATCAAAAGAAAATCACCTTTTATTTAGTTAGGTATAATCTGTGGAACACTCCATCTTTCTTCTGGGATACAGCAGAGCTCACCTCACTGTCAGATCTATGTAGCAAACACCACCAAAGGTGTCATATTCCCAGCAAAAACCAGTTTTCAAATCCCATTCACTCCAGAAATGTTTTTATTCACAGCTTATTTGATGGCCCAACTTAATTGGGGCTTCATATACTGTAAATATTAGGGAAATGATAAATTTTAAGCTTTAGTTATCTAGCAAAAAACTTTTAGATACGCTTCAGACCCCCTAGTGAAGGCACAGAAAACACTATTGCTTTCGGGAGTACTCCCAGGGCAGCTGATCTCAGGCTCACTAAATTACAAGCCCCAGTACCTTGGGGAGGAACAAGTTATCACATGTAGTCATAGACAGACACACAGCCTTTCTTCTTTTTACGAACCTACATTTGTTGGTGTGCATTATGGTTTCTATATCAACTTCTATTCTGCTGAGGAAGCTGCTTGGCTGTGCATAAAATCAAACCATAGCACCACCTTACAAAAATGAAATTATCAACATTTGAAGTCCATTTGCCATCTTTTGAGAAAAGGGCACATGCTTTGCATTTCTCTTTGCCATAATTAATTTACAAAGCATTAAAGGAATTAACACTGCGTGAATCAAAAGTTATAACAGGAACAAAAAAGCAAAGATGACAATTTCTTTGTTCACAAGTTAAAGTGGGTTTTTAATTATTATTTAAAGCAATGACACTTTTTCCTCTCTTAATGGACTAATGCAATAAAAACTAGTTAGAGAGCTGCTCTTCCCTCTTTCTTCTCTTCAAGTCTGTCTGTAATTATTTCCCTCTGTTGTTGGTAGCTCCTCCAGGCTGCAGAACCACAAAGTAATCCAACACCACATTTCCATGGGCCCATAAACCCTGCCTAGATGACAGTTAACCCCAGTGGCCAGTTTGCTAAGGAAAGGTCACAAAAACACATTTATAATTCACGACTAGTATGTTTGAATGCATTTCAAACATTGTTTATGCCCTCTGGCAGTTTTACAGCTCTTCACAGCAAAGCTTTACTTCAGTAAA
This sequence comes from Acrocephalus scirpaceus scirpaceus, assembly GCA_910950805.1. NCBI lineage: Eukaryota > Metazoa > Chordata > Aves > Passeriformes > Sylviidae > Acrocephalus > Acrocephalus scirpaceus. The sequence continues at coordinate 5,713,998 of OU383785.1, forward strand.
TACCTGCAGTTTCACTGAAGACAGAGCCTCTCCAAGGTGCCTGCATTCTGCAGGTGCCCCCCAAACAGTATTTGCACCATGAACTCATTTACTGTAACAAGTTATGCCTTTTGTCAATAATGAACCCTGCTACTCATCTCTTCTAGAGCTATAAAAGGGTGATTTTGTCATTGTCGTTGGACAGCCTTGTCCTTGTGTGCAGTCATGATAATATAAACTTCCTCTATTCCATAAATCAGTTTCTTCATGATCTTCTCCACTTATCTTATTGATCCACAAATGCAGTACTCCATTTTTGTCCTTTAAGACTGCCATGCCAGCTTGAGCACTTTTTCCACAGGAAAAGAAAACCAACCAAAAAACAAACCATCAACTCTAAATCACTTCAGTAAGAAATTAGATTGTTTTTTCTTGCATGGTACATATATAACAGTGCAGCAGTGACTAGAGAAGAGAAACTAAATTCAGATTGAGATTCAGCAGCAAGGTTTGTTTTCCTCACCCTCTTTCCATTACTTCTCTAGCTTTCAGTTAACAAAAAAACTTGGAATTAGGACAATACCAAAACTAGCAGAAAACAATGCAAAATTACTTTAATGAAAAAAGCAATTTTACTTTTTTTATTATTATTATTTCCTTTAAAAGAGTATCTTTAGAAACATTCTCAGAGATTTTACCTATCTAGGAATAACAGAAGACATCAAAGGACAGAGTTTTGCTGAGATGCACAAGGCATAGCTGTGTAAGAAGAGAGTTGGAACATCTGTAGGACAGCACTCACTTCACTGACACTGGAGTACACCCAGAGCAACCTGAAGTGGGAGTGGCTGCAGATTTAGGAAAAAACAGCAACAATTTAGTTTATGATGAGAGAGTCTCACTGTCATCCTCTAACCTCTTGCCATTAACATATCTCCTCTCTGCTTCTGGTAAAATCTAGCTGTATATCTGCTTTGCTACTATCACACCCCAAAATCAGATTAAGTGACCCACATTGTCCTGTAGAATGTGCACTAATAATTCTGACTCACAAACAAAGTGTGTCTTTTCTGCACACCACACTTGCCCAGGTAAGAAACATCTTTGGGTCACGATTCAAAACAGCTGAATTATTTCTGCTCTTGCCCAGTACCAACCAAATCAGAGCTGTATTTACCTATCCCTCAGAATTATGTTGCTTACCTTCTTCCTGTGAGTTGCAAGTCTAATAACAACCTCACACATAACATATCTAAACATATCTAAAGCACATAAACCCTGTACATAGGGTCCAACATAGAAGAAAATGTTAAATTAAACCTCATCTGGTTTTTTTAGACATTTGTATTCCTCATATTTAGTTAAATGCAATACCTGTCAGCTACTTTTTGGGCACAAAGTCCTTGCCAGCAATCTTTCAGATTTAAGTCCATGGTCTGCAGAACTATTTCCAACCAGCACACACATGGAGAAACTCCCTGGAGAAGCAGTAAATATTGGTGCAACGCTGTGTTGCTTATCTTCCCTTCAATTTTATCCCCCTAAGTTGTGCTGTTTGAAGCAAAATCAATCCAAGTTGCTTTGGTTACTCTCACTTTCAAAGTCTAAACCATTACCCGGAGCACTGCAGCACTGGCTTAGCTGCACTCAGATCTGTTTCAGGCCTTGGTGAATTCTCTGCTGTTCATATTTGCAATATACTCAGCAGTGTTGTATTTTCCAGTTAGTTGTTTAGGCACTGGCATGTTTATGTTGCCCATGACAAAACTGGAAGAAATGTTGCTGTCTACTAAAGGGCATAGGGAAAAAGTCCATTATATTTCTTTCAGCATTTAAATTCTAGAGAAACTGAGTAAATAACTTAATTACTCTGTTGTTAAAGAGGAAACGGATCTGCTAATGAAGGATCAGCTGAGGCTTTCCACAAGGATGCACTTCCCATACAGAAACCTGGCATTTCCCCTTCAAAAATCTTTTTATTAATCAACAATTGACAAAATATTTTTTGCTTGAAAACTGGACTAAATTTTGATAAGAAATCAGTACTGGAAATGTAGATATTGAAAAGCCAATGATTCTCATGTCAGCCAATTTGAATTTGTTTGCTGCAGTACTTTGTGTGAGTTTGGACGTGATGGAAATAGCACATTTTGGGAAGTTTGGTTTTTTGGGTTTTTTTTCCTCAATAACCATGGTCTCTGTAAGAAGAAAAACCTTCATTACAAAAAACCCCAAAAAATTATGACTTTGGGGAAGAAGGGAGTCTGTCAAAACCAAGTAGTCCCAGTCACCTTTTCACTAGGACAGCATCAGCTGAAGCCAGCACGGAGTGCTCTCACCTGCATAGCACTGCAGGCCTGCCTGGGGAGCTCTGTCCTCACCTGGCCTGAGCAGCACCATCCCTCTCCAACACACTGCTTGCAGCAGTTTTGTTAATGCTGTCAGTATAGAGCAGTCATCCTCAGTGCTCATCCTTTTTAAGCAAAGCAGTGCCCTTCATGTAACAGCTTTTCTCTTGGGAATATCACTAAGGAAAATCCAGGTAAGCAAACTGACAAGTGAAAACCTTGTTAAAAATTTTAATTCCCTAACAAATGTTCATATTTGTGTGCCCATTTTCTTGGGCTTTAAAAATATAAGCTGCCTTTAGAAGCAGCTTAGATATAAACCAGCTGGAGTAAAAAGGTATTATTGAAAGAATAATTAATAAACTTTTACAAATGTCTGAGATCCAGGTTTTTGGGTAACTATCCTGCATCCTCAGGCAATCAGACAGAAATCCCCACTAGGAGGAGGGTCCTGTGGATGACAGTGAAAATTAAAGCATTCCAACAATGCTACTTACACTGCAGAGGGAAGTAAATAGTTACCTGAAATCTTATTCTTGCACATTTTCACCCACTTGTCAACAAATGAAGCAAATTTCCTATGCAGCTCCTAGTCTTTTCCAATAGCTTTCAGGAACTCTAAAGTTCATTTTTGAATGTCAGTATTATTTTTTGGCTAAGTGACCCAATGCAGGATAAGGGCACTTTGGAGACAGAAGGCGCAATTTGGCCACTGTGATATTTACACCGTTCAGGTGCTTTAAAACCACATCAACCATTCCACATGCTTCAGCAGCAGGCAAGAAGCTCTAGCAGAGTGGTCAGCAAGACAGGAACCCATAAATCAGCCTGTGGCCACAATATGGGGACTGGTGGGTACAAGCACATTGAGGGAATTCAGAGATGAGATGGTGAGAAGCCAACTCATTATAGTGACAAACAGCACCCAGATGCAGGAACGTCTGCTCACAGAGCCAGGCACCTGCCCTTGCAGGCACTCACTGCTCTCAGCCCACAGCCTGCGAGAGGACAGCTGTGCTGGCACCTTGGGACAGCGACAGATGATGGCTCAGCCAGCCAAAGCATGAGCCCAGCTCAGCCTGGTGGCACCTGCACCCTCCAGTGCAGGGCGGACTGGTCCCGTGTCCTACAGCAATAGAGGTGACAATTATCTTATATGATGACCAAAAAAAAAGGCAACAAAACTAAATTTTCCTTCTTAATTTCCATCACCAGTTGATCAGCTAATGATTTAATGGAGCCCCAACTTCAACTAGATTACAGCAGAGGAAAAATCCTTACTGATAAAAAATATGAAATTCAGGAACATAGAAGCAGAGCAATATGCAAGCAGCAAAGCTGAAATGTAGTCTTTGGATGGGCTCGAGCATAAAGCCAGAAAAAATAGTGTCCACAAATGTCAAAGAAAGATCTAGCCCAGAGACCCTGCCCCAGAGCTCTTTCAGAGGGCTTGGGAATTGCTGACAGGGACTGTTGTCTGGGAAGATACAGCTTTACAGACAAAGGGTGAGGTGTGGAGGCTCAGCAAAAGATGTCCATTTAAAGATAGAGGAAAAAAATGAACTGCAGACATTGGAGCACCCATTCTTCAAGGGAGTGCCTGATTAAACTAGATGTGCAAGTCCTCATTTTAGGATCCACTGAAGGCTAGAAATAACACATGGGTAATCATAACATTAAATTAATGGAGTGTTTTCCTCAGACTCCTTTGACTATTCATGAAGCTGAGGCTCATTGCCTCTCTGTCCAAACTAGATGTCCTAAAAAAGGCAAATACCTCAGGCAATACATTATTCTTGCTCCAGCTAGATGTTTTAGCAAGTAATTTTGAAGAGATTTGCTTAAAAATTATGGTATTACAAGCAAAAAACTTGCAGGAGACTATGAAGCCAGCTGCAATTACTTGAGTAGCATAATAGCTGTTTGAGCTATTCACAAGGATTCATTCAAAATGGAAGGAGGTTTTCAGTCCCACTATTTTCAAGAATTTAGCTCAGGCTCCAAAGGGCAGAAGTTCATTTAGGAATGGGACATTACAGGAACAGGCATAAATAAGAGGCCTCTTTAGATTACAAGGACAAGCCTTAATGATAAACTAAGGGTCTCCAAGCTGACTGTCAAAGCACATAATCAATTTAAGGACCCAAACAGCAATTAATATAAAGCTTGTTCCAGTAATGACATGACCTAGCTGGGCCAGTTACCCTAAACACCGTAAGCCAAAGGTGTTATTTATCAGATTATTCATGCAAATATCATCAAGGAACACACTGATGTGAAGGCACTGTGTCCCTGCCCTGGTGAGGCAGGTGGGACCCTGAATGAGCACTGCCTCTGCGTGCCCCCACAATTCCCTTCCAGAGCCTCCTCCTTGCAATCAGCCTTCATTCAGGGACAGCTTTCAGGGCAGAATTGAGCTTTAAGTTCCCAAATCTATTCAAAACCAATACTTCAAATGGAATTGTCTTTTTTTTAATGGAACCAAGCTGTGCTTTCTCCCTCCCCTCCTTTCATAAATGTCAAAACAAACCCAGTTGGTTTACTCATTTACAATAGAGAACCTTTCGCCGTGGAAAAACATTGAAGAGCTATGGTTCAAGGGTAGGTCATTATCTACATAGTTGTGAGATCCAGAGACAAAAGGCTTCATGAGGCTTTTGTTACCATAGCAAAAAAGCTGCAAATGCAAGAAATTAAAATCTCTCTGATTGCATTTCCCTGAAATTAGCAATGACAGCTGCCCATGTATCACAGAAAGCAGAAAAACACAAAGCTAATCTGCAAATACAATTACAACATTTTTGATATTTAAATGTGAAGCTTAAGCTATAATGAAGCAAATTAATTTCAGATTGCCAGGTATAACAGAGCCACTCAATTTATTTCTAATTGCTCTATCAAAGTTTTTCACTCTGGAATGAATGTCAAGGTACATCATCCAGGCCTGAGCACTTTGTAGGTCTTCATTTCTCAGACACCTCAAAAAGCATTCCTCATAAACCCTTCTCTACAAATCATAGTGCTTCATATAAACACAGTCACAGAGGATTAAGTTACATGACAATTCCTGTAGGTCTTCAAAATGCTAGTTTGATGATGGACTAATAAACTTAATTATTTTTAAGACCTGATTACTTTGAAAACATAGTATCATGCAACAGCAAAAACCTTTGTCCCTGTAGCAAACTCTCAAAAAATTCCCCTTCAACCTATAGTCTCATTTGCCAGAGTAAATCTGCCCATTGGGCTCATGGTAAAGACTAAACCTAAAATAATATTACAAACGGCTCCACCGAGCTTGCAGCAAATTATGAGTTTTATAGGTGTAAGGGGAAAGGAGGTTTTATGGTAACACTAAAATGACTGGTGCAAAACACTATAAAGCTACATGCTGCTTGAGAAAGAAGTGCTCCATATTTAAGAGGCAAAAAAGGTGTGTGAAAATCTGTATAAAACAATAGAAATGGTTTCTCTGAGTAGCTGGACATACTTAGATGTGCATTTCTTAAATCTCTTACAGGTTAATAAAAAACAAAAAGCCTCCAAATTCCTTCCTACCTTCGTTCTTACATGTACAACATGAGCAGTATGAGAAATGCAGCACCTCTTGTACAGTTTGAAGGTTCTAATTCAGAGCTCTGGCTCCAAATTTAGAAGGAAAGTATTCTCGTTTGCCCAACACCTCTTACATAAGCAAAACTGAACATCTTTTTGTAGCCAAATGTGACTATTCCTGAAATTCCCTTTAAACCATAATTAACCTCTACCTAGAGGATGGTTGATTAAAGTCTTTGGGAATGAAAATTTTACACTGGTGCTTTGAAAGAAGTCCTCTCCTTACAACCACACATTTTTAAAAACCAAACCCCACAGAGAATTCTAGTTCTGCAGCAGTTTACTGGTAACCTAAGCAAGCTGGGTCCAATTACACAATTTTGAAGATGACTGTTTGGTATTTCTATTCCTTAATTTGTTTTCTAACATGTCAACAATTTTGCAGAAATCTGATCAACAGACCTGCTAAGGAAATATCCTCCCTCTCTAACAAAGATTTATGATGTTGAGTTCTCATAATTCAATACATGATGAAAAATAATCTTATTAAACAAAGATTTTAATCTTTTTTCTTATTGTGATGAATTATCAATATCAGGCTTTATCAATCATACAATAGAGTTGATGAGTGCTTTTGTGCTGTACCCAAGTTTTAGCCTTAATAAATAGCTATTAATATATCTTATAAAAAATGACCATATGAAGAGATGCCCTTCCAATTTTGCATGCTGATGAAGAATAAATGCCTTGCAACTAAGAACTGCTCCATGCTAATTCAACCATTGCTAGTTCCATTTGCAGTAATCTCATCCTTCAAACACTGGCAGTGATTACTCCCTGAGAAATGTTATGCTTACTAGTAGGTTTGTTTGGGGACTTCATGCATCTTTTTCCAAATCACCATTTAAACAAGAACAAAAAGGAAAACAGAAAATTTACTAACTCTTGGACAAAAGTATAATATTTTAGGCCACTTTGAAGATTCCCCTTGTCCACATTGCATGACCATCCACACTGTGCATGCAGAAACCAGCACGTGGAAAGTACTGTCCATCTGAACCAGCAGGTATGACTTTTTATAAATATTTTTAAGCTTAGGTTTCAGTTTCACACTTTACACTTACAGTTCATTGCTACTCTTCTACCAGCTTTGATACAATTCCCTCACTTTGCAAACAGGTAGAACAGTATTAACAAAGTTATTCAAACAATATCCATCTTGTTTAACAACTATCCAATTGACTGAAGTGATAGGTTCCTGTTTCTCATATAACCAAAGTTAGAGGTAAGACAGGCTTAAGGAATACAGCTGCAGAGCAGCAAACATTAAACCTTGTGGAGAGTAATGAATTAACAAAATGTGCTTTGATGTTACTTATCACAGAGCTACAGCACACTGACTGAAAGAGCGGGAAAATATCCTGGCACTTAAACAAGTATGGTCAAACTCACTGATTTCCAATCTCTCTATTACAAGTGGCAGAATAAAGGCAGAGGATGACACAAAAATGAGAACAAGTTCACATTTTCAGGCTGAAGCTGTACCACTACTCCATGTCCTCAGCAACATACATCCACTGGGTTAAGATTGTGGAAGAAGATAGTAGAAGAAAAATCAAGTGGCTGGATGGTCAAGGGGTGTTTGCAATTGGCTCTTGCAATATTCAGGGCTGAAAAACTGCACAAAATTGGCCTCTGTCTTACTGCAAGATAGTGTCATATAGAGTACTGCCTAGAGATTTCATCACTATGTGCTTCTGGCTCTTTGTTACAGACACTATTTTCCTACTAAGAATAAAAATTACATTAAGAGCTTTTGCTTGTTTTTTTCTTTTTTTTTTTTTTTTTTTTTTTTTTGAAAAACTATTTCTTTTTTATTGAACAAATTTAACAGAGAATTACTTGCAGCTATGGCTTTTTGAACAGAAACCAGCTTGGCAGATCATGGCACTTAAAAGAAGTGAACTAAAACTTGACTCAAGCAGCTGTCTACAGCACAGTCAAATTGGTCCTCATAATCCAAAGTTCCAGATCTCGTAGGGTTGTAGCAACAAGAAATTCCTATCAAAAGTATGTGTGTTTTTATCAAGGCAGAAATCCATGGCAGTGAAATGTTGCCTTTGTGCTTGCTTTGCTTTCTGATTGTTAATTATGAGACAGACAGACAGTTGTATCAGCCTTTCATCCCATTGGTTTGGATGCTTCAAGCTGCACCAATGCAACTACCAACCCTTGTTGCCTGGGGGAGTTATTAAACATAATAGAACAAATCAGGAAAAGTAAAGATTAATTCCTTACAACAACATGTTTCTGTCAACATCATGTCTCTTGGAAGGGAGCCTTCTGCTCTTTAGGATGCATCTCACTTTTTGTCAATGTAGCTCCTGGGGATTAAAAAATGCTTATACCAGGACAGAAGCAGTGGACACGGCTAAGCTTATAATAACTGAATTTATTGAGCAAAAGTATCTTTTCCACAGAAATCACCTACAAAAGTGAAAATATCTCTATAGTGAAGAGTGAAGAATAGAGTTGTATTTAGTGCAATTAGCATCACAGTCGAGCATTTAAATGATCACAAGTCAAGCACAAAAGCAATAAACAAACCACCAAGTTGAGCTATTCATTCAACTTTCCACAAGAGTTCTGCTCAAGCACTAAAGGCATTTTGCTTACAAAGACTCTTGCTACCAAACCTTGCAGTATTAAATTACATACATTAAATGGATAAGAAATCATACCCCAATTTAATGCAAAAAAAATCCCCAACCAAAACCCAAACCCACAAAACAACAAACACTACAGTTAAGATTCAAAGAGAGAATTCCTTGAAAAGTGTGTTTTATCATCTCTTTGTTTGAGGCTCTGCATTCATACCTTAGCTAACACCCAAAGCAAGAAAATGATACTTGCTCAGTCACAAAGAAATCTGTTGCCATGGGAAACCCAAAGATATCAACTCAGGAACTGATAGCAGGAGTAAATGAAAACCCACTTTTCAGACATACAAAGAAAGTACAGATCAACACACAGGGCTGTGCAGCAATTATGATTTAATCCTAATTTAGGCAAGGGTATGTGACTTTTGATGATGGAAGCTGTATCTGCAATTGACACTTTTTGTTTTAACTTAATATCCTTCCGAGACTCCCCTGTTGCGCCAACCTAGAGTGACATAAATAGACCTGCATGTTCACCCCACCGCACATTTTTCCATGAAATGCCTTTCCCACAGGTCCCAGTGGGCTCAGTGAAATAGACATAGGAACAAACTCATCCTTGTACAGAATATTATATTAAACTCCTTTTTAAGATCTAACACTTACAAGTTACCTAGCAGAAAACCTAGTCTCCCCTCAGATAGAATTCAAGTATGAACTCTTAAGTACTCACCAAGTGATAACAGCTTATTTCAAGTGATTCATAACTCACTTCAAAAACTTGTTGTAGGCGCTAACTTGAGCAAATCTAATTTCAACAAAATTTTGCTGACAAAGCACTGAAGTTAAATAATTTTTAACTTGCTAATGACAAATGAGATGGGATGCACTCATATCAGTGTAATAGCTGCATAATATACTCAATATCCAGAGGATTAAAATTTTGTTATTAATCAATAATCCATCAGCCATGCTATTGTATTGGTATTTAAATTTCTACTAAAATTTCTGAGTGGAACAAAAGATTAGGATGTTCTGTTCAGCTCTGAAAAAAATTTACTGCATTGATTAATGAAAAAAAAATGCAGCAGCAAAGTGCTTTGCTTCAGTCTGAGTTCAGCCTTTAAGTTATCCCTGAAAACACTTACAATCTCAATAGGTAAATGCATCAAGAATGTTACTGGTGAGAACAAGATCATTATCCAGCACTGCAATTCAGATGAGTCAAATACTCTTAGCTCATTTCAGATCAGTATGTATTTTTCTAACACTATAATTCATCTTCCTTACAGAAATTGTGCCTCAGGCTCTCATACAGTCTTTGCCAAATTTAAAAAAAAAAATTATGATACCTTCTGAAATTAAATTCCAATTTTGTGCTGTGCTTTTCCATGTTCTTGACTTATTGTCACTAGCACCTAAAGGTAGAAGTTTATGAGAATTATCTTGTCATTGCCTGCTGCTCAAACCAGCAAGTGGCTCACAAAACTCTCAGCTGAGATTTTGTTTACTTGTTTGGTTCACAGTTTCAAGGGTCCATAGCATGTACGTAAATACTTTGATGTGTCGCTCTGTAGAGGTTGCTCATGAGAGAGTAACTTCAGATGCTAAATATTTATCTTAACACTGTTAGCAATTAGACAGTAATTCAGACTCATTATTGTGGCAGTCCTCCAATATTATTCTTGAGCTCAAAGAGAAAACACAAGCACTCTGCTGTGACACTCACCCACTCCTGTTTAATGGCCAGAGGACAAATCTGTAGGTTCTTAATCACCTACAGGCTCCATGGCATGTTTACACCAACAACTCCTGCTGTTAGTAAGACAGCAAAAATGTTAAGATTAGGTAGAACTTGCTCTTTCAAGAAAAGTGTACCCTGCAACAGGAGATATTCACAGGAACAAATTTACAGTCCAGGCCACTTTGATTTCTACTTGTTTGCAGAAGTCACCAGGTGTTACATTCTCCCCAGACAGAATCACTCCCCTGGGAGGAGCAGAGTCACTGTGGCACAAGCACTGAAGTTGCCTCATCTTGGAATAAAAAAAGAACATGCATTGAGGGGTTGCCCCCAGCAAAAGTGACAGTAAGCGTGCAAAAGCTGAAATCTTTGAGCATCCTGTCTAATGAAACACATTTTCAGGTCTGCCCTGTAATGGCATGCTGGCTGGTAACTGAAAAGTTTTGCTTGCAGCTTGCATTTCAAAACATGTCCAAATAATCTACTTGACAGATAATGAAACCTCTTGCAATTACCTTTAGCTTGAAGCAGACTTCTTCAGCTATCATTTTCATATTGATTTGTGATGAAGTTAATTATGTTTTCCTGCAAGCTGGAACCCACAGCCAAAACCAAAGTCTAATCAAACCAACTGGGACTCAGATAGTGGTGAAAGAACCCTTAAAATACAGAACAGAATAAAATGACTCCTGGTCTTTGACAGTGACTGGGCTCCCTGGGGGGGATAAGGGTTAAATCTCATCACAAACAACCAGAATCCCTTGCAGTCCACTAGCAAGGGTGGGGGATTACCAGGAGCTCCACATCTGTTATTGACAATGCTGATGAGCCTAATTGGCAACACACAGCTGATCCCCCTGAAGCAGCAGGGGAGAGAAACAAACAACCAGTGCAGAGGTGGATAAGACAGTTTGAGCAATGCCCTGCCCAGAGTGGCTCTGCATGAGCTGCTCCTGCACACTGGGGCTCACCAGCTCCTCCAGCAGAAAAGTACCCAAGGCTGGGGGGCTGCTGCAGCTTCAGCACTGGTGCAACAATGGAGTTCTGGCAGACAAAGGACAGGCGTACACAAACAATAAGCATGACAGCAAGACTTGTCCAGGAAAGCACTTTCTGGTAGAACAAACATGTCCTACCTGTCCCCCACAAAATAATCTGCTAAAGAATTACCGTTGTGGCTTCTCAGCAAAATCCTGAAGTCTGTGACGCCACTTTTTTTGTATTCAGCTTATTATTACAATATTTGTTTTAACCCTCCCCCCGATTTTACATTTAATTTCTGATCTATTTTGAGTTTATTCTAACAGTTAAACTGTGCTCAAAGCAGGATATTCTTGTTCATTAGCAAAATATAACCCCCTTCCAGCATGAATTGGCTTTGGACAGGGCTTATTCTCTGCAGTTCAATGGCCAAGGGCTGATAGCATTACAGAAACCATCTCAAGAGTCAGGAGCAAATAAAAATCATGTCATCAGGCCTAGTATCATAAAATTACATACAAGTCAGGTTCCCAAACTGACCTTTGCTCTTTTGTTATCACTAACAAAATACAGGTTGCTGTCCAAGGAATTTTATTAAAAAGGAGTCTCCTTGCAAACACTACTCTACAAAACTGGATTCCCTTCTTTCAAGCCTCTTTCGCCAGCAAGACCCCAGCTGCCAAGACATGCTGTAGAAGTCTATGAACTACTCTTAATTAAAATACAATTAGAATGCTGATGTCACCACACGCCAGAAATATGCCAAAAGGAGAGCCAAAGTGTGCAATTAGTGAGCAACTGCAGCAGCAGAGAGCCTTGAGACAAAGCAAAGCCAGGTGAAAGGTGTGAGCCCACCCTGAGCACAGCTCCCCCTTGCACTCCCAGACTGACTCTGGCCACCAGTGACACCCATGGTGACCTCAGCTTCCTAATTGCTTGTAATGTGTTTGAAAGCCATTGGAAGGACTCTCTGGAGATTTTTTTTAGGCTTTTCATTAACTTGTGAGATCAATACATTCGCTCTGTACTAAGAGAATAAAAGGAACAAATTAGGACAAACTAAACCAGCTTTGAAACATTCTTGGGATTTTCCCAGCCTTGATATGTACCAAGTTATATCTGTTCTGGAACAGCCTGTCATTTAATTTACTCCCCTTTTGACGAAAGGTAGCCATTAGAGAGAAGAGTCAGGATTTTGGTATCATAACCCACCTTAATATTGACAGCTATAAAAATCTATCCAAACACTGTTATAGACAGTTTGCCCAGACGTCTGCCTCAGTTGAAGTCACAAAGTGTGCAGCAAGAGTACAATGATTCATCTCTCTTCAGCAATCAATGAAATTTTCAAGCAATGATACCATTTTCTGTTGCCATGAAATTTCAAGATGACTGCCTGGTTAGAAATTATAAAAATATCCACATTAGGAAAGGTAGGTGTATTAAATGTGCTTTTCTCCAAGGGTTATCAAGAGCTAACAAGGAAATTATTCAAAAAAGGCTTTATGATTGAACACGCACTCTGGAAGATTCTTCAATTCTTTCCAGTCTTCTTTTTATACACACTTCTCTCACTCAAAAGTTTATTCACAAATTTTGTGAGTTCATAACCAATATTCTTCCTGATGGGTATTTATCAACACATCTCAGAGTGCTGAACTGCTACAAGGTCAGTTTCACCATTTGGGATTAGGAATGCCTTATCCCAAACACCTCAAAAATCCCAAAAAAATCAAACTCAAAAAATATCAAACTGAGAAACTTATTAAATATGCAGCTGATTTTTTTTACTTCATGTTGAAACAAGTTATTTTGCAAAACAAACACAAAATTATTTTTTCTTGATATTCAGCTGGTAGCCAAAATTAAAAGAGCATTTGGAGTGTTTACTGAAAGGTGTCTGCAAGCTTTGGTCCAATGCCCATTCCATGAGCCTGGTGCCCAGCTGCAAGTGATCCCCAGATATCACCTGGAGCTTTGCATGCCTCTGAAATCCTTTTAGGTCCCTGTCCAGGGTACACGAATAAAATTTCCAAGCAGGACACATCAATTCAGCAATCAAACCTTCAATTTACACAAGCTTCTCCTCTGGATACAGAAGGCAGCCCTCTCATTCTGTATATTCTCCCATGCCTTTAACTGAATTCCTTGCCATTTCATGGGCATTACTGTAGATTTGTTTTACATGATCAGGAAACAAATTTTTAAACATGTGTTATGCATTAAATATCACATATATTCAGCAGAGAAGGAAAAACATTTCTGGAGCAGAGTAATTTTACAGACTCTGGTTTCTAATAAATTTTCACAGCTACCCTAAACTGCATTAGCAAGTTCCAGTTTATTGTCAGGCTTGTGCACAACATCCCTCAGTGACATGTCAAATCTTTACCACGGCAGCTGAACTCCTAAAGCTGTCCTCATTGGCAAGAAGCTTGTCAGATTAAATTGCCACCTCTTGTCAGGTAAAGATGTATGATCTGATAACCCCCTGTTGCTGATGACACAAACAGTCCCTTCACTTTGCTTGTATTGTGAATCTCCAGTGTTCCTTACTATGAGCAGAGATGTGTCTCGTGGTGAGAGGAAATATTCCTTGCTGACCACTTACAGCATGGTTTATTATAAATATAGACACAGGAACACAAAACTCCTAAATTTTTTAAATTGTTTTGCTCAGTTTTCACTTTTCTCCAGGGTATTTGTTTATCTGTCTAGAGAATCAAAAAATAAAAGTATTTTCATTGTCTCTTGTGTCTTAAGTACTGTTTCCATAGAGTTGTCCAGATGCATATTTACTATTTCCAAAAGCTTGAGAAGGGAAGTTGGACCCTTCCAGCCTTACCCATCCTGTGATTACTGTGCATTCCTGCTCTCTTCACCACACCCTAGAAGCAGGATTTTGCTAGAAAGAATTTCCTGTTACTTTTGTGGGTCTTCAATTACACCCAAGAACTGAAGAACAGAATAGAAAAGAGCCAAGCACCCTAATCTTTTTTTGGTATTTACATTGAAGCATTACTTTTATCAGCATTTTTCAAATAATTACAATTCCAAATCCTGCTGCTGACTTATTCAAAACATAATCACAGAACACTGGCACATGGGGTATTCTAAACAACTTCTCTAAACTTGTAGGAAAAATAAAACCAACTAAACCCAAACAAAGTATTTCTGACGTACCTGCACAACAAGGTTTTGCTAGACTTCTTCATAAGCTGCATTTAAGCTTAAACAAGTTTAGCATGTCCACTTTTCACTCCCTAAGCTCCCTGTTCTTTAGAATTGCAAGATAAGTTTCAATTTTTTTTTTTCCTTGAAAGAAGGAAGCATTAGCTTTCCCTCTTGGGGAGAGAAATCATTCTTTTCCTCAATTTACAGTTTTCCAGTTATGAACTGGAAGTTCCAGACAATGCAGCTCGGGGTTTTTTAGGCCAGAGACCAGAACTCAACTTTCCAAACTGTGACGGTGCAGCTGAACAGAAGGTGACACAAAAGTTTGATTCAACAGTTTAAACCATACATTCCTAATAGCAGGCAGAAACTTTTCCCAAGTCCTCTGAAGCACGGGTGCTGATTAGTCCTGTATCTCCCACCCGCTTGCAGGAACACAGATTGCTCACTCTGTTCTCATCACAAACTGAAATGGCTCCAAGCAGTGCCTGGGAGCATAATTAAAAAAAGTTGTGCCCCAGAGAAAGCTGCTGAGCAGCCTGAGCTAACTGAGAAATGCACTCGCAGCTTTTCCAACTGACAGCCAGAGAGGAGTTGCAGAGCAAGTTCAATGGGCATCAGATAGAAGGTAATGCTGGAAATTTTCTGGCATACTACAAAATTTTGTGACTTTCCCAAAGACAGCTGAATGGAAGTTCAAACTACCAAAAATGAACATAAAATAGATAAGAATCTAAAAGTGGTAAGAGTAGGAATCAAGCAGTTTTTAGAAATGGCAGAATTGGTGAATAAAATAAATCAAACTTCTTCACTGGAAGCTTAAATGATGACAAAATGTTCAAAAAGGGATGATTTTTTACCCCCTTTTATATAAAGTGGGCTCTTTCCACTAACCTTTCCTATGATCCTAGACCCCAATTTAGATAATTCCATTATCATCCTCAAAAAAGAAAGATATATTAGGAAAATGAAGCTATAGACTAATGCTACCTTATTAAAATCCTATTTACATAGAATTAACATAAATACAAGTTGGTAAACCATATGCTATCACATCTGTTCCTCTGTGTATTAATAACAAGACTGTCCCCTATAGGGCTCTCGAATTAATATGCATTAGAATATATTACAAAGTATTTTGATTCTCTTGACAATATAATTTGCAGCTAGATTATTTGTAGGCTTCTAGCTTGGAATTATTGCTGTTGCACTATACATCAGCTGTTTCTTCTAGTGTGATTAAAGTACACCACCTGTCTCTTCTGGTATTAAGACTTTATGGAATTGTGTCAATTTTCAAAAGCTCAGCTCCTTACAATTCAATAACAAATTCACAGTTTGAATGTGTCAGAAGATTTCAATCCTTTACGAGCTATTACCATCATTTAGGAACTTTGGTTTCCAGCTTCCAGGATGCTTAATATATGTCAAACACCAGCAGTGTTTACTAACTAGTTTAGGAAAAAATACTCACATAAAAGAAGGAAAAAAAGCTTTAAATATGAAGCTTAATAGATAAAAATTACATTTCAGCCACTAAACTTTCTATAAATATATGTTTGCTTTTCCAATGAAACTAACAGATGCCTCCCTGCACTGAATAAAGCAGGTGCTTGTATTTGCTCTTGAAGACTATGAAGAATATTTTGGGAAATCAGCAGTCGTTTATGCCCTACTGGTTTTATAATTTTATTTATTCCTTTCTTTGCATACGTTGTACGACTAAGAAAATAACCACAAAATCTGTCGTTTCTTTAGGTCAGCTACAAGGTTTACTAACTGAAAAGGTTTAAAAGCTAAATGCCAAAATAAATTACTGAGAGATATTTGGAACTATGAAGGTCTCTCCTTCACAGGGGGGAGATGGCCACCAAGAGCTGCCAAAGGCTGCTCTCAGACCATGACTCTAAAGCGCTTCCCCTGAGAAAAGGCTACCACTCCTCCATACTTTCCAGCCTCAGGATCTCTATTTCAGTGTTGCTCCTGGAATGCCTCACTGAATAAACCAGGAGCTACCAAAACCAAAACCTCCCCAGAGCTGCAGCCCACAGGAGGCTGCTGAGCCTCTCCTGCCCCTCAGCCGGGCTGGGAGGTGCTGAGCATCCTCCCATGGCTCAAATTCACACACACAGCTCCCCAAGAGCTGAAACTGGGTATTGAAAACCAAACCAGCACAGGAAAATGCCCACTCACTTCTGAGAGCACTTCTAAATCAAACCAAATACAAACAAATCAACTAAACCCATCAGGTTTTCCCTTTTTTTTTTTGCTTTATGTAAGCCAGGGAGAGCTCAGAAAGCCTCTTCCCTGATTCAGCTCCAGCACTCCCACGCTGTTCCAGAATATTCCTCACCAAGTGCCTCACGAGGGGCAGAATGTTCTGACTGGCCCAAGCCGTGGGCTCAAGGAGCCACTGCTGGTGGCCAGTCCCAGAGAGGAATTTTGTGGGGCAGAAGGAGCAGCCAGAACAAGCCCATAGAGCCAAGCCTCTCTTCCACCTGCCGCCCTCACCTTCTGAGGAGAGCTGGCAAAGAGAATCACAACCAGTGCTCCTCATCCTGAGGGCACAAACTCCATTATTTGCCCTCTACCCAGCTGGTCGTGTAACAGCTTCCCCCAGGACACGTGTGGCTCCATCCCACCCAGCCCCGAGCCCCCTGCCTCACACACTGTGGCTTGCTGGTTTTCCCCTTCAGGTGAGAGCTGCTTTGGTTTGTTCTGGGTGTTTCTGAAGCAGTCCAACAAAGTGTTGCTACACATTTTTTTCTCTGGGGATAATCTTATAGCTGAAGTTCAGAACTTCTGAGAAAATTTATATATTCTTAAATAAGAATTGCATTTCATTGCTGGGCTACTTGACAGTTTAGATTTCTAAAATATTTTCCTATCCTAGAAGCTTAAAGTTGCCCTTTTTTTTTTTTTTTTTTTTTTGGATAACCGTGAAATGCTCCCGATCAAGGCCCATAGCTCTGGTTTTAGGTGTACAGTGCTGTATGGATGCCACCTCTTTCCACAGCTGGAGAAACTGAGGCTCAAGAACGTGGCAGGAGTGGCAGCCCCAGTCAGAAAGAGCCTCCTCATCCTCAGCAGGGAACCCCGGGGACACACTGCCTTCATGGCCACCCACAATTCAGGCTGCTGAACATCCCAGGAAAAATTTAAAATAGCTAGTGACAGACCCAGAGGTACAGAAGTATTTACATTGTTGTTACTTTTGTACACTTGGACCAACATTTGCTTTTCCATATCTCACAGATGAGTTTGTATTAATGCCTCCATGCCTCAAGACTGATGGCATGATGGGTAAAGGACCTCAGAGGTGAATTAATAATGGATCCTGCCTTAATATTCTTGATGTAAGACTGAAAAATATGCCCGAGTTTTCAAAAACTATAAAGGAAGAACACTGAATAGAAAATATTACTGGAAGTTTGTTCTTACTATACAGGTTTACTTTCACAGCTCTGGAGACCAACACATTCTGTTTGAATTTTCAGGTTCTGCTAACACGGAAATATCCAATATGTCTTTCTCTATCCACAGAACAAGGAGAAACATTCATGAAACCATCATTCCTCCTGGTGCATTTTTTCCTGCAGATGTGTCCTGTGCAGCCTGTGCCAGGCCCTGGCTCAGGAGCCAAGTGACAGCCAAGGCACAGGCTGCTCTGTTCCAGCACTGCCACAGGAACCCTGCACCTTGTCAGGAGTCACACAAAGCTGTGTGACACGGAACCTGTGAGTCCAGGTGTAAGGTATTAACTGCACCTCTTCTGGGATCAGAAGAGATTTAAAATGAGAAAAAGAAAGATAAAACTGAACAGTCTGCAGCTTGATCCCCGCTGGGTCTTCTTCTCCAAGATTGAATCCATGTTGCTTTCATTTTCATGCTTAAACAATCTTCTGCCTGGCACTCCAGTGAAAGATGCAGTGATGCACTGCAGGAGACAGTGGGGCTGTGTCATCTCCTGGAATGGAAAACATCTTCAAGAATAACAGATCATCAGCAATTTTCACTTTAGGTTTTAGGTAACAGAGCAGGAATTACAATATTCAAAAACCAAATAAGTTGAGCAGGAGAAGGATGGAAGCCACACAGATAGGATTATAACTGGTTTGTAGTTTTGGCCTTCAACTATCAAATTTTTCTGCTTTATTATATACATTGTGCAAGGCTGCATTATGGATCAGATTGCTGCATAAGGTATTACAGAAGTATGTGAGCTTTAGACTCCCCACACACAATATCCTCATGCCTGCAAAATTTCCTTCAGTTCTGCATATTCATTAATTGCTTGAGTTGTCACGGTCTTTAGTTCTGAAGTGTTTCATTAATTTCCAGCCTAGACACAAATACAATGATTTTTCCAGCCAGAGACAAATAGATTGGATCAAGACTAATCCTACTGAGCTTTGAGTTCCTAAGTAGTGATCACAAAGGGTCTCAGTTAGAGAACAGTGACCCTTTTGAATAGTATTCACATATAATTAATATAAGCATGTCTTAATAAACCATATGCTCACTCAGCTGTTCTTTGCTGTATTAATAACAAGGCTGTCCCCTAAGGGACTCCAAAATGAATGTATATTAGACATATGTATCCTAATAACCAGAAGGTATCACAGTTGTACTTGTCTTACTTTAGATGAGTATTTAATACAGCATTATTTTAATGACTTTAAGAAAACATATGTCCCTGTCAGCTCAAAAATGCAGTTTATAAGACTCAAGATAAGCTGAATATTGGGATAAAAAGCCTTGCAAATTCCATTCCTTCCCATTTTACATTAATAACTAATGGGATTGATAGTAATGTGTATGTAGTAATCTAATACTCTTTAAAAGAAAAGAGAAAGTGTCTATAAGGCGAAGTGCAACATAACAAAACCTTTGAATATATCATATAATTTCAGGTCTCATTTGCTGTTGCTCATTACTTTATGACATAGACTATAACAGACTCTTGCTCTTTACAGTATTAAAGTAGGCAAACCTATTTAAATAAAATAATCACCATTATCTCACACAAAAGTTCAGCTTGGAGTGATCTGAAATTTCCAACCACGTTTTCTTATCTGATTTATCACATGCAATTTATTTCATGATATCTTAGCTCCCCCACACTTTTGAAAGTAAAAGTGGCAAAATGAAATTCTAACCAAAATCCTAGAGAGAAGGAATCTCTGAGTTAAAAAAAAAATAGACAAATATTAACTGAAATAAGAAATCCTGCCTATGTCTCTCACTGGCCTGATCACTGAGTTTTTGTCTTTTCTAGGATGGTTCTCATAAGAAGCTTTGACAGAGAACAGACTGATCCTGCTGTGATTCATTAAAACCCAAATGTGTCTTTGTGCAATGGGAAAGGGCACAATGGCAAAGGAGGGCCAGGAAGGTGCTCAGAGGGCTGGAGCACCTCTCCAATGAAGACAGGCTGAGAGAGCTGGGGCTGTTCAGCCTGGAGAAGGCTGTGGGGAGACCTCAGAGCCCCTTCTAGCGCCTGAAGAGGCTCCCAGAGAGCTGGGGAGGGACTTTGGACAAGGGCCTGGAGTGACACGACAAGGGGAAAGGCAGGGCAGGAGGGCAGGGTTAGACAGGATATAAGGAAAAGATTCTTTATTACTGGGAGGTTAGTGAGACATGGGCACAGGCTGCCCACAGAAGCTGTAGGTTCCCTATCCCTAGAATTGCTCAAGGCCAGTATGGGGCTCTGTGAGTTTTGTTATGGTTGGTGAATAATTAATAAATAACATTTTCTTGCACTGTTTCCCATTAATGCCTTTTCTCACCTCCTGTGCCACTTTTAAGTATAAATAGAAGAGTTTTTTGGGTTTTTTTTTTTTTTTGGGGGGGGGGGGGGATGGGGGAGAGGGGCTTTCCTGCTGTGTGTAATAAGCATAGGTAGCAATGGGGAAACCATACAAGTGTTGCAGGCACCCCAAACAATACACTCATGTTGGATGAAATTTGCAATTATCATTCTACCACTTCTACAGCTCTGCATAATGGATACAGCTCACAGAAGAACTCAAAGTTACAGCTCCAGTTTTCTGAGCAGATGTGATCCCCACCTCACAAGATCCTCAGGTAGTTAACAATACACTTGTCATTTTGAATTGGATAAAAAGCAGCTGTTCTTTAGGCTTTCATTTCAAAGAAAATACATACTGTTCTGCAACAAATGGCAATTAGCTGTCAAAAGGGGAATATTGAGAGCAGTTCTCTAGATAAAATGCTTTTGTTTATCATTAATTTATAACAATGCATCACAAACTTGAGGAGTAGATGCAAGAGTCGTAGAATAATGAAGCCTGAATATTTTGATCAAAACAACCACGGCAGGTTCAACATCTCCACTGGGCTAAGCTAGCTGAATTGAAATGTCTGGTCTCAATTGCTTGTTGCCGTGTTGTGCTTTCACCAGCTGACATGAGGAAACTTCTTTTCCTGACAAAAGACAAAACATTTCTGCCAGCTGAGGTGACATTGTGTTCATTCAATAATGATACAAGGCCCTGAGGTTCTTCGGCAAGAAAGATAACAAAGAGAATCCTCATTAACTAACTGCAGAAGAATGAAGGTCAACCCACAGAGAGAATTTCATGCTTACATGTCAGCTAGAACATTTGTTCTTCATTAATTCTTTAAACCCAAGCTGGGATATCATCTAGCAGCATTTTAATGTCCCGCACTCCATCAGAAATAACTCTTAGGATGTGGGTTTCTTTGCACTGTGTTTAAGAGGCTTTTTTTAGAAGCACTTGACTTCACATCATTGGACACTAATAATGTTTTAGGATTATTACAGGACTGGATGTAATACAGGAAAAAACTGTTTGGGTATTTCAAGATGAAGTAAGTGAGGATTGACATAATCTATTCCAAGAAACTTGCTATATGGACATATAAAAATACCATCACTATTTTTTATGTTTGTGCACTACTTTGTTACTGTGGTATTTTTAAGTGTTTTCTGGTGAATCAAAACATCTTATTTCTGTCAAGAATATACTCCCCATAGAGTGGTAGAATTATATGCAAGATACTTTATTTTCAAATATGCAGATTCAACTATAAATATTTAGGTCTATTTATATCTGGGGAGTTTTGGACATATGCTGGGTAATTAACCACTAAAAAGATTATAGCCACACCTTTGTTTCCTTAGACTTTACCAGAAAAAAATACATGTGTCATTTTGTGAAATAATGTTCCACATTTTTCTCTCCCTGTGATGGTCACAAAAAAAAATCTCCCAAGCCAATAGCCTTCTGGTTTGCATGTTTATTGCCCTTAGGTACACATCAGTTCTCATAGAAGCAAGAAAACATAACGCACATTGTGTGTGTGTGTGTGTGTACATCTCTCTCTCTCTCTATATATATATATGTCTCTATATCTATATGTTTAATGGAGATTTAGTTCTTCTTAGGATGATTAGAGTTCGAGGGCATTCTGCATAAAATAGAATGGCAAATGTGGAACTTTGGAAGATTTCCTGCAGAGCATGAGCACAGGCAGGGACCCTCATGTGGTCCTGCACAAATTGCCAGAAGCTTCCACTGACACAGCAGCACTGCCAAGCCATTGGGTCAGTGCACGACTGACGGGAAGCAGCTGAGGAATTCCCATCCCTTCCATGCCATCAGTCCTGGTAACCTCCACGTATGAGACAGTTCTTGCAGTTCTTTGTAATTTTTACCTCTCTCTGTGCCATAGGACTATTGTGCTTTCAGGTTTATTTTAACTGACACGTTGCAATTAGAAATATCAGAGACATCAGAGAGAATTTGGGAGAGGAAATGGCCAGACAGTAACTGCTTCAAATGGAAGCACTTGTACTTATATCAAGTTTGTTATAAAGCAATTCCTTGTAACCCCAAATGATTTGTTCTCAGTGTCTCCTATTATTCATTTTATTGGTCATTTCTGGATTCTTGTCAGAAAAAGAAAAAAGATGATGGAGAGGTGACAGACAAGCAAGAATAGTTTAGCTGAGTGTCCTTTTACTGTTTCTTCCAAAGCCTCAGTGAGTTATCCTGAGTCTCCTTTTTAGCCAATGCCAACCTGATATCAATATATTATTTTATGAACACTGTGCAAATAGAGAATTGTATTATATTTATACAATAAATATATTATTTTATAATGCTGTGCATTATTTTATGAACACTGCACTCTTGTCTCTAAGCAGAGTTTTGTTGATCTGTTTCAGGTTTAATCTGCAGGTGCCATTAGACTCCTAGATCAGCACAGAACCCCAGTTCTCTCTGAAGGCAGAAGGCAGCCTGTGCCAGGGAAATCTGATCAGCATGCTGTCTAATCTAACACTGAGACAAAAACATACAATTCTTTGCCTATATTTTCAAATTAGAACCTGACGATAGTAAATGTTGTAATAGAAAAGCAGAGAGATAAAATTCTAAAATACAAAACCACTCAGGCACCTGAAAAAAAACCCAGCCTCCAATGTAATTCACCTCTGCAGCTGTAATCCAAAGGAATGGTGAAGCAAAGTGTCTATTTGTGTCCTGGATCACGAAGCAGGCTGTAGCCCTGAGTGGGCTTATCTAGCTGCCTTTTAAACTGTTTCCATCCAACCTTGTCCACAACAAAATCCTCAGTTCAACACCCTTGTTTCTGCTGTCAGGCAGCACTGCAAACATGATGGTTTTTTCTACCTGCACCCGCAGAGTTCTGATGTCTGCTCCTCAGTCAGACAGCCCAGCAGACAACTGCTCTTCTCTTCCACATCTCCCTTTCATTAGAAAGGCAGAAAATTATAAGCTGTTCTCTCTTCCCAAATTTGTCCTGATTGGCTTGAAAGGAGATCCCAGAGCCAGCCTGCCACATCTACTGCAAAACAAGGCACCTGACACACTCAGAAAAAACAGCAGTGGTGTGCTGTGTGTTCCATTTCCTCAACACTGACTGCTCCATCAGTGCTACCTCAGCCTCCTCCTCTGCTGCTGCCTGGGCCCCCCATGGCTTGGCTGGCCTTGCCCCTGACAGTGTCATTGCAGATTTAATGGCCACAGAACCCCCTTTCATACCATGACAGAGAAATGCTTGCCATTCCATCCTGCTCCACTGGGGTGTGCCAAGAAAATCAAGAAGCAGAAGTGGTAGAATAAAATTACTGCTACACTTGGGTAGTACATCCATCTTAGCTGGATTTGCACATTCTTCTAATATCTGTCATAATAAATCTGATATATACAAAAGCCTTTCACATCTGTACAAATTTACAAAAAGAGAACTGTAACAGTGTTCATAAATTATAAAAATGGCCCATTCTGTTTCAGCCTCTTTTTTTTAAAATTCCAGTCTAATGTTGATCAACAAAATGGCATTACAAAGGGGAATTCTTACCTAATATGTAGATGAAACAAAGACAGTTGTCTGCTACACAGATCCAGAAGCTTCTTTAATTTCTTCTCTTGTGCTTACATGCTTTGGAGCACAGGATTTGATTTCCCCAACACAGATCCAGAAGTTTCTTTAATTTCTTCTCTTGTGCTTGCATGGTTTAGGGCACAGGATTTGGTTTACCCTCTTCTCTGCTGAACAATTATGGAGTAACATTCTGTCTACTTCGCAAATGGCACAATTTCCTCTTTCATTTTTATTCATGTATTTATTTTACAATGAAGAGAGAGCTCTCAGAGTGAACGAGCAATTACCCAGCACCTTCCTCTGGGATCTTTCTGAGAGCAAGGAGCAGAGGCACTCAAACATGATTCCAATGCACCTTTGCCATCATCCAGTGGCAGAGTCGATTTGAAGAGCTGCTGACACTCACAGAGGTCTAGCAGGCACTAACATGAGTTAAGTGTGTTAATGGTTTCCTAATCAAAACAAAAGCCACAAAGCTCCCATAGAACACACCCAGTAATTACTGACAGACTATAAATGGGTGTGAGAAGTTCATAGTCCCTCCCCTAAAGTTTGTCAAAATATACCATTTTCAAAAATTACCTGAATATTCTGAAATTTTTATAACAAGGCTTCTGAACTGAATTGTGAAAATGCCAAATTTTAAGGTATCTTGAACTAGTTTTCCAGCAGCATCAGGTGAAATTAATGGGTTTAGATAACTCGATTGAAATGGAAGTGAAAGCAAGAAAAGTGAGAGATTTTTCTATTTTTATTTTTTGGGGAATACGAAAGCAAGTTCAAAGATGTAAAATAATACAAATTCAGTTTTAGGAAGGTATACAGGTTAACTATGAACCAATAATTTTCTGAATTCTATCCTACTATTTTACATTCACTGTAAAATACAAATCTTTTAGTAGTGGAAAATTATTCCTTTTCTTCTCCAGTAAAAGTGTTAGTCAAAATAACTTAATTTTTTAAATTTTTTAGATAACAATTGATGTCAACTAGGTGAAACATGATCCAAAAATTCTTCCTAAGATATCACAGCATTTGATGTTACATTGCTGGACAGGGCTGTGCACTTCATGGAGGTTACATACTGCATTGAGAAAAGTGAATATTTATTCAACATACCAAATCAAGTTCTTGATTAGTTTGCCCTTTTGAGGAAACTGTACAAAGGAGATTTGAAATCCTGCCACCCCACATCTGCCCCAGTTTACAACTTCCTGTTAGTGGCTGAAGGAGATATAAGATAAGAGTATCAGTTCTACTTCACATACATTTAAACAGACTGGAGGAATACATTTTAAACTTCAGAAAATCCTAATCAACATAAGACTCTTTAGACAAGTACTGCTATCATGTGTTATTGGGTAAACAGATTTTTTTCACTTCCATCAATCTAAGTCTATTTATTTAGAAATTACTGGGTTATTAGAACTGCTATCTTGTCTCTTGCATTTAATTTTCAATCTGCATTACATTCAGATATCCCAGTGACAGAGAAAGAGGCGGATGGTTCCATTTCTGTAGCTTCCAGTTCTGTAAAATGAATCTCAGTGTGAAAAATTAAGATTAATGGGCTTCATAATCATTTTGTTCTGCTGAAGCCAATTTGAATAAAAAGGAAAAAAGAGTTTATATATGAAAATATCTTTGATATCTTTGGATAAAACTAAGCATTGTACATGAATTTGAGCTCATGCACAAATTGCTATTTTATTTTCTCCCTTACCTGAGTAAAACCCCATTAGCATATGCACAATGGATTTTAGGATGTTCTCTTTCAAACTGTTATCTAAAGGATGTGCAGGAAATGGTCTGGGAGAACACGAAGTGTGGGGTAGCTGACTGCCACTCTGGGTATGTGATTTTAGGATTCCATGTACACACTGATCTTTCAACAGATAATTTACCTTCTTTCTTTAACTGAAGGGTAGAATGCTTCAGCTGGAGATAGATGCAGAAATTGTTACCCCCAGCTGCATACCTGATCCATCTTTGAAGCACCTCATGTGGTTGTTTTATAGTTATTTAGGGGTACCATGTGTCAAGGGCTTTGTGTTTGGATCAGTTTAAGAACCTAAAGGTGTGTGTAGCCAGAGCAGGAACAGCTGAGGGTTCCCTGCACTGGAGAAGGAACGCCTGAGAGAGGGGTGGTGAGACCATGCCCCAGGAATAAATCACCCCCATCATCTGCCAGAGGCATGGAACTGTGGCAAAGAGAATGGGCACAAATTTGAGATTAAAACCCCCCTTTATTGTGTAACATAGAAGTGACATTTGATCAAATCTAAACCAAATTAAAATTGCTCCAATATTTGTTGTATAATACTTAATGTATAATCCTTTCTCATTTTAAATGGTTAAAACCAGTACTATATTAGTTAAGCTAAAGAGTAGTTCTTTTCTCTGAAATACTGGCTGAAAATTATTGCAATACTATTTTGGTTTTTTACTCCTTAACAGTGGAGTCTCTTTAAGCCCAGTCCTATTTCATAGGACAACAGGCACATTTTAAATTCTTCAGTACAGGAGAAATAAGAAAGCAGGTGACACACAATAAAGATTTCATACCTATTCAGCTTCTTGTCGCATCTCCAGACCAATGATCTTAAATCAACAGAGTGATTGCTTCAGAAAAGCTTTATGCCACAAGCCTAAGTCCAGCATTGATCCACTTTCTCACTGTAACAAAGTCAATATATTTCATCCACCACCTTTGGCTTTATTTTTAACTTTGCCACGGTATCTGTTGCCATGCTGTTCTGGTACGTTGAGCACCACCCTGGGCACTCAACCAGGGAACACAGCACATTACAAATGGATGTGGTATGACAGTACATTAGCTAGGAAATACTGCAGCATCACCTCTTCCCTGAAATCTCACAAATTCCACTTCCCTTTCTAGCAAAATACTACTGACTCCATAATGGGGAATAAGTAGAATTTAGATTTTTGGAACTGCTGGCTGAGCACCAGCCCATGAGAATGATAAACATTTTACTATTTCCAGCATCTGGCACTTGTAAAACTTTTGGGTTTAATTTCTGTTGTGTGATTTGACATCACCTTAGAAAACCTGCTCTAATCAGGTGTTTCAATTTATAATGGAAGCAGAGTGAATACGCAGGGTTTTGGATGTAGCAGAGGTGCTGTGATGTCCTGACTTGGAGCTGGCCTCTTGCCAACCCCAGCTTTGGCTGCATTACCTTTGCAATCATTTAACACCAGTCCTTCATGTCAGCAGGGTGATAGCACAAAATGAGTCCTTCCAAATGCATAAATACTCATCAACAGCAGCAGAAAGAACTGACCTAAGGCACTGTACTTTGCAGATAAGGAGTCACATCGGCTGGCTATGTGTTCATTAGATAATTTGGACTCATAACCCATTTCTTTACATATCAGTTCCATCTCTGTATGGCAGAGGAAGTAGCTTCTTTTTATTTTCTTTGCCCATTTAGCTTTTAATTCTTTTATAAAATCACCTCAGTATGAATGTGCAGAGAGGCTTTTAGAAGCTACTAGAACACAAATGAAACAACAGCATTGACCAGACAATCCTAAAATAATTCCAATAAAGGCTGGGCAGATGCATGAGAAGGCCCTCAAGTCCATTTTCTCATGAAAGAAAAGGTCAGACAGCTCTAAGATGTTTCTTCATTGGAAAAGTGCAAAGCTTTGCCCGTTAATCAGGAATTACTCATTCACTGTGTCTGTGTAAGCCTCAGTGCAATAAACTGCATGCCAAAAAATTCATATTTACCTATAACACACATGCAGACACAGTAAGTACATATATGTACCTCCTAACTACATGCAAACAATTAAATGCAATTTTAAAAAAACCCTCCCCCAAATTTAATTGAAGACTTTACAAAGCCTCACAAAATCAAGCAGTTGAGCAATGGCCCCTTAACAGCAGAGATAAATTATGGAAGCCTTTGGCCTCACAAACCATGACTATGATATCTGATGCAATCTGACCCAATGGATTATGAACTCCTCAGGATAAAAAAAAATCACATAAATTTAAAGAAATGTCAATAACAGTGAAAAATTATCAAAGCAAACTAAGACACCATCTAGTATAACTCAGATGGAGAATTATATTCTCACAGAGATATTTTTTAAGTTTTCCAGGAGGCATCAGTGAACCAATAAAGAGTAGAGTTAATCCCTGAAATGCTGGGAAATGTGGAGCTCAGGCTTTCATTTATCTTGCACTCGTGGTGCTGCACAGGTATATCAGGGATCTGACAGCCCTGCGTGGTGTTGCTGCTGCACCATCTGTGCAGCAAATGCACACCTGAGCTCCAGGGAAATGCTGGAGGAGTGCAGCAGAATTCCTAACTCGGTGTTTCTTTTAAAATATTTTATGGAAACTCACTTCAGGCCCAAGATTAAAATATTGCTAATTATTGAACAATAACTGTAAAGTAGTCTATCTGTAAATAAGATTGCCTTTCTGAATACATATGATGTGAAAGCCTTCCTTGGAGAGGATGATGAGGGCTTTGGCACTCACATAGTGAGACCCCAAATTAATCTGTCATGTTCTTATATAGATGGTGTATTGACTTTATTTATTTTCACAGTACTCCCATCTTGGAGAGAAAATACACTTCAAAGTGGAAAAATAGCCTTGTAATACTCAGCAAGAGATTTTTTTAATATCAGACACAGATGAGGAAGATATTCAGACTAACAGGAAAAACCAAAGCACTGAACATAGAAGCTGACAGAGTGTCCTTCACAGAAGATAATATTTAAGCAAAATATCAAAGCATTTAGTCTTTTCACAAATACACTCTCTGTTGTGTAAATCAAAAATAAAAGCTAGCCTGACTGAAGCATTGGCCAATTAAGTATAATTTACTTAATTAGTATCACGAGATTCCCTCAACATCTGTATTCTATGTGTTCTTCTTTGAAATCTTCTGTATCTATATCCTTGTTAAATTCCTTACAAGTTTAAGGCTGAAGATTCTGTTTGCTGCTTCCATAGGTAGTAATTAGAACTCAGCTGTTCTCTCATTTTTAAATACAAATAAATTCCTTACATGCTTATTTCATAAATGAAAGCCACCTGTTTCTAACCACCCTTCCAGTACCACAAAGACAGATTTGTTTGTCATTCACATTATTATTGAATCATTATTATGGGAAATCCGATTTTGTTGTCTTATGCACAATGCTCTACCCCCTGTGAAGCTCCAGATTAAGAAAAGATGACAAATATGACTTTCTTTTGGCCCTCTCATGATCAAATATACATGACTGGCAGCTAGAATTTCATAGGAAGAACAAATAAAAGTGACAGCAACAGGACCCTGAAGAAGTGCTGAAGCTTTCCAGCTGCAGTTCCTCTGGAGATGGCCACACCTGCTGCCTGGATATAACATCACAGAGAGAGGAAAGAAGAGCTTGGAATTATCAGCTTGTTGTGATGGCAGGGCTTAGTTTCAGGAGGTAGTTCTAGTCAGATTGCAAAGCTGACATATATTGGTATTTTCAGACTCGTTATTGGAATAAAAATGGTTCTACTGTGAAAATAAGCTGCCTAATATACACTCAATTTAAACAACAAATAGAAAAATAGTCAGAAATATCATAATGGGGTCCCCTGAGAGGTCTCAGTCAACATGTAGCCATTAAAAAAAAAGCTGTAACACAATTATTCTTGTGAATGACTCCAAAATATGCTCTAAGTTAATCGGGAACTCACAGGTTTTCCTTTCTTCTTTCCTGAGAACACTCCTTCAAATGATTTCCACTCTGAGGATTTCACTCTTTTTTTTTTTCTTTCCATTACCATCAGAGTTTACATTAGCTCAATCTACCTCCTACCTACAAAAAGCTAATTACTGATCTCAGCCAGGCCCATAAACAGTGCTTTTACATTAACCAGGGGTCATTAAATACCACAGGAAAACACTTTCTTTTCCAGATGGTTGGAGGGTTGTCTCTATGCAACATGTTCAGCATTTGTTCACCTGCAAAGAAGAATTCCAATTACCATGCTTTAAGTTAAGAAAATATACACAACTTCTTACACATGCATCTGTTGGCAGCTGTAGGAGCTATGCACCACATTAACTCATTTACTCAAGGAGAACTCCGTGTAACTCCATGGGTTGCATTGCTTTACATATTTACCTTCTATGTGTTCTCAGAAGACTCTGGTATGATTTTATAAAAGTAAATATCTACTTATAGTACCAATTTTACCACTTTTGAAGGCATAGAGCTGAGTATCCGACATGAATCCTTTTAAAGCACACCAATAATTAGTAAAAATACTTTGCACAGCAAGAATAAGGCTTCGTCCTTTAAAATAAAACAAAATTAATAAAAATCCTGTACTTGTGATTGGAAACACTGTGGCTTCTGTTATGCACTCAAGATCTATTGACTTGGAGTCATAAGGGAAGAACCCTGAAAGATATACAATGGAAATCAGTGTTATTATTAAATGAAATTGTAGGTTTTCCTCCTAGTGTGTAATTAGTCAGGTACCTTAGTGCAGAATGTTGTGCCTGATCTGAAGGAATTGCTAAAGAGATGGAAAAAACCTGACCCTCATGCAGAGTAATCTGAGGTCTCTGAATGAGCAGACAGGGAACCATCACCTAAATTTCTATGAGATTATAAACATATAAAACTCTAAAGAGGACACAGTTCCTTTAATTTGCTCTGGAATATTCCTTCAAGGTGGGAACTTTTCAAGACAATCACTTAATATTTTTCCTGCATATACATCACCTGTTTGTCAGTGAGTGCCTTCAGGTTCTAGAGAAGAGATGGATTATCAATAAAGTCTTGCTCTCACATGAAGCATAAATAAGAGAGTGAGTGAGAAAAAATGGGTGAAAAATGTGCTGCAAGTGGACAGAGAACTCAGAAACCCTCACTCCTCCTTGCCAGGGTGGATGCTTGGATCAGTCTTCATCTCCAGGTTCTTTTCACCAGCAATGAGGAGATGCAACATCCTCCAGCAGATCAACCTCATCCTCCAACAGATAAACCTCATCCTCCCACAGATAAACCTCATCCTCCAGCAGATAAACCTCATCCTCCAACAGATAAACCTCATCCTCCCACAGATAAACCTCATCCTCCAGCAGATAAACCTCATCCTCCCGCAGATAAACCTCATCCTCCCACAGATCAACCTCATCCTCCCACAGATCAACCTCATCCTCCAGTGGATCATGTGGGACAAGATCTCACCTATTCTCAGAGCAAGCTGTAAGTGACACCTCTTGCTTTGGTTACATGGTGATCTGGTTTCCTGTCTTGGGGTTTTATCTAGTTTACTTATCTCAAACTATCAGAAAACTCTGAAAAGTATGTTATTAGTGCTCACAATTATAACTGCTGTATACAAGATAGCTGTGATTACCAAAATTGTTGGACAAAAACCTTCAGATAAAAGATTTTTTGGCAAAAAGGCTTACTGAGCCACTCCTGGATGCTTCAGAAATTCATTAGATTTTGCCAGATGGGGAGGGAGATGCTCTGAATTTTCTTTTAAAATACTACTTAAATAAGAGACTTCAAAATTTTGATATTGTTGTACTTTTTCAAATGTAAATGTTACTTTTAATGTATGTATTTGTTATATTGCTTTTTAATTTGTAGCTTTTAAAATATATTTAAGATGACCAAAATAATTTAAAAAGAACAACCAACCAACCAACCAAAAAAAAACAAAAACAAAAACAAAACCAAAAACAAACAAAAAAAACAACAAAAACCAACAAAAACCCCCCCAAAAAACCCAAAAAACAAAAAAACCCCAAAAAAACTAAAAAATCAAAAAAAAAAAAAACCCAAAAAAACCCCAGCAACCAAAAAAGCCCAAAACCCAATTCCAGGATTTTAAATCAATCTGAATGTTCTGTTCAACCTAAAGCACCTTTCCAAATTATTTGGTGTGAGTCAAGCCAAGAAATCTGTTATTGACCTCCTTGTAATCAGGACTTTTTTGCAATCATAATCACAACATAATCATTCATATTTTTTTTGAATCAGAAAACACACTAAGAAAAATTAGATTAGCTCATCTTTAATCTGCAGGTAACAGTACAAAGGCAAAAATATCCAGATTTGAGAATGCCTATGAATTCTTAAAGCAAGACTGATACCAAAAATATTCGCTATATAATTCACAAATTATTCTTGGGCTGTTTCCCATTTTATGAATGGTCTATTCTTCTGTTTTTATTAATATTGTTGACTAGCTACAACAGGTGACATTTTTATCCCCTTAGGCTGTCCATTATCCAAATGAAGGGCCATCTGGAAAGGGATTCTGTTCACTGAAAAATGTGACAGAGCTGATGGCTTTTTAACTGCAAGTCATCTATGATTGCTGGTAAACACCAAAAATTAGCATTGATCCCCCTCAAATGAAAAAAACAACAACAATAAAGTGCTTCAGACAGGCTTATGGAAACACCTTCTCGGCAGATGTGCATGCTAATTAATAATTGTACATGGCAACCCTTCCTCATTTTTGTAAATTAATGCCAGTTGAATCCTCTAAAACAAATAAACACGACTACAGATGGGGCAGCTACTTGGATATGCCCAGCAGAGCATATGTGGAGTAGGAAATGGGGTGGGACTGAGATCTCTGCCATGCTACAAACAGGCAGGAGACAAGAGCCATTACCAGAACCTGCCACACTCAAAAAATCAGGGACTTTGTCCTTCTGCCCCCCAGGCCACCTCCTGGGAGGGCTTCCAAAGAGGAGGTGGATGCTGCACTGCCCCTGGATTTGAAGGCTGTGGCTGGGAGGAACCAGGGCAGCAGTCACACATTCAGAGGCAGAGCAAAATTGGCACCATTTGGGTGTGACAACCCTCAAAATTGTGTTTTACACCAACAGTACATGAGGAATGGAAACAGAAAATTAAAACATGCTCGACTCATCTGTCTTCCACCAATATTGTGTTTTCCTTCTGGGGTGCTGAATAGACACCTGCAGTGAATGTACTCACCAAATCAACTGGAAACTACTCTTTGGGCTTTGATGGAATTGAACCAGGCTCTCTTAACAGTACCAGCAAAAACTCACCTGAGTCTGACATATCCTGACAAAGTTGGAACCCACTAGGAACAGAATAACTGAGGATCACAAGCATTAGAAAATAGCCTCACAATTTCAAATATCCTCTGCACTGAGATATCATTATAAACATGTTTATTTTATGACAAATCTGTGCCACAATTATTAAAAAAGAACTGGTTCCATATAAATTGGACACAAACTCGTTATCTTTTGATTGAAAATGTGGATTTGGGGACTTTGTTTCCATCATCTGAAATCAGAACAGCAACACTCAGGTACCTTTACATTGACACAGAAAATATACATTAAAAATTCTTCAGCATACTTTTGTCATCTCAAAAGACATGAAGAGTATAATTATCTTGCCTTAGAAAAATCATATCCATCAGAACCTATAATGACAACAGGACTAACAACCCTTGATTTACTTCTGCCTATTACCTCATACTGGAAACCATCTATATCATCCTCTCTGCATCTGCTGCCATCCTGGTGAATGCTTGAGGAGTAAGTTTGGGTAACATAAAATTCCCCACTCTTGATCTAGCAGGTGTGTGACTACAAGGGCTACACCATGTTCATACATCAAACTGATTGCAAGGCAAAACTTAAAAGGAAGAAAAAGATCTACAGCAATAATATTGAAGCTTTCCAATGTACCAACAAATAAAAGCAATAGACTTTGTCACAGCACAAAACATGAAAGAATTTTAGTTTTAAAGTACTGCTCTGCACAACACAGCAAACAGAACAATCAAATTATTGTCTGCTTGTCTAACATGAAGGCAGCATTATCCACAAACATCCTGCAGCTAGGAGATAAGATGCTGGAGAAGTATTATAAAATGGTTTATAATGCAACTAACAATGATTTGGTAATTTGGACATTTCATATTTAATGAAAAACTATTTAAATCAGAAATCATCAGACACGCAATGACAATGTTTATTTATACTCTGTTTGTGTCCCCAACCAATGACTGAATTTTCTCCATTTTTAAATAGCACTCTTTAAACATGAAGGGAGAAAGTTGGATGCTTGGTATTACTTTTAAATTAAACCACACAACTGGTATGAATAAAAGGAAGCCTCCTATAGCATTCCATAATAACAGCGATAGCAACTGGCTAGCAAAACACTTGACTTGTTTTTTCTCAGTAGATTTAAAGTGCACTGCAATGTAATGTATTGAAAATTATTTCTAGCCCTCCCTGATATGACAAATCACAGCCTGTACGAGCAATCAAAGATCCATTTGAGCTGTGATTCATATGTGCATGTGCTCAGAGCTGGTTCTGCTCAGTGCTCTATAATCAGGGCTGCAAACATTTTTCATTAGTTTCCCTTTTCATTAAAGCTGTGAAAAGAAGGAAGAGATGGAATCAAATGTAAAAAGAATGAATTTGGTATAGAAGGCCAGTGTGCTTTTAAGGCAAAATTTTACCTGCTCTGTGTGTGTGCACACACATGCATTCATACTCGATTTCTGAGCAGACAATATTTCATAAAGTAATCATGGAAGAAGTCCTCTATTTCCCTTTCCAGAAAAAGTGTCTCAATCTTCAAATCAAAATGTGCAAACAGAATCCTATGTCCCATATTGAAAATATTCTGATAATGAGGATCTTTTTCTCCAAAACTTCATATTTTGCAGAATAGTACCTACCAAATAGGTAACTTTTCATTAAGATGGAATGGCTATTAATGCCACTCTTGGTCTGCAGGTACACATAACATATCTATATATTATTATAACATAGAAGTCATAATTAGATCAAATACCAAGGAATAGTTAAGAGAAGTTTAATACTCAATGTCTTTTTTGAGCATGAGTGGAAGGCATATCTGGAATTTAGATTGTTAGAATTACTCATAAAATTTCTACCCTTACTGAAGAAGAAAATATCCAGAATTCACCTCTAGAGCAGATGAGGAATAAAAGTACAGACTGGAATGAGCACCTGAGCTGGCTCACGTCATTGGCTGGAAGTTCCCTTCTCCAGCTATTTTACTTGTAATGTATTTCTGCATAACTATGATCTGTAATGTTTATTTAGGTCAGAGTTAAGGAACCAGATCTGACACTGCCTGGTTTGTCTGAAAGATGTGGTCAGCCTATATCCCTCTAAAGAAATGCCAGGAAACTCCTTCACTGTCACATTTGAACAGAAGCAGGACCACCCCACTGCCCAGTGCCACTCCACTGCCCAGTGCCATTCCACTGCCCAGTGTCATTCCAGTGCCCAGTGCCATTCCACTTCCCAGTGCCATTTCACTGCCCAGTGCCATTCCAGTGCCCAGTGCCACCCCACTGCCCAGTGCCATTCCAGTGCCCAGTGCCACCCCACTGCCCAGTGCCATTCCAGTGCCCAGTGCCACTCCACTTCCCAGTGCCACTTCACTGCCCAGTGCCACTGCACAGCCCAGTGTTACTCCATACCCCAGTGCCACTCCATACCCGTGTGTCATTCCACAGCTCAGTGCCACTCCACAGCCCAGCTGAGATCCTTTCTGGTCTTGCAGAACAAGCTTTTGTCCCTAGCAAATCTCC
Source organism: Acrocephalus scirpaceus scirpaceus (assembly GCA_910950805.1). Classification (NCBI taxonomy): domain Eukaryota; kingdom Metazoa; phylum Chordata; class Aves; order Passeriformes; family Sylviidae; genus Acrocephalus; species Acrocephalus scirpaceus. The sequence goes on from OU383785.1 coordinate 5,749,458, forward strand.
CCATGGCTCCGGCCACATGGAGAGAGCAACGCAAGAGAGAACTCTTTAAATGTATCCATGCAAACCTTCCCTGAGTATCAGGGGCCAAGGATTATGATGCCACCTACTCTCTTGATTTGCAGTTCTCTAGTTACAAGAGGAATTCAGAATTTATCCCAGTATTACCATTGATTATGGTTATTAGACTACTTCTATATAGTCACTCTGTGTATTTTTTAATATTCTTTTAAATTCTATGCAGTCCCTAGATAAAAATTTACAGCATTAACTCTCTGCATAAAGACTGAAAATTTGTTGCAATTTACAAATGATGGTTTGTAATTCTAAGTTATGGAAAGCCTGGATACGGTTTAAATGTTTTACTTTGGACAGCTTAGTTAACACTGAATTCCAAAGGGAAAGCCAAACATTAATTATTAATTAAAAAATCAAAATTAGAATTCAGGTTGTGGAGTGACACATTTGCTAAATGGTAGAACTATGACTGAGTGAAATATTTTACTTGAATTGGAATTAAAAATCTACTTTATTTCTTGAATTTTATCTGCATAAAGCAATCAAGACTATTTTGTATAGCAATTATGGCTGACAGAGGAACAAATGGTTAATGTTTACCATTTTTCTCATTGCTTCCCATTTCTCAGAGGCAAAACTGAAAGGAAATAGTATAATAAGTTTTTTTTTAAATCGGGGGAAGAGAGAGAAAATAGTTAATAGCTAGGATAATAATTTAGCAATGACTTAGAAATAATTTAGGACTATATTTTGAGAATATTCTCACATAGTCCATGAGAAAGCAAATTTGATAGTAATGTTCATTTAAGAAAATATCCTTTTTTAATGAAAAAGAAAGTTAAATTCATTAAATCTTCTACTATAGGGCAGGAAGGTACCTCAAGACCTTAGTGGCCATAAAATCCATCTCCCCCAACAGGGCAGGAGAAGCTACACTAAAATGATTTCTGACAGCTGTTTCCTTAATCTGTTCTTGAAAATCTCAGGTGTGCAAAAGGCTGCAGCATCCCAGGGTGACAGATCCAAGTGCTCAGCTATTGCTGCTGTGAGAAAAGTGGTTTTGGTTGCTTCTCTTTCCTGATGTCCACTCTAAAGCTCTCCCAATGAAAAAGAGTCACATTAACTTTCTGCCCTATCCCCTACCCTGATCTGCAATGGACATGGAGAACAATTTCTTACCTCCCTATTGGTGATAACATTTATTCCTTTTAAAGACTGTGATCCTCTCTCATGTCAGTTGTATTTCCCCATTCAAACAAGCCCAGCTCTATCAATCTTTTCTGGGAGATCATATTTTCTCTGATAATATTTGCTTCCATCCTCTGAGCTGGCTCTGACTACTCTGCCCCTTCCCTCATATACCTAAAATGTCCAAAATCAGACACAATGCTACAGTCCGTTTGCCTGCCTTGTAAATCTGCAATAAACAGACAGCAGTAGCTGCAAAACCCCTCAGTCATTACAAAGCTGAGGCACGTTTTTAACCCTTAGTGCATGTGTATATAAATGATACAATTTTCAAATGAGTATGCCAGGTATTGGGGCACATTAGGAGAACTGCAGCTGTGATAAAAACCATGGTAAAATGAGCAAGAACTGAACTGGTCACCACCTCTCCCTGGCAATAAACACAGCAATGACCAAAGGAAGAAACAGCTGAACACCAAACCTCTGACACACTGCTGGGTGAGGGCCAGCCATGGCAGAGCTGGTGATGTAACTGCCCATTCACTCTGGGGTACTGAATCCCCCAAGTGAGCAGCCCTCAAAGTTATCAAGTTTTAGTATTAAGAAAATTGTCTGAGCAGCTCCATAAAATGTTGAACTGCTTCACGCTGCTCTGAGGAAAACATCACTAGAGGTATATCTCTGTTCTTTGTCACATTTTTGATTAAAACCCACAAGAAAGAGAACCTGTACAAGCACTTGGATATGCAGAAGAAAAAAAAATCTAATTGCATTAAAGAAAATATATAAAAGAACAATGAAATTATTCTTGTTATTGCTTGTACACAGCTCTTCCAGTCTTCATTACTTTAAAATCAAATTTAATACACAAGTTCTCTCTTTAGCCAAGAAGTTTGCTATTAATGATTTCCCAGGAGCAGTGTAGTAAACTCTACATTGATCAATTGTTGATGTATGCACTTTAGGACTCCAGTTACACAAGTGCATGCCTATGTTAATTTTCTGTCTGGAAACACAATACTAACATAGGCAAAAAGGCCTCTTTAATCATCTTACTAAAGTGTTCAGCTTAATTTAATTCAGATATCAGGGAAGGGATGTTTGTTCTTGGGAGAACTTTCCAAAATTGTGTGGTTATTAAAGTAACACACAGTTAAGACACAGTTATTGGGATATTATGATACTAAAATACCTTTTACTCGGTTTCATAGCACTAAATTTAATATAAGTAGGTGTGCTGGGCAAACTTCTCTCTTAATATCCTTTTCAGTCACAATTTTTGGCAGATATGGGAAAACCTTTTGTATAGAGTAAAAAAAACCACAAAATTAAAATTCTAACTTCTAAAATTTAAGAAATTCATGGAAAATTAATGTAAACCAGAAAGAATTGGTGTTTTTTCTGACTGGTACAATGCATAGACTTTCTTTTGCTACTTTTTTTTCAAATCAAGTACTTTCATTACAGTATGAGAACTCCAGGAACTGACCAGCTATAGCTCATTAGCTACAGCTAATAAAATAAGCCAAAATAAACCCTCTTGTTCATTTAAAAAGCTGCTTTTTTTTATTATTATTATTTTTTTTAATATATTCAGATTATTTGAATGCTTGCATTTGAAAGGTGTGATGGTTTGTTTGTGTTTTTTTTCCTTTGGGGAACAAAAGGCCACAAAAACTCCAGTGCTGATTACTTCAGAGTACATGATGGTCTCTTCATCTTTACTGCAGCTGGCAACACAGGAAAGCATAGCTTAATTTATCATAGGATAAGTGGCCTTACTAAGTCCACAGGGAAAAAAAAAGAGGTCATTAAATTGTTCTATCTCCAACTAACTACAAATGTTAGTGCCTTTTTTTGATTCCTGTGGTATTAACTACAAAATTTATGATGCTGTCAATGGAGCAATCTTGGTATTTTTCATGCAATTATAATAATTTCTTAATTAACAAAAATGCAGTCTTTGAACTGAGAATCTTCAAGCACACACTCACATCAGCTTCACAGACAGATGTTGAATTCTGCCTAAATTTTTCAGGTACAAGGTTTTCCAAACAACAAATTTAAAGTTATTACATTCCCTTCCTCAGAATTCTATACAACCATACTGCATAACTTCTTTGTGCAGTGTATGGTGTTACTATAAATAATCCTGTGAATTAACAGTGTTCATTCAGAAATGTGATGGATACTTCACTCTGTTGTTCTTCCATCTAAATGCATCAAACCATACTAAAGAGCTGAGAACTGTTTAGACATTTTTAATAAGTCAAGAGGGAAAACAGTTTATGGATATGAACTGGGAGAAATCTACAGTCATAGGGAATTGTCCAAAGAGGCTACATTCATTGATTATATTGTATTTTTCCAATAAGCATGTCTCCTAGAGGATGCCCAGATGTTTTCCACTAGAAAAGGAAATGACTCAGGAGAAGGAGAGTAGGAACACATGCTGGCTTCCAGTCTACCTGACAGGCTAGAGATTTATTTTCTGATCCTAGATAATAATAAAAAAATCCTTATTATCTCTAACACTGTGCAAATTCCAGCCAAAACTGCAACTACCTACATTTTGGGTTGGGATCTGCTTGCATGTCAGATATTTTAGTGGTGGTTTCAGCTATTTAAGAAAGCTGATATTTTAATCTTTTTTTAATCCGTAGCATTCTGTATTTTTGTGCTGCAGACATGAGAAGTGTTCTTTTTCCCCAGAATGAGTCCCAAGATGTCCAAACAGAGGCCCAGGGCCTCATCACTCTGTATTCCATAACATCCTCAGCAGCTGTCCTCACAGTTTTAGCTGTTATCTGAGCTGGTACCACCAGGTGAAAGGATGGATGAGCAGCTGCCAGTGCTGTCCCACCCCACAGATCACACAGGGAGTTTTGCTGAGGCATGGTGCAGTCTGCACTCCCTGTATCCAACATTCCCCCTTGCCCTGGGAAGCCAGACACTCCACTGCAGCAAAAAGCCATGCCAGAATAATAACCAGGGCACATTACCATGGTCAGGGGAGTTAAAACTTACAGAAGTAGTTTACAAAATTCCTAATGAGCTCTTTGCTGTGCCATGAAAGGAAGGAGGCTGCTGATTTCAGGAGTGCCAGCAGACATCTTGGGCATGGAGCTGACAGTCACTGCACGGAGGAGTGAGGGCTGCTTGTGTAGCTCTTACAGGCACCCATCAGACCTGTACAATAATCAAAAGTCAGCCATCCAAACTGGAACTGAAATGACAGATAGATGGAATACCTGAAAGGACACGTGCATTGTATTCAGGCAAGTCTGCCTAACATCTGTTCTGACGTGACAAAATAGACAGCTGCAGCCCTGCTCCAGAGGGGTTCAGTGAACAGAACCCTGCACATTTGCTTGCAAATTTGAACCTGACCAACTATAGCCTCTAAAGGGAAATGTCATCTTCTCTTTTCCCTTTTATTGGCTTATTTATCCTCTTTCCTCAGCATCATAATAACTATGCATCCCTTCAGAAGGACTGAATAGCTGATTCTGTAACCCATGTGTTTTGCAGAAGTTCAGTGCAAATGTTATGCTCAGGAAAAAAAATCAAAGAAATTGCGACAAAAAGGCCACGATGCTCTTGGACATGAGATTATGACTGAAAGACTACAGGTTTTCTTATAAAGAGAAACTATAAAAGCTACTTTTTTATTTTGTAACCTGTACGCAAGGCTGCTGATTTGAAACAGCATCATGTTTGTTATACAGCTGCAAGAGTCATGGTCCAAAGCTCAGTTCCACCACAGGTGGATTCACTCTTTTGTGTGACAAGGGAAACTGATCTCCAGAGACTCAGGATAACAAACCAGCTCTTTTAATTATACCATCAGCTACTATGACATTCTCAAGACCAAAGAATTGCCAAAACAATGGAAATCTGTCTCTAGATGTATCTTGAGAACAATCAATTAAAATTTTTTGAATTACTATTGACACAGGGTTCAAATTAAAGCCACAATGAGTTTATGACAAGGGAAATATTATTCATATTAGAGATTCAAGGATATTCAAGGAATTCAGCTCTTGACAGTACCACTGAAGTTTTCCTTTATAGCCAAGAAATAGAGGAGAGGATAAAGAACTGCATGAGATTACAAATGACAGCTCTGTTATCAAGCTTGGTGAAAAGTTTGTGTTGAATTGTTTGAATAACTCAACCTTAAAAATGCCCTCAATAACAGACAATTAATCACTACTTAGATGGTGTCACTTATTCTAATGAAATTCATGCTCAATAGTTTAAAGATATACAAATAGATGCACCAAAGAGATTTAGATGCCTAAATGCCTCTAGTGATGTGTGCCATTAGCACCTGATACAGGCTCATACAGGCTCACGTACCTCAGTCAAGCAAACCTACATTAGATTCTTAACCTCTAATGTATGACACCCCATTTTAATTTTAAATTAGAAACTCCTATTTCTTTTTTTTGTTAAGAAGGTTAAGAATGAAAATGAAAAGAAAATGAAGATAGGTCAGTTTATATATATATATATTGAAAAGTCAGTTTGCACTTTCAAAAAATGCGTGCTGATGAAAAATTAATCATACTGTGTTTTCTCATTATCCCTGTGAAACAGAAACCCTATCTTGATAATGTACTGTAGAAGCCAAGATTAATAGAGGAATTTTGAAATTTGCTTTTTTCTTTCTTCAGTTTAAATACTCATCTCATGTCTCCTGCATCATTCTGGCATGATCTTGAGCAAAGCCTTTTGCCTGACAGTATCAACAGAAGCAGCAGTGGGCTGGGAGTGTGGGCCTTGGCATGGAGGATGTGTTCAATTGCTGCAGGACAAGGTACTAACAGCAGCCTGACACAGCCCAATAGACTAAACATGTCATTAGCCTCAAAACCATTAATACATCCTCCCTTCTGGAATTTTCTAAATTGCTGTACAATAACGCTGGACTATCCAAAAAAAAAAAAAATTTTTAAAAAGCATGCTTTGGAGTTGAAAGCAAATAAGTAGTGGTATGTAAGCCATGGAACATTTATTTCAGCTGTGGTTTCAGTTTATAATTCTAGTTTGATTATTTTTTGGTTGATTGGATTACAGGGAGGGAAAGTTGCTTTGCTGCCCCTACAAAGACATGTCAACACTTGAACAAAGTCTTCCCTGTGCTTTGAATTCTTCTGCAAGTGCCATCAAGTCCAGGTTTGTGCTCATTCAGAAACTGCACCAGGTCAGCTCCTGACCACGGCAGCAGTGGGATAGCTGGAAGGGGACTCTTGGAACCAACACGAGGAATGAGGGCAGTCAGAGGAGATGCCAGAGGCTCTGGCTCCCTCTGGGCAGCTGGAAGGTGCTCCATGCCAGGTGCTGCTCTCAGGGCCAGGCAGAGCAGCCATTTGTGCATACAGGGGTCTGGCAGATTTTGTCCGGGTGAACTACACTTTCTAAAATCAAACAACTGAGAAAAGCAGAAAGAATATGTAATATAAGGTTGAAATAAGACTCAGATGTGTGAGGAAAATGTTTGGGGTATTTTTTGCATTGAAACATTATTGCATACATTATAGAGCTTCCTTGATTCAACTGTGAGTTGTCTACAGAATTTAATTAGGTGATGTAGCAGATTTACTTGTTTATTCACACCTCCAGCCATATGAAAAAACCCTTTCCCCTGGAACACCTAAGAGTATTGCCTAAGCAGCCAGTTGGGAGTTTCCTATGAACTGATGTTCCTGAAAGCCTGAGGTTCCAATGTCCTACTTCTCAACTGTGCAGAACCCATGGATAAGACCGTGAGTGCTCAGAATTATTTTAATGCAGATGCCAACTACATTTAATGGGATCTTTCTCTCTGCAGTGTTTCTTGCATGTCAGCTGAGATGACTGCACCTGCAGTGCTTGCTTTGGGTGCATTCTCAGGCCTGTGCAGGTGAGTGCACACCTGCAGCATGTTGGAGTCAGTGGCACTGCCCTGCTCCTGTTCCCTGCTGCCTGACAGAAGAGTGAATGAATGAATGAATGAATCAATCAATTAATTAATGAGTTTTCCACAGCAGCAGAGGAGGACAGATCTTAGAACTTCTGGTACTCCAAACGAGTTTAGATTACGGTGCTCAGGAAGCAGTCAGAGAAGGGGGTGAACCTTTCCAAGAGTGTCACAAACAAATTAAAAGCCCTGGAATTTCAATTCAGCTCTTCTGATACTGAGGCAAGAGTAAACCATCAGCACAGGAAATCTGAGTCTCAGGAATATGTTACTACATCAGCACAAAGTCTGCAAACAGTACTACATCAGGCTAGTCCACTTGTCCCTTCAGCCCCATCTCAGTAAATAGTTTGCTGCCTGTTGTCTTGTGTGGGGATGATCCCTCTCCACCAATGCCCTAAGCCAATTATGCTATTGTGTAAATGACAGGAAAATGCTTTCCTGACTCCTTTTGTGGTCAGTGAAGGCTCAAAACCAATTATATTGCTGTTATTTTAGTAAGAACTGCAAGTATCCTGAAATGATCCAGGCTTTTTAAAATTTCAGACACAACTTATCCCCCTGGCATGAGTCCAACAGGCTTTAAATAAAATGTACAGAGAAATTTTCCCTCTCAGACTCTTTGTAATTTTCCTGCTACTATTTCTAAGGATATCTTGTCCTTGTACTCTAAAAAAGGCAGGTTCATCACCAGGGACCCTAATATTAACAGTGAATTTGAAGTGAAGTATTGCCCAAGAGAAACATCCTGTTCCCAGATTTGCCATCTGTTTTGTTTCTACATGATGCTCAGAGAGAAAGAATCTATTAAGCAGAGCATATATTTAATATTTCTTATGATATGAGATATAAAGCTTAACCAAAATGTGTCTTCAAAAGCTGCAACAGAAGACTGGAGTTCGAAGCCTAAAGCAAACAAAGTGTTAATGAACACACTTAATAGAAATGGTAAAAAAGTGATAGGACAGAAGAGGAGAGGAAATGCTGTAATTCCACTTCAGCATTCTTCGTCACACACTCAGTCTGAGGGACTGAAGGGTATGAGAGAAAGGGAAAAACCTCACACCCTACTGAGCTAGGAAAAAAAAATAGCTGCCTTTAGCAGATTCTGTGAGCTGGTCTCATATTTAACCCTCAGACGGTTTAACAGCCGTGGCTAATGGTCAGAGCAGGGGAGCTGTAACTCAGTGCAGGGCCAGCCAAAGGGGAGGCTGCACAAGGCAATTAGCCAACCTTGCACTTCAGCTGGGGTTTTATGGCAACAAATATGATTGGTATGGCTCACTGTGATCTTAACGCTGCAATTTGTTCTTTAACTTTTGTAACTGTATTCCATTATGTAAATCTGTGTTGCAAGTAACTGCATTTGATCATTAGAGCTTGTCACTGCTAAGCCTGAGCTTGTTGCAACACAGGAGGAGTGCAGAGCTCCTCCAAAGAGGCAGATTTGGTCACTGTCCAGCAGCAGAACTCCTCAGTACCCAGACAGGTGATAAGGCTCACCTGGGTGGGAATGAACTCATCACTTAATGGGAACACACTGACAAAAATTTCTCTAACATAAGTTTACCTGAAAAAAGAGAACTAGCAACAGATATGATATATAGATAGCAACTATGCTTAGTGGTCTCAAATTGCTAATAATTTTGAGGAAGAATTTGAACAAGACCTAGTTCTAGACTGAGCATGTTTCTAAAGTCCTGTATGGGAGATTTTCCTTAGGGAAGACTTATTTAGTGAGATCTTTGGGAGTGAGTTTTGAACAAGATGAGAGCATTCAGTTTTTGATAATAAGCCAATAATTTGCTCAGTTTGCAAAGGATTCTACAAACCACTTCAGCCTGTTCCTACACTGCTGAGCATTCCTAAGAGAACAGAACAACACAATCACTTCTGCCTGGGAAAGAGGAGAAACCAGAGTGCAGAGGTTACAGGGGACAACGGGGCAAAGGTGCCTCTGGGACAGTTATTGTTTCAAGTAGCAAAGTCAGCAAGTGCTTGATTTCTGTTTCCAGGAGGGCCTGAATGTTGGCTGTTTGGCTTAAGCAAGCGTAAGAGGAACAATCAGTAAGGGCTTGTACCTGAAATTTCTGCAGAATCAACAACCTCACAGGCTGAGCTCTGAGCAGCGTTCGTGTTGCAGCAAATCTCCCATGGCAAATCACTTCGATAGCACCAGCATTTTCTTTCTCATTGATTCAGCTGCCTTGTGTTTCAGCACCTCTTTCTGTTACCAGGGCTAGAAATCAAAATTAAGGAGAAGAACATCTTTTTTCTCAGCTTTATTTCAGGGCAAAGAAAGTGGGTAACCCCAAAAAGGAAAATGCTGTGCTTTGTCCTTTTGGAGAGAGATTCCCCGTGGCAATTCCATGTGTAACTTTTCACACCATGAATAACAGGTGGGACAGATTAACTTTCACAATTTCTTTGAGGTGGGATAGGATGTTCTTACCAACTTGAACTTGAGTTCACTCGTTTGCAGAGCTGAAGAGTTTGCCATCTAGGTGGGTAAAAAGGATAAGAGGAAGCAAGAGAATAATCTTTGCCACTACAGCACTGTGCCTGGGAAGCTCACACAGGATTTTGTCCCCAGTTCACCCTTCTCCTTCCTTGACATGAAGACAAAAAGCAGGAATATGAAATTCAAACATTTTTCTTCTCTCAGATACATAATCTAAATAATTAAGGTACCTAAAGCACTTGATTCCCCTGTAAAACTGATCCCGTGATAGTTTCAATAGAGAACTCATGCATCATGATTACTGGAGGTACATGCATGCATTATTCATGGCCACAAAGTGCACACACCATCTTACTCTCAAATGACCCTCATTATTTGGGACATTCCTCATTTTAGATTCACATTTATCTCTATCCCGTACTGAGGTTACCATCTGGTAGTTTTTTTCTTTACTGACTCAGCCTGTTACTTTTATATAAAAGTCATTTAAAGCCAAGCCCTAACCAATCCTTTCAAACAGCCTCAATAAATAAAAATAAATATACTGTCTGTGATTACCAAGGAAAGGAGATCAGCAGGCATTTAAAGATCCTACAGTAGTGCTAGAATGAAGCCAAGGTTAATACAATCACCATTTGTTTCTCTAATAAATCTTCACATTAATTTTTGATGCTTATAAAAAACAAAGCAAAAATGAGATCCAGTAATAACATATATGAAAATATAGATAAATCTACTTATGCAAACTTTAACCTATGCAAAGGTGATGAAATCATTAACCAAGAAAATTATAAAGAACAAATGAAATAAAACTAAACAGATGCAGTTATTTGAGAGAGCTGAGGAGAACAGATGATAAAATATTTATAACTGAAATCCACTGTCAGCAGCAACATGTAGGGAATTACACACAAGGGAGGATCACACTATAGATTTCTTTTTATTGCTCCAGAGAAAATTCTCAGCTTCTCAGTTTATTTTGTCTTTTCTACTTATTTTTTTTTCTCTCACTGCATCCACAGCAGCAGAACTGGGCCAACACTATCAGTTATTATTCACTTGACTGGAGGAGTCTATTTGCTCACACAGCATTTCTGCCCCTTTTTGTTCATTTTCAGTAGCTTCCTGGCTATCTTCTAGAAAGGAGCAGTAAAGCAGGATCATGGAAGGGACAAAAACATTGCTAGTACAGATGCACAGCTCAGAAAAACTTTCTCTCCTTTACAAGAGCTCCTGCTCCCGAGAGCACCCCCACACTGTTCAGCACTAGGACCACAGAGGTGCATTTCTGCATCTGACTTTCAAGTTTGAACATACATATATCTTGTTTAAACTGAGACAGAGAATTGAGTGAGTGGCTGAGTCCCACAACATATTTTATACGGTTGAGAAGGATTTAATTAATTTAATCAGGGGGCTGTGGTTGGAAGCGTTACAATTTTTGTGATACACAGAGGCACAGTGTCAGCTTTCAGGATTTTGCTCCTTCACTGCAGCTAAAGAATTGCTTTCTTATTAAGAGATTCAGTGTGAGCATCTTTTCTTAAAAATGCTCATACAATGTATCAAAGTGGAAATATTTTAATCACAGCTTTAAAAGTGCATTAAAGCCTTTTAATGTCTTCTTCTGCCTTTATTCCATCCCTTCTGCAGTAACACCAGCTTCTCCAAGAGCAGGTATTTCCTCCTCAGGAGTGAGAGTTCTCTGATACTTTCTGTGATGATCAGTCCTTCCTGCCAGGTACTCTGGAAATGTATGAGGGAGGTGCAGGACTTCAACCTCAACAATCACTGTTTTATTTCACCAAAGGAACAACCATTTGCCAGATAAAAACCAGAAAAAGGAGAAAAAAGAGGATCACTACCACTGACAACAACTAATACTGAGAACTGAAGCATTATTTGACTCAACAAATTCAAGGTTTTGCTCTTCCTGAACTCAAGAAATTTTCATGAAATTTGAGTATTAAAAGTCAGTTTTCAACGAATTTTAATTACTATTTCTTTAGAAATGTTTGTTTTCAAGGGCTCTACAAATTATGCCTGAGTTCTTGTATATCCATCTCTGCCTCCTGCAGCATAATTCATCTTTTGTCTCTGCAAAATTATGAATGAGTGTTTTGGTCACCTTGGTCTTGCCTTTGCCTTTCCCATACTCCCCTGTGAGAATTTTCAATATCTTTCAGCATTTGAAGTTCAAACTCATCTTCTTGTTATATGGAATATTATTAAGAGCTTTGACTGGGATTTCTGCTTTAGATTTCTCAGTTCGATTAATAGAAAATAATCACTCTCACACTCTCCCTCTCTGGTGATTTGGTTAATTAAATGGTAGAAGCAGCACAAATAATTTCTACACCAACGTACTTATTGTTTTTGAAATTATGTGAAAATTAGTCCCTTACTAGATGATTAGGGGTTTAGATCTGCTAATGAACAACAATAGTCTGCCGTTGCCATCTTTTAATTTACTTTTAATCACCAGCTAAGTAACAAAGAAATGTCTTTTAAAATAATTAAGACTACATATCAGGTCTCTGTAGGACATCAACAATAAAGGGGTTAACGATGCATCTAGTCATCATGGAAACAATCAAAAATGTCTTGCTTTAAACAATGCAGAGCAACTCACTCTCTAAATGCATCTGTGCCAGAAAATTCCCACAGCTTTACAACATTTTTCATCCTATAGAGATCACACACACATGCACAGAGAGACAAAAAATAATGGTGGAAATCACCTATGCAACAGGGTAAAGACGTAAATTAAGATATCTTTGAAAGGCAGCCACTTTACTCTGCCTCGACAGAACCCTCTCAGCACCATAGTATGACCTCAGCTGTGACAACACAGCACAACAAAAGATGCCAAACCAGAAATAGTGCTTGGAGGCACAGAATGCTTTTTTTGTTTCTCCCATAATCTTCCTGCACTTGTTTTCTTTAGATATTTAAAACTGAAAATTTGAAGAACTGAAATATAAGTTCCCAAAACTCTGTTCCAAAGACATTTTCTAAAGTGTCCATGACACATAAAGAATAAACCTGGGGATGAGAAATGGTAATAATTTTACTTGAATCTATTAACTTTTTAGCTATAGTATTGTAGATGCATATGATATTTATGTCTGTTGCTATAAATTAACCCACCATTACTCTAGGATGGGATCCTCAGGTACTGCACTTAAAATTATCAAACCAGTATTTACAGCAATAATTCACTGAACTGTAAATGCAGCAAAAAGTTTAATTCTTGATGGAAAAAAAAAATGAATTGTCCTAAAATTTTGCTATTATGAAGCATCCAAGACATGTATTGGCACTCCAGAGGGCTGCTACAATCTAATGCCAGTGCTGCCTTTTGAAAGGGGCTTTTCAAGCAGCACAGTTTGGCCCATGGGACTGCAGTCTGTAGAGCACTGTTAGGAGACTGCTACAGGGCCATCTGTGCTCTGGCTGAAAAGACTTTAGTTAATGTGGAAAACAAAAAAAAACCAAAAAAAACCAAAACATTATTTGCTCTCTTCACAGCTTCTATTTCCATTTGGAGAATTGCATGTGAAAATAATATAAAATTAGGAGCTGGCAATGGCCAAATAGGTAACTTAATCGACCTTTCTATCAGTAGAATGAGATTCTCAGCTGGACACTCGGGACAACAGTGAATGATGGCAGTGAGAGGCTCCTGCCAGCTTTACCTTCCCCACCTTCCACAGCACCAGTCCCATCACACTCCCTCTTTCTGCCATTCCTTCCTTTTTTCTCTTCAAAAGTTGGCTCATTGTACACAAAATCTAAAATCTTCATGATAACAGACACCCACGACTATGTCTGTGTTTGTAGTGTCTAAGAATTTAGGCTGACTGTCACATGAAGGTCTCGGTGTGGCACTATTCCCTGCTGTAACACTCATCTGCATTTTACATTTGCCGTGTGCATTTTTTCCCACTTTCATCCCATTGACTCTAATTAATACTCTTTCAGCCATTTTCAGTAATCCTCTACCTTGTGGGTTTTTTTCCCAGTTCTCTAAAGACTGTTAAATAGCCCATGCACAACGCTGGAGTCAAACTGACTGTTAATTTTTAAAAAGCTATTTGTAGAGCATCCCAACTGCAATCTGTAGTGTGTAACACAGAACTTCACCTATTTGTCACTTGACATCTCCACATAGCCAAACAAACATTAGAGCCATTTCTCAGATGCACTGCTTCACAAAACCATTGCCCACTAACACCAGAACCTTCCAGACTTCTACAGATCCTACTGTTATTATCTGCCCCACACTTCACATTAGTCTGTCATTTGTCATTATTATGACCAGTTCTATTCTGTGAGGTCCAACATGGTCTTACTATTGCTGCCTTATGATGTATCAACCATATAAAATGTGTCATTATCTTTTTATGTGTCTTAAAACCTTTCAAGCTCTTATTTAATTACCTCATTATTGAATGAAGCCTCTTTAAAGGAAACTGCTCAGCAATTCTAGAAAATCAAAGTGCCTATTAGGACCTATAATAGACATTCAAGATGCTAATTTTAAGCATCACTTTTGAAAATCTTGACTCAGACACTTGTTTTATAAACCTATGCGATTACAACTGCAGAACAATATAGACACTAATTCTGAAAAAGGAAGCTTTTAAAAAACTTTTTTTAAACAAATACTGTATGACAAAACCTAGAGCAAAACTGCACCTTATTTATAGGCTGGCTTGAAGGATAAAACAGGCAATTCAAAGAGCTTTGCAATTCACATTTCACATAAAGATAACTACTATTTTAAATGTAATTAAATACCTGGGGGGTTATTGTTATTTTTTGCTCTATACATACTTTGAAAGTACAAATGCAGTAAAATTTGAAAGAGGAAACAAGATGAAAAACTTGGCTAAAAATCCCTGCAATGAAGAGGTTGACTTGCTTCAGCTCAGTGTAGCATGTGTAGTTTGTTCACAGACTTCAACAAGTAAAACATACCAGCTTTGCAGTTACAAGTTTTTTGTCACCCTGCAACACACAGGGCAAAATTGGGACTATCCTATACTGGGATGGCCGAGGAACTTTTTCCCTTTTAAAATGTTACTGAGTACCATTATGGTTATGAACCATCAATTTCACCCATGGGGACATCCCGGGGCAGTCTGTGCCTCTGATGAAAGGCAAGGTAAGTTCAGATGCACACTGTCCACCATCTGCACAGTGGTCCTCAGCTTCTCATTCTCCTGGCACTAAATGGCTCATGTGTATTCAGGAGACTTCAAAAGTGTAACCAAAAAGACTGAGACTTGGAGTGGTCCTTTTATGTCTTTGATGTACAAAGCAAATCAGTCTGAACTCATCAGAGACTACTGATGACAGGGGCTGGGCTAATCTTGGAATGATCAAAGCATTCAAAGTCAGTGACATTTGGAAGGAAATTAATGAGTCCTTCATAAAGGTTTTAACCATCCCATAAACAGGATAAATGTAGAAGTCCTTAGATGGATGGTACCATTAAGTACAGCAAATGTTACTGAAAATAATCACAATGGCGGCTCATTTATTAAGAAACTGTTCCTCACATTCATTTACATTCCACTGAACAGATTGTATGAAAGCGGGTTGGGGTTTTTTTTTCAGTCTGGTTAACGTTCTCTGAAATGAGAAATTACACACTGAAAAGCAGTACTTTGTGTGTGCCATGTCAGAGAATTACAAGGGATCATTATCCAATCTTTGAGACACAGAATTATTACAGATTTATCAATTGTTTCTACTGATGTAAAAGGTCTGATAATGGCACGACGTGCCTGACTAACAAGAATTACTATAATGAAGTTAAATGCTTTAACTTGTTTAATGATTCTTGTTGGCAATTATTACTTATCTGGCCCCAGAGAAGAAAATGTAAAATATGCTGTTATCCTTGATATGATTGGAGGTTAAAGGGTGAAACTATAAATTCAAGGTTGGCATTTGCTTCTTAGAAAAGATTTGTTAACATTGTTAAATATGGTGAAGTCATAGTCGTACTTGCACAAGATAAAGCAACCAATCAACTTTTTCAATAGAGAGTCTCTCCCTGCCTTTGTACTGTCTTGCTTTATTTAATAAAGCCACATGGGGTGTGAATTACCAGGCTCACTTAATAGTTTTTACAAGTATTTTACCTTTATTCTGTAGCCTCAAGAAGTTCTCATAGCAGAATAAAACATAAGTGAACAATTGCTTTAACTCCAATTAGGCATGATTTTGGCATGTCGTCCAAAGAGGAGGAACAGGAATAATCAAAAATCACTTTTGCCTCATCTAGGAGGTACTGATATTGCTAGCATTAGTGAAATGTCTTGCCTCCAAGTCTGTATGCAAGTAACGACAAAAATTAGACTGGAAATTAATTGTTGCAATTTGACAGCATTGAGAGTATAATTCAGTCGGCAATTTTTGATAAACAATGTAAGACAAACGTATAGGTTTAGTTAGTCTCTTCTAATAAGAGAGTCGACCCCACATACCACCATCATCTAAATTTTTCTTTTTCCTATCATCGTAACCAAATTTTTAAAGCCACGTTTGTCACAGATGTTTAACTGTTTAAGTTTTGTCTCGTTAAAAACAATAGCTCTGCCATTATTAAAGGCGGAGTCTTTTTGAAGCTTTTAAACAAGATCTCTTTTTCAAGTGTATGTTAATACCCTAAGAGAGCACAGATGGAAACCCTGTTAGAGCAAACTGCCTAGCCAACAAACTGCCCCTCAGTGTGGTGACCAGGCTCTTGTGACCCTGGCTGGCAGTGCCTGTGGGTGATAGATCAGTATTTACATGCAGCACACATATTTCAAAGTTCCCTGGCATGCTGAATTCATTTTTAATGGGTGGATTTCAGTCTATTTCATCAAACCTTACTTATAATTCCAGAATTCAAGATTTGAATTTGTTTAAGACCGTATTAAGAATAGGATATTCTATCTAAAGGATCTAAAATTTTTGCAATTGTTCAGCACTAGAGAGTCTTGTAAGTTCGTTCAAAAATGAATAGATTTTCACATCATAATGTGAAAATGCTACTCCAACCATCAGCTTTAAGATGAAATCCTTAATAACTTTACTTGCACTCAGATATGCTGTTCTGGTTTCAGGTCAGTGAGGCTCATGAGCTTTCGCCCCTGTGTGCTCATTTCCACATCATACTTGGATTTTTTTTTTATTTTTTTTTCCCCTCACAGATATGATCAGTCACTTGGTTTGGTCAGAATCAGAGGATCACAAGATATTTCAGGCTGGAAGGGACCTCAGGAGATTTGCAGTCCAACCTCTTGCTCAAAATAGGCACAGCTCTGAGGCCAGCCTGGGTTGCTCAGGGTTTATCCAGCCTCATATTAAAAACCTCCAAGAGCACAGACTGCTCGATCTCTTTGGGGAAATTTCCAGAGCCTCAGGATGTCAAAGCTTTTTCCCTATTTCCAGTCTGGGCCTCTCCTGTTTCAATATATGCCCACTGCTGTCCTGTCAGCCATGCACCTGTGTGAAGGTGACACATCCTTGATGTCCCCAAGGCACCAACAGCCACAGCCACTGATCTCCAGAGCTGTGCCTTCTCCAGACTCCCAGATCCCTCAGCCCTCATTGCAGGGCAAGTGCTCCCTGACCATTTTGGTGGCTCTCTGAGGAACTTACTCCACTTTCAGCAACACCTTTCCTGCTCTGAGACAGCCCTTGCTGAATTTTGCTGAATTTGCTCAGGTCTCAGTTTCCCATTCTCCCAGGCTCTTCAGGTCCATCTGCACAGCAGCTCTGTCCTCTGGCACATCAATCCTTACCCTCTTTTGGGTGTCATCCAGAAACTTGAGAGTGCATTCTCTCATCTCCTCCACGTCAATGAAGTGAAAATTACTTAACATAGTTTAAAAAATATAATAGTAGAGGGGATTCTTTAATCACAGAGTTGTTTTTGTTTTTTTTTTTTTTTTTGTCAGACTCAGTAAGAGATCTGACAGAAAATTAACATTCAGTATGGAACAGAAACAACAGACACATGGAAGAAATTTTTCTCTGTGCTCAACTGCAGCACTAAACCTATTTTGAAAGGATCATTATCCCGTTCCTCAGTAAAAGGCAGTAGAAAACAAGGAGGTTGCATAACATAAAGACAATTTTGATACCTAGGCAGACTCCTCGGTCATCTTTTATAATCCAACAGTCTTCCCACAACTTTAAATGCACCTGGTATAACTTCTCTTCCAATGGTCCCATTGCTCTTGTCTTTCACACTCTTCAAAGGTTGAGGAAAAAAATATTACTTTGAAATGTCATAGTGACTCCAACTGTACATACACATATGTTTGCAAGGCTGGGAACAATGAGCAATCTGATCAGTATTGAACAGAACTCTCCAGATCTTTGCTCAGCTCCAAGTGCCATCATGGTGCATTCCTGCTTCCTGAACCCACCTGCTCCAGTTTCAGATCAGGAAAGTCATCCTTTGCCTCATTTTAAATTGCAGTGAAAAGTACAATTACCCTATTTTTCCAGAACTCAAAAGATTAAAAAAGATTTTGTTTCCAGTTTTTCTGGGGGAAGAGAAATAACTGAGAAGTTATTAATTGAAAAGGAGAAATAAAAGGGTAGTGTCTTAGCAATTTCACCTGAGAACTATGCTGGAGAGCTAATTGCAGTGATCAACGTTAATAAAAACAAAACACAAAACCTGAGAAAGGTGATTATTTTCAGAGTTGGCACCAATTCAGGAAAGCCAGGATTGCATTGCCAAATGTGGTCAGCTTTATACCTAGTAGTATTACTGCAATGGTGTTTATTCAACACACTGAGGTGTCAAATTTACAGCTAAACACATTCCCAGTTGTCTTTTTTTTTTTTTTAATAACTAAACCAATACAAAGAACTATACCTCCACCAGTGAATAAGACATAATCTGTTTTTCCAGTTCTGCACCAGAAAGAGAAGCTGGGCATGAACCTGTTTCACTCCTTCTATTCTCTCCCTGCCTCAGCTCCCACCTGTTAGTTCTGTTACAATTCCATGATGCTGCTGCTCCTTTGTTGAGACTGACTTTTTTTAACTCTGCTTTTGTGCAGCCACAAGCTTCCTTCTTGTTGTTTATGAAATATGTGAAATATGTCTATAATACTCATTCTGTTCAGTGTGACTGATACACTTCAACACTGCAGCTTACCAAAGGAAATGTCAGCCTTAAATTTACAAAATAAATATGGTTGATGTTAAGTTTAGAGTAGGAAGGAGACACGTGGAGATTCACAGCACTTGTGAATCTCACCCAGGTGATCTTGCCAGAAAGAAATCTGCATTAACCAGGGAGCACAGACATGGTTGCAGTTATAAGGGGTTTTTTTTCTTTTTTTTTGTCTTGCTTTGTAACTGGAACATAGAGAAAATGAAGCTTAAACTCAATTAGCTGCAGTAACCTAACATGCAAGTGTTACTGTATTATTCTCCATGTGTAACTTATTTTGGTTACCTGTGTATAACACACAACTGGGGAAAAGAAAAGGAACATGACATGTAATTAACCTGATTGCAATATCACCCATTTCAATATTTTCAACAAATAACAATCCAAGAAATTATTTGCTGGAGAAATATGTAAAACAAGAATTAATACAATTATATTTGAGGATTTGGCACCCATTCACAATTGGAAGTACAAACAGAAAACAAAGTGAGTGGGAATTAAATTATTTGTGGTAATTATTCATTCAACTGTTGCCTTGGTATTTTATTCCCTTTAAATATTAAATACGGTTGATTTCATCCTAGAAATGGAATTAACATTATAGCCATTCACTAACAACTAAAAGAAAAACAATCACCTTTCTACAGCTTCATAAAAGACTAAAGGGTTCTTTTGTTCTCATGTCAAGATATGCATGATGACAGAAACTAATTCTGTTTGTGTACAGTTGGGAAGTTATAATTCAGATTTTTTTATGACACCTGCATATCATACTGAAAGAGAAAAGAATTTCCACAGGTTTTCTTCACAGCAATGTTTCTTCAAGAAGACAATTTGAGACCAGTGACTTTCCAAGTGCTGCTAAAGAGGTTTTATGAGTGCTCACCAAATAAAAATGTTTTTAAGTGTGGAGGGAAGTGGTTGGGACTACCTGGGCAACAGCAACATTGAAATAGCTACTGCTTCGTGTAATTTATTCTATGACGTGAAGCCAGAGATTGCAGGACCAGCTCTCCCAACTCTCACAGGGCTTTGGGGCTGACCTGAGGAACACAAAGGATCTATGGCAGTACCAGGTGAGAGATGATCTCCTCTGAGCAGTGCCCATTTCCTGAGATTAAAATTAAAGCTGGAAAGGATTTGGAGGTTTTTTGTTGTTGTGTTGGTTTCTCTGCTTGTTCTTTCTTTTTTATTAAAAATATTCATAAGAAAAATGGAAAGAAAATTTTAGCTGAATCATAACTGTTTATAAACAAAGACCACATAAAATATTATGAAAAAAATGTTGCATATTTAACTACACAGATACCACAAAATTAACTCCAAACTCCTTAATTTTTGCATACTACTTTCCTAAGCCAACAAAAATATGAATTAGATCACTACCTTTGCTATGGCCTAGTTAAGCCTCAGAACTCAAAATCTGTAAGCACATTTAAAGTGTTTTGTGCTTTTTTATATATTCAAACTGAAAAAATTATTCTATAGTATTCTCCAGTTTTATGATATTAAGCACTTTAAAAGTAAAATCCAAGTCTTTCCAAATATTAGGGGCCTTTAATAATTTATCTTGATTTACTTTAAATGTCATTTCTGTATGAAACATCCCTGTTGACTGAAAAGTCATTGAGACTGCCTATCAAATAAGGGAAATAGAGACTTTCAAGCTGGCTGGTCCTTTCACAATGATGATTTTTATACATCATATTTTTATTAAAAGTTATTTTATGTTTATGCTTTGAAGAAATTATTTTTTGAGGAGGACTTAATTTTTTTTCTGACTTAAAAATCCACTACTCACTCTTCAGTCTTTTTCATATATTCTAGTTTGTTTAAACTCTCCAGAAAGAAGTCTGGGATGTTGCCTTTATTATGTCATCACTGTAGGAAACCTTGTTTAATGCTGAGAGTGAATTGTGACTTGCCCTGTTACTGAAGATGTGTATTTGCAGCTATGAAAAAGGACAGCATTAGCTGACTTTCATTGGGTTTGAAGACTTGACAAAGTCTTCTAAAGAAAGATTTCTGCTACTTTCCTAACAAATAAGGTCATGTGTGAATCCTTTATGAATGTCTTTATCTTAAGCATAGAAATCACTGCTGAAGTTACTTAGAGTAAAATTATCAAATATTTACAGGTTAAAGCTGTTACTGGGCCTGTAGAGAGTTACTGTGATTTTTCATGTATGATACCTCCTGCTAAACATCCCACCAGTTATTTCCCTTTTATTTTAGAAAATCTGTCTCTTCACCCCATTTTCAAGGTATTTTTCTCACAGGAGCCTAAAGGCACATTTACAGTGCTCAGTGGAGTTGCAGTTTGAGGCGTTGTAACACAGCAAGCACGACCTGGTAAATTCAATGCAGTGAGGTGTGACTGGCATTGGGCTGAGCTGTGTTGACCAATGCTTTGGGTTCCCACTTCCACCTGCAGACAGCTGAGCTGAGAGTGCCAAGTGATGATTCATGTTTGGAGTTATTTATATTTCAATCTATATAACTTCTTGATAGTTACTGTAGGTTTTCCAAAGAACTGAGAGAGAATTCCCAAAGGTGTTCAATGTATGACTCCAATTTGAATGCAAATGAACACAGTTCTCATACAGCTGATTAAATGTTTAAGATATTCAAAATGTTTTGGGTTCTGAGTAATTTTTTAAAATGTGATCTCAACTGTTAAGTTATATGAGCATGTAGAACTAAAAAACCCTATCAATCTGCTTTTGTAGGTATCAAAGAGTATTTATACACAGTCTGAAATATCCAAGGCCTAAATCAGAGAGGACAGTAGAATGAAAAATAATTTACATGCTCTTCCTTTTAGAATTTACCACCTTACACATTTGAATGTAGAGTTTGGGATTTCAGCATCCTAATAATAGTCATGAACATCAGCTCTGTCACTGACCTTCTCAAAATAATTTAATTGGTTTATGTATCTGATCCAGTTCTGTAGAATGAGAAAATATTTCCACTGCATCACAAAAAATTGTGAAGATACCTCAGTAAAGGCTGTATGGCCTCAGCATACTGTTAATACAGTAATGGGTCTTTATATTTCCCACTTTACTCCCTTGTTTTAACTTTCCTTCTAAAGTTTCCTGTCATCCACACTGTTCCTTCCTTCCTTTTTTAAAAATCCATTTACACTTTGCCTCCCATACACATTTTCCTGTGTACCCTCACATGCACATCAGAGTCAGGATAAACTTACTAGCCAAATCTTAATATTGCTCTTTCCTGTTAGTAACAATGAGGTCACATCATTCCCTCCTGTCTTATTCCTTTCCTTATTTGCATTGTGTACTTCACATCCATTTAGGTATCAAAGAGTGAGAGAGTAGGTGCTGCATTAAAGGAGACTTTAATGCTTAAACCCTTCAGTCATGACCTGGCCCACTGGAATAGCTGCTGACAATTTGCTACTGTGACACTGCTTTGCAATGCTTGTTCTGGGATCTGTGATTCAAACACCAGTGGGAGAAATGGAATGATGAAGCATCCATAGATTTTGAAAAATGCCAGCTTTCTGTTCCTGATATTCAATACTGAGGTGGGTGGGGGGTTGGTTCTGGCTCCCCTGTAGTGCACAGAGACCCACCCAGTGACTGACTGACCCCCAGCTGGGCTTGGGTGGGATATTAACATCATGCAGCACATGATGTGTGCTCTAGATTTATAAACATACCAGAGAGAAACACAGTTCTGTTTGCATTCAAATAAAGAATCCCTGATACCATCTCCTCCTTCTTTGGATTCTCCCTTTAACCCCACTAATTAGGGTGTAATCCCAGCTGCCAAGGCCAATGTGGGAAATTTGATATGTGCCCCTTTGCTGACCAAAGCAGTTAGCTGCAGACCTGACCCAGGTCTCTCCTCTAGCAGCATGAGTCTTTCTTACATTTTCTTTCCACCTTGTAGTAGGACAAAGTGATGCTCCCAACCCCACTAGATTTATTACAAATCTTTAAATGGTGACATCCAATATGCCTGAGTCACCATGTCCCAGAAGCAGCTTGGGAAACTGCTAATAGGAAGGGTCACAAAAGCAGGTTCCCCTGGGCAGTGGTTTTCCTAACAGTTAAAACCCTCAAGAGAACTGTTCTACGTCATCAGTGAGATCCATGACCTTACATAGAGACTCTTCTCCTAAAGAATTGGTGAAAGAGTATTTTCAAATGGCAAAACAGACTGAAAATCACAGCTTATGTCACTCTATGTTAGTTGTGGGAAAGTGAACAGTTTGTGGGAGAAAGAGAAGTGTTTTGAAGTTTCAATTTTTTTCTTCATTCTTTAGTGTGTGTGTGTTAATAAAATCTATCTGTTTACCTTAAGTTAAACCTGTTCTGCCTTTTTCCCCTTAATCCTTACTCACAGCAGAAAAACATTTAGACCACTACACTAAATTTAGCCAACAGAAACAGAGGTGAAAGTAAAACCACTACAGTGAAGTAAATCATGAACACAGAAAGAAAAGAGTATCTTGTCATCCCTACATGACAACAGAACTGAACCCTCCTTTCAGCTCATCTTTATATGAAATGACCAAGAGATAGAAGTCCACCCATGGAATCCAGCAGGTCTCTGCTAGCTGACTTGAAAACCACAGCTTGGTGTAAGTCAGATCTGCTGAATCCTCCTGGGACAGCTGCAGAGATTACTGCTGGGGGTTACCACGTCATGCAGCTGCTTATCCTGGCACCTCCAGTGTGTAATTTAGAGCACAGACCCTAGGCTCCATTGGACTATGAACCCCACACCTGACAGATAAATGCATGGCCCGTTTTGCCTTTGTGATATGCAGGCAGTGACCTCTGCAAAGATTGGATGGGCCAGGAGCAGGGAAAGCATTACTGCTGCTGTTTCAAGCAACATTTGGCAGGCAGACTCATTTACTGCAGCTCAAAGAATCACTCACATAGAATGACACAGATTACAAATGACAGGTAGAAAAATTCTTTTTAGAAGAAAAGAAACTTATTTAGCTAATTTTTTTAACAAAAATAACTTTCAGGAATTTTCCTTCACTTAAAGCACGTATTTGCTGCAGCATATTTGAAATATTTTCTTTTTCTTTTGATGTTTTCAGTTTACCTGAAATATTTTGCAGCTATATTATTACAATATATATCACCAGTTTCTATAGTTCAGATCTTTGCTACTTCATTACAAACTTTAGAGAACATGAAAATAAAACCTAGGTTTATTTAAAGTTGATTTGCTGCTGCCTCATTATACAGAAACTCATTTTTTGATAATAATGATATGTCAGCAGCTTGATTTACTAATCATATTCAGTATCTAGGACAGGAAGGGGTGTGTGAGCACATATGTGCACGTATATTTGTTTCAAATTTTGAATTTTATCCAAGTTAGCATTGATTAGCAACTAAATTTTCAACAGTACTTGTAAGGAATAATTTGGCTGAATCATTAAATACAACATGGTACCTTTACAAATAGAAATCTACAGCTCTGTCTAGAAAGCAAGATAATGATATTATATCCTACTTTCAAATCTAATAGTATTGATGGAATAAATTACTTATTTCCATGAATAAATAAGTACGGTCAGATAACAGAAATAATAAAACTCTGCAACCCATTAATCATGCAAACTACACTGTATAATCAAAATAATTTGCAAAATGCAGACTGAAACCCATTTGTTTAACAAGTTGTTTAGCCAGTCCATCCAAACTCAGAGTCACTGCCAAAAGATTCTGGGTCTGTAACAAATATAATTTACAGCAAATGTTCACACTGCTACACTCAGAAAAATAAGATATCAATCATTTCATTTCTATGAATCAGTTTCACTTCAAATCTATCTTAGCAACAACCAGAATTTGCCCGAATAACTGGCCCAGTCTGGGCATGCTGGTTAGCAGGAATACCCACACATCACCCTGGCACCAGAGCCTTCACTGCTGCAGCCTGAGATGGCAAAAGCCACTGCCTGAGCTGCCCATCTCCACATACTTGGGTTTGGACAGTCTGGGGATGGAAAGCTTCAGCCTGTACAGTTTGCTCTGTTCCAGTCCCAGTGCACATCATGAATGGCTGAGGAGATTCAGTCTCCAGTGAGGACAGCTTTCCTTAGAAAAGCCATCTTAGCAATTCCAGGGAGAACCTGCTCCTTTGGTGCAGCCACACCTTGGAGAAAATTCCCCGGGTATTCTGTTAAACCATGGACATACTAATTTCTTTTCCTCTACTGACCTCTTCTGAAATGTGGCTGAATTTTTTCGGTGTTACATCTGCACAGTTTGTCCTACTAATTGAAAGACTAGATGTGACTTATCTCCCTGAAGACTGCCTGCAGTCAGCAAGCAGGAACAAACTTCAGTCGTTTCTGATTGGCTACATTTCAAAATCATGTCCCAGATGTACCTGGGCTGTGTTTTCCATGTGCCACTCATTCCTTTTAAGCTGACATTTTCATTTAGTTATCTCTGATCGGCTGAGACAGGCCAGGAGATCCAGGTGCACTTGTGCCTGATGTGTCCCCCCCAGAGAGCCAAGGTACAAGGGAAGCTCCTACTTACCCCCAAGTCAATCCATACAGCAAAGAAATTACAGGTTTCATGTCAAGTAAGAAGATGGGGAAAAACACTCCTGAGTAAGGACAGATGAACTTATATGAACTATATAATTTCTATTCCTGCAGAAAGTGTCCTGAATTTTCAGGTTGTTACTCACCAGCATCTGTTTCTGGCTCATTGCTTAAAAAAAATTAAGCGACTGAAAACCACTTAGGAAATACTCTCATTAAGAGAAAATTGAGACAAAGAGAAGAATGACCTTCTCCCACATTTGATGATGCCTGGGCCAGGAAAAACATTATTTGAGCTTCAAAATCCAACTGAAAAACAGGAGATCTGAAAATGCCCTGGAACTGAAGGGGACATACATAATTTCAAAACTGTCCCGGTGATCAAAGATGAGGTTGTCACGAGTCACTCTAGCAGATGAGCTTTTCTTCGCAACTCTGAAGACTGACAAACCTACTGGCAATCTTGAACAAGATTTGCAATCCTCTGCAGTTATCTGCAGGAAAATGCAGTACAAAGGGGACACAGACTCTATTATGATATTTTGGAATCAGTATTACACTCATATTTCAGCTGAAGAGAAAAATGGGACTTGATGACAGATGGTAGTGGAGAATTGGCAGGAACAATTAAGAACTGAAGAAGGCATGGGAAATGTATTTTTTGTCAAAATGCTTCTCTGTAATTAAGCAATATGTGTCTCTTGACACAATTTCAGAGCATAGTTATGTTTTAAGACCTGAGAAGGTAAAACGGGCCAAGAAATTCTTGGGTTTTAAGTCAGCTAAACTTGAAAAAGATCCAGTAGATCTTTGTTAACATAGCAGGTTTTGCCTGGTGAATTCCAGGAAACTGAAAATACACAGCAAAACATTTTTAGCTGGGGAAAATATAATCAGTAACTTCTTCTCCCTTACCCCACTTCATCATAAGACCTGATGCTTCCACAATATCTGTGAAATTTATAGGATTTTAATACATGTTTTTGCCAGGTAAACACATGTTTCAAATCATGGATCTTTTCTGCAAGGATATTTCTGGTAGATTATACAACCAGCAAAAGCAAGGTGAAAATGTTTAGTGAGAACTTGAGCGTTCTTCCTTTTTCAATAACTAACCCTGGCAAGCATATTTGATGCTGAGTTCAATTCTGAATGATGTGAATTCACACTTCACATCTTCTCTGAAAATTACTCACCGCTGACAATGGAGGAAGCTGAAGTGCGGTTTCAGCTGAAAGTCTGGTGACAGAAAACAGGGCAGGCCCATTTCAGGGGCAGGTTTTACGCTGATGTTCTTGAAGATGGTTTGTTTTGTCCTTGGCTTTGCACCCATTTTAATTTTGCTCAGCAAAATGACCAGACATGTAATTCAGACTTCAACTATGTCCTAATAGGGACCATCAGCACGGATGCTAATTGGTGTCAGATGTGATTAGACCACTGCTCTGCAGGAAGACTACTGATCTGTTTTCCTCTGCTTCTTTACTGCTAAGAATTCAACCCCAGGTGACTCACTACCCTCACCTGAAATAGGATTCAAAGGACTAAAGTCATTAGAGCTTATCATCAAACCTTCCATTCCATCAGCTAAGGCTTTGTTTCTAAGATAAGGCTACATATTGTTTTTATCATTTAGAAGTGACAGAAAATGTAGGCATCTTTTCCTGTAATTTTATGGTCAACTGCAATAGAGAATTTTTATAGAAAACAATACAGAATTGTGATGCATTGTTGATTATACAATAGCAGAACATCGATCCAAACATTCTCCCTTTTGTAAGTCCAGCAAAACAGAAACACTCCTATTTTGCAGTGGTGACTGCTTTTGTATTGCTTTTCTTTCCAAAGCACGTACATAAATAAATAAGATACATCTCTCCTCATGCCCAGCATTTAAAAGTGTATACAGGAATTGTGGGCTACAGAGCACTGCAGGTGAGTATTTCAATGCTTAAGACAACCTTCTCCTCTCCTGCTTCCCTCACCTTTTCATGATTCAGCTGACACCCACAGAAACCAGAAGCCTCTTATAAAATGTGCTCTACATGATATCCAAAGAACAATGCACACAGCCTTGAGACTGACAACTCAGAATTCAGCAGATAATAGCTGAAAACCTCTGTTGACTTGATCTTGTTTTTTTCTGAGAAAACTGTATCCAAAAATAAAATCAGATTTGTTCCAAGAAGCCTAGACTCAAGATTTGTCCCAGAAGGCAAATGTGGAGCTTGGGTTGATCCATAATTCCATAAAACAGGAGAGCTGGGAGGTAAAGAAGAAGGTCCTCTTTCAGATGGGAAATGTAAAGAAACCATGAAATGAAGAATGGAGAAATATCTAAATAATGGGATGCAAGAAAGGTGGCAGAGATTGTTTGAGAAAGCAAAAAACCTGGAGATAAAGGAATGAATCCCAGAGCAAAAGGCTTGAGAGTAAAAGGAAACTCAGTAGGGTATTGTGGGGAGGTGGAACACAGCCCAGGAGGGGCTGGATTATTTTTAAAATAATTCAGAGTCAAGTCAGACCTAATCACCCTGTACTTGTGTTGTACTGTACTCTGCTTCATAGCCCATTTGATGAGTTCGCTTTGATTTCTATTCAAGGCAAACCAGTGATTGAATCTGGCACAGACAGACACAAAGTGGGTGAGGGGTGCAGGAGAGAAGCTGTTTTGTTCTCCGTCCATTATGCTGTGTTTACTGGGCCTGAGACTTTAAACAAAACTTTAAAATATATTTCTAACTTGGCAAATGTGAACATTAAAACAGTGAAGACATAACCACAGCTCAGAGAAATGGATGAGGAGGTTACATTTTCGTTTTTTCTTCTCTCAGAACTACTTTTGCATTTGACAGAGAGGAATGGTGAGGATAAAGGCAGCAGTGAATGGGACTTAACATTGCCATAACATTAAATGTCCCATTGGCTGTTAAACAATTTTGGGATCTCTTTGTGCAGGAAAAGGTCTCAGTGTAAATTCCTCAACAGAAATCCCTCAATATTATATATTTCATCAAGTTTGAATTCAAGGGCAGTCTAAAGGCTGCTGTCTGCACTCATGATGTTTGCAACAAAAATGCCTGCTGGCCACTGGGACGTGCCCAGGTCAATGAAAAATAGCCAGTACAGTAAAGTGAAACAGTGAGCCCAATTCTCAAATGGACCATAAGGTTTCTGAGCCCTTAGGCCTGGTTTCAAACCCTTAATGTCAGCCAAGCCCCACCTCCTGACTTCAATAACTGCTGGCCCATGCTGATCATAAGCACAGGCACTAATGAGGAGTGTCAGAGGGGCTTTCAGCCACTGCTCACCTGCTCTGCTCCCACAGCATCCCATGCAGCATCTTCTGGCAGCTCTAGACGATAGTGCTTGAGGGGACTTGCAAGTTTGACAAAAAAGTTGGTGAAATTGATTGGTATTTAGAGTTTAGTGGTCTCTGATGAGTATTCCTGTGCTTCCCTGACTGATTTTGATGAAGTGCTTTTATTTGTCTTTCTACCGAGAGACTGCAGATGAATTTGCAATAGAGCAGCATGGCTCCTGTTTAGCTTTGTCAGGCACCACTTAGCCGTGTTATAATTTATTTTCCAGGAAAAAATATTTCTCATGAGAGCTTCAGGCTAACACAGTTATAAAGCACCTGGCTACCGTTCAGCTTCGTGTCTGAAAGCAGTTTCATTTCCATGCATAAACAGAAAAATACCAAAGTGCTGAGGAGGAAGAACCAGAAGCTGCTCCAGGTACATGTGCTGTAGGTACTCGGGTCTTCTTTGGAGTGGCATTTAATTAAATCAGAACCACAGTTAGCAGTGTCAAGGCTGAAACAGACACTGCTGTCACTGGTGGTGATGCCACAGCAGGCTCTGGGCAGGGTTATTCGTTTAACAAAGCAGCCTCTCTGCTCATTGCTAGCTTGGGAACTGACTGTTCTAAATGTTTGAATAGATTTAGACCTGTATTTAACTTTGACATACCGTGTAATAGAGCAACCTTTCCCTTGCTTCAGCTTTATTTGGTGAGAGCCCCTTTTATTCAGAGTGCAAAGATTGTGGTGTTTGTTGGGGCAGTTTTGCTCCTATTTTCTCTGAATTATAGTGATTAGTGAGCAGTTTGAAAGCACAGAGCTCAAAGATCTCTGCTTTGATCACTTGTTGTTCAAGAAGAGGCCCAAGTCTGGTTACAGGATGAATGTAAATATCATTCAGTTTCACCACACCAACAGAGACTGTTGCACTTTATTCCCTGTGTTTTCTTCATACTCTTTATCTTATTAGAATGCAGGGAAAGAAATGTAGTGACATACATATAATTAAGACAAAGTCTTTCTAGAGCCTGCCACTAATCATAAAATGGGATTTCTAGCGTGATTTATAATTAAAAGAGCATTTCTGTTTGTCTTGCTTAAATCTTGCTTTTCTAAGAAAGAGATGTGAAGATCCAATGAGAAATGGAGCCTGTTTATAGGGGACTGCTCTCATTGCCAGTTTAATCAGCTGTGATGTTTCATTAGCAGTGACTTAACCAGAGCAGACAATGCTTATCACAGCCCCTTGCCCTATAATC
Source organism: Acrocephalus scirpaceus scirpaceus (assembly GCA_910950805.1). Lineage (NCBI taxonomy): Eukaryota > Metazoa > Chordata > Aves > Passeriformes > Sylviidae > Acrocephalus > Acrocephalus scirpaceus. Next base: position 5,779,402 of record OU383785.1, read on the forward strand.
ATTGCACATTACTGCTGTCGTGTGGGGTTTTATCAATTGTTCACTGAGTGCTCTGCAATATTGACAATGGGAAACTCCAGGCCCAGGCTTAGATTAAATAATTTACAGCCTCCAAAATGACAACAGGGTAGTTTGGCAAAAAACCCATCAAAATTTTGCAAACTTTGATACAAAGAGGATGAAATGCCAATTCTAAAATCGAATTCAGACAATTCACTTTTCATAGAACATGTTGAGCACTCCCATCCATCTGTACTGAGTAATTACATTTATTCTGTCTTTTATAACTCCCAGGCACTTTCAGGAGTACTACTTCAGCCGACCTAAAATTGCCTATTTATGCACTGATGGCATATTGTGCTTATTGCCACAAACCCTCCACCCTTGTTTTAACTTTAGCCATGGAAAGTTACTGGCAAATGCAGAACTGTGAGACATGAAAAATTTGACTTCCTGATGTGGTGAGTGATACACACACAGATGCTCCAAAAGCTTTTTTTACTGCTGAGGGGAAAGTATAGATTTTAAAAGAGCAATGTTATGGAAATGAATGTGAACTGGTGAGCAGGAGAAGGAGGGATTGTGAGGAGCTGGATGAAGGGAGCTGCATGGAGCTCTGGTTGTGCTGTGAGCAAGAACTGCCAAGGCACTTTGCTGCCCTCGTGCTCCGAGCACACAGGGGACACTGGAGGGAAGAGAACAGGGCTGGACTGGAAATCCTGCTTCCCAACAAACTTTTGATGAAATCTAAAGCAGATTTCTCTAGCTCTGTGAGACTCGGTTATTCCTCTGCCAAATGACAATAATAGCACTTCTTTATCTCCAGGAATAAGCAGTTGAAAGGCTAGAAAGCAGTCAGACATCATCACCAGGACAGGGTAACTGTAGCAGTGTAACACAAGGAAATGTTTCTATTTTTTTCAAGTAAATTCAAATCAAACTGGAAAAAGCATTTGACATCTCTGGGATTAAAATAGAAATGGAAAGAGGATATTTGGGCATATTTTCCCCTCAGAAAATAGGATTGATATCATTTTGTTCTGACTTTATAATTCCCATAGCTTATTATAATGTAGCTGTCCTCTTTGATTTGTGTATTGGAACATACAGCACAACATACAGTGCATATATTTGTAGAAATAGGCTTATTATTGTAACAACTCGAGGGAATCTTCTGAATTAAGGGAAAACATTTACATTGGAACAAATTACATTTTACCAAAAAACCTAATTGTTACACTGAGAGCTGTATACAGTTGTAATTGCACTGTCCTAATTACACACGTTGCATTATTTAAAAAGAGGAGCATTGTTTATTTGCAGTACCCACTGCTTATTTACAGTTGCATATTTGAACAAGGAGCAAGGAGTTATTCCTACAAAGCAGCAGAGAGATTGTTATCTGCACAAAAACACAAAATTAATTCAGTAGAGGAAATCTACTCTCAAACAGAGCAAGAGAGAAATTCCTCCTGAGGCAAGACATTCTACAATTGTTTCTAAATTTCTGTATAATTAACAAAGCACTTACCATCTGCAGTGATTGACCTGTCAGATCTGCTCCTCTGAGATAATTTCAGTGACATTTAAAAAAAAAATAGTGTGAATTAAAAAAAAGGGACATATTCAATTTGTAGGGAATGGTGTTATCCTCAAAACAGAAATTGCAAACACTAAAGATGGCATTGGTTTGCAATGCCTGCTGAATAACCCCAGTAACCCTGATGAGAACAGTTCAGCTCAGGTTTTGGTGGGATATCCTTTGTTGGATATCATAACAATGACCCTATTTCCTCTCCTATTTTTAATTGTGCAAATGCCTCTCTAAAACATGAAAAGGTAACTCAGAAAATTCACTTATTTAGACAAATACACTAAACAATGTTTATGCTCCATATTAAATGGAATTATTCCATATTTTAAAAAGGATGATTTTGTCTTGCTTTGCACCTTGGTTGCACACTTACTTTGACACAACTAATTCATGTATGAAGTTGACAATATGCTGCCAAGCAGCAGTGACCAACCTCCTTTTTACCCCAAGAGTGTGAATACCTGAGTACATTGAAATCCAGCCCAGGACTGCTGTGTTTATAGAGGGAAAACATTCTGTCTTTTCTCTATAATTTTTAATTAAACCCAATAAATCAGCATAATTTTGTGGATTATCTCCAGCTCCTCAACTATTCTCCTTTCTCTTTCTGTCACCTTAAGTATTGATAGATGCTGCAAAAATGCTTCTCCATTAACAGCCTGTAATTTTTCTTCCTCCACAGACCTGAATTTCTTGCAAATGTTATTTAGAGACATGTAAAATACAATTTTATCCAAACCAATACACACTTTTCTCCCACCAGGTTTCACAAGTGATCTTTTTAAAAGCAGCACAGAAAAAGAGATGGATGTTGTGTGGCATGAGAGATGAATGCATCTTCAGTTCTAAGGAACAGCTATTGAAGTTTCAGATTGGTAACGATCACAGTCAAAATGATATTTTAATCTTGGTACACAGTAGGGAATAGACAGTTACTGCACAGTTCACTAGAATTTTACCCCCCTTTGACACATGAAAGAGCAAGTAGTCTGACTTTTCATCTTATTTCAGAAGAGATCCCCTTCTGGAGGTGGTCTAGTCAAGTCCAGCCAGTGCTCCTAATACAGAAACTTTCAGTTCTACAGTAAACGCGACTGATCTTTTTTCTTTGATTTTAGTTCATTGCCACAAAATCAAGATGAATTTGTTGAAGCGTAAGGTTAAAAAACTGCATAAATGAGAACTCCTACAGTAACAGTTGTTTGTAAATTATTGATCAAGGAATTTTTTTACAATATGAATTGTAAAAGGACCATCAAACTTTCCTAAAGTACCTTTGACAACAAATAAAAAGTTTAATCTTTTTTTCTTCATTTCAGAGAGATTTTTGTAGACTTTTTCCCCAATCCATATTGCTAGATGCACCTTGCTATTTCCTCTTGATTCAGTAACAAGGAAGAGAAAGAGAAAAGGATATTTCTGATTTTCCTGTGATCCCAGTTCTTCAAAAATGTGTGGTTTGGGTCGGTGGTATATTCGTTACAATGGAATAGTGGTAGGTAAAGAGAAAGCGTTGAGTGCAATTTCTTCTTGTTTGCAGGTAATGGGTAATGGAGGAAAAAATGAGAATAAACTCATAGAGCCTTTCAGCAAACAAAAGAGAACTGGCACATATTGGGGACTTCCTTAGTATGTGGATAATATTTTTTAAAAGGCATACATAAAGAAAGAAGAAGAAATATTCTGTATGTAGCTGTCCCATGAAGCCTTTCAGGGAAGGTGCAGCTGTGGCAATAGAGCTCTAACTTGCTGAGATCCCCAAGAAAGCCACCAGGTCCATTGGGACTTGCACTAACCAAGGAGAGGTCCCTTGAGGAACAGAAGGTAAGCATGGTGCAATCAAGAATACAAAGTACAACATGCCATCAGGAAAAGCCATGACTGAGTCCTAGGGAACTGCACATCAGATGCATTAGAGGACCCATAAAACTGAGGTTATTAATCTTATACTGCATAATTGTTCTGTTCCTACACAGACACCTCAGATCAGTGAATTGAACCAACTGGAGGCCTGTGATTTTACCAGGACCCACAGACCTTCAGAGACTGCTGCAGTCTGTCCCCAAGAAAGAGCTCCTTAACTACTGAGTGTCCAAAGAAGAGAATAGTCTAAAACACCCCATAATTGTGAGAACTTGTACAGAAGAAAAAAATCCAGAACATGAGAATACTCAGCCAAAGGAATCTCTTTGCCTTAGAAGAGCCTCAACCAGTTGTGACTTCCCGTACTTCTGAACAAGGTCAGTATTCATTTAAAAACCCACCTCAGCAAGCACTTTGCAGACATGCTGTATGTATAAATAAATCTATTTTATATCACACTATGAGTGCTAATCCTACTGCAGAACACAGTAATTACAGCTCACATTGAATTATTACTTTTTATAATTCATTATACTGAGGTATTACCCTGTGACATGTCCAAGCCTAGTGAGCACTTCATTATTTTTAAACAGAAAAATTGAAGGAAACCACTTACATTGGTTGAGCTTTCATTCTAGGTCAGAAGAAAAAGCCACACAATAAACTAGGACTTCTTAGAATCCATCTCCTTTAGTAATCAGCCTTTTACATGCTTGCCAGTAACAATATTAAAAATCCTTTAAACTGTTTATTTATGATACCACACTCTATATGGTACACAGAATAAACCATACTGATGTCCTTATACTACACTACTTCCATAGGGGCATTTTACTTTTAGGATGTGCATGTATGCATACAAATGATTAACATCAATGTAAATGCAGAAAAATTTTGCAAGCTATTAAATACAAGCTATTAAAATTGTCTGTGATTTACCTTTGTTTTTAAGGAAACAATGCCAAAACTCCTGATTTTAGCACAGAAACAGTAAAATATTGCTTGACCTTGTGCACATTATTTTAAATTACAGGACGCACCCTCTGAAAGAAAATGGATTCTTTTCCAAGGGACTGTACAAAAACTACACATTTGTGCTCAGACAGAGAAATATTCTACATGATGACAGCTTTTTTAATTCTCTATTTAAAAAGCTTTTGATGTCACCTTGGAGAGTCCCAGAGTGTGCTTACTAAAGTAAGCCTAAGAAGAGAGTATGACAGCTATGGTTTCTGACATGAAAACATCCCTCACTATAGGCACAATAACATTTTATTTATCTTATTTTGATGAGTATATGCTGGCATGTAAAAGGCTAGAGAAGGCATTAAAAAACTAGCCCCTACGTCATGGGAAAAAAAGGAAGTCTTTCTGTTTGCTTTTTTTTTTTTTGCTTTTGCTTTTCTTGAAGTTTCTCACATATCTTAGCTGGTTTAAATGTTAACAGATGTTCAGCAGACTTGAGCACAGTTAAAAACTCACATATAATTCTCAGCTTAAAAATTCAGGGAAAAAATATATGCTAGCAACTTTCTAAGGGACAAAAATAAATTAAAAAATAATTTTATTTACAAGTTCACATTTAAAAAGGGAAATTTAAACACTTGGATTTTGATATTTTCTCTTTTCTTTCTGGATTTACACATGCTGGGGTAACTTACAGAAGCTTTATAACATTGAAATAATACTCTACTGACATTTGCTGCATGACTACATTAAATGAGTGTTTTGTCTGGCTACTGATGAATCACTATTTCATACCACAAAACACCTGACCTCAGCTTGTAGTATGGGTGGCAATATCAGTTAAAGAGATTAAGGCTTGGCCAACTGGGGAAAAATGCCTGCTGGTTCCTCTCATCCAACTCTGTGAGGGGATGAGAGCATGAAGTAGTTTACACTGCCAATATTAATATCAGTTACCATTAGACACTGAACTTCCCCACTGAAGGATGCACATGGGTATTAATTTCTTAAAAGCTTCTATGGAAGTCCATTCTGTGAGCACAAAATGCTGTTCAGAAAATTTTCCTGCTGGAAGACAGCTTCACCTATATAGATGGATACTTGCAGCAACCTTCCTTTAATTAGACTGTGACTCTGTCCTTTTCTCATTAACAAAACCATAAGCAGAAGTGGAATTTGATATCACAGAACTATTCTAAACCGAACACCAGAAAACATCCCAGAGGAAAATGAGATTACTCTATTATCTCTACAGAGTAATAAGTCTGTGATAGCACTACAGAAGTTGGGAAGCATCCTTCTTTGCCCATTTGCCTCTTATTCTTCTCTCCAATATGAATTCAATAAGTAACTTACCTTTCTTTTCAATCCTTTAATTTCCTGTCTCATTTGTCTTTGCAAATCTTTATATAATAGTAGCTAAGAGAAGTTCTATATTAAATCTATATTGAAAGGGGAGCTTGGTATATTGCAAAAGGGCAAATCTAAAATGATTCCTTGTCCTTCCCTCTGCAGAATTCGATGTCATACCTCTGTTCTGGAGGCCAAAGAACAAATCTGATGTTAAAATATCACTGGCCTTTCTCCAAAATTCTCCCAAGGGATTTTTTTCACCATATCACTCTTTTTAATTTGATCTAGTCTCTCTGCTCCACACTGCCCCACACTCCACTCTAGCTTTTGATTACCAATACAGTCAATAAAATTAGTGCAAAATGTTCCTCTCTCCATACTTCTCCATGTTCCTGATACACACACTATTTTAAAATCAAGTACTGTATGTATTTACCATGGAAACCTCTGAACTCTAGCCTGTTTCTTCCCCTCTCCCACAAAATACAGCATTCTGGTCAGTGTTAAAATATCACTGTAGATAATAGCATTACTGTCTCTGACCTGGAAATCTCGATGTTCAGGAAAAAGGAAATAACAGGTAAAGAGATTCCTGGAATGTTTGTCCAGATTGGTTTTACTTCTACGTATTTGAAGTTCATCAGCAATTGTGATTAAACAAGGTGATAAAGGCACAGTGCAGAGAGCAGGAACACTCCCCATGGTGGCAAACCAAATCACTGCCAGCACAGGTGCTGCTCAGCTCTGGCCTTTTTGGTTTTTTGGGGTTTTTTGTTTGTTGTTTTTTTTTTTTTTTTTTTTTTTTTTTATCAGATTGAAGGCAGTGCCAGCTGTACAGGACTTGGGAAGAACAGAGTAGCCATTCTTTTAGATGTTAATGTGCAAAGGGGTCTCATACTCTTGTAGCATGACAGGCATTAAAATTTTCATTCTCCAAAACTCCTCTGATATGAATGAATTTCATGAAGGTAATTGAAGATCAAGAGTTTAATATCATGGCAAACTACAGAATAGCTAACTTTGTACAGAAGGAGACAAGAGTGGGAGTCAGACTGCCTCTAGGAGAGTTTACTACACTGGTGCAAAAATAGTGAGTTCACATTCTAGATAATAAATTAAAACATATCCTTCCCTCTCCTCTCCTGGCTGAGCAAAGCAAAAAACTTTCCTATCTCAGATAGCTGGAGGTAAAAGGAAGGTGGGGTACCTGGCAGGAGTGAGGGTGGAAGAAGTCACAGCCCTTGCAAAGATGAAGGTTGGGGTCATGGAACCTGGGGCTGTTGGCAGCTGAACAAGACTTGCAACTGAATTCATGAAAAAAAAAATCATTCCTTATAGTTGATTTGTGTATCTGTAATTCACACATAAGCAGATTCTAATTTTAAAAGACTGTAAGGCACCCAATTCTATTGGTATTTTCTCCTCCTAACTGCAGTAATGCACAATGAATTTCTGATTATCCATCTGGGTGAAAAAGGTCAGTTTACCTTTTCATTCTGGAAAATTAGCACAAGAGCATTAATAAATAACATAACCTGAAGCACTATTTCAGGCTATCTGTGTATTTCATAGATTGTATCATCTCAGGACATTTTATGCTAGATTTGCTCTAAACTGCCTTTTCTTTTTGTTCCTGGGTTTTTTTTTTCTCCCATCTTTCTTAGGGGTCTGTAAAATGGTTGCTGACTCCATGTTGACCTGTTTTTCTGTCTCTTCACCATATACTTAGCTCAGTGAGTAGCTTATGAAGTTTACTGAAGTAGATACCATCAAACTTGACAGCAAGACAAAAACTCTGTCTTGTATAAGCAAACAATGGTACCAGTATATGGAGAGCCCAGAAAACAAAAGAATGTAACTACTGCAATTCTGTTATTTACAACTTTGTATTACAGTTTTTATTTCTTTTCCTTCTTAAGATGAATGGAGCTAGGTTATCCCCAGGCTCCTTTAAGGATTTATTTCAGAATATACATCAATACTTCCTCCTACAGCTTCCATTACTTTAGCACCTGAACACCTTACAAGCTTTTACTGTCTGCTCTCACAACACCTCAGATGCAGAAAATTTTCATGATATTAATTTACTAAGAGAGAATCAAAGCACAGAGATTTTTAGGTATCTGACATCCAGAGTGAAATCCAAACCTTTTCCTCTGCTCTTTTTAAAGTGCTTGGTATCATTGAGCAGCTCCTCAAAATGAGATTCAGGACAATCTGAACACCAAGAAAGAAGTCACCCACAGACAGACTGGGAAAAAATGAGAACAGCCTGCTCCAAAATGCTTGGTAAACCTCTACTTGTGTTCTGAAGCTGTCACCACCACATTACTGTGTATTCAGAAAGTGTTACTCCAAGCCCTGTTTAGAAGAGAGGAACTCCTACAGCTGAGCGTGGATCTGCCTTATGCCTACAGGCATCCCTCCCCTTGTTTCTATAGAAAACCCACCCACAAGAAAGGAAACCCTGGTGCAGTTCCTTGCTCCGCCTGAAGGGATTCAAAATTCCCATTTTTCTCCTCATAGAAAAGGGAGTGCCACAATCATGAAAATGCAGCATAGGTTGGGAGGGGAAGCCTGGTGTATTTCCTCAGACTTCAAAGAGCTGAAGAAAGAATTTCAGGTCCAGTGATCTGGGCAGAGCGAGGGAATGTGATTTATGTTTCAGACAGTGAAAACATTGTCTAGTTTTACCTGGATTTTCCTCTTTGTGTCACCTGTACACTAGAGCAAGTCTAGATGTCACATTTTTTCCAGCAGCAGGACTGTCTAAAATAATTCAAGGATATTGAAATGCAGAGTCCTGAGGTAGGAGATTTCCGAAACAAATTCAATATACGCCTGTACAGTTGGGAGTTTCTAGCATAAAAACAAGGAATTAGAGCCAAAAATAATTTTGTTGTCTCATTCTAAGGCAGAAGCGTTAATTTCTTTAGAACAATAACACATAACCTGCCTATAAGTTTGTGATGAAATGTCAGCATCTTTTTATACCTATTGCTGGAGGAGAAGCTGCTATAACAAACTTTTACTAGCTTTTATCTTTTCTATTACAGTCTATTGAATATTAATAAATTACCATCTGCCAGTTTTTGCAGGAGCAGCTGAAACACTGTCTGCATTAAAATTGAAAATAACTCCCTCCCTCTTCACAAACTTCAAGAGAATATGAATTTTAAAATAATGACGACTGCCTGTACTATTTCGTGGTGTTTCCCTTTAACAAACAATATTAAGATTTATATGATACAGTCAGCTTTGCGATTGATAATTAATTGTCACTTAATTACACACTTTAATAATATTTATTCTGAAGTTATAACAACTCTGCCTTATAAAATGACCCTGAATCACTTTAATTTATTAATTCACTTAATTAAAATACTTAATCTTGAAAAGAGCTTTCAGGCTGTTTAAATAAAGGTAAACAAATCTTCAAATTTAATCAACACTTTATTTTCCCTTTGATATATGTAATTAATTTTCACTCAACTCAATAAATAAACCTCATGTAAGGTTGTTCATGTGACAACAGAAAATGGCTTGCTGTCAGCTTAATCTTCCTTAACACTGTAAAGCATTTTTAGTTATGCTGACAGGCCTGCTGAAAACCTTTTGCTGGAAAGCAATAAATATTAGCATTTTTCCCACTGGCACTGCAGGAAAAAACATTTATTTGTAAATGATGATTATTAATCAACATTTTTGTACAAGCGATCAGAAAACCTCCCAGGCTAAAGCAAACTTGATGGAAACAAAACCTCTATTTGGAATCAGATTTAACTAAAGCACACTTTCTCCTTAAAGAATAGAATTTTTTGTTTTCTTCTGTTACTGGTTCTTGGTAAAAGGGTTCTTCTGTGTGCCAAGGATTGTACTTTCTATCCTTCATGAAAGTTTTGAGACAAACTCTAGGACTTAATTACAGAGCTCACAGCACTGTCAAGATTTCACATGTTTAAAGTTACGACTGCAATTAGCTCCACCTAAATCAATGACAGTCAAATGAACCACTGCACGAGATGTCAGTGCCACAGTGAAAGCTGTCACTTGTACAGGCATGTGCACAATGTTACAAACCCAAGTTTTACCATTAAATTTAGCACATTTCCTCATATACGTAACACCAATTTCATGCATTTCATTGCAGAAAATGACCCTATATTTTGAAAAGCTGGTTTCTACTGAAAGCAGTTTTGAATTGTTCACCAAAATTCATCTGATGATCTCATTACAGCATATATTTGACTACACCTTTCCCTTACATTTCAGTTTGGTCTGTGCCTTGAACACTGCTACATGAATATTCCTCCTCCCCATTATACCTTAACAAGGACCAGAATGCCGTGTTTTTCCTCAATTTACCATCTCCTTATTGCATAGTTTGAGCTCATAGTTTGAGGTGATGTGATTGCAGTTGTTTCTATCAATTATATTTGAATTAAGAAAGGATTGAAAAATCTGGGCTGAATATTTACAGTGTAAGTCTCCCTCTCCTAGTCCAACTCAACCCTAAAAAGCTCAAGTTAATTAATAACAGATCTAAGGAACTACTGTCATCAAGATGATAATTAGATGGGACTAAATATGAAAAACAGAGGCTTCAGCTGATGATAGAGAGTAGCTTTCTATCGCTCCTCCAAGCTGTTTGTAATAAAGGCATTTGAATCTGGCTGCCATGATTTTTAACAAAATTGCAAATCATGAAGGTCTTCATTGAACTAAAACCAGAATAGAACTCCTGTATGAGCACTGTCATGAGTTTTCCAGCTGCTTCTAGCAATCCAGAGAGCAGAAATAAAGCAAAGACTTTCACATTTTTGAAGTGGAAGAATTTGCAAGACTTTTTTCCCAGTTTTTGGGTGTGTGCAGCAACAAGAAACTACTGCTAATGAGAAAGTGGACCTCCATTTTTGATGCAGTATTTTCAGCTGCCAACCAGAGTTTGGACTGAATTCTTAATAAAGTCTTCAGAGGATCTGTTCTTTAGCTATATTATTATCCTACCTCTTGTTTTCATCCTGAACAAATTCTTTAAAATACATCTGGGAAGGCTTCACTTTGTTTAAGGTTTTGTTGGTTTTGTCGGTGCAAACACACCCCTTGTTTAGGAAACAGCTAAATAAAATCATTTCACACGATGAATAAAAGCAGTCAATTTTTGCAAACATTTTTTGAGAAACACAGAATGTGCTGATTGTCATCGTGGTTACCCTCCAAGGGATTTCAGGCAGTACAAATGAATTCTTCAGCTTAAGGAGTGAGCGCTGTACCTACTGTACAGGAAGACCAGCTGGTGGCATCTCTGCTAGCAACTGTGGGGAGAGTCTGCATGCTCAAGCTGTTTAATGGAGTGGATTGCAAATTGCAATCAGAATAATTATATATCTATTTAAAACAACTTTCCCTGCAATGTAATAATAATAATAAAAAAAAACCCTGTTCAAAAATAGCCTGAAGAGGTTTGGGTGTCTATGACAAATTTCAGTGCTCAAGCACCATCAGAGACAGCTGGCTTCCAGCTGCCCTTCCACAAGGGCACGTCTCCTCCTCCCATCCAGCCTTTCAAGGTCATCTGGATGCTTATTCTTCGTGCTAAGAGACATTTCACAACTCTGCAGACATTTAGTAGGTTCCTAAACAGTTCTTTAAATCCAGTCCTGTGGGATTGAACTCCTCCCTGGAGTGCAATGGCTGAAAACTGTTTTTGCAGGTGGATTTATTCTTTTCCTGCTCTGATTTAAAAGGGTGCACAACCTCAATCCCAAAGGGTAGTCCAGCAGCCTTATTACACAGCCACACTTCAGCCATAAACAAGTTGCTTTATTTCTTGTGTTGAAGCTTACACAGGCTGCAGTGCTGCTTGTTACCTTCAGCAGTGACAGACCAGCTGTGTATCCTAAATTAATCTATTTGTATTAAACATCCATGTTTTCTGCTGCCTGCTGCTGAACTGGGCAAAAATAAAATGTTGTCATGTCAGGAAATGGCGTTAAAACATTAAAAAATATTGATTTAAATAAAAGTTATGCTTTGCAGAACTGGGATCAGTTCTGTAAAGCCTTCATTTTACCTGTAAATGCAACATAAAACTATGCAATGTGTATTGTACATTTTTATAAATAATCACTGTAATTATACAGAATATATGTTGAATAAAAAATATGTCCGGTGTGTGCTTCAAAATTAATATAAACACTATATTTTAAAAAATTAACAGTATTTTCATGGTGAAAATGAAAATACTCATTCTTAGTGAGTATTTAAGTCACTCTCAGCGACTTGAATTATTATTATTATAAAAGAAGTCACTCTTAGCGACTCAGATAGTTTAGCAGGTGGGAAAGATTTGGAATATTTGCAACTGGACCTCCTTATTAATTTCATTCGCTGTCCAGCATCTTCCTCTGAGGAGGGAAAGGCCGGGAGTCAGGGCCTGCAGCACAGCTGGAGAGAAACACAGGGACAGGGAGACAGGGTCAGAGAGGAGTGCAGGGAGCTGGAAAATCCGAGCAAAGGGAAAGCTGAGCCAGGGCTGCAGAGGGAGGGCAGGGGCCGGCTGGCCCCGGGCTGCCGTGGGCAGGGCAGAGGGACAGCAGGACACGGCGGGCACAGTCCTGGGCACCTGGGGCCAGCCCAGGCCGAACAGCCCCTGCAGGGCCCTTTGCAGCCATCAGGGCTCAGGGCTGTGCTCATTCTGATGCCTTCAGTCTGAGCTTTCATGTATTTCAGGTTCTGTGCTGCCCAGGGGTGCAGCTCTGAGCTCACAGTCAGGGTCACTCAGCTCTCTGCACACAGCAGGGACACAAAACAAATCCTTGTCCTGCTGCACACCAAGGACAACTTTCAGCCCAACAGCACAAACAAGGGTGGCTGAAGGGAGGAACAAGAAGGATGGGAGCTCACAGCCTGGAGCTGGAATTGAACAATTAAACCCCAATATGCAAATGGACCAAAACTTATCAAAGTGTGAGACCTCGTGACTGGTTGTGCATTTTGTGACCATTTTGGGTCCACCTTGGGTGTAGCCCTGGTCAGGCCCTGTCCTGCCCAAGGTGTGCCCTAAAGGCCTTTCAATAAATCCCTACTTTATTCACTGGCTCTGTGCAGTCTCTGTTTCAGGCCAGCCTTCCCAAGGCATCAGTTCCAGCTGCCTATTTGGATGTTCCCAGTCTGATTTGCCTCATCACTGCTGGGATCTTCCTGCTCCCTCATTTAGACAGCAATTAAAGTTTTGGTCTGTTTTCTGGTTTGCTTTTAAAATGTAGCAATGTTCAAGTTGGAAAGGACAAAATTAGGCATCCCTTACTAGGGACCGCCCATCCCATTAAAAACAGAATGGACACAATTTTCTAGGTAGTGAAACACAGAAATTTCACCAGTGTGCTGCAGTTTACAGCAATTCCAGACTGTAAAATGAGCCCCAGCCGAGTCAAATGCCTCGGTGGTGGCTGTGGTGCAACCCCTGACACTGCACATTCACACTTCTGAAACCAGTGTAAGGCTGCTGCTGAGGGCCTGGAACAGCAGAGTTTGCTGAAATGAAGTTCACAAGCAGCTAAGTTCAAACCAGAGGTTAGAAACAAGTCTAATGAATATGCAGGGTCAAAAATTCCTCAGCTCCAAGCTTTTTTTTATATGAGTGGTTTAGGCCAGCTCTCCACAAACTGCTTCCATTGTTATTATTATTAGAGTATCATGGTGCATGCACCAGCCCCAGCAAAGCACTGGTTGTTAGACAATTTGCAAACACAACTGCAATAATTTAATCACTATACAGTAATAATTCTGCTGCAATAGATGCTCTCACTGATGACTGCACTGACAATATGAGAGCCTGTCAGGGGAGTGGCAGTGTCCTGACATCCGGGTGCATCACAAGTGGAGGCACCTTTCTCCCCTCAGCCTGCCCTGCTCACAGCAGCAACTCAGAATGCTCAGATCTAATTGATTCTGGCTGCCAAGTGCTGATACTGCCACGCTAACAACCAGGCTTCTTCTCCACACTGCAGAGATCTTTGATTCTGAACCACACCACAAACCATCAAACAGACCTTCCACAAGCCACTTAAAAACCTGCCTGCCTCAGATCTCAACACTTAGAAAAAACTTTCCTGACTAAGCAAGGGGATACCAGCATATCTTTCACGTCTGTGAGGCATTCACACATTACAAGCCAAATTGTACTCATCAGAGCTGTGTCTACATGAGAGACTGAATCTTTTTCTGAGACAGTGACCATGATTTGAGTACCTAAAATTTATCTGCCAAAAAGAAGAAAGTGTAATTTTCTGAGTGCTAAGTACCTTCAGCACCTTTTCTTGAATGCAACCAGAACCAGGCTGGGGCCTGAACACACTGTGATCATATAAATTAAATGCTTGAAGGGAAGGAATATCCACTGTAAAAAAAAAAAAAAAAAAAGATTCTGTGCCACACTAGACATCCCAAAGCAATGCAGTTCATTTAGTTTTGCAATTCATTACTCAAATAGTCGAACTAGATATTCCTTAGAACAGAGACAGTTCTCCTGTGTGGGAGACACCTCTGCACACAAACCAGCCTGATGTCAAACTTGACCTTTCATCTTCAGCATGAACAGGCAGATTTGAGATATAGTCTACACTCCTGTGTAGGCACAAAGGCACAAGTTCGCTAAAAATTGGTACTCAGGCTTTCCACTGCTTAAGGAAATCTGCCTCTACCAGCAACAGACTGCCTGCCTGTACTGCAGCAGCCCAGAAATGATGGCAGCCAGGACTGGAAACTTCTGTCAGCAAAACTAAGGTTTTCACAGACTGAAAATAGCCTTGGGAGGAGCTCTCAGGAGAATTTCACGTTACCTGCAGTTTATCCAGGCATGATTCAGGTAATAGATTGTCTGTAAAAGTGCTTCAAAATGTGTAGCCTGTAAGGCACTGATGAAACACCAGATCAGTAAGGATGATCTGCTAAGTTCTGTAGTCACAGAAACCAGGAGAGATTTCAGATCTTGAACATGATCCTGAGTACTCTGATGTCCCTGTTATTTAGGTCTGAGACTAATGAAGCAGTGACGGCTCAGTAACATACTATACTATAACACAGCAAAGTACTATAAGGAAATGCAGACTTTTAACTTTCCATTTGCCTAGACATTTTCTTGTCTATATTTGGAAGAAAAAAATCCAGACACAAATCTCTTTCTGCCAATTCCTAGAAGTCATGAGCAATTAAAAAACCTCAGCTCAGCAAATAACCTAAATTTGGGTTTAACACTGATTTACAGGTAGTCCTAGCCTAAGTTAGTTTACTCAAGTACCCAGGCATTTATTGGATCAGGTTCTAAGGAACCTCTTTTATGCAGATGACCACTACTTCCAGCCTCAGGGAAGATTTCTAGATTTCATTTGACCAGTACAAAACCAAGACTGCTTAAAACCATGACTTAAGAAGCCTTGCTTTAGACAGTGCTTCTTCATAGTTGAGAGGGCTTTTGGTTTGGCGTGAGACTCTTGAGTTTAACAATAGCTCACATACGGAATCTCTGTTTCTGTTTTCAAATCACAAAATCAGCAGTAGAATCACAAGGTACTGCATCACCTTCCCTGATTTACTGTATGTGAGTCTAGAATGTGAGCAAGACAATTCCTATGAGACATTCAGCTATGACCAGAGGCAAAAATTCTGGCAATCTAGTGTAAAACATTGCTGCTGTGCGATTCTAGGCTTTGCAGACTTTTCTTGTCAATGGCAGCCTTTTGATTTCGATGTAGTCATTCCTGATTTACCCCAGGGGCAGTAAGACAGAAGCTGGAGACTAGAAGTACATTTTTTTCCTTAGGAGCTCCTGTGTAACTGCCTTGAAGTCAAATGTCCACTGAGATTTTTGATTTTGTAAGATACCTGTTACTGTAAAGAAATCTCTCCCTCCTTTCCCAGGTTCTGACTTTTCTCAAAACAATTAGGTTCGAAAATTAAATAATATGTTTGCTATTTGTAAGTATTAAGGTAAGTACTTTGAAAGGGAGATGTGTTCAAAAAAATAATGTCCAGGTCCATTGCTTAATTTTTTCCTTGCTAGAATTTAATGAATTCTTCATTTGCTTTTATAAACTAAATATTTCCTTTGAGTCCAATTAGCATAGCTGGAAGAAAAAGCAAAGCAAGGCGCTGTTCAGCATGCATCAATGTAATGGAAAAATCAGTTCTTTTATTCTAGCTTTAATAACTGGAGCTTGATTAGAGAGAAAGAAAAAGCTAGGAGAGAGAGGTGGGGGGGATGAGAGGCCTGCCAAATTAGTTCTATAAGAATTCTCAACCTGTCTGCTCTCTGGCTTACTATTCAAATGCTAATTGAGCCTTTTTGTAAACAGAATGGGTAATCATGGAAGACAAAAACAGACACAGAAAACAAATGAAATATCGCACCTTATCCAAACCAGCACAAAATTGCACTGATGAGCTTTAGAAGTCTTAACATTTTGTTTCTTTGGTCTCTTTAAAAAACATAGAAAAAGCATATAATTAATAGAATAATGTAAAATATAACCTAATAAAATAATAAAATAATAAAGAGCAGTTCTTTTTGAACAATGAAACCAGTCATGTTATAATTAGATAAGAGGATTTATACTCTCAGCTATAAACATGAAAGTGGACCATGAGACCGGATAAAGGCAAGGTTTTAATTCTTAAAAATTAATTACATGGCATTATTATTATCAGTACACAGGATGCATTAATTATACAATTAATAATAAGATGAAAGGCACATTTTTTTGCAACTTGAAATCACTTGGGGACATTTGGTTTTATAGAAGAATTGTCCTTCAGGCATTTCTATAATCTTGTTACTATGCAAAGTCAAGCCCTTAAACCTGCTAGTGGAAGTAGTGGATGGAATTAATCTCTCTTAATTTAGACTTTGTACTTACACATACTGCTGCAAATTTTAGATACCCCCCGTAATTGGGGTCTAAGGTGTAGCAGATTTATTACAACTTCTCCTGGTAAAACAAACAAAGACTGATGTTACTAGAAGCGGAGTACATCCAATATGCAATCAGGTAAAGGTGGCTTCTTAGACAATGTCTTGCACAAAGCCACTGATAATGTCAACATTGCACTCAGATTTCCCTGTGAAGTTTTGCACTTCTGCAGAGAGGCAGAGCTGGGCTGAACAGAGCAGGAATGCATTCACAGTAGCAGAGGTACCAGCCCTCCACCTGTGTTCAATCTCACAGACCTGAGCACACACCCCCTAATCCCACACTTGGCCTTTTGCTAGTCCCAGCCTAGCTTAGATCACACTCCAGAAACCATATCATGTGCAAGAACATTTGATATATGAAATTTTTTCATACATACACACCACTTGAGAAAGAGGCCCTCCTCCCACCAAGGCAAGGCTTCCCAAAGAACAGCAGGAGAGCAGCAGAGGGCCTGGACACTGCCAGGTGTTCTCAGCTGGGGCAGGGATGGACTCTGCACACGTGTGGGTGCACCAGGCAAGACCTCTTAGATTTTGGCAGCACAGATGCATTGTAATTTGTTTCCTGTTAGATCTCAATGAAGTAAACCACTTACCATACATTTTAATTTTAAGGAATCATTTCACAAATATCACTTATAAGGAAAATGAATGTTCTGCATTAAAGCGTTGATGAATATAATGTTTAGCAGTATCTGATTCAATTAAACTGCCAACATGGGCTCCCACAGGAATTCAAAAGAAGGGTGAATGTCATGAAAACAAAGGTTCATCTTTCAGCTTAAACCTTTGAAAATGAAGAATCTTTAATAATACAGCCTCATGTTACTACCACTAAGTAATTAATCTCAAGAATTACATTGCTTTTCTGTAGCATTTTGGTCTTACTTTTCATTCATATATTGTTGTGAATTATGGCCATCTGGGAGAAATGAACTTCATCTGCTGGTTATTTTGATTTCAGGTGTGTTCACTGTGACACTTCCTCGTGAACAAGCTCACCTTCCTTTCATTTTGATCTTCCTCCTCCATATCCTGTCAGAGTTAGCTCTGTGGCTAAGGTACACCAATCTCATCTGCACCTTTTGTGAGAATGTTCATTTCTGCTGTGCTTTTTAATATAAGCTGTATTTTGATTTGTTATTGTTTTTATCATCATAGTCCCTTGAGACCCAAGGAAGCAGTAAGTACTTCTTTGTCCTCAGTGCTCTTATCCACGAAGAAAACACCTCTATCAACCACACAATCTTCATTGTAGAAGATGAAGGTTTTGCTTATCTTTTTGTTTCATTGAAAGCTATTATTTAATTACATTTCCTGGAATATTAAACAGTATTTCCATACAACAGGGGCATCCATTTAGAATGGAAAAACTTGTCCTTTACTGTAAGCCAGATATGTCAAACTTCCTTCAGAGTAGCTGGTTAAATGTCCAGTGTTTATATAGGAAGTCAAGTAAGACAATAAAAGTTTCATTAAAACCTTTGTCCTTTGTGCCTTGATATAAAAAAAAGCAATCTTCCATTTTCAAAGTAGCTCTATTACTGTTATCATTATATTATAACATTAGAGTAGCACCAAGTAATAACAATTAGTACCAAAAGCTCATCTTAAGTACTGCATAATAAGGAAAAAATGCTTTCACCTGAAAAAGTTTAGACTGTGAAGAAAAAATTCAGCAGATAGATATTATTAAAAAGCAGCAAAGCAAAATTCTAAGAGATCCAATCTCTGTAGTCAAAGATATGAAGGTACATGGCCACAGGCAGAACTCAAAGCTCATGGCTGAAGCCTACAACACCTGAGACTCCCTGCACTTTTACTATAAGCCCATATAAAAGTGGGAAAGAAAGGGGACAGAAATAGTATCATTTAAATGGTTGCTTTAAAAAAATCAAACAAACAAAAATGCCCAATTTTAATATTTTCATGCAGCCTGGAGCTCTGGGGATTTTTTTTTTTTCCCCAGCCTGTTGACAGACCCTCTTGCAAAATTGGGAATCCCATAATATTATTCCTCGTGTCTCTATGACCTCATGGCTACCTACTGTGGACCTGTTTTGAGTGGCTGGGTAATGCTGCAATTCTCGATAACCTGTGCTGAAGGAAGGCATTGCTCAGAACTTTGCTCAGAACACAGCCCCTGTCTTTCCCAGAAACTGACTTTTCAAATACAAAGAGCTCCAAGCTGCTGTGGTTTGTTCTGTTTTCCCTTCACTCTCCATCCAATTTGCTAACAGACAGTTGTTTGTGAACACTACATAAGTCAGTCTTTTGAAAACTAGGGTTATCTATTATTTCTGGAAGTCTTCAATGTCAGAGGAAAATAGTTAAAGTACAACATTACAAATTGACCAGAGAATTAAGTGGGAATTTTTTTCTTAGGCTTTTTTCTGTTTTGACTATGACAACATGGTGCAAAGAGTAAAGCTTAAAACCCTGGTTTATGTGTTCATCTTTGTATGTTTTTCTATGTATACACACACTTTGAAATGCATTCATGAATACTTATTGTGATATAATTACAATGGAGAAAAAGATGTTAAATATGAAAATATTTCACCCGAAAAGCATGATAGGTATTGACTTTGGGTCACAGAGTATCAATCTCTTCTGTACAGAATACAACACAGCACCTTGTAAAACTGAGTCCAAAGAAACAGATTATTTTAACTATTTCTTTCTTCTGAAAATCTGTCTGGGTACTTTGTTTCTAAAAGCTCAAGTTTATTTTGTGTTAGTTTTCTTCATCTGTTGTCAGAAACAAATATTGAAATACAGTCAGTACAACATATTAGCCTTACCTAGTAGTGCTATTTAGCATTTTTATTGAATAAGCTCACACGGAAAAAAATTCATCAATATCATGCAGCTTTCTGATGTAAGCCAGGTAGGGCTAAAAGGATTTTTACCATTTCTCTGTACCACAAAAGGAAGTTATAGGCAGACCACTTAGGCATGTTGCAATTAAATGAGTTTTAAGGTTGAAAGTAGTCCTCACACTATGGTCTGTATATATTATCTGTTTCAGTATCTGAGGGGGGGAAGAAAAATGCATCTGCCAGCTGACATTTCACTGATGACATCACAGAGCATATTTCTGGTGCTTATGTGTAAAATATCGGATTTAGTTCACAGGAATTTAGTTGGAATAGATTCCTAGGCTTTATGAAGTTTGTGTGAAATGCCTATTCTGTTCAAAAGATGTTGATTTAAATCCCCACCTCAAAACAAGCCTACAATGGCAAACTGGACTTTGCTTTTGGACACAGGCAAAGCTGTAAGTCTGAGCTGTCTCACTGGGACATTGCACCAGGATAATTTTTTCTCACTCTCCTTCAGTCTTCAAAATAAAACCCAGTAATTCTTTACTGCAGATGACAAGCACCTTCCCAGCATTCTCACACACTGGGCTTTGGAATGCTGCCCCACCTTGCCCCACAGGGGTTCAGGCAGAGGGAGATGAAAAGCAGCACACACAAGGCAGGGACAGGTCTGGGTGCACCCAGGCTGACACCAGCCTGCATTTTCACACAGCTTTGAGAGTTTTAGATTCAAGGTTTGTGGTCGCTCACAGGTGGCTTCGCTGTGAATTTACTGAGCCACCAGATACAAATGAAATATTTCTAAACCTCAGTAAATCTTGGAATTGGTTTGAGTCCTCAGGAGAAAGCTTCTGTGAAAAGCTGGCATTTTTCTTTTTCACGAGTTTAATTGGAACCGTTTTGCATGTTACACTAATCACCCCTTAGGGAGAACAAAAGACAAAAACTCTGCCAGCAAAACTCATTCCTTTTTGAGATTTTGATTTGTCAGACATTTGTACTTGTAAGTTACATCACAGTTTTATCCTAGACCAGAAAGACTAATTTGTGAAGTTCATAAAAATTCTGTATTTCAAGCTAAGAACATGACACTGGTATCATTTACAGTAGAATAAACCCAAAAATAGCTTTGCTGAAATCCATAAGGTTATAGCAAAATATGACTGATGGAAGTGTGACATAAATCAAATTTTAAGCTTCTCATGTAAAGCTGAAACAGTCCTGAAATAATTCATCCAAATGCACAAAATTATTTCTCTTCTGACTGTCCTAGAAGACAGGTACTCAGCACAGGTCAGAGCCAAGGAACACTCATTTCTCCTGCCATGCTTCTTTTGAGTTTTGTTCCAACTATTCGTCATTCACTATTTGTTAATCTGCTGTGTGTCACACAATAGAGAAGGCTAATTATGCTCTCAGTAATGAGCATTTGTGTGAATTGTACATGACTAGAGAAATTGTTAGTGCTAAAAGTCAGGAAAGTTTGACTGACTGTGACATGGAAATTGACAGAATTGCAAATGTTCAAAATGGAAAAGAACATAGTGGATATTTTACGCAAAATGTGCTAACAGACAATCTTAGGTAGACAATGAGATCACTGTTCCAGTGTGACAGACCTGACAACAGTAATAGACATTTTCTAAATATTCATTTAGAGAATATTCTCTCCATGTAGATTTTTCATTAAAGAAAGAGGTTAGCAATATAAAATCTAGGTGTCTTGGCTAAACACAAGGTAATTGTGAACAAGGTGTCTGTGACAAGAAATTTGATTCTAAAAGGAATTTCCAGTAAGGTTAAGACAAAATATTCATGGCATAACATCTGAATTACTCCTCACAGTTCTGATCACCTATACCCCAGCAGGAAAAATTCAATCTTAAATAAACTTGGCTTTTATTAGAAAAATAACAAGGGAACACTGCACAAGAGAGAAAGGTAAAATCTCAAAGAAAAGATGATTAGAAGTACAACAGAGAGGATCAGTGCACACAAGCAACAGGAAACAATACCTGATGTGTAAGACCACAAACTGGGCAAGTAACTTAGAATCTTATTAAAGCTAATACAGTCTTGTAATGAGGAATTGAATTCAAACCAGTGAGGAGTAAGGTTCCAAAGCAACGAAATCACCCTCTTTTTGTCTGGACTGGAAATAAAAAAAGGAAAAAATAAAAGGAAAGAAAAAGAAGTAGGAATTTTAAGAGGGGCTTTATTCAAGTCAAAACGAAACAGCAACCACTTTCTCATCTCATGTTTCTTTTTAAGATCAACAGTCATTTCTCAATTTAATATATCTGAATATTATTTAATAAATTTGAGTATTATTTTATTTATAGTTTTTAATTAATATTTCTTCCGTAAGAACTATTTCTTCCTTAAAACTAAAAGCAATTATGTTAGGGCAATGTGGCAGGAAGTGACAGAAGATGGTCCAGAAACAACACTCTCTTTTCTGCTATTTTCTCCTGACTGCTGAAAGAATGTCAAATCACTGACCCTGATCCCAGTATTTGACCAGTATGTTATCCACTGGAGGCAAAAGATTTATTTTCCCCCTGAATTCCCACTTTTTACCTATTTTTCTGGTGTTCTCTGCACAGCCTAATTTGGGGCTCCCATGCAGTAGCAGACAGGTTTCTCCCAAATCATTCCATTTTTCTCAGCTACCACTAGTGAGCCAAATAAGAGTCAGACATCCTCAGCCTCATTCATCCCCCTAGGAAGAGAGGGTTTTATACCTCAATAGTGGGTTTGGGTAAACTCTGACGAGCAGCCTATCTTCTTGTGCTCTTCACAAATTGAAACCTTGTCAGCCAGCACTGAAACATCTCATTTAAACATTTT
Source organism: Acrocephalus scirpaceus scirpaceus (assembly GCA_910950805.1). Lineage (NCBI taxonomy): Eukaryota > Metazoa > Chordata > Aves > Passeriformes > Sylviidae > Acrocephalus > Acrocephalus scirpaceus. The sequence goes on from OU383785.1 coordinate 5,801,825, forward strand.
CTAGTGTCAATAAATGCCTCTGAAGGATTACATAAATACAGCGAGCCCCATCTAGGGTCTGAGTGGGTAGAGAGGAGGCAGCTAATAGTGTGTTAATACTTCTAATATACTTTTCCCATTTAAAACCCAGTAATTCCAGGCTCTCAGCAGAGGTCAGCTTGCTCAGCCTCTCTTCACGGAACAGGCAAAGCTGCAAACCTTTCACACACTTCTCAGGCGGCAAGACAAGGACGGGGAGAGCTGCAGGGAGCTCTCTCTCCTTCTGTGTGCACTTATGTAACAGGGAGCTCAGTGTGCCCCAAGCGGCTGCCGTGACCTAAAGGAGCTTTTAACAGCAGCCTCCTCCGAAAGTTATACATTCATAACCACCGAGAAATCATTCACGGGACCAGTAATTGCTCGCAAAAGAGGCCTGAACAATGCATGAGTCTTCTCTAAAAGCCTCCACTGCCATCCTTGGTGTCAAGGGCTGGCCTTGCACTTACTTTTGTAACAAAAGCGTGTTTTCAGAAGATGGGATTTTCCAGCTAATGCTGTGGGCAACAAAGTTAGTAACAGAATGGGCCCTCCTGCTTATGCAACATGGAAATTGGTTGTAGACAGGCATACCGACCCAAATTCCAGCCACGGCTGTGTTAATGGCCGGGTTTCAGCGTGGATTAAAATGTTATCCCAAATGGTTGTCAGAGGGGATGAAGACAGCTAGGGTCACTCTGGAACCATGCCTGAATCCAGGCGTTGTACTCACTGAGACTGGGATGCAGGAAGGACGTTCTTTTAAAAGTCTGAACATGTACTGTCAGATTGGATCAGGGAAAATGATAAAGCCAGATGAGAGCTGCACAAAAATGACACCACTGTTATGGTACCAAAGTCATATAACACCCTACAGCTGATTCATGTATTTATAGGAGTCACAGAGAAAGCAAGAAGATACCAAATCCTGCCACTCTAGACAAGAACACAGCTCTTCTTTCAATGCTCGTTTTTTTTGTCAAGACTTTGGCACATGGAAAAATGGAGCCTCAGTTTGATCCAGACTTTCATGTCTGTGCTGAAATCCAGGATACTTCCCTTCTAGGAAGGAACAAGAAATAAAAGAAAGGTATTTGGAAATATATTTTAAATTAATAATGTTTCAAATCTCGTCTCTGAAACTTTTTACAAGATGAAATTTATTTAATTTTAAAAACTGAGGCGGAAAAAAAGGTATATTAAATCAATAAAATTATCGCCATATGAGCAATTTCAAGCCCACTTTTGAGCAATCCTATTTTGATGTAAAAAAATTAAGAAGAAAATTAGAAATCTTGGACTAATACTTATTTAAAAGCACTTTTTAGTTCAGCCACTGATCTAGAAGTCAATATTTCCCTCAGCTCTAGGACCTGAAGAGAACTATCTCAAGTATTTGCCCAAAGGACTAAACAAAATCACTTGTATAATTAATGTGATTTTCTAAGAAGAGTAGACTCAATACATTGGAGAATACCAATGTCTCTTAAGACAGGGTTTTTTTTCACAAGCTCATCTTAAGAAGATTCCTCTGTGCTTCTTTCCTATGCATGTGTTCCAAGAAGCACTTAATGAGCTTCACAGAGTTACTAAAGAAAAAAAGAGTCTAACTACTTGCTTTCTAGTTCTCTATTGATTTTCTTATTAATTAACGTATTAATGCTCTGTTTTCTTAAATTTAACTTTAAAGAAAGCAAGAACTTTTCAAATTAAGTAATGAGACAAGAGTGCTAACAGCTTTTTTCACCCTATTAGTTCATATGCGCACTAAAATCTCTGAGGTTTTTAGGAAATAAAATAGGAAAGATAGCAATGACAATGTTTCTGGTTATAAGCTGAAATCCACTTGTCAAGGCAAGCACTTTCATTGCTGGAATTTTTTATCTGAAAGAAATTAAGTCACCCTTTTATTTTTTCTTTTTTATCATACAAATGCTTTAAAGCATATACTCAAACCAATAAATATTTATGGTCTTGTATCGAGCTCCGTGTCCTCCACTGGAACAGTGGCAGTGATCCCAAGGAAGCCACTGGAACCCAGCTGTGTCACCAGGCTCCTGGAGGGAGTTTCCTCTCTCCATGTCTGGCTCTCCTCCACCAATCATCACATATATATTTCACTCTTTGGAGCTTTAACAAAAGCGAAAAGAATGTTTTAATAAGATGGTCATGGCTATTTTTTTTTCTTATTGTTTCTTCAATAATTTACTCTATTTCCTCTATAATTATTTAACCTTGTAATCTTACTTGGAAGAAGAATCCTTGTTTCCAGCCTGAATCCAGCTGCAGAATGCAGTGACCAGGATGTCCCATGATCAGCCAACTTGAGCAGATAACAAAACCTGAACACAGCCATCTCAGCTCCCCTGTGTCTTTGAGATTAAATTATGTGCCCCCATCACCCTTCCAGGCTTAGGACAAATGACATGAAGCAACAGTTCCTTTTAGCAGAACATAGAAGAGAAAAAAGTAACAGAAAAGAGAAACAAGAGAGAATAATCTGTCTAGGCTGGAAGGGAAGATGAGTTTTCAGCTATATGAAGCCCATGCACGAAATCTGTTGGGGCAGGGGGACCAGAAAAGCATTTGGGATCTGGTTTCTTATGCGTGTGAATAACAACCATACGTGAGGAGTCTGGATTAAACACCCAGATTCTGACAAAGAAAATCTTTTAGGTCACCATACAAGCTGTTCAATGCAAAGCTAATGTCTGTTAAAAAATTTGTTTACATTTTACTAAAAATTGATACGTACCTTAAATGTGCTATAGTGCCTTGGTATAGGAAAAGAACAGATGGAGCTTTCTCTAGTCAAACCTCAGCTTGAGAAACACTCAGCTTGTAGAGATGAAGCTTAGTTGGTGGTGCACTTCATGTCCTTCATGTAAAATATTCTGTCACTTTTAATTTTGTACCTTGTTTACTTTCCCTGTTACAAAAGAACTGGGACTTGTTTTTAGCAGCTCTGATTAAGTTTCTATTGATTTTCGAGATAGGAAATGGAACTTTCAGATTTCCCACATGAATTTAAAGCAAGTCAGATATTAACCTCGAGGTAAAACATCTGCCATGACATTCCAAGAATAGACAAGTACTATCTCACTGAAAACAGCATCTGTGCTCAAATCTCAGTGCCTGGGAGTTGGAATTGGAGAACAATGCAGGCAGCTGGACTGTATTTTCACATGTGTAAAACCACACACCAACACACCCACATTTATTGACATTTACATTCACTCAGATATGGATTATCACACACATGAAACACCCCTTAACTGTTAAAGCACTAATGGCTAAAAAGTGCGATAGAGATGGTGTCAGGGGGAACTGAGAAGAATGAGAAAACTGATGCAGAGCTGGAAAAGCTTATTTTTTATACCACTGTCAATGTATCTAACCATATAATGGATATTTATTATTTTTGAGGATCAATGTCCCCTTTCTTATCCTGAAACAACTGCCAATATGTAGGTACATTTTCTAGCTTAAAACTTTCATTATCAAATATATCCTTGATATAGGTATTACTAGACAGTATTTCATAGACTAACAAAATAAATATGTATAACTGTCTGAAACATATGCCTGCATCTACTGAGCTGAAAATTTTTACCTTCAAGTCTGTGGACTGGTTTTACCTGTCATGGTAGTTTTCTTTAAGCTAGTTGTTTGGAGATGTCTGTGATATTGGTGAATATTTTCAAACTAGGCACACTGAGTGTGGTTCTGAAAACAGAGCCCATGCAAAATTAAGGAAAAATTCAGAGGAAAGGAAAAAAAGAGGCAAAAATCATCTTTAGAAATGGAGCTGGAACATTTTAGTTCTTTTCTATGTTGTGAAACAGCCATAACTCTTACAGTTTGCTGGTGTTTAAAATGTGTACCTGTCCAACAGAGCTAGAAGGTGCCACGTATTTTATTTAACAAACAAGTAAAGGGAACAATTTCAGTGGTACTCATGGACTTTTAAGAGTGAATTTTGCCTACTGTCTCATTACTGCAAGAGTGATCCCACTGAGCTTCTCTGACTGGAGACAAATCTGGAACCTGCCTCCAATGCCCTTGGCAAGAGGGAGGAGCCTCTGCAGCTGGTTAGAGCATGATTTAACCACCCAGTCCTATGGAAAACACAGCTGGTCAAGGCAGTCAAGCACCCCTGTAAAGCAGCTTTGATCAACAGAGTACAGCACCTTTGAAATGTATTTAAAAAAAAAAAAAAAAAAAAAAAAAAAAAAAAAAAAAAAAAAAAACCACCAAACCAAACTTTTATTAATGACTTAATCTTTCAGTCCTGAATGTTACTATTAAACCTGTCACCATAAAGATGGCACATTAAAGGGTATTTGAGGGATTTTAGGAAACTCTCTGATCCAAGAAAATCAGTTTCCCAAGGCATGGAAAACATTACAGAGAAGCTGGAAAATATAAAACTATTTTCCTAATTTGCAGGAACCTCACTTATAAACTTAAACACAACCATTGTATACCAGGTACATCATCTTGCAGAAGGTTTTTAAATGGCACTTTTAAAAAGATGAAAAAATATCAGTTCTAAACTGTCATGGTTGTATTAATAACAACTAATCCAGCAGCAAGCCATAGATGACAACAAAGGTCAAAACGTCACGAGCGGATTAAAGTAAAAAAAAATGAAAATAAAGATTGTTTAGCATCTATTATTATTGTTTATAAATGTGGTTTATCACCATAATCTGATTATCAAGTAAAAGTGTAAAATCTTGTGGGATATTTTTACAGTTCCAAGTTGGGCTTTTTTCTCATTTGCTGGAGAGCTGAAACTGTGCTGTCACTTTCCCTGATTCAGGTTGCTCCTGTTCAATACAAGGCCCACTATTTTGTCCCAGATTTTCAGAAAAGGATTAAACTATACTGAAAATCAGACCTCATATCACTGATTAAGCTAAATCTCCTACACTTTTTCATAGCAGACTGCAGATGTTAAAAGGATCATGTGTGATAGAGAGAAAAAATGTATGGGTTGTAGAATACATAATAAAAATACAATAAATACATAGCACCAAGTCCCATGTGGGCACCTGCAAGACAACAAGGTGGATATTTGCATAGGAGCAGTTAACACCACTCTTAATACCGTGTTCTTGAGACTGTGCTTCCCAAGCAACCCAGTGATTAGACCAGATGGCTGAAATGAAGCATTTAATTTTGAAAAGAGATGACAAAATTATTGTGGAGAACTTTCTAATACGTTTCTATTGCTATCAAATTAGTGAGAAAGAAATCTAAACTTGGAACCAAATTTTTCCTTTTCCATATCAACATATTACAAATTTATTTTCTGATTACCTCTTTAAAAATTGCAAAGTACAGGTAGTGAGACCAGAGATCTTCTGAAGCAGCAAAAATATTTTTGGAAAGGAGGTTTCCACCTGGACAGCTGTGTGGGACAGACATTCATTGAAAAGAATTCTACAAGTTTCCATTTATATACCTAACAGAAACCAGTCTTCAGCAATGAGAGTCAGTTATTTGGCATTTCAAAAGACTGGCAACTCCTCTGAATTTGTCAGAAAAAGCAATCAGCCTTTTCCCCTCTGCAATGGAAGACAATCCCTGGAATATAATCTGTGTGCACAGGTGTGTATAGGACATTACCACACCACATACTCACATTCTGCAGGAGATATGTATGTCACAAATTATGTACAGTCACAGGAAATCCACAATCAGGTGTGAAAAACATTAAGGATGAAATCATCACCTGTTCCTTCAGCTGGTTTTTGTTAGCTGTGTGTAGTTCTGCCTATAGGATCACCTTACCACCACCTTTCCCTGGCTGTCATCAAACATTCCCACTGGCTTCACATCCATGCACTGGAAACACAGCAGTGTCCAGAGCAGGCACTTGGGCTTATTTTTTATTGCTGTGGTCCACTGAAACGGAACAAATAAGCCAAAATAAATAAATAAATAAATAAAAACAAAAATTATGCTGGTTTAAATCTTCAGTTGAACTAGACTTAGCCACATTTGAATTGCACATGTGAGCAGCCCATTTATAGTCACTTCTCGTGAGCATTCAGTTTACAGGCACAGATGTTCAGGGAAAATGCATTTTAATCTCAGGATGAGATCATTTAAATATAGCCTTCTGTGAACATTCATACCAGTCAGGGAACGAGAAAAACACCAATCAAATTATATGACTAATCATTTCTAAGTTGTGCACGGATGTATTTGAATTTCAGATGGCAATCTGAGAAAAGGTCCTCAAAGCTTTAAGGAACATTCGAGTAAAGGGCTATGTGTTCATGGGGATTTTAACAATGACAAAAGATTCGCCCATGTTCACACAAATGGCCCAAAAAAGATTATCAGAACAATTTGAAAAAAATTATTTGAGAAAAACTATCCTTAAGGAAGAGTTTTAAGGAATGGACAGCTTTATGGAATCTCTGGTGGGACCAGAATGTGTAATAACGTTTCTATAAAAGCAGATATTCAAACATTAATGAATGAAAATTTACAAAGAAATTACTCAGTTTGAATGAAGATTACGAATTTGATCCACTGGAAATACATCTTCCACAAGCATTCTCCAGGCTTGTGGAGTGATTCAGATGCTTTGATTTTCTAGTCTAATGAATCTCCCCAGCAGTTGACAAGTAACCCTTTCCAGCAAAGAATTATCCTTTTCCAGGCAGCTTCCCTGCTCCCTTGCTCTCAGCAGGCTGAGGTTACAGTGTCTGCAGTCAGAATGGGCTGTTCAGAACTGCTGCCACTTCCTATTTCCCACTGGGAATGCACCAAAACTACTCTGAGACCACTGTCTGCCCCACATACTGGCAGACTTAAATCTGGAGGAAGCACTGGAGTCATTTTAGATAAATGTCAAAAAGAGACAGAAGGCATAAAAGTAAAAAGGAGACAGCAAAACTCTCTTCTATGACACATGACAAATATCTATTTCAAGTGTAAATAAGTTGTAAAATATTTTTAAAAGATCAGCATAAAACGTAAAGTGTATTTTGAAAAACACACATTACAATATAAAATATGGGAGAACAAGCAGAAATGTGTCAATGTGGGAGCTAATTTAGTTGCTTTCTTGGAAGCTCATACGAAGCCACCCGAACAATCCTCAGTTCATTTGCCTTTTCTTTCGTTTCTGTAAATAGGCACAACGTAAATACATGAGGGTATTGCTAAGCCTCAGGTTTGGAAAGGGTTGTGTTGATCTTAGAACTGTTATTTCCAGAAATGGTAAAAGCACTGTTGTTATTTTACCTCAACTTCACGAAGTATCAAAATGTGCCATTATGCAATGTAAATTGTCTTAATTAGACAGACGGTTGATTCTGATCAAAGCTAACTTGAAACAGACTTTCATACACTTCTTCCATCTTCAGACAATTTTTTCAGCGAATATGGTAATATTCCTAGGAATGTATATACATGGAACATATTTCCGTTGTTAATCAAATTTATAGAAGAAAGTACTGATAGATATACTGAGATTTAACTTGTTCAAATTGGCATAACTATTGGCACTATACAAAATTTCCTTCCAAGTCATACTCTGCCTCTAAACTACCTTCCCAACAAATGACTTTGAGTGCTAGGGCCATCTATTCTTGGGACAAAGACTAAATCAGTAGAGATATCAAGCAGCAAGTTAATACAAAGTTACTTTCCAATCTTTTTTTGTTGGTTTAAAAGCTCAAGGTTACTTGATTAATCGATTAGTACTATGTTCTTCCCCACAGAACGAACAAGATGCCCCTACTGAAAAATCAATTAAGTGAAATGAGCATGACACTAAAGGAAGACAAGAACTGTACTCATAATTCCATAAGGAATATTTTAGGCTTGTTTTTCCAAATAGTCCCACCAAGACCAAAATACTAGGTGAAATGAGAAATATCTTTGTGTTGCCTATGGCTCATTTTTGGCATTCACACCCCAGAGATACATAGAGAACCTGAAGCTTCAGAAAAATCTAATGTTATAAAATGTATGAGTTAGAAAAAATAGGCTGGGTTTTTTTGCTTTATTTCTTCCCAGAATGCCTTTATTTAATTTCATGCAAAGGAGGCATAAAATGCTCTGTTCTTAATTAGTTCTTGATACAGCTTATCTGCTTTCATGAGGGTTTGTCAGCACAGCATGAATCAGAATCATTGGAGACCACTACTTTAGCTTGAGTTTATGATGATGATTTGTCTTTAAAAACAGATTGGTTTGAATTTTTGGATCGCAGAGTAATTGCAGACACTATTGACTTCATGTAGCAGGTCAAATTTGATTGGGATGCTCCCTTTTCAAGTGCAGTATTTATCCTTGGGAAGACAAAGCTTCAAATGTATTTAAGACCATAAGTGGCACACATTTGCAGGGTTTTATGTTAGTAACTTTGGAAATTATTTATCAGTTGAAAACCAGAAGTGGCAAAGACAAACTAGGAAAAAAAAAAAACCAAACCAAACCAAATGAGTTTCCACTGCTAAATTATTTTGTGGATTATAGATACTGCTAGCAGCAATCTCAAACTCTCAAAGTGCTGTTTAAAGAAATTATTAACCCTCACTACACCCTTGGGGAGAAGGTAAATATTATCTAAACATGTTAGAGGTGAGGCTGCTGCTGTACTGGCAGGCAGATTGGCTCGAGGGGTGGGGCAGGCAGGGAATGCATGAGGAGAGTATGTGGACACCACAGTGGCCAGTGTGATCCCCCAGGACAGCCCTGCTGCTGGGATCAGCTCTGCAGTGCCCCCAGACCTCTGCACAGGACACTCTGCCAAGGTGCCCTCAGCACTCCCAGCTGAGGCTCAGGACAGGGCTGAGGACCTTCCTGGGGTTATCTTTGCCTGCCTTGGGTGTGCTGTCAGTCTGTCCTTCCTGACCAGAGTCTGAACTGCAAAGCTCCATGCTGCAAAGTACCTGCAGTCCTTCTGAGAAGGGAGGAAGGACGAGTCCCCTCCCTCATGCTCTGACAGCACAGCCTGCCAGCACCTTCATCTCCTTCAGTCCCATCGTCAGCGGGGCACGTCCTGCCTGCTGTGGCACAGGCTAGCAGGATCTGCCTAGGAGCAGAAGAGATTTTGTTTATTAATTGTGTAGCTAATCCAAGCAGAAGGAAGGAAAAACAGTTTTCCATTTATATTTCCCCAGAAATGTTTTGTAAACTTTGAACTTACATAGGGGTTTGGAATGCAGCAGTAATGGGAAAGGCATTTCTCTTGTGAGGGTTGTGGTGCCTTCCCAGGGAATCCTACAGTGCTCTACATTCATGGGCATGATCCTGCAAAAGCTGGCCATGAAGAACTCCCTGCAGCTCCAGGGGGAGCTTTGCTGGAGAAGTTCTGAAGCTTTTAACAATATTAGACTGTAACTAACAGTCCCCTGAGGAATCTGTGAGCACACCAGCCAACATGGAGCACAGCAAACCACTGCTCCTGTAAGATGTATCACAGGCTCTGTTCTCCACAGAGAGCAGAGGGGGAGCTGAGAATGACCCAAACACACACACACAAACACTGCCACACACTCAACCCTGGTAATTCCTGTTCAGTGTAAGCTCTGCCTCCAAGGACTTGTGTCAGTGTGTTCTTTATCAGACTTAACAGGGACATGAAATTCAGGGTGCTGCTAAGTGCCGTTGCTTTTAAAATAAGCAATTGAAGTGTCATCCTAACATTTAAATAGGGTAAAAGTCTATAACAATGTCCAAACTATGGCATAAGCATAAGCACACTTTTACTGCTGTGGACTGTGACCAGTTCGAAACATAGGTCTTCCGCAAAATATTATTTCAACTTTCAATTTAGATATCTTATTTCAGACACCAAAGATTAAATTGCTTTAATGAAAGGTTGACAATTTTGCTCTCTGTTGTCAAGCACAACAGAAAAGGCCAGTGTTATATGGAAAATAGGATGATGAAATTACATATTTTTTATTTATTTATAATATATCCGTGTATGTTATGCAATTAAAGCTTGTATAAACATGAACTTAACTTGCATAAGCGAGTTCTATTATGACGTTTTATATCTTATACTGTGTGATTTTGTAAACCAAATAATATTCTTTAAATTTTATTTATATGCATATGAAATGTAATATAGCCAAATATGCTCTAAATATGAGGAAAAAAAACCTTAGTTTAATTTGCAGGGAATGAAAGAATATTTTGTCTTTTAATTACGAAATACTTCTTAAATTTACTATACTAGAAATCAAATTTGGAATACTAGAAAGTTGGTTTTGTTTTTATTAATAATTCTATCCTTAATAGCATTATTTGTATTTGTGAGGGTTTTTTACTCTCCTTGAACTAAAAAGCAATCAGGTTAATAAAATGCTGACAAGAGAAAAAAAAGTCTTATACAAAAGTTCAAGTCTTCTCCTCCATTTTGCTTCAGAGCTCTCTAAAATTTGTGGAAAAGAAGATGAAGGTAACGTTCTCCTTTTCAGTGTAAGCTTTGCAGCAAGCACAGCCTGCATTCTGCAGTTCAGCCCTGAGCAGAGGCTGCACTGCCCATCCCTCCCCATCAGCGCCCAGCCCTCAGTGCACCCGTCCTGCCCAGCAATCCCATCGGGATGGATCCCCAAATGCTGGCCCTAATCAGTCATGGGCTTGCTGATGATCACATCTTCAGAATACACTCTTAAATGTTTGGGGTTTTTTTCTTCCCGTCTTTGTGAAAGAGCTTTTTACTAGGAGCCATTTGGCAACAAATCCACAAGGTCATCTGTAATAGAAAAGTAATGGACTCATTTGAAAGCTGAAGCCCAAACATTTGCTTGTAAAAAGTATGGCCAATTGTCAACTTTGCAGCTTTGAGATAAGGTATCTATTTTGATAGATTAGTCTCCATATGATACCTTAGCACCTTAAACTGGAGAAAGAGGCATTTCTGTGGGGAAGCTCACACAGGGAACTGGCAGCCCTTGCTCAGGCTCAACCATTTTGCTGGTCAGAGCAGTATTTTCACAACTACTTTCTGCATTGAAGGAACCTGACAGAATTTATAATCTACTGTTTAATTTCTAAAACAAACGCCCATTTCAATGGAATTATTATCTAATAGTAGGAGAATAGCCTACCCTGCTGTGGCATGTTGCTGTGCTGGGAATCATAAAAGAATTACTGTTTTTCAAGGACACAGTGACAGCAACTTTGAAAAATTACACAGATTTCAAATTGATACAGGTTTTGGCTCTTGATTACTGATCAGATTAATTGCCCACTTAGTCCAACTTATATCATACTTTTAACTTTTTAACTACCATAAAGCAACCATATGAATCAAGACACAATTCAGACTATTGTCTGAATGGCTTGTGTTTGTTAATAATATATAGACTGGCTCATGGCATTAGTACTTCATTACAGTTAGCTGTAAGTAATGTTGCATGGACATGGAGTTCTAAGCCCTCTGCTTTAATTTGATCCACACAAGCATGAAAAGTCCCTGCAAATTGCTATACTCATATATAGCTCATGTCACAACCTGTACAAAATACACGTTTTAGTAGAACACAAAAATCTACCTAATAAAGCTAAAGAGCTTTCCAATGACATGAGAGTAGTTAATGGAAGAGTTATCTATCTGTTAAAACAGAGTAATGTTAAAAATAGTTCTTAGTTTCCTCTAGAAAGAGAAAGATAGAGATGCACAGAAGTTACAATTTAGAAAGGATGATTTTTTTAAAAAGCAGAGGAGGAGGGAAAGTTATAGTGTAAGATGGATTTAACTCCTCAGGCTTGATTCTAGACTGCATACATTCACTTCTTCTATGATAAAGGAAGGATTTGGTTATGTGCATTTCTACAATGATTGTGTAAAAGAATGCATCAGTGCATCCAGTGGGAGTTTTTCCATCCACTTCGAGTCAAGATTTCACCAGTTGTCTCTACAACTGGGTACACAGTCTATGTTATGCCTGGCTTTTCTGGGCAAAAAATATTTGAAATATTTCATTCATGGTCTGCCAGCTTGTCACATGTCTGCCACAGATGTAGGAAACATATATGATTTACATTTAGATTGTGTAAGTACTGTTACTGGCAAACTCTGACTGCAGAATGAAATGTAGGAAGACAATTATGATACCTTCTATTTTCCCTGAAAGATAACTACAAGGAAATATACACTAAAAATAGATTACATTGTTAAAATATTTGACATGCAGTATTAAAAGATTTTATTCAGTATTCAAAATATTAATGACAACTGCTGACTCACTCTAAACTTCCTTGGTGTGTGTCAATTGACCTCTTGTGGTATCATACAATGTTCCTTCAACACGGCAAGAAAAATGCAGTAATTTAATTTTAACAGGTTGGTGTACATGTTCTCCTGCTGTAGTCCAAAGACTTGCATTCCACAGCTGTCATTACTTAACTCAGCTAAAATTCTCACTGGTTTAATAACATCTTTAGAAAATGTGCTTTTGAACACCTATACTATAAGAAAGCTAACCACTGGCCAAATGAGAGCTGTGTAATGCCAAGCACATTCAGCTGAACCCCTGTTCTATGCTGTCTTCCTTACAGCTGGGATCAAAATATGGCATCATTTTGTGATGAACTGGTGATGACAGCATTTTCCTGCTCCTGTAATGATCAAGGTTCCTGTTACAGGTTAAAGTATGAGGGCTGCCTCAACTCTTTCAAGAAGAGGAATGTTCTGATAGTGTCCCTCTGGAGGAAGAACAGAAAACAAATCTCAAGTGAATTTATATATATTTCTGGTTATATGAAATACGTAGATGTTATTAACATGCTTGAGTCTGCAGTGTACACTGGCTCCTTGATCCACAGAAATTCCATCGGGCTTCTTGCATGTGACTACAAGTATTCTTCCACTGTTTTAAAATGCTTTGGCCATAGAACTGAGAGTTAGATCATCTGGCTACAGCATCTTCTTTGATTCTTTTCTACAGGTTTTCTTCCAAGTTTCTTCTAAAATTAGACTCATTTTGGCTGTTTCACCTAATTTGATTACAAATCAGTGTTTAATACTGCAGTCTGATTCTGCTGTGGCCTGAGAACATCAACTAAAGGAAAGGTGCTTTCCTACTGGAAAGCTCCTGAGGAAAATCATTATTTTCTCAGGCACACAGACCCCTTTGCTGCTTTCCACGGCCTGTTCCAGGTATGTCTGTGCTCCAGCTCCTGGCACTCAGTTCAGACATCAAACATATTGTATTATCTCCTCTTGCAAGCTGAAAAAGCCATGTGAAAGGTCCAGATCCAGCTGGCATTTGATAACACACAACTATACAGGACCTGAGCTAAAAAATTTGTGAAGGACTATTTCTGACTAAATACACAAGGGGTACAAGGGTAAGAAGCCTTTTCTTGCCCATAAAAAAAGCTTACTGAGAAAATCCAGAATTTAATTCATGTCATGTCACATGCTTTAATTTTCTGATGCTGCTTAAGTAAAAACTGAAGACCAGACTGAAAACCAGACAGAAGTACATATTATGAATTTAGTTGAGAGAAGAACTTTAAATAATATACTTATTTTACACTAAGAGTGTTTTCTTGCTGGGAGCCATCCCTTATTATAGCTAAAATGTCCTTTGTTGTACACAAATAAACTCCATCTAAACATATCATTAATACTGACACAGCTTAGGTCTTCTACAATTTTCTTCCAACATACTGTACATTTCCATCTAGAACATGAAGAAAAATGAAAGCTTTGTGCAGTATAATAAACATTTCCATAGAAGTCTATATAGTATTTCTGCTTTACATCATGTTTCATTTATCAACCTGAATTAGGCTTTTGAAAGAGGAAAATGCAGCTTTGCAGTTCAGTACCTTTTCTGGTCCTTTCTTGCAATAACAAAATTGCTTAATGTCATTTCAAGTTCATCCTGTTCCATGCACACATGTACTCAGAGCTATGGGTAATTCACTTACACAGTTCAACATCTCCTTTGTCACAGATGGTAAATGTGCAGATTTTTCCCTCAAGGAAAGAAACTCTTTTATAAAATAATTGTATATTCTGCTCATTTTTTCTTCTGTCACTGATGCTCTTGTATTGTTATTATACTCTGTCAGGCTGGTAATTAGCATTCAGTCTCCATCTGACACAAGCACAGCTCTCAATCCTCCTTAAAAATCCCTTAGGACACACATGGTAAGTAAAATAATGTGAGCCAGTAAGAGGGGGAAATTACTAAAATAATAATAATAATAATAACAAATAAACTGAGAGTATATAACCACAGGCTGCTTTTGTCATGGAGTCAGTGCATGGCTCTTCAGTGAACTGCACAGAGCTAATCCTGTTGTGTGGAATAAGCTTTCAGAATGCTACAACTGTCTCCTGCAGCTGTCCTTTGCTTTTCCTACACAAAGATCTAAATACTCTTCCCAGTTTCTTCCAAACTTCTAAGGCATACAGTTCATCTTTCACTCATAGTGATTGTCCCTCCTCCATTTTCAGGTCTCTTGAGGGAATAATCATTTCCTCTTCTCAGACAAATCATTTTTTGGACAGTGTTATGTGTGGTACTATTGTTCTGGATGACCCTAACTAGATTATCTCGTTCTTGGTTAATGATAATGTCACTTTAGGGCTTTGTGCATCTACCAGAATTCAGTTTCAGCAACAGTGCTGTCACTAGAAATAAGAAACAGAGCTTTCCTTGTAGTTCCTACAATATCCTCATTTTCAGTGATTTCTCCTTGAGGTGACTGGTGTGATCACAGAGTAGGCCTTCTCCAGGAATCCTGTAAGACTGGTAGCACCACACAGTCAGTTTTTTGTTGAAGCTGTACCCTCACACACACATTTGCTTTCGCACAGGCAGGATGTGCTGGAGATGCTGGCGTAGTCCCCACGGTGTCACAGCCCATCTCACCCAAGATGGTGAATCAGTTTTCTGCCTTTGCACTCACACAGCAACAGGACAGACAGAGCAGCCACTCTCACTGAAACTGATGGTTAAATATCATCCCAGTATCCTGAAGTTACCATGGAAATGACAACAAAAAGAGGCTGACACCTCCATACCAAATCAGTATGAAGGATTACCAGGCCAGGCTTCAGGAGTCCAATGGCTCTTGGCAATCACGTAACAAGGTGGAGAGTCAGGGATGTCAAAGATCTGCAACTTGAGAAAACCCTGAATTTCTCTGAATATGAGATGTCTTCATTTCATGATGTCAAAATATGGTCTGTCATACAAAAGCTACTGAGTTGATAACAGAGCTTTGTGCCTTAAATAAGAATACCAAATTTACGCTAATATTAATTAATAGTCTGGTCTGGCACTATATGTCTTGGCATCAGTCTTTAATCCTAGAAAAACTCTTACAGTTGACAGAACGTGTTATGAGAGACACTTGTCAGATCACTGCCACCAAGGTGTTGGATAAGAAGTCCCTGGAGGTCTCCATGTGCCCATTGATCTCCCCTCTTCTCTCACACTGCAGGTGTGAGCACACAGGAGGTTCTTTATTTCACTGCACAGACACTTCTCAGGCCTCCAGCTATCTATTTGTCCAGAAGTGGGAGAAAATCTCTTGATAGACACCACTGCTAACCAAATGTAATTTCTAAGTGTAAAATACAGTCTTAGAATAATTCAAGTATTTAAGAAATATTGGGTGAGAAGAAATACCTCATTCAGAGCAAATTCCTGTGAAAATGAGATCAATGTGGGGATGACTACAGCAACTAAATTGGAGCACACCCAGCCTAAGCTGCACTATTTTCAGCGTTTGATGAAGCCCTGCCTATTTTCTCTTATTAACTGACTGGGATGTTGTGTGAAACACCAAACCTGTTACACTCAAATATCGAACACAACCAGCAGTTGACACAAGCAGCATCACACTGAGAAAACAAATGATGCAGTCAGCTGAAAATACTTCCCTAGACACAGATTAAAAAAAAGGTGGAAGAATTATATTCAACCGCCTTCTCTTTCTGCATGTCACAGACCTAGAAGCTTTTAGGATTATTTAGATAATTCAGAATGCTCTCTCCTCTCTTACTAATAACTTTCTCTTTTATTAGGTGAACCAAAGAGGAAGATTAGGGATTCTGTTAGTCTGGGATTTATGGTTACAGTGAATTGAAACACATGAAAACCATCTGCTGCAGCATTGAAGAAGGAACTATTACATACCTAAGTTGAGAAAAAAAAAAAGTTAGAGGTGGATTTTCTGCTTTTTGTAGAAGAAAAGCTCTGCCTCTTCCTGATCACTAACTTCTATACAATACTTATTTATTACTAAGCTAATAAGCCAACCTTCAGAACACATTTCTCCAGTATCTGCTCACAAGTTTACACTTTTCATGTAGCAGAATTCCCTTTTCCTCAGATCTTTAAAAGTTCAGAGTTCCAAAAGGGGGCCCTGGTGGAAGGAATGAGAGGAACAAATGCCCAGACTCGATATTGCTGCTCAGCCCTTTGAGCCATGTGGCTCTCAAGTCACCTCTGCGTAATTTTAGGTGGCAATATATCACATCAGGTGATGCCTCAATGACATTTCATCTCAGTGACTCCCCCATGATTCCCATCACGGACAGGAACCATTTTTCACAGGTGTATATTGCATAGAGAGGAAGACATTTATCTGTGTAAACAGAAGTTCATCCTCTACTGTGTAAGTTTCTGCATGTGCATAAGGAGATGTTACACTGTGCTGGGGAACTGGCTTGGCATTAGAGCACAATTCCTTTCTGGCAGTGACACTGGCTTCCTTGCATTCTCCTGACAACTCCGAGGAACTCTGGGGCTAATCCCACTCAGCCTCGGGAGAAACAAGGGAAGTAAACTGCAATAATGATGCTGTCCCCCTGCAAAGGAACAGCATTTAATGGGAAAAACCTCCCGGGATATTCTCATTTTTAGCTCTTTTGTGGTTCCTCAAAAGAGTGGATGGTTAGGCTGTGAAGGAGCCATAGTCTTAGTCCACCAAAATGCTTAGCTCTTTGCTCTTTTAAATCCTACTTTCTCTTTTTGAACTTCTTTGAGAAAATCTTTAATTTATATATTTAACATCTACCTTTCTTTCTATCTTTAAATATCTGCAAATGAATGGATAGAAATTTCTGACTATTAAAAGTAAGAATCCATGTCACATATTTCCCTTATTTGATTACACTTCTTTCATCATGTATGTGAAATAGCAGATTTGCATAATATCATATTTCTCTGGACTGTGCACTGACCTGTGTAAAACAACCTACCAGAGAGTAATCTCCTTTCATGAAACACCAATTTTTCTGATGCCTTCAAGGCAAAAAATGCAGACAGCCTAGTTTTCAAAGTCACAGAGAAAAATATCTTCATAGATTTATGAAGGGAATAAATACAACTTCGCTAACCAACCACTTCCATGCATTCTAATGGCAACATGTTGCAATTAATAAAACAAGCATGTCCCATACTGGGGGAAAATGCTGACCATGCCAGAATAAGTGGGCCCATATATTGTCCAAGCATGTAAATAGATTAAGTGACAGCATAATTAATCCTCAGTACATAATCAATGTGGAACAGTGAGGCCTTGTGAAAAATTGAAGACATCGGAATGAGACTGAATTTTCTCTGAGCTAAAATGTGGAGTCAGTAGTCAATGAATCCTGCCTCAGGAGACTGTAACAAATACAGAGAAAACCAGCTCAAGGACAGCTAGAGTTGTAAATTGAGAGCTATAAAAAAATAATAATCTAACAATTGTGCCAATGTGTTTATAATTTATAGGTTGGCATTACAGGTGAGAAATAGGGGTTAGCAGTCTGTTATAATCTGAACTTGAGTCAGTAAAGCACTGCAGAACCTCTAAATCACCACTTCTTTCATTTCACATAGTTTAAAAACATATAATAAAACTATCAGACAAAGCCACTTTCTTTCAGGTTTGAAGCTGGAGCTGTGGATACCAATCTGTTCAAAGTTAGAGTGCTACTAGGGAGTCCAGCAAAGGGAAGCTCTTAATTTTCCTTATACTCTTTTCTTTTTCACATTGGGCACTTGCCATAAAAGTACAAAAAGCACAGGGGTCTTTTTGTTATAATTGAGGCGGGCAAGAAAATAAGAGTTCCGTCTCACATTAAATTTCGGTGTTCTCAAGCTTAATTCCATTTTGATAATCAAATTCAAGGTACTGAAAAAAAAGAAGTTTGAGCATACATTTAAATGGAATGAAATTGGAACCTTTAATCCTACACAGTGCTGAGTAACTCTGAGTTTCAAATTCCCTT
Organism: Acrocephalus scirpaceus scirpaceus; assembly: GCA_910950805.1. Lineage (NCBI taxonomy): Eukaryota > Metazoa > Chordata > Aves > Passeriformes > Sylviidae > Acrocephalus > Acrocephalus scirpaceus. The sequence continues at coordinate 5,820,069 of OU383785.1, forward strand.
CTCCCAGTGGGTGTTGAGGTCAGTGCTCACCACAGAGCAAATTGGAGCCTAGCAGGACTCTGTTCTCTGTAAATAGGGGAGGCTGCCTCATCGTGCTCTGCAGGGACTGAGCAGCTTTTCCAAAAGGGTTTATATGGGAAGGTTTGGGGCTGTGTCTTGGACGTGACTCCCCCTTAGAGAAAAGTGAATTAAATGGAGGAACTCTGCATGCATTTGCTAATAACTGGACAGAGAGCAGAATAGCACTTTTACATTTTTTTCAGTCATTCATCTTTCAAAGTTCCTCATGCTTCCCATGAACAGACCAGTCATTATTGCCAATCAATCCTCTTACAGCCTGTACAATGGGTAGGAAGGTACTGGAGCATAGTATGTAAAGATGGTTCTATAGTCACTCAAACTTTCCCTTAACAATAAAGTACTGCAATAAATACTTAAAATACTTATAAGCAACCTTCAAGACACTGTCCATTTGTCTGACATAATCACCATTTGAGCTGTAACTCATCTTCCCTTACAACTGATCTACTGCATTCCTCTGCCATTGTGATGTGAATTTAACCTGAACTTTGAAATACCAATTGGCACTCAGTATTCTTCCCCCATGAAAAGCCTGTGGAAAATTTTCATGATCAAATTACTTTTCCGCATGCTCTATCTTTCACTTCAATTCCAGCAATTTTTCATGTGCATTTTTCATTGTTAAATGCTCCCATGGAGGATAGTTGTAGCTCTAATGGCAACTAAAAGTTACTGCTATTAAAAAAATTCTGAAAACTAAAGTAGATCAGTAACACAATAAAACTGGTAGCTAGTGGGAGTGCAGCCAACCTTTTATACTGATTGAGTCCAGTGGCCTTTCTACATTCAGAGCCCTTTCTTTAAAGCAAGCCTAATGAACACACTGACAGTGGTGTGACAGACAGAAAACCTGCCAGGTGAGTTCCTCAGCTGTATCTTTGTGGGGGGTTGACAGGGCTTTTACTTGTTGGGGTATTAAATGAGCAAGTAATCAAAATTGAAATATTAGACTTTTGTTGTCACACTGTTCTGTAAAAATGTTTCTCTTAGACTCCGCTACAGAGCAATCAATAAATCTCAAGATAATGTTAAACAATTATTCTGGTCTGTCACAGGTTCCTGGATATTGTAGGAAATTGGGATGAGTGAGGCAGTCCTGTGTCTGCAGACAAGGCTCAACTCTGATTTGCCCAGCCATCTTTGGCACTTGCCCATAGTACCAAAGGGCTTTTATTACCTTGGAATACTCAGTATTAGAAGAAATTTATAATTGTTTGATGGATACATTCAGACCTTCTCAAGACAAAGGTTAACTCTCCATGGCTTCAGCCTAGCAAAATGAACGTTGGAAATGAGAGCTATAGGGTAACAAGAGAGTTGACATCTGCTAAATAGATATAGTGCTTCCCTTCTCCCAGAGGAAATAAGAGAAAAGAAACCAGCCAAAAAAACCCCATCCAAAACATAACAAAACAAACGGCAGATCCTGCATTCTGAGGGAATATTTTAGACTTAGAACTCAGACTCAGACTTAGAGTTACCCTTAGAGTTTATCAGCAATCCAGCATCCTAGGAGAACCCTCACATACTGCAGGTGAGGTGAGCCAGAAAAAAATGTACTCTCAGCCCACCTGGGCTCTGGGCTCATCATACTTGCAGCATCCTCTAATCGAATGAAACTGTGCTGCTGGAAAGGGTGTGATGGATTTAAAATCTGCTTCTGGGGTTTACATTTTGCTGTAACCTGGGTTTAAGAAGCTAACCCAGGAGCAGAGGAGCACAGAGGTCAGCACCCGCTGCAGAGCCTACATGAAGCACCTGCTGTTGTGAGATTCCTGCCAGCAAGGCAGCACAAAGCCTTGGCAAGTGCAGTTGGAAAAGTGCAAAAAGCCTTACAAGTACTTCAGGAAAGAAAGTAGAAGCTGAGCAAAATCTCTAAGAAAGACACTTTTTTTGAGCAGTCTGCTTTTATCTCAAGGGAATTTAGCATTTCTGTAGACCACAGCTACTTGCTGGGTCATCTCAGGAGGAAAGGTCCAAGCCCTCTCAACTCTGCCCGTCAGAAGCAACACTTCCAAAGTTCTCAGGAAGCCAGTGAGTACGGGATGTAAGGCCAAGTGTCACATGAACTCCATGATACATGTCAGGGAACTTTGTATATTATCTTGGCAGATTATCCACAAACTTCTACATCTGAATGGATTCAGTGTACAGCAGCTAATGGAGGCAAAGCTGTGTCTGACCAAAGCACAGAGGAAAAAAAAGCATGTACATAATTTTAAGTATGGTTATACAATGGACATAGTATTTCAGAGAAACGCTGCATGAAATGTATGGTGTTGTGGGGTGGTTTTTTTTTGCTTTCCTTTGTGAAAAAAAAAATTAATGCAAAGTATATATTTTACTTGACATAATATTAAGCATATGAAAATAATTTATTTCCAAACTGTCTCTATTTATTTAGCTACTACAAGCTTTATTTGTGAAACTGTCACTCCTTCACATGTTCTCAGCATAGGTAACTGCAAATATGAATATCATTCAGAAGCTGTTGTTTTAAAATGTTGCCTACAAAGGAACTGGATTTTAAGGAAAAAATTGCGAGTTTGTGAGCAACATCATCTCATTCCCAGTTCTCGCAGACTGGAGTTCCATGACCATAACCTTGAAACCTTTCACAATTCAAATTCAGACCCCATACATGATTCTCTTATGGATAACTCAGCTTCTCAGAAGGCTTCAGGCTTTTAATAGGAAGCTCTTTGCCTGTATGCCAGAGCCAAAGCCACAGCTGTGGTTTAGCAGCATAAATCCAGACTTGGGCTGCATCCAGGACAGGTTACATCACCAAAGGAATCTGCTGTATCATCAGTAGATTGGCTTGTTTTCTCCAGGAGAAAAACAGCTATTTGACCTCTATGCATATTTCTATATGCCTTTCCATTTGCCAATACTTTCATCTTTGTCTGAAGAAGGAAAGCACCAAACGCCCTCTGCAGAAAAGCTTCCTCCAGGTCAGCCCTGGCAAACTAAGAATGGAAAGTTATGATATGGCAAACAGGAGAAACGTTTTCAAACTTGTGTCACTTTAGTTCAATAATCTTCTCAGCAAATGAACTAAATTCGCTTGTGGGTTCTTTTTGGCTATTTTTTTTTCCCCCTAGTGTCATTATAGGTTCATGAAAACAGGAAATTGCCTCCATTCCAACAGATCAATCTGCTTGCACAGGGCATGATGCTTCTCTGTGGTTGTGTCTGTAGGTGTTAGCACGAGATGAGAAAGGCTTTTCTTTTGGCAGCAGCAGGTTTGCCCAGCACACCTGACCTTCAGACATCCACCGTGTGCCAACCTCAGGCACTGGAACGAGCCAGCAGGATCAAATCCCTCTGCTGTTCCATGGATGGGACATGCACACACCCAGCTGTTCTATGGGTGGGACATGCACACATCCAGCTGTTCCAGGGGGTGGGACATGCACACACCCAGCTGTTCCTGTACGTGGGACATGCACACATCCAGCTGTTCCATGGATGGGACATGCACACACCCAGCTGTTCCTGTACGTGGGACATGCACACATCCAGCTGTTCCATGGGTGGGATGTGCACACATCCAGCTGTTCCCATGGATGGGACATGGACACATCCAGCTGTTCCATGGATGGGACATGCACACATCCAGCTGTTCCATGGTGGGACATGCACACATCCAGCAGTTCCAGGGGGTGGGACATGCACACATCCAGCTGTTCCATGGTGGGACATGCACACATCCAGCTGTTCCATGGTGGGACATGCACACATCCAGCTGTTCCTATGCATGGGACATGCACGCATCCAGCTGTTCCATGGTGGGACATGCACACACCCAGCACGTGTGCTGAGCTCTTGGCCCTGTCACAGCATGATGTTGTCCCTGTCCTTGTCCTCAGCACTTTGGTGATAAAAATAGTGTTGACACTGTCAGGAATAATTTGCCCTATTCCCTCTCTGCTACTGGAAAGTTCTTCAATGAGAAATTCTTCTTTGGAAATTCCAGCAGAAGATGTGGAATTATACATACTTGATTACACTGGAACTACACTGACATGGGGATATATATATATATATATTTGTTTTTAATAGAATTTTTAAAAAATACTGTTTTCAGTCAATCTAAGATTACTTTGGGGATAATTTTCAGCAAGAAGTTTAAGAATTTTCAAATATTTCATTAAAAAATGAAAGATCTAAGTTCCATCATCATAATTTCACCATATTCTTCAAAATTCTTCTTTTTTTAATGAACTTGAAACTAATCCACAAACTCAACTTGCACGAGCTAATAATTTAATCTTGAATACATTTTAAAGAAAATAGTGACTTCAGCAAGCCAGCTTTCTTTCTGTCTAAGGTTGAGAAGATATTTATTACCCTTTTTCATGGAATGAACAATATTTCTTTCCACCAAAAAATTTTATTTTCCATACAGACCTGAAACTCCTCTGTCCACACAGTACCCGTCTGTCAAATGGGCTTTGCTCAAAAAAAGAATTAAAATATAGACATATATTTCCTGTTAAAAATAATTTCTATAAATTGATAATTTCTAAATCAACATTAATTTAGTCCAAGAATTGCTATTTTTGTTAAAAAAAAAGTCTGACAGGCTACAATGATTCAGAATACAACTTTAGATGCTTGATCACTGCCTGCATGTCCATTCCCTGTCCTTCTCTTCTACCTACTCATGCACTTATCTGACAATATAAATCATCTTACTTTTTAAGTGAGTTTTATCTGTTTCCCTTAAACCTGGAAGAAAAAAAATCAGAACCACACCAATATAAGCAATCTGGAAGATGCCAGCTGCATCTCCTCTGTCCAGGCCAAAACCCTCGTGGCTCTCACTTCTGTACATTGAGCACCATCTGTCCTTCCTCAAGATGCTGCAATCTGGCCCCAGTTCAAGTGAAAGCAGCACTGAGGAATGTCTGACACACAGGAGCTTGAGGCTGTGCCTTCCAAACCTCCCTGCAAGGCTTGGCCACCTATGCCCTGCAGTCAGGCTTGCAGTGCCACTACTCCGTGTGGCAGCAGCAATTCCCAAAGCCTGCCCACTCTGAAAACACAGGCTGCCTTCCCTCCTGGGCACTGCTGAGCACGGCAGTCTCTGGGGTGGGACTGCCATCACATCCTGCCATGCTTTATGTAGGGACCTGCTATGGTTTCTCCAGCCTCAGAGGAGGGGCTCCATGCATATCAAAGGGCATGATTTGGCTTTGTGGACTGAGAAGCTCTTAATACTTAAAATGACACACAGACAGAGGTGTGAATACTCAGAACATACAGGGGGAGCAGAGGGAGGACATCAATGAGTGTACACCTGCATATCTACTCACTTCACAGGGTCCTTTCAGTTTTCTTGCAGTGGAAAAGAAAGAAATGTCAATTAAACAAACTTCTGATCCCGTTTTAGTTGGTTGAACACTTGCAAGAATAAAACCAAACAGAATGGATGGTGTGGAAACTTTTAAAGCAAACTTTACTTGTGATGGGGAACAGCTAATTGCCAACACAGAATATGTGTGAAATATTGATTTCGTTTGTGCGGATAGGGAAGCAAGTCCCAACGTACTTTCATCTGTTCTTAAATATAAATGAAAAAACAATACATTTACTCTAGGGTCACTGTGGGAACAGAGGATCAGCTGAAGCATACACAGCTCGTGATTTATATTCAGAACCCACCAGCAGCAAGAAAAGAGAGACTGATACCATCATCTTACAGTCAGCTTTTGGATCATGTTGAGCATCTGAGGATGCTGGCAGAGTCCAAGGCTGTTTCTCTGCATTCAGCAAACCAGTCTAACAACAATCAAATATCCTTTTCTACCCTTCAGTGAACAGAGACACATATAATACTATTTTATGTAGCTATTAAAAGTATGTAGGCACTAATTATCACATTTTTGTATGTCTTTTGAATACCAGTAAAAAAGTGTAAAGCCTTTAAAGAGAGAAGATGCACATGGCCATGAAGTTTTTCAGGAATCACTCATCACATGAAGAGATAATTGAGAGTTTAACTGTGTGTTCAGAACAAACAGCTCTGTGCAGGGAGGGGGAAGGGTGCAAAACTGCTCCAGCCATTGACAAGAGTGAAGAATACTTTCATATAGGGCAGCAATCAAGTTAATTTGATAGGTAGCCCTGGGAGCCCCGTGGATACTCGGAAGGCTTAGCCAACAAGATTTCATCAAGGTTGTTAGTTGCCGCTCCATCTGCTTCACAAGGAACTCCTGGCAAGCTTAACTCTATTTCCAGTTGCTAGAGAGACACTTTCAGACTCAGGATGAAAGCAGCATTGGTCTTTCCTTTCAGTACATAGCACTGTAACTTAATTTTCATATAATTTTCCCTGCTGAGGTTGAGTTGGGAGCAGAATTCACATAAAGTTTTCTCACAAAAACACCAAGCAGTTTATAAGACAAATATTAAAATTAAAAACATAAAAAAAGTTCAAAACTAATTGCAAAACATGATTGGTTTTGTGGTGGGTATTTTTTTTCCTTATAAGTTAAAGGCAAACAATTCCCAATGAATAATTTATCTGACAGGTTTGGTTTATTTTATAGAATTTCCTCTGGTAGTTAGTTTCAACCCCAGGAACATTCCATTTTTAAGCAGACAGCTTTCCTAAAAATTAAGCCACATTCTGAACTTTCTTGGCATGTTCAATACTCCAGAGTCAGAGAGTGCACAGTAGAATAGAAATGAAGGCATGCACATCTTCAAGTTTAAATTTAATATTAAGCTTCTGTGAGTGTACCCTCATAAAACTTTGAAGTGTATTCCTTCCCCTGCTCTCCCCTGAGGAACTGACTAGCAGAACAGAACCATGTGAATGCTCATGAAAAGAAGGAGGATGAGAAAAGCAAATTAACTCAATGCAGTTCTTTGAACTAAAAAGAAAAACATTTGGCAAAGTCTGGATTTAGGATGTGACACTGCAGATTTACAGAATGCTAAAGAGCAGGAATTCAGCTATTCTCAAATGTGCTGAGTAGAATGTCTATCTGCATGCTCATCATCCAACAAGCTGAACCAAAGATAATCTTGCCTGCTCAGCACTTGCTCAGATTTGCAATTTACAGGAGTGGAGTTCAAGTGGCAGGAAGCCTAACGCTGTGTCCCTGTGTCAGTGATCCCTCCCTGCCTTGGGTGGCTCAGGCTGAGAACCTCTTGGCCAGCTGTGCTGACCCCTTGGCCAGATGTCTGACTCCTTGGCCAGCTGTGCTGATCTCTTGGCCAGCTGTGCTGACCCCTTGGCCAGCTGTGCTGACCCTGCCAGCTGTGCTGACTCCTTGGCCAGCTCTGCTGACCCTCCCAGCTCCCCACTCCTCAGTGGAGGGCCCTGGCAGCCCAGCCCAGCCCCACTGCAGAAACACAGCCAGAGGTACAGAGTGCTGCATCATTTAAGCCGGCTACAAACAATGAAAAGGCTGAGAAAGAGTTGCTGGTCCCAGCTGCCCCAGGTGCTGCTCCCACCTGCTCTTTGTTACTTCTGTCGGGCACCACTCAGCATCGTGCAGACTTAGCAGTGCACACACTCCTGTTTTGGCTCCTGCTCGTATGCACTGCAGCCTTTCAGTGCAGATCCACTCCAAACAAAGCATCAATCACATCACGCAGCTTAGAAACACAGAACCACCGAATCATTAAGGTTGGAAAAGACCTCCAAGATCATGAAGTGCAACGTCTGACCCAACACCAGCACATCACCTAAACCAAAGCACCAACTGCCCTGTCCAGCTTGCTTTCCTGGGCTGTGAAAACCTTCATTACAAACACAAGCCAAACTTGATTAGGTGATACCTAAATTTGCCTCAGGTTCACTCTGGCAGTCTTAGATAACGAAAGCACAGGCCACGAGTAATTAAAATCATATTGATTTTATTCAGCATCACGATGATGATATGAGTAACGTTAGCCTTCTTGTAATGGAATAAAAATACTAAGTGGCTGTGTGAATAAGATACGTTCATTTTCTTTAAGATTTCATCAGAAATTACAAAAAAAAAATTCAAATCAGTTTGGCGAAATCAATGTTTTTGAGGGACTTTGATACATATAAAAATAATTTAACCCTGTAAATACACAGGCATAATTCTTTGCTGAGCCAAGAAAAAAGCTGGGATGTCTCAATGCACTTGAGTCAGGGATATGCCTAAAGAACACTCATCCTGCTTTCAAGTTGTGACTTAAGGGGAAAAACGCTTACAGAAATTCCTGCCTCCCTCTCTCCTTGCTCCCTAAAGTGCAGGTGGCTGTTCCTGCCTGGTCCTGCTCATGCTGCCTGTCCTGAGCTCTGCACTCAGCCGGTCAAAGCAGCCCACAAAGTCCACCACCAGCTCTGCAAAATTCCTCAGGATATCGCTGGAGGATAGGACTGTATCTGGTGGCTCTTCAGTTGCTGCAGCATTCTTCCGACCTGGCAGAGGCATGACAAATTTGCAAGTCAACATGTTTTAAGATGGATTATCCTTTTCAGAAAATGTCTGCGGGGATGGTTTGGGAAAAAAAATCCTTTGAAAATCTTGTTCCTGCTTTGCTTTTCACACTAAACATGAGAAAAAATATTCAGAGAGGATTTCTGTATTCATAGCTAATGGGGGAAGGGATGATGTAAAGTCATATGCCATTTATAAGAAGGATTAAATAGCCTTTTAATTTGTTTTGCTATTCCACATAAAGATACATTTATATGTGCACATGTATATATACACACACATTCCAAATATTACGGAGAGAAACCTGTAAAACCTATCTTTCCACCTTTAGAATGATAATGTGAGGAGAATTTTCCAAAGTTCTGCATCACTGCAAACCCCACATACTTCATTAAGATGATTAACCACTGAAGAAAGCTCCCAGCAATTTAACAGATACAAGCGAAAATGTAATGCCTTGGAGGCATATCAGATGTTGGAGGATAGCTTAACTACTGAATTATCCACTAACCTTCTCTTCCAGCTCTGCCTTGGGGATACTACAAAAGATGTTTCAAGAATGAGATAGAAGGCACTGAAAGAAAAACCAGGGTAAAAACTTTTAAGGAGTGGCCTAGATCTTGACCTTATCTAAATTAGCTTGGACTTGCATAAGATGGGAAAAGGTTGATGTGGGGGAAAAAGAAGATGATAATGATCAAATGTCTTGACTTGCAGACAGGCAATAAATCACTTCTATTGAACATGCCATGAATGACAACAGAGAGCCTTAGACCTGAGAATGAGTCACTGGAAACATTGTCTTCTGAGTCAGCTGAAAGGAAAAAAAATCTCCTTGTATAGGCATTGTCTTCCTAATTGGCAGAAAAGTAAATAAACATCTTTCTCATCTTTCAGTTACAACAGAAAATACAAGCCCCCAACCTTCTGGATAGCCACGCAGTCAGTAAATCGCCTCTCCAGCCAAAAATTTTCCATTTGCTGTTTCCTTGAGGGAACACACTACACTGCCCAGGGCTGACCTCTAGGATTTAATAAAAACGCTCTATCGACATCTATCGATTTCCCTGCAAACTCAGATAAGCTCGGGGCTGTCTGGAGAGAGGAGTCAGTGTCCCAGCTCTGGCAGGGACAGCGGGCTCTCCCTGCCCTGCCAAGGGTCACCCGGGCACTGGGCTGTCCTGCAGATGGGGACAGGTGCAGGTGGCAGGAGGGGCACAGGAGGTGCTGGCAGGAGGGGCACAGGAGGTGCTGGTGGCAGGAGGGGCACAGGAGGTGCTGGTGGCAGGAGGGGCACAGGAGGTGCTGGCAGGAGGGGCACAGGAGGTGCTGGTGGCAGGAGGGGCACAGGAGGTGTGGGCAGTGCCTTGCAGCAGCTGCAGAGTCAGACTCAGGATGGCTTTTGTGGTTTTGCCTTTTTTTCTTTTCTACATTCTCTTTATTCTTCGCACAAATATTGGTGCTCTGTAGCCTATTGTATCAGTGACTAGATTTCCCAGTAATTTTCCATGGCCTTTCTCTAGGCTGAAAGACAAAACTAATTCCAGAGCTCCAAGCCCCTGGGCTGTCTGGGTTCCTCCTGGGATCAAAGGTGGAGAACAAATCTTCCAGATACATTCTCAAGGACAAAGTACAGCCAGTGCTGAAGGGGGGTTCCAGGGAAGGGGCTTGGCCTGAGGGGGAATTGCATCACCCCTTGTCCTCCTAACTGGTGCCTTTTATCAGTTATGCTAATTTCCTAAAATCTATAAAAACATATTCACACCTGGAGGGAGTGGGCTTTCTGCTCCTGAAAGCCTTCAAATAAAGATTCACTCTTATAGCCTTACTAAAAATATCTCCAGTTTAATTTCCAGATTAGGAAAAAGGCAACACTTGCAGTCAGCCGTACCCACATCCATCACACCTGATGGCACCAACAAATGCAGCTGGGCACCTTTGCTCTTAAGGTTCTTCTTCCTGTTATTTTCTGAAGGCTCTTAAAATTTGTATTATATGCTTTACAAATGTTAACTGCTTAGTTCTTACACTTCATGGGATGCAAAGGCCTAAAGGATTCATAGATGAATTAACTTGATATTTTAGTTTTATGAGAAGGATGGGGAGGATAAAGGCTTAGAAAAATGAGAACAAAAAGACCAGTGGTATTCATTCTACTAAATCAACTACAACAGTTTCCACATGGGTGTACAATACATTTGTGTGCTGCTAAAGGAAAGATGGTTACTCCTAAGATTGGAGTATTTAGAAATACATGTCTCCCTCTCAGGGGTTTCTGATACAGGCAATGTTTGTTTCCATATGTATCCTAAAAGTTTTCTGCACCTTCTTTCTGCACCATGACAACACTGGTCATGTTTTCTTTTTAGGCTTGCAAATTGCCTTTTGCTTGTAAAAACCTCTCAATGTATCTCAGAGTCATGTAACAGTCTAAAGAGAACTTCTGCCTTACAGGTGGCATAGTTCAGGCCTTTTTCTCCTCCTCAGCACATTGAGTAGGTTTGAACCTTTGCCTCACCTCATTAATTAGTTCAGTTCTCCAGACACACTAAAAACTCCATGCTCGTCCCAGGTAGCCAGCCTCCAAGAAAACAAAGGACAAGTTCAAGCCCTTCTCTCAGGTTCTTTCTAAGAGGTCTGTCAATCTTCTCCTTCTGAGGTGAATCCTGGAGTCTTCAGGGACTTCATTCCTACCCTTTTCTGTCAAGTTCTAAACATCTCATCTGTCTTTCAACTATTTCCCCTTTTCCTTTCCATTTAACTCTGTTGCCCTCGTATGCCCTGCCCATACTCTAATATCTCTATATGAAATTCTATAACTTACTCTTCACAGCATCTCCAGTACTCCTTCCTGCTCTTGGATTCCCTGGGCCCCTCACCTTCCAGGGCACATTCCCACAGGTCTATGGCCAAAGTCCCCAGCCCAGGGTTTTCCAGCCTCCTTTCACTGTGGATATCCAACAGCCAGCTGCCCTCACCTCAGGTGCTTCCTCCACTTCTCTTCACTCTATGCAAGGAGATCCACATCTCTTTTCTCCCTCTGATTGTACATCTAACACTGGCTGGGGTCTGGGCTACTGCAGGGACAAGTCTTCTGTCTCCTGCAACATTCCTGAAAGGACAAGCAGTATCTTCTCCTGTTTTCCCACACACAAACACTGCTACACGTACCAAACAGGCCAGGCTCTCCTCACTCTGACTTCACACACCTTGCCTGGAACTCATTTCATCAGCCTTCAATATTCTGTGGGAGCATGAGATATATGTAAGAAAATGCCTGCTCCAGAAGGACTTCAGAGAATTTACCTCAAAGGCAGCAAGCTTTGCTTACATTTCCCAGTCTCAGAAAAGATTTTGGGTATTTGCTCGTGGGCTGCTGTCAACAATGTCAACAAAATCTGCTAAGATTATTAGTGGCATTTTTTAAAAATCCATCTTGTGACACTGTACTTTACAAACTGTTCACATAATTCCACTTTTTTACTCTTCAGGCTTCTAATCTTTTTTCTGGTTCTCAGGGAAGGAGAAGAATTCCAAGTTGAAAAGAAACTGCACATAGAAGGCAGGTCCAACTGCAATTACTCACACAGTGTCTGAACATTCTAATCACATCCTAAATACCTGGCATTTTTCAAGTTTTTAGATCTTAATTTCACAATTATTTCTCTGCTATATACACACTTTCTATGCTTGCACTAGGCAAAAGGTATTACCAATGGAATAAAGGATTTGTAGGAGATTTTTGTGTAGTCCTATTAATAATATAAATTCATCTAAACCACAAAGCAATTTTGTTGACTCATGGGACATTAAACATTCCTTATTTAAAGCCTTTTTACTTTTTATTTCTGCGTTCTCCTTCAAATCATTTTTATTGTCTGATTTAGAATAATTCAACATAAGATATGATTTTTCCAGCTAAGAAGCCATTACCAATTCAAACATCAAACTGACTTTGCTTTCAATATGCAAGCAAGTGAACTTAGCTTGTTAAACTTTCTTAAAGCTAGAAATATTCTGTAGCCCAAGTATAGCTCTTTAATACATTAAAGAAAACTATAAATCTTAGATGGTTTATGCACCATCTATTTTAGGTTCAGGGCATGGATAGACAGATCCTAGACCTTCTGCCTATAAATATGGGCCAAATACATGCTTATGCATTATCTGAAATAGAGTGCCTGCACAAAAATCTTCAGATAGACACAGCAGTTACTTATACGTTTTTCTCACCTGATTGCATTTAACCCTCCTATGAACTGGAAGAGGTTATATGCCGAGATGGCTGGTTATTTTCTGATAAGGAACTGGCTTTTGGTGGAACATCTTAAATGTTAAAACCTACATTTTTTTCACAGGAAAATTTTTGACGGTTTTGATAGAAAAGGCTTCCCTGATCTAAAATGGAATTGCAGACAACTGCTGTTGAAGACTCACTCGACAAAAAAACTCCAGTTCTCTGGTAATAAAGTCTTTACAGTAAGCCCAGTTTAGCCAAAGTAAAAGGCTCATTTCAGCACAAGACTAAAAGGCTGACCAAGCAGGTCTGTATTTATATATATATATCTATATATATTTTTATATATATTTATATATATGTATTTATGGATCTGCACCCATTTATTCAGAATTTCACCTGAAGATCAGTTCTTCATGGCAACTACAAAACTTTTTCTTGTGACAATTTCCAAAGCCACAGCATTCCTGGCTATAATGGAGAGCCAAGGGGATGTGAATCACTATTTGTCTGCAATCATTCAGTCAATAGGTTTTATAAAAGCAAAAAGAAGTAAATTTTCTTTTAGAAACAAATCAAATGGAACTGTTATAGGCATACCTGCAAGCACATGTATATATTCTAGGGTTAACACAGATATATGCATGAGAGAACACGAAATGTCCTTGAAATTTGTCCAAAACTTACAGAATTCTAAGGAATATTTATAGGCATACAGAAACAAAAGATACACGAGTGTTAATTTATTTTTCTTTTCGTTTTCCTTTGTACTGATATTCATGCTTGTGAAATTTTAATGACTAGTATTTTTGCATGAATGGCCACTGGGTGCCACTGTTCTGCTGCATAGAAAAAGAGCTGAAACAACACTTTTGTTGTAGCAATAAGTTTTTTCTTATTAAAGTATGTATACTACTGCTTTGTATATCTATCTTGCAGAAATGGCACTGCTGCACAGTTCATAGGGAGCTTTTTCATAGCAGAACAATAGGAAAACTAGCACTGAGAGACTGGAAAACATGTTTAAACTCAATGGGCAATATAACCTAGATGAGACTTTCTTCAACAGTTTATTTTCTACTTAATGAAAGAGAGACTTGTTATCCAGATTCAGGTTCCATATTCATCTGCTGAGGGACCTTGTGGAACTCACTGGGAGCTGTTCCTGCCCAGCTGCTTTTCCAGTACACAGATATGCACGTCAAATGTTCAAATGTACATGGAAACAGGATCTAATACACGGAATTGGTTTCTGGAATCCACAGTGTGTGTGCAGCTCCAGTAACTGTGCACAGGTAATTGGTGCATTTCTGAAGGTGGAAACCACATCCTCAAATCCTCTGAGCCTTATTTCCTTCAGTAAGGAAATGGGGTTAGCATTGAGTATGCAATTTATGGCAAGAATAACACTGCAGGGAGAGACCTTTATGCAGCTAGTAAGAACAGCTTTGGGCCTGTGTAAGAAATAGCCTCAAGAAGTTGAAGTCCAGCTGGAGTGGGACTTGCAGCTTTAGAAGTAAACAGCATCTCATGCTGGGAGAGTACAGAGGGTGGTACCGTATGGGTCTGACCTGCCATGTCCCACCCAAGTAAATATAACTGCAGGAGTAAAACCCTCCATTTGTTCCCACCTGTAATATAAACATATTCAAGCTCTAAATGAAGCTCCCAGACGTCAATGAAGAAAGACAATTTCAAATGCTGCCAGTCCAAAGCATTAAATTATAAGCAAAAAAAGAAACAGCAAAAGACTGAGTTCCTTGAAAGTCCAGAAGATAGATTTTAAACACAAAAAACATCAGAAAGAAAAAAGCAGCCTGAACTACATTGTAGCATCTTTATGCCAAATCAGAAAGAAAGATCTTTCCAATCATGCAGAGATTTTTCAACTTTTCAAAAAAACCCCCCTGTAATAAATAGGAAAATTTGTTGCAAATTGACAGATTATTGAGGCACTTATCTTAAATAACGTTACTTAATCTTTCTAACATTTTATACTGCCCAAATGTGGGCTAATAGTTATTCATCATTGCTCTGGTGCATACTTGAAAGAATTTCAGAGATGCTAAATGACCTTAGAAAGACATTTTTAATAACAGAATAAGGCTCATCTTAATCCACTGCAGAAGCTAAACCCCTATCATGTTCCTCCAGAATAATTCTGAAGAAGTAAAGAGGACACTGGTCATGTTTTCTATGCTTCTACACATGACACCAGAACCTTCCTATTTTTAAAGCAATTCAGAACTCCACAGAAAATGCTGCGTCCCTTCAAGTACCTCAAAGGATTTTGAAAGTACATTAGGAAAGATCTAAAGAATGTTTCTTATATCTTTCTTTATTATCCAAGGCAATATTTCTGTGTTCCCACCTAAGATCAAAACAATTTGGTGTTATCATTTTTAGTACTTTTGACACCCTGCTGAGCCCATCATACTTGTCCAACCCACTTCCCTTCAGTCACTGACAGCTTCTAATTAATTCCCTGCCCTTAAATTCCCTCACCCATCCTCTGCAGTGTGCCCAGTCTTCATGAAGTTCAACCACAAAAAATCACAGCTTGGCAATCTGTAGTTTGAAAGGAGTCCTGAGCTCCCCTCCAGGCAGGTGGGTACCACCTGTGCCAGTCCCAGCAGCCCAGACAGGGAGATGACAAGGTTCTCTGCACCTCTCACCTTTCATGTTTGGAGTTTAATGAGAGGTAAAACTTGGTTTCTGTCTGATGCTGACTGCCTTCCCTCACCTGAAATGACCAGCTCAGGTAGAGTACAGGCAAAACTGTTCCACTTCAAGGAGCTGATGGGCGAGGGTCAGAGCACAGCAGAGACAGACACGACCCTAGGGCACTTCCAGCTGTCCTTGCTATATTGGGTGGTTTGGGAACAGCTTCTGCTTTGACACAATAAAGATGAATTTTATGAAAACTAGTGAACACTCCTAGGTTTAAATAATTTTGGTGCACCTGAAAACTTAGAGGAAACAACCTGACCACTTTAAAGTGAAAAATATCCAGCCCATGTTCATACTGAACTTTGTAAACTTGGCCAAACAGAAGAACTGGCAACAGCTAGCACAGAAACTTTTATGATCATTAAAAAATTGTTTTCTGTCATGGTTTACAAAGTGCTGTTGTTGTGAAAGGGTTGGGTTGTTTTTCTCTCATTATAATCATAAACAGCACACAAATGTGCTTTCAGTATAAAGACCATAAAGCCAGATACCCATCTGAAACAAACCATGCTGAGATTAAATGTATTTTCAATTAATATTTAGATCTGTACCCTGTACCCCAGTCAAGTGATCTTGCAGCACAGCTGTATTTTAAAGCAGACAGAAGATACAGATATACAGTAAGAGAACATTTCATGCTTTGGTAAAACAGAGGCAAACATATGGTTTTCACATCCCTAATTTCATTAGAGCTCAGTTCTTCTCAGCAATAACTGTCTCTCCCATAATACTTCCAAATGCCCTGAAATACTCTAAGTGAATTTGGTAACTAGCAAACTGCTGTGTTTCTCTGTTCATTAGCATGCACTGTCTTGTTTCACTTGCCTACCACGCCAATGTGATATGGCATAATGCAGTGCTACACGCTGTAACAAGTCAGAAAAAATTTTAAAGGCCACATGTTTGGCTTTATACTTAATTCTCAACAGCCTGTGTATTGTCCATTACACAGCCCAGGTAATTTAATAGCCCAGATGCTCAAGAAGAGAGCGAAATGACAACTTTTTACAAGTTTAGAAACTTGTATTGCTGTCATTTATCTGTGAATGGGTCTCCATATGTAGACATTTATAAGGGCTTTTTACCATCTTTTGCAGAAACTAATGCTCACAGCTTTCAAGAACGTCTAATAAAATTTAATACAAAATATTAAGGAGCTTGGCAGCATTTAAATATCCAAATTCACAATTGTTGAAGTGCTTGAACACTGTGAGGGCTGCACAAGAGGTGGAAACAAAGCTTGGCTGTGGGTGCATGAACAACAACATTTCTTTCTCAAAAAGCTCAAAAGCAGAAGTCAATCATCTTTCTGATGAAAAAGTGAACAGATAACTATTATTATTTAACATCATATGACGTTTTTTCTATTGTACAGATGTACTTGTCCAATACTAGCCCAGAGCCTGGAGGAGAATTTGGCCCTAGACATTTTCCCAAGCAATTCACTATAGGGAGTAAATCCCAGTTGTGGGAAAGCCTTGCTGAGGATGGAAGGGAGGTTTCAGCCTGCCTGCAGCCAGCCTCCCTCATCCCTCCTGGGCTTGCAGGCACCAGGGATGCCTTGCAGCCCCTGCATCTATTCTGTTCATGTGCTAAGGAAGCACAAAACAAGCAGGAAAATACACTAAGGTAGCAATTCTTATCCTGACCTAAGGATAAGCTGGTTTTACATCACCCAGCTCTTCCCTTCTCCAAACCTGGCAGCTTGCTCAGGAAAGATCAGTGCTTAGGTGCAGAATATTCCTGGGGGAACCCAGAAATAGTTCCTAGAAATCAGAGAGTGCTCAACCTGAAGCTACACCTGTATCAGAGGAGATGAGCCATTTTATCACCACTTTACATATCCTGCCAGGCAGGCTGAGGTGAGGGCACCTCTCTGATCTCATATTCCTTCTGAAGTGATAAAGAGGATCTCACGCTGCAGGTTTAATGTGTAAAATACTACCTACCTTAAAAACTAAAGGAATATATATAGATATGGATCAAAATTAGGAAACACTAATACACCTGATCTCTTAATCCCATTTCCCCTCACTTAGGACAATTATTTTATGCTTAAACAGCAAGGCCTGACTCTTGTCATCAGAAGATCCCAGAGGAGCTCAGCATTATCTGCTGTACAAAGTGGGGACTTACTGCACAAAGCACAAAGCCCCGTGGCCAAGCAGCCCTGGGCTCTCCAGAGTGCCAGCACAGCCCTCTCACACCCTGAGAATGAGGGGGGACAGAGGAGGGCTGAACCTCCCAGCTCCACTGTGCCCCCTCTGCTGGGGAGCACCAGCTTTTATCATTAGTTCCACTTTCAGATTATCTCTTTCAATCCTGTTCCAGCTTCTCTTTTCTGTTAGCTATACTTTTAAATAATCTTGTATCAGCCTGAGGAGTAGTTAACAATTTTAATTTTTTTTAATCTCAGATTCCTTCTTGTAGCAATTTTTTTGTATTGAATAAAACTTGTAGCATACAAAAGGTCAGGAAGGGCTAAGCCTACTATAATTGTTTTCATAACATGGAACTAAATACAATAAGAAGCATCCAGGGAAATGACCTTTACTTCAGTAAAATTTAAATACATAAATAAGGTAATTTGGTGCCAGGCAAAACGTATTGCAGTTTACCCTTTATTGAAAACACCAAATTACATTGTGTGGCTGCCTGATCAGGCAAATTAGAGGTCATCAGAAGCTCTACAAGTCACTGTGTTCCTCGATAGGAAAAGAGCAAAGTTTTGGCACAAAACACACAAACAAACAAAAAAACAAATAAACCAAACAAAAAATAAACAAAGAAACAAAAACCACACAGAAACCCCAGACAAAAAACCCAAAAAAATCAGAGTAATACTACCCTAAAAGTGCCAATCTCTAGCCCTAAGTCCTGCATCTATTTATTCTAGCTGAAAACTCTCATGGAACATGCAGGAAAGGAGCCTGGTTGATGATGATTATGAAGTACCCATGTATTATTAATACTTTTAAATATCTATGGCACACACAGAAGCTCTTCATGTGAGGCATAAACAGAATCTGTTTCTCATCAAAGACATTTTACCTTCACATAATAGTGACCTGATGGTTTTGCCAAAGAAATGTTTTTGCTTACACTTTACAGAGGCCTTACATCCAACCACCACAAATGCCTACCTGAGCAGAATCTGAGATATTCAAGAATATTGTGAACGCAAAGCAGCCAGTAATGAACGTTTTACTTTTAATTGAAATATATATCTATCATTTGTAAAATCCATAAATCATTCCAACAGAAGAAAGAACATTACGTGAAGAATTTGATACACTTCAAACTAAAATAAATGCATCAACTACTAAAATAAATGTGTGTATTACAGGAAAAATTGATCAAAATCAGATACAATATTTTATTCACCAAATCAGACACATCCCTGTTGAATCACTGCTCATTCAATGCAGGATGAGATACATCATCTATCAAAACAGATATCTCCTACAGTAAATCAAATCCACGTGATTCAAATATGTGTCTTAGTGAATCAAAAATATCACCCAATACATCAACTATGTGGCACCAAATACATGGCATTTTAAACAATGGCCAAGTAGAATGCCTCTAGATTTAACAAGGATAATGATTAAATTAAAATTTATTTAGACAAAGAGATAGTATTTCCAGACTCCCTCAAAGGCTTATTCCTGGACTAGGGACTGTTCTTATATTAATGTTTCCCTGAAGCATCCTTTCTTTAAGGCACCTTGCTAGGATGAGGTGCTTTCCCCATCCCAGCAGAAGAGGAAGGCTTTCATTCTGCTTTGGTCCACTCCCCAAACCTCTGACATCTGGACAAAGCTCTGAGCAGCCACATGTTGTCCCCAGCTCCTCAAAGGGGAAGTGCCAGCCTTTTCCAACACATTCAGAACACCACAGTCCACAAACCATTAAATACAGAGATGTAAATATTATCAACAGCAACCCAAAAATCAAGGATGCTCACCATGAATCACCCAACAACCAATTAATAGGCTGATCCTCCACAGTATTTTTTAATTACATCCTCATGTTGCACAAAACCAAGTCCATGCTTAGCCCAAAAGTGCCTGGATGGCCTCAATAAGACATTGATAGAGTGTAAAGGAGATGCCAAATATTCATATGGGCTGGCAAAACCAGGCAGAAAAGTTAGGGAAATGTTCTCAAATATACAGATGTCAATCCTGGCTGGGGAAAGCTACTGAGACATTGACTCAAAGGCTGGGACAGTAACCTTGTGAATTACCCCCACACATTTTCACTGCTTTTTAAACTTTTGCCTCAGCAACGGGCAGACACAGCCAAGGCATAATGCTGTGCTACACCAGACCTCAGACAACCATTTTCATAATCTTACACACTGTACCTGATCCCATATTCCTTCCTGGAATTTGGTGTCCCCACCAAGGCTTTGTATAGGCAATTCATTTGTTTACAAGCCTCAGAAGAGCCTTTTCTGCAGCCTCAGTGCCTAACTCACTGTGTCTCTCTAGGAAAACTCTGTGACACAGTGGGAACAGTGTCCCCCATTCCCACATTCACTCAGCACCCAGTGAGGAAGGAACATCACTAGCTGGCAGAGGAGATGCTCCAGCAGCCTGATGGGGTGAGAATAAACCTTTCCTTATGATGTTGGGGCTCTTTGGGTGCTGGATTTGGGGCTACTGAGTACGAGTGACCTTTTGCCTCTCCTTTTAAAGGCCATTTAACATGCAGCAAAAAGAGGGGATGAACTCTGAGGTGAGAAGGGAAGCTGAGAACGCAGAGCCTGACATTCCAGTTGTGGCAGTGAAAGAAAGGCAGATTTGTTTTCCTCTCTCTGCTCCCAATAAAAGGAATTGACCTCTCAGTTTTCAGCAGTGCTAAGAAAGGAGAATTCAACAGAACCCAGGTTAAAACTGGCCACACCTGATATTATAAAGACTGTCAGATTAAGTCACCTACAGTGATGTTTAAAATACATTCTGATTAACTCAGACAGCTTGAATATTTTTCAAGGATGACAAAATTTGTTCCACTGGAACACTCCCAAATTGTGGGTTTAGCTTATAAATTAGGCTATGGAACTGCTGTTCTTATTTCAAGCTCCTAAAGGAACAACAAACCATGCTTGTTACTCCTCTGCCGTTCCCCATTGTCACTCTCCTCTGTCAATATAAGCATTGATTATAATTGCAGTTTTGCCCAACTCAGATTGATTAGAAAGTAAAGCAACAAGAGTAGTGTAATTATGTCAAGAAATTTCTACTGACATGAGACATAAAGCTGGCTTGAAGTACTGCTAACAAGTAGAAGAAACATATGTTTTCCTTACACTTGCTATGAATCCTACAGAAATACAATTCTATTCTGCATTTCTGTTGTTTTCGTAGGAAAATAAACCATAAACTTGGCAAATCTGGCCAAGGGAAGGAGCAATTTACAGACATGATGTCTCTACCAGACCTGCCTTACCTCCCAAATCTGCTAGAGCTAACCTGAGCAGTGTCTGTGTATTTGGTTAATTAAGAATCTGAACAGCAGGAACAGTTTCTAAACACACGACCTTGCAGAAGGTGATGTTTATCTCAGATTGGGATGGACACTGCTGGGCCTGGAGACAGTTCAGGCAGCAAGGTGGGCGTTGCTTTGTTCTGCCTCCTCTGCTGGATATTGTCACAGCTTGAATCTGAAAGTGGAGAACAATTCCTCCTTTCCAAAGGACAGAGCTGGGCTGGCTGTGATGGCAGGAGACAGCAGGAGGCAGATGCACCTGCACCACAGGAAAGCTTCTCTTTGGTGGAAAGGTGTTCAGTGAGGATTCTGTTCACTGTCACACTGCAATCGACTGCAGTGAGTAGAAGAATTGAAATTAGAATGTTCAAACTTACTCCATGAATTGCTTCACGAAAAAAGATATTATTATTGTGGTCAAATATTAAAATTCAGATCTAGAATATAAATATTGGGGTAAGCACAACTACACAAACTCAATATTTTCTTTTGCAACACCTGTGGTTTCTGTAGGCAGAGAGCTCCAAACCCAAAATGGTGTAAAGACATGAAGGTTTATTTGCTTCCTCTTCTTAACTCCATCTCTTTCAAAGAACATATTTTCTTACATTATATTGTACTATTTCCATATCTTGTTATTTAAAGGAGCTTAAAACCATTCAAGATGGATTTTATTAATGGCATTTGCTAGAACCTAAGGCACAAGGGAAAATATTCAAAAGGAACTAATCTCAACAAAGTTTTAAAACCATGGCTCTAACACCTAGGGTTTTGTTGTCATGGCTTAAATTTTAAAGAAACTCCTATTTTCATTGTATATTCCTGTGTTCCTTAAGACAGTTTAAAAATAAAATGCAGAAAATCCTTTTTTTAAATTATAAGACAGTCTTAAGTAAAATTTAATTAATAGGCATAAAAGCTAATCCTTTCTTCTTAAAGAAAAATATATCTAGCTTTACAGCAAAGTAACCAGCATTTTACACAAAGCCTCTGTTATTTTCTTTGCTTCCAAGGCATATGCAGGTACTCCTTTTAAGGCCTGCCCATGGAAGTAAATCAATTAAACTCATTTAAATCAGTTACAAATCCCTGTAACATTACAATTAGTGAAACATTCTTGGTTAGCTTTAATGGGAATCAAGCAGATAAATTCTCCATTCTCAACTTCATTTAAAAAAAAAATAAAAAGAGAGGCACAAAATCAATTATTTTGAACAGTTCATAGAATCAGAGGATTTGCCATACTATTTTATTGTTAGACCTATTCAGAAGGTACAGTTTCTTATGTTCCACATGGCTGTGCTGTGCTGTACACACAGGGCAATCCCCCTCTGCCTGAGTCCTCCAGGTGATCTGTTTTCATGCTAATGCCTGAGATTAGATGAAGGAATTGCAATTCTAACTCACAAAGCTCCCACACTGTTAAAACTCTCACTAAAATGATACTGCGTTTCTGGCAAAGATTTCCTGATGTGCTGCTGTTCTGTGTTGGTGCATATTCATCAACATTTCAAATATTTGCAAAGCTCTCCCCTCCCTCAAGATCCTCTTTCCTCGTTTCTAAGCCTCCCACTCTGTGCACTGAGGCAGGGCTGACCCTACTCACAGAAAGTGCCACAGCACTGGCACTGCTCAGGGCTTCAGGGAGGGAAGATGTGGAGCCCCAGCAGCCACTGGGAAAGTTTTAATCTGATTTTTAGACTTTATTATCTGAACGCTTTCCATGTAGATACATTTCTATGCAACTATATTTACATTTCAGTTTTTGATAATGAAGGACCTTAAGTTAGCATCTGGTAGACTCTGAAGAATCCTGCTGATTATTCAGGGTTTGGCAATGAATTCAGTACAGCCACTTGCTGCAAAGGAAGTCCTCTAGACACTTCATTAAACTCCTACTTTGCTTGTTTTTCTGCTAAAGAAAATATGGGTTAACTAGAGATCACAAATATTACATGGTATTATGGTGAGAAGTTAATGAGCACAGCAAACTCACCACAGCACTATCCTCTTAAAGTTACACGATTTTTTTTACTCTAACACCAAGTGTATTTTGTAGCAGAACCATCCAGGAAACAAACATATTCATAGGTCTGTAAATATTTTTCAAAACAAAATATTTGAGAAAATAAAGCTTTTTCAAGTCCTCTAGTAATGCTGTCCTTCTAATAGAAGACACTGTGCTTCAGAAAATTCTCTGAAATTATACATAATCTTTCAGGCTAAAACCTTTACAATTCAAAGTAGGTAAGACCAACACTATAGAAAAACTAGAGGCCATGCAGATAAATTTTCAGAAAACATAATTCATACTTAATACAGAACCAGAACAATGTCCAGTTCAATGTGGTTGCTGGGGTTTCTGAACAGCTGTGTCTAAACAGAAAACAAAATACACTTTGCCTGCAGCCAGAAGTGGCTAGTTTTCATTTGGGGAACAGTAAAGATTCTGACAAGTTCACTGGTCAAGACTGTAAGAAATCACACATTTTACATGCTGTTTAATGGGTGTTTTTTCTTGGGAAAATGATTTTTACTGTCCCTTGCACCAACAAACCTTGCACCAGTATCTTTGGAATTTGCTAAATCTAAATGATTTAGCATCTAAATGTATAATGACTACTATAACATTACTGAACATCACAGACATATCTGAGGTGGCCATGGGTATTACAGAAGCTCACTATCCATCTCATTTCACTTTAATAAACTGTATACTGCTAGGACTGGAATTTAATCTCAATATTAAAAGAAATGTTATATGTATCTTGCACCTTTGTACAATATATCTTGAATATTTTGTTGTTTCTTTTTTTTCTCCCGACTGTGTTTTTAATGGGGGGAAGTCTATTATTCATACCTCTGCTCTTAATCAAAGCTGAGAATTCTGTGGAGAAGTAGAAAATTGAAATCGGCTCCTGCAACCTAGAGCTGAACAATTATAACTTGATTTACAAGGAGCCACTTTACCACATATTTAAACGCAGCTCCGCTGCAAAATCTGGGGACTTTTCAGATAATCAAAATGCTACAGATTTAGCACTTTTAATTTTTGCTCCATCTCCTGCCAGCTTGAACTCTGATTATAATTACCATTTCATCTTCCCCTGAATGACATTGTTTTATCAGAGGAAGACGCTGTATCTGGAGTCTGAGTGTGGTGATTAATATGGAACCAGATTTCTATGGGAAACAATGTGTGCCCTGAAATGAATCAGGATGGGGAGTAATAATGTGAAGCTGGATATAATCTCAAGTCCTTGAGACATAATGCATAACCCCCACAGCTCTGCAGTGCATGTGAGGTAACTGTGCAGACAGAGTGGGAAAAACCCTCCCCTGCCCAGGGCAGCTCCTGAGGAACAACAAGGAAACCAAGCCTAACAACTCTAACTCCACTGACACCTACATTTTGTGTCAGGAAAAATTTGCTGCTTCTTTGGATTGAGCTGGCCCAACTGCTAATAACAAAACCATGCAGGACAGGCTATTTTTGGCAATATCTTGAGATTCTTCTTCCCATGTTTTGTTTTCTCATGCTAGAGAAAAGTACTTCAGCAAAGAAGTATCCCCAATGCATCCCAGCTGCTGGGGGACAAAAAGGGGTGGGTGCTACAGCTGCTTCTGGCTCCTGTTTCTCTGTTCATTTGTTACAGACCTAAGTAAATTAGCAATAGCCTCTGCATAACCGAAAAAATAAAATTAAATTTTAGATAAACCATGCATAGAGATAGTCTTAAACTCTAAAATGTAAGTAATATATGCTGAAAATAAGAAATATGTACAGTGTTCTCATGTTAGCAGACTTGCTGTGAATAAATCCAACTGTTAGAAAACCACGAAGTCAAATATATCTATAACATAAATGGACTGCTTTGGAAAGTTCTTTTCTTTGTGAGAATTATCTTTTTAGTGAAGAAAAAATTTACTGATAAAATGTCAAGAGGAGTAATAAATTGGCACAGATTAGTGTAAGTACCTTTTGCAACAGTTGCAATAAATTCTGATTGATGCAAGAGTATGAAAACAAATGGTGTGGCCCTGCTGCTCATGCCAGAGACAAGATGTAGCAAAACAAGAACCTAAAATTCATAGCTGCTTCCTTAAAATTTATGTCAGTACTGCTGCTACTCTAGGTTCCATACCTTGAAAATCCTCTCACCCAGCTACAAAAAGCTCTAAATGCTCTTCCTCTGGTCAAGGAAACTGCATATAAACTTTGGCTCATGGCTTTCAAGACATGTCATAAGATAATACTTCAGAAAGGGTAAAGTTAAATGCACACAAACAAAGTGAAGCGGCACTTACAGATATTTTATTTCTGTGGGTATTTTTTATTATTATTACTAAAAAGCTCTTCCCATTTAAGAATATTCCACCTGGAAAAAATAATATTTGCTCTGAAAAATCCTTAAGTCAAACAGAACTTCTGCTCACCTGATTCAGAATGAAAAAAAACTCTTCAGAAAAAGGCATACAGGAATTTTGTAAGAATAACCAGAAAATGGAATATATTTATTGAAGACTAATCTGAGTAGTAAGTATCACTTTGGAAAAGAACTAATGAGAGGAAAGGAAAATCTCACAGAGAGCAAAATAATGAGCAAAATAATCTTTGTGAATAGCGAGTGATTACTCACAGCTTCTCAATGCAAAAGAATGATGTGGAGCACTATGAACTTCTCAGGCAATAACTTTTTTTAAAAAATGATAGGGTTTTTGGGTTTGTTTTTTTAAAAGAATCCATAGTTAAGTGGTGAAATTCAGAATCACAGGATGTTGTGAAGTAAAAATTATAGATATGCTCAAAATCTAGACAAATCTGGGGAAGTATGTCTATCAAGGAGCGTAAGATCCCAAACTTGAATTTAATCCATGTCTCAGTAAGTTCCAGAAACAACAGGTGAAAGAGGCAAGGAGGCAGTGCTGGAACTGCTCTGACACTTCCCCCATCACCGACAGCAGCAGCAGGGTGGGCTACAATAATTCAGCTGTGCCTGGCATTCTTGTTTTCTTACACTGGCTTTTCATTAACTTATCTTCCCATCTTTTAACAACAGGTCATAAGAAATTTTGGTTCTGTTTAACTTGCCAGGAGGTGTGTGAATTAACAGCACTGCCCCAAAACAGTCAGAATAATAACACTCCATGGGTGTATTAATCCATGGGTGTGGAGGTTCCATGGGTGTGAAGAAAACACAAGGTGAACAGCACCCTGAAAATTCAATGTTAATTAATATCTGACATTGCAAACTGATGTATAAACTTCAGGCCTATTTCTCCTCTTTTATGATATTGCTGCAGAAAGAAATCCTCAAGGTTAAAGACCTCTGGAAAAGGAGCAAATCCTCAAAATCTAGGTTTGTTTTTGCAGGTTTGCCTCCTCTGATATCCAGCAGGGTTAGCCTGCAACACCAGAAAAAATGTTTAGAAAGATATGTTTACTCTAAATGTCAACTGGAATGTACTTTATAAATATTTTGTACAGGATTATGCAAAGATACAGACCATTAAGGAAGTTATTTTTAAAAGAATAATTAATAATACTGCTCTTAATAGCACTTCTAAGGCTGAGACTGCTTGTACTCATTACACCAAACTACCCAGAACTCTGAGAAACAAAAGTAACCTAAGTCATGTAAAGTGAGGATTGCCTGTATTCTTGCTAAAATCTAACCAAAAAGTGTTCCTGTGGTTTCTCAGTTTGCTCCTAAAGCCCCAGTGTTTGAATAATGCATAACTGTGCCTGCTTGCTAAAAAGGAGGAAACACCTTTAGGTCCTATGTGGCAGGGGTCTGAGAGGGATGGATTTCTTTTAAAAAGCAGCAGTTGAGCCACTCCAAATAGCTCTCAACTTACTGTACTTTCCTCTGTCTCCAAGAAAAAGTGCATTTGTTATTTGGTCTGTTCAAGCATAAGCCCACTGAAGGCTTTAGCAAAGGCAACTCGCTCCTGTGAACTGCAGTTTCATTTCCTTCCCAGCAAAACTCAGAGCAGCCCATTCAGCATGAGCCCTTCCCTAAAGCTGAGCTTCACCCACAATGGAAAATACAACTGGTTCAGTCAGAGTGGTTGCTAGGCTAGCATGCAGCAAGGGAATAAATTAGCTACAAAATAGTCAGAGTTTCAAGCTTTTGTGCACCTCTAAAATATCAATAAGTAGTGTTCTGGAGTTGTTGAAAAATGATGGGCTTGAAACAATGCCCTGAGGAAGCCACTGCCCCATACGTCATACTGAGCTCTCTTTGGCTAGTGTCAAACACAAGTTTAGAAAACATCAGAATACTTTTTCCCTCATGAAAAATAACATTAAGAAATGACCAAACAAACAAACAAACCATCAACCAAAGAGAGACGGGTTTTTATTTGTCAAGGAAACCTAAGAATGTCTCTGTAACTTCAGAACTATTTGACAGTATAAATCTGAGTATCTAGCTAGGGATGAAGATTACTAAACCAAATTTTCTCCCTTTATGAGGAACAGGGAGTGGAATTGTTTTGAGTTGCTTTGGCACCTGATTAACTATGGGCCACAAGCTCAGATTTAAGGGTGAGCTGCCAGCCTGATGATTTCAGGACACTTCTACAGTACATGAATCTGCCTCAAAATCCCCTAGATTCAGTTTGAAGACCTGCTGCCATCCTCTAAGCAAGACAGGTTTTCCTCAGCAATCCTGCTGCATTTGTTCAGCTTCCAGTCAAACGAAATTTGGTGTGAGTGCATATATTACATTACAACAATAAAGGCCACAACCAGCAAATAAAAGCTGCCCCTGCAAAACAACTGTCCCACGTTCAGCCAACACTTCCTCTGAGGAGACAGGGCCTTTCTTGCCTGCTTTGCGGTGAGAAAGGGAAAAAAAGAGGACTGTGTTTGTCTTGGGAGGAGCCCAACACTGAAAGGAAAACTGTCCATTTCCAGTATTTCAGCAGAATTTCACTCCTGCAGGTGAGCACAACTTTGTAACTTTGAGGATAACAAAAACATCCTGAATTCTTTTAAGAGACGTTGCCCACTGGCTAACAGGTTTGCTTTTCATCTTTTATTACATGGGTGTTAACAAACAAACTTTTCAATGAATGAAGACCCTACTGCTGTGGGAAAGTTCCAATATACACCCTATGCATCTGGCCAAGACTTCATCAGATTGAAATGTTTTAACCTTAAGCAAGTACTCAGAGGCAAAACTACTACATAGAACACTACAAAGAAAAAGGGGGTATTGGGGCCATGGGAGTTCTTGACATTGGAAGATCATCCAGAGTACTTAAAACAAGTATACACACAGAGAAGTCTTCATCATGGAGAAAACCAGCACAGATATTCTGCATTAATATTTTCTCTCTGTAACTTTGAGATGGGGCTGATGGTACTCAGAATACAGTAAAAGATTCTACTTTCTTGGTGAATTGGGAAGGTTGAACTGATTAACTTGATTGGTTGGCTACATTTCCACAGATAATTCATCACTGCAAGATTCTGGGTCTATTGACACATTGATATTAACGAAAAATGCAGTGATAAACAATCTGGAAATTCTTAGAGCTTGAAGTCTGATGAGAGCCCCAGATATTTCTAAATAATCACTGTTTCACTTCTGTCAGAAAAATTATCCATGAATTCCTTATTTCTGCAAATGTAACCTTCTTTGTGACAGTAAATAATTTAAATACTTAATAAATAATTACACTGAAATAATTTATACTGAAATAATTTAAGCATTTATATATAGAACATGAAGGAGTGGTTAAGTGCATGTAGGACAGCCTACAAGCAATCCTGAGATTCTGCATTATTTGAGGTTAGTTTTCCCCCTGATCATCACGTTCCATAATTATCACATAGACTTAGAGATGAAAGCTACAAGAAAGAAATTTCCACTCTTTTAAAAGTATTAACAGGAAAATTAATTTTGTTTCTAGAGCGGTGCCACAGCAAACAATTTGCTGGGTACTGGTCCCATCCTTGCTAGCCCAAGACTTCACTACTACAAGAAGGAAGATGCATGAAATTATTATCATGACATGGGAAACTAAACAGTCCCCACTTTAGGTGAAAATATCTGTAAAGAGCCTGACAGAATGCAAAGCTGTTTTTTCCATTAAACTGCTAATTTACTCTTTCCTCCCAGATGTCTGTCACTCTTTTTCCCCAGAATCACCTCTCCTTGACAGATCAAGACTCTTCTCTAAAGGATAACTCTGGTTTTGCATCTGTAACATTTCAATACTGAAGACTGATATAAGTCAACAAATATTATAAACGAAAATATGCTTGTGGTAGTAAATCCTGAAAGAAGAGCACTGATGGCCTGTACACTATTATGGATTGGAAAGCAAAGAAATCAGCCATAAAGCGCCCAAGAGACAATAACCTCCCTTTGATTCTTGCTTTCTATTTTTTTATAATTTCCTGGTCTTTTTAGGTAAGCTTTAGAACTCTTTACCTCAACTAAAATGTTAATATTGTGTTTATATCATTATAAAGTTGCTTGAGAAATCTGAAATCAGCAGCCAATCAGAAAAAAAATGATTGCAGCATCCAGACCAGGTAATTGTCATATTTACAACACAGTTGTTGAGAAAGAAGCCCAGAGTTCCTATGCAAATCCTTGCTCTTTGCATGACTAATGGTGATGGGCAGCCAATCACCAGGCAGGAATCTGCATGCTTTGAGTTATTTAGATAGTAATTGTGATTACTGAAAGCAGGCAATGCAGATAAGATGTGATGAGAGTGTAGCACAAAGGGAAGGGACAATGAGGCATCAGCAACCATGATAACACCTTTAAGCTCCTTGGCAATTTTTAACAGGACACATTACAGCTCAGATTCTGTGCCCTTCATCTCCAGAGCTCTGCAGTTTTGTGCTGCCCTCATGAACTGACACGTGTTTCCAGAGCTCTGGGTCCTCACAGCTCTGGGGTTATCATTAAAGGACAAACCTTGAAAAGCAGAAACATACACAGCATTTCTGAGGCTTTGGTCCTATCTGATCTGAGCACACGTGGCTGCCTGGCTGCCTGTCGCATCCTGACAGCAAATGAAGGCACAGTTAATGTCAAATGTATCACTAGCCCACCATTATTTCCTGACTGCATGTGGTGCTCCTCCACAGTGAAGATATGCAACTGGTTTATGTACTGATCTCTATCAACCCTGCCACACGGCCAACTCACGTCAACCTGCAAAATGGTTCAGAGTGAAAGTAACACATCAAAACAGCACAGAAAGTCCTTAGTAAAATTGCAAACCTTTTGAGAAGCCTTTGCAATCTGTCCCAGGTCAGAATCAGTTACTGTCTCTCTCTAAAATCATGCCACTGAAGGCATGTCAGACATAATGAATCCTTAGTATAAACTCAATTAAACCTTGTCACGTATTCATGAATGAAAAGTACTAAATGGGCCTCTATGGCTGCAGATAATTCCTACACGATGAGCAGTTGCAGAGATTAAAAATTGCCTTTTTTCCTTTTCCTTTTTTTGGAGGGGCTGGGGATTGTGCATGTTCCAACTTAATATATCTGAAAACAGATTCCAGATTGCATAATCCTGTTCCTTGAGCTACAGAGACTCCTTTGTAGCCATTGTTGAATTGTTTTAGGGTCACTGGATATAGTAGTGACATTTTCACATTATTTACTAGACTTTCATGCCTTAAACAAAAAATTACTAAATTAACATATTTACAGAACATTTCAAAACTACTTTTAAAGTATTGTAGTATTCCAACACTTCATATGAGTTGCACCCCAGAAAGACCTTTGAAATTATGGAAAACTGGTCCAAAAAAAAAATTAAATCATACTACAAGTTGGGGACCAGAAGAGTATTTTGAAAATGAATTATCAGAAGCAACTGTTATTTGTTTTTGCTCTTATTGGAATAAGTGTAGTTATTATTAATAGGTAGGTAGTTTCTAAAATTATTTTTCATTATTTCAGATGCACTCGGACATAAAGCCATAGTTTTACATTGCCAGAACTTAGACTATATTTTTTGGTCCAGATTTTTTTGTATGAACAAGGGAACAGCTTTCTGACAAGCAATTGAGGTTTCTATGTGTGAGGTTTCTCATAGTGCAGCATTCAGCACTATTTCTGTTACTCTGGTATCTTCCAGCAGTGTTAATTCTGTGTTTAACTTTTCTTCTCTGTCCACAGTCTACAAGAGGGTTCTTTTCTGTGCAGTAAAAAATTACTGTTAGTCTTTCATAGTCAAAATGGAACATGATGCTCATATTACCTTATTTTCCAGAAAAAAGAGGTTGTATGATTTTATTAAATGAGTGCATATCCTTCTTCGAGTCTTTAGTAACAATTCCAAGCAAAAAACTTTACTATGTTAAGAAAGGTTAATTCAGTTTTAAATTTATTTAAAATCTATTTTTCTGTTGTTTTCTTCTGTATTCTCAATCCTTTTTCACTGCTGAGTGCAGCATTAAAAACTTATGATGTAGTGAGAAATCTCCTCCACAAGAAGAAGAGAATAGAGCAAGCAATATTTAGCCTCCATTTTTGTTAAGTTTTTCTTTGATGAATCAAGATTTCAGATTATAAATGTCAGGCACTCACCCATATTTCTTCAGAACATAGCACGTTTTATCCCATGTCTGCCTTTCATAAATCCTTATTAAAGTTAGCATATATACATGACAAGGAGCCAAAAGCCATGAAAACACTCTGCCTTTCTTTTTTTCTTTTTTATATAGAATTATTTATGGTACAACATAACATGAAATTTTGTTCTTCATCATGTATCTTGGGCATAAAAAGTTCTTAGAAGAGCTAATATCAAGTTATTTAGGGCCCTGTAGCATTATAAAAATGCAAAACTACATGACTGCAAAGACCAAATACATAAACCCCATACAGATATTTCTCAGCAGCGTTGTATAAACTCATTTTTTTAAAGAAAATTACAATACTTAAAAAAAAAAAAATTCTGCTGATGACCAAGGCTATTTTGGGAGTTACTGTAACCTTAACTTCCATGCCCATTTTAACCAAAATCCTCAGAGCACTAAAATGAAGCCAGTGGTTGAAGGGGAGCTAAGGACTTTGGGAGGGGCCATCCCTTACAGATTCCCAAAGGAATCTGTATTAATATTTCCATAATGTCAATAGCTTAATCACCCCACACACTACAGACACCACACCCCAGAGTCTGACATTGATGAAATGATAAAAATAATAAAAACATATCTTTAAACAGAGACAGTTTAACGGATTGATTTGGCTGATTAAACCTGTGCAAGATCCCTTGATCTAACATTAATGTATTTATTTTCTGTAATGTGTGCTGAAGATGTCAACAGTGAATGTGATACAAACATCTCCTGGTGCTCATTATCCTGCCATGATGTGATGATGTTGCTGCCATGTGGTAGTGAGACTTAGGACTTGGCTCTCCATGGGTTCTGTTCTGAGTAACACTTTGGAATCTGCCCTTGCCTGGCACGAACACAGGGTCAGAGTACAATTTTAATGTTGCAGCAGTGTGCAATATTAACTTTATGCATGATATATATCTATATATAGGCAGACAGATATAGCTATATTTTCATGGAAGTTCATTTGCAATGAAATGTGCAAATTTATTGACTCAGCCATGTTTTACAGGAAATAAAATGGGAGTAATTTAGAATGGGGGCTGCTGCTTTAAGACCCTCTTTCCCTGTTGCCTGGCAGATGGATGGCTATAATGCCACCACTTGATACCATGCCGAATTGTGACTGTGGCATTTTGCTAGAGCCTGATGGTTTCATGTAGAAATTTGCTGTTGGATTAGGGCTTTTGCCAATCCAGACACAAGAAAAAGGCTATTTAATGTGTTTTGAGCTGCCATATGGTGTAGATAAAAGAAGTAGTTTCATGGCAGCCATGAAATCTGATGCATACGAGTAAGTCCGTGTGCTTTGCCATCCTCCCTGCCACACAGTGCACCTGCTGCAATCAGGTATTACACATAGAGAATATGATTGTCACAGCTCTTAATCCTGGATGTACCTCAGTGTCAGAAAACAGTAAATCCTTCTGATGTTTTCAATACACATGCAAAGCCAACCACATGAACTGGAATGGGAAGTGAGGAAATACCCACTCTATGCTACAGCTGATTCAAATTATACTCCAACACAATGTTCATTTACAATACATAATATTCACTCAGAATTTCATGGTATTTTACTAACAAACCTAAATCTCATCATTCTGTCTCAAACTAGATGAACAGAACATACTACAGAAAGAACTGATAATGGCACTCTCTCAAAATAAAACTCACGAGTTCCAGTCTCGGTCTTCTACTGTGTTCCTGTGATAAATCTCATCCTGCTTCATCATCCATTTCTGCCAGCACTGTGAGTCCAGCAATATCCACTAATATAATTCTTATCTTCTTTTCCTTCACTTCCCCTTTTTCTCCACTTAATCCCTGAAAAAGTCTAGAAGAAAGCAAATGGAGGCAAGGATGTCTTCAATCTAACATTACAGCTTTCTCCTCCATTGAATAATGGCAGAAATTTTGGCTCCACTGTAGCTTCAGTATCTGAGTCACTATTTTTCTTGAGGCAGACAGTCTCAGAGATGTTTAGCAGTGAACAGATTTCCTTCAGAGTATATGTGA
Organism: Acrocephalus scirpaceus scirpaceus; assembly: GCA_910950805.1. Taxonomy (NCBI): domain Eukaryota; kingdom Metazoa; phylum Chordata; class Aves; order Passeriformes; family Sylviidae; genus Acrocephalus; species Acrocephalus scirpaceus. Next base: position 5,853,675 of record OU383785.1, read on the forward strand.
ATGTCACCATAATGCAGAAATACAATTATACTAAGGCTATAAACACTAAAAATCCTACTTATAACATCATTATTCTAATCAGTGCTCAGTTTTTCAGACCTACTATGGCCAACTAACCATGTCACTCTAATTTTCAGACTTCCAGCTCCCAGGCTGGCATCCAGAAACACCAAGTTCCCCATAAAGCAGGTACTATGTGCTCAGCCATGTGGGAACAGCAGCAGTCAAGGACATATGTGGAGACAAAACCTGAAGCTGTATAAGGAATTTCAAAGAAAATAATTAATAGTCTATAGTTAAGTAGCCTTCAGCATTAGGTATAGGCTGATGAAAAATGTTAAGGGTAATATATACATAAACATAGTAATATAATAACGGTCTAAATCTCATTCAGAGCTTCCTGATTCTGCTGGCAATATTCCTCAGGGTATCAGATAGATTGAGGAAAACACTACTTTAGCTACCTGCTTTTCTTCAAGAGATACTTGAAGCCTTATAGTCACTTGATAAAAAGAAAGAAGTTCGGGATTGTCTGCAGGATTTGGACTGTGCTATACATAAAAACTTCTGGCAGGAGTGTTCTCATACAATTTACATAACAATATCATGAACAACAGCCCTTCAGATTTGTTTAAGGCATCTTTCAAGGAGATAAAGCGTTGGGCAGTATGAAGGTCATGAGAAAGAAGGGGACAGAAGATCTTTGTGTTTATTGCACAGCAGAGTGTGGTACCTCAGCCCAGCTCTGGAGTTTGGAGCTCCACAGGGCCCTGCATCCAAACCAGCTGGTCCTGGCCAACCCCCCACAGCTTTATCATCAAACTGGGCTTTATCACCAAACTGGGCATTAGCACCAAACTGGGCTTTATCACCATACTGGGATTTATCACCAAACTGGGCGTTAGCGCCAAACTGGGCTCCAGGGCCAAGCAGAGCCAGGACTGCTCACCTGCAGTGCTTGTGGAAACTTGTTCCAGTGCTGCCCTGCAGTAACCAGCAATGCCAGGCCTTGCTGCAGGGATGGCATCCATTCACTGACAGCACAGTGTCACACCTCTGCCATGGCACAGTGCCACAGCTCTGCCATGGCACAGTGTCACACCTCTGCCATGGCACAGTGTCACAGCCCTGCCATGGCACAGTGTCACACCTCTGCCAGGAACAGTGTCACAGCTCTGCCATGGCACAGTGTCACACCTCTGCCATGGCACAGTGTCACAGCTCTGCCATGGCACAGTGTCACACCTCTGCCAGGAACAGTGTCACAGCCCTGCCATGGCACAGTGTCACAGCTCTGCCATGGCACAGTGTCACACACCTGCCATGGCACAGTGTCACACCTCTGCCATGGCACAGTGTCACACCCCTGCCATGGCACAGTGTCACACCTCTGCCATGGCACAGTGTCACACCCCTGCCATGGCACAGTGTCACATCCCTATCATGGCACAGTGTCACACCTCTGCCATGGCACAGTGTCACACCCCTGCCAGGCACAGTGTCACATCCCTGCCATGGCACAGTGTCACATCCCTATCATGGCACAGTGTCACACCCCTGCCATGGCACAGTGTCACATCCCTGCCATGGCACAGTGTCACACCCCTGTCATGCACAGTGTCACAGCTCTGCCATGCACAGTGTCACAGCTCTGCCATGGCACAGTGTCACAGCTTTGCCATTCACAGTGTCACACCTCTGCCATGGCACAGTGTCACAGTTCTGCCATGGCACAGTGTCACATCCCTGCCATGGCACAGTGTCACAGACCTGCCAGGAACAGCGTCACACCCCTGCCAGGAACAGTGTCACAGCTTTGCCATTCACAGTGCCGCAGCTGCCCTGCAGTACAGGAGTCCTGACCTCCCAAAACTGGAGCTCCACAGTTCCTGCTGAACTTTAAGCATGTGCTGAGTCTAAGGATACTGCGTGACTTCCTGGATCTCAAGAGGGACCAGGTAAGAAGCCAAAGGAAAGCTGAAAGAGACAAATCATGACAAACTAGCAATATGTGGTTATGCACATTTAAGACACTCCTGTAGGTCTTCACCTGGTTCTACACTGCTTAAAATCTCTTGGTTGTTTTTACAACTCACAGTGGAAGAGTCCACATTGTAACATGAGTGGTATCAGCCACCTCCCAAGGTACATCAGCTATAACTTCCTCATCTACAACTTTCTTATATCTAGTGTATTGGATTTAGTTTAGAAAACAACTTTTCTGGAAATTACTTTGTGTGCACTGCATGTTTTGTTAGCAGTATTTCCCCAGTGCTGGCAGATCACTCCGTGGCAGCAGATGTGCACGTTTTAGAAAATCACTACCATAAGGAATAGCATAATTATATTTACTGCTGTTTGTTACCGCACCAGATATCGACTCGTAGGGATACTGGGACAACTGAGACTCACTAGGAACTTCTCTTCCTCCTTGGCATAATGTACATAATTATGTTTTCTTTCCTCTAATTGCAGCTAAAGATTACCTGCTCACTAGTAAACTTTTCTTGCACTACAGCCAAAATTAGGGCCTACTGAAGGCAACTGTAGATGCATCTGAAGTATCAGAATACTTTAGTTTATATCCTCTTGAATTTTCTACCTGCCTTATAATTTTGCTTTTGTATTGGTTTCCAAAAAGGTGACATTACTGTAAGAGAACACTCATTTCTGACAGACTATCCTGCTAAATTCTGTGATATCCATGCATTACTTATCTGCTGACCCGAAGCACTACACTACATTTTGCAAGTATTTAAAGTGTATTATTGAAGATCTGACAAAAAAACCTCTTGCATTATTTTTATGTTCAGAACCAAAGGGAATTTAAAAAGCAAGAAATACTGTCCATGGAATGATAAAATTTCAAAAAGATTTTATTGAAAACATGTTGCCTGAAAAACTCTGGAAGCTTTTTATTTGATAAATGTTTTTATCTCTTTTTGTTTCATTTATGATTTGAGAATACATATGCTGATTTCCTTTCTCATTTAAATTTCAATTATTGCTCCATTAGTCTTAGATACATTGTGAATTTGTAGCCTTTTGAAATCTTATTAGAATTTCCACACATATATGGGTCCAAAGCCACTTTTAGATTAAATGAGAAGAAAAAATATTGTAAGAAATTAAAATTACTTCAGTTGTCAAAGTGGCAGTGCCATCTACTAGAACAGTTTCTTAAAAATATGCAGCATGGCTTAAAAAAGAAAAGAACACAGATGAGCATATAGAAATTTATTCCCTTAGGAATATCCTTGAAGCTTTGTCCACCCTAATTACAACACACTGTCCTTGTTGATTTATCTTATGACATGGCTCAAGGTCACACCTGAGAATGCATCAATTGATGTCTGGAAAACAAGTTTGTTCTTTGCAAACACAAGAGTTGAAATTCATGTTTTCTGAGGTAACAACTGTAAAATAGAGACTGGTGAGGAATGAAACACTGTACTGCAAGACTGACATTCATACTGTGCATTAGGTAATTAAACCCTGTGTGTGTATTTGATTGAAATGCAGATCTTCCTGACCCACTGCTTTTCCTTTATCCAGGGGGCAACTCTTGGGTTCCATTAGTCAATTATTTAAACGATACAGTCATTGCTGTAACCCCTTCAAAGAATCCTTTTGTGTATTAGTGCTCACAGGAGGTTAATAATTTAACATTAGAATGTCCAAGAACAAAATGCCATAGTCACGAACAAATAAGAGTACAAAATACTGGAAATGGATCTTGACTTCATAATAATTCAGGCAGATAAAATCAAGGCCAGCCACATTAAGTATATATAACATAGCATTCAGCTTTTTGATGCCTAAGCTTTTGACAGGTTCAAAATTCCAAAACAAAGTTTTATTTTAACAAGAAAAACATTGCATACCACCCTTTTGAGCTGCTGGTGTCTAAATATCAAGGCAACTCAGCATATCTAATATTGATTTTTTCCTCACAAAAGATAAAGAGAAGATCAAGTCTACTCCCTTCGTTTAAGGCTGGGACAAGGAAGCTCATGCCAAACAATAAAACTCTGATTACCCATGTCCTAGGCATGTCTTCTTCACTAACTAAACCCTTCTTTCTATACCAGCCTTTACATTCCCATGACAAAACTTGAAAAATACTGCCTCAGGTACCGTGATGTTATCCTTCCCCTTTCACAGAAAGAAACCAAACAGTGATCAGAATAACCTCATTTCTCAAGAAAATCCAACCCATCAAATTATAGACTCTCCCTTCCTAATTCTTCCACAGTTTCTTAATTCAAACACAAGCAGCAAAAGCTAAAGGTGTTTGGGGAAAAGGGAGAGTTTTCTCTGACCCAAGCAGCAATGGGCACCTCTCACCACAGCAGAGAAGGTGCAGCTCCATGGTGTGAGCTGACCCCAAAGTGCAGAGCTGTGCTTGCAGCAGCTCTGCCATGATCCACTGCAGAAATGCAGTGGGGGCACAGAGTCAGCTCCCCTCTGCTCCCCAACCTTTGAGGACAAAGCAGAGGAAAATGATGGGTGGACTTTACTGCTACTGCAGAAAAGCCGTGGCACATCTCAAGTTCATTGGCATTGGTACTGCAAAGGAATTGTCACAGGCCACAGTAAAACCATGCCCTCAACCTCAATCTCCCATCAGAAGGGATGATGCCATGACAAACACTTAAATCTTTTCTTGGTTCCTTTACTCCTACAAATGTGCTGCACTGAGCAGGACCTTCTGGACATCCCTGCTCTCTCAGACAGCTGTGGTTGGAACATGGGCAAGTACAAAGGCTCTTATTTCCTCTCCTTTAATTCTGTTTTCCTATTCCAGCGGTGCTACACACTCTTCTAAATTTTACAGTTATACAAGTATCAGCTCATGAGTTTATATAACTGATGATTTTTTTTTCTAGACATAAATGGTCTCAAAAGTCTGTAACGATTATCAGAGAAGAAATCAAAGGAGGAAAGATGGAGGCAAAATGTGATGAACAAAATAGCTATAAAAGAAAAAGTTTCACTTATGCTATTAACCTTCCCTAGGACTTTGCATTACTATGCATTTTTATCTTTGTGACATTCAATTTTCTTTGACTAGCAGCAATATCAGCAGCACAACTGAAGGTGATTCTCTCAAGAATTCATGTTCTTCCCAGATAAACAAAACTTGGACAAGAAATGTACAAGAAAATGAAAAAGCTCAATTGACTTAAATGCTTTTCTTCTTTCAGCTATCCAGAGATTTCCCATTCAATAACTGTCTTGTCATTCTGACTCATTTATCTACATTTTGCTATTAATATTTTATTTTTAGAACAAAAATGTTTTACCCCTCTGAAAAATCATGTGGTTTTTAGATAAAATGTTAAAATACATGCCACAATGGGGAGCAAACAAAATGTACCAAAAATATCTAATCCCACTCTTTTTTGCTGTCTTAAAACTCTGGTCCAGACTTCCAAAGACTAAAGAGCCTTATGCAAAACTGGACTAATATTGTTAATTTTTTAATATTTTACAGTTCTTATATCAAAGCAAAATGAAACTCAGGAGGGCTATTTTATATCCCTGAGACTTGTCTTTTAACTTGGTAGTTAACCTCTTGTTTAGATTCTCTCACTGTTACTGTAACAATATCTCAAAATTAGTGCCAGGAGACTAATTCTGCATTGTGGAGTCTAGAGAAGGGATTTATATAAACCTGACTGAATCTCAGCCAAGTGGTGCTGGATGGCTTTAAACTTTAACAAGGGGCATTGGGTAAGGCCCATAAATCCCGTGGAAGCATTCTTCCTGCGTCGGAGAATCCTGCACTAAGCCACACATCCCCTCCTTCCTTCCCTGTTGTACTGGTTTGAAAGCAAAGCCAATGAGAGACTCCAAGTCAGAAATGCAATTTAATAAGAGGAAAAGAAAAAAACAACAAAATAAAATGCAATAAATGCAATAGTAAAAGACCACTGACAGAGTCAATACAACCTGACCCCCTGTTAGTTAGGGTGGTAGTAGCAGTCCAGATGAAATGGTCTTGTTGAAGCAGTGATCCTGTAGAAAGGTCTGGGAGCTCTTGTCTCCTCTGGGAGTCCAGTGGATAAAAGCTGCCTGTGCTGTCCCAAACCCTGGATTATATCCAGGTGGGAATGCTTGGCTCCTCCCCCTGGGCGGAGCATCTCCCCCTGGGCTGATCTCATTCTCTGAGCCCTGCAGTGGCTCCTTGCTGGCCCATGAACCAGAGACAGCTCCCGCAGGGAGTTCCCCATGAGCCATGGGCACGGCATTGCTGGGCCATGGCCAGGAGAGAAGGGAAACACTGCCCCAGCTGGTTCCAGCAGCTCATGGAGATGGGGATGGAATACAGACTGTGGGCACACCTTACATTGCAACCTAGGACACCAGTTATAAAATCCATGAAACAAAGGAACCTGATGGTTCAGCTGATGAAAGCCCAGCTGCAAAAATTTATTTGCATGGCTGAGTTCTGAGAACTCAGAACTGAGTGACAAGTCAGCTGGCTACAGAACAGCTGTTGGGCTCCTACAGACTGCAGATACCTGAGCACTGCAGTGCTGGCTGCTAAAAATCACATTCTACTGGTGAATAATGGAAAAAATCACCCATTCCATTGGTGAACAATTGAAAAGTTTAATAAAGTCTAACAAATATACTGGATAGTGTGTTTCTACAATATAGCTGTGTTATTATAATAAAGTATGATTTCCACATAGTTTGTTAGCTTTTTCTCAAATCCAGAAAATACTTTTAAAGTATTACTACTCAGTATTGAATTTTAATTGTTTTTTCTTTAATACTCAGAGGCCTTTTTTATAATTTTGTGACAAACGATATTCATTATGTATTAATAAAAATATTTATAGTTATATAAATATTATAAATAATTATGGAAATGAATATTTAATAATTATAAATGCAAATAATTATTAATTATAATTATATCAATATTATATGAAGGTATAAAATTACCTTCATTTTATGTCTTTTAAGTAATTAACCAAATAAAATATCTACTTTTAGAAGAAGTGTTTATACTTATACAAATAAAGGTGCTCAGATATTTACAGAATTCTGGTATTGACTGCCAAAATCTAAATGAAAGTTTTTGGAAATCTTATTTAAAATTTGAACCAGAGGAAGTTTTTTTTTTTCCTGGAAGTACCCAGTTAGCAAAGACTGGGGAAAGTGAGAGATTATCTGGGTGAAAAGAATACAAGTTTCAGACATTAAAGCTTTTTTTTCAACCACTACACAAAAAATTATATGCAATTTAACTTTTCAATATCGACACAAGAATTTCGTTAAATGTCAGCACATAGAGAACTCAGGAAAATTGAAAAATTTATCTCAAATTCCAAAATCATCCAGCTAAAAGTACAGCTTTACCATCTCCAATTTCTTGCTTGGCCATTAAGGACAAGTGAAGTGGTTAAAATGTTACAAAATGGAGCATGAGCAACACATTTCATTAGTTCACCAAACGCAACACAAAACAGCAAAAGAAAGCCCTGAAAGAAATTGTTCCAAATATTGATTTTCTTGAAAGAAAAAAGCCAGAGCTGAAAATGAGACCATTTTCTTTCTCTAAAGAAGAAAGTTGCAAAACAAGAATAGAGCTTTAGCTGGCCTCATTCATGCTAATGTCAGCAACAACTAAATGTCTACTGCAAGCACTCAACTGGAGTTAGCACCCATGCTTAAATACACAGGAATATTGTCCTTATCCTCCTGTCCTGACAGAGCACATGCATGACTGAAGCCTGCAGAAGAGTCACTCCAGCCATCAGCAATCCCAGAGAATGCAAAGCACCCTCCACTTTGCTTTTTCCAAGTGAACCTTTTATTAATGGCAATGTGTCAGGGCCACTTCTGCCTCTTGCAGTAAACTGAACGTAAAGAATCTTGGTCATTATTTGAAGGAAGGAATGGGGCTCTTGATTGAGAAGGGGCAAATTCTATGGTGCTCAGGCATCTGAGAGGGACCACTGCTAAAGGATCTGCACATACTTGTCTGTTCCCACAGCAGAGGAGAAGTCCAGTGTGACTGGGCACAACTGGATAAAGTGTTTGGTGTTTGGGAAGCTGCAGAATGGTGAGAAAACACAACACAGAAAAGTGATTCTCTGGTAATGGCTGCTTTTATTGCCCTTTCAACTCAGTTGCATCCCAATATATTCGTCTTGCTTTCCACCTTTAGACCACTATGAATTCTCTGCTCATGTATTTTGTAATCAAACAAATTTTGCAGATTGCCTGAATACTTAAGGAAACTATTGCAGAGAAAGCCCAGCTTGAATGTTACAATTCAAAACATACTAAAATAAGTCAAACTAAGACTTAAAAGAATCAGCTATACTTAGAGAAAGAGTATCTCACCTAAAAATTAGACAGTACCTCTTGAGCACAAGCAAATCATAACTTTCAAATATCTCCAACTTGATAAACTTCTACGGATTTCTAAGCAGAATATAAAATGTATTTATCTCTTCTCATGAAATGTCAAGTCCTTGCTCTAAAATGTAAGAGTACTTTTAAATTTTCAAAGGAACTCTTTACCTCTGAAAAGCACTGATTTCCCCTTGTTTCATTCTGAGGCCTTATTTTCAAGGAAAATAGATCTCATACAATAATGGAGCAGACCACAATTATTGAAAATTCCATCCCTGAACAGAAGACTCCAGTAAAATTACAGGTAATTGAAAAGTCAGCACAAGGAAAGAACCCTCAGGAGTCTTTAAATGGGGAAAACTCCAATGTCTCTCATATATAAGAAAGCATAAAATTAATATTCAAATAAAATTGTAAGTCTAAATTAAGATAGAAAAAATACTGAGTAGTTCATTAAATAAATTGGTCAGGTTGACCTTTATCAACTTTTTTACATCTTTATATTACATTCTAATTCAGAATAGTTTTTAATGTTGGTATTTTCTTGAAAACATATATTTAAGGTCACCAGACCTTCTGCTGAGATAAAGTCACATCTGTAATTCGGAGCAGCCCAGAACATCCCACCTCCTGTGTCCTTGTCCAGAAAAAGAAAAGGTGGGAGGGCAGTCACACTTCCATAGCCTTCCTTATGCTAAATCTAGAATCAATCATGCTTGCAACCAATCGATGCAACACTTTTAGAAAAGCTTCAAATGAAAATCAAATTTCTCACTTCCACTATGAAATAGCCAGACTTAAACAGGACTTTCTTTCAGAGGACTGGACAATTTTTAACAGGCTTTAAAAGATGGAAGGAAATCATTTAACTTCTTTCTGCCAGTGGTGTGAGAGGGCAGGGGGAGCAGGGGCTGCTGCCTGACTGAAATCCACCTCGTTCCAGGGACTGTGTGGAGGGAGCTACAGATCACAGGCACAGAAACAATAAGGTGATGTTAGAAAAATCAGTTTGACACCACCAGGACCCGAGACAGTGCCTGCTTATAAACAGATATAATGAAAAGACTGAAAATATCCAAGAACCCCTATTTTTCTATAGGTTCATCACCTAAGTACATCTGTAACAACCTTGTTACCTTATTTACAGGATGTTCAAAAGGCACAAGGATGTGGCTCATGGGACAAGGTTTACTTTGGACTTGATCTTAGAAGCCTTTTCCAAACTCAATTTGATTTTATGATTCTATGATAGGCAGAATGTATATAAAGTACAGCAAGATTAGCATCTATAAAAGCAAATCGAAATAGAAATATTTGTAGGACTTTAAAACATAATATTTTAAGTTATTTTCATTAAAATACAAGCGTGCAAAAAAAAACCCATGGGATAAGGAAAGTATTCTTCTAATATTTTTATTTATCAGCAATCAGTTACTTTTTAAGTGACCAGGAATTTTAGCCCAGCAAGTTTAGGTAGCAAGGCAAAAAGAACTCCTCATGTTTTTCAGATATTCTCCAAATTAACAACCAAGGATGGTAGTGCTTTTGAACACAAGTATTCATATGGACTATCTGCATGTTATTTTTTCCAAGTTATCATTTCTGTCTGTGGGAATTCTTGCAATGTACAGCATGTGGTAATGCTACAGTACACACACATAAATACTTACTAGCAAGAAAAAGACTCCCCACAATTTCTTATTTTCTAAAACACGTGTAAGTCATTTTATCATAATACAAAGCCCATATTTTATAGAAGCATTAATTCATGGGACCCCTCAAGAGACAGCCACAGTCCTATAAACATACAACAGTTCAGTAATTGCAATGTTGTTGTTATAAGCAAGCAGAGAAACACACATTCAAAATAATTTTTTGCATTACTACTTGTATGTTGCAAAATAATAAATCTGTTTGGAAGTAGTTGTCTGTTAGTGAAGTATATATAGATATGTGTGTATATATAAATATATATATATATTATATATAGGTCTCCAAACTATTATTGGCAGGTTAAGTGCCCTTCAAGCTTCAGACCCCAGGACAGACTCCTGCCAAACTTCTGGTGAGACATGGTGGTTATTTCACCCACTGACACAGCAGGGGTGACAAAATAATCTTTTATTTGGGTGTTTGTAGCATTCTGAGTCAGTAGCTGTCAAACAGCTGGGAGCCATCACATCCTTTTTTTCACTTTAGTTTACTCTGGTGTCTCCCTAGTGGCTTTCTCTTACCTTTTTTAAATATTGCCAATTCTGTTTGTCCCAAGCCTCATCATGCTTTTCACAGACCAATCCCAATCTCTGATTTATCTCATCTCTGGTAAAATGTCTCCCTTCACTCAGTGTAATATTTAATGAGTACCATGAATTCAGCTTTCTGAAAAATTCCATGTATTAAAACGATGCTTATTCAAAAAACGTCAGTAGAATTTCACTCAACTTTCTGTGTTCCAGGGCAGGTAAAGCAGGAGGTTTTGCTCCTAATCCCTAAGGAGATGGCTCACCACTTACCTCATCTACCATTAGCAATGAATTGTGAAATCACTGGCCATTAACAGAAAATAGAACTAGGCAATAAGAACTAAGACCACAAAGTTACCGACCTCGGGAGAAATAATTTTCTGAAGAAAATAATGACTCACATTTCTACCCTGAACCACTGCTTCTGGAAGATAGTGTAACTAGACACTCTCCCTTGACATCTGTGCAAATTGTACTGTGCCCTTCTTGTTAGGAAAAATACATTGGGGATGACAAGTCAAAACCAGGGAAAATCAGCTGTTTCAAATTGTATGTAAGGAGAGTTGATGCGGCTCCAGGGATCCCTTGAGTAGAAGTTAAAGTCTACCTGTAACAAGAGAAGTATGCATTTAACCCAAAACAGTAAGTAGGAAAGGTAGGGAAGTAAAAATAATGCAGTAGCCGAAGACTCTGGCACAGCAAGAATCTCCCTGCTGTCAGGGGACAAGCTTCTGGAAAAACAGGACATGGAGACTTCCAGCTGCAGGAGTGTGCAAGCTTGGACGATGGAAAATCTGTCCAATACCACAAGAATAGTAACTATATAAAAATTGGTAACATATCTTTTTAATTCATCCCTAATACAATTCCTTAGAAATAAATCATGTGATAACCTAATATCCAGGGCCTGGGAAATCACAAATACAAGGCAAAGGCCTTCTGATCTTATTAGCCTTTCTGTGAAGAAATTCCTCCAAATGTCCAAGCTAAGGCTCCACCTTAAGACTATGTCCTGAATAGGTATTTTCTGAATCATTTGTAAAGCAAAGTCCTGAAAACATCTTTTCAATCACCCTTTTCAGTTTGCTTGGACAGCTACTTGCCTACATAAAGCCATTTGTTTTCAGTTATGTATGTGTCCTTGAGATTTAACTTAGAAGTAATTCATAAATAAGTCTGAGGAAAGATCTTTTAAAAATGTAAAGTATTTGGATAATTGATGCTTAGAGTAGTCCTTTCTCCCATATTAAAACATCTAAAGAATGAATGAGCATGCTTCACAATGAGACACTTCGAGTAGAACATCTGCACACAGATATATTTATATTCTGTTTCTGTGCACCTGACAGACAGGTATATTAAGTGTACTACATGTAAAATAAACAAAACCCAGACTAAGGTGTGAAATCTAATTAGCATTTTATTCCAAAATATATGCATGAGAAGGCATTTCACCAGCTTTATCTACAGTTCTCATGTTGTTCTTGCATTTTGAACTGTGCTTCTAATTTTATATTGATCTGAACATATGCATATCTATAGATACCCATAATCCTTTATATTTGCATTTTATTGCTCCTAACAGAGAGGTCAATGCAAAGAAAACAGTGAAAGGTGTTGCTGTTAGCAGGCTGAGGGCTCTGTACCCCACAGGGCACTTGGTGGTTGAGCTCCTTTAAAGCCATGCAGGAGGTGCACAGGCCCCCCAAAACACCACCCATGCACAGGCTGAGCTCAACAGATAACAACACTCAAGACTATCAGTTAATTCATCCCTTTTTTTACAGGTGAAAGCTGTCATCTTTTGATCAAAGTGAGATTAAGATAAGCTCACACCCCCACACCTGTCAACAAATCAATGCTGGCCCTTGCTGACAGTAAATGCTGGACAGAAATGTTGTAGTAAAATAAAGACAAATGCATGTAAGGAAAACATTAGCAGTTTTGAGAAACAAACAGACAAAAAGCCTGCATTTAGATTTCAATGCATGAATCACCTACAGAATTATAATAACAGGGCCAAACACTGTTAAAATGCCATGTTTTATTGCTGGTGAAGGATTAATAACAACATCTTTAATCTCAGTACCATTTAAAGCAGACACCAGCACAGGAAGAAGTGCACAGCTTCCATACAAGAAGCCAAATATCAAGTCTAGTGACATTCTGATGATGGTCCTCTGCCAAAGGACAAGATAAATACAGCACTAACCCACCTGAGTGGGGGACACAAGTAACAACAACAGCATTTCTGGGGCTGCTAATCTCCTGTGTCCGTGAAACACTGATGTTCAGCCTTCAATTTTGTGTTACTTACAGAGAGAGACCACCAATACAGACTGCAGTGTGGTCTGTAACCTGCTTTAGCCAAGAGAAAATAAATGCCTGATCCTTTATTGGATTGCCCTCCCTCAGTAATGTCACTTGTTTTAAACTTGACTGCCCTGTTTTGTCAATTCAGCAATCTCAAGGCTGTGGCCTGAGATGTTCATTTTACAGTGAAACAAAGAAAGGGTAGATACCAGCCTAAGGAAACTCTATCATCACATTCTGAGTTGAACCCATTGATGTACATATAATGTAACTGCTCTTCCTTGCTGAACAAAATCAGAAATATATGCTTGGACATCTTTTAGGGTTGACAAATGTGTTCAGTTAACTATGAACTCCACTTCTAGGAAAGCTGGTATATTGAAATAAAAGGTCTGTGTGTTTGACTACAGCATGAAGCATTGTACCTGACTACCAGAAAGGGATAATTCACAAACACACACCTGTAAACAGATGTGTTGTGGTTTTAATTTAACATACAATTTTCTGAGCTTTTTGAAGACTTGTATTGTATTTACTGTGCAAAAAGCGTTTTTCAACCTGAGAACCCCAAGTTAATCTTTACAGAGGGTGTTTCCAGGATCACTACATCCTCTGTATTTCTCAACTATTACACCTCCCCAAATCCCCTTATTTCCTATTATTTTCATGGTCTTGGGCCAGCTCCATCTATCTGGAGTACACTAAATAGATCACATTTTTCTTCTTTCCTTTTTCCATCTGTTGTCTCTATGAACCTCAACAAGCTGAACACTTAAGTTTCAAAGAAACTCTGTGGAAGGCAGTTATCTCATTAAAATTCTCAGCTGCTAAATTTTCTCCTGCTGAGACACCTGGGCCCAAAACTGCCACCCAAATCTGTGTGAAACACCTCTCAGCACCATGCTGGGCTGCTTCTCAGTCCTTCCCCTAGAATGCCCACAAATCCATCCTCATGCATGAGTTCAACAGAGTAGGAGGGAAAGGAGCATGGCTTGCAAGGTGTCCATTAAATTCATTTCCTCATTTGCTCACTGCTGCATCTTTTTTTGGTTGGGTCTTTTGTGGGGGCAGATTTGTTTTTTTGGTGGCTTTTTTTTTTTGTTTGGTTGGGGTGGTTTTTTGCTGTTATTGTTGCTGTTGTAGTTATGTTCCCCTTTGCCCATTGATGAATCTTGCTGCCATTTTTTGTTTACACATTGTTTAATTTTCAAGTAAGCAGGGACTTCATTTCCTTATTTGTACATTTAGCATCCAGAAGAAGGCGTTCCATACAGTAATAGCAGCATTTTAAATTCCTTTAAAAGGGTAAACTTGAAGCATTATCTGTCTGCAGTGGAGTTATGCTTTATTATTTTTTATTTTGCTCTAAAAGAAGCACATTTCATTAATGCCAGCCCACATTTTCACTTCATCAGTCCTGATCCTCTAAATGAAAACAAGTTCATCCACAGAGACCCTGTTTTAAAGGCAGTATCTCAGGCCTGTGACTATGAAAATGAAAATCTTAGAGTTATGAATTCATCTGTGACCTGAAGCCTTAGGCAGCACACATGCACAGCCCTACACTGCACAAATACCCTCCTGAAGGTTTGTGAGCAAAACAGCACTGCCAGAAGCAACTTTACTAAATTCAGACCAGCACTTTTGAAACTTCTGGAACCTCACTGGACTGATTTAATGGCATTTAAGGGTGAATTTCCTTCCCTGAATGCAGACAGTACCACCTTAGGTCCTTTTTGGTTCCCCAGTCCCAATCCTGAAGGCAGGGCTGTGCTGCCAGTCCTGTGCTGGATCTGCTGGCCCAGCAGGGACATCTCAGGGATCCTGGGTCTAACGTGGCTCCACAGCTGTGTTCCAGCACCAAAATCCTGCTTCAGAAATGTAACAATGCCATGCTGGTTCAAAACAGAGGATTAAAGTTGGGGCTATCAAACAAATGCAACTTGTGCCCCCAAAATCCAGTTTGAAGACCCAATTCCCAAAATACAAGCAAATAGGAACTTGTTTATTCTGCAGGTGTCAGACACAGCACACTGCTGCTGGAGACTTCCCCTGCAGGCTGATTTACACCTTGCAATGAACTGGAAAACTGGGAAGGAAAACTGGGACTGACATTGCTGCAGCACTTGGACACAACAGTGAATAAGCCATGGAAGCTGGCAAGAAAATAAAGTGTCTTCATTCTGCATCAGTACTAGGAAAACTTAAAGATTTATTTTGAATCGCCTCAGTTTTAGTAGTTTGCTGTGGTCTCTTCAGGTTTGTTTTTTGCTGGATTTTTTTATCATTATTTTTTATTGCCATTTCTGTCGTGCAATCTGGATGAGGGATTTTAATGGCAAGGCAGTTAATTTACGGAAAAATAAGGGCTGCAGACCTCATAAGCATAGCAGCGGGATAAAAGTCTGGCTGGAACAAAGAGATTTGAAGAAACTCCCTCCCCTCTTCTTCAGGGTTGGATTTATAGTGTGAATTTTGCTCTGTATTTATGGTGATACTTTTGTTAGATGTGTGCTTTACTGCTGAAATTACAAACCTGAGAAATGAACATATTTGAGGCCAAGCTCAGTTTTCCTCACTCATTCTTCCTAGATTGTTCATCTTGGCGTTTTCAGCAGATGTATTAGGATCTTTCTAATGCAAATGTTATCACAAATACTCCAAATACGCTGTGCAACTAAACAAGGGGTACTCATCTTCAAAACTGAATACCTTAACCTGAAACTTCAGAGCTTTAAAACATCTAGGACCAGCTGTACTTGAAAATTCAGGCAATTTTAACCTCATATAGCCTTAGAAATTCTTCTTTCAAAATAACTCACTTCAGGTCTGGAGGCAAAATTACACATTACCAATTACATAACTGCAATATACCTTGTGTCCTCAAATGCAGCAACAGAGCACATGTATGAGGTTTATACTGCAAAAACATAATTACCAAACTTCATCAAAACCAGATGCTAAATAGCTCTGTTTGCAATATTATAACCCAAATTGTCTTTCCTGTAGCACCTCATTTGAAAGGAATGCAAGCTCTGCTTTAGGAAATCTCACAGGCATCTCAAGCTCTACTGAGTCCTGCAGAAAACTCTGGTTAGAATGAAATGATGCAGTGACCACCTTCATTGTCATAGAAAGTCATGAAAAGCTGGGCTTGTGCCAACTACTTCAGCAAGAATTAACCTGAGAAAATCTTTTGGGTTTGGAATGATTCTATTTTTTTTTTTTTCTAAGAAGTTTGCACATATAAAAAGAAAGTTCAGGAAATTTTACTCCAGCTCAAACTACATCTATCATGGGAACCTTGGACTCTGTCAGATTTCTGGTAGAAGCATTTTGATTATAAATCTTTGTTTAGTATGCTTATAGATAATTCTGACTGCTCAAGAATTGCATATCACTGTAACTGAGCTGCTCCACCAACTATAAATAAAAGCTACAGCAGAAATTTTGGCCCTTGCTGTATTTTCCTTGGAATATATAAAGAATGTAGTTTATGTGACACCATACTAGCCACTGCATAATTTATTTGCCACATAGTCCCATTTTGAATCATCACAGAGAGATGACAAATGATTAGCCATTAACTATTCAGTTTTAAATAGTTTTGTGGTCTGAACACTTGCAACACTGAGGATATCATGTTCTTATTAATATTCATTAGTGAATTTTGTCTGAATAGCTAAAGACTTCAGGAAGCTGCATGGCATGAAAACATGAGTGTAGGCCTAGGAACTGGGTAGTGCCTTTTCTTTTTCATGCTATTATTTTGTACTAGTCTTGTAGCTTGATGGATTAGCACTGAAAAGTCCAGAATCCTTAACAAAGGTGCCTCTCCTTTAATCCTGCTGCTTTAAGTGCAAGGAAACTGCAGAATTTGCTACAGAATTCACAAAGCACACATGAAAAATTATGAAAAAGGATATGTAAGATCTATGTCCCTCCCTTTTCAGTCTCATGATGGACAACATAAGCTTTAAAACTCAGAGACTTGGCTCACAAGTTTTGGAATAAGTTTCCCAGGTGCTGAAGCACAGGTTTTTGGTAAGCCCCCAAACCAGGCTTAATTTTCTGGTCCATTTTAGTTGCTATGTTAATGGCTTAATTCCTTAAAAACTATTCTGCCTCATCTTCCTTACAAGCAAAGATTATACTGTATTAGACTCCTAGCAACGTTCTGCCTGCTGTATAACTTATTAAAATAAACTCCACTGCGTAGCAAGCTTTCCTTAATTAATCAATGAAGTTTGATTCTTTTATGGTTGAATTGAGCTCTTTTAGCACAGAAAAGCAGCAGAGAACAAAGGGAGTTCTCTGCCTCTCAAATGGCCTGAAATGTGGAGGGAATAAACATAGATACTGGTCTTTCAGTGTTGAGACATGCAGATAATCCAAAAATAGAAAGCAGTACCAGGAATGGGTAGTCCACAGAGAACTTGGACTTGCCTGACTTCTTTCAAGCCATTGGATTGCAGGGATCTGCAGGGATCAGAACTTGCTACCTTATATATTTGGTGGCCCTTGGGAAAATTCCTTTGAAATATACTATTAAAAAAAAAATCAAATTTCTAAACAGCTGGTCACGTAACAACAGATGCCTGTCCCTAGGGTAAGGAAAATTTATTATCTAATTGAAACAGCTGTCTGATCCTGATTTATCTGTGTAAGACTTCACTGGGCCTCCCAGAAAGCCTGCACAGGAAATCCAGTGCTCAGAGGGTGCCCTGGACCCAGCCTCAGCCTTCACAGCCTCCCAAGCAGCACAGCAGATTTGGTGTGAGCCACACCTGCCAGACTGACTTCAACTTTCACACCTGAAATTCAGCATTGACAAATACAGTTTTTGAAAGACCCCACTCAACTGCACTTCTTTGTAGATGAAAATGTCTACAAAAAGAAATGTGTCAGAAGGTTCTTCAGAAACTGTCCCAGAAGCTGGACTTGCCACCAAGACTCTCAAATGAAAATTTTGGCTTTGTATTTTTGGTTGCTCCCTATTTCCAGAAGAATAGCAACGTTGAGAGTGTCCAATGACTGACTTTTAGACTTCTCCACTAATCCCAAGATAAACTTTTAAGACAGTGCCAGGAAGCTGTGGTGATAACTCTCCTGCCAGTCTGATAAATTCCTTCAGAAGTACATTCAAATTGTGATCCCATATAGAGATATTGCTAATTATGTTTTAGGAGTATAATTTTATATCCATTCTTACATCTAAACATAAACAGTTTTCATAAGATCATCAAATTTTAGAACTACAACTGGAATTGGTGTCACCTTCAGAGGTGTTCTTTATTATTTACAGCTGCATCTCCTCTGCTAATCTATCACCAGTACAACACTGGAATTTTCATCACTGCTCTAAAGAAACTAGTAAATCATGCTCGTATTTCTCATTCTATTCTCTGTTCTCAAAACCTGAATTAAATGTGAAGAATGGAAACTGCACTCATGCATTCTTAAAAGCCCAGCACAATCATAACTCAAATACCTCCTCGCAATTTTTCTATTAAATTCAAACTGGGAAACTTGTGACTCATCAAAGCAATTTTCTGATACAATTCTTGAGTCAGTCCCACTGGGGGATGGGTCCATGGGATCCTCCACCAGAGATGAGGATGCAGCCTGCAGACATAACAGCCAAAGGATATTTAATCAAAGAGAAACACTTCTCGTTGGCAGGTGTGTGGTTCTTTTAAACCTAAAAAGCTGATTTCACCAGTAGTAAAGTACCATTTTCAGCCCTCTGCTTGCATGGCTTTGCTCTCTGGGGTTTTCTGGAGCAGAGGGGCTGTGAGGCTGCTGCAGATGCTGGAAAAAGGCAAACTGGAGCTGCTCATCCCATGTGAGCCAGAGCCCCAGTGAGGAGCTGTGCTGGTTTGAAAGCAAAACCAGTGAGAGACTCCAAGTCAGAAATACAATTTAATAGAAGGAAAAGAAGTAAAATGAAGTAAAATAAACAAATTCAATACTATAAAAAGCCACTGACAGAGTCAGAATACAACCTGACACCCTGTTAGGGTGATGGTAGCAGTCCAGATGAAATGCTCTTGTCAAAGCAGTGATCCTGTAGAAAGATCTGGTGGCTCTTGTCCTCTGGGAGTCCAGTGGATAAAAGCTGCCTGTGCTGTCCCAAACCCCGGATTCTATGCAGGTGGGAATGCTTGGCTCCTCCCCCTGGGCTGGGAGCATCTCCCCATGGGCTGATCTCATTCTCTGAGCCCTGCAGTGGCTCCTTGCTGGCCCATGAACCAGAGACAGCTCCCGCAGGGAGTTCCCCATGAGCCATGGGCATTGCTGGGCCATGGACAGGAGAGAAGGGAAACACTGCCCCAGCTGGTTCCAGCAGCTCATGGAGATGGGGATAGAATACAGACTGTGGGCACACCTTACATTGTAACCTAGGACATGAGCACAGCTCAGACAGTCGGCTCATTACCTTTCTCCTGCTGAGCAAAAGGGAAGTGGGCTGAAAGGAACTAAATACCCAATGGTCATTTGCCTCCAGCTTGTCAGCACTGGGCACTGCCTCAGCAAACGCTCGCCTCAAGCAATGATAAATATTTGAAGGGTGATTACACTTTTGGGAAACAGCTGACCTGGTATTCCTGGGCCTATAGCTTAAGAGAAAATGTCGGAAAAGGAACTGGAAGTTAGCCTGGATATTTAGGGCAGTTTTTTCTGAAGCCCGTACCAATATATGCCTTGCAAATACCATGTCAATGTACAAAGACTGTCTAGAAAACCATGGCTCACAAGCTGATCCATTATTTCAGATGAGAAGACATCTATGTACTCATTTGGTGTGCATCCTCATGAGGCATCAGTTTCTGAAAAGAGGACATCTGAGTAAGCTGCTTTTGATATGGACAAGGATCATGTATCTGGTAATATATCATTTCATCACCCCCTTAATACGGACCACATTGTGCATCTCTAAAGATGATTTGAGAATCAGCTGAA
The DNA here is from genome assembly GCA_910950805.1 of Acrocephalus scirpaceus scirpaceus. Classification (NCBI taxonomy): domain Eukaryota; kingdom Metazoa; phylum Chordata; class Aves; order Passeriformes; family Sylviidae; genus Acrocephalus; species Acrocephalus scirpaceus. Next base: position 5,873,570 of record OU383785.1, read on the forward strand.
TGCGAATCTAGCTTCCTAAATAAAATTATATAACTTACTTTTCCTTTCTTGGGCCTAGTCATCCATTTCATTCCATAGTGAGAGGAAAAACCCTACAGAATTTTGAAGAATCAGTTAAAGGCCTTGGTGAAAAGACTCCAGGCTAAGTTTATTCATGCTTGGAGCAAAGAGTTGAACTACAAAGTGATTTTTTTTTCTTTATATATGTGTGTGTATATATATATATATGTATTATTTTAGAGAAGTATCTAACAAAGATAATTGAAAAAACTTAACTTCCAAGTACAAGAAAGTTAAGTTCAGGAGAAATGCAGAAAAAAATCCCCCAAGTTTTTAAAATGACAACTTATGGGCCTAAGATAACCAAATTCAGGTTAAATGAGAAGTAACTACATATTCCTTCAACACTGGTTGCCAGTGCATCCACTGGCACCATAGGAACCAGGAAAAGGTTCATTTCTCCAGAAGAATTGTTAAGCCTTGGTTTGCTCTCTGAGCTGTCCATGTCATGGCTTGGAAAGCAAGTTTCTTGAGGAGAAAGTGATCCAAAAGGGAGGGGAACTGCTTTTTTTCCAGCATTACCAGGGTTATTACAGCAGGTATCAACACAAAATCAATGCTCTTGGCTCCTCACACAAATGAACAGGGAAGGGGCTGCTCACATTTCCTGTCAGGTTGCTGTTGGATCAGGGGTAATTCACTGGACAGGCTATCAGACAAGCTGCTCAGTTTGGCCATAGGATAGAATAGCTTGAGAAAATGAATCTCTGCAGCTAACATGGTTCCAACCCACCTCCCTGCAGCAGTGCACCTCAATTCTCTCCCTTGTCCACAAATTAGCTCTCTTCTCCTCAGCCCTGCTCCCAGGCTAACCAGCACTTGTGTGTCCCCAGCTGTGTGAGGAGAGATCAGTCACTGGAAAAAAAAGCCTTGAGAAGATCCTCCAAAGCCCCTGGGAATGGCTGCTGCATTCTGGCTTTGGCTGGTGCCATTTCAGGGCAGGACACAAATTTTCCTCTTTTTCTGTAGTTAGAATTCTCCCTCCTTCTGCTGCACAGGGAGCACAGGGCACTGAGGAATTCCAGCAGCCCCCCTCTCCCAGTGTCCCAAGCAGAAGCTGGTGGAAGCTCTAAGGAACAGATCAGATGACTTCCAGTAGCTCCTGTTCTCATATTTAGCTCTTTTACCTCAGCTTTTACACCGACCAACTCCCATTTTTAAATGGAGCATTTGGTTGTGAATGATATGCAAAAATCTACTGCATATTGCATGAATTCCCTTGAAAGAAAGATTTTACAGCAAGGCTCTTTCCTCTCTCCTTATCCCAAGCCTGATGCAGGAAAGTGGCAGGGCAGAACCACAGGATTTACTGTGTCTCATTCAATTGTGCTTCAAATTGCTCAGGCGCCTTCTTTCCATCTCTTCCCTCTCTGAAGAGTTTTAGCAAAGACCCTATAGAGTGTAAATTAAGTATAAAATTAAGCTTGGACTGCAGAACGCATGTTCTTGTGCTTAGGATGTTTGTGTTCAAAACAGATTATTTTTACAGTGTATTAAGAAAGGTTAAAGAAATATTTGTATACTTTTGATTTTAACAAGAGGAAGAAGAAATGAGATTGGCTTATAATAGAAGAATTACAGTACAGCTGTTACTCCCTAATTAATTCTGTCTGTGAGTAAATCAAAGCTCTAATTATAGACACGAAATATGCTCAATATTTTGGAATATTTATGCAAAACATTATTCCTGGCACTTATCAGCTAAAATATAATGTCTCACCAGAGTTGTAGCAGCAATTTTTAAGTGTCATCATTTTTTTTGCCACTTCTTTATAGCTCAATACATGGAAACTGCCTGATGAGAGTACAATTCCATTTTTTAAGTACTCTGTAAATCCCAACTGACAACAGGTTCAATTCTTCCTTTAAGAAACACCTGTCTTTATCTAATACAAGCAAATGTCCAAAAATCCTTAAAATGGCATTTCTCTTACTCTTATGAAATAATGCCCTTTAGCTCCACAGCTGTCAGCACACTTAAAAAGTTACATTTGACCTTCTTCTCCATGTGCTGTCCCATGCACTGGCACAGTGTGACCCTTCATTCATATCTCCACTATAGCATTAATTAATAACTCCCTCCAAGTTCTAATCCTGAAGGTTACTCCAAATAGGAAGAGTTGATTCTACCCTGTTCAACCGAGTGAGCTGAAGCTACTCAGCTTTCTGCACAAACATTTCTGGCCAACCATATCTCCAGAGACAGTAAAGAGGAAAGGGATTGGGATACAGATTTCCCATTAGGGAATGCACTGCTGTTGTTCTGAGGGCATTACCCAAAGTGCAATTACACCTTAAGGTCAATAAAAAAATCATATAATTGAAATATGACAGTGGTGCCATTCAATTCAAAACCTTTTGGGTGATGACTTTGTGGTTTTTTCCACGACAGATCACAGAGACATTCCAGTAGAGTCAGACTCAGTCTCTAAATTGTTTGCATTTTGGAGATTTTTCCTTTATCCCTTGAAAATGCAAGAGAAAATTGAAATACAGACCCTTATATGTCAGTGGACCTACTTAATAACCTGTGCAGGTTACTGTAGTTCCTTTGTTTCTTTAATTTATTTATTTTAAAACTGGGCCATGACAATTTATAAATAGAAAAGAAAGCCCAGTAAACTTCACAGTCACCAGCCATTTTCCAGCCTAATTTTATTCCATGGAAATTCAGAGCCTGCAAAGACTGCACAGGCTACTGACTGACATTCACTGCAATACAGAAGTTGTGGCAAGCATCTGATCAAACACCATAAAAACCTAGAAAAGAAGCACAGTACTCAAAAAAAAAAAAAAAAAAAAAGTGTTAACAAGATGGCACAAAACCATTTTTTTTCAAAGGTTAATTAATATTTTCACTAGCTCTGCATCTTTCACAAAGGGTAATTAATATTTTCAGTAGATCTGCGTTTTCTTCTAAAAGGATGGACACAACAAGTCTCTGCTAACCTTTAAGGTAATTCAAAGAAGATACATCAGAGAGCACAACGATTTTGTGAAGCACAATAACTTCTATTGCCCTAGGAGTATTTTAGGTTTTTGAATCTGGCTTCAACTTTAAACTCCACAGTATCAAAGGAAGTGTGATAATGATCACTTCACTTCTGTCCTTTGAAGTTTCTTCACCTCCTCTTGCTTTATACTCAGATCTCCCATTTATTTTGTACAAACACCTAGAAAACACATCTTATTAGTCTTTCTGATATTATTAGGGCTGACAAAATAACTCTCACAAATGAGTTCAAAGTAGTGGTGAATGTTGCAAAAATTACCATTTCTGGAACATTGTGAAAAGGGAAAACCACAGTAGAAATTATGTATGTTCATCAACTGGAACATGTGGGAAAAAAAAAATCACTGACAGCATGGAACTGCATTTATCTCATTTACCTGTTTCAGCCAAAGGTACAGGGCAAGCCTCTGGCAGGCTGGGAAATGAAAGCACAACCTCTGTGCTGAAACTCAGTAATTATAACTTCAGGGATCAGTGCAGGAATCAGAGCAAGAGAAATCTAAATTTTGCTAGCTTGAAATATAACTCTGAATGATCTTTGTGAGCCTTTAAAACCAGACAAATTTCTCCCTTTTTGCTCTCAGTCCTGTGGATGGGAGGGGAGGAACAAATGGAACACACACACATGTGCACACACACGAATCCATGGAGCTCACTGTCCCTGACAGACAACATCAGGCTGACAAGTGCAACCCCTTGCACACCTTGGGAACAGAAATGTAGCAAAAGAACTGCATTACAATGGTGAGAAAATTAGCTCTGTACCCTGTCAGCATTGTCAGATCCCAAAGGCTGGAGATGCTCTGAAGAAAGGGGGAGAGAAAAACAAAGCAGTCCCAGCTGCTTCACCCTCTGCAATGGGGTCAGGCAGCAAAACAAATTAAAGGACTAATGTTTCTGTTGTGCACTGCCACCCTCCTGCACAGCAAAGGAAACACGAATTGTGTGCCATTAAACCTCACAGTAACTTCACCAATGAAAAAGCTGTTGGGCATTTAGGGTATTAAGCTTAATGCAGACAATGTACAACTGCAGATCAAACCCCTCTTTTTCAGGCCACTCATCTCCTTTCACAACAATGCAAAGAATCCAGGTCAGAAAAGAGAGTCAACAGAATCCTTTTAGGAATATTTTAAGAAAATTGGGCTACCTAGCTGGGGTATGTAAATTTGAATTCCTTCTGATGACTTCAGGGTGTTACTTTAAGCCCAGTGAGAGAAACAAGCACAAAGTGACAGTGAATCAACTCTGTAACATGCATTTATTTATTTATGCAGCCCATATATTTTGCTCTCCTAAGACAATTACATCAAGGATGCTAATGAACACAGGGAATATCATGAGTCAGTCTTCTGAACATATTTTCAAAGTTCAATTTTCTTCCAGTATAAAAATTCCTGCTTACAGCATAAATACTATTAATTATGACAAAAACAAGGAAAAAAAATTTTTTCACCTTTAAATGTGTAAACAATTTTAATAACATAACAAGTGGCCATAAGTAATGTCCACCTTCTGGTACAATTGTGCTCATGATGTACTAAAAAATGATATTAACATAAATTTTCAATTTAGACAATTTATTCCTTAATAGTGTGAGTCTGGAGTATTTTGAATTTTTAGAAAAGTGGACTCCAAATACTTTTCCTGACTTCATAACTACTAGCTGAAAAAGCTGATGTTTCTGAAGTGAATAATGAGGAGATGGGTCTGGCAAACAGGGATGGAAACAAAGATTTAAAGGCAAGTATTTGGGAACTGATATGGGAGGTTTAATCAAAAGGCTGCTATGTCAAACATAGTTAGAAAATAATAGAGTTGGCACCTGGACAACTTCTGGAACTTCATTTCAGCTTCCCTGTGCCTGTAAACAGCACAGCACTGGGGTGAAACTCCAGGAGTGCTTCTTTCACAAGCTCATTTTCTATTCTTATAACAATGCACCTTAATTCCATTTTGATGAGTATTCTTGCCAGCAACACATTCTCATTTTCCTAAACCCCCATCTGGGGACTTCTCAGAGCTGGCAGTGCTGTTTTAGGGCCAATTTCTTGCTACCTATTCCCATCCACAAAAGCTTGCCAAGATACACAGTTCATACTATTGCACTGTCCTGACTGAATCTAAATTAATTCTTTCTATTTGAGTTTTGCTGCTACAGCTTCAAATTTTAGTAACTACCTCCCCAAGGAACTTTATTATATCATCCATTCTATTAAGGGGACAAAATTAGCTTTACTTACTGGTAAATGCTGATTAAAGCTTCTAAGCCTGAAAAGTGAGAAAGGTTATGGATTTTTAGATCATGAACTTCTATACTTATGTGCTATATTAACTCCAAAAAGTTACAGTGCTTTTAAGACTAAAAAAAGAAAAATTAAAATTTTATAAATGTAGATGGAACACTACTCAGAGGATGCTTTGTGGCAGCATTTTTAATATACTCTGAGTTCTTTATTCTTCTGTAGCACATAATTCTGTTCTTCACACCTCTCTTCTCCACATTCTAACTTCCTGCTACTCTTCTCATGCTAGACTTAATATTCTGATACTTCTTTGTCCTCAGAGTCCTCTTCCCAATCAGTGTTTAATTTCTGGTTTTATTTCTATGTCTTTCTGTCAAGAATTACATTTCTGTTCTTCCTTGCCTCCTGCCTGCTTCCAATTTCACTAATATTCATTTTGCAACATCACTATGCCAGCAATCCAGAGACAGTGATTACATTATCCACTGACTATTATAGCACTTCCCCAGCTTTTGCCTCCAGGGACAATCAAGGCTTGGTCAGACCCACATTTGTGACTTCCAAGTCTGCGAAAGATCTAAGAAAAAAAGCAACATAATAAATCCTTAACAAAAAGTTATAACAAAAGCTCCATCCTCCAACTGCTCCCATTTTCAAGAACATAGAGATATTGCTATTTTGAATTTCCCTAAACACAGCCAAAGACAGGTGAGACATGTCAGCTGAAAAGATTCCTCTCATCACTTCCCTGAGGGATCAAAAGCAGCAAGTCAATCAGAATTTCCTCCTAAGGTCAATGTCCATGTGGCAAACAGAAAGATGCCACAAGTGTAGGAGTAAGCAGTCAGAGCATGCACTAAGGGCAATAAAAACATGGTGTAATGACGTGGTTACCAGACAAATCCCACATGAGGGCTAGCTCGGGGGAAGTGGATTTGTAGAGAATTCCCAAAGCCTGACAGAAGGCTCACATAATGTGCATCTGTATGCAAACCTCGAGATAAGAAATGCTGACAGAAATGCCATGGAATAGGATGGACATTGTTGAGAGAGAAATGGAACTAGAAACGAGTTTCAGAGGATGGCCTTACAAATAAGACTAGACACTTTGGAGAAATAGAACTATGAAAGGTGCATTGCAGTAGGACCCACAAGAGGTGATTTTAGATGATTGGCTTTAAGGCATTAACAGCATTGTGTGGCAAAAGCTGACAGGCCAAGAAACACTTATAATGTATTGTAATTAGGAAATAGTTTGGCTTCTGATTGTGATGGCGTGAATTGTAACATCTGTATTGTCTCACCCTTCACGTGAGACTGAAGAAAGAATGAAAGTCTTTTAAATGCCTCTCAGGAGCCCCATCTCTGAGTCAGAAAAAGGGGCAATCTGACAAACCTCACTGCCTGGTCTGCGCTGGGAGTGGCTGCCCCCAGGTCCGGCTGTGACCCGAGTGGTGGTGCAGAGCAGGGCTGTGCCTGCTCCCAACAGAGCGGTGGGACAGCACCGAGGATCAGGGTGAAGAACAGGGAGGAGCCTTGCAGTGCAGAGCAGGGCTGTGCCTGCTCCAAACAGAGCGGTGGGACAGCGCCAAGGATCAGGGGGAAGAACAGGGAGGAGCCTTGCAGTGCAGAGCAGGGCCGTGTCTGCTCCCAACAGCAGCCAGTGGGACAGCGCCGAGGATCGGGGGAAGAACAGGGAGGAGCTTCTCAAAGGAGATTATTCCCTGAGATCATCAGTGACGAAAAGCCAAAAATCAGCGTTGGGCACAGTCTTTTAAACGGGGCAGGAACAGGGAGAGGATACAATTCTTCAACCACTCAGGGATACGACAGGGAGGAGATTAAAGAGGGGCTCACAATATGACAACCAATAGGAAAGACAACGGGAGTGGAAAGGGTGACACGGACCAGTGCGGCTTCCTGGAATAGGGGAATTCCCAGGAGGAGGTTAGGCAGGCGGTTGGGACAACAAGGACTGACAGGGAACTTTCCAGAACAAAGGGTAGGGATTGGGCAGGATTGACATTGATGCAGATGGGTAAAAAGCAGGTCTGGGGAGTGAATGACATCTGGGCAAGGGAGGAGCAAACTTTGGGTAAAGCCATCCAGCCTGAGGGGAGAAATAGGAACAGACCATTTAAAAGGGTTTACAAAAATATGCATAAAGAAAAACAAACCACCACAGTGTAAGGACTTCCAGTGAGCCAGCACAGACAGCCCAGGAGCTGCTCTATTTTCCCGAGTGCCTTCCATGCCAGAACCAGCTGTACTGGCCGTGGTGCAGGCAGAAACGTGGTCACAGAGAAAAGATTAGGTAAAAGAATAGGCACAATGCACTTAGTCAGAGATAATGAGGAACCAGCAATGAAAGACCCTGTAGAAAGAATCAGGAGCAAACAGAGGGGTGAAGTATTCTCATCCTTTCTCAAATTTGACATGGTAGTGCCAGTTATTCTCAGAGAGGAGTTCCTCAACACAGTGACTGCAGAAACATGAGGGTAACAAAGGCAACACCCAACATCTGAATAGAAACCCCGGCCAATAGAAATAAAAATGCAATTCCTAACACGCTGTTTTATCAACAACATCTTCCATGTCAGTGGCTGTTGGAGTTGCCCTGATAGGTCTGACAGCAAGAGCATGGTCTGGGTGTGAAGGCAGCGAGTGCACGAGGTGGGGCACTCCCAACCATCTCCCTTCTCTCATGCATTCTAGTCCTCAAATTTGCCACTGATCTCCAAGAGTTTTGCCTGTAACAGCATGTCTTTCCAGAGTTCCCACTGAGAATATTACTCATGAGGCATTTTTAAAAAATTAAAAGTTGAGTTTATAAATATAAAACAGCTAAAGATCAATGCCTTCTTTTCCTTGATAGTTTCAGAACACTGATATTAAAAAATAAGTTTCATTTTCTAGGGTTTAGCTGCATAAAATACCATAAAACCATCTAGAATTTCCCTCTGCTAATCCTTTTACCTAAATTTTACTAGGGTTTTAAATCTTTATTAAACTCTGATATTCAGTACATTTCATATTCTAATGCTAATTTTTTTCCTAATTATTTTACAGGCAACATCTGTGTTCAGTAAATTGGAATTCTCTAAACATTGTTACTTTGTATTAATAAGCAAATGTTTCTTGGTTCTGATGTTTAAGCCATTGCTTTTTATTAGTATATTTCCAGGAAAATATTTAATTTGTATGTATTAAGCACACCAGCCACACGGCCTCACACTCAGGATGTGTTTCATTAAGCATAATCCCCAGTAATGAATCTTTTCAAATCTCTCATACAAAACACTCCTCCCCATTTTCATTCCACCCCAGATACTTCTAGAGAAAGTTAATCAAATTTATTAAGAAGGAAGCCAAAAAAAAAAAAAATCCCACTGTGGTACGAGGTATCAATCCTTGCTGTATATAGATTTCTACTCTTCTCATGTGTTGCCATTATTCCTCCAGAAAGATTTCAGGAATAAAGGGGACTAAAGGAATGTTCTTCTCCTCGGCTTCAATAGCTGTCAATTGCTGCAGCATTTGCTAACAGACCTGAGACTGTGGTGTGAAGTTCCCTTTCTCAGGGGACCAACTCAATCTCCAGACCATTAATTATCTCTTTATATCTTACATGCTCTGCAGCTGCAAAGGAGGTACAATCATAAGATAATAAGAAAAAGATCTTTTAGGGGAACTCCAATTTCTTACTAAGGCACGCGTATTAGAATAAAGGAAATTAATCATCTATTTATTTACAGCACATGTTTAGCATTTCCATGAGTTTGTGTATCAAGTCTTGATTGCAGGATTATCAGAGTCTGTTTATAGCTAATCTGTTTTTAATGAACGTGTGCTTGCCAGCCTGGTGTCCCCATTTCCAACTATTTTACTTCATTAGCAATATTTTAACCTTACTCTGTGCCAAACTGGGGGAAAAAAAAGCTCATAAAGCGAAAGAAAAGTAGTAAAAGTATTTTGCAAGTCCTAATATAAAGCTTTAATTAAGGAAAGCATCTAAGCATGTGCCTGATTTTATGCCAAGGCTTAAGCACATGTGAAATTAGTCTTAAACATTATATTGAATTGGACTCCATGTATCATTAACAGTTTGAATTGAATTGCAACAAAACAGTCATCTATGTTCCATGGCTTTTGTCTTTAGTAAGCCATCAATTCCAAAGGCAGGGACACACTACAGCCACAGCCAGTCTGCAGAGTCAAGGCAAACCATCAGGGTAATAAAAACCCTGCTCGTGCCCACTCAGGGGATACCTGGTGCAGAATTCTCTGCAATGAAATGCTGCTAGAGTAAGAATTTCTCAGGGAATTCCTGAAGGCCACAGTAAGCTAAATTCTGAATCAAGTCTGAAAAGCTTTTGGTGCTACTTCAACAGTGCAAAGCAAAAAGGGGAGATGATGGAAAATCTTTTGCACATCTGTCATTCTAGAACCAAACCTGTGCCAGCCAAACTCCCAGAAATGTTTCACTCTCCTTGTGACTATTGAAACCAGGACAACCAAATCAGTCATTGTCAAACATCTAGCAATATTTCAAGATACAAATTCATGTGATTAGATTAAAACATTCGACAGATTGTTGCCTTCATACAAATTAACAAGTACACTTATTAATTCACAGAGGAAGCACTTAGGTTTAAGTAGCCTGAGTATGCCAAAATATGGCAGATCTGATGACCTTACCTATGATTAAAATGATGAGCTACATTCGTTTATCCTCATTTTTTAATGATAAATCTTTTTATCACTTCGTTACAAGGACAAGAGGTTAGCTCATGTACTCAGAGGCAGAACAGTATTATCTCATCAAGGGAATGAAGCAGACACAAAGTAAGAAACTTAAAAAAATGTAAATACCAAGTTAGACAAGTAAACTACTTGTAGTGAACTGTGTCTGGCAATTCATACATTGCATATTTCCTACTGTAGAGCAATTAAGCTTCACCAGCCTCCATGTTGCACCCAACAGAAAGTAAAGTAAAACTCTTATTAAAATGACTATATCATTCTATTAAATATGGCAGAACATGATCATATTTGCCCAGATGCAATTCTCCAGCATATTGCTTCAACTGAGAGCCTCTGGATGAGTATCTTTGTGTAAATCACCTCAGTTACACGTGCTGCTTCAGCTGCACTGCAAGAGCTGCTGCTAAAGCAATGTGCAAGCCAAGAAGGAGCTGACAAAGCCTGGTCTAAATTGGGAATGCTGTAAGAGGCATCACCAGCAGTGCTGCTGTACAGCCCTTGTGCAGCACAGCCCAGAGGAGAGGACCCTCTCAAAATAACATTTAATGATATGAGTCATTCATCTCCCTTCAACGTTAATGACTGCTACCTTTGGGGAAACACAGAATCACCTTTGGATGGTTTGGGGATTTTTCCTTGAAATAAAAGCAAATGTAATGTATGAAAAACCTGCTGGTTGGATTAGTCTCTCTCAGGCCACGACTTTTGCAAGCTCAGTCCCTCACCTGTGTCAGTAAGACAGCCACCTCAGCTGGGCAGGGAGTCCTGCAGAGAGGGCAGGGGAACAACAGCCTCCAAAAGCTGCTGGAAGGGGGCACAGGGAATGGAGGCAGTGACACTTGAGGACAGAGAAGCCTCTCTTAGCACAGCTGCCTGTTTTGTAAGGCACAACATCAGCAACTGCAAATCACCCAAGCAGCAGAAGCCAAAGCCTCAAGATTGGAAGCATGAGGAAAATGCCAAAAGACAAAATCAGGTGGAGGACAACCAGCCTATGAAGAGGGCTAGACTAAAGCAGTGTAGGGAAGGAGCATAACCAATCAATAGATTATTTTTCATGTCGAAACATTCCTCAAAATTTTTCACTTTTGGGTGAAGTAAGGCCAAATGAGAAAGAAATGCATTCAGAAGTATTTTCAATAAGTTCTACATACTTGAAAGCCATTCATATTTAAAACATTTTAAAAAATAAACTCACACATTACATTTCTGAATAAGGGACTGAAATGCAAAGGATTAAGACTCTCTGATGTGATGCACGGGTTTTGTTCTGGCAGCCTGCACAGGAATGAGACATGAGTGAGAGAACCAACCCCCCTGCAGAGGCAGCAGGGTGCAGCAGGGCTGGGGGAGCTGTGCCCACCAGGAGGGACATGCAGCACACTGCAGTGCTGCAGCACCTGTGCTCTCCTTTGCCAACACCTCCCAGTTCTGGCTGGCAGGGGAGCATCCAGAATGTGAGATAACCGTTCAACTACCTGATCCTTTTTCCCCTGTAGAAAAAACACCAATAAATGCTATCTATCCATTAATTTTCAATTACAGTGGTCAAATTTTTGTGGTCAGTATTTTATTACTTCCAGTGTCTTGACACCAGGCACATTTTTCAGACTGGTTCTCAGGACAACCAAAGAAACTGGGAATTTCTGATGGACAGCAAATGCAAAAATAAAAATGACCCCAGATAAAATCCAACTAAGGTAAGCAAATTAACCAGTCTTTAACTTCCAGTGGACACTATTCTCCTTAGTGATAAGAAAGGTTCTTACTTAATGAGCAACATACATCTCTTTCAGTAGGGAAAGAAGAATGAATATTGCATGCAGTTGCATTAGAGAGTAACTAGAATGCTTTTTGCAGTCCAATTGCCTTTTAATTTACCTTAAAAATAGTATATCCTCAGATTAGAATGCCAAATTCTTTCATTTATTTACCCTTTAAGTCAAATGTATTAATATTTATCATGAAACTGAAACTTCACAAGAGAAATAAATTCTGTTAAGACCTTCATTTAACACAACAGTAATTATCACATTTAATCACTCACAGTTGTGAAGAAAAGCATCTGACCTAAAGTTGATGATTTCAGTTTTGTAGTCACTTGCTGTTGATGCTTCAGAACTATCAAGCCATGGGTTTATCCCACCTACTCAAATTACTTCCCACATCATTCAATGTGGTGAAAGACCCAGCTGTGCCCTACAGATGAAAGAACCTTCAGGTGAATATGTTCCCTTCAGGACCATCAGTACAGAAATTTCTTGCACCTTCATTGCCAAAATATGCTAGGATACCACAGTGAATATGGATTCAAGACCAACATAATGGCTTAAAAACTACTTACAGATTACATTTTTATTTCATATTAATTTCCATATAAAATCCATTTGTTTTAATGTTCCTAATTTTTTTCATACATTTTGCAATCTGCTGCATCATCTTTACCATAAAATTTGCATTCTGTTTGCCCTGGCACACACTGGACCTGGATGATCATTAGTGGTGTTTGAAGCTGCAAATGATAATCAGGGGCTTACAGCTTGGTAGGTGAACATAGGCTGCATATCTAACAGCTGCTAACAGCTAACCTGGAGCTAGGGAGACCAACAGGGCTGCATGGGTGTGAGAGGAGAAAGCAGAATGACCAACTCCTGGATTTGGAGAGAAATTACAGTCAAAGCCAAGTGATTTGGTAAGGCTGCATCACAGCCCCGTGTTCCCTGGAAGCACACAGCACAGCTGGATGTCTGCCTTGCTCCACTCCTGTTGGTGTCACCTGCAGGGACATCAGCAGTGCCCCTGACGTGTCAGTGCAGTCCTGTTGCAGCCACAGCCATGGCTCTGCTGTTGGTTTCTCTGGCACAGCTGAGCCTTTACCAGTGTTAATACTCAGAGTTACCACAAATTAATGTGGGATGCGTTTTAACATTCAAGGAAGAATTAGTAGATAGATTTTCAGTCAAGTTAGTTTTGAAGGCAAGTATAACTGCCATAAAATCCAGTTCATTTATGGGATCATGACAAGATTCTCATTCCAATCTAACCAACCATCCAGTATATAAACCCTTCCAAGCTTGGCATTGGCATAGACAGACAGTTCATTAACAGGAGCTACTGGAGCAGATCTTCACCAATCACATTGGTAAGCCACCCCTCATTAGTTCCATAATTACACTGTATATGTCCCACACATCACATATCATGTTTTTGAGCTATTAAAATATAGCTTTCATTTTCTGAAAGGCTAACCACATTAAATCACAGAAGCCAGGAGTAGCATTCTCTTAAACAAATCATAACTCAGGGCAGACATTTAAACTGACTTTTATTCTGAATGACACAATCTAGGAAAGTGCAGTATTGCTGATCTTCAGAAGCTGCTTGTTTTTCAGAGATCAGACTTTAATTATGAAGAAAATGACAGTTGTGATGAATAGGCTGGTAAATGGAATAACTCTTTTGGTTTGCATGTGGTATTCTTGGCTCCATTCTTCTCACTATCCCTTGAGAAAATCTGGAATTGCATTTTAAATCAGTCAGACTGATTAGACTTTGTATGACCAATGGACACACTGAGAGCAATTCATAGACAAAAGGTATTTATGATGCAAGTCTGTCAGGACCCTGTATATATCCTTAATTCCCTTAAGGAGAAGCCACAGAATTTTGCATTGAAGTACTGTTCCTATGGATATGTGCACATTAATTTTTCACAGTGAAAAACAAAGCAAACATGCAGAGACAAAATGTGAGCAGCTCTTCTAATGAAACGTCCTCCACAGATCCAACAGACACCAAGACCGAGACAGCCCCAGCTGCAGCATTCAGAATTCAGCACCCATTCTGACAGCTTCTTTTTCCCAGTAACTCAGAAACACTTAAGTTCTGAAAGTACTTCATCCTTTCCATCATATTACCCATGGATACTGTAGGTACAACTTTTTACCTACTTGTGCTTTGTAGTCATTACTAAAACCATACAAACACCCCCAGCAGCCAGGCAAGAAGGGTTCCACCTTCTTCAAGTGTTGGCAATCAGATATACAGTGTCTGTAATCAGACATGCACAGCAAGGAATGGCACTGAGACTGTCAGGGCATCCCCCAACACAATCCAGCAGAGGAACCAACCAAGGAAAAATGGTTTTATGTAGTTGCTTCTGAGTATATCTGAGGCTACTAAATGGATAATGAATAATTACTGTAAAAGGTAGATGTTTACCTGGCTTTTCTGACAGGTTATTCTATCTGAAGGAAACATCATTCCAAATATTTAGCTAAGCCATTAAACATATGCACTCAGTTTCTACTGCAGACTGCAATTAAAATTGTACAAACAGGAATGCCTGTATTTAGAAGATCTGGGGTTTAAAAACCCACTTTTTCTTATACATTTACATCTGAACCCTTCTCAGCAGCACACACAACAGGATTGTTTGTGTGCCCTTCTCTGTTGTTGCACAGGCTGCTGCAGCCCTTCCCAGCAGGACGGTGTGGCTGGGACTGTCTGCCCATTGTCCCTCAGATGTGCTCCCAAAGCAGAGCCTTGCAGCACTCTGTACATCACCCTGTGGCAGTGCTTATGTGAATGGCAGAAGAGTTATACAATAACGATGTGAGAGCAGATGTTACTGCATCCCAAGTTTACAATTTCATGGGCCTCAGTGAGACAAAACCATTACACATGAATACAGCCACTACTTTGGCTTTTAAGAGCACTTCAACGTTCTCTAGAAATCCAAAATTGAGAATCTTAATTGCGAATGCTAGATACAGTTCCTCTTTCAAAGTAAAAAAAAAAAATCTTTTGACTTTTATCTTCTTTTCCATTTACCTTTCCCAAAATACAGGTGTATTCAGTCTTATTTGAAACTAAAATCTATTTGTATTTAAAATAGTTTATATGTAAATATTTCAAATAGGCTTTGTTTCCTTGACTTCCCATCTTGGTTAATCTAAACTCACACTCCCTAGAACTCCCCTCATAAATTAAAAAAAAAAAAAAAAAAAAATCCTTCTCATTTACTTTAAAAATGCTACATTTATCGTGTTCCTCCTACCTACTTTTTTCCTCTAGAATTATACTCTGATAATACTTTGGGACTACCCTGCAATATGAAAGCCTTCCCTTTCAGAAGAACAATGAAAAGGAATTATTGAATCCCTTACTACTCCTCAACTGTAAAATGTCATCAGCAATTCCTATAAGATCACCAGCTGTTGAAAATGACTTGACTTTCTACCCTGACCTTTAACATTTGCAGTTTGCAAGAGGAACTCTGTGCTTTTACATCTGCTTAAAACATATCACAATGAAAATGAGACTAAGGCTAAAAATTACCTTGAAGAAAGCCACACGTGTGTGTGCACCTGTCGATGTGCCAATAGGCACTTGTCTGTTCATAATACTCATTCAAGCCTGCCAGTGATACCTCACTATCTCTTCTTAAATTTTAATTAAATGCTAAACCCAGGAGAAGCTCTATTGCACTTAAACAATATGTGGATGTGACATTTAGTGTGACCTTGTTTTCTAACCAAGGATTTCATCAGGACAGTGTAAGGGTTGGTGCTACCTGGTCATAAACTCGGTGTGAAGGACATCAGGATGTACAAAGGATGCAAATGAAAAGTGACAGAGAAGAGATTGGTTATGTGCACAGGCTGTTTGCAGGCAGCATTCTCCTGTTTCACAGACCACCCTCCAGAGCACTGTGCTCCCTCTGCACTCACAGAGCAGTCGGGTTCCCTGACTGCCATGGCTGTACCTGCACCTGAAGTTCTGCTTCTGCACAAAGCTGCACACAATTAGTACCTTGTCTTCACCAATTTGTTTGCTTGCTGAAACTAAGGGAAACTTGGACAAGTTTTTAATGAATTTCCCATAAGAAGAAAACAGATCTTGATGCCCAGAGAGGTCTCATAAAAGCAAACAATAAAAAGATACCATCCACTGTGGGGATGCTTGATCTATAACTGAAAGTTGTTCTAATTGCTCACATAAAAGGTGAAAAAAAAACCCTTCTATGGGGGGTTTGAAAAAATATTTTGTTCAAATCCTCTGTCTCTATGTAAAAAAAACAAACAAAAAACACCAAAAAACCCTCCCAAAAACCCCCAACCCCCCCCCAAACCACCAAAAAAAGACAATATAGTGTATATGAGCTACTATTTACCACATTGTACATAAGGATAAGGAAAGAATAAAATACAAAGATCATTTGAGCTCATTATTGCAACCTCTTATTCTTAAATAATCAAGGTATTTGCTGTATGTGTTGCCTACTCCTAAAACATGCTGAGCATAAAATTTCTTGCTTTTAATGGTACAAGAACTCCTCACAGAGTGAGTGATATCTTTCATATCAGAAAATAGGTGTCACAGAACAGAGGAGACCTTGCCAATCACTATTAACATCTTGTGATGTCAGTTTGAGAATACCAAATGTGGATCCACAAAGTGAAGATTATTCAGTAATGGGATGCTTTGTAACAAAATATATTAAATCTGAGAAAGACAATGCAGCAGCCCAGAGCTGCCAGAAGAAAATGCTGGTCTCAAAACAACAGAACAAATAAATAAATAAATTCTTGTCAATCAGGCAGTATCAAACCCTTTGTAACAGAAAAGATCCTACTTTTCTCCAGGTTTGCCTCAACAACTTTAAGAAAAAATGCAGATGAAACTCTGCAGCAAGAAACCTTTCTCCACACAACCCATCCCTGATCTGTGGCTGTGAGGTAAAGAGATTATACAACAGCCTTTTAAAAAATGAAATAAAGATGTTAGATTAAACTTTTTTTGGTGTTAGTGATAGTCACAGTTGATGTCCAAGATAAGAAATTGAACAAAATATAACTACAAATAGCATTAACCCAACAATTAAACATTATTTAACAGCAATAAGATAAATCCCAACTTTCCTTCCAGAATGAAGCAAAAAAAGTAGAATTTAGTTGACTGTTGAAATTACAAATACATTCCATTTCTTTACTTTATCACTTTCATTAAATAGATTATAAATATTTTATATGTCTATAATGTACAGAAGCCACATAATAGGTTTCTCACACTTAGAAGTAAAACTTTTTTTCAGGTTTTTCACATTTTTCTGCCTTTCTTATACTTCATCCTTATTTTGAATTATGGCAAACTTTGTTCTACACAAATTTAGACCTATCCATTCTTGAATTAACCTGTGTTGTCAGCCTGTTGGGAGTCATTTTGTTTGAACATCTGGACCAACCACATGTCTCCTACTGAAAATAAATCATCATTTATGAGTATTAACATACTCAGCATCAGAGGACTGATGAAGATTGGACTGTGTATGTTTAATGGATTATGATAAAATATTATCTAAAACTTGTGTTTGGCAAGTTTATGGAATACACTGAAAATGAGCAACTTATCTGGGTCTGTTGAAATGTAGTTTTAGTTCCATAGCTCAGCTGGATCTGCACCTATGAAAAGTTTAACTACTATAACAGTGCCATCTGCATTCAATCAATATACTTAATTATTATTTAACACCCCTATTTATCAAAATAAATATTTTAAAGAAAATGTACATCTCTCTGACTGGAGGACTTTTAAAATTATTTTATTCTAGAAATTAAAGACAGTCTAGGTCTTCTTTCAATGGGTAACTCTGATCTCAAGTGAGCCTTTAGGCACTGTAGTGTTTAGTGCTCACATCCCTTCCTGAAGGATTTTCCCGTTTGAGGTTGGGAATGGTGCTGGGGAAATCCACTGTTCTGTGTCACCTGAACATTCAGGCTCACCTTCAGTGACACACAGGAGCCCCTCCTTTCTGTTAGGTATTCAATCCATGTTCCTGTAGGGATCCTATCATTTTTATTCATAATATACATATTTGGTAACAGCAACTAATTAACTGGGAGCTAATCAGTTACAAAACAATCTTAAAGTATCCCTTCCCTGCACAGAATAAAGGAAAATAGACACAGGTAATTTGCAAATTTTTTTTGTAAAGTGTCACAAATGCAGAGACAGCGATAAACAAGAATATGAAGCTTTATCCAACATTGGTCTTAAAGGCAGACAGCAGCCAAATAAACTGGAAAAACTAAATGAGAAAAGTTGTGTGAATCCTTGTGCAGCATGAACACTTCTCACCACTACCTTATGTTCCCAAATCAAAGTGAAGTTTTCTATCACCCACCAATGATGTTTTTATGTCTTACTCATTGCTATCACATCTACACATTGATCAAATTTTATTTTTTTAGGTGATGAGTTTAACTAAAAATCATGATCTAGGATGGACTGAAACTCTTACCAAATAAAAATTACAGGATTTCATTGGCTATACCTACTAAGAACTGTAACATAAAACTGGTCTAAATCTTATCAACAGTCTGTATAGCAGGTTTTATTTCTCAGCATTAGAGGCAGGGTTCAAAGCCTCACCTCCTTGAAGTCTGTGATTGCATGAAAAGAGTACTTTTGAAAATAAAAACAAACATTCCTGGTTGAAGCTGTTATGGAGAAAGGCTCAAAAGCCAAATAACAAAAAACAGATAAAACACGGGGAACCATCCAAAACTCAGTATTTTGAAATAAGAATCTTCTGTGTACCACCCCAAGCTCTTGATTTTTGTGTGCCTGACTAATGTTTTTTTTAATATCCTCACACTGATTATGTCTAACACATATCACAACACTCACTGCTCCTACATCTTTGGGGCTATCAGAGGGTGCAGAATGAATACCTCATAACAGTGTGCATCATGCACTGCAGATCCACCTTGTTAACTGGATAATAAAAGGCAATTAGAACATCAGTGAGTGCACTCAGAGCTAACATATTCTATCTCCTTGCTTAGTGAACTGTTGGAACAGCAAGAGAGCTCATACTGTAAAGTTAGAGGGAGAGAACTGGGCTTTTATTGAATACAGCTTTGCAAGACAAAGTCACAAATTACTTGGAATACACATGTAGCACTGAGCTTTTCAACTTTTTCCATCCACCTCAGTGCATACTTTTCACTGTGAGGGGGATGGTCAGGCATGGTCAGACAAGCTGTTCTCATGACATCTCCCTGAGGTCAAGGAGCGTCACCTTCTCTGTCACCCTCCCTAAGGCCACCATGCAGCCTGCAGCCAAAACTGCAGGTTAACCTGCTCTAACTCTTAGCCTGCTTCTGGATTACAGAGCATATATACACTGCAGGAGGACTTAGATATGTTCAAACTATGGATCTGCATCACCCACAGCATTTTTGATTCTGACTCAAGCACTTTGTACTTACATGTGGCACTACCACTCTTCCTGCTTAAACCCAGCTGTCTAAGCCAAGCTTACAGGCTAGGCCCTCTGTAGCTACCTCCAGCCACTGCAGAGTCTATTCCCAAGTCTCTTCATACCATGGATCTTAGACTTTCAGAGATTTTAGGCTTTTAGGGATGCATCTCTCTCTCCACTGACTGAAGAGGAGAAACTGCAGGGCCAGCTTGCAGTAATAGCCAATGTAAGGAACATAAATTCCATTCTTCATGCCTAAACTGAATCATTGCATTCCAAAACATCAGAATACTGGAAACAAGAAAGTAATTCCAAGAAAAATGTAAATGAAATACACTGCATTAGAGAAAAATTTAGATGTAACCTGTGAGTTTAGACTTTCCTGAATTTGATGCTTCAGGCAAGCCATATGCAGTGTTTTTCAAAAAAATCCTTTGTCTTTACAAAAACAATTATCACCATTGGTTACTGCAGCAGAGGCTGCCCTTTCCTAGATATTTGTATTAATTATGCTTTCAAGGTGCTGAATTAATCCATTCTGTGAAATACATATCAGTTAATTAAAAGGTATTTTTCTTCAAGAAGGAATATAATTCATGATGAAATAGGAGATTAATGCTTCCTAAGTCAGAAATCCTTTGGGTGAAAATAAAATAGATTTTGGAATAGACATGCTTTCCAATTGACCTTACTGTTTAAATATTCCTGAAAGGAATCAGATCTGAACTGAAGGAGTGCAGAACATGGTATAGAGCTTTTGTTATTGTCCTTTGTCTAACTTTGAAGCAATAGAACAGCCAAACACATGGCATTGTACACCTGAAGAATGAGCTGCAACTCTCCAAACACCACACAATACCAGGCACAGTGCCTGCAATGCCACAAACAGGGCCACAGAGACAGGAGAGAGGTTTGTATGTCATGGAAGCAGTAGATCAGGACACTGAGATATTTACTATCTCATGAAAAGTCTGGATCAGATATATCAAGGGCTTCTTAACCCTTTACCTATACATAAACTGCTCATTTGGCCATGCAAGTAAACAAATGTATTTTTCTGTATAAATGCAGGAGAAAAACCTTCAGACTTGGACTGTGTAGGAAAAAAATAAAAGTATTCTCAAGCTGTCCAGTGTAGAACTTATAGAGACAGGAATGAATAAGTGTCAGTTCACTAACAGAGCACCTCATCACTTTGAAAAATGCCAGTGACAAACAGTAGTATAACTCATGGAGGTGGGACAAAGGTGGGGAACATGAGGAATGTGACTTTCCTCAGAGGTTGCAACATTAGGCATTATTGCTACTACGAGTGGAGAAGACAAGAGAGAACAAAAAACCCCTCATTCTCTGTTAGGCAAAAGAGCTTCTTGGCTGACAAAAGTGCAGGGCTGACAAAAGTGTTCTGAGTGGCTCATTTCCCCATTCAAGGCACAAAACCTACTTGGATACACACACTGCTCTGCACTGTGCTGAGAGACCACAGAGGAGGGTGACAAAAAAGGAAATTTGATCAGATTTGGTGCAAACCACAGTTCTCTGTATGGTTCCATAATATTTTGGGCCAAACAGTAACCTGGGATAAGCTGTCACTGCTCTAGTGCTTTCTAGCTAGAGAGAGAAAAGGGCTTTAGAGTGGATAAGAATTTTCCTTGCTGTGCAACTGTGGCTGTGCCAAGACATAATTAGGATTTGTGCTGGCCTAGCTCTGTCCATCAGGACACTCAGCAGACAAGCTCCAGGAATAACCATGAACCAGAAATTTCTCCTGCAGGCACAGTTCCTCAGCAAACTGACCTTTCCAACAGAGTGGTCTGGTTCACTTCTTCAATGTGATTTTACTGTAATGACACGAGGCACAGCTCCCTGTACCATGACATTCCCTCTTGGATCACCTTCTGGGGGCATGTGAAAGTCAGTCCTGAGATTGTTGTACCTGTTAAGGCACATTCAAGCTCCCTCAACCCCTCCCTATCAATGTCCTAAGGAAAGAAAGCTGCTCAGAACATGACTTAAAGTGTTGTGATGTGGAAATGCCATCCCAGGATCCTCATTTCTCCCCTGTTATCCTCAGCCTCAAGTCTCCATG
The DNA here is from genome assembly GCA_910950805.1 of Acrocephalus scirpaceus scirpaceus. Classification (NCBI taxonomy): domain Eukaryota; kingdom Metazoa; phylum Chordata; class Aves; order Passeriformes; family Sylviidae; genus Acrocephalus; species Acrocephalus scirpaceus. The sequence continues at coordinate 5,895,010 of OU383785.1, forward strand.
CTGCCCACAGTTCATCCAGCCCTAAGATGCAACCCAGACAGCCCCAGCACCCCTGTGCAAACACACAGACAGCATCAGCATCCCAGTATGGATACTGGTGACTCTCCAGATCCTCAACAGGTGTTTCTCCTTCAATGCCACTGGAGCCACACTGATGTGTTTCACTCTAGGCATCTAACTGAAGACTTTGCTGGCTGTACCCCAAAGTATTCTCAAGCTGTCCAAAAGTTATCTCCTGCCCAGGGATCTAGAATTGTAAGAAACAACTATCAGGCACATTCAAACTTTTTATCCTTTGACTATTCTCTTTTTTCCCCGTTTTGGGACAAGTAAAAATTCTGAGGCTGTAGAATTTAGGCAGTAACTTAATAAGAAACTATATCAGATATTTATTTTCAGTTAATCAGATCTAACATTTCTCCCAGAAATGCAGAGCTGCATGTTCTTCCCTACAAAACAACACTACATTTGCCATGTGAAAAGTCAAGTGAAAAAGTTCTAAAGAAAGTCTTTGGCTTCCTACAGGTCTGGAAACTCACATTTTTTCATGCAAGATCTTATTTTCTACATGGAGTAGCCACATCTTCTTACTATCAAAATAATCCAAATGAAGAAAAGTTGCAAAAATCCAGACAAGCAATGAGATTTGTTGATTTTTAGTTCCTCAGAATCTTTCAATAAGTCACTACTGAATAAAAGCCAAGACCACATGCACTGGTCTGAATTCCACTTTGATTAGAAGTAATACAATAAAATTTAATTACAAACTACAGTAGTGTCACCAAAAGCCCTTATTGTGTTAGCACTGAGAATCTTGTATATATGAAATAACTAGAAAGAATAACTCTATGGTAAAGGACTGATAATAGGTGAAATGGAAAATAAGGTTACAGGTCAGCAGCAAGTATTTGAAAAGTATTTGAGAAAAGGCTTATTTATGTACTTACTAGAAAAAGTTATGCTTAAATTTAATGTGTCATTAGAGCAGGTTTTATTACCCATCCTCCTCCAGTTTTCTTAGCTCTCTCATCCTATATGAGTGATTCATTTGGACTATTCTTTATGTTAAGCACTGAGTTCCAAAAGTGATACATAGGATTAAACCCAGAGCCAAAAAAATTATCATCTTATAAACTTCATAAAGATGAAACCTTTGCCAATATATTTTTCTGTTCATCTCTGTCTCCAAGTACCAGCCAGTGTCAAGAATGCAGAGCAGACTGGTTCTAACTCTCTGCCCCAAAATGTGCTTTGTTATTATCTGACCTGCCAGGTACCAGCAGGTCAAATAACCAGCAGTGTCGTTATTTACACAATACTAAATTATAACCAAGTCTTGTTTTGATTCACAAAGTTGGGCACAGACTATATTTGTAATATTATCATCCTGTTACAATGCTTTTAGTGAACTGCATGTTGACATAACTCACTTGACCATAACAACAACAAAAAATCATTTATGCCATGTGCAAAAGCTCATAACTCTATTTCTGCCAATTGGATAAGCATGACAAAACTCTTAAAACTCTTCAGCTGGATCATTTAGGGCTGCATGGGAATATGTGTTATTAGACTAATTGGTGCACTAACCCTATGCATCAGAACATAACAGTAAAGAAATCAATTTTTAATGCTAAAAATTGATTATCAAACATCATATAGAAACAGCAAGAAATATATCTAAAACACATTCTATGTTTTATATCTGAAACACATATATATAGCACATTCTATGAATATATTACTTCACTCAAAACTTAACTTTTAAGGTTTACCATTCACTATGATTTTTAATGCTTAAGAAAAATTGTAAATACATCTTTAAAGTACACTGCAGATGTTCTTGGGATTAAACTTCTATAAGATAGCATGACATAAGGACAAACACAGTAGTTCTAAGTGCTCATCACAGCCACGCACTGTAGTCAGAAGTCACATTTGTTAACATATGTTAACAATGTAGAAGGTGACACTTATGTAGAAATCTCTTACCTGCTTTGGTTGAGTCTCTCCTGATAACGTTTGTTCTGTGAAAGATGCAAGTCTTTATGTATAAATCAGAAGCAAAGGTGTGCTTGGCACATCCAGTTTTCAGCAGAGCTCAAGTGTGATATGTGTAAGTAATAAATTGGCTTCTCAAAGTAGCTCAGACCATATTAATTGGAAACAGAGTCACTGCTTGCAAGGTTGCTGATGCTGCTCCTTCTGCTTTGTGCCTTTGCAGAGAGCTAATGTATGAATAAGGCAGAGAACAAATCCCTTTCTCTTTCTCTCTTTACCTTTCCTCCTTTCTCTTAAATGGTGAGTTAGAGTTCAGTGTATTCTGCAGACGATGGCAGAGTACAGGCTGACAGTGTTGTTTCCTCCCCTGCCGAGACACACTGAATGTGTTGTGAATAAAGACAAAGCCCTCAGCCAGTGCACCACATCACTGTAGGTAAGAGCTGCAAGGATGTGCTGTGCTGCTCCTCAGCAGGCAGGCAAGCCTCCAGCGCAGCCGGACAGGCTCACCCTGCTCTCCTCACTCAAGAGCTGCTCCAATAACTTCAGTTGGGGACCACACCTCCTCTGCAAGGGGAACTCCATCTCTGCAGCTGGCACCAGCTCTCATCTGCCTCCTGGCAATGGCTATCTGTGTGGTTTTATTTTTCTGCACCATAAGGGGCAATTCAGTTCCAGTTTCTCCTTATGGCTAATGGGTAACTAACTGGATAAACTGCCAGCTTTTTTATTGTCAGTTAACCCCTGTAAAATCCCTACTGACACTTAGGGTATAGGGTTTGTACCGAAATTAGGCCTAAAGGATACCTGCCAAATAGGTTTGCACATGAATAGCAACGCTTTCCTCTCTACTCCCCCACTCCCCTTTTCCACTGTAAGTAAAATATTCCTAGGTCAAATAGTTACCATGTGGAAACTAGCAATGTTCTGTTGGAAAAATAAGGCGAATATGACAGTAAACAGGAAGGGAAACTATCTAGTTCCCAAACAGTATGTAAACTGACCAATTTCAAAAGCCCTGCTGAATACATGGGAAATGTGTGATGGTTGGAGTTCACAAACAATGGACTTGAAGCGATTTTAAGGAGGTGATATTTATTTTCCATGCACCTGCCTGTGAATATTGAATATGAGCAGGTGGGGAAGTCCTAAAGCAAAGGTATTAAAAAAAATGCAATTTTTAATATGGTATTTTTCAGATATGCATATATATGGCTACATACAATCCTATGTGTTAGTGCCCAATAGGAAATCCTATCAGCCTCCTTCCTTGATGGCAAAAGCAGAAAAACAAAAAAAACAACACAACCCTTTTTCTTTTAATTTGGTTAAAGTAAGAGTTATTGAAAAGAACCTTCCCCCTTACCCATCTTCCCTGAACATGACAAGAATTTCTTCATCAAATTTTCCCCCATTAGTGACTGTGAAATCTGGAAATCTCAAAGTCCTTTGAGCACTAAGGTTCTTTGACTGTGGGGAGCAAGGGCACATTAGGGAAGAGAAGATGTGATGAGCCATTCCTGACAGCATCTCTACTGCCCTGCAGAAGCTATGTTGGATGGTGGACAGTTAAGGAGCCACAAAACATCATGTGGAAACCTTGAAACTGGACAAAACTCTTGACTTTGCAGCAAAATGACTCTAGGGTGTCAGACTTTTGTAGTGGCAATGGCTGAGGAATGAAGGCACTCCTCTCTTGTCCTCACAATAACCCCCACAGTATTGTCCTAAAGCAACAATGACCATCCCTGGTGCTGAATAAAGTCCTCTTTGCTGCAGCATTCCCTGGGCACTTCTCATTGCTAAGGAGAGTGAATCCATTTCCCATCACTTCCATTCCTGGTCACTCTGAGAGCTAGGTTTGACTAACACAGAAATTATTGTGACATTTCTTCACTCTTGACAAATTTTGCTATGTTTGAGAACATAACCAGCAGAAACATGGTAGCAAGTGCTATACACTGGAACTTGCAATTTGTCCTAGGCTTTTATTTACACTGAATGTGATCCAGCTGTTGATCCCTTTGTCACTGTTTTAGGTGAATTTCAGTAACAAGGAAACAAAAATAGCACATGGCAGCCTATGCCAGTTCTGTGTCCGTGTCTAGAGCAAAGAATATCAGGGACAAGAAAGATTTTACAATAATCATTTTCCCAAGGATGCTGTTAGCAAGTTTGTTGCATCTGCTAAGGGGGAAACTAATTTTATGAGGAAATTGCTATTCCTATGGGAATTATTAAGCACTTGGCACTCAGCTGTATGTTTAAGAAGTTAAATTGTTTGAGGGGGCTTGAGCACTGGCACTTGTACTTAAGTTTTTTTGCTTCTTCCTTCCTATGAGCAAAATATCCTGAAGCCTGGATCAGTGATATTTTGCTTTTCTGCTGCTGTGTAGCACAGATGTAGTATGGTGTAACACGATAATAAATTTCTCTAGGAAGAGGAGATGCATGTACAAAAGGTAAAGTTTCTCCTAACACCTCATTTCCAGGAGGAAGAGGAAGCTCTCAGTTCTCACTGACTTTCACAGAAGTGGAAGGCTCAGCACCTTAGAGCCTTGCTGAGCAACTGCAGAATCCCAGCCAGAGCAGAAACACACTTAAGTCATAAAACACCATTAATCCTGTATTTACATAGTCAATATCCCAGGGGTTGCAGATAAAACTGCAGGAAAAATAAACAAAAGATTATTAAAACCACTGCTTTATAATTTAGTCTATGCCTTCATTACTTTATATAAATGTTTCCTGTTTTTTATTCAAATAAAATGTATCAAATCCAGAGGCACAGAACAACAGAAAAAAATCAAGCTCCTCCTGGAATTTCTTTTATTCTGTATGACAACCTAAAAGGAATAAATCCATTATCTACTACAGAGCAAAGAATCCACTCCTGAGCAGCATAAATACCCTATTTGTGAATATTCAGAGACATAATTTTATCTGTACAAAACTTTCCAAGCAAAGAAGCCATCACTAATACTAGAAGCATTTCACAATAAAAATATTTTTGGCAGTCACTGGAAGAAGCTCTTCTAATCATCCATCTACTAATTCTTTGCAAAATAACTAATGACTAATTACTAAACAAAGAGAGGATTCCTTTTAAGAGACTTAGAGAAAGAACTGAAAAAATTCTATGCTAGGTCAGTTGCTGAAGAGAAAACAACTTAATAGTCACAAACAACTATACTAAAATCCCCCTAACAAAATCAAAAACTAAAGATTGCTCATGTGATTTCCATAGTAAGGTTACTCGTGTCATAAATTCTGTGAGTGTGGGAGCACCATTGTTTTCTCCTGTGAAAATTCCGGTAGTTTTGCCAAAATATCGTGCAGTGCTGTCTGATCTGCCCAACTGCTTCCCGTGGTTGGGACTTGTACACATCAACCTTTTACCAAAAGAGCCATGAGATGCAGCTGCTTCTATTTGCAAGGCACTGCTTCAGTCTGAAATACTTCAGTAGAATTCAAATCACTGTTAAGTTACTGTAGCATGAGGAAAAGAGGACCTCAAGATACTCCTTGATGACCTACATTGCAAAAGAGATACTGAGGTTAGAACCTCTGGGGAATTAGTGAAGAAGAATGACTGGAAATTAAACTTTTGGGGCTAATTTGTTTTAAATGGTAACCACGAAGGGAGGATTTGTTGGTTTTGGTTTTTTTCAGTTTTGATTTAATTCTAACAGAGTGGGCCATGTCACCTTAATATTTAACTGTATTCAGCTGATGGTGAGGATGTGCAGTGGGTCAAAGGTAATTGAGACAAGGTATCTTAAACTTGCTAACACAGGAACCTTAATGAATAGGTGGTGCTAAAGTATCACCTCTATCACTGACCTACTTTTCGTATCACAAACACAATCATAGCTTTCACCTTTTGAAGTTTGTCCATGATCAGCAGCTGTATGACAATAAACAGGACTGCTTCCAAATCCCCATGCTGGATAAATCAGTTCTTTCTAATTTAGATGCTCTCACATGAAAGAATGATACTGCATATATTAATTGCATATTCCATTAGATCTTCACCTTCATCTATTGCAGCACTATGGCCCCTACCAGTTCTTTAATATTCCTGCATTTATAAATGTAAAATATTTTTTTACAGCTGTTCTTTGACTTGTACATCACCATCATATAAGAAGGACTAGGAAGACAGAGTGCATAAGAGTAGAGTAGAAGGTAAGGAACAGAGTGCTATTTATTGCTAGTTAGGGTACCCCCAGCTGTTTTGCTAGACTCTGATCTGCACTGTCTCCGTGTCAGCTCAGAAGCTAATTAACTGACTCCATGTGATTTCTGACAGGTATGAGCAGTTTACTGATTTGTGTGTGGATGAAAAAAGGCCTGACAGTACTCCAACTTTCAGAGCTGAAGAGTTACTAAAAATGAAATCAAACTCATGGCAGGCAGATAGGAGGTTCCCTTTCTTCTCTTCCATTTATTTACTGTGAGCACTGCCCCAGAAAATGTCTCTGGGTTATCTGCTGCAGGCCAGCAGTCCTGCCATCACAGCTCCAGAATGGCAAATATTACTAAATGTTCGTGGTTCCTGAGTAATCAAACCAGTTACCTGGAAATGCTTGCAGATTAAGGACCAAATTAAGCCCCATCCATTGTTTCCCAGAGGTATTGAGTGCTGGACATGCTCTCACTGAGGACTTGGGTGCTCTGCACCACTCAGAGTTATAGCTACATTTAGTGTTGCTACATTTGATTACTCTGGATCAAATCAGAGAATCTTCAGGAGCAGCTTTAATTTCCTCTTCCCACAATCCCTTTTCCTCCTGTTCATTCATAGATATTTTAGTTCTTTTTATAAGTATAGAGGTCATTCTTCAACAAAATAGAAAATATAACCTGTGCACAATCTTTTGTCAGATTTTATGTTTGTTAGATATGTAAGGGATATACGAGACATCATTGGATAGCAGAGTCTTAAATTGTTAGTTTAGGAATGATTACTTATCTACACAGAGAGAGAGGGAGACAGAATTCAGGCCAAACCTTGCATACTTTTTGCACACGAAATATTCAGTGGCTTAAAAGGGTATTTGGATGGATGAAGAACAAAGAATAAGTCCTTTCTTTTGTACATTTAGTGATCCATACAACCTGCTGTATCTGGCCTTTCAAATCTGCTCTACAACTAAATATTTTCCACTTACAGCACAGAAAGTTTCTTACAAGCCAAGGGATATTAAAAGACCAACCTCATGTCTTTCAACAGTCAAAAGCATAACAACTGTCTAAATTACTTTTGGTATACTTCAAATATTAAAGTACCCAATTTGAATGATAGCTTGAAAATCACCAAGGATGGAAAAATCTGCAGTTTAGTGTAGAGAAAGTTGACAACAATTCTCTCTATACAGATACTAGTTTTTTCAGCAGAAAGGAAGACAAATACATTAGGTATAATAAAGTGTTTCTTAATGAAAAAAGACAGAAATTTGTCATTTTCTTTTGTGATGTTCCCTTTTAATAACGAACAATGCATTTGACAGAAAAGAAGAGAATGTGTCAGGGGAGAAACACTATGCAAGTAAATTTTTACAATTACGTCGGTCGTCAGATAACATTGTATTAGCTTGGTTATTCCTGCAGTGTAAAAGAAGAAAATCAAGATCAATTCTGCCTTTGAGCTACTGGGATCCTTCACACGCATGAAATGCTAAATGTGCTCATTATACATCATTATTTCATTACTATCTAAATCATCTGTGTATTAGCTGAGATAACTGTGCACCCAAGGGAGCGCTGTAGCTTTTGGGGACTTCTGACATTTCGTACTGGAAATAAAGTGAAGAAAAGCAACAGATTTGTACTCACATATCTGCAAGGAGAACAAGAAAATGTATGCAAAAGTGCTTCCTTTAGTCTGAAAATGCAAATAAACCAATTTCCCCTGTTTGTAAAGCAAGATGGAGATGGAGATTAATTTGCAGCTGCAAACTTCAGGTGACTTTGGCACATCTAAAATTAGGGATGATTCAGAATCAAAAGCCCGTACAATCAAACAGGAATAAAATTAGCCACAAAACTCCAACTATTCGAAATGTGTGAAATCCTACAGCAAAAGAAAACAAAGGCACAATATTCAATATCTTCATGAAACTAGACATTCTGTTGAGGAAGCTTGTGCAATTCAAATGAAAAATAAACACTTATAAATATGTGCAACCTTATCCAAGGCATTTTAATACACCTCCTTTACATCATTTGGAAAGTGAAATTCAAAGGTGCCTGGACATAACCTCAGAAGAGGATGGGTCTGAAAGGCATCCTTCCTGTGGAATCCTGCAGTGGCCCAAGATAGCTTAGAGAGGTTTAATTTAAACCTCTATGCATCAGCATTAGTTAATCTGGCCATTAAACTTCAGAGTTATCCACTTCTGAGTAGCTCTGCTCTTTAGGTGATGTAATAAATCAAACCATGCCACACTAATGGAAAGCTAATGATAGCAGGTTAACCCATTTTTTCCACCTGGATTTCCCTGCTGCTTGTGTCCAGTCAGGCTGTCAGCCCCACCATTACCTAGGAGATGAATCCAGTCATTTGGACAGTCCAGCCCTGCTCTCAGCCTTTCATTAGTTTTCAGTACCTTCTACAGAGCTTCCCAATTTTATCACCAGTAGAATATACTGAAATCCATCCCTCAATTTAGCAAGTATCAAAGCAACTAATCTTGGGTGTCTGGCAAACAATTTGTAATGTTCAGGCTAGCTGACAAACAATTTCTCAAAATTCCTCCAGTGTTTCAGGCTAAATTTAAGCTTTTGAAACAGAAACAGTCAACTGTTTCTATGCACAGGGCATATAGGCAGAGAAAATTTTTATCATATGTGTTTGCCTTACTCTCTCACTCTTGTTTCCCTGGAAAGAATTTTGGCTCAAAGCTGCTGAGCAGCAAGTTTAGTGAGCAAGACCCTGGGTGGATGTTTCATTGCTACCCAGGGCCAACCCATCACAGGGCTACAAAGAACTGAGTCCTCACCTTTTTCACCAGATTTTCTCTTATCCAGCAGACACCACTGTCTGACAATTTTGTGCTGAATTTTGAACAGAACCAACAAGCATGAGAAGAAAATTGATTTTTCTAAACAGTGTTTTAGACGGTCACCTCTAATCCACCCAGAAACATCCAAATAGCAATGATTAATGAGTTAACCAATCATTGCTCAAGTAACTATTGACATGGGTTATCCAGTCACTAATTTTCCACCTAATTAGAGTGGGAACTTCAAATATTTTGAGTCTTTGACTGTCAGGTTCCAAACTGTCCTGAAAGTGACAGGCACACTTTAAACCCTTTTCTTTCTCATTCCATGCTATTCTCACCTTAATTTCATGTCCTAACTGGTGAGATTAGATAAGGTAAGATAAATGTCTGGGTAGATCAGAGATTGGTCCTGATTGCTCTGCACCATATACATTTGTTTATTCAATGACAAGAAAACCAGGACAATTTTAACCAAAAGCTTTCTAAAAAGAGAAGAATTCTATTAATTTATTTTTGCTTCCACACCCACCCCACCTCACTCTCCCCCCCAAAAAAGGTTTGGATTCACTTTTCCTGGCTATAAATAATTTCATAAATTTATTTAATTTACACAAATATGTGCCCAAGAAATACATATGAAGAAAAAAAGGAACATTCTTTTTCTCCCCCTGCATGGCCACCACTTCCCTGTGTAGAGGCCACCAGCAGTGACTGCAGGACCACCACCTCTTCCCAAAGTGTGTTTTGTCTCTTCCCTCACTGAGGAGAGAGCAATAGCTAAAGTACGCTCAGTCTAAGACTAAAACTTGACTCCAGACAGCAACAACAGTATGAAAACGTGGTTTGGTTTTCTTCCTTTCATTGCAAACAAAATGTTTTGGAGCAGATTAGGGTGGGTGTATGTTAATACATTCACCTACTGCAAGAACACAGCAGCAGGAGAGCTAAGTGTTGTTACTCCTGTCAGCTCTCCTGAAATGCACTGTGCACAGCCAAAACCAATTCCATATTGGATGATGGAAGAGGACAGCCCCCTGAGAGCCTGGGGTGTCACACAGCCAATAACTGTGCAGGCCTAACGTGCACAAAGGATGATGTGGGTGGGGAAAAACCTGACAACACTTCCCTGTACAGATGGTTCTGAAAAACACTTGCATGGATGGAAAAAGCTCAGCCAACACAGCATGGGCAGCACGACACCTCTGTGGATGGTGTTCAATCTTTCTTGTCTCCTTGGTTTTCTCTGATGTAAGATGGTCTGATGGCATCAGAGAGCAGTCCTTCCCCTCTCCCTGGTTTTAGCTCTGCATAGCAGAGGGGATGTGATTCAGGGAAGAAAACTGAAGAGTCTATTGTCTTGCTCTTCTTTTAGTTCTTCAGATTTCTTTGAGCCACGCTCTCAAAAAATATAGCTCTAGCTTTTATTTGGAGAAGGCAGAATCACAGTCAGAGAAAAAGATGTCTCCTGAATATTCCCTCACCCAGGTGAGAGCAAGTGTCAAGAGCTGAAGCTGGCTCAAGCCCCCACACAGCTGTAACAAACACACCAGAAATATTTCCAGCCTTTTGCACGCTCCATGAGCTGGGGAACAGCTGTATGCTACCAGCGTTCTGGCCACAACATCTGTCACACATAAATACATAGCAGCACCTACATTCATAATCATAAAAGTAAAAACTGTCATGCTTTTAATTGCCTTGTTTTCAGTTGTTTATATTTCCTAACTTGAGCTCTTTGCAAGAACGTTCATTTACAGGAGTCTGCTCCTCAGGGAATTTATCAGAAAAATTACCTCCCTTAGTAGGATTTTCAGACACTGACATTGGAATCTGTAAAAATAAAGGACTGTAGGGAATAAACATAAATCAAATATGGATCTCTAATGGTTGGCTTTGGAAAGTGGAAGAATAACAATGAAGAGAGCAGTGGAGAGCTACCAGGGTAAGGTGTGAAACAGAACAGAAACTGAAGGTTTCAACTTAAATGTCTTAAAAGATGTGTAAGGGAATAAAATTGAGGAGATATAAACTGATAGATGAAATCCGCATTGGGAAAAGGAGATATAGAAGAAGGGTATCAGAGAGACTTTGAGGACCAGAGTAGAAAGCAGAAGTCCTGGCAAAAGACCTGTTGTTCACTGTTAGAAACGACCTGTGAAACCCACCGCTGCACCTCCTCAGTATTTTCATGAAAAGATGACAGAATTTGGCTTGTTGTGCTAATGCATAACTACACATTACAGCCTTCAAATTTTTCTTGCCTTATTGAATGCACAGGACAAACATGCTTTGTGTTTCTGTCAGGAGGTTGTTAGAAAATAAGAACAGATTAGGTAAGATAAGAAGTGTAATCTGTTATCCTGTCTCAGTATGGAAAACATTTTATAAGTGTGGGAAAACCATAGAATAAGCAAATATAGATAATACTTCTGCAAGTATAATGTCCCAACCTCCTGAGATAGAGTTGGCATCTGCATCATGGTGTTTAATAGCCCTTCATGAGTCCACAATTTTGTCTAATTGCTGAATGCTCTTTTTATGCTTTTGATATATATATAAAATTCCAAGTTACACACTTGAATTATGCATGGCATGTAAAACACAGCATTTTGGTTCAAATTTGCTTTATAAGAGTTTCAGTAGTTGCACATTGGCTCTTCTGTTACAAGAGGTGATGAATAATCAGTCCTTATTTGCATTCATTTGGAGACCTTTATTGTGTGCTTGGTTCAGTTGTTTCTTTTCCAAGTTCTAGTTCATTTAGCTTTTCCACACAGGGAATTCATTCCAATCTTCTTATCATTTCATTATTCTCCATCTCTTTTCCAGGTCTGAAATATCCTTGCCATATTAAAGAGGGAGATCACCTTCTAAAATGTGTCTTCTCTTTTCAATTTTTTTTTTTAATTAGATGGGCAGAATAATCCATATAATTGCCCAAAATCTCTGAACAATGTAGTGAAAACTACAGCATTTCTGAAGTTAGATGCAGTATCACTTCAGAATTAGCAAATTCATCTGCCATTCTGCAAATTCACTGAAATTCATCTGCCATTTTTTGCATAGCAACTCATAGCAAGGTCTAGTTTCACTGTTAATGAGTGTTATTTTATATTTTTTAATTTTACCGCCTTGCTATTTATTCCCTGAAAACATAGAATAAAGATGTCTTTAATGTTTTTTACAAAGTTTCCACCTGAAATCTTCCTCAAATGTCCATTGCCTTTCCTTTGCTTTTAATCTGTAGGAGCAATGATTCTTTTGACATTACAGCTCGACTTAAAGCACGCAACAAAAAAAAAATCATAAGCTTTGGAAATCTGCACATGGAACACCAGCCAAGTCATGCTTAACTACATGTCTTTTGGCTGCTTTGAAAATTCCTAATGTGTTTGTAATCATGTATTTATATGATTTCCTTCTACAATCCCATGTGAACTCCTTTCCATTGCTACAATTTTTTCTCTTACTACAGATTTGTTAGTACAGAAGACACTTAATGATTACAAACATAGCCTTTTTAAATTCTATTTGTAGAAGCTGGAGAGTGTAGAATAAAAAGATGAAGATTTCAGGGAAGAGATGAGCACTATGAGGAACTGAGATATTTAATCTTTTCTGACAGTTTGCCCACAATGTTGGTGGGAGTGATTAGTTCCATTTGCTCAAACTGTTCCAAAAATGCATAGTTCATCTGAAGGCTTTCTGCCCTCATGGAAATAGTTCAATACTCAAATTCTGTGCACATTTTCTGGTACTCACAGGCACATGATGGGAGATGAGTTCTAAGTGTAAAAATTGCTACATAATGCTAATTATTTGGGGTAGACAGAAGAAAGGTGATAAGTATCTGAAAGAGAACACTCATAGTGAGTTCTGACATTAATCTCTATGTAGTTTCATTCCCAGCTCAAAAGACAGATAATGTTAATACCATTCACCTCAAAGAGGTTTTGTGAAAGTTCATTCAAGTTTTTGAAGCACTTACATACCTTAGTGATAAATATGATAAACACCATTTAAAAGCCCATGAGAAAATTAGCAACTCTGACTTGGGAGCTGTGTTTGAACAGCGGACAATAAAAATAACACGAGACAGAAAGTGAACTTCAAGGACAAAAAAAATAGAGAGCAAAAACTTCCTCTTCTGTTTTGCTCACTAAATGAAACAGGCCTGTAAAAGCAGTAACAGAATGCTAAGGAACTAGAAGTTCCAAAGCAATGGTGTACAACTCTCGTTCAGACATGCAGGAATTTTTGGAGACTGGACTAGAAGACAGCAGTGAAGTCCCCAGAAAATCATTTTGTACAAACATAATGCACAAAGTGCACACTCCTCCTTCTAATTGCAATGTTCAGTTTACAAGTGCAGATAGACGAATGTAGTCTCACTCTAATTATTTCAGGACAAATACTCGAGTCTGACCCATTAATCAGATAAAACTTTCACTAAATCCAAGTTTGCTCTTTGCTTCTACAGCCTGCAGTACGCAGCCTATCCTGTGTTAGTTTTCTTTTTTCTCAGACTTCCCAAGGACATGGAGATACCATTTATCCAGCAGAGAATTGAACATACTTTTTATCAATTCAAGCATTTTAAAGAGATAATTCTTTGCTCTGCTCCCTAGGCATTATTCAACTTTTAATTGGTACATTCGCAACTCTTTCAGCTGGACCGAGTCACCTTTGGTTTAACTGCTACACAACAAATAAAGCAGACTGACTGCCCACCTGATTCTTGCCTACTGTGCTAATTCAAGGGCTGGTCTGGGCATTTCAGGAAGCTTTTCACAGGGGGCAGGAAGCACTGCATGCATCTGCCCATGCACAATGCCTCTGCTCCTGTTGTCCTTCAGCAGGTGCTTCACATATTTCCTTTCATACCTCACTAGATTTGCTGGCTGGTGAGCACTTAGAATCAGGACTATGTCTTTAACCTATCATTTTTGTGAAGCCCTGTGGCTGTTGTAATAAAGGGGAAAATATCTGTTGAACAGAAGTATCTAGCCAAGCAGAAGAAAACAGGTGGTTTCAAGCACTTGCAAGAAAAACAGGAAGGATAAAATTCATTAAAAAATACCCCAAAACCTGAAAAAGAGATGACACAATCATCTCCCTATCATTCCACAGCTCAGTGGAGACCTGTATTTTATTTGTTTTTCTACAAGAGCAGTTTGAACATGTATGCAAAACAGGATCAGCTCAGCATTTTCAAACTTATCTATTAAGAGAGTTTCACTTTGCCATGCCTTGATATAATATGCAGGAACATAAATGAACCTTCCCTCTTCTGACTGTAGAACTCCAGCTACATGGGCAGATATCCAGAAATAGATATCTATATATATATATAGATATAGAAAGAAAAATAAAAATAATAACTGCTTAGGCAGTTGCTACAAAAAATCAGCACCTCCTACATGTGGAACTGAGAAGAATTTCAGACCAGTGCCAAGAGCCCTTGTGCAAAGAGGAGCTGAACACAACGTGGTGTGAACATTGTCAGGTTCCCAACAATGCACCCTTCAATGAGCTCCAGCTCTCACCTCAACAGGATAGAGAATAATTGAATAAACTCCTTCTAAATTAAAGCTGAGAATTGCATTGCATCACCCAACCAATAATGTAGTAGAAATTCAAAATCTGCCAGAAAAATTTCCAGATGAAGTACTGATCCCATAGGTAACTAACAAACCAATCTGAAATGCTCTTTTGGAATATCAAAGACGAATTTCAGGGTCTTTGCTCACCACCAGTGGTGCCCTGAGACCTCAAAAATTCCCTCTGGTGCGTTTAGCAATGTAATACATCAAGTGCAATACAGATATTGAACGCTGGAGTCCCAGTGGAAGGCTGATCTCTATTGTCTGACTCACCAAAAGGACAGATGAGATGTACTAATGTTGTTTCATGGCTGTGGACAGTACCCCTGGCTGCAAATATTGCTACATATTTCATCCACACACCAAATTTTAATTTCTTTTTAAAAAAAGAGAAAGAAATAAATTTTCTTTTATGCAGGCACCTAAATTTAAGACACAGAGATAGATGCCTAAGAGAGAAATTGGCGGACACCATCTGAAGTTTAAATTGTCTCCTGGCCACTTTGTGGTGGTCAAATAAATCCTTATGGCCAACTGTTACCCCAAACACTCCCTGCTTTTCAACCTGAGGTTCCAAGCCTTACCATGGCAGCAGGTAAGTGTTATCAGCACAGGTATAATCAAAGAATTTTAAGAGTGAAACATCTGTTCATAAAGGCTCCACAGAGAAGCCATTCCTAAAATTCTCTTTAGAGCAGCCCTGCAGCATTGCCAGTCAGGTGCAGATTAAACCAGGCTGCAGCATATGGAAACAGGGACAAATGGAACACAGTGCCTGCCACCATGAACATAACGGAGAGGGCAAAAAGCACAACACAAATATTTCACTGCTATGTTTGACTTTCAGCCATATCCTTCAACTCTCCAGGAGAGATTATACACACACATGCAAGAAAAGAGGGAACAAATTATTTCACGTAGCAGATTCTGTTCACATTCTTAGCTTGCAACATATTTTTTCATCTAAGGCTTTGAAAAAAAAAAAACCTTCAGCAGGCGAGTCAAGAACTCTTTGCATTCTGCTCACTGACATTGTTTTCAACTGTTTAAAAGGAAAAGAAAATATCCAGTGCCAGTCAATCTAATTTTCTGTTCAAACTAAACTGTAGTATTGAGAAGCACTGCTACTCCTGTCAATCACCTTTTCTAACCTGAAGAAAAGCAAAAGTTATTGATTGACACCAAGTAAAATTTCTTACATTCTATCCTCACAATCCAAAAGGCTTTGGGACTTTAAAGTATCAAATCAGTGTCACTATGAGGTATTGCTAAGAAGTAGGCAAAGGAAAAAAAGCAACCAACCCAAACACTCAAGATTACCTGCCTTCATTTTAGATGTGGCCCCCAGCAAATTTCTAATCATAGGCACAGCCTGCCAGCTCCAAGGACACATTATGTCCAAGTCCATATTCTTTTTTAATTACATGAGCGAACAATCTTGCCTCACTTGAACCTGAAAAGGGTAGAGATTTAAATATCAAACAAAAAAAATACAGTTTTAGCTTCATATTTTCTGAAACAAATATTTCTTTTCTGACAAAAGAAGATGAGTTGAGAGTTCCTGAACTGTTTTTTCTTTCCTCCATGGGCACCTACCTACCTATCATTCATCTTTTCAGTAATTCAGGTTGTGAATCTCAAGAGAAAGTGATGAACCAATTCTTCTGAGTTTAACAAAATAAATGTAGTCAATAAGGGACAAACATGGTATTTGTTATTTTATATATAAATATGCTATATATAAAGCCATAAACTCTAAAATTGAGAAAATAATCCCATCACCCTGAAATAACATTTGGGCCACATATATTCTGCCCACGTTTGCAAGTTTACTATTTATTATTTTAAAGCAGCAGCTTGTCTTGTCAACACCGATTGTCAGAATCAACTCTGAAATTCTTGCAGCATCCTCTCACTCATTGCTTAGGCTCATTTTGCAAAGTTTAAGCTCCTACAGCCATTTGTGGTATTCTCCAGCTGGTTAGTGCATGGTGGCTGAGGCCAGGCTGCAGTGGTGTGAGCACCCAGGCTGAGCATGGACTGCACTGCAGGAATTCTCTGCCTTCTACTGAGGCTCCTCTGCTACACATGATCTCTCTAAAAAGGGATGGTTTCATTCTGTCGAAAGAGACAAACATGTGCAGCACAGATACTCCATTAACAGTTATTCAAGCAATTTAGCTCCTTATTTCATGCCTTTCACCTGACCTTGGCCCTTGGAGGCCTGCAGTATGGAAGGGCATTGGGCATCTTTAGGAAGGGAATCTTTAGTTCCCAATTTTCCCTACAATATTTACTCAGTTCAGCCATGGGACTGAAAATTCACTTTTGTTCCTCTAGATGAAATATATCCCAGGTGGAGAATGAAGTTAGTGGCATTATCTGGTTTTTACTGCCTCATATGCTTTACACTTAACATTACTTCTTGGTGCCCATTTCAGTGATTGATTCAATTAGCAGTGTGTGCTGTGGAGCACTATTTCTGATGAGCATATTCCTGTATGAGCCAAGCAACATCTACCGAGAAATTGCCTCTGTGAGAAGAAACAGAAAACCAATGAACACACACGCACACAAAGCCAGGAATTTTAAAGGTTATTAAATCAGTTCTGTTACCTTTAAATACACATTCATAAAAGCATCTGCAGGTGCTGTCAAATTCTCATGGAAATTTAGAATTTATTTTTTGTGTGGTTATAAGGCATATAGATTTGAAAATATTGAGAAATGTAAGAAGATGATAAATACAGTGAAGTGAAAAGAAAATGGCAAATCTCCTTCTGGGTCAGAGTGAGTGAGGCTGCTGAATTCCACTGCATCTTTCACAACCCTTTTCCTGACCCTTACACAGAGGACACACCTTTGGAATAGCCACCAAATTGTCTACCTAGACACATTGGGGCTTGTATCAAATGGCTGCATGTACAGGCAATACAGCAGTCCTGCATTACCTGCTCTAATTAGTCTAAAACAATTTAAATGAAGCATTTCTTTCAGGAAGAGCAACAACATATACTTTTGCTATGCTCTTAAAACTGTGGAAAAGAAAATTCCCAAAAGTAAAGACTAAAACAAAGGTGGCCACTCCTCCCTCCCCTTTGAAATCTGTCAGACAGCATAATATTCCCTTCTGCAGCCTGAATTTCCACCTACAGGGGACTTTCTTCACAGCATCATAAATTACATTTATCAGTGCGATTCCTGACCTGTAAGGCAGATCAAAATTAAATGCTTCCAAAGCTCACATTAATTATGCCTGGAGATGCCTCCATAGGTTGTGATTTAGCAAATATTCTGCACCTGCAAATAAGGTATGTGTTTGGGGAATATTAAGTTTAGGCAAGATATTTTAGCTGTCTGACAGTACAGGTTGATCTGTATTAACTGCTGTTTTCTCAGAAACAGGGTGCAAGTCATGTCCTGATGTTCTGCTCCTTTTCTAAAATAAGGCTGGGCTCTAGAAGGCTGCTCATGGCCATGAGCAAGTGTGGGCAGCAATAAATAATATGGACTTATTTAGGGAGCCTGCACACCTCTGGCATTTTTAGGAGAAGTTTTGCACGTCATGCAATAATTATGTCCTGGCAAAGCAGGTACCAGGCCAATTGTCAGGCAGAAGCAGCTGTAACAAACTGTATGAACAAGCTACACAGGTAAGGTGACAAGGATTTGTTCTGGCAAACTAAAATAAGCACCTTCAAAGGGGAGGGAGGAGTGACCACCTTTGTTTTAGTCTTTACTTTTGGGAATTTTCTTTTCCATAGTTTTAAGAGCATAGAAAAAGTATAGGTAGTTGCTCTTCCTGAAAGAAATGCTTCATTTAAATTGTTTTAGACTAGGTTAGAGCAGGTAATGCAGGACTGGAGCAATGCCTGTACACTTCGGCTAAGACCCAATGTGTCTAGGTAGACAATTAAAAACAAATTCCTGGGCCAATTACTACAGTATTTTATTAATTGCTACAGAAAATTACTACAGTAGAGAAGAAAAAGAGGAAAGGTGCAACAGAAGCTCACACTTCACTTTATTCCCTGCCCTAAGCACCACCACAAGCAAAAGTCCTGGGCACTGCTTGACTGCATCACTCACCAAAAGCATTTTTTAATACCTGGTGTTTAATTTGCTAATTTCATGCAGAGGCAGCTAACATTACATCTTCTAAACTCTTTCCTGGAAGACAAGGTGCAGAATGGAGGACCCTCACCTGTGATCTCCTGTCGTTGGTAGGGCAGATATGACATAGAGTGACACCATGGAATCCCTTCAGAAGGCTCTTTATTATGGCAGCGTGCTGTCTTTTACACAGTTTTTGCAAACCTTGAGGGCAACTTCTAATTAGTTAATAGCTTTCTTGTTAATTATTCTATTGGTTAGTAAAGGGTATTTTACTTGTCCATCAAATCTATCTCAGATTGTTTACATATTTTCTTTACTGATTCTCATGGGACAAATCCCTTGTTATTCCAGGTGCACTCATTTTTCACCCTCAGAGTAGGGTGTTGTGTTAAAGGAAATTCTCATTCTCAACATTGCTTCATATGGGAACTTACAAATTGCTTGTTAGCTGCACTTAGAAGAAATGACAGGCCAGGTTTTTATCCTATTCCTACAATCTCCTTCAGTGCTGTTGGCCCTGCAGGGGTGTGAGCAGATGGGCACTGGGGATCAGGGGTGCAGAGGCAAACTGGAGTCAGCAGTTCAGTCCTCTGAAACATGAGTGCTCTCTCCTCCTAACTACCACAGTTCAGTGGTTTAAATGAAGTGATCCAAGAGGTTCAGGCCTGTTTTCTAGACACCAAACTTTCAGTGAAATTTTTTAAACTTCTTTATTGCCCCGTTTGTTTTCTCCCTGCAAGGTTTGTAATTTGCAGAACTAATTTCTCTTTTAGGATCCCACCACAGGACGGGGTAGGACAGCAAGAGATTCAGGCTGCCCTGGATACCTGCAGATCTAAGTAATAAACCCAGGCTCAGGAGATCAGAGAGAGATTTGAACTCACATCTGAAATCTAAGCAATGATTCAAACTTTTTTCACCCAGGTTACAACAGCGTATGATACATTACTGAAATAATGCTACATTTGTAGTATAAATTAGGGGGAAGTATGCTGAAAATCAGAGCTGATTCTAATTTCTGAATATCCTTAGGCTGAAAAGACAAACAGCATGAAAATTTAAATCATTACATTCACTTTCATTGATTTTGCAGTATGCTTCTGTCAACTCAATGTGTCTCCTATCTATACCCTGGAAAGAAAAATAATTACTAGTTACCTTTGTTACTTTCTGAGGTTTTCTACCTTTCACTCTTGCACCTATGGAATTCTTGCTCAGAACAAACTCTTGGTAATAAAACATCTGCCCTAACTTCATCTGCACACAAGTATTTACCAGTAGAATAGAACCTGGTTGGTAAAGAACTATATTAAACAGGAAAGGCTTTCTTTTGTTACCAGAAATTACATCTTATGAATGGATATTACATAAAATGTGAAATGATATAAAATACTAAATAACATGTTTTCTTGATTATCCTCAGAGCATTCCCTACATGACTGACAAGTTGGCTGCATGCACATGAATTTGTTTATGAGAGATTACAGGTATTCGTGTCTGTGTGCCATCCAAGATGAAATCAATTGAACCTTGACAGTAATCCTTCACCTCCCCCGGCAGTTTTTAATTAAACAGTCGATGTTTTGGAGCAGGTACTTTGTTACCTTATAAAATCTGAAGCCTTAGGACTTGTAACAAACTAAGTGGGAAAAATTGATTCCTTTTCTTAAAGTAAAGGGAACTGATGTTTCAATGCAAAAAGAAAACATGATAATGGTAAAGTAATTAATGAAAATAATGCTGAATGATAACAGTAGAAAATCATAAGCATGACACGAACAAAAACTTAGATACAGGGTCTTAACAGAAGGAAATTTACTCTTCTAGCAAAGGACAGAAACTCCAAACAGAAAATGAGAAGAAAAGTTGTTTATTTATAGATTTTTGATTGAAGCTGCACTGACTTGCATCCCTCCCAAGCTAACAGCCAGAATGTATTCCAGCATTTGATGATAACATTGACAGGCACTGAGCTCATGAGCTGCTTTTCCCCTCCTCCTTGCACTGATGGAATTCCAGTAGAATCACTGTAGTTATTCTTACTTTATAGGAGAACAGGTACGAGCAGGAGGGATTTTTATTGTTTGCTCCATATGTTGTGTATGCTATAACAGGTACTTATTTATTCCATCAAAACACTTTGCATATTTTGGATGATGACTTGCCAGAAGTCTGAAATCTGCCAGTGCAACTCAACAAAAAAAGTAGAAGGTACAGAAAAAAATAGTTATTAAATGTAAAATGCTGAGCTAGGTGCATGGCCAGAACTAGAACCCAGCCTTGTGCATAACAAAAGGAAATCATTAGATGATTCTGAAGGCAACTAAATAGTCAATTTCTTACATTCCTTACAAAAAAAAATGAAAATGTATCTAACTAATCTGGTTCAATTCCACTAAGATGGAACATGGGGATTTGTGCCTTTCCTGCAGCTGAAGTTTTCTGCTAAGTATTTATTTTCTCTTTCTCAACCCTCCACCTCCTGATCAGAAATCACTTCTCTGTGAAGACTTTAGGGAATAAGAAAATCCGTCCATGAGGCCAATGTCTCACATGGAGAATTGATCTACATCCTCCTCTTTGCATGTTGGCTCCATTAATTGATACAGTACTGGATAATAACAATGCACTAATAGCTCTGAATGTGGTTTTAATGGAAATGGAAATGTGGAAACCATTACACTAATAAAAAGAAATGGAACAAGATTTATGCAGTAGTAATAAATATTAAAAGGAAAGCAGAATTGAAGACCCAGTTATGATTCTGACTATTCAATACCAATCTCTTCAATTTTTTTATGAGGTCAGTTTTCACATGCCATTTGAGATACATACACATTCCTGGGGAATGCCTATAGGGAGCTTGCAGCTGGAAATGGATGAACTAAATTCACACACAATACACCTTTTCCACATTTTTTCCCTATTATTGGAGTCAATTCTGACTGCAAAGTTCTACAATACCTGGGATTTGGTATTTTATTTTGTTTTGGTGGTTTTTTGGTGTTTCCTCAGAGGTCTAATTAAATCACTGGGACTATCATGCAAAGCTCTGCCCACTTGATCCTCCATTACAAAACCACCTCATATTCACTTAACTAAATTCTTCTGATTGTATTTTTTTTTTCATCACTGCATTTAATGTTCTAAGATATTTAAACCTGTAAGGCTAAGAAATGAAGATAACACAGCTTGGCTCTAGAGATATCTTTGCAATGCATGCATGTCCTTTTATACATAAAACCTTTAAGTTAGTTTCTGTGTGCTAATAAATTAAACTTCAGTTCATAGAAGTACTAATAACTGCTTTTTATTTCCTTCTTTCCTCCAGATCCTACTGAAGCACCTCAACCATTTTGTTCTTTACATAAGAACACATCAGAGGAGAAAAACTGTGGAATAAACTAGTGGAGAAATGAGGCAGAAGTGCTGTGATAAAGATCACAAAACAAGTCACTGGGTAATCAGAAAACCAAGGCACATTTGCAGATCTAGTTTTTCAGCTGGCATGTAAAGGCACAGTTCCAAAGAAGTGCAACCCCAGCTGAGATGTTACCTCCTCTGAATTAACCATTTAACCCTACTCTCTGCTGAATAATTTTGTAAGACATAAAAATGAAATTTGTGTTGTGCTATCAAGTATTATACAATCTAGTAGGCATAATTTGAAGTGTCTTGATTTTTAACATACTGCAGTCTTCTATCAGTACTGAAAATGTGAAAAATGAGCCACTGGAGAAAAGAGATTAATATTGTCATAAGAAAAAATGAATTAACCTGAAGGGCAACACAGAGTCAGAGCCTAATTTGAAAATTACTGCGCTAGTCATTCTAAGAAAAAAATACTGTACTTCAAGTAACTATTCATACATTGGAACACTGGTACAGTCACTGGGTGGAATCTAAACAAGGATCCATGTACTCCTGTGTTTGGCCTCTTCTTGTAATATTTGGAGTGAAGACATAAGACCAAAACGTAGATCACAATTACAGAAAGATCCAAGAACATGGAGAATTTCAATGTAATTATTACTGTCAGTAGCTGGTAAGCTTTAATCTACCAGATGTAAATGTAAAATGCTACATCACATCTATCCTTTCTCAAATTTTACGTACTTTAGATCTAATGATACATGATGACAAGAACTCCGTCAATTCATTCTAAATACAACAGTTTTACAAAATAAAAACCATAAAGTCAAAATTAACTTACGTACAGCAATTGCAAGCATCACTGTGGAGACATGAGCTACCTCCTACGTGCAAATCAAATTCAGAATATTGTTTTAGTTTCAAAAAAAACCAGTGCCTGGAATACAGTGTGGATGGGCTACACTTGATGCTGTTAGTCAAAGCAGAAGACTGAGTGTGCAGATCTACTCAGATATTGAATAAATTGTAAGATTTTTCCAATATGTTATTGCAGAAAGGGTAATTCAGGTACACTATTTACAGGGAAATCAATAAAAACCCATTCATTTGAGAAAAATGTTTTCCATCAAAATGAGAAATGTACAATTTGAAATAAATTTAAGTATTTCTTATTTCTCTCATTATCCTCCTGCTCTATTTTTCAGTCTGAGGAAGGCCAATTCTAGGAGACAGACAATGAAATTTCTGTATTGATAAGGAGAAAAAACCCCTGCTATCCTTCTATGTATTTGCATAATTACATTGTATTTTTCCCAGAAAGTCAGTGTATTACTCAAATGTAATTGCTTGTGTGTCTGTATGTTTGCTTTATATTTCTTAGAATCTATGATAAAAAACATTAGCTGAAGTAATATATTACAAAAGCAGAAAAAAACATGCTCCAAAACCATGATCCTCTTCAATAATGAACTTATGAGAGTTGAAGGAAGTGCCTGTTCCCCTTTTCTGAGCACTCTGAAGGATACACCAAGAGAACTTTGTCCCATTTTGTGTCCCCAGACCCAGCTGAAAACTGAGCTCAAGAGGAGGATAAATAAGATGCTTATGGGAGGCAGCCACGTTCATTTAGCTCACAGAAAATCAGCACCTGCAGGTGCACAGCAAAAGTTACAATGAGGAAGGAAAATTCCAATTGAATATTGAAGAAAAAAATCATAACGAGGGTTGCTTAAGTACTTGTCCAGAGCCTGAAGAATAGGAAGGGTAGTCCACAGTTAAATAGGCTGCTACCAAGTTAAAGAAATAGGAAAACAAGATGTGAAGTTAATAGAAGAGAAACCTTCCACAGAAAAAAAACCTCAAAGAAACAACCACTGCCAGACTGTGGAAATAAGTTCACAAACCTGCTATTAAAACTCTGCATGGAGCCCTTTTTCCCCAACTGGAAGTGCAGAACAGACTGCTCTGATATCCTGTGCTATACTGATCTGTATGTAAATAACATCTTACAACATTAAAGAGCAAAAACATTTCTAATATTTGCTCCGTGTACTCAGTTGATTCTGGTTATTTTGCCCCAAGGACTGGCTGTAAAATCTGGATGAAACAGGCTTCACAATACCTTTGTGAGATACATATGAAATACTGTCCAAAATTAGCAGATGGTCAAACTAAAGAATAGAGATTAAATACTGTTAAGCTGATCATAATATGAAGTAGAGCTGGGCAAGATAATTTACCAGAAGAGATGCAAACACAGATGGCAATTTTTTAAACAGATTTATGTTTGAACACATCAAATTAGGTGGCAGAACTCACTTTCAAATTAAAAAAACCCCAAAACATTTAAGATTAAAAAGAAACCGGATGAACTTCAATCTGACATGATGTCTGCCTTAATAGTGTATCTTATTTTTGAAGAAAATAAATGAAGTTTAACATTCAAGGCTAAGGGGGAAAAAATCTTGGTAAGAAGGAAGGGAGTTAGATTCTTGCTAAGGAAAAATCTTTGGGGGGGGCTAAGCTTTAGCTTAATTTGGCAACATATTAGCTCTGCCCAAAGCGTCTTATTTATTCTCAGAATTCTACTATGAATGCAGTAAGCACCATCTCTTGGTACATTAAGATAAAATTCAGAATACTATGGGGACTTACCTAAAGAAAATTCTACAAATTTGGAAAGGTATAGTGAGGCTAGAATAAGCTACAAGTTGAACAAGAAAAACAAGATAATCTTTTCTGATTCAGAGACATCATAGAGAGATTTTCAAAGATAAAGGCCAGAAGTACAGATTTTCAATGAAAATAATTAAGATGCAACCAAAGGGGTTCTTGTCTTTTGAAGCAAAAATGTGATCACAGTCTTCCCATCCTGCTTTTCTGGCTTTTTGATTTACAAACACCTGTGGGTTTGTGCAATTTGATTAACAGTTTACATGTAGTTACATTATCCTCTTGCCAGTAACTGCCTCTATACCTGCACTGCCTATGACTCCCCCTGACTGAAACTGAGCTGAAGATTTACTCACTTAAAGAAACATCTTGATGAGCACATCAGCTCCTGCACTGGCCACCTTCCACTCCCACTTCCATTCCTCACACCCTGAAGTTACCAAGAGTTTGCTGTTGTCTTTCAGCAGTTTCATCACCACAGTTAGAGAAGCCAATCCCTAAAAAAACTTAGGGATAGAAAAACATGTCTAGGCAGGTTCCAATAAAATGAAACACTGAACTACTGCCTATTTTATGCAACTGTATGAAAATTAGAGGCAATAAAATTAATATGGCTTGCACACAACAAATTTCATGCATCAGCGAAAAGGAAGCATTTCCTTGCTTATGTTTCTATTAAGAAAAAACCAAACCAAACCAAAACCAAAAAACCCCACCACCCCCCCCAAAAAAAACCCAAAACAAAAAACAAACAAACAAAACACCCCTCCCACCCCCAACTTTCTGACTTTAATTCCCAATTCTCTGCTTGTCTGATGCAGGTGACACTCCCTTGAGAGAAATTCTGTAGCCTCAGTTGTGAAACTTGAATTTTAAGATACGTCTGCAATCACTCCTGATTATACAGGATATAAACATGATAAAATGTCACTGGATGGAATTATAATACCATCTCAAAAGCACATTACATTATGTTAGGGTTGGAATCAAATATACATTTTAATTCAGATCGATTCCTGCAGAAATCCATTGACTTCTGTATTCCTTGCTTTGCTCAGACTGTTTGCTCCATGCTTCACTCAGGGAATATGGGTTCCCAAAGGAGCATAACAGGATTTCAGGGCTGCTCTGGTTAAAACCATTACAGATATTGCAATCATCTTACTCTGATGCTGCTGATCCTTGTAAGCATTTGATCATCTTCTCCCTTTTGTAACACTGCAATCAACATGCAATATCCTAATGGTCTAATTAAGCAATGACGACTCAGGCAGGAGGCTTCCTGGGAATTAATGACCCCTTGGGAGGAGCTGGTGTCCCAAAATACAGCCCAGCACCATTAACTTCATCTGCTTATTAATCTCTAGGAAATGCTTCATGATGAGATTGCTACCTCTACTACAAGATGGAAGAATTAAATTTACTAAATATTTTAAGTTTCTCATGTTTCAGTTAGAAAATTTCAGTCATGTCTAGAGAATTTAATGATGCATACAATTCTTTAAATTATACTTCATTTTTGTGTTGTTCATATCTGGAATTTTAAAACAAGAAGTATATAAATGTGCATTATTGAAACTTCAAGGTGAGAAAACAAAAATGTTCAAAATCTGAATAAAGCTGTTGTGGTTGAGCACTAAAGAAGCACAGAAGCATTACAGAGGTATATTTGGGCCAAGAGGATTACTGACAGACACAACTTGGTTCTGGCACTACACAAAGAGTGCAAAACTGAATAAGGAGACCTGAAGGAGTAATTTCATGACCCTCAAAGCTCACCTTCCTGTATCAGGGCTAAGCAGGCTAAATTTCTTATTTATTACAATCCCATGAAGTGACACCTTGATCGCTGAATTAATTTACTTACACCGAATTTTGAGTTTTACTCTGATTTGAAAGCTATGAACATGTACAGAATGTATCTCCTGGTAGGGGTGAAACTACTGAGAACATGGAATGGTTTTAACCCCATGAGAACATCACCCCATTTTATAAAATAAGTGGTTCTTTCAATTTTTCAAAACATCAGAATTCTCGCTCAAAACATCAGAATTCTCGCTCAAAACATCAGAATTCTCGCTCAAAACATCAGAATTCTCGCTCAAAACATCAGAATTCTCGCTCAAAAATAAGTTAAAGCTTATTTTAAATAACATGGATAAGCCCTGCAACTTAGAAAGCCAAGTGTTTGTTCAGAGTTCACCCAGTTATGAGTTACAAACCCCAATTTCTCAGCTTAAACCCAAGCCAACAATATTCAGATTTTTGTGTGAAGACTGAAATCCTGAAACTGTAAATTACTGACACTGATGGGGTTTGGGGGGTACTCAGGGATTGTGGATTCTGGACTGTAAATTGGTTTTCATTATGAAGTTCAGGGAGGAAAAAGAGTTGGTTGAATCTTCTATGCAAGTAGGTTTACTGCTAGAGAAACATTTCTAAATAACATGTTCATATTACCAGTACTAAAACTGAAAAATTTTGAGCAGCAGTATAAATAACAGCATTAGTATCAGTGCTTCATAAAAAAAGCTTGTTTTGACAGTTAAGTAAGCAAACATCAGTGATGTGAAGGTATTCTCCCAGGCATCTACACTTTCATCTGAAAAATAAAAACTTCATCCAAAGCCAGTGAAATTAAATAGATTATTTCTCGGAAATGTTTTTTTGATTATGGCATTAAATGAGAATATAATTCAAAAAGCATGTGTTTTACCTCAGAGCACTAAATTATTACAGCTAAAAAGAGGAATTTTTTGCATATTGGGTTTCCAGTCTATAACTGCTAAACTGCTTTTGCTCAACTCATAAGAAAAAGAATAGCAGTATTTTAGACAGGAGAGAACATAAAAGGAAGATAAGCTCCATGTAATCAATACGGTCACAACACTCCTGGCAGTTCCTTCTTTCCATTGTTCTCGTGTCAGACACCTTCTGACATGCTAACAATGGTTCTTGCTGACAGCATGGGGGGAAATCCCTTACTCAGAGCTGTGTATATTACTGTGCAACAGAATATCTTGGTAGAAGAGGAGAACTAAGTGGTAGAATTTTCACTGAAGATTTAGGTGGCTTGGGGACAAAATTCCATTATGAAAAGGCAAGGGGTTATCCCTTTACATGTCTGTGCACATGCCATCATCACAGCCTCCCCACAGGGGCCTTGATACATTTGCCTGCTTGCATAAAGTGTGTGCTCCTGGTTTTCAGCTCCAGCACTTAAACTGCAGCCATGAGCAGAGACTTCTAAAGGTCGTTGCCAGCCCTGGATTACAGAGCAAGCCCTGTTCTATGATGCTCAGAAGGGTCCCAACTATCATGTGCTGTGTAGTTTGCTGCAGACCTGGAAACACTCCAGTTTTCTCTCCACAGCAGTTGACTTTTTCAAAGTTGTCTGGCTGCTTACTTGAATTAAAATGATCTTTAGAGAATATCACTGAAAGCACCATAAACCAGCAGATTTATTTGGATCTTAGCCTACTGAATGCTAGCTGATCTCTCTAAATCTCAGCATTTTTACAGTTGCCTAATAGCACAGCATAGGCATAGCACTAACAAAGAAGATTGTACACTTGAATTAGTCTATTTAACTAATAAAACAAAGGAAATTAGCAAAGTAATTAGCTCCAATCTTAGTGGAGGTAAGAGGAGGCAGTGAGAAGCCATTATTTCAGACGTGAGATATCGAACAGGTGATTTCACAGCACATCAGATGACATCATTACTCTCTGCAGATAAGTGTCTCCGAATTTGCCACATTAATGAGCCACAGGATGAAGATGCTCCTGTGAGCTCTAAGGAAAGATCAATATAGAGAAGAGATGCTATGCAGGCTCTTTGGTTCATTTGTGGAGACCCAGTCAATTGACTTAAGAATGAGAGTCAAACTTTGACAAAGGGGACTCATACAACCTTCAGAACCATCATACACACCACAAGTATTGCACATTTATCAGGCAAACTATTCTGGATCTGTAATGTCAAATTATGAGAAGAGCGACAACTGCTTACAAATCTTTCTTTTTAAGTTGTGACTCCTATAACAACCTAATGTGGAGACTTCACTGCTAAAAAATTATTGTGTTTCACTCTAATGATGAAAGTGAATATATTAATGCTTCAGAGCTATTAAAGAGTTTCCTAGTGTTTCACAATTAGAGTGGTAAAACCTTGGGAAGAAATGGCCTAGAGGAATTACTACAAATGTAATTTTCCCTGTTGCAAGGAGTCTTCCAAGAAAAGTATTTTGGAGATTTTATTCTCACTTCTCCTCACACAACCATGTGTGCATCTTAAGTCAATGTTTATCTCCTGCAGTAAAGAAAGCTTGGATTCTATCCTAACAAATGACACAACAGATGTATGAAGAAACAAATAAATAAAGTGACCCAAGAAACAACTCTGTTGAATTGAACTGGATACAGGACCAGTGACAGTAAGAGATGAGGGACTGTACTGGCAAGGACTGGCCTTATTCAGCAGCATTCTGTAGTCACCCTACCACTGTGGAACACTGAAATCAGCCAGGATACACTGTATGCTTGTTCTTATCAGCAATAATGGGAAACAAATGAAAATATTCTATTTTTTTTCTTTCTTTTGTAGCCTTTCAAAACTACAAAAACGGACATTTAAAAAACCCCAGAAATCTCAGAAGGGATTTACAGGTTCAATACACATAGTTCCTCAATACTCCCTGTCCTGAAATGATTCAAATATAACACAGCAAATCAACACTCAACAAAATCAATGGGGTTATTCAGCCAGCTCACCCTCCCCTAAATCAAATGGTTCCAGTTTACAGCCATGAAGCAACTGCCCCAGGTGAGTCTGACAAAATGACTGTGAACCCCTGCCTCCCTTTAGTGTCCATTCCCAAATGCCTCCCTCCTCCTTCCCTGGCCCCATGAGCTCCCAAGCAGAGCAGAATGTGAACCTGCTGCTCACAGTCCTTAGTGTGCAGAACAGACAGAGCTGTGACACAGGCTCAGCATCAGCACTAACACCATTCACATCCATCATGTTTTCAATTCTCTGATAATAAAAGATCATCTGAAACTAAGGAGCTGTTTAAAACCAGCCTGAAACAAAGTGATTTTAATCAACTTGTAACCACATTCAGGAAACATGGGGATATTTCATTGGAATCTTTCAGAGTGGACACAGCTGATTCTGCTTATCACAAGATTTTGTTTTGTATCCTTTCTGAGGCTATAGAAAAGGTTCATTGTTAAACTGTTATGATTCTTTCTCTCATTAATCTACCCTCATTTGCTTTTTCCAAGTGTAAAAATGCTTTTGATTTGAAGGGTCACATTCAAATGCCACTACCCAAGGACTAAATGGAGAAAATTTAAGCACAGGCCAATGTCTCGCTGGGATTTGCAGAACCTTCTGTAAAGTAAATAAGGCCCTTGTGGCTTATCAGTCGTTGGTGTGTTCAGCTCCCTAAACTAAGAGAATTGAGGGGATTAGTTAGAGGAGAAATGAAATGTACCTAATTAATTCCCCAGATCCCTGCAGATTATATGGCATGTTTGGAGCAGCGGGAAATTGTGACTGAAATTAAAAATACATACCTACAGCAGCCATGCTGAGAAATGCAGCCTTTTCTCCTCCTACTACAGTATCAGTGATATATTAATAAGAGCAATTATATTTCACAGGTTTTTATAATATTGCAACAAATTTTCCTGTCACACTTTTTTTTTAAAAGCATATAAAAGAAAAATTGTGGCAGTTTTAGTTTGTCAAAGTCTGAAATGAATTTTATATTTAAGCTCCTCATTCTAGCCCACCTTGGAAAAAGTGTCTTAGATGCTTCTACATATTCTTACTTCATAGTGGGGAAGGAAAAAAGTGCTGTTTATAGAGCATATGACAGAACTTTTCAAGACTTATCTTCAGGAGAAGATTACAGAAATATTTCTCTGAATTAATTCCAGTGTCTTCAGACTTCTGCTGTTATTTATCTTTTCAAACCACATAAATTGAAACTAATATAAATGTTCCTGCAGGTCCAGTCACTTTTATAGAAACATGTGCCAGGTGCTTCTGCCTGTGCTGATTACAGATTCCCTGTGTTTTCCTCATATGGAGCATAAATAAATATCTTTCCCTGTTTGTCTATTCTTTTTGTGGTCCTCTAACATGCTCTCATCCATGGAATTGAATATCCACTAGGGATGAAATTAATTTTGCTGTGGGAGCTGTGGAATAGCCCTGCCAGTAGGTAGAAATATTTAAAAGTAGAATTTCAAAGAAAGGGGTCTTAACAAAAGAGGAGCTAAAGAGGAACATTTGCATTCCCCTCACTGCCAAGCTATAGGACAGCATGGAGAAGGGACAGAGAATGTGAAAACATTCAGAGAAATAGTCACAGATAGACAGGAAATCAAGTATTTTTTCATAGACTCTGTAAACAAGAAAGGTAATCTGAACTGACCACAGGGAAGGACAGACAGGAATTCAACAAAACCACTGCTGTGTGAAAACCACTCAACTACATCCGTTCCCATAAGACAAAATGATTCAATTTGCAATCCATCAATCATCTTCCACAACAAGGGAAGTAAATACATCATCACAGAGGGCTGTCACAGGACCCATGTCTTCTACTTTCAAAATACACATTTGGGGATTCCTCCAGTATTTCTTTTCCATTAAACAGTTAATTGTAAAATAAATAATTGGTTTTACTACAGCAATTCAGTGTCAGCAGGAAACCACTGTTTTGTGACTTTATTTCAACAGCATAAAAAAACCAACCAGATGAGTAGTTGTGGATGTATCTGTCAAATTCCATTAGCCTGACTTTACCTACCAATGGCTTCATAAGAGCCACTGGCTGCCAAAATTTCACAAAGAGACAGCAAATTAACGCCACTCAATTGTCTTCTCCTGCAGATTTTTGGACTTTTTATATTTTAGAACTATATCACTCATGTAAGACCTAAACACTTTGTAAAAATATCTAAAAATGTACAATTAATAAAAGTTAATATTTTGCATCTCTACTAAAGTTTGCTGTGGTGTAGAAAGGTATCTGTTTGAGGTATTTTTCATTAAGATTATGAAGTATTTGATTACAAACATCAACAAAAATACAGAAAGCCCACACAACTGAAAATCCTTTCCTAGTCTTCTTTCTCTAGTACCACTACAATTCAGTATTTTCAATCCCTTGAAGTTCATGCACATATTGTCTCCATGTTTCAGAAATAATTAATTACTTATTTTTTTTCCCCAGTTTGATTCTGGAATGAACTGAAAAATAATCTGCATCACATTAATTTGAAACTGCCACAGGCTGGCAGATTTCATGTGCTACTCAGAATTTTTACCTCCTGGAATATCTAAGATTAATTTGTAACCCAAGCTGAAACCCAAAGCACCTCAAAATGCTCAAGAAATTTAGGTATCATACCTAAGACAGAAAGGGAGAGGATGTGGGATCCCTGCCTATAAAACACCTCTTGCCAGTGGCAGACAGAAAGCTGAAAAGATTTATCCATTGTCAGAGATAGAGTTACCAGTGGAGTTCCTCAGAAATTGAATTCGCAGGTTTGGTTTGTTAAAGTTTGGGGTAGAATTTTGAATTCTCTTCTGTAATTCAGCTCTTTCATTCAAGTTCAGTCACTTGAAGGCAGTGCTGTTCACACAGCCAGGCCCACAGTTTCAAACACCTCTGGATCCTCAGATGAGCTGCTTGCAGAAATTTGCTTAAGCATCTGCTTAGCTCTCGACAGCACCTGAAGACAGACCAGGCTGAGCCACCCATTTCCTAGAAATCTGCATAATAATTTAACAGTGCAAATGTTTCCAAGGGGAAATATATGTAGTATGACCAAAGTATTATGCAAATGTTGTTTTTACAGTGATTTAGCCCTGCCATAATATCTTATGCTATTATACAAGCAGTGCATTAAGCCATGTCATTGCTGACAAAAGCAGGCAGGAGCTGGACCAGATATCCTGCAGCCTCAGCCTGAATGTATGGATGCCTTGGGGGCACACTACCTATTAATTTAAAATTCTGAAACTAATTATGTATGTCAGGGTGACCTCTTTCTAATCTACATTCATCACAGAACACAAGCCTTCTGTCTCTGTTGTTCCCATAATAAAATAGCTGCTGATAGACTTATATAATTGACTGTATCTGAAGTGGACTCCTACCATGGTGCTACATTCAAATTGTGTGTAATCCCAGCTGAACAAAGATAAGCAAAAATAATCCAGCTATCTCAAGTAATTAACTTCTAAGGTTACATAGTAACATCAGAAAAAAATATTACCCACGATCTTAAAAACAATGAAACAGAGTACATAGAAGTCACATTCATTGCTGAGCTGCCAAGAAATTATTTGCAACATTTAAAAATACATGTAGCATAATACACAGTCATTTCTGTTTATTTATCCCACAAATAACTTGACACATTCCATCCACACTGATGAAATATGCACCCATAGGCCCCTCAATCTGACAGTGGGATTTTTAGAGTTGCCTAAAAGAATTAAGCACCCAATAAGCACTGACTTCTAAAGGAAAAAATATCTAAGCCTTACTGAATTTTAAAGAAAACAAAGGAGTAAGCATGGCAGAGCTTTCATCCTCTGCTGGACATCTACCCACACTACAATGAAAAACAGAGGAGGTGCTGTTGCCTTCTTCTCCAGCCTACCTTGGAGAATTCCTTAGTCACATTGCTTTAAGAGAAATCAGACTTACAGTCCATGCATATGCCCAACTTAGAATACTAACAAGATCAAATCCGAGCAGCCTTAAGTTCCCTTTTCTTTGGCATTGTGACTTCAGTGAGGCTGGTGACTGAGGAAATTGCAAATGACTTGGGAATCACTTAGACAGAGGCTCTGAGAGCATCGAGCTCTGCAAACCTGCTCACTTGTGGGACCAGTCCCACAATCTCAAGCTGAGTGACTCAGACACACAACAATCTTTATAGGATCATGTTTCTTCTGAAGATCTTTAAACCCCAAATAGCTTCACTGTATTGCATGTGTGAACAGGGAAATGAAATTGAAAGATCATCACTAAAGGGAGACTGATCTCTGAAATATCCTGGCTCAATGAGCACACAGACTCCAAGGAGACCTCTAAGCTGCAGCATTAGAGGGACAGAATGCAATAAGCAATCAAAAAAGCAAACTTTGTAATAATAATGTGAAGAGACAGATACATCTTTCTTGAAGCACGTTCAATTTCTAGAAGCAAGGAACAGAGAGATTAGTGAGGCAAAAAATAATCTGTTTTTCCTCTTAGAAAGCAATTATGAGTACAGCTACACTACAGCAAACTGGAATAACACATTAAAAGATGTGAACAAGATCCAGCTTAAAAGTCAAAAGTACATTTATACTTGGAAATTGATATTAACTTCTATTACCAGGAGTGCATCAGATGTCCTGGAAATCACAAAAGCAGCAGTCTGTTCTGTACAGATGAGATGCAATGAGGAAAGGAGATAGTAAATGCAGTAACTGATCTGTGTGATATTGTACCATAAATATTTGATTTAATCAGTAACAAATATTAATTTAACACTTAATCATCAGTTAAAAACATTAGCATTTTTAATGAGCAGGTCAGTGTGAGCTCCTATGATATATATCAGAGTTTAAGTGTAAAAGAGCTGCACACTTGAACCAAACCAAAGCTTTCACACTTCTGTCTGTATCTTATTTACTGAATCAACTCTGCTCTGCAGTAACATTACTCAGTTTCTCTCTTACTTGAAGCCTGATTTCCCCAATATTTATTTATGCTAACAATGAAATATTAAGAGTTCTTTTTTTTCACTGGAATGCATTCATTTGCACTGTGGAGTGCTCCATTAGAAGCCATCTCCTTGGGAAATGATGGACACTACTTTTAAATGCTTCATGCTTTTCTAAAAGAGGCACTTCAGACTAATAGGTTATTTGGCTCAAGTGAAGCATAGCTGGATGAAGTTGTATGGATCTTTCACAGAGCACAACAGGTACCAGCCAGCTGTGGGGAATCCAGCTCACAGCTGTGAAAGAACTCCCAGAGGCATAAGGGCCTATGTACACCACTTCAGGTAAAGATGAGAGGGTTTTGACCTCCTCTTCTCCAACAGACCCACACATGTCCTTTCCAAATAAAGCTTTCCCCTGGATAAACTTTGTACATGGGAGAAAAGCACATGTCACCTTATGCACTGCAGGTAGGATACAAACACTGCAGTGACAGATACAGTGTGAGGTTTAGGACAGAATAAAATCCACAGCACAGAACATCTTCCTATAGTCCTTAAAACCTGACAAAACACTACTTTACAACAGAAGCTACTTTTCATGCAGTTTAGCTGCCTATTTTGCCCATTTGAAATGTCACTCACTAACATTCTAAGAAAACATGAACCCATTATGTTTACTGAAAAACTCACGTGAACTTTACTGAATGCAAAGCTGAGCTCCTGTAACAATACTACTACATGGGACTAGTGAATCTGGGTTTACAAAATTCCCTGCTGAGCTTCAGAAGAAAACATAAAAGACAACTTACTTTGCCAAAGACTGGTATTATGCCCTCCCTGAAAGGAGGTTCTCTGTAGAAGCCACTTTTGATATTTCATATTTAGAGGTCTCTCCAAAATAAAAAAAAAAAAAAAAAACATTTCAGGAAACATTCACAAAACATCAAGTACTACAATAATTGAGAAAATATTTTCTCAAAAGACCAGCCATCTTATCTAATGCTTTCTGTTTATATTCTTTGTGTTCTTACTACAGCTTCTACAAAGATGGCATTTCTTTGTGAGATTGTAGCACTTTATTTTTTAGACTTCCTATGTGCAAACATACCCTTTTCTCAAGGAACAGTTTTACCTTCTTTGTTTGCATGCCGCAGGATGTGTATGTCTAAACTATACAAAAATTTCCAATTAGAACTACACATTTTCCTTTCTTTCATTATTGACAAAAAACATTGCTAAGGAAAGATGCAAGCAAATGGTACATTTGTCTATGAGGGGTTTTTGAAGTAATGGCTGAAGAGCAGAACCACTCAAATCTTACAGAGCTTTAAGATGTGCAGCTCCAGAACTGAAGTTTTGTTCTCATACGATGGAGCTTAGCTGGCAATCAAGGAGCTGAAATTCCAGACTGCAATATATTCACAAGTCATAATAGACCACCCAGTCTTCTGTCTCTCATTTGGAACATCACTGTCCCTACTGAAGCTCTCAGGCATTTTCTGATACACCAGACAGGTTCTAGTATGTATAAATAACTTTATTACTACAGTAATAAGGTAGCTCTCTTCTTGTGAACAACAGTTGTGAATATAAAATTCATTATTTATCCAACAGGAATGTCATTAGCACACAACAGTTTTACTTTATTAACAACCTGATTCTATGCTAGCAGTTCTGGTGTAATTTAAGTGATGTCCCCTCTAGAGTGGTGAATCATCTTTTCACTAATACAGCAAGAAAGCCATCAATATGAAAATTGCTTATTCACAATCACCTTAGGTAATGTGCTTATCATGCTGTCTAGGGCTTAATTATAACCTGTGTATTGAGCAACCTGTGAAGCAGCAGCTTCCAGAGGTATCACCATCCCAATGTTCCCTCAGTGGTTTTTATTACTCTTTTGTCAAGAGTTTTGAATGACTTTCTAACACTGCACAAAGCCCACTTTTTTCCCAGGTAATCTCTCTATTTTACATGCTTAAGGTTGCATTTAGGAAACCCCAAAGTGCACCTATCTCTCATTCCAGGTAAGAGATTTAGGAATGAAAGTCACCTTGAAACTTGCTAGAATTTGAGTTTTGAATTATTTTTACATCCTCTTTTTTTTTTTAAGCTGAACACATTTAGCATCTGTGCTCAGCACAGCATTCAATGAAGGGCACCTATTGGCAACCCAAGAGTCTCTTAACGGTAATTAATTCCAATTCTCTACTTTACATTGCAGCAATGTTCTCTCTAGGTGTACCATGACATATGATAGCTCTGTAATTCCCTTCCAAAACCGACCCCTTGTTCCTTGCACAGAGCAGTCCTACAGTTTGGGGGCTGTGCAATGTGAATACGTGGAATTAATCGAATGAACTCTTCACTGAATGTCTCTTCAGCTCAGAATACTTAAATATCTTTTCAGCACATATTAGTGTGTGCCAGGCTAGGCAACGGGTCT
This sequence comes from Acrocephalus scirpaceus scirpaceus, assembly GCA_910950805.1. NCBI lineage: Eukaryota > Metazoa > Chordata > Aves > Passeriformes > Sylviidae > Acrocephalus > Acrocephalus scirpaceus. Next base: position 5,931,974 of record OU383785.1, read on the forward strand.
GAATCAGCAACCTTGCTTTAGTACAAAGAACAGGATTCTTTTGTTGACCTACTTTAAAACATGAGATCATATCTATTGTGATAAGAATTTTCTCCCAGTTATCACTGCCCCTGGGGAAAGAGCATGGTAACTCAGAACTTTACCAGCCACTGCATGACAAGAAGGCACTGCTGAATCTTTCAGAAGCTTGCTCTGGTTCAGGAGGCAAGTTTTTAATGTGGTCTGTGGCAGTGACAACAGCCATGCACTGCAGACAGGATTAATCTGGACTTTACTGGCTGCTCACCAGGCTATCCAGAGCTTCTCTGTTCTCAAAGCTTCCAGTTTTCTTCTTATTATTCCCCTGTTCTCACTAACGTAATGCCCAATAACATCTTAAATGGGATTTGCATTAACTTCCAAAGCAGTGAGAAGTGAAAAACAAACATACTGAAATAATAAAGTGCCAAGCACCATGGCCATCAGGCATTTGCATTATATTGTACTTTTGAGAGAAGAGAGTCATCATCAGAAAATGAAACTTCTGAACAAACCTCTTTATACAACTGATCTATTGTGATTAGAATTCACTGCTGAGTCTATGCACTTATTTCTTAGGACTTTGTCCTGAAGTTCAAAGTTACATTTCTTGGCACAAACCTTAAGAGCATTCAGAAGTGGTTACAAAGCTGTGTCAGTCCCTTTATCCATCCCACTGATCATAAATCAGGAAGCTGCAACTCACTTTCAAACTGCCACAAGAAGTGTAACTGCTGTTAAAGAATTTTCTATAGCACCTCTCTACAGCTTTGGCACTTCTTTTGTGCAAACTTAACTAACTGAAGGCAGGAGGTGCATAACTACCTTTTTCTCCATTAGGAAGTGACTGATGATTCCTGAAGAAATTATCATTATGGCCCTTGACAAAAAATAACAAAATGAGTATTTTGTCTTTTTCTTAGAATGGACAGTTCTTTACAAGTTCTCATGGAACTTTATTTAAACCCTTTTGAGTGGGAATCTTTTCATCTCCTACAGACAAAGACTGTCCTTTTTCTTTCAGCTTCAGAGGAAGGGCTCTTCCACATGCCCACTTACTGCAGTCAGGGATAACTCTGGGTTTGTCAGTGATGAGTGCACAGCCTTGCAGAACAGAACAGCTAATCCTGGTTTGTGACTGATCCAGCTCCATCAATAACTCACACCTCCTCCTGTACAAACAGAGCCAGTGCCATGCTCAATGGATGCTTATGGTTGTCTCACTGAAGACTCTGGATTGATGCTTAAAGTTGTGCTAAATTTGAACTGTTTGGCAGAAAGCAGTCTCACCCAAAGCCTGCCCTCACTTCTGCTTAGTCATTAACTTATTCACTATCAGTGATAATAACCTCTCATGGAGATCACACTTTTCCAGGAACCAAGTGGTGGGAAAAGACACATCACTGCTGATGCTGCAATGAATCTGCTGTTTAGGTGCTAAGAAGCTTCAGAAGTACCTGTGTGTCCCAGGGTGATCACACAGGGAGCTGTGGGTCATGTGGATTCCCATAATGTATACAAGGAGCTGCTTTGCTATTGGGATTTCACAGATCACACAGGCAGCTGTGGATCATGTGGATTCCCACAGACATACACAGGGAGCTGCTTTGCTGCTCAGATTTCACAGATCACACAGGGAGATGCATTGCTACCCAAGTCTCATCATTTCAGCTTGACTTTGCACTCCAACCTTACAGTGTAGCTGCACCTTTACACTGTAGGAGATGACACCAATAACATCTGCTTTCACACCTGACACTTTCATAAATCAAAAGAAATACCAACACTCAGAAAAAAATTCAAAATCTTCATATCACTAATAAGTTACACAGAGAATTTAGCATATATTGTGGGCAGCCTGTACACTAATAAATTATACTATATATTTTCTCAAGTTGCATATTCTGCTGTAGGGGCTTGGTGTGAGAGCTAGTTACCAATTTTTCCTTTCTTCCAAGAGAGAGTGAGCCATTAAAAAAAATAATTTCTTCAGCTAATTTAAAATGGTTTGAGTAGACTTAAAAGTTGACTGGCAGTAATTTTTAAAATATTTTTATTCTTAAGATTCCCCCAAACAATGTATTTTTTTCTTACAATCCACTATTTGTGATTCTGTGTGGACCACATTATAAATGTAGCCATAATCACACATTTGGTACAGCCTGCTCACACAACATAATGCAGGTAGGAGCACAGGAAAATAGGTCACTAGAGCTTACCGATGTGCAGCTGTCAAACCTTTTATTCATCTCAAGGTTTGGTGGTTTCTGGACAAATGCACTATGATTGAAATCCCATTGCAGAAGTAAAGCTTTCAAGGTGAAATAGTATTTCATTTTCATTATCATGAAAGAAAAGGAGAAGAAATGTCTGCAGCAGCAGAGTACCACAGCAATATGTTAAGACTGGCAATTGCAACATTGTTAAGTGTAAATAGAATGGTGTTCATGGCTGTCTTCTTTCCCCTGATCCCCATTTCTTTCCTTTTCTTTCTCTGCACTCTTCCAGTAAACAGAAGTTATAAACAAGAAATGCTGCATCAAAAAGATGTGCTTTTGAGACATTTTTCTCAATATCACCGCCTTCTCTGGAAAAAAAAGGCACTGCTTTGTCTTGGGCACTTTACAAAGAAAGGCAGAAAATGGCAAAATAACCTTATTGTTATATATTAAGCAAAAACAGTATTTTTACATATTAAAGAACAAAATCAGAACATTTTGTCTGGCAGTATAAATCAACTCTCTCCTGGAAGAAGGCTGCCCTCTGTCCTTAATCCCATGAATTTGTCACAACACCATTCCCAGTGCTCTTTCACCAAACACAAAAAGAAGCAGCAGGACTCTCATGCCAGCCCTCTCTGTCCTTTCCCCTTGGGTTAGCAGGAGCCTCTGGAGCTGCCAGGAGCAGCACTGCCAGGCAATACAATTTCACTGCCAGATCTACCCATCAGGGCTCTGTACTGCAGCCACCAAACAAGTGAGTGTGGGGTGAAAATAACCAGCCAGGGCCAGCCCTGCCCAGAGCAAAGTGGGGATGATCATGGAGTGAGCCCTACAAATGATGTAGGCACTGAATGGAGGATTTGAATTACTTGTAAGGAAGATGGTAAGAGATGGGCATGTGGGAGAGAACAGCAATCATTATCATCCAAAGTTTGGAAGCATTACCAATAGGAACAGAAAAGGAGGCAATGCAAAGGGCAGCAGGTTTAGATGAAAATCCTTCCTGGGGATGATGCCCCCATCCAGCTCTAATGGGAGCAGGTCAAGCACTACACAGGGCAGGCACAGCAAGCCTGTGCCCCCTGATGTCAGGATCACATGAAGGTCCCCATTTCATTAGGCAGAAACGAGTTTATTTGGTAGTACAGAGTGTGGCCTCGAGGATCTCTGACCAGAAGCCACCCTGGCCACCTGCAGTCAGACACAAGAGGCTTTCTGGCATGGACTTCCCTGCTGTTCCTGCCCAGCAGCAAAAAAAGGGCTGTTAGCTCTGCCAAGCCAGCATGAAAGAGGCCTGTAACCAAGGTGGTGCCTGGGGACCTGCTCAGAGCCTCCTGGAACAAAGATCTGATTGCAGCCAGCTTACTTGGGTTTTTAAATTCACTTACACTCAGCAGTATCATTTTTTTTCCTGTCCTTCCCATGTCCCAATTTATTTTTGCATGTTCTACTCATTGGGTGAGTTTGGCATTTCACTAGAGAGAGGAAGATAACAGCAATGAGGGCAGTGCGGCACCAATGTCAACACAGGGCTCTGGCATGAGATAAGTGGTCAAAATAGTGTGCAAAAGCCTGGAAAGTTGAGCTATTCACTTAGGCAGCACTGAGTGCCCCAGACATTACCTGTCCTGGCTGTAATCAACTCTTTATGGCACACAGATGTTTATTGCTATACAGAAAAAGGAAAAATCTCTAATTTTTGTCTTTTCCATCACAGTGAGAGCTCTACAATATCCCTGTACCAAATTATTAATGGATAGAGATGAATTGCTTGACGTTGCAACTAAACATCAACATTTCATTAATCTTTGAAATGCTAAATGCTTAAAAAGCCAACAAACTATATCTCCACGATACAACAGCCCTCTTCCTAGGGAAGTTTGTCTCTGACCTCTTAGATACATGGTAAAGGGTAAGCCTAAAACATCTGCTGCAAGATAGGCTTCAGAGAAATCTAATTAACACCATGTCCAGGAATGATGAGAGCAAATGCATCCTGGATAAAGTCACTGACAGGAGATCACTTTGTTATGCCAACACAATTTTAGCTTGGAAAGAAAAAGATTTGGAAAAAGTCTTCATTGAAAAAGGTCATATAATATTAAAATGACAAATTATGGCAGAGGAAGGAGAGAAACACATCTCACATAAGAAAAACAAAATGTAGAAGAGAAAAAGAAGCTGAGGGGAGAGATCCCATCCTCACTTACACTGGACCTTGCAACTGTGAAGGTCAATACATTAAAAAATGGCTGCAGACATTCTAGTGAACAGAGCAGTGCCCTGAGCTGTTACAAATATTTTAGAGCCTGTTGAAGGTGTTGCCCATAATTAAAGCCCAAATAATGGCCTCAAAATACTGGGAGCTGATACCACTGTCTTTTCTGCTTGCATTCAGCAGCAAACCAGCAGCTTGGAATATGAATGACTTCATTGCTAACGTGGTCTAGGATAAGTTCCCTGCAATCTACAATCAACTCCTCTGTCCCCTAAACAAGAAGGAATGCAGCTCTTTTCTTTCTAAATATTGCCATCTTACAGCTTTGCAGCTCCCTTAAATAAAAACAAACTCAGACCTGGTTTTGAGTACAAGTGAATAACTCTCATTGTTGTACGTACGGCCAATGTTTTACAGTGATTTTCACTTTATTGATTGGCATTGCCTAAATCTATTTCGTTGCCTTCCCAAAGGACTGAATTCACAGAGAGAGATCAAAAAAACCACAAAAACCCAAGTTCATCATATTTAGAACTGTTTCTCAGCATCTGTGCTGCCCCTCTTCACAATGACCTTTCACTGATAGCTTTTCAGAATCATTTTCAGAATGACTGAAGAGAAGGAATGGTAGCCAGGTTTGCTCTAAGTTTTGTGATCAGTGTCTGAGAGATTAATGTTTTGATTAAAAGAACCTTGATTGAATTTTCTGATAGAAAATTGTTCATAAGCACATGTGCCCCTTATTTTTGGATCCTAGGTTGGTTTTCTTGCTTCCAGAGACACTGCAGAGGGAAAGAAGAGCACAGAGACACTAAATCCAGGCAGCGCTCAGGCGTGCCATGGTTAAATGGTAGGTGGCAGCACAAAACAGACTGTCAGGCACAGGCTCCGTGCTCATTTTAGTGCCGGTTTGGAGAACAGTTTTCCTCTTTGATCAGAGTTCACAGGTTCCCATAAATAACTGGTGACTTCATTGTACCGTCCACTAAATATTTCACTTGAGACAGGTCACGTTTCAGGAACGAAAACAGATTTGACACAGATCGCGAGTAACACACTCATTCATTTTGACTTACAATTAAAAAATTGTCACCCCAGTTATTAAATAGTTCCAAGGAGACTTTTTTCCAGGGTTCTTTTTGGGTTTTGGTTTTTGTTTGTTTTTTTTTTTTCAAGTAGAGACATGCATTAGAGCAATCTTTTGATCACATATTTATGGAGTAAGTAGTGTCTAGTGGGTAGGGAGGAAGCCAGCAATGAGGCTCCCCGAATTTTACTTTTAAGCTAAACCATTGATCTCTATGTTGCGTTTGGCAAGTCACTTTTAGTGTTAGACTTGATCTATGCATAATATACTGTAAATAATGCAGGTGTGCTGAAGTCTATTTAGTCTCTGTAAATCATATTGCAGGATTTAAGCAAAGCAGAGACCCAAACATCTCAGTGGTGGGAGGGGTATAAAATCCTAAATGGAATAGAAAACCCAGTACTGTCTTTATTAAGGTTTCAAGGGTCAGTCTCAAAACAAGCAATTTTCAAGTATCGTTCACATGCTACATGCACCTCCTTGATTTTATTAATTAAAATGTTTCCTTCAGCCACTGACAAAATAACACATTCTGCTAAGTGCGAATAGTAAGGGCAGCTGGACTTTTTTTTTAGTTTCATGCTAAATTTTTCCATCAGCTTTAATCCTGAATAGTTCCTTTATGTTATGGTTTTGCATTCACTTTGAACAGAGAAAAATGAGACTATGCAGTTTAAGATAGTGAAGAAGCAAGCTTTTGATAGAGAAATTTGAATAGTTCTACAACTGTTATTTAGCTTTCATTGTAGCATCCTGAGATGGGATGGAAGCAGACGTCCCATCTCCAGCATTCCATAATTTCTACAAAAGTGAAGGCAGAAGGCTATTTTCAGTTGGTAATTTCTGTGCTGCTTATGTGTAATAGCAGCAAAAGAAGATATTGAGTTATCCATCAGCCCTGGAAGAATTCTCCATGCTCATGAGACAGTAAGAAAGAAGCCTTTGAGATGTTAAATCAAATGCAGACATTGCCAAAGAGGAAGGAAACCATGGTCAAATATACACAGCTAGACAAAGGAAGCAAGTATGCTGGAGAGCTCTGAAATGAGTTTAAAAATTTGGATTTGCTGTTGAAGAAATAAGGCTAGGAAGGTATTAAAGAAGGGATGCAGGGTGGAAAAAAGTGCAGAGAAAAAGGAAAACCTGGGGACAGTGTCTTGACTGAAGAAAGAGAACAGGCAGCAGATACAATTTTAAGCAAAAAGCAAATGCTGAAAAAAGGCTTTACAACAGTGTGTTAAAATAAGTAGAGATTTAAAAAAAGGAGAAAGAGGAGTAAAATCAAATACACAAAACACTGTTCTCTCTCAAATCCTATCTTTCAGTTTTCTGATTCAACTCTTTCAATATTTATTCTTCACACTTTATCTTCCATATCCTCCTCCTTTCTACAAAATTCAGCAAGAGTGTCTCAGCATTCTGCCCTTCTTCTGTTCCCCATGTCCCCCAGTGTTTCACCCACAAACACCACCCAGGCTTTATCTATGACGTTTTGTCATTCTTCTCTATACCCGAGATCTAGCCCTGTTCAAACCAAGGGTGAGCTGCATCTGTGACCTCTCCTCTTACCTATGCAGTTAGGAGAGGGACCTTAAACCCTCATTCACCCCAACATCTTCCCTTCTCTCTCCCATGAAACAAAGTAACTACAATCCTCCCAGCATTCCTTTTCCATCCTCCTCTTGGGGCTCAGGCAGTCCCTCAGACATCCAACCTCTCTCTAGTACCTCGTATCTAGAGCACACCAAACCCTTACAGAACTTTTCTAAATATATATATATAACTATGCAAACTTTCATACTAGTCTCTGAAAACACAATTTTCCAAAATAAGGGTCTGTAGGAAAAACAATTTCTTTAGACACTTCCTCCTTTCCCTGTTAGCTCAAACCTGAGCTGCTCATCTCCATGCTCAAAGCCCTTCTGACCCCTCTGCCTGTCTTGCTTGACTCATGGAATATCAGGAGGTCAACCCCCACCTAAGGTTAGGCCGTGACCCCAGCATCCTGTATCTGCTTGTTTCATTTTAAAAAGCATTTTCTCCTCAGCTGCTCTAACACTGGGAAGATATCCCATAAATATCCACATTATCCCATTATACATCTTTAAACCATACTATGATGCCCACAAAAGTTTTAACAATGCGTAAGTCACTCGTTTTATAAGTACACAGCCAGCTAATACTGTTTCTTATGTCCCTGTACATTTTAATCTGTTGTATCCTATCAAACACTTAGAGAAGTCTTTTTGATCCGTGTTCATACCGTGCCTGGCGTACATTTGAATTTCCAGATATTAGTACACAGAGCCACAGTTCCTATGGGCTGTATTGTTAAATATATAAACAGGTACTTGATTAAATCAAGCAAGTATAAAGCCCTATAACACGTACAACGAGGTCCTTGTCAATGAAGGCAAAATTGAAACCACCAGCTCCAAAACCTGGATTTTACCACAATTCTACTACATCCTGAAAAAGAAGCTCTGACTGAATTTATTGGGAAGCACTAATGAATTGCAGCACAAAACACACAGACATGAACAAGGCTTGTTGGTATTATTTCTATATGATTCAACTAACATCAACAGCTATAAGAAATGAGTATTTTGTGCTATCGCATGTTTATAATTCTTTCTCTTGCTAAAATGGGAAACATGAAGCCACCTGAATTCTAATTTGGAGCAGAAAGTATTTTGGAAAGATGTGCTCTGTTTTTAAAATGTCAAAAGTATGCAGGATTCTTTAATTAAATCAAGATTTGATACAAATGAATGAACAAAATATTAAAGATTCTCAGGCTTCAGAAGCCCTCAGCTGGCCAGAGACTCACTTATTTACCACACTTTGACGTACACTTGATTCCTCAAAGCCATATTTTAAAATAAGCAATAAGTCTGAAAAACCCCAGTGTTCTAAATGAAATCATTATTCTGCAGACTGAACCTAATGCTGAGGTAATGCAGAGTCTGACCTTTCCAAATAAATCTCTCTTAATAAATGTTCCTCTCTACTCTCAGGAACAACAGAAGTCTCTAAGGCAGCAACAAACTAGAAACAAGGGCAAGATGCAATAGTGAAGCAAGAGGCAACGTGATTTAAAGGTGAAAGGATTTGGACATGACCCTACTGGGCAAAAAGAGGCAGAGAGTCTACATTTATCACGAGTGCCTAGGGCATCCTGTTTGCAGAGTCTGGACCTCTGGTGAACAGCTTACTGCAATTCCTGTCTTCTATTTCTGAATTTTATCAACTTGATTTTTATGTCAAAGAGACGAGAGGTACACTGGTTGCTGTACATCAATTTACAGCAGGGAATTATCACTATGCACACCAGACGTTCATAATACCACTAGAGGTGCTATTATTTTTACCAGAATCAGTAAGTTTTAATTCCCAGGTATGAAGAAGTCTTCTTCGAAAAAGGTTCGTGTAAGTTTAAAATCAAATAACTCCACAGAAACCCTTCTTTTGGTAGGATGCTGCTTCGTTTTTCAAGTAAACCAGAGATAAAAGATTGCAGAAGAGGTGAGCCAGAAATGATGTTAATAACTTAACTGGAATGAAGATTAGCCACAGGGGCACAGCAGGGGAGACATCCCGAGCCTACAGGGCAGCACTAAGAACGCACTAAGGACACTCGGCTGGAGTTCTTAAACAAATTGCAGCACTTACTGTGGCCAGGGAAAGATCCTTTCCCTTGTGATGGGCTGTAATGGCCCATCCTTTGTTGGCCTGAGCGCTGCAGACAAAGCAGCTCCAGTTAGACACTGGTTCTGCCGGGACACCTGTAGAGGTAATAGCATTCGATGGCATCTTCTGAGTGACGGGTCCAACACAAAAGGACTTTTCAATTGCATCTGCGATGAGGTTAAGGTACACACACAAAATCACACCCAGCAGAAATGCTGGCAGAGAAGCACAGCAGGAAAGCAACTTGCTCACACAACTTAAATCCCGGAACTATGTAGCTCAAATAGAGATTTCAAAGTAATGCCCTCTGCTCAAAATCATGCCAATGCTTCTGGCAGATATCTGCTCTCCAGAGGAGCAGCAGTTATACAGCAGTCAGGCCCCACACTGGCTGCTTACTCAGTCTTTACTTCAGAGTTTGTTTGGTGAGTCCATACTTAGGGAAAATTCTGGGTGGATTTTCTTTTCCTCCTTCAACACTAAATGGATTCTTTAACAGTTTGCACACAGGTCCACTGCAATCACTTCTAAAAGCCCTCCTAGAGAAAATATATAAATAAAAATTCTTGTGCGTTTGGTAACTTAACTCCTATAGAGGACAGAGAGACCCATGCTGAAGTAATACTCCAGTTATGCATTCCTAGGTAATGAGCTTTATCTCTCAGGATCAATTTTCCATTAATAGCATTCAGTGCTCCATTCAACTTTCAAATTAATTTGACCTGTGAACCTGGGGTATTCTGATGCTGCTTTTTAAACTACTGGAATGTAATGTCAACACAACACAGAAAAAAATTATAGCAGCAAGATTTTAATGGCCAAAGTGATGCTTACTAGGGGATTTTAAGACAGCTTAATGGCAAGTAGGCAGCCCAAATTCAGATGACAATTAAAATAAATAAGTAAAAAATAAAACCAGAGGTTTCTGCTCTTTCTACCTTAGCCATTAAGTCAGTAAGATAAGCAATTTAAAACTGCTTTGTCCAGGACTGTCTGAGGGAAGAAAAGAAAGAGTGCTATGCTATTGATCTGCAAGAAGTTTATTTCTTCCACTCTGCAATGTTAAAGGAATCAATCTCTTAACTAAAGAAAAAATAACGGTGCTGATAATGAAGACGAGGCCGAGCCTTTGTAGGACAGTGAGTGTGTTGTGTTGGTGCTGTAACTGCCAGGTCTGAGTGCATCTGTGACACACCAGCTGGGAGGTTATGAGCACTGCAATCAATTCCTGACACTGAAAGGGACACCTCCAAAATGTTCAGGGGGACAAGCAAATTATCAGGACACTGTCTGCATTAATCTCAGTGTTCTGCGTGGCACAGGTGCATTTTATTACTCACAGTCCAAAAGTCTGAGGACACATTCAAGTGAATGCAAATGAACTAACTAGAGTCAGTGTCAGCTTCAAGTGCATTGATATACATATAGATATATGTGGCTGTATACATGAGCTTGCATTCCTACTGTTTTATCTAATTTTTTTTCTTTTTAGTGGGCATTGTTTTGATTTAAAAATAAAAAAATCTGCTATACCAAAAAAAGAGTTTGTTGGAAAGGGATGCTTAAGCTCCTAGAATCACTCCTTTTGTTAGAATCCAATACCTTGTTACAGGAAACAAAGATTAAACTGTTTCCACTTACCTGAAAGTGTACAGTGAAAAGATAAGAAATGCCAATTTCTTTCTTGCATTTTTAATAAGCAAACAACATCAAACATCAATAAACCTTTGGCATTGAGGTTTTGGCTGTGATATGCAAGTCACAACTATTTTAAGAGTCATAGTTAAAGATGTACACCAATTAATTTAAATCTTGAAGGTACTGAAAATACCTGCTGTGTTCCAAGAAAAATGTTATCAAGGAAATAGCCTGTTTATCCTTGAAAGGACATCAGTTTATCAGTGAAATGAGAAAGTACAGGCACACAGAGCAAGTCCTGCAGATCTCTGGGAACTGGGGGCTATATGGAAAGGATAAAGATACCAGGGTTACTATAGAAGTCCACAGACCTTTAGAGTAACAGCTGAGAAAGCCTGTCTTCTCTGCAATTCATCCATGAACAGAGGCACAGATAACAGCCACCGAGGTTACAGGCATCGATCAATCCCTGACCTTTTCACTCCACTCTGACCCACGGGCAGTCACCTTCCTCTAGCTGTATCTGCATAAGAATTACAGCCTTTTTCATGGGAGATTTTGGTGGGTTTCTGGTTTTTGATTTTTTTTCTTTGCTCATATTTTCTCTTTGGTCTCTTAGAAAATGATACAAGACACTATTTTAATTTCAGGGATGATCTGTCTTTTTACCTACAAGCGAAGGAGAAGAAACAGAAGGTACTACACAGAGCTGAGCCTAACCAAACAACAGGCTATGATTTCCAGAGCTGGCAGCAGCCACAACAGCAGTGGAATCGGCTACTGCAGAATTCGGTTCATACCTCTGTGAAAGCTCATGGAATACTTGCTTTCTCTAAGATCTCCACAAAAATAAATACACCCATCAGGCAAGAGGATTCCCACATGGATAAAGGTGTGCACTCCCTCTCTCTTCAATTATAGCATTGGGCTGTACCAGGAAAACATCTGCAAGGGCTTAGGAAAGTTGCAGCTGCCATAGGATGTTACAGCTACCACAGGATGCTGCAACACACATCTCTTCTGCAAGAAGGGCTGCTGCCTGCACTTCTAAACTGTTCTCTTGCATTTCCCAAAGGTGCTTGGTCTCTCTTCCTCAGGGAAAGGCAGATAAGGACAAGCACACAGCAGCTGTCAGTCACACCACATGGCAGGGTGTTCAACACTTACTGGATACTCATTGTCTCTCACTCTCATGGCAAATCATGCTTTATCAAAGAGACAAACTTAGCTGGTCACAAGATTCCCTTTCTAAACTCTGCTTCTAAGAGTCCTTTAGGTTTTAAGTACACCTTCATATACTTATTCCAGAATTTCAGATAGTCCATTTTATTACATGCAGAACAATCAAAGAGAACACTGGTTCTGTTCAGGAAATTAGGCTAATTCTTACAGCAGAATATGAAAAGATTAGGTTTCAAGTAAGTTTCATTTAGTTATTGGGAAGATTGTTAAAAATATACAGGAAAAATTGACACAGTAAAGCTTATATATAAAGTTCTGAAAATATTAAAAAAGGAGAGATCCATGCAAAAGTAGAGTTTTGGTGTGTTTCATTATGATAGCAGTTCCTATTAATAAATGCAGAAGGCATTAAAAGCACTACAGTAATTTAGCAGTTGTTGGTTTTATGTCTCCATGGCACAGCAGGCCTCCACAGGGAGGATGGGAGAGGATGTAGCTAAGTCACTTTAAACCTTTTCTGCGTGGTTAATCTTAAAAAGTTTTGGGTTGAATCCACTGTGGAAAGACTCTTGGTTTGTATGAACATTTGGATATTAAGTCCTCTCTTTTTCTACTGAGAGCAAGAAATATACAACAGTTTCAGGTTTTTACATAAAATTTATGTAAGTCAAGCTCTTCAATAACAATTTTTCATAGCTGCTAATCTTAGTGGGTTTCAATGCTGTAAAGAAGAACCATAAGGATGTTTTGCACCAACATTCAATATAATTTTATTCTAAATATTATATCACCTAGAAATATTTCATTTCAAGCTAAATTTTGCCTTAGAGTCAATTAAAAGAAGCAACACAAAACTAAAAACACCAGAAAATGCTTTAGTGAAACCCTGTCTTATATGGGGTTCATTTGTTACAGTTCCTGAAGATAATCTATGTTCAGGAATACTGAGCCATAGCAACTGATTAATTTGGATCATTACTTACAAAGATCTAAAAATTCTACCACCGTAGACAAAACCTATGCATCTACTTAAATAGACATAATTACTCTGTCAAGTACATAAAATGCTGTTCAACCCCACTAACTTTCCTTTTTTTTTTAAATAAGCACTATGATGCATTCATATTCTTCTGAGGTGTGTGTTCTTTACTGAGTTACATTCAGCATATTTAAGGAAGATGGCTTATTTTGGCATTAGGATGCCAAATTAGGATGTTTGAACAGGACTTTGCCTTTCACTGTCTGTCACTATGACAGAGATAGAAAACTCAGAATGTTTATAAAACCATATATGGTCTTGGGCAGCATTTTTACTACAAAAAGCCCTTCCTAATTTCTTAACAAATGCACCTCAGAATTTACTAAGCTGATTGATTTGGGGTACACAAAAGTGTATTACTCATAGATGTTGTATCAAGTAGACCAAACTTCCAATAAAAACATTCAAATCTAAACTTATTATTAAGTAAAATCAGCATTGCAGAGCTCAGATTCACTCTGTTCTAGAGACTCTCCCTTCATCATGTAGTCTTGTTTCCTGAGGCTTTAGTGAATTTAATGAGTATTGAATTTACTTAGAGCCAAACAACAAAATGGGATCATGATGACAAAGTCAGCAAAGAGCCCATTAATGTTACAATTCCTAGAATGCCAAGAATCCCTGAAATAAACACAGCAATGCCATACCCCAAAATGTTAACTGCACCTGAGGAGGAGGAAGGAGTCTGACTCACTTCTTTCAAGCCTTACCTTAGCCTCTAATTCTCAGGAAAAGCAGCTAAAAAACACAGATGCTATCTGCACTTTTACACTGCCTAGTGCAATGGGGCTGGGGCCTCCGAGAGGCTTGCAGTGTAAATAACACAGAGTAAATAACAATGAAATACTTTTTAGCTGCAGAAACTCATCAACCATGCTAAAACGTACATCACACACTGCCACTGTCTCTCACTGTTCATTAAAAGAGAATGAATCCTCAGGGAGGCATCACTGAATATAGATATGTCTCCAACACACCAAATCATACCCTGAGCCTCCAGTAAAGCTAATAAAACCATATTAAGTACATCCCAAAAGTTCCCTCGGCTTAGTCCAAGCCACTTGGGCAATTTATAATTTAAAGGAGAATATGAGATTAGAGAGTGATGAAAACAGTGTGATCTAGAATTTGAAACAACAGTTTAACTGTTTTGTCATACTCAGTGGATGTACTGATTTACTGAAATTTCCTTGTAGAGGACTCTGAAGCTCTCTGTATTTTCACTTTCAAAAACTGGATATACAGTAATGTTGGACTCTCAAATTAATGATAAAAAATACTACTTGTAAAATCAGTATAGTCAAACCCACTATATTTTAAAGATAACAGGGTGTTACAGTGTTCACACATACATATTCTACCTACCCTCACAGTCACCAGCATCCTACACTCTGAGCTGATAAGGCTTTTAAGTGAGAGTGCCTGAGATGCACTCTCTGCCCCTGTCACAGTCATTCATTCCTAGCAGTTCAATTCCATAGTGCACCTAATTTCAGTGGAAGTTACAGATCATAAATGCCCATGACTAGCACAAAGAGTATTTGCTGGCCTCAACTTTCCTTCTCCCTTCATTCTTGCTATTTCAGACATTTAGCTCAGTTCAATATCTTAAAGAACCCAGGGATTCCTGAGAGAGAACTAAACTAAGAATGACCATAACAAATAGTTGATTAGTTTAAATGAAGTGGAGAACAATTACTGAGATAATGAAGTGATAAAGTAAAATGAGTAAAATAATGTGAAATAATGAAAACAAGCTTCTTAGCTAATTCTATCACCGTTCTTATGAGTTTCAGTTGAGTGTGTAAGGCCTTCTCAAAGAGAATGACATAAGCTGCAAGAGAAATTTAATATGAAATTCAGTGATGTGAGGTTTTTTTCTTATACAGCACCTATTTAGCATTCAAAATCCCTTTCCAGATATTACTGTCTCAAACCACATTTTACTAATACACCACAGCTCCCAGACTGGAGCTGGCCTGGAAGAGGCTGAGGGACTTGGTTGAATTCAACAATCTTTGGGAGGGCAGAAATTCCCCCAGACCAACACCCTTTACCAAGCAAAAGATTCCCACCACTGCTGCAGTAACAGAAGGCTTCAGCCCTGCCTACTTAGATAATATTATTGACCCAATGGAGAGACCAGAACACTCATCTGCAGCACTTCCTCAGCAATAGATTTAAAGAAACTCATCCTTGTGAAGTGGTTCCTAACTTTTGCCTCATTATTGGTTCTTTGTGAGCTCTGCACAGCAACTGCCAGTGAAGTTTATGTAAAATATTAATTCCTCAAATGCAATCACAACAACTCTTCCTTTTAACCTCGCATTCAAACCTATGTCCACATTCCCACATGAATGTGTGCTTACAACACAGCAAGAATACAAACTCATCCACAACTACACTGCTCCATCTTACAGGTTTCTTTCCCTGAAGAAATCTCCCTAAGGATATCAGCTTAGCATGACAAACAGAATTGTTAACACCTCCATCCATCCTCCTCCAAATCATGGAAAAGACCTCCAAGATCATCTAGCCCAACTTGGAGCAGTCACTGCCTTATCAGCTAAACCACAGCATCAAATGTGGTCATTGAGATGGACACCACTCAAAGTGCTTCAGTAAAAGTATTAGAAGGTTCAAGCATCAGCTCCTTGTTATCTAAAAGTCTCTTGTACCTTTTCTCCTTAGCAATCCCATGGAGCAGCTCCACACTCTTCTCTCCTCCTCTGCTGTTCCAGCTCGCTCCTTTCTGTCCCTGTCATGGCCACCTAACCCTGTTTGTCCTACGTACAGTGTCTGACCCTTTCTGTCCCTGGCATGACCTCCTGTCCCTTTATCCTCATAGCACAGCCAGCAGCCTCCAACCAACTCCAACTGAGCTCCCTCCCAGCTAACTCACTCTTTGTCACACCCAGAGCTGGGAGGGCAAGGCTGTTCCCAATCGTGGATAATTAACACAGCTGCAACACATCAAGGGTAAGATTGCCTTTAGTACTAGCTCTGTTTTACAACAATCTGTCTCCCCACATCAAATGCCCAACTCAGTCATTTCTTGAACACCATCAGGGGTGGTGACCCCACCACCTCCCTAGGCAGCCCTTCCAATGCCTGATGACCCTTTTCAGTGAAGAAATACTTCCTGCTATCCAGCCTAACCCTCCCCTGGCACATCTCCAGACTGTCCTTGTCACTTGTCCTTGTCACACCTCTCTTACCCTGTCACTGGCTGCCTGGCAGAAGAGGCTGACCCCCACCTTGCTCCACCCTCCTCTCAGGGAGCTGCAGAGTGATAAGGTCTCCCCTGAGCATCCCTTTCCTTGGCCTACACACCCCCAGCTCCTTCAGCTGCTGCTCACCTGGCTTTACCCTCAACACCCTTCAGCTTTATTGGCCTCTGCACACACTCCAGCACCTCCATGTCTTCATTGAAATGAATGGCCCAGAACTGGACAGTACTCGAGGCATGGCCTCACCAGTGCTGACTACAGACACAATGTAAGATTTCACAGAAATCTCTATTTTAACCTCAAAGGATCATACTTTTACATAGCTTTGCTTATTAAAATAAATAAATAAACACACAACTATTGGTATTCCTTGCACTTGAATGACATCAATAAATCTGGAATTAAAAACAAATCTAAGGGAAGTATTCTATATCACTTCTGTGCCCAGTCAGCTTTGTCTGTCAAGGTGAACTATTTGATGCTTACAAGACACAAAAATGCCTAAAATGGTGTACAGTTTTACAGACACTGAAACTAGTACATTACATTGTGTTTGTCAGTGGCATTTAGAGCAGCTGGCTTTTTGAAATAAAGCATGTATTCAGTGGAGTATCATTAAGGGCAATTGAATTGCCCTTCATCTGTTTCTGGGGCTCTCTGGACGAAAAAGCAGCATCTGGAAGCTTTATGAGTATTATCTGGCTTTCTGTTTTATTCTGTTTAGGCAGACTTGTCTGTTTTTTCACACATTACACTCAAAGGCAAAAGGATTTCCAGCAATGACTTCCTTCTGATGAAACTCATCTTTATCCGCTGCTTCTTGTTTCTTAGCAAGTGATGAAAAAATCCTTTATGGGCATGAGATTACCTGAATCAATAGTGACTTACCCATGCACAGCAGTGCTCTGTTGCCTGTTCATCAGCATGTCTGTTTACTGGCTGCACTGACTGTCAGAGGGAACACTCACCTGTCCAACCACTTAGCTCAGCGCTGTGGTAAACAGGGACACTAAATATTCCAAATATTCATGTTTTCAGGCTTACTGTATCAGGGGCAAAGTTTCTTTGTTTGTGATGGCAGCAGGGCAACACTTGAAGACAGCTGGCAGTACCTAATAACTGGACAGCTTGTTGTCCCTATCGCAGTGAGTGCCACCTTATCATCCTTCCAAAAAAGTGGCTGGTACTTGCTTCCCAGGAAACTTCCCTGAGCTTGCAGGCTGGGCTCAGTCCCAGGTATGTGTCTGCTCAGCTGTCACCAGCCTCCCTGTCCAGACAGCTTGCATAGTGATTCCTACATAAATATGAATTACACACCTTGAACAGTCGGTTCTCTTTGGCAGCCCCACGATCCCTTCTCTGTGCCTGCTGGCTCCTTTGACCTCTGCTCTCTGGACACCACTCTAAATCCTACTTATTGGCTATTTAACTTCTCATTTTCCTTGCACACTGCTCCAGACAGCCAGTCCAGTTCCTGCTGACTCCATCCTGCCAGCTAATCCCTGCTGAGCCAAGCTAAAGATACCTGACATACGGGTAGCTGGCAAAAGAGGCACGGGCAGACTTTGGTGAATGTCTGGAGGGACTGGCCCAAGCATAATGACTTTGGCTGGATTAAGAGCTATTATATCACTTGAAAAAGAGCTTGTTCAACTGGATGTTTTCAAGGCCAGCTTAGCATGCCCAGAACACTGCAAAGAGCCCTCAGTGCCAGGAGGAGACACCAACTGGAGTTCTACCAGTGCCCAGCTTTACACCCCTTCTCTAGAGGGGCAGCTCACCAAACAACAAAACCTTCCCTACCACAGACTTCAAGGAAAAAATGTCAGGCATATCTCCTACAGAGGTACAAATCACTCTTCATGTTGGCCCATGGAATAAGCAATAAGTTCTATGGAATATCTTTGGAATATTTGCAGGCAGCATTTTCCCTCCTGTGATCCCAGGGAAAGAATGCAGATGTTGAAAGAGGCAAGAAAAAGCTTCATGCCAAGAATTGCATCCTGGAAGACTTTCTGCTAGAAAAAAGAGGAGATATGAACTGAGCAATGTATTGTTCATTTAAACAGATAGAGAACAAGGACATTAGCAGAAAGCATAACTTTTGGAGAAGTGTTGGAGGAAGGGAACGGAAAAGTGCCTTGTTTCCATTTTCTATCCGTGAAGAGTGACGTTCTGGGGAAATAAAAAATGTGTTTGACTGGCCTGTCCTTGTCTGGGGCCTCAGTCAGGGCATCAGCCTGGTCTCTAGCTATTAATCAAACAAGCTTTACTTCATTAGCTTCTTAGCCTTCTCCTGGATCTTTTCCCACCCCTGACAGGAGATGCTGTGTCATGCAGCAGGAATTTCACTCAGGTGGGGCTCCTGACATCTGCAGCTGCCTGCATTCACACTGATGCATCACACCCTCAGCAAGCCTGGCAGTGTCCTTTTGGAGACAGAAATAAATGGGAGGCAAAGGAGGGAACAGAAGGAGGAGAGATGGAAGGAGGCTCCAGGGAGCAGATTTCAGGATAAGCAACCTGAGAGAGTTAAAGGCTAACTTCCCATGTGAACACTGAGTACAGGGGAGTGCTATAGACACCAACCTGTTCGTTTAGATATCTGCTCCAGGAGTATACACATAAAAGGCAACTTGGGAAGGGGAAAGAGGAGGCTTCATAGTTTTTCTGATATGGGAAAGGAGGATAAATTTTAGCCTTGCAATTACCATTTTTATAGCAGCAAAAGTCAGTTAATTTCCTTACATTATTGTGCCATAGCTTAGAAAATATTTATTTTCTCTAAACAGTCAGCAAGTCTGAGTACATTATTTATATTTTTTCTCTGTTTTCATAAAGTCCTGTTAAAAGAACACTTTCAAGAAGGCCACTGTCATTACCAGAATGTTCTGTTACAATACCAAAGAGAGCAAGCAGTATACACAAGTGAATAAAACAGCACTCTGTTCCCTAAAGGATAAGGGCAAAACACTATATTCTGATTATTTTAAACCAGCCAAAAGAGTCAAACCTTTTAACATAGACCATAAAATTAATCAGGCAAAAACCCTTTCAATTAGGTTTAGCAGTCCTGTCACCCTCAGAATTTCAAATAATAAACACAAGAATCACTTAAAAATTCCACAGTGTCAGCATAACACACCTCATATAACTGCACAACACAAGAAAAGGCCCAGGCATTAGCAGCTGACCATAATAAAAATGGCTTTAGGTGTGACAAGGATGAGGCAGTACCTGGTATCCTGGGCAGCTATCACTAATGAGCATTGTCTCTCCAGTTCTGCAAATTTGCATTATTTTATTTGCATAGTATTTCACTAATATATAAAACATCTATAATAAATATACTATGGGTCCATTCTCTGAAGTTCTCTTTGAGAAGGACAGGGGAGGTTTCATACCAAAGGAGCCAATTAGCAAATCTACCACATCAGAGTAATCACATTACACCATCAGTGTCAGGATTAAAGAAATAAGTCACATCAAACTGGAAATAGTCTGATTCAGAAAGGCCAGAACTCAGCACTGTCCCAGACTCCTGGCAGTCCTGTATCCTATGGCCACAGACTATCATCACCAGCTGTGTCACAGTCAAAAGGATTTCTGACTGTAAGGATCTTGGAGCATTCAGAATGAATATATTTTGCCAGCCCACCAGAAGTTAGTTAATCAGCTTTCTAGATGAGCTCAGTTTAAAATGAGAAATTAAAACAGAAACTTTGGAAGAACAAAGGTTTTGAGACTTGAGTCAGACACACAGTTTTGGAATTTCTAGAATCCCCAAAACAAAAGGTTTGTTTAGTGGAAATCTGAGATTTAAAGGCAAGAGAAAAATAAGGACAGAAAAGAGTGATTGAAATGTAGAGGGGCAACACAAAGAGGAATTTTCAAGCTGCAAAACTGCTCAGATCAAGTAAGTTTTGATGGGGAAAGCCAGATATAACCACCCTGGGCTACACTACCAAGTCAATAATCTGAGCAACACAAACATGCATGAAGAAGTCCAAGGTTTCTAGGAAAAGCACTGAAAAGATCAGCAGAGTGACTGTACAGGCAGAACCAAACTATTCACAAGGTACAAAGGCAAACTTAAGCACTGTCCTATTTTTGTAGAGTTACTAAATTTGTGTACAAAATATTCTGTAAAGTTGTAGACAAACCTCAACCCCAATAGAAAATAACAGGCAGAGATTTTCCATAGCCTTGATTCTGAAGATTTACTTGCAAAAGCTTTCTGAAAACTTACAGAAATTTTGCCAAGTATTTTTCCATGTGATTTATTTTCCCTCATCTTCTTATATAAACCTGTGGTTTTCATGCTGCAAACATCACAGATAGTATAGCAAGAACACTTCCATTTGAAATGCTAGACTGCTTGAACATTGAAGTCAAAGGATTTTTTTCTAATTATTAACACTTGAAAGCCCTGCCACACTTGGAGAAATGCCCTAATTCATAGAGGTGCTCGGTTTGGTTAATGGAAAAATACACCCTTTTGCCCCCAATCCATTTTGGTGTGTGAATGCATAGACATTTCATTCCAATAGAGCATCAGAGCCACAACACTAAATTTTGGACACTCTTATCATGATTACTTTGCAATTATGGCATATGTATTATGGCAAGTCCCAAGTAAATTATGAACTCTGTATATTACAAAGGCACTGTGAAACACTGATTGATTTGGACAGTTTGTAGTTAATTAAGTTCATTTCCAATTCCATCTCTTCACACAATTTCAAAGCATTCTGCATTGAAAGCCCATTTTCAATTAGTAAGGAGGATGAGACAAAAAAGTATTAATTATAAAAGTGGCAATCCCCATTTAAATCTTCATAGTACAGCAATTATTTATGTTAAGTGTTGAGAAATTGGAGAGTTGTACTTGTCTAATACAATTTTTTCCTTTATATATATCTCATATATATTAAATCTGTACAAACTAGTGGCATAGCATTTTTTAAAGTAAAGGCTAAATTATTGCTCACAAACTTGTACAAAGCTTCAAAAAGTAGAAAAATGTCTTTGCTTGGCTGGAGTCATATTAAGTGTCTTGGCCTGGTTCTTCTCACTGCTACTGCACTCCTACCTCCATTACTTGGATTGAAGCAAACATCCCCATCAAAATAGTGAAGGAATATTGATATTAGTAGAGCTTTATGCTGCCAAAGGAGTACCCAAAAGAACATATTCAGTTTTATTCCAGTGTCTGATGCTGTTCAAAAATAATAGGTCCAGACACTTGTGAAACTGCTTTTATAGAGGTACAAACTCTTGGGAATATAATGAAAAAAACAAAAAAAACATTCCTGAAATTGCTGATGTTATTCTTCTACAAAACAGGTGTTCTTTAGCATAGTATCACCTTTCTTCATGTGAGCCAAATACCTCCAATGCCCGTTGAAAAGAGAGAGAAAGAAGAAAGAAAGACCCAATGGTTTTTGTGGTGCCATTCAAAGATGGCACATCTTAATTTGCTGCTTGTATTCTCTTCACCTCTATCAAAGATTGCCAGCCACAAACATGACACCGAAATGAATGATATGAGATTAGCAGATGCACACTGCTTTAAACCAACTTTTCTTACTCCATTTGCTGGATTTTTAACTGTCATCTACCAGCCAGCTGCCACTGGCATGGAGCCCCTGCTCCCAAAGCCAAGATGACTTTTTTAACCACTGGCAGGTGCTCCATGGCCTGGCTCATTCCCCCTGCCCTGCTCTTTGCCAGTTTGGTGGCAGGTTCTTGTAGCCACACTGTAACAGGGGAGCAGGGGGAAAATGATGAGTACTAGAAAACAAAAATTATTCAGGGCAGGTAGAAGGACAGGCAAGAAGGAAAAACACAACCAGAAGGAGTTAAAATAGAAAGTAGGGCTTCATGAACTGGGAAACTTGAGTTAATGGGGAACAAAGATAAAGTCAACCAAATGCAGAGAGTCTTGCAGCTTCAAAAATGAATGCAGATTAAAAGGAAGGAGAACAGTACACCTCTTTCATGTTTGTGAGCTGTCTGCAATATTCTGTCACTTTCTCAGCTCTCACCAACACTCTAAGAGGGAAGAGCTTGTTCCTCACACTACAGATATTTTTAAGTGCTGATTTCAACATGCCAGTAGATAATTTATCTAAGACAAACCTGGGACTCTGTGCTGGGGGTTTCAGACAGGGCTGCAGCTCACAGTCAGAGACAAGCTGTGCCCAATGGCAGCATGATAGAGAGCATGAGAGAAGGGGTTTGTGAGATATACTGCAAGGTTTCCTTGCTTTCCACCCTTCTGCTTATTTCCTTCATTTGAAGTTGCATCCAACTGAGGAAAAACACTTAAACTGCTATGAAATGAGATCCATGGAAGATGATTTCTATCAGCAGCTCATTAGAACTTATTTCAAAATCTGCACTTTACTCAAAGAGAATTACATTTAGTGTCATCTGAGTAGAAAACCTCATCACCAGCAAAGCATATTTTTTTTCTAAATCTAACTGTACAATCACTAAAACTACATCTATTATATTGGTTTGGCCTTTTATTCTAATGAAAGACAAGCTTTGAGACATGTGCATGAACTTCTTAATACACCCCTATTAGAGATGCAAACATGCATAAATAATTTGTTTGATAAATAAAGAAAAAAAAATCCCTGTAATTTTGATACCCTATTCTTGCGTGCTGTAATAGGGTAATTTTGATACCCTATTCTTGCATGTGAGCACACAGCAGGTACAGCCCACCAGTACAACCAGTGCTCCCTGCTGCCCCAGCAGCCTGCACAGATGGGCCCTGGCTGCTCTGCACTGCTAACCTGACAGTGGTATTTGTGTATTCCTTTAACACAGGGTGCCAGAGACTTTTTCTCTGGGAGATGTTTAGCCATCAATTCAGAGAGACAATCTTCAGGATACATAGGTATCCATAATTAGGAGGTATATATATATATAGAGAGAGAGAAGATATCTATGGCTAAAATATTCAGGTGCAACTGAAATATTAATAATTAAAAGATACCGGTGAAGGAAGCCTTGGAATAAAGCTCACACTTGCCTAGTTTTGAGGGGTTTCTCTGTGTGTGCATGTGCTGCCTGCAGGGAGGGGGAATTATTTTTTATTTTTATTTTTTTAATCAGCTTCACATTACTGACAGTCAGGCAGCCAATGGGTAGAGTGAGTACTTCTAGACTGGTTCTCCTTTAGGAAAATTAGAAAAAAAGAACAGCTGGCAGGAAAATTTCTTAAAGAATTTGATATTTTTCACATAGAATTACCCTCCTCAGCACTTGACATGCATTTGGAAACTGAATTCAAGACAGAATGTGGCAACAAATTTGTAAAAGAAAATCCTTTGGCCATTTAATCAGTGTTACAGGATATATACAGGCATGCCTGTGCATTTCTTTGGAAAAATGAAGCAGCTGGAGTGTGGGGAGGTTGTTTGTTTGTTGTTTGGGGTTTTTTTTCCCCTTTTTTTCCTTTTTAAATGCAGAATCCTGGGTGGGTTGAATCTGCTCTCACAGCGTGTAACACTGCTGCAATTAGAATCACAGCCACTCGAACAATACCACCCTTGAGAGGAGAATAAGAAATCACTGACTTTAGGGTCTCAGACACCCTGCTTCTTGATTTGAATAAGTTCAAATCTGATATGGAAAATGGAGAAATTAAAAAAAAAAAAAAAAAGAAAAAAGAAAAGGAAAAAAGAAAATAGAATAAATGGTTTTAAGAAGATTCTGTTCTGTAACCATAAAAAAAGCTAAGAAAAGAGTGCTGAATACTGATAAAATTACCCTCAGAGGCCCAGATTGTCAGAATACTGAAATTATCTGAAGACTCTAACTGCCCATCAATTTATCATTTTGCGTATTTATTGTTTGCATATAGAAGTTCACATCTTATTTCAACAGTGAAAGCTCAAACGTACACCTACCAAACAACTTTGAGAAAGAAAATAAAAGGAAAACACCCCACTGACATTCCAAATGCTGCAGCTGGAGCTCAGGCCCAGGTTCCTGAGCCTGCTGGGAGGGTTTTAGGTGTGCAGGGATCCTGTCACTGCCATGACCATGAGCAGGAAAAGGAGCTGCAGATGAGCAAAGGGGATTGGGCTGAAGGTCCAATGAAAATGGACTTGACCATGGACTGCACTGTCACTGGATCAGTGAAATACTGGCTGAGCTAAGGTAACACCTCCTGCACAGAAGGCCAGGCAGAGGTACAAAGCCCAATATTACTCATGATACAGTCTAAAATATTTTAACCAAGGGAATCCTGGAAGCTGCCAAGAGAAGAAAAAAAAGTTTTCGCCCCATAACATTGAATTTCCTGATGCTTGAATAGTCAAGAGTTTTCTTCAGAGCAAAGTACCTAAGAGGCAGATGATGCTAAGGAACAAAAAATATCAAGTTTCAGTGCTTTTTAACATATAGATATAGAATCTTTAACCTGCATGGACAACAAACAGACAGACCGCCAAGGTATTAAATCCTAGCTCTTTAGAATTTAAATTAATATTAAAATATGTGCATTAAGTTGCAAAGCTTGACATTCCTGATTATTTAGATTAGCCACACTGGGGAAAAAGTATCTTTATGCTAACAGGAGCAAATTCCTAAAGCTCTCTGTAAATGTACTGCTATTAATGTCAATATACTTCTTATTCACAAAGGGAAATTTCATTCAGGACACCCAAAACTTTAAAGTGAATAAAGTCACTCTCCTTTATTAGAAAATGGTACATGTATTTTTTAAGTACCTAAGTTCCCCTACCAAACATGGTGTGCCAGACCTGAGCACAAGTGATAGCCATGTTATCATGTTAAAGAGTTAAGGCCATTCCACATCCTGCTATAACAGAGGTGAAAGTTTCTTTCTCTGCATGGCATCGGTCATTCAGCTCTTCCAGAAAATTCTGCAGTCTTGAACTCCTACTTCTTTTTGTCCTCTATTTCTTCTATGTGAAGATTTTTCTCAATAGCTCCAAAGCTATATAGAAAAAAAGAAAATGCCACCTGACTGAGCTCTGTAAAACTAAAGAAGCACAAAGCACCTGTGTAAGTCCAGAGAACTGGAACCACTGGTGCCACTTAAATCAACAGCTGAGCCCCCATTAATGCCAGCAGAATTACACCTTGGCCTCCTGATTCTTGACAGCCTCTTCAAAATAACAGCAGCAACAAGCGTGGGATTGGGTTGACAATCATTTACATGCAAGTGTGACCTTTCTTACTCAGTGGTGACATTTGTATCCTATTAGCAAAATACTGTATTGTATTTAAGCAATAATTGCTTTTTCTATGGAGACAAACGACATGTAAATCAATAAATGACGAGGCTGCAGGCCAAGCACAGTATTGATTTTCAGTCATGTTCATCTCTGAGCTAAATGCTGAAAAAACACAGAATATGCTATGATTTTTTACAAGTTACATCTTTTGGGCTAGATAGTTTTCTGAGAATTAAGAAATAAGAAAGGTGCTCTCCACTTGAGATAGAAAAGATTAAAGGGAAGTGAGAATTTAGCAGCTGTAATCGAAGTTAACACAGGATCTTAAAACCAAATGCTGAACAGATCAATAGTGGTTTGTACAACACCCTTGTCATCTCCTTGGCTGCTATGGTTGATCAAATTACACATGAATATCATGTGTATTAAACCAGTGGTTAATTGTACCATCAGTGAAACAGGCAAAAGGTTTACAGATGTTTCAGTGAGAATCATTCTTATTGCTTTTGCCCTTCATAGGAAAACCAAATTATTCAAACCCCACAACAATAAGACCCTGGCAAGTGGACAATATCAACAAGGACATTCCTGAAGTGTTGATGAGAAATGACAACACAGATTAGAAATTTTAATATAAAACTAAGAAGATAAGGGAATAATCTCCTTGTTTTCCTTTTATAAATAGATCTAGAACTAGAAAGTTAGTAATTAAGGATGCCATATTCCAACACTTAAATAAAAACTGTGGGTTTAAACAATTAGTTTTAAGAAAACAAAAACTTGACCAGTTCTTGATTGCTCTTTTCTGAAACTGCAGAGAAAAAAAACCCAAGAGAAAAAAAACCCAAGAAAAATCTGAAATGGATTTCCTAATGGATCAAAAAAGTGATCCATTTGTGTTTGTGACATGTGCACAAGTGGTCTGCTTGTGAAGAAGAAAAACTTCAAAACACAGCCAGCCTCAGCCATGTAGGAAGGTATAGGCAAAGGTACCAAGACACCACTGTGAGTATGAGACAAGATGTCTGTCACAGGAAATAAGAAATTCATTTCACTCTACCTGGTACATTATTGCAGCACTGACTTTTCTAAATCTCTTCCTAAATCATTAGTAAGGTCATTGACTGAAAATATTTTAGGACACCTAGTCAGACTGACTTGGGATATTGTTTTCCATAAATATCTCTGTCATACCACAGTTTAAGAATCTTGTGTTTTTAACTTCTTAAAAACTTCACCTTCTTTTCTTTTCACTGCAGCCTTAACGCAGTGGGGTGAGGGACGAGTGAGGAACAATCCCACTGCACTATTTTATGCTGATCAGACCTTTCTATACAATATAAAAGGAGCAGACACCAATGTTCACTTCCTCTACAAAGGCTAATTTTCCTTCCACTAGAGGTTATTTTGAATATGGATTATACAATCTAAATGCAGTTGTTCAGTATGTAAGACTCTATAATATCCTACAATTGAACCAACAGGTTAAGACACTTTTCATCTGACTGCACTAAATTATTGATCCACTTGTCCCTTTTTCAGATTTTAAATCACCCGAACAGAAGGAAAAATAAATGCATTAAGACTTTCCAGTCTCAGTGAGAAAATATATGTAGGTAGTTTGAGTCCCTACAGTAAAAATAATCACATGGCGCATCTTGCAGTAATCCATCTGATTTTGAATTAACCACTCAAAAAGCAGTTTATTTCAAAAAATATATTTTTAGTTTGCTTGAGAGTTGACTATATAAGCCCCATCTATCAATTCCTGCAGTTTGAGTATTACAGTATGAATAAATAATATATGCCTTTGTCATGTGAATAAGATAACAGCCTTCACTCCTCAGTGCTCTACATTTCTTGTTCCAAATGTGACATAAAATACAATTTTCCTCAAGTAGCTGAAAAGGAATTTAGAATAAATGAATTATGAATACTTGAATGGAGATAGACACTAATTTTGTAAAAAAAAAAAAGGAGAATATGAAGCAAAATATCAAGAGTTATTTATTTAATTCAGTGAGACACTGGAAGGGTCTAAAGATATAGCTGAAGAGTGTTTTCTCAAAAACCACACCTGCACAGCTTTTTAAGTTACCACTTCAAAAGCTTCTTAAGCCCTCTTGAGCCTACAGCTGTGAATTCAGGTGGATTCAATTCTGGTCACTTTTTGTTATTTTCAATTTTTTTCACTCTGTTTTATTTATTATGGAGGCTCAGGTAATCTTTTCCAAAGCATCAGGAAACTGCATCTGTTTAAAACAGGTTCCAGGGCTGGGCAGAACAGGGATATCACCAACCCCAGCTCCTGAGCTCCTGGTCAGCAGAGCCACAATTTCTGTTTCTGAAACAATTCAAACAACACAATTGAATATCTGGTGCATTGTCCATAATGCAGCACCATGGATGCCGATCACATTCCACAGAGCTCTGGCAGCAGAAATAACCATGAAAAATTATCAGCTGACAAGGACCACTAATAAGGGATTATTTGGCATGCAACTGAAATATTTTCAGTGTATATTTTGGGCTTGTGGCCTCCCTCACCCCATTTTCTTTATGTTCTTTAAAAAAAATTAAAGTCTTGGCTTTCCCATTTTTCACAACTCCAGACATATCAGTTTCATTTCAGGCCAAAAAGGAATTGGAACTTTATTGTCATGGAAGAGTCAGGAAGAAGCCCAGTAGTTATTTGTTCTAGACCAGGAACTGTTTATTTTTCTGTCCTGTTTTTTCCAGGTTTTTAACACATGGGCACACACAGTTATTTGGACTGTCACAACAACTCTTTAAGACATCTCTGTGTTTGATGTATGGTGAAAGAATCATAAAAAAGACAGGAGTGGAAGAGCCAAACAATTACAGGCAAAATTACAGGGAGTCATGTTGGGAGGGAGATGGAAAAGATGAAAACAAGGCTCCACATGGTAACAAATCCAAGAAGCACTTAGAAAAGCTTAGAATTGTCAAAATTCTCAAAAGAAAGCATATGGATTTTTGTTTTAATATGGGTATGTATCTAAATTTTTAAAGACTTAAAAGAGTTAAATGAGGGTTTTCAGAGTTAAATGTATTTTCTGCTAACCCAAAATGATTTTCAAAATTTTTACTCTTTTCTCGTGCCTGAGAAAAACACAATTTAGGATAACTCAGCAAAATTTTCTTGCTGCCTTCTCCTCTGGTAAAATCAGCAACCTAACAACATAATTTATTCACACAGATGTGATCAGCATCTCTACAGACCTGCAACAGCAGAGCACTTTCCAAAAGCCTTGGGCAGGTGGTCACAACGAGAAAGCAACCCAGCAGTTTAACAGCAATGGACTTGGGCTTTTATTCTGTTGTGGGAAAAGAAAAGTCCTTGTGTCAGACTTGTGTTCCCTCTTCAAGCCTTGGCTTGACCTTTAAAAATCACAAGGAACCTGAAGAAATGCCACGGATGGATAATGGTTAATAATGTTCACCAAAGCAGTGACATCATCCTGAACCAAACAAAGCCCTCTGCCTGCGCTCTCCTGTCATCCTCGTCAGAAATGGAAAGTCACAAGCACTAAAGCAGATGATAACATTTGTTTTAAAGGAAATGTTAATTGAAATTGGCATGCTGCTGCTCACAGCTAGGAACAGACCCCAAGGGACCAGCAGAAATAAAAGGGAAAAAAAAGGTGAGATTTGCCAAATGAGCTCTGACTCCCAGACAGAGATGGGGAGGGCTCCATGTCTGATAATCCATTTTTAACTCTGACCTGAACAAAAAGCCATTTCTAAAGTGCAGAAAGCCTATTATCTGCTCTTTTAAGCATGTGAGTGGGAGGTGAAGAAAATAATCACGTGAGATCTACATTTTCTTAATTATTTTTTTAAGAGATACTGGAACCTGAATATCTCAAAATAAGAAGAAATAAAAATATTCATTTTAATGCATGCCATGTAATGCTTATCACTTAATCACTGCAAAGTGCTGTCAGGTTTAATTACAGTCTTCAGTGGCCCAGCAAGATGAATAAGTCATGAATCTTAACACCCAAATCCAAATCATGAAAGTTCTTTCTCCTCCCCTCCCAGTGCATCTGGATCCCTCAGAAGAAAACAAGATATAGTAACAACCACTTTTAAACAGAATAACAAAATAACCCAAATTAATTCTTTGTCAAAAACCGTTTTGATAGCAGGGACCAAAGTTTACTTAATGGGCAAGAAATAACCCAGGTCAGGCTCGCTCTGCATTAGTAATTGCTTTGTGAAGTAGGAGCTACCCAGGGCCAGGGGGAGCCTGTAAATGCTGAATTGCAGTTGGGAAGAAAAGATTCAGGTACCAGTGACTGCAGTGACTGAGCAGAGACACAGAGCAACCTCAGAAAGCTCCTTGCAGCAGCTGCCAAGCCCAGCACTCACATGCCCACTATCAGGAACTGTGGCATTCTTCCCAGGCACAAAACTCCGGGGGAAGGCCTCTTCAAAGTTTGTGGGTTTTGGTTTTTTGTTTTTGTGTTGTTTTTTTTTTTTTCCCCAGGCTATGCTCCATCTCACAGGCATCCTGCTGGCATGAACAACCACGAAGCCTTCAGCTACTCATTTCCCCAGGAGCTCATTTATTCATGAGCACCTCAACGTTTACCTCAGGGCTCAATACAGTCTAAAATGCATTGACACCTGAATGGTTTGAGGAATGGCACTTATAAACCTGATCAATTAAACATTTTTCACTGACTTTAAAGTAAGTACAATTTCAGATTAAAAAGATACTATTCAAGGTATCCAGCAACTATTCTCTGATATTTTGAGGAACATGGTAATAATAGTTCTTCATTACAATTTGGAGAATAATTTCTGGCCTGTGGGAAATGACCTGCTGGGCAGGCCTTACAGAAGACAGGTCTCCATGTCCAGTTTTCTAAATAGACTTATTCACATCTCCAGTCATGAGAAAAATCAATACAAGTACAAATTGAAGATTGTGTCAGGGTCACAGCCCCATGGCAGCCTCTCTTCCCCGGGGTAGATCCCTTGCCAATAGAGGTGGCCCTGCAGCTGCACAATTCACTCCTTTGTTCCGCAGTGTCACCCCTTCCCCAGCACTGCAATGTTTTACTGCTTCCAGGGGCCAGTCCAGCAGGAATGAATCTGATCCAAAATTCACAGTGTTCAGCAGGATGCCCTTGTTTATTTTGAACTGGCTACCAGGGATGTTTCCCTGACTTTTGTTTTCTCCTTTGCCCTTCTGCACTGTCTGAATGGAAATGCAAAACTGCTCTCTGTGCCTCCTTGCCCTCTTTTGGCTCCCCTTGGGTCTATTCCTCTCTCTAGACTACATCTTGCTCTAATGGTTTTGTGTGTTTGAAAGCCCCTCACTTACTGCAGTTAAAAAAACCTCCTTACAACAACTGGCATCACCTGAGCCATTCTCATTGACTTCCAGTCATTGCCAGTGAATATGAAAATATGGCCATTATATAAATACACACACCACCCCCTTAAGAATACTTAAACCTAAAACAGTTAAAGCCTTGCATGTACAGAAAAATAAGCAAATTTATTGAAAACGTCAAAAATACCTAATTCCTCTGAATATCAATATAGGATTTTTTTTTTTTTTTAATTCTATTCATCACATTCAACTTGATTAGTAGTTCCAATACTGATTGTTTAGAGAAGAGACAGGACATACTTTGCTGCAGCTCTTTTCTGACCTGAATGGAGTTGTTGCATTTCAAATGTGAATACTCATTATTGTCTCTTTTCAGAGTTTTCAATTCAGCAGCCAAATGATGCTTTTAAGGAAAAGGAAAGCCTAAGGCCCATACTGAAAAAAAGGATGCATTAGAGCTGTGGAAATAATTTATTCATACCCTAGTGTGCAAGAGCCACTCTCAGCCAGATATATGCATGCGACAAAACTCTTTAGGAAATCAGCTTCTATTATAGAACATATTTGGAAAGGTAAAGCTGATAACCTATCTGAAGTGATTTCAACGGGCTTCTTCTTTAAAGCTTTCATAATTACAGCATTAAATTCTCTGATGTTTAATGCATTAGACACACTGAGGACATAGGACACTCAATTAACGTTACATAGAAAGAAACAAGTGAAGTCTTCACACAAGAACTCGAGTAGAATTATATCCTACATACCTGCACTGAGTTCCTTTGTGAGAAACAGGAAGAAGAGGGAAAAACATTTGTAATGGAAAAGAGGATCACCTTTTGCAGCACTAGGTCTGTTGACTGACGCTTTTAAATACTACTTTTGATTATGTTTTATTTTGATGAATATGAAATGTGGCTCTGTAGAAAAATTAAAGTAGTTGAAAAACCCCTAGCCCATCATTTTCAAAGCTGCATTCCAGAATACAGGAACCTAAGCTTTGATAAG
Source organism: Acrocephalus scirpaceus scirpaceus (assembly GCA_910950805.1). Taxonomy (NCBI): domain Eukaryota; kingdom Metazoa; phylum Chordata; class Aves; order Passeriformes; family Sylviidae; genus Acrocephalus; species Acrocephalus scirpaceus. Next base: position 5,963,892 of record OU383785.1, read on the forward strand.
GGCACATAAATGGAAATTCATCCCAGAGCATGAATTAAGAGGCTCCTGATACAGAATAATTAGAGCCTTGGGGAGGGACATGTTGAGAATTCAAAAATGTGAGTTTACGTAGTTTCCAAACAGAGGTAAAGGTAAGGGCTCTTCTATCACTATGGCTTCTAAGGTAGTGGAAACTCAGTATTTCATGCCTGTAATTGCCTGCAATGCATTTTATCACTGCCTTACCACCAACATTCATTTTCCTTTTTTATACAGCTCTGAGGGGAAACAGCAGTTTCTCTGGAGTACAGAAACAATTCATCCACAGAATACAGTGTATGATTCTGAGTAGCTTGTTGAAAAACTGAAATTATCACAGCTCTCTCCAGTATAAGGGACCAAGAAAAAAAAAAAAGGACCCTCCCAGAGGTCAGAACAAATGTCACGTGTGCATTTCAAAAACTCAATTTTAAAGTTCTGTTCTGAAAAAAATGTTGAACAGAGCAATATTCCTATTTTGTTTTGGGCACTTTCATTATGCTATTAATTATTATAGTGCCATCTTCTAATAAGAATTTCGTCATGTATTTAAATTGGTGAGCAGAGTCATTCAGCAGCCACAACAAATTGAGCTCAACAGGCTTTATTTCAAGAACTACAATGGTGTCAAGTGGTCAGTCCTTCATTTTTAATTTCAGGCTATATGAGATGCAAATGCATGATCTCTCATTCTAACAGCCAGCCATGGCAAATAGTTACAATTACATTCTAACATATCCTTAACTATGGGCAAACAACATTATCAAGCTGGGGATGGGGCAGTTTGAATCACAAAGAAAATACTTATTTTATTATGGAAATTTTTAATTTATTTTCCTCTTCATTTATCACAGTCATGTCATCCCAATCAGAAAAGTAAATACCAGAGTTTGTACTTGGTCCAATGTAGAGAACTCCAATAACTACAAGAACTACTTTTTTTTTTTCCCCTTTTTATCTACACCTGCAAACTTGAAAAGACCAAGTCATCTGTTACACAACCAGCTCTGTGTACTTGGGTCTCAAATGTTGTTTAATAGAGGAACACAGTGTCCTCCTGTACATGGCATTGCTGTTTTTTATCTGTGCTCTCTGTGGTCCCTGCACACACTGAGCGCCACCAATGAGAGCCAATGGAACTGGGGCCCAACACTGGAGTTCTGTGGATCTGCCCCTCTGTATCTGGATCTGGGAATGCTGGAACCTCACCAGTGACAGGCTCAATGAAATTAGTGAACATACTGGCATTTCCTTGAGGCTTTGAGGACACAACTGGGTCACTGGCAATTCTCACCAAAAAATGTAAAAAATTAATTAATCCTTCTGTCCTTTGGCCAACAGCCTCTGTTCCAAGGGACCTTTTCAGTGATGACAAACTTTTTTTTTTTTTATTTTAAGCTCCTTTAGCTATCAACTAGTTTATTTTTATTTGTTGCTACCAAACAACTTCTGATACATCATATCTTTGAAGCCAAATCTATTGTTTATACAGAAAAAGTGAAGCTGACATTCCTTCCTCTACTTAATTGGAAAACACCCCAAACATTACAAATGAAGCTCCTGCTTCAAATGCTGATAGAAAGCAATGATGAAATTCGCTGTAAAAGAGTTCAAAACATGCAAGCTTAACATTTCCTTTTTCAGCTGGTCAGGTCAATAAAATCTTTAATCATAACATATGTGCTAAGAAAATTAAGGTACAAAGTAAGAGATTCAACATGAGAACAAAAAAAAAAAAAAAATTTAAATGGATGAATAATCATGAATCCTATCTGGAATTTTACTATTACGTCTGTGTTGCACATCCTTATTTTGATGTGGAAGTGCATCCTGCCCTACAGCAAGCCCTGTCTAAAGTCCTGATGAGCTGTAAACATTTGTTTCTACTGCCGGCGTGCCAAGCTATTGACCCGGAGCACCCTAGGGTTGTTGGGATGCAGACAGAATAGCCTGAGGGACATGTTCACTTCAAATGCCAGATCTATTTTGTTGTTTGCAAATGGGAAGCTCTTCTGTGACATGAATTGGAATGATTGTAAAATCTATTGATCACACAGATCACAGAATTTCTAGGTTGGAAGAGACCTCCAAGATCATGGAGTCCAGCCATGCTGTGTGCATTGGTATACATGCACCTCAGCTGGGCTACTGATTTCACCCCTAACTTGTCACACTAGGAAACAAAATGAGCACGCACTACATGCTCAGAAGCCCAAGGCAAAAAAGAGGCTTTATTTACAGTTTTTCAGAATTTATAGATTCTCTAAAGTGAGAGTAGATTGGAGGATGAAATCCCTCCTTTAAACCACACTGGCCAGGTGAACAGTCTGTCAATTTTCTCCTCCTCCAAGAAAGAATGTGAGAAACACATAGTGTTTTAGTAAAAAGTGTGAGAACTCTTGACTCCAAGAATGTAAACATCAGAAGGCTTCGAAAACCAGGGTGACACTAACTCAGCTTTGTCACCTTTGGCCCTGCTTCCAGACAGCCCAGCTGCATCCCCTTCCCTGTCAAACCTAGTTTAAATCCCTCTCAATGAGTTCCACCGGTTCGTGAGCTAAAATCCTTCTGCCCTTAACAGAGAGATGGAGCTCCTGCAGTTCCAGCAGCCAGTTCAGTTCCAGATGCTGAAAAAGTTGCCCCATGATCAAAGAACCCAAAATTCCGCCGATGACACCAACCCTTGAGCCACTTGATAATATGGGCTGCCCTATTCCTTTCATCATTTTTCTCCACCACCAAAGGAACTGAGGAGAACACTCCTTGTGCTTCTGCCCTATCAACCACTTGACCCAATGCCCTAAAAAGTTTGTAAAAAACCGATGTTCCTACAATCTAATGGAATGAAAAGGAAAAAGTTCCCTTGGCTTCATACTGGGATACTGTAGAAGGCAAGAGTGGTTAATCCTCAGCAGCCCCATCAATGTCACATATCTGCAGTCTTATTTACATTAAATGTCGTAGCAGAGTTTACTTAAGTTAGAAGGTTACACATGACTGGATAAAATTAAAGAAATCACTTCATGAGTTTTTAATTTCTTCTGTAGTGATTTAATTCTGAAGTAATTTGAAAGAATCCTCTCAGAATGTAATATCAAATTACAACAGAACCCGCTAATCTCTACCTAAGTTATCTTTCATTCACCAGTTTGCAGACTCCAGGCTCTCTTTTCAATGTTCTAGTGAACTCTGAAATGCTTACTGAACAACATCTACCTCTTTTCGTTCCTTCCAGAGCAATACAACTCTTTACAGCAGAGATCTGTTTGGTCTCCTCCACATATTACACACTCAATCCCAGCTTCATTTTGGATAAATTACAAGTGAAAGAAAAAAAAGGGAATTTTAGTGAGGTGCCCAGGGGAAGCAGAATATTTATTTCAACAATGCTCCAATTTCCAAATCGTCCTAACTAAGCTGGTTGTCAACACAGCAAGAGTACACTGCTGGTTCATTGCTGTTCTAGCAGATGGTGAGGACCTGTAAAAGCCAAACACGCTGCCACTTTGCTGTTCCAATAAATTAAAACTGAAGTCTTGAAAAGCTAATTTGTTCAATAGCAATAATAAATGTGAAGTTTAGGCCCTTGATAACTGTATACACATGCACGTATATAATTTTATGAGCACTTATTCCATCTTCTGAGAAACTCAGAGCTGTGAAATAGCTTTTCTGTGAAGATTTTGGATTTTGTTTTTAGACAAAATCTAGATAACCAGTCATAGTTCATTTATCATTTTAATATAAAGTCACTATAAATGCATTTGTCTCCAGTTTTGGCCTGGCACTCTGAAGCTCCAGAAAAGGCTTCCAACAAGAACATAAATGGATTGTGAACAGCTAATTAAGTGTGATAGAGAGCCTTGTGAAAGAGAGAGAGCTATCTTTGGATACGTTACATCATTATAGGCCTCTCTGAAATAATTTTCTTAGGAATATGAGAAGATTTCACTCCTTGTCCCAAATCCCCAAAACATCAAAAGACAACAATGCTAATTGACATAATTCAGACTTCATCTCTAAGACTCTTAAAATCATAACCAGGTGATCTATGGTCATTATTCCAGAAATTGTTGCCCTATGACTGGAAGCATTGCCATAGTCTCACTGACTGACACTACCTAAGGATAACTTCTGACCAATTCATAGACTACAGCTTTTCTTCTTACAATTATTGCATCTCTTACAATGTCTGCACATCATACAACATCATCCGAAATGGTTTGTTGTCAGTATGGACACTCCTGGTGAAACAAACAGTGATTATCTACATTTTATAGATGAAGCAGAAGGATGATGAGTCTGGTTTGGGGTTTGAGGCATTTTTGGTTTGGGTTGGGTTTTTTTAATGTAGTTGGTTGGTTTGTTGTTTGGCTGGGGGGGTTGGTGGGTTTTTGTTTGTTTGTTTGAAAGGCATTTGAATGCCTTCTGGCTCCACAAAACAATAGCAAGCACTTCATTAAACACTCCTGTTTTCACAAGCAAGCTTAAAACACTGAATCAAGGCAGATGTTCTTTAACTAAGATGCTTTTGGAAATAAACTTTATGCCTCAGAGCACTAAGCAGATTCATACTTTCAAATGTGGGCTCTAGGAGTACCAGAAGGTTGCCCCAGAAGTCCCCAGCAGCACAAATGAGCCATAGATTCAGCAGTCTGCACCCACTCCACTGAGACAGACAGGCAACCTCATTGTCTAATCCCCACCCACCAAATTCTCAGGGCCTTCTTTATCTGCTCTCCTCTCTTACCCAGTCCTGCTCCAAAACTGCCCACTTCACCTTCACACATGCCTTTGTTAAACCTTTTAACAAATTACATATGAACAAATCCTCGATTAACTCCTTATCACATCTTTTCCTCATTGTTTGTCTTTCTGTAACCCAAAAGTGCCATGGAACTTGCTCAGCATTCCTTTGTGTTTGTACAGCATCTAGAAAACATCTCACTAAACCACTCTGGGGTTTCCTTGGTTACTATGGATATTGCTGTAACAGCAAAAGGATTTAGGATGAACAAGTCTAATAAGAAAAATACATACTTATAAAAATTATATCATACTGTCTAGAGCCTTTGAACTCAATGCAATAGACTGATTGAGGTTGTGTTTCTCCGTTGGTTATTTAACAAGGAAGGAAATCAAAATTTTCCTCCCTGATGCACCTGACAACACTCTATTGAACATCCAAGCTGAAGCTCTACCGAGGTAGAAAACGAGGATGAGAAAGAAGATCCAAGATTGTTTGTGTAGTGAGGGAGGTTCATCAAGGTCTACAAATATCCAGTTGGTACATTATAAACTGTTAACCTAGATGGATGCTACTGTTTGGGCCTGATTTTAAAACCTGCATGGATTTACCAGCCTTTCTGGCTTGTAAAGATCCATCCCTGGATACATCACCCACTGGCACAAGAATTTCTTCAGCTGCTCTTCCTGCTCTGTTCTGAATTTCCTCCCTCTACTGCAGTTCCAAAACTTTTCTCTTCCACTGTCTGGCACAGGTAATCCCAGGTATTTAACTTTACAGAGCAATACTGCACAAGGTAAGGGGGAAATATATAAAACCTCATCACTAGAAACAGAAACAAAATTCAAAAAATTTCAAAAGTCAAAAAGAGCATGACTGCTAAAGTAGCCATACACACATTCATTGATAAATCATGTATCTATTTCGTGCATACACTAAATAGACATACAGATCTCTGCTTCTACAAAACCAAGATGCCCACCTTGGTAACTGCTAGCAGCAGTTTATGTAAGTAAAAGTTTTCCACAGAGATGACAAGATTTCCTAAAATGAGGGACTGCACTAGGAAATCAGTATTCAAAAAGCAAACCCAGCATGCCTGTGGCTGAACCAGAATTCTGTGAAACCACAATTCTTCTGTGTGTAGAAGCACCTACTGACAGCTGCACTTGCTGGTGGGTATGGTTTGATTTCACCATCTATATCACAAACACCCACAAAAGGTTTTCTGCATATAAATATTCATAAGGTGCAAATTAGTGGTTTCACAGCTATTTTCCCTCTCTTTTCCTCCCACAGTCTGCTACTATAAAACCTCATTTCACAGAATCACAGTTAAATGTAACTAAGGTGTCTCCCTTGATCTACACTCAAGTGTATCACCCCTCGAGATTATTTAAAATACTGATTATTTAATTGTTTCTGATGCCTCTGAAGCAGGACATACTCAGGTTGATACTAAATTTCAGCTGGAAATAATAATTGGAACTCTCAAAATATTTTGAGAAAAGGCAGAGAGATGATCCCAATGGCCAGTTTAAAACCTGTGAAGTTAACAAAGGTTAACTTCATACAAGTCATTATTGAAATCACCTGTCTCAATAGTGTGAACTTCAGACAGCGTCTTAGGAGCAAATCACATTTGTTTTACAAAAAGAGAAGTATAGCATGGAAATCACTGGTATGTTGTGTGGGAGGAAAACAACAGAGATTCTAGGAAAACAAAACAAAACAGAACAAAAAAACCCTCTCCCTTTTAAGCAAATTACTTCAAACAAACATCTCTGAAGGTAATATAAAATATACAGGTGCAGCCCAGAGTCCTGACTCCCACAAAGCCACTGTATTTGAAAACACACTGATTCCTAGCCCCACAATCGAGATTTTCAAAAAGGTTATTCACCTAAAGGGCAGAACTCATTCACTTAACACTGAAGTCAGAAAACTCAACAACACATATCACATGGTAAAGAAATCCATCCTGATCTCAGGACTGGAGAAACATCACCTGCAGCTACCAGTGCTGCCAGCACAGATCATTCTGAGGATGGACACATATGAAGACCATACACACAATATCCTCATCCTGTCATTGCATATATTTACTTATAAATACTGCTAACTTTTAGGGGAAAAAAGTTTCTTTTTAAAATGAAAAAGGAAGGTTTCAGTCCCAGACTCCTAAATTAATAGTATTTAAGTATTTAATCTAAACATTGAAGAGATGAATTCATATCATTTGCTGATACACAGTAAATACATGCATGGCAGCTGACTTGCTTACAGCACCTCTGTATTTCTTACAATAAAAAGATGAAAAGAATTCTTAAGGAAAATTCCACCTTGCAGTTCCACCTCAGCCATCAGGCAATACCCTGAAAGGCCTGAACTATAAGGGGTAGAGGACAGCATTGAAAGAAACTTTCCACTGACTGTCTCCACCGTGAGATGTTCTAGAGGACTGTGGTATTTTGGTTTACACGCATTAGAAGAAATGCAGCAGAACATTTGCTTGTTTTCCACCGTTTTCCTTTCTTCTCTTCCCCAACATTCATTTTCTCCACTATCTGATGTCCTTACATACATAAGAAAAGTTAAATATTTACAGCAGCTCAGGCGGACACAGCAAATCCCTTTAACAATTCCTCTGGGAAAACCATCTCCCTGATTCAGTTTTCAGGGATCACAACAAAGTATTTCTTCCTATAAATAAAGATGACACTACAGTTCCACACTATCTTCCCCCAGTTTCAAACCCAATGCCTGCATATACAAATTCAATTTGCTGTCCTGTTTTATTCCAATAAATGGAGCTTTACCACTGGATCTAAGCAGAAATGTCATCAGTGTTTGAGTGATTGCTGGATATTATTTATTTGATATGAAATGAGCACTGAGTGAATTGGCAATAGTAATGACATTACTACCTTGAATAGATTTAAGCTACTCCATGTCAAACTATGGCTTATTGTTATACAACTTTGATCACTGGCTAAATGTACAAAGCCTACCATGTACAAAGCATCAGAAATGATCTTTATAAAAATAAGATTAGCAAGTAATAAGAACAAGGTGGTTGCTGGAGATATTGTTGACATTTCATATTAAAGCCAGAAACTGTTATGAAATTGAGTTGAAACATGCTATAACAGGGAGAAAAAGGTGACCATCAATAAATTTCATTTATTGGAGCACTCTATTATTGACATTATATAAAAGTAGAAATCATGAGACTGCTGTTTTCCACAAGTTTGACTCAGAGTAAGATCATTTAACAACACACTAAGAAAAGGGAACCAGCTGGAAGTTACAGTGATGAAGTATTTTCCCACTGAAGTTTTAAAATATTCTCTGCTAATTCTTTCCCTCTTCTCACAGAGATTTAGGAATGTGCTTCAGGGACATGCAGACATAGCCATGTTCTTTCAGCCCCACTTGTTAGAGCAGTGCACAAGGCAAGAGGGCACAGAAGGATGAATGCCCTGAATGATATGAAGATATGGGACTGAGGTGAAGAGAGGCTTGGAAGGAACCATCCAGCACCCAGCTCTCTCTGCTCTCTGTCTTCCAAACTCCCTGACTGCAGGAGCTGCCCATCACAGCTCAGAATTAAACTGCAGCCCTCTGTGAGATGCCAAGCAAAGCAATAGCCCAGCTTTCACAGTCAAATTTCTCTACTTCTTTATTGCTTCCTAGCCAGCCAGACACATAGCACAGCTCACTGCATTTTTCACCTGTCAGCTAAAGCACCAGTTAGGGTTCCTAATTGCTCATTTATTAAATACATCTTATGCCTGTTTCTAACAGGAGGATATCCAAGAAAACATTGCTATCTACACTAAAGAAATCTCTATTCAAACACATATTCTCAATAGAATCCCATCCTCTAATTTCCTTACTTGCAGCACTCTGTAGTTGAGACATTTCCAGTATCCAAATGTTGCATTTCATCTTTCTTAATCTATTCCAAAAAGAACTATTATAGCTTCTAATAAGTAACTCTGAATGGCAAATTTCTGAGGCACACACATGATTTACGATTTAGCTTTAAAAAGATCAGCTTTTATCTCTTACTTTTAACATTCAAACTCCTGTCAAACACTCTTGTAAGTCAACACACACTGATTGGGCCTGCTGGAGCCTTATGTGAAAAAGGCTGATAACCAACATGCCAAGGCATTCCTTTGTTTGGGAGCACTATTCATGCAGTTCTGGGGTAACCAGCTCGTGCCCATTCATCAGCCTCACCACCACCTGCTTTCCAGGCCACAAATCAGGGGTGTTTCATTTGAATCACACAGTTGCTCCACTGGACAAAAAAAAAAAAAAAAAAAAAAAAAAAAAAAAATCAATATCTTCACAAGTAAAATTGAGTCATCAGCACTTACAGCATCATTACATATTTTATTTTTACATACATACCCTGATAGGCCACTGGGTTTGCACCTCCCCTCATCCTGGAAGTATTTGAATAAATGTTTCCTTCCATAAACATTATATTTGGAGCTTTTTATTATCCTTTTTGCATGATAAATAAGAAGTTCATAGATCACAAATAACTCTTTCATTCTTCTTGTACAGAATACACAATCATATTTATTCCCATAAGCTTTCCTTAGATGACTATATTACTACAACATAAACTTCTGCATATTCTTTAGCATACACATACAGGAAGAGAGTATGAATTAGAGTATGAATTAGAACTTTTTATATTATTCTGATGACATTCACTGATGATCATATACTGAAATGTAGCCCTAATTTTTCAAAGAAATGGATAACTTATAAAAATTATTATTGACCTAAAAAGGCTGATTCACCACATTGTATGTAGGGAAAATAAGTCTTCAGCTTAATGTACATTAGGAAATCTCTTTTTTTTTTTCCTGTGCGTGAGAGGAATCTTTTTTTTTTGTTGTCGTTCATGTTAGGTCTATTTTTGCATTCAGGTAAGCAAATGAAGGGTGCAGGCAGAACTGCCATGACTGAGCTGCTCACCCAGCTTGCCAGGGCAGCAAACACAACAGAGCCCTTCTCCACCAGCACAGCGAGCCACAGACTGCCCCTAACTTCAGAATGGTTTTGCATCAGGGCTGTGCTATTCTTTGGGACATCAAGTTTTGTTTTACACATCTTTAGAAAGCTCCTGTGTAATTCTAGCTGTTTGATACCATCAGAACTTGGCCCTTCTTTTATGACAAACTAATCACAAAAAGACTTCTCACGTCTAAATTGTAAAGTAGTCTGCAGGAAATTAGCTGTAAAAGAGACAGGAGGCTTTTGTGGCACAGCTGAAAGCTTATGAAAAATAAATTATAGAATAAACAGTTTTAATAGACATGCTTAATGTTTTTATTGGTGAGAATGCTGAAGTGGCTGCCAATTCAACTTTGCATCTAAATTGTCAAACATAATTGCTTGTATATGTGACATAATAAAAAATCTCCGTTGTAAAAGTCTTAAGAACACTAAGTAATGTAACACTGGCTTTTACAGCATTAAAAAGGAATAATAGACTTGTGTCCAGTCATTGTATTTAGAGAAATGCAGAAAACCCATTAGATTTCAAAGACAGACAAATTGTTAAATGGCTTTTGCCACTTTGATCTGCACAAAAGACAGAAATCATTCCTTGGGAACATTTTCAATTTCAACTCGTCTCCTTAAAATATGCTTTTCAAAGTCTGCATTAAAATAAAAGCTATATTCAAATGCAAACACTCAACTAAGAATTTCTCCATGTTGATAATTGTATTAATCGGGTAGCAATCTGTGCATCTGTGATATTGCTGTGACCTCTTCAACTGAAAGCAACTTTTAACAGGCACTCTGAAAATTCAAGAGTCATTGACTTGAGTGCAAGAATTTTCTATTTACAAAGAAGCGTGTTCAGCTGGTAAACAGGAAAAAAAGGTTTCAAGATAATCTGAAAGATAAAGCAAACCAACTAGAATCAATTGAGACATAATAAGAAAATGGAGCAGTATAAACAATTTAAATGGTTCTCCTGCTGCCACAACCAGCTCAAGATGAAAACTTAACTTCTTTCCTTAAGCAGAGAAAAGTCCTTTCCAACACTTTCAGTGTAACCCCAGCACATCTGCAAACTTAGCAAGGGCAGAGTCTTTTCCCAAGGGGAGAGTCAGACGGGCAAAACCAAAACTGCCACAAAGTAAACCTGCCACAAGTACACTGGAAAAAACTCTGGAAGGTAATGTCAGTGTTTACAGAAAATAAGGAAAAACAGATTAGAAAATGTGAAGGTTATGGTGGAGATTGAAGTTTATTAAATATAATCTTTACCCAGGCATGGACCCCTTTGACAACCCCAGGGAAAAGGAGAAGGAGTAAGACATGGATGATGTCCTCACTTGTGTTCCCAAACTAGAAATCAGCATAAGGAACTACAGGTAAAAATAAAAGAAATTTCTCCTTTCCTTTTTTTTTTTTTTTTTTAACTGACAGCAAAAGCTGCTGAAGAAGCAGTCAGCAGGAAAAGGATAGCCTCATACTTCAAACTTTGAAAATACAGCCTTATTTAAGCATTTCATTTATATTAGCTCTTTAGAAAATAAATCCCACACGTCAGCCGTTATGTCTTCTACAGAGAATAATCCATTCCTCATAGAAACAAATCATGTCCTCACAGCGTACAAAGCTATGACATCATTTTGAAAGGCAGTATTGTATCTGCAAGCAACTGCCACACAACTCCCCACGTGTCCTCAGCAGTCAGTCTTTGAAGAGAAAGAGAGCACAAGACTCATAATATTTAAGAATGTAGCCTGGTTTACTTGGGAAGCAAATCCAAGGAAGTTACATCAGGCTGACAGTATGAGGCCAAGAGCTCACCTCCATCTAGACTGCCCACGACCCCTTTTTTCTTCTTTAATAGTAACACATGAAGAAATCAGGTATATGTTACCTGATTATGTTACAAAATCACGTCCTTATATATAAAGGCAGCAGCCACTCCTAAGTAAGATGAAACTAGAGGAAAAGGAGCTATTATTCACTAAACCATATCCACCTGCAGGAGTTTTTTGCTTTTGAATCCTGATCTGGTACCAACATCCACCTAGAAGCAAATTTGGAGACCTAAATTAAGACGGAATTCAAGAACAGATGCAACAAGCAGTATTCAGGAGCAATTGTTTTGCAAACTATTTTTTTATTATAAAAAGAAAAAAAACAGAAATTAAACATACATGAGAATTGCCTTCCGGACACTACTGGACTGTACCATCAGTTTATTACTTGCTTATATATATTGCCATTATTCTTGGAAAGAGTTTATCTTCACTCCCCTCTGTGCCAGCTATTATCATCAAATTCTAATAGCTCATCTCCTCTCCTGTCTCTGGATTTGATTTCCTACTTCCTTGAAGTGCTATCATCATCCTGCCAAAGGAGAAGGGAAAAAAGAGAAAGAAATAATCAATACAAGGTTCAGGTTTCAAGCAGGGCTTCACAGCATCTCAGTGGTCAAAATGGACAGGGATGAAGTTTGAAGGATTAATTGAGACAGTGGATCAGCTGTACCTCTGCCACAGAAAAAGCTGGGGCACCTCACTCCACGCTGGACAGATGGGCTGAATTTGAAACCTCTGTGGCTGTTTTCATCTTTAAGTCCACACTTTGAATTCTATCACACTTAAAAAAAAAAAAAAGCTTACAACAAAAACTGAAAGAAGCTATGAAATTGTTCCCTATCCCCTAATGCCTGAAAATCAAACACACAGCCTGGGCAGTGCCACCCTGCCTGTCCCACAGCCCCTCTCTACTGCTACCCTTGGCCCATCACTGTTCCCTCAACGGGAGAAACATTGGCTTCCCTCAGGCAGCCCCAAGCAGGCAGACCTCAAAAGCCTGAGAGTTTCTCCATTCCAGTCCTAACCCAAATGCTGCCTTTTCATCCAGTAGAGGAAGTCTTGTCCTTAAGTTTTAGTTTAAATATTTGAACAATGGTATTGTATTCTCTTAACATTCATAACTTCTATTCTCCACATGTATCTATCACATTTTGCTCATAAATAGGCCCTGGTGGTTTGCATGTTCTAGTTCTGAATGAAAGCTAAAAATTTTTATGAGGAAAATAATTTTAAAGCTGTAGAGCGCAGTTAAAGCCATGAAACCTACCAATACATAATTTCTACAAATGGCAACGGTCTCAAAGCTGGCCTGTTCAACCTCTTCAACAATTTCATCCTTTCAAAACACTTCTTTGCCCAAAACCTGACCAAGCCCGAGGGTTTTTTTCCGTATAGTTATTTAAATCCCAGTCCCTTGTCCATATGGCTCAACCAAAAAAAAAAAAAAATAGAAAAAAAAAGAAATAGAAAAATAAATAAAATTCAAGTGCTATACTCCAGATTTCAGCACAATGCAGCAGAATGGAGCAGCAGGAAAACCAATCCTACACATACTAGGATAAAATGTGAGAAGTACATATTTCAGGAAACATCATGTTTTTTCCTAGAACTGCTCCCCTCCCTGGGTTGATTTCTCAGCTGACAGCAGGATAAGGCTCCCAGCACCTAACACAACAGGTTTCTCACAGGAACTGTTTTTGTGGAAAGTCTTTCAGATTTACAGAACTATGCAAAAAACTTCAATTTCATCTTTCCTTTGCTCAGCAGAGACAACAGTGCCTTCTAATTAAAATCAGAGATAGTGCAAAATATCTACTTATAAATGGCATGGTACTGCTTAATATTTCTATTACAGTTAAAATAATCAAGGGAGTTTGAAAGGAGGATTTCCCATTCTTCTAATAAGAAAAAGAATAGTATGAACTTCAAATTTTGTTGTATGAAGACAACATGGCATCATTAGCATGAGTTACATATGTAACTAACATGTTCTAAATGAAATAAACATGTGAAAAGCTGAAAGAAAAATGAGGAGGTTTATTTAACCTAACTAAGAGCTATGAAGCACACATGCACGTGTGCAGAGAAGAGCTGGGACATGTCCTGCTGAAAGGGTTTAGGCCATTAGGAGAAGGTGAGGGAACAGCAGCCTGTTCTCCAGCAGCAGACATGGCAAGCACCACCTTCATTCTGGTGTTAAATAACGCTGTAGAGAACTGCAGAAGACATACAGAAAATCAAGATTTTAACTGGAACAGACAAAGAAATAATGAAAATGAACTCAGACACAAAGCAGAATTGAACAGACAGGGAAATGCAACAGAAAGAGGAAATTCAAAATTATCATGCACGGCACCTTTGGATAACTAAGCATTTAAGTGCTAGCCTGATGAGCAGAAGCTTCATTAATCTTTCCTGACAAGTGACTTGCAAGGAACAAAGCTGTGGCAATGTGTCTGCTACTAAAGGAAACTTCCATGAACAGCAGTGGCTGCAACTAAACCAATATGGTAAAACCCACCAAGAACACAATACAATTGCTTTAAGGAATTGCAAACATAAATCTCTCTCCTGCAATATCATTTTCTTCCCCAGTGCTAAGCTTTATGGCATACCATCAAACAGAGCACTGCTGCAGTGCCACTGACCCCAGCAGAGCTGCTGTGAAACTGCATCATGTCTGTCCCTCCACTGGGGTCCGTTTGCCCTTTTTTTTTAATAAAGGATTCTCCTTCCTCAGAACTCAGTGCTGGGCCAAAATCACAAAAGAGCTTTCATTTATTTTCAGCCATTCCAGAACACATACTTGTGTTCTGGAATGGCTTCATACCTGGACACTTTGTCTTCCCTTGGGGAGCCCTTCCGAGATGGGGCTGTGCGAGCAGCAGGGAAGGGCCTGAGGAAACCTTGTTGCTCAGCAGTCTGAGGGAGACACTGCCTCTTAATCTTCCTCCTCCACCTCCATAAAACAGACCAGATGGTTTTAAGGCAGAACCTTCAGCCTGCTCTGAATGCCTGGGTTTCTCCTTGAACTTGTCACCGGTGGGAAAGAGGAAAGGATGGCATGGAGAAAAAGATATTGTGGCTCGGACAACAAGGCTAAAAATAGTTTCATGCCCTCTTTTCCTCTGACAAAGGAACAATCTGACTGTAAAATTCTGAAAAAAACAGGTTAGCTCCATAGCTGAGTCATTAAAAGGTGTCTCACACTGAATTCTACATCAGAGGCAAAGTTCTGGACAAACCACTCTGCTCATGCCAGAAATGAAAACAGGAACTGGCCTCTTCCCTGTGCAACCAAGGGGTGAAAAAAAAAGATCTATTTCATGGGAATGCACACAATTTGATCACAGTGATACTGATTTGTGCAAAAGCTTATCTGCTTTCTTGTTTCTTTCCTTTCAAGAAAGTTTGCTTTCTTGCCTTTGAGCCAGCTCCTTGCTATCAGAGGCCCAGGGATCTGGAGGAGGGAGCAGAGTCCTGCCCAGAGGCAAGAGGAGCCAAGATTTTATCAGAAATGGGCCCTTTTTCAGAATTTTGAGACATTAGGGACCTTACAGATGTGAGTTCTCATTTTTATTCTTGCAGTTAGAGTATTCCCATATGAGAAGGCTTCTGAGCTTCAAGCCACCTCTTGGTTTCATTAAATGCACCTTCTCTCTTCAGTGTGCACCTCAGAGAAGGTAAATTTGATATCCACAGTCCTTAATGAGGTGACAGGATTTTCTCTTCTGGAAAGGAGGTGCTCTATCAATCCTATTTTGGGTCACTCCTTTGGCAACTAGGGCACCCTGAATACATATATTCCTGTCCCTTTCCCCCTCATGACCCCTAAAAGCAGAAACAAGGGACAGATTTCCTGCACAAGCCATCCCTCAGTGCCCTCACTCCTTAAAAATTAAGTTCATTTTTGTTACTCCAGCTCAAGCTTCTTTTTTAGGAGATAAATCCTACATCTCAAAGGACCACACAGTCTGGCATCAGGCCAATTTTCCCATGCCTGTCTCTCATAAATTATAAAAGTGTGTTTTATATTAGAGCTTCAAATTCCAAAGCAATTCCAGTTCTATATCCCACAGATCCTATACATCAGGTCAAAATACAGACAACCTGGAGAGCAGGAGGATCTGAGTTTTCTCTTAGATTTGGCATAAATCCCAATAGTGAGTCTTTTGCAGACAATTGGGAAAGGGGGAAGCTACAGAAGAATCAGTTTTGAATTTTTTTTCTTTTCTAATGACATAAAAAGACAACAAACGTTCAAATTGAGACACAGTGTAACAACATTGCCCACAGAGAGAAGAACCAAGAGCTGCAGGCACCCATCCATGGCTACTTTCTTATACCATGAACATTTTAAGGGCATCAGAACGGCAGTGAACACAAGTAGCAGGACACAGTGCCCATCTCAAGTGAGAAAAAAATTAGCCTTTAAAAAATGCTTGAACAAAATATAGGTTTTCCTCCTTATAAGTATAGATTTTTATTTTGAAAAAAAGCAAGGTCAGAATTGTGGGTGTTGCTTTAGAAGGAAAAGAATCTAATTGGAACATATTTTTCATTGAATTAAATACAAGGCAGAGAAGTTCATTTAATTCAATAAATGCAACAATAAAGAGAGCTCCAAGTATCAGATCTTTGTAACAACAGTGTTTAGGTTCACCCTTCACATTAGCAGCTGGAAGACAAATCAATCACAAACTGAGAAACACTTGAGCAGGGCTGACTCCAGGAAACTCAGGGCAGCAGCACAAACACACATTACACATTCTGCAAGGTTAAATTAATGTGAACTAAATTCCTCAAGTTATGTAAATAAATTATAGTAATGTTGTCTGACAGCTCGTATTAAGTGAGATTAATTCAGCAAGCATAAAATATGCAGGGGACTTAACGTCCTCACATATCCCTGTTCAGTTATGGCAAACCTGCAAAGGGGAGAACCTTGAGAAGAGAAGTAGAGACCTCTCTGCCTCTTAGAGAGCTGTAAACTGACCACCAGGTAGGTTTGTAAGCTGTCCAATCTGTGAACAGACAAACCAGAGAGTTTCTAGATAATCCAGAGGAAAAAGACCAGAGTTTGCAAAATTCAAGGTCTCCCTCAAGCCTTTTTTTTTTTTTTTAACCATCTTCTCTCACAATCAAGATCTCAAACACAGACAGCAAAAAATCCACCAGGAGATATCAGCAGAGGAGCACTCCTCCATAATTAACACTGATATCTCCATTCTTCTCTAACATTGTGAAAATTTTCCTGACCCAAGTGAAACTCTTTCCTCTTTAGGGGGAAAATTATACAATCCCATCAAAGCCACCAACAAAGGATTCACCTTTTGTCCTATTCTCCCTCTTCAGATGGGCTTGGCATCCAGTTTCTGGAAGGTCCATTCTCTGAATCTGCTTTTAGACATAAAAGAATATATTTCTGTAGTGAAAACAAAGCACCACATAGACACATATACCCACACTGCTACAGAAAAAGGAGAGCAACTCACTGAGTTCTGGGCTTTTGAATCTCAGCCCTAATCATTTTACCATTAAAAAAAACCCTGAAGTACTAAAAAATGGATTTTATTTTAGTGATTGTGTATAATAGTATTCAGTTTATAGACCAATATAAAGAGGAAAATATTTTCATTAAAAGAAGAGTACGTGCAAAAAAGGTTTGTTTGGAAACCTCAAAGTAACTTTAGCTGTGGATCAGAAGAAAACTAAAGATGTGGAGACACTGAGAACAGCACTCTGTCCAAAACCATAAGCCATTCATTCCACAATACATTACCATTAGATTAAGACTGACTTTATCCATCTATTCTGTGATCTTTCTGCAGGTGTAACTCGACTCTAGCAAGCAAAATAGTTCTGCTCTTGTTAGGTTTAATCTTACTGCTTAATCTTCCTTTCAAATTTCATCTTAAATTTCCTGCTTTCAAGTATCAAGCCAAATTGATTTGATGCTTAATGCTTGATAAATAAATAATGAGCCTTTGAATTAGCCCACGTGTGATAAGGCAAAGATCCCATTATTTCTCACATTCATATAATCAGGCAAAAAAATACACTAAAGAGATCTTCAACAAAGCTCCCCACCATGGTTTTTTATTAAATGCTCTTAATTTGAGTATTTTATCACATGATTACACTAGCTGGGCCATAAGAGCTTATTTTAATGAGAATGGGAAGAGCTAAAACCGTGGGTGTTCTGCATATCTCTTTGACATCTTTACAACCATTTGCCATTTTGAGTGTGATTAGCTGAATAGCAACTATTAGGAAGGTTGATTAATACTTTTTAAATATGTCAAATCTTGGATAGCACTCAGCTTATTTTTTAGGGGAACAGACTGAAACAAAGACTTCCACTATCTCCACCCAAGGACACAGCACATTGTAATGTGGGAAACAAAGAGAGGACCTCACACCCAGCTCACTGCCAGCAGCACTGACATTTCTATTTACAGAGACCTGGACTCATATATGATATCCAAGGACTTGACTTGATTAATATCACATCCACATTAGAAGCAGGAGTATGATTCCAGTTAAAGAAATGGTGGAGGCACTGTGGTTTCAATGGGTGCCTCCAGGACATTGCTATTGATGGTAGACACCTATTAGAGTGCTAAGTATCAACATGAAATGCCATTTAACGTCCTATTTTTAAAAAAAAGTTTTTTAAAAAATCCCCACATATTGAGCTTGCAGAACAAAGAAGTGCATTAAAAGCACTGGTTAAGGGTATTAAAAGGCAATGTTTGATGTATGCCTATCTAGTACATTAATATTGAATCTGGCTGTGATATGAGTTGCACTAGCTAAAAGTACATATTTCTCTTTTTCCTTGAATCAGAGGAGGCAGTTAAAGGAAAAATAAATATCTAAAGCTTACAAAGCCAAAAATCTTTCAGCACCAAGATATCATAGTGATAAAGGCCATGAAATAAAAGTCAGAATATATAAAATAGTCATTAGATGCAGAGACATTGGTAACACACACTGATATTAGTAATGCCTTGCTCTTACCGAGGTTTACCCCAAGAGCTGCTCCTGCAAGCACAGAACACCCTCTTTTCTCCACGAGCCCAGAGGGATGCAGAACATGCCAAAAGTGAGTAGACTTTCCTGGACTGTGTGCCATGACTGTGGGAAAGAGATGGGGAGAACTGCACTGCTGGCACTGAAAACAGATAAACTCAATTTTCTGTCATTCATGCTACTATTCATCCCTAGGGCTAACAACCACCCAAGTGAAAATACTCCTCTAGAGGAACTGCAGGATGCTTCAAGTCTCTGTAGGTGGCAGAAGGCTTCAGAGTTCACCAGGAGTTTCTGAGTTAATGCAGCAGGTGAGAGACAAAATTCTTTGAAGATGTGGGAATGGATGAAATGACGCAAAGCCAGAAAATCATTTCTTAATGTGTTTTCCACTGGCTACAGTTCATACCCAGCATGGAAAAAATGGAAAAATCAGAGAACTGGCATTGCTGATATTTCTGTGAGGAGGGTGTCAGCCTGAATTCCCTGCAGCTCCTCTATGCCTGCATTTTGCCCTGGTGTGCTTTCATGTTTAAGGAGAAAGGGAAAGCAAGACTGGAAGGAAGCCTGGAAGAAAAGGTGAAAGGGAAATGGAATAAGAAACAGATCAGTGCAAAAGGGAAGAGTGTTGAATCAGTAACAGAGATCAGTATGTGCAAGCCAAGTGAGTAAAGAGGAATAAAAGGAAATGGGAAGATACAGCAAAACTTATTAATAACTACCACCAGTGTCTTGTATTGCCTGTCTGAAGACTACAGAGCAGGAGGGAAAGGAACTTGCCTGTTACTTCTCAGGTAGGGGTGGGTGAACTGCCTATTTTAATATATAACAGACTTCTCTATTCCTGCTTTCACTACTCTTAAAAGAAGTTGTATTTATCATGACTATATGACAATTCTGAAGGAACAAAATTTACATTTTGTCCCCCAAGCACTGTAGGTGGCAGAACATACAGATGCAGGGAATGGGGTTTGTTTTTAAACACAGAAAATAAATGGAGAGTGTAAGAGAATGGAGAGAAGGTTAAATTTACTTTTGAAAAATTAAGGAGACAGACAGCTCCTTTTCCAAGATGACCGTGCAACTCCTGCTCTTGAGGCTCCAGCATTTGCAGATGGGAGCATTTGTGAAAACGTCAGAGCAGCCATGGAAGCATGAAATCTTCCCACAAGTCAGTCATTCCCTATCAAAGCACTTCAGCTTTTACATCATCATCCCAAAAACTTTCTCCAGTAAGCTACCCCATTTAACAGCCCCTGCAATCAGGTGAGCTTTCCTACAGCAGAGCAGGTACTAAACAAAGAGCCCTCCCTTGATTTGTGTGCATAGGAAACCTATATTTTTTCAATCACTCTTTGTTTGTCATGAGCGGAACAAAATGGCCAAAACATTTCATCTCCAAGAAAGAGCAGTGAGCATGCTTGTCACTTTGCAGCAGGATGCTGAGCTGCAGGTGGAATGACTGCCAGGGCTCCAAGGCTGCATTGCCCCATCCTTGTTTGCAGGTTTAAAGCCATGGAGCACAGAAAACACCACTCTAACCATTCACAGATAAGAACACACACAGTCATTTACTTTCCAGCAGTGAAAGGAGGCCTTTTCCTCAAAGCTGATGCAGTGAGTGGTGAAATTGAGGGCACGACTTAAAAATGTTCCCCCCAAAAATGTCATGATATGCAAATATGAATGCAGTTCTAAATTTGTGGGAAATTGAAATATTCTTACTGTATTACCTGGCATCCAGCACTAGAGATAAGACAGAAGACACTTCAGAAGTGGGCTGGGGCTATGGGAAACAACAGATTGCTGCCATTAAAATGGTCTTTAATTTCAACAGTGAATAACTGGTCCTTAGTAAGATTCTGAGCCAGAAAATACACAGGAGTGGCTAACAGCCACTTTCATACCCACAGTACTCAGTTAGTTATTATGACAAGCAGCAAAGTAGTTATAAAACAGTCTTGTCTCATTTCCTTCAAAATATAATCCTACTACCATTAGCATTTGCTGTGTCCTGAGAGTGCTTCATGTGAACCACTCTGCAAAGAAATGGAGAGGACAAGCAGCATTTACCCATAGGAAAAGATAAATCCAATATCACAATCATTTAATGAGGACTACAAATCCTACTAAGTGTTTTTTTCACTTATAAGCCCTAGATAAAGGACAGGACAAGCTGTGGTTTCCCTCCAGAATGCTCCAGACAAAAGCAATGCCAATTTTGGCCTCATGACAATATGTTAATACAAGAGTATCTGCAATAAAGCCTTTACGAAGAACACCACACAGTATATGTTTTAGTGACTGTGCCACAAAACTGGTGTGCTTTAGCAGCATAATTCCCCATCATTATAGTCATGCTTCAGTGAGGTGCAGTCATTTTCCAAAGATAACACTCTTAACAGTATTATTCCATTTCTTTTATGCCGTGTAATAAACAGGAGTTCAGTTACTTCATTTGGCAGATGCTGGAGCAGAACACCAAGCCTGTTGTTCCTTGCCACTGAAGCTGTTATACTGCTTCACAAAACATTTTCATGTGTTGTTTTCTCCTTACCAGATCAGTCAAGGGACATTTCCAAGTCAATCTTTACATTATCTGATCACAATAAAATACATTAAAGGTAGAAGAAACTGATTAGAATAAACTATAAATAACCCCCACACTCCTCTTGCCTAATCTCTTGGATCTGAGATCCTGCAAAAACAAACCAACCAGAGCTGTTATTACAGGACACGTAAGAATCATGCTCTACTCAGATCCAAAGATCTTCTCCAGGTTCTCTCACTAAGAAAACAACTTGCAGTATCATCTTCACACAGTAACTATCACAACATCCTCAAATATCAACAGGCACCTGGAGAAACAGAAACTTCTACTGAGATATGTCAATGACAGAAACAGAAACATAGCCTGGGCTGCACCCAGCTGGCAGCACATGCAAGCTTAGCTTCACATTCTGCAACTTCATTCTGCAAATACAAATGAAGAATAAAATGATGACTCATTTTCCCTCCAGGTTACCTTTGCTTCAGTCTCCACGTCCCACCCAGACTGCCCTAGCAGGCAGCCCTCAGCAGGAGCAGAGAACACAGCCTCATCCACATGATTCCTCATCCATTCTAGGTTTAATGTCCTGCATTTAATGTTCAGCTGCACTTTGCTTCTGTAACTCAGAGAGCCTTTCCACCAACACATATACATAAGAGCTAACTTTTACACATAATTTCAAAATGAATTTCTAGTCTCCAGGACAGCAATGAATGAAGAAGAAGAGAGTTCTGTTCACATGCCAGCTGTCTTAAGCAAAACAATTGCATTTAACGTTCTCCTTTCAAAAGGCAAAAATCCCCACTACCTCTCTCAGAGCTGCTCATAGCTTTGCTTTCCTCTTTATCAGCTACAAAAGATTAACAGCCAAACACATCTATACCACTTAAGTTGCAGAGCTCCTGCTTCCCCTTGTTGGCTGACAGAGTGAAACTGAGGATGGAGGCTTTCCTGCTTCCTTTGACTTCACTCTTGCCCAGCAGCCACACCAGCCCTTGCCAAATCATTTAGATTCCAGGAACACGGACCCAAAATTGAGGGCTACAGCTGTAAATTTAAGAATTAGGCAAAATGGTCTATTTTACCTGCCAGTGAATGAAATAATAAGAACATTTATTTGCATTTATCTGCAATTTCCCCACTGCCAGAATCTGCCAAGAGGAGCCAACTTGTATGAATATTGTCTTTATTTAGATTGACTTGATAATTCTTCTTGTGCCTATAACCCATGTCTATCTCTGTGCCTGTACAGTTCCCTGTACAGTGCTCCAATGCAGAGAGAAATAACTTGCTAGGAGCTGTAACCACACATTAGTTTGCATTATCACACAGACACGCTGCACTAGTGAACCATGGACACTTACCCTCTCAACCTACTTCAAACACTGCAAGAGCTGATAACAGACTTGCCATCCGAACTGAGAGACAGCAGAAGTTTATTTTCCCTCTTCCCAATGCACTAGGGGAGATTCTGTTGCACTTTGCAGGGCAGTGCAGTGTCACATCCCAACAGGACACGGTGAGGGCAGCCTAATGGCACTGGAGATGGGCAGCTGGATTTGTTGGTAATCCACATTGCAGTGAGCCCTCCATGTGCATGCCTATTTAACATCCATCCTCTCTCCATCAATTAGTATCACATTGACAAAACCATACATATGCATATGTGTATTTTCTTTTTATATATGCATGCCTGTCTGAACTATCTGCTCAGCAATCAATCCTCCTTTAATCAGTTCCCCATTAAATACAGACTCCTATATCTTCACACTCTGCTTTACCTCATCATGACTATGAAAATCCCTTTATAATGACTAAATTGGCCTTTTAGCAGAACAGTTCATCTGATGGAAGAGGGAAGGGGACACAAGGAAGACATCAACTGTGCAAGTCAGTGTTAGGAAACAGGAAAAATCTTTGCATGCTTTAAAAGGGTTGTTAATTAAAGTAGTAAGTCATCCTCAGCACCTGAGAATTCTGAGAAAAAGCTTATTACGTGAAAAGTGCTTGACAAATCTGGTATCTCAGGTTTCCCACTTAAATGTTTCAGAAATTCCCATCCTTGGAGAAAAACTGAAGCATTTCAGCCTGTTTTTTCTGCTCCTGAGACAGGGAATGATAATGTGTCGTATGGGGTTATGCAAAGATACCCTGATTTCTTAAAATCATTTCTGTAGATTTGTCACTATGAAATGTTCCAGTAGAGTGAGAACACAGAGGAAAGTACTGTTTCCACAGGAATGAGAAACACATCACTGAATCTGCTCAAACTGGCACAAAGAAGATGAAAAAGGACAAAATTTGGGGTGAAGTTGTTTTTTTCCTCCTGAATACACAATCCCTGTACTTCCTGAAATGCCACAGACTTGTTGCAACAGGCTTACAAAATTATGTCCAAAATTTTGTCCATCTTGAAATAAAAAGCCCTGATTGACAGCAAAAATAGGTATTTCCTAGCAATCAACATACTTTGTTTTTCAGCCTCTCTGCATTTTGTGGACAACAGCCCAGATTTTGGCAGATTATTTCATTAGGGGAAGCTTGCAGCTTAACTAGACACGGCTTTCTCAACAGAAAATTGGTATCAATCATGTCACATATTTTAAGCTGACTTGATGATTCATCTCCAGGAAATCTGTATGAAAACCTACAGTTATGGCTGCTCAGACAAAATTAAAGGTGCCCATCACTTCATTTTTACCACTTACGCTATTGTATCTTTACACACATACAGAAAAAAAAGCAACAACTCGAAACATCCCAAACCAAGTCTGTTTCTTTACTTATTTTCCTCTATCCTCCTTCATGACATTTAACTCCAAAGACATCCACTGCAATCTACTTATCTGCAGAAAGGTAGGAGGAATCCAAGCTACAGTCAACTACTGTGACTCAGCTGTTGCTTTCTGAAATTTGATGTTTTCCATTCACAGTAAACCCTGCACAAACATTTTTGTGGCTGTGATTCAACTGAATTTTGCTCCCAACATCCTGCGTAGATACAATGAATCTGCACAAAACAGCCTATTACTGTCAGCAGTGGAGGATAAAGAAGAGGGGGAAAAGAGCTTTATTAAAGAAATTATAAATTGTTCAATACTCAATCATCAAGCTAGGCTTGCCAAAGGAACCATATTTGTTCAGTGTTTGACTGTTGGCAACATTTCAGGCCTCAATAAGAACACAATCAGGCCTCACAAGAACAATTTTAGTTCTCTAAACTCCAGTGAACTCAATGGGGCAGAGTTCCCAAAATAATTTTAAAGAGACCTTGGTCTCTATTCCAGCTTTGGTAAATATGTGATACATATCTAATCCTGCAGCCTTATTTACCTATTAACTGGATCTATATTTAGACAATTTTCTACAACACAAGCCCTAGCTAAATAAACTTTATCTGAATTCTCCTGTTCTAGATGCCCACTCAGAACTTGGAGGAGGGTCCTGTATCTCCTCAGACATGGGGCACAATAGGAACAAACACTTCCTAACCCAACCTGGGCTTTAAGAAATAGGTGACTTAAATCTAATCAACTTAACTGCTATTTCATGCCCCACACCTGATCACAATCCTTTCACTTGCCCACAAAGTGGCACAACACACTGACTCCATTTGAAAGATGAGGTTTTAATCTGCTCTCTGAGAATTTTTGTTCTTCCCTAAAAGAAACAATGAGTTCTCCCCACCCTACCATCTGCAATTTTCTTTGCAGTCACTGTTTTACTTAGCCAAGGCATTGCTGGGTCAGACAGTCACTTTAAAACTAGAAGAAACCAGGTGCTTTTTATATAAACATAATTAAGCAATTTAATGAAAATCTGTTGAGCCCACCTCTCTCTGAGAATATTCAGGGCTCAGCTTGGGTTTATTTCTGCTTGTTTTTCAATGCATGCTGCACTTAAATGTAACTTTGCTGTCACCAACAGGTTGTCATGAGAATTAAATATTTTTCCTTTTTTTCCCCTAATTTTATACCTCAGCATAAAAATACAAATGTGACTCATCCAGACTTACTCTTAGTGAGTATTGTTTTAATTTGTCAGTATTCCTGTTCACTTTGATGTAATTAATGATGGCTTAGTAATCTCTGATGAAGAGGGATAAATGTGGTATGAGAAGGCAGAGTAAAGTTGCTGCTGCTCAAAACAGTACGGACAAAGAGAGACCATAATTAAATTATCTGTCTGATTTTTCAAATTGTAACAGAGAGATGCATCACACAGCATGTCACTTCTGGTTTCTCAGAGAGCTTATTCTTCTTTTATTATGAACAGAATCATCTGTATCCACTGCATGAGACAATTGATTGGTTTCAGTATAACTGGATGTTTTGCCAGCCTTCACTGTGCTCCCACTCAATATGTCATGTAAAATAATGTGCTGAAAACCGGCTGACCTACCTGTCTGCTGGGTGTTTATAAGGAGTTTGTCTCCATGGTATTTCAGTTCTTTATCAGAAAACAAAACAGGAGATACAGGAAACCTTGAAAGGAAAGCCATAACAGTGATAAATAAGATTTGATGGCCCAGACACAGTCCTGAGAGGCTAATGACATGTCAGCACTCTCCCTCTGCTTCCTGAGCAGCCCTGGGAACACCACAATTCTCCCTCTGCTCCCACCTTGCTCAGGGCATTATCCTGCTCTCCCCTCATCATAAGCACATCACATGGAGGCTGAGCTCCAAGCACTGGGGACAACAGAGCCAGGGTGGGACCAGGCATTCCCACCTCCAGCAGAGCTCCACCCTGTCCAGCCTGCTTCCCCCAGGGTCATAGCCTAGTTCCGGCTGGGGTAGAATTAATCTTATTTTAGTAGCAGGTACAGTGCTGTGCTTTGATTTTAGTGTTAAAATACGTTGATAACACAGAGATGTTTTGTTCTTTGCTAAGCAGTACTTACACTAAGGGTTTTTCAGGTTTCCATGCCCTGTCAGCACAGGTGCACAAGCTGGGAGGGAGCAGAGCCAGGACAGCTGACCTGAAGATATGGCAAGAGGGATATTCCACACCACAGAATGTCATGTCCTATTTATAAACTGGGGGAGTTGGCTGGGAATCAGTGATCACTGCCCAGGGATGGGCTGGACATCCATCAGGGGGTGGTGAGGAATTTCATTGTCAATCACCTGCTTCTCTTGGGGTTTATTCCTCATAACTTCTCTCCTTCTCTTTTTTTTTTTTTTTTTAATTTTATTTTTTGGTTCACAAAACTGTGAGTATCTCAAGCCATCTTTTCTTTTTGATTCTCCTCCCCAGTAAAGGGAAGGAGGGCACTGAGTGAGTGGCTACTTAGTGTTTAGCTGCCAGCTGGGATTAAACCACAAGAGACATTATTACTACAAACACAAAAAGCATCATCTCAATCTTGAAATACTTGCAGGAAGCTGTCTGGTAGCAGCTGTGTACAAGAGATCAGAGAGCTGAGAAGTTGAAGACACAGGCTGTGTACGGACATTAGAGAGCACTGGGCATTGAGATCCAGGGCTCCACATGCTACTGTTGGGGCCAAGCTGAGTCACTTTTGGGAACTGTATCATGAGTTTGTAGCTGAGACAACTCCATTTGTCATGATATTCTGTCCAAGGCCTAAGTACCTTTTGTACAGAGCACCCACTGCATCATGCACCTAAGGGCTGAAGAAACATAGAAGCAAAATGAAAAGACTACTTAAATTCTCACTTTCTTTGCTCTCTCATTTTGCATCAAATGCAAAATGAGTGAATGAAGAGGGAAGATTGCTTATTATTCAAGAGAATAATAAGATAAGCAATTAGTACATTCTCTAGTAAGAGACACAATCTTCTTCATATGGCTTTGTTTCAGCAATATTTAAGGGTAGCAGAGAAGAAAGAAACTTTATAAAATCTGGGTTCATATGTAACTTACCTAGGAATTTTCAACCTCTAGCTTGGATTCTAGGAGTCTAGCACATAAAATACAGGAAGTTAGCCTGATTGGAATTATGAGTTCCTGTAAGTCTCTTTAAAGGCTCAAAAGTTTTGACAAAGTTAAACTGGGATCAGAGGTCCATAAAAATGCCCAGGCTAGACAGCAGCTGCTTTTTCTTCTGTTCCTCACTGGCCTCTGTGAGTGGTGGTGCTGTGAGTGTCCCTGCAGAAGCTCACAGGATGAAGAAGAAGGTCATGTCACAGTTGTTGGCAGAGAGTGCCAGATGGCCATGAAGCAATTTTTCGATAAAGAAATGGAGACACCCATGGAATGTGCCTGATGAAGAGACTCACCTGAAGGCTGCAGCTCATCCCCACACAGGGCACTGTCCAAAGCAATAGAGCAGCCTGTCCTCTGCACAGGTGAGACCCAAAGCAGCCCTGGAACCTGTCAGCAGGGCCTGCAGCAGGGAGTCCCCTGGCTCTGTTTCCTCAGATGGCCTTTAAGCCATGGCACTTGATACAGATTTTTTTTATAGTTCTGCAAACCCAAAGAAATTACTGCTATCTCCTGCTTTTCACCAGCTTGCTTCATCTACCTTGATTTGTGTTGGCTCCTTAGGCAGCTGTCTCCTCTGCTTGCACACTCATACTATAACCAAGCTAGGGTGTAATTCCTGGAATGACATAGGTCCCAGTGATAAACAGACCTCTAGAAAACACCTTATACCATAGGGTTTAGTCCTTTTGGCAAACGGGAACGGGTCATGGAATTGAAGTGTGTGTACACCAGGTTAACTGCACCTGCTGCCAGCTCTGTGAGGACAGAAGTGATTAAGTGACACCAGCAGTGCTCAAGTGGTACAACATTTATGTTTAGACAGGGTAGCAGGACCCCTCCAGCACCTGCTGCTTAAAGGGGAATCAGGACAAGAACAAGAAAACAGGAGTGGGTGAATTTCAGAGCTGTCACGTTAAAATGGCCTCACTGCTGAGGCAGCTCTGTGCTGCCAGCTCACACAGCTCAGTGTGCCTGAGAAACAGCTGAACACCAGACACGACAAAAACAAACACAAAAAAGGAACTCACCACCAGGAAGGTTTTCCCTGGTGTCCTCAGCTAAAATGTTAACCTGGATGTCTTTCAGAATAAATATCTCAAGAGTTATTTGTACACAATGCTGCAGTGTTTACCTTTTGATTACAGATCTTTACACTCTGTCCATTATTATTGAATGCCAGGATGAAAGGCAGCCTAAGGGCCTGAATGCAATGTTCTGTCACAAAGAAATACAGCAGAAGTAATGGCAGGCTCTGAAACTAGAAATATATTAAGTTGGAAAGAAATACGAGCACAGTTACCGGGGTTTCTTTTGCAGACTGTTTGGCTTTTAAGAGAAAGATTCATGCAGTTTTGCCATGACAGTGACATGTAAAGCCTGGATTTAGATATAAATTGAGGATGTGGGTATAAAAGCCTCATGACTAATTTCTGCCTCTTACATTTGTGTCTGTACAAATAAAATGGGAATTATTGGGATGTAACTCTACATGCCTTTCTATCCAGAACCACAGTGAACACTATACTGTGCTTTAACCTATCTAGAACTCTGATTTTTAAGCATCCTAATGAAGTTTAATTTTTGGTCATACTACTCATGTTTCAAATTACCCATACAAATATCTATGATTTTTATTAATATTCTTTTCCAGCAGTGGCATATAGTTTACTCCTTAGTCTGATGCCTGAGTCATACAACTCATTTGCACCTTTTATGCTCATGTTCCAGCAGTCCAGATTTGGATTTTGAAAGACTAAAGCCTGCAGCTGTTTCCAGAAAGTATTTTGATGTGTCACCTGATATAGATAATTCACATTTTCAACAAGGTCACTTGACAGCAGCAGAGGTGTGCAAACTTCTTTTTAAAATTACATCATGATACTGCACCACTTATCAGAATATTTTCTTCCACTGGCCAAATTTTGGCATGATTTTTAAAGAAAAATCTTTCCACAGCTACTTATTAGTGTAGCTACACTGACTGGTTAGTGCAGATTACCTGTAAATCTTGAGTCTAAAGTGGGTTTTTTTGGTTCTCTTTTACAGCATCTCAGTGCTTGCTGTAACACTTCTAGGAATACCAAACCCTCTTACTACACTTAAAACATTCTGCCTTTTAGATTCACTTGAAAATCCTCCTGTCATAGGCCAGTTAGGCTGAAATTCCACAGCACTACCTGACTTCAAAATATAAGAGAAAATTGACTTCAGGTATGTACAACTGCTTTACGTTTCAGGGTAGGAAAGCAGGCAGTAACGATTTTTCATACAATCTTGCATTAGATTTAATTCTTACTAATAAGAAATGAGAGTCATTAACACTATTAAAATCTAATTACATCAGCAATTTTCTATCAAGTCATATATGAGTAGTTAAGTATTGATATTTGTTTTTCCTAATGGGATTCAAAAGTCTAATTAAAAGTCTCTCTTTTGTGGTTATAGTGGAATGAATCTTTATGAAAAACACGACACTTCTAATAGCCAGAAATGGCATATTCCCTTCAATATCATACTTCAAACTACCTTCCTCTTCAGCACTTTAACCAGAAAAGAAAATCAAATAAATTTACTTGGTCCTCCAAAAGCACAACTGTGAGTCCTTTGCTCCTCTTCTCAGTTCTCTCTTCATGTCCAGTTGTTTTACAGTTTGGAAGGAGTAATAAGGACAGGTATTAAAAAACTCTAAGGTAACACTAAGAGCAAGATTTTGCAACACTGATTAGTCATGTTTATAAAAGCTTTATTGTGGCCAGAGTTGCAGTGGAATAAATTATTCTTCTCAAGAAATTGAAACAAGACTGAGTAAAAAAGTTTGCCAGACAGCTGCCCCACGCAGTTTGTCAACATTTTATGTTTCAGCACAGCAACTGTAGCAACATCTGGGTAGATAAGGCTGGTCTCAATTCTACTTCATAAGCACAACTGGTAGTAGATTGCAAGCTAAAAACTTCCACTGCCATTGGAAGCCTCCTTGCTTTAGAAAAACACACACTACCTTCAACCCAGTTAACATTTCCAAGAAACCCTTTACCCTTGCTTGTGCTGACCATTGAACCCCGTCTGTGTAAAGAAACAACTGGTAAACTGGAGAGAGATGGCAGAGGTAAGAAAGCAAAAATAACAAATATTCAGGACATTCAGGATCTCCCAGAACACCAAGAAAAAGATTAAACAATCATGCGAGTACAGCACACCAGCAAAATCAGCCACCCCTTAACAGCCCAGGACTTATATTCCACCCGTGAACTGAACCAGCAGTCATCCTACCCTGAAAGCAGCCTGTCCTTCAGTTCTGCCACTTTTTGCCACTGATGATATATAGCACCCAGTGTTGCTGCTTTATTCTTCAAAAATCAGAGCACTTTACCACAAATTGCAAATCTAAAGTGCTCCTCAGCACGCTGGCTTTGCTTTTCTTTAACATGTACAGATCAATGACGGGTTAATGCTTAGTTAACATTTATTAAGAGCAACATGGTTTCAGAAAATGCAGACTAAAGGTGTCAATTAGATGACAGATCCTTCATGAAAGAACCTCTGTGTTGGGCAGATATTCTTATGCTTTGCTGCCCAAGGTTTATCAGTTACAAGGTCCCAAGTGTCCAGGCTTATCAGGAATAAAAAAAGCAAGTATGAACTAAAGGGTACTGTTGATCATTTATTTCACAGAATCTCACTGACAATGAGTGGTATCAAAATAGTTCAGAAATTACAGATTCACACAGCCTTACAGTGACTACCAGAAAGTACCATAGCACAGAATGGTTTGGGTTGGAAAGGGTTCTTACAGATAATCTCATTCCATACCCCTGCCACACGTAGGGACACCCTCCACTATCCCAGGTTGCTCCAAGCCCTGTCCAACTTGGCCTTGAACTCTTCAGGGATGGGGCAGCTGCAGCTTCTCTGGGCAACCTGTGCCAGGGCCTCTCCACCCTCACAGGGAAGAATTACTTCCCAATATCCCATTTAACCTGCCCTCTGACAGTTTGAAGCCATTCTCCTTTGTCCTACCACTCCAGGCCCTTGTCCCAAGTCCCTCTCCAGCTCTTCTGGAGTCCCTTTAGGCCCTGGAAGGAACCCTAAGGTCTCCCTGGATTCTTCTGCAGGTGAACACCCCCAGCTCTCCCAGCCTGGCTCTAGAGCAGAGGGGCTCCAGCCCTTGGAGCATCTTCGTGGCCTCCTCTGGATTTGCTCCAGCAGTCTCCCATCCTTATGTTGTGTCCCCAGAGCTGGACACGGTGCTCCAGGTGGGCTCTCACCAGAGCAGAGCAGAAGGGCAGAACCTGCTCCCTGGTCCTGCTGCCCATGCTGCTCCTGGTGCCCAGGGCATGGCTGTTTCTGGGCTGTGAACTCTCACTGCCGGGGCAAGCTGAGGTTCTTCTCAACCCACACCCACAAACCCACCAGTTCTTCTCCTCAGACACAGCATCAGGGAGTGAACAGTGCGAGGGAAGCCTGCTAAAAGCCTCTGGAAGGGCAGCCAATCTATACTCAAGGTCACTCTACAAATCAGAAACATCAATGCTGATTACAAATTAGATTCTCCACTGTCTTTTATGTTGGTGCAGACACAGACTGTGTGAAGTGTCTGACATCCTGTACATAATTGCTACCAAATCTGAATGGGAGACATTCATACCGACTTGAGCAGTGTACAAATGCTGGCTTTGTGACAGGACAGCACAGAGTCAGGATGCTTGACTAGGCAGAATCTTACACCCAAGGGGTTTTCACACCTTTTCAATTTGTGAACTCTCAACAGATTGCTAGCACAGGTGAAAATTCAAGTGCAGCTGCCTGAAAATGCTCTGGCTTTACCTGTTTGTGCCCTGGAGATCAAACCCCACAGCACCAGACTGTCATTTTGCTCAACTATGAAGAGATGCACAAACCACAAAAATTCAACAGGAACCCAGATATGCAAGTTTAATCTTAGTTCAGCCTCAGAGCACAAAATTCAAATAAAAGCATGCTATGAATGACAGTCAATATCCAGAGTACAAATCCATCAAGTACACAGGAGATTTGGAAGCTCCATGCTATCACCTTACAAGGAAGAACATTTTCATAGAACTGACCCATGTCTGTTCTTTGTGTGGACTGACAAACAGATCTGACTCTTTCTCTTGCTTCCAGTAAGAATTACTTATCAGTACCTCCAAAACCATCTCCTAAACAAATACCACAAAATCTATGTTAGAAAAGACATAGTGCAAAAATAATTTTCCCTCGTGTTCTTTGTGTGTGTTCCAGACTCACTTTCTTTCATGGCAGAAGAAGTTATGATGATAATCATCCCAAACCTGCAGGAAGACTTCCATTACACATTTATTTTTCAGTATGTACAGGACTGAACCTGACCTTAGTTTATCAACAGGAATATTAGGAATACCTTTTGGTGTGGGAGATTTGTTCTATTTTAATCATTACCCATCAGCAGAAAAAAATATCCCTAAGCAATATAATTAAATCAATAAATTGGACTGAAAAAAAAATTAAAAAGGGGAGAAAACCAGATCTTTTTGCAAAAACAGGGACAGTAAATTCTTTTACAAAAAGGTAATACCAGAAGCTCTTCTGCATCTCAATCAAAAGGTTGGAAGCCACAGCCTTGAATTTCAATTGCAGACAGTCAGATGACATACAATTAATATGATTCTATTTATGTAGTCTAATCAAAGCATGAGAGAACAGAAAAAAACAAATCTAATATACTGTGTGTCTTCAGTGTAAACCTACGATGCACTGAAAAAGACCATTAGCATTTTAGTACCAAATTCATATTAACTTCCCTGCATCTGCAAATGTTCCCTTCTTTCTCAATACCATCATGCTATCCTGAGCCAGAGGCAGCTCTTATGTCTGAGGTGTTTACAGAAACTGCCAAGAACAAATTTCTTCCCCTCTGGAATGCACCAGATGATGTATCAGGTGTCAGATTTTTCTGCCAAGGTTTCCCCAAGTGTAGATCATAAAATCTTCTTTGTTATATGTCACTCATCTCATATTTGACTACCCCCTTCCCCTGCTCCTCCATTATTCTTTGTGGGGAAAAAAAAAACCCAAACAAACCAAAAACGAAAAAAAAAACCTACTGGAAAAACAATGTTTGCTCCTGATCACACTCTGACATCTTCACTTTGTGTCTCTGCGTCTTCTACAGACACAAAAACCATCAATGCCTCCCTGCTCACCACATGCACCTGACTAAAATCTCAGCACACGGTGCTGTGATCCCATTCTTTGTTCCAGTTTTGTTTCATTGCAGTGACAATGGATTTCTGTCCATCTGGATTACTGAAAGCTACACAGAACAAGAGGAATGTTCTGCAGGGAACAATGGTGCTTTGGTAAAAAAAAAGAGAGGCATTAAGATGACTAATAACTCTTTTCTATACCCTATAATGCACAAGCATAGTTACTTTTCCTAAATAGCTCTCTTTCTTAAGAAGCCTGTTCTTGGCATAATAGAGCTCTGCTATTAGCTACCCAGTTCTGATTTTCTGATATATCACCACATCAGGAGATAAAAAAAACAACAGCCACATAATAGTGAACTGACAAGGAGACACATTTCTGAACATAAAAGGAACACATTTATGTATTCTGGTCGTATATATACAAATTATTTTTGTTTTAAACTGGCATTTGCCTCAAAAAACAGAAAAAAAAACCACCAAAAAGAGACCTTAAAATAAGGACAGACCTAAAAATGTTGAGAGAATTACAATTTACTACCTTTTTTTTTTTCTCAGTACAGCACCATATTCATAGAAACTATTGGTTTATTGCTCCCAACCTTGTCTATTTTTTTTCCTCCTAATAATTTTCTTATACCAATTGAGTTTTTTTTACTGTACTAGGTGTATCCCTGCAGTCCTTTGCAAGGCGAGACACAGGTGGACATTTGAAGCCTCAAAAGAGAAGCTGGTTTGCTGTACCAGCTGCTGGAAAACACCACCTGTTGCTGGTTTGGCTGAAGAATTGTCTATAAACACAGCATCCCCCAAATGGAGCCATTTCTTCAGCTCCAAGACCCTCAGATCGAGCACAAAAGACACTCAATGCTTCATGCAAATGCATCTTGCAGACTGGCATTACAAGAATTCATCACCATTTACCAGAGCTGGATCTGTCTCTGTGAGGATCCAGCCACAACCAGCACTGTGCTCGGTATGGGGCTGCTAATACAGAACATTAACAGAGCGTGGGTAATGGTCTGTGCCACTGCACAGGCTGAATTCCATCCTTTTAACTGCATGACAGGTCATTTGGTACTGCTTCTGCTCCCCCTTTGCATGAGAATAATTGTGTAAGCTCTCACATCAAAACTGTGCCTGTTTGAACATGCACACCAACAAAATCTTCCTTCTCTGAACCTCCCAAACAATAAACAGAAAGAATCATTAGATAATGCAATAACATACTCCTGCATTAGCTTCTGTAGAATTCTTTACATAACATTTTCCCATAATTTAGGCTGATCTGTCTGTGCCTGACTTTGCAGCTCAGCTCAAAAGTTCATCCGTTCTTAGTGGCTTAGTCAAAATTAATTTTCATCCTACGTATGAAATTAAGACCACGAAGGCCACTGTGCTGTGCGACATAACACCCCTTTATATCCTCTACAGTTTTTGTCCTACAGAAAACAACATATGTATATGACAAACATGTAGAATGTTAAATGAAACATGAATGAATAATTCTCCCTCTACATTTAATTAATCAATTTTCAAGCATATAACTAAATGTTAATAGCAGAGGTTTAATGCCAGTGCATAATAAATAAACTTAAATATCACTGGCATATTTTTTTGAAACATCAAAGGAAGGAAAGGAAAAAGGAATTGTGAAAGTGAACAGTTTAAAAGAAAATGAAGTTTAGGTGACCTAATTAAAGGCTTTTCCTCAGCTACAAAAAGACATCAAAGTGCTGCTTCTGAAGTTCTTTTGCCAAACCAACAGCCTCAAATTAAATGACTGCATTAATTTCAAGGAGTGAGTCAGAGAACTACTACTCTAAGAGCCTTCAGTCCCTCTGTGTTGCCACAGAAACAGAACATTATGGCTACTTTATAATCCAAGTGCTCCATTTATGTAAGAGAATTAATTTTTCATTTTCACCTTTTCATTTACTCTTCCAGATATATAAGAAAACCCCTCCGAAATTAATGATGCTTCTCCCATGCCTGACAGCTGGAATTTGGATGTCAAACAATGCTGGGTTTACATTGTTTTTTCCTAATGGCTTTCAGCAGGAGCAACAGTGTATTTGCACTCCAGAAGAGCCAAACTGGTGAGCCTCTGGCAAAGCTGGGCTCAGGAACAAAGCCAGGATCCAGAGACTGACCAGAGATCCCAGCAGCAGTCCCTGGGGGTGCACGATGCAGGAAACACTCCCACTGCAGGAAACACCTTTCTGGCGAGCCCAGATGTCACCAGGAATATTTAGGGGATGCCGCCACTCATGTTTGAGGCACACTGGGTGCAGTTCACACCTCTGCTCCACACATTGCTCCTGCCAGTGAGACGACTTTTGCCACTGGCTCTATGTTGAACCTGGCATAATCCTGCTTCTAACATAAACAGAGGAAATTAGGGATAGATGAGCTGGTGTAAACTCCATCTAAATAGTTCCTTTCAGGACAAAACTGACATAAGCTTCCATTCACTCATCCTGTGTACACTTTACTACCAAAGACACAAACCATAAATTCTACACAAATTCAATATATATATACTATGCTCAAAATACAAGTTAATCAGGTTGAGTGTTACCTTCTTGGAAACAACTAGCGACATGTCTTGTTTCTATGGCTTTTAATGAATATTCTAAATTGAAGAAATGCATAAACATAAGGGTAATTTACATTGCTAAAGTTAATCAGATTTTTTATACATTTTGTGCATCCGCATGATTTTTCATCTGTATTGCATAAATGCATCTTCTCATTTTTAATATGCATATGTACATCCAAACACTCTACTCATGCCTATTTGCTTTTTCAAATTTCCAGAACCACGCCTGTCTCAAGATTTAAAAAGTCTGTGGTTTACAAGAAAAATTATCAGCAAGAAGTTGTAAAATACTTACAAATTCAAGGAGGCATTTAGCTTAGATGTGAACCTGCCCTTTTGTAACTCACTTTTTCTATCAGTAGAATGATAATAGAAGGATCTCCTTAAGAAGCTGGCATATCAGCAAATGTCCAATACAAAGGACAACTCCATTAAAGAAATGGGTTTGTATATACAAATGTTAGGTAAAAAAAATTGACAAGGGTACAGCAGATCTTCACTGATTAGCATTTGCAAAGGTCCCTGAGATGCAGAGATGAAAGATCTTCACTATGAAACAAAATGCATATTTGTTATTAACATCATTCTACATTTAAAAGCTTTCCCAGTCCACCTTAAGTAGATACTAATGAACCTTCAAACATTCTCTAGTTCATTCCAGCACAAAATCAAGGTCTTGGCAGGGTCAAGAGAATTAGGTACCTAACAAAATAACTTATGGTTGCTTTCTCAAAAGGGTTGACCTTTACCTGATTTTGTTTAAACCACTATACATCCCAGTCAAGTCCCCATCACTTTACATTGGTAGAACTAGAAGCAGTATAAACTTCACCTTTTAATATGCAACATTTCATTATTTACAAACCAACAAAAGAGGTTTAATAATATAATTTGGGAACTGAAGCACACCAGCTAGTTGAAGGGACTTTTAGATCAGTGAAGCTGCTATTAAAGTGCCATCAAAGCATTTTTGACTCCATAGAATTAATCATGAAATCTGTTCCTGCCAGCTCACTTATCATATCCGAAATATTAATTTTGAGCAAAATTAAATTGGACACCTACCGACAGCAACATTTTGCCCTTCAGAACTCCCCTTCACATTGATTTATTAACGGCTGCCAGAACAGTGTACCAGAGCAATTTATTACTACTTTCTCGATGTTTCCGTGCTTACAAATAGTTCTCCAGAGTGAAAGGTGCTACCTGACAGCATTCTGACAAAGGTGCATTTTTCAATTTGCATAATGTTCTTCAGATTTATTAGGATGTAAGGAAAGGTATTTCTCTTCATTATCCATGGGAATGGGTGATTCACAGAGTGGAGATTCTGTGTTGAGTTGTTTTCCAACAAAGCAGACCCAGCGTTTCCATTAGTACTTGGTATGATTTCA
Organism: Acrocephalus scirpaceus scirpaceus; assembly: GCA_910950805.1. NCBI lineage: Eukaryota > Metazoa > Chordata > Aves > Passeriformes > Sylviidae > Acrocephalus > Acrocephalus scirpaceus. The sequence goes on from OU383785.1 coordinate 6,001,268, forward strand.
GACAGAAGAGTCAGCAAATTCTTTTGTTTTATTCATCAGCATCACTTTCTTTGCTTGCAAGACAGCCAAAGGCATTTGTACTGAGCAGTAGGTAGAAATGAGTCTGAAGATGCAGCATTAGCCCAAGGAGAGGCAAGGGCATAAACACACATGTGCCTTACAGCTTTTTGAAAGATATCATGCTAGAAAGGCACTTTTCATTGGGTGAAAGGCAAAAAGAACCCACCAAAGTTTCACTCTGACCAGACTGAGGATTCTTCCCTCCTCAGATAGAAGCCTTGGGATAGATCCACATAAAACACGAAAGTTTGGTGTGGGGTGTTTTAATTTGACATCATACAAGTACAGCTAATAGAAAGGAAACTTCAGGCCTTGGTATGCCTGGTCTGTGTTTGAGTTTCTACATCAAGTTGAGAGCCTGATCCAAATCCCTAACTTTCAAATGGATTCTTCAATCTTTGACGCATTCAGGATCTAGAAGAAGATTCTAATTCAGTGGCTTTTAATACTTTTCTGCAGAACTATTTCATCCTTCCTGTTTCTTCCATTTCTGTGGCTGCACAAAGCAGAAGCAGTCCCACTGTTAGAGACACTGGTTTATGAACTTACGGCCCGAGAGAAAGACAATTCATAGATGCCATGCCTGCTGCCTGTTAATATTCCTGGCCCTAATCCAACTCTTCAATCTATGTGCTTATTTTTAAGTGTGAATAGTCCCATTAACGTCAATTGGGTTGTCTGTGTTCTTAAGTGAAACAGGTGTTTAAGCACTTTGCTGCATCAGAGCCTATAAATGCACATCTGCCATTTTCTCTGGCTCAGTTAAAGGTTCTTCCCTAATCGTTATACATTTATCCAGAAATTCCTCTAGTTTATACATGCATACACACATTCAGACTTTGCAACAGGCTACTTGACACATTTAAAAGCAGTTGTGTTTGTAATCAGAGACAAAACTGTCTAGCAACATAAATTTGAATCTATATCTTGAGGGAACACATGTAGCTGAAGGTATAATGGGGAGAAGAACACACGGTTGGACGTTAGTGGAAGTTTCCAGTAATTGACTGGAAGGCAAAACAAGATAAACATGCACAGAACCAATTAAGACACTCCAGATGGGTCTAGAAAAAAATGTCACCAGCATGTAGCAGATAGCAGTCTTTCAAAACATGAACATTAAAAGTAAGAAACTGTTAATGCTCTTGTCAACTCTAAAAGTTCATTAAATACAAAAACTCCTGTTCTTTCTAGAGTCACCTATGGAAAACCTGCTGCTATCACTTATTTCCAACATTTCCAATTCTGTGTGAAAATGGAACTCCTTTTTAACAAAATATACAAACTCTCTTGTGTCCCCTGCCATCACGCTCCTGGGTATATAAGCAGCATGCCATGATGTTTTACACTCTACCCTGATTGTCATTAAGTGGTAAAGATCCCTCTTGGGAATATTTAATGTGGGGTCTTGACAGTCTTTTTTGACAGCCTTTTTTGACAGCCTACCAAGAGCCAACTCCTCGTAGCCAAGCTGGCTCTCTCACAGTGGGCAGTTTGGTATTTTGACTCTAAAACTTGAGCTGCTTGACATTGTCCTTGACCTCTCAAAGATAAAGGAGCACTGGTACACCCCCAAAGGCACATACTGATATACCAAAGGTTACAGTGCTGCCCAGGAAGTGCTGATGTGTAAAAGTGACTATGGCAGGAAAAGGGCTGGCACAAACCAATCTCTGGCATTTCCCCATCTACTCCTGAATGTGGCAGACAGAAATCATGCTTCTAATAGAGGAAAAAACTGAAGTATATATTTCTTAAAACCTGCTCCAAAGCCTCATGGATTAAGTTTTAAAATGGGGCTCTGTTTTCCAGTCTTCTGATTTGTCTTTTGGAAAGCCTACTTCCTGTTAAAAACTACAACGTTTAGCCTTCAGAGTACATTCTGCTGTAATCATATTGTCAACAACAACCCTAATTTTGTAGTCTTCACCAAAATCATTTCCCTTCAGTCTAGCTACTCTTTCATGACAAGCAACACATCCCAACAAAAGTATAGTGAACACTATGATGGTGGAGAAGTGCAAAGGCTTTAGACCATCACACTGTAGTCAGTATTAGGAACAGGACTGGCCTTGCCTGGCTTATCCCCCTATCAATTCCAGATTTCACGTCATGTTGTTCTCCCTGCTCCATTTCAAAAATCATTAAACCCACTTCCACCCTCAAGTTATTTATACCATCTAGAACAATTTACTCATTACTTTGATAAATATTGATTTCTTTTTACCTTTTGTTTCATAGCACTCAGTATTCCTCATTGTTTAAGCAAGCTGTAGTGTTTTCTAAACCTAGTTGTCCTTCAGTGTTCTCAGATATTTATTATATGGATGTTTTATCATCATTTTGGCAAATTATTTATTCATTTTACTGTTTTTTCCTATATCAGCAATTCTTGGTCTTTAATCAACAATTTTTGCTGAACTTTCTTCCTGCATCTTCACTTTTGGTGACTGATGTTAACTTTTGATGTGCATAAGAGATCAGTATTACCAAAGTAGTACTTCTCCCAGTGGGGGTGCTGAGCATTTCAGGTACACCTGAATATTCTGAACCCACTGAACTCTATGTTTTGTGGAACCTCCACCACCAAGAAGCCCAGAAGAAGAGAACCAACAGGACACCATCTGGAGCCATGAGTAGTGATATCTTTCTAGTAAATCTGTCTCCCTGTAACTCTTTCTCTCCCACTACCTGCTATTTTTCAATTTATTTCTGTCCCTACCTCACATATATTGTTAAATAAAATCTGTACTACGGACTTTGGCCTCATTTGCACCTTAATTCAGGCAGAGGCATCTCTCTAATAATCAACAGTTTCTTTTTACTTGTCTTAGGAGGTAATTCATTTTCTTATTCAAATGCCAGAAGCTAAAAACTCATTGAAAATAAAAAATGAGACTCTTATAATAGCATCAGTAACATAGGAGCTTTCAAAAAAGAAGATACTAATGATTTTGAATTTCATTTGCCGAATCCACAGCAAGTCGAAGCAAGTGTATGAATTCAGGCTTCACCATTATTCTACGCCTAGTTTATTACATAATAGTCCTCTAACTATTCCTCGACAATCCCTTCCCCACTATTTCACACACATTTCACATTGTAAAACCATACTGTTTCCACTAGCTCATCTCCTCCGTGTTGAAGTATTGCTCTGTTATTACATTAAACACTAGTTTCTCCATTTGCATACTTTCTAGATGACATTATTTATTATTTTCTGTCCTATTTCTAACTGCAGAATCTTTAACTTATCATCCAATCTCACAGCTCTTCCAAAATGTAATACAACCTGTGAATTTATTTGCCATGCTGCTTACAGTACCTTCTGGATTATTAAGGTGTTAAATAAAACCAGGTGCACCAATAAACTCAGAAATAAATATCTCCCTATAACTCAGTGCATCTATTTACTAACTTTTGTGACAGATAGTGCTCATTTCTAAGATAATTTAAACTATTTTTTCACAAGTAAGCTATGGCAACCTGTGAGATTAAGTTCTACTCCTGGATGTTAGTATGCAAATATAAAATCTAAAACCAGTGTAGTCTATGGGGGATCAGTTTTGACACAGATTTCTCGACTAACCATTGCTGTTGATATTTCCTGCATTACTAGATCTATACTTATTTTATAAATAGACCTATAATGACACTAGGAAATCTGTTCTTTCCTTAATAGATCCAAAATACATATTGTTTACAAAACATTTATACACTACTTTGATCAAATTTATCCAAAAAAATGACAATATGTACATGTGTAATATGCAAATATTACAGTATGTACAAGACATAAATTAAGAGTTTATGATCCAAAGTATAGCACTCAGAAATATTGAAAGAATGCAGTAACCATGGGGGAACTAAAATAAGCACAAATGATCTATTTTCAATGTCCTAAAGAATGAATGAAGGATGAGGACAGACTCCAATTTAGCACAAAAAATGCCTTCATCCTGAGTAGGAAGAAAAGAACTATCCTACGCTGCCCAGTCCCTCTTCCCTTCCTTGAGTAAAGCTTTTTGTGCTTTGGTCCCTCATACATCCATCAAAATTAAAAATAATCAAGCAAGGATTTGTCACTGTGAAAGTCTTCTCCTTCCTTCATTACAATCAAGCAACTGCTCGCCTCCGTGCCTTAATGGACTCGGCTGCCTTCGACACCGGTGGAAAAAGCCCTGCCTATCTCGTTTCAATCTTCTGTAAGTTCCTGGCTTCAATTTACTCACGGGGATGAATCTGACTCGGAATCCCCCTCCCCCAGTTCTTATCTATTTATCTTCCTTAAGAGAGAGAATTTTTACAAGAGAACCAGTCCCTCAGCCTGAGTTGAGCGGTGCAACAGTGACATCCGATGGCTGCCTACATTAGGCTCCAACGAGCTTCCCTGGCTTGGCACTGGCCTCCTCCACCTTGGTAAAGAAAACCGATGACTAACTATTAACTGCCCTCAGTGCATTATATCCATTCACCTCCACATTAAACTACCCAGGCAGTTTTCTCCATGTTTCCAAAGCACCAGGAATTGTTTTCAGATGCAGCCTTAGAATTAGACTTATTGAACTCTCCTTGCACTGCTTGTTGACAAGCAGACTCGGGAACAGACAGGTGTGCAGCTGTTCTTATCATTCCTCATTTATGGCTGCAAGGGAGGCGCATGTGAGGCATTTTTTGGGATGAACTGGAGCCTAATAGAAACACATAACACGGTGGGCAGGGTGTGGTGTGCATATACAGCAGTGTTCTGGATACAAAGGAAAGGTTACGAGAAGTGTTAAATACAGAATTGTTATTTAGGTCAAAGGGTTCCAAAATCTACATTCCTCAGAGACCATTCAACTCCAAGGCTAAGTGAGCAAATTAAACCTGAGCTTTTCATTGCCTCAGGTCTGAACTCTAAATTTGTCTTAATACTTGAAGTGAGGAACAGCTTCTATAGTTTGATGGCAATGGATTTAATTATGCAAGTTTTATTATGTTTATCTAAAGCTGTTTTGTAATATGGTGTGACAAGGACTAAACAAGTCTTATGTTCCTTTCCCTTGCCCTAAGATGAACCTATTCTGATGCTCCCCAGGGTGGCTGGGGACCTCCACTGGCCTCACCATGTAAAAATATGCTCTCATACTTTCTCTCTGCAGATATAAATTTTTCAATCCTAACTGAACAGTTTGGTAACTTAAGTACCAAAACCTTCCTCAACACAAGATAAACCTGACACAACAGCCAAAGAGGAGCAGCCCAAATAAACTACACATTATCAGAGGGAATGCACAATACAAAACTGTAAGACAAAATAACCAGTGACTATCCTGATCCAGTGTTCTCTATTTGCAGATAACCAATGCAATTTTAATTCAAAATCTTCATGCCCACATAAAGCACTTCAGAAACTGAGCAAGTTTTGCAACCAAAATACCACAAGTCACAGGTACCTTGTCTCACAGGTGGAGTCAAGGTGCAGCTCCATTCTTTGTTGTTCAAACTGTTTGCACATGAAGTACTAAAACTTGTGGCACCTTCTACTCCATCCATTTCCTTCATGAAAAATGTTAGTTGGATAAAGCTTTGCTATTAACTAATGCAGTAAGTAGCTGATTTTTTTTAAGCCTGAAACATCTACAACTGTGTTTTCTTTAAAACTCGTGCCTATTGTGTTTGTAGGGAAAAGTCATCATCATAAGGGACTGCCACTCTTCCCACAGACTGTGTAAAAGGACTGCAAGCCATGTGTAACTATCCATTTTTAGTCTAAAGGCTTTCCCTTGTGTGCAGAATGCTTTCCAATTTAAACAGACATAGTCCTTTTAAACTAAAAAAAAACCAAAAACCAAACCTGAAGCAAAGAAATTTTGCCATTTCCCTTTTTTCTTCCTATTCCCCCCTTTGTGTTATTTGTCTACGCTATTCTGTTTTTTCCACTAATGAATCTTACTTTGCCCAAGTCTAATTGTCATTTTGTTGAAACTATTCAAAGTGCCTCAAGCTGCTAAACAGCTGGCAAAATACACAAACATTTAAGACTTTAGTCTGAATATTAAATCATGGTTTCCATGAGAGAACAATGTGGTCCTTTCTGATTTAATACCTTCTTTTGAACTGTATGTCATTTTTGCTTTCAAATTAATCTGAGCATGGAAAACGGGTTGAATATATTTTTATTAGAAAACACTCCAAATATTTAGACAGTCATTTTAATCATGTTGTGGCAAAATTATTATGCTTGTCAGTCTGAAAACATACAATTTCCATATTTCCCTTACATTAACTCTCTTTAACAAAGGATTATTAAAATCTTAAATGCTATTTACTCTTCTTTTCCCCTCCCTCTCTGGCATGCATACTTAAAAGAAGCCCTAATAAAATATTTGGGCTGCATTAAGAAACATCTGAATTGCAGTTACAATTCTAGTGTAGTCACAAACTTGTCATTAAAATGCATAGCACAGTGCTAGTGCAGCTGTATACAGCTTTTATTATTCAGACTGCTAAATAGATGAAACATATTTTAATTCAGTGTAAACTGTGCAACTAGAAACATGAGAGTTTGAGGCTTTTTTATTTCCTCAGGAGAAGCCCAGATCCTTGAGCTCAATAACTGCTCTTGGCCAAGGGCCAATCTAGATTTATTGCAAGAGTCCCTGTACTGCCTCTCCAGACACACATTTTGTAATACATGAAGAAGCTGGTGGGAAAGGCAAGCTTTCAGCCTCCACCACCTCTTTTTATTAACATGTACCTGTTAATACTTTCAGGCTCTAACTCCATATTCCCCAGGTAGGATACAGGCAGCCGCCCTCAGACTGGGAATCAGCGCTGATACCCCAGGAGTCAGCTTACACAGGAGTGCACCAGAGCCCCAGGCCTCACTGCTGAGTGAGAGAACAAAAATGCTCTCAACTCTGCAGATTTAGACACGTGCCACACCTTTTATTAGTGCCCGGAGGAGTTCATGCCAGCTTAAACACTCCTGCAAAGCCCGAGTCAATCTCTACCCTGACCAAATTCTAGCTGACCAGTGCATGAACAAGCTTGGATACAAACCTCATGTTTGAAGAATTAATCTGTATTACTAGCTGCTAAACATCAATTATTTATAATCACAGCCTGTGTAATCATCCCTAATTTTTATTTTCCATTTAATATATCAGGATAACAATAAAGCAAAAGAAAAGCCCCAAAGCTTACATGCAAATCTTTGGGAGTAAGTTGCTGAAATAACAAGGAAGAATCACAGAGGTATAGTAGAAGACCACACAGAAGAGACAGCAGCAGACAAGAGTTTGGCACATACATCCCTCTTTAAGTCAGTTGTGCAGCACAAATGCAGCAGAAGAAAACAGTGCAGGCTCTAAAGGACAGTGAGTAGAGCTTATGAGCCAGATGAGCCATCAGTGTGAGAATTAAAGGATATAACCCTAAAAGGAAGCAAATCCTTTGCCAGATTTCAGCCCTCTGTAAGCTGAGCAACAAGGAATTTTCTGGCCCATTGTGTGCCCTTCTATTGAGGTGGCAGCAGAGTCTCATTATCTCCATGGGCTGTAAAAGTGCCTCTAATTAGCCAGTCACCAATGCTCTACCAGAGGGTATTTTGGAGTAGATATATTCTAATTGTCTCTGTTGGGTGTCTACAGCGATTCCATAGAAAACAACCTTCACACAGGGTATGCTCAGCTTGGAGGCATTCCTGTCTGCTCTTTCACTCATTCACAGCATTTTAAGCCTGGATGCCACATAAAGCTGAGATGGACGTGCTACGATTAAAGACAGAATAAAAATGAAATGAACCAATAGACCGAGGTTAAAAATTGGAAGTAGCAACACTTAATTAGTTCCATAGCTGAAAAGAGAGAAGCCACAGTGCTTCTGCTCAAGAGGCTAGTGCTGCTGTTAGATTATGCTATTAGAACGTTCCAGGAATGGATTTCTACATTTCTATTATTTAAAAATAACATGTCTTTTATTATTGATTTCCAATAGCTAAAGCTTCTGTATTTCTCAGTCCTCCTATAGCAATCAGTTGCTCCTCACTCTGACATCTACAAGGACAGTCAATACCTGCTTCTCCCATACCACAAAAGAGGACTCTGTAATGCAAAGTAAAAGAGAATATTCATTAGCGATGACAGAAAGTTACTTGACTCACAGTCTTCATCCTCTTTTCCTCCGCTCTCTAAAGCAGCCATAAACATTCAATTGAGTTTTATCTCTTCCTTGTCATATTGGTGATACAGATGCCCACTTAAACACAACAGGCTTTCATGCTTTCACCTAGATCCAAAGGGCCAAGCTTTCCTGTATCCCACACCTATAGGGCTAAGGGAATAAATGTCTTCATATATATTTATGGAGAAAGACAAAAATTGGTTACTTACAAAAGCCCTTATGCCATCCTCTTTTCAGAATTTGTAAATTTCCAAGGTTCTTAGTGATATATTCTTGGGTAACATCTTTGGAAGTGCAAATTATTTCATATGATTCACATATTTGGAGTAATTAAAAAAAAAAAGTTAAGCTAAACAAAAAGTCATACATATATAACACAACATGTAAGTGACTCAGATTCCAGACATTTAACTTAAAATATGTTATCATCTGCCTGCTGACAGGATTACTAGTGCATCTGAGAAGAGTTATCAGTCTTTGTCTTTTTTGTTGTTTTTAAAGCAGACAGTGCTTCTCCGAGCACTGGCACTGGACCTCACTGGCCACCAGGCAAACTCCAGTCAAGACCAGTCTGGGATACAGCAGTTTGGTTCCATGACGGGTTCATTTGCAACACCATCACTCTGAGCCAACTGGCCACCAGGCAGGTATCAGACACTTGTAGCACTAGGAAGTTTTCACTCTGGTGGAAGAAATTTTACTTTTCTAAGTCTGCTTCATCATTCCTCTGTCCTATAATTATCATTCAAATTTTTAAACAGGAGCAAAAGGTCACTGAATAGTGCTGTCACACTAGAGGCTCAGCATGCACCAGTAACTTCAGTATGTTTATATTAATCTTGGCTACATATATGTGTCACATCCAAGAGTATTCCTATTTACAGCAGAATATTCCCAAAAGCTTCTCATTATCCATGCAATTCACTTTTTTGTTGTTGTTGTTTTTGGATGTTTGCAAGAATATTTAATCCACTTTCTTTTAGTTTGAAGGTTACTGGGTTTGCCATTCACTCACATTTCACAGGCTCATGCATGACTTACACTTTGATCACAAATGCAAATCAGCAGCATATTTTCATGAATTTATTGCTTTTAATCAAAAATTAGACTTTCATGTCTGGGGGTTTATCTAGATACTTCATCACTTCAGTAAGGACACATCTTAATGAAAAATCACAGGATGCTGACAACCCTGCTTGGAAAGTTACTGTTTTGTATGAACACAATGTTCCTCCATCCCTGCCACTGATGTTGGAGACAAGCACACCACAGAACACACCAATGTTCATGCATCAACAACCGAAGTTTATTGTTGGGCACCACCTTTTATAGGGGCTTCAAATTTCCCGTGCTTACACATGATTGGTTGGGTTCTTAGCTCCGCCCAGCCCACTGGCCAATGACATGCATGCATTCATGATTAAACGGGATTGACCAGGGTCCTCCATTTGAATTTGAATCCAACCTACCATTATCATACCTGAGGACTTGTTTACTACTATTCTCTAATGAGTTGGTGTCTGTCACACATCCCTTCTCTAAATCAGATGTCTATATATGTCTAACAATAAGAATATTTTTCAAAAATAGCACCCAAAGCAATGTCTAAGTTCCCTTCAGCTCTGAGAAACATGTTTTGGTTGACTGAACAAATTATTTAATATAAAGCATACCATAACTGACTTTTCTCTGCCTTTCACTCCTTTTAATCTTGCTGATACGTTATTTACGTTCTGTTCAATAAATAAAATCAAGATTTAGAAGTCGAGCTGCCTGAGGGCACTCCTTGCTAACAAAGATTTTCAACTGTACAGCTTGTTTTCAACTTTTAATAACATCCAGAGAGACATTTTGTTCTATAAGCTGCCCATGTGATGTGTGTGTATAATCATTGAAATACCCCAAAATTAATAATGTTTTCTCTTCTACGTACCTGCCATCTAGTTTTGATTGTTCTCTGTGATCTCTATGAACAATCCAACAGCACCTCACCAGCTTGCTGGGTGAGGACCAAGAGAGCAGAAATTCATGGTATGAACACAGAGAAACCCTCAAGGAGAGTAAGGGTGATGAAGTAGTGTTTGAGAATTACAGAGCTGATGCATCTCACCAGTGGAGACAGGGATCAGCCTCTGGGAAGCATGCTGGGTTGGTTTGGGGGCCTATATTGTGTATGGCCCCAAGCTGGGACAGATTTGTTGCCAGACCAACAATCGTCACTGTTGATTAGAGCCATTTTTCCTCAACCAGTGAAGTGAAAATGACAAGAAAATAAACAGTTGTCTGAGAACATAAGCCACCAGCGAGCAGTCTTTTGCAACAGAACGAAAAAAAAAAGAGCTGCCATTAAGCTTCCTTAACACAGCTGGAGCTGGAACTGGCTCTGCTTCTGAATTGCTGCAGAAAGCAATGGAAAAGCTCAGTGGAGAAAGAAGTAGCTGTAGTAGCCAAATTGCAAACGGCTTGGAAAGAGGCCTTTTCAGCTGACGCATTCTTCAGCACCCTCTGAACATTGATATGATAAATCATGCACTTCCTTCCCAAATTGGGGGTTAAGTGTGCAAGAAAGACCTTGTGCAGAAAGTTGTCCATCAGGATTTCTACCCACTTTCCCTCTTTTGCCTGGATTCTGCTGCTTCTCTTAGAGTGCTGCAGTTCCCCAGCCTGAGATCTGTGTCACTGATGCCCTGGGCCATCCAAAACTTGTGCTGCTCCTGTCTGTAGTATATGTATGCCACAGGTCACCATCCTCTTCCACTCCTCATGTGTGAGAGGGACCAATCTGATTTTTATTGATGCCTCAACGTATGTTATACATGAGGTGAAGAATTACCCTAGGGGTTGTACACACGCTGTCCCTGTCCCAGGGGAGGCTTTGCCTGACAGCCGATCAGAGGAGAGAAAGTTTCCACCACTGGGCTTCCAGCAACCACCCACCTGCTGGGGGGGCAGCTGCCTGGATGCCCAGGAAATCAGGCTATGGGAGCTGCTTTAGAACATGAAAGCAGTTAACTGCAACACAACAGGGGGCCATTTCCTTTGGGATTATTGGGAGGAGTGGGGGTCACCCTGAATGTCAGCTTGGCCCTACTCCCCACCTTGCCTTTCTTTCTCTGCTGTCCTGCTCCTTGCCCGTCTGTCCTCCCTGTCCGCACATGTCCTTCCCCTGAGGTGGCTTGTCACTGTGACGGCCTAGTACTCTGCTGTTTCTCTGGAGGGCTGCACACTGCCCTCAGCTCCAGCCTGCAGCACCAGCCCACAGCCGCTGTGAGCCGGTGCTGGAGATGCGCTGCCGCTGCTGCTGGGAGGTCACACCCGGCTGCTCACAGGAGCAGGGGCTCACCACGTCCTGACTCTGGGGCCTGCAGCTGCTCCAGGAGTGTGCCCATGGCTGTGACAGCCTGTTTGTTCTCTGCTAATGGAAGGGATACGGGGCCTGCATCTCCAGGAGTGCGCCCTCGGCCACAACAGCCTGTTCTCTGCCCATGGAAGGGACATGGGGCCTGCAGCTGCTCCAGGAGTGTGCCCATGGCCACAGCAGCCTGTTCTCTGCCAATGGAAGGGACACGGGGCCTGCTGCTGTTTGGAAATCCCACCAGCCCACTGCAAGAGCCAGGCAGATTCACCTCAGCTTATGGCACACATGCTCCACCTGCCGAGCTGATGCCAACAGAGCGCTGTGGTTCTTGCAGTAACGATCTGTCCCTGTCTTCTGTTTCTCTCCCGGGCTCTCTTTTTCCCCTCTCTGCTTTCTCTTCTATCCCCCTTTGGTAGGAATGCTTACCCTTCTTTATCTATAAATAGTTCTCAGGTAGAATATTGTGCGTTAGCACTTTATTTTCATCCGAGAAATCTATCAAAAGGCATCCTCCCTGACTCCACTTTTTGCAGTGGGATGAGAAAATGCCACTGATGTATTTGAAGCTCAGGAAGCACATCTGAGAGAGGGGCACAGTTACAGAAAGTATTTTAGTATTGTCCTTCTTGGTTCCTTCTGGACAGATTATCACAAGACTGATATTGTTTGTTTTCTGAGGCCAAAACAACTCCTGACAATTAAATACACACAATGTCCTCTGTCCTAAGCGGAACAGGATCTTAGAGCAGCATCAGGACACCAAGAACAAGATCATGCAAACCATCTGTTCCTCTCCCTTTCTGGAAAAAGGGTTCCTTCCTATCATTTGGCTGTCTCATTCTTCCTTCCTCTTCTTTCTCTTCCCCATTAATGCAGTTACAAGAAGAAACTTGTAACCATGATAATGCTGCACCTCAGGAAAATGAGAAATGGCACAGGATTACTTTTATTATACCTTGAAGTGTCCAAGGCATAGGGACTGCAATGCTGATAAATAGCACTTCTAGCAATTCTACTAGAGCTCATACGACATATTCTACTTAGCTCATTATGACATAATTGCACTCTTCCAGGTGCACTACTTAGCCTGCAGCCATTCCAGAGAATTGATAAAAATTAAAATATAGAAATAATTTAAAAGTTCACTAGCTCATATAAAGGTTCTTACTTTTTAAAAAATAGCACTAAACTCTACTTTCATTTGGGTATTTCTCAGAAAAAGAATCACCAGCTGGCCAAGATCCCATTTACCTTCACAAATGTACAGAAAGAAACAAATTGAAATTACTACCAAATAGTTTCTGAAAAAATACATTTTCAGAGACATCCAACCTACTGTTAATTCCTGAGGATTTACTAAGAAGCTCCAACAAGTATCTGAAATTCCACATTCTTGATCATGTTTCTCAAAATGCACAGCCTGCAATCAAAACCTTGAAATCAAAAGCCAATTAATTCTGAGCTTTCCTTTTTAGGCATCATCACATTTTTCCTTATAAGGAGAAATTCCTTAAAGAGTTTAAAACTTGAATATTGCATTTAATCCCATAATGTTTAATAACTGACTTAAATGTTTCTTAACTGTGAAGAGCAAGGAAGCTTCTTAAGAAAAAAGAACAAAACAAACAAGTGACAAATAAAAGTGATCAGCCACATGACTGCCTGGAAATGTATTAATTCATCTTCTCTATTCTTGAAACCAGATGACAATCACCTGCTGTTAGGCTAGCTAGGAACTGTGAGATTTTAAAAAGCATAATTCATTAATTCTTCTTAGTAATTAGCTTCACAGAACTCTTCCAATCTTCCTCTGTGCCCCACAATTTAATAGTGCCCTGTTTCTGGGGCAATCTGAACAGTCTGGTTCAGTTTTTTTCTGTGGATTTTAGTAGAAACTAATTGAGCTTGATAAAGGTCAGAAGGGGTGACCACTCCCAGTTGTGAGAAGGACCAGCCCCCACATTTATCTGGGTCTGGTTTTGGGTTGTGCTTTTACTTCTTGAGGATCCTTCCTCCTTTGGCTCCTGTCAGCAGATCCCACCAGCACCCAAAGACAAGGCTTTCCCTGCCACCTCCTCAGCCAGGCTCACAACAGGCTCCCAGGCTACTTTAAATACCAGCAAACACATTTTTTTTCCTGGCTTCAAGAATGTCTTTTCATATGAAGTAAAACTGAGAGATCTATTTCTACTAAATCTGTAACTGTTTACACTCCAGGGCTGGCCTTTGCCAGTGCTCCCTTGCACTGGCAACTCTCTCCATAGGTTTTTGCTGAGCTTTCCTGGGCCACACAGCACTTGTCTCCCGTCCCACAACTGGTCACAAAGCACTTGTCTCCCCTGTCCCACAATTGCTTCCTTGCAATCCATTTATTTTATCCTGTGTACATGAAATAAGGTGTCATTTAACTAGATCGCATTGGCCATCAACATGATTTCTTATTATTCATCCAGCAGGATGAAATTGTCATACCCCACGCTGGTATCTAAATATTTCCTTCAGATAATGACTGAATAGTCCTTGAAATTTTACCCATTATGCTTCCGACCCCCATTTGCCACCTGCAGTCATCATCTTTGTCCATCTGCACTCATCATGGCTGTTCATCTTTGTCAAATTTACAAGCAAACAGTCTTGGAAGGAACAATGCACCAAGCACAATTGCAGAGATGAGAAACCAAATGGGGGGGAGGGGTTGGGGGTGTCTCCAACAAAAGCCAGGTGTAGAAGTTATTAATTAACTGCAGAGATATGGCACAAATTACTCAAAGTACAATTTAAGTAATTGGCACAACTCATTTTCTTGATGCAGCTGAGAATTATGTGCTGCTGCCTTTTCACTAAAGCACTACAGAACATAAAATTATTTAGGAAAGCATGTTCATTAAATTCTACCACATCGTGAGAAGCAAGCCTTAACCAAAGTATTTAGAATAAAATATTCATATTTCAGATGATACAGGCAGTAAATTTTGACAGCATCCAATCTCAGGGACTGCAGTATCATACTCAAGGCCCCAGAGTAGTTGTGTTAATTGTTTCTTTTTTAAAGCAGCGCTTAAAAAGAAAAGCTTTCATTTGATCAGATGAAACTTAATGAAGGTGATTTAGCCTATAAAGTTAATTATCACTTTGGTGTCACTTTCACAGGATTTGGAGACTTTCCATTTTGAGGCAGGAATGCAAACTTCACAGAAAAGGGCACATCCGTGTTTCTCCACTATCGGTTCTTCAGATAAAGAAGAAGATGCAGTGTCTGATTCACAGGCACACTGCTTTTCCCAATTGCTTTATGATAAATACAATCTTCCTCTTCTTGGACTTATTTGTAGATAAGCCTCTATTCCACACACCTATCTGTGTGCTCTCCAGGCTCCTCAGAGTGTATTTCTGTGCTTTCCAGAGCATCTTAAAGGAAGGAAGGTCTATTAAACCCTCATCTGCTGGGCCAGGCTTTCCCCTGCACTCTCAGAGCCTGATCCAATGCCCACATTAAATCAACACCAGTGTTTCCCGTAAATGCAATATGCATTCAGTCACATCCCTGGTTATTCAGCTCTGTCCCCTATTATTCAGCCTGCGGAGGATACAAGCATTATGAAGGCCTCACATACAACTGCAATAAGGACAAAATATTTTCCCCATTTTAAATTATCTTCCTGAAGTAAATGCAGCCTGGGGCTGTCAGAGCCAAAAGGACTGTCCAGAGATTTCCATGCTATTTCACTTTTTCTCCAGCAACCAAAATCACCAGAGAGATCATGAGTGCAGAAAGCACTATTAGAGTAGCTATGTACTTTAAAACTGTTTTCTGCATCATGTCCAAAAGTAATTTCTTTTCATTACATTCATATTGGTAATAATAAAGAGAAGATAAGGTCTGGTGCCAAGGTAGATTATCTTGTTTCTGTAGGAGAGAAATTTGGCTTTGTGAATTCAGGTATTTGGTATCATACACATACGTGTTCACAATATTGTCCTCCTCCAGGCAAACAGGCCAGCATGAGGGGGCAGCAAACCCAGTATTGTGATTAATTAATTAGCAATGACTACACTGTAGTCACTGCATTCAGAACATACAAGGCAATCCCTGCAGTGTTAGAACCTACAATACCACATTTAGATAGGAAACTCATTTCCATGTCTGAGTTTTCTCATGTTTCCTCTTCTTCTTCTTCTTGTGACATGTTTTCCACTGCTTTCTTTACTACCCAGTAAAATTAACCTGAACAGAAACACAGAGACACTTTTATCTACCAGATTCAGTTCAAAGTTGTCAGATCTCAACTTTGAATTCTTTGCTTTTGCTCATTCACATTCTATCAATTGCCAGCAACTAAAAGTGGGGGTTTGTGTATCAGGTGGCTTTTACTTGTGAAATGTATAACATTTTGATAAATAATATAATTTTAAGTATTTTAAAGCCCGCTTTATACTGTTAATGAGGTCATACAATAAAGAAATGGCAATTACAATGAATTTCTTTAAAGCTACTTTGCTTAGAAAATAAAATGCCTTCACAAATTTGCCAGTTAAAAATCAAAATTGTCATATACTACATGTAAGCCTTTAGTACAAATAGAATTTCTGACAGATTTATGTTCAAGATAAAAAATGTTACCTGTCAAAAAAAGCCATAAAAAATTAAATACCTGCTTAATGTGCGGCTTCAAGTATTGTGAATGTAGCATTCATTATCATAAACACAGTAGTATGATCTAATTATGCATTCTGTACTAAGTTTGTCAGATAACACAACTTGAAAATGGCACAACTAAATCAAATATGTTCTACTTACCTATTGAGTGTTAGTGAAATAGCACATAAAAAGGCTTCTTTGCAGTCAATCTTAAGATGCTGCAACTTTGTGACAGGTTTTATTTTATTTTAGGATTTTATCATCAGTTTGCCAACTAATTTTAGAGCTTTTTTCAACATGAGAGTATCTTCATACCCAAAGATGAATAGATGAATTGTTGTATGAATCATCAATCTTATTAATGTTTATCTTCATCTCACACACACTGACCAAGTGTGCCCGTCTTTTTCCACTGTGCTGTGATTTACAATTTAGGTAAAGGCAAGGTAAATCTTTGCAAACCATTTAACTGAAATAAAGCAAGGACAAGAACCCGAAGGCCAGTTTACTTGGGTTTGTCCTGGTTTGGGCTGGAATAGAGTTAATTTCTTTCTTAATAGCTGGCACAGCGCTGTGTTACCCTAACAGTAGGCAGGCTGGGGGTACACAAAGAGCTGGGAGGAGTCACAGCCTGCACAGCTGACCCCAATTGACCCCAGGGATATTCCAGACCACCTGGTATCATGGTCAGTAAACAAACTAGGGAGAAAGGGGCCAGGGGGACACTGCTCAGAAATGGGCTGGGCATCACTCAGCAGGACGGGAGCAATTGCATTATGCATCACTTGCTTTCTATATTCTGTTAATTTTTATTAAAAATATTATTATTCTACCTTCCACTTCAGTCCCATTAAGCTGTCTTTATCTCAGGCTACACATTTTACAGTTTTTTACCCAGTTCTCTCCCTTATCCCATTGGTGTGGGTGGGGAGCAAGCAAACAACTCTGTGGTGTTGAGCTTCCTGCCAGTTAAAACCACCACAGGTTCCAACACGAGCATGATTGACTTCAGGGGCAAAAAGAAAGTGGTTTGTACCACACCTCTTAGACTACATAAATATAGCCTGTCCTCTTAAACTAAAATCAGAGGTAAGAAACTGTAAGAAATATAAATGTTTTCTCATTAATTAGAGAGGCAGAACCAGGGCAAAATAAAGTTAACTGATCTTTCAACATTAGGTGAGTTTTACTTCAGTCAGTCTAGTCCCCAATATGGATCATTGGGATGTCCATAGGTCTGACTTTTGCTTTCCACTCACACTCCTATGCCCTTGACTGTTTCTCTCAGTAGCAGTGGAAAAACACAACTTTTGCTGTCTCACCCTATGGGATTTGGAGTTGTGTTTGTTAAGAGTTATTCATGGTTATATTTACCAGAAAGACGTGTGGCAGGGCACAGCTGCAGGCTCTGAATGCTTATAGGTCAGTTGGCGGGTGAGAGACAGTTGTGGGGAGAGAGGTGTGGACAGCATGTGAGCAGGAGGCTGATTGGGTGGTGAGTGTGTTGAGAGTATGTGAGCAGGAGGCTGATTGGGTGGTGAGTGTGTGGAGAGTATGTGAGCAGGAGGCTGATTGGGTGGTGAGATGTGTAGACAGTATGTGAGCAGGAGGCTGATTGGGTGGTGAGACATGGACAGCATGTGAGCAGGAGGCTGATTGGGTGGTGAGATGTGTGGAAACCATGTGAGCAGGAGGCTGATTGGTTGATGAGACATGGACAGCATGTGAGCAGGAGGCTGATTGGGTGTTGTAGATTGGGTTGTTGCCTGGACAACAGCATTGCAGGTGAGCACCAATGGGTGCTCTTCTTCTCTTAGGTTGTGGTTATGTCCTGTGGAAACTAAAGGTATATAAGAAAGGTGTTTTGTACAATACAGAGATTTCCTTCATGTGCACAAGGGTGTCTTCGTTGGGTGTAGCCCATTGCTACATCACCCTTCAGCTGGAGTTATTTCCTGTGGAGTGATCCCTCTCCTGCCTCTCTCTGGTACAGATTTGCCCTCACAGCCTTGTGACACAATCCTTGTTCACCAGGTGCACTTTTAACTGTTCTTCAGAAATGAGGAGCTACACCTGCTGTCTGGGGTGGTCTGAATTTTCAGCTCCTTCCATTGCTCCCTCTCTGCAAAGTCAGGTTTTGATCATTCCTTTGTTCTCTGGCTCCCAGCTTCTTTCATGTCAGTCTGAACATATTCTCACAGTGCCTCTTTATACATGTTATGATGTCTGACTGGAGCATCTCAATAGGATTGGAAAAACTGTGTTAACACAAGGAAATACCCTAATTATGATCATCATCATTTCCATTCCTGCTACTTGCAAAACTGATCCTGGGGTGACAGTCCCATTCTATTTGACACATATACACAAAACATTCAGCCAAAAGACCATCTCTGTAAAAGAGGCTGTAAAAATGGGTTCTGAAAAATCACTGTTAGGTTCTTCTTGATTTAAAGGAAGATGTCTCATTTATTGAGACATCTGTATTCAGGTTTTTTCCTGAACTTTTTAAACTTCTAAAAGCAGATTTATACCCATTTCATGAAAAACAGGGCAGAGTGATCCTCCTACGTGCATAAAACCCTGTAACATAAGCCTGTAAAGGTACATAGAAGGAAATGGAGTGCACACAAACATTTAAAAGTTATTCACATAAAAGCTAATATTTACCTCCCAATTCTATTATGGCCATAATAAAACAAACCCAGGTATAGATATCTATGAGATACAGGCCACAAGCATCTGTGAATACCTACTGCCCACAAAGCACAGTAATACATCTCTTCCAGTCAAAGGAAATGCTGGGCTTAAACATCAGAAAACAAGCACCCAAATTTCATCTTAGTAATACAGAGCAATGGAATAAATTATTTTTATCTCAACATTCACCCTGCCATGATATTGTTCAAAAAGAGTGAAGAATTAAAAAAAAAAAACAACCCTTCAAAAGTATTGAAAACTCAGAAATTCTCTTCATAATGTTGCAGCAAAATTATGAATTAAAATCATTCCATTATTATGCCACACAATTGGGGCCTACTGGGGAAATATTGGCACACTACATATTAGAGTACTAATAATACAGTTCTTGATTTCTAATACTTAAAAATTCCCCCATGGTGATTATGGTAAGAATAATAATAATAATGTGCAATAACTGTAATTAATCTAATTAGTTCATTAAAATGATGATGGCTATTAACACTATAGGTCATAAATTAAGACAAGACCTTCTCTGAACATTAATAGAAATGAAATATGTTTTCCTCTGCACAATGGACAAGGCACCAGCTGCTTCTTTGGTGAAAAAATTGCTGGATGATTATCTAAAGATGCAAATGGAGTTTCTTTCACTACCCACTGCGAAGGTTGAATATCAATGACAGAAAAACAACTTTTCTTCAGATGGAAAGGAAATGGTCACAGCTCACTGCAGAGGAGGGAGAGCTTTTCATTTCCCAGTTCAAGACCTATGACCTAGCAGCACTTCCCCTGCCCTACTGTTCCTCCTGTGTCCCCTTCCTCATAAGAAGGAATTTCACATTCCATGTGAAATGCTTTATTTATTACTAAACTTTTACTAGTACATTTATTTATTCTCTATAATATATTTATGCTGTTTCATTCATGAACTTTTGGGTATTAGTTTTTGTGCATTAACTCTACCTATATGAAAAATCATATACGATAATAAATACATATCTTGGTACGTGGAGGTGAAAACGTTATGCAAAGTTGCAGAAACATGTGATAAATCAATTATTTATGTCCTTTTTATTGCCTCACTGGCCAGATAATTCTGTATTCCCTGTGGCTTTAACATTCCAATCCAGTGAACAGATTACAACATCCATCATTTGCTTGAAATCCACATGCCAAATAAATATTTCTTCCATCTGCCTCTAATGTGAAATGTCACCTCTTTTCTACAAGCACTGGTATGATGCAGTCTTGAAAGAGCTCCAGGTTTCCCTGCTCTAAAAGCTTTAGAGTCTAACCCAGGCCAAGGAAAACGGTGCCATCAAGACAGGACATTCCAGTGCCCTGCTCACGTCTGCTTCAAGACTTTTGAAGAACCCAAATCATCTTCCTTGAAAACAGGGAATTCACATGCAGAATATTTTGTCAGAAATACACAGAGCTGCAATCTATCCTCTCCTGGGTCTCCGAGGAAAACGTACCAGTGAAAAATGCCACTGTGTGAAGCTCTCCGTGGAGGTCAGCCTTGTGTACCCAAATATTGCCTCCCTCTTCACTCCCCAGAACAACTGGAAAATGACATCTTACAGGGAACAGTAAGACAGAGAGAAGAGAAAAGTGGAACCTGTAGAGAGATTTTGCCAAATGACAGAATTTGTGGAAATCAGAGACAGAAGAAAGGTCACAAAAAATAAAGTCCTCTATGGCTTCTGGGTTAGCAGACCTGTGGCTGACCTCAAGCCAAGTGACCATTTAGCCTATTTTCACAATTTATTTAACTCTGTCACAGAGGATTTGATTCTTTCATAAGTAAATATCCAGTTCAGAAAATATGTTTACTATATCCTGAGTTTTATCCTTCACATATTTCTACTGGTAAGCTTCAAAAATGAGGGCTCTATTCACAGAGAGACAAAGGCCATCTGCCCAGCTCCCTCCAAAGCAGCCCTTCTGTAACACGGCTACTCCTTCACCAGCCTCCCAAATATGTGCTTTGGGACGATAAAAATTTAAATTCACTTATTTTGTAATTTCCTACCCCAACATTGTTATCAGTTGATACAGACATGAGTGAACCAGAAACATGACAAAACTCTAGTATCTCCCTATCCAAAAAAATAACATGATAAAAAGAAATCATCTAAAAACTTGTAAGGAATTACAACAAAATTGCACTTCAGCTGTGAAATGGTATCTGATTTTGCTTTCAAATATAAACCCAAAGAAGTCACAAAACAGGTAACTCTCAAAGTATGATAATTAGTAAGAATTCATGGAAGCTGTCTAGGCATGGTTTTATTTTTGTTTAATGTGCAAACTGCAGTGGCAGTCTTAAGTTAGGGGAAAAAAAGGTTATTTTCTGTGCATTTTTTAAGGAAATAATGAATAATTCAATTTTAAGGAAGGAAGCATAGGAACAATTGACTCAATCTTTCCTTTTCACTGTATTATTTATGCTGGCCTTTATTTCCATAAGGGATAAATCTCTCTTTAAAGAACTGATACTTCTAGAACAATTGTTTTTAATTACAAAATCTCAAAACATTTTCCTAGGACTGAGTCTCATTTAGTGAAATAAGCTTGATAAAAAAATTAGGAAAAGACAAAAAAACTAGCATTTGAATAGCAAGTTTGGCCAAAGAGTTACAGACTATTAGCATTTTTCTTTGTATGAGCTATTCTATTTACAGGAACAAAAATGCTGGTCTGTGGAAAACAGGGGGAGAAGTCCCAATCTCTGAAAAAACACAGAACTTTTAAGTATTCTGCTTTGTGCCATCATTTTCCTTGGCCTTACACTTCTCAGAGCCTAGGTGCTGTTAGAAAGGTAAACTGAGACAGAGACAAATGATTTCTTCTACAATTCATGATTGCTTTTCCCTCTGCTTTGTGCTGTTCTTAATATGTCAACTACAGTTCATGTTCCATATATAGTGTATTATAGTTCTTCCTTGTAAAGAAACACAATAGCTTGGAGGGATAAAAAAATCTGCCCCTCCCTCCAAATTATAAGCAAATTGTTATAGGTCTAAAGATCTTGTTTCCAAAATAATGGCTTTTGTATTCACTCTTTTATTTTCTTTCCTTTTTTTAAATTTTCTTTTTTGGTTTTATGGTTCATGTTTTCAACTTCTCTGGAACAATGAGAAGCAAAAGCAAATATAGCACTTCAAAAAATGAAAGCTGGCTCTTGCAAAATACTAGCAGCCTGGCAGATGGAGCTTTACAGATAATATCAAATATTGCAAGGAAATAAAAACTGAGAAAATAATTGTTAGAGAACACTGGAGAACAGAAACTGCCTTGGAGGAGAAAAATTTTGCCAACAAAACCCAGAAGTTGAAGAGGACCAGCCAGCCTCTTCCTCTTGTCTCACATCCTGCACTTGTAACTTAATGGTTATTCTGGGATTTGCATGCTGGTCAGCACTACTTTTTTTTTTTTTTTAAAAAAAAAAAAACCTCTGGTATTTTCCCTCTGCATAATCAAAAAAATATTAATATCCAGGCTAGACACTGGGTGAGGTCTAAAACTCTTACCAAAAATACCTGTGTTCACTTGGAGAACTTTTACCTCCCTGACACTGGATACACAGGTGTCTCATACTAGAAGAAATAAGCTCACTGAAAGTTTATGAATAAATAGACTTGACTTATGTCTTTGTTGGTGCAGTGCCCTTGCTGATCTTATGAAGACAATGGCATGTCAGAGAAACAAATAGCAAGAGCTGCTTGCAACACCTTCAACACAGTGATTTCCTCCTCAAGGCACACATATCTGAGAAACACTGCTGGCAGGTTTCCCTTTGTTCATCGTGTTCCTGCTGAGTCCAGATGTTTGCCTTTGCTCCACTCCAGTCAGAAAAATCACGAAAGGTTTCTTGATTTGCTCGTGGGCAGAGCTGTGTGAGCACAGCTGGTCCAGCCCAGTGACAGAGTGGCTCCAGAGGGGAAGGAGAAATAACTGCAACTCCATTTCAATGACTGCCAGTCACAACTCTGCTGCACCTTTGAGTGAGGAGCTGAAACATTTTTGAGTCTGTCTGGATCATCTGCATCACTTCAGAGCATTCAATGCAGGCCTGTGCCATCACAGCTCCACTACACTCCTGCTGGGCAGCTGGACCATCCTTTTTCTATTCCATATAAAATTATTGCCCTCAGCCAGGACTTTGACATGAACAGCAAACTGGAACCCCTATGCTGAGAATTTCAATAATCAGGATTTTTAAAATGAAGGTGCTCAGCACTTTCTAATAATCTTGGAAGGACACTCAGGTACTTCTGAGGCAGTTCAAGTCAATGATCAGATTTGAACACCTTATCCCTCATTTGGAAAATAACGTGGTGGGGAGCTGTCATATTCCACTGCTGGAGCTGCAGGGATCCTTGCCACACAATTTCAAGGCTAAAGCATGGCCAGTGCAGGCACCACCTGGGGCTCCTGCACCAGCCCAGTATTCCACTGCACTCCCTGACACCTCAGCCCATGCAGCCTGTTAAAGGAAAGTCTTAATTACTTTAATTTCAGGGGGAAGCAGGTCATAATTTCCTCGATTTTACTCTCTGTGCTATAGGTACAATTCTTCTTTGTTGGTTCCCATGGGGCTGAGCACATGCTCAGACAGAAAAGAACACCTCAGCTAAGTCTGATTCTTTTGCCTGGTGACACACATGATTAGATTAAGTTCTGATGTTTGGCTGTCAGAATTCATTCTATTAAAGAACACTGGATATAAATTGCATAGTTGTGTCACTCATGATAATTTTTAAAATGAAACATTTCTGCATATTAAACAGTAAAAAAAAAAAAAAAATCAGCTTTTTTTTTCTGACTTAAAACCAAAACATGAATTATCCCTCCTGCACTAGAAACAAATAAAACAGTTAAAAGGAAAAAGAACTTTGCTCCTGGGAAAAATTATTACTTTTTCTTAATCAAATTCATGAATTTTAATCAGTAAGTGCCTTAATGTGTGAAGGGAAAATGGCAATTTTCAGAGCTCTTCTCCCTGGAAGGATATTACATTGTATCTTTTCCATTCTGAATGTCCCAGACATATTTTACAAGTGCCTAAAGTTAGGATTGAATTCTGTATTTAAATTGCAACCCATCTCCAGTTTCAGGTCATTGAGATACAAAAGGTCGTGCTATTTGCCTTTCATTTTTCTCCTCTCAGAATACTAAAACTTGAGACTATAAAGAATGCTGTGTGAAATATAATTTCTTGCCAATTGCATGAAGAATATACAGTGATTAAGTAAGTAGTTTGACCTGAGTTGTTTAATCCTATTCACCTAGGATCACCTTCAAAAATTTGGCTTCTCAATGCAAGTATGAATATTTTAAAGAATACAGGAAAAGATTCAAGATGAGAAATGGCCACAAAAGATGAGAATCTGCTTCATCTTTGGGTCAAAAACATTGTCTCTGAATAAAAACAATGAAAAACTATGTAAGTGACTTTTCTTTTACATTCAGCAGAGAATGTATTATTTTCAAAGTGGGACCTGAGAACATAAAATATAAGAGAATGTGAGCTAGATGGGCTCCCTCCTCCCATCCCCAAACCCTTGCAAACAGGTTCTGAATAAAACTTTCAATCCTAATTCCACACAAGCCCTTTTTACTGTCCTAGTGAAGAAAGTAGACAAAGTCAGTAGACCTTGCATCTACTTTAAAGCTGCTTAACACCTCCAGATGGATGAGGTCACAGTGCAAATGACATTCAGAGGTAGCATTTCTACTGAAATTATTAGATTCACCAATTTATAGGAACTGAAATGGACCATTATCATCATCCAGTCTGACCTCCTGCATATTGACAACCATATCCTTTTACCAACTTCTTCCTCAAGTGAGCCTCTAATATCTATTCCAGCTACCCTCTATCTTTTGAAATATGCCCATTTTGATTTCAGCACATTAAGGAATGGATATTCTGTCTCATTTCTCAGTAAATTTTCAATTGAGCAAATCAGTCTCACTATTAAAATGTAATGCCTCAGTTCTAGGCAAACATCAAGTCCCCTCTTTTTCATGTACTATCAGTACACTGTCAGAACTTTGCACATCACTTTTGCCAAGCACATCTTTATGCCTCAAAACAAAAGCTGCCTTTTAGCATCCCATAGCAGGGACTCCTCAAACTCAAAATAGTCCATACAGTTACTGTGACAGAAGGACAAGGACAGTTCCTGCACAAGGAACTGCTCAGCAGCCAGGCTCAGGAGAGCAGCTCCGGGGGCCAGCTGCCACTGTGCCTCCTGTGCTCTTCACCTGCTTTTCCTTTGCTCATCTCAGGGCCAAGCACATCTCTGGGCTTCATTGTATGCAGCAATTTAGAGATACATCCCAAAAATATGGTCTTGTCTCAAAGTACCAGCACTGACTGCTCCCATCAGTCCCCCAGTGACCCACCCCAGATCTCTGCTGGGAGATATCCAATCCTCCAAACACCGAGCATGTGGAAGTGTGTCTTTCCTAACATTTCCACACGTGTACCTTCACAGCATCCACAGGCCAAAAAAGCAGCTCACAGTTCTGATACTTGTTCCCTTCCTCCCCCAGTTTGTCCCTTCAGGTGTGCTCCCAGGCCACAAGGCAGTGTCTGAGCTGGTTGAGCTCCCCCCTTTCCCTCTCTTACCTAGCTCAGAGGTCAGAGAGCAGCCCTGCAGGCAAGGGAGAGAGGGAAGGCCCCTGGCAAGAGGGAAAGGACAGCACAGGAACACCTGGCCATGCACAGGGACTCCAACACCTTCCCTGGGGCAGGATCCTGGAGCTGGGACTCACCCAGGTACCCAGGGGCAGGGCTGTGACCTGCCCTGTACCCTGCCCTACTCAGGGAGCCAAATCCATACCAGCCCACTGTGGGCAGTCACAAAATCACATCAGAACACATCAGTTCCAGTAAGAACCTCCTGATCACCCTTGGAGGAACACATCCAGACTGCACTCCCCAGCCAGTAAGGGCCTTCTATTTACACAGCTGTGGGTCTCCAAAGATAACTGATTTTTTTTTTTTTAATCTGCTTCTTTTGAAGTATTCAGCAGGTTGATAGAGCTTTCAGCTGCAACTCTCTTGCTTCCTCACTCTTAAGCCTAATAGCTCATCAAGATGCAGCTTGCCAAATCTGTTTCTTCTCCTCCTCCCCCATCATTTCCGTTGCCTTTTCAGCATCCAGAATTTTAAGGAGTTTCTGCTTATGAGGTGTAAAGGCAAGACACTCATGAGTCTGCTGATAATGCATCATGTTACTTACTGATTTTTTAATCCCAAATCAGAATCTTCTCCCTTTTAAACTGAAGTTGCATCTTTACCAGCTACTTGTTTTGTAAAATTTAAATTTGACTTTGTGCTGTGACTGTTAACATAATGACTCCAACTGCTGAAAACCACTTCATTCTCTTTTCATAAACATCACCTACAAATAATCTATTAAACTTCCCTGAATATTGTCCAGTCATCTTGTGCATTTGTGATCTTACTTTTATGGATAAGCTGCAATTTATTACCATTAAAATCTTGTTACAGAGGATTATTTTCAATTTCTTGAAATTTAGCTTCTGTGCTAGAAAACAGGGAAAAAAGATGGAAGGCAAGACCATGATGGACTTATTTTCCAGGATGCTTGTCTGCATTCATGCTAAGGGTATTAAATGGATTTACTTCCTCAAAGAGGAATAAGAAGGGAGTTAAAAGGAAGATCAGTTTGACACTGAATAACTGAGAACGGTTTTTAACAGTATTTAGAAAAAAAGGAAAAATATAAAGCCTAGCATATGCTAAAACTTCCTGCCACCCTTAGCTCTACTGTAGGTTATATAGGTATGCTAGATTTGCAAGTAATTTATTATTGAAAAAAAAAGGACTATTAATTTGTTTTCTGTTTAAGAGATAAAACACATAAATAAGTCTCCATTCTTTCACTTTGAAGTGTCAGGTGTCACTTTACAGTGCTAAGTTTATTACCCTTAAAAGCCTTTTTCTTCTTTTGCTTTGTGCTACTGCTCTTTTTATCATGTGTCACATTTATGGAAATTTTAACTAACATTTCAGAGTGCCCTGTTTATACCACAGATGGTGTATTTTAATTTATATATTTACTTTTATTTACTGTTTTATCTTTTCTGACTCAGAAATTTAATGAGCTCTCCCACACCTCATACCCAGGGGAAGTAAGAAGACTGAAGAGGGCACACTAAAAGTGATTTTATAGCTGTTAAATGTGAAATATGCTATTTATAGCAGGGAAATCGAAGCCTGTGGCCACTATAAAAATGCTCAAAGTGAGGACGAGATGCCTTTAGTTGTGAAGAAGAGCAACTTCTTCACAAGTCATCCTACTAAATTTAACAGGAATTTCTGAGGAACACCTGAATGTAAAAACTGAGTGACTACTACATAGTAACACATCATAAAACCAAAAAATGTTTCAGGTTGGAAGAGATGTTAAAACTCACCCCGTTCCACTCCCTGTCATGGGCAGAGACACCTTCCACCAGACCAGGCTGCTCCAAGCCCCAATGTCCAACCTGGCCTTGGACATTCCAGGGATCCAGGGGCAGCCACAGCTGTTACTGTGCCAGGGCCTCCCCACCCTCTGTGACCCCCTTTGCAGGGCTCACCACGTTAACTGGGTGTCACAGGTAGGACAGGTGTTATTCCACTCACACCTTTGCAGTCTTGCCACTGCAATAATGGTGTTTCTGCTTCTGATTACAGAAACGTTGATATCAAACGTGTTGTGGAGACAAGGTGCTGTGCCTCTGTTTACACATCAGCTGGGGAAGGATGTCTTCTGTGTTACTCAGTTAACTTCGCAGCTATTTCCATCTTCCCCCTATGGCTTCAAAGAAGTCAATAAGCTATTGATAAATCTTCTGTCGCCCTGGGCAATTATTGGGAGTTACAAAGCATTAACTGCATCAATTCTCGTATATGTGAAAAGCAAAAAATTGATTTCACAAATTTACTGGTACCTATTGATTTAGTGCCTCTTCCCCAGGCTATTCCCATTTAATGTTTTTGTGAGGTCATTGAAAAAAATATCAAGACTGTCAAATAAAGTCTGTTTCTTCAGAGCTTTATCTGTTATATGATTTTGCAAGTATTTTTAGCCTCAGCAATATGTTTTCAGGCTGAGCTTCAGGCTTGTAAGATTTTCATCATCTAGAAAGTAGGCATAAACAAACTGACCCAACCAACCATTAAGTGAAGGTGTTTTGAAGGTTCAGAGTCCTTTTAAAAAGTGAAAATTCCACCTACAAAAATCCTTACTGAGACTTCACAGGCTCAAGATGAGTTTACAGACAAATCAAAGTACTTGTGTATCTAACCATCCAATTTGCATCTGCATGCATCTGATTGGCAGCTGAATACCATGAACATCCATAAAAATTGTTAGTCCAAGCAGCCAGATTTGTTCCTGGGACTGAACTTCTTGCAGAGGATCACAGAGACAAATGCAGCAAAAGTAAACGGAATGTATCAAAAAATAGCAGCCTTTTGGGAAATTTGTCCTCATGCACCTGTAGCTCACAGCTCATCACCCACATTTGTGAAGACACAATAGGCAGAACAGCAAGGAAAAATTACTTTTCTATTATTTTTTTTAATATTAACTCACTTTTTGTTAAAAATAACATTGAATGGGAAGTCATTTGGTTCTGCATCCTCTTTAGTCTCATCCTCTTTCAGGCCTTACAGTCAGCAGGGTGGGTTTGGTCTCATTGTAGCACAGTGATACCCTGTGAACCCTTTATTTCTTTCCTATGGAGGCTCTTTCCCAGAATCTCCTGTCAGGACCAACCAACAACCTCAGGTTGCTGCAAGGAACAGCTAAAATGAGATTTAGAAATTTCTAACGAGATACCTCTTTTGCAAAGCTATGACTTATCCCCAGCTCTTCAAAAATTGACATTTTTTCAACCTTTTTTTTAAAGGAAATAATTTCTACAGGATGTATGGAAGTGCTGTGCTGAGCTGTGAAGGGACTGAGGCTGAGAAACAATAGGGTTCTTATCTACTTTGAAAGTTCAGTAGACTTTTGGAGAAATATTGCATCCAGGACTCAAAACCTCAAGTCAAAAATCTAATTGAAAATTTGCTTCTGTGGAAGTGAAGCCTATGTGCATCATGTGATACATACAAAAGAATAAGGTAAGACTGTGTCTGCAATCATAACCTAAGACCACCAAAGCTGATCCCTCCATATGCAAGTGCCAGCCTCATATAAATCAAAAGATGCTTTAAGGTCTCTGGATGCATCAAACTTGATTTGTTCCTCGAGCCCCAGGCCATCATACCTTTGCCTGCTGAGTAAGGCACCAGTCTCTGCTGGGAAGCCTCTCCTGTGTCTGAGCACACATCAGGTCCCACAGGCTCCAAAAACCCACTTGGTGCAGTGGCTGTCAGGGCTTAAACAATCTGCACTCAGTATCTTCTTCTGTGAAACAAAAACAGGAACAGATTTTCAAGAGTGTCTGTTTTTTATTTCCTGTATAGAGCAACAAGATCTCTGAAAAATGAAATGAAAACTCAGAACACTGTGGTTTATAAATACATGGTAAGTACTGAGGTACGCTTTCATATGTGAATTACAGTAAAAGAAACCAAAAAAACCCCAAAAATAAAATATTGCAGCTGATATCAGGAGCTCCATATGCATATATCAATTGTGAGAGAATGATCAAAGTAATTTTTAATAGGAACTAACAAACTGAAATTTAACAGGAAGATTTGTCAGCTTGATATCCGCCAAGTCAATGATCCCATATCTGAGTATGGACAACTAATTATTTAAGCAGCATTGTTGTAGTGTCAATCCCACAAAATGTTTCCATTTTTCATTTGACAGAATAAAGGATCCCTATTTATTCTAGTAATTACTGCCCTTGAACGATGAAAAAAATGTTCTCTGAAATATTTCCAAAGAAACAATAAATAAATAAATAGTTAATTCTTCCTTATGTTGTTCAATAGTTGCACTTTAACACTCATTGAAAAATTTATAAAATAATATTTAACTACTTTTTAAGTACTTATTAGGAAACACTAACTTGCTACTAGAAAGATCTTTCTCTAGTATTAAAATGAAAACACAAATGACCATGAAATGAAAACACAAATGACCATGACAGTATAACAGAAATAAAGATTTTAAAATTACAGAAAGAAACAAAAAAAAAAAAAAAATAGGTACTGAAAAAGTTGAAAACCATGACAATTGTATTTTGAAGTTTATCTAGTAACAGAGATGAAGAAGCTTCATTCTTTCCAAAATGTGCTTTGGTATATTTATAAATACAATTACTATTTCAATATAGTTCTTTTTTCAGTGCTGTCCTTGCTCTGTAACTTACCATTCTTCTTGTGAATATGACTTTTACAGTTTATAAATGTATAATTTTCATAACATTACAAATGAAAACTGCATAGAATTGTTTCACTTAAATAAAGAATTTGCAAAGGCCTATTTTACTTTAATAAAGAAATGCAGTCTGCTAATTTCATGGTTATATTGATAAACAAACTGAAAAAAGGAAAAATACATGGTTGTTATTTTTCTGTATTTTCATATACAGATTACAAACACCAAAATATAAAAATGAGGACAAGCTTTACAAACACAAAGGGTATTAGGAATCAAATTAAAATAGATGTAAAAGATATTATTGTGGGAGGCAGCTCCTTCTTCTGCCATCCCATTAGAGAATTAAACAGATAAAGCTTTAAAAGTAATATATTAATTAATCAATTATCAGCAACCTCACCACGACAAAATTCTGACCTGTAAGGTAACAGCATCAACTCATTTCAAACTATCACACTACCTACAACAGGAAAGGAGTATTTTACTGTCATATATTGTAATCTATAACCTGCTAAAGGTCTAATGCCAAGTCTCAAATCAGGTAGCCCTTCCCTGATAAAAACTTCAAGTTCCTTGGATTTTGGTGGATGCAGAGTTGAGGGAGAACATGAAACCCTGTAGTTCTCACCTGTCACTTCCACACCCTTCATGTCACCTGCCCACCCCATCTGCACTGCACACCACCAGGCACTGCTGCACCCATGCCCGGTGTGACTGATGCAGCATCAGTGACCAAAGGCAACAACACAGGGGTGGCACATGCTGAAAATGCCATCAGGTCACGTTCATTTTAGGCAGAAGAGAGAGAGTCAGTCTGCTCTGTGGTACTGGGCTGCTGAGAAAGCAGATAAGCAGAAAGCAGATCACTATAAAATTTCCAGTGTCAGGAGATTCTGTTTCCCAGTGTGATTTCCATTTTATGCTTCCAATTTTTAACTTTTAGACTCTTTCTGCCTCCATACAACAGGTCAACAAAGAGCTGGTAACAAAAAGTTTTATTACCACTGTGGTCATAGATGGGATTTGTGCCAGTCAAGAGAAAAGGCTTACTCATAACAATCAGTTCAGTTCCAGAAGTTTAGAGGAATTCTCAAAAAATTAACTAAATTAAAACCCAAACCAAACACTTTCAAATGGTATCCCTGCAGTAATGATGGAAATTAAATCACCTGCTTGAATATTCCTCTTTGTTTTGCTCTGTATTGACTGAAGTGATTCCAAGATACAGAACAGGAAAGAAGCACCATTAAAAGCTGCACACCAACATTTGTCACCACCTTCCCAGGAAGAAAAGTTTAATTCTTTTTGAAATACACAACATTTTCACCATTCCTGAAAAACAGAACACAACCCAGAGCAGGATGATGAGCTTATGGTCTCAGCAAACACAAACCAGCATCGCTATCTTGATGAAAAGAAAATTAACATCAGGCTGCATTGTACAATCCTGAATTTATAACAACTGAAAATAGTTGGTATTTTTAGGAGACATACATTTAGGAGCTATTTACCAATGAAAAATTGTAAGAATTGTAGAACTAAGCCCACAACCTTTGTGGCATTTAAAGCCCTTGCTCCCATTGAAATAAAACTCCTCAGTGCCATTTCCAAAAAGGATTAAAATGCTCAAGGAACACTCAAATAATTGGAAAATAATTACATGCTAAAACTCTATGAAGAACAAAGAAAAAATATGTTACACCTATCATGTAATTCACTCAGAGTACAAAAGAAATTACATTTTAATGGTATTACAAATATTGCATTTATTCAGTGTGTATGATTTATTATTAAAACAGTAAAATGAAATATTCTGTTTAATCAAATGTATTCAAAGTAGCTTCCTTGGCCAAAAACATAAAACCCAATTTTCTTTTTAGCTCTCTCTCTCTTTAGATTCCCTCCCAGGCAGGGACTGTGCCCGTGCTCCATGGCAAGCTCTGCAGTTCTGGCACCCCCTGCCCAGCACCTCCTCACTGCTGCTTCTGCCCTCCCACCCAGATTTGAAGGCATCTGATTCAAAATCCATTGAACAGAAAGGTCTGCACTGATTTCTCAGAGCTGGAGACCATCCTTCTCCAAACAGCAAGCAGCAGTACAATTAAAACATTGATGCAGACACCACTGGTTCTGGAGGTTAAGTTTTCTATGTACTTCAGCAGTCTTAAGAACCAGCTCAACCTTTTTTTTCCCTTCAGAAGCCTATATTTTCTATGCAAATAAAAGGAATTGAAACCCCTCTTTATTTACAAAACCCCAATATAGATTTGAAGAATCTCTGAGAATAAATTTTCAGATTTTTTTTAAATCTCTGGAGTAATTTTTTAACAGCACTGATATCAGAGACAGGGGAGAGGGTTTTTTGACTTGTGGACACCTCAGCCAGGTGCAAGGAGCCAGTCAGGGACAGCAGGGGCCACACAGGCTCACCGCTGCGGCATCCTGAGCGGGTTCCTGCAGGGCAGCAGCTCAGCTCAGGCACAGCAGGATTGTAGGAGCCTGACACTCCAGAGGAGCTGTTCAGAGGTGATACAGCAGGTAACTGTGGGTTGCTATGTGGAGCTGTGCTAAGCTAGGTTACTGCTGTCAATGTTAGCATGTCCTAAAACTCCTTTGCCACAACCACCTCTGAATTTATTCCTTTCATTCACCTTTTCCTTCCTCTGTCTTTTTGTGGCCTTCAGCTGAGGCCAGCCCACTTCATCATTATTGATCTTATGTTCATTTTTCTATCTACAAAGTCTCTGCAAGGATGTACTTTGCATTGTGAAAGGAGAAGTCAGCTTGATGTGCAAAAAGAAAATGAGAACTTTCAATTCCAGCTGAAAACGGTGACATCATCAGATATTGAATTGTCATTCAACTGTTACCAGAGTTCTAGTAGACACCTGTAAAAGCTGTTTTTTTAAATTATGTTGATATCTTTCAGTAGTGTATTCAGTAAAAGTGAGAGTACATTGCACAAATTTACAAAAAAAAACCCAAACAAAACCCCAAAAAGCCTCATAAACAAGCAAACCAACACAAATCCACCAAAAACAATGCACATTTTAGGGCTTCTCCTTCTCAGTCAAAATTTTTCCAGGGAGTTGGGGTTTAAAGATATTAAATAATTGATACTTCAAGGGACATTCTTTGTCAGCGATTTAATATTTTGTTGTTGTAGGAAAAATATAAGGGAATTGGATTGTTGGAGAGCTAATTTCAAAAACAAAATGAAAACCAGGCATACATGAAATGAAAACTCTAAAAAACTAGAGAATAAAAAAGTAAGCGGATACCTTAATGCATAGTTTCTTATACTGATTATTTTCCAAATGAAAGATTCAGAGTATTAATGTTTTATTGTTGTGGGAATAGCTCGGTGAAAATCAAAAGAATGAGCTACTGCATACCACATCAAGTAGGTCAATTTTCCACTAAAGTAAAGTTAGTGATTTTAAGAACAATGGGAAGTCTGACTGTGCTAATGGCAATTTGATTATCAAACTGTTCGATTACATTTTGGTTGTTGTTTTGAGACTCCATCTGCATATTGATTTTATATGGTGCTTGCAATTGGTACTCCCCAAAAAAGTCTCCTGTGCATTTTTCACCTGTACCAGCTCCACTCGAGCAGCAGGAGCCTCTGAGTGAGGAGCAAGTTGCTCCTTGTTACTACTCAGTCACTTTTATTTTCCTTTCTTTCATGTTCTATTATATAAACACAGAAAATACAAATATTGCCCTCTACCCATCCCCATGCTCCTGATCCCACATCACCTTGCTGCAGAGATAATCTACCATACTTTATTTTCTAGTCTATCCTTTAAACTCACTCTACTGCAGCTGTTAAGGTGCTCCTGGCTGCTGTCTCCTGCTGTAAAAACTAGAGGAACAGGAACTCGAATTTAAATTCAAATGCTTGTTGAATAAACAAAACCCATACTGCCTAACACTGAATGTAGCAGTTCTTTAAGTATTCTGTAAAATGTCTTTCATGGGCAAAATATCACTTTATTGGAAACTTTTGCTGTCAAGAAAAATGGACATACTCTTCTATATCCAAAGCTGTACTGAGGGGAAGGTTCAGCCTTCATTTGATACATTAAGTGCTACACAAAAATAAAGCAAAACCTCTTCAGCACATTTTCAGAAAGAGTTAATGAGACTGCCTGGGTCCCTATCCCAGCCTTCCTGAATATTTCTGGGCTTTTCAGGTCAGATTATCTAACTCTCCTCAAAGCCTACCCAGCTGAATGGTGATATCTCTTTTTACTGGGCCAAAGACAAAGATAAATGCTAGAGTGAAGTGTAGTGAGAAAGACATCATGGTTAAAAATACTGAAAATAAATCTAAATGTTATTTTACCTCTACTGAACCAGCTGCTTGCAGTTCAATCAAACTCAGAGAAGCAGCACTCAGTGTTGGGTTATCATTACAAAAGTAGGTCATGTAGTAATAATATTATGAAACTTGCTGACATGTGGATTACAAAATAGCAAATATGTTAATTCAAAAGGCGAAGTACACCAGAGCTTGCCTGAATCCTAAACACTTCCCATCAATTCTAAGGAACAAGAGGCTGAATAGATTGCAGTTTCTGTTATCCTCTACCTGCCTGTGATTAAATCTGTAGTCATTAGTTTCACCTAGAAAAACAATCAAGTTTTCTGCTCCTCTGCAATTCCTTGGATGGCAAAGGATGGCAAACCAGACCCCGGGGTTTACTTTGTGTATGGCACTTGAACCACGGGATGCATGTCCTCTCCATGATCAGTGGTAAGAGAGAAACCATCCTTTCACAGCTGCTGCACCTGTCCCTCTGTTCTGGGAACGGGAGTCTTATTTTCTAGGTGTTGTGAAAGAAACGTTGGATCCTCATCCTCCCATAGAAAGTAATGGCAATCCCTACTGTTATATACACAAAAGCAGAACCTACATGAGTCATAATGTGTAAATATATCTTATCCTCAGATTTTCCTCTAGTCAATCATGGCTTTCCTTGTATATAGAGTCAACAATGTTTTTTCTCTCCTATTTGTTCTTTTTATTTCCTCCATCTCCATTTTGGCATAGCCAGTTTCTTCATCTATTGAGCTTCAATAACACACAAGTCTGAAAAACGTGTAACCACAGATGGCCATGTTTTGGCTTCTGTGATAAGACAGAGTCTCCTAGGCCTCACTTTAAAAGGATCTTTCTTAATGGATTTTGTAGCTTATGGTTTTCATGCAGTGCTTTTCTTTCAATGTTATAACAAATGCTTGTCAATAAGGGGAATTTGCTACTGAATCCTTGATAATGCCTTTTATTCTGCAGTTCTCTACAGATTTGGAGTAATCCAGTTCTGTATTTGTTCAATTAATGCTACTGTGCATTTCACGCTGGTCATCCAGTCATCTTAAGCTCCTCAGTGAAATAAAAGGAGCTTAATTTTCTATTGCCTTAGGATTTGAAGGTTTATAAATGAAAGATAAAGACTTAATCCTGGTTGATCAGTTTAGTGAAAACTGCTTTTCTTTACATGATATCAGTCCCATAATTTCTGCAGTTTTAAAAAATATTCAAATCATGGTTCAGCCTAAAGTCATGGGAAAACAAAAGAGGTACATGCACAATTTGCATAAAAATAGGTGAACAATTACTTATTGGCTGGCAGAGCTTGGTGAGGTTTTGCTTTGTTAAAGGTAGTGTTTGTCCAGGAACAAGGTACATTTTACAAGATAGAGATAGATACAGGTATTATTTATTTATTTGTTCAAGGTTGGGAGAACCCCTAAGCACATTCTGGCTTGAGTCTATTCCCCAGAACAGGGCTCAGCTGTTGAAGTTCATGCAACCAACAGAGTGTTCAGTGTCATTCCATTGTGTTCCAACAGCCTCCCACGAGAGCTGTGCCTATGGGGATTTAAGCAAATCTTACTGAAGTCAGCAGCAGCCCTTCCAGTGCTCAGGACAATTCTGTGCCAGCTCCATGATGAAATGAAGCAACACTGCCACCTCTTTTGTGATCTGTATCACAGAATTGCCTATGACTTCAGTGTGCCTCCCAGTGACAAACAGCTGCTCAGGAACAGCAAAAACAGGTTCTTAAAACTGAGCTATGCCAAGGGTACAGCACTGTGGTGAAGTTTCAGCAAAGTAATACATAAACCAGCAGGGAGATTTGTGACTTTGTGTTAGAGGAGCACTTTCTCCTTATAAGGTTGCTTCTGTGTGCCATTGATTTTGCAGTTTATTATTAAAGTGTCTTACAAGAGAAATGGCAAGCGGATTTGACACTGGGAGACATATTAATGGCATGAAACCTTAGAAAAATGGGCACTCTGATAGTTATTAATCAGACAGAGCTACGGCATGAGCCTCCCCTTGCTCCCCTTTGCTTTCACAAAGAAGCAAATCCTCTGGCATCCTCCAAGTCATTTCAACAGTTCCACAACTGCAGATTTCCCTTCTGCTCATGAAACAAACTGCTTCTTCAAGAACTTTCACTGTGGTTCCCAAGCAGCACTTACACTTCATGATTCTACAATAGCATAATACATTAAAAAGTAATAAAAGTTTGTTCCTTTCTTAAAAAAAAAAAAAAAGAAAAAAAAAAAAAAAGAAAAAGGAAAAAAGAAAAAAAGAAAAGAAAAAAAAAGAAAAAGAAAAGAAGTTTTGTTCCTATAGTGAGCTGTGATTATTTCTAATCGAAGTCTCTGGAGAAGGAGGAGGACATGGCATTTAAGCCAGTTGAGCCCCTCTATTCCAAAAGGCTTAGTCCTAATAGCATTGAGGGGAAAAATTGATTCTTTTGATCTTGTATTTTAATCTTAAATTTTAATTTGAACCATCAAATTTTAATAACTGTCCTCTAGGTTTCAAAGAGAACAGCACTAAGTATTTTCTGCACACTGCATATTACACGTGTAAAGTCAGATTCCTTTGTATCTGCAGGAACTGTGAGGGCTGATTATTGAATTAGTAATGACCAGAAGTCAATGGCTTTGAACCCCTCAGAGTGCCTGTTGTATCTTAAGCCAAGAAAAATAAAATCACTGTTGTCCATGTAGAGCCCTTATTTGCATAAGCATCATGGCATTTAAAAATAATTATGCATATCGATTTCATATGGGATTTGGGAAAAAATGCAGGATTTCCCTAATGAAACCTACCAGGTTTCACAAGGTTGAAATGCAAAGTAATTACTTGTGTCCTTCCAAGATGTAAAAACCTGATAATTAATTTTATATGGTACAAAGAAACATATACCAGCTGGTGCAATAATTTCACCATACAGCTGTTAAGCAACAAATTCTCTGGTATGAGCCCAAGAGGAGAGAAAGTGAGTTCTGTTAAGAGGCAATTATTGCAACCTGAACAGTTGTCACGGCGTACTCAGAAATGACCAACAGCTCCATTTTGCAAATCAGAGATTTAATTTTTATCTGAGCAGGAAGGGAAAACTATATTTAAGTTCTTCTGGCAAAACAGCTTCACAAATTGCAGTAATTTATGAGCCAGCTGACATAGTGTAATGTGCCTGTCTGTCCTGCCACAGGACAGAGGGTACCTGTGAGAAGTGTGCTGCCTTCTGCAGCATATGCAGCTTATAGACCCAGACAGCACCTTTGGCTTTTTCCACTTTCAATGGCAGCAAATGTTATTCCCACTGATGGCATAATTACCCAGAATAGAAGCAACCATGGAAGAAGTTAAACTCTGCTTCATTTTACAGTATCAGCTGTTTGCCTACAGTTCTTAGTTTAAAAGGCCAGGAAGGTTTCCAGTGTTTGCAAAATGTGCTACTATGAGGAGGTTAAGGCAAAAAGAAAGGATCATTCTGAGGCTATAAAGACCTCTTTCATTTCAAATTCCCTTTAATGCAGTTTCTATTCATGAAGCAATTGACTTACATTTTCCAGGCAATAAAAAGGGGGGGAAAAAACTTTTTGGTAAGTGATTCTACCTGCACGCTATTTTTAAATTATTTGTTTGTCTACAAGGTCGGACAGCCTTATAGAAGACTCAAGACTTCAGCCAAGTTTAGAAAGTATGATTCATACCAGTTTTTACCCAAAATTATGGGTTTTTTTCTGTTGTTCTTCTAATGTAAGATTGGAAAAAAATACTGATGGTGTTTAAACCAGGGTGAAGAATGATGTAGAAGCACATTACTGAGGTTTCTTGTTGCTCTATCTCCTGTCTGAGTCTCTACCACACCACCAGCACAGCACTTTGCTTAGTGCCAGTAACACCACTGCTCTCATTCCAACATCCTGCTGTCAGCTTTTATAGAGGTCAGCATGGAGAACAAGACTCTGGCTGCACCTTCTCATCTCCCCCAGCCTCAGGGCAAATCAAACCATGCCTTGTTACCCACATCACTGTGAGTATTACTGCATAAAGCTGCTGGAACCACTGCAGGGACATCAGAGTTTACAGACGATAAACTGAGTCAAAGGCTGAATGAAGGCATGTTTGGATTAAAAATATCCACTTATAATAAAAAGTCAAACTCAATCCTTTGTTTTTTATAGTTCTGCAAATAAAGATGGCTATTTCTGAAGTAAAACAATTCACTTACCTGTTGTTCTGAGATACAGCATATAGATTCATCTCAATATATCATATTAGGAGGTTTGCTCCTGAATCCTTCTCATAGCTCTTCATTTGGATGTCTAGGCAGAAAAGACCCAGAAGGAAAATTTTTAAGACACTGTAAGATTATGTTCTTAGAAAACAGAACACACTGTGTTGTCAGGAAATGGAAAATAATATTGTTAACTTTGGTAATTAGTTTACCTGAATCATATCCCAAGTGAAATTGTCCCATTGTTAGGAGGTCTATTGAAAAAACAGATCATAGCTGATACCCTCCCCACACACACACACACTCCTTGAGGTGCAACCCACACCTGCTGAGAAACACGAAGGAATTTGGCATGAGTATTTCACTGAATCCAAGGGAGATTTCTGAGGTACCTTTACACACAGAGCTATAGATGTACACATCTCTGCGTGTGTGTGTGTGGGTGAATTGATTATGGTATGAAAACTATTATCATGAATCTACAATTAAGTCACAGGTATAATTGTAGCAAAATCTATTAAATCAGTTATTAAATATTAAATTAGTCAATGAGGAAGTGCTGTTAAATCCTTTTGAATCCTTACCTTTTGTATCCATATCCTTTGCACCCTTATTCTTTTTGAGCCTGTATCCATGAAAACCATTCAAAATTGATTCTATTTTCCTATGTATGATTCATCTATGCACTAAGAAATAGAGTGAACCTTGCCACTGAACTCTGTTAAGTATCACTTCTACAAATTTACAGTGGTTCTTTAAAGGGGGCCTGTTGATTGGGTGGGAATGTCTAAGCCCTGGATCACTGAAACCAAGCAAGACCTCCAAGTGAGAGAACAACTGCTGACTTAAGACTAATAGACAAAGACAAGTTTCCAGCTGAAAAGTAGTAACTGAGAACAGGTAGGATTGTGTAAAATATTAATTGTTCAATTCTACCCCAGCAATCAGCAGCAGAACTCCTTCGCTCTTGCTCTCCCCCTCCCTATGATCCTGTGCATTGTGATAGACTGGCTGTGCACTGACAGAACACCTGCCTGCAAAGGCAAAGCTTTCCAAATTCAAAGCTTGTCAAAAGCATCAGTTATTGCCTGTACACATTTGATTTCATTCTGTCAAAATCGAGGCTGATGTACATTACCTGGTGCAGTGCAACACTGACATGAAAGCTGTCACTGGTTTTCTACCTTCTCTAATGCTGATTTAATTATATTTAAGAACACACAGCTAACATAGTCAAAAAAATCATAGACTAAGTAATTTCATCAAATTCTTTTATCAGAAAAATAGCTTTTCTTTTTAACCGGCTTCAGATAGGAATTCTGTATTTCTAGGCTAAAATACTGCCTTTTTTTTTCCAAAGGCATTCACACAGAGAGCATTTTAATTTTCCACACTATAGCTATGTTGACCTTCCAGACCTTGCAAAGTAAAGTATTTATGATCCCAGAGTTTTTTATAGTATTGTTTCAATATTTTTGTAACATTTGTATTTCTTGCTGATGTTTTTGGCATTAAAAATCACTCAAGCTGTGCTGAAATATAATGATATTCGCTGAACCATAGTATGGAAGGATAATTCAGTTCAGGGAGGTTATTCTAGCTCATCATGTACACAAAGGCTTGAAAGAAAATGCAGAAGATTCTCCATTCTTGACATGTGCACTATTCAATCTCTCTTTAAAAAAATAATGTGACATGGAGAAGACTTCGCTTACATATCAAAATATGTAGCTTTTGTCTGCAGAGCTGGGCAGGCAAAACAAGTGTCCAAAATGCACACACAAAAACACCTTTTATGGTCTTCCCAGAAACACGCTGTCTTTTAGATTCAATTGATCACGGAAAACTCAAGTCTGTAAGAGCCTCCTTCTTCTTTTCTTCCAGCAGCAGACCCTGTCACTCATTAATTCATTGCATCTCAAAATATTATAAGCAAGTCACAAAATGTCACCGTGTTAGTTTTCCTACAGGCTATGCTGTGTCTTACATTTATCGCCATTTTCTCTTTTTTTTAATTCCTATAATCCATTCCCTCTTTTGTCTTTTTCTTGTCTTTTCTGTGGTCTTTAATGGCAGAGGTGAAACTCATGTGGAGGAAGACAATTCTGCCTCATCTTGATCATTTTGATGCTTCTATAATGCCATGACTCTATAAACTGCATTCACAGTCTCTCCTGAAGCTGACAATTTTGCAAACTCCAAGGGGATCAGTGTCAGAAAGTCAGACGTAGATTTTTTTTCTTTCAAGTTGGAAAGCCAGTTCCAGCTTCAATATCCACAACCTGAGCTGTTCACTGTATGTTAATTAAATTCAGGCTTTCCAGTCTCCTAATAATCTCTGAAATGAGACTACATGAATGCAGAAAAGCTGTCTTGGCATCAAGTGCTATGCTGCCAGTTTGGAGTTTACAGCGCTATGAGG
The DNA here is from genome assembly GCA_910950805.1 of Acrocephalus scirpaceus scirpaceus. Classification (NCBI taxonomy): domain Eukaryota; kingdom Metazoa; phylum Chordata; class Aves; order Passeriformes; family Sylviidae; genus Acrocephalus; species Acrocephalus scirpaceus. The sequence continues at coordinate 6,042,549 of OU383785.1, forward strand.
CACAAATTTGCCCCTTTATGGCAGTGAACCCTTTCTTTTGACTGAACACCTGGTCACATCTGTGTCCTCTGGATTTCTGAACAATGCTTTTATATGAAGTGCATGATGACCAGTCTGGAATACGTAGGAAGGCAATGAAGTGATCCATAAAGATTACAACATGGCATGAGTTCAGATGACTTATTGCTGTGATGTATAATATGAAAACAGACTGTGAAACTTAGCTGAGCATGGGTCCTAAACTCTGTCATTCTCTTTTATACAGGATGCTTTCAGTAGAATTTCTAAGAGTCGAGTTTCAGTGAGAAAACCTTCACTGCCCCTATGCACAGGATGTCTAAAATATAAGAGCTCAGAAACAAGAGTTAAGAAACATTTTAGACTCCTGTGTTAGTCATTATACTTTATAATGTTAATATATTCTATTTCTGAAACATAAACTGATACACAAGAATAGGATCAGCAACCCAGTGGGTGCAAGAGGGCAGAGCATTTGCAACATTTTAAGTCATTAAAAATGGACTCAGCTCTAAAATAGATCTATATTTTTACGGTTTTCCATGAGACATTTAATTAAGTTCTCATCACAATTCAAAAATTTTAATGAAAAATATAATCATAATGCTAGATTCCCAACTCTTCGAAGGAATTTGATATATTTATGAATAAGGATCCATAATAGCAAGCAGCAGAAACACTTTATGCCAAGATTTTTTATTTCTTTTTTCTATCCCAGTCAAGCATGATTTTCTCATGCATTACGATTGCAAAAGTAGTTAATAAATTATAGATAATTTCCATTTCCCCTCATGAGTTTTTTATAGATAAATTTTGTAACAATTACAGAATCCTATAAATTGTGCAAAATCAGCTGTTCAGCTCCCAGTCTAAAATAAGCTGCCAGGAGCCTTAGCTTACTTTGAGGCTTGATACAGAAACATACTAGGATACAAATATTTGCCTTTTTATTTGTTTGGATGTTTGGTTTTTAAAGCCTGAAGATACAATAACATTTGTTGAATGTGTCCTATGAATAGTCAGCTTTATGTATCTACATATTTGTGCTGGTTTTGCATCAACTGACATTTGGTGAGGAGGGAAGAAGCCACCCACAGAAATGATTTTTCTGAGGGAAGCTGCTAGCAGTTTCCTCCATGCCTGACAAAACCAATCAGTGGCCAGTTTGAATATCAACAACCTGTTAAACCAATCAAAGAGCTGAATTCACCTCTGTGAGATTCACATTTTAAGATGAACAAGCCTGGGAAAAGTCTCTTTTTCTTCCAGCCTGGGAACAGGTAACAGGCCAGCCTGGTCTGTTATGAGATATTAACTCTTTCACAGCACAGATGAAACTCACAAAACATCGATCCTCTCTTGAGTGAGAGAAAAGGACAGAGTGAAGACATGCAGAGAAACAACAGGAAGACACCAAAGTCAGTAAAGAAGGAGTCAAGTCCCAGATGGGAGGAGAATGAGGAGATGCCTTAGGCTAAAATTCTTTTTTTAAGGCTGTGGTGATGGACTTGATACACTAGACTATCCTGTTAAGCCATTTGAGCTGAAGCAAGTAAATGTTGAGGTAGCTGTGATCTCATGAAAAGCTCGAGCGGAGACAAGAGTGATGAAGATCCTTTGCCCCCAGGGAAAGAAGAAGAAGACCTCTGTTGCCAGAGATGAAGATGATCTCAGGGACAGATGAGGAGAACCTTTGCTTTTGAACAGCTCATCCTTAAAATAGCACCCCATAAGCTGACATGGCCATGAACACAGCTGTGGGAAGGCTGCGTGAGATGGGAGGGACTTTACGAATGCAGATTGCCAGGCAGCTGCTACTCGTGGAAATTGAAGCCACAAGAGAAATGTATCTTGTGGAGAAGTCTCCATGACATGGCAAGAGAGACTCCTCTCTCTAAGAGAATTGATGGAAGACTATTTTAGAGGTGGTAAACGGACCTAAGTCCCAGGTTTTGTCTCTCTATGTTGTCAGTGGGAAAGAAAAGAATCTTGTGGGGAGAGGAGAAGTGTTCTGAAGGTTTTATTCTGATTCTTCTTATTTTTTTTAATTTAAGTTCTGTTAATAAAGTGTTCTTTATATCCTTTTAAGTTTGAGCCTGCTTTGCTCTCCTGTTAATTCTTATCTTGCAACAGAAAATGAGCAATTAATTTTAGTGGGTGCCCTGGCACTTGGCCAGCGCTCAACCCATCACAATATTACACACAAAAGTTGTTTTGTACCATAAGTACCATAAAAATATCACTGTGGGGAAATCCCACCAGTCATGATGCTCACAACTCCTTCATATATATATAAAATATGTGGCCTGCTTTTTTAATAGCTTCACTTCCTACATTCATGATTTTCTGATTTCATTTAATAAGTGGGCTTCTTATACCTGCTGTAAGAGAGAAGCCAGAAAACAAATCAAGATCAATGATTGTATATATTTTTTTAAAAATCAAGGCTTTAAAATAATTTCATATTTTAGGCAGACATGATTCAACATTTTTGAAGGTTTGGGTTTGACCACACTACAGGTGACCTTGTGATGACAGACACCTGCTCTGTTTTAAAGGATGTCTGTCCTTAGGACACAACCAGTTCCTTCTCAGGGAGCTTCCACCTGCAATAAGTAATACTGCTCCAAAAATCAGCCTGAGAAAGTCATCATGAATTTGCATTCAAATCACATCTTATTTCATTTTAGGGCTCTGTTTAAAATCTGAGTGTTGATTTTCCTCCATGCCTTCTGTAGGTCCTCCTGGAATCAGGATCTGTGTAGAAAGGACAATCTACTTTACAGATGATAATCTCAATAAATCTAATCCTGATCTTAACTGGCTGCACATGAGCTGCATTTTTTCTTGCAAATATACAAGACTCATGAAGTCTTATGGACAAAACCCTGTACTCAAAGAAATCACTAGAAAAAGAACAGCTTCAGTGCTATTCTTTATTTCACTTTTCCAGTTGGGATTTGGTTGGTTTATCATTTATTGTAGAACAGTGAAAAATGGTATTTATTATGTGGAGAAGTAAGATTGCTTTTCTTCATAAACTTGGCTTTGTCACAACTATGTCCCCATTTGTTATGAGTAAGATTGCAAAGAGACCATCAAGTTCGGCAGCACCAGCAAATCCAGGTTATTATTTTCAGTCTGAAAACTTGTGTCTAGCTTTAGTATAATTCAAATAATGTCCACTTTTATGATTACAGCAATAAGAACTAATCACTGGTTGACATTTTTATCCAAGTATGGATTCTGGGGACTAATTTGCCAAAAAGTCTATCCTCCAAATTCTTCTGGAGGATAATTGATGTTCATTGTGACTTTGTGATTCTATTTTCTATGGTAAGAAACATGTATGGACCTGTTAATCACATATCTCTACCTTCACCTACCTAGAAAGCTTCAGTTCTTATCTGCAAATTCTCTAAATTTTACAGTGCCATCATTCCTGAAATTCATTGTCTCTGCGTTGAGTCTTTGCATTTCTTTTGAAAATGAAACTGAGGCTTTCAGAGCTAACTTTAACTTTGGGGATTTCATATTTCCTGATTCTCTTCCATAGTCAAGAGAAGAAGATGATAAGGAAACCGGCTCAAGTTGCACCAGGAGAGATGGAACGAATTTTAGGAAAAATTCTTCACTGTAAGGGTTATCAGGGGCTGGAACAGGCTGCCCAGGGAAGTGGGGACTCCCTGGAGGTGTTGTGTAGATGTGGTACTTGGGGACAGGCTTTAGCTGTGGACTCAGCAGTGCTGGGTTAACAGCTGGACTTTGATGTCTCAAAGCTCTTTTCAAAGCTAAAAGGTTCTGTAATTGTATGACTGATGTTCTCTGAACACCTCCATGAAGGATCTCTGCTGACTGTAACCAGAACACACAGGAATTAGCTTCTCCAAGAAAATGTACACCTTGTGTATCATTCTCTTGAATTCTTCAATCACACAAATGTTTTGGAGTACTTGGCTCACGTGTCCTCTCCCTCACGCACCAATAACTTTGCATTTGTACTTAAAAATCAAAAATTTTGCGTGTATAATGAGTATCACTGATCTGTCCAGCACCTGCTCACAGGACCCTCATACAGGTTGAGTAGGAAAACCACTTATGCAAACACATTCACCCAACAGAGGTAGTTTTAAGATTTATGCAAAAATACAGGGCAGTACTTCCAAAACAGTAGTTCCACAGCTTAAGTGTTCTTTCAATAAGGCTTTCATAACCTCATGGCACAATTGCTGCCCAGTTTCTATGTATTTTTTGGGAAACACTAAGTGAAAGAAAATCACCATTTCAAGGGGCCAAGTGAATACACAGCCTTAGTGGAGCTTTGTGGGTACATTTATGGACTGTTTTAATTCAGAGTCAAAAAGGGGCTAACAAACTTGCCATTTTATAAGGTTTAATCTGAATACCCGCCCCTTGTATTTCTGTTTTGGGAGGTATTTATATTATCTCTTCAGCACTACTCTAACCATCAGGCTGACTGTTCCCTGCAGCTCTGCTGACTCAAAATAATGACTTGTAGGGGAGCTCTAATGACAGAACAAGGGGCAATTACAGACACAGCATGAGCCTTGGAATAACTGTGTGATATATTTTGTGCACTTGATTGACCCCGTGTTCAAGTTCATTTGGGCTCTGCTGCCGCAGATCTGGCCTATGCCTGAAGGTATATGGCTTGTTAATCTCAATATAAGAAGACAGAACAGATTAGATCACATCAGATCATTCAGACAAAAGCAAAACTGCTCCAGTGCTGGGACCATAAATGATAGCAAAAATATGTGACTCTGAAATATTTCTTTGCCTACAGACAGTAAGATCCGAGGTTGTAAAAACAGATTATTCAGCCATTTTTAAAGTTGATCTCCATGTATGAAAAAAAGAGAAGGTGACTTTTTTTCCTTAGATATTGGAAAGGACTATAAGGAATTTTGAATGGTCAGAATAAATAAATTTATACAGGAAAAATCTCCCATGAGAATTGGTCTATGAACCAAGGGCAAAAGCAATCAGGCTACGTCCCTTCGTGTTCCTGTCTCTGAAACACAACCCTGCTGCAGTTGCTCAAGACAGAAGAGCTTTTTTGATAACTTGTCACTATCCCAAATCCAGTAATTGCTACTGAAGAACAGAGAAGAGGAAACTGTAGGTGGTTTCTCACATCAATATTAGTATTTATCATCAAATCAATGACAGTTATCCAATGTTCATGTGAAAAAAGCCCCAACAATACAAGGAGATATTTCTGAATGTTTCTGAAGTGCTTTTCTCAGAAACAAGGCTTGGATTTTAAACGGGTTCAAAACTACTACTCCTCAGTGAAGCTTTTTTTACAAGCAGTCCCAGACAACCTTCTATTGAAATGACTATTAATATTTCTATTAATATTTAATATAAACCTAGAAAAACCTGGAAGAGCAAGTCTGATACAAGCATGTGCATGAGGAAGGAGATACATCTTGGTTGTGCAAACACAAAAATGTTTCTAAAAACGTTTTATTCCAAAAGTGTCGCCTCTGATACGCATGCTTATGCTAATTTGTGCTGAAAGGTGGGTTTTTTCAGTCACTGTGAAAAACTTAAAGCTAGCCTATAATTTCTACCTATTTTATGATTTCTTTAAAATGCCAGAAATCCATAAAATGGTCCCATAAAATCACACCTAGTAACACAGAATTCTGTGCAAGGTACATATTAGGTTTATCTAAATAATAGTGATATTTGACTAGTTTAGGATAATTTGCACAATATGACAGCAGAAAAGTACCTAAATAGTTCTGTATATGACAGATACAACAGAGAACTTACATCCAAATATAAGGCAGCAAGACAAATGTCAATCAGGTTTGTGGAAACCTCCAGTGAATGCACAATTTTCCCAGGCAATACATTTACATGATTTATAATTTTTATATTTACTATTTAGGTAGTTGAACGTGGAAATCAATTTACTCTTGGCCACACTAAATGCTACTTGGAAATTCGTTTCAATTTATTTTTTCAGAAGAGCTTTACTTTGATCAAGTCACACTTTTAATTTCTTCCTCTAATAAGTGTAGTTTAACCCCCCTACATCTGGATCCAGTGGAACTGTTACCACAAGAACAGGCCCTCATAACCCAAATATTTAAACAGAGAAGCAAGACATTTAACCTGAAACAAGGCAAGCACAACAGTGAAATAAATTATTCAAAACATAGCAGACAACGTCAACCAAAAGACAAATACAAGTTTTCTGTTTAATGTTCAAAAATGAGCTTATGACTTAGCACTTCCAAGTTATCAAGGAAACAGAACATCTGCCAGGATGAACTGAAAAGGCCAGGATGTGGAAACAGGAAGGTCTTCTCTGGGGAAGATCATGGTTAACAAAATTCTTGACTGCAGGATCCTTCTCCCTCAAATTTTAAAACACTGGACCTAGGAACAGCCCATGAAATTAGAGATTAAGAACAGATCACTGATAGTAATGCTAAGATTCCTCTCTCCTTAGGGTTTTAACTTACAAGACAGTTTCTTACATGAACTAGAACAGTAAAAGAAGGATGGGACATTTGGCTTTGTCCTTTATATCTTGTTTTAATATAAATAACCTCAGGCATTGTTCTCTATTACTTGAAAGGGCATTTACACCCGTAGAAAAGCAGCAGCACTACTAGGAAAAGTCTTCAATATTTAGTTAAACAGCAGGTAACAAAACCTCCCTTGAATCTTTCCCAAAATTCACACCAGCTGTCCAGGGTGGTTATTTCAAGATCAAACGATCCATGTTGCAATACAGAATAAGTTATCTGTAAAGGAATGTTAGATACAGCAGCCACTGATTACCTGCATCCTGAAACCTGGTCTTATTAACTGACTTGACATTTTACAAATCAAAAGAACTAGAAATAATATACTATGCTGAATAAGCTAATAAAAAAAAAAAAATCAATGATTTAGATCTCCAGTGTCACACCTTCCATTTAGGGACACAATTCAGATCAACATTTCAGCATAGGAGATTTACTACAAATAAACCACTTAAAACTAATCTTGAGATTACCTCATTTTAAAAAACAAAAGCACAAATAAGGGAAATAACAAGTTAAAAGGCTTTCTGCACCTGAAAAAAAAGCCTCTAGAGCAATGCAGGACCAAGAGCCTGTTCTAGAACAGACTGAAAGCTTCTTTTTTCCTCCCCCTTATGCACTAGGATGTGTTACCCAAAATGAGGTTTCTTCTCAGTTAATGAAGGTAAGATCATGAGATGTACGACTTACTTAGCAAGAGATCACACCAATACTGGCTGGAAATTAATGTAAGGCAATGATATCTTTGCTAAAAGGCTGATTTGGGTCAATCTTTTTATTTTCAACACTAACAGATTTTTGTTAGGTGATTCATTATAAAGTTAGAAACAGAACAAAAACTAAGAAGAGCATATAAGTATCTACTGAATTTTTTTAACAGTAAACTTCTGCATATCCTTGGTTCAACATGGGTTGTCAAGATTTCTGGCATTCCTTTGGAGGACCAAATCTCTTCTTTCTATACAACTCCTTCCCAAAAATAAGCAGTAAGCTGCAGTTGTGGCCATTCTCTTCTGAAATATCCATGTACACTTCAAAGCACAAGAAACAAAGGACTTCCTATTGTTATTTTTATACCTATTGACTACACTAAATGCTTATCAACACATAAATGTACATGATGGAAAGGAAAAAAAGCTTCCAAAGCACTCATGAATGCAAAACATATTTTGCCACACTCCTCTGTGGAGTCAGTATGTTTAAAGAACTAAGGGCAAAATAAAGGTGTTTAAAAACAAACTGGTGGAAGGCAGCATCACATCATATGGGCTGCATGGAGAGCTTCAGCAGAGATGAACCACATAAATATATACATACATACATATATATATACACACACATACTTTTGAGACTGTCTGGAGAAGATTAGTTTGCTTACTGATCATTTTGCACAAGTAATTAGTCACAATTGCTTACAAGGAGGGGAGAAGGAAAAAGATATAGAAAGCAGATTAAAGAAACAAACCATAACAAATTCCATAAAGCCTCTGCAAACGTCAAAACCTTGTCAATCTTATAATTGCCTATGTAAATATCCAGGTTTTGTTCTGAGGCTTAGCAACTTCCACTTAAGTAGGAAATAGCTGAATATATAATAATTGCTTGTTCATTTTACATGCACTATAGTTCGTTAAAATAAAACCCATTCTCAGCTGGATATCCAGTACTTAACAGTGATTTTATAGCCCACATAGATGTTGATGAATTTAGTTGACAAACACTGACTGAGGATATATTCTAAAGCCGATTGGAATTTTAGCTTCTTCCTTTAATTTTGCCAGTGGTAACTAAGGGTAAATATGCTACAAGTGTAAGACAGAGAAAGCATTATATTTCCAACCATTGCTTAGATACGTAAGAATAAGCCCAACAGTATTTTCAGAGAGAGGCAGCTCACTCTTGGAGAAATCAGGAATATAACACAGTCTTGCACAATCAGTGGGTCCAGAAAATTCTTTTCAATTCCTTCAGCAAAAGAAATCTTTCAGCAAATAGTTAGCGGGGAAAACAAACAAACAAACAAACAGCATTTCAATTACAAGCATAAAACACTAGCTTGGTTAAATAGGTAGAAGTGACAGCATTACCAATATCAGTGCAGCCATATTATATTTGAATACAAGTTTAAATGACTGCAGCTTGAAACTGAAAGTTTCAGTTCTCTGTAGGACAACTGAATTCTTTTCCTCTTTCTTGTCCCACCTCCAGCACTTGAAACCCTTTCTCTTCAGGTAGAACCTTCACCTTCCTCAGGGAAGCAGGGATGGCTCCATGTCACAATCCCACACCTGCAGCTGCTCCTTCCCCTCAGATCCCTGCACGGAGCCCCAGAGAATGATGGCACATAAGAAACTGATAGAAAGCCAATGGTGTTCCTTCAGTGCCTCAAAGAAGTGCGTCAGGGTAAGAGTTCTGGTGGTGGGAAGAAGATTCCTAAAGATCCAGGCGTTGGTCAAGCAGGCAGAACCCCTTTCTGCCCTCTGCATTTAGCACTGTGGCCTTGGTTTTTGTACACAACACAGAGACCAGTACTTCACTGTTTGAAATACTTCCTTGCTCATCACCTTCCTTTTCTAAATATAAAAATTTGGTTTCTTTGATGTCCCCCCTGTAAAATATCCACAAGTTGTCAATTGGTTTGATTCATAGGCACAGACCTAAATAATTCAAAGAGGAATTTGTTTTTTGTAGCAAATGAAACAGTTCAGCCCATACATATTTCTATCAAAACAAGAAAAATCACATAAAGTAAACCAACAAAACAAAATAAAGCCCCACACAGGCAAGTAGACTACAGTCTTGTAAAAACATCAATCCAATGTGTATCTGAAACTTCTGATTAACTTCTAGTAACACTAAAGCAGTATTGGTGGAATACAGTGTTCTGATTTCAGATGAGATGCCAGCAGAATAAATCTGAGCACCAAGTCTGACAGTCCCAACATTTAAAAAGTTTTTCACATGCTCATTACTCTGTCGGTGATCTGACACACCACTGACACACTGTCATGGCCTACTAAGCAGAAGATAGAGAGGGCGGGGGGCTTGCGGGAGGTCTTGTCTTTTCCTCCCAGAAAGGAAGTGGCAGAAAGAGGCAGGTTTTCATAAAACTTAGGCTTGTGTAAAACTGCATTTGTTCAAAAGTGGAGTGATGCATGGAGTCAGAGCCCCTCAGGGAAATCGTCATTACAGAGGTGGGATGTACACTGACATCTAAAAATAACACAGCTTTGGTGTCAGATGCAGCCCCTCTTTCTGAAATCTGCTCCTGCTTTGACTTCAAGAGAAAACATTCAGATCCTCAAAGACCTCTCTCCTGAGCTAAAGAAAATCTCCATTATTATTTGGCAGCAAGAGATTTGACATTCTCTCTACATGTTCCTGCTGCTGGAGGGCATGAACATTAGACCTGCAAGCAAAACACACGTATGTAGAAAGGCAGTAACAAAAAGTGCACTGAGGGGAAAAGTGGTATTTTTAACAAATCTCCCATGACCTATTTTGATATATAAACGAAAAATTTTATTTAAAAGTTGGAGGGGGGAGGGGGTGGGTTGACAATCCTATCTCAAAATATTCCCTGCAAGGTATCCAACCTCATTTGTTTTTTTCAAAGGATGACTGGATGAGCATTAAAAGGCAGAAAGTATTATCAGGGCTATGACCTCTCTGATGCTTTATAGATTCAAAACAAAGCAGCTGTATTGATATGATTTTAAAGAGCTCTCAGAGACACAAAATGCAGTTGCTATAGGAATAAATAGCAGACATCCCTTTGAGAACAACAGATGGCATCCAAGGTGACTTATCTCCCAAACAGGTAAGTGCTCACTTTCACTTATTTGTAAATAGCCATCATTTATCCTGGTCTGTTCAGCAGGTCCCAGTGGTGTCACCTGCATCAACGACTGAAAGAAACGGATGACAAAAATAAAATGCAAAAGTGCAAGTTTAACTTCTTTTGCCCCTCAGCATATCTGGGACCTGAAGTGCTACATAAAGAAATCTGTGGAAATAAAAAGTAATGGTACTCTTGATAAAAATTATGCATTCCAGTAGATTCTGAATACAGCATAGGGGAATCCTAATGTCCTTTCTTTCCTGCTGAGATTCTAGTATATAAACAACTTACCTCACTAGAACATCTGGCTAAAAACAAGTTTTGTAAGTAGTCTGGATATCAAGAATGAGCATTAACAGCTTAAGTGGAGATGCACAGCTGCAAGTTGCTTATTAAAATGCTTTATCATTCATTAAGTCCCAATGGCAGAATCAGAGGATCTGGAAGGAGCTGGAAGGAGCTGGAAGGAGCTGGAAGACCTTCCAGGCTGTTCTTAGAAAGTGGTTCACAATCAGCATTAGGGGCAACTCAATTAAAGTGTAATCATGTCTTAACTACCACAGGAAGAAAAACAAAACAAAACAAAACAAACAAACATGGAAAAGACCCACAAAAACAAAACCCACACACAAACCAGATGTCCCAGACTGCTGCTCAGCTCCTCAGGAGGGACTCCAGAATGGTTTGACCTTTAGAAGCAGAAAGTGCCCACATTAGCACTGCAGTTTGGACCAGCAGGGCTTTGGGATGCAGTCCCCTCCGTTGTCCCACTGCTGTGACACCCGGCCCTGCAGCGGTGTCAGGGGACCTTTCAGAGGGGAAGCTGCTCCCTGACACCAGGCCAAGCACACTTGGCTACCAGGTGGCATTTAGACTATACAACCAGAGCAAAAGTAGTTTAAAGAAATCTCCTCCCCACTCCTGCCAGGTCCTTCCTGCTCTGCAGATCTGCTCCTACCTGTACCAGACTGTGGCTAATACATTTATTTCCAGAGCACTGGAGGATCCCACATTATGCTACTGAACTGCAGCATCATTTTTCAGACAACTCAGCAATCCTTCTGATACAGACACAGCACACTCCTCATCTTCCTCAGCTTGGGTGAGACCCTGTTCCAGCCTAGGTCTGGTCTGTATTTTGGTTTTTTGAGGGTTTTTCTAGACCAGCCTTTACAACTTCTCAAAGAAGATGCACAATTTCTCAGCTATTCAGTACCTCACAGAATCTGTAATCTTTAAAGCTGATGAATAACTACATTTTTGGGAAACAGTGCTATTAAATGGTAGAGCAAAATATCATTTTTCTTATATCTATGGATTAAACTAGTGTTCAGATTACAATGCTTGGTTTTTCTGTTGTCACACCTTCAGTCCTGACAATGCAGGACAAACATTACCTCTTCTGTAAAGTCTTGAAAGAGATTTGGAAGGAAAGCAAGGAGGAGAAAGGGTTGTGACTAATTAGCTCAATTTTGCAAATGAAAATAATCCCTTTGGCTGCAATTACAAACAACTTTAAATTGCTACTCCCATTTGTACAATTCTTAGAGGTTTTGTTTTAACTTGATGCAGTGGGATTTACATACCATTCAATTATCTCAAGCCTCTCTAGCAAAGCCATTCATACTTGATTTTGAATTCAGGTTGCATATCTGGGAGGAAGGAGAAAGGAAACAGATTTTATTTCTCCTCCTATTAAAGCATTCCCACAGAAACACACTAGCACAATTCTGTCCTGTGGGCACAGAGAAATCCACAGAGACATACCCAAGAGGAAATGCTTGGCAGCTACACCAGGCAGAAAGGATGCTCAGTGCTGAGTGTCACTGAAACATGCAGGAGCAAGAATGGGCCCACAGACAGGTGTTTCTCCACTGTGAAACACAGCTAACATCACAAGAGAGTTCCCTCATCTTGGCCAAGCTTCACCTCCATGGCCACCATGCAAGATCACTGCTTGTTGTCCTATTTCCAGTAAAATAAAGCTAATCCCTTCTGAGGACCCCTCAAGTGTTCATTTCTCAGATTACTGCAGCATGAAAAGAAAAATCACCAATGGTTTTTTACCAATCACAAAATTGCAATGAAGAGAAGGGCTGGTGGTGTTGAGGACTTGATGTAAACACAAGACATCCTTCAGCAGCTGAATATTGCCCTCACAACAGTGCCCTGACCAGCAGCAGTGCAGTAAAGATTTCAGAGAAGCATCATCGAGCCATTGGCAGTGCCCCCACACTGCTAAGTCACACTCCAAATTCAGGCTCCTCTCCTCCCTGCTTTTTGTACAATTTCTGAACAGGGAAGGACTAGAAAAACAGCTATGAACAAAAGAAGCAATGACAGGAAAGATTGGCTTTTCCATAACAAATTGTTAAATAGAACTGAAAAATGCTCATAGTTTACCAATATGAAGATGTATTTTGGTGATAAGTTTCCATACTGCAGACAACATCTTCCACCCTCCTTCCCAAAATGTTTTTCATGAAATATTAGCATTCAAATTCATCTGTCAAAATGATTGTTGATGTGGTATAGAAAGGCTATATTATCATCTGCTCTGCAGTTTGCCTCAGAGCACTCTTGATTCAGATATTTACATAACCAAAGATTATGACATCTTTTCCAGCCCTTTTGATGTGTCTGTCAGCAAGATGTCAATCAGATTAATTCTAGCTAGATTCTTTCCTGATACCAAAGAATAGCTGTGAGGCATGAAGCAGTCATTTTGCCAAGGAGAAAGCTTGTTTTCCAAAAAAGACCCCTGACAAATCATTTGAAGCAGAAAACACATTTACACAAGAATGAAAAATGTGTGCGCTATTATCCTTGAGACCCAGGATGTAGTGGGTTTGAAGGCAAGCATGAGCAATGGTAGAAATATCTTTAAGAATATCTTAAAAGTACTAAAATATCTCCTATAGCTTATATCAAATATCTTATCTTTTACTGCTAGTCCTTGTAATAGAGTGATAGGTGCAAAATGGGGAAAACCATATGCTAAAGGACATAGAATTGGCCAATATTCAGACAGATCTTGCAAAGATCAGCTATTTCCAGATGGTGTTGAGACTTGTCAAGGCTCACAGGTTATACAACCTAAATTTCCACAAATCTTCCCCTTACCCCCCAAACCTTATCTCCATTTTGTTTAACACTCTCCTTCCACCACAGTAAGAAGAAAGGAACAGAGCTTGCTGACACTGATGAAAATTGTCTTCCAACTGTTTGCAACTGATTCAGGTGACAAAATGGGCAAAGCCATTTGTCCTTTGTTAGCATTAAGGCTGCTTTGTGCAATTGCTGAGTAATTAAAACCAGATGGTAAAAGAGAGGAAAATTCTCATAAAATTCAACATCCTAGGACAGAATGAATTGATGTAGGTTTTATGATATAAGGTCTCTACTAAGACCTTATATCATAAAACATAAAAAAGTTTTTAGAGAGAGTATGTTTGTGTATAAATTGATGCTGGAGGAGAGGAAAGATTGAGTAAATAATAGAAAAACATCCAAAAGGACAGAATAAAGGACCAGACAGAAAGAGAAGAAATGCAGTAAAAGAAGGATTGGCATCTTATACATTAGCAAGAGGAAATATGGACAATCAAAGGCAATGCAGCAGATTAACTAACAAAGGACTAGATCCAAATCCCAAACTAAGGCTCTAGAAAAGACTAAATGAAGAACCAAAAAACTCCTGAGAATTTCTCCAAGCCTTTCATTCACTTCTTGCTGCTGATGGTGAATAAATTGGGTGCTCTTTCCTATCAATGGCTGGATATCACAGACTAGTGGTAAAAGTGAATTTGACTTACAAGCTGAGCTTTACAATCCCAAATATTTTACATTTTCCAGATTGTTTTGCAAAACTCAAAGTTCTTTCAGAAAATGTGTCCTGTGTGTCTAACATTTCTCAGTGCCAGCAAGAGGTTACTGAGCAATGATGTATCAGATACAAGACATCTGCTGACCTTATTTGCTTGTCCATTGATAAATGCATCATGGTAGAGACAAAGCTCATGCTCTCTACAAAGGCCCAAGTTAAATATTGTCTCAAGCATTCTTGCCCTCAGAATAAAGTAACTGCTGTCATATTTCCAATCACCTGTTGGCTCAACTGTCAGATTTAAGTCATCCTCTGTAATTTTAAAGCTTTTTTCCTGCAGTGTACAGCATCTGACATTATATGAATCATACAGATGAAAGACAAAGATATCTGACTGATATTAAATGCTGTCACTCAGCTGGGGCTGGGTGGATACCAACTGGTCAAATTCTCCAAAATCTTTGAACAGATGCTGTGGCTATTCCAGTTTTATTTCAATTTCACACTCTTCCTATCTATGCTGACAGCTGGTTTTGACAGTCTGTTCTCTTCTTCTCAGCTCTCATGTCAATCTCAGATGCATAATAGCTGGATTAGAGCTTAAACAATAGTGATTAGATCAGGTAGAAGAGGAAGCATGGTGGCAATAAAAAATAAGATACTTCAGTAACCCTTCAAACTCTAGCCACTTCAGCTGAAAGCAAATTTACGGGAACCCATCCAGCAAGCCAAAAATTATTCAGAAGAGAAGAGTAGGAATTTTATCACAGCTTGGGGATATCTTGTTGGTTTTGTGAGGTTTTTTAAAATCACATTAATATTAATTTCCATGAAGGAATTTCACTGAACAAATCTATCTTCACAGTCTCACTATTTAGAGGGGTCAACAGGTTATGGTTACATCACCTCATCCTTGGCAGTTCTCTGTGAAAAGGCCCTGCACCCTGCAAGTCATTTGATGCAATTTAGCCCTCATTAAAATAATGAAGGCCCTTGCCTTTGTAAATCATTTTAACATAGGTTAAATATCAAATAAATAATCAGAAGAAAGAGTTGTGGATCAGACCCCATCACATTTCAGCATGCCAAGGAGTGCTCTATGCTGTCAACAGGAAAACCCAGCCCTACGTAAACACTGCTCCCCTCCAGAGGAGGGACAGGGGTAATATCGGAAATGCATTTTGCCATCTGTTAAATAATTCACACAAACAAGAACTGAAGATTTTTTTTTTTCAGAAATGCTGGCTCTATATTTAAAAAGGTAGCCTCTACAATCCTCACATCCATAATTAAGTTTGTGGGTAGACTGAAGAAAAGAATTCCATTTGCAGTAAAGCTCAACAGATGGTATTGTGTATTAAAGTAGAAGCATGTGAAAACTATTTGAACAAATGGCAGATGTCTCTGTCAACCTTCTCCTGTGCCATTAAAGATTGGCATTTAAGCTATTACTCAAGACTCCCAGAATTTCACAAAAGTCCTCTGAAGCTTGTGTTGGCTAAGGATCTTTGCAGACCCAGAGATAACCAGCCTGGGAGGGGAAAAGAAAAAAAAAAAGAAAAAGTGGAACTTGCATGGCGTATAGGTTGGTCTCCTTATCTAGTCCCACTCTCAGCTTCTTACCAGAACCCCTCTTTGAGTACACAGAAGAAACTGCATTTAGCTGAACTTCAGGCAACACTGAATGGCTGACCATTACTGCAAACTTTTGGGTTTTCTTCCTGTAAGGCTGAATGAACTGCCCAGTTTAACCAGCAAGGGGTAATACTGCTTCAAGATACATTGTCTTCTACCTGAACTCTTCTACAGTGGCTTTACTTAATTAGAGCTCACAAAAAGTATTCAGAGCACAGGAAAGACAGGGCAGAACAAAAAACCAACCTATTAAAAGTTCACAGGAGGGTATTTCAGGGATCTGCATTCTACTACATGACATGTAGGTTTTCTCAGATGGTACCTATTGGTAATGCACCCTTTTTTAAAAACATATATTATTTTTGCATGGGACCAACAATGAACTAGGTTATATCATAGTCTGTGTAATCTGGGACCACTGCAAGTTCATGCTTCTGAATACAGATATTTCATGTGTATAGACTTTCTCCTAAGTGCCTACACCTGCTACTGCCGAAAAGAGGCAGGAGGCTTCCCATTCATACAGCAGAATTAGAGGTGCGTATTCACAGAACAAGGAAGAACAGTTGTAACTTGTTCAGTTACAAGAAAAAATGTTGCTTAAATACACATAATATAAAGGACAATCTGTTTTACTTTGAAGAGCTTAGATAATTTTATTTTTAGGAATACCTTTGAAAGACTCAAATCCTCTCTAAGCAGCAATTGCCAGAAGCAATGAAACACATCAATACTTTCACAATAAAAAAATCCATAGTTAGCTGTTATGGAAGCTTATTCTTAACTTAGGATTATCTTAGGCTTTTTTTATCCAGAACACATGAGCTATCTTCCCCAGCAAGGAACAGAGAGCCTGCTAGCTGGTTCTGATTAGCAGGGAATCAAAGCCTGTCTCACACTCCAACACTTGAGGAACTGCCCAGTCCCAGCTGACCTGCAATCCAGCTCCAATTCTACACTGTCCCAGAGACTCTTAAGAGTCACTTCCATTCTAATGAATGCTCCTAATAAGAGAAACCTTGCCTCACTGAAAATGAGAAAGGGCCTTTAGAGCCAGCATGTGTTCAAAATGCTTTCCCCTAGCTCATGCTGGTTTTAAGAATCTTGATCCCAATTCAGCTTCAAAGGGAAGAGCCTGTCTCATGCTTGGGAGGCAGGACACACAACCATCAGCTCAGCTGCTTAAACCCAAGGAATCCCATTGTACACACCAGGATGTGCAAGAGCCATCCAGGCCAACAGGGAGAGGCTGCAGCACTGCCCGGGACAGGAGTCACAGCTCCACACAACACAAATGTACATGAAAGGCAACTGCAGCCCATGGAACATCCAGATGTTATAAATGGTCAGAGGCCAATTCAAAATAAAATAACAAAATTTATTTAACACAATTTCAACACCGAAATAAAGCCACAATAAAAAGAAACAACATTGATCGAATGCCGGGTGGACAGAGAGGCGGTACAAAGGTACCCTCTGAATTCTGCCACCCTGCTATGTTTCAGCCCGTGGGTTTTATACAGTTTTTTTACCCTAAGGCTAAGCCTGTTGAAAGTCCAAATATGCTTTGTTTCCAAAAGAGTCCTGTCTGCATGAAGAGGTTCCTTGATAGTTTCTTCCGAAATTCATCTTGGGAGGGGTGATCTTGATCGTCCAGGATCTCCACCAAGATCGGTATCGGATGTTGAAGAGCTGTGAAGTGAGGGTCCACCCTTAATGGCCGGGCTATCTTCTTGCTCTGCCTTGTTGTTACAGTTGTAAATGTGTTTGGGAACTTTGGAATCTTGGAGACATTCTCGGGTAGCTTTTTATTAGTAGCTTAAATCCACACGAATTTATCTATTATACTTATTACACAGAGAAAAATACAAACACACAACTGTCCTCCCTTCAGCCCCAGACCTGGTGTATTTTGGGAGTTTATAGGTACACCAACTGCTCTTTGGGTAACCTCTGCAAAAGTAAATCCCTTTATCAAACAAAGTGCAGATGAATGGATTCCTCAACTTCACAAAGCAGAGTTTAAGTAGAGAGCCCTTCTCACTCATAATATGTTCTGAATCTTCTGAACTATTGGTAGATAATTGCTGCCAATTTCTCCTACTTTACTGCACCCTCCCACTTTCATGTACTCATTGGAGATTAAATTCTAAACTTGAAGAACTAATTTCTTTAATGCAGCTTTTTCTCTTCAATTTTGCATACAACACTTCTTTCCTGCTATCAACTCCAGCTACTCTAGGGAAAACTGTTTAAGCCTGTAGCTAAGTGGGCTGTTTTCCTAAAGAGTTAATTCTGCACAGATTCCTGCTTTCTCAGCAGGTTGCAAAGAAAATGGATGCACAATTGTGCCTGTAAATATAGATTAAAACATTGACATCACATTCTTATCTTAAAATGGAGTAGATGGAGTTTACAATTTTGCTTGTATTGCATAGACTGTATCACTGAATAAGAGAAAACCTTTTGTTACTTTTATAGCTTAACTTAGTCACAAAACAAATAACAGGTAAGTGCACCAACCCAAAGATCACACACAGCAAAATTAGTTTGCAGTGACTTAAAAGGGTTTGGATTGTTCACAGTCTATCAGTGAACACACAGGATCAATTCACAGCTCTAAATGAAGATCCAAAATGAACCAGAAACACAGCAATTTCAGAAATAAACTATAGTACTTTCAGTTCTGCTGTTGTGCTTTGGGGTTTGGTTTTGTTTGTTTGTTTTAAACAGAGCAGACAAAATGGTAGAAAATACACTGAGAACACCTTCAACTTCACCACGTTCCTGCAGATGCAGCTGGTCAGCAGCACTGCTGTGCCCTGAACAGACTGGTACAAGAAATGAAACATTACCTGCTCTTAGTGAGATAACTGTTCAAGTACAGAAAATAAGTCATTTCAAACAGTATATTCTCAAAACAATTTCTTTTTGTAATTGACCTTAAAACCTTTTTGCTTTATCCTGGATAATATCAGGGCTTAAATATCAAATTATAAAAGAATTAAATAATAAGAGCAAGGGAAGTATTTCCAGGAATGCATATGATAGGTGTTATTAAACCTTGCTGTTTATCTCTGTTTATATTTTGAATTTTTGTTTTTTAGAAGAAATGGCTTAACTTGGTAGTATCTGTGCCTAAAAACACCACATCAAGGTAAAGCATAAATTATATCTTAAAAATGGTTATCTTCTTTGTCTACTCTAAACATGTGCCTTTCTCCCTGAAGATCAAGTGCTGAGCGACACTAAAACAGGGCAAATACAGCACAGACAGAGCTGCTCTCATCCAAAGAATTAAAAAGGCAGCTGAGAATTAAATACTTTTTCCACCAAATCAAACCATCAAATCAATTCTGTACTGATGTTCATCACTGACAGGTTCCTGTTACATCATCTGGCCAGCCCTAAATAGAGTTGATGGGAACACCAGCAGAACAGGAGCCTCTGACAAACAGTGCAGTGCCAACACAGAGCTCTCTGACAGAAATCTGCACTGCCACTGCTGGGGTGGGCTGGAGCAGCTTTTGCAAGGAGATTATAGTCCTAATTGTTATCAATCTCCTTCCTTTCATTTGTGTTAAACTCACTCCAACAAAAGAATCCAACAAACAAACAAACAAAAACAGCTTCTTGCCCCCTATTGAATAAAATCCCAAGCAGGCTGTTCAGGTGAAATTTATTTTTTGAAAAATATTTACATTCCCATTTCTAAAACACATTACATTAAGAAAATCAAGAGTGAAGAACCCATGCCTCTAACTCTTTTACAAGAATGAAGTCCTATCCAACTATTTGTGATACGACTTACCTGCTCAAATGGAACTTAAATTGTTATCACCTTTACATCTGTGCAATATGCCACAGTGATGTACTGCACACTGACAAAGTCTGGTTTTGATGCTGTTTTTTATACTAAAACCCACATTACACTGGTTACTGATCCAGTGAAAAGCATGATTGATTTCCTACTTGGCTTTGCCACTAAAGAGAGAAAGTCCCAGCAAATGGCTCTCTTTGTAAGGTGTCCCACAACATGAAAATCAGTGCCTACCCCTTAATTGCTGACAGATGGCTAAACTCTAACTACAAGCTATTAAACAAGTAGGATAAATGCACCACAGGGCTGACATGGATTAGCTGCAAACTTAACACACCTTCCGATAAAGTTAAAAGTTTTAAGAGGAAACATTTTGAGTGACTGAATTCTTATCTTCCTATTCTTGAATCTTCTGTATTTAATCAGCCCTTGACACACAGTTTTAAGACTTTCTGCTATATGACATAATATCAATCAGGCTGCTTTAGCTGTTTTCATCTTTTGACACCATATCCTTCTTCAGATTGTCTGCATGGATGTAGACTGAAAACAGAAGTCTGACATGGAGAAAAACTGCCTGCAGTAAAGCAGATTTTACTGATGATGTGAACAGAACTCAGTTCCTATCCAAGACCTACCTGACTACCTGAGGAGGTTAAAAAAAAAAGAGATATTTCAACAAAAATAGAATCATGCAATTACATTTTTATACAGTCATTACATTCATGTTCTACTAAACCTCAATTCAAAGTGTCACATCAGAATTTACTGTCCCTTATCTCATTTACCTGTCAACAGAAGAATACCTTAAAGCCACCACAGAACAGCAATCAAAGACAAACCCAGTCTCATGCAACTAAACATAAAAAAAATAGAGTGAAGCCTAGAGCTGATGCACTTTGCAGAACTGGATTATTTTTGCTCTAGTTTTTCACTATAATATGCAGTCCTTTCACACAGAAAAAATAATGTTGTTGTATGGGCATCTTTCAAGTAGCATTTGATTATTTTAATAAAGCCCCCTCAAGACTTGTAGACCTGCTTCCTGTCTCCCTTCATAAAAGGTGTTATTCTGCCAGGTGGTTTATCCAGACTCCCTCAAGTTTTAATTATCTCTTTACTTAATGAGTACAGTAGCTGATCTAGATTTATTGCAGTAGCTAGAAGCTTGTGTGAATAAAATATCAGTTCTGTTTGTGATGTGGCAGTTATCTTTGTTTGCAGACTCCTCTAATTACTTCCAGGTCATTAAGCCCATCTCCAGCAGATATTTTACTGTCATTAGAAAAAGTGTTATAATGACACTAAAAAAGTCAATGAGTACAGAAAAAAAAAAGTCAGAAAAGGTCAAAATAAAGCTCTAACCTGTTAATTCAAATCTGGATTACAGGCACAGAAACTATGCAGATAATTCAGCACATATCCTGTGAGACACCATAGCAATCAATAGGTTACACTGGGCATTTGTCAGGGCAGAATTTCAGCTTACAAGATATCACATTAAGTCATTATAAATTATAAGAATAGGTTAAGTTTCTCATTAGTTTAAACATTGACTTCCCAATATGCAACATGGGGAGAAAAGGATATATACACCCAAAATACATATTCATATGCATACACATACGTGTCAGAACTGACAGTGAATAAATTAGCAAAGCTGCCTCTACTTGACCAATGGCAGCACTGGACCAGGTATTTCTTTTTTCCATTTCTCTCCTGAACATTTTTTTAGAGGCAGAAATCCAAATAGATGCATTTGCCATGCTTTCTCCTGTCTCTTCCAGAGACATTGTTCGCTGAGGCAGAAACCCTGGCTCTAATTGCTTGATCTGCTTGTTCACTGAAAGATTGCCTCCATTACCAACATTTTCTTGTACATATCCATCCACTCCCCATCCTTTCTTTAGTTGTTTATTTGTGATGTATTTTAGGAAGGTATAGATGTGGGGATTTCAGCAATAATTAGATTCTGCCACTTCAGCTATCCAGTCAATGGCCGTGATTGTAATTCCAAAGGAAGATTTCCAAATGCAATCCAAGAGAACATCTAAAAAAATGCAGTTTAACCTAAACATTCAATTGACCACTTATGCTGACAGTCCTAATTGTTCACAAGTGGACAAAACTATGCATTAAAATGTCTTTTGGCATTGTCCTAAATCAAAGGATTTAGGCTTCAATAATCATGCTTGTATTTGCAAGCTAATTGCATCTCTTCCCTTTTCTTTCAAAAGCTGTCCCTACAATTTAAAAGCCTGCCAAGACACTGTTGGAGAAATACTTCTGTCCTTAAAAACAAAAAGGCATTATTCAGTATTTACAAAAATGGGCCACAGAGCTTCACATTCATTGTGGATTTTCAAGAGGTTTCTGACCTCCCTGGCTAAGTGCATGGTGTCACTTTTCATTCCCTATTAGCTGGGTATGTGTAGGAATAGTCTGTAAGGTGAAAAAAAGAGTTAACAGACGTAGCTTGCAGCTTTGGAGTTAGACTTAAGGAAGGAGAACTGAAATAATGAAGATTTAAAGAGCAACGTCTAATAAAAATTGTACCTGCATATTATGCCTGATCTCACAATTGTCAAAACTCATCACTCAATGAGAGTACCAGAGGGAAAAGTTTCCTGCCAGTGTTTGCATTTCATCTCCGTTTTTTCTTCCAGCCCCTCCCTATGAGACAGGTGTCACCTTAGGCTCAAGACGATGCATTTTTATCTTTTGATCCAAAAAAACCCAGGCTGCATTGTATGATCAGCATTTAGTCCACTAGATTTATTTTCCAAGTTATGTTCATGCATATTTGCCCTTTTATTCATGTAGATTTGGCAGAAAATCATCATGGTAGCACAAATTTGCCCCTTCTCTTGCACAGTTCCCATTCTGTTTAAGTATGTCTTGACACTGAACACTGGTACCTCTCTCTCATTCCTTGGATTTCAGCTCCCTAAAATGCTGCACTGGTAAATAAATGATGGCAGGCACCAGAAACCAAAAACCCAACCCAACCAACCAGAACAACAAAACTACACACAAAAACCAGAATCATCAAGTGTCAGATTTCAGAGAACAGAGGATATGATCAGTTCCCTACATTAAACATACTGGGTCAGCAGGTAAATTGTAACTGTAAAATGTAAAACTATTATAATTTCTGAATCAGCCCTCTCACTTCATCACTAAAGTGATCATCTAAGGGTCACTAATACCTGTGAAGCTATGGGAAATGCTGTATATAATTGGTACAGTGTGCTAGACAAGAAGGTCTCACAGGCTAAGACAGGTGAAGCACGGGCTGGGAAATGCAGAAGGAACTGCATTGAGGGGTGGCTGTCACACAGATAAAGTCACTGCTGCACTAAAGAACTTCATGTCAGAGTTCCACTGGAACACCACACAGTTCACACAGGCTTTTCTTCACAAAGGCTACAGGGGGATACAAATGCACTGCCTGTTCCTCAAAAGCAGCAGCAGCCGTCTCAGAGCTTTGCTCTTTCTTTTCCTCTGCTGTCCCCAAAGCCTTGGGCAGCCCAGGGCTTCACAGCCCTGACAGACCCCTGTGCAGTTAAAAATCCACTGGCAGCCATTTAAGTCCTTTCTCAAACTGTACCCTACAGCTTCAGATTTGACTCCAAATCCTTGGAATCTGAGCAGATTGTATTCCTGGAGACACCTCCTCAGACCTATTTCTTTTCTTTCCAATACTCCAAACAGGAATTGCTCAACAATCTTTCCAGTTTTTCCTTTACTACTGAAGTTCACTAGAAAAGAAGAAACAGCCTTGTTACTAGACACTATTTTAGTGTCACAGACAAAACAAAATGATTCATAATCACCTAGGACTGCACTACTCCTCTCTTTGGCCTGGATACTGAAAGATCTGTTTTCTATTTCATAGGGATGGGTAGGATACTAAAAAGCACATCCTTCAGCTTGGAATGTTTTAATCAACTTAGTTATATTTTTGTATTCTTTATGTATCCAGTCTCTTCCAGGCTGTAATGGCTATAAATCAAACACCATCCCATCCAGTTGCACCCTGAAGTAATAATTTAAAGGATGGATACCATATATGTTTAGAATCACCATAGTGACATTATTAAATATTTCCATGTCCTAATGAGAGATGACCTAGCAGATAGTGAAGGAATTCTCTCTCACCATAGGCTTTTAAGGAACTATTGAAATGTGAGGTAACTCTTCCTGGGAAAATAATTAAATAATACAATATTTATAGTAGCAGTGAGTTGTCAAATCACTCAGATTGCATGTATTCTATTCCTTCTTCAAAACCAAATAAGCTTTAGAAAAACAGTCACAACATAGTGTTATTAATAAAAAAAAATCTGTTTCAAATAAAATTTGTGTCTGTAGCCTGATAGATACACCAGATTAGGCAATTTATCTCCTTGGCAAAAAGTGTTTGTGTCATTAATTTCTTCTTTTAAATATACAATACTATACCTGTTTAATAACAGTCCATAAATCTTAGCAGGCACTCCAGAAAGCATTTACTCCACAAAGAACTCCCATCTGGCAAGTGAACAATAGCTTGAATCCCAAAAGAAACCTGATTTAGTAGGATAAAATCCCAGTTATATTATCTATGCAATTTCTTTTGCAAAAGAATCCAAGAAATAAAGTATTAACTACATGAAAGTTCTAAAGGGTATGATCTGTGTTGCTGACCTTGGGCTTTCAGTCATTGCCTTAGCAATAAGACAGACACCTGCCCCTGCACTAGTTCACATTACATTTCAGAGTCAAATCATTGGATTTGCAGTATCACAGGATCACAGGATCCCGTGTTAGGGAGTTTTCAATTGTATGGAATTGGATGTCAAATTCTTCTTCATTTTCACCCGTTAGCTTTAGAACAACTGGAAAATCATAGGGCTTCACAAGCTAAAACTAACCATTAAATTCCAGGTGGAAAGACACCAAGAGTGGCGCACTGGTACCCTGCTGCTCTGAAGGCTCTCTACAGAGATGAACTTCCTTTTTTTCTTTGTAGTCTCAAATACTTCTTGAAAAGATATGAGATGATTAAGTTGTAGGAATGTAAGGATTACAAATGAGAAAATGAGATCCCAGGAAAATGAGAGAAATGGAACTATTATAGCCTAGCAATTTTGTTTTGTGTGTATTAGTTAACAGTATCAGAAAGTGCTGGTTACAAAAGCTATATATATTGCTTTCTGCAATAAACAGAAAAATCTTTGACAGAAAGTCAGTATTGGAATTCAACAACACCCCGAATTCTGCATCCCTAATCCTAACGAAATTAAACAGTGTTGCTGTCTTTGTCCTATAAAACAGTAGCTCCATCCCTAATGCTGATTCCAATACAACCAACTGGGTTCTAAATTGGAAATTGTCCAAGACCTGTTTCAATCTTTAAAAGCCTGATTTAAGGTACTGACTTCATTTGAACTGAAGCACCATTTGCACCAATTTCACTTTATGTGTTTCTCCAAGAGTGACATCCACTATTTAGCAACTTGCATTAACCTCTGCAAGGCAGGCCAGGACTGATCAGTGACAGGCAAACAAGCACATACATCACTGAAACCATCTGCACAGCAACTGGCTGTCTCCAAGATCTTCTTTAGGTGGTCAGAAAGAGGATGAAGGATTAAAGAAATGCTTGCTGCCACTTGCTTCCAAAAAATCCCCAACAAAACACCAAAAAACCCAATCCTCCAGTGGGAAAGGAGACAGGCATATTTACAGTGTTTTACTTCAAGCCATTATTTATATGTTGAAGGGGGAAAGACTTGCTCAATATCAAGAATGATGCTCAGGTGCTCTAGAAAAGCACTAATTCTGCAAGGCTCAAGAATGTTCAGTCTCCTAACCTGAGCATCTAAATTAGATTCTTGCTTCAAACCCTTGCTGTCACACTTATACACAACCCTCACTCTGTGCTGGCACATAGCTCCATGACCTTCCACAACTAGGAGTAACAATCTTAAACCAGCAGTCAGAAAAATCAAACAGAAGAACTAGGCAACCAAGAAGCTGTCTACCCACATGGTCATAAAGAAATCTGGCGATTTTTCAGATTGACAAAAAATGCAGTTCAAAAAGTCACTTGGCTCAGAGATTTGTGGTCCTTAATAAGCATAACATTCCATACTGTGGCTAGAAGTGTTACATATCATGAACAAATGATTATTATTAAAAATACACAGAATCCTGCAGGAAAGGCTCAAATAAAACATAAATTTAAAGATCAAATTAACTCTTTATTGTTATTAAACAGCTCTGACAATTGAAGTAACTATTTAGACTAAAATGATAAATTATTATTGCACCGTATTATACATAATGCTTGCATTAACAATACATTTAAATTAAGTCTTGTAAATAATGGTATCCATTGAAAAGTATGTAACATAAAGCTATCCAAAGGAAGCACTGAGAAAAGGATTGCAAACACTCTGTGTTTGCATTTCAAATAGAGTTAAGTTCTTTTGTCCCCACCCCACATTAATAACTGATTGGAATCAGTGTTTCAAACCCCTTCCTCTTGTATCCTACAGGTGTTTCATCACTTGCACATCATTAGTTCCTCAGCCTTCAGTAATGCTAAACAGGACACACTGTGCCAACTGATCTATGATGCAGTACAGAAACTTTGGCCAGCCAATTTTGTCTGATGACTTCAGGAAGTGCACCTCTCTTCTTTTCACACACCAGCTTCACTAAAGGTCTATGAACCAATCACTTTTCCTTTTTGAGTTATTTCAGGGAAACTAGGCAACTGCAAAGGATGCTCCAAAGCATCTATTGTTCCTTTTTCCTCCTTGGGAAAATGCTTAGATACAAAATACATGATTGTAATGGTTCAGAAATGTTTTTTTTCTAGATTTCTAGGTTTTCTGTTGTTTTCTCTTTTTGATTGCTAGCATATTCATATACACATCATATACAGTACACGCCAACACATATGACTGTATAATCAAGATCCACAGAATAGATTTTATACTGAATAACACATCTGGGATATTATTCCAGAGAAGGAAAAGCCAAATCTGTGTTTGTATTTAGAGTTAAGATTAGAGTCACATGGAATGGAAATTTTGGTTGAAGCGCAGCTGTAGTAAAACCTTTTCAGAGTTCTGCATGATGAAGTTTCCCATTTCCACCCAAGCTGAGTTAAAATGACCCAGAAATGCATCATCTATGGAGAAAATACTGCTTAAATATACAAAAGGTTCTATCTGACAAATTACTGAATCTCATGGTTTTACTTTTCTTGCACAGAGTGTATTAGGCTATTGCCTTTTACAATATTTAATTGAACAATTCTATCAATTATCCTGAGCAAATATGCAAATACAACCACAGCTGCCTCATGCAGTTTTTTCTGACTTAGCATTCATTAAAAACTCTGGTAGAGTGTGTAGCGCATTAAATTCATTTTGCAAACATAGCAATTGTCTTACCTAAGAAAAGTGTTTCTTTATAATTAAAACATTTGCTCTTATTTGGCACTTTTCCTCCTGTAAATTAAATTCAGAAGCTAGAAAAGGCTCCCCTGCAGTGTGAGTATCTTAGGGTAGAAGCACACACTCAGGGCTGGGTTGAGGTTTATTCCCCCCGTGAATGAGAAAGCTCTAATCAGCCATCAACAAAACTGGATCTTTCATCTCCTCC
Organism: Acrocephalus scirpaceus scirpaceus; assembly: GCA_910950805.1. Lineage (NCBI taxonomy): Eukaryota > Metazoa > Chordata > Aves > Passeriformes > Sylviidae > Acrocephalus > Acrocephalus scirpaceus. Next base: position 6,069,920 of record OU383785.1, read on the forward strand.
ATGCAAGAAATAACAGTCTTGTAAAAACCCATTACCAGAAGATACAGTTGGAATCAAGGCCTGTGATACACAGACTGGATACCTACACAGAAAATGAGAGCTCTATAGTGGCACAGCTGAAAAAAGGGCAAGGTTTTCTGGAAGGGATTCGAGCTCCCTCCCAACATTGGTTCCTCCTAACACTGCTCCACTGTGCCTATGCCACAGTACATCTCAGACAGTCCATATTTAGGGTTAATCTTGAATTGTTCTCAGCCTCACTGCAATGCCCTTCCATCTACATTTGATAAGGATAATCTCGTGAATTCATGTATTTCACTTTCTCTGAACCCAACATAAGTGAGCATTAGGTGTATCTACATAAAAGTAGATCCCTCCTAAGCATCCTTACACAGGCTGTGTCCATCCCTGTGGACTCCTTGCTGCAGCATCCCTACAAATCTGATCTACTAAGAGAAGAGTTTGAAACTAGGTGACACCAGATCTACCTTCAACAGAAAATTCAACATTGAATTTGCACATGCAGGATGAACTGCTGGCAAGATCTGAGTTTTGAGGCTTATAGCTCAGATGCTTGGCAATACAAGCTTAAGAACAACCTTCCTTTTCCAAAAGCCTAAGTTCCACTCCTGGAGATTGTATGTTGAAATAAATCCCCAGCCAATACACTCCTGGTACAGTCTAATATAGCCATATAGAACACAGCAACATTTATGGACCCCATTGACACTTAGAGACTAATCAGGAGACAAAATGCTAGAAAAAGTCTAAAGAAATGATCCAAGTCAAACTAACTTACTAAGACACATCACCTTCAGGTGGCGTGGAGCAGGTTTGCTTTTGTTTCCATATATACTAATGGTATTTTTCTTTTGTCTCAAGGTAAGTCTGTACCTGGGTAAGAGCTTTTCCTTTTCAGAAAAATTTTAAAACATTAGGAGTGTGTATCTCTTTTCTAAGCAGTTTTTAATGGATCTGCACTTTACACAGGACTACTGGTTCTCTATTGATACAGTGGCACCACTGGCAACAGATTAAAGATGTAATTTTATCCTGAAAATGTTTACTGGAGTACCTTCATGAGAAATTTTTTGTTCATAGATGAAAAAAAAAAAAAAAGACTTTTTCAAAACAGCTTACTAGTAAACTAGGTTTATAAATAAACATTTATCAAGACATAATTAAAGATACTACTTTAAGAAGCGGATCTTATATGCATAAACAGCATTTCTACTGTTAAAAATAAACACAAAATTTTAAAGCAAAAATGCATTTAAGGAATATTTCTGTTTTTCCTTCTTTTTATAACTCATAGCTGGAAGCTAAAATAAAATTACAAACCACTACAAGCATGAAATCATATATTGAAACTGCATCCTGAGCACCCTAAAGCCTTTGCTGGGCTATATTTGATACATGACACATTGTCAAAAACACTTCCTGTTCTTATCACAATAGCTTTGTAGCTATTTAGGGAATTTAGCCACTCGAGCAAGTCTTTGCACATAAATAAAGAGTGGGAGCATGAAAGAGAAGATATTTCTGAGGCTTTTAAAAGAGATAAGAGATTAAACAGAATGCATTTCTCCAGTTTATGGGTTCTCTGGACTGAAAAGTAGTGTTACATCTTTCTTTATAGGCCAGTATTTGTGTTTGTCGAATTAGAAGGTAACAGTAAGATCTAAAATCCTTTATTTTTTGAAAATGGTCAGAAAAAGTGCACTTCTGGCTTCTGTCTCCTACAAATATTAAAATCACCTGAAATCAGCAGAATAGAAGTATTTACAACACTGGACTTTGGATTACAGCTTACAAGAAGCTTCCTTTAGATGTCACATGATACTAATTTTGATCCACTGATACTTTCCACAATCTTCCTTCTATTACGCTTTATTACTATCAAGTCTCTACAGTAATAACAAAATTATTCAAATATAATCAGGGATCTCGTTGCTAAAACAGTAAAATCACCTGATTTTCCCCTTGCTCGAGATTATTCTGGTGTACAAGGAAAGATCATTTAGGGTCAACTGCCATGGTGCATGTTGCCCTCTTTAAACTTCAGTTCCTTGCAGGAAGGCACAATCTTAAGGGTGCTATTACTCCTAGCCAACTTGCAGTGTTATCAGATTGCATATGCATGCCAAAGAATTCACTCAATTAGGGCATTATTTTTTTTTAATCATTATTAGTACAGTGGGTGATATATTAGTATTTGCATGTGTAAATAAATTCAATTAATGTGTTAATTGCACAGACACAGGAAAATTAGTTTAATCAAGTCAATTAAATCATAAACAGTTCAGAAATAAGAAAGTAAGCTTGTAATGCAATTAGTGTTCTAATATGCTAGTAACTTTAATAAACAGGATCTTAATTATATGGCAGGTCAAAAAGACAAAATATTTTAATTGATATAAAAAGGAGCTTTTTGTTGCTACACTAGAGTCTAGCTGAGTTTAGAGAAAATGATCCATGTTAATGAGATCAAAATGCTGTTATCTAGAATAGAAATAAGGACTTTTTAATAAAAATTTATCTCCAAAGTAGTTCAGATGACTGAACGAAGCATTACTGACTGCAAGAAACTAATCATGCCATAATCTACACGTGATTGAATTATACATTCATACAGTGCTCTCCCCAAAGCTTTTCAGGATAATAAAACAGAATAAAATATTTGATAGTATTTTAATATTAATCATCACAAATTAATGTTACATTAATACAGTGAGCAGCATTGCTGCTCAAAAAGCAGTGAGCTGTGGAGAAGTGATGAGTCATGAAAAAGGCCATCCCACTCATTATTGTGTAATTGGGTGTTCATTTATGGGGCAAAGGGATCCCTGAGCAGCACAGGCAATGTCAGGGAGTTCCAGCCCCACATACCCCAAGTGCTCTGCTGAAAGGGCTCCGTGCAGGGTGGGCAGTGGGCTCAGGGACCCCCGTCAGCCATACTCAGCTTCACGGAGGTGTGAGGAGCCAATTTATTTGTCTCAGAGGCACATCCTGATTTCTCACACAACTTTGAAATAAAAAGGCACAGTAGGGACCATCTGCATGATCAATCAGTTAAAATTTTAATAGTGACTCTTGTGAACAGTTATTTTGCACATTGAGTAAGCAACAGTCATCTCCATATTTGAGAGAGGCAATTCCAAGCTAGGTAGCATGAGGCTGTTGGGGGTTGGGTTTCTTTTTTTTTTACTTATAGAATTTTTTCCTATAAGTCCCGAGGAAACTAACTATTGGGTACTTATGGGTACTTAAGAAAAACACAAGAAGTGGCTAAGGAGGGGAGAGGAGTGTAGCATCTGGCTACAGTTCTTTTCTTTGGGAGTTTCTCTCGGAGGGGGAAGATAGGGGAGTTTTGGGGGCAGTTGAAGTACAGGGCTGGGGGCGCCTGTTCGCTCTCGGTATTGGAAGGAGGATGGCCAAGCTGGTGCTGACTGCAGGGAGAATTCACTGTCACTGCCAGAGTCCAGTCCTAGGGACCTGCCACCATCTGCTCGTGTGCCTGGGAATCCTGAGCTTGCCTTTTCCTGCCCTGCTGGGGCCGGGCCACCGCTGTCCCACCCCCGCCGCTTTTCTGGCACTGCCCTGGGTCTTTGCTGCGCTGTAGCCCTGCACCCCTGCACCCCCTGCCCGGACATCCTGCCCTTCTATCTACCACCATGGAGCTTCTGATAGATCTCATCCATCAGCCTGGGATTCCTGTTCATTCCTGCCCTTCAAGCTACCTCTGCAGAGCTTGTGATACATCTCATCCACCAGCCCAGGATTCCTGCTCACTCCTGCCCTTCCATCTACCACCATGGAGCTTCTGATACATCTCATCCACCAGCCTGGGATCTTTGCTCATCCTTGCCATTCCATCTACCACTGCAGAGCTCTGATAAATCTCATCCACCAGCCCAGGACCCCTGCTCATCCCTGCCGTTCCACCTACCACCATGGAGCTTCTGATACATCTCATCCACGACCCCGGGATCCCTGCTCATTCCTGCTCTTCCAGCTTGGTGCTCCTCAGAGTCCTGCAGGGGCACTGGGATCAGGCTACCCCAGGGTTTGAGAAGCAAAGCCTCTCCTCCATCCCTACCTGTCTCGGCCGAGAAGGCCATCGCAAGGTTCCTGGTTCTGTTTGTTGTTAATGCCAGAGTTTTTGTTGTTTGTTTGCCTTGTTACACATTCTAGTGAAGAACTGTTATTCCTATCCTCATATCTTTGCCTGAAAACCCTTAATTTCAAAATTATAATTTGTAGGGAGAAGGTTTACATTCTCCACTCCAAGAGAGGCTCCTGCCTTCCCTAGCACACACCTGTCTTTCAAACCAAGACAGAGACAAAGCCATTACTTGCCTGCTTTTTAATTCCAAGAAAAATCTCTAATATTTTTTCCTTTATTGAATCCACAGTCCAGTAGTAAATTAATTATTAGGTTTAAAGAAAGAAGGGGATAAGAGGATTTTCCTAAGAAGTATTTGCCTGGGGTTACTGCAATGAAGTCTGAATGGAAAGAATTGTACAGAGGGAAGAAAGTATTTTCCTACTTAACATATTTATACAAAATCATTATCATCTTATCTTGTGAAACAATATTCAACAGCCTGATCATAAAAATCATACCCCAAACCCAAAGAAATGCACTTATTGCCTTTAAAAAAACAAACCCACACAAACATAACACAAAAAAACCTACAAAAAAACCCAACCCACAAAAAAAACCCAAAAAACCAAACCACAAAAACACCAAAAAAACCCCAAAACTCCAGTCCAGAAACATAAATAGCTTGTTTTAAACCTCTCCTGATTTTTACCTAAAAAGGTCATCTACTGGGACTTTCCTCTGGTCATACAGTAATTAATCATTCTGAACTGTCATTTTTTTCAAGTAATTAAAAAAAAAAGTAAAAAATGGAAATAAATTAATTACTTTTTTGCAAATGTGCCACACTTGCCATAATTGGATTTGCTTATGTTTTTATGATTTTACTGCCTGAGAAGGAAAAGCATAGTTACATGTTCCCTTGAGCTGCCTCGAGACAAGGACAGCAGCACAGGGAAACATCCTGTCACTGCCTCAGGAACTCAACACCAGAACAAATGGCACAGGGACCCCAGAGGTATTCACGTGAAACATCTATCTGGCCACTCTTTCCTTAAAAGAACAGCAGTAGGATTGGGATTTCAGCCTGGGCTGGGTGGGATGGCAGGCTAGGTTAGGAAGGAGGGCACTGAACCCAAAAGGGGGTTTGGTGCTGCATTATCTGTGTGACAACACCGCACTGCTGACCTTTCCAGTTCTGGTACCATAAACAAGAGCTGGGCCATGGGTACCTAAATTTGTCCCCCTGAAGTCCAACAGAGATGAGCATTCACCACTCCAGTGACTCCTCAGTGCTCTAGAAAAAACAGCTTTCTGCATTTCCTTAGAGCAATTCTGTTACACCCTTGCCATAAATCAGAGCATGTGTGTGCTCCTTCTGTCCTTGCCTTGACTTTGACATCACCTGCATCTCTTGCAATAGAGATTAATTATAAATGGCTATTCAGCAGCCTCTGTTTTTTACAACACTTCCATGCAAAGAGATGCTGCCAGGGGTGGGAGGAACATGACTCACAGCATCTACTTTTTCAGCTAGAAGTAGTTTTTTCCTACACTGTACTCCAGAAGGATGTGTAAGAGCTCTCTGAACTTCACAAAAATACAGGAAAAAGATATAATGAACACACTGCGTAAATATTTCAAAAGTGGCATTTTGAAACAAATTCCTGAAGCCTAAGAACTTTCCAAAGGTATTTGGGCATTTCTTCATTAATATTTCTTATTTGTAGGCTGCCAACCAAGGGCCTGCTGCAGAGAGCCACCCATGCCCTGGACACAGTGATCAGACCCACAGGTCTAAGTGCCTTCCTGGTTCTTCCCTTTTCCAAACATGGGAAAGCAATGCCTGAAAATAAAATTTTCTCTTGGCTCTCAGCAAGAACTAATGCTTATCACCCTGGCCAAACATAACAAAATCACACAGGGATAAGGAATGGCTTTTGCAACTGATTTCCAAGTTTTCATCGATGAAAAGGCATTTTAGTAACATCTTCATTAACCTGCTTATCTACAGCAACAATCACCACTCCCTCTTCAAAATGTCTGGTTTCGAGAAGCCAGTATCTCTGTTGGCAGGAAGTAATAGAATGAAAAAAAAAACCCATTGGTGGCATGTTGTGTTGCAAAAGGAGGTCTGGACACAGATACTGACAATTAGCCATCCCTTGCAGCTGCCAAGCAGCAGATGCACGTGTTTTGCAGCCGAAGCTCCAGCACAGCAGAGCAGCACAGGCTGTGCAGGAGATTTGGGTTCTCAATTTCTTTGTGCTTCCCCCGCCTGGCTACTGACAAAGCCTCACACAGCACACACCTGGCTCATATTTCACCATTTCTGCTTTCTGGCTCAGGAACTTAACAGTGACCAGCAGGATGAAATAACTGGGCTCTGGAATTTTTTCAAGACTCCCATTTATGTCAGTCAGTGACAAAGCAGACAAACTTATAAGGGTCTTAAAGACTTAATGGAAATATATCCAGAAGAAGCTGCATTTTCACACTGCCTGGAAAAATACCTCATTATAATGAGCCACAGTGACATCAAATTTTCTCCCTTAAACCAGGTTTTTTTTTTTTCCTAAGCTATTTTAATTAAGATGCCTTGTCAATCAGGACGAGGACAACAGAAAACTTTGGGCCATACCAGATACCACTGCCTGCAAAGCAGAAAAAGATCCTTTAACTTCTAAATAAATAGATTATCCATTGAGAGGAAGTTCCATTCTACTCTTGCAGGAGAACTTTAAAGACTGTAGCCTTACATAATACAACACAGTCTGTTTTCCCTTTCTAATCCCCACACTTTCCTCCCTGAGAATAACCTTTGAATAATCCATCTCAAAACTCACAGAGATCCATCTCTATTTTACCAATAGAGTGAGGTACAATTGTTTTGACATACTTTTGTGAGAAAAATGAAAGGACTAAATTCCACATCTCACATGTGTTCCCAAAGCTTTGCAGCCAAACTCCAGAGATCTCAAGCTCATCATCAAGAGGTTTTTCCATCCAGCTCTTAGTTTCCAGTTCCTCAGTGCCAGCTCCATCCTCTGCAAATCATCTTGGCACGTGTCTGTCCAGCAACTCCCAATTTCCAATGCACAGAACTGAAGGGTCTGCAATGACAGCCATGTATACACAGCTGGACCTGAGACTGACTACAGTTAATAGAAGGTAAGGCTGGAAAATTCAGCTCAGAATGAGCTCTGGGCCTCTGCTGTTTGATTTCAGTCTGTTGGCAAGACAGATCAAGAATGTCCAGCCCAGAATCACAGTTCCTGTGATGTCTGTGTGTGTATGTATGGCTCTATCCTGTCACACATAACCTATTTTGAGCACAGAATCAAAAAATATTGAATATCTACTAATTTTAAAAATGTGCAAACTCTGTAAATATCTCAGGTTTATTTTGTCCAGTTCACATGATATATGAGAAAATTCCAGGCACAGTAAAGATCTCAAGAATCCTCATTAAAAATCATACTTAGTTTCTGGTGCCAAATTTCACTTTAAATGCTAGGTTGACATTTAAAACACCTTCTTGCACAAAGGGCACTGTTCATATTACAAAAAATTAATTAGCCAGATCTCACACACTTTTATGTATTGTAATTCATGGATTACTGAGATTCATAATTGAATAATATGTAGATGTCACCTAGAGGTACTAAACCAATTCTCCTACTTGTAATTGCCTGCCTAAGTAAGAATGACACTAACTTTAGCATTTTCTCTCTGATTAAGGCTGCTATAGATTTGTGGTTGCCGCTGTGTAATATAAATCAATAAAGAATAATTTTCCAGGCAGCAAATCAATTGTCAGTTCACAGACCCTAATACCTCTGTGCAGGATTTATTGAAAAAATGAATGGCAGGCTTGTTAGTGGATGTACAACACGCTTTACAGGCACATAATGGTGTAGGGCCCAGTCCATTCCATACCCTGCCAAGTTCCTTAACTCCTTCCTTGCCTGACACAACTGTGGTGGAATGGAAGAAAAGTGAACAGACCTCCTAACTGGAAAAAAGGAAATAAAAAAATTGTATTTGCTTTATACTCCTTCATTTTAGCATCTCTTGTCCCCATGTTCCCATTTCTGCCATGAGATTTTAGGGCAAGTGTGCCACTACACAGCCTGAAGCTGTCAAATTACAAGTCATGTAGAGATGGGACTGATATTTTAGGAATTGAGCTATCTGAAAAAGCATCAACAGCACAAAAAAACCACTGGAAAATGCTAACCTGACTAGATCTAAATATTTTTATGCATATTTTTGCCATTTTTTTAACTAGATCAGACTCATTTTCTGTATTTCTCTCCTTGTCTTTTACACAATGATTCACTGTTACAGGATGCTACTCCAGACCCAATGGATCTCTTCCTGCATCCATCCTGACAATGTTCCTATTGCCACTCGAAAATTACTTTTATTTTTGGCACCAAAACTAATTTTAATACCTCTCAGTGCCAAAAGCAGTGTGCCACATGGTAAAGGGCTACTGTAAAATTATATATAGAAAGCCTGAAGTGCCATTTCTGTAGTACAGCTACAGAGCTTCCATGCAGACCATGCTCCAGGACTAAAAAGAGTTTAGCTCCTTCTTAAGGGAGGTAAATGCATCCTAAAGATACTCAGTGAAAACACAGTTGTCATTACCTGACAGTGAACAATGGGCATAATTGTTTATCAGCACAGTAGGAACATGTTTGTCCCCTACCTGAAGTGTGACCTGAAATTTAAAAGAAAAAAAAAATTAATAAAAAATAAAATTATTTTTTAATTCCATACCCCAGGAAAATTCACAAGAAAGAATTTTAAGACACAGTTCACAAATCTCTGCTGTGACAGTCAATCTGCGTCACTGTAATTCACTCCCAAATCACTTAGCATTGCCACTGATGTCACCTTTAAAACTGAAAAGTATTTGAACTTTCCTCTATACAAAGAACCATGGTCGCTCTCTTTCTAACAAAGCAGCGCAAAGAAAAAGTAAAATAGAAGCTATACACAGAATTTTATGCAGAGAAGGCAAAAATTACGCCTTATACCAGACTATTATGGAGAAAGAACTTGTCATAAATTCAAACTAGGCTCATTCACATAAAATAAAGGTTGAGTGCTACCTTCAAGCAAAGGAGACAGAAAATGTGCAGGCATTGTAATATCCACACTCTCCCACAGTGCTGAGAAAATAGGACCTTAATTATCCAACACTGTTGTCACCTAAAATAAGAACTAATGCTCCCCCACTGGTTTCTGAAAATCCATTCCACCCTCAATTCAGTGGAAAGCCCACACAGCATAGTCTAACTTCTCATCCTACTTTCAAGGTTCACATTTTCTGGTATTGTGAATTTCATATCTTTGCTGGGAAATAAATAGAATTGGACAAAAAGTAGTCATTAAACCTCACTTCTCAAACAAAGCAGACCTTCTAAAGAAATATTCTCCTCCCTCTAATTCCTGCCATTTCTGCTCACACTTTTCAATACAAGAGTTAGACACTATTTAAAATCAGATTGTGAATTCTTTTCATTAAGGGAAGATCTGTACATCTCAAGTGAGAGAACAGATTATATAGGGGCTCTAAGAAAGAAGTAAAAAAAAAACCCCAAAGACACTATATTCAAACTATTAATTCATCTATATTTGTCTTTTCCCACTTATTTAAAATAAACTGATTTTCTTGCAGGCAAGTGCTTTGCATTCTTCTCATCACACAAAAAGTCTTATCAGTTAACCCTAGAATGGTAAGTTTCATTTGGAAGGGAAGTTTCGATTTCACTAACCCTCTCCCCTGCTCAAAACAGGTCTAATTATTTCAGGTTGCTTAGGATCTTACTCAGGTAAGTTTTGAGTATCTCCAAAAATGACATTCAAAACCTTGTTATTAATAACAAGGGATGGTTTTACACAGGACCTGACCCACAGGCCAAAAATATGTTCCTACTAACACAAAGATCTGAAGTTAATTTAGCTAATTTCTGTTATTTTAGCCATACTTTAATATTGAGCACGATATTAAATATTTTAACAGATCCAGATGGCTGGATGACTTGCCTGTGATACAGTCAATATTTTCTTTTCAGTGAGTTTAAATGTCTACAGCTTTTTGCTCTAATAGGCTCATCACTAACAGTAACCCAGTTTACCATTTCTTATGAGGAACATTATTTTTAATACTTGATCACTCAAAATAGATCTGAAATGAGAGAAATGGAAGATCTCATCTGCAGAACTACTCTTGTTGCAAAGACATCCAAAGCTGACAAGGGATTTGAACTCAACATAATGTAACATAAACCTCAGGAAGCTTCATGCAGTAATTCTAGAGCTCCATTTAGCCTTATTATATTTATCTTTAAGGCTTTTATGCATATTCTTGTCTATAATTTGCACATTGCCTTGTTCATTATTGCAGTAGTGTTTCAGTACCTGTCTAATCAAAATAATTACTACAAATTGTTTAGACCTGTGAAGCATGTGGGACTAAGCCTGCAGTTCAGAAGTCTATATAATCACACAGAGAGCTGCTCTAGAGACTTTTTATAAAGTAATCAAATTGTGAAACTTAGCAATGCAATTGATTTTGTTGTCAGAAGATCTACATCACTGCCTGGGATGCCAAGCTGCTGCTGAGAAATTCATTCACCTACGAGCCTGGGAGCAATCACCCACCTACCAAAACATTTGAGGAGGTGGGGGTTCTGTCTTAAATGAGTCACCTAATTACCTTCAGTGCATTGGTAGAGCAAAACAAGCAACACTGAGGAATATGCATTTTACTCAACAGCTTCTTTTTCATCTCACTGGCACTTCTTTCTTAAATAAAGCCCTTTCTTTCATGCCATGCCAGAGAAGACACATGATGAGTTGTAGCATTCAATCAGGAGCTGCTTCATTAACAACTGAGTTATGTGACATCCCTTTCATACCTTGCTGTGTGACTGCAACATCATGTCAAGACAAACCCTAACACAATGCATCAGCCCAGGTGGATAGAGAGATGCTGCTTTCAGAAGCCTGCTGTCAGGACAGGATTGCTGTATTTCTTGTTCTGTAGGTTGTCCTCGCTGAAGGCTGCACAGGTCCTTCAAATACATCTTGAAGGCCACACACTGACTCATACATCCTCCTGCACCCACTAATGAGTAGTCACATGGCACAGAACTGTTTGAAGTAAAATTTGTGGACAGTATCACAGTACTGTACACAACTATTATTCCTTCTCAGCTTGGGGTGATGCATTCTGATGGGGTTGGTCTTGACAAGATGTTGCAGTCATGTAGCTCAAAAACCCATTCTCACACATTTGCCACTGACTGCAATACATATAATTTCCTGCTTTTTCAGACAGTTGGTTCATCAGACAACAGTCGTATAGATGAGCCTTTTGTTTTCTCATCCCTTATGTACACACTGATTAAATTCCTCTCTAGTTCTCTTTGATAAAGACAGTGGACTGCAATTCCTGAACCCCTCAGTATAATATGTATTTGAGTTCGTTCTGTGGACTACCTCCAACAATTCAATACCATTCCTAAATTGTGTATTTTTTAATAGCCACTGTATTCTCATCAACTAGTCTTTACTACTGGTACTATTTTCCTTGTCGAAACACTAATAATTTCTTATGCTTCCACAGATGGGCTGATGAGACTAACATTCAGGCAAATCCTTCAACTCTGAGTTTGAAACCTTCCCAGAGCAGTTCTCTACCCTAGAGATAAAACTAATTTTCATTTAAGCATATTAAAAACACATTGCTTTCTCATACGCTCCTTTTCAAGTGAAAAAATAGCTCTCTTATCAGCACTTCCTGCTGTTATTTACCACTTTACAATTGTTGGGCCCTTTGTGAATATCACCAGTGTTAATGCTCTCTTTTGGTGGCCATTTCCCTTCATTCCCTCTCTTGTTGCCAATATTCCACTCTGACCTTCCTCCCATCCCCACAATCCATTCACCTACCTTATGTCTGTACCAACAGAGAGCAGCCTGAACAGGTTTCTCTGCCTGTTGTAGATGTTTATTCATATTTCTCAAACTCTTACAGTTTCTTGCCCAGTGAGCTACCATTTTAAGCAGCCTTTTCAAAAAAAAGCAACCTATTAGAATGAAAAGGCTCATTCCCAGCTCTGCAAGATGATGCCCAACCTGAAGACAACTTTTACAAAGGCTGAAGTATTCCCTGCCTTTTTTTAGTTACTGTTCATCACAATGCAAACTTTCATGTTTTTTCATAACTACTTTTATTACATCTTTCTCTCTTGTTCTCATTTAAATAAAAGCCCTGGAAACCTATGGTTTCATAGCTTGCCCACAACCCACAATTTATGGATGCTACTTGCAACTTTCAAAAGCTTTTAAAAATAGTACTGAATCTATTATTGTGAATTACAGTAATTGCAGCAAAGATTTAAGAGGCACTTTGAGAAATTTCAATTTCATGGTATGTTTCTGAACCCACTTCCTTGGCATCTTGGGGAAAATGCAGTTATTTTTTCTGAAAGAGCTTTTTTTCCTGCCTTTTTCTGTAAAATTTTAACTGAAACTCCAGTATCCAAAGTTCTCTTAAGAAAAAGAGTGCTGAGTTTCCAATCCCAGGTGCAACAGAGGCCAAGATGGTACAAGACTAGAGTGATGCCATGATGATTTTTTGCCTTTTCTTTTTACTAACCTTTTATATATTCTCAGTATTCTTAGCATACACACTTGTAATTCTTTAAGCCTGATATTTTAGCCTAGTCCTGCTATTCTGCTGGGCAAGAAGACCAAACATTCTAAAAGCCTCACAGCTGGAGGCCAGGAAGCCTTACGCTGCCTTGGGAAACCAAGGTTCTGTCCAGAGCAGATTTTGTAAACCAGGATTAAGCCCATCTGGGGTAACACTTTAGAATAGGGAGATGTCACTCCATGCATTTAAGCTTCTCACTGGGGAATCTTTGTCAGATATGCTATTTTGCAAAGTCTATACAATTGTATACGCAGTATATGGGGTGTGCATTTTGGTGTTTTCCACCCCGACGAATTGTTGCACCTAAGGATCCTCATTAAACACCGAGGTAAAAACCCTTCTATCCCTTAACTGTGCCTGGCTCATAATTCTAGGACCAGGAAAAGGTATCAAGAGCCTCCCCTCAGCTGTATGGGTGCAACCAGAAAGCAGCCCCATCGACAGAGAACAGCCCTCAGGATTGAGTTTTCCTCAGTTTCCTAGGAATTTCTTCTTCCAAGGTTTCCAACTGAAAAGCCTGATGTGGTCAGCATATTCTTAGATAAACTATCAAAACCCAAATTGGAATATGCTATCCATGAGAACATCAATAGGTCTGGGCTGAAGAAGTACAAGTTTGTTGATGTATAGAACTAGAAGAAATATTGCAGGAGCTCTCCATCTTCCCCTACACAGCCTGCCCATTACCAGTACTGGATTACTGGTACAATACTGTAAGTTTTTCAGCTTTAGATGTCGTCCAGATGACTTCCTTTAAATTCAGCTTATACCACCTCTCTCACTGAAGTTGTAACATTACATTTGGTTTGGAGGAAACAGAATTATATTTTTACATTTGAGTTTTAATAAAATGGGGGATAAATCAAAAGTAGTAAGTTCTGAAGTTGTAACATTACATTTGGTTTGGAGGAAACAGAATTATATTTTTACATTTGAGTTTTAATAAAATGGGGATAAATCAAAAGTAGTAAGTTCCTTCTATGCAACTACAGTGATTGTAGTAGAGTGATGCAGCAGCAGCATTGTCTTGTCCCTAAAACACAAGAAACTTTTAGGAGGGAAAGAAGTGATCATTAGAATCATTGGCTTGGTTTCTGATTTGTGTGCTACTTGCAAGGCAGTTTCATTAATGGCTCATCAAGCTTTAAATAACTGATTTGGGAGCAATCATGTTGTCCACATACCAGGAGGATGAGCTATTACCATAGGAACAGGAGCTGAATCTCACTCTCCTGTCTCTCCTCCCCTTCCCTCACACTACAGATATTTTCAATGCTCATGTTTGGATGAACATCCTGCAGAGTCTTGCTAATACCAATCTTCAAATAACAGATTTACAGAACTGCTCTGCTGATAAGGCTCCAACACAATGACACTACTTGGTGTTAGACTTGGTCTAGATTTTCCTCTTCAGGGGGTTTTGAAGTGAATTCCCTATCAAAATTGTACTGCCATGATCCTGAACACTGCCTTCTCTGAAACTGCCAGCAGGGAAGACAGGACTAAACCAGATGAGAACAAAGACTCTGGCCTTCAAACTTTGTCTTCTATGCAAATGAAGAGACAAATGAAGGACTCTCTTGGTTCCTCTGAATTAAAAGAAGGCTTGCAATCCTTCTAGACACACAAATTAAAAAAAAAAAAAAAACAAAAAAAGAAAGATTTTTTTTTCTTTGTTGATAAAAAAGACACGAACCAGAGGACAGGATGGGACCAGAAAGGACAAAAGGTTGTGGAGACAGCAGGAGAGAAACATGTTTAGGATGTGTTCCTGCTTGAACAGTAAATGCAATGAAGTCTATGACATAAAAGAGAACATGACAAACATTAACAGTCTACTCTAATTCTCGTTACAACAGCATGACAACAGCACAATAAACTCCTTCCTCACCCTCATCTCTCCTTCGTTTCTTTGACTACCAGCACAAGGGAAATAAACTTGCCTGTTTCAGGGCTGGGCTGGGCTGGGCTTGCCTCTGTTACTGTGACACACACAGACTCCAAGGCACACCAGCTCCCAAAATGTTCTTCCTCTACTGCATTGATCTACTTCAGTGTTTGCTGGAGCATGGCAGGGGTTGTTGAATAAGCTCTTTCTCTTAACAAAGCACATTTTTTCCTCAAGGTTTGTTGATTTTTCTTCTCCTTACTGCTCTCTTAATGAAAAAATAGCTACATTGCCCATATAGTGTAAATACTAGTAAGTGCTTCTGCTCTGTTTTGTATGTCTCAGGTTCATGTAAATTTTGACAGTAAAAAGCAAGCTTACTCTGTCCAGTGGTATTTTGTCATTTTAATTTCTCCAAATGCTGTGGATTTTATTATATTTTACCATCAGGTGGGCTTATTTAAAAGATCCTCTACAGAAGAGGAATCTTGAGACCCTCTCCCCTGCCATAGAGTATCTTAAACTACAGGGCAAACCTGATCATGTTTTGTTTTTCGAAGCCTTCTGATATTTACATTCTTAGAGTCAGACTTTCTCACACATTTTACTAAAACACTATGTGTCATTCACATTCCTTCTTGGAGGAGGAGAAAATTGACAGACTGTTCTTCTGGCCAGTGTGGTTGAAAGGAGGGATTTTATCCTCCAATCCACTCTCACTTTAGAAATTCTATAACTTCTGAAAAACTGTAAATAAAGCTCTATTTTACCTTGAGCAACTGAGCATGCAGTGTGTGCTCATTCCGTGTCCTAGCATGACAGTCATGATCTCCATTACACCTGTATAGCTACATGTCAGCAGATTCACTCAAGATTTAGAAATGAAACTGCTCAAAACACAGCCTCGTCATCTTATTTATTTTCTGCCTTTTCTCTGAAGGCATTTTTAGAGCCCCTAATTGTGAGGAAAGGTAAGAAGTCAGAGACCTGACTCCTATTAGGAGAGCCCTTATTGCTTCTTAATGCTCGACTGACCAGCCTCCTTGCAGGCTGTTACAGCTGTGCTGCAGCAGTGGGGAGGAACATCAGCAAAGGGGCACATGCTTCAGCCAGTCTGCTGCCCAGGCACTCCTCCCACCAAACTCAGTACTCCTTTTGATCTGATTGCCTAGCTTTCAACTCTGTCATTTGTTTTCTCCTTTCCCTGTAATACTGGCTCACTTTCTGGCATTCATTTGTATTCCTGATAGGGGTCCTGTGACTTTCTGAAACCTCACGATACAGAGAACAAATAATTTACTTAGAAGTTTACTTTTGACTCTACTACAGATTTTTTTTCATCAGTTTGATGCCTTGGGAAGGCTGACCTGAAACAGAGACTGGACAGAGCCAGAGAATAAAGCAGATATTTACAGAAAGGTCTTTAGGGTACACCTTGGGCAGGACAGGACCTGACCAGGCCTACACCCAAGGTGGACCCAAAATGGTCAAAAAATGGCTGATGGGGAATGAGATCTTACATTTTTGTAAGTTTTGGTCCATTTGCATATTGGAGTTTAATTGTCCAATTACAGATTCAGGTTGTGAGGTCCCATCCTTCTTGTTCCTCCCTCCAGCCATCCTTGTTTGTGCTTTTGGGCCTGAAACTTCCTTGGTGTGCAGCAGGACAAGGATTTGTTTTGTGTCCCTGCTGTGTGCAGAGAGCTGAGTGACACTGACTGTGAGCTCAGAGCTGCACCCCTGGGCAGCACAGAAACTGAAATACATGAAAGCCCAGACTTAGGGCATCAAGTTCATACTTTGTTACATGGTTGCACATCCAGTAAAGATTCAGCTTTTAAATTATTACCACTGACTTCGCAGGTAGTAGTGAGAAAGAGCGACTAGAATACATCCAAAAAGATAATGACTAATGACCAGATAAAACTGGGAGGAAGTAGGGGAAGGAAGGAAAGGTAATCATTTTTCCCTCCACCTGTCCACACCCTACTACTCTCATCATCATCACAAAGGGTAATGGAAAGGGAATGACATGAGCCAGAGAAGAGCCCTTGCACAGAGTGAAGGCCAGACACAGCTGGATCCAACAAGCCAGCTCACAGCCTCGTGGGTCAGCAACTGAAGAGAGCTAATTAATATTTTCGGTGCATGACCATGCTCTTCAGTTTTAATTGGTGACAAGTGAGCAACCAAGGAACAGTAAGTGGAATTTCATTTATCTGTATAGAGCAGATCAATATTCACTCAGCATGCAACAACTCCTTGCATCTCAATGGGATGAAATAAATTGTCAGTCAGCAGCATGCTTTAATTATTGTTAGAATGTTTCTAGCTAAATTATTCAACTTCTCAAAAGGCCATCTGATAAATGTTTATTTCTTCATAATTGTGCTGTTTAGGGCTGGGTAGAGCTAATTTTCTTCACAGTAGCTGGTATGGGCTGTGTTTTAGATTTGGGCTGGGAACAGTGCTGACAACACAGGGTTATTTTAGTTATTGCTGAGCAGGGCTTGTACAGAGTCAGGGACTTGCCTGCTCCTCACTCTACCCCACCAGTGAGGAAGATGGGGATGCACAAGGGGCTGGGAAGGGACACAGCTGGGACAGCTGATCCCAAATGGGCAAAGGGATATTCCAGATCATGGCATCATGCTCAGCAATAAACTGGGGCAAGGCTGTCCAGGGGCTGCTGCTCTGGGACTGTCTGGGCATCATGTGGTTGGTGGGCAGCAATTGTTTCATTCTGGGAGGGGAAGAAGTCAGTGGCTCTGTGGGGCTTAGTTACCAGCTGGGGTTAGACCACAACAATCCTGCTTTTAACATCTGCTGATTCGTGACACTTGCAATGAACACAATTTAAATTCAGAGCAGGGCTCTAGGAAAATAGTAAGAAATACAAACAAGAGAGGGCTGCAGGAATTTATTTCTTTTTCTCCTCTTCAGATATTGCAATGGCCTCCCATGGCATGAGGGGCACTAATTGAATTTAAAGATGTCATAAGCCGGAAGCTCTCCTGCTCACTTCATATCACAATGAATTCCAACTCAACAGCACTGGCAGTAGCAGCAGCACCAGAACAGCACTGTGGAGCTGTAAAGTTCACTGATGAGTGTTAGCTGAGGTCAGTCCTGGACAGCAGCAATGAAAATTTCATAGACACTCTGTTCAAGAGGGTACAAAATCAGACTATCCATTTTGCAAATAATAAACCTTGCTGATGTTATTTTTCAGTGTCACAGAAAATTCAGATTTCATTCATACCTTATCAAAAACTTCAACTGTGTATTTCAACAGTATGCTACAAAATCCAGAATCAGGGTCCTGGAAAAGAGATAATTACAAATAACATTTCTACATTAAAGTATTTCAGATCCTGAAGTATTACCATCTCATTTTTACTAAAACATAAGTATTCTGTTAGTTTCAGTTCTATTGTTAGTTTCGGTGCTGAAGAGCATAATGCAAAGATGCATAATTCATATTATGAAGAGCCCATAAAGACACACACCTGCAAACTATGACTGAGGCCATTAGAGTCAACTTGAATGTGAACACAGAGCTCAAACCTGCAGCAAGCTCAGAACCACAACAGGATCACAGGGGTGATTCCAAGTGTCAGTGAACAAAAGACAATTTCAGTAGATCAAAGAGGAAGATTCTTGGGAATACAGTAAGATTATTATCCAGGGAAGTTAAATGTTTTGCACTATTGAGTTATCTTGGTTGGCACCAACACTACAGAAGAATTTCCTTGAAGAACTGGTTCTCAGTATGGATTTTGAATAAGTAGCACTGAGATTCTGCACAGAAAAATCTCTAAATAGAGTAATGTGGCAGAAAGCTGCAGTTAACTGGCAGAAAAGAAAGAAAAAGAAAATTGAAGAAAGGGGTTATGACCATTAATAAAGTAGAAAAAAATGTGAACAATGCAATAAAAGATTGTATAAGAAAAGAAACTGAGTAGCAGAAGATGTAAACAGGATGAAACAAAATGAGAATTTAATGAAGCATAAAAGAGGGTTCATTTAAGGGAAGGCATCATAGGCAGGATGTTCAGAGCTGGAGCATTTTCATATACATTGGAAGACGGAGATATAGCTTTGCTTGCAGCTTGTAAGGATGCTGCAGTAATCCAGATGGTAAATTATGAGAGCCTGGTTAAAGTCCTAGTGGTAAAGAATGGGAAAGGGTAAACAAGCTTATACTGCCCAATTTTGAATGAAGCACATTTCTTGTTTGATTCGAATGCTGCTGATTTTACCTCATATCAGAGGCAAAACATAAGCGTAGTGAGCAAAAAAGAAAACTCTACTGAGGAAAAAAAAGTCCTTGTGAACATGGATTAATCTCTAAGAATTATTTAAAAAGTCAGGCAGAGAAATACAAATTGTGTATCAGTTGTAATTTATGTTAAATGCAGCTTTAAGTGCCACATGTGATATGTCTACATCCTCAGAAACAGAAAAGAGAAAAAATAACAGATGTTGCTGCTGTAAAACATTAGGCAACATGAATGACACCATTTGTTTTCCTAAATGAAAATAAAAAAGCAAGAAAAATGAACACTGAAGACCTAAATTCATAAAATATTCAATACCTCACTTAGCTGATGTAGTATGTGACACCCTTTCTTGCTGCAAATCTCACAGCTGCTGTGGTAAAAGAAAGGAAGCAAAGAAATGGGAGTTAGTGTAAAATGATGGGGCTCTGACACAAGTTATGACAGAGGTGAAACCTCTAATTTAGAAGGTTTCAGGAAATTTGGGGGTGCAGAGCTTACAGTGATAGCCTCGAAGAAGTGTATATGGTTATGTTAGCCAGGAGGGAAGCAGCACAGCAGTTAAGTCTTGACATGGGAGTTATTTGAGAAAAATATCTGAAGGCTTTTCAGAAAACATTCAAGACCTTTGCTAGCTGAAGAACTTCATTTGTCCCGAGACTTCTCTGAAGGGCTCAGTAAATAAGACAGTAGTGTTATCCCTCTCACCTGTGAGCTGCTGAGAATGTTATTTGTACTGCAGTGCTAGCAAGTGCCCTTGCAGCAGGTTCTGAATCCTCCTCTCTCCCACCTAATGACACCTTGCCCATTTTATTTTCCCAGGACAAGGCAGGTCTAGCCAGAAGGAGGATTGCAAAGAGCAGGACTGCAGTCAGACAGTGAGAAATGGGTACAGGAGAAACAAAGAGAAAAGGCAGAGGAAGGCAGAACCTGCACACAATGAGAGCCTGGGACAGAGCAGTACCTCCTCTTTTTTAGGTATGAGGGGGATTTTCTGTTGGTTTTTTGGCGGTGATTGTTTTGTTGATTTGGGTTTTTTTACTGGGCTTTCATGTATTTTTGCTGTTCTTTTAACCCCCCACAGTTGCTCTGATTACTATAGTTTACTCTTTCATTAACTTGAATTTATCTTTGCAGAACAAAGGCCCCCTGGCTGCTCCAGTTTCCTCACTGTGTGCCACTCACTCCAGTGGCAGAACATGAAAAGAAATTAGAGACTGTGGTACTGAGATTCTGCTTTCACCTTTCCCAAGATCTGTGGGACAGCGAATAAGAAGAAATACAGTTTTGTATTTCTATGCTTCCCCACAATTCAAACTGCTTTGACAGGGAAATTTGCAGATTACTGCCTCATTTTTATCCCCACATACTCTCTTTTCCATGCAGTCTCCTTTCCCTGAAAGCAAACTACCAAAAAAGTAGTTGTAGTAGACCATTTGCACCATTCAGCAAAACCTAGTAAAAAACCCCCAGCAACTGCTGTGAAATTTTCTCACTTTTTCCCCCAACAAATTCCTGCCTGCTGCCTGCACATCCCTCCCCACTGAGCCAGCGCACTGTGATAATCACACCAGTAGCATTCAGATAGAGATCAGGTGACGCAACCAGATGTATCTCAACTCTGACTTTAAACTTCACGTTTTACTTGGATGAACATTTTTTCCTCTAATGAAAAATGTTCTTAGATAACAGCAGAACTACCCCAGATTTAGATAGGAAAGGAAGGAGTCTAATCCATCTAACCACAGGGAAAAGGGTTTGCTGGGTATGCTGTCCTTAATATTCTCTTTAAGAACACTGCTAGAACCATTTATATCTCAAAAAAATTACAGCTCCTTGTCACACTGAGGATGGGGACAGGAATGTGACAAGAAAACACCAATTACTGTTCATGCAGTAAGAGTCCAAGTTTATTGTGGGGCAGCTCTCTTTATAGGGCTTTCAAACTTCCTACACCTACAGACATGATTGGTCAGGGGTCTCAGCTCTGCACAGCTCACTGAGAGATATGGGTGCATCTGTGCTTCAGAGGGGTGGACTGAGCTCCTCTGTTTGAAATCTCTTAATGAGCTGGGCTGGTCCAGTTGGTATCTGTGAACTTATAGACCAACTACAGCTGTCACAGACAATACTGCAGACAATATGCCATTACTGTCAGCCTTTCCAGTACTGCCTCCATACTGCTACAAACCCAGTCTTGTCCTGTAC
The DNA here is from genome assembly GCA_910950805.1 of Acrocephalus scirpaceus scirpaceus. Lineage (NCBI taxonomy): Eukaryota > Metazoa > Chordata > Aves > Passeriformes > Sylviidae > Acrocephalus > Acrocephalus scirpaceus. Next base: position 6,091,138 of record OU383785.1, read on the forward strand.
ATTATACTCACAGTGGAAATACTGAATACCTACAAAAGTAATCCTGAATATATCAGACACCCAGAGACTTCCTGAGCTATGGCTGTGACACTGCTAATCACAGGTAGGTAGGAAAACAGCCTGAAATACCAAGGCAAAATCTGGGGTTCACTTTCCTTTTACACCTAACTTAACTAATTTGACAGTGAACTTTCTGTCTCTCGGGGGGGTTTAAGTCTTGCTTTATACTGGAATACTTACAGAAGAGAGAGCACTTGGGTTTGGTTACTACCAACTAAAGGTACCACATCCAAGTTTTCATGGAAGTTGTGTGTGAATATCCATAACCACTTCTCTCCTCAATGATGTTCTGTATTTTATCAAAAACAACTTTGATGATCCTGGAAGAACTCATTGACAACGCAGTGCCTGAATAAGCAAATAGCTATCAACAGATCTATTGACTTCAGAGGGGCCACTTGTGCAAGAAGCAATTCTACAGCCATGCTGTAGAACTAACACAAAAAACCACATCAACACCCTCTGTTTCTTCTCCAGCTTGTCCTAGAGGTTGAACCTGCCAACAGTCACAGCCCCAGTTATATAAACAAGCTTCAGGTGAGATACATCACCTTATTACATTATTGTTACAGTGACTGTCTCCCTGAATAACCAAAGACAGAATTCCAGGTTTCCCTGTAATCTATAATCAAGTGCTATAAAATTGTATTTCTCCATCTCATGCTGTGTTTATTGGTATGAATACTTATAGAGTGCCAGTACACTTAGAGCAAATACATCCCCAAATCGAGAAACATATCAGCTTATGCTTCAAAGCACAGCCTGTCCCCTCTGATTCACTGCCTGCTCTCCCTCCACTATCAGAGCAGCTCAAACTTGGCTTCTAAATCAGCTGCTGAGACAACGATGCTGGAGCAGTGAGACACTGAGGGAACCAGCTCTCTCCCTAGAAATCCAGTCAATTAAATTTTGGCCGGAAGGGATCCAATCTAATATCAAAGATGCTGTCATAAGGCTAAGTTCCCTGGAGCACAGAGTTAATGATTCAGAGCATGTCACGCTGGCCCAGACAAGTGGAAAAGAAGGCACACCTAAATTAATAAAAAAATACATGGGGAAGCAACCCAAGTAAATACCAGCAATAATTAAAAAAACAACTATGAAGAGGGCACCCTATTTAAAGGATATTTAAATTTTCCAGAAATCTTACCTTAAATGCCTGAATATTTTATTTCCCAAGATCACTGATACATAAAACACCAAAGAGTCTGTTAATACCCACCAAAAACCTCAAGCATAAGTCAATCATTTCTGAAGGATACTGCAGTTCCTGCTAGGAGCAGGTGCAGGATGCTTTCACATTCAAAATGGAGACTGAAGGTTGGATATCTTCTTTGCATCTTGTAATTCATCCTTATATGTACATTGTCACCACCATTACAATACATGAACTTGTACAGTCTATAAAGTATTTATCTGTGAAATCACAGTGAAGTAAGGGTATCTGATTATATGAAGAACAAGGTTTTCTAAACTTAACACTCCAGACCTAATAGTAGACAAATATTTATTATCTGTATTCACATCTGCTTCTTTTCCATTTATTCCTAATTCAGTTGCTAAATTAAGAGATTCATTAGTTTTGTCCTCCAAAACCAGAAGAGAGTCTCTCTTTCCCTTTTTGTGTGCACTACATAATAAGTTGTTAAAGCAAGGACAATTTCCCCAGTCGATGAGAACCATCAAAAGCTCTGAGAGGATATTCTGAATTATTGTCCTCAAGCAGCAGGAAGAACACACCATCCAAGTGTTTCATGTGCTTCTACTGTAGGAACACCAACAGTCACAAAGAGGCTGAGCTACTTTGGAAGACAAAGATGTCACCTGCTCTTTCCTTTAACAGCTGTGTTTGATGATTATATATATGCAATGTATCATTTCTTTATATGTATGGTAAATTTTTAACTTCTGCAACACAAATTCTAAATACATTTGGCTAAGAATATTCAGAAACCCCCAGTAATGTTTAAAGCAGGCGATAGCCATCTTCTGCTAGCTTCATTCAAGCTGAATTATCTTCCCCTTTAGAAGCTGCATGGAATAAGTTAATTAAGGGACTGGAATTAGTTTCCAGGATCATTAATAGACTGTTAAAGTCACCCAAATGAAAACTCTCTAAGATCTGGGCAGGTTTATGTTCATAACTGAAAAATATCTGGCCATTTTGGCAAATTAGTTCTGTCATCTCTTCACAAGAATATTGAATATTTTTGCCTTATCAAAAAAATATTTACATCCTTAAAAATAGCTTTATGCAAAAGCCTTGCTGTAGGAACTCCCCATGCCATAATTTGTAGCAAGTCAGTTATTTATGCTACTTAGGCAGTCTGTATTATCTCAGCATCTTAGAGCTCCAGCACAGGGCAGTGCTCTTGTGCCCACCTTTAGATAGGGGCTACCACACAGGAAAGGTTCAAAGGAACTTTCAACCAGTACGATCAAGGCCTTGAACCCATGGTCTCTAAGGGAAAAAAAAGACAGTGTTTCACAAAAAGTATTTGGAGAATAAATTTCTATCAGAAAATTGCTAATAAAAAGCAAAACCCTGTTGATAAAGGGCAGGTCTTAGAGACTCCTCTTTCTGTGTGATCAACAGCCCAAGCTGGATCCTGTGACATAAGCAATAAAGCTGAGCCTCCAGGTGCTGTGAGAGAAGGTCTGATGCTGGAATAAATCAGTTCTATGCTGCTAAGGGGAGTGAACACAATGGTGATGGGCAAGGTATAAGGAAATAGGAGCCAAAACAGTAACAGAACAATCAAGCCAATAGATATTTGTTACCAAGGCAACCCAAGAGCATGTGCTAGAAAGCATATATGCTAGAAAGAGCCTTTGAGACATTGCAAGGAGAAATGAAAGAAACTGAAACCCAGATAGGGTTTGGGCTATGCCAGACATGAAAAGTAGTCCTGTTCCTATCTATGAGTGAGATGATGACATGCAGACCACAGGAATTACATTACCTGGTGGGCAAGTTCTTCTGGAGCATCCATGGTACAGGGAAGTCATGGTCAAGTTTGGCAATGAAGACACAGTATGGATGGAGAAGAAAAAGGAAGTCTGAACTCTCAAGACAGACTGTTCAAATGATGTTGCTATATCCCATTTGACAAAAATCTCTCCTTGGGCTGTACAGGAGCAAAACCAACTCACTTCTATTGGTATCTTAGTGTGACACTAACTCTCAGTTCAAAAGTCAGGTATGCCTTGTAAAATCTCTATTTACTTCTAGTGTAGGTCGCATGGAAGATTAAGGTCTAATTATTACATTTTCACTCTCTCTCTCTCTAAGAATTTTGGTAAGCTCTACAGGCAGCATTTTATGCTCTTATGAAGCATCAGCCAGGAGAAAAGGTACTGGTAATCTTGTTAAGACATCACAACCTACATCACCTAAGGTCTCTTCCACGCCCAGCTCATTAGTTGCCCCAGCTTTTTGCACCTTTAGCTTTCTGCAGGTAGTCAAACAGGCAGAACTTTTATTACCTGTACTTTTGAAGAAAGTGAGTGAGAGAGAGAAAGAGAAGCAGAAGCCAAGGGTCTTTTACTTTCAAGCAGTACTTCCAGGTTGGATATTTAATGTTGGCAGTAATACTGTAAGCTCATTCCTTTAGAAAATTCCATGGGGAAGAAGCCGTACCAGAAATATTGGCTGAAATAGTAACCCTTCATCCTTAGGGTCAAAGGAAAACCTCTTCTTGTAAGCTCAATGAAAACTGATCTGCTGGATACGAATGAAAGAAAAAAAAAGAAAAAAAAAAAAGAAAAAAAAAGTCACCTACTGTATAAACATCTCCAAAGTGAGTGAAACCCTTGAAGGGAAATGACAAAGTAACAGAGTCAAGAGAAATAGCAGAAAGATAAACTATCTCAGGAAGCCAGATTCACTCCTGTGAAATACATCAGTAGCAGAACAAAAAAAAATTGAAAATCATGGCAGGTTTTAATAGATTGAAAAAAAAAAAAGTAACAACAGTGTCTTCTCCCTCAAAACCAAACAAACACAAAGTAAGAAAAAAAAACCACCTGGAAGACAAACCAAAACAACTTTAGAGGAAACCAAAACTTTGGAAATTTAATAACTTCTCTAACCATTTTAAATTATGATGCTTATGACAGGGCGTTGGAGGTGTTCATTTCAGACTGGCAAAGCAGATAAAGAGCCCACTTGAGAAATGAAAAACATGTCCAAAAAGGAGCAGAATAAGAAAACTCTGCACAAGCACTGATGGAAGAGAGCCACTAGGCCAACTCTCTAAAATCAAAATGCATTTCTTTTGATGGAATAGATCTGGATTCACAGTGTTTAGCTCAGTGCAGTGTATGGATCAGTTATCATCAATTTGAAAGGAAACAGCTCATTTAAGAAAGAGCAGTAGTGCAGGAGTTTGCTGATGGTGAAGAGTATTAACACCAGAAATCTCTGCTTCTGTAATGATATGCAATACTGACAATTATAAACATAAATTTCTAAGGAAATTATTTAATAACAGTGTATTTTCATGTGAGTCCCATTTTGTCATTATACCCTGCAGTATTATTTTGTATGTAAAGTTGTACAGAGAAAAAAAGCACTCCAAAGGAAATACAGCCAGGGCACAGGGACAGGGAACCTGCTTTTTTAACTCTGTCACAAACTCACTCTGACTAATCTCCATTTCCTGCTACAAGTATTTGACCATAGTCAGACCCATCCCTCTGGAGACGCCCTGGGTATGTCCTGCCCTATGGACATCCTTTGAGTATTCACTAAACTGCTGTCCATGGAAATTTCAGGGGCCACGCCATGTGCTGGGAGGGTTTACCCCCAAGGGCAGTGCTCTGATGGCAATAACCCTGCTGCCACCACTGCAGCTCTGTTTCAGGAAACGCCTCTGTGCCCACCTGTGCCGAGCAAAGCCTGAGAGGCAGCCTCAGCACAAAGCCTGCCACAGGCTGGGACATGTTCATGCCCTCAGAGAACACTTCCTGGGGCATTTTCAAGTGCACAGTTAGACACAAGTTCTTGTGTCAGCAAACTCTACAAGACAAGAATGAAATTTTCACTTTTTGCTTCTGTTCTAACCCTTTTTTATACCCTTCTTAGGCAATGTCAAAGTTGTCTTTTTATATGCTATTAATATCTTGAAATTTTTTGTTGCAAAGCTATTATGGCAATTCACAAAACAGAATCTAGTTCAATACCAGACTCATGGTATGACAGGATTTAAACAAAAACAGCTCCTTCCAGTTTCATTTGAAAATATGACAAAGCCTGTTTATCAAATAAAACAAACCCATCTATCACCTTCTAATTGGAAGCCTTTTTTGCTAGCATGCCTGGTGCCTCACTAATCTGTACACAACTTAATATGGAAGTTAATAAATTATACAAGAGAACTAATTATACCTATTTGTCAAAAGATGAGATAGTTAAACTGAGGATTTAAACAACAAGGAATGAGCATTTTATCCTAATTAGTTTGACCTCAACTTTGGGGGACAGGGGAAAAGCAGAATTAATTTTTCTGACTAATCTCTGAGTGGTAAGAGCTATTATCACACAGACAATACAAGGCTGAAAGGGCCTCTGTTTCATCAAGCACTGGAACATGCATTTCTTTCAAATCACAGTGTACCATCCTGACACCAATCTCCCCAGCTGTCCAACCTGCTTATGGTAGAAGACCATGAAAGGGAAAAAGTTAACATTAAGCCATTTTATCCACTTCCCCTCTTTGTTACTCTGAAGTTATTTGTGCTCATACTCTTATTAAAAATCTACCTTTGTATCTTCCAGCCTATTGTTAAAAACTCACACAAACAAAAAAATAAAAACAAAGGAAGAAATTCTAAGGGAGAAAATAATTTCCTCTAAGCATATGTAAAACAGGTCTAGGTATGAAAAACTATCAGAAGGATTGTCACCACTGGAACAGAAGTGGTGCTGACCAGCAATAAAAGACAAAGCAAAGAACACCCACAATGCACTCAACACAGTGCCTGCATTTGTGTTTACCTGCTTGACTGCTGTGCCCAGAGCAGTACAGAATTCTCTCTCTTCAGGTTACACCCCCATATGTTTTTCACTCCTCCTGTGCTTAAGAAGGAAATCACATCAAAAGAAATTGAAAATTTAGGCATAAAACATATGTAGATATATTTTCCAGAGTTCATATTTAGGTGAAACCTCTTCGCCATAGCTTTGCTGTATGGATGCTGTGTACCAAGTGACCAATTTAGCAAGGCTAAAACTGTTTTTAAAATGAATTCAGAACCTTGACTTGTTATGCAATACCTATGGCTCTCTAGTTGAGCACCTCTAGGGACAAAAACCAACAACAGTCCATACTCCAAAAGAAACTAACAGTTCAACATTCTAATATTAGGATAAAGTATCAATATAATTTTCAGAATCCCAAGTCTCTGGTCTAAGCTAGATCTTCAGAAATAATTTTTACAAGAAAAATACAAGAAGTTGAGAGCCTTTCACAATGTCAAACCAAAAGTGATTAAAACATTTTGTTGATTGAGGCTTCCAGCCATATCCTAGGGACTTTTCTAAACCCTAGCACTGAAACAGCAGCGTGTGCCAGAAGCCCACTGACATCAAAGCTGTACCTGGTGTGCGTGCTGGGCACCATGGGCAGGCACAGTGGAACTGGAATCTGACACATAACCTACAGCAGTACAAGCATGAAGATATACTCGCTAAATATTTAATTATACCTGTCTTAGTTCTTCAGTTACCTAACCTTTTAGCCCAAGGAAGCCTAAAAATACATGTTTTACTTCTGCAAGCTACAGGTACTGTTAAAAAGCCTACGTGGACCAAAAAAAAGGCATGTAGGGAGTCTGAGGAGCTGAGCCAAAGCTGCCAGAAGTTGATAGTTGGACTTTTTATTGAAAGCCAAATTTCAAGTACACTTCAGGACAGTCTGAGCCAGCAGTGCCACTGCATGAGGTAATTCTGCCCCTTCACACCTTGTTCCATTCATCCATTCAGTTTCCATTCCTGTCTCACTCGCTTGTCCTGGTGCAAGTGTTGGCCCAAGGCAGTGAGACACTGTATGAAACAAAACTGGAAGTGATGGAGGGCTGAAGAGGAAAGTAAAGGTTAGCTTTAACCACATAAATTTCTCCCAATCCACATTGCATCATCATAAATCTTTCCTCCTCTAAGAGTAGGAAGACAGAGACCGTCAGCTGGAAGGCAGGTAACACTAATTTAAATCTTCTGACCACGAATGTGTCAGCGCAGCCTTACTAAGGATATATCAGGCTAACTTTGTATGTTTTGCCATTCTGTGTTCTTGCAAAATGCACATTTTTATCGCTGTTCCTGTTTTTATTACAACCAAAAGGAGAGAAATGTGTCTGTATGCAGAATTTATTTATGAAGTCAATTCTAAGATTTCCTTTTGGCAAAAGGTGTAAGAACTTCGTACAATTAGGCACACAAGCCTTGCTTTTTGATGAAATCCAGGGACTGCTGATCAGTTTCTAAAGAGAAAGCCTTTTTGCAACCAGAAATAGGAAGATACTGATATTCTCTCTCTTCAGTCATTAAAATTCTCATTGGCTGTTTTTTAACTTAACCTTTACTGGCTTACAACATTAACCAGACAAGTCTACATGTAGTTTTTTTGAAGCTGGTTTTGAGAAAGAATAGAGAGCAGGGGGAAACAGATGATATTTACTGCATTAAAATTGAATTTTAAGATTCAATCTGGATGAATCAAAACGAGTCATCTCCCGAGCCAGGAAGTATATGAGGATGTTTAAATGTAATTGAAAAATTCTTCATTCAATTCTGCAAAGAAAATTCTCCTTCCAGCATAGATCAGTCATCCACAGTCACAACCCTTAACTATTAGTTGTGATTCTATAAAGATCCTAACTCACATAACACAGGAATATCACTTAGCCAAAGGGTTCTGTGCAGGATTCTTGCAGTTAATTCATCCTGTTGAAGCGGTTTTGTCCCCCAGATCATTTTGAGTTCTGTACCTGTTTCACCACGTACTGTGTTCCTTCTCACTCTGCCAGAGTTGACAGACTCAGAAAATACTCTGCATTCTACTTGTCCAAGTCATAAATAAAAATACTGATTAATATGAGACATAGAATATCGGCAGGCCCTCCTTGATACATTACCATGCTCTGACATTTGGCTAATTGTACTTTTTTTTTCTGACCCCTTCTATATCCACCAGGCATGAGACACCTCTAGACCACTTTTCCTCACCTGAATCAAGAAAACACTGCATGAATACAGCGCGAGAAACTTGAGCCTATCAAGGTATATTGTATCTAATGCTTCTCTCCTCACCACCTGACCTGAAACACAGCCGTACAAAGAAATTAAATGGGTTTGTCACAATTTGCCCTTGAGAAATCTGTTTACTTGTAACAGATCTTGCTAACTGGCAAGATGTCTATCCAATTATTTCTTGCTAGACTTAAGCCAAACAGACTGGTCTTTAATTACCAGCTCCTCCTTTCCCTATCCCCTCCTGAATGTACTATATTTGTTTTCCTCCAGATACCACTTTCTCCCCTACACAGCCAATTCTTTAAATGCCCAGGAATTAACCACATCAGGTCCAGCTTCCTTGAAAACATTTAAGAAGTACACTTAAAGCTAGAAAACTTCGGCACCTATTTTTGCATTAACATAAATCCCTCAGTACAGAAGAATCCTCTGAAGCAGCTAAAAAAATGTTTTCAACATACACAAATCCTAAAAGAAAGCACAAAGTGGCAGTCATGCATCTTAAGAAAATTTTATTGCTATTCAGCAGCCATTAAGATCAAGAAGCAGTGGCTTATACCAACAAGTATAAATAATTTATAATTTTGAAGCAATTGAGACCATAACTGTGCACTTGGGTCTCAAGGTATTTTAGATGCGTATTTCTAGATCTCCCTCCAACTACTTGAGTTCTATTGTTCCATTTTTGGAAAGTAGATCATAATACTAACACTTCTACTTTACCACCCTTAAAACCCTATTTCTAGGGGCCAAAATAATCAAGATGCAGCTAAGAGAAACTTGAGTTTAATCCTAGAATTGTGTCTTTAACTTGAGAACTCAGAAATGTAATCCTTGCCTTTGGTTTCTCTGGCTGATGATGTTGGTGTATCTCACTAGGGTTCTGCACAGTTTTGAACCTCACAATGAGAGGTCACTGGGTATAGGGAGCCTTGTTTCACATCTAGGGTAGGACATGAACCAAACTCCCTTCTTCTCTTTCCCCTTGTGAAAACACATCTGATCTAGAAGGAACAAACCCCACCAGAACAACAAGACAAATTTCTGACAGCCTAACACCTTCTAACTACTGCAACTATTCCTTCCTAATTACACATGGTCACTATTATAAAGAAATAGTTCTTGGCAAGCCCCAGCTACCAAACATCCAGAGATGGAGATGTTTCCTTGTGGGAGCTATACTGAATTTAACCTCTCCATGTGTTCTGCACATATTACTTTATTTATTACTTTATTGTTCACACCAGTCCTACAGATGCCAGAGCAAATGACTCAGCCCTTGCACAGTGATAGCTGATCGATTACCAAATCATTACCCTGAGTCTTTTTTTTTATTATTTTTGCCAAAGTTGCTGTAGTTTGAGTATCAATTTTTGGCTTAGATCAGCTTGAAGGTACTTAAAAAATTGCATTCAGTTGATCCTAATGGAAACAATCCTAAAGCATTGCATTAAGAACATCATGATGTCACAGAGTAAACCCTAACCCACGTAAGACAAATACAGCTATTACAAATAACTGCTCTAAAACTGCCTGAGCCAGCAGAAGGGCTAAGTGTCAAAGACCTGAGGCAGTAATCATTCTACCAGGAGAATGTTGTACAATGAATAAGAATAGAAATCAGAAGAGAACACTGGATTTTTTCATTTACATTCCTGCCATAAAACAACTTCTTTAAGAATATCTGCAATTAAGGATTGCATTTGTTTAACAGCTAAAATAAGCAAATAAAAACACCACCAAAAAAAGGTATCAATTCCATTCAAGCGGGCAATCTCTACCTCATCTCTCCAACATGAAATACTCTACTTGATCTTCAATGCTATGTAGAATATTTTTTATATTTTGAAAAAAATTCAAAGGAAACCAGCATAACACTTCAACTAACTACTAAAAGGAAAGACAAATTCATTTTTCTAATTATCTTTTCCCAAAGAAAATTCCCCTTATTACAGTATCCAGCCCCATACCTTCATCGCTATAATTGTTATTGAAGAGACATTTTGCAACTGGGATTCTTAATATTTGCTGCGGTTATCACAGATTATATAAATAATGTAACAGTGTATTTCTCCCAGAAAATCTAGAACTACTTGCTTCAGCCCTCTGGTGACATATTCTCCTTATTTGACTCTACCTCGCCAGCAGAAAAATGCATTTTTCTTGCAAGGAGTATAATTCTCGGGAGAGACCAGCACTGCCCCAGCTAGAAATTCTGCAAAATGCCTACTATTAGGACTTTCTTCAGAGAAATGGAATATCATGAGCTTGACAGGGAACATGAACTTCTGTTCACTCCTGAACTATCTTTTGTCACTACCAGTTTAAAAATATTTCAACTGAATGTAGCCTAGACTATGGAGCCAAAGGCAGAGCAGCAAATCCACTCAGGGCTATTTCCACCCATTTTTGCCTACAAAAAAATCTGCAGTGCTACTTACATTGCATGCAATAAAGGAACAAAAATTGCTGCTGATCTCAACCCAAAGACTACAGATGTTGTAAGGTCTGAAACACGACTTCATGTTATTCAACAGCTACAGGCTGAGGCTGATGAGGTTTACAGTAAAGGAAGCAAAGAAAATCAATAAACAGAGCAATAAATAGCTTGCCTATATAGTATATGTCTTTCACATCAAAGACATAAAGGAGGGACAAAAATACAGAGATCATTTTGTCCTCAAAGTGAACTGTAACACAGCACTTGACTGGAGCTTGCTTCTCACTGATACATGCTCCTCCTGCCTCTGCAGTCAGGAGTAAACAATAGGTAAAAGCTATTGAGCCATTGTGTTAGAGTTCTGGCTTTACAGTCTGTTTTCTCTATTAACTTGGTGGTAATTAATTACTACCTATGCACTTAATTACAACCAGTTAAAGAGATGTAGTGCAAGTCTGTAAACAAAGCTTGGTCAATTTGAGGTAATGGGTAGTTGGAACTAAATGAGATTTCTACTCAACTTTGTTCACATGTAGCATGTTCAACATACTCAACACTACAGCATGAACTTCCAGAGGATTCTTGGAAACTCCATGTGGAACTGGTTCTCAAAACAATCTAAAAATTTGTACTTCTTTAGACTGACAAATAATATACTTAAAACAATGGACTTAGAGAAACTTGCTGCAGGACTGACTTAGAAACACTACTTCAAATAAAAGAAAAAAAACCCTGGGTTCACTCAGGTGAAGTTTCATTCCAGCTTACCAGAAGGTCATATTGACTAAATAAACACAGTATATCCAAGGAAAACAAATTATATCAAGACTTTTATTAAATTCACAAGAGGAAAGCAATGGGCATCTGTTAAGAAACAATTTGGTGTTTGCAGTGAAAACTAGTCTCTAGTGAAGCACATTTCACTTCCTGCTGTTTGGGATCCAGCTCATAACACCAGAGTTTCCAACCCAACTGAACACTGAAAGGCAAAGGCAGCACTAAGTGCCACAGAAGGTCTAAAGGCAGGAAGGAAATGATACTGAGGGGGTAAGGATCACTTCCCTCAAGCACTTGCACAATAATCATCATCAGATTGTCCCAGGATTTCTGTCTCCTCATACAATCCTTGGGCTGTACAGTTGATTACACTTATTCCCAGTTCAGGGTACAATTCAGTGAAGGCTTAGGAGTCCAGTGTAATCAATGTCACACCCTCCCAGACATGACAGCTGATGTTCAGTCTTTCCCTTCACTGGCTATTCCTGTCCCTATTCACACCACAGCTTTTCTGAGTTTCTCTGGCCTATGAAACTAATAACTCACTATTTATTACTGCATACTACTTTGTTTCATTTTCTTTATTAGTGATCAAAATACTGCTCTCCCAATAACTCTGAGTCCACATGTACCATTTTAACTTTCCCTTTGGACAAATGTAATATGCTTTAAAGTCATATTAAAACCCAGATATTTCAATACAGCCTACATAATTACTTTCTGGGAGAGAAACACAGTTTCAGTCTTCCACAAATCCACACATATCCTTAAGCACTTGAGCTAAACAGAATGAATCTTGGTTTGAAAACTGCAATTGCTGTTCCTTGTTAATCCCCAGTGTAAACTCCTAAGCACTCAGCCTGTCCAGGAAAATGCGTATTGGTCCAACAATTCTTTTTCAACACTAAGACAGCTACAGGCAATGTTGCTTGGAAAAGCACACGGTATAAATGGAATGTTGGCTGATTAGTTTCCATTTATCAAATCAATTTTCTTCCCCTAGAACATACTCAGTTAAATCCTGAGCAATTATCCCATATATGGTACCGTAATAACACCCCTCCCTGACCTTTGTGGCGTGATACTTGAAGTCAACACGGCAGCATCATGTTTCAACATTCAAAATCACATATTTCCCATTAACCAACAGATGACTAATACATTTTTCATGGTGAGCAAACATTAATGCCGTTATTACAATGAAAGCAAATGCTTGGCTATTTGTTTAAGAGCCTGCCCACAAGTGCTGGAGCCAGTGCAGGTCAGCACTCAGAGAGAGATGCTCACAAAGAACACAGGAGTGCAGCAAGAACATAGTCATGGCACATTTTGAGCTTTGTGCCTTCCCTCCTAGCCTGCTCCTTCCAAAGGCACTCGTTTTATTCTCAGTTGAGAGGTGCTGCAGCAGTTCAGAACACGGATCTAACCACTGCCAGCAGGGCTGCAGCAAGCAGAGGGAGCCTGATGGGACAGGTAGCTCAGCTTAAGTTCTTCCCATGAGGAAAGCAGTGTTCCTATAGTTCCTTTAAATTAAAATAAAATAAAAAATAAAAAGTGTCTCCTCAGTATTATTGACTGAAGTTCACCTAAGACTGCACCACCAAATGCCCTAAACTTAAAGTGCTTGTTGATCTCATTCTGCTTGCCAGAACAAGGTTCCCAGGAATATAAACAGCTGGTACTTTTTGTGATTACACAACTTAGTACTAAACAAAACAATTGCATCTTCAGGTGTTAATCTGCTTTTTCACAGATCATCACTCAGTTTTCTTTTGAATCTTGGCACATTCTCTCAACTCCACCTTTGCTGACAAGTTATTATAACTACTTAGTAGCAGAAGTTTTTCAAATGGTAGATTTCTGTCTTCTTGTTTACACCTACGAGAACATTTTAAGGTTATTTTTCAATTGTTAAGATCTACTGTTTTATGTGTCTCATCACCACAGCCTTAAAAAGTCAGACATTTCATGAGTTCCTTTGGAATATTGTCTTTCATCATCAAAAGCGCATGCTGCTTTATATAGCTATGCATAACATTTTTCATTTTTTCCCCCGAAAGTTTGCAATTCTCAGATCTGCCATTTCACAAGTGGTTTGAAAAATACTATCATAGTCTTATTTTTAAAACTACAGCAAGGATTTCACAGAGCACTGGGTGCACACATGGGTGGGATGACTGCAGCAGAGTTACACTGATAAATGAAGGCAGTTTAGAACCTGAGCTTTGTGCTCATCTTGCTTTAAAACTCATCTGTACATATGTCAGCCTAGGCACACCCTCCATCCAGCCTGTACCGTGCTTTGTGCTAAAGGTCACAGACAAAAAGAAGGAAGGATCAGATTTTCTGGTGTGTCCATACATCTAACTTGAATTTAGGGTACAGAAATCCACATTAGATCAAAGCAAAGTAGTTCATGGGGGAAAGCAGTTAAGCCATAACAAGATGGTAATGAGGGATAAATTAGCCCATAATAAAGACTTCTGGAGTGATGTCTTAAAAAAATTACTTCCAGTACTCAGCTAATCTTGTTCATTTAGATGCAATATACAAATACACATTTTGCTTGTCTCTCTGTCATAGGTTATGTCTAAAACCTACTGAAAAAATAAATATTTACAAAGGGGGACAGTATATAGAACATTTTACCCATTACTACAACACCTTTCATGGGCAAGAACTGTTACGTTAATTTTCATGTTTAAAAAAGGCCAAAAAAAGCAAACATGCCAATATGACCCCAGAACTATACAATATTAAACACTAAAACCAGACTCTTGGTCTTACAACACAAAGATTTCTGCCTCCTTAGTATCATGGCAACATCTACCCTTACAAGACTTTGTGACCTTTTGTTAAAGACTGGGAGGGGGAAAGGAAAACATTCAAAGCCTTGAAAATGTAAAGAAATAAATGAAGCTTTCTTTTTAGAAACAGAGCATTTATTTCCATTCCCTTTAGCTGAAGGACATGGAGAAGGAAACAATCTTTTAGACAGTCCTAACAATTCTTTCATATATATTAAAGTTTAGGCATGTTGAATGTTGGTTCAGCTTCTTTGGAAGTAACTTGGGTACACCCAGAAGGAAGATAAGAACCACTGAAAGAAAAGATGGCACTGTGGTATTGACATATCCAGATTCTCTCTAGGAGAAATTCAAAGGTAGCACAAAATGGTGTCAGCTACTTCAAAATCTGGCAAAATTACACCAGCTTTAGGTTCAAGACAGAGGCTTCCTCTGACTTTTTTTTTGTGCCAGACAACTGCAGACATGAAACTCTGTATTAGGTAGCTTTGGCTTTTTGCTTTTAGTATGTGTAAGAGCAGATTAATGCAAACCCAAGAGACAGAAGGAGGCATAGGAGATGCACAACAATGTACGACAGCAATAATCAGGATATGACTGAGACCTGTAAGGTTGGCCATGATAAGGTCTGGCATCAAGATCACGAGGTTGCAAGGGCAAAAGAAACTGGTGAAAGGACCTGGGGACTCCAAAGGATAATCAGAGCACTGTCCATAGGGGCAGATGTTTATCTATCTGGCATCAAGCTGCAACCCTCCCTAAGCACTGCCCACGTGCAGTACTGCATTCCTCTGTCGGGCTCACCATGCAAGCTGAGCTCATGAAACACCTGTTTGGTTAACCCTGGGGTCTCAAAAGCCTTACACCTTCTTGTGTGGCCAATCCCAGTGCACCAGCAACTGCCAGCTTGTATCAACTCACTTGCACAATGCTTTTTGTCCAGCCAGCCTTATGAGTTCTCATCCTCAACTGCCCCTGTTGGCCCCTCATCCATTCAGATGGTGCATGCCTGCCTTCAGTGTGCAAATACGAACATTTACCTGGCAAGAAATCACCTCTGGTTTTGCCATCATTGTTTACAGAACTCTGCAGGGAGAGGATATGATCTCTATATCAACACAGGTTAAAACTCCTCACTGCCCTTTGGAAAAGGCCATGTGTCTCCTCTGGTACAATTGCACATATTGGGAAAGGAAACCATGGTGACAGGGTTGCCAGTGGGGGAATGGCATGTGCTGCACAACACTTCCCAGAGCAAGACCCCAGAGCCTAAGCACACAGAGGTACTACACGAGAAGTATTTAAATAAAAGGAGCAAGTAACACATGCTATAGTTCTTTCTAATTTTTATGGAAATACCTGTAAGAACACTCAATGGCTGTCTCTCTTCAGGAAAAGAAGAGTCTCAAAGCAGTCACTGAATGGTTTTGTCCTGTTTCAGGTTTGAACTTACAGCAGCATCAGAAAATAAAAATCTACAGTGCTTTCATAGCCACATACTCAGTTTAAAACTCCCATCATCGATCCCACCAGCTCCTTCCCCTTCTGAGCAATGTCAGAAAGCTGTCCATCAGCCACAATGTCCTCTGCCTCAGACCAACACAGCTCAGAGATGGCTCTCAGAGTGTCGGATTTCAGACAGCACTTGGCAAACCTAAAGGAAGAAAAATCTGCTATTTTGGTAAGACTGCAGTTCACAAAGCTAGAGTGACACCAAGTGGTGAGAGGATGAATTTGAGCCTTATCACGTGTATTTTTTCAATCACACTGGAAGCCACACTTGATATAAGTTAAAATAAGATTGGAAGCTCACTTTTACTGGGGAGCCCAAGTTTTTAGAAATCCTACTTAATACACACACACAAAAAATAACAAAGGTAGAACTTCCCACGGAGGACTCTTAAGTGAGTAAAGCTCAGAATTACTAGTTAGACAAAAAGCATCTCAATGTCACTAATGAGTAGGAAGTGAACAAAGATATCCTAATTTTTATAGTCAGATGTAAACAATTAATCTTTATCTGACCACTTGACTTTTCACACTCAAGGTTACCCTATCCTCCACACTGGAGCCATTGCATCTCTTACTACATTTTAAATTTTTTTTAAATGTAGTAAGAGATGCAATGCACCTTTGTATTTATTTGCCTCCTTTCTACCATATGTCACATGCAAGCCACCCCCATTCTTAAAATGTTTTGCATGCTGTCACTTCTCATAACACTTCAGAAACAAAGGAACACACAAAACCAAAACAAAAACAACAAAACAAACACAAAACAAAACAAAAAACCAAGCCACAAACCAGCCCATACCAAGGATACTGTGTGCCTTCAAAGATCATCTCAGGAAAAGAATATTCCCCTCTGCTCAGCAATAATAACCATAGACTTCATCTTACTCTTCTCCCCAAAATACATCAGACTTGCAATCAAACCCAAGGAACAGAAGACAGATGAGTAGTTCTGTGAATAATAGCTTAAAAAAAATCTCAAACCAAAGACTACCAGAACACAGACATCTCCCCACCCCCCATTCCCATGCTGTTCTTCTCAATAAAAAATACCCTACAGCTATTTCAAGGGCATCAGTGCATTATTTCTATAGAAAATGAGAGATTGTTTTCATCATGCATTTGTACTGGCTAACACCTAATAGGAGCTATTATTTACCCAAGACAACTGACAAAAGTGCTCATTCACATGGAAGAATGTTAAAACATTTGTTGGTTACTTTGGCCCAGTTTTTCAAGTAGTGAAAGGCAATTTCACCTTTTGCTTGGTTTAACTGATATGCTCAGGATAGAAAAGTCATTATCATGGGAACAGTAACTAAACCTAAAACTGAATGAATATGCTCACAAATCTAGAAAAATGAAATGTGATTACTATTTTGACCAAATCCTTTAAAAAGATATGAATAGGAGGTACATATAATAAAAAACAAAATATCACAGACAGGGTCAGTAAAGTAATTTACAAGTTATTTCAACAACTACAGTAAATAAGTTCTGGAGAAGTGATGAACAGAAAAGTGAAGCCCTATTAAAACAAGTCTTTGTTGCACCTGATGCATCCCAGTAACCATGGGCAGGTTTATAACATACCAATAATGCCAAGATGACAGCCCAAGAGTGCAGCTGGGGTGAGACTTCACTTAAATAATTTAAAAAACACAGCCTTTGAGGTTCAAACAGCTACAAAAGTTCTTGAAGCTTTTGACCTCCTTCAGTTGCACAGGTTGTCAGTAACATGATCACATTAACAACATAATCAGGTAGCAATGCTCAATCTTCACTTCAAAAGAGATGATACAAAATGTGAGCTATGAAGATTTCTACTACACAAAACCACTAAATGTCTCTTCCTGCTTTTTAAAATTTAACTTCAAGGTCAGGTGGTTACATTCTGTGTCTGAACATCCCAACTGCAAATTAATGCTTTGTCCATAAGCTCAGCTTTCTTTCTTACTTTTAACAGATGGCAGTAATGTTGATCTACACATTAACAGCAACTGATTTCCAATTCCAAAACAAGAGAAATGATCTTTGTATCATTTCCCACAGAGAGGTAATTAATGGATATTTGCAAGCTGTTTGGAGATCCTCCAGTAAGGAGATTTTTTTGTTGTTGTTTGCTTTGGGGTCCTTTTTGTAATAGGTCTTTTTCTTCATGTAACTGCTGTGCAATGTTTACAGCCTGTATTTCTCAAAATGTTGCACAGTTTACAGACTCCTCTACCTCATTTCGTTCTCTCATGCTTAAAAGCAAGCTTCACTGAGATTTGTTGCACCTGAGACAGCACCTTCACTTCCTGTCCCAGACCAAACAGGTTTCTCCACTCAAACTCAAACTCCTCTGAAAAGCTAAACAATGAAGGCTGAAGCTATGTTGAGGGCCATTCCTTCATCACTTCACCATCTTCCCCAACTCCAGCCGTTTGTCCAATTTCAGTTTTGACACATTTTATGCTTAGACTATAAAAACTTTAGGAGTAAATTATGAACTTCATGTAGTGTATTTGTACCAAGCACAACAGCCTCCCAATCTAAGGAACAACAGTTCCTGCTAATTTCTATTTATTATGAGAGCTTTGAAAGGAACAGGTAATAGGACTGTGTTGTCTGTAAAGACACAGCTGCCCTGGTTGTTTCTACTTTGGTCACTATAAAAAATGAGGGGAAAAGACAAAAAAAAATAATCCTAGTGTCTACTGAGGTTAGTATGCAGTCCTTTTTTAAACTGTACAACTATGCTTCTTTGGAGAAGTGGAAACTCATATAATATTTTACAACAGCACTCATCTCCTTGGAGATATAGCCACTGGTAGGGAAGTGTTGGAGAATAAAAAATACTACCTACCAATTTATTGTAAATGAGAAGTTGCATGTTGTGCTATATTTTGAATTCTTTCATGAATGAGCGTTTATTCTGGGATAAGTGTCATGGATGAATAGCTGCCTAAAGTACCAACTGCTTTTTTTAAAAGAAGAATTATCTGAAATCAAATCTTCTTTGTTGGATTAAACATAAATTGCACAGGGAATATTTAACCATGTAAGGAGAAAATCCCTAGATAAGGTACCACAGACTACACCTGGCAGAGTTAATTGTCTTTATCACTTCCTCTTTCAAGCAAGTTTCTAATGGAGTGTTTTGTCTAAATAACAAAATACACTGTCAGTAATATCCTCTGATACAGATTTCTTGACAATTAGGCTTTAATGATAACCAAGTGCTGGCATTTGGATTGCTTGGTAGATAAAACTTCTGTTTGCTCAAGAGACCTCAAGCCAACTTCACCTTTTTGTGCTAAGGCAGAAAAATCTACTGTAAATCACTCAGTGGCTTTAGCAGCATTTTTGACTGCAGCTGGTGATATTGACTTCACAGTGTGATGATGACTCTCTTCCAGGTTAGGCATACTTATTTTGTCTACCTTCCTCAATTCCCATTTTATGTTTTTTTTCCAAGTTCAGAGTATGCATCCTGACACTACCACAGCAGAACTGACAACTGCATTCCAAGATATTGTTTACTGTGAAAAATTATACGTGTTACATGTGCTATACATAACCCACCTTTTACATCTCCTTTAACTAATTGCTGGAGAAAAAACCTCTTCTTTTTTACTAATAACCACTTTGCACAGAGACACACAATGCAAAGACTAAAGGATAGCAGAGCAGAAGGGGTCATTTTAGTTATTGCTGCCATATATACCATGCTTGGTTTTATTTGATTTGCTTTCAGAGAGCATTACAACTATCTGAAATATCTAAAAGGCTACTAATTATCCTTCTTGAAAGAAAAGAATTATAATGAGTTTCTCATAAAAGTCCATCTACTTCTCCTAGTTCTGTCTAATCACTTGCTACTTGTCTGCAAATGGATTTGGTCTCATACATAATAATAATAGTGACAGATGTTTTTCTGCTAAACTTAAAATTCAAACTTCAGTTGATTATTATGAGTAATCTACAATTTCCTCCATAATTAAGGCTTCAACTTTGTTCACATTAACAAGTTCAATTTTGACCTCCCACTCACATCTATTAATGAAAGAGAACTTAAGTGATACGTGAGAATCATGGCAGAAGAAGAATTTTCCTTCCAATTCAGAGTAAAGTGAAGGAGGAAATTCCAATTTATGGCAATGCCTTATAGATATTGCCACATAGTAATCTGTCACTTTACTGGAGGGAGAGGAAGAAAGCAATAGAACTTTACTGGACTGAAAGCACGTTCTCATGCCCAGAACTGAAGCTGAGAGAACAGAAGTCTGATTTTTAAATCTAATTGACAGCTGCTTTACTAAGATCAGGACTAAGAAATAACACGCGACAAACAAGCACTAGAGTTATCTTCCCTCTGCTTTTGCCTCATTAAAACAACCTACCTTCCTCCAACCACCACCAGTAAGACCCAAAGTAAAGCAGAAAACTTTGGTAACACAGCAGAATTGATTAGGATGAACTGAATGCAGCCCAATGATAACTGATCTATGATGTTTCACTGTTAAAGTACTCACTGGATTTCTAAAAATTCCTCTTTGGGCAGTGTCTAACAGAGAGAGAAGGAAGGTGAGAAGATGTAGTTTAATGGATTTATCTACCGAAAATCTAATGCACAGGGACAATGTTTTGTTACCCACAGTCCAATTTTAAAAGTTATTAAGATTTTAATAGGCTCACTAGTTCGCTGTGTTGACTCTGACAAGCTAATTTAGGCTCACTGGCAGGTTCAGAGATGCTGCATTAACTGTTGAAGCTGGCCAGTTTAAATAAACTCCTTGCTTCAGAACTGCCACAAACCAAAATAAACTCTGCAGAATAGCTCAGGGTAGAGGATTTGAAAACAACTGAGAGACCTGAAGAGGCAACACAGAGCCAGGACCTATGTTTGCTATGCAGGACAGAAAGCACTAAGGAACAGCCTTTTTAAACCACTTTAGCGGGAAAAAAAATGTTAAATCTTCCTTTTCATACTGCATGAAGCACACTGAGCAGTAGCAGGGGGACTAAAATACAGCTAAGGAAGTTGTAGTTATAGATTTTTTTTTTTAATATAAAAACCTTTGTTTTATTCCAGAACTTGTGGTTACTCAAAAATCACTCAGATAGAAGCCATGAATTAAAACTTTGGTTGCTGAAATGACTTTTATGCAGCTTTTAATTTTCAATAGTGAGGGGGAAATTCTTTCTGTTTGTGGGTTTTGTTCTCTAACTTTTTTCTCTAAATCATTTGCTTTCCTCTCACCAGCAACAAAATAAAAAGGAAGAAAATTAAACAAAATCTTGGTATTAAGATTTCAATAGCAGTATACTTAGTTCCAGTATTTTTTTAAAAATTAAGAATTATATAAACTTATAACTGGTAATTGATGTTCTTCAAACTGCTAAAAAGCATTAAAGAGTGACATTTATTACAACAGATTAAGATTAGGAACAGATTAAGATTGAGACTGTCCATTTATCAAGAGGGTAATTTACTCCCTCACTAAAGGTCTTTCTGAACACTTGAGAGCAACACAAACATCTCTAGCAGAAGCTTTGGAAAATAAAAGAAACTGTCAAAACACTTGTCCACTACTTCTTTTACATCAGCAGCTGTGAGGTTTTGAGAAATCAATTCTGGAAGGACAGATGATGTACCAACTCGAAGTTATCATAGATATTAGTACTTATTGTTCATCTGAATCTACTCTTTGCACACTACTTTTAATTGCTTTGCATACTACTTTTAATTGCTTTGCATTTCACCCTGACAGAACATCACAGTTTCCATCCTGTGAACACAAAGCCAAGTAAGATCTTTAGGAAATGCTAACACAACTATTTCTACATAAACAAGACCAAAATGCTTACAAAACAGAACAAAAATAAATACAGGATGACAAGCCTAACGTTTATATTCTAGATGACAAAGTTCAGAGGAGTGCCTTACCTGCTCCTGCTTGTTGGTAGTGAGGCTTCTGCTATTTCAGAATTCATCATGCACCTACAGAAATGTGAATTTTGCTTATTTCACTCACAAGCCCTCAGGTGAATTTGATTCACTAAAGGTGGACACACCGAAGTTCACCTGGCTTTTCCTTTGAAGTTGCTGCTTAACAAGGAGTCCATTATTGTGGTGGCTAACAGCTGGCCTGAGGCCTCACAGTTACAAATAATCCTAATCTTTGTAACTGAAATATAACTACCTTAACTATATAACTATATAATTACCTTAATTATGTAACTGGACCAATCCGGACAGCTGGGGAGCAGGTCCTGGCCGTTGGGGACCTGGCCAGCTATTGGTCAGTTGGTTGAGTGGCAGCTGGTTCAGCCAATCAGGACTAGGCAGGCGGACATTCAAAACCATATCGGGGAGCAGCACTGGCTGAAGCTGGCTGTTGTCACGTGACCCTGGGCGTGCCCTGCCCCGTGCCTGTCCCCAACATCGGCCACAACCATCACCCGTGTCAGCAGCTGGCACAGCCAAGGGACACCGGAGCTCCAGAGTGAGCTGCAGCCTGCAACAGGCCGATATCACACTGCATCTCTCAAAACATCAGCCTTATCAGTCTAATTAGTAACCTGCATCATCATGACAATGAAAGAATACAAACCATTGTATGTCCTACGTGCACAAAATATATAGATCTGCTGTCAACTCCCACACAAACTACCTGTCACAATTAAGTCATTCACTGTGAGAAGCCAATATACACTCATGTGCTGGTTTGAAAGCAAAACCAGTGAAAGACTCCAAGTCAGAAACACAATTTAATAAGAGGAAAAGAAAAGAAATAAAAGAAAGTAAAATAAAAAAAAGTAATAGTACAAAAAAAAAAAACTACTAACAGAGTCAGAATACAACCTGACACCCTGTTAGGGTGGTAGTGGCAGTCCAGATGAAATGGTCTTGTCAAAGCAGTGATTCCTGTAGAAAGGTCGGGTAGCTCTTGTGTCCTCTGGGAGTCCAGTGGATAAAAGCTGCCTGTGCTGTCCCAAACCCTGGATTTATCCAGGTGGGAATGCTTGGCTCCTCCCCCTGGGCAGAGCATCTCCCAATGGGCTGATCTCATTCTCTGAGCCCTGCAGTGGGTCCTTGATGGCTCATGAACCAGAGATAACTCCCAGAGGAAGTTATCTGTGAGTCATGTGGCAAGGCATTGTTAGGCTCATTAACAGAAGATAAGGAAAACACTGCCCCACCTTGGCTCCAACGGCTCATGGGGATAGAATACAAACCTTGGGCACAATTTACATTGTAACCTAGGACAACTCATGAAATGAATAGAACCAAAGAGACTCCAAGTTAATCACTGTTATGCATTATATATGTTGTATGTTGCATTGTTATGCTGTTTGTTGTTATATTTGAAGTTATAATGTCACATACCTGTTATTTCAGATTGTTTGTGCCAACACTGTACCCTCACATCCTCCCAATCCCCTGTATTCCAAGTTGTATATTCCCCTTTTTCCCAAATCCCGAGTTTCCCCTTTCCCTCGGGTTAAGCCTTCGCCGCTCCCCGCCTGCTCGTCAAACCACGAGACACCGCCCAATATAGAAATCAAGTGGACCCCCTTAACGATCGGCTCGGAGCGGGAGCCCATTTAGCAGCAAAAAGTCCCTAGAATAGGGAGCCCACTCAGAACCGAGACCCAGAAAAGACACTACTGTAGGAACAAGGCATCCAGCTACCCGGGGAGGGTCTCCAACTTGTTAGAGTGTTCTCACTGACCTAAAAGGTGACTGAAAGGAGAGACACCCCTAGACCGAGTCAAGCAACCCGAGTTCCTGGAAACCCCCGCGAGGCAGGAATCCCGACCCTGCAGCGACGAGCCACAGGATCGAACTACACCTCCTCCTCAGCGGTGTCGGCGGTGCCCGAGGGAGCGGCGGCGGGAGCGGCGACCCCACCCTCCCCATCTAAAAGAGCTATTCAATAAAGGCACAAAAGGAGTTAAAACCAATCTCCTGCCCGGTGTTTATTTCAACTCCCACACCTTTTTTTCAGTTAAGATAATGGGCACACTGCTGCTAATGGGCAAATCCTGACCATACATTACATTCGGCTTCCCAACAATTCTGATGAAAACTACAGGTGGAGACAGATTATAATGGGAACATCTAACTGCATTTCATCTCCCTTTTGCCTTGGATGGAAGACATGCTGCTTGAGCCCTGAAACATATTCCATTTCACTCAAATTGCATGCAGATTTGCAGGCAAAACTGAATTTATTTAAAAAAAAGGTTTGGAGACTCCTGAAAGAATTCAGAATGCTGCAAATTCTTTGTAACTATTTTTGGCATCTGTGATTCTTCTACCTTCAGGAAAGCTCCTTGCCAAAACAAGGAGAAACGTAAAGCCCACAGGGTTCTGTCCTTTTCACAGGAGTGACGTCTTCAGTGACATGTTCAGTCACTTCAGGTCCTTGTGGATTCATTGAGTTATTAGCTCTTACTCAGCAGGGTTCCTTCCAACTCATTCCCATCAAAGCACAGACAACTCACCTGTCTTTCAAAATCATTGTGTAACTCTAAGTAGCAGCTTGTGTGTTTTGCGGGGTTTTTTCCTGTTTTGGTGCTTTGCAAGTGAGCAGATTCAAAGCTGCCAGTTGTAGAGAAGATTTAGAGGGAGGAAAAAACCAAACACCACCACAGCATTCCCCTCTCCTCCCATTTGGATACAATCCAGAAGTCAGCTGCTTCTTATAATAAAAACTTACAGCAAACCTGACTTAATTGGGGACGGTAATTGTCTGACCCTGCATAAAGAATAAAGATATTGAACAAAATGTTTGAAGATGTATTTGTAACAAATAGTAGCTAACATGGCCTTCCTCTTCCTGCTGTTTATTGATATAATCCCTTTTCAAGTTAATTCAATAAAGAGCCTGCTCTGTCATGTAAACTGATCCAATTACATGACAGAAATTGATACTCTCCTGCTCCTGCTATTGTCTCCAAACACCAGGCACGACAGGAAACAGAGATCTCCTCTAACCACCACATGCACATAAAAACCAGCAGCCCTGAATACCAGGACCCTGACCTTCAGTGCCATGATTGCAAGCAAAGTCAGAGTGCAGGAATGTGGAAATTATGGATGCTGACTATGCAGCATACAGATGGACTGTATGCTTCATAAGAAGAAGAGGGGTTTGGCTACAGAGAGACAAATGAAAACATAAGCAGGCAGCTGTTGGGTGGTAACCAATCACAGCCAATCAGGTTTGAACACAGAACCTTTCAAATAGGGTATATAAGAGCTGTGTGAGCCATTAAAACTCTCTCTGCTGCACCAACCAAGTGGTTGACCACATGATAGCAGCCCTCATTCCTGCCCACTGCTCAAATGACATCATCTAAAGAGGATTTTATTTTTGTTTTAACCAAGATTAGGCAGAGAAATAAAGGGTTACCAGAAGAAAATAGAAATTTAGAAATCAACCTCATTATATAAATGGATCCTGGATTCAGAGTTTGGGCATGCCTTATTATTAGGGTTCAAGCATTTGTTGCTGCATTTTCTTTTTCTGTATACACACAGTAACACTAAAGGTGTTACTTTTAAGAAATTCTAGGTAATAGAGAAGTATTTATTGCTGCTTGAGAAGACAGTGACAAATGTGCTTTCTATCAATGTGGTTTCAGAATGGAGACTTTCCTTTTTGCTGTTTATGTTCTCTTAATAAATCAAATACTATAGAAAGGGTTTGCTCCTCTTCCCTGCATTTAGACAATGAGTATTAAAGTAAGCCAAAACAGTCCTACACTTTGTAGCCACATACAATTTCTCATAAGATGAAAAAGGTGGGATAGCAAGAGCCTGGCCAGCAGCAGGCCAAGCCAACTAACACAAGTGCTGCAGGCACTGAACTCTGGATCTGAGATAACTCCCAAGGAAAGCATTTCTCAGAAGCTGGCAGAAGATTACAGGACAATTCCAAAGAGCAAAACTGAAGAGATATGGAAATATTTTATGCAGTACAATATACATATGACAGGACATGCAGTCACCCAGCACTTCTGGTGTGGTATCCTGATCCATTTCTTACCTTTTGTAACAATTAGCACTACAATAAATATACTATACAAGGGAAAGGGAAACTGATATAAAATATTATAAAATATTTGGTTTTGATTATGTTGATACTCTTTAGTTGCCTAAAGTGGTATTAGCAAGGCACACCTCAAAGATAAGAGCAAGAAGTTGCTTGATATACACACATATGAATTACTGATACTAGGAGACCTGTACAAGAACCAGGACAGATCTCCTGTAGACCCACTGAAGAACCAGTGTGGATCTCCTGAAAGCATAAGCAGTCAGAAAACACACTCAACTGACCATCTGTTCCTCTCTGATAACATGAAATTAAGTAATTTATTTATTCAGCATTTAAACCCTCTCCCTTCTCTTCATATTAGTCAAGGGTGATTATGCTAAATCCAGATGTAGTTAACATATTGTGTGCTCAAGTAAGCAATGTCCTTTCAGCACAGGACTTGCCTTCTGGCCTGGCCACCACCCTCAGAATCTCAGCCTTGAAGCCCCTGTTTGCCCAAGACCCTGTTCCAGGCCTGCAGGCTGGGTGAGTGTCAGTATTTTGTATGCATTTTGTACAGTGATTAACTGAACACATGGAATTACACCCTGTGCTGTGAGCCACGGGAACCACACACCCCTGGGCTGATACACACACCTGGCTGCAGCTCCTTCCTTTCTACACAACACAGCTCTGCTTGTTGGAAACCTTTGGCTTGATGCAGGTTTAAAACAAGACAGGAGTGTTTTGTTTTGCAGGAGTTTGCAGGAGTTTGCAGGAGTTTCTGAGGTTGGGTGTTTTGCTTAGCTTGGGTTTGGGGGTTCTTTTGTTTTAGGATGCATTGGGAAGAGACTACTAGAACAGCAGCTCCAGGCACTGCAGGCCTGCATCCCACACTGATGTATTTGGAGTTCCAGAAGCCTCTGACAGAAAATCTCTGCACACTCTGGTGCTGCACAGACAGACAGCCCTTCCTTGGAACCTTTCAGGATGACACATTCTCGTCTGCAATGGCTTTAGAATTAGCCTCTAGGAACTCATTAGAAAATGACTCCAGGTTTTCAATGGACTAAAGCTTTTTGCCATAAAGGTAGATATGATAAAAGTTCTTCTTTTAATAGCAGCTTCTCTGTATTTTTCCAGGAAAAGAATGCCAACTTAAGATATCCTGAGCTAAGGTCAGTCTTTGTTTTGTAGGTTTGATTTATGACATTTCTGCAGCCTCTACTGGCATTCCTTTGAGGCGTCAAAAAGCCCTTGATTCTCATAGATATTTGGCCTTTTTTCTATTTGCTTTCACTATTAAAGCACAAAGGCTGGATTGAACTGTTCATCCCACTTGTAAACCAAGAAGAACAAAGTCCTGTAAACCTCAGCAGCTTACCTTCACTTGTCTTACAGACCCACACATCCTTTCAAACCAAATTACTGCTCTGAAAAGTGAAGGTGTGATTTACACCAGCTCACTACAGGCATTTTTCACATGATAATTACTTAGTTCCAAAAACTGCATATCAAAACAAGTTTTATTATTTCATCTGCAAGTTAGCAGCAGTTATTGTTTCCATACTTAAACACAAATGTGACTTTTCACTGCAAATCCATGATTTAGCTCAGATTCACCTAAAACTTAACTGTGATTTGTCACAAAACAGAAAACTTCAAAAAGTTCCAAGTGCCTCCCCACCTCTATCAGTGGTGTTGAATGAACTTGGGTAGGATAATGGGAAGTGGTGAAAAAACCAAAACACTTACCCTCAGTGAAGCTACAAAGTAAGGTTTTAGAAAACTTGAGGTTTGGAAGATCAGGAGTCCCTGGGCCCCTGGTAATAAATCCAAGAAATGTCTGTGTTGACATTAACATTTTAACTTTCACATCTCTTGATTCCTCTGATGTGAAACACTAGTTGTACAGAGCAAAACACATACCTCAGCTGAATTAATAAAAATACCCTCAAAAATATATTTCATTTGTATGTCCATGTATTGGAGAGGAGTGGTAAAACAGCTTTATAAATATGAATTTCAAAGTAATACACACTACTCCCATGAACAAATATCCTACTATATAGTATGAGGAACCTATCAAAATGGTATTTTTATGGGCCATCTGAATAGAAATTGATGCAACATTCGAAGCAGCAGAAAACTCTCAGTTTAAAAATACATACTTTATTTTCCTCTCACTCCATTTTAATGTTGCTATTTGTTACAGGTTAGTAAGGTTTGGGGTTGGACTTCTTTCTAATCAACTAAAATCATTGAAGAACACAGCAGTCAAATAAATATACTATTAAACAAGTTAAAGTTTATCTGCAGGCACAGTCAAAGACTCTGGGTCTATAATAAATTCTAGTTTTCCAAAACTTTGCACTTTCCATTTAATTTTGCTATGATTTATGAGTCAGTCTCCTGGGTGCTAACTGTATATAAAAGAAACATTAACTCAGCAGAGGCAACAGTTTGTTTTTTAATAATAAAAAATGCATACTGTTTATACCATTATTGCTTAGGAAATTAGATAAGATCCTTTCTAATACCCTGCACACAGGATACTGTAGCAAACCACTTAACATGCAATAATAGAGTATTGACTGGGCACAGGCATAATGCAAGACAGTGCTCCCCCCAGAGCAGACAGTCCCATGCTGTTAGAGCCTTGTTTGTTTGTTCCACATTAACATATGTTTGTTCCACATTAGCAAAAAAAAAAAAAAAAAAAAAAAAAGATTACCACCTCTAAGGCATAAAAAGATCAAATTTAAGTGAAATACTTTGTGGTTATTTCATAATAAACACTGTTCATAAGAAACTGTGTTTATTTAATGAACAAAAAATGGTACTTTTTTTCTCTTGTCTGGAGAGGCTCTGTGCCTAGGGCTCTCTGGAGTGCTGTACAACCACCACAAGAAGGCAAGACAGCATCTCCCACAAAATGCCCCCAGAAACAAACGACCATTGCAGGGCCTGTGCAAAGCCTTCTGCCTGTTCTGAAAGTCCCCTTCAGTTATTCCTGCCCAGATGTGACCAGGTGTATGGCACAAGAGCAGGACAGCTGGGGTCACTTGTTCTGCAGGCACAAAGCCCTGCAGCAGAGCTCAGCCCAGAGGAGAATGTGCTCTCAGCTTCCTCACACCAGCCTGAGCTGTTTCCCAACTTCTCAGCACACTTGTTCACTTCCAGCATTACACTGGCTGCCAGGCCCTGGATGTCCAAGAAGGCAAAATAAATATCTTCCTCGGGGCCAAAGAGCACAGAAATAACACCCCAAACCCTGCTCCTGAACCAGCCAGACACCCCCTGAAGTCTCTCATCAGTGCTGGGTTCAGGGTTCCAGCGCTGGGCTCACTGGGACACCTGCACTCTCCTGCAGCAGTCCAAGAGGCAGGGCCAACCCTTCAGGCTTCCTGCATCTTCTCAGGACGAGCACAACTGTCCCCTCTCCTCTTCACGTGGACCAGAGTTACTGAGAAGCTGTGATTCAGCTTGGGATTGACTCTTCTTAGAGAAACATACCTGGATGCAAATATCCAACAGGCACATAAATGGCAAATAAGTAATTCCCCCAAACTTTCACATGTACTACAGCTCACTCTGCCTCTGAAGTACTGCTTCATTAAAAGAAACCACATCCTTTGAGAAACAGCTGCACATACTAGTAAGAAAACAAAAATCTCCATACGAAACAAAGCCATCTGCTCCTTTCAGGGGGAGTTTATATTTGCTTTAAAAGGACAGAGACAATTTGTAATTTTGCCAAAGTTTGGTTGGCTGGACATTTTTTATTCATTTGTTATTTTTAAAGTAGAGTTAGAGGTACTTTTCTGTACTACATTCACCCTTGAGTCCTCCTGACAGGGGTTCCTCATTTTCAAAATCACAGCTTTCTACTTTTTCTAAATATTTCTGTCTTCCAAGCCAGCACATCAAAGATACGTAGAGAAACCCACAGAGCTCACTGACATAAAGGAAAAATAAATGGCTGTACTGCCTTCGCACTGAATGCTGTCAAATGCAAAAAGTGAAAGAAATAAGAAAAATGTTTTCCAGATGCAATGAACTTGCAAAGATTAAGGAAGTGTACTACCCATAAATGTTGAAGTAGAACTGTTTGGAGATCAGAAACAGAGGAGGAAAAGAAGCAGTAGACAACAGAGAATTAATATTCTGGGCATTTTTATCCTTTTTGGAGGTGGATAACTGGGGAAGAAGCAAAATATTTAGCTGACAAATTATAATGTACAGACTATTTCTCCCACAATGCACAAGGTGTTTAAATATTTGCAACGTGGGAAAAGCAGTTAGCAGAAGGGAGAAGTGAATCAACAAAATGTCAGCTCTCATGAGACTTCAAAATATTTTTATTTTCTGTAGAAGCATTTGGAGAAAAGGGAGAGAAAGCTTTTTCTTTTCTTCTTCTTTTTTATAAAGGAATATGTGAAACAGCTTATTTGACAAACAGTTTTGCTTTTCTGACAGACAGTTTTCACTGAAAGCCATTTTTTGGGTCCAAATTTTAAACTTCAGATCATGGATTTTAAGCTGAGTTCTAGAACTCTTCCTTTAAAAGTTCAGCTTTTGCCAGGAAAAGTGGCTGATCTGCATAAAGGCAACATTTACTCCTATGTACATACAAGCTTTGCTCCCCCCTAAAACATCACTACGTGGAAAAAATTTAGATCACGGCATCAAAGCACTTTCCATCATGAACTCAGAGCACAAATTGTAGCATTGTGCATGTTACCAGAACTTACCAAGTAACTTTACTCAGTCTTTAAAAACTATTTCAGTATCTGTTCCATTTATAGCTATAAGCCAAAAAAATCACTTCCATTTTATATTGACCAAACCTTAGGGTGTATGCAACAATGATGACTTGAAACACTTGCACTGCAAAAATGTTATGAATCCTCAAGGAAGAGGATCCAAAGGTGCCTTGGGAAAAGAATTCTTGTTCCATTGGTGCTGCAGGACAACCCTCAAGTCCCAAATATTGTAATCAAGCTTGTTTTGACATCAACAGCCATAATCCACATGAAAAAGACCCAGACAAAAATAAAATCACTTGAGGGTAGTATGTGTTTCTGCACTCCTACAGCTGCATCCCAAGCTCTTTTAATATCAAGTTAGCCAAGGGAGAGGAAGATACAGTGAGCACCTGCTTGCTGTGAGGCAGCCCAAGGCCCTTCACTGGGTACAGGCAAACACTCTCGCAGCATTCTTTTCAGATGAATGTAACACAGCTAATGAGCAGGAGTTTTGGAAGAAAATTTCTCTGGTATTTAGAGTCATTTCTGGGTTTGACCTGCTAGAGTTTAGAAAACCTCCCTTTCTCCAATGTTAAACAAGTAAAAAGATTTTATTTAATTACTTTAAATAGTAATTAAAACTCAAAATTATGCTAATGGCATTTAATTTTTGGTCCTTTTAGCTACCTAGAACTATGTTAGGAAGACTTTGTATTTGTGAAGACAGACATAGGAACACAGTAGTCTCACTGAGGAAATTAATGGTTGAAGGCCAACTCTCCCAGAACTCAGTGTAAAATGTAACTTCCTCCTATTTCCACCTCAAACTTCCTGCCTACTGTAAAACAAAACACTTCACCCTTCTTTGTCTTAGCTCTCCCACCACCTACACTTTGGGATGTTGTATAGCTTATAACAACATCTGTGAAGTGCTTCTCACTTCCTTGCTCTGTATCAGCTGAGAAGAGCAAAAATCACTCTGCAAGTATGAAGATATTTTTACTGATTTCTTTGGAGAGTGGCAAGTAGGGCATGAATGAAAAAAATGCATTGAGGTAGAATTAACACAGATGAAAATCTAAAATTAACATAGGTTGACATACAAACATGTGCCAAACAGACAGTGTACAGTAGCTACTCAACTGTTGCTATTTAAATTCCACATCTGGGGCAGTAGCAGCCTACAGAAGAGAAAACTCTCTGCAATGAGTAAAAAAAAAAATCACTTCTCAGGGTCAGTCAAATTTTGACAGCAACCAATTTTTTTCAAAAGTCTGTCAATCAGTCTCACTCTACAGAAACAATGCATCCCTCTGCTGTCTATAGGTGACAAGAGCTGTGATGAGGTAATTCATTTGCCAGCACTGCTGCTGCTCCAAGTGAGGACAAGTGGGACTGTGCAAATTGAGCTAATCGTCAACACTTGATCAACTCAATTAGCTCAAATCAACCCAAGTGTTTCTCTGTCTGCAGTTGCAGCTCAACAGGGCTGCAGGCAGGCTACAATGGCAAATTACACACAAGGAAATGCAGATTTGCTCTGCCTGCCCTCCAAGGTGGCCAGATGTTACCTGGTTTGAGAGTTCCACAGCTGTGTTAGCAGAACACCCTGCCCTGCTGATCTGGCCTGCATAAATCCTTGCCTCTGTCAATGTGAACTGGGAAATACTCGTAATTATTTGTTCACAATTAAACAAAATAAGGAGTATTTAAGTATATGAGTATTTAAGTATATAAGTATTTAAGTATATAAGAGTACAATCAGTGCTCTAGGAACAATTTCTGCACAAAACCAGAGAATATTCCTGCCTTATAGAGGTTTCAATATTTCTATGCAACAAGACAGAACTGCTTGGTAGAATAAGAGAATCCCATCTTGGATAACCTTGGTGGATTAGTCCTGAGATTCCAAGGTGCAATCTCAGAGGAAATAAGAGGAAACACAAGCAGCTTGTCCACTTGGCTCCCCCTTCTCTCTGCTGCCAAAAAATCATGCTGGCCACTGAGACATGGACAGATTACAGCACTGAAGAGTATTGGTGATTTTATTGATGAGGCTCTCAAATCATTACTAAACCAAAATAAGTTGTTCCCTCCTCAGCTAGTCAAATGGACTGATGACTGTTATCTCAGCCATGGCAGCTGATAAATGAGGCTACTTTACCCAGTCAGGTCCTTGACCCAAATTCACAGTTAGTCAGTGACCTAGCCAAAACCTTGGAGAGAACTGTCTAATGAAGCTTGTCATGACTCAAACTATTCCTTGGCAACTCTACTTGCAGCTTATCTGCCAATTTTCTTTGATAATCAGCACAGCTGCCAGGGCACCCTACTCTTCTTCTCCCCTGTTTATACTCCATGGTTAGTATACAATTCTTTATAGTTCCACCAAGTGCCTTCGTTTTCTTCTTTCAGTGACAGGACAAATGGTGCTGCTTCATACAAACTCTAAAAAAGAAAATGAAAAAAAAAAAAACCCACACTGGTTTCAGTCAGGTTCTTATAACAACCCAAATGCCTGCCTGAAATTATCCTTTTACTGCACAAGGCACTGTACAGACATACAGAAGGCAAAGAATCAGATTTTGAAAACACCCAAATTGGATAAAGCTGAAAAATTACCATCTGATTTTAGGAGTGAGGTCAGGGAAACATCAGGCTAAGATTGCTACTAAACAAACAGGAGAACTTGACACACCCATAAAATAAAGTGCTTTCTACATCCAAAGATTGCATATGTTATAGTTTGGGAGGGGAGGGTTGTTGGTTTCATTTTTTGAGGGTAATTTTTTTTAGTGTTTTAATCAATCGGGTTTCAGTTTGGACTGGGGGGGGTGGGGGGGTTTGTTGTTTTTCTTCCTTTGAGGAAGAGAGAGATATTGTGAGTTCTGTTTTCTTGAAAATATTTCCTTTCACAGCTGCAGCAGTCTGACTCCTGCAGAACTACCCACTGGTGTAACAGCACATTCCTGTTCAGCCTTTAGGGACAGAGAAGTCAATATTCCATACTGGAGGCAAGGATGCTGGGAGGAAGAAAACATGTAACTGAACTCCCAGTTTGTACTGGTTTTGGTGAGGAGAGAGAGAACTTTTTTCACAGTAGCTCTTCTGGTGCTGTGTTTTGGGTTTGTGCTGTGAAGAGCACTGACAGAGGGATGTTTTCCCTGCTGGGGAGCTATGCTCTCTCAGCCTCAGGGCTCCTGCCTTTCCCACACTGCCCCAGCAGGGAGCAGGCTCAGGGTCCAGGGGAAGCTGGGAGGGGACAGCTGGGACTGTTGACCCCAGAGACCACAGGGAGAGTCCAGATCACACAGCATCACACCCAGCAATAAAAGCCAGGGGAAAGAAGGAAGGGGAAGGACATCCAATCTTGTGGCACTTGTCTTCTTCATGTCACCTTTACATGAGACAGGGCCCTGCTTTCCTGGAGATGGCTGAACACCTGCATCCCAAGGGAAGCAGAGAATTAATTCTCTATTTTACTTTACAGTTTGTTCAGTTTTGCTTTATCTATTAAACTGTCTTTATCTCAACCAACCAGCTCTCTCACTCTTACCCTTCTGATTCTCTCCTCCATCCTGCTGAGGGAAAGCAAGCGAGTGGCTGCCAGCCAGGGTTAAAACAAAACCTCAAAACAAAGCACCAACTGCAAATGCAATGCACTAGTTTATGTCTGTTAATATTCAAGTCACATATTATTATCCTCCACACAGTCACCCAAGCAGAAACAAACAGATATACCTTACAGGGGTGTTATGAGATTAATTAGTTAATAACTAGAAAACAATTTGAAGGTGTAATGCCAGGTTACAGAAATGCTAAGTACCGTAACATTATATATATAGAAATGAAGGTGAGCTTGCCAGAAATCCCGAGACTGACTGCATGCGGAGTAATTACAGGAGCAGTTCAAGTTATTTTCTTGCTTAATATAACAATCCATGTCCCAGCCCATCAAACCATTGTTTCCAAGGAGTGAATATTGAGTGGAACTAACAGCTCACAGTAATGGAACTGCTCTCCAGAGAACACAATATGTATCACTACCTCATAAGAGACACAACTGGAACAGAGCAAACTTCAAATGAGCACAGGAACCAGGGTGAAGCTATTCTTTTATCCACGCCAGGACTAGAAAAAAATCTAAGAGAAGCTTAAGAAAAAGCATCTCAAAAGAAGAGTTTTAATCCTATCTTTCATGCCAGAGCAGTGCCAATTAACCTCGCTGTACCAAGGGAGTTCAGCATTAGCAGCAATGCCTCAGAACCTGCCCAGAGCACTCAAGGAAGGTTTCCTTACAGACAGGCACACACACATGCATACACGAAAATTAAAGGCCAGATTAGGCCTCAGCTTCAGCAGATTTAACTCAAGGAATGACAGGAATTCCATGGAAGTGACTGTAATTGTCAAGAATGACATCATTTTCAAACCCCAAGAGATCCAGTTCTGAGCCTGGCAGTGTCCAGAGCCCAGCTCCAGTTCAAGCCAGTTTTACTGCACAACAGTATTAACTGAGCTATGGAGTAACCTTTGAGAAGTGAAAAGGATGATGAGGCAAAGAAAAAAATTCAAACCAACAAAAATTAATATGCTCACATTACTTCATATATCTACATTCCTTCATCATTTTCCAGCCATGTCTAAGCTGAAGATTCCTGGGAAACTCTCCTCTTGCACACTTCCTGACACTACTGTGTAACTGAACAATGACATGAGACTCCTCTAATCTGTACTCTTAGTCACACTCATCAGCTAGCTCACCTTCAATTAAAAAGAAAACTGAATTTTGGAAGGATGACGTTTTTTGGAAGGATGATATTTTTTGGAAGGATTGTTTTCTAGCCTTTATCAAACTTTCTCTCCAACAATCCTAACTACACCGCCTCACAAAATCAATGTTCTTCAAAGCAGAATTCTGCACATTATGTCTATCAGGTATGTAACACACATCTTGCAGCTGGTAAGAACAAAAGGGAAGTGGCAGCAAGCTGACTCTGCAGTACTATTGCCTCTTGAACTCTCCTGCTTACAGAAGTGAATCTTAAAGGAACCCAGCCTTTAGAGACAAAACTCTGAACAAGCACAACAGCGCTCCTGCTGCTCTACACCATTTAGAAAGTACACTGAATGAAGTAAACAGCACCAGAGCTCAAATGCTGGGTCAGCCTAAAAACACCAGTTCTGGCTTGCCAGTATTCACAGACACACATGAATGTGAGAACAAATACCTCAGGAAATACGGTCAGCATCTCCCAGTCAGTACCTACTTGTGTAGATGGTAACTGACCACTTTGGAGTCCAGGAGATGCCCAAAGGGGGTATTACAATGTGAATAATCAATGTGAATGATCAAGAGGTCACAGTGCAGGAGATGAGTAACAGCCTCCTCATCTCACTGACCAAGGGATGGCTGGGATGCAGAGCGTGCTGGGCATGGTCCCTTCACTCAGCTGTGCATTCCAATTGTCCTCACGTTCCAAGACTGCTGCAGGAGATGAGAACATCTTTATTGTCAAACCCCACTCACTGAGATCAGGCCTAAACAACAAGCAGTCTCCTACTGCAGCTGTGAACAGCTGTTCGTACTTAACCCCAGATTAAGGGTCCATGGAGATTCCTGTCTAACCATTCCTAAAGCTTCACCTGAAAACCTAAGCTGATGTAAGTGGAAGTATTTAATATTTAATTTTAACTTTCCTCAGTGTTTTCTCAAATGCTTATCTTTTTCCTTGCCATTCTGTTTACATCTTAAATGTCACACATTCTC
This sequence comes from Acrocephalus scirpaceus scirpaceus, assembly GCA_910950805.1. Classification (NCBI taxonomy): domain Eukaryota; kingdom Metazoa; phylum Chordata; class Aves; order Passeriformes; family Sylviidae; genus Acrocephalus; species Acrocephalus scirpaceus. The sequence goes on from OU383785.1 coordinate 6,127,540, forward strand.
ATAGAAATTTCCAAAGCCTCTCTTTGCAGAGTCTCCCCATACTAACTGGATTTACCAAGTTCTGCTGCACTAATCTTTTGACAGCTCCATGACCAGTGTGGGAAATGTTCTCTTGAAGCCAAGGACAGCAGAGATTCAAACCATGAAAAAGCAATGGGCAGAAGACAATCTCTCAGAGATTACATTCCAAAAAATTGAATTGGCAACATCTGCTCAATATACTGTAGATAAACAGTGAAGTATTTTCCAACTCATTAACTCAGAGGATAAGATATTAAATAAACCCAGGGGCCTCATGCTTTGTTATCACATTTGAGGCTTGTCCCAAATGTGCCAAATGAGTTCTCCTGTACAAAAGAGAACCTAAGAACTGAGCTGCAGTTGCAGAGCAAACAGCCACCTAAATCCTTGGTTGAGAGAAAAAACATCCCTGCTTGCTCTAACTGTGTTTCTAATTACTAGTCACTTAGCCTAAATTATTAACCGTGTCCTCAGCAGTGATGTATGGTACATGTAAATCTCCAAACAGGATTCTAATAGAATTATCTAATTCTATTAAACCACAAACAACTATCCATTAAATATTTATTAGAAAGCTTGCATTCACTTAAAATAGATTGGAATGTCAGCAAAACACTTCACTAATCCCTTCTTTGTTCCAGCCTTCCATGCTAAGGGTTCAAAATGAGCTATCAGAATCACACTTATTGATTTAGTACAAATTAGCTGGCTAATCAAAGTCAATAAAAATAAAAAGATCTGAAAGGAATTTACAAAGTAGACTATGGATTTCTCTGAAAAATACACTCTGTTTAAATAAACAAGTTAGTTAAATTCCAAATTACTTGATTATGTAAAGCTTTTTAGCTCATTCTTTTAGCTATAGGGCAGAGGTGGTAAATTACAACTAATTCAATTTTATTTGTAGCACCGATGAGATGCATTTAAAGAAAAAAAAACTGTTTAAAGAACTTAAACAATTCAATAGTATTTTAAGTTCTCAGTACAGTTGTTAGGTTGGATTTTTCTACAGTTTACTCAGTCTAACCTGGCACCAGAGCAAAAGCAGTATTTCAAAAATCAAAGGGACAAGCAACCCAAAACATTCAAAATCATGAACAACAGCACCTATTCACCTTCCCAAAAAATCCCAAAACAAATGAAAAAAACCCACAAAATCCAGAAAACCACAAAGTTAAAGTAATTATGAGGGCAAGTAAAAAAAAACATAGGGCACAAGTAGTCAAATGCCACATTATCACTACAGTGGTTTGAGTTATGCAAAGCCAATCTTTATGTCATTACATTTTGTGGCAGATCCTGCTTTGATCAACACAGTTTTGCATATATTTACATACACATTTGAGTCACTCCAACAAAATCCATGCTACTTACTGCTGAAGTGTAACCAGCCCCTAGTGACACACATCCTCTAGAGTCATCCCCTCAGCAAAATGTAAATCTATATTAGCTGAAAGAGTAAAACTAAAAAACTCCTCGTGTGAGTACTGCAACATGCCTGTCCCAAAGAACACAATCTTGTGTTCTTGAGGCTGGGAATCATATGAAAGGGAGGAAGTCTCTTCCTCTCATCTTGCTGTCTCTAAGTGATGTACTTTTCCAGCCCTCTCACTACATCTGGAACTTCTCTCTGTGTGATTCCCCTCCATGGCACACTCCTCACACCTGATGGAACTGCTGTAAGCACTGCCACCATCCCACAGGGGACACTGGACACTGCTGGGGATCACATGGGTTTCAATGTGGCCCTGAGGGTGCACATTCTGCAAGGCAGGGGGAAGCAAAAATCCTGGAACTTTTCAATGCTTAGATGAAGTGTTGAAAAACCTAGAGATGTATAAGGGAAATCAGACAGATCATATATTTCTTCTAAGTTCATTAAGGCTCCAAATTATCTTTCGTTTCTCAAAATGGTGGCTGACCACACACAATCAGAATAAAAACACTTTTTGGCTTATCATCATTGTGAATGCTGGCTGAAAAAAATCCCACTCTTAAACAATGCAGAAGAAAGCTACTGCTGACATTCCAGACCAATTAGTGAAAATGAATAAAACAAAAACTCAGATACTTAACACTCCAGAGACATATGGAAGGAGCTCAGTTCCCTGTAAGGGAAGGAGTTCAGCTCCCTACAGAGCCTGACTGACCAAGCAGCCCCAAACAGGCTGGCCCACATTGCATCCCACAAGTGTCCAGTGAAAGCAAAGCAACCTGCAGCTGTCTTCACTGCCCTCGGGCTTTCCCAGAGGTTGAGTCTTTTAGACACCTGCCCAAAGTTCTTGCTGTTTTATTGTATTTTTTGGTGGGTCTTTATTTTTGAGTATACTTTCCTTGGCTGTAAGAAAAGTGGGCTCAGTCCTGGACTATGTGCTGCTTTTTGTGGTCTTGAATACTGGGCACAACACAAGAGAGAACTCCATCAGCTCATAAATAGTAGCAATTCACAGCCACTTGGCACAGGTGTAATTGACTGCAGAGAGCACAAGACAGGGACACGAAGCCCTGATGAGATTTTACCAGAGATCAAGGCAAGCAGAAATTGGCCCTAATTTTTGTACAATAGCCAGCACTTTAGCTCTTCACTTGGAAACTTCACAGCTGTGAAACATTTACAGAAAAGGAAAGCAATTACAGAGCACTACCACTGGAGGAGCTTAAATAATTTAAGGTTCACCATGTCCCTGATTAATTTTATTTCATTTTTTTCCTTAAGACCAGATGCTGTTCATTTTAACACCCTGAATTTCCACATACTGAATTGGGATTATTTATTCATCTAAATGTATATAGACTACATATGGATTTTTTGTTCCAAACACCTTTCTCTCCTCAGTTCTGCTCCAAGCCTACTCTTTGATGCAGAACTATGCTATCAATCCACACTTCATTCCATGTAAAGTCAGTGCACACAAGAACACACAAAGCTGTCAGCTTTTACAAAGACAGTCCTGAATGTCTAAGATAAATAGGTGGTTTGGTGGGTTTGGTTGGTTGTTTCTTTTAAATGTTGCTGTAAAATTTACAACTTGATATTGGTTTTTGAGTTATCTTCATTGTTGAATGCTGCCTGAAAAAAATTCCACTCATAACCAATTGATCTAATAATGTAAAATTCTGTCAAACCAATAGTTTCATAGGCCAAGTCCTTACCAGGGAAAGGGCCAGTTTTGGCTGGGAGGGAACAGGGTTTAGGAATCCCCTGCAATCATACACAATAAGCACTGGCCATAAAATTGAAACACAGGGGGAAAAAAAAAAAAAGAATCAAAACCACACCAACCAAAACAAAGTAGACACATCTAATGGCAAAAGGTAACAGTCTGTACTTCAAATTCTCACTGCACCTCATATCATATCCACCTGCTAATTCTTAGTTCTCACCTTTCCATAGCACAGCAAAGGAGGACTGATCACTGAAGCTAGGATTCAAGAAACAATCTTGCTTATGAACTGTCACCTAACCCCAACAGGTTAGTTATTGCTCTAACTCAACGAGCCGAGGCAGCAAAAAAACCTAGAAGTGTTTTATTTACAATAGAGACAATGGCAAAGACAGATTAAAAACTCTGTAAACTGATCATAAAAGTTATTCTCCATGTGCAACTGTGTATCACTAGCCGGGTTTCAGATGTGGGGCTGCAGCAATAAGAACTCCCACAAAGATCCAGCAGAATGATGAAATATGGAAGGACATTACCTAGCTGCTGGCACAACAGCAATAAAAGCAAAAAGCATCAGCCAAGGACTTTACAAAACTTTATTCTGAAGTATCAAGAGAGCAAAGGATTTGAGTCTTAGTGAGATATATCAAAAACAATTACTGCCAATTTAAATCAGTGTAACTGACCAATTTGAAGTGTTCTCAAACTTACAACTCTCAAGACCAGCCCTACCAGCAGCGTGTCACAGGTATCTACCAAACATGCTAAAGAAAATGCTGAGCAAAGGTCAAAGAAACTGATCCAAAAAGTCAACTTGCTCATGAAGTACCATTAACACCCAGGAGCCTCAGTGTCTCTGTGTCATGTATCACATGAGCTTTAAAAGTCTGTATAGACTCATAACTTACAGAATTTAAACTATGGATTTAAGTGATTCTAATCCAGGAAAACCTAGAAGATTTAGAACCTGTGGTCTAAAGGCAGAAGCCTTGATTGCTCAAGCAAAATAGTCAGACCCATAACCCTCAGAGCCACACATTCTCTGACTGCCATGAGGCACAAAGACTGATACTCCTACAAATCATTTGGAATTATTTGAATAATAAAGGATAGAGTTCTGAAATGTCAAAATCTGAACTACCACCTTGTTTCTTTTACAGAAGAAAGTCTGAAAAGGTATAAAGTCTTTTGAATGCACTCTCTTTAAAGGGAGCAAGAACCCTAGATGGCAGAGGGAGTGATAATGGGTAGTGCCCTGCACAAAGCTCACCAAGATGAGCAAAACAGTTCCCAAAGATGTCTACTCATTGAATTCTCCTTGCACTTTTTTTACTTCTAGGTCACAGCAAGACTCTTATCAATGGTTAGCTTTCATCCAATTTTAAATAAGTAACATCAAAAACATCCATTTCAATTTCTTAGGAAATAAAATCACCCAAATGCCCTCGATTACCCAGACTGCCCATCCCAGAAATGACTCAGTTAACCCCTGACACATAACAGCCATCTCACTATAGGAGAGTGCTCAGAGGAATTCCATCCCAGTTTTCTTCTAAAGTTTTTTTGGTTCCTTTCATAAATACTAAAGCACTCTCAGATTTCAGATATTTAGTTACTAGGAAAACTTGGCAATAAACAAAATATTTATATTTCTGGAAATGAACTCCAGCTAATATTTTGTGAATAACTGATAAAGCAAATATCAGTAGGTTCCAAACCACTAACATTTGAAAAACCTCATGAAGCAGTGGTATATACTTTTATGCAGTGATAAGAAAAAGGGATTCATAATAAAGTACACTTAAAAGTATTTAGCTTACTTCATTAATGAGTTTTACACGAGTAATTTGCAACAGCCCCCCCAAAAAACTAGCACAGACACAGCAAAAAGTGCTCTTGCTCCAAGCAGAAGTTAGGAGAGTGAACTCATAGGATGATCTCTATAAACTTGGCATGTAATTGCACTGAAATCAGCAGCTGATTTATCAGAACACAGAAAGGGAAAATGTGCAATATCTTTAATATATGGATGGTTGGGTAGACTAAATGACTGTCACACAGAAAGCTTATCTGTAAACACTGCAGAAAGTCTGACGATTTTACCACAATAAATGACTGGTTTCAATCAAACTGCGAAAGTAAAAGGCTTGGCCCACAGGAGTAATTACCAGTCCCTAGACTGAAACAAAGGGCAGTTCCAGCAAGCTCAAGGATGCTTACAGTAGCTGAGCACTTGATTATAGAGCACTGCAGCAATCAGCGAGCAAGGGCTACTGGAGGGTGGGTGCTTGTGCCTCTGTGCCCTGGCTTGACAGCACTGCCTAACCAGGGATGGGCTGCCACAGAGCCCAAACTGACGAACTGCGAGTCTTCTAAGGAATTTTAAGCACAGAAGACAAAAAAAAAAAAAAATTAAAAAAGCAAGCCAGAGGACAGGAGAGAACTCAGTGTGGTCTTGTCTACATCTAGCTGTAACTGTGTAAAAAGCTGTAGAATTCCTGCTGCAGACACTAATACCACATGGCAGAGCTGCAATATAAGTACCATGCCTACAGTCATTCTCTTCATTATTTTCGTGTTTTTTCTTCATAGCACAGAACTGAAGCAAGGCTAGCAGAGCTACATTATTGCAGTGAACTACAGAGCACTAGAGGTAGTTTCACAAAAAGCAACTCAGACTACTTTTAAAGCCAAACAAGATTTGGCATTGCGCCTTTCACGTTGCAAATCAAGATTTCAAAAATTTCTGTCACCACATTGAAATCTCCACTGTGGCAAGACTAGGGAAGAAAACAACTAATCAGACAGAGAGGAGCTCTTTTTTGGTTTGGGTAATCTGCAATGTGCAGCTACCTGGGGAATGAGTTTGTGCCATTCTCAGCACAGGGCTTTGCTGGAGCACCTGTGGTGGTTCCAGAGGCTTGCAAGAGCTTCAAGTGCTCACACAGAGTACCACAGCTCCTTCAAATACTAATTCCACCAACTAGCTTATACTATATTAGTTATCCTTTGCAGAACTCATCTTCACACTTAGTAATGTTTTACTCAAAGCACCACTCAAACATTCAGACTCACTGTTTTCAGGAGAATCCACCAACACCAGAGGTTTATGTCCAAAAAGGAAACAGAGGAGTCCTTCAACTTTATTCAACTAAAGGGAGAGAGGCCAGGGGGCACATACCCGTGGGGTTTTCCCTCTTTTGGGGTTTCAGAGGGTTTAGCCTCCTTTTATCCCAAACTCCTGGCTGCATGTTGCCCTCTTCCCCTCCCCATTGCTGAGGTACCAGGAAGATGCAGCCTTCCCAAACCTCCTACCCCATATAGCCCCTTGAACCCACTGTTTTACCCCAAAGTGCAGGAGGAGTTCAGCCTTGTGCAGACCCCTGTCTGCCTCAGGAGCCAAGCTGACTGGGCTGGTAACAAACCTGCTGCCCAAAGTCAGGGAGATGTTCTGAGCCATTTCACAGGTGTTAACACTCAGACCCTCACCCATGGAATTGTTTGCACAGACACCAGCACACATCTTTCCTCTCACCATGCAGAATGGACCCAGCCTCTCTTTTGGTTTTACCACAGTCATTTCCCCACCCTAAAAGGCTGGCAGAGAGCCCTGGCACAGAAAGAGCAGCTAAGGGAAGGCAGGTCAGAGGTTGGTGGTGGTAGAAATCACCAAATTGCGGCGCTTCATGAGGCAGAAATTCAGCCAACTCCAGTGTTTCATCTTTTTGCTAAAGCTCCCCAGAATCACATCCAGCACTAGCAGAACATGCCTGGTGCACTGTATACAAAATATGAGAGTGCATAAACACAGTACCATCCCCTTGCAATTAGAAGATGGACCAGGGACTCCAGTCACAGCTCCACAGAATGCTCAGTAGTTTATGCAAAGTTGAGCAAAGTCAACGGCAGAGACTGAAAATCAATTCCCAAATGACTCGGTCAATCCAGGACATTCTCTCATAGATGTGGTTTCTAAAAGACACTTATGGCTGTGCAAGTTATTGTATTCCCTTCCCTCTCATACAGGGTATAACACCCAGCACTTAATGTATTTTTCTCCTTCGCTTCCTTCAACTTGTGTTCATTTTATTTCAATCAATTCTATATAAGCAAGAAGTCATTCCATCTCCACTAGAGCAAATGGAGCCAAAAAGATTTAAGGCCCCCATCCCATATGCCACAGCCTTTAACTACGAAACTTGGCAAGAAAGAAAAATGGTAGGGAAAAAATCTGATTTATTGTCTGTGGTCCCTGGCATCAGACATCAGCCTTGTCAAACAGCAAGCCTAAATGTCCAAATCAGGGTGGAGACTATCATACTTAACATTATCACCCTTCACAACCTTTTCAAGTACATTGCCTGTAAATCCTCTGACAGTCTAAATTATTTTAGTTACTTAATTCATTTTGGAAAACTTCAAGAAATAAGTAAGTGGGAGAATAATAAAAAAAAAATTAAAAAAAAAAAAAAAAACATAGTCCTAAACTAAACAACGTAAATATAGGCAGCAATCTTCAGTTTGATGGGTATTTTTCCTGAAGTTCACTATGCCCCTGTGAAGAGACATGTTCTGTCTTCTGCAAATTATCCTATTGACATATTTTAGTGCTGTTCTTCTCTTCATATTCAATTAGATTTTTCCGTGATATGAGAAAATGCGGTGAGAAAAAAAATCCTATTTTTCCATGAATTATTTATGATTGCATTGTACTGCAGTATTAAGTATTCCTGTCATTTCTGTCCTTCACTCTCCCCACCCTCCATCCCCAAACCAAGACAGTTTGACTATCCTGCCACTCCCGTTCCACTCCAATTTATTTGGAATTAATATAGATCAAACTTCACAATCAAAACCCATGAAAGATGTGCAGGAGTCAGGTTAAATTTAGAATGATAGCAAAGTAAGAAAGTAAAAAGATTTTAAAAAATCAAGGAAAATGTGGTTTTATGATGCTAAATCCAGATTTGTTTAGACTCAAGATTACAACAGAGCAACTAAACTGTGAACAGGTAAAGACAGAGTATGGCACAAAGCAAGTGGCATCTAACTTGAGATTAAAAATATAATTCTTCACCAAACTGTTTTATTCTCACTGCGTGTGCTGCTCAATTTCTTTAGCTCATCATCTTAAAATCTACCCATGTAATCAATACATGCCAACACATCACAAAACCAAATGAGCTAAAAATGAAAGAGCAAGTTACTCACAGGTGGTTCTCAAGCTGTGGCCTATGTTTTTCTCTCTCTTATTGCAGACATACAAAACAACACACGTATTTTCAAAATACAGACAAGAAGACATGCACATACGCAGACAAAAACACTGGAGTGTCAAGTTCTCAGTTCTTAAAAAGTAAACTTAAGTCACAACAGGACATTTCTCAGCTTTTTCACTTCACAAAATGCTGAAGGTATGCTGAACAAACCCTGGATGTATTTTCAGACTATTTTCTTGAGCTCAGCCCACGTACTGAACCTTTCCAGACTTTCTGGCCATCGACTGCCTATCTTTTTTTTTTTTAAATGTCAGTGATTTCTTGTGCATCAGTATAAAGACATTTAAATTTATATAAGTATATCATAAATTGGATGCAGCAGAAGAGATTCCTTCCTGGGTACTGTGTGGCTCATTCATTAGAAAACTTGATTGATTTAACCTATTTCTGGGCATTTATACACAAAAAACTTATCTGGTCACATTGAACCTATGGGTTTTATACACCAATACATTAAGTTTTTTCCCAAACTAAGAGATCAGAACAGTTACCCTGGAAGGCAGTAACAGTCTCTGATCAGTCCAGGAACAAGGGAAACAATGTCCTGCAGCAGGTCAGTACGGATGGTATTTATTACATGGGTAGGGCTGACATTTTCCCAGCTGCCTAAGGGATCTGAATGTCTCGTTCACACAGTGCAAACAACTATTTTAAAAGTAATGCAACTTCAGGCTCAATTGATCTTCCTTATTCAGGCAAAATTCCTCATGAAAATGAGAAAATATGAATAAGCTTCCATACAAATCCATTTGCTGAAGTAACCTCTGGGTAACTTTCACTGATCCATCTGTTGATTCAGTCTGCTCTCAACTGCCTTTGAGTACTTTACTTCTGCAGTTGAATATCTGCTTACTAATGCCTAGCCCAGGCTTACCCTTAACATCCTTCTCTTCTTCTGTGGGTACCACACTTCCACAGGTTCCCCTTATGTTCACTGACATGTTCTTTTCCTTCATTTGAACAAAACTACAGTGTCATCATATCTGCACTGAACAGCAGGATAGTTCTAGACATGCCCAATCATGTGAGCTGTGAGACAAGTATTTTGGTTCTTAAGTGTTGGGAAAAGGCAGCAGAAAGAGAGTATGAAAGTTCTCCAGCAATCCAAAAGATAGTTGCAGCATTGGCAAGGACAGTGTCAGCCTCAAATGCTGCCCCTCAGCCTGCCTGGATGGCCCAATGGATGGGCCACCTCCTGAGGAGCAGGGACCACCTGAGCATCTGAACAGCAGCAGTTTGAGAACTCTGCTGAGCCTGCTGACCACAGCTCTCTATGGTGTGGATCCAGTGTTGGCTTTGAATTGAATGTACCTTTCCTGTGCAGCTGAAGAGCAGGACAGGCAATTTTATCTGTTCTTAACACTGACACCCACCTTGAAAGAACTTGATCAGTATTTCTAATGGTCTGCCTCGGGGCTTTTGTGCTTTTCTGAACAAGCAATGGTGCATGTGTGGCCTTCATGCCTGAAGGGCCACCAAGTGCCACAAAGCATGTGAGCAAGAGAAGAGTGACAAAACTTACAGAGAAGGTTGCTCTCAGGCTAGGGAAAGGGATTAGTTGTTATGGACCATAATTAAATGAAAGGCAGAGGGAGGAGGATACGTCTGTGTTTGTTTGCATCAGACAAGGAAATGCAGACAGGAGTCCACACCACACGAAATTAGCATGGTCACTAGAACACCAATTAATCACTTCAGACACCTTATCTGTCTCCCACACCTCCCTGCCTCAGCAGTGTCATCACTTACACTGTAAAATGTTGCTAACTAAAAACAATCTGGATTCTTTAATGGCCCACAGATTAAGAAGCTTGACACATTAGTGTTGTTTCCCTGCCTTTTTTACACAACATGTAAATAACGCTGGTCCATCACCAAACACTTGGTAAGGATTTGCCTTTTTGTTGAGGCCACAAAACACACATGTGGCCAGCTGCAAAAGGGGACCAGGAGAAAAAGGGTTTGTGAGGCTACAGGACACAGAAAGAGCACTTCAAAGGGCCTGCAGTAAGGGAGAGACACCCAACCTGATTTCACACTGCACTTCTGTCTGCACCTTTTGAACACAAAGGCACTCATGAGGGCAAGTCCAACAGTCAGGAGGCACATCTGTAGTCCTGCTGATAGCAAGGGATTAGAAACAAAGATTAGTGCACTCTTTAGGATATTTAGTTGTCAGTTGTCAGTTGAAACTTCAAAATTCTCCTTTGCAGATAGCCTAATAGCCCCAAAATGCTACAAACACCACTCCGAAGCTGATCAGTACACAGGAGCAGAACAAATTCACATAGGCAAGTTTTGCTATAATCAGACCATTAAACTTTTATGTTGCATCCATAGTCTGGCATCAACTCGTCAATAGCCAGAGAGATGCTTCTTCAAGAGCAACAAGACTGTGTAAGAGGTTTGTTCTTTTTCCAAGACTTTAGATAATGAAGAGGCCACCTGGAAGCACAGATAAGTGATCTGGAAATCTCTGAAAGGTCAAATATTTTTTGACACTAGTAAGAATTTTATAAATCTTAATGGATAATAAAATTCTTATTATTCAAGAGACTCAATGTATAAATACCTCTGAAAGCAATGAGACCCAGTCACTCTGCAGATGGCAGCCATTCATGTGAAAATCTTTTAACTTCCAGTGTAATTCAGAAGGAAAAAAGAGAAAACAACAACAAAAAACCCACAACCCTTTCCACGATGCCATATATCTGAACTGCTAAAAATAATCAATAATCCACAGTTTCATATTTTTTATGAAAACACTGTCCAGCTGAGTCACCTAAATTGTGTCTTTGATTTGTCTGTTTCTTTGTTCAGACTGACTTAAATACTTTAAGTTGGCAAAGCCCAGCTCTCAGAAAAACAGAAAACAAGCACATTGAATTATAATTTATTCACAGACAATTCACATGTTACCCATTCAACTCAATTCAAAATCAATAGTATGAAAAAAGTAAAACCAGATGTTTGTTTTATTGCCACATGCTACAGACCAGGAGCTTTATTTTACATAGTTTGGACTACATAACTCTAGGCATGAATCTGAAGAAGGTACAGTCTCTGATGTACTGTTCAGCTATTTGGGTTCAGTTTGTGTTAGAAATGGGTTTAACCATTTACTTAATTAGTTATAAACCCAACTAAGAGACTACATCAGCAGGCAGCTGTAGTGGTGGGATCCAAGGTTACAGGATCCTTTATGTATTTATCCTTTATCTTTCCCTGCTCATCCTGGTCAGCCTCAAGCATGGAAAACTTCATTCCACATATGAGGATATTTGACTTATCACTGCCTGAAATAATTTCTACTGTGCTACCATGGAGCACAACGGGTTACTTCTGCTCAGTCTAGTATTAAAGGTCTGAAAGACTAAAGAAGAAGAGAGAAAGACTGATATGTTTTTCCCATGATCCTCATCTCAAAAATATTCCTATGGGTAAAATTGCCTAAGGTTTTCTTGAGCAGAACTGTCTTAGATTAAATCTTTGCTCTGTTCACTCTGTTCCAGCAATGGCATCATTATAGTTCTGATAAGCTGATGTTAGTGCTGTGGTTTAACCCCAGCTGGCCACTCAGCCCCAGCAGTCACTCACAGCCTCCCCTCACTGGTAGGATGGGGGAGGGAACCAGAGCAGGAACTCTGAGAAAACTTGGGGATTGAAATAAAGAAAGTTTAACAGGCAAAGCAGAAGCCATGCACACAAGCAAAGTAAGGAATTTATTCACCACTTTCTATGGCCAGGCAGGAATTCAGCCTTCCCCAGGAAAGCAGGGCTCCAACCTGCATAAGTGATTTTAAAGGCAAATGTCACCATCCCCAACACCCCCCTCTCCTTCCTCCCTTTTCCCCTGGCATTATATGCTGAACATAACACTGTGGGATATCCATTTGGGGTCAGCTGTCCTGGCTGTGTCCCCTCCCAGCTCCCTGTGCACCCAACCTCCTCACTGGTGGGGTGGTGCAAGAGGCAGCAAAGCTCCTGACTCTGTGCTAGCCCTGCTCAGCAATAACTGAAATATCTCTGTGTTATCAGCACCTTTCCCACCACAAATCCAAAACACAGCACATACCAGCCAATGTGCAGAAAAATAACTCTAGCCAGCCAAAACCAGCACAGCTGGTGTCTCACTTCACAATCCCTTTTGAATATGTGTTTATCACGGAAGGATTTTTTTTTTCCCCTTCCTTCACTGTTACACAAGATTGAGCTGTTAAGGCTAAGTCCAAAGAATTAAAATAATAATTAATATGATAATATAATATATATTGTATATAATTAATATGATATAGTAATAAAAATAAGGTGTGGAGAAAACTACTTGTGCAACAAAATAAATATTTGCAGAAACTTGAAACATCCTAACTAAAAGAAGTATTCTCCTCCATCCACACAGAGTGACACACTACTATCTGTCTTCCAGAAGAATATAATTCAGATGTTTCCATTCAGGATCATACAATCACAAATGTCAGAAGCAATGACCCCATATGGCCTTTACTGTTTTTCTTTTCTTAGGCCTGGATTTCTAATCTCTTTAAAAAACCCAGAATTTCCAGCACTGTATTAGGGTGCGGGTTTCAAATCTCAGAGTAGACGAATAAATTATTCCTTTTTATTTACTCCTAATCTGGAGACCATACTCCAAAGCACCAGTTTTCCTTTGATACCCTCAGTCAAGAATTTGAGGAGAGGCAGGACTTGCATGTGGAGCACTGGTGCCCTAAGCCCACATTCTCTTCCCAACCTGCACTTGTTCTGCATGCCCTCTCTCAAACCACTTCCTGAGTTTCTGCAGCATCACACATGGAACAGTCAGACCTCCTGAGTCATGGAATAAGTAACAGTCTTTACACTGTTACCCTAGAAAATGGGTATGGAAGAGTACAAAAACATCAGGTTTTCCTCCCAGCTTCCCACTAGAACACCAGCTCCTGATAAGCTTTGCTGCTCTACACATCAGCCCATCAAATTCAGCTTTACCAGCCTTAACAGAAAGGCCTACAAGCAAGTGAAAATGAAGTCCTAGCTGTTCCTTTTTTTCTGGGAGTAGCTTCCCACTCCTAATGAAGAGAATTTTAAGCATGTTGGTAGAATGGTACAGGAAAACCCCAGAACATCACTGCCTGCTCCATGGCTAATTAAGCCATCCACTTGTATTGCTGTCAGTTTAGGAACCACCCAATAGAATAAAAAGGGGAAAACTAGAAGATTACCCATGGTTTTAAAAGCATTTCATTAGAGCATATCTTTGGTCATAAATTACTGTTTACTTGTCAACTGGTTTCAGAACACCCACAAGGTGTTCTTTGAAGCTAACCTCTTGGATTTATGGGCTTTTATACAGCTGTTGAGAAACTGTTTGATCTGAAAATCTGAGTCTTTTGAAGTTGAGAGCTAATGAAAGATTATTCTTTTTTTGACATTGATCAAGCAGTTAATGAGATAAAGTGATGGGAAATATGTGGATGCATCAGTGTGACTTTTTTTTGGTAGGGATTAACAGGAAACCCAGACGCACTCAGGGCCACATGAGTCAAAATCATAACAAAGAAGGAAATTAACTGTAGTCAGACACCAGAATTAAGGGTATTTTGGGACTCTACTCTTAAACTCCCTCCCCAATGCATACGGAATAGAAAATTGAGCTATTAGGGATTTGGCCTGTGCTGGGTGTGCATGCCAGGGTAGCTGGTCCCTGACACAGGGTAATACACCAAGGAAAGGGCATGGCTGAACAAAATGAAGATCTAATATAAATGAACTGTACACATGCCCTTAATGTTTTCAAAACCTATCAGGCACAATGTTTTTATAATGCCACAAACACTCCAAGTAGTGACTTTTGAACCCAAGGAGTGAACTTCTTGAACTTTTTTTATTAAAATATAGTGCTTCTCAACAGTAAAGCTAATATTAAGTATTTGAGATACAGAAACATCCTGCTATTTTCAAACAAATTCCTCTGACAGTGGAGTGCCCTAGTTCCATGTACCACTGGCAGAAGTTAGCTCTTCTAATTCACATGGGATACAGCATCAGAAATATCAAGACACAGGAAGAAAACTCATGCAGTTCCAGGACAAATTTTAAGCTTTTGACAATAAGTGTGAGAAGTAAAAATCTAGCTAGAAGATCTATTTCTTATATTAAAATACAAATAGTCAAAAAATCATAGCTTTATTCACTATAAAATGAAATGAAATGAATTTGCTTGCCAGCTGTGTCTGTCTTGGTTTTATTAGGTTTTGTACAAGTCATTTGTCTAAGTCAGAAAATTATGTCTAAAAATACCAAAAATATTTTTAATACTTTTTTAAGTAGGGTCATATTCTACAAAGGATGGATAACAATATCATACATTTATAAAAAAAATAAGCTACTGATACAATCCACATTTATTTGTGTTGTTCTTTAGATCAAGCACAGTGTTTCCCTTGAAATCAACACATGAAGATGGTGAATCAGTCAAAATATTTGGTGAGCAAATAAAATGCTGACATGTAAGGAAAACAGCTCTATAAAAGAGCTTGCAACTCAACTTGATAACTTTGTGCAGTCTACTTGAGCCTTCCTAAGTCACAGTAAAATGGCAGAGGATTTCAGTTCTGCAGCCTCTAAACCTGCAATATAAGTGACAGAAATGGCAAACAGAAGCCATGGGGGGGAAAAGTAAGATACTTCCATTTCTTTTTTTTACTACATTCCATTCTGGGGCAGCAGTACCAAGGACACTCGTAACAGAACTGTTATATGACCTCAGCAAACTAGATAAAATATAAACACCCACCAAAAATAGTAATAATAATAATAAAAATAGAGTAGGGGGAAGAAAGCACATCTAACATAATTTAGAAATCACATTACAAACTGTAAATACAATCACCTCAAAGAAAAGAAATTAGTTTGTTGTAGTCGTCCATTATATGACAGAAATAACCTAATAATTGCTAACTAGGTTTGTATGTGTTCTTACAAATCTTCCCCAATGGCATAGTTAATAATGTGAAACCTCAGCCCAATACACATTTCTACCCTTTGACAGACTTGCACAACTTATGCAGTACATTTGCTGCCAATATTTCCAGAAAGAGAAAAAAACCTACCAACCCCACAACTATCCAGTGCTCATCTAATCCAACACCTCATCTCTGATAGCAAAAAATACCAGCTGTTTCCAGAAATGCAGGGAATCACAGGATATTCTGAGTTTGAGGGACCCACAAGGATCATCAAGTGCAGCTCAAGTGAATGGCCCACACAGGGATCCAGCCCAGGATCTCAGCATTGTTAACACCCAGCTCCAACCAACTGAGCTCGTCTCAAGAAATCCCAGGGTGAGCCCATCCTAACACATAAGGAAAGATGTTTTCTTCTCTCCGAGGTAAATATTGCTTTATGCCCAGTTTTCTCCAGCTACCGTTAACTTGAGGTACTGAGGACAGACTAGTTGGATTATTAAATATCACGTTAATTACAACTTATTTCAGGGTTGCCGTCTCCAATACCTCACCTTGACCACAAACCAGCCAGTTCAGTGTTCCCTGCACAAAGGAAATGTAAGACTATTTGAGATGTGATGGAGAAGTAGGAATCGAGTTCCGAGTGCAAACTGGTACAGGTTGGTTGGACTGATCTCCTTTAAGTGCTGGTGAGATCTGCTATTGCACTGACCTTTGGCAGTTTCACTCGTGCCTTTGTCAGTGAGAAAGGAGGGTGAGAAGAAATGTTCATGAATATGCATGCAAACTATAGCTGAATTTTGATTTTACTGCATTCATAATCCATTTATATTCATTTCTGTGGACGATCAGATGCTAGAGATTTATTCATGAAAATGAACTGAGCACTCAGTCAACAAAAGGGAATTCTGAGCAGCATTTTCAATGGCAAGGCCTACCAATGGCTGGTGAGCTACACAAGTCACCTAACCCGGGAAGGAAATAAGCAAAAGGGAAAAAAAAGTGATAACCAATACTCACAGTGAGGTGTTTATAGAGGAGCTGCTAATCAGTACTAGCTCACTGAGGAGTGGAAGTTCAGTGGTCTGAGCTCTGTCCTGGATCCATCCTCAGGCAATGTAAAGCAGTAATAACCATTTCTGTAACAAAGCATTTAGAGAGCTCAAAGTAAGAGTCATGAGACAGGAGATCTGGCTGTCAGAAATAAACCAGGAAACTGTGCAACTCTGTGCTGTCCTTTCACAAATGAAACATATCAAAAAAGGAAAAAATGGCCTATTATTTGTTATGACAAGTTGCACAAAGCTAAAAGATGTCTTAGACAAGGACTCAAACACATTATGATTTCAGGTTAACTGAATATCTGCACAGTGCTAAGGCACAACTTAACTGTCCTCAGCAAAGAGATTATCTCACATAAAGACCCTCTTTGCATGCTGGACAATTTCTAAGCAACAGAATATCAGATTGCAGCAGGGCAAATGGCAACTTGGCTTAGCCAGAAGCCATCAGGAGAGTTACATCACACCACTTTCTTCTTCAGATTATAAGAAAATTCAAGCACAGCGCTACAGAAGATTTAAGTTAGAGCAGCACAGAGCCTCAACTGTAAGACTCTTACATTTCGGACTCTCAAATTCTTAAATTTGCCCTTTACTATAAAAAGTCAATGATTTCACCAAGAAAGTTTGATTAGTTTCTTTTACTTTCTGTAATGAAGTGCCATCCTTTTTACACTTGAAAGGATCTTTGTAATAATGCAACATTGATCTTTTGAATACAGATGAGCTAACCTAGATAATAGGATTTGGTACCCGGAAGAAAAGGCTCTGAGTATACATATCTAAGGCTTCAGTGCCATCAAGAGGATTTCAAAGATAAGGCACCTGTTCCCGAGCAAATGTTTAGGTGAGGCATTGTAACAATACCCTTACATTTCCATTATATTTGTAGGTGATCTTTCACAGCAAGTAAAAAATTCCCTGTCATAACTGAGAATGTAATAAACACACCCACAGAAGGGAGTGATGATGCAGAACCAGCCAGCAAGAGGTAATGCAAAGCAAAAAGCAGCTGTCAGCAACTTCCATAGATGTAAAGTTTGGAGCTTCTCTTCTGTTTGGTATCCTGACTACACCATGCTGCCTACTTCAGTGACAGTAAAAACAATTTCTGGAAAGAGGAAACAGCTTGTAAAAAGTGTTAACAGCAATTTCCTGGACAGAAAGGAAGAAGAGGAATTTTTACTTCTTTTTAATATATCTGTTTCTATATTTCAAATGGAGTTTCACACCAGAAACTGTACCAACAACAGTGCCCAGTGGAAACCTGACAAGTTATCAGCAATCCTAACAAGTCACCTCCATGTACCACTTTCTCAGAGTGCCAAAATGCAAATTAGTCATTGCCAGCAAACAGAGCACAGAACTGGGCACCAAAATACTTGGGCTTTCTTCCCAATTATACTACAAACTTACTGCATTTATTTTCTAGCCAGCATAAAAAATCTACACCTTTACTCCTTCATCACTTTCTTCTTTCTGTGCATTAACTTTCCCAACCACCATGTGACAGGAGCAATTTCTTGTCATGTTCTCATAACACACTTTCATTGCTAGGTCTGTTTCACAATCTATAATGATTTTAATTAATCCTCTCCAAGTAGAGATTGGGTCTATTCTGAGAAGGAAAGCCATGCTGACAACAGTGTTAAAAGGAATCCACAATGAATTTTGTGTCATCCATGATCTGTAACATAGAAAAATGTTTAGCACAAATCCAGTCATATTAAGGAAATAAAAATGAATAATTTTTTTAAAAAATAAAGCTACTTGTGCCTCACAGCACCTTGTTTAATTCTAACAAAATTCAAAACCTTCCCCTCCTTCTCCAAGAAGAAAATAATAGTTTCTAACTTCTCATCCAAGCTCTTGCCAGGCTGCTGATGGAACAGCTAGAGCTGAACTCAAACTGTGCCTCAACACCATTTTCAAACACAGCTCTATTCTAAGTGTGGGCAGAGCCTTTGAGGAAGAGTAACATCAAGAGTCCTTTCAACTGACCTTTTTAGAATCTTTTTATGATCTAGCCCATTAATAGGCTGATTTGGAATACACTTTGCACCAGAAAGATTTGTTTTGGCCTGGGTAACTTCAGCTGGAGTTTTTCTACACAGAGCAATCATTTTGCTGGTGACAGCACACCTGTGCCTCCATTTCAGCTCTCCAGGCTCTCAGACTACTGAAACACAATCATCCAGTATTCAGAACATCAAGTGCTTCTGTTAGACCATGATAGCAGCAGGATATCTCCTGATCTTTTCCTTTGCAAGTGCCTTCAGGCAGCACCTATAGATTGGTAGTTTAAGAAGAAAGACAGTCTGAGCCACGGCTTTAACTTGTAAACAGGATCTTTGAAAAAGCAAAGGTGTGAGTTTGTTTCCAGTAAAGCAAACTTGCTCTGTTGTTTGCTTTCGGCATTTTTGTGATAAATCTAAAGAGTAGGAATGGATTTCCTGTCTGCCTCCGCAAACTTCTTTTTACCGAATGCAGCAAATCTGCCAGAATTTAATTTCCGATGTCAACATGTGTCAGGGTCAAAGACAAGGGGTCAAAAGTGCATTGCAGGATTAGGTGCATTTCTTTTAAATACTTATGCAATCTGCTATAGTAAGTGAAAACTAAACACTAGGATTTCCAGGGTGTCAAGAGACAGAACATGAAGGCCCTGGCATTTTGTTCCTGACTGCTTTATTAATGCACTTCTGTCATCATGTATGAGTAACTGACACTTCCAGACGAAGCAGATGAACACTCCATTTAAAACAGACATTTCACACATTATGAAAATGAGATTGTTTATATTTAAGCTAGATAAACACAACTAAATCTTGCAGAGTTTTTCTTACAGCATATTTTACAAGAAAACTCACCAACCAGTTGTGTTCAGGATTTTCTTACCAGTCAAGAAAAGTATAATGTAACATCATGCTTGATGGCACACAAACTTTCAGACTTTGGGCATTGTTACTCCTTCTCAGCCATCCAGCATAAAAGCAGGCAGTAAACTCATTACCACACATCCCCCAAAAAACCAATCCTATTGCCTTTAGCCATTTTACTCTGCCTGTATAAAAACACACCTGAAATCTTAATGACAGGTTTGGCAGGTAGCATCCAGCAAGTGATGTGTACTAGCAACTAAACATCGCCTGTTGTACAAGCCCTGCATCACGCGATTAGCACGTGTCCATCACACCGAAAAATGACGGTAAATCAGCTACTTGGCCGCTTGCATCCATGTAAACATGAAGAAGTAATAAAGAGTATAAATGTTTAACTGTCCGTCCCGTTCCAGCGCCACCCGCGGAACTCCCGCTGCCTTCGGCAACCGGAGACGCGGGCAGCAGCGCCCTCCGGCGGCCGCGCTGCGAACTGCACCCGCACCTGCCCGGGAACCGCGGCAGGCGGGGAACGCAAACCGGGAATGCAAACCGGCACCGCGGGGTGCGGATCATCGTCCCGAACCGGGAATGCAAACCGGCACCGCGGGGTGCGGATGATCGCCCCGAACCGGGAATGCAAACCGGCACCGCGGGGTGCGGATCACCGCCCCGAACCGGGAATGCAAACCGGCACCGCGGGGTGCGGGTCACCGCCCCGAACCGGGAATTCAAACCGGCATCCCCCGGGCACAGTGGGGTACAGATTACCGCCCCAAAGAGGGAATTCAGCCCCGGGCACCTCCCCCTGGCGTTGACTACCCACGTGTTTGACTAATTGAGGCAAATACGGGAATTCCCCAATATCCCACTTTTGTCCCTAGCTACTCCTGTACTGTGGCAAACACGGCTATTTCCCATATTCCGTCCTCATCACTGACCACTGGTGTGTTTGGCTAATGACCATAAGCACAGGGATTATCCCATATACTCTCCTCATCACTGAGCACTTGCAGCACAAGCAAGCCCCGGTCACAGGCAGGGGCTCTCAGCCTCAGACAGATTTTGAAGTCAAAGCAAACACCTCCACAGCTCCCAAACTGATTCTTGAGCAAGCGGATAACTCGAAAAGGAAAGGCTGTTTGCAAGCCATCATCATACTGTGAGAAACGACGCTCACTTTTAAAAATTTCAAAGGTTTATTAAACCTTAACAAAACACAACAAAGAGCAGCTCTAACAACGTGGAACTAAACCACCATATGCTTACTCACAAAATGGCTGCTCCGCCTTTTATACCCCTGGTGTTGCATCAGGTGACCCTGGCCCCTCCCAGAGCCTGTCAATCAACTCTTCCTGGTCGCCCATTGGTGGGGAAAGCTTCCTTGCAACTTGATTGGAGGTGAGGTGTTGCCATGCCACGCCCCCTGGCACCAGGCTGTCCCCCTCCCACCTGCCCCATGCAGGGGGCACAGGGACAGGCGTCCTGCCACATGTCCCGACTGCCAAGGACAACCTTTGGCAACCACACAGGGGGAAAGGGGACTGTGGGGAGAACAGAGAATATCCAAACAACAAATCACAATAACATAACCATACATCAATAAAATTTCTCTTAACATACACATAATATTCATCCCTTAATTGTGAGAGCCAACCCATTGCCCATCTGTAACAGTTTGTACAAAAAAATGTAGCTTTTTGTAGGGAAATTATTGTAAAGCACAACTGGAGCAGAAGTGCTCACCATGTCACAGTCTCGGAGACAAAGCAGGTAGACAGTGTATGTAAATATTTTATCCCAGTGCCAGAAGCACCATTGAAACAGCTCCCTTGAGAACTAGAAATGAGGCTGTCACCTCAGGTACTCTGAACCAAGGTGAAAGGTACTCTGACCAATTTAATTCCTCTGTGTAAACTGGGTGAAGCCTTCAATGACTGGAATTTTAAAGCTCCAGCTGGTTTTGATTCCTGAGGAATGCTCTGAAGTGGTGGCACAGCAGCAGCAAGGCCATAAATGTGCCATGGATGGGTGTTTATGACCATTCCAACTGGAGACATGAAAAACACACTAGAGTCCAATCTGTGAAGAGTTTTTTAGCCCAGCTGTATATTCTAAGGTGAAAATGTCCTTGCTCTGCTCTGAGCTAAGTTCTAAAAAATGTTTCATGTAGAATAAAAGTGAAATCATAAGAATGGCTGCTGGAGACGGAAACGAAAATTAATTTGGAGGCCCTGAGAGTTGTCCTAGATCCAGTGCTTTCCACCCCTGAGTTAATGCAACATGTGGTCTTAAAAGAGGTTCTACCACATCTTAAAAAGAGTGATTTAATTACTATCAGGATCCTTGATGCCAGGTTGAACCCCTTCCTGTATCCTAACTTCTGTGACAGTGGATATTCACAGGCTCAAGCCTCTGCCACACAAAGTGCTGGCATGATTCAGGTTATATTAGGACAGTCCTAGAGCCAGAGGGGGTTACTTAAATGCAGTTCAGAGAAACACAAAGCCTCAGGGGTTCACTAAGCAGTCTCTGAGAATCAGATGGGGAATTTTTGTAAAAGCGTTACATGATATTTATGCCTATTGTCTCTCCTTGCCATAATCCAGTCCGCCAGCTTTCCTTTCTCAAGCTATGTTTATGGACTTTGAAAATGAGTCATCTTTCAGTTTATGCAGAATTAAGAATTTTTCCCCTCCCTCCCCATAATCCAGATAAATGATATCCACTCTAGCTGTCCTGCCTACTCAGAGCTGCCAAGCACATTTATCTTGCCTAATCTTCTTTTCCAGGATCCATGCTGACTCCCCTTAAGCAATTACATATATCTAAGTGTTCTGTGTGCATAATTGCTCTCCATGCATTTTCTGCCACTGAGATCAGATTTACAAGCCTGCAGTGTTCTCAATCTTCTTCTAGTCCTTCTGCTTCTATTATATGCTCACTGGGGCCAAGTGCTGTGCTTTGTCCTTTAATAAATTATCAGTAAAATACACACTTCAGAAAGAAAAGTCAAAATAGCCACCATTAAGGCTAAGGAAAGGAAACATTTTAAGTTGTTTCTCTGATCTCACCCAGCCTAGAGGGTTTTTCAATCCTGTAGGCCTTCCTACTTCCCTGGCCAGGGAGAAGCCAGAGGGGATGCCCATGGGGCAGGCAGGCCGAGCTCCTCAGCTCTGCTCTGCCATAGCCTGTGCCCAGCTGGCAGGGAGCAGGGGCCTGGCAGGGACCACAGTCACATCTGGGGGCAAAGGCCCAGGAGTTTCCCAGAGCTCTGCCCCCCTGGGCCTCTCCCGGCAGCCCCATCCCAGAGCTGAGCCCACAGTGCAGCCAAGCCCAGCCCCAGGGCAGGGACGGGGGCTGCAGGGCCAGGGGCCCCCTCAGGGCCCTGACACATTTCTGCAGTGTACCCTGGTGATCTAAATCATGTCTCTGAGCCTTTCACTGCACTGTTATGAACATGACCTTGCATTCTTCATGTCTGTTTCGTATTTGTTCTGTTTCCTGCATCACCCCTTGCAGTCATTTCCATACTCTCAACTTTTCTGTTTTATCTCTTCCTACTGGAAGTCCTCTCCAAAAATCAAACAAGACAGAGACCAATCATAACATGCCATCTGTAACTAAAATATAAATAAAAGAAAGCCTGAATACGAAGGTATTTTGCTGAACTTCCATTTGACTCCACCTGTATTGCCCCAAAGAGAGGAGGAAATAAGAGAAAGGCCCAGAGCCAGTGTTTTCATAGTTCTCTTCCTTTTGTCTGGACTTTTCTGAATCTTTCTCTTCTTTTCCTCTACATTAAACTCTACATTAGTTTAACATTAACCTCCAGAAGTGAATCCTCTAGATCTGTGGGATATGCAGGCACTTACAGGAGTGCCTCCATGTCCCAGCTGGGTGGATCAGGTTTCTGGAAGCTAAAGAAACTCTACTTTTCTCCTGAAAAACAAACCACAACAGTTCTCAGCAGGAGGGAGGAGGACATTGTGCAAAACTCCCCACTTAATTGCGCAGAAGATAAATGAGGAGAGGGAATATCAAAAGCACAAGGTTCAGACTGGTATTGTGAATCCACTTTGCATGAACTAGAGATGTAAAACTCCTTTTGTGCTTTTAGAAGCCAGGTTGAAGTGAACAGTACCCCTAGGGAGTGTGCAGGCCTCATGTGCAGGCTGAGACAAGCACTCCTGCTGCAGAGTGCTTCCAGATGGAGGTTTGCCCTTACAGTATTTATATCTTGTTTGCAAGAAAATATAAAATCAATATTACACATTTTAACATTTTAGTTACTGAGTTAAGCATATCTTCATTTACACTAATGTATTTGTTTTCAGATGGAGAACTTTTGTTGATGGGTGCTGGTTATCTTGTACTTTTAGTGTGTCTCTATGCTTTCTTTTTTCTTTCAGTATTTGTTGCCTTTGTGTATCGTTGTCATTAGTGTTGCATTTGCATTAGTGTTGCAAATGCACAATTGCATTTTTATTGGAACTAACTATCCACTAAAGACTTGAAACAGTCATGCACAAACAAAGTCCCTGTTTCTTTTCCCTTTAGCTAATCAGAGATTGTCCCCCAGGATGTCTGGTACTCTAGGTCCTCAGGGAGAAAATCAGAAGCTACTTCACCTGTGAGAACCAAGCAGCTTTTGATATTGTCTGTTTGATATTCACACACCTGGGAGGGATAACAAATACTGCTGCTGTCACCCACTGGGCTGTATTCCTGTATTGCCCTTTCTTGCAAGAAACAGTAAAACTATTGCAAGAACAATGATTTACAATTTAGATTAACTACTTTGAGAAAATACACAGAATATCACACAGAGGAATATGTTCGGCTTTCGTTTGGATCCTTCTCCTATTCACAAACTCTTCCCTTCCTGCCATCTTCATTCACAAACTGAATTCCGGCAAAATAAAACCTCTTTATATACAAGGGTATGTTGGTTAATTTTCAGTTCTTTAGACCTACGCTCATTTTTTGAACCTCCACTATTGCAAAGCATTTGCTGCTCAAAATACTTCTTTTCCCACCCCTGGTAGAATATAGAAATATATAATTCATCTTGGCCTTGGGCCTTGTCAGCTTTTAATACTTATAATTGACTGTCTGCTCCAGCATCATCATAAAACCTTTTAACATCTCACTTACTCCAGTTTCCAAAATTTGACCTTCTCCAGCCTTTCTCATGAATAACGGGCCAAATAAATTTACTTAGACTACTGCCAGTGTCTGCTCCCCTGTGTAGAGCCATCTGAATGGCTGCCTTGCCCTTGAACAGAACTGCTCATCACAATTTGGTGCCATCTGCAGACTTGCTGAGCATGCATTCCATCCCCTCTCCCAGGTCGTGGATTCATTCCATTTGTTTCTTCCAGCTGTTAAAGAGAACGACTCAATTTTCTTCCCAGTAGAAATGATGCAGTTGGCATTGTCCTTCTAATATATGTCTCAGGTGTTTGCCCTAGAGATGAGTTCTTCAGAGCTGTTGTTGAACTAATTGAACTTATATTGGATATTTGTGCTGCCTCTTTATATTTCCTGGGTCAACAGGACTAAGTGGCTAGGACTGGTATACAGGCTTCTTTTTTAATGCATTCCTCAACCTTGACTCCTTTTAAGCCTTTTTTTCCATGCTTTATTTGTCCATCCATCACTCAGGACTTTCAAAAGTACTCTCTGATATACCTACATTCTAATGACTCAGAATAGTGACACTAATAGCAGCAAGATACTTGCTCTTAGATGATGATCAGCAATTCTGAAAATGAGACCTTTTGCTTGTTGAGTTAAAAATAAAAACACACCAGTTGAATCAAGCAGCAAGACGGGCAAGAACAGAACGTGGTATTTGAAATTGTTAAGTACTCAGCTATTTTGGAAACTTCCCACAAGACAATGGCAGCAAGTACAACCAGTTGTGTATCAAACATACTAGGCAAATATAGCATATGTCTATAAAAGGAGGATCAGAAACTCCAAGCAATTAAAATTCCTACTGAGGACTAAAAAAGATCTGTGTGCTGGAGTGCTGGTGGAGGGAAGAAGAGCATAGCAGGAGGTGAGAAGACGTTTCTGTGTACAACCAGGCGTTAAAAGTACATCAACCCCAAAATTTCAAAGAGGCTTTTCCTGGACATATCTGCCAAACGTGTCTTTTCTGGATAGAAGCTGGCCATCCTGGAGGACTCAGAGCCTGATCCCACAACTGCTGACCATGCAGGCTCCCTTTACTCAAACAGCAGAGCCATGGGTGTTGGTCCAAGAGGACTTTTTTCCCGTACAGTTTCTTTAATGTCTCTGCTTGACCTTTAGGCACTGTGAGCATTAGCTTTCACAGATTTCTTTGAAGTAAAAACTACGAACTGTCATAGCCCCTCCTTTGCCTTCTACCAATACAACAACCCCACAAAATGCAGTGTAATCCCTATTTGCACACATTCTAACTTGTACAGCATTATCACTGGGCCTGGGGTAGGAGCAGTGGCTTTGGGGATCTCATCAGGTCCATCCCCTGTGATTGCACTCACTGCCATCACCAGTTCCTACTGCAGTGAAAAGATAGGGAACTTAACTGCTGCACTCTTTGATACCAATTTGAATTACAGTATCCCCAACAGAGTACTATCAAAACTTAAAAATACATGGAAGTCCATAATCTGTATCCTTATTCACCTCTCATCAAGGTACTCCCAAGCACTGATGCTTAGAAATTTTATTCTGTACTTAAATGTAAGCATGGTAAGGAACCCTACTGAAGTCAGTGGAACATTAAGCACAGAGAAAAACCTTTTCTGTAATAGTTTTCTTAATGTAATTCCTAATCCCTGCTGTCTACACATTTTTTCTTTTGCCATACCTATTAATGACATTTTTTCATGCTGGCAAATGCCCTATGACATTACACAGCAGTGATTATTTTGGAAGGTAGTGTCACTGAACAGCCAATCCTACTCAAGAGACCTTTTCCAGGTTATAAAGAAGCCATTTCAGAGAGAAGCCTCACTCCTCTAGGGTTTTAATTAAATACTAATTCAGGCAAGTAACTGAATAAAGTAGTTTTAAAGTAAACAAGCAACACTGCAAAGCCACAAGGTCCCTGATCTCAAAGCTGCCACTCAGGGGCCCTCAAGACAGCACTAAGCTTACCATTCAATGTATCTCTGAAGTCCAAAATCTCATCAAAAGCAGAGGATATTATAGGAGGCTATGTATTTTCATCTTGTTATACAGTTAAGTTCCTGTTATACTGTAATTGCTAGATGCACAAGCAGTTTTGTATGTGAGTGACTGATTGTAAAGTTAGCACATGAAGCAAATAGCTTAAATAAAGACGTGCCACTTAAAAGAACATCCAGTTTTGATTTAATTACAGAGTATGTGGGAGCAGAATGGTTAAAACTTGAATAATTTATGTCATTCAGTGAGTTAATGTAAAACAGCCTTATGTACATTAGGGCAGAAATGACTGATATATCAGAGATGAAGTTAGCTGCTCTGCCAGTGCCCCACAGGCACAGGTCACAGCCCTGCAGGTACAGCCAGGTGCTTTGGAGCAGGAGTTGCTCCCCTGCTGCCATCATGCTCTCCTGAGCAGGTGCTTCCTGAGCTTCCTGGAAAGACACCCAGTCCCTTCAGACACATTGGGCAGTGAGGGGTGCCAGAGGGGGAATCCTTCTTAACAGACTTATTTCTTCTTATATTAATCACTGAAAAATTGGTTTCAGCCAACTGTCCTAATTCCTATACCCACATTTGTCTCCATGGCAGAACTTGAATTCAATGTGCTGAGAAAGGCTTACATCTGTGTGTGATGTTACAGGAGGGTGATGTCAGGCAAGGCTGACTGAATTATTTCAGCTGTTTCTTGAGAACTTCAGCACACAGAGAACTTCATCCCGAGGAATTATTTTTTAATGAAGTTTTTCATGACGGATTCAGTTGCAGTCTCTGTAATTCATGACAGCCTTTGAAATGCATCTTTCTCGAAGGCCCATGGTGGGTATGGGAGGGACAAGCTGCTGGCCCAGCTGCCTCCTAAAGCCAGCTGTAACTTGGCACATCAGTGTATTACTTAGTGCACTGCAGCCCAACTGCAGGCCAGGGATGTGGAGATCAGAACGTTCTTTTTTTGATCAGGGGTGCAGCATTTGGTGCACTTTGCTTCTGCCTTCCTTCAGCTGCAGCAATTTAGTGTGCAACTGACAGGTGCATTGAGCACTTGGCCAGATCCTCTTCCAGACAGCAGATGGAAAAAATGCTAAAATGAGTTTTGTGACTTAGAATTCTCTTTGTGTGATGAGAAATGTCACAAACTTCTGTCAACCTGCTTTTATTTGAAATCTCCTGTATAACACAGAGAAGGAAGTGACAGGCAGTAAAAATTGGTTTGAGCTGAAATTAGGTTTTCCTAGAAATTTTAATGTAAATTTTCAAAAATGTGGCTCTTACTAACCAAAAAGATTTTGAGCATCATCTAATATTCCTGTCTTGCTTTTACTCCATAAACCATTATTCCCAGAGTACTAAAGCAAAGTGGACATGTAGAACTATGACAATTTTTTTCTTTCAGTTTTTACAGAGCAAATATTAAATTTTGGGATTTAGGAGAATCTAGCATTCCAGAATCCAGCTATGTGAGTTAATACATTTACCTTTTTCTTTTTTAGTTTGTTTGCAAAATCCTTAGCAGATTGGGAATTTGCCCATTAGCAAATTGGAAATTTAGAATGCAAGGAGGCAGTTTAAACCTTAAAAGCAAAAACTTACAAAAACAATGAAAAACTGGAAACAATTTGTTTTATAAGTCTAATGGGCTTCAAAGTCCAGCTCTGCACGAAAGTCCTTTGAGATTACATCACTGGGACTTCCAGAGTTTCTACTGAAAAGTAAACACTTCTTACCCTTGTGCTTCCCAAAACAACCAAGAAATTTTCTCAAATGACTCACTCATGATTGTGAAGAACGACAAAAGTCAGGTCTGCAAAAGCTTACAAAGTTTTATTAGTGAATTACACACTTGGCATGGAAATTAATATCAGTTAGTCCCTGACCTCCTACATAAGCACACGGCAGGGGAGTTTACCTAAAGGAGTAGGGTGAAAGGGAAGAGAGAGAGAGATAGAGAGATTAATTAAAGAGAGGGAGAGAGGAAAAAAGGGATGAAAAGAGATCACCAGTCCTGGCTCCAGTGCTGATCCAGCTGGTGGGGGTACCCTCTCTACGTAAGTTTTCTCTGCCCTACAGATGAGTTTGTCACTTCCTATGCAAATTAGTTATCCTGCAATCCCTTCTTCTAGACCTTTCTGGAAATGGATCAAAGAGCTTTGGGGTCTTTTTAAAAAAAGGTATGCCCACTCCTGGACCCAATTCCCATGCTTGTGCTATATGTGTTGTGCCTATGTCCAGCAGCCAGACAAGCACATTTGTCCCAGAAAAGTGCTGCCCCTTCACCAGACACCGACCGTCCTTGGCTGGGTCTGCAGTCACCCGGCTATTGGTGTTTGAGACACACATCAGCCCCTTCCCTGCTGGGCTTCTACAGCATCCTTGCAGCCTGAACAGAAAATGAGACTTTAAAACCAGTGACTTCTTTTATGCCCACTGCTGACAGACAGCAATGAATAAATGAATATAAACTTACAACAACCGTTAAATGAGGACTGGAGCAGTGTAGGAGAAGGGAATGCAGGTGATCTTGCCCTGATAAGTACCAGCTGTGTTAATTACCCAATACAGAGTCGCCCCTGATGGGTCACAGCTGTATCCAATAAAGGTAAGTGTGATAAAAGGGAGTGGGTTAGCTGGGGGGGGAGAAATCATGGAGGAGGAACATTGAAGAAGAATCCTGGGTAGAGAGAATCCCTGCTGAGAGATCAGTCTGGGTGTGCAGTCAGAGCCTGTCGTTGGAACCTGCAGTCACAGTCTGCACACTGATCCCTGCAGTCAGAGTTCAGCAGGAAATACCCAGCAGTCAGGGGCTGCAAGGGAAACCTCCAGCAGGAGCTTGCTGTAGCAGAGTCAGTGAATGGTTGGAGTCAGGATGGCTGAGCTGTAAGGAGGAATAAACCAGGACCCTTTTCATGCTGTGATAAACAGAAGTCTGTGTCTCAGCTCATTTATACCCTCTAACAAGAGGGCTGCTGCAACAGAGCAGGACTGTGTATTGCCATACTTCAACAATCACTCACCTGGCAAAAATTGGCACTGCTTCTGTAAAAAGAGGCCACTCTTTCCTCCCAACACCAAGACTGTGTCTCATGCAATCACAATGGTTTTGAGCCTAAAAGGTTCCTGGGCCCCTGTGGATGAACACAAACACCTCCAGTGTCACCGAGCCAGAAACAAAGCCAGAGACAAGAAGGGAAGAGTATGACAAGTTCTTTCAACAGCAACGTATCTTTAAAGTGACTGGAAAATGACAGTGTTAGTTCCACTGCCTCTTGCAATATTTATTGGTGCTGTCTTAGATTTCTATAACCAAAGAAGGGAAATGTCATCCAAGGTTTCTGTCCAGTAGCAAAATGCTTCAAGACTGCAGTCTCCAAGAGGGATGCTGAGGACATGGATCCCCCCTAACAAGCCAAAACTGGACAGTGGGACTGACTTGCTCAGTGAGGAAAAAAAAGTTCAAATATTCCATTTTTTTCCTTCCAGTAAAATGCCCAATTCATCTCACTTAGGTCCTTTATCTTTGGGAGAGAAGTCATCCTTTTTTCCCCTCCTGGTCAAACTGCTCTCTGCAAGGGGAGGGGACATAGAATCTTCCTGATCCAGCCCTGAGGCCTAGGATATTTCAGGGCTTGTATTTTCAACACCTCCTGTATCTTTTGAGTGTACATTTATCACATCTCCAAGGCAGTGACACTGACAGAGAAACTGATCCAACCTATTCCATGTCTGGAAATAATTATTGAATTAAAGAGGGAATAAAACCCCAACATTGAAAGGGCACACAGATTTCAAGAATTGCAAACATTTATGATTCAGATGTACAAACCTGATGGTAAAGAAAGAATCAACGACTGTTTCTCATGCCAGCAATATATATATTTATTGTCATTTTGGAGATAGTTTACCATGTGTGTCTCAGGACTTCAGCCTAAAAACAAATTTGGATTATGAATGCTTAGCATATGCCAGTTGAAATGAAATGACTGAATGTGAAGCTGACCCTTACAAGACCTTCAATGGTCTATTTTTGCGTGTGTCTCCCCCACATACTTAAAAAAAAAAATCTGAACATCTTTCTCTTCCCCTTCATTTCAGCCTCAGAAAAATAAATGACCACCCAACTGCACCTTTTACTAGCTTTACTAATATTCTGCTAGCAATATCAGAACGTTTATATTGTTGATTCTACAACTTCAAAAGGAAGCAAAGCTTTACAATGTTCTTCCTCCACATTACCTGGCTGCTGAGTCCAGCTTTAAAGACTGTTGTATATTAGACTATTTCAGTCTTACTATGCTCTAAACCTTCACCACACACACTCTGCTGTTCCAGAACAAGCTGCTGCAGTGCCAGGTCCAACAATCTGTGCAAAAGCCACTGCAGTGCTACAAATTATTGAATACCTTTCCTCTCCATCTCCTATGTACTAACAAACATCTTCCATTAATTTAACAAGTTGCAAATGCTGTCCCCGAAAAGGGAAGGGAAGGATAAAGATATTTTGTGCTTTCATACAAAAAACAAACAACCACCCAGTAAAAAAAAAAAAAAATTCTTCAATCCCCCACTCAAAAAAACCCCAGGTCAAAGCTATTGGTTGCCCACTGTCCCCACCCTCCCCTAGCTTTTTAAGTCACTATGAAAACAAATGCATACAACTTACTGTACAAATACAAAGCTGCAGGCATTCAATTTACAGAACATTCTGAAAATATTTCAAGCATAAAAAGTACACTTGATAATTGCAAAAATAAAGTTTCACTTTTTTTAAAAAACATTTTGATCAGAGCTCAAGCAAAACAAACACTTAAGGATTCCTACCTCAGCTTAACTCCCTAAGAACACCACCTTTAGAAATTAAAAACAAAACCCTCCAATTTTTGGTGATAAAGTAACTGACCATGTCTTTTAATGAAAAGAAATGGTATATACAACAATGGCACAGACCTTAAGCATCAACAACATATTTCAGCCAAAAGTAAGTCAGCAAGTGATCTGAGTCATTCTTAGCATTACACAGTACTCATTACTAAGAACCTCAATCCACCAAGAACAGATATCAAGTTAGACTGGTACAAATGGAAGGAAAAATCCATGACATCAAATAGGCTCAGTTTTTGTCACTGAACTTTTTTTAGGCTAAGTTTCACTAGTGCAAGACCATTTGTTTACCCAATTAAATGAAAGCTCATAAATGTCACAATTTAAGAACACTCATACAAAACTATTTTTTCTTTTAAAAAAGTGCCACATACCATACTTTTACTAAAAAAGTTACAAACTAATGGAAGACTGTCTGTCTCCATCTCTTGTCAACGAGGAAAGGCCAAAGTGATTCTCTGATCCCAGCTCGAAATGGCGTTCTCTGACCTATCCCCAGCATCTCCAACTTGGAGCAGTCCAGCTGAGCATTCTTCGGGCGAAGAGCACCCATAACTGGACTATCAGTAATCTAAAATCAGAAACAGAAGACAAAAAAACCCACATCAATAAGTAATCAGAAGTGACAGAAAAATACTTTTACATCAGAACTTTTTCTTCACAGCTTTTTAAATAGGTATGGTCACCTCCTCCTTTCCAATTATTTTGTGGGGATTTTTTTGCTATTTGCTTGTTTTATAGTTAACTTTATTTCAACGTCAGGCCATGTGAAGTGCCTTAAGGCAAATTTTTCTCACTCTCTTTACTGCTACTATTTGTGTTTTTCAACATTTTAGTCATATTTTCACTCTGTGATTATCATCACAAGGTAAGGAAAGCTCCAGAATGTAAATGGAACCATGTCTTGATCAATATACTTGAAGAGAAATAGAGCTGGGCAGAAAAAATTAAGACTAAATGTTCTCCATTGCTTTTCTTTCATCTTCCAAGTCACACTTCAGTTCCAGGGTTCATCAATTCTGAATCCTTAGAATTTATTTTGTACATAGATAAAATCTTCTTGACATGTTGTATGCCCACCACATTATCAGTATGTCTTTAACAGGGGTTTCAAGCATCAATAAAACTGCAGGACAGGTGTTTTATACAAAGCAAAAATAATTTGTGGTTCTTAAATGCATGTATTCAGAAATAAATCTGGACATTGCACAGCTTTTACAGAGCCCTATCTTCAAGTTAATGTTCTATCAATCTGTAACAAAGTACAGATTTGCTTGGGACTAAGGGGAACTGTTCTGCAGAAATATCACTACACTACAGACTGGGAAACTGGTGGCTGAGTAATTTTCCTAATTCAGCAGGTCAAAGCAGCTGTTCTTTTCCTGAGCTTGATACCAGCCAGTCCCCTCAGAAACAGAGCTGCTGTGCTGGACATGCACAGTTCGTCCTGAAGAAGCAGCTCACTCGTACAACCAGTGGGAGACCTGCTACCTGCAATGATCAGGCACATCTGTCAGCCTACAGGTCCAACAACACATCACTTACTGGTCTCAAGTGGCTGCTGGGAAGGTTGAAAGCATCTGCAATTGCACATGCCATCTCATACTTAGTCATCTGCTCATTGCCAGACCAGTGAAAGGTGCCTTTTATTGATGGGTCCTAGAAAACAAAGGAAACACAGATGAAAGGAAGCAGCCAGCTGGCCCTCGGGCTAATTCCTGGGCAAGAACCGTGCAGAATTAACATTCAGCAAGACCTTATCTCAAAAGGCATCTTACAGCACCTCAGTGGTGTTCTAGAAACATCTGTACCCCTTCAGAGAACGCTTGACCAGGAACTGAGAGGAAACTGGTGTTACTTCTATCTGACCTTACTTCACAAACAGTTTGTGTCCTGTACAATGAACAGGAGGGAAAGGAGCTGCCTACCAGCCAAGCAAGGTCAAAGAGCTGGGGAGGAGGAACTCAGCTGTTCTGTGATGTTCACTTACTCAAAAACAAAGGAAAAGGCGTCACACACATTCTGAATGTTAAACTGCAAACCCTGTACAAGTCCAGTCAAACTGACTGCACCATGTCCGCGGTTTCAAAGTTATCATGTGAAAAAAAAAAAGGTAAAAAATAAAGGCTGTTTGCTGTTTGGTTCTGTTACCTTGCAAAGATGGTATCTTGAGGTGCTGTGGTGAACAAATACAAGGAAGTAATTCAGTCCACAGGCTTTGATTTGCCACTTCAGTGTTGTTAATACAATAAACAAGGGCATCTTTGAGAATTACACATTCAACCACATGGGGTTTTTAGTTCAAATTAGCAATTTGTAAAAAACATATCAGAGTAAGTTCAGCATTTCTAATTCTCTCCTCTATACCAGAAGACACAAGACAATTTTCAGAAGGTTCTGTCCCATCCCTTCAACCACTTTTGTTTCAAAGACCACAATACCCTCCTAGTCATGAAAGATCCTGTAGTGTTACAGACAGTTCTTTCGTCCCTCCCAGCATTCCAGTAATGCAAATAATCCAGGTTTATGTGCAGTTCTCAGTTGTTCAGAAGCAAAGCTGAGAACTGAAACTGTTTTCACCTCGCAGAGGCTCATTTCTTGCCATTCTTACCAGCATTCTCTTCTCTGCTAGTTGTCTGCAAACAGCTGCTACATCCTTGACATTGGTAGGAAATCTCTGTTGCCAGTGGTCCATGTTGGCAGATTTATTACTGAACTGCACTTTATCAAACATAACTGTCACAGCACTTTCCTCCAGTCTTTCCACCTCT
Source organism: Acrocephalus scirpaceus scirpaceus (assembly GCA_910950805.1). Taxonomy (NCBI): domain Eukaryota; kingdom Metazoa; phylum Chordata; class Aves; order Passeriformes; family Sylviidae; genus Acrocephalus; species Acrocephalus scirpaceus. Next base: position 6,161,740 of record OU383785.1, read on the forward strand.
CCATACAAGACAGGAATCCTAAGAACTGCAGTTTCTAAGAGAAAAAATATTTTAGATCATGAGCAGAGACAAATGCTGCAGCACAATCTGAAAAGTGGAAGTGTAAGAAATATGCTGAGCATATTAAGCATCTACAAATCACAAATAAAATGCAAGTAGTATGTTGGCTCACAGAATATAGTTTTAATTTATATCAAAACCAGTTTATCAACACTAAGATTATAAACATTATTATATTATGATTTATTTTCATTTATACCATTGATTTTCAGAAAATTAACAAGCTTTCATTAATTGCATAAAGATGCCTGTTTGGGTTAGAACAAACATTAAAAAATTAAAACCCCATCTACTCTGTGCAGTTACTCCAGCACTCCCCATCCTCACTGGGTAAGAGCAAGGAGAAAAATTCCCACCAATCACAAGCCATCATATTCCGGCATCAATTAAAGATTTTTCATCCATCATGCAGAAGCCTCCTGTATAAAGGAGGATATTATTTACCAGAAAAAAAGACATGAACCTTGAAATAAATGAAAAGCTTGACAAAGAAGGAATAGGTTCACAGAACATAATAGTAAATAATGTTAGACTCCAGGACAGTGATTTGAGGAATTAACAAAGTGCAAAGAGAAGCATATTTCATGATGGAATACATCATACTAGTCTATGTCTGTCATGAAGACTCAAAAAGCCTCTGAGGAGAAATCCAAGGCTATGACAAATTACTTAAAAGTAACAGTCTTGCTGAAAGAGAAAACAAAAAAATTGGACCTGAAATTAGAAGCTGAAGTCATCAAAACATTGCCATTCTTAATATATCTGGAGGACAATGCTATAGCTATTGGAGAGACAAACAGGAAAAAGCTAACATAGAACTTATTCTCACAGAGAAGTAAACCAGAATAAGTACTTAGACAAGAAAAACAAATAGCAAACTCAACATGACTGATTTCCTGCTGCTCTAGAAGCAGTTATTTGGTCACTCAGCAGATGTTCTTCCTTTCTTTAAATACTGGTTGAAACATCTACTTTTTAATTGCTTTAAAAATATTCATTCATTGAGAAGATAACTGCCTTCCTTTCATTCTCAGCTCTCTGGGATGTGGAGAGGATCAGACTCATGACTAATAGCTCTGAGGACCTCTTGACACTTTGTAGTTTTATAAGCATGACTATATACATCTATACATTTATAAGCATGTATCCCCCTTCTAACCAAAGTAAAGTATCTTTTAAAAAAATATTAAATCCACTTACTGGAGATTTTTGCATTTTACAACAGAAATGGACAGGGAAGTTCTTCACACAGCTACAGATTTGACCAATGGAATTCTTCCTACACCGTATCAGCAAATTAGTGGTTGGAACACCAGTACATGGAAAATACTTGTATTTGTACGAATCAAGAGAACTCATATTTTCAAACTCTTTACTCAGCACCACCTCGACACTCCTCCTGCTAATAATACCACTGCTGCAACCCACTGCTGCCTGACAGATCTGCTCTGAAAGGTTACAAAACCAAACTGCAGCGTTGAGTTGGGGGAAGGGTTCAGCAAGATACCCACATATACCTGGATTTGGTAAAGTCTTATCTTCATTACCAATCTAGAAGAGGGAGCAAACAGCTTCGTAGTCAAATTCAGAGATGGTACTTAATCTAGAGGTGGAGTGAATAACTGGTCATTTAAATTTATTTTTACTTCAATGAGACTTTTCCTATCAAAGTATTTTTTTACAAAGTATTTTTACTTTGCCAATTCCATCATACACAGCATATATTTACTTACTGGAAGACCATCACACTAATTTATCAATAGCCTGGTTCTCTGATTGGGAAGCATAGAACCATAGTGTAATTATCATACTGACACACCAGAAGCCTCTTCTGCATGTGTACTGAGATTATTTTCTTCAGATTTTTTAATAAATAAAAGTGCTTCTTTCCTTATAATCTGTGACTGGACACAGACAGTGCACTAACTAGAAACAGCCAAATATCTCTTTTATACAAGAAATAAATCTTAAATTAAAGGGAACATGCTCTTTTCCCTTAAGTAGAATTTTAAAAATTATGCTTGTATCCCAAACTTTCATTAAGAAAAGATGAAAAAAAATTTTTAAATCTTCTTATTTAAAACAATAAATATGTTATTAACCCTTTAAAAAGCAGGAATCTGATGTTTGCAGGTGAGTAAAACCAAAATGGGTGGCCTGTTGCCATACATAATAGAGCAAAACCCAAAGAGTAACAAGGCTCCATGTTGATTTGAGCTGTATTATTACTGAATCTGGTTTTCCCTGTAAGTAAACTTACATTCACAACACTTGTAATACATCCCCATAAATAACTGCAGCTATGTATTGAATGACATATTTTATCTTTCCTTAAGAACAGCAGATTCACAATAGACCAAGGCTTATAAATGTTCATCAGGGAGAGACAAATCATGAATGAAGATTGGAACAGGTAAGAAACAAAAGCTTTAGATATAAGATATAAGCAAGATAGATTAATCTTAGATAGATATCTTTTAGATATAAAAGATATAAGCAAGAGAGATTGCTCATGAGCAAGGAGACCAACTCCTAATGACATTCTTCTCTGAAACTTGTTTCCATGGTTTTGCAACTTCATCATTGACTTAACAGTCTACTAAGCTAATATATAACTGAGTAAAAATAGAAAGCCTGTATTAAAAATGGTTGAGTGTCTTACCTTCATTGTTTTCCAGAACTGCCTTTTCACCCTCCAGTTTGGTTTTACCATATAAATTCAGGGGATTTGGTACATCAGTCTCTTTATATGGAGGGCTTGTTCCATCAAATACATAGTCTGTACTAATGTAGATCAGAAATGCTCCAACTCCAGCTAGGAAGAAAATGTTTATAGATAATTTATATTAATTCATTCCTTCTTTGAAATCCCTATAGACCCTTATATCCTCCCAAGCATCTCATCTTCCATGCACATTCATTCCTGCTGCTTTGTCTGTTCCCTGATCCTTCACAGAGTTGTGCACACTACTCCTATGGAAAACAGGCTGACAGCACACTGATGGCAGAAGTGACATTCCCACTCGTACTATTTGTATTGATGGCACTGTATAAATAGATGCAGGATTTTAACAAGACACCAAATCCATGAGATGGTCTCCTTACCTGCCTCTTTTGCTAAGTTTGCTGAAGCAGACACATTGAGCTGAGAAGCAGCATCTGGTTGACTTTCTACAACATCTGGCCTTCTCTCAGCAGCACAGTGCACTATAACATGAGGCTGGAAATTAAAGACTGATTTTAAACAACCAACATGTCAAGAGATGGCAGTTACACCCTAACTCTAGTGATGACACCTCTCAGGCAAAACTAAGTAATAAAACTTATTTTTAATTACAGCATTCCGAGGAACACCTTTTCTTTAGTATCTTTTTACAATAAAACCATGCTGTTTCAAGATACGAAAACCATTTATTATTAATTGTGCAATTATGGTCTTTGGTAGCTTCAATTTTACAGCAACTTTGAAGTTGTGGGGGATTTTTTTCTCTTTAACTCTGTATAGTAAAATATGTATTAATACAAGATACATCTCTCACACGAGTACTAAAAATTTTTAGGCAAGCTATTTATACATGGCTTGACATATGCAGATTTTTAAGATATTTACTATTTTATAGAATGGCACCCTAGATAACATATTTCAGGTTTTATATATTCCTCCTGGCATTTAACACTGCACGCTACACAGAGTTACTGCTGTTGGATTCAAGTCTTCCTCCACTTCCCCAGAACTGCATATTGACCCATTACAGTGTCAATAACTCAAATGTATCTTTTCCTTTCCAGTGTGCTGGTACGTACAGCTGTGCCTGCAGCCTGCCTGTGGTGAGCACAGCAAAGGGCAGAGCTGTGTGCACCTACAGAGTAAACCTCTGCTCTGGGTGAGGCAGAACATGCAGCTGCACCTTTGTCAGAGCTCTGCCAAAGCACCAGCCCCACTCATGCCCCAGAACTCAGCAGCACTATCAGCTGACTACTGGACACAAAATACCCCTCCCATCTACTTTATACACCAGAAACTTACCTGAAAATCATGGATAATGTCATGAACTGCAATAGAGTCCAGAAGATTAATCTGCTCAAATCTGGGCTGAGCTCTCCTGTACCCACAACCAACTGCATTCCAATTATTTTCATTGAATTCTTTAAACACAGCTCTGCCAAGAAGTCCCGTAGCACCAGTGATCAAAACTCGCCTACTGGGAATGTCAACATCTTCCTAGGGAAATGACAACAGGAAAAGTTTTGTTTCTACTGTAAATTTTTACTGTTTTTTCTTTAAAAGTATGCACAGTCAAAGGCTACTGTATTTAAAAAGCTTCTCCTGAGTCTTTTGGAGTGTTTCATGGAACACCAACACCTGGGAGGGCCAATACTGCAGCCAGTCAACTATTTAAACATATATTCAAAGGTAATGAAAACAAAACTTCAGTGAGAAACTCATTTACTTCTGAAACAATCCAAACCACTAGTGAAGACAGAATTTGAAATTCATTCAAAGGCTGATAACTTTGTGCAATCTGAAAGGAGGGAAAAATAACTTCTTTAGAAAATGGACCCAAAAGATGTAACACTTAGGGTCCAAATCCTACAACAAATAATTCTGGATAGACTGTACCTGTTAAAAGCTGCAACAATATAATATAGCTTACCGTAGTAATTAAAATCTTGAATTCTATTACTAAATACAAGAGTAATTCATTGTTATTCAACACAATAGTCTAATAGTAAGTAAAACCAAGCTATGGATCTCTTGTCAATTTTACAAAATGCATCTAGAAGTGATTTGACAATTTCAGCTCTCAATCTATACAACAGACTAAAGCTGTACTTTAGCTCCTGCACATTTTGGTACTTGGGAGAGCTGTGAAAATCAGCACACATGAACTTCTCTAGAAAATCAGGTTTTCAAGACAGCAAACACAAGATCCATGTCTGTCTCTGCAATCTTTCATTTTCCTTTAATGTTTTCCTTCTGTATCTGGCATGAATAAACCCAAAGAATTGCCTGCTAAAAACAAAATGAAAGCATATCTTTACCAGGCCCGTGCAGAAAAACCTAGGCTGTGCAGAACCCACAAATCTTGGATTTCCTGACCACTTTACACACAAGGACAATTTGTGACAAATTACTATAATTCCGTACATAACAGAATGTCTTCTTCTGTGCAATCTCAATAGCCCAGTAATTTCTAAGCATTGTAGCAGACTGCTACTTTTTGATTGCAGCTCAGGAAGCCACAGCAATCACTTCCTAATTACCATCTTTCACCCGTGAAGTTACAAGGCTTTTGTTCCATAAGGGAATATGCAGAGGGGCACGATGGAAACAGCCAACCCCAAAACAATTGTTTCAAGTTCCCAGCACAGGGCATGCATTTTTCTCAACTCTACATCTCCAGATGAAAGCTGACTTATTCCCATTAGTACTGGATGAAAATTAATAATTTACACGTGGACAGTTGCCTGAAAATGACAAACTACAGCAAGTGCTATTTCAAAAAGTTACTTTTATCCTTAAATTTTACCTGAGAACCCAAGCTGATTTACCATTTTTAAGGCTACCCAGGCTTCTCTGAACAGCATGAGCAAGAACATGCAACTACTATTTTCTTCTGTTCTTCTCTTAGCAAAGTCTGCACAGTGTCACAGGACCTATGATCAGGGCTTCCACAGCCAGAGGTACCTGCTAATAAATATCCAACACTTGCTGCAGAACAGTCCCAAAAGATTCTCTAAAAAAATCACTGAATATCTTCAGTAAATAGGAAGTGACCAACACAAAACCAAATGTCATTTGCAAAATCTGATGTTTCAAAACCTCATTCATCTAAGTTTGTTTATTTTACATATCATAAAGAGGATGTTACGTCAGCAGCACAGCTTGAACTGGACACAAACACAGCTTTCACCAAGCACAGCTTGCATGCTACTGCTGCTGTCTGCAAGACTAATTGATTCCAGTCACTTGTTTCTGAAAGAGTAAGACAAATGATAAATGTTTCTCATAAACCCAACACCAATTAATTACCAGTTTGAACCTCTTCTTGCCAGAAGTTTTAAGGTTCTGGTGATATAAAACCTGAACAGATTAAATCTTTCCCGGTATGCTGCCTTGCTCCTTCAGAACATCACCTAGCTGTAGCAGCATTTCTATGGTCTATTAACACTACTGAAACATGCAATTTTGAGGTTTATAATGAACCATCCCATTCACCGTTATCTGATGTCCGTATTAACCAAGAATAACAAAGATGTATTGTGTTTAGAAGACTCATTCACATTAAAATAAACAAGTCACAGCATTATCAGATTAAAAAGTAGCATTTATGAGACACCAAATCACTTTGTAGACACTACCAAAATATAAAATAATAGTATAATTTATAAAAAGAACAAAACATGATGCATTTCAAGTTGAAAACCAGAAACAAATACTTTCAGAGTTTTTTATAACGCTTTTCAAGCTTTATATTTTTATTTAGAAAATCATGATGATCTCAAACCACTAATCTTAAGGCATGGCCACTAAAACCCGGAAGCTACTGGTGTAACAGATTTGCAACATAATACGATGAGATCCAAGTCACTACAGGGAAGGGAACGTGAGACTGAGCACTCTCAGCTCTGACATGCCCTGCAGCCACAGAAAGCAAAAGGCGAAGCCTGGGGCTTTCCAAAGGCCCGGAATGACAGGTGAACCTACATTCGTGTTGCCAGAAGTTGTTCTGCCTTTCCCTACACGCCCAACCCTCATTGCTGCGGCAGCTCACGTACCCCGTGGGGCACCACCGACGCCGCCCGGGGCAGGAGGCAGGGACGCGCCTCCCCGAGGAATCCTACGTGGAAGCACCGCTCACGTTCTCTACCGCCGAGCCCTTCCCTGTGCCGCGGGCTCGCCGAGAGCGGCGCCGCGACCCCCGAGCGCCGCGGGCTGCCGAGCACAGCGTCCCCGAGGCCATTCCGGCGAGGCGTAGGGGTACGAAACGACCCAACTCCCGAAGCCCGCGGGCGCTCCCAGCTGCGGTTCTCAGATACCCGCGGCCCCTCCGGGCGCAGCCCCAGCGGCGCGGCCCCCCGGGCCCGGCCCCGCCGCCAACTCGTCAGCGCTCCCGGCCTGCCCGCCCGGCCCCGCGCTGCAAACCGGGACAGCCGCCCCGCGGCGGGCTGCCGGCCCCGCCGCCCTCACCTCCACAAGTTCGCAGCGTCCCGGCGTGAAGCGGATCCTGAGCTCCTTCTCCCTGCCGACCATGGCGGGGCCCGGCGCTGCGCCAGGGAGGCTCCGCGCCCGTGTGAGCGCCGCGCCACAGGGGGCGCCCTCGCCGCGCCGCGCGCCCCACGCACGCGCCTCCGGCCGCCACGCGCTCATTGGCCAGGGCGCGCCGGAGGGGGCGGGGCCAGGACGGGTATTTAAAGGGACAGGGGCGGCCCCAGGGACAGGGCGGGCTCGCACGTGCCGGGCGGGGGACAGCGCAGGGGGAGGGTTCAGGGGGACAGCCGGGGGACAGGCGCCACTGTCATTGTCGACTGCCAGCCCCGCCCCGCGGCACAGAGCCCAGCAGCGCCACGGCAACAGCGCCGGGGCTTTGCAAAAGCGATGGGCACTCGGAACGCTCCCGGCCTCGGGGCGGAGAAGGCGAGCAGAGGGACCTGTGCTCCCGGGGCACCGCCAACACCAGCGCTGCCTTACCTGCAGGGCCGGCGCCTCTTTTCACGTTCATGGTGCTTTAAACAGTAATAAAAGTTACTGCAGTAAGCACATTTGACCACACTTCTCCTGTTGAAACTGTCAACTTTCTGTTGTGGTTTCTTATTTGTAAAAACCAACGTGGAACTTCAGAATTAGACCAAAGTATATTATCCTGCATATAGCTCTGTTATATAGTCACTATAAATTAATTACTCCCTCCTTTTAGAAGGGAGAAAAATAAGCATTTTCAATTTTTCTTTATCCAGAGTTAGATGTGAAAGCAACTGATAAATCTCACAGAGAAAGGGTGGTTGTTTTTGAGAGAGCAATTACTGCTTACAGTACTCATCCTATATGTATCATTACATGCTTACAAGGTGACAGATCTGATTTTTAATACAAGTTTTGAAGGTAACAGGATACTGTATACAGTGTTACTGTACCATTTCTGACCCACAAAGGTAGAGACTGTGGCTACCATTTTTTTAGCAAGAGAACTTAAGTAGATACATAAAAACTGCTGGCCAAAATTCACTGTAGCTACTTCACACTTGTATCTATGCTGATGAATTTATTTCAGCTTGACTTAATTAAAATAGTTTAAATTGGTAGTACTCAAGGAAGAAACCCAGAAAAGTCTACCAAAATTTAATAGAATCATACTAAAATTTTATAGAATATTGTAAGTGACCTTTATGTATGACAAACAACTACTATTTAAAGGACAAAAAGGTGTATATACATAAAAAAATTAAACCACTTCAACCAGTTTCTGTTGTCATGGAACACAGATGACCTTTTCCCCCTGTAACAAGCTACTCACTTTTAATTCCCTTCTATTAACCTTAGAATTCTATTTCAAAATATCAGTAATTCATAACTTGAAATCAAGAAGTAGAATCTACAAAGAAATACCAAACTGTTTAGCAGCATGGAGGTAAGAACTCCCAGTACACCTGATGTCACATCTTCCAACACAACTTGGAAGAGCTCCCTGTGCATTTTAACAAAAACCACGATGGGGAATGAAAATTTTAAAAATTAAAAGTTCCTCTTGCTCTGAGCTTCTGGGTTCAGAGCAAGAGGAATATAGCAAAAGCATAAACACTGAAGTCTCAAGCTACAATCATCAATCAGCCTGTAAAATATCTTACCATCTTTGTCACCAGAATAAGTTAAATTATATGTAGTTTTTGTATCTTCATTACACAATATATTTTTTCCTCAAATATTTACCTTGAGGCAGAACTTGTGTTCTGTAATAGTGTTTTACCTATACTTTAATTTTCTTTATTATTGTTACATCCACTTTGTGAAAGACTATGATTTTACAATAAAAATCGTATTGTTTAGATCACATTCACTTAAGCATTATTAAAGTCCCCGCCTGACCAAATGGACCACTCATTAAATTAACATTTCAGACTAATTCACCGAGACTAAAGCATAATTAAGTCTCCCTCTCTCCTCCCTCTTAGCTTTTCCCTTGATCTTGTAACCAAAGTGTGGTAGTAACCTGTTAATGCAAATATCCAGAGCCTTACCTGCTCCATTTCCAGCAGCATTTCAGGCCCTGCCAAAGCACAGAAGGAATTACCAGCCTAGGAAATCATTGCAGTTCAACTGTGCACTTGTCCCTTTGTCTGCTGTGCCTGCAGAGAGCACATGGACTGAGAGCAGCACTGGCTCTGCTGACCTTTGAAACCAAAACACAAATCCAAGCCCTGTATCACGTGTGGCTCTGAATCTTGTTAAGCTTTTGGTCTGGTCGTAGTGGTACCATTTAAGCAGCTCAGTATGAGCTTAAATTTTTACCTCATAACAGCCAGCATGAGCAAGCACAGCCATTGTGTGCATGAGATCCATTCAAAGCACTGGCACTGATCTTACACAGTTTGTCTTTTATAGCAAACAGGAGGAGGGCTCTAATTAGGTCAGGCAGGTTGAGAATTCTAAGAGCTCTTCATTTCAACTAAGCACAGCCCAGCTCTTGCTACAATACAGCGAGATGAATAACTTTGTGTTAAATCATGGATTTTTCAATTAAAAAAAAAATCTTCCACAACATAAAAGTAATGGATTTCTGCAGTGAATACTAATGTCAGCTGAGCTACAAATGTCAAGGCTTCAGTTTTTAATACTTCATTTCATAGTGCATAAAAGTGGAAAAGCCTCCTAGAGTGAAGTTGACAAAAAGCCCTCAATTTCCCCTTGACTTCCACCCTTTGCTTCTCTCCCCACTCTGCTCTACATAATTTATCAATGTTTTAAAGTTCAAGGATCACCCTTGCTATAAGGCTAGCAGAATTATTTGCTGGAGTTCCCCTTTTTTTTCTGTCAGTATAAGCATGCTCATGCCAATTGTCAAACAAGGATGCAGCAACCCTAAAAGCCCAGTCCTGTGACACCTGCCGTTCCTGGCTTCCTTTGGTGTATTTGTACCTTCAGCCAAAAAAAAAAGTACCTTAACTCAGTGCCTCCACTTTTATGTTTTGAGTTTGGTGGAACCTTCAATTAACATTCAGACAAATGCCTGTTTCCCCTACAATTTTTTTACTCCATTTACATCTTTCAGACAAGAAAACTTTTTTTTTTCTCCACAAGGAGAGAACTCCAGTATGAAATACTTCTAGCAACTTCTTTATCAAAATGTCTCTCAACACTTCAGGCTGAATACCAAGTGCTCTCTTAATTAAAACACCTGAAGCAAATCCTCATCCTCAATCATCAGAGGATCAAGTAATCCTGCAAATACACAAAGATGACATTAACAGACAACATCTAGCAGCTTCTTTCCTTGGACTTAATGTGCATTTAATATAATATAATAATGTATACGATTTCCTAGGAATTATGAAGTCTCTGTAAGCTCACCCTGTCAGCATAAATGGCAATAAATTCTACCAGCTAAGCTTTGGGTACTGCCTCTGCAGCACCTCTGTGCAAGAAAACTGCACAGACATACAATAACAAAAACACAGTTCCACCTTGGACTTAAATCCAGTATTTACTTTTGTATTAAGAAAATAAGAGAATAGCAGGTTGTATGTATTGTACAGTTTAGCTAAATAATTTCCCTAAGACTAGAGAATATGTAGTTTTTGAGGCAAAACATTGGGCTTTGTTTTGAAGACAAGACTAGAAAAAAGAAAATTAGATGAATCCCTCTGTAATGTAATTTTGGGTTTTATCCTTGGCTTGCAAATGAAGTGGACAAATTCTTTAATTTGAAGTTTTTATTGTGCAAAAACGTTCTTAATTTTAAATGCAGTTTAACAGATTCTTTCCCCCTTGCCAAAGTTCCAGCCTGTACAACACACATGAGTTCCGTGGGTGTCCTCCCACCCAAGTGAGATATGTTTTATTGTTATTCCCTGTCACTGTAGCACTGATCACTTACAACAGCTGCCTACAATGATTTTATAGCAGTTTAAGAGTCCACTGAACACAGCATTGCTCTTAAAACACTAATCTTAGTCACAGTACACAAACATTTAGATAAATGCAGTCAATTTGACTTTGACCTGAAAATTTTCTTCTGAAGATCAACAGCTGCAACACCTAACCCCAGGATTTAAATTTGCATATACTGAATATAGATCCTGTAGAATATTAAAATTAAGTGTACAGTCCCATTTCTACACTGGTTCTACCGTCTGTAGGCCACGGAAGTAAAAGGGTCTCTTGGTAGTATTGCTGCAATGGTACCAAAGCAGCTCTAAACAGCAAAATTTTAACATAAAATTGTATACATGAGATAGATGCAAAAAAACCCCTAAAATATATATAAAAATCAAAAAACTTACATGAAATCTGATTTCATTTGTAATCTTATTCTCCAGTGCTTATTCTCCTTTTCCAAATTTAAAATGCTGTGTTCAAAACCTAAGTTAGCAGCCTCAGCATATCTAAAATGTGCAACAGTGAACACTTTTCAGAGTTCATGGCAGTAATGATGTTACCAGGAGTCAGGAATGTGCCATCACCTGTTGCTTCTCAGTAAAACAGTCTATCTAAAAATGTGTAATTTTATATCATTTCTCTAGGGCTCTGACTTCTATTATATACAGCATCCAAGTTCACCTTGAAGAAGCAGTCTATTGAAGTCTTCTGTGGCACATGAATTTATGGGTGATTTTCTTAATATCAGGAAGACTTCAAATTTTGTTTTTATTACCTGCAACGGAAAAACGTTACTAAGTTTGAGTTTTTCACCTATTGCTCCCACTACATTAAGTAATTTCTTGTCTCCTGGGGGCAGAAGGCCCTACAGACAAGCCAGGATTTCAGACCCTGAAACAGACAGTCTAATGAAACTCTCTCCCCTGCCCTGCTTCCTTTGGTGTGCCTCCATGCTCTCTCCATCCTTTTCTCCACTCCACATTTATCTGCAGACCTTTTGCATCTTACCACGACACCTGCAGTGGTGTAAGGTCCTGCCAGGCAGCAGCTAAAGAGCCAGGGTGCAAAGGTCTGGCTGAGCCAATTGCACCCCATGACCTGTGCAGGAGACACTTCCTGTCACCTCATCAGCAGGAACATGTGAGCTGGTGACAATAGGAAAATGGCTCTGCTGTGTGACCTGGCACACCACCTATTCCTGTCAGGTTGTGAGGATCTGGGCTGGAAAGCACAGTACTGAGCTACACTGGGAGTGCCCCATTGATGCAGCCTCCAACATTTGCTGTTGGAACAAGAGATGCCATTCGCCTCCCCCAGATGCAGTAGACTGTGCAAGACTCTCATACCTCCTTGGGTTAAGCTTAAGAGGTACAAGGGTTACATCAATATCAAACTTACCTTCCTTTAAAGGTGTTTTTGGAGGAATGTTTTCCTTGCTATCATGCTGGAAAGCTTTGGAAGGATCAAAACGCTTAATGCCCTGTACTGCACACAGCTGCTCCTGGAGATGTCTGTTGGTTTGCTTTTCCTTGGCTAGCAATGCACGCAGTTTGGAGACATCCTGGAGAAAACAGTACTTGGAAGTCAGATGAAGAACAGGAGAAGACCCTGCTTCATCATTTACTGAGGGAGCCATTTTGCTTAATGTTAACATATAGACAGTTATTGGTGGCATTAAAACCCAACCCAAACATACAGGTGTAGAGAAATCATCAGCACATACAGGTACTGTGTAACACCACTAAGCAGTATGGCAGTCTGAAACTTTCAGCAGGTAGTTTATTAAGTCTAGGACCCCAAATAAAGGTATGAAAAGCCAACCAAGCTAAGAGTGGAGGTACTTATTTATACTGCTGATCCCTCTGTATGTTGTGAATTCAGTCAAAAATAAAACTCTTAGCATTTCTGGAGGCTGGTAGTTTATTGTAATCTGCTTCATGCAGGGACTTTAAGAATGAAGAAATAAGTAGCTTGCAGGATTAGTCTATAAATATTTAGAGCAACAAACAAAGGCTTCAAGCACATTAGTAATGCAGATTTCTAATTTTTCATTCCACAAACCTGCTTCAGGTGGGCATTGTCTTCCTTCAACTTCATAACATGCTTGATTTTTTGCTTCATGTTCTGGTGGCCAAGTAGTTTAGCGTATGCATCACTCAGTTTAGTCAGTTCTTCTTGGGCTGCCCCGTGCTCCTCCAGGAGCGCATTCTTCTCTGCTTCAAAAGCATCTAGTTGTTGCTGAAATACATTTGAACATCTTAGAAATCTTTCAACTAAGCATAACCTTTTACTGAACTGAAATCTACCAAGGAAGATTAGTTTGGGAAGGGGAATAGCTGGCTCATGAGGAAACCACTGCAGAATAAATGCCTTAGGATGGGAAGCAGCATATTTACTTCTCAAGAGTAGAACTTGAGCCAACTGCAAAAGTCTTATGTCAACAGCTAACACACATCTATTTCACAACACACCTGAAAAGGCTTAACTTTGTTATGTAAATCTTCGTAGAGTTTACGCCAGGTCTTGATCTCTTTCTCTAAGCTAGAGGTCACATCTTCACTTACAGTTTTCCTAAAAAGCAAGAAGCAGAGTTTTATGTTTTATGTTCCTTGTTAGCTCTCAGCACTTCCTCCCAATAAGACTTGGCTGTGTTATCACATGCTGTTTAAATTTAAGTTTTGCCTCACCTTGATCTTTCTGCTTCAAGTTCTCTTTTCAGATCTTCAGTTTGCTCCTCAAGTTTTTCCTGAAGTTTAGTCATTTGTGCAAGGCAAGACTCTTTTGTTTTCTCTGTTTCTGCTTCTTTTAGTGCAAGCTTGGTCTGGATTTCTAAAAGCATCCTGAGGAAAATACCACGATTTCTTAATGAGCCCTTGATTTTTACTTTTTTTCCACTACACTAAATGTAAAACCCACAAGTAATAATGGTTGAAAAGCTATTAGTAGAATTGAAATAAAGGTTTGCACAAACAGCGCCACAAAGAAAACAGTAGTACAGAAGGCAATTAAGTTTAAGATGAACAACATTTTCACCTTTTCCTATAAGGATGAAAGCAGTCCTTTTGAAGCAAAGAAAGATCATGTTGCACATTTAAGGTTGTTCAATGCCAACAGCTTTTAGCAGGGACAGTTTAGTAGTTTAGGGTTTACATGCAGAGATTTGCTCAAGCAGGAACTAATCAAGACTGTTCAGTGTGGATGCATGCAAGATTTCAAAAACCCTACACCTAAAAGCATTGACCCCTTTTCAGCCACAGCTGTTTGTTCCATCCCTTCCCTGCCACCTCAGCCAGGAAATATCTCTTCAGATTTGTTTTACAGCTCTGATGGAAACTGGAGACATTAAGCAGGTGGGAGGAAAGAAAAGACAGCATCTTAACCAGCACAGAACCATAGAGAATGTGGATCACTAAACTGCTGTTAGACAGTCAGAGAAGCATGTCCTTAGCTACTAACCTAACAACTTTTTGGGTGTTATTTCTCATCAGCTGCACTGTGGTGCCTCATGCTAGGCAGAGTGAACCTCAGTTTACATCACCACAGTGTGGCAATTCATGGATGATTAATTGGCATCTGCTCGTGAGCAGAATTTGAGGTAACATCATTCAGACTGCAGTGGCAAAGAGTGAATTCTGCATTAAGTATTTGCTTGTCTCCTCTGGGGATCTTATTTGCAGTGCAGTCACTGTAACTGATACTTCTGAAACAGACAATATTCTAACATACTTCATTCAAATATTTTCTTTTTCCTCTATGTTCCATATGTAGACGAAAGTCAAAATAACTGATTGGACAGACTAGTTTCCTAATGCATATAAACTTAATAAATTTTGTCTCTCAGTATTTTCAACCTTCTGCACTGGGAAAATCAAGAAACTTCAGTTCACACCAAATACTGATCTGATCTTCTAGAACATCACATGAGGTTAGAAAGGCAAGCTTCAAGTTTGAATTCCTTTGCTTAAGGCAAAGTTTGTCTGTGTAGTACCTGGCACATTCTTCATTTGCTTTGTTTTTAGTGTATTCTGCTTCTTGAAGCAACTGCAGATTCTCTTGGCCTACTTTTTTTAGGTTGGCAATTTCTTCTCGCAGAGAGGTACTCTCCAGTTTAAAACTGCAAATTTCTTCAGCTGATGTTTTCTTGTAGCTGGTATTACAGTACAGATGAGAAAAACCTCATTACTTCAGGCAAAATGTTCACACCTTACAAGAGCAATACAAGCTCGTGCTAGCAAGTATCAAAGATTTTATAATCTGAAGATATAGCAGTGTACAGGCTCTGATAAATCCAAAGGTAAGAAAGAAACCTTAACACAGTTCCATAAAGCCATAAGTAGTAACGCTATGATAAATTCTGTTATACAGATATTACTATATTTTTGTAGGCATTTTAAAACACAAAGGAAGCTCTCTCTGAAGCTTATTTTAAACAGCAAAGCACCTGTCTGTAGTTGGCATTGGCTAATATCTCACAGGATCCTTCATGGGTGACACACATATCTAGTAATAACAGTATCACTTTTTATATACTTTCTAAACCTGAATATATTAAGGTAAAAGAATTGCAATAACTTTGGGAAACTACTCTCAATTGAGTGCAAACTTTGAGTATGCAAGTCTTTTTGCAAGGTATTTCAGTGTCAAGAACACCATCACTAGTTACAAATCTCAGTGTGATTCAAGACTACTGAATTCCTCCAACTGGTTACATTTTGGAAGTAGAAATATCCAATTTCCTGAACTAGATAGTGATACTGTGTCACTATACTTGCCTAGTACTCAAGAAATAAATTCTTAATGCCACCAAATACCACCACAAAATCCTCTGCTCTGATGCCATGCCAACACTCACATGTGAAGTACCAAGGCACATAAATGAACAGTACATTTTCTTGTCATCTTAGAGATAATGCCTGTCTTATACATTAATAAGACTTAAATACCTTTCAAAATCAGCAGTAGTCTGTTCAAGTTTCTGCAGTGTATTGCTGTGCTCTTCTTGGATCCTCAATACAGCACTGCTATGCATTGCCTTGATTTGCTCCAACTCTGCATTCTTCCTGAAATAAAAATACAGTATTGCACGCTGGAGAGAAGTATGTGTGAACTCATCACCAAATGCTGCTATCAGTTACAGAAAGCTTGAAGCAGCAGCAATAAATTAATTGAGACAAACCAGTAACTTCTCACATACTAAAGCACAATCTTCACAACAGGTATTACTAAGGATTTCCTCCTCCCTTTATTTTCCAAGGGAGCTACAGAGTAGACTGAAGACCTAATAGTAAACTTAAACAAGAAACAACTGGCTTGAAAATCTTTTTGTCATGCCTTCTCCAGGACAGAAATAGCCAGTACAACATGTACATAGCTTACCCAGCACAGCAAGGTCAGAGCACTACAATACCAGCCTTTCAACCAAATTCCAACTGGCTTTTTTTTTTGTTTTAAATTACAACAATGTAAAACTGACTCAAGTTACTACTGCTAGTGATTAGATCTCATCACTATCAGTAATCAACAATCAGCAAGAAATAATTTCAGATCTGCCCAGGTCTCTAAAACCTGAATTGGGCTCAGCAGCTCTGTTTACACCACTAATTTAACATTTTTCCTTTCAAAGCTTGAATCAGAAAGTTTCTTTCACAAACCCTTTCAACTCTTCTTCCATCTGTGCGAGTTCAAGACCTTGAGATTTAATTTCTTGTTCCAGTTGCTTCACCAACTTTTCAGCTTTCTTCTCCTTCGCATGCAATTTATTCAGCTCCTTCATGGTTTCATTCAGCTCTTCTTCCAGAAGATGTCTCTCACTTGTTACTTCATCTTCAAACTCTAGTAACTTATGCTGCATTGATGCAGATGACTCCTGCATGCCAAAGTACCACAGGTTTTAAAACTACCAGTACTTTCTGGGTAGTAAGAGGCTAATTTGCAGTGTTTAAATTTCAAATCTGTGGGAAAAACCAAAACCCCCATCCCACCAGCAATGATTCTTAGACCTATTACACCACACAAGCTTCTGCAGACCAATACCCACTTTGCCATATTAAATGATAACCTAATTTGTGGAATGCACATCTCATGCATAACCAAAACAATTTTTAGTGCCAATCCTTGGGATTACAATCTATTTTAGACTAATTTATAGCCTGGATTTACCTTCTCCTGCTGCAGCTGAGAGATGACCTCCTCATGTCTCTGAAGCAGTTTTTGGTGTTCTTGTTCCACCAAATCAATTTTTTTTTTCAGGTCTTCTATTTCAGCATTCATACTCAGGAACTGTTCTTTGGCCTCAGACAACTCTTTCTCTGCATAGAAAAATTATCAATATAACACAAGTTCCCTTCTTTATCTTCAAATAGCTACAATATGTATTATTCATAATACTTCCATTCCAGTTCTGTTTTTCCCTTGCCTAACTACAAAAAACACAGAAAGAAAACACCCCACAAAACAAACCCATACCTACAACCCATCTGGAAAATCCTCAAAATTGGTTTGAGGTATATCCCTTTAAAATAACTTTAACAGCAGGAGTGTTTGGACCAAGCAATTAGCCTTCACCAGAAGAGCAGTATGGCAGGGAAAAATCTACATGAGTTCCCCAAAGCTTCTTCCACAAACTAGCACACAGAAGGCAGCTGGTACAGAAAGCTGAGTGCATGTCTCAGATTGCAGAATTGCAGGAGGTGAAGAAGGATCCTTTGCACATTCTCAACACCTCAATGAACCTGTGTACAAGCTGCTAACAGTGAATTCACACAATATTATGCTGCTGCTCAGTGAAGAGTAAGGAACTTCTTAGTATTTACCTTTCAGATTAAAGCCACTCCCACAATTTTCATTGTATACTATCCACCCAAGTGTTTCCATGGAAACACTAATTCAGACTTAACAGGTGTCAGATGTGAAGTGATTTCTCTGTTATTAGAAATATGCCTTGGTGTTTCTTGCTGGACCTCAGAGACTTGACTTCTCATTTGGAACAAATTAGCCTACATTGACATTTTAGAAAACACCTATTTGAGATGTTTTAAGATATGGGAGTGATCCCAACATATGGAACAGTGTACAAGAACTAACAATTACCTTTCTCTTGTTGAAGCAATTGACACCTCTCATTAAGTTCTTTCATCAGTTTACATGACTCTTCCTCTTTTGCTTTAAGGGTATTCCTCAGGCATTCAATATCTTGGTCTTTCTTACTCAGTGTCTCCTCCATCTGGGCAACTTCTAGTTTGTATTTCTCAGCTGTTTCTGCAACACTACTGTAGAAGAAAATTCAGGCACTTGTTACCGCTAAATTTGGTTTGTGAGCTTACACATCAACACAAAGGAGAGTGCTTAGGACTGGTCGGTTCCAAGAGGAAAACTGCCTTTTTGAGAACAATTTGTTGTTACCTGAGCTCTGTAATATATTCCATGAGTTTTTCCATGTCAGACTTCTCTTCAATTTTCTCTCTCTCAGTAGCAAACCTAAAACAAGACAGTTTTTATGACAGATATATTTAAACAAATTCAGAATTAAGTAGTAGCACATACTTTTCTTCTCCCAGTTTGGCTGCAAAACTGATACTGGCTCTAAGAGGTGATTCTACCCTCCTTTCATACCTATTCCAGATAGTCTTCTCATTGTAGTAAAGATGCTAAACCACGTTTTGCCATAAGCAATATGCCACAAACATAATAATGCATAAACATAATGCAGCTTTTGTAGCAAGTCAGCATCTCCTCCCTTTGTGACCTGCACTACCTGCATTATTACCTTTGTGTATCTTAACAGCCAAATTCATGCTGCAGTGCCAATTGTGCCAACCTGACATTAAACAAGGCTTGGAAGTTCATCCTAGGTCACTGTCCTAAGCAACAGGCTACATGTTAGTGCACTGTTCCTGTGCAGCACATGATACTTTTTGGGCAAAACAGAAAGTGCTGAGTTAGAACTCACTCTCTATCTACACAGAGCTGCTGAAGCCAAGAGACTGCAGCTGCCTTTCTTCAGAGCACGTGCCTACATTAAAGCAGCTCTGAAGGCACCACAAAGGCTCCTGAATGCACTTCTCTGGAGAACATGAATGTGTTCATCAAATCCATGCCAAATACTTGGCTGCTGAATTAGGATTTCAGCTCCTGCTCTAATGCTTTTCTATTCTTGCTCATTCCTAACTTAATAGTCTAAAGGGCCAGAAATATCCCATCCATACAAATGTCCTCCTCCAACCTGAACAAAAATTCTTTTCTAAAGACTTACATCTTCCCTCCCACCCCATACCAAAGAAAACCCCACCCACACCACATTGGAAGACAAAGGGTTGACATGATACAGTTTGTCTTTTGGGAAAAGGTCAGATACACTAGAGAAACAGTTTCTAATGGTTGTTTTATCAAACCACAGCAGTTGTTAGAACTTCATTCCATGGTATTTATTCCAGATTACAAACACTGATAATGGCTGTTCCTTCTCAGTAGGGAGACAGCCTCGATTTTGGTTACTACAAAGGATAAGTGTGGAAACATAGCCAGGTCACATCATCTCATCTAACTCCCTTCCTAGCACTTACAATTTTTCTTGTAACTGTGCTACTTTTCCTTTTGAATGCTCTAGATTCCTTTGCACTTCCTGCAGCTTCATTTCCATGTCTTCCTGCTTTGCCAGCGCAGTCTTAAAAAAAACCAACAAAACACACATATTAACATTAAAATGAGATTTAGTTAAAAAAAGGCATCGTGGAAGAGAAAGTCTCGGATCCCGGGCTGGTAGCCATCCGAGAATTGCGGGTGAAGTCCTTTTCTCCAAGCCCCATGTTAGAGGAGGGAGTCAGGATGCGTCGATTTCTTTATCAAAGTTGTTTATTCATTCGTGTTCCTAAATATTTTCTCTTCAGCCGGCGTAGATGTTGCCTACACCGCTTCCCAAGGCTATCTGCCTCGCTCATGGGCGGTCGTAATCTTTTATAGTAATTGTTACGTCCCAGTTGTTTTTACTATTGTACCAATATCCACTAACTTTATTAAACTGTGCACCTTTACACTAAACCAATCAGAAAATGCCACCACCTCACCCGAAGATGGAGGACAAGAAGAAGACAAGGGACACACCCAAATCCCTCCATCTTGTCTCCTTGAGCCTCCTTCGTGAACCCCCAAAATCCACATTAATACACAAAAATAAGTTACCTAATATCCTAATCACACACCCTTGACTTGTAATTCTTCATATAATGCTGGCAATCGCTCCCAAGGGCTAAAATCAAGGGCACTGGTGTTTTTATCACTGTACCAGGGTCTCCAGACCCCCTCCTGGGGTCTCGGAGTGCCCGGGACATCTAAAAGGGTGTCCTGGGTTCCGACAGAAAGTAGTGAATTGAAACTTAATCATCACTCCTGTTTAATGATAGCACCAGCTACTATGCTAAATGTGATTGCAAGTATCCCTCTGTAAAGTTATCAGCCACTTGTTAAACAACAACTATCACCAAGAGCTTCAAACGATACTGAGGATCACTGGTTTTATTCCTAAGCAGCTCAGAATTACTGTCCTGTGCAAAGGGTCGTACCTTTTCCTTAGCATCCCTCATGTTTCTGAGCTTCATCAACTCCATGCACAGGCTGCTCATTTTCTTCTGCATACCATCTTCAGACAGCTTGTTAGAAAAGAAGATAAAATCACTAAGTGTAATTCCTTTGTATGAATTGCTGTTCACACAACCCTTTCCCAGTGCTCCCTTCCCACTCTGTGTTTAGGCAGAAGGGCACAAGATCCCAAACCAGACATGCTTTATATCAAAACAGATGCTGATCAGTAACTAAAGCTTCCTCTTGCACAGGAAGCTCAATAACAAAGCAAAGCTAAGATATACTTTTTTGTCTGAATACCTTTGACTTTAGTAGTTCATTGCTTCTTGTTAACTCCAGAAGCTGTTTTTTCAGGCATGCAACATTTGCCAAAAGAGAGGTTTTCTCCTGAACTGCAGCACTCAGCTTTGCTTCAGTCTTAACAAGATCTTCATCCAGAGCCTGAAGTTTTTTATCCTGCTCGCCACGTTCTCTCACTAATGCACGAATCTAAAACATGAGATATTTTCTTTATTTTCTATTATCATGAGTTGAGCCTCTCCAAGTAGACCACAGGCATAGGTATCCAAAACTGTACTTACTTTCAGATAACACATTCACCTTCAGAATCCGTATCTGCAACTCTCATTCACAGGAAGGAAATAACAGAATCACCACAATCCTCTATTATTATACACCATACAATAGCAGTGTTTCATCTGACTTATTTTATGCTACTGAGCCAATAAAACATGTTAAAATTAGAATAGTGTTAGCTTTAATGGGCAACAGAAGCCACCTCTCCTTTTTGGCTGTGACAGACAAAAAGGCAGAACGTGACATTTGAGACACAAGGCACCAATTAGCACACAGAAGGGTACTGATACAGTTTAGGGTGCCTCTTAAGCATTGAAAGTATGACAATTAGTGAGCAAAAAATTGCAGCCAGAGGTTGTTCAATAAAACAACTTTTTTGGGGTAGCCAACAGACAACTTAGTTCTGTTTTTTAAAAGACAGACAGAATAGTTGGTCACAACCAGCAGGAATTAATGCAATTCCATTAGCTTTGTACATGCACAATATCTGATAATCTCTTTTGCACAGAGCTGTTTGTAAACTACTTGTATGCTGTGTGATGCAAAAGAGGCCAATTCTACCAGCTTGTATTTTTGATTATTGTAAATGGGAGACAGACAGGATTTCACTCACACAATGGATTCATACCTCCTTCTCTAGTGCCTTCTGCTTCTTTTTCTCATTCATAAGCATAACATCTTTTTTGCTCTTCACAATCCCATTAGCCGGCTTTGGAAGAGAGAGGTGTTAGAAATCTCTACCTTCGTAATAGCTGAACACAAAAGTTAAATACAAGAGTGGGTGCTTCATACAGACAATACTACAAAGATACACACCAAATAAAGAGCAAACCTTTGTCTCTCCCAGACAGGGCAGAAAAGTATCATGGGGTTTACCCTTATACCTTCTCATCAGCATTACTCTGAAGGGACAGCTCATAACCACAGGGACAGGAAGAACTTGGAGACTTTAGCATCCCTAAGCTACATAAAAACATTTTAATATCTTCACCTCAGGTTTGTTTTCAGAATTTCATCCTACATCATCAATACTCATGAGCCTAATTAGTAGGTTAGTCAGGTTATCATTTTTAATTTTGTTAAGCTATTAATCTTGAAATCCATATCCTTGCATACGACATTGAGAACCTGTACATGCAGGACCATCCCCTCCCAGTTTCCTTCCCCACCAGGTTTCCACTCTGCCTTGCCCAGACCATGAGAGCAGGAACTGAAACACCATCTCCTTAAAAAGAAGGAGTCACACCATAATTACATGGTGAGCAAGAGGAAAAGAAATCCCAAGAGTGTAGCACCAAATATAACAAGCTGCTCTGTAGTCCCAATTACCACATGATTCCCAAGGACGCAGCAATTTCATTTTTCCTGCTTATGTCTTAAGGAACACAGACACAACAATATGTTCTACTTGGGCAGATTAATGACCATGGTACTGATGCCTTAGCTTTTATATTTTCAGATTCTGTGAGTGCTGCCTAGGGATGAAGCCTCGTATTAGGAACTGTACTGTGCTCCCTCTACGGAGCAGGTAGACAAAACAAATCCATTTCTGCTGGAAGACCAAGGATGACTTTCAGGCCAAGAGTGCAAACAATGATGGACTGAGGGGTGGAACAAGAAGGATGGGACCTCACGGCCTGGGGCTGTAATTGGGCAATTGGACCCCAATATGCAAATAGACCTAAACTTATAAAATGGCAAAATCTCGTGACTGCGGGGCCATTTTGGCCACCACTGGCAGACCACCCTGGGTGCAGCCTTGCGTAGGCTTCTGTAATGCCCAGGGTGGATTTTGGGGACCTTTTAATAAATCCTAATTTTACTCTTTAGTTTTGCCTAGCCTCTGTTTCAGGTCAGCCCTCCCAAGGCAACAGTACAAAGAGGCTGCATTGCTTAAGCAGTCAGAGATATTTAGCTGGGATTGAACAGTGCTACAGACACCACAGCAGAGCCCTACCGTCATTCCGATAGATGTGAGTCTCCTTGCAATTACTGGGGTGGGTGCACACTTCTCACTGCTCAGATTTGTCTCACCTGCAGAAGGATATAGAAGAGAATGGTGAAGGAAAAGCGTGTGCATGCACACAGGGAGGCAAATGTAACCAAACTACACAAGGTTAATTGACTGAGTACAAAAGACAACATTCCACCTGGTTGTTAGACTGTCAGCTTCACAACCCAATACCAGTTACTTTTTTACTGCAATCAGCCAGTTCAGTATTAGTCATCTGGGCACTTGACAAAGAGAGAGACTATCAGGTGACAGACAGCTTTGATAGTTCCACTTCTGCCAAGTTTCCCTGCTATAATCCAGATCCATAATGTCACTTCTCAACTGAGGGATTCTTTAGATATTAAAAATGCATGAAAATATCTCTAAATCCTAGGTTAATAAGTATTTTATTAGACATTCAGAGGCCCTCCTAATTAACAGAAGTCACATATAAAGCTATTTTTGGAGGATTCCAATAGATGTTTTTACAGCTGCTCCTTTGAGCTGGTAGATAGGCAGTGAGTGTCTACAACAGAAACCAATCTCTGAACAGCAGAGCAGTAACAGCACTAACAATTGTAGCATCTAAAGATATCTTATCATTGTGTTCTATGCAATTTTTACTTACTCGTCTGTTTCCTAACCCCTTGGCATGCTTCAGAGGACAGCAAACTTCTGACTCCATCTGATGGCTTAACGTTATGGGATCCTTGCAGGGGGGTACATGCTAGAAATGAGATTTTCAGAACAGCAAAGAACAACGAAGGTAAATGACAGGGTTTTCAGCTCCCAAGAATTGAGGCTGATAACACCCCTAGGGTAAATCTCACTGTGAGAGACTCGTACATCGGAAAACCCTCTCGCTAGCAGGGCCTCAGCCGTGACAAGCTCTGCACGTTCCTCTTACAGCGCTGTACTATGGAACCAGAGGCCAGCAAGGCTTGGCACCGCTTTAGTTACTACGTACATAATACACGTTCACTACTGTATTTGGCATGCCAGAGCCAGACGTGCAGTCGGGACCTTTTGCCCTAGAAGGGGACCCCTGCGAGAACTCAAGAGGGTCCTCAGGCACCGCGCTACAGGCTGCTCCTCACAGGAAGGGACACCTTGAGGCCGGTCCCCGACCCCTGGGGCACCGTCGCAGGGCTCGCCCTCACCCCCGCTCCCTCAGTCCTCTCTCCTCACGTACCAGCGCTCCCATCGCGGTGGGGGCGGCAGCGGAGCGCCGCGCGTGCGGAGGCCATGACAGCGCTGGGACGCCCCGGCCCGGCGTTCAAAGGGGCCAACTGCCGCGGCGCGCGCTGCCCAGCCAATCAGCTGCCACCGCCCCCGCAGCCTCGGCCAATCGGCGCGCCCAGCGCGGGGCAGGCGCGCTGCGGACCTGGCGGGGGCGTGGTCGGCGGTGCGCGTGCGCGGGGCGGGAGTTCCCGGCGGGCCGGGGCGGGGAGCGAGGCCGGGATTGCGGAGCGGTGCGGGGCTCACGGAGCGGTACTGAGGGATCCCTGTGCGGGACTCACTCTGTGCGGGACTCACTCTGTGCGGGACTCACTCTGTGCGGGACTCACTCTGTGCGGATCGCGGAGAGCTGCCGCCGTGGCCCATGTCGGCTCCGTTCGAGGAGCGCAGCGGGGTGGTGCCCTGCGGAACGCCGTGGGGCCGCTGGTACCAGACGCTGGAGGAGGTGTTCATCGAGGTGCGCGTCCCTCCGGGCACCCGCGCCAAGGACGTGAGCTGCAGCCTGCGGAGCCGGCACATCTCCCTGGCCGTGTGCGGGCAGGAGCTGCTGCAGGTACCGCGGGCAGCCCGGGGGGAACGGGTCGACGGCCGCGCTCGACGCGGAGGCCGCGGGGCGCCGGGGGTCACGGGCTTAGTGCGGGCCCACCTATGACCGACCCATGTGGGCTTTCCTTAAACACCTCCAGGGGCTGTGACTCCGCCACCTCCCGGGGCAGCCCCATCCAACGCCTAGTCGCACTTTTTGTGACATTTCTTCCTGATGTCCAACCCTGCCCTGGCACAGCTTAGACTGTCTCATGTGCTGTCATTAGTCGCCTTGGAGAAGGTTTGCACACCTGTGCCCTGTGGTGCCTCTCTATTCTTTATCCCAGGTTTGATACATTAGAAGGACATTCATTGGAAACAGTTTTGTTCACCTGCACGAGGTTTTACAGATGGTGCCCGTCCTCCAATATATGAAAAGAGAGCTGGAGAGGGGCTTCTTACAAGGCCATGTAGTGATGGGACAAAGGGAAAGGGTTTAAACTATCAGAAGACAGGGTTATATTGGATATTAGGAAGAAACTCTTCCCTGTGAGGTGGTGAGGCCCTGGCACAGGTTGCCCAGAGCAGCTGTGGCTGCCCCATTCCTGGAAGTGTTCAAGGCCAGGTTGGACAGGGCTTGGAGCAAACTGGAATAGTGGAAGGTGTTCCAGCCCATGGCAGGGAGCTGGAATGACATGAATTTTAAGGTCCCTTCCAATCCAAACCATTCTGTGATTCTGTGAAAAAACAAAGATGCAAATTCACATGTATTGTAATGTGAATGTGGATGGTATTTCAATGTACAGCTTTAACTGCTCTGGGAAAAAAAACCCCAAAAAACCAAAAAAAACCAAAAAACCAAACCAAAACAAAAAAAACCCCCCAAAAAAACCCCAAACAAAAAAAAAAAACAGCCTCAAGACAGATTTACTTTCACATTTATAATGAACTACTCATACTACCTGTACCCTTCACCAGAGTTACCCTTGGCAAAAACACTTGCATTTTCATTACAAGATTTTTAAAAATGGCATTGCCTGCTGAGAAACACAATCCTTTTCAATGACTCCAGATACTGAAACAAGGAAGGTATTAAATGTTTAAATTAAAAAAATATTTGCGTAACAAGCAGTAATTCTTTGACAGGCTACATGCAAGTGTATACTCATAGGGCCAGATCACCCTATTCATTCTCAGCAGAATACAAGGTGGTTGAGTAAAACTTCATAACTCAGTGTGAACTGGATGCTGAAGAGGTTTTACTGATTTGTAACCTTGTACCTGTCTTTTGCAGGGTAAACTTTTTGACTCTACAGTAACTGATGAAGGAACGTGGACCTTAGGTAATAACCTACATCTGAAGTGACATTATAAAAGCAGTAATAGTTTACCCCCTCTTTATTAATGGGAAAGATTACTTTTTTCCCATAGCTTTGTAAAAAGGCAGGCATTACTGCTGGATTAAGGAACTGAGGTATTACAAAAGCACTTGAGACTAAGGTTAATGAGAAAATGCCACATCCTGGGAAGTCGGAATCAATGACTTACAAATATTTCCATATAGTGAGTTTTTTTGCAAACCTTCATTTAATGGTAAACAGTTATGGTACAGTTGTGTGGTTTATGGCTCTCCATAATTACTACTTTTTATGCATTACATTTTTTGAATGAGTGACAAAATCTACAGTCCAAGAGAATCAGAAAGAAATTTAAAAATCACACTAAGGTTCCTATTATAATAAGAGAAAAAAAAGCATATTGGGCCATTATATAATAAATAAAGTATTCAGAGTATTTTTGTGTTTGGCAATCATTTGTGGACTGTGCCTCTCAGAGTTTTCCTATGAAGGATTTTCTTTTCCATTCAGTATTTATTTTAAATATTTATTGATAATTTAGTAATTTAAGCACTAAAAGTGTTAATACACATTGGAAGCGAAGTCCAGTCTTTTTCAGTATGCAAATAATCTTCAAAATGCTTTATTAAATTTATAAAATTTATAAAACACTTCTAATGCTTTATTGACTAAATAATAAATAAATATTTATACACCTCAGTAGAACTAAACACCCTGCACATTTACTTTGAAACATGCTTCCAATATATTTTCTATGGCCATGTACACTCTGTTTAAATAATCATCTGTTCATATGTTGCTAAAACTTAAGTTCTGCCTTTTGTTGGTAATAACTTTCTGTAAAGCCTGACTTCAAATTTTTCATTACTGCCTTAGCAGAGTTGTCTATATTAATAGATTATATCTTTGTTGTGAACATCTCCAAGAGGTTACTTTATGTTTGAAATACAAGTACGTATGAACTATGTTTAATTACTTAAAACAGCTTCAGCATCTTATAGGCCAGAAGGAGAGAGGTGACAGTACAGGCTATCTTTGCTTCAGCCTTTTTTTCTTGTTAATGTTTATTTGTTTATCAAGAACTAATTACTTCCCATCTTGGGCTTTTTAATGGTGAAGTCACCAAACCAAGAAAAGAACCAGCAGAGAGGACGGAGTTTAAAGGTTGCTGTCTGTGCTTTCATTCAACAGAAGACAGGCAGCTGATACGAATTGTTCTAATGAAGACAAATAGAGATGCTGGAAATTGTTGGACATCTCTGTTAGAAAATGAATATGCTGCTGATCCTTGGGTACAGGACCAGATGCAAAGGAAACTTACACTGGAGCGATTCCAAAGAGAAGTAAGTTAAAGGACCATAATTACTCCTTATATTTTTTGTTAGCACACAGAGGTTATGGCCAGGAAAGCTGAGCAATGCCATGGAAATATATGCTTTAGCTCAATATCTATAAAATGCTTACAAGGTTTTATCACTGTGCCTTGAAGAAATTATTGTCTGCACTCTGTCTGCAGGGTTTGTAATAAATTCAGGTGAGTTTGGAGGTGCTACTGCTGTTTTACTCATCTTCCTAACAACTTTTCTCTTGTTGGGCTACACAACTTGTTATTATCTAGAATTATGATATAGCCATATTTACAATAAAATTCAAACATCACACTCTACTGGGTATGTTTATAATGTAAGATGGAGTTAGCTGGAATAGTTAGCTGGAAAAGATATTCCTTGCACTTTTACTAAAATTGCCTAAATTGTTTGCTGTGCCTTTGGCACACAACTATTCCTGTACATGTCTGCAGAAGTGTACAATTACAACATTTTATGTACCAGCTGAATCAGCAGGCTATGTACTGCAGCAGAGAACAGCAGTTTTATGAACCTTGTTATTCATCAGGGCATGTATTTAGATTTTCAAACGGCAGTTTCAAAGAACACCAAAAGCCAGATCTCTTTCTTAAACTTTCCTTAATATTTCTTTTCTGGGAGATCTGACTACTTGACTACTTGTTAAGTCAAGAACAGCATTACAAAGTCACTTCAGCAGTAGGCAATCAAATTATGACAATTCAGAGTCTGTTGATGCATTTCCAAGAATTTCAGTGCTGTGATAAATGTATGACAAGTTGCTTGTTCTATGTTCTTGCTACAAGGGCAGAATATTAACAAAAAGCAATTTAGGGGTTCTGTCTGTGGGTTATCTGGGATTTTTTAAAGCATTTTTATTCTAAATAATTTACTTACTAAACAATTTTTAATTTTACTTCCATCAGAACCCTGGGTTTGACTTCAGTGGGGCAGAAATTTCTGGAAACTACAGCAAAGGAGGACCAGACTTTTCTAGTCTTGAAAAGTGAACTTTTTATATGTGATCCTTTAGACTAATTACATGTTACAATTAAGGACTGGAATCATGTAACTGTTGAAGACTTCAGTGATCTCTTCAATGGATTGTTGCCAAAAGTAATTACTTCTGTGAAGAGAAAGATCTTTTCCAGAAGAATGAAGACAAAATGTTACCAGCTGATTTATAAGCTGTGATAACTTTATGATACTAAGGCACAAACTGTAGAGAAAAGTGTACATAAAAAAGTAACATCTTTAGGCAGAATGTTTGCTTTGGGTGTTTTTTCTTTTTAGAAACATCATAGTAAATGCATCAGGGTAGTGTTCAGGTGTAAGTTAAGTTTATAGGCTTCTTACCAAGATGTTTCATAACAAAAGAAAAAAGCTACTTAGTTAAGCACATTTCAGTGTTTAATTTAAAGGTACACATCTTGAGACAGGACAATTAGAATTGCACATTGCATCCTCTCCCAGCAGGCTGACCAGACCTTTGAATCACTTTGCACAGGTCAGCACAATGCCCAGCAGCACTGACAGGTGTGATACCCAGTTACACATTTTGCAGTGCAGTCACTCCCAGGAGCTCACCAGAAGACTTGATTTGTCCAGTAGAAGGCTTTGGTATGGAGTCTTCTGTGAAAGCTTTAACTAATTTGAGATATGCAAAGAATAGTTTCCACCTCAGCTAGTACCATTACAGGGAAGGGTTGGCAGGCTAACATCTCATCCCACACTCTGACCTCTCCTTCTCCACCCCATCAGTCCATATGACAATCAGATTTAACAGCCTGTTGCCAACAGCCTCTGTCCCACAGTGATGCAGAATTCAAGAGGACATTAGCAACATTCTCCCAGAACCTCTTTACATCTAACATACAATAATACATTCTTATTATTCACTTCCTTGTTAGTACTAGAAGCATGAACGCCTCAAATACTGACCTGGTCTTCAGAACAAACAGTTGTTTTACAAAGCTTAAAGATCAGAGTTGAAGCGATCTTCAATGTTTCTCAACTGGATTGTTCCTACAACAGGCCAAGATGGGGAACCAGCCCTGCTCCTACTGTACCTGTAACCATGTGCCTGTTCAGCATCAGCATTTACCTCTAGTGCACCAAAACTCTGAAAAACTAAGGTCAGATTTAGGGCATGAAAGGGTCACATGTGACCCAGTTCTTTCCCTTAGTCTTTATTAGCTATCACCAAGTTCTCACACTGAATAACTTGTGGCATTGGTAAACTACAGCTCTTAGAAAATGCTGCAGTCATGGATGATGTGCTAGTGACTGTCTTTCCTAAAGGAACACAGTAAAGTTTCTCTTTTCTCCTGCTCTACCTACTCAACACATCCAGTGGGTATCACAAAGGCTAATATTTAATGTGTCTGTGGTATGAGGGCCAGTGCCCATCCTGGCAGAACACAGGGGCACAAGGTACTGCCCAAACAGCACACCAGGTGAGCTGGCAGGCATTTGCTGTTGTCATCAATATTGAGTGGGATTAGTCTTTCTTAACACACTGCAGCACTACACTACTGCCCATCAGATTTTCCTAGTATTGCATAATCTTCAGAAAGTGAACCAGGTTTTGAAAATTAATACCTAATTCAGCACCTGCAGTTACTGTAAACCAAGGTTAGATTACACAAACTGCTCTACACACTATAAAGTGTTAAAATTCCTTGTATTGGGATTGTGTTATTTCACTGACTAGTAAACAGTCTACCAAGTAAGACTGAAAACTGACACCATGTGCTGTTGAATTCATCATGAAAAGAACTGGTATTTGCTGGAAGGATCTTTAGTTTGAAATGTTACATATTCTTTCCATGAGTTGAGTTCTTCATTATTAAGATCATGGTTCAGACTGTTTCTCAAATATTCGTGTGCCTGTTGGTAAGGTCACAGGATGGTCTTCTCATTTCATTGTACTCCTGTAAAAAAACCCAAACAAACCAGTCAACTAAAGTGCTTTCTACAAGAGCCAAACAAAGCATGAGATCTTAACACAGCAAGACGGCTGTTATAGGAAAATGTGTAGCCTCTGGAAGTAAGGTCTAGGTAAGGAAGAAGTTCACCATTTTTACAGAGTAAAATAGTACCAGGAATTACTAAATTACAGATTTTAGCCTTCACTAAGCAGTTATACAAGTAAAACTATATAAAACTGCCTTACAAGTAAGTGGCTTAAGTGAACAATTACAAGGAACTCATTCCAACAAGCTGGTTTTCTTTTTAGGATAGGAGCAAGGCAAGTTTTTTTTCCCCTTTTCCAAGCTTTACTCCACATTTTAATGTGAATGTGGTCCCAATGTCTGTAGAACATGTCTGCTACCACACCACACATCAGTTCTTTCTCTAATGTTCACACATGAATTAGGTTGTCACTTCTTTAGGTACAGCACTGGCTTAAGAATGAACATGAAAACAGGCTGACTCCAGTTCTGTTGATTCCAGGAGGTAACCTATAAGGACCCTGGAGGTAGTTAATAGCTAATTTTACTTCTACATTATCAGAAGTTGATTTTACAAGGCCTTACCTATTATGAGGTGGTCTCTGGAATGGTAGGAAGGTGTGTTATTCTGTAGTAGCTATGTTTGAGCTGCCGAGCTGTACGTCCAGACACAATCCATTTTAATTTCTGCACATTTGGTTTGGAACACTTGCTTGAGGAATATTCCATAAGGCACTTTAAAACGAGCTCCTTCCAGAAGGTCAATTCTCTGTTGCTTATCTACATAACAAGACAGAATGTCCTATGATAGTAACTAGTTAAATCTTTACTTTGTACATGTACTTTCAGCTTATTCAACAAGATAGGTAGCCAAATATCTCAGGCCAAATGAAATCAAAACAACAAAACATCACAAGAAAGCCACAGAAGAAACCAATATGCCAATGCACCTGTCCCTTCCCCACTATGTAGACCTTTCCATGCATTTTTCCTGGACCCTCCTCTGAAATTTTATCTGCACATACCTTGGAATGTAGCTGTAGAAATTCCAATGCCTCCGTCAACTCCAGCAGTTTTTGTTCTTCTATCTCTAGTGCCATAATAGACAGTGCCAAGACAGAAGGCTGGAGAGAGAGAGATGTTTTTAAACAATGCTTTGTTAAGTTTCAGCAGTTTAATTTTCTTTGAACTTTCAAGATGTTTACCTTGGCTTTAGAGAACATGATTCTGCAATGACAGGCCTTGAGCTGGGTCTCAAGTCTCTCAAAATTAAGGCATTTTCTCCTGTAATAAAAGCAGATGAGTGAACCTAGAGGAATGCAAGCTTGATCATGGCAGCATCACTCTGGGAACTCAGAGAAGCAGCAAGAATGTTCATTATCTAAACAAAGACCTCATTTGTCCCAGAACTTCTGGGGTTACATTCAAACAGGTGTTCAGTTTTGCAGTCCCAATGCCAAAAATAAATCTTGTGTTACACTGGGGGAAAGCTGCATTATCAAAGCAAGCTTAACAAGCAAGCTTACTAGCAAAAGGAATATTTTTTTAAACCAGATTTTGCAATCTTTACAATGAAGGAATACTTCACTGCAGCATGAGCACAGATTTATTATACCATCATTACTAAGCAAGTAGTAAGCAAGTGAGTTTTTGGCTCAGAGAGCATTACTCCATTTATGCAAACAATATTTAAAATTACAATAATATTAAACCACAGATGCTCACATCTATTACAATTACCACTAAGGGGGAAACTTTGTGGGATTTTTAAAGGCCAATTACTCAAGCAATTTCCCTGCTTATTTTTCTGCAGTCTACATTCTCTGGTCATAGGCAGTTACAGCAAAATCAGGATTAGCTATTGTACCTTTCACAGCTTAAATTCTCATGAAGGAATGAATGATAGAGCTGTAGAAATTGGAAGGGTGTTATAGCTTTGACTTTCCAACACAATTTCTCCAATATGATTTTCTCCATTCTCATCATATCAGAAACAGTGAACCTGTACTGGCTTAACCGAATTAAGTCAGTGGCGAAGGGCACATTTCTCTCTTCTTCTGATGCCTTCACAGCCAACTAGAAGCAGCTGAGTCCAACACAGCCCAAGTGTTTAGGCTGTACCTAAGGGAAAGTGAATTGTTATTTTCAAAGAAGAAGGCCTCTGATCAGCTATTGCAACATGCAAGTATCAAACTGTAGACACCCATCTATATAAACAAAAAATTATGGCAGATGAGGGGTTGTTTTGATGTTTGGAGATTGAAAACTGAGTCTTTTATCGTACATTCTTATCTTTATTCAACCAAACAAGAAAACAGTTATGCTTGTAAATTGCATGGTTCATCTAAAAAGCAAGACTGCAGAGCAATTTTGCCTGAGGTAGAACTGGTTTGTCAATAAGGTTCTAAAATAGCCTGATGGGAAGCTTTTAGGACTTAAAAGTGTTGTATGTATTGGGTGATAGTAAAATATTGGGGGGTTCTAACTCTATTTTAAGTATATATACACACTATATGTGTTCATGTATATATAAATTGTCTGATTTTATTCCATAGACAATGCAGCCCCGATTTTTACTGCTTATTCAGAAGTCTTTGAAATCATCATTTTCCCATCCATTCCATCTAGCTTTCTCATTTTTGTTTGAACACACAAGGAAAACAAGCTTTTATTCTTGTCCAAATCATACCGTGGTAATCCTGTCTTGTTAGACAATTAAAAACAACACAGGTCAGCATGTCATATCTGCACAGGAGAATGGAGTGCTAACTTATGTTTGACCAGATTTTAAGTGTTCAACGGCATCTTGATATACACAAGGCTTATTGACAGGCTGAAAAGGCAGTTAAATAAGAAGTAATTTAAGATGCTCTTGAATCTATGCAACAGGACAGGCAGTCTATCTTCGTCTAAGCCATTAACATGTCCTGTTTCCCAGCCCATGGGCATCCTTTAGTTTTTCCTTCTCCAGAGGAAACAATGCCCCTTTCTTAACAATACCAAAATCTGAACGGAGAACACCATTTTTTAGCTCCACACAATCAAGAATCTCTGGAAGGAGCTTAACCTTTATCTAAACCCAAGCCACTCTAGCTTCGAATAGGAACTAGGCTGAGAGCTTATACTTTAAAAAGCCTTACCTTCATTTTTGACAAGAATCTATCTAAGAAATTCACAGCTAGTGAGAAGGTTTCAGTGCGGAAACCGAAGAACTGAGTTAAGCTGAGGAGATCTTTCACTTCGAAGTCTCGCAGCCGTGCGGTCATTCGCAGGCCATTGTCGTGGGCAGCCTCGAGCAGCCTGAGGCCGGCGGCGCGGGGCTGAGCCCGCGGCTCCTGCTCCAGCATTGCGGGCAGCTGGAGCAGCAGGTCCCGAGCCTCGCCGCTCGCCGGGGTATCGATCATCTGCCACGAGAAACACCGCCGGCCAATCAAACAGCTGAAACCCGGCAAACTCGCCAAAAACCTCCCAAACTCCGCGGCCAAGATGCGCCAGTCTGGGCACACGCACGGAGCAGCCTGGGCACACGCACGGAGCGCTCCGGGCCCCGAGGCGCCCCCGGCCCCGCAGCCCAGGAGCGTGTGGGGCAAGGCGGGGCCGCGCCTCCCGGGACATGTCCGGGCCTGCCCCTCGCTGCCGCGGGGCTCTGCCGGCGGACGCGCGACCTCCGCGCTCCGCCGGGGGATGGAGAGACAGAGGGACAACGCCCACGCCACGGAAGGGCCGGGAGGGGACGGAACGGACACGGCACGAGGAAGCCAAATGCGCAGCCGGCGGGACGGGAGCCGGCCGCGCGCCCTTACCTTGTCTGTGCGGCGCCGCTCCGTGCCCGGGACGGTAGGAGCTGAGCGGGCCGGAGTGTCCGCAGCGGGGCCGGGCGGTCGGGGCCGGGCACCGTCCGGGCCCGCGGCACCGGTGCGCA
The DNA here is from genome assembly GCA_910950805.1 of Acrocephalus scirpaceus scirpaceus. Classification (NCBI taxonomy): domain Eukaryota; kingdom Metazoa; phylum Chordata; class Aves; order Passeriformes; family Sylviidae; genus Acrocephalus; species Acrocephalus scirpaceus. Next base: position 6,196,384 of record OU383785.1, read on the forward strand.
CCCCGAGCCCGCGAGCCGCCGCCCCGCCCGCGCAGTGCCGCCCTCTGGCGGCCCCGCCGCGACACGTCCCGCCCCTGGCCCCGCCCTCGGCCCCGCCCCCGCCCGCGCCTGCGCCTGAGGCGGGCGCGTTCCCATGGCCCTCGGCCGGGGTGGTGGCACGTGAGGGACAGGATCGGCCCGGCCCGGCCCGGCCCGGCCCCATTCTGCCCCGAGCCTCGCCCCCTCTGCCCCGAGCCCGAGGCCCGCACCCCCCGGTACAGCCCGGCCCCGCCCAGCCGCTCCCGCCCCGGGCCGCTGCGATAGTCTTGCTGGTTGGGGCGCTGGGAGCTCCCCGAGCGCGCACCAAGCCCTGGTACAAATGGCTTTTAAAGCATAGATGGCTTCTAAACCCTTGCGATGGCTCCTGGCTGGGGTTCCAGGCCAGGGCAGGTGCTGTCCCCCGGGGCTGAAGGCTGGCGGGTTCGGTGCTTTACTGCTCTCCAGCACGGCTGAAACCTCTCAGTTACAAGGCATTAAAGGGTTCATGTCTTTTTAACGCTTTCCAGCCCCTCCCTCATATCTTGGTATATTCATGGAAGGTGGGATTGTCACTGAAACTGCGGGAAAAACAAAAACCCTCCAACAACACTTCTAATGTTAGAGAATTGAGGCATTGCTTTTTTCTGGCCAGGATGTGCAACAGGAGTCATTTAATCCGCAGAGAGCCCGAGAGAAAATCATTCTATGGCACATCCAACACTCAAACCAGCATTGAAAACTGTTCAGGAGCTGAAAATACTCCACTCCTGAGCAGGCTCTAGGCAAGTAAAGGGAATTGCATACTCTAAGGAGCTTTTGTTTTGGGCATGCTTGAGGCCCAAGGCACTTATTTATTTAATAAACATTCCATTATGTGCTGCTTTAATCAAAGGCATTACCAGTTCCTTAAAAAGACTGAATGATGGCTGAAAAATCCATTTTGCAGACTTATTACGATGGTATTTCAAGTGGATTCAAGGTACTTAAGATTTTTCTTAAAACCGTTATTTCTACTTCAACCTAAAATTTTCAAGATATTTTTTGGAAGTTCTGTGAATTGCTTGAAAAGTTTAAAATTCTCTTGAGGAATGAACTGGCCTTTTCTGAAAAGCAAAGTAAGGCAGACCTCTTAGCTGTATTTGATCTTTTCCCTCTTCAAAGAAAATACGTGTTGATATGTCACTAATACATGAAGTGATATATAGCTCTAAATTGGTTTTATCAGTACTGCTGCAGATATTGCACATATACACGTCTTGCTGATGGAAGTACTCTGCATCTCAGGAGGGCATGAAAGAGTTCAAATCCAGGTGGATTTTCCGGGTTTTAGAAATTATCCTAGGAAGACTAAGTTTGCAATAAAGCCTAGGTGATAATTATCCTGAGAAGAATACTTTTTTTTTCAGTCAAGCCCATCTATCAGCTTGCTTGATTTTCAGAAATCTTCCTGAAAGAATGGTTTAATGATTTATTTATCTTCTGGCCAGTGTTTTTGGTACCACTTTTTGCTAGCTCTATTGATAGCCGACACTTGAATGCACAGGCCAAGTCATCCTATGTAGTCTGAGAGTGGGATTTTTGTCTCTGCATATTCTGCTTTTGAGCATGTTTATTTTGCACTTGCTATAAGTTTTGTTTTTCAAGTGCTTTATGCCTCCCTTTGAAACAGACAAAGGTTGAGTTGCACTTTAAGTGGTGGGACAACTGACTGGTGTGAAAAAATTCTGGTCCTGTCTGCCTGAAATGAGCAGCATGCTGGATTTGCTCCCAGAGATAGATCTTTGTTTTATAACTACGGGAAACTGCAGTTGTTTTTGTTATCTCTGTATGCCTTGGAGTAACATTGTTAATGAAGATCAGCTATAAGGTAATTTTGTTCAGCAAAAGATGTTCACATGTGTGGGGTTTTAACTGTTTAGAAATACTGGCAAGGACATGGCCTGTGTTTTTACAAGAGTGAGAACTCACCAAAGCAACCTGGAGTTTCTTTGAATTCCGTGATCGCAATTCGCTGTCGAAAGCACTTGGCACATCCTCCCTGTGTCCCTACCAATATTCATGGCTCTCTTGTCACCCACGGAGGGGACGATGAGACAGCAGCTCTCTGGGAAGCTTCTGCAGTTGTGCTCCTTTCTTTGAAGGACCGTAAAAGAGACTGTTTCATGCATCCATGAGCTTTATCATCCTATTTACCCAATATGTGCATTAAAAGCAATATTCATATTACTTTCTCCTATTAAATCCTACTTATCGCAGATTTATTGTGGGTTTGTTTAATTCTTCCCACCCCTTACCTGTGGAAATTAATTAAAATTTATTTCACTGGAAGAATCTTTGTACTTCAGAAAAACTTCCAGCAAGCAAAACTCGAAGGAAATATAGTTAGTGATGCAGAGATTTTTAAGAAAAATGTGTTTTTTGTAGCAAGAGCTTGGATTTCTAGAAGGCTCTGTGGAAGTCAGCATGAGGGAGTCCTTGGGTGTGAAGGTGAAAGGACCAAATATCGTGCCTGTGCCTCTTCCCCCTCTAAAACACTTGCATGAAATCTAAGTTTCTACTTTCTGTCCATTTCCCTTCCTTCCTCAGACCTTTACAAACTACTGGTTGAGAGAGTGCATCCAAAAGGCACTGATTTGACCCTCATTATAATGTCTTTGATTGGAGTGTCTATTAGACAAGAAAAAGTAATTTGTTAAAAAAATAAGAGTGGAAGCATCAATCCCAGGTCTCATGCCACAGCCCATCTGAGAGAAAATGAATTGTCTTCAAAATGTGCTGTGAACTCTAAACTGTAAATCAATCTGTTGCTATTGGATGACATTCCCATATAATTGCCCGTGAATGCAAACTTAAGTACTTCAAGTATTCACAGATGCAGCACATCAGAAATAAAGATTATAGTAAATCAGATGTCATGAATATGGATATTTATGTTGCCAGTAAATAGTCTGAGTTATCTAAATTAAAATTCAAAATTATATATTGCAAAGGAAGTGTTCTTTTTTTTTTTTTAAGAGTTGGAAAACATTTGCAGTATTCTTCCTGTCATTACTATGCACATAATAATCATGTGAAGCAAATGGTACTTCTTTTCATGCTGCTTGTTTTAAATAGCTTTTATTTCTCAAATTGCTCTTAAAAATAGACTACGGGAGTGCTGTAAAAAGCAGTGAGCCATGGATCTGGTTTGAAGCCACTGACAGCAGGCAAAACCACTGGCTTGTGTTTTTGTTCTTGCAGTAAGGATTCTGGACTGAGGTGACGGCGTGGAAAAGCAGTTCATGTCAATTAAATCTAACATACAATTCATGATTTTAAAATGTTCTTTGGGCTTACACACTTGGCAAACAGAAGCCCAGAACACCTTAATGGGGCTGTTGTAGCCACTTGGGGAGCAGCTTGAGAAGTGCCTTGCTCTGAGTTACCAGAGCTCATGCTGGAGCGGCTGAAGCTCCAGTATGAGTGCACATACTCCATCTGCTCTGCAGGCTGCTGTGTGTGGGTAGAAAATGCTTCAAGAGAGGGACTGCAGACAGTGAGAGCACCAGGAACTTTGGAAATGCATTGCAGCTGTTCCCTTGTAGCTCTGACAGAGATGAGATAGAGGATTAAGACTGGGTAGTAAAGATGCTGCATCTTCTCTCCTAGATGTCTGTTCTGCCTCTTCAGTGGTTGTCATGCCTGAGACAGGGACACACAATTTTCTTGTGGATTGGTCTGGTAGCCGGGGGCACAAATTGCTCCCAGTGTCTGCCAAGCTGAGAAGTGCTGGGAGTGCTGCAGGGGTGGGTGGGTGGTGAGCCTGCCATACAAGCAGAGTGGATAGTTGCAGGAGTGATACCTTCACCTCTTTCCTACTGAACCTGTGTTAGCTGTCTTTCAGAAGCCTCTGTGTCTGTTTAATCCTCACTGCCACAGTCAGCACCTGCAGGGCTTAATTATGTGCATGTCTCACCTGAGACTTCCACCCATACTCCTTCCCCAGGATCCAGGAGCCTCAGTTAGCTCAGGGCTGTGGTCCAGGAAGGACTGTGGCTGGCCTTCTCCCCTGCTTGGCCACACTTGTTTATTGGATTTCCCAGGTGGGCCTCAGACCTGCTGTGTCCCCTGATTTGTCTGGTGAGGACAGTGCAGCCCATGTCTGCCACCAGGCTGGCTCTGCTCCTGCTTTGGGGTGGTGGCTTTGTTGGTGAGGTTCTGCCCTGCCTTTGCCAGGGTTGGCCTCAGCTTTTTTGTCACCTTCTATGGAAAGAGAGCTGTATATCTTCTGGCACCCCATTCTTGTGACAACTAAGAAATTAATGCTGCCTTTTCACTCTTTGCTGTGTATTTTATGACTATAGCATCAGAATTAACATAAAGATTCTTAAAAATTATTTTTTCTGGGATTTCAGTTAATAAAATAAATTACTGTAACAGCCAGAAAGATTTCTCCCTGCCCCTTCTCTTGTGTTTGTTCCCTTATTGTCATAATTGTCTTTAGTTCATTAATGTAATTGCACAGAAGTGCACACAAGAAAGAAAGGCAAACAAAAGGCAAGAGATGAAGCTTCCCAAGTAAATGCAAGATTCTGTAGGAGATTTGCTTTCTCTGCTGTTATTCTTTTACTGATTCTTATTATATCAAATATGTCAGGAGAGAATAAAGATCTCTGAGATGGTTTTAAGTACAAGAGCTTGGGAATACAGGTGGGATGTGAAGGAGACAAGTCTTTAAGTCATTTGGACATGCCTTAGGAAAAGTATGTTCATAGTATTAAGTTCAGTTTAGGCTCAGGAGAATTGAGGAATTCTGATTTCAAAGGCCCCATTTCAAAGCTTGCAGAAATCCAGGTTTTTGAATGTGTTTATGCATCTAACATCCACTCTCTGTAATGTAAAGAATTTAGATGTCTAAACTTTACTGAAGAAGAAGGGTCTCAGAGACCAGAGGGGGCCTCAGTTAGCCCCGACACAGCGAATGATTTGTTTGAAATGTAGATTAAATGAATTCAAAAGTTTCTTGTGACTTTTGCCTTACATTGCATTGTTCAGATTTTAATCAGAAAAAACTCTACAGGCCAAAAAGAAACGCAGTGAGCGCTGCATTTCCTTGCTATAAATCATTTGAGAGAAGGACACTTTGTCAGACTGTCATAAATACCAAAACCTGGAAAGGATTTAGGCACTGTAATCACCTATTGATATTCTTACACTGATCTTAGTCAAACATCTGCTTTATGCTTTATTCTCTCTTTATTTTCTTAATAAAGAAGAATTACATGGTCATAACAGGCCATCTTTTTTCAAACTAGAGAACTTGTTACTGTATACTGTGTGAAATTGCCAGGCTGAGGAAACTGTCAGGGGTTTCTCTACCTTGACTGCAAAGATAATGCCCAAACCCCTGTTTTGGATAGGGATAATGGCAGTCCATTAGCTCTTTTTTCTTTATTACTGCACTAGAATAATATGTAATCTATATGCTGGTCTCCTGTCTGTATCTGGTATCTGAGCTGTATGCTTGCTTCTGTGATCTCTTTGAGCTATTTTTGTGATGCATGGATTAAAAGAAATCCTTTACCCTAAAAGTATTTATATTGACATCATTCAGGAAAATCTTTTGCTGTTTCACAATTCTTTCCCCCAGCCTTTGTTAAGAGCATCAGCAAGCATTATGAATATGACTGGTGTGTAGTTAGCTGCCCTAGAAGGAGAGGTTGTGGATGGGGTTTGAAATCGTGGAACTACAGTGTAAACTTAAAAACTAGTAGCAGTCCTGTACTCCTCATGGTTATATCTTTTCCGTTGATAATTTTCAGCCAGGAATTTTCTCCCACTTTGAGAAGATTCAGGACTGCTTTTGTAGAAAAAGTCATGTCAGCTGGATTTGGAACAGAGGGTAATTTATTGAACAGACAGGGAAAGCTGAGACCAGGCACTTGTGATGATTAATCAGCCTGCAAAAGTGTGTGTGTTTTTGTTAATCACCCTGAGAGGAGCAGCCTGGGGAAAGTGTCAGTTTCCTTGAGAGATAACTGTTAGAAATACTTGAGCCATTACAAGTTTTGCTTATGGACTGAATATTTCCAATGGTTGTGTGGGTGCTGCACATTTGCTTTAGGCTTACTGATAATGAGCTCATTGTTCCTGACTGCTGTGGAAGAACAGTTGGTGAACCCTCTAAGCTGAGACTTGACATGATGGAAATACAGTTTGTCTTTTTGTGTTAAGAAAAAAAAATTAGGAAATCAATCACTTGCACTTGGAATCTTTATTGTCTTTTAAAAAAGGTCAACTTTTTGATAAATCCCAAATGAATGCCACTTGAAACACTAATTGAGAGCTCAGGAGCTCTCAGTGGTTGAGAACAGTTTGCTAAAAGCAAACTGGGGATCTTTGGCACTGTGCTTGGCTGAAGAGCCCAAAGAAATGGCATGAGCAAATAATTTTTATTTGATGGATCAAAAGGGCTTCGAGATAAGCAAAAATACACAAAAAAGATTATTGGGAGGAAAAAACATAACTTGAAGATGTTATTCCTGCCACAACTTCCAGAAGCAAGGTGACACCTGGTTATGGGAATTTGCCTTGGCTGGGTTTGTGTCTTTTTAAAGAAGAAATATTTTGTCCTGTTCTCTGTGTCTCACTTTCAAGAAAAGAGGGTCTGCTAATTCCTAATCTAATTTACGAAATGAGTTAAGTAGTTCAGGTAGTAGTTGAAACAACCAAGAATTAAATATCTTTTTCTAAACTATAGATTTACAGTACAGCAGTTTCCAAGTCAGTCAGTATCCATGTTGTTGTGCCAATTCTGTGGTTAGAGCTCATCTCAGAATATGGAGTATCAGGACATTTCAGTTCATGTGCAGAACTTCATTCTTCTTTTCAAAAGCTGTTTCAGAAGAAAAATGGACTGGTGTTCATGAAGGCACAGCTGTGATTAAAGGACAGGCTGCTTCCCTGATGGCCCCTTTTGGTTTTAGTGGAGATCTTCAGATTACCTAATGAAGTGAATTTTCTTCTTGCAGGGGGAAACCATAGCAACCTGCCACTTTAGAATGCACGGTATATAATCTGTCTGTCCTTCAGATTGTATTTTGCAGTCCAGAAATAGTCATCATTTCCTAATGTGTGAATGTAAAATGTCAGACAAATGTAGCTGGAGTGACAGTTTTGTCTCTGAGGTAAACATGAGCCCTATTGTCCTGCTTGTCTGGTGTTGCACATTTGAAAAGCAAGTCCCAGAGGAGAGCAAAGGAAGTCTATTTTTTAGTTTTAATATATGGGTGAGAGAAGTGCTGTGAAATTTGGTAATTGAAAGAGATGCTGAAGTCCCTCCAGTGCTACTCTTACCTTGTCCTCCAACCTGTACATGCCCCTACTTGTTTTTGTAATAGTTTTCTTAAATTATGGTATATAGAGGTCCATGGTTTTTGGCCAGTAGTCTCTGCTGCCACTTTGTGGAGGCTCAAAAAGGGCTAGAAGTACTCAGTAATCCTGTAGTGCAAGTGCCCTGCAGCCTGCTCACAGCTGGTCAAAGCTGCTGGCTGTTTGTTGAAAACATGGAAAACATTCTTCCTTGGTTAAATAAATAAATGCTGTGAGCAGTCTTGCTGACTTCTGCTTGTGTCACCCTCCCACTACAAGATCTGAAACAGCTGAGACAAGTAATTTCTGCAGAAACCAGCACTGATTACTGAACAGTTAAAATTCAGCTTGTGGGCCTCAGAATCTGCTGCCAGTTTTAGGGACTGGGTTACCAGTCTGAGAAGGGATGAGTTAGCTTTTTTCCTTGTGAAAAGGGCCAAATGAGTAGTGCATTGAGGGAATAAATAGGCAAATATTTAATGATACTGCTAGAGATTGATTTAGACTAAACAGCTAACTAAATATTTTCCTTAAAAATATTATCATGGCTCCAGCTTCTGTAGGGAGTGTTTAAAAACTTTAATTGGCACAGAATGCTCCTTATGAATGTATATTTTGTGGCATAGAGGCATTTCAAATGACTTTTTTGCTATAAATCAAATGCTAACAGCCAAAATTATTGTTTAAAATGCTAAATGATTTTGATGGGGCTGTGATTTACTTAGAGGAGAGCAAAATAATGTTGGTTGGTTGGGTTTTTTCTGTTTCTGTGTTATAGTGGGTCAAGGCTGTGAGATTCATTCTGCTCCTTTAAGCTGATCTGGCTTCTTATTGTGACACAGTGATTTGGTTTAAATTATGGTTAATCAAATTTTTCTTGTTACAAGTCCATTTCCTTGGCTTTTTTGGAAATCATACCTGTTCCATAGCAGTTTTCATCCTTCTGCCCCCTTTAGGTTGGTTTTTCATCCACCCTTGAGTAGTTGTGCCTTTATGAGTAACAGTGGAACACATTTAAGCTTTTCCTGTTGTCACTATTTTTTGTTCTGTTACCTCTTTCTGTTTGATCAGAATCCCAGTTGTTCCCAGCTTTTGATTTGTTTGCACTGCATAATTGTTGTTTGCATTTGTATGTAGATGGATTTGGCACTGAAATCACTTGTTACCACTCGTGTGGAAGCAAATGCTGTGAGTTTCTTGGTTTGGTGATATTTTTTTTTGTTTGCCCAGGTGTACTAGCAGGTTTTTCTCCTTGTCTTGCTTGGGGATCTGAAAGGAATCCCTTTGTTGAGAGAGGACACTTAAACTTGAAGGAAAATGTAAATGACAGTAAATATTCTCAGATCTGTATTACCAAATCTAATGATACAAACCATCGTGTGGAAAATTCAAGTCTTTCCCAGCAGGATGTGAGATTCAGCCTTCTCCCGGATGAGGGCAGTGGTGGCTCACGGATTGCACAGTGCCTGCTCTTGTTTAATGTAACGCTCATTGCAGACTGTGATATTTGGTGTAGTTATATTAGGACTTTCAGCGAATGTGTTGTGGAACTACTTTATAAATTCAGGGCTGAGAAATACGAGAAAAGAATGTGAAGAGAGATATTTTTATAGAGAGGACTTTCAACTTAACCTCCCCCTAGAAGGATTTTTGAGTTTTGAAGGAAATCAGTATAACTTGCTGAAGGGAATAGGATGCACTCACTTGACAAATAGAGTTGGCAAATCTGTATCTGAAGTTTTCTAGATTTTCAAATGATCAAGTTTTGCAAGAACAAAGAGTAATTTTTGCTGAAGGGTTATTTCCCATACACAACATTTCATTTTACCGTTTAGGTCAATACCCACCAAATTACTTACATGCACTTAAATCTTGTACTTTTAATTGCTACATCCTCATGTGGCTGCTTTGCAGCAGCAGTTATGGAAGTTTTACATGAGTAATTTCCCCTCCTTTTGCCTTAACATAAAACCCATCATGTTTTCTTTTTTAAATTTGCTTTCAGTATTGAGTAGTATTAATGGATTTGAGAGAGAACAATGTATGTTGCAGGTGTTTTATTGAATGTCATATTTTGAAGTGTGACCTCTCTACCAATTGAGGACTTTTTGATATGGCATCTAGTGAAAAGGTTTTGGGGCAGTTAATGTAGCAGTGAAGATAAGATTGTAACTAAACAGATAGCTTGCTGAGGTGGCACAAGAACTGGATTGAATAGTAGAACTAATTATGTAATTGAGTTTTATGGTTTTGAGAATCTGCTGATATTATGACCAGTCTGCTTTTGTTTGTTCTCTGTGTCTGCTCAGCTTTATATAAGCTTGTGCTCCAGTCAGTCTGGCAACTCTGCAGTCACAAGCCAATAATGAGCTGAGGCCTCTGCAGAAGACTTGGCAGATTATTAAATGAAATGAAAGTGTAACTCCTTGCAAGCACAACTGCTGCTGGCTGTTGAGTGGTGGGATGTTTGTATTTATGTGCCTGCTAACACCACTGTACATGATGAGAGTTTCCTGAAGGCTTTGCTAGAGCGATGTGAAAGATATCCCTGGCTGATGAAAAGTGGTAGTTACTGGCTTTGAGGTGATAGGGAGCATATCCACTCTTCAGTTCTGAGTGTTAGCTGCTAAGCAGAGCTTTTATTTTAAGCTGAAGAACAAGTATATTAGCTCTCTTTGCAAACAATTTTAACTGTAATTTAAGAAATTAATCCAGCCAAATTTTTCTTTGTTGGATTTATCTGCTAGTTCACCAGTGGAGCCTTGTACCATAGAATAATGCTTCCTGCTTTCTGTGCCTGGTAAGCAATGGCATGGATGGGCCTTGGAGGTGGGAATCTACATTACTCAATCTGTATAAAAACATAATCATTTTTTTGAAGTATGTAGGCAGCAAACTTCTGATGAGATGAGGAAGATGTTGGAGGAGTAGGTCTGTATGCATCCAAGGGGTAACTGCTGGCTAAGTGTGCTGTACTGTGTGGCCTCTGCCTTCTCAAGGAGCAAAAGGAGCAAGTGGCACTTTCCAGCTAACTTTGCACTTTTGTGCAGGAATTTGTTCATAGTACAAACACACCTTGTGTGCTGAATGGTGCAATTTTGGCACCTGCATGTCCTCAGGCACTCTGCAGATGTTCCCTTTGTAAGGAATGTGTAGGTTAAAGCATCAATGCTGGTCACTCCTTGTGCCTCAAGTAGTGGGATCCACGAGGGACTGGCTCCTTCCTTTGAGGCCACTGGTGCATGCATGGTTAAAACAGAGTGGTCAGTGAGTTTGGGAATCTTTTCCTAGAAAGTGGACAGGGACTGGGAAAACACCCCTCTTGTGTTTTGCTGATTTTTGTGGCTGCCTGGAGAACCTGTGCTTCATTAAGCACACAGCTGTAAATTGTCAAGCTACCTGAAACAAAACCAATACTGATTAGTTAAATATTTATGGACTCCTGGCTGGATGTTTATTGTGTTGTAACAGAGTATGGTTTTCAGGTTAAAGCTGTGAAATAAGATTAATTCTGATCTTGGCTGGGGAAACCCTTCCCTAGGAGGCATTTACACTTGGCTGGCTGCTGATCTGAATCTAGCACGAGTCTAGGTCCAAGGAACTGCAGAAGCATGGAGAATTATGGTAGCAGTCTGTTTGCAATCCTTCTTTTTAACATTTATCATGAGGTTTGTGAATACATGTATTGGCCAGGAAGCCTACTGCCGTGCTCCATGTGCACTGGGTGTTTGTGGGGAGGGAAGTCTAAATTTTGGAGCTTTGACAGGTTGTCTCAGTGTGCTGAGGTCTCAGAGACAAGGTGCAATGCCCTTCCTTTTCATTTTGGGTACTCTTCATTACCTTTGGGAAGCACAGTTTGCAAATTAAAAGGTTGTTTGTCAAAATGCCTGCTTTGAATAAAGAGAGTTTTCCATAAGGTTAAATTTCCATGTTGTTATCTATCTTGACAAAATTGCTGTTGCTTCTATCAGTTTCTTAGGTGTCACTTCTCCCTTTTTGATTTGTTCCTTGCTTCCTGTAAATGAGCTTATACATTATGCATCTAGAATCTATTTTTTCTCTTATTCCTCTACAGAATAACTTAAAATATGCAACAATCAATGCTGCTCAGAAAAACTGTCATATTTGTGTTCCCAGACTTCTTGGAAGGTTAAAACCCTGTAGCTGACTCAAAGGTGATAGCATTCACTGTAATGGATTGCACAGAAAATCAATAGGAAAGAACTATTGTTTGAAAATGTTATTACAAGCTAATGTCAGATTTAAAAATATATATCAATAAGATTGTTTTGGTTGGTGACATGAGAACGTGTGGTTTATGCAGTTACTCTGTATGCAGTTTCATTTTTCTTTCAGGGTAATGACCATCTTTACACTTCAGTGTTTCATACTTTTCTCTCTTTTACATCTGATTTGATTTAATTGTAACATGGAACTTTTTTCAGACTGACAGACGAAGACCTATAAAGGCTGTCTTCATAATCATTGCTGTGAGAAAAAGACCTGCAGCATGTCAGATGTTTGTTTTTCTTCTTTTCAATGCTCATTTATTGAGTGTCTCAGTTCCTACTGAGGAAAATAATTTAAGGAAGATATGAATTACCAATTACTGCTTTGTTTATCCCAGCAGATAAACAGAAAATGTGTTTCTTGCTTATCTTGTAAAAAAAAAGTATGGTTTTGCTAGAAAGCATTTTAGAACTTCAAACAGAAATCAAAGGACCATAAACTTGGCATTAACAACTAATGTCTTGATTTACCTAAGAAAAGAATAAGTTGAACAACTGGCTAATAGCAATAATCTGAGTGTTTTTAATGTGAGAAAACAAACAATATAACCTGTAATTTCTAAGGTCCTGTGGTGCTAAATTTCTCTGTCTGGCAGGAGATAGTCAGGATGGAGTACTGTCAATTGCTTTTGTCTCTCCTGGTTCAAGGCTTCTTTTCAGCCTCTTGCCTACGTTTGTGATTTCCAGTGCTTGCTATGCTGGTAAATCTTCTTGGACCTGTGTGCCTCAATCAAGAGCTGCTTTGCATTGTAGTGAAGGTCCATCCTGCTGCTGGGAATGTGTAAGGAATTTCTGCCCTGCCAAAGATTTTCAGCTCCACCTTTTTATTTCCTTTCACCCTGAGCTTTACCCAAAATCTGCATTGCTTATTCTCTGCTGAGCAGCAGCATGTCCAAATGCTAATGGCACAATTTGTAACCAGGCCAGAGATAATGAAGAATTTTCTGAAGGAAACCATTTTGGGCACTTGTATCCAGTTCTTCCCTGGGCATAGAAGGTTATGAACACCCTAGGATCCAGCCATGAGCTATGATACTGATGTCTGCAGCCCCACCCTTGTAGTAGTACCTGTAGCCATCACTGCACCAGGCATTGAGTAGAAACAATGCAAGAACTCCCAGCTTTAATAGCTGTAACTAGTCAAAGCTTAACTATGAGTGAAGGGGAAATGGCAGCTTTTTTTGGTGAATCCCTAAATCCTCATTCAGTATCTTTCATCAGAAGCACACTTTGCTTCTCTTTCTTTTTTTATTGTCACTTTTATTTGGAATATCTCTGAGGCAGCACTGAAAACCAGTAGATTTCATAAAGTACTCCAGGGAGGTTCTAAGCTCTAACTCACCACAGCATTTACTTTGTAGTTGTAAAGTCTATTCCTAATGGGCAGGCAAAAAAGAATTAGAAAGGAAGAGAGAGTTTATTTATTTATTTCCTGTATTTAAAAATAAAAGTCTTTGAACAGAGAACTTCTGATCTATTGAGAAAATCTCAAGTATTTTCTCCATGTGATAGAAATTGCTTGTTCACAACAGGTAAATTGGAACTACCTTTCCCCAGTAGATTCGGAGAACTGAACTCCCTGCATATCCTCCCAACCATAAAGATTGTGTTTTGAATCTTTGAGGTACTTAAACACTTAAGAAACAGGAAAGAAATGCTTTTTATAGTGCCTACCACATTCTAGATGGCCTCTGCATGCTTTCATGTAACTTCTCATGTATTAAAAATAGTATTTTAAGGATAAAACTGACACACTGTTCAATGTGTTGTAGATATATGCAAAGAAAATATTGCAGAAGTACATTTTAAGTACCTAAGTGACTTGTGCTTTAATGGAAACAAGAATTTCAGTAGAAGACAGCCATCTTTGGCTGGAGAAGAAATGTAAGTTCTGGCTTATTATACTATAAACCAGGAAGAAAGAAAAGGTTTTACTGCAGGTCATGCAGAACTGCATTGGCTTTTATGGTATGTAGAAATTCCCCCATCTTCATTCATAATGTTTCAGTTTATAGAACACTTTGGTTTATAGTTTAAAGTTTACTGAATGCTCCAGTTTATAGAGAAGAACTTTACTGGATGTGTATTTATTTCTGAAACCTCTTGCCAGTCTGCAGCCTGTGCTTAGTTTTCTTGACTGATTTGTTAAAGTTCTCTGTCACCATCCTTCTCAGGGCTGTCTTTCTTGTTAGAGTAGTTTTATTCATTTGTGACTTCTGTGAGTTGATGATGTGACCAGAATTGTTTTGCATGCAGAGGACTTGCTCTTCCAGATGTGTTGCTGAGCATTCACCACGACAGCTGAAGTCAACACGCATCCAGCATGTCTGAAACTTAAGCCCCGAGGCCCAATCAACCCTTTGCTGAAACCAGTGGAGAGGCTGGCAGCAGTGGGAGCTGGACTGAGGACAAAAAGTCTTTTGAGGCTAAAGTCAGAGTGGGAATATCATGAAATACTGGGTTCCTGCCCAGCTCCAGTGCTGGCTGTTGTCCAGTGCTGGCTCGTCTGTGCTCCGTGCCTCTGTTGCTTGGCTTTGTTTCTGTGAACAATCATTTTAGCACTTTGAAATGTAACATTTTGAAAGCTCCTTCTGGCACAAGCTCTCTAGGTGTGTGAGTGGCCATGTTTTGTTTGTGTCTTTTTGATGGTGTTCTGTGAAAAAATGATAAAACTCAAGTGTGCTGTTTCTTGGTTTGAATATTGTGGACTTCGTAGGATTTTCCCTGAGACAGAGAAGCAGACATGCCCTTGCTCTAGAGTAAGTGAACCTAAAATCACATTGGGACTGTTTTGCACGTGTTCCCCTCCACAGTTATTCCAAGTCTCTCTTTAATGTGCTGCTCAACACATCGTGTCTGAGCCAGGACTGCTGGCCACTGTTCAAAAGGGTAATTACAGGAGGTGAACCTAAAGGACTTCTCAATACTCCTGGGCAAACCCTTGAGTGGATGAATAATACTCTTTACAACTCTTTTGAATGCAAGGAGCAGGGCAAGGGGTTTTGATGCAGCAGTGAATATTGCAGTGTAACTTTGAGGGCTCCTTATATGGAAAACAGCTCCTGTTTCATGCCGCACAAGCTGAGTTGCAATGGGACCCCAGTCACTTGTAGGCACAAGGGTTTGTGGTTTCTTTTTTTTCTTTTTTCATTTGTTTGTTTTGGTTTGTTTGTTTTATGCTTTGTTTTCATGAGTCAGTCCCTAAAGCCTGGACACTTCCACAGGCCCAAACTATCAAACATTTGTAACTTAGAATCACAAATGAAGCTGATGTTTGACAAGTCTGAACGGATGGTATGTTTTTATTCCTGCTGCTTATTTAGTGATGTTCAAGCTCCTAAATCTATGTTTCTTGACAGTTTTGTCAGCTATCAAAAAGAAATCTTTCTTTTTGTCTATAAACCCAACAAGTGCCAGGCTCTTGTTTCTCACTCTTTCATGTGAACATGCTTTATGTTCAAATGTGTGGATGAAGTGAGGCAGCTGTGTGGAAGGTGTGTTAGTGACTCTTGAACTGCCTGAGTAAACCAGAGGTGTTCTTACTGAAGCTGTATGGAAAACAAACAGAACAAAATACTCTCCATCTATGAGACTAAATGCTTAACTGGTGAGTGAGAGCTGGTGAATTAAGATATTTTTCACAGAATGCTTTTCTGAGGATAGGCCAGTTTCAACCAAAGTTTGGTTTGAAAAGGTTGAGGTGCTGTTTCTGGTCAAACCTTGGGAGGTTGGGCCCCAACCATCAGCAGCACATACTCCCTACTCCTGTACTTCCAGTTATGGGGAACTTGGCTTGAAGCCTTGGCTGTTTGGGCATTTCTGAAGTAGAGATTGAAATGGGTCTTGTCTACATCCCATATGATAAACCAGAGGAATACAAAATATTGGGTCCTTCCAGATCTTCAGAACCAATTCCATCACTGCTTTTTAAAGGTCTCATCTTCAACGATATGGAGTCTATGCTGGCTAAAAACAGATGTGAAAAACTGCACCCCTTGACCACTGTATTATGTGTGAATATCAAGAGATGTTAAACAGTCCTACCTTGTGTAATATGAGTCTCTAATGAAGTGTTTGTGTGGGCTAAATGTAACAAAGTCAAATACCCTGATTAAAATGGTGTTCACAATGTAACTATAGGTTTATCAAATTCTGTTTTGAGGTTGCAGTGGTCTATAAAATATGCATGAACTGACCATCATGAGTCCTTGGATTGTAAAATCTCTACTGGTCTGCAGGGTTTCTTGACTATGTAGTAGGTCTTAATTTTCAGACATATTACCCTGCAATATTTTGAACTTTCCCCCAGTTCATCTAATCAATATCCTTCCAATCTACAGAAGAAGGAGGTTTTAGTGTGCTGGTTTCCTCTGTTTGACATTGGAGTCGTTATAAATTAGACCTGTGTTTCAGATGTTTCAGATGCTGTATAGTAAGACAAAGAAATGATTTTGAGCGTTCCAAGAGTTTCTGCTTAAAAATCAGAATATGATGCCAAGTGGCATCTTGTGTCATTTGCTGCCAAATATCACTTTGCCTCACAGAATTTGAATCCAATCAAGTGGTGTGAAAGCAAAATTAAAAATCAGCCTACTGCTGTTACTTAGAAGCTTTCAAGTGCACTTGGAAAACTGAGATCGATGGAAACCTTTACTGAAATATCAAATTAAAAATAGGGATTATCTCACTAATTAAAAAACTAATTTAAAATCAGCTATCTGCAGCAGGGATTCCTGTTCCATGGAGGACTTGCAAAGTTCAGTTCATATGGTTTCTGGTAAAGTTTTTGTGCTTGAGTTTTTGAAAAATGGGAATGATTGTGGAATAGTCTTCCATGTTTATAAATACAGTAATATAAATTGGAGAGCTGGGTACAATTTCAACCTGTTTTCTTCCTTTACAAATAAATCCAGATGAAAAGATTAAATTCCTTTAGAAGTACCATGTAGATACTCTGAAACCTCCCCAAATTAACTTTGCATTTGGTAATGACAAATATTCTATTGGTGGATATACATAAAATGATTCTATATCTAATGGTATCACAGTCTGATAAAATCTTTTGTGTGGGAATGAAAGTATTTCTGTAAGGTACAGATATCTATAAGCTGGTGACTCTGACTGAGGCCACCCTGGCACGTCTCCACCTGGGCATCCAAGTGAGACTTGGGCCGTGTGTAACTCTGTGAGCATTAACCATTGCTGTCACACTGTTCAGAAGAGAACACTGTCTTAGTTTCATGTAGGAATTAGTGAGTTTAACAGTTAAGTGTGTGCCAGAGGGGTTGGAGAGTTTGCCTTTGGGGCTGGGCAGGCAGTGGGAAACTGCCACCTGAGTTTCCTGTAAACTGAGTTTTCTTCTGCTGCATGGAAAGTGCAGCCCTTGGTGCTTGTTCTGTTTGATCAGTGCTGCTGATGGATGGAGGTATCAGACCTCAGTGCTGAAAGCAGAGGAGCTCTTAACAAAATCAAAAATAGTGTTCTGTTCAGTCCATGTTAGGAAAATGTTACATTTCCCAGAAAGACAGAATTCCTTATGGAAGGGAGATTTTCTCTTGATAAAAACTATGAAACTAACGTAGTGGTAGAGTTATTAGAAGGCATGAGCATTTTAAAAATAAGCTACTTCATTGACTAGCTGTGCGTGCTAGGAAAACAAAACAAAGGAAAAAATTAAAGAGCTTACAATTTGTTCCTAGAAACTTACATTAATTTAATATGTGTTATGTGGATAAAGCACAAGCACCTTCTTCACTTAGAACCAAGCAAGCAGACACACATGAGGTTACAGAGCTTTTGGGAGAAATGTGCTGAACACCAGCACCTCTGATCAGCATTAGCATTCCCTGTTCATTGCAGAGACTCTTTAAAATGCCATTTGCATTGATGATGGTATAATTGACATGGCTCCCTAAGGAGCTGTGAGGATTGTAGGAAGCTTAAATCTCAGGAAAAGTCATCTGTTCTTGGGACTCTTTTATAGTCTGACATCTCATTGCTGGCAGGTTTTGCTTTGTTGTATGTTATCATTCTATTAATAAAGGGCCATCAGTATTATGGCTCTTCTCAAGTTCCCAGCAGTATTTTTGTTAAATCTAATTGAACATTAACTTGCTAATTAGCATTACCACTTCATTCTATTGGATAATTGACTGCATATTTCTGTCTTGAATGGCTTTTCTGGAAGATATAGTGAAATAAACTTTTATAATGAAAATATTAACTTATATAAGGTTTCATTATTTCAGCAGTAAAAGTAGTAGGCTATGCAGTAAAAATTCTGTATTTGGTTTCCAGAACTCTAAAGGCTAGGGATAAGGCAAGTCTACAAATCAGTGACTAATAACTACAGAATTAAGGAACTTAAAATGTTAAAGGGATTTGGGAATGAATACGTGATTTGTATGTCCATGTGTTATGTATTTAGTGAAAGACCTTGGTAATGAAAACAATATCAGAAGGAGTAAGAGAGGTGCTGACTTAACGAATCTGTGTGATGTGTGATTGCTTGTCTTTGGAAACAAAAGCCTTCATTTGAATTCAGTAAAAGATATTGGATGAAATTCTGATCTGATACTTAAGTGCAAATTTACTGTAATTTCACTAAAGGCTTAACTTAATCCTACACTAAACCAGCACCAAAAATTACATTACATTCAGTTAGTCCATATTCTTTTAACCTATAATTTATGTGAAGCCCCTTGCTCTGAAAGGCAGTACTGTGTGTTAAGCTCATTCAGATGAACATTGGTCATACTGGTAATTTTAGGTACTCCAAAGAGAAATTGCAATGGTGAACAATTTTGAGTGCTTATTTTATGCAAAGTTTAAAATGCAGTTCCTGAGCAGTGAAGGATTGCAGTTTAAATTTCAGCTTTTTGTAGGGGTAAAAGAGGTTTGAAAACAGTTAGTAATTATGTTTAGCAAGCATTTTTCTTAAGTATGTTAAAGACACAAACCAACCACATTACACATCAAATTATGGAAGGGAGAAGGGAAGGAAGGTCTCTAAGTGAATTTTTTTGATGCAAGTTTTCTCATGATTTTGTCCTGAATTCCAGGTACCTTTTTCTATCCAACCTAATGTAAGGAGCAGCAAGTGGGAGCTGTTAAATTCCCACCAGTGGTACAGTCTCTAGAAATGCCATTCAGATATGCCAAAAGTATTCAACATGCACTAAAACCTGTTCCAAGCTGTGCCCTGGTGATGTCTGGGAAGAGTAGCTGCCTTTCATGTAAGTGCAGTTGTCTGCACACTGTCCTATAATCAACAGCAGTTTAGTGAATGTTTTCTATAAACTTTGGCACCTGGTAGTTATTTCTGGCCCTGTTTCTGTGTCAGGAGTAGTATTACAGTTGGATGTCAGGAAACCAAACAAATCTGATATACTGGAAAATAAACATGGTTTAAATTGGCCTGCATTCTTCCTTGAAGCTTCACTTTCCCTTTCAGCTTGAAAAAGAAGAAATTCAGTGAACAGAGTATTACCAAGGCCCTTGGTGAAAATGCTGATGTCTTGTTTCTGGAATGCATGTCAATCCAGAGAGAGCCGAGTGTCCTTTGTTGTCAAGCTGCTAATTATTCACAGAAAAGATTAAAGTTGAGCATGGTTTTCCCAAATGATTTGATATTATACTCTGTATTAAAAATACATTATGTAAAATGCTGATGTGATAGAAAGGATTTTTGTCAGTACGAGGCTACAAGGTTGTCATGGTATTTAGACTAATAAAAACTAGGACAACAGGTAGAATGGTTGCAAGAAAATACCCTGCAGCAAGGCAGCTGATGTCATGATGTGCATCACCTGTAGTCTGTTGTAGGGTGAATGATTTATTGCTGACCATCTCCCCTTCCTTGGAAGCTGTAGTGGACTTTGATCCCTGATGTGTGGGAATTATTTGCATGTGTGGCCAGGGTCACTTGGCAGTTCTAGCCATGTAGCTGAGGTCAGTTTGACTCATAGCTAGTTAATGTAATTTGGATTTCTCAGCCTGCAGTAGCAGAAAGTATTAATTATGATCAAACTTGACATTATGAGCAAAAGTTTTGGTTGAATATAATTTTAGGAAGGCATCTGTGCCTTTTGGGCCTTGTTCCCAATTATGCAGGTTGTCTAGAAGATGTTGCTTTAAGCGTCCTAATAATACGTTTTTTCATCAGAATTTTGCATATTACACTTTTCTTTTATACAGAGGATATTGCTGTGTCCTGAAGACAGTATATTTTTCTGGAAGCAGACATGATATGCTGTAGTTGTAACATGTAGATTGTCCCACTCTACACCACACTGATGTGACCCCATCCTGAGAACAGTGTTGGGTGCCTCAGTGCAATAAGACTCTCAGAATGTATCCAGAGATGGTTTTAGGATGGGATATAGTATTTCCTTAGTCTCTCTTCTGGGTTTTATTAGGAGGTAGGTGTGAAGTTCTTTAATGGAAGTACTATTAACCTCAGCTGAGCAGGAGTGTCAATACATTTAATGAAAAATGGTGATGGTCCCAAGCATTAGATGTGGAGAAGAAAAGGCAGCTGGCTACCTGTAAGTAAGGGACATTTGATTTCTTGCTTTGTTTTCTTACCCTCCCCGTATTCTGCAGTCTGAGATATAGGGAGCAGTTGGTAATAGGAACTGAGAGGCCAAGCAAGCCAGTGCTGAGGAAAATGAAAGCAACTGTCAAGCCAGAGGCAGGTGAGATCTTCTCTTGGGACTGCGAAGTTCATAAATCTGTGATGTATCCTTTGTGAGTAAGGAGCACAGGCCATGCACAGATTTGACATTCATGGGACTGCTTTACCAGCTGTAACTAACTGCTGTGGCCCTTGATCCCTCCTCATTATTTCCAGCTACGGCTCTTGAGAAAAGAGCAAAGGTCCCTGATATTCTAAAAGAAAACGAGAAATAGAGCTCTGTGTGTGTGTGATTTTTTGCTTCCTTCCTGGTAAGAGGAGAAAAGTAGAAGAAACTAATTTATTCCTTATGCATTATTATGTAAGACAGTTTTACCAAAATACTTTGGAATTATCTAGGGTGAAAGGAAGGTCATGCTTTTTGTCAAAGTATTAACTATTACCCAGTCTGTGTCTCAGCCTGTGCCTCTGTTATTCCTGGATATTTTGATGTGTTTTTCTAATAAACAACGGGGAATTAAAGAATTGTGGAAGTTGCTGTAATGGTTAAACATGAGTCACGTGTTATGCTGGTTGACTGGAGCTGTTATCTCTCCTTTATGGGTGAAGGAGGACTGTGTGATAGCTGCTAGGGGAGGCTGTGCTGGAAGCCCACAGCTGGTGCACGCCCCAGGTTCTGGCCTTGTCTCTTAGATATTCATGAGCAATCATGGCCATGTGCTCCATTTGAGCCTAGACTCATTCATGATGACTGCAGGGTTCCAGGTAATACTTTGGAATAAGCAGAGGTATTTCAATCCACTCTGTTTAAGAACTCTTGCATACTTTGCCCTCTTTAGTAGAGAACAAAGTACTAATGTTTGCTTCTCCTCTCAGAAGAGATTGCTTGCTATTGACAACTCCCAGCATTCAGAAGAGGGAGGAAGTTGTTAAAGGCACAGAGGTTTAAATTCAGGTCTCCCATTTTTTCTCCTTTTCAGTCAAAAAAACCCCCACATTTCTTCCTTTATATTTCTTATAATTTTCTCAATCCCTCTGAGCATAATATTACCTTGCTTCTTAAAAAAAAAAAAAGGTAGTATTTTTTATTTTGAGATCAAACAGAGTATCATGACTTTTATAGTTTCAGAGCTCTGTGCTGTCACTTGTTTTGTCCATCTGCTGTTGTGTCTGTGGGATGGGTTTTCTGCCCATCTGTGACTTCATTCCATTATTTGTGTGCCTGGCTCTGATCAGGCTTGTCTCCTATTAATTTGTTCTGAATCAGTTTGCTATTCCTAGTAGCAATCATTTGATGCTTCTCTTTTCACCTTATTTCTGCTTGGTGCCTTTGATTAGTGTTTGTCTTTTCTGCCTCAGACTGTAGATGGTGGGTGGGGAAGGACAGGAAAAAGTCTTCCTTCAGACAGAATAAAGAACAATGGTTTTATACTAACACAGCTCACTTCAGGTGACTTCTTGCCAAGGTGGTTTCACATTGGTGATTTCTCTTGATGCTGACACTGCTCAGTTCATGGTTTTTTGCTTTAAGAAAAGCTGCTGCTCTGCTGGTGAGAGTCCTTTCCCTACTGCTTTCTAAGAGAAATCTTCCCTTCTTTTATTTCTAGATAAAACCATAAAGACTGAAAAGGGCTAAGCATCACCATTTATTTCAGCTGAAGCTTTGAGTGTTCAGGAAAGCCTGTCTTGTTCCTGTCCATGGTAGTGTTTACTTCTCTGTTTGAAAATGAACAAGCTATCAGAATAAGTTCATGTAGGATGGGAGTCATGGAGTCTTCCCCGAGCTTTTCACCACTTTCTCACAAGCCAGTAACAGGCAGGCCAGCGTATCCAAAGAAAAATGCCCCAGTTCTAAGTTCACCAAATGAAACCAGGGCCATTTTGCCCCCTCTCCAAACCTAGAATTGCATCTCTCTATCCCTCCTTGAAGTGGCTTAATCTAGACTAGTTCAAGTGGTATGCTGCAGTACCCTTGAGTTGCTTTATTTCCTTTAAAATCATGTTATCATCATATTGGCCATGGTACTCATGTATCACTGGTTTCTGGTACTTGATTTACTGTTGACCAAACCTGCAGGATGATTTCAGTGTTCCAGGTAAGCTACTGAAATCTCTAATGGTTGGTTAGGGGTTGAAAAAGCAGTGAAAAAAGAAATAGAAATATACTCAGTTAAAAGACTTTGTCCTATATTTCTTGGCTTCGGATGTGCCTTCTATGGACAGTGCATAGTTCCTTATGAAGATGCTTTCAAATTTACTTGCCAAGCTTCTGGATTTTTAATGAAGTAGCTAAGAGTAAGTTTTGTGGGTTGATTGACTTCACTTCATAAAGCATAGAAATACAGAAAATACAGTTCTCCAGAAAGTTACTGTACTGTTGTAAATCCAGAAGCACCAGCTGTTGGTTTGGTTTTGCTTCAGGCTGAGTTTGAAATTGCTTAATGCATTAGCAGTGTACTTGCTTACCCTTACAGGGCTGCATCCTGTTAAATGTAGTTAGTTTAGTTTTGAAAATCTTACATTTGTGGTGCTTGGTTTGTAGAGGGTATTGGTATCCCCTAGCAATTGTTGTTCTTGAGTTTCAGTATATGTTCTGAGCCATGACTTAATGTAGCTCTTGTCTGAAGGATTAGATTGGCTGCTGTGAAGAGCTTTTCCTCCAGCTTGCTTGGTCCCTGAAGCAGAAAAGTGTTCAGCATTTAACTCTTCCTTGTCTATGAGGTGTGTAGAATTGACCATTTTGACTGCCACATGCCTCCTACCAAGTCACATACTGGTCATCACTTTGCCAATTTTTTCTACGGTGTCTTACAGAGAAAAGTATAATGATAAAAGGGTTTTTCCAAACTTATGTCCACTCAGAGTAAACAGAGCATATATGAAGCAAATCTCTAGTGTCTTTTCCCCCTTCCCGCTTAGATGGAATTGGTATTCCCTGTGGGTGCACTGGTATATGGGCTTTTGTCTGCAGAAGCAGGCATGCTGATAGTTTTTGTAAAAATCATTTCAGTGTCAGTCCAAGATAAAACCTCTTTTCCATCTGAAAGTCAGTGTGGACCAAGTCAATTTTATTATTATCTTGTCTGCCGTGTATGAGAGTCCTGGTGGATACGTTCTCAGCTTCTGCTTTATTACCAAAATATGAACAGGGAAAGTAAAACTATATAAAAAAATTTTAAAAGGTAAGAGCATATCGCAATCTCCAGGAGCTATAAGGAAATGATAAGAACTGGGGCATGAATATGTAGAAGAATTTTATTATGTGTACCTAATCTCTCTCTGCCACAGCACAGAGCCCTTAACTTTTCCTCCACTTGAGAACAGTAGATTAATGTTCTGAGTCGGAGTATTGAGAAAGAAAAGAAGAAGAGAAAATTGAGTGAATTTCCATGGAAAATGCAACCTGTTTCGTGCTTGTTTTTCTTTAGCTCCGAGCTCCTGTCTCCCGAGCCCTGCAGGTGGCAATCTTGTGCTGTCTGCGAGAAGCAATTCCCAGCCCTTCCCAGCTGCGGCCGGGAGCCCGTGGGTTAAGGGCGAGAGAGACGGGATGGCAGCAGATGAAAAAAGAATTTATTCTTTTCGCTTCTTTTCTTCGGCTTTTAAGTCTTGTATCCCTCAATATTTCCTCACAACTCCTTAATCCCCGGGACTTAGTGCAGCAATTAGCTGGCGAGGAGGGCGGGCGGCAGCGGTGCGGCAGCCGGAGCAGCGCTGCTGGCTGAGCACGGGGAAGCGAAGCTGCAGCAGGGATGCTCTCCCGGCTCCTCAGCGCCCAAACCCTCCCTCCTGGAGCTTTTCAGAGCTCGAGTGGGATCACTAAAGGAATCTTAACTTTGTTTTCCCTTATGCAGCATGACCCCGATGATCACTAAGTTCACAACCTCCTTTAACTTCTCTCAAACAGAAATTGTTGCGTGGAAGGATGGCTGAGAAGAATGTGGCCCATTCCAGACCTAGGGTTTGGTGATTATTCATCTTTCAACCTTTATCAGCAAGACTTAGAAGAGTGAAGGTCTGAAATTTAGAATACACCTTGGAAAATGTAATAATGTTCTGGATGAAGATGAGAAAAGGAAAAAAAAACCTTTCAGTAACTAGTTTTAAAAGAAACAGGACTAGGCTGACATTTTAACACTGTATTTGCAAGTAGTTTCCTGCCTATGTTCTTTTATAATAAAATAGACTTTGCTGGGTTTTATGTACTACTGAAATTATATAAGTGATTCTTTCTCTCTCTCTCTCTCTCTATATATATATATATCAGGGTTACACTAGGATTAAATCTTAACAGCTATGATTGCATCTAAGACTTCCCTGACTCTAAAACTTCATATCCATGGATAGTGTTTTTTTCCCCAATCTCTTTTAGGGGATGAGGAGGCTGGACAGACCCCCAAATCTCTCTTCACACAGCTCTGCAAAATAAATATTTAGTTGATGTTGCATATTTCAGCAGAACACTCAATACACCAGGGAAATTTGTGAGAGAAAACCTGTGGCTGGGAACTGCATAGCAGTAACTCTATTCAGTTCAGTACAGGGAATCAATTTATGTGGCTGCAGGAAAGTGAGTGAATTCAGAGCTCAGAAAAGGATAGCAGTCCTGTCTGGATGTAAATCATGCAGCAAAATATCATCATCCTTGCTCTCATATCACTATATCACTTATGGAATTTCAAAACCTGAAGGGTGTAAGCATGGGCCTGATTTAATTTTGAGGTAAAATTGGGATGCAATTTTGGAAGAAGATGAGCATCTAATCATCTGGCTTCCACCCTTAATCTTTAGTTGATCTAGGCATGCAAAGGGAGTCTGACAGTATGAACCTCCAGCCGTGCATGTGGCCCTAAGGTGAGCTGGCTGAACTGGTCTAGGCCAGCTTTGGTTTTTCTCACAAGTGATTGGCTTTCAGCATCGGATCCTGATGAAGCATCCATTGGAGCTGTTTGTTTCCACGTCACACAAATGTCACCTCTTCTGAGGAGGGAGAGTGGAGTGGTTTTGTTCAATGGGCTGTTATGACAGTACACCTGAGGCTTTGCTCTTGTGCATCAGAGCAACACAAGTGATAACCTGTGGTCACTTTCTTCTAAACCTACAGATAACCCCTTGAGTGAGAATATGGAAAGAAGTGATGCAGTAACAAAGATCTGCAGTGTAGTGAACTCTGAGTCAGAGGGGCTGGTGCACTGGGAAGAAGGAGAGAAAGCTGCATGATGCAGTATTTTTATTGTTTAGCATTTCCCTCAGGCTGACATTATTCATTCCTGTGTTGTTTTTTTTTCCCCTTGACTAGCCACAGATTCAGATCTAACCCTAGTCTGACCTTTAGTGAAAGTTAAGTGGCAGCTCTCCACATGAAGAGAAATCAG
Organism: Acrocephalus scirpaceus scirpaceus; assembly: GCA_910950805.1. Classification (NCBI taxonomy): domain Eukaryota; kingdom Metazoa; phylum Chordata; class Aves; order Passeriformes; family Sylviidae; genus Acrocephalus; species Acrocephalus scirpaceus. The sequence goes on from OU383785.1 coordinate 6,222,048, forward strand.
ACCTGCTTTTAAAGCTCCATGGGAGATGGAGGTAGGAGGCTTTTCTTACCCTAAGGCGGACAGAAGTGCTGCTGACTAAAAGCTTTTTTGGAAGCTATGCAATGAATTATCCCAATGCACAGCTCAATTGAAGGGAAAAAGATCTAACAAGCCTGAGTAGGTAATTTTTCATTAAAGTGTTAGTGAAGCTTGACATTCTTAATCTTGTTCTTCTTCCTCAACAGAAATCTGCTTCTAGCACAAACTGTGTTCTAGAGGAGGGCTCAACAGGCAAGTCCAAATAAACCTGTTCAAGAAACTCATTTTTCTAGAAGACCTCTCCAATCACTCTGTATGGATTTGTTTTTTTCCTTCACAAAAAATGAGCAAAAGAAATGATTGAGAAGTGATCAGGCTTTACTTTGTGTGCTACAGCAGTTTGTTCTATGCTGAGCAACTTAAAGCTGAAACAGTTCTTAACTGAGTTCTTCTTCATAGCTGTTCTTTACTAAATAGTTATTCTTTTTTTTTCCTTCTTATGAAATGCTTCAGTCTCTTTTAAAAAGATACTTCCTGTAGAAATGCTTCCACCAGAACATATGGAGAACTTCTTTACTTGATTCTGTCAGTTCATATCTTTGAATGATGAAAACAGAATTCTGCCTTGTTACTGAATAAACACAGAGAAAAATGCACTTTTTAGTGTGCGGATTAGTACTACCTCTATCATTCTGGGGCTGGAATGTCTAGCAAAACACAAATGGAACAGCCTTCACACAGATCTCTGAGAAGGAAATACTGTTACACCTTTTATACTGGGACTCTATGTGCCCCTCTGTGTTTGCAGTACAAGTGCATCCATGCCCAGCATTGAAATAGCATTTTATACTTCTCCCAGAGTTATGTAAAGAATTACACTAAATCTGAGCTAAAGGAAAATATAGTCTGGATCTAACAAAGGGCAATGAACTAAGCAAATTTCAGGCAACTGTCCATGAACTGGAAATTAACATTTCAGGTCTGAGACCTATATGAAAGTAGTCCTCTGTAATTCATGGTGCTTTGATTTGTTGGAGAGATGCTATGGCACTTCCTTTTCTGACAAAAGAGAGTTTCTGTGTTTGTAGACTGAAGGTGGTTTCCTGTGTCTGCTGGTCGGCTGAAGGCACTGCTGGTTTTGCTGTAGTGTAAATGGCTGCTTTCAGATGCAGGCTTTGATTTTTGCTCATTGCCAGACACCTGTAAATGAAGCTGCCAGCACTGCAGGAAAGGAAGGAGTCAAGGTCCAGATAGAAACAATGCAAACCTTACTGGCCTGGGGAGACCAGGATCTGCTCTCAGCCCTTCAGCTGTTAAATAAATCCAGAGCCATGAGTGAGAGAAGCCAGTACCCTTTTTGCTCTACTCATCTTCTCATAGAGAAGTTGATAATAACTCCTCTCACCATTGGAAACATGAATCCTTCTGTGGCCACAGGATTAAAAGGGCAGCTGGGCTTTGGGCTGGCCTGTTGAGAGGTCAGAGAGAAGAACTGGCAGATGCTGGGGTGGTCTGTGTGCCCACTAAGGGAGCTGGAAGAAGGTGTACCCAAAACTCTTCTTGCTTCTATTTGAAGCACCTTTAAAACTTAAGCTGCTATGAAAAAATATGATGGAGGCATCTTTTTTTTTTTTTTTTTTTCCCGCTTAGGACTGCTTGGTAAATTTCTTAAATCATAACTTAATGCAATTATATATCAATGTTTTCTCTGTAAATGGCTATATGGGTTTTAAAAATGTTTTCTGTTTCTTTGTGATAACACTTGAGCATGGCAGTTTTCAGGATGGTGTATCTGCCTTTTAGTAGGGAGGAAAAAAAAAGCCATGTAATCTGGTAAGTGATGGAATGTAGCTGTAATGACCAGTTAATGAGAACCATTATGGCTCGTTTATGCAATCTATTAGTTCTTATAAAATACTTCCTAAAGGTCTGGGCACTTTAGGTCACAAATATAAAATGAGAGTACAGGGGGTTTTAAATAATTATTGGGAAAATGGTGATTTTAATAAAAACTTCTGTCTGATTTTTCAGAGATGCTGTAAAGGCTTGTAATAGGTCTTTTTAAGTAGATATATTTAACTTTCCTTGACCTATTCTGATTTCCATCTTCAGAGACTGCTCTGTCTTAGATGTAGAAAATTGTTTTAGCTGCAGCTGGTAGTAAATAAACAATTTACTAAAGTGATTTACTTGATGAGTTATCTATACAGATGATATTCCTACAACTGAACTTTTGGAAGTATTTGCCTTTGTTTTTTTCCTAAATGCTTCAACTATTCCTACTTAGACTGTCAGGTTGTGTCTTCTATTTTCCCTGAATTCTAGCAAGTCTGCATTTTCTGGGATGTGTGGTTGCTCTTGGGCTTGTTTTGTGTGGTGGAAGTGATTAACACATGCTAACATAACCATCTTGTGAGATTACTTGGTTTTCTCTTGTGAACATTGGCTTATCTTCACTGTGTTATCATTCCTGTCTTGTGAAATTGCTGATTGTTTTTTGGCAGTTAATACCCATTTATTAACTTTTCAACAGCCCTTGCAATGCAAAATTCTTCTGTATTCTTCTGCTTCTTTACAAGCAGCTCCTGCAGAGCTCTGTACCTCATGTTACCCTGTTGCAGTTCTCCTGTATTGCTGTGGGTTCAGGTTGCACAGCTGTTCACATGTTAAAAGCAACTAAGAAACTTTGTGGGAGTCTTTGTTGCAGATGTCGATTCTAACTTTGCACAGCAAAGAAAACATCAAATGCGATATTTTTCATTCTGTGTTTAGCTCCTATATCATCCCCTTTTTTTAGATGGCTCTAGGAAACTGTGTATGATGATTGTACCTTCTTATTCTGCTTCCTCTCCCTAAGTTTTGGGCAGTTTAACAAATAAGACTTTAAGTCAAGTATAACCATCTGAATGCAGCCTTAACTTGCAAGCTCTATAATTTTCTTGCCTTAAGTACTTTTAAATTTGAATTGAAGTTCAGCTCATGTCTCAGAGACTGAAGGAAAGGAGGTTAGGCTTGCAGCAAGGCTTTTTTTAGGATTTAAAGAACTTTTACCTCGTGTTCTGTGTGACTCGGGGCAACTTCCTGGGCTTGAGTTCTAAGTTCACTTGAAAGTACAAGCTGAGGTTAACAAAATGCATTTCTTTTTCATTTTTATGCAATTGTGGATGCTTTTTTTTCTTTCTCTGTGGCATTTAGAGATTGGGCCATTGGGGCCATTTGGAGAACTTTCTTAAAGAAATTTTGCCATCTGAAGTTCCTTGACCTTGGCAATGCTCTCCCTCTGGTGCTCTGCTTTGAGGTGTTACAGCCCCAGCTTTGGTCAGTTGTCTGTGTTTATTGGGAGGATGCTGAAGGCAGGCTGAGGCTTTTTCATCATTTTCGGCAAAGATTGGACTTGATCTTGGAGGTGTTTTCAACCTTTAATGATTCTCTGATACGCAGACTCCTTGTAGATTAAATCTTACTCCTATTTTAGTTTAGAATTTTTCAAAAATAACTTTATTAGCAGATGGGTAGAAGGTTTAATTTTTATTGCTGTCTGTCAGGTGTTAGAAAAACCATATAACTTATCTGCAAAGGACTGGAGGGTTATCTCTCTTGCATGGTGTGTCTTACTGCACAAGCCAACAAAAGGAAGCCATGAAACATCTCACCTGAAGTGGAGTGGTTCAGCAGAAATAAGATGTGAAATCTGGTGTCATTTGGGAAGCACTGGCAAAAGATGTGGAGAGTGAAAAGCGTTGCTAATTACTGAAAATTATCAACACCTTTTTCGTGTCCAAAACAATATAGGTGAAGATGATTAGACTCACTTACGTCTATTAATTTTCTAATAAATTTGATGAAAGTTAAATATTTTTCTTCTGGTTTTTTTTTCCCCTTTCTTTCCCCTTCCTAATTAAGGCTCTTGATAAAGATCAGGAAATATTGTTTAGTGTTTTCCTTAATAGTGTTTCTTTAAAAGACATCAGGTCTTCATAAACATGAAAATAATTTGACATAATTGAGCAAATAGCTGGACTCTGCCCTAGAGGTCCTTGGTAAAAGAAAGCAAAGAAGCTGCAGGTTCTGGTTGAGTGTTTTGGCACACATGTGCAGACCCAGAAACTGAGGGAATTTCTGAGTTCTTTGGGTAGGAATTTTTGCAAAGATGTCAGTGGGAGTACCCTTCTCTGTGATACTGCATCAGTAGTAATGCTACAGATTCTCCATGGGCTCAGGGTCAGAGCAGAGATTTCCTTGGCCAATGCCTCCGAGCTGATGCTAGCCAGGGATTGTTACGGTGTTGAAGAGAAAAAGGGAGCCAAAGTGCCAATTTCCTCCTGCAGATAATCCATGTTAGAGGGGGACTTAATCAAAGCATCATTACTTTAATGAAATTCTCATATAAAATGCAGGACACTTGATATAATTTATCTAAATTAATTACTCTCTGCTGCTAAAAGCAAGTTGTATGAAAAATTATTTGTTCTGCCTATTCATCCATTCTTTATCAGACCTTTTCCTGCTCTGATGCAACATAAGGAGCAGAAGCAGCCTTTTTCATGGTGCTGAGTGGATTAATTTGCACTGATCCCAGGCTAATAGATGAGTTATTTCACCCAAGACAGCACTCAGTAGTTTTAATAACATAATATGTTTCTGTGCCTAAATTAACAATCATTTTACAAGTAAGCAAAATACAAAAGTCATTATTTTAAAATTATTATTTTCCATTGGGTTGTTTTTTTTTTAAAGTTATAAAATAAATTGAAAAAACCACAAACCAACCAATTTCATGTGTGCATAATAACACAAATCTCAGGTAGGATTTTGTGCTCATGTTACAAATAAGAAAGCTCCTAACATCTTTCAGATTATAAATTGTGTTTACACTTCAAATTTATCTGTAAAAATAAGATGAATCAGATAAAGAGCTTTTCCATCCACTTGGGGTAAATGAAGACAAATGCCTTGGAAGCAAGGTGAATCAGCTTTAAAAATATTGAAGTATTACCCTGTGGGATACAAAGTGTGAATCCTGAGTAGAAGTTACGTCTTCAACTTTATTGCCCATAAACCTGTTGTTTTAAAAAGTTAGGGATGATCAACAAGAATAAGCAAAAGCTGAATAGCTTGCTTCTGATCTGGCTTAAATGTTGAGCTTTCTTCATAGCAGTAGCAGACTGCAGCATGGTGTCTTTATGGATTGGGGTAGAACCATATCTAAATTGCTTGATGTGGATTTGGGTTTGGTGTCCAATTAGGGGCTTCTTTAGTGCTGAATCTGCAGTTCAACTCCAGAGCCAGGGTAACAGAGGCAATGCTTGGAGTCTGAGACTCTGAAGTCCTCAGGTTGTTGGGAGGAGGATGCTGTGTTGGGCAGAGCAGTGGCTTTGACCTTGGCTCAGCTCGGAGCTTTTGCTGAGTGCCTGGGCCGGGTTCTGTGGGACTGCAGGGCTGTGCATCCCATGGGTCCAGAGCTGGGATCTGTTCTCTCCATGGTCCCTTTGAGGTTCTCCCATGAAGGTACAGATAATGACACGTGGTTGCTGAGCTGTAATGCTGTGTAATATTAAAATCAGATTGTCCTTACAGAAATAGACATGTGCGGTTTCAGTGCTGTTGCCTATTGAAAGCTCGCTCACAAACTGGAGCTGGCAGACTGGATTGTGTGAATGCTCTTCATCTTGTCTGAGCACACAAGCCTTCATTTTCTTAGTGGGAAGTTCCTAAACAGTTTTTTAAAAGGATGAGTCACTTTGATATGTACTAGGAGCAGCTGTTGTGCTGGTTCTCAGCTCTCAGCTGGTACCTAAAGCTGGCACAGTGTCTGCAGCACAGGGCTGATCACAAACCTGTGTTCAGGGCTCTGTCACAGAGCGTGGCTGCTCAGAGGGAACGCGGCTCCCAGCAGCTCCTCTCATCTGCCTGGGGGGCTGTCATGGCAGGACTGGTGTAGCATAGATGCAGAATCATTTACAGCTACTGTGTGAGCACCTTCAGCTGTGTCCTGTCATGCAGACAACTCCACAAGGCAAGAAACACGAGGAGGGTTCAGCATGATTTTTAAATAGCTGAGACTTTGCCATTAAAACAGTCTTCATTTCTACAGTAATGTGGGATTTTAAAAACATCTAATGGAAGTATTTCTAATGTTACGTTCTGAGCCATTCTAATACTTCTAGGTAGTTATAAACTTAGTTGTCATCCTGGATATTTTTTCCAGCATTTTCACTTTATCTGGGAAACTTTAAGCCAACTTATTTGTTCTTCTAACTTTTGAGCTTTGAATATTGGAGCTCATCTTATCAGAATGTTCTGTTATTACTCAGACTATGTTTGTGAAGCTGCCAAAATTTGCTTTGCTCAGATTTCATGAACTCTTGATTCAGAAAAGAAAAAAAATGAATATTTCTCTGTGTGTGCTCAGAACGCACAAAGGCATTTTCCCAGGAACATTTCCCTGTCTGCCAAGGAAGGTTTTGTGGAACACGTCCATTCAGCCTGGTGGCTACTATATTGAGCTGTCAGTGGGAAAAACAGTAGAAACAGAATAATCTTTGGAGGTCTCTTGAATGAATGCACAAGTGCTGTAGAGGAAACTTGTGTTTCTTGTGTATTCTGGACAGTGCTGGATAGTCTATTGCTAAAACCAGTGGAGTTTCTCTCATATTTAGGGAGCATTGAAGCAGAGAATGGTGAGTTTGAATAGATTACCTTCAGGAAAAGTCAGCCTAATTACTATGTTAAGTTACTCTGTTGATAAGTGTGTTTAAATTTGAGGGATATCTGGAAGAGTCTGGATAAGCACCTGAACTTTGCAGTACTCATTTGAACTGTTTGAAGGTAGCTTGCTGGTAGCTGGAAGTCCCTGGCTTATTTTTTTCTTTACCTGTAAGACTTAGATTTTCCCCACACAATTGGCTTTGCTTGCCACTGACTCTTGGCAGTAGCAGCTTGCTCCCTGGCTAACCCAAATGTGCTCAAATTCAGGTGGGAAAGGCCATTTTAGGCAAACCAGAAAACAAAGGTCGAACTGACATCATTGTGTATGCTGGAAAAATACAACAAGCACAAATTATACCAGCTTGGTCTAATTAAAGCCTCTAGGCAGACATGGTTAGCAGCTTCCAACCTTCCCAGTTTATACTGGTCATATTTTCACTTTGTTTTTTACAAACAAATTAAAATGGACACTTCAGCATCCTGAAATCACCCTTTGGCTTACTTCTGAGACTTGACTGAAGCCAAAGATATGCAGGTGGTTCTGACAGCTGCACTCAGCAATAGATTCTAGTCTTGTGCCCACGGAAAGTAGGTTAATCCACTGCTTCTGGCATCGTGGGTTAGAAGAAACTCTTTGAAAATACAATTGTGCAGTGAAATGCTCTATTTCCCTTCCCACAGTTAAAATGAGACTCCCCACGTTTAGTGAGATTTTCTTCTCATTTGTTAGCAATTATTAATGCTAATACTTTTAGTTTTTGCAATGCACTGTATTTCAAAACCTGAGCTGGCTGAAGTAAACAATTGAGTGATGTTTATTATTTTTTCAAAAGTGGAATCAAAGTGCACTTGAAATATTTGTAATTGTTACATCTATGTGGGAACTTTTGTAATTCATTTTTATTAAGAAAAATACAATCACTTCAATAAAAAAAGTCTTTTGGGCAAGTTAGGTTTTTATTTTGAGCTCTGATGAGCTGGGTAAGTTTGTTTCCACTCAATGTAAATGTGGTTTCAGATTAGAACACATGAATAACAAAAAGGCAAAATAACAGGCACGTTAATGGGCACTGATTAAACTCAGTGAGAGACACATGCATTATTCCTACATTATTAACTTCTGACACAGTTTAAATTGCCATAAATTAAATTTGCATGAATGGTTTAGACCCCCTGTAGAATAAAATGCTTGGTTGTGATAATAGAGTAGAAGGAAATTTAAGTCAAAGGTGAAATCTTAACTGATTGAGAGCTGATGAAATTTCTTATCTGTGTTGACAGTGCAAATTCCTTGTGTACTCTGGGTCACCCTAATGGGACCAAGCATCTTCACAGTAATTAAATCACTCTCCAGCACCTCTCTTTCTGAAACTGAAGCTATAGGCTGTTTGGGATATACTTTTCTTGCTGTGTGTATGGGCCCCAGGGAAGTGGGAGAACCCAAACACTGAAAGGAGAATGAGGGAAGTGGAGACAGAATTTTACACAGATTTTTTTTTTTCTTGAGTACATACATGCACATGTTTCTGATTTCTATAAACTAGACTTTATCTGAAAATCAGATCTGAGTATTACAGTGAAGCTTTAGCTAAAAAAATGTGCAAGTCCTTTTTTCAAGTGGAGGAAAAATTTAATAGCTGTATACAGACTTAGGAGATGGAGGGCTTGGGAAAATTATTTAATGCGAAACAATGTTGAAGATGTGTTGGTTAGGAGTTTTTTTGAGGAGGAGTTTTGGGATGGATTAGTTCAGTGAAGAGTTCATAGTGGGTTTATGTCCTGGGTTACAATGTAAGGTGTGCCCAAAGTCTGTATTCTATCCCCATCCCCATGAGCTGTTGGAACCAGCTGGGGCAGGATTTCCCTTCTCTCCTGTTCATGGCCCAGCAATGCTGTGCTGGTTTGAAAGCAAAACTAGTGAAAGATTCTAAGTCTTAGAAACACAATTTAATAAGAGGAAAAGAAAAGAAATAAAAGAAAGTAAAATAAAATAAAAGTAATAGTACAGAAAAAAAAACCTACTGACAGAGTCAGAATACAACCTGACACCCTGTTAGGGTGGTAGTGGCAGTCCAGATGCGATGGTCTTGTCAAAGCAGTGATTCCTGTAGAAAGGTCTGGTAGCTCTTGTCTCCTCTGGGAGTCCAGTGGGTAAAGGCTGCCTGTGCTGTCCCAAACCCTGGATTTATCCAGGTGGGAATGCTTGGCTCCTCCCCCTGGGTGGAGCATCTCCCAATGGGCTGATCTCATTCTATGAGTCCTGCAGTGGGTCCTTGCTGGCCCATTAAACAGAGATAACTCCCAGAGGAAGTTATCTATGAGTCATGTGGCAAGGCATTGTTAGGCTCATTAACAGAAGATAAGGAAAACACTGCCCCACCTTGGCTCCAACGGCTCATGGGGATAGAATACAAACCTTGGGCACAATTTACATTGTAACCTAAGACAAATGCCGTGCCCATGGCTCATGGGGAACTCCCTGCGGGAGCTGTCTCTGGTTCATGGGCCAGCAAGGAGCCACTGCAGGGCTCAGAGAATGAGATCAGCCCATGGGGAGATGCTCCACCCAGGGGGAGGAGCCAAGCATTCCCACCTGGATAAATCCAGGGTTTGGGACAGCACAGGCAGCTTTTATCCACTGGACTCCCAGAGGAGACAAGAGCTACCAGACCTTTCTACAGGATCACTGCTTGGACAAGAGCATTTCATCTGGACTGCTACCACCACCCTAACAGGGTGTCAGGTTGTATTCTGACTCTGTCAGTGGTTTTTTTGTACTATTGCTTTTATTTTATTTTACTTTCTTTTCTTTTTTCTCTTATTAAATTGTGTTTCTGACTTGGAGTCTTTAACTGGTTTTGCTTTCAAACCAGCACAGTTTATTGGAATTTATTAACTCTTGTATAGTATAAGCATAGATATTGTTTCTTAATACAAATAGTTACAAAGTATTATTAGAATCTGTTATACACACGGAAAGTGGATGAGCTCATTCACAGAAACAAAGCAAACTGAAAACTATATGGAAGCAAATGCTTTTTTTTAAAGTGTGTTCTACATTGAGGACTTACCTGGTGTTGAGGCCTGAATGTTGTTTGGTTTGCCTCTGTGTAGTCTTCTGTCTAAAAAATGTTGGTTCCCTTTTTCTTTCCTGTCCTTTGCCAAGAAACAGGAAGCTGATTTCCAATGAAGATTTTGTTTCATATTCATCCAGCTGATTACTCCATCAAAATGAATGCATTGAGGTAGTTGGAGACACTGAACCTGTGGCACTGCTGACTGATTTATTTATAGGTCCTCATTAAATTTTTTTCTTCAAGTGGATTTTTTGCCAGCCTTACCTCTTGCATCTCTAAGAAACATATTGTGCATTCTTACAGCAAACCATTACCCATTGTGAGCTTTTATACATCTCCCTTTTTTCCCCTTCTTTACTTGATGTCAGTTATTTCATGATGTGTTGTGCATGAAGATTGTTTAAAGTCATTTGATATGTTTTTTCATTCCACTTGATTGAAATAAACTTGCTCTGTTTTTTTTTCCACATTACAAAAGGATCACTGGAGAAACCTGAAGAAATTATATAAACATTTAAAACTTACATCGTCTTTTAAAATATTGTTATTGATTATTGCATAATTAATTATACTTAGTAATAATATCTCACTAGTGGCAACATTTGTCAATTACTAAAGAAAAAGATGGCATGATTATGTTCTGGAGGTGAAGAAAAATCTTTTTGATGGACTGGATAAATGCTTTTCATCAGGCAATAAGGACAATGACTATTAGTGTGGGCAGCAAGAAGAAGTGAAAGGCGAGACTGAATTGTTCCCTTGTCTAATTCAACACACACTTGTTTTGCTTTCTCCCACATTTAGCTTTATGACTCAAAGTTAATGTGTTTTTAGGGGAAAAGTGTGGAGAGAACAGCCATCTGAAAAGGCCACTGAAAGAACATTTGTCTGTTCAGTTGAAAGTGGGCAAAAAAACCCATGTGAAACTTCAGCTTGTATTGAAACGTGTCAAGTTAGACGTTCATGATCCTCTTTCATGTCAGAAAATGGTGATGTGACAATGCATCAGAAAAAGTTGATCATGGTTTTGAAAATGAAGTTCTGTGTCTGGGAGACTTTGCCTTGATGTTTCCAACGCAAGGCACATTAAAGAGAGCAGGTGCACAGTGTTGAGTCAGGCTTTGTGCAAATGTGCCACAGCTCTCACTTGTGTTGCTGCTTCTAGGAGAGCTGTGAGGGCCCCTCTTGTTTAAAAGCTCTCATTGCACTCTGCAGGGACATCCGAGTTCCTTTGTGAAACTCCTTTTTAATTTTGAATCTTAGTGACTTGAGAGGCTATGAATAAAAATTATCAAAATAGGCTAATTGGCTCACAGTATTAAGACAAAATTTCTGTTCAGTCTGAGTCTGATGTTGGTGATGATTCTTGAGCAAAGGCATTAGTTGAAGTATTTCCAGGTAAATTATTGCTGAAATTATTTACAGCAATCACCATCTATTTTGATGTTTGAATAAGCTTGATACAGCATGGCTGGGATCACAACACAGATTCCTTTCTGTGGAAAGAACTTCTGCCAGAACAGAGTCCAGGTCAAATCTATACCTGATAGTCCAGTCTTGTGCAAGTATTGAATGGCTTTGCATTTTTACTCCTTTAGCCAAATATATTGATTGACGGCATTCTGTAAATGTTATTAAATGTTATTTAAGCCTACCTGTCCCTCTGGCCTTCCACAATGCCTGACTCATATTAAATTAATTTGGAACTGAACCATCAATAATAGCAGGATGCTGCCTATTACTCTGTGGTGTTATTTCATAGGTTAATTGCATATTGTCTTGAAAACCATATATATATTCTTGCTTAAAAATACTGCTTGGAATAATATGCTTGGAATATGCTTGGAATAATATGGGGCTGGGGGAGCTCCATTCTTTTTGTATGTTTGGGATTTTCTTTCCCATTGATTTTAATATCTAAGAACTGGAAGCGAAGGAACATAGCTGAGATCATGCTTTTTTTGAAGCTTTAATCTGTAGACATGTAAAGTATCAGACTGAGATGCAGGAGGTGTGGGTGGAACAAAAACTCTTCAGGCTTTTCCCTTCTGTCCCATGGCAGAAGCAGATGGGTGGATGAGGTAATTTACCTATCTGGACTCAGTCATAGGCACCTCCCTGGTCTGGGCTTCAAAAAGCAACTTGCTGTTATGACAACAGGATACTGATTTGGTCATTTCAAGGAAAGGATGTGTACAGAATGTTTATAGAATCTCTAAAGTAGCTAGAAATAATTAGAATATACATTGTCACATAAATTATAAAAATGGTAACGTAGACATTGTAATCAGTATAAACTGTTATTGCATAACCAGTGCTGCTTTCTAATATATGGAGAGAGTATTCTAAATAATGTAAGGAATTAATAATTCATGAAAAGCAGCCACTGTGAGCTTCAAAGAAGTCATTAAACACAACCTTTCAGATTTTTAACATTCTTAAGTTTCAATATTCAAATCAAATAACTTCAGATGTACGTACACATAAGTCATGTACTTCTGCTTTTTGCAACTCAATCAACAAATGAAACATAAGTGAAACAGTTTATTTTTGCTATTTAAAAGCCTCACATTTTATTCAGATCAATCTTTTCAACATTTGACATGGTGACAAGAGCTTGTTATATGTTAACTGTTAGAAGAACGTACCTAATGAGATTAATATCTTTATTTTTGTTTTGACATCTGTCTTAAGCTCCTTTTTTAAAAAATCTAAACTACAATATGGCTTTGTTTGTAAGAGGTCTATTCAGTGTCTATGTCCTCCTAGACAAATTTTGGAATAATGAAAAATGTATCAATGTATATGGCATAAATTTGTATGTTGCTGTCAGTTCAGACACACCTCATCTCCATGTCCAGTCTTGAGGGCAATGTTCTCATGTTCTTTTTTCCATGTGAGGTTTCTTGTATAACCAACCCCAGCTCTTATGTGGTGATGAGAGATCCCAGTCTTAGGAAGGGGAACTCTTCACTGTAAGATGCAATGTTATATATGCCAGGGTTTTTGTGATCCAAGTGTATTTTAGCATTTATGTTATGGCAGGGGTTGAAGACTTGTATGAAGTGATTTACTGCTATGGAGCCATTTGAGTAGAAACTCGAGCAAAAAAATTTTTGTGGGGATTTTTGTTGGTTTTGTTTGTTTTAAAACTGATTCTGCCTTGTGCTTGCTTGCAAAGTGAAATACTCTGTGATAGGGATGGAGAAGAAGAGATGTAAGCTGGTATGGCTGAGTAACAGCTCTGCTGACACTCTTGTCCTGGTTTGTAATTCCACATTCCTTAAATCTGTTTTTGCCATAAAAGGCTGTTGAAGGACAATACAGAAAATTCAGAAGCTTCTGCTTCCTTAACTATTTTGATGTAAATTTAAAAAATATTAGCAAAGATCTAATACATCAGTCTGATGATTTTCATTTGAATGCTTTCTCTGTCAGTAATATCCTGCAGAAAATACTGATTTAGAGGAAAGGAATACCTGTGTAAGAACAGCTCCTCTTTGGGCTTGATCAGGATCCTGTTGCATTGCATTACAAGAGCAGGTGAATGGTGAAGGGTGTTTTTACACACCATTTTATGTTTGTATCTTTTTGGTGTGTATCTTTCTTTTCCTCTTTGCTTTCACTCAGACAAGTCTTTGTGTGTGCATTGCATCTACACTGACACACAGTGTGTTCTTCTCAAAGATCAGCAGATGCTCCAAGAACAAGGAAGAAGATGCCCTGGCTGCCTTCTCAGTCAGGCCATGTTCACAGTCTAGCACACTGATGTGTTTTGCAGTTATGAGTAAGATTTGCAAACTGAATTAGAAAAATACCTTTGATAAACTGTAAACACTCCTGTGGTCCAATCACATAGATGGATGGTTGCTTTTTATTTTCTATAATGCTCTGTTTTTCTAGACTATTTGCTCAAGGTAGGCATGCCTTTTTATATGAAAATCATATAAATCCTTGCTGGTGTTGCTGAAAGATAATTTGCAATGTAAAATTGAGATTGGTTTGCCTCACTGACAGAGAGGCAGGTCTCTGCACTGGCATTCAGAACTTCCACTCTGACTCCGTGGGTTGTATCTAATGGCACACTAAATACATTTCCACTGGACAAAATGTGCAAAAATTATATTGAAATGCTTCTCTTTTTAGATGTGATAGGGTGCCTTAGTTCCTCATGTTTAGACCAGCTGTTGCATTTTTTTGTGACTGATTTGCTTTTTTCCCCCCCTGGGAATTCTGGCAGTTTGCCAAATGGAGAAAAGCATTTGAGTAAGGGCAATATATCTTACAAGGTAAGAATGAAACTCTGTAGCAGAATGCTTGAAAGGGATAAATGTGAGGGATTAATCTGAGAGGAAAAAGTCACAAGATTATGCAAAATGCTGTGGTTCATCTTAAAACAACCTACATGGTATAAGAAGGCTTGAAAGAATGGTGTGTATTTACCCACTAGTTAGAGTTGAAAAGTTGCTTGTTTGCTTGTATCTAGAATGTGTTTATGTAATTTTTGAGGAAGAGGGCATCCCCTTCAGCTTTGAGAGAAAAGTCAGCTTTTAAAGGAAAACCTGAATGCCTCTAAGAAGTGTACAAGGTTTTGGTAGCATGCATATCAAGCAGGTTTCTTCCCATATTAAATCATTGCAGAATGGGAGTATTTTTGTTTTAGTTCTTGTTTCACAATTACAGGTGTTGGCAGTGACAGATGCTCTGAAGTGCAAGAGCCAGAAGAAATGACACAGCAGAACTTGGACATTAGAGGTAGGATTTAAGTGAAATAAGTGGCTTTTATGCCCCTGAGTGGAGAATGTACTCTTTAACTGCTTAAAGGGATTTTCTCTTTTGATCATTTCAGCAAAGATGTACAGTCTGTGTAAAGCCACTAATCAGAGTTAACTGGAGGGAATCTAGGATGAACCTGCTTGGCTTTAATTGGAATTATTTAATAAGCAATTACACTGCTGTCTGCATGCAGAACCAAAAGGGGGAGTGGTGTTTCAGAGTTCTCCTGAGGAAGAATCTAGTTCACATCATGATACTGTGACTCAGCTTCCTGCTACATTGCCATGGGAAGGAATAAGAAAATTTTGCTGTATTTGTTGAGATACTGTGAAAAGGTAACAAATGGGAACAGTAAGAGGGTGTTACCTTCTAAATAGATGTTATGAGCTCAAAATTAATTTTTTGTAGGTTTTGAAAGCTTGTGACAAAAACAGTATTTACAAGACCAAGAGAAAGAACTAAAGGCTTCATGTGTAAAAAACTTTACTTTTCTTCTATTTGGAAAACCATCTTGATGGCAAACTGCAGAGTTAAAATATGCAAATGTCCTGTCATCTTGATCATCTTTTAGGTAATCCCTGCTACATTTTCCTAAAGCTGCCAGCACAGCTTTGAGAGCTTTTCATTTTTCTCTAGGTGACTGCTTAAGTGATTTTGGAACCAAATTCTCTTGTCTCTGTTTCTAGGACTGGCTGTCTGCTCTCTTGGAGTCCAAAGAATAAAGCTGGGCTTGTGTGCCTCAGGTTTATTATCAGACTTGTCCATAAGTTTATATAAAAAAAATCCACCACCTTCCTTCCTTCATATTTGTGAAACTGCTAAAGCTGTACAAGAGCTGAGTGCTTGGACAGAAAAATCAGACAGATGGTTTCTGTTATCAAATTATTCGCCTTTGTGGAAATGGAATATTTTGTTTTAGGAATACAAGTGGTTTTCACTTGGCAGATGAAGAGAAGCACTTTTAGTATGGACTGGTTTGATCTGAATTGCACAAGAATGAGCTGCCATGATTTACAGAAGATGGAGCAGTGGGGTGCTCTGCTGGGTCTGCAGGGTGAGCTGGGCTTGCTGCATGCATGGCACTCTCCAGATGGGCTTTAGGTACCAGGCATGGGCTCGTTTTTGGGAGTGAATGTGCTCTGGTCAGGTCTGCATGGAGAATCAGTTGTTCAGCTGAAGCACAGCCCTCTTTGAGCCTTGCATAAGTGGCTCAGATAAGTAATTCACCTTGGCTTTGCAGTATGAACATATTTCAGTATCAAATGGTTCAGATCAGTAGCTCACCTTGAATTTGCAATATGGGCTTGTTTCAGTATCAATTTTGTCTTCTCACATGCTGAAGTCTTTGGGAATTTCACTGTGTTTTCAATTGTTTATGTCAACACTCCAAGACTTTAAAAAGAAAAACTTATAGAAAAGCTGAATCACTAGACAGTATTGCCTACATTGAAGCAAAGATTAAATTCAGCCTTGATATTGGAGTATAACTTGAAATTGAAGTTAGTTTATGTAGGGAAAGAATGTTTTGGTCTCTCAGATTCCTCACTGTGGAAAAGACAAGACAAAATACTCAGTGAAAAAAAAAAGAGGTTATGTGGGAGAAAGAGGATTATATCATCTCATCTTCTCAGGCTAGAACCTGCAATGAGGTGGAAAAGGCAGTCTTGTCTTTTATGGGCTTTTGTAGAAATACACAGAAATGCAGTTACTGTCATTAATATGCAAAGTACTGAAGTTATGTTGGGTGCAAGAATGTGCCTGCAGGTCTGCGTTAAGGGTTTAGAAGGCTTTATTGTTTGACACAAAATGTTGATGCTGAAGTTTCAGAAAAGTGGAAAAACATGTCAGGAAATAAAAAATGCTTTTCCCCTGCTGGGATAGTTAAGATTAATTAGTAAATAACTCAGTAAAAAATTCACACTTGCTTCAAGGTACTCTAATTGGATTTACTTCAATGTCCTATCTTACAGGAAGAAATATTGAAGATTTTTTGACAGTTTGAGTTTAACTATAATAAAAATAATAATGGAATCCTCTCAGTGGTATACAATTTTACAGTATACGTGCAACCAAAATAAGCAACCAACTAATTTAAAGTTGAGAGAAATATAGCTGCAAAATGGTAGTTTACTATTTAGTTTTTTACTCCAGGTTTCTTTGACCACTGTTGTTCTTGGGAGATATTTCTATAACCTCATTCTGCTTGTAGCTTGGATTTAGTTTAACTTTCAGACTGAATTTGCTTAGAGACAGTTCTTCTGGTAATCTTGCCATATTTTGTATGCTACCATGGTCTTAAATAGTTTTTATTACTGGTATTACTTGTTTGTTTGGGTTTTTTTTGGGTTTCTTGTTTACCACTTTGAAGAATTGTATTTTCCATCATTTATTAGAGTTTTGGAGAGTACTATAATAAATGAGTAATAATATTTTAGACTTTAGTTGGAACTTAGAAGACACAGAAGGGTCTTTCTGTTATTTTAGTTCCTGCTAAGAGATGAGCCATCTGGTAAATAGCAGCTTACAGCTTCATAGGGACAGAGGTGATGCTTTTTAAAGATGCTTCATTAACACTAATGATATTTTTATTCACTGCTTTACAGAAAGGTAAGTAAATAATTTACATTTTGTTAACATTGAGAGAACTGGTGACTTTTAAGTACAGGCTGTTATTCCTTTGTTCAGAAAATGCTCAGGTATAACTTGGAAAAGTTTTTAGTTTTCTCTTTCTTGTCTCATGTTTATGAAGAATATTTCAGAAGGAAACTGCAAAATTTCAGTGCCCTGCAAGTTTCTAAGAGCTGCGATCTTATTCAGCACACACTTTTTACTGACTTGAAAGCGCTATAAAATAATGATAGGCTATTCTGTGCCATTATTTGTGTTGCCATCAGCTGTATTTCTCGAGGATTCAGTGAAAGGGCATTTAAAACCTTGTAGTGCTGTTGTACGTGTCATATATAAAGTGCAAAGTGATGGAGATAATTCTTAAAACTTTGCACTTTAATGCTGATCACAGAAAAAGCTGGCTTTTGTCATGTTTTTCTTCAGGTTACTGATTTTTAGTAAGAGTCTAACCTTAAAGTATTTTCACCTTTAAAGCTCAATGTGTTAGTCTTCATGCTTCTCTTACTGGCCATAATTAATTTTTTAGACTAAAATCAAACCTTTTTTCTATTTTGCAAGTCAGCCCTTTTATTAATACTTAGGATGAGTCTCTGTTGCACAAGTGAAGTTATCTTACCTCAGGCAATCCCTGCTGTGCGTCTGCAAGAAAACATTGTTGCTTTGAAGTCCTGAAAACTGTGTATCCAGCTTTTTTGTCCTTATCCCTCTTTTCAAGTATTTTGCATAGTTCTTTCTCCTAGTTGAAGCTAATTAATTATCCAAGTTAAACACTACAAAAGTGAGAAGGAGAACATGCTTGAAATGAGGAAGGGCTGAAGTTTGCATTCTGCAAATAAAATAAAAATTAATCAGCGTAATGGATTGTTTAGATTTTCAGTTTTGTGCCCATCCATATGGCCTCCCCCTGATCAGTCAAACTCGAGGTGCTTTCACTGACAATGGGCTGATGGAGACCTTGGCCACGTTATCTGGAGAGATCTCATCTGTCCCAAGAGCTCAGTGAAATAACCTGCTCTGGGCAGTGGTTTCAGACAGTGATCAGTGATGAATGTCTTCAAGAAGAGAACTTGTGTTTTCAGAAGTGGTTGATAAAACTTTAGGGAATTCGTGGCAGGAGGGGAACATATGCTTGGTTCAGGGGGTTCTTTGTATCAGTGAAATTATCATTCCAAATCACTATTCTCTTATTCAATTAGCTCTCCCAATAGTTAAATGTGTTAAGAATCTGAAGTAGGACTTGGCACATGGAGTCTTAAAAGATAAAAGGGAAGCAGAAATACATTATTTGATTTTTTCAGAAGCAAGGAACTTTACTCCTGGCTTTCCCTTTTCTAGGACACTCTCACTCAATAGCTGCTTGGGCTCTTATCTGCTCCGATGCATTTTCTTTTTATTCATTGCCCAGCTGAATTGAGGCATAAGCACAGAAGCTGATCTCTGAACGGCTGCAAGTTCAAAGGCTTGCAATGCCAGGGTGGGGGGTTGCAACTTCTCTGGCTGCCTTTATAGACATATGGCATAAGCTTTGAATTCTATTTTTTATTTAAATTCCTGCTGGTTTATGTTTCAGAAATTATGTTATTAGCCTCACTGAGAGTATCCAAGATACCTTAGTTGCAATAGGAGAGGCAAGTGCAAATTTGTATAACTTACCTAAATCTGAGCCTGTGTCATAAGTACAACTAGAGCAGAGAAAACAAAGAAGAAAATTTAAGACCATTTGATTCCGAAGAGGAAGCAAGGAACTCTAGGAAATAAAAGATGAACTTACATGGCATTATTTTATTAAATGAGAAAGTAGCTTGGAAGCACTGAAACACAAATTGCAATGTTCCTTCTGATGATTTCACATCAGCCTGTCCTTTAAAGAAAGCTAAAAAGTCATTTTTTCACCATCATGCACTGTATTGTTACATCAGTTGGGAAGAAAACCCAAGGAGCTGGAGGTGACCTGCTGACAGCCTTGGTTTTATCATCTACAGGGAACATAGAATTACTGGCACATTTTTTGTCACAATAATTACTAATTCAAGTATTTCATCTCTATCCCTTCAAATGCTTTCCTACCACTTCTGTAATTTAGTCTATTAGGAGAATTCACTGAGGTCCTGTTTAAGGTGTGTAGGAATTATGGGTGCCACAGAGTTATGTAATGTTTTAAACCAAAACATTTCTGAAAGCAAATGTAGGTGTTGTTTGATGTTTCTTAAATCATTTGGGTTTTGTTGAAATTTCATTTAAAAGAAATAAAACAAAGGGGATCTCTGAAGTTCAGATATTTCTTTTTTAAAAAAAGGAGTTTTTAATTGTTTCATTTCAGAAATCTCACTTTTACTTTGTGGTGAATAAACAGCAAGTTCAAACAATGTTTAGAATTGAAACAAAATGCCTTCATTATCTTAGTATTTCCATATGCACAGGACTAGTTATTCAGAATGTCAGCACAGTTCAAACAACCGCCTCAAATGGCAAAATTGTTCTCCCACAGCTATTTCCTAGGAATATTTGCATCCAAAAATCACTCTCAAAATAATTACTTGTTTCTGCAGCTTATAACCAGGTAACATGAAAAAAAAGGCCTCCATTTTCCATTGCAAAGATAATTCCTGAATTAGTATCTGCAAATTGGTAGGAATGTAATGCATCAATTTTAATATTGACAGTGTCATTTGACCTGATCTTTCTTTGTTTTTGTCCTTCTACTTCTGCTTTGTCCTGTTCTGTACTTCCATCTGATACATACTAAAAACTTGCTACTGTTATGAAATTAACACAAAGATCCATCACTCTCATCTACCTTAATAATGTTTTTCCAGGCTTTGATAGTGAATTCTTCAAAACTCTGAATGCCTCCATTCTTATATTTTTTGGTTTATCTCCACTCACTCACAGGTAAATACTGGAGTCTCTCTGGGTTCATGACATTTTTGCATCCTTTCAATTTAGCTGAACACAGAGAATGGAGCTATCGGACAGGAGATAAATAGGTTTGGAAATAAGAAGTTGTAGCACACAAAGGACCTTCCTCAGTGCAGGGGGAGCACTTGGCTCACTGCTATTTTAGTTTTTAGCTGTTCCTCTCTGTCCTGGCACTGCCCTTGGAACACTCTCTTGCCACTGCTCAGGTGTCCAGCTCTTTCCTGCTGAGTTCCTTGGCAGCTGGACCCGTTCCTGTTCCAGCTCTTCTCTGCAATATAAATGCAGCCCCTGTGTCTGCAGTGCAGGGTTCTTGTGTGCAGTGGCTGGAAGGGTTTTCCTTCTCACACAGGACTTGGGGTTGGTGGTGAGAAGTGCCAATGATGCCTTGGGAAGGCTGACCTGAAACAGAGACTGCACAGAGCCGGAGAATAAAGCAGGGATTTATTGAAAGGCCTTTAGGGTACACCTTGGGCAGGACAGGGCCTGGCCAGGCCTACACCCAAGGTAGACCCAAAATGGTCACAAAATGGCTGATGGGTCATGAGATCTCTACATTTTTATAAGTTTTGGTTCATTTGCATATTGGGGTTTAATTGTCCAATTACAGCTTTAGGTTGTGAGGTCCCATCCTTCTTGTTCCTCCCTTCAGCCACCCTTGTTTGTGCTGTTGGGCTGAAAGTTGTCCTTGGTGTGCAGCAGGACAAGGATTTGTTTTGTGTCCCTGCTGTGTGCAGAGAGCTGAGTGACACTGACTGTGAGCTCAGAGCTGCACCCCTGGGCAGCACAGAGCCTGAAATACATGAAAGGTAAAACTTAAGGCATCACCAATATGAAAACATTGTGGTGAATAACTTGGGAGCAAACCTGCCAGTAAAATAGGATGTTTCTTGATTTTCAGTTTGTATTTTCCAGCAATATCTGAGTGTTTCTTTGCAAGAACCTAAGCCACTGGGATTTTTGGGTTTTGGTTAAAAACAGAAAATCTACATTAGGCTTTTTTAAAGGTTTAAAATCTGAATGAACTCATAACTGATTTGCAGTACAGCCTAATCTACTACTGCTTGTTGAGTAAAAGTACTCAGAGGGAAATAGCATAATTTTAGTTATTTTCATTTTGATATATCTAAAAGTAACTCCTAATAAGAAGAAGCAAGCAAGAGAAACTGACTTTAACTGCCTCAACACATAAAAAGTGTCATTTAAATTATCTTGAGAGAAGATGATGATGATTATAAAACATCTAAGCTTACTTTGAGCTTTGAATGAAATTTTGAGCCGTTGGTTATTGCTCTGTTCAGTGAATAATTTCTTGAGGGTTTTGTGCCGTGTTCTGCCAGTCAAAGACAAAAACTTTTAGTATATTTGGACATGTAAAGTCATGTTTTCTTTAAAAGAAATCTTATGCTCAACTACTTTGCTTTGCCATGAGTGCCTGCTCTTCAGATGGGTTTTTGAAGTGGCACATTTCGTGATGTGAGACTAATTAAGCCAGGATCCTCTGCAGTAAAATACACACTTGAGACAGGCGAGTTCAGCTGAACTAACCATGCAAAGGATAAGAATCAAATACCAAAGCCAATCTCTTCACTCAATACAGCAGTAAAGGTACATATGTGTGGTGTGACTTTGTCCCTTTCAGTCTTTGCTCACAGATAGAGAATCTGTTCTGAAATAGGATTTCAGGAACATGCCTTTCAGGTTCTTTGTTTACAGTATGATCTTCCATGCCTTTTGGTAAGCTGCTGGAAATATTTCCAGTAATTTAAAATGTTCTATTTTACTTTTATTGTAATTACATATGAGTGAAAGTTCCAACCATATTAATTGAGTCAGTTTCAATTTATAGAAGGTTTTCTTGCACATATGATTGCCTTTAATATTCGTATGAAGATTCTTCCAAAAAGGAAGATTTGCATTTTTATTAAGTTTGTCCCTAATTTTTTTTCCATGCAGGTTTGTCATACAAGTTGTGAAACTTGTGCTGGTGAGTTTTTGTCAGTCACTGCTACGCTTCTGCTGAAGGCAGAAGAGAAGAGATAGGGAGCAAAGGATTAACCTTCATTAATACACCTGATATTAAAGAAAAAAGCTCTTTTATTTGGCTCTGAGATGACTGTGCTTCAATCATTTCTGATCTGTGTTGTCGTGTTGGAGCAGGAGGTGGAACTGAGAGTCCCTGCTAAGTTTCTTAGGCAGACACGCAGACTCCTCAATAGGATTTAGAAGAGATGACTCTTTGCTGATTTTTTATTTTTAACTTCTTTCCTTTAAAATATAAAACTGAATAATAGCATAGCTTTGAAATATTTCCTTCAATTTATTTGTAGGAGTGACTATAAAATTTAAAACTTGTCATTAAGAACCTTAGCTCAATTCAAACTTCCTGATAAAACTCACTTTTCTCTGAAGTTTGATAGGAATAAAAGCCAACTTAAAAATGTCAAAAGCTTTTTCTAAATAACACTATTTTTACTTTCTAGAATAGATTATATAAGGGTTTAATATTTAGATTAATTTTCTCTGCTTTCTATGTGAGTTTAGAAAAAGATTTCCTGCATCTTGCAAGAATGCTTCCAAGGTTGCTCTCTAATGGTGCCCTCCTTCTGTCCAGCTAAAGACTTCTCAGTGCCAAAACTAAATGTTTATTAAGCTACAGAAAACAGAAAAACAACTTTAATCTGAATTTCAGGGAAATCCAGTTACAAATCTCGCTGTAAAAATAGAAGAAAGTGTTTTTAGATTCAGGTATATCTATACCTGTAATATATTTGAGTTGCATTAGAGGTGTGAGTCATATTTTCACTTTAAAGACACAATTATATGCCCTTGGCAAGGAAGGAGTAAGCAGGAGAAATGTTCATATGCAATATGTTTTCTCTGGAGAGACTAAAGAACCAAGTGATTCTTTGCAGAATAGGTTTAAGAATCTCACCAGGTTTAACTGTAAGGGGGGAGGGCAGGAGGGGGAAAAGAATTACCTGACTAAATCTTTTCCTCAAGATGTAAGATCATAAAAAGAAAGATAGACTTGACAACAGCTTTTTTTCTCCTCTTCAGAATATTCTGGGGTTTTTTAGTGCTGGTGGGTTTGGGATTTGTGGGGACATAACTGTGAAAAAAACTTACAGACAGGATAATGCAGTAATATTGCCTTCTTGACTTGATGGGGATTTTTAGACTGTCATACGTTGTGAATTTTCTTTGGAGCCTCATGTATACTAAATTAACTTATCTGTACAATGACTAAAGGCTTCCAAGGTGAAAAAGAGGATTTGTGGGTCACTTAGATCAGCTTTTACCCACTGTCTTGGTTCAGAAGGGAGCTGAAATAAATGAACTTCTTTGTACTGATTAAAAGACAATATCTGTAAATGCTACGGTGTCCCTGGAAATGAACCTACTGTGGGATCTATAGGAGAGATTTTCTGCTTTTTAACCCTTTTCCAGATAACAGAATGACAATCACTGAACAACTCTGCTTTTCTGAAATGTGTGATGCCTCTGTGTCTTGGACATAGCTGGACAGATCTCAAACTTTAAAGCCTGTCTCTTCCCCTGAGTGTCATTTCCAAATCAAAGGAACAGCATGGTGGGGGATGGTGGCAATTCTGATATCTAATGTGTTTTACACCTGTGGGAACCTAGCTCAGTGGGTGAAAGGAAGAAGATGCTGTTGCTGAGCCAGATAAGGTAAATTAAGTCTGGTCTCATGGTCTGCTTTTTAACCTGAACTCAGTTCTGGGGACATAGGTTGATGATGACTTTATTTGCAAAATGCATGTCCCAGTGAATCAGTGATTTTTCTGTGACCTTTGGTGATTTGAGTGGATATAGAACACACTGTACTAGAAAGGGAGCTGTGTTAGGGCAAGATTTACAAGACACTGATTTATGGAAGTTAGTTTGAGAGGTATTGAGGGATCCAGAAACCAGTGTAATCTGTCAAATCAATCTACACATGGTTCTCTAATTCTAGCTCTATATGAGCCATATTTGGCTGGAATTTAGTCTGCCTGTCTAGAAGTAGAACACGCATTTTTGGGAAAAGGAACAGCAAACAACATCTGAAAACTCTTGGCACAATATGCCTGAGTCTTTATGCAGGAAAATGTATTTAATGGCAACTGGAGAGGAGAATGTGTAATAACTGATTTCATACCATTGGGTGTGCAGGAAACTTGTCTAGCAAATGCAGGGTAGGGATGTCTAAAATCAATGTCAGCCTTCAATATTGTGACTTCACTGATCATAGTGCAGTCTTACATATTGACTAATTTTGAGCTTAAAACCAACAATTAGCAATTCTCACTTGATTGTGGTGCATTTTAAGCTGTTCATTATATTTGTTATTTAGTCCAGATTTACGTGTCTGGTAAAAATGTGTTTGCATTATGAGCCTATAATTTTAGATAAGGTATTGTGCCTGTGGCATAGCTGGGCCCTGAACCAGAAATGTCTTTCTCTTTAACCACAAAGCTGCTGTTCTAGCTCATTGTGTTTACCTGGGGGGGAAAAAATCCCACATCCTGTGTTTTATGGGTTGCTTTCAGTAGAAGCTATTTTTCTAGTTTTAAATACGTTTTTGCTCCCAGTAGGATTTTTTTAATATTCTTTTTGAAGCTTGAATATATTTTCCTCTCTTCTAATTTTTCCCTTATCCATTTGACAGCTCTAGCTTTTTGTGCATTTTTTTTCCCTACAGTTGAAATAATTGTGAAGCACTTTTAAAATTTTTGATAACATTTTGTTTTGGTTTTGTATGCCATGTCGGCGAGCTGTGAATACAGAACCTGTTACCTTGCCACCTTAGAAACAGCAGTGTCCTTTGAGCCCTAGTTTACAAAATTTAAGAACTGAATGCTTTTCTTTTACTTTCAGATAGAGCTTTGCTGGTTACTGAGACTGTGAAGATGCCTTCTTTTCTTTCTCGTCCTTCACACTTGATCAATGGCAAGCATGGAGAGCTCCCAATATCTTCCTTGCCCATTTGAGCTCTCTGTGCTTTCAAACTAAGACATTCTAAGTTAGATTTGGCCTGATAAAGATCTCAGAGAAGTTGAGCACAAGGCACTAGAGATGAGTTAGAAGTCACCACTTGTCTGGGAACAGCTGAAAACTCAATCTAGTTCATGTGGCCTCTGAGAGGATAAGACCTCAATCCTGCAGTGATGCAGAGCAATAATCTGTAGAGTTTTCTTGGCTTCACCCTTGGAGAGCCCCTCAGCCTGGGACCTGGCTGCTGCTTTCCCCTCTCCACGGGACTGCTTGGCTGAAGGAAACACAAGCTATGTTGCCATTGCTACTTTTATACACTTGGTGCAAGCATACCCTTACACATATAATGTATATTTAGCATGCCTTAATAAAACATTGAATGTAACAAACAGTGGCAATGAAAATTACATGCTCTTATAAACATTTTTATTTTAAACAACATTTTGTGCTGTGATGCAGCAGAGGCATCTACAACATAATCAGCTCCGTAATAGGAGAAAGTAATTTCTTAGAATGATCCTAGAGCCCTTTGTTAATGTCAAGGATAATTTGGGCTGACTGATTTGATTGCTGCTCTTTTCCAGCAAGAGGTCTCGATAAATGAAACTGCTTGCCTGGATAATTTAGGCTTATATGATTGCCAGAAAGCCAATGATGCAAACACAGCTGAAATAAAATTTCTGCTTTATACTGGAGGTTAAAAAAAAAAAAAAAAGAGGGAGGAAAAAATCCACTAAAACACCTGCCATATGGATGTCAAAACAAGGAAGAACCATTTGCCAGTCTCAAGATGGAAAGTGGCTTGCGTGTATTACGAGACATGTTTCAGACAATTGGCCTTTATAGATCACTAGGACACTGCTTTATCTTGTTGCAGACAAGTGATCTATTCTCTTCTGCTTTCTGCCCTTGTCAAAACAGGCTGTTAAAGTTTAATGGTTTTAAGGTAGGAAATTTACTTTAAAGAAGAGGAGGAAAGTGAAGCTCTGCAGATATTTACAAAGAACTTAGTATTCTGCAGAGATTTTTGTGGATTGAAGTTACAGCTTCTTCATTTAGAAAATTTATGTATGAGTTGCATTACGTTGGCTCAGACCATTTCTTTCTGGCGTGAGTACTTTGGAGAAAGAGTGGTTCTGGTGCACATATTGATTCCTTGTGTCACATATAGTTCTGTCTGGGAGTAAGAGAGCTGAGGCTGTTCCTCAGCTGCACTTCTTAATGAGGAAATATTACAGGCCTTGAGGGGTGGGGGAAATGAAACCTAAAAGTGTTATTATATTTGGCTCTTAAAATGCTTCAGAGGCCAATTCATCATTTAGTTCTAGGTCAGGCTGTTCCTTATTACTTGTCCTTTTCTTGTTGGTTTTGTGCTTTTTTGTGACTCCATCAGGATGTACCAACCATAAGCAAATGGTTGCAAAGTTTGCAAATTACTGAGGTTCAAAGCAAGATCATTTGTAACAAATTGTTTTTGCATGGATCATTTTAAAGCTGAGTTTTCTCAGTGATGAGTTTTCTTCACTTCAGGTGCTTTGATTGAAGACTTCCAATTTTGGGGAAAAACTGCATCTCATTAAGAGCAAAATCTGACATCATTAGGAGTTAAGCAAGTCAGAGGTGTATCAGTGACTAAATAGCTCAATGAGTGTGTAGTTCTATCTCTAATTAAGTGATTTTACAATGAGGAACTTTGGAGCTGATCAGGTGATGTTATTTGTTCTCCTCACTGTTGTTTATTTTAATCTTTCTGTCATGCTTCCATTTATTGTCAAATACTTCTGTCTTACAGATTGTAAATGTCTAGAATTATTTTTGTAGCACTGCTAAAGTAAGTTGGGCTTTATGAAAGTTTAATTCAGTTCTTCATGAAATTTTAGGGAATAGCTTGAAAGCTAACAGAGTAAAATGTATATGTGTCATATATGCACATTCATGGACTAGATATTGTTTAGGTTAAAAGAAGTGCTTGTGTACATAATGAAAATCAGATTGTTTAATAATAAAACTTTTTAATAACTTACTTATGGTGTATGTGAGGGATCATGGAGTCACAATTTTCTTGCAGAGAAGGAAGATTACACCTTCTCTTATATTCTTATGAATTCTGAATATTTTTATTTATTATCTTGGACTTCTAAACTGTAAAGTTTGAAATAAAAATATACACATGTGACTTTAAATGAGGTAGCAGTATCCTTCAGTACTGATTTTGATCTCTCATTAAGTTTCTAGCCACAGGCATCTGTTTAGGCCTGAACCTGTTGATCAACTCTCCACCATCAAATTTCTAGTCTGATTTTCTCTACAAATTTAATAATTGCCTCTCCAGCTAGATATGGCCAGAGTAATCCTCCCAGATTTTGTTCCCTAGATGCAGGCTGTAATATTCAGCTTGGCTCTTGGGTGTCTCTACTCATGTTTTAGAGAGGCAAGGCCATCTCAAAAGCCTGGAATACCTGTAGGCAATAGGGATACCTGGGAGGGATGTGACAGTGGTTTTGAATGAACAATTTCGATGACAGCCCTAGTGTAACAGCAAAATTGACCCAGCTCCTTACACCACATTTTCCTTAGAGATTCCAGGTTAAAATAGGATACAGAAACATTACAATCTGTACTTCAGAATGAATGAACTTGATGGGTTTGTATTCTCAGAAGCATGACTATTTTTTAATTGCATCGACTGATTTAATAGAAATTACAGTGTTTCCTTAGAAACCTCACCTTGTTTGACATAAGCAATTAATCAGCAGACAGCTCTGGGATGAAATGCAGCAGCCTAATGAGACCAAATCCTGATTGTGCTGATTAGTAATGAGAATTTGTAAAAACCTGAGCTATCTGATGAGCAGGATTGAATCAGTGTCTGTTTGGGTGTGTGAACACATGGCAGGGAGCAAAGGGATGAGGGGAGGAAACCAAACTTCTTCCAAGTACAGTGGTGACCAGGAAGTACAGAAGGCAGCTGCCCTGGCAGCCCCATGAGCCCCAGCCATGCTTTGTAAACATTTGGAATGGAAAGTGTTTCCCAGACTTTCAGTGAGGTTAGTGAATACAATGGGCCTACAATGATGTTTCAACTTGTTTGAAGTCGTTTTCCCAATCTTAAATCTTTCACTTGTTGCAAAAACTGGGAATCTCCCAATTTCAGGCTCCTTTTTCCAAAACAGGCTGCTGGACACTGGATCATATCTGATGGCCTTGGAGGCCTGACCTTGATACCATGATTTGCTGCCTCTAAGACAATCTGGCTGATGGATCTGGCACAAAGTCTTTTCTGCTTCTTTTGGCAGGGTGACAGATATACATTTTAAGGAAGCCTGTGGAATCTGAGAAAAATTGTAGATAACTGCTTTGAGGTCAACAAAACTTTCACACATACACACACACACACACATATATATGTGCATATATATATGTGTGTGTGTGTATGTATATATAGAGAGAGTTTTTTTCTTCTGTGAAGCTTGGCTGAAACAGAAAGCTTTATATCAGTCTTCTAGCACCAGGAACAGAATTCACTTATCTGTTCACAGTGTTTTAGGACAGGTGGTGAAATTGAATAACTGTAAGGGAAATTCAGGTAAGAGAACATAATTACCCAGACTGGATCTTGGCCAGTACATTAGAGCTAACAGTTTCATTTCTGTGGAAAATACTGTGGGATTTTTAAAGGCAATTTGGTTTTATCTTGTATTACAAATACTGCCTGTTTTTATGGCTGTATGATTTGAAGCTTGTATTTGAGCCTAAGGAATATTTTTCAGTGGATTCAAGACTGGGGAATAGCATATAAAACCCATGGTACTGGTGCAATCAAATTTTATAAATAAAACTGTTAAATTTTATTTGATCCTCAGCTGCTATAGGGTAATTTGCAATTCTTAGGAAGTGTGCTTTGTGGCTTGTTCAGTGTGGATCTAACCCTCCTGTGCTGGCAGTTACCTTTTTGTTCTTGAAGGAAGGTGTGTGAGTAATGACTAATTCATGAGCATATTAGAGGATCTCAGCATAGGTGTGGCTGTTGAGTGACAGAGTGTGTAGAAGCAAATCAATCACCTGTTTAGAATGAAGGGAACCAGGCTGTCTAAATACTAAATGGTACAAAATGAAGTGCAGCCACCTTTCGTTAGAGGGATTTGTTACCAGGAGAAGAAAATGAAAGACGGAAGAACAATGATACCTAGTTGTGGGGAAGAGTTGTATTATTTTAAATATGTCCTCTGCTACAGTCTGATCCCAGTCTGTGTTCTGTTTGTCTTAGTTTAAATTAGTACCAATATTGTGGTCAGTAACTGTCTAAGAGCTGAATTGAGCCTTTTGTTGGTTTCAGGATTGGTTAAACTAAACAGAGGCACTAATGATTCATTTGAGAATCTAAATAAAGAAGGCTGCTTTGAGTAAAATTGTATGCTGGGTGTTCCTAAAGTTCTGTCCATATTTTTAGCAAGACTCTCTGGAATCTGATCAAATATGGTGATAGCCTGTAAAAGTGAGAAAAGACAAAGAAACGTCAGAACAGTGTCAGAAGGTGTGTTTGTTTTGCATGGCCTGGTTTTTGGTAGCAGGGGGGCCTCAGAGGTGGCTCCTGTGAGAAGCTGCTGGAAGCTTCCACCATGTCCAGCAGAGGCAATCCCTGATGGCTCTGAAGATGGACAGGCTGCTGGCCAAGGCTGGGACAATGAGAGAGGTTGGTAATGCCGTGTGATGACATATTTGAGAAGAAAATCAAAACAAGGAGCAACACACTTTTATTCCTAGCCAGGGAAGAGAAGGAGGTGAGAACGTGTGAGGGAAACAACGTGGAGACACCAAAGTCAGTGGGGAAGGAGGGCAGGAGGTGCTCCAGGCACCGGAGCCGAGATTCCTCTGCAGCTGTGGAGACCATGGTGGAACAGCTGTGCCCCTGCAGCTCCTGGGGATCCACAGGGGATGCAGAGATCCACCCACAGCCCATGGGGACCCATGGGGGATGCAGAGATCCACCCACAGCCCATGGGGATCCATGGGGATGCAGAGATCCATGCCCAGCCTCTGGGGATCCATGGGGAATGCAGAGATCCATGCCCAGCCCATGGGGATCCATGGGGGATGCAGAGATCCATGCACAGCCCCTGGGGATCCATGGGGGATGCAGAGATCCATGCACAGCCCATAGGGGAGGTGCCCATGCTGGAGCAGGTGATGCCTGGAGGAGGCTGTGACCCAGTGGGAGATCCAGCAGAGAGAGGGGCCCTGCTCCAAGGCTGGAGCAGCCTGTCCTTGGAGGGCTGCACCCCATGGAAAGAGAGAACCACATCACAGCAGTTTTGGGAGGGACTCGTTGCAGCAGTTTTGACAGGACTGCTGCTCACGAGATTGGAGCCAGGCTGGAGAAGTTCACAGAGGGCTGTCTCCATGGGAGGGACCCCACAGTGTCACAGGGAAAGGACTCCTTTAGTGGAGCAGTAGAAGAAAACCTTGGGTGACAAACTGACCAAAACACCCACACCCTGTCCCCTGCACTGTTGGAGCAAGAGGTTGAGGGAAGAAAAGTTGTTTTGAAGGGCTGATTTTACTTCTCATTATCCTCCTCCAACTCTGTTAGTAATAAATTCACTTTTTACCTCTAAGTTGAGCCTGTTTTGCCCTTGGAGTGTTTTCTCCTGGTCCTTATCTCAATTCATGAACCTTTTGTTAATTTTTTTCCTCTCCTCTGCCCAGCTGTGGCAGGGAAGGATGAGTGAGTGACTTTTATGGGTGCCTGGTGTTAGGCCAGTGTCAAACCACGCAAGCAAATAGTGTGGCATTTGGGCCCTGCGTAGACCACAGAATTCTTGTGACTGAATGTACAGTAGTTTCTTTAGCAAGTTTGCTAAACTACTCATGCATCTAACTCTTCCCCAAACTTGAATTTTATAGCAATTTTTATTGCTATAATCTGCTCTCCAAATAAAACCATTTAGCTTAGGCAATTCCCTAACACTGGAATGTTTAATAATACATGTAATGTTTAAAAAGTTTTGGAGCAGTTGGTATTTGCTTAGTCTCAGTTTGGAGGGTAGTATGGTAATGAACAAGTGATGCTTGAAAGGTCACAAACTAAACAAATAATTCAAGCATTTGTAATTTATTCCCTAATTAAACATTTTGTTCATTTTTTCTGAATGCAGTGTTTGCTGTGTGGTGTGATGGATTATTTGTCTTCTTCCACTTAATGATATGAAAATACTCCATTCATTTCTGCATGTTGACAGTATTTAACCTCATATAATCCTATCAACAAACACAGTAGTGAACATTTTATAACAAAGTTTCTGAGTTCTTCTGTGAAAGTATTATTTGAACTTGTTTTTACAGCTAGGTACAATGCCCTTGAGAGGAGCTGGTGTCACCTCTTAAACAAAGCCCTGCAGCTTTTATGCACAGTTGTGCCTGGTGTATTCTAGGTCTGTGAGGCAGGAGAACATCCAATTATATTTATTCTCTGAAGATGATTGTGGCAAATCTAAGGTCAAGGAGAGTCCACAGGGAAGAATTGTAATCTGCATGAATTTTTTTTTTTTTGTTCAAATCAGGCTGATTTTTCCTATTAAACATTTGAAAGTTTATATTTTGGGGAGGAAGGAACATTTCATAGCCTTACCCATCAGAAGTTCACAATTTATTCACAGCTAAAATATATTCCAAATGTCAAATGTTAACTCAAAATCAGATTTATCAACTTTGAAATACTGACTTTTGACTTTTGGTATTTGAACTATCCAGGCAAAATACATTCACTTTTCTCAAGATTTTTATTATGAATGAATCATCTGTGTTGCTTTGACAGTATAAATCAGAGAAATCCAGGAGTTTTTCATACAGAGCAAATTGCTGAAAACCAGTTCCTTTCCTAGGTTTGTAGTTGGTTTTCATGTTATAATTTTGAAGAAAAACTGATTCTGTTTCTTTAATGGCAGTTTAACTTTGTTCTATATATTGATTGATACACTTAACCATATCAAGTATTGCAGGTATGCACTGCTTATTTCCATGTATTTTCACTCTTCAATATAACTAAATTAGACCTGATGGCAGATCTCCACTGCAGAGTTTTCAGTCTGGTTTGACCTTTGATTGTGAGTTGTGTTGCCAGAGAAAAGGTGCACAGATTGCTTCTGGTGGCAAAGTGGAAGTAGCACGGAAACATTAATCAAAGGTTTCTCATGAAGAGGGAGCACACAGGAAGGGGAAAGCAATGACAAGTGGTGACTTTTTCTAAGGCTCTATTTCTGCTTCAAGAAGCTGATTAAAAGGAGGAGCCTAAAAGTGTTCTGGCATTAGGGAGTTTAACACTGAGCTTTTTAATTCTAAATAGAATTCACTGAGAAGCAAACAGCTCTGGTTGAGTTCTCTGACTGTATTTTTTCCAAGAGGCTTTGTGGCCACATTCCTACATAGATTATTGATGTATTTCCCCCCTAAGACATCTTCTTCCCCATTAATATTCAAGTGGGTCAGTTAAGCTGAGGTTTGACAATTATCAATGTCTTGATTTCCCTTTCCCATCCCCCCCAAGGTCACAAGTGTTTACAGTACACAAAAATCAGTTGGAAACAGGAGCATCCAGGGGTTTAGGGAATATTATCCTTGTGGGATATCAGCACTGTGTAGTTTTGTGTCCCAGATCTGGCTCTTACTTCTCTGTAAAGTAAGTTATACATGCTAAATATAATAACATAATGAATTGTTATAAGTGAAGGTCAAACATTTTGTCCTGTAACATTTCCTACAAAGGACTGCCAGCTGTCCTGTGGTACAGGACAATTTGCTGTAAAATAGAGGAAATGAAGTTTTGAAAATAACTCCCCATCCTGTTTCAAAGCACTCTGACATTGTAAGTTGTTCTGATAGGGTTGAGTCCCTGTAGATTCCTTCCTCTGTCATTTCCCAGTGCATTTAAAGGGAGAGCTGGAAATTATAGGATTCCTTTTTCTGGTAGAAAAGAAACATATGGGAAAAGTTAAAAGGAGAAAAAGCCTAAGAGAAGCTTTCTCAGATTTCATTATGGGTAGTTTAAAATTTTGGACTTCAAAAGTTAATCAGTGATAGGAAGCAAAATGCAGAGTAACCACATCAGCAAGTTTCTTCAGATCAGAAGTGGAATAGAGAGAGATCAATTCCTGCCTCTTAATTATTGAGGAATAACTGCCCAACTTTGAAAAAGGCCTCAGTACATCCAAATCCAGAAACTTCTGATTAGGCTGCTGCTTCAGCAGAGTGAGCAACAGGCACACGTACCTTGCAGGTAGAACACAAAAACATTCTTCTGACCACTGAATTTTACAGCAGAGTTGATGAAAATTATATTAACTAGAAATTGCAGCACTGAGTGCTGAAACCTTCTGCACTTCATTTATAAATACTTTTTTTTCCTGATGTTGATTTTGAGTGGTGTTGAAAGAACTTCCATTGTGCTCAAGCTCATGCTTGAAAGAAGACAACTGCTGCTGATGTTTTAAAGTTTTTAACAGAAAGAATGACAGAATGTTTAATAAGGTTATGGGCTGCAATTTCATAAAAATACACTAGATTCCAGCATTCACTTTGATCTTTCAGTGCTTCACTCTTAACAACAATATTGAATGCTTAAACTGCAGTATAGTTGCTAAAAATGTGTTAGTTGACTCATGTTATAAATAATACTCTTTAGCAAAAAGCATTAGTTACCATAATGTTTGTGAAATAGTCTCTTGAAACTTCAGTTCTGTAATTAAAGTGACTTTTCTTTCTATTAAATGCTCATTGGAATTTTTAATTGAAAAAGCACAGTTTCATTATGCAGAGTTGTCATTTACGAAAGGATGGACTGTGAGAGATGACAGCTTGTGTGAAAAACTACAAAGGACTCTGAAGAGTCCCTGCGTACAGGAACTTTAAAGATCAATTACAGTCAAACCAAACTGAAACCAAACAAGCACCTATCCTTTTTGCCACATTATTGACTATTTCTTTAACTGAAAGGAGAAATATTTAATTTCCTTCCTATGGACAAAATAATAGTGGATAAACTAACAGTACTCTGGATCACTTTCTATTCTGCCTTGATATACTACTAAGCAGGTTCTTGTTATTTTCTACTATTTAGAAGTGATAAAAGGTGTCTGTGGTTAAGCTTCTGTTGCTTGTATAGTACCTGAAATTCTGGTAAGGGACGAAGTGGCTTCTCATATACCTTGAACCACTTAAAATGAAAAGGAAATTTAGTGCTTTAGTCACACTGAGAAGGATGTGATATGCTGTAGCATAGAGGAATCTGGTGTAACAGTCCTTCCATTTTGCAGATTTTCAGTTTTCTCAAGTCTCATACAGTATTTACAATGCTCTGACTGTAGCACTTCACTGAGACTGTCAGAAAACCCAATAACTGGTCCTTCAGAATGATCAAGCTTTGTGCAATGTGAATGAGGATGCTGCAATTTCATTTTTATTACCTTCAAATCCTTCTTTCGACTCCACTTCTGTGGTTGGAAGCCTAAGTACTCTGCTGATTTTAATATAGTTGTTTTAAATCATGATATTTTAATCAATGGCAATGATGCCATGATGATTTTTTGCCTTTTCTTTTTACTAACCTTTTATGTATTCTCAGTATTCTTAGCATACACACTTGTAATTCTTTAAGCCTGATATTTTAGCCTAGTCCTGCTATTCTGCTGGGCAAGAAGACCAAACATTCTAAAAGCCTCACAGCTGGAGGCCAGGAAGCCTTACGCTGCCTTGGGAAACCAAGGTTCTGTCCAGAGCAGATTTTGTAAACCAGGATTAAGCCCATCTGGGGTAACACTTTAGAATAGGGAGATGTCACTCCATGCATTTAAGCTTCTCACTGGGGAATCTTTGTCAGATATGCTATTTTACAAGGTCTATACAATTGTATATGCAGTATACAGGGTATAAGGATCTTTATTAAATACCGAGGTAAAAACAGTTTTATCCCTTAATCGTGTCTGGCTCACAATTCTAGGACCAGGGAAAAAGGCATCAGCTCGTTTTCCTCCAGTTTTGCAACTATTTTTCTTTTTTCCTTTTAAAAAATATACATGAGAGAGTAGAACTTAGAACATTATTGTACAGCTGCCTTTAAAATGAGTTCTTTATTTTTAGTTCTTTTTTTTATGAGCTTTTTTTTAAAGTTCTTTTAAATGATTTCTGGTTCGTTTTTTTTTTTTCCCATTTCTTATTGCAATTCTGGAATGAAAACATTCTAGGACTATTTTGATGCTAAGCAGGGACTGAAAGAAAAGTGGGCACTGTTTATTCTAGGTTCATAGCTTCAAGTGGCTGATGATTTTTTGCCTTTTTCCCTCCTGCTGCTTTGGTAAGGCTATGGTAATTTGTGAAAATATTGCTTACAAACTTACAGTTATTTATAGTTATCTAGGGACTGTGTGTATTGGTTACCTGAGGTAACCACAGGATTCTGTCTTTGATCTGACCTACTGATGATGTCTGTGCATAGATCAGTGATACATTCACGTGGTTACAGGTACTCAGTCCTGTTGGGGTCTTAATTGAACCTTGGTCATGTCATGTGCATTCTCTGTGATATTCATGTAAAGTCCTTTCATTTCTTATCCACAGTGTGAGTTATTTTCACTCCAAACTACAGAAAATAAAGGAAATCAAGTAAGATTTTTCTGTGTATGAATCAGGCTCGCCTGACTTTGTAACCAGAGAAATCTGATCTCTCTGCATCCTTAACAATTGATTTTTTGCTCCCTCAAACTCTTTTGAAGAAGTTAAGAAAAAGGTATCTTTGCTTTTATTTTCTTGTATTTAGATCTAATTTGTATTCCAAAATTAGTAGGAGATGTCTCTAGATGCCTCCTTACTTGAAAAATCAGATTTTCAAATATGTATTGAAGGCATGACTTAAAAGTTAAGTCACAAGCAGAGAGCTGTTGATTTATGGCTCATGGAGTGTGGGATATGGATCCTGGTTGCAAGTTTACTTTTGATGGGCTTTCTGCTTTTCACTAATTCATAGCAGTGGAAAGCCTGTGCCATTTTGTATATAATGGTTTGGATTCTGTTAAACCAGTTTGGCTAGCAGGGCTGTGGAATTAGTTCTGAGACCTTGCTACTGAGCTTCTTCCTGCTGCCGTTCCTCACGTGGAAGTGGGTTTGTGTCACAGCTACAGTTGGTCTGAATCTGCACAGACAAATTTGGCCATAACAGAACCCCAATTTGGCTAGCCTAGTTCAGTAAAGAGCACAAGTAAACAAGTCCCCAGATGAGACAATGCTAGGTTGGATTCAAACTCAAACCGGGGACCCCAGCCCATCCCAACCCTGAGTGCAGACATCCAACTGGCCAGTGAGCGGGGCAGTGCTGAGACCCCGAGCAATCGGGTGTGCAAGTGTGGGAATCTTGGACCCCCTATAAAAGAGGGCAACCATCAATAAATCTTGGCTGTTGTTGCATGACTTTTGGTGCGTTCAGTCCTGTGCCTGTCTCCAAAACTGCAATTCCAGTGTGATAGGTTTATGCTGTGTGCTTGGCAGAGGTCATTCTGTGCAGGGGGGACACCAGGATGACTTTCCTGCAGTGCCCTTTGTTACTGCAGTGTGGTGTTCTACAGTGAGGAGGGTGGCAGACCCTCTATCCTGGGGTAAACCCTGCATTTCCAGCTGAGGGTGAGATCCTTGGTGGGGTGTTGGGGGGAAGAAGAAGAGGATCCCAGCCTATGCCTCTGCGTGTGCAACAAGTGTTTGTGCTTCTGTACTTCAGTGTGTGGCTGAAATTGCAATTATGCACCATCTTGTTCAGAAGAGCTGCTAACAGATTACACCAGCTTTGAAGAAAACTGCTTTGAACAAACACTGCTTGTCAATAGCATTTATCTTTTACTTGAAGGTATCTCATAAGAGTGTGGGCAAAAAACCCAAGTATTTTTCCTGAAGACTTCTATTCCCAAAGCTGTGCGTGCCAAATTTTGCTGCAGACTGCTGTGAGGTTTCTGTTACTTTTTAAGAGCTCCCTGAAGGATGCCACAGTTGGAATCAAACCTGGAAACCCAAGAGGTGCCATTAGCTTGTCTTCCTTATTTAGCTTTCCAAATGTTAGAGTGGGAATTGTAACACAGATATACATCAAGCAAGTACATTCTTCCGGGACTCAATTTATGCATAAATACTGTCACGGTTCTGCAAGAACCCCATAATCCAAGTGCTTTCAAGAAGTATTCAGAAATATAGGCAATGTTGCTTTGCTAAAGAATCCAAATTATTTTTGCTGAAGTATTGAATTGTACTTACAAAATGAAATTTCTTTATACAATTAATTTTATATAACAAATAATTGTATGGTCTTCAGGATATAAAATTTAAAGCACCTCTTGCCTGTAAGAAAATTTTTAAAAATTGTGCTCTGTGTCAGCAGGTAATTGGTATTGTAGTGAAGCCATAAGATATCAACATTTCCAAGAAAAAATGGAAATATTATGTGTTATTATAAAAGCTTTTCTTTGGCTTTCCCAGCCATTATCTGTCAGACAGATTTACATGAGGTTTTCTTCTCTGCCAGAAAAGATGAGTGCTGGCTGCCTGCCTTACTTTCCTTGGCTGCGTTATCCAGCTGCCGTGGTGCTTGGGCTGACTGGTTGATGGTGGGGCTGAGAAGACTTTCAGATTAGTAATTCAAATTGGCATTTTGTAATGCTGGGTATCTATATCATTCATTTTGTGTTGTAGCTTTAAATTGCATTCAGGAGAGAAAAGTGCTGGGT
This sequence comes from Acrocephalus scirpaceus scirpaceus, assembly GCA_910950805.1. Taxonomy (NCBI): domain Eukaryota; kingdom Metazoa; phylum Chordata; class Aves; order Passeriformes; family Sylviidae; genus Acrocephalus; species Acrocephalus scirpaceus. The sequence goes on from OU383785.1 coordinate 6,259,924, forward strand.
TACTTAATGGGAAATACTACTTTTAATAGAAGTCTCTTGTTAAGAAGTGCTGTGAAAAAGAAATTAACATTGAACAAAAGCAATGCAAAGTTGTTCAGTGATGTTAACCCTCCTCCTGAGCCCTAATCACTCTTTTTTTGATCTTGCAACAGCATCTGCTTTGTGGTAGCCCTGGTACAGCTGTGTGACAGCAAACTGACCAAAGGAAAACAGGTTCATGGCTTACATGCTCACCAAAAAAATTATGTTCTGGTGAGATCTGGGGTAGGAGTCAAAAAGATTGTTTATTTCAGGAAAGAAAGAAGTACAAAAAGAAACTCCAGTTACACAAACATCTGCTTTGTTTCTTGTAGACCAGGGAATGGAGAGCACCATGTGTTCTGTGTGCTGGTAGGATAACCTGCCTGTGCCTGATAGTACTGATGGATCCTTTTGTCTCACTGCTTTCCTTTGTGCCAATAGCTTCAGTGATTTCTTCTTGCTAAGCCCTCAAATCCTTTTTTTAATCACTGTGCTGAATAATTGTGCCATTTAGTACACTTTTCTTGTCTTACTTGCCTGCTTCCAGACCAATTATTTTGTAAACGTGTGCTCAGAGGTGCTTTTGCCATCTGTTGGAGGAATCACTTAAATGACTGAAGTTGTTTAAAGCTGCTTGTGTTGTCAGTCATTATTTTATCTCCCTTAAATTTGGTATCATCTACAGGCCTCGGAATTTTGTTTTTAATGTTGCTGCTACATAGGATTTGTTGTTGACAGCATCCCTAAAAAATTAAAGAGAAATTCCAGTAATTAATTTTTGAGGTGTTTCAACATGTATAGAAACTTAAATCACAACATTTGAGCTCAGAAAAAAAAAAGAATAGAAATTTATTTGGGTTGTGGTTACAATGGAAATTAAATGAGTAGTCTATAGTGGTAAATGTGTTTTGAGTTTTCAGTCTGGGACAGAAGTAGGTAAAAGTAAATGATCTTTGTCCTGTTGGTAAGGTTATAGTTCAATACATGCAAGACTAACAATTCTATTAATCTAAAAAACAAGGGAAATAAATTCTAAATAGGTGAAATATTAACACAGAAGCTGAAGTGAAAGAATTCAATCATTCACTGGCTGTAAAATCTTATGGCTGTATCTTCTGTGGGTGGTAGAACATTTGGGTTTGCCTGATGCAGCAGGCCTCACCTTGAAGAACCTGGTTTTGTTTTGTTCCTGAACTTTGTGGAGAATAACCATTATTAATGTATCTTTGAAACATATAAAACCACAAGAATACTGAAAATCATAATAATAGATTTTTCTGATTGCTTTTGCAGAAGCTAGAATAGGTCTTTGCTGTAGGATTCAAACCCTTAGAGGTGTGTGGAACATACTGGCCCCATAATGATCAAGAATAGTCTGTGGCATCTCTGGTGCCACCTGTGTGTCAGAGTGACTGCAGAGAATGACCCCTCGCTGCTGTTCAAAGTAATAGCAGACTAAACTTAGTCCTAATAGTCTAGGGCATGAATAGAGAAACAAGGACTGTATTTCTGCTTCTCTCATCTGCGCTGAGGTTTGCCAGTGAAGAAGCTTCATCATTTCTGAGTCACAGAACCCAGTCAGACCCTCTGCAGTGTGGAGGGAGGCTCAGCTGTGCAGCCACAGACCCTTCAGCATGTGTGTACAGGTCTGTACCTGCTCATGAGCAGCCTGAACGCTGCTCAGTGATACCCTGCTCTTGCAGCCTGCTCCCCTCTCCCTCTGACATTGCCATTTCTGCTCCATTCAGGATTCATTAATATTCTGAGTTCCCCACTGGGACTCAGGAGCTCCTTGGCCACTGCCAAGATCACTCAGATATGAAGCTTCTCTGAAGCTGCAGGAATCACCAGCACTGACTACAGGATAAGAGAGAGAGTCCGAGAAGGAACTGACTAAAAAACCCAACCCTGTTGTCTTCCTAATTCAACCCTGTAGTTACTCTATGCATAAAGCAGCTTTTGTTGTTTGAAGTGCTCTTCTATATGCATATTGTGTATTTATGATCTCGATAACAATTCTTAAGAAGAGGTGCAATGTAATCTTAATGTGGTATTAGAGCAGTGCAAGGAATTGTGATGGGATGCATATTCAACTAAGCCCAGCAAAGCTTGCTTGCTCCTTTGAAAAAAACAATGATTTGCAGGCAGCCTGCCCATATGGCTACATTTGATAAGGATCACGAATGTTCTTTTTGTTTAAATGCAAAAACCTCCTGAGCTGCAGGAGAGCCTGTGGTAATTAAATAGAGGGTGACCCAAACTTACTGTGTATTTATTCAGTAGTCCTCACCTGAGCCTTGACATTACTCAAGCATGCTTGTGTAGACATGTATGTCATATGAGTAGAGAATACAATTCTTTGGAAATGCATACATTTTCTAGTTTATTGTCTTTAAAACAAAAAGAAAATTCAACCATATCACAAATCCATTTATTTTTCTGCAGTGCAGAAAAAAATAACAGCTTGTCTCAAGAGAAGAGACATTACAAAACATTTAAGTTGATAATAAAAGAATGTTTTTCTATTCCTATTTTATTCACAGGACAAACATCTGATACCCATTGTGTGCCCGCACTTGATGTGATAGTACAGCAAGATATTTTAAGACACTGCAGGATTAGGAGAATTACATAATGGTCTGTTTCAGTAGACCTAAATTCCTGTAACTAACATTTATAAGGGAAGAGGAGAGTTTCCAAGGTTTAACTTTGTTCAGCTTGCTGTATGAAACTTTCTTTGCTTGGGGGTCAGCCACTGCAGTGCAAATTTTATGTATATAAGCCTTTATTTAAGTACTGTTGAAGCATGGGCTTCTGATGAAGAGTATGTATAAGTCCTGAAGAAAGCAATTGTGAAAATGTGAATACAAGTGGAAAATGAATGGCATTGGCTTATCAGCTGCATCTGACAATTATATACCTTACTTGGGATTTGTGGGCTGTATAAAATAACCTTGAAGCCTTTCCTTTTTTTACTGTATCTTATCTTCTGTGTTCAGAGAAATGGATGTAAGCTTAGGCCCATGCTTAAGTGCCCAGATAAATTAGGGCACTGTGTTTTTTAGCTCTTAGTACTTCAGTTACATGATTACACTGTGGAGAGGGCTGGTCAGTGCTACTTGATGGAGCTGTGAGGAATTGCCATCTGACTGAGCTGGTGTTTAATGTTGAATATTCCAGGTATGAAGGGAAAGATTTGTTTCACCAGCTATTCTGTGATGGAGGGGAGCAAATAGACCCACCTTCCCCTCTCACCTGTGCCTGCAGTGAAAGCATGAAGGCAAGTGCAGATCATGAGGATGGTGGCAGTGCTGATTAGTCTGTAGAGTGGGGAAGAAGAAAACTCTGCCGTGTGTGTCCTTGAATGTTCATTCCCATCCCTCCTCTTGTGTTGAGACAAGAGCTTGTGTGACATAAGAGTGAGGTTTTGAAAATGAGTAGGGGTTTAATTCTGTGTGTGCTGCTTAAGCTCCCTGGCCTGGTAAATGTGAGAGCTGGCATGAGACAGGGGAGACAGACTGTCCAAGGACTGGGATATGACAGGACTGTCCCTTTCAATTCAGCACAAACCTTAAGCTGACAATATCATTGCAGCTTGTGAGTGCCACTTGAGGAAATGTAGCTTGGGTACAACGCTCAGTGAAGAAATTTTTTCCTTGCCTGGACCACTTGTCCTCATTTGCCTGCTGCAGCCTGTTTGCTGTGCCAGTGCAACTGTCCTGGGGCTGTGCTGTAAAAATAACTGCTCTGTGCAGCCAGTGGTGCTGCTCCCTTGGCAGGAGCATCCCTGGGGTCACACGGGAGCAGGGGGAGCCTTCTGCTGGAGCTGGGCAAAATCCAGAGTTAAGCAATGAAGGCAATCTAAGTTTCTCTGACTGGTCAGCTATCCACTCCCAGCTGCTAACTGGAAATGCTTGGAAATTGAGAACAAATTGAGTATTCCTTTAAATTAGTCTTTATTGTAGTTTATTTAAATTAAAATATTGGAAATAGCTTGAGGAGTACTAAGTGTAATCGTTTAACACATAATCCAGAAAACAAGGTTTTCTAATTATTGATAACATAATTTTAAAAAAAATCAATGATAAGTAAGTTTTAGGTTGTTTATATATTATAGAAAGCCTTGTAGTTCTGTGTTCAAAAAACCTCTCAACAACTAAGAAATAAAATTTAAAAAACCCAACCATACAACAACAAAACCAAGAAAACAAACCAAATCCTCCCAGACCCACAAAACTGTCCTCCTCAACCCCTTTTTTGCTTTCCACAAGTACCTTGTGTTTAAAGCTTCTGGATTGTTACTTTTGAAATTTTTTTTAAATTTTGATGATCTGTCCAAACCAGTGTCTTCCTCACCTCCAAATACAAGCCTTTGAAACTGTAGATGTGTTTCCTTCTGGCATGATTTTAAGCATCTTTAGGGTTTTACATCTCTTTTCTTGCAGTGTTTGTTAACTGGTCTCCTACCAGTTGGGCCAGGAGTGTGTGTTATAAAATACCATCTGCAGAGTCCTAGTGCTCACAGCACATAGAAATAGCAGTGCTGTAGACTGTCCTTTCAGAATTACAGAGTCACAGAATCATTTGGTTGGAAGAGACCTCCAGGATCATCAAGTCCAACCCAGCCCTAACCTCAACTAAACCACGGCACCCAGTGCCACATCCAGTCTTTTCTTAAACACATCCAGGGATGGTGACTCCACCACCTCCCTGGGCAGAAAATTCCAATACTTTGTTACCCTGTCTGTAAAAAACTTTTTCCTAATATCCAGGCTATATTTCCCTTGGAACAGCTTGAGTCTGTGTCCTCTCGTTCTGTCAGTGCTGCCTGGAGAAAGAGACCAACCCCCAGCTGAGCACAGCCACCTTTCAGGAGGTTGTAGAGAGTGATAAGGTCACCCCTGAGTCTCCTTTTCTCCAGGCTGAACAACCCCAGCTCCCTCAGCCGTTCCTCACAGGGTTTGTGTTCCCAGCCCCTCTCCAGCCTCGCTGCCTCCTCTGGACACGCTCGAGCATCTCAATGTCCTAAACTGAGGGGCAGAGCTGGACACAGCACTCAATGTCCACCCTAAACTGAGGGGCCAGAGCTGGACACAGCACTCAACGTCCACCCTGAACTGAGGGACCAGAGCTGGACACAGCACTGAGTGTCCACCCTGAACTGAGGGACCAGAGCTGGACACAGCACTGAGTGTCCATCCTAAACTGAGGGGACACAGCTGGACACAGCACTCAATGTCCTTCCTAAACTGAGGGGCCAGAGCTGGACACAGCACTCAATGTCCACCCTAATCTGAGGGGCCAGAGCTGGACACAGCACTCCAGGTGTGGCCTCACCAGTGCTGAGTACAGGGGCAGAATGACCTCCCTGCTCCTGGTGGCCACACCATTCCTGATCCAGGCCAGGGGCCATTGGCCTTCTTTGCCACCTGGGCACACTGCTGGCTCATGTTCAGTTGGTTATCGACCAGAACCCCCAGGTCCCTCTCTGCCTGGGCACTGTCCAGCCACACCATCCCCAAACTCTTGTAGAGTTTAGTCACCTAAACCAGAGGCATAGAGTACCAAAGCCTGCCTGGGAACTCTGCCCTCAGTCTGGCTCTCTTCCTTTGCCTTCCTAAATGCTGCTCCCCACCCAGGATGGTACTTTTCCCCTGGGCTGCCCTTGAGACAGCCAAACACAGCTGATGGGACAGTCTGCCTGAGTCAGGTAGCAGAACCATGGGCTTGCCAAGTTTGACTTCCCCTGCCCTTAGTGGTATTTTATTGTGGCTGACATCTTCATACCCCCAAACCCCTCATGCTGTGCCAGGCACACAGCATGCCTTGTGCTGTCACGTCATTCACAGGGCTTGGCCAAACAGCCTTTTCACTGTCTGAAATCTGCTGACCTGCAAAACCTGCCCAGGGCCATGTCCCTGGGCTGCAGGTCTCCTATAGAGCCTGGCTGAAATCAGGAGCAGTGCTGTGCAGAGCACACGTGGCTGCAGTGCTGGCAGGGAGGGTGCCAAGCCAGGGCAGTGCCACCCTTACAGCAGGCATCCCCCTGCTCGCCCATAGATGGACTGCAGGGCAGGGCAGGACCAGTTGTCACACATTTCTGCTGGAAAGTGGTTTGTATCATCCCAGGATTTCATTTCCCTTGCCTTCTTAAAGATGGGAAACTTAACTCATAAAAGCGTGTGCTGAGGGTTGTGATCATAAGGACTTTGAGGGACCAAAATGCAGAATTGGTGAGAACTTTGCACCTACTGAAGTACCATTTAAGAATAAAATTACAGATTGGCTTAAGCAGACTGTAGCTACTAACAGCAGAGAACTGCTAAGTGAATTTTAGTACCTATGAGCATTGACATATGAAGTTAATGGGGATTTTGTTGTACAGATTCCTTGGACAGTAGCAGATAGGCTTTGCAGTAGCAGAACAGAGTTCTCAATTTCCTCAAGTGAATTTCTTGATTGAAAACCTCCCTGGGTGGGAACCTGAAGATTTCCCCCTTGATTCAGCAGCTTTGAATAAGACAAGGAGTTATTTAGAGTAAAGTAGGAAGTGCAGGTCTCTGAAGAGCACTCAGGTAATGCTACTAGTCTGAGATCCAGATGTATCATTTCAGAAGAGGCAATACCAAAGTATCTTGCTTGATGTGTTCTTGATTAATGTTTAATCTTGCATTTCGAATAATTTTGTCAAAATGTAAATTTAGTCTCCACAGATCTTTGTTTCTGTGTAGTGACTTTGCCTGAAGTAGATGTCCCTGAACAATTCTGTGTGTGAATTAACGCTGAATTACAGGGGAGAAGATAAATACTATGTACAAACCTCACTGTAGGCACATAAATTGAATTAAAAGCTGCAACTTGAGAAATACATGTTTGTACTAAGGTGTATGTTTTCAAGGAATCCATTTTCAAGCTGTTTAAGTGCTGACTCATGCCCCATGAATGTGGTTAGGTGGGGACACTTGAGGGCACATGATCCCCTTTTTTTTGAAATATTTGAATGGAAGTTGGTGGAGGAGCACTGTCCAAGTGGAACTTTAGAAGCCTGGTTGTGTGTTTGAAAAACTGCCAGAGAGAGGGAGGCGATTGAGGTATGTGCTGTATCATTGGCTTGACTTCAGAAGTTCTGTAACTTGGCTTTCCAGGAAAATCTGTCCTCACCAGCAGCTTTTCACCTGAGATGGAATGGGAAAAGTGGCTGTGACAGATGACTGTGTTGGAGTGAAATCTGGTTTAGACTTGACTTGCAAGTAGTATCGGGTTTTTTGCTGCCTGTGTTGGTGTGTTAGAATGAGGGCATTCCCTCCTCTGCAGCCTGTTGGTCACTACAGCTGTTCTGTAGGGCCAGGACTCTCAGCTCTGTTTTTTGTTGACCTAAGGAATGAGGAGCCTGAGAGAAGACAGAAGGATTTTACCAGCAGGGACATGTGCCATGGATTGATGTCTTGCCTGATACAGAAGAGTGTGCACAGGTCCAGGTGGCCATCACAGCTCCCCTTGGGAACAACCCTCCTGCATGTGGATGGCTCTGGATAAAGGTTAGGAGCTGGAGCCATGGAAACAGCTGGGTGAGGGTTTTGTGGAGCCCCAAAGACACTTAGGGAAATTGCCCAAGTGCTTCAGCCTGTGGCTTGATGAGGCTTCTGAAGTCACACAGGAGATCTGTAGCAGAACTGAGAGCTCTGGGTAGAAGTTCTGGATGGCCTTTGCTGTTTAGGGAGACCTGTAAGCTCTGGGGACTTAAACAGCCCTGCTGTGCTTACCACAGGTTCTTGTGCCACAGGCAAGTTCTCCAAGGGATCTAATGATTTCCACCTTCCATGTAAAACAAGGTTTTAATAATGATGATAAAAAGGCATTCACTTGATTTGCCAGTGCACTGGTATCTGGACAGATTTATTTTTTTCCATTTTTAGGTTTTTTCCATTTACTCAGTTTTTTTAAATAGAAGTTTTCTTCAAATAGAAGTTTTCTTCAAGTTTTTGATCTGTCTTCTCCAATCAACACTGGAACTGAAGTTGTATCATGACAAATTTGATTCTCAGGTTTATCACTTTGCTGTCATGCCAGACTCTGCTTTAGGTGGATAAAGAATTGGGTGTTGTGCTACTGTTTATTTAGTCTGAAATTAGCTTATATTAAGTGTGTTTGTTCTCTGCAGTGGAAGAGTGTGATGTTCCAGAAGTTTATTATTTTGCTGTTTTTCATTTTTAATATCACCAACAATTGTAGGAAGTGATTCTGAGACAAATTACAGAAGAGATGAGTTGTGAAGGCAAGAGAAGAACAGGAAATAAAGTGGAAAAATAGATTGAGAACAATTCTGATATTGGAAAAGTTTGTGTTCTTTTTATTCTGTTGAAGGTTAGGCCCAAGTATTTGCTTTTAGGGGCACTTGAAGAGATCAATTAGCCCTTCTAGTTCCTGATATTTACTCTCTCTTCATGAACAATTCTAGCCAGTTAAAAATTATTACAATGTTAGTTTTCATATGAAAATTAGCAGGGAAGATTAATTTAAGCAGAGCATACAGCTGAAGGTAGAACCCTTGTCCAGATCCTTGTTGTTGATGCTATTGACTTTACAAGGATGAAGAATTATGTACTGGAAGATTTAATCATACGTTTCCAGTACAAATATGCAAAAATACCGTGTAGTTGTTTGGCCAAAGCCTTGCCCTTTTCAGCAAGGCTTAGAAATAAGAGAAATAAGAGAGAAATAAATAGAAATAAGAGAGTTACCAAAAAATGAGATGATCAGGAGACACAAGTGAACCTGCAGGGAATTACACACCATTCACACATCTCTGTTGGTCTTGGAGGAGATAGCAAGTGGTTCCTATTAGAAAAAAACTTTTGGTTTTGGGGGGGTATCAATTGGGTGCCTTAGTAAAGGCCAGAGCTACATAGTTCAAAATTATTTCTTCTGTGTAGTAGAGTAGGGACCAAGAGTTCCAACATGGATTTGTTTCTGCTGGGAATTTAAAAATGTGAAAATCATTCCTGATACAGACTTTAACATTTTCTAGAGACTCTGCTTTCTTCTGTCTCCTGTGCCCCATCCTTCTTCATAGATTTGCCAATTTCTTCATTGTCATCCTTGCAAGGGGAGGATTCCCAAGGCCAGTTCTTAGCATGTCTTATTTCCAAATTCAGCTTTCTCTGAATGTGGTTTTTTAGCAGTTTAATTTTAACAGAAAGCCTCAAATCCAATCCCAGTCATATTCCACAAAGTAAATTTACTGTCAAGGCTGGAATGTAAAGAAGGAATGAAAAGTAAAATGAACTTTACATGAAATATAAATACAGCTGGACTAATCACTGCACTGATTGTAAGATTGTTGCAGGTGCAGGGCTTAAATACATAAAGTACAAGCCTAACAAGATGTGAAATGCTGATAATGAAGCCCTTTCTGATTCAGCTGCCGAGGTCTTGCTTAGACATCTCCCATGAATTCCTTCCTTTGTTGAGGAAATGAAATGTTTCCTCCAATTAAACCCTTTATTGTTTAGAAGTCTATTTGTTTTCTGAGTTAAAGCCCAGTTTATTATTTCTTTAATGCTTATTCTGGAGATTGTACAGGTGTGTTTCTTATAAAGTTTGGGGTTTTTTTTTCATTTCTTCTTTTCTTATTGGCTTACAAATAGATTGAGTTGTGTGGAATCAAAGATGTGCTTGCTCTGTTCCACCAGCTACAGTTTGAGGTACATACAGTAAGATATTTTAACTTCCCTTCTGCAACTCTGAGCATCTCAGTATATACATATAAAGAAGCTGTTCTGTAGGAGACTGACTGCTGTTTAGCCTGAATTCTGAGAATCCACAGTAGAACCAGAAACGACATTTTTGGTGTTTTTATTCTCTGTGGGCATCAACTGCTCAAGTAGAAATATGTCCCTTTCATATATTCTGGGGGCATAGACTAAAGGATTTCTGTGAAGTACCACAAGAGGACATCTATTTCATCTCTTTGACCTGCAGCTTTGCTGGTGATAGTACATTTTTGAGATTTTCCCCACAAGGAAAACCAGAACTATATGGGAATATGAGGTTCACAGTGCTGAACAAGAATGTAAAAAGTCTGAAAGAGGACAACAGATCTTGGTGTGCTTTTTCAGATCCATTTATACTCTCTTGTAAATACAATAAATCTGTGAGCTTGTGACTGTTGAATAACATTTCACTTGAGTGGTTTTTAGTTTTCCTGAATTTTCAGGAAGGGGATGGAGGTGTATGAAGGATGTGAGTTTATAACCATACACACTCCTACATAAATATACACACATGTTGAGAAAGCCAGTGTAATCAGTACTTTGCTGCTTTCAGACAAAATACTGAAGTCTTCACATAACAGTCATGTAAGTGAGAAATGAAACATTTAAAATCAGTTTAAAATCATACTGCAATTTAGTTTTCAATTATACATTCATAAGTCATTTCACTTGCAAGTAGTCCACTGAAAGCAGGCTTATGTAGTTATTTCAATTAGCTCTCTTCTTAAGTAATTGTAGAATGAAGTCATATATTTCAACAGTCATAAACACTGCAGTTTTGCTTGTTGAAAGGTTGTGTTCTATAAGGCTCTCCCTTCATGAATTCAGTTTTAGTTATGTCAGAAAACAGTTGAGCTGCATCTAGTAGTTTGTCTTGGCTGTGCTGAGGTGGTAATTGCCATCAAGAAACAAACTTTGTTTTATTCTTTTGAGGGAGCAAGGCAGAGGGAGACTATTAACTATGACTAGAAACCTGAGATGAAATCAATTAAATTATATGATCTGGCTGTATTCTCATTATAATCTGGGTCGTGATTCACTGTCTTGGCAAGAGAAAAAGAAAACATCAGCAAAACCAAGTCCCTTTCTGGTCCTGGGGCTCCCACCCATTTGAGCCAGGCTGTCAGAATGAAATGATCAGTGCTGTGGCCACTAATTTTGATAAGACTGGTTAATGAGATGTGACTTTCTGTACAAGCTGGGCACAAACTCTTCTGCATTAAAACCGTTCTAAAACAGCTTTTTAAAAAACCATTTTAAATGACAGCCCCAACAAAAGAATGCAAGTTAATTATCCAGGGAGGGGTGGAGGGAAGAGGAGGAGATGACACACACATGCCAAGAAAATAACTTTCTGAAATGAGAGGAATTATATTAGTGTGGTTGTGTTTCTTTTCACAGTTTTAGACATCTTGAAAAACTACTATAACTGTTGCTTAATTTAAAATGTAGAGCAATTTTAAGCAACACTATTTAATCTGCTTTGATTAGTTCCTTGATTTCTCTGGAAGCTTGTGTGATAATGAGTGATGCTTTGAAACATGTGAGAGATGAATGATCTCTGGTAAAAGCAAGGACTAAAAAATAGGTGCAAACTGAACCAATTGTTTTTAGTGATATCAATCAGTGCATTTTTCCTTTGCTCCTGCATGTATGGTGCTGTCTTTCTTGTAGGTGTGCCAAGTGATTTATAGCATTGCTTTGCATACATTATGCATTTATATATTATGCATTTATATATCATGCATTTTATAGCATACCTTTGAGTTCAGCTTTGAAATACCACTTGTGCACAACTCAGATATGTCAGATGATGTTACTGTCTACCAGAAGTACTTGGCACACTGTGATTGGGTCCCAGGTGATCTGTCTGAGGCTGGCCTGATTACCAAAACCTCTCCTGGAAATCTGCCTGTACAAGTCCTTAAGATCAGAAGTGTAGCTGACCAAGTACCTGGTATTCAGTGAGATAGACTCTGGTTTTTCCCTCTTTTATGTATGGTATACCCCTGTGTGTTGTGAGACAAAGGATACAGCTATTTGATATACAAACACTGAGTCATGATAGGGAAAAAATAATATCTCTGATTAGGAAACTACAATATCTGTTTGTTAAAAGAACTTGGCCATAGATATGCAGCTGTCAGTTGCAATTGAAGCACTGTTTTTTGACCATGGATATGCAGACTGGCTTCAGATGCCAAACTGTTCCATGTGGAAATCTGTGCACCTCCCCAAGTTCCACGCAGAGTTCATCAGGAATGTTGCCAGGATCTTTAATTTTGCATTGTTATTTCCCACATGAGTAAAACTGAGTTTATGTTTAAGTAATGAGATGCTGTCAAGAGTACAGGGAGCTTCTCTTTCTGTTTTGATTAGGGCAGCAGACAGGTGATGTAGCCTGGGGACAGCTTGCAAGGAGAAACCCTGACCATGAGGTCTCCAACTGCGCTTGATCAGGTCTTAATTCAGCCCCCTCTGCTTGCTGGCCTCTCAGCCCCATTTATATTCTTACTCTTCTCCTGGTAACTTTCCACTGCTCTTGGCTCACTGTACATGTTCTACTTTACTACTTTGTCTCAAATTTAGCCAGGCAGGAGTGTTCCTGTTCCAGGTCAGCAGGCTGGGTCACAGCAGATGCTGAGGTTCCCTGTGGGACACCCCGACGGGGTTCCTGGTGCAGTGCAGGATGGGCAGGCTCAGAAGAAGCTGGAGAAACAGATGAAGGAAGATCCTTCTTGTACCCCTGTGTGTTGGCTGAGGTTTAATGTGTAATTGACAATTGTGTGGAGGAGACCTGGTTGGGAGAACATGTTTCATTTAAAACCTCTGTATGAATGAAATAATTTAACTTTGGAATTCTGTGTGCCTGCACTACGATTTTGATTTTTTTCATTTAAGTTTCTAAATTCAGTTTAGAACTTACAGGTCGTGTGTCACAGTACAGCTAGTCTGTAGCTGGACAAGATAAATCAGGCCATAAAAAACCCAATTCAGCTGACCTGGCTCATTCTAGAAAAGAGGTAGAACAAGTCCCTGGGTGAACAGTGATAGGACAGATTTGAACTCAAAGAGGGACCCTCAGCCAACCCTGTTCAAGTCTAGATACAGAAACACCACTGGCCAGGGATCTGGGCAGGGAGAGCTCCCAAGCAATGTGCTGTCTAGACCTGGGAAATTCAAACACCCTATAAGAAGGGCACCCATAATAAACTCATTGCTGAGGACACTTGGTGTGTTTGTATGGTCTCTGCCTCCAACCAATGACCCCACGTAACAGTCACAGGGTGGCTTGGAAGGCAAATGCAAATGTACTGTAAAGAACTTGAATTCTTGAGTCCTGTTACTCTCTTACTGGAACTGTGGTGTTGTCATGCTTAGCTCTATAGCCCAGCAGTGTATTACAGCAACAGAATTCCTGACATGGAGGGTATGAGCACTGTTTAGTTCCTGAGCAGAGATTTCTGGCACCTGGCAGAGTCCCAGCAATCAGATGCTGACCAGGTATGAGCAGGCAAATTCACTGCAGGGGCACTGGAGTCACAGTCTGCAGTCATGGTGTCCCTGAGGAGTCTGGGTGTGTTGGACAAAAGGAGGAACTGGTGCAATTTGTGTGTGTTTGTGGTGGCCCTCAGGGCACGGACTACAGGAGGGATTTAACAGGATTTTGGAGACTGGGGTTCCTCTGAGTCTTTATCTTAATGGGGACAAACGTCCTCTTGCACATCTATTAACTTCTTCAATATCGCTGGTCTAAAATGAATGTATATTGGAGCAGTGTGATGCCTAAAAAATGCAGACAAGGGGAAAGGGGGAGCTGCTGATTCTGTCTACTGAAAACATGTGTAAAGGATATAGATCTTTAAGATCTTTAATGTGTTGTGTTGTTATCATAAATGGAGTGGTGATCATAATGCAAAGGAACCACACCGTAACCTCACCAGCTGTTTTAGGACGACCTCCTGGAACCCAGCACACTGTTTCAATTTAATATCCTGCTTTCATTATGTTAATCAACAGCCATTAAGTGCTAGTGATAATATCTGTCCTGATGTACCAAGACATTAGGCCATTTGGCCAAATATGGTGTTTTATTTAACTGCATAATTACACAGAGTAGTATTATTCATATTGATATGTTGTAGACAGTTGGCATTGAGAGAAATGAAAGACATTGTAGAATCTATATAAATCAGGGTTTATGATCTGGAAAAAAAAGAAAAATAATCTTTACATACACATGAAGTGTTATTTGCTAATAGAAAGTGCATATCATGTTAACTTACAATTATTATTCTTAGCAAGTCAATAAACTAAGCCATTGTTTTTCAGTGCACTAGCATAACTTAATTGCTTCCTTATGATTCACTGCATTGATACCAGGTGTATGATTACCCTCATCTTATTTCCTGCCTACTTGCAAATGCATTCATAATTCTGAAAAGATCACCCATTCAAGTGTTTTTATCCTGTTATGCCACAAATTGCTGTGTTTTCATCCCATTATGAAAGTTAATTTTTTGTTCTTCAACTTAGAATAGGATTTGCTTTGCTGCACCTTTTTTTTTTTTATTTTCATATCAGAAGACTTGAATCCTAGCAACAAAGTCCGTCTTCTACTGAAATTGCTAAAAGTGATATATGTCAACTTCTTACAGTGCACTGTTTCAGCTTGAAATGGGAACTTCTAGCAATCAATGGCTTTAAGTACTATTTGCCTTGCTTATATGACTCCTAAAAATGAATGGTATTTCCAAACATTTTTGCAAAACTTTAAAGAGTTTCTGCTGTGAATGGCAAAGGTGAGCCCTGCAGAGGCATCTCAGGAGTCATTGGTAGTCAGTGACACAGGCAAATGAACCCACAGAGCAAATTTGTTTGTCTTTCATAAATTAAAACTGACAGTAGCTTAAAAATCTGCAGCCAACGCATAAAAGCAATAAATCTGTATTTACATAGAATGAAAGGAGATGGTGTTTGTTCGTAAATTCATAATCCGTGTAGGCTGTGTGCCTGATAGCCTGGAACTGGCTGAGTGCCTAAATAAATGAGTGGGAAGGACAATTTACCTTCCTGTGGAATATTCCACAGAAGTGAAAACCTGTCATTATTGCAGTGTAAGACCAAAGGCACCAGATGGTTTTGATTTTTTTGGTTTCTTTTTTTGAGGAAATGACAGATCACTATGGTGTTGAATTTTTTTTAAAGCAGTATTTTTTAGGGATCTTGCTTATTTTTTTTTTTAATTGAGCTAATCTGCAAGGTGAAGGGTTAAATACAGTGGCATAATCTGTCTATTTTGCTCAAGCTGGAATAGATTTGTTATCCATTAAAACTTATGACTGCTCTCAGCATGGGGAGTTCTAATGTACTCCTTCCTCCAGCCACTGCAATGTGCCTGACAGCACTGGGAAATACTGGGGGGTAACTCAGAAATGGTTACTGCACACTTCGTCTCACAAAGCTTCCCTGCTGCCCACAATGAGGGGTTGCTCAGTTTTGTCTCAAGTTGTCCTGGGACAGCATCTCTGTATGCAGTAAACAAGATGAATTTCAGGGGAAGAGTCACATCCACGTCAACAGCTGGATGGGGACAAATAAAAAAGATGTGTTTCAGTGGCTGAACGTGGATGTTTCACTTGGCTTTTTGCTCCCAAGTGCATTCCCTGGCTGCAGCCAGGATCTTGTATCAGAAACATCAAGACAACTGTGACAGTCTGGAGGATCCCCTGGGATAAGGAAAATCACCTTTGGAAAGGCTGCTCATCTGTGTGTGCCAGCAGGAACAAAGCAGGCCTGACCATTGGGTTCTTGGTTTTGTTTTCTTTTTTGGCTTTGGTTTTCTTTTTTGGCTTTGTATGAAGACAGGTCGATTTGGCCAAACTGAAGAGATTTCCTGGGGCCTCTGCTCATCCAAAATTGGTTGTTGCCCCAGCAAACTACTGTTGAGGTCAATAAGGTTATGTCACCTTATTGTGAATTGATTTTTTGGGGATAAAATTGTATCCTGTGTTAATGAATATGCTCAAATCATTTCCACTGGCACAAAGGTGTGCCTGTATGTGCCAAGTGAAATATCCTGAGTCAGTGTAAGCTGTTCAGAGCAAAATGATTCATCCTAAATTAGATAAAAACTGGCATAGATCAGTAGTAAATTTAGTCTGCTGGATCGATGCAGAAATGCTTGGGTCATTGGATCTGATGTGGCCTCCAGGCTCAGGCACACTGCCCTGCTCATTGCTTGGCTGCCTGTGTGGGACAGAGCATTGAACATCTGGCTCACAAGATGCTGTGCATGAGGTAATGTTGACACTGACATTCTCTTTATTAGTTGCTGTATCTTTGGAGCCCATTTCAGTGGACCTGCTGAAGTCACTGACTCATTGGGAGGTCAGCTTTGAAAACTGAAATTATTATATTGATATGTCCCTCCTGGAACTAACATCCAAGTGATGGGGCAATGGAGGAAATAGGAATTATTTAGGGTACAAGAGCAATCTTCCAGAGAGAAAAAAGGTCATTTCTGCTGCTTGCCACTTTTCAGTTTGTGGCAGCTGAGAAAGATATTGTACCTGTTAATGAAACTATTCTTAAGCATTGTACAGTTTTGAGATGGTATCTATAAAAATATGTGTGTGAACTCATAATGTAAGAAACAAAACATTGGTATGAAAAATAACTCTTTTTTAAAATTTTTTTAAAAAAGCATGTGCTTAATTTCTGACAAGTTAAAAAACCAAATGATGTCCAAATAAGAGATCCAGAAGCTAAGAATGTACCTGTATATTGAAGGGCATGTGTTCCAAACATGCTGCAAAACACACCTTCTCATTGGAGAATACGTCAGTTTTGCATTATTTCAGGGACAGGTAATTGAATGTTTTATTTTGCATGTTAAACTATTAATTATCTGCAATTCCATAAGTTCCCGTGTGCCCCAAGACATCTTGTACCCTTCACACCCTCTGTACCTGTGCTGCATCAACACATCAGTGCTCACACTGCAACTCACTCAAGGGTTTATCCCTGGCTTTCAGGGCTGACAATGAGCACTGTCTCCTCTGGCAGGAAGAGAACTCTTACCTGGGGAGATATTATACTGATGTGAAAATTCAGTTGAAATATTAAATATACAGGAGAAACATGCAGGGCAGGATTACCAGTCTCTGGTTTCTTGGTTTTCTAACTGAGAATTTTTGCTCTCTGTCAAACTTAGAAGAAAATTTTGTCATCTTTTTGTCAAAGGCACCACTTCATTGCACTCATGCTGTACTCTTCTAATTACTAGAAAAAGTAATCAATCAGCAGCTTCTCATAATGGTGATCAATCAAATAATTTATATTTTTGTCACTGCAGCTGAAGTGGTGTTTTTCACTTCATAAGGAAGAGGGGGAAAAAAAACCCAAACAGGATGATACCATGGTCTTTTTATATTCCTAAAAAGTGTTTGCCTGTATTATTTATCTTGTTACAATATTTGCTGTTCAGTCTGGTCTCTCATACAAGTTGAAACCATAAAAAAAAGAAAAAGAAAAGAAGGCAATTTCACTTCCAGTTCTGTGAGATACTCAGAATGGGGCTGCACAGTCAGATCTCACTGGGCCTGGTTTGAGGAGGGAGCTGGACTAGATGGCTCCCAGAAATCCCTTCCAGCCTGGCCTTCCCTGTCATTCTCTGTGTGCCTTAGAATGAAACATTATTCTTGGTGGGGTAGAAGGTACTGTAGGAAGGTGGAGGTGATGAGGGCAGGTGTTCTGGGGCAGGAGCTGTTTGGGGTATGCTGGGAGCTGGTGCTGAAAATTCACATGCCTGTAAGCCTTTCCAGGAAACTTGTAGGCAGTAAATGCTGCTGGAAAAAATGAACCATCTTATGTGTGATCCAGTGCAACGGGCTGTTTAATGTAAAAATGTGCATTTCTTATACTTCTTTACAAAGAGGATCTGCAGCTATTTTTCCTTATAGTGGCTATTTCCATCTGTGGTGAGCAGAAATTTCATGACAGTTTTAGCTGGAATTTGTTTTCAAGTACTTTTAAATCCTCAGAGTTTGAAAATAATAGATCAGGCCAGATGTATTACTGTAAGTCAGTAATTCGGAGTGAATAATGGAAGTGAAGTTTTTGTGTCTGAACACAGAAACATATGCATATTATTGTGTGCATGAGCTGTATGCACATTATGTGCATATATTTACATTTCTGACGTAATACCTAATTGAAAAATTGAAAAAATTTCTAATTGAAAAAACAGCAGTCAATAGACAATTATGTGGAAGTAGTCAGGATTTTTGTACCAAAATGTAATCAGTTTTTGTATTACTTCAGCATTTCCAAGATGCAAGATGTGTAATAATCACTTCAGATGCAATGCATAATTAAATTATTCAAATATATTCCACTTTCTGGGTTTCAAGGTCGCAGTGATGTATTAGATATTCTGTTTCTTTTGTTGGTATGTAGGTGGTGTGGACCACTTATAGAAGAAAACTTCTATTAGAACAAATGAATATGTAAAGAGGTGAACTTAAGAAATAGTCATCTAAAATAATTACAAAGTAAAGCAGAGCCTGATGTGAACAAGCCTTTTCCCTTGTTTGCTTTTTTCAGGTTGGTTAAAGGTGTTTTAAATGCATTATTTGTGCTGTATCCTTATGACACGGTAGTAGTGAAATTAGCTTTGTAAACCTCATTTTTAAAAAGTGATGCATTTTAAAAAAGAATAATATTGAAGAGAAACTAAGTGTCACCTTGACTAAGGCTGCTTAATGCAGCATATAGGTGAAGTGCTCATCTTATTCTCATTCTGACTAGCAACTTTTTTTTTTTTTCCCTTGGAAAGGGGACAAAACTCACACTGTCTCATGACTGCAATGCTGAGAAGAGCAAAGTCACAAAACTCTGCAGGATCCTTCATTTTCTTAGCTGTAGTTATGTTTATTGAGGTCATTTATTTCTGGGTAGGTCTGTATTGCACTTTGACAAACAAGTTTGATATAATCTCTTCTAAAAATCCAATCATCTTTGTAAATGAAGAAGTCTGTGCTTACTGCTGTGCTAATATCTCTTTGAATTTGCTAATTTTGAACGTTAGTAAAATATCCTACAATATGTGGTATTTTGAGACAGATCCCGATAGACATTAGAAATTAATAATGATGACTGTGGCAGGAGACATACATTTAATATTTAATACATATATTTAATCAGGCAGCATTGCTTATGTGCTAACAAGATATGACTGATGCTCTGTGGTGCTTTACAGGAGGTTTGGAAAGCCTGTGCTTTGATTATTGATAATCAGAGATGTGTCTCTGTGTATTGGTTCCCAAGACCCTGTGGATGTGAATCTCAGACTCTGTCAGAAGATTCCTTACAGGAGAGGATTGGCAGTGTGGTGTTTAGGGGGAAAGTAACTGAGGATTTACCACTCTGGGCAGTGCTGGTTACAGACAGGCCAAAGGGAGGCTGCAAACTTTCATCTCCTTGTTAATTTTTTCTGTCTCTGTTAAATAATGTGCTGCACCCTCCCCATCCAAGAACCATGAAAATACATGTTTCTCTGTCAGAAATGCTTGTTTATGTTCTTAACCATAGAGAACTACAGCTTCCTATATACCCACAGTCCAGGCTGTAATTTTTGGACAGCTAGATGGTGCTGCTTGAATAGCTACTGTATAATTATTTTTAAATTTTATTATCATAATGTTAAGTCAAAGTTCAAGATTCAGATATATCCAAGAGAGAATGCAGATTTGCTGCATGTTCCAGGAGACATAAATGCAGGTAAAAGAGTACATCTTCCCTGCACTTGACCTGCTGCTTTCTTCAGGTGAGGCCAATAAAAATGACAGCTGTAATATTAAAATGAATTAAATGAAAATTAGTAAGAGTTTTTCCATAGTACTCTTTGATGTACTCACTTGTATGAAAGTGGTGATGGAAGGGATGTGGAGAGAGATGTCAGGTAAAGTGAGGCAGTGAACAATAGCAAAGTTGCTGAAGTATTTTCATAAGAACCCCAGCAAATGAGGGTTATATGTGGGATATAATAGCAGACAGTGAAAGAGCTTTTGGAGGTGTTCCTGCAAAGTAGGAGCAAGGTTTGGAGGAGTTAGAGAGGCACTTGCTGAACAGTGTAACTAGAGGGTCAAGGCTGCTATGAGGGCAGATAGGAAGTGAGGGTTTATTTTTCAGCAATAAATGAATAATTCTAACTGGAATGGATGTGAGTCATGAAGGGCTGTGCAACTGAAGTCGGGTTGGGGGCAGCTCTGAATGGCTGCCAGGTAGCTGGAGTTGCAGACTAGGAAAATAAAAATTAGTGAGAAAATACACAAGCAACAAAGACACCACAAAACCAGAATTGTGTCAGAAAATTCAGTGTAAAACTGAGATTTCACTTCTTGTTTTAAGAATTATGAATTTAAAATTCATACTTTAATAATAATAATAATAGTTTCAGTTGAGAGAACAACAAATGCCTTATCTGTGCACTTTATTAAAAAATGCTCTGCAGCTTCCTGAAGTTCATAGCAACTTTCTTTTCTGCAGAAGATTTTGTTGCATAAATATAAAAGGTGGGGCCATTGAAGGGAGGGAAGATGATGTCCTAGGCTTTGAGGTTATATCAAAAGCAGGCACAGCAGATGGGGAGCTGCCTTGTGAAATAGGAAAATGGTGTTCCAAGCTGCACTGTCAGGACTGTTTTCAAGGAGCTTGGTTTTGTTTATGTGCAAGAGTTTGCTTTGCATATGCACTTCTCATAGTATCTCATGTCAAGCCATCTTAATGTTTATTATTTCACCTCCAAAGGCAGATGGGTGATAGATTTAAAAATATCTTGTCATTACCATTGGCATCCCCTGGAGAACACCTGGTAGTGTTTCCCATTTGGGAAATGGAAAATACATGAAAATGGCAGCCTTTCCGTCCTCTACTTTCATCCTAGAATTCCTATCTACAGGGCATGGAATTTCTGTCTGTAACATTTGTGCTTACTGCCTAGCTGTAAAAGTGCTGGGTAAGACTTACACAATTATATGCCATAGCTTGCTTTAAATTGCTGTGATTTATGGAAGACAGTTATACAAGTTTGTTTTTAGTAATATTCAAGCAGATATATTTAAATATATTTTTAGCTTTGGAATATTGATATTTTACAAATTCTCAGTGATATAAATAAATCTAAGGCTCCCTTTTGTGTGCATGTATATTTTACATTCAGACATGTACAAGTATATATGTAAAATATTCACTAACATTTGTAAAATAATAGATAAAGACTAATGCATTTAAAGCAGAGCAACAGCTGAGCAGAACATTTGGGTGTTGTAAAACTGTCACACCTTCAATGAGTTTGACTGAATTTATGTCTGGATCATACAGAACTAATTGAGTCTCCTTGCACAGGCAAGTATTGACATGCAAGTATTTCAGATGGTAATTTGAGGATTGCTAATGCATTGCTGGGAGCTCGCTTGACTTTCAAAGGTGCTTGCATAGATACGAGGGAGAAGAGAGAGTTTTTCACACTCATCTTTTTATCGTGTTTCTGCCAAAATGTAAAATATCAAGAAACATTCTGTTATCATTAAAGGCTGTCCTATTAATTAATTAGTTGGTATATTCTAACTCTCTTGATTTAAAAAAAAAAAACCAAACCCAATGATTTGAAAAGTCTTAGAAGATTCTACCTTTTGCACTGATCCATGGTGCTGTTTCTTTGAATTCAGCTTGTTGAGAATTATTTCAACAATAGGTCTGTTTCTACCACCCATTTTGATAATTAGGAGTTTAAAACTTTTATTTCACATATTAGAATTACAAAGAGAACAATAAAGATGTAAAATAAGTCAGTGTTGACTGTATTAACATTAAATATGAAAAATGTGACATTTACTGGGTTCAAATTTAAATGTCAAAACATGGGGATGAAAAATAGGGCAAAAGCCTGTGGCATCCTTGAAATGATCATCCTGAGATGCATAGACAGCAATCTAGTATTGTTTCATGAGTTTCTCTTTCAACAGAAATAAAAATCTCCAAGCAAAATGCTCCTTCTTAATTCTGTTTTAAAATGTGAAGCTTTTTAAATTGATGGAACTTCCAAGAGCAGAGTATAAAGCAAACTTTCACTTTAAAATTTTTGGTTTTGCCCACTGTGGAAGACTTGTCACTCGTGAGAGGGAGGGTTCACTTCACCTTGTGCTGTGTGGCTCTGAGAAGTCTACAGTTTAGATTCAGGTGTGATATTAATTCTGTGGCATTGAAAGTTAATTCTGGGAGTCAAAAGTAATGGAATATTCTCCTTTTTCCTGTACCTCTCCACACACAATATGTGCAGCATTGGAGAGCTTTTAACACATGACTTCTTTATATACTCAGCTCTTGGGTGGGGTATATTGTTGTAACAACTTTTTTCCTTCACATCTCTATTTATTGAGGACCTGAACGTGTCCATGTAACTCTGTAAGAGTTCAGGCATCTGAGGGGTCTGGCAGTAGCAGCTTGGTATTAATTCTTGTTGAGAAGTTCTGGAAGTCTGTGCTTGCAGAGCTGGGAAACTCCAAGGATGCAGCATAGTAGTGTAAAAACCCCATTACAACAAAATAGGAGGGGAATCAAGTAGTATCTTGAAGTGCTTGGAAAAGCTGATTTGTTTAGGAAGAATTGCTTAATGAGAGGCAATGCAGTTTAGGTGCAGTGCAGTACTGCATTGCAAAAATGTTACAGTGGAAAACCTGGAGCTCTGGGGATGGGTTTGTGGTGGGATAGGCCAGGTGGGAAGAATTCAAATTCAGGTGCTGAAAACTGAGACCCAGGAGCTCAGGAGCTTTGTTGTGGGGAGACAGATTGTGGGGAGACAAAGAGAGCCAGCACTAAAGGCAATCTTCCCCTTGATGTGTTGCAGCTGTGTTAATTATCCACGATTGGGAACAGCCTTGCCCTTCCAGCTCTGGGTGTGACAAAGAGTGAGTTAGCTGGGAGGGAGCTCAGTTGGAGTTGGTTGGAGGCTGCTGGCCATGCTATAAGGATAAAGGGACAGGAGGTCATGCAAGGGACAGGAAGGGTCAGACACTGTACGTAGGACAAACAGGGTTAGGTGGCCATGACAGGGACAGAAAGGAGCGAGCTGGAACAGCAGAGGAGGAGAGAAGAGTGTGGAGAAAGAGCCAGAGCTGTGTGGAGCTGCCCTGGGGGATTGCTAAGGAGAAAAGGTACAAGAGACTTTTAGATAACAAGGTGCTTGAAGCCTTCTGATGTTTTTACTGAAGCACTTTGAGTGCAGTGTCCATCTCAACGACCACACTTTGTGGCATGTATGTTCAGACTAGTTTTCTTTCTGAATGGTTTAGTTTTATCATTTTAAATTGACTTAAGTACATGGGAGTTAAGCTGAACTTAGAAGTTCCTAAGAACTATGGGGAATCTGCTTGAATGATGAACAGATTTTTTTTCCTTGCATAGCTCAAAAGTTTCCTTGAATGTCTCTTCTTTCATTATGCAGCTGAGATGTGATCATTATCCTATTCAAAACACTCAACTTCTTTGTGGTATTTATATTGATCTGTATCAATATATTAATGTCCTGTTGTTGAATGGACAATGTATCAAAATATTAATAGCAGATTAATTGATGGCCATGATGCTGAGCACCCAAGGGTCCTCAGTAAAACTTTCTCCTTGAGGTCCAGAAAGTTTTCACTTCTGATTTCCATGGCTCTTTCCCTGTCAGAGCATCCAGAGGAGCAGTGCACCAAGTTTCTTTTTCTCACTTTAAATATCTTCTTTTTCTGGGGTGATAAACTAAAGTCTTTCCTGTGCTGGATTCAAAGAAAATGTACTTGAATGTCATGGACACTATTTAACACTTCCGAATTGAAGGCAAAAATGGTGTGAAAAGTAATAGTTTCCAAGAATTGTAAAAGAGCAAGCTGATGTTTTGATAGATGTTCAAGCTTGCCAAAATGAAAGACGTTCAACCTGAGAATTAATATTTCACACTACAAGATAAGAAATAGTGTGTTTACATAAAGCTATTTATTTTATCTTTAAGCTTACCTTGTGTTTGGCATCTTCTCAGATATAATAATGAAAATGCATCTGATCAAAGAAAAAGGGCACACTGCCTAATAAAATTATTGCTGCTCATTTATAGTTTGATTAATGACTGCTTCAAAATGTGATTTTTAGTATTTGATGTCAAGTAGAGTTAGAAGAAGGTTTCTGATGAGGAAAATCTTATAACCTGACCTCTATGGGTGTGTGAAGGGAAGGAAACATGAACAGAGGGAGAGCAGTTCAAGGTGAAAGGAAAAGACAACAAATGGCTATAAATTGTCTGGGAATTCATCTGGGTTGGAGGATAAAGATTAATGAGAGGTGAAAAGTTAAGCAGCATCCCTCAGTAATTTGTCACATTATCTCAGGTGATACTGAGGGGTAGTACTAAAACTTTTGAGAAGTTGTATAGCCCTTGTATTAATTATTTTTAATGTTAAATGTGTGGTTTTTTCAATGTCTCATTTGCAAAATGGTGTGACTGGGTTTTTCAACTAGCAAATGAATACAACTAGCACAGAGCTAGTTGTATTCCTTTGCTCCCCAGTGAAAGCTCACCTCACTAAACATCTCACATGCTGCATTGACAGAAGTTCAGCAAGAGTTGGTTCAGGTTTCTATGCAGATCTGGCACTTATTTTAACCTGTTTGACTTGACATTGTGAGTAGAAACGTGTTGAATGTTGCCTCTTCTTAGTCAGGGCTGACAAGATCTAGAAAGTCTGTTGTTTCTTACCATATAAAACACAATTCTTCACTACCTGTGATGTGAACATACAATCTAGAAATTCAGTTTTCTTTTCTAGACTAAATAGCCTGCAAATCCTTAAGCTTTGTCCTATAGAGTTGAATTAACCTTTCCCTGATGCTTAAGTATAATCTTTTTCACTCCTTCCCAGTACATAATTTAGTAAAATGGGAATAAAGTGGCTTGGTGGAAAAAGATATCACTGAGCTCTCTTAAACTTAAGTGTTCAGCTGCTCAGAGATATCAAACATAGGACGTGAGCAGCTTCTTCAGTGGATCACAGGACAGCACTAAAGTTCTTTGCCACTCTATAATAAAACTATGTATTTAGAGGAATTGCAGAATATTTTCCATTGATGTTTCTCTGAAGTAATTGTGCTTTAATGCTAGGGTGTTTATTCATATTATTTTTCCATGGGTTTATTTACTAGGATCATAAAATCACTTCCCTCATTTTAATGAGCACTACAGCTGAGAAATTTGAACTCAGTTTAATATGAAATATTAGTTCAGGTTCTGCAAAGAAATGGTAGGGTATGTTTTGGAACAGGCTTTGTGATTTATTTCTTTTAATACTAATAGTCTTGTTCAATAAGTATTTATGTATCACTAGGAAAAAAATGAAATGGAAATAGCCTTTATAATCATAACAAATTGGGGCAAGAAAACAACAATAATAATCCAAAGGAAATTCTCATGAAGGAGAGTCTCATGGAGAAGTTTTCTCACAAATATAGCAGCAGGGACAGTACTTCTGAACTGCTGTTGTTCTGTAGGATTGGGTATTGTAGGACTGAGCAGGATAAAGCAAATAAAGTTCTTTGCAGCTGAAAACTACTGGGACATCAACTTGTTCAGCTGCCTCTCTGAGCTCTAGCAAATGTTTATTAAAGTTTCTAACTTTGGTCCATGGTCAAACACTTTCTCAGTATCAGTGAGAGGTGGTGGTAGCTGCCCTGAAGGGTGCCCTCAAAGTCACTGTTCTTGAATATTTTACATGCATGTGATTTTCTTTACAATTCCTAATGTCTGTTTATCTCAAAAGCCTAAAAAGTTATTTCCATCAGATTTTCCAAAGGCAAGAGGAAAAATACTTTGATACAAGTAACATAAAACTTTGTTCAGAATATCAAGATTTAATTGTCACAGGAAGCAACATTTTTTTCAAATAGAAAAAACAAGAAATACCAACTGAACTTGTAAAAATGGGCTTTAAAATTGTATGGCTGAAAGGAATGATTCATATGCTGTAAAAGGACAACTGTCTCTTTGGTTTGCTGAAGGTTTATATAGAGGTGGAGCTGATCTGTGGTGCCACCAAACTCCAACATTTGTCCTCAGCTTGTCAAAATGGTTTTGTTAATTTGCCAAAGCCAAAAGCCCACAGTGTCAGCTGGAAATCTTCTCACTCGAGGTAGCTGAGTCTGCCTTGGGAAGATGGAAATGGAAAGAGAAGGAGAGCTCTTAGTTACAAGTGGAGTCCCAGTCTAATGGCCAATATTTGCTAAATGCTCTTTCTTTCCTCCTAACTAGCAATTGTAGAGTCAGCACTGCAGAGTATCTGGGCAGCTTTCATTTTCCTCGTGTCTGGGTCATATCCAGTGTGTGCTTCCTCTGAGCCTTAAATTCCTTAAATCAGTTCTTTCAGTAAATCAAAGAATCAATGAGGCAATAAAATCCACTCTCTGCAACTTCTCTATCAGAAGATATTCTATGATTAATATCAGGAAAATTTTGTATTTTACCACAGAGGTTTGCTCATCCTCTGCTTTTCAAAACTTAACAGCTCTTTTCCAGCCCTCAGCTGCATAAATAGCTGTCAACAGCACTCAAATTTAATAGCAAATAAGCTGATATTTTGTAGTTAACAATTTTAAACAATTTTTACCTGCTGTTAAGATACATTTTAATTAGGTCCTAAAAGATGTGCAGGCTTGTTACTATCACTCTGTTCTAATATCCTCCTGCTCCAAACAAAAAAATCTCCAGCCACACCCTTCCAGGATGTCTGGCTAATGCCCATGGGGCTCAGTATTTGGAGAGGAACTTTCTTGGAGCATCTGTCACAGACTGTTGTGCCCACAGATGCTGGGCTAACTTGTCACTGTAGTGATGTATACATGTCAGACTGTAATTTTAGCCATTCTAATAGCTCTTCTCTTTTCCTTTTCTCTTCCTGGTGATTTCCTATAACAACAGTCTTGCTTTCTCTGACTTTGGTTGAGCTTCATTATATTTGAGACTGGAATTCCTTTTATATAAGTTTTTAAAGCATTTCCAGCCTCAAAACAACAGAAGCAAATAAAAAGTGTGGGTTTTTTTTTTTTTTCATCAAAGTGTATTAAGGTTCCTCCATCCTCCCATCAGCAGCTATAATATGAAGAGGATATTTTAATCTAAAATTGGATCAGAAGTCATTCCAGGGTGGTTGTGGTATGCCTGGATCACTTGCAGGTTTTTCAGGATCTGGGAGCTCCTTTTAGTCAATAATGAAAGCTCTGTGCACAGAGATTGTTCTCTTGGTGTTCCTGTGCTCTCTCTGTCACCTTGTGCTGCCTCAAGCAGGACTTAGTTGTCATCTCTGGGTTAAATTTTGATGCAGGAGGAAGGGAGCAGGGCTGCAGAAATCCCAGGAATCTGACAAAGTGAAAACTATTTACAAAAACAACTTAAAGTGTGCAAGGAAGTGCAGAAAGGAATACTTAATCTGCCAGTAATTTTCAATGGCAAATCTTTCATTTTGCTCTTGAGGCTTTCACTTAATCTTTGTATCCTTGTGCTTGATTCCTCCCTGCCCTCTATTCTGTATGTCTTCTGAGGCCGGGTCTTATTTGTGGGGACTGCTTTCAGTTTTTGAAGAGCAAGTACAGTACTATGTTCTCTCTCTTTCTGGAGAGCTCCAGAGGATGAAGGCTTCTGCCCACACAAGAAAGGAATGCTGAATCATATTCCTATTAGACACATCTTCATGAGCATTTGTCAAACTGTTCATTTAATCTAAAGCCTGGAGCAATGAGAGTTTATGAATGAAATTCCCAGGACCGGGATCTTCCCTGCCATATGTCACTGCTTCCCTGAAGAGAGATGGAGATTGATACATGAAAAGCTGCTTTTAAAACAAACTAATTCTTCATGTGTGGTGGTTTTGCCCCAGCAATGGTGTAGGCTAAGTAAACGACTATTTTTCCTGTTTAGGTAGGGCCTTTAAAATAAGTCTGTATAAACCCCACATACATACAGATACACAGATATGAGAGCTATCAATAACTGTCTTAAATGTAACAGGAAATTTATCTAGAAATTAGCTTGACAGGAATTTCTGAATTAAGAAAAGTTTTCAATAGCATAACTATAGTCAAGGCTTATCCCTTTTGTTACCTCTCCATATTTTTCTATTCATGATTTACTAATTTTTGTTTTTATCTCTAAAAAGCCTTTTAGATTGCTAAAAGTAGTTGATAGTCATGATAACTTTTGATACTTGGTAAAAGATTTGAATGAATTTACTTTCTGATTTTACAAACAACAGCCATTAAACCATGCTGAGTGCTCCAGATTAGAAGCGAGATGAAAATTCCTGATCAGAACCTACAAATGAGAACATCTTTCAGGTATTTCCAAGGTGTTTGGTACTTAACATAATTTTTGTATTAGAACACAGAAATTCAGTTAGTAATATTACTTATTTGGATCAATTATCATGAAGAGGATTTGAATGAGATGCATGTATTCACACACCCCCTGCCCTTTCATGTTTTAAGTCACATGGAGGAAGAAATTGAAAAATTAAAAAGGATAGATCCAGAAGCAGTGGTGTCCAAATCTCCCATTTTCTGTTTCAATATGCTATTTCTTGTCTCTTGTCCTGTGAATTCCTGAATTTCATCTTGGTAAACAGAACAGCTTCTCCCACTTCTAATCCAGCTATGGCTCTAAATCTTCTGGAAGAGTTTTGTAGCAGTAATGAATTATAATGAAATCCAGTGGTATTGTTCTAATGAGTTGAGTCCTTGAAACCTGAGGTAAATTGTGCAAGGACCCATTTAAGTTTTGAATAAAATTGTTTTCAAGTGTTTGACTAACACATAATCAAACCATGTTTTGGCTGTCTGATCTACCAAGTATTGCTGCAGCATGAAAGAAAGTTTATGTTGCATTTTCAATTCACAGGGTAACAGAGGAATATTTGGTTTTGTTTGGATTTATCTCCTTCCTTAGTAGCAGTTTGAGGATAGTTCTCAAGTATTTGCATTTTTTCTCCTAGGCAAGCATCGACTTGCAACAGAGCTGTATTTGAATTAGCTTTTTCTAGCTCTGAGAGATGGAGAATAACTTGAAAATGGATTGTATTGAGATATTTGTCTTGCATACTGTTGCTATTACAATAATGGACAACCCAGCTTCAATTTATGCACTACCAGCAGCTCTCCTGACAAGAAGCACACAAAAGACTAAAACGTGGGCATGACAAGAATGGAAATGGCTGGGCAGAAAGCACCCTAATCAATGATGAATGATCTGTAAAGCTGGTAGGGGCTGTGGTTTGGGTTTGTGCTGCAGTGTTGATAAGGCAGGGGTGGTGCAGAGCACGGCTCACACAGACTTCAGGGGTTTTTCTGCTCCTCACCCCACCCCACCTGGCCTGGGGCTGCACAGGGAGCTGGGAGGGGAATGATGCAGTTGGGAAAGCTGAGCCCAGGTGACCACAGGAATGCTCCAGACTGTAGGGAATGTCAGCAGATAAACGGAGGAGGAGGAAGGGAGGGGCCTTCTGTTGGATGGCATTTGTCTTCCCAAGTCCCTGTTCCATGTGGTGGAGCCCTGAGGTCCCAGGGATGCTGAACACCTCCCTGCCCATGGGAACTGGTAAATGGGTGTTTGGCTTGGCCTGTGTGTGCAGCCTTTGCTTTACCTCTAGAACAGCCTTGATATCAATCCATGAGTTTTCCCACTTTTGCTCCTCTGATTGTTTCTCCCGACATACTGGAGGGGACAGTGAGTGAGTGGCTGTGCACAGTTGCTGGCTGGGGTTAAACCATGGCACAGGTGAGGTGAAAATTAATGTATTAGGGAGATCTGTCTGGATTCTGAGGCTGTTTCTGTGACAGCTGTAATATGCAGAGCAAATATAGGATAGGGAATAAATATAGGATTTAAGGGAATAAATTAATTTTGAAGTGTAAATTCAGAGTCCTTTTAATAAACTTCCAGAGATTCAGAAAAATGTGAAGACCAACCTAATCAATCCTGAATTCTGTGTATTTGGTTTATTTAAAAACAAGTAAAGATATGTGTCTTTCAAAATCTGTCAGCTCAGGAAGCCTAGAGAGAAGGCTTTCCAAAAAGGGAAGTTTTAAAAGCAAGCTTGTGCTGTGCAAAGTTGTGTTTAATTCCTGGTTGACTTAAAAGACCCTGAATGTCAAGCTGGACTGGGAAAGCCTCCATACATAATTAGAGGCTCAGATTGGCTGGAAGGACTCAGTGGTGTCTTTTATTGCCAAAGAGAGTAATTTAATTACTGCCCATATACCCTGTTGGGTCTGACTGAAGCCCTGTTACTGGAATAAATCTGATTAGAGGAGTATTTCTGCAAAACCATCATCTTCACCTTCCTCAACTACTCTTGGATGGGGCTTTTTCTCCATCTCCTGCTTTTCATTTTCACAGCTATATACCACAAAGAGGCTTCTGAATAGTTCTGTTGAGGCAGTAATGACACAATAAATCAAAACTTACTTTTAATGATTGATTTTTGTATCACAGCGAGCTTTTTCAAAGCTTTCTTTGTGTAAGCTATTAAAAGTTTCTCGTGTAACTTAAGTTTCATAAAATATTTCTGTCTCCCTGTATTGATTGATAGAGATTTTCAGCCAGCATTTGGATGTTGCCCTTCTCAAACTCTTGACTGTGTTGTTATTCCTATTGTACAGGTAGGGAATTGAGGCTCAGGAAGTTCAAATGTCCAATTCCATTCAATCTGGGTCTTTTATCTTTGCTCTTATTCCTTGCAGATACTAATAATTGGTCTCATTTTATTTGAATAATTTAGTTTTTATGTACTTTTAAATTAATCTATTTTGAAATGATATGTAAACAAAAGTTGGTAATCAAAAAATCTTCCTTTTATACTTTGTAGAGCATAACATTTGAAACTCTCTTTGGGAATCTTGTGAACAGATCTTTCAAGCACTATTAGCTGTGTAGGAAATAGAAATTTTGGCAGGCAGGGAACATTAAAAAAAGCTGTAACAGATCCAGTGACATTTTCAAAGTGATCTTTGATGAAGAGGTTAATAGAATTTATGAACTGTACTGCTTTAAATTCTTGTAACAATTCCCATCATAATTACAACAAATGTATCACAAAAGGTTCAGGGATTAATTTAGTTTGTGTGAGTATCCAAAAGTTTACAAGCTTATTCAGAGCTTATGTACATTTTGAAATGGCAGACTTGGATTTCAAACCTTAGAAATGTTTCTCTTGAGAATTCTGGCACTTCTAGTTTGGGTCAATATTTCTGTCATACCACAGCTGTACCCCTCCTGCTCCTGCCTGGGGTACAAAGAAGGGTATGTGTAGGTTAAAAAAAAGTAAGACTGAAAACCAAAACCCAGCAAAATAAAAGCACTTGAAATGCCTGAAAAAAACCCCTTCAGAATCCTAAATAAAAGTAATTTAGTTTTGTCTGGAAGAGGAACTTCATCATGCTCAAACAGCTCTCCTTTACTCTCATGGGTAATACAGCATTTATGCATAGGTACATCTAAAATACACTGCAGATGAATTCTGCAGCTTTGCATGTCCAGGGTTTGACACTGGAGGGGTTGATATTCCTGGGATTTATCTCCCATGCACCCCTAGCTCCACGTGCATGTAAGATGTAGTTCCAGGCAAATCATTTATAGTCTGTCACGCAGCTTCTGCACCATTCCATTAGGAAGCCAGCTTGTCATGCAGGAGTCCTCCTCCCTCCTCTGAAGCACCTCATAAAATGCAAACAGATGAACAGACACTGAGAATTGATTGGCTCTGCTGTGCTTCAGGGGAGTAGGGGAGGACTGCTTACTGATGTGGAAAAAGTTAACTTTTATTCAGAGAAGATCCCAGGTATTGACAGTGGCTTGTTATACTGTGAAAGAAGTGAGTGGTTTGAACTGGGAACAGCAGGTCAGGGCAGTCAGCCCGGGCTCTAATAAATAGCTTTCATAAATGGTGCTAGAAAAAATGACTTTGAGTTTCTATAAATGATTACTTTCATGTCTAGATTAGCAGGAAATTATAGTTTTACATTCTCACATGTGTTTTAAAAGCATAAAAGCTAATGGCATCAAAAAATGAAGAATAAAAATGTGTTTATCTATCTTGGCCTTGCTAAGAAACTTGCTAAGAAAAAGGTGATTGTGTTTATATGCTTTTTCTGTTGTTATGGAATATCAGATCACAGAATGGGTTGGGTTGGAAGGGACTTTAAAGGTCATCAAATTCCACCCCCTGCCACTGGCACTTCCTCTAGACCAGGTTTCTCCAAGCCCCATCCCACCTGGCCTTGGACACTTCCAGAAGTGTTTTCTTCATAAGCTGCTTGCAGAATGGACAATTCAGTGCTCAGAACTTCAATTCTCTCTGAAAAGAAATACTTAAGAAATGCAGCACATTGATAACTTCAGTGTATTGGTCACATTTTGGGATATTGTACTTCCAAAAGGGGTAGTTGTTTTTGTTGTGGATATTATAAGGTGTTCAAATGTGAGAATGATTTTGGAATTAATTGGAAGAAAATGGTGCCTGTGGGAATAAGGGGAAGGGTGCTGCTCAGAAGATGGCTCAAAGATGGTGTTAGAGCTCAGGGAAGGGACATGCAGAATAAAGCTAAAATATTGCTCTCTTCTGAAACTCTAAGGTGAACTGCAAATTCTGGAGTCTTGTGTAGAAATTAGCTGGAAATAAATACCAAAGGAGCAAACCTTTATTGTTGAGTTTTCAGTGCAAACTACTAAAGGATGATCATCCATCTCTGAAGTGAATATCTCTTCTGCAACAATCGTTTTCTCTAACATTTATGTCTTGCTCAAGGCTAATCAGGGGAGGCTTATAAATTGTTGAAATCACTTTATAGCACATTTAGAGCTCATTTCACAGCAGTTTAAGGGGTTGCAATGAAGCTAATAGCCTTCTCCACTTCTTAACTGTTTGTGATTTAAAAAATGATATAACATTTATAGCACTTTAGAGTTACTTCCAAAAGTAACATGGTAAATCTAATCATTATATAATCAGTGCATGATAAAAATCCCAGTGCTGTGAAGGCCTATTTTCAAGTATCTTTCATCATGCTGTCCAATGATTCATACATTTGGGAGGGTGATTCTTGCAAAATAAAAGACATGAGAAATATAACGGACCAGAATGTTTATCAAGCCTAAAATCCTGATCGGGGAGAAAAAACTTTACGGTTTGTGACCATAGCTCTTTTTGGTGCTGTTGTTGTGGGTTTTTGCGTGTTTTTTTGGTTTTTTTTGTGAAGCTGATAAATTGGAAGAGGTTATAGATAATTCTGTCTTGCAGGAGCAGTAAACCTGAAGAGACTGCTCCTTGCTCTGTAGCAAGGAGCATATTTAATATATTATATAATATATATTATATTAATATATTTAATATAACTTGCTAGAGCTTCCTGTATTGAACTATCAGAACCAGTTAGAAATGAGAAGTGCTGGACACTACAGTAATCAATTCACTTATAAAACAGTCTCATAGTGGGAGGAGATGGAAATTTACTGGGCTTAGTTCTTTCTTCATATAATTTATTTTCAAATTCCCATTGGTAAATGAGAGGAAAATCTCATTTACTGGTGTAAAACATTTTTATTGAAGAAGCAGGAGTTGAACGGGTGATATTATTTATGTACTGTCAGATATTAACCATTTATCCAGTTGTCAAGGACATGATCACTGAGTGTCATGACTTCAATAACAGGAATGTTAGTGAACCAATCCTCTCATCTTTTTGTATTGTGCAGGAGAAAGACAAGTCCAAGAACCTGTAGATTCAGTGATGCTACAGAAAATCCCTTTAGGCTTTTATGGTTTGGGCTAATCAGTTTTAACCTTGATTGACCTATAAGTGCTTAAAACCATTGCTAATTCAGATTTTCTGAGATCTGGCTGATAGCCAAAACTTCTCTATTCAAAACCTCAGATCCTGAAGTTCTTGATAACAAAACTGTGTCTCTGACGTTTTCTTTAATTACTAAGTCAGTCACTGCAGTTATGTATTTTAGTTAACCACAAGGTGCTGTGAAGATTCAAAGGATATACACAGGGAGATCCTTTTAATAAGATCCAACAGCATCATGCCAACCAGATTGTCTGCTGTGCCTCTTCAGTCAGTGCCTTGAAAATTTAAGGGCTACTAATGTCTGGATTGTGACTGGTGTTGCTTCACTTTTTCCTGTATTTGTGTACTCTGCCTTTGTCTTGAGGACAGGAATTAGCAGTTGGTTGTGAAATATTTGTAATTCTGCATTACAATATTTTAGGCTTTTTTCTATCAAAGGCTGTGAATTTTTTTCTTTTTCAGTGCTGCTTATGTAGTCATCCTCGAGAACTACTCTGGACCTACACAGTAGGAACCTTTAGCATATCAAGGATATAAATCAAAACTGGTAGTTACTGGCCACTGAGTCAAGGTATTTAACATAAATATTGGCCTGATAATCTTTTGAATAAGCCTGGACTTACTTATATCTGTACCTGCATTTCTTATTTCTAACATTTTAATTGATGTGAGAATTGGAATTTGTTTATGGTCTCAATGATTTTTTTAACAGTCTTAAATGGCAATGGGCCTAATAGATGTTTTATGTTTTATTGAATAAATAGACTGATTAATATTGGGATACTAAATACTGCAGTTCTCCAGTCTGCAGTTTTTCCATTCTGCTATAGACCCTACTAAGTTTTCTAATTAGATGCATGTCATAAACTATACATGGGAATGGTGCATCCTAAGAAAACCTTTGAGACTGAAGAGTATTTAAAACTTTTGTTTTCATCAGTGTTAGTTCCCATTTCAGTGGCTCCACTGTAGTTACCCATATCAAACTGTTACTAAATATGCATGAATTATTCCATGTACAGGCAGACATCTGTTAGTTCACTGCCTGCAGTTTATTAGACTAATATGTGTAAACTGCTTTGAGCTATAAATTACAAGATTAGGGCTTTTAATGTTTAGGGATATCATTAGGCATTGTATGCTGGAGGTAGATTTGACAAATGCTCTTTGCTAATGGAGTATATTTAAAGGAAAATCTGCATGAATTAATTTTAATTACTGTCATATTAAAGGGTATAAAACTAACTAATGTCAAAGGTGTACCAGTGCTGTTGATTCAGAGCGTTATCACGTGTGTATAATTAGAGAACCCTGTTTGCATAAATATTTCTTCAAATAAACAAACACACAGACTTTCCTTTGAAATTCCAACCATGTCATGGCCTAAATTTTTCAGACATATCTTTTGAGCTAAAGTTCATTACAGAAGTATTTAAACATTAAGAAGAAGCAACCAGTGGTGATCACTGAAGCTGCTGGGTGATAAAGAGAGGAAGAATTCACAGGCTGAAGGTCTGACAAATCCATGTATTACCTGTGTGTGGGAAAGGAAAAGGTTTTGTCTGGCTTTTTGTTTTTCAAAAGTTAAGTTTTAGCATGGCACAAGCAGCCACATCTCAGGATCTATCTGCCAGGTATGATACTGCTCTTGATTTTGTTTTCTAATTAAAGCCCAAGGTGTCCATGTTTATTAAGACCAAGAGAAGGAAATGGGTGAGATTCAGACAGCTCTGCTTGCAGTGTTCCATGAACACTGTTAGCTGCTAACTTTGCAAATACAGAAGGAAAGTAATGGCAGTGGAATAGTACAAGTTAGTTTGGACTTGGTGCAACACAAAAGTTCTGATGAGCAATTACATAACAAACAGAACAACTTTCTGGCAAGCTTGCCTTTCCAAAGGACCAGCAGGAAGGAAAACTGTGATCTGTGCAACTCTTTAATAGACTGCTGTCTGTAATGGGAACTCTGATCTCTGTCTTGACAAGCTGAATACAGGAACAATTTCTTTTAACAGAAAATACAATTTGCTGTACAAATAAGTGGTTTTATTCATTGTATTTGTTAACTTCCTCTTTTAAAAGTTTCTGCTAAGGAACCTTGGTTAAGCTGTGTGCTGTAGTTAGTTTCTCTCTCTGGAGTTAGAGAAAATGAAGGGAAAAAAGAAAGTGTTCCCTTCATCTTATGGAACAGGAGACTATCCATGGCTCAATGATCCAGCAGGACAGAGAGGTTTAGTAAGGGGCACTGCAGCCAGTGGCTCTGGAGGAATTTGTGAGTGACAACTCAGCCAAGGCACACTCTGAAGCAGAAACTCCTCCAACATGGGTGCTGCTGTTCTTGCTTCCTCTGTCCCTTGTGGGCTGTGATTGCTCCTGCCCCACTGCTGCTCTGGTAGGGTCTGCAATAGGTGGCAGCACAGAACTGACTTTTTTCTTCTTCTGTTGTTTTGTTTTGTTTAAGTTTTTGATTTGCCACCCTCCGTGTTTTGAAGGTGCCTTGACTGCTGTGGGGAATGTGTAATGGGATTGTGTCTGTGTGTGAGCTGCAATGCATGAACGATGAGCTCTATGGAGATATCTTAAAATGAATTTTAGCCTTCTTTTTTTTTTTTTAATGGGGGGGTTGTTTGTTGGTTTGTTTTTGTTTTGTTTCAGATATCTAATGTATTTCTTTCCAAACTCCATTTTCTGTCTGCTCTGTCTCCCTGAAGCTGGAAAATGTCTGAAATCAGATGCATACCAATGGGCATTAGCAAATGTCTGGCTCTGAAAACTGCAGCATCTACCGAGGCAGGAAAAGCTCCAGCTCTGCTGTATTAACTGTTATACATGAATAGTTCCATCATAGGGTGTCTGGAAATAGTGACATATACACAAAAACTATTATAGCCCATCATTCATTTTCCAGTAGAATAATTCATAAACATTCATAAAAATTTAGCTATGCCAAGTGGCAAATGTCCCATCCTGCAGCCCTGAAAAGCCTAAGATTTTTCATTTTCCATTGTAAACATTTTATTATGACATTTTCTGATTAGAATCACATAAATCTCTCAGCAGTGAATTTATTGCATATATTTCTTGCTGAGATTGTAGCTACAAGTAAGCATCCTCTGGTATTCTTTATATGTAATTTACCTAGAGAACGTAGCAGAATAACAATAACACCTCAGAAGTATTGGATCAAAAATTATATAGAGAAAGTATTTTCAAGGGGAAAGAGAGCATAACACAAAAGGAGCAAATAAAGTCTTATTTGCTGTGTGTTGTTTGCAAAATGTTTTGAACATTTTATTGAATATATCTTCCTTGTGAATTATGCATGTTCTCCAGTGCCTTGGGAAGATGTAAAACTTTATATATTACGAATGGATTACATGACCTCCTGATGTTTCCCAGATATTGCTTTAAGTCGAAAACTGAATGATTTCATATCTACCAAGGGTTATTATATTCCCTTTCAAGCTGCTTAAGCAAGAATATTGTGGTGAAGGGAAGATTTCTGAATGTGTTCTCTCACTGGAGCCTGCTGCGTGTCATTGCAGGAAGATTCTGTGTATTGATGCACTAAAATGGAGGTTCTGTAGGCTAAAAACCCATCTTTCCAGTGAGTTGCGACAGAAAATGTGTTCTAATTCCTTTAATAATTCCAGTGAGGTCTCATAACTTTTTGAATATGCCCAACACCTGGCTGGTGTTGGGTTGAAGCTGCAGATCCTTCTGGTGGGTCAGGTAGATTTGTCCTTTTGAGACAAGCACATGCCTTGCTCTGTGAGTGAGTAGCCCAGGGTGGCGTGGAGGTGGCTTTTAAATGTGGTGGTTTCACTCCTGTGCTCAGTGCATTCTCCATCACACCTTCTTACAGCTTTTCAGCTTAGTTCTGGGCCTGAAACCTAGGTATCAACAGCAGGTATTTTACTCTTGCTTTTAAGAGAATATTTCAGTTTCTAAATGTATTCTCAGCTAAAGCTTCTTAGTAAGATATTCATCCACTCAGTGAACCTTTACAAGAGACTTCAAAGTACCAGATAGTCTCTTTCAGAGTATCTTTTAAGAAAAAATGATGTAAGCACATATTTTGCTTTGTTACTTATGTGAATTCTAAAAATTGAAATGCTTGAGCAAAATAGCATCAACGAATCACTGGAAATTGAGTTCTGTGGAATGGAAATTAAGAGTATAATGAGAAGTGGCATCAGCTAAAGTACACTGAAGTATGGAATTCAGGATATGAGCAATTGGAATTCCATCTCTCACTGCTGGCATCAGAACATGAAACTGAAGCAGTATTTATTATTAGTCAGTTTTATGTATAAATGTCCTGAGTCTTACTATTGACAGGATGGCTCTGTCACATGATTCACCTTACCAAGAAAAAATCCATACTGTTTAGTAGGGATTTCATTAATTAGATTCTAGCTCTAGACTTTTCCAGAGATGATAATTGCTCTGTTTTATAGAAAAGCTCTCCTTTTTGGGATATAGAGCTCAGCTCTTGAACCTGAGCCATGTTAATACATGGTTAGAACTGGAACAAAGGGAAAACACCTCCCCCCCAAAAAACCCAACAAGACCTCGAATCCCCAACAACAACAACAAAAATCCAAGACAAAAAAAACCTACCACCACCAAAAGAAGCAAAGAACTCCAAACAAACAAAATTAACCAAACAAAAAACAAACCAAACAAAAAATCCTGCTGAGCTGGGGCTCTGAAGGACTCACTTGCACTGAAGGCAGCTTTTCCAAGAGGAGCAGATCCAGCTCATGGCAGTGGGTTGGGTACCAGGCACCACAGCTGGCACAGGAAGCACCAAAAATAAAAATGACTTGTGGTTTGATTTAGCCCATGGCAGAAAACCTGGTGTGGTCAGTGTTGCTACTTTTGTCCTGGGATGTGGAAGATGAATTTGCTGGGAAAAAAGTTTGTGTGTGAGGCAAAGCTGAGTCAAAACAGTCAAAATGGAGGAGCTGGGAGGTCAAAACTGGCACAAGCCACCTCTTGTTGTTGGGACTGAAAATGGGGATGTAGTTGTGGTGGGAGGAAATAGGCATGTATATGGATACAAGGACAGGGGTAACTATTTCTCAGGGGAGTGTAAAATGTGAAAAAAAGGGAGAAAATACCTGGAACTCTGCTTACAAATTGCCTCTGTATTGCTGGCAAGAGCAGTTTCCTGAAACTTGTCTCCTGATTGTTCAAGGGGCAACACAGAGTAAGGAAGTAAATGCAGAGACAACAGCGAAATGCTCAACTCATTTTCTGAGGCTGTTCTGTTGTGATTGTTCCTCTGCAGGTGCACTACCCAAAAAAATCCAAAGCAATTCTTGCTTCCTTACCATCCTCTGAAGACACACAGCCTCATTTTTATGCTGGTCATGTTCATGATCCTGCATCCTTGAGTAAACAGCTTTCAGAGGGTGCTTTGTTTTTCATCTGTTCTCCTGGCCTTTTATTAGGGCTAAGGCTGTTTTCTGTAGTTCTTTGAAAAATCTTGCTCTTCTGGGGCTTTAGCCTATGTGAGGATCTACAACCAAATGATTAATAATAATAATGTCAGATCTTGAAGGATTAACAGGCTCTGCTTCTTAGATACTCATTTAACAGGTCTGTATATGAAAAGAAAGTTATAAAAGATGATACATCTGTTCTTTTGAAAGTGACTACATGGTAAAAAGTGGAAATAAATGTTTGGATGGTAAATATATAACACAACCTGAATTGTTTTGCAAGTGGAAAATATTGGTTTTGTCATTCATTTCTCTTCAGTAGCCTGTTCAACTTAATTTGAGAAGATGGACAGGCCTCTGAGATACATTACATGATGAGTCAGCCAGAGACTTGGAGAAGTAGTCTAAAGGAAAGAAAAAATTTCCTGCAGGATCCAGATCAGAAAATTGGGTTGTTATTATTATGCAGGAGTTGGAAAAAGTAAGCAAAACCGAGTGTTCCTGCTGTCTGTACACTGTGTAGAATATATCTAGTTCAAAATGTTCAGCATCATCACAAAAATAGTGTTTCATGTCCTGAACTCAATTTTTCTCTTACACTTTTGAAAGGTCAGATAGGGACCAGACTAACCAAACGACCATTTTTCCTCCAAGAAAGAGCAACAATAATAAAAAGTCAGCTATGAAACCAGACAGGTTCTTGCATTCAGACACCATTTGGGTGTGGGAGGTATGAATCAGGTGTTGCTTGTGGCTTGTGCCAGGTAATGAAGGAAAGTTTGAAGGCAAAACTTGCTGGTAATCAAGAAAAAAAGAATCATTTTGGCATATTATTGAGCCAGATCTCTCAGTCTTTGTAATGGAGTTTACAATATAAAGAAAATATTGAAAAAAAACCCTCAACTAAATGTGTCTTGCCCATCATAAAGGCATATGTGTGTATTTTGCATGTAGCATGCAGTATTTTCTTTTGTAAACTGTTCTACCTTGTTTTCTATTTCCCAAAAATGACCTTGTCCTTCCTGGCTTATTAAACTCATTGTCCAGTCCAATGCTGTCTAATGTTATTGAATAATTTTGCATTGAAAGTGGCAAATAAAGTGGGCACTATATCTGTGTTGCCCTTTTTTGGTTTTTCTATGAATACTCAAGAAATCAAGAGAATGCACCAGAAGCAGCATTCTGACATTGATATCTAGAAACAAAGTTTATATCATGTGGCATTGAAAAACACCTTTGTATAAATAGGCCTGAATTCAGTTCTTATGTGCTTTTATTACACATTACTCTTAAGTATCTGTGTTTAATGTGACTGGTTGGTTAATCACTAATTATTTTAGGGTCATAGAACAGCCATGGCAGGAGGATTTTTAAGTGCTGTGAAAATTTAAACAGTAGGCTAATAATAAATGAGCATTTGCTTTGAAGCACTTGTCACAAGAGCTGATAAACTGCATCCTAACTTCCCTCTATGATGATTATTCTGGTGACTATGGATCTCTGAAAGAATTCACTCAACTGCAGGGCTTCAGAATAAACTGATGTACAGATCCTGAAAGCTAAACCCAAGTGCCAGCTTTTGCCTTATTGTTATGTTTGTCTTTCCACTTCAGTGGTGGAATCAAAAAAGATTTTTTTTTTTATTTGGGTTGAATTGGATTGGATTTTCACTTTCATCTACACTTACATTAAATGCTTCGGTCTTTGTATTTTGGCAGAGAGCTTTGCTGGTGCTAAACAGTGCTAATATTCTTTTGTCCAGGTCCTAAACTCATTATCTTAAACTCTTGTGCTGAATTAAGTTCCTTACAGTTATCTATAATAATAAGAAATGTTAGTTAACACTCTGGCAGTGTTTTAAATCAAAATGGTCAATCCTGTCTAAGCCTCATTTTCTCTCCTGTACAGGCTTGTAATTTCCTCTCTTCTACTCATCCCCCTCCCATTAAATCCTACCTTGTATTTAATTAGATATTTTCTTAATTTTATGCTTTCTCCTTTGTTTATAGGTAGAATTTTTAATGTTCAAACAGGAAATGTCCTTGTTAAAGGGCAATCTGCTTGGGCTGATTACAGAGATGATGTCTTGGCTGTATTGAGGTCTGTCCACCCGTGGTGAGTATGGGATTTTTGCCCTAATTGAATGGACACTTTGGATATGAACTACTGTATATTTTCATTGACGTTGTCTCTGTTATTATTCTCCCAATGTAATGCTTTATCAATAGGGCTATTAAATATGGTTTTGATTCAATGCTTTCAAAATGAAAAGCTTTACTCATCTTTTCAGGGGGTTTTCAATTGATTCATCTTCCTCATTCTCCTCACTTTTATTTTCTGTCTCTTTTCATTCCTTTGTGACCTTTTAAAGTTGATCTGAACTAAAAAGGAAATGTAAACCCAAACCATTCTATTGCTCTCTATTTTGTTTTTTTTTCAGCACCTTGAAAAACAAGTAAATCTGTGAGTTCACATATAAGTGTTATTTGCTTTCATCTCACTCTAAATCAGGAATTCTGAAAATGTAGGTTTAAAGCATGGCACTTTGGAAGCTGGGCTGGTGTACCTTAACATGTGGAACCCTTTTTAAGGTAGCTGTAGTTCCATTTTACAAGAGTCAGCCCTAACTGCTTCTCTTTAAATAGCCCATTAGAGTCCCCTAATAGGAAAATTTATAGCTCTCAGCTGCTTCTGCATATGCATAATGCATACAGAAATCAGATATCTCATGTGCCCTGTGGCTCAGAGACATTTCCATTCAATTAATAAGCAGTGAAGTAGATGACAAGATTATTAAACAAGTTTATAATAGATGAAAGATTTTATAGACTTATGATGTGGACTATTGACAGAGCTAAACATTTTTCTGAAATAATGTATCATTGTTATTTATTGAGAGGTAGAAGGGATATTTTCTGTTGCAGCCAGAACTCCCACGGTCATTTTCTTGCAGGTTTGCATATACATGTGCAGATTTAAGAAAGTGTGGATACTTTGAATCTCCTTTTAATGAGAAGCTGTTAATTGCCACTCTGACTTCAGGCCTCCACCCTCAGCAGTATGACACAGTGCTGGATTTGAAGTTTGCAAATATTACTCAGTTTTGACTTGGAGCTTGTTATTTTGGGCTGTCTGGTGGAGTTATTAATCCATGGGAGGTAGACAGCAAGTACAGGCTTCGAGTGCTGTTCTCATGTGGCCAAAATAGGAGTCAGATGTTTAGTCACATTTAAATAGTGTCTCTCCAATGCAGTGAGTGAAACTGAGCTCTGTTTTTAATGAAATAGAAATTCAGAGAGTCTTACACATGATGGGACTACAGACAAGGCCCATGTTTGGTTTAACTTGTAAACTCAGGTTTTCAAGCATGTGAGTGCAGTTAGTGTTTTGTAATGTGATTACAAATGCTCATGCCATAAGGCAAGCCTAAGGTCTTAATATCCACCTCCTCTAAAACTCTATAATGCTGACTGGACTAAGAAGAGAGGCAAGAAAACAGCAAATAGGTGAGGAGCCTAGAGCTGATATAAATGTCAAGGAAGCATGTGAAATGAACTGGAGAACAGAGGAGGAGTTCTCTTACTGCTTTAGGACATGCAGCTCTGACTTCTGAGTTTAGTACAACTCTGTCTGAGAATCTGTGATAGTGGGTGGACCTTTTAGAAAATATCTGTTTAATGGAAGTATTCTTCCAGTAAAAAGCATCTAATATGTGCTGCTTGACTGAAAATTTCTAATTGATGATCTTGCAAGAAAGTTGTCAGCAGGATTAATTTCTCTCATCCAGTGAAATAAAAAGCAATCAATAACAAAAAGCAAAATAAATTACTAGTAATAGGTGTATCTGATTGTTTAAATGAAGCATACCATATGCATTATTATGCCTAACAGCATGTGAAATACACTTCAGATATGACATTGGTGCTAGTTTACTAAATTACAAAGCATAGCAGAGTGAACAAGGCAACATTAGTGGACAACATTATTTAATCTAGGGATTTTTTTAAAAAAAACAATTTCATTTTTTGCTTTGTGGTAATTGAGAATGCAGATTTCATAATTTTTTAAATTATCTTTTTCCCATCAGAGGACTTGTTGAGCTGCTGCTGACTAAAACTGTGTCACAGCACAGTGACAAAGCCAGAACTATTGATCTTGGTGCCTTGAGCCTGAACTTAGTTTGGAAGTCACAAGAATATCCAGTTCCTGTTAACCCTTATCCAGGAAATAGTATTTACAAGACAGTAACTGATCTTTGATTGTCTTCTCATTAATCCTTACTGCCTGAAAATTGGGTTTATTGGTTTCCCATGCCTGTCTGGATTGCCCACTATTATTACACATTTTAAGGAGGAAATTATATCCTGTTAAAAGCTGTTAATAACACAGCAATATAAAAAGGAGTAAGAATCTGCCTAGATAATTCTCTTCAAACAAGGACTAGAGATTAAAACAAGTGTAAAGGAATTATGTCAAGTGACCAATCAGAAACAAAAATGACCCATGGTGTGAGGATCCCAGCTGGATCCTACAAAGGGATTCCAATTCCTTGAAAAACTGGGGCTTCTAATCTTGTCTAGAATTTTTTCTCCTTTCAGCACCCTTATCAAACTCAGATTTGAGGAAGAGAATTCTCTTCTTAGGAAGAGACTGTCTTGTGTCAGCTATTCTTGTGACAAATAGAGATCAGCTTGTTTTTGTTATTGTCTGGTGCCTCTTCTTGCTTTATTCACATTTACTTGGGGTCCCTCTTTGCTCCATTCCTTACTCTGGACCTACATGTGGCCAGGTTTCCACAGAGAACATCATGGCCACAGCTGCAGAGAACTTTGCTTCAGAGTACATGGAACTTCTGTAGCAATAAATCCGTTGATTTAATCATTATC
Organism: Acrocephalus scirpaceus scirpaceus; assembly: GCA_910950805.1. Classification (NCBI taxonomy): domain Eukaryota; kingdom Metazoa; phylum Chordata; class Aves; order Passeriformes; family Sylviidae; genus Acrocephalus; species Acrocephalus scirpaceus. The sequence continues at coordinate 6,303,982 of OU383785.1, forward strand.
TCTCCTGGAAACCTTAATTCAGTTGTGTAAGGAAGGACAGGATTTGAGAGTTGCTCTCAGAAACAAAGCCACTTCACCTCTACTGCTCTTGCAGAGCATGTAGTTGTCAAAAAAAGTTCTTTAAAAGAAAAGAAATTGCCAGAAGCAGCTTGAAAAAAGGATGTTAGCAATATTCTCCTCTGCTAGAATAAACCACACAAGATAATTTTCAATCTTGGGCAATCTTACTTTGAATAAAACTGTGGAATGTTCTAAAACCTTTTTGTTACATTTTGTCAAATATAATTTCATGGACTGTTTAGATTCCAGTTCTGTGTCTCATGGTTGAGAACCTTCCATATTCTCAACCAGGAAGAGATTTGGGTTTTTTTCATTTTTTCCCATTTTTTGGCTGTATATTTGGGTTGATGTAGTGTTTTGTCAATACATTAAAAGCAAACAAACAAAAGCCAGTACCTTTTGGAGTGCTGCTTGCATTTCAGCAAAATTGGCCAAATCATCCAGAATGAAAAGTAAAAACAAACTTAAAGTGCTTTAAAGTCTTCTAAGATACTTTTTTTTTCATGTTGAACCTTGTTTTATATAGAGCTCAGAATGTGCTCACCAATGTCTATTGAGAATGTTGAAATAATGGTGGATTTGCCTACCAAAAGGGATGTTCAATTGTTTGGGTTTTTTTTTTTTAATTGTGTTTTTCACAAGAGACTTAGTCTTAGGAAAGACCATGTTTGGAGAATAAACAGTCCATCTTAAAAAAAAAAAAAAAATTGGGGGTAGACTTTTTATTGATAAGCTTTTCAGTTCTTAAACAATCATTAAGCTGAAACTAGGGGTGTTTTAATTTGGGTCCTTGGATATCGATCCCTAAACTACTACTTGTTACTGTGAACCATTAGATGAGAGAATAGTTCCTTCTCTTTTTGTCCTTCACCAATATTTATCTTCCCACATCAGTGAAATATTCTTAAGATACCCAAAGAGATTTGACCTCAGCCATGACTTTATTATTACTAATGTAAATTATTTGCATATGAGCAGTACCCATGAGCTATAGGCATGGCCTATATTTTATACAGAATTAGAACTAGAAAAGGAGACATTTCATATAGCCTTTAGGTTGAAAAAGATGAGGAGAGTCAGCAGGTGGACAAAGGAAGATGAAATGGGAGACTGGTATCATTTTGTCAGTATGGTAAATGGTATTTTCAACACACCACCTGTTCAGCCTGGTGTGTGTGTTGTTTGTGGGGAGGCTAGAACAAAAAGGAGCTTTCCAAAGGGAGATATGACAAAAACAGGCTGTCAGGTCTTTGCAGGCAACTCCTTCAAGTAGAAAATACAGGAGAAGACCATTCTATCCAAAATGAGTCCCTCTGAAAATTTAATGAATAGGAGATGGGAGTTGATGCCATTGGCTGCTCTGAGTCAGCATCTTGGCAGTGAGTCAATTCATTAACCTCATCCAGCTGAGGGCAAAGGTCTTTCTGCCTTTCATGTAGAAACGAGTCTTTGTCACATTGGCAGAGGTCTTGGTCACAGTAGCTTTGCACTTTACCACCTTGAATTCCACAACATTAGTTGAGAACAGGGTGAGAAGAAAATCTGGTTGTTTGACACTAAAGTGACTTTATTATGAAGGCTTAACACACACAAATAAATTCTTCTAACTTTATTTGAAGACCATATGGTTTTATACAATGTAAATTTGTCAGCATCATGCTATTTGCAGATTTGGAAGACAACATAAGCTTCAATATCCTCAGTGCTTTAATTACCTAAGTAAGCATCATGCTTAGTGGCATTTCTGGTTAAAGTCCTAATTAATCTTCTCTATCTAATGAGAATGTGAAGATTTGGCTTGTGGCTTATTATCCTACTCATTATTATGAATGATAGGGCAACTGTATAAAGCCTCCAGTTTTACACTGTGACATAATTATTTATGAAAAGGCCTTGCCCCAGAAATGGAAATAATGATAATTACATTTAATCTTTTCATGGTTTATTCAATTTTTTCGCAGTGAAACAGATCCCTATAGGACACTAATTACTGAGAGAGGAAATGCAAGAAACTACCAGACAGACTTATTTGAAATACATGAAAGTGAGGTTACATTTTTAAATATCCTTGGTATTGTTACTCTTCTTGTTCATGTGTGTACTTTTCATGTGCTTGGCTTTGTGTCGTGTATTTTATAAGCTAATAACTCTATTTACGCTCTGTTTTAGCAGCTGACGAAGATGGACAGGAGGACTACAAAAAGCTGCTTGTTTAAGCACCTCTGAGTGTGGCTGCTGTTGCTGTTTCTGCACTGATAAGGGCACAGAGAGTGCTCTATGCCAGGGGCCTCAGAAGGGCGAGTTTGGGGTTAGCACCAAGGGAACTGGTGGATTTACACCAGTTAGAGCTGTTCTCAGTACTCTGACACCTTCCAAGAACTGCCTGAGGATGTCCCTGCTGGGTAACTGATCTGCTTTCCTCATCTTCTGCCAGTGTGGTGTTGTGCCTCCTTAGGAGGCATCAAAATGGGAATTTTCTTTGGTGTTTTCATCATCAGCTGAAGTATCTATTGTTGAAATGGACTTGAAATAGTAAAACTGTTTAATGGAAAAATATTTTTTCCTTTTGGAAAAAAACCCTATATTTGTGGACAACTTCCTGATTTTTTAAAGTTCAAATAAAGCCTTAGCCAAACATGATGAACATAATTTTTGTTCTCTCAACAGGAAGAGTGGTGAAATGGCCTTGTTTTAGGCTAAGCTGGAGAGCTGACTGGTTTTACAGCATTTCTGTGTTTGGTGTTTAAGTATTTGCAGCATTCTTAAATCTGAGAGTCACTGCTAATGGCTTCTCTCTGTGCCTAGGCAGTGACCCTGGGCAGTGGGGCACAGTGCAGAGCCAAGAGGCAGCCACCAGTCTGTGAGTGCAGTCAGTGTTTCTGTTCTGTTCCCAGTGAGGCAGTGGGCTTGTCTCATGAATGTCTCCTGGATTTGTGGTGAAGAAAGAATTGTAAGTTTTACTGTAGGAGTATTTGAAAGATGGCTGGGTACATGCATTTGGAAATTGATGAATAATGCAGCATGGGTATGATTTCATGGTTCCTCTTGTCAGCTGCCATCCTGTGGTTTAATATTTTGATGAGTGATTTTTATTTTGATTTCTGTATACATCTTTATGTCTGTGTAACTGCACTGCTGGTGAGATGAGGTAAAAAAGAAATGGGTGAGGAACAGTTCTGATTTAATCTTAGGTAACTCTTAGTGTCATTTCACCATTTTAGAACAGTGCTGATGAATCACTCTACACTGGGAGTATGTAGATAATAAAATAGAGAGCAAGACACCAAGAGGAGAGAACAAAAATATGCAGATTAAAATGTTGTTACCATATGCCACTATTTTTGTTGTTGGCACTTAGCTTTTCTAAGGAAATAGAGCAGAACTTAATGAAGGGAATCATTCTCCCAGTTGCTCCTGTTCCTCAAAAAGGGACCTTGGCAGCGCCAGGCAAAATTGTCTCTCTGAGACTTTGAGCCGCTCTTATGTGAAATGCATCTGAAAGTATTAAATCAGATCTAGTGTATATTGTAGCATGGAAATGTAATTTTAGCACAGATGTCACAAGGAATTACACTATCCCTGAACAGTGATGTTTTGATCACTCCCTTTAGGATAACATCTTGTACCTTATTACTGCTGCCCGCTGTCCTGATGCTCCGATAACCACAGATCTCTTGTTTTCAGGCACTTACCCCAAGTGATGCATGCAGCAAGCTTCTGCTTCTTTTTGCAGTACTCTGTAGTATTCAAAATCTTGTACAATGTCTGTCTGCAGCTGCTGAATGCAGCACAATGTCACTTTGGTCACTAGAGTAACACTTTTCAACAGTATTTAAAAATTTGATACAGAAAGGAGTTAATGAAAGAGATTATTAGACTTTTTATTTCTCAATAAACCTGAGTCACAGTAAAAGGAATGCTTTGGATATAACATTTTTATCCTTATCCATTAACAGTGTCACTAGTGGTGTTTTAAATCCTGTTTTTTATGAGTGTAGTAGTATGAAGGAGAATGACTTCTTATGTAAAGAAATCTACTTCATTATTTATGATCTTTTCCCTCACACTTCTCATTTGTGGTTTTCTTTTTTCGATTGGCTTTTTTATGTGTTCTGAATGTACTAGCTTAGTTCAGCAATTCTTTATAGCTTGACAGGATACTGGGGAAGATGCTGAATGTGGGTACATTTGTCATGGAAAAAAGCCCACTCACGTCAAAGTGGAGCTGTGCCGACTACTCTGGAAAGCTTAAATAGGTAACAGTAAATATGGATACCACTTTTTCAGTGTTCTGACTAAAACAGAAACTTCTAATGTCTCATGGTTTGTTTTTATTAATTTTTTTTTTGCTACTAATTGACATCTTTGGTTTTGTTAGTATTAACAAAATAGAAGGCTTAGTGGAAAAGAAAATGAGGGCTGTGGGATTTTTTTTTTAAGCCTTATCTAGTTTAAAGTAGCTGATAATTCCTGGCTTTCTATCTGAAGGTGCATAAGGTTGAATCAAATATTTATTAGTGTGCCCACAGCCCAGGTTTGATCCTCAGCTGTTCAGAGCTATGTTAATGAGGAAAAAAGAGGATATGAGCTGCATGGTGTTACAACTGTGCAGAATTCAACTGTCCTTCTTGGATAATGTTTCTAGGTGGTTACAGTGGGTCAAAGTGTCTGCTGAAACAGTGTCACTATATGCTGTGGAATATTCCATTAAAGCACTATATGAACTTGCAGGCACTTCCTCGAATATAGCTATGTAGTTTTCTACTGCTGACTACATGAACAGAATAAAAATAGGATTCTTTCGTACTCTCCCAACCCTATGTGAGTTGTTGAAGATGGTAATACATATTTTATTTGCAAGATATTTACATTAGTTTTTTAAAACTAGGTATAATCTTTGTATTAATGTATTCAATATTACAAATTGAGAGCAAGAACAGCACAGCTCAGGAGGCTTTTTTTTCTTTAGGATGACTTCAGATCTGTATGGCATAATCAATTCATGTGGTTTCAGTCAAAATTCTGATGAAATTCCTGGAAATAGATGCCTAAAGGAGATAAAAATATACAGTCAGAGTCTATATCATTACATAAGTATTATGATGTAGGTTGTAATTGATTCTTATACTGAAAGATGCACAGATTTGCAAAACTGCCGTAAAGGGAATTATGGTTTTCCTAAGAATTAGTCATCTTTGTTACTTATTTGTATGGAAAACTTGCCTGTTTATTACCTCTCTATTTCTGATCCATTTCTGTGGCCCTTGTTTGAGTTTGCATGAATGTACAAATACACGTACAAAACCAACTCCTTCCCCAATTACTATTGGTAATATTTTTAAGATTTCAAAGATCCCTTTATGGTGTTTCTGTGTACTTGGCTGAGAACACATCTATTTTTGTGTTTCAGTTAGGAATTACCTGTGGTTAAGCTTCTTCCAAATATGTTGTTGTATAAAATCACATAATCTCCTAGAGAAACAGAAAGATATGCTGCTAAACTGTTCTCCTGTCATCACCATCTGGATAGAAAGATTATTATTTTTCTCATTTCCCTGAAAAAGAAAGAACAAATGCATCCTTTGAACAAACGTGAAATAAGTGACATCTATAGCTAGCATGCTCAGTAATGAGAGTGCAGATGTCATTTTCTGTGCTTTCCCTGTTAACTTAGTTCTGTTCTGTAGAAGATAATAAGATAGGAGATTTCATGGGAATTAAGACAGTTCAGGCATGATAATGTGTGTAGGACTGGACAAACAAAGCAAAGGAAAAAGGATAATTAATAGTGTCAGTTCACCCAGATCTGAAGAGCAGGAACACACATAAAAGATACAAAGTTTTTCCTGTGTGCTCCAGCCCCAGGTTTATTTGGTCCAGTGTGTGACAGTGACCAAACCCAAGTATCTGTGGTATAGGATGGGAACAGAGCACTCTGTAGCTCAGAGGAAGGTGAGGTGACTGTATAGTTTGAAGTTTAATATGTTTGCCTTCATTAATTCACTCTGTCTCCTCTTGGGCCTGTGTGAACTCTTGGAGTGCTGTTCCAGGAGGTCTCACACACTGAGTGCCTGTGTACCAAGCCCCCAGCACCTTTGTGTCCTTTCTGCCATCTGCCTTGTGCTGACCTCACTCCCTGGCAGCCAGTGACACAGCAGAGCCATTCTTATTCAGGGTAATCATGGCTTACAAGTCTCTCCGTGCTTCTCCCTGTTTGTTTGAGCTGACTGTCCTTTGCCCTTTTCCATGTCACATCCTGGGGTTATGCAATGGCACAAGATGTCTTGTTTTTGTATTCCTTCCTAATCTTTCCCTGCCCACTGAGTGTTTTGGGCAGTCAGCTAATGCTTTTGTCAGCTGATGTCCTTGTGATCAAAAATTCAGAACTCTCGTTCATGCAAGAATGTGGACAGTCTGGATCATTAAGCATGTCAAATTTGGGGTTTGGTTTTTTTTTTTTTAATCTCCTTTAATTGCCAATGAATTAAATCAGTATTCTCCAGATTGATTTTTTTTGGCAATTGTTAAGTGACCTCCCTGCCTTTGTTTTGGCCCATAAGCTTTTTCATTCTTGCTCCCTCTGTCCCATTGAGGAGGGGCAGTGACGAGTGGCCAGGGGCAGCTGGTCAGAGTCAGCCCCTGTTTGGCAATGTGCAGAAACAGAGTGGTAATAATTTTGATTGTGAAACTTCACTGGTGACTTCTCTGTCCTGCAAGAACTGTTAACTTCTGTTTCCAATCGGTGTATATATATATCCCAGGCTAAATACCTTGTGTCTTGTCTCAGGGCTGTTTAATGTCCTGCAGAGCTGTGGCGCAGAAACTTGCATCTCCCTTCTTTATTCATTCCTGTTTGATTTTTTTGAAGAACTTTAAGTTTTGTGAGAAAAGGTTTTCCCTTGTCATTACATAAAGGCGTGTGGCTGTGTCTCCAGTGCTCTCTGTGTATCTGTGCCTCCTGAATGGTTTTCTGGATTGCATCAAACTGTGCAGCTGATGAGTTTTCCCAACCTTCCTTCCTTCAGAGCACTAGTTTTGCTTTCTCCTGTATTCCTGACCATTGATTATCAGAGGAAACCAGTTTTCTTTTGTGTTTTGGGGCTCTATCAAATGCCAATGAATTCCAAAATTATTAAAGAGGGAGGAGAGTGGAAAGGGAACCATAAAGGCCTTTTTATTGTTGGAAATATGAAAAAAACCAAGAGCACAGTCATGTAACATCGTGGGTTTTTTGGTTTTTTGTTTTTTCTTTCTTCCTTAGATAAGCTTTTCCTATAAGGAATACAGCCTGGAAATAGACAGTTCTATAGGTTTTGTGTATAAAGCCAGTGCAACGAACAGCTCTGATGTAACACATTGCAAAAGATGATGACCACTATTTTTTTATCCATTTTGGTGGCTATTATGTATTTCTTCAGGAAAAAAAAAAAAGTTTATAATAGGAAATATCTATGACCTAATAATTATGTATGACCTAGCAAAAAAGGGTCACAACCAGAATAATGGTACCTATATTTAAAAAGTCAAAGAAAAAAATGCACCCAGAATGTCTGAAAAGGGCAGTCTTATGGAGAGATGACTGCTGTTAACTGAGTTACATGTGTGAGTATGTTGGTTTGCATATTTTATCTGGTGGACTTGACTAGCATGTCCAGACAAAGGAGATAAAGGCAGTTAAAAATCACTGCATTTAATCTTCCTAAAAAAGGCAACTGACCCACAGATTTCCTTAGGTGGGGGAGAAACTGGAATAAAATCTATAGGTGGATGAGAAATTTTTTTGTGATCTGTTTTTCCACATATGAAAAACAGATTGTAGATACTTATTTAAAAAACCCCCAACAAAACCAAAACAACTAGCAATCAAACAACTAAAAATAAGTTGAAAACCCTTCCATAAGGATTAATGACTGGTTGCCTACAGTTTTATGTCTTGCAACCTCCCTTGAAATCTGTCTGGTCTCTCACTAATCCCTAAGTGCTTTCTTTTGTGCTTTTGGCTGTCAACAAGCAGCACATGCCGTGGTAGCTTTGGAACTACTCATGGTTGACTGATCATCTGATTATTGCCCTTTAGCTGATGAGTGAAATGAGCAGGGCAGCTAAAATTTGAATTCTCCCTGCTCTCCTCTGTTAGGGCACTAATTGGATGCAGTTCTCTAGTCAGTCATTAGAGTTCACAAAGTTGAAAGTTAAATTTGCAAAACCTTAACCTCATCAAATTTGGTTGAAATGGTCCAGTGAATTAGAAAGTGATTTCAGGGAGAATGAAGGACTGACAAATGAAGATGGACAAACAGGGAGTGTGATATCTACTGTTTGCTTTTTTAGGAAAATGAGAAAAAGCAAAGATAAAACATAGGTACTGTCTAATCTGTTACGTCATCTCTGAAATAGCTTAACTGTAATGGAAATAATTACCTTAAAATTGGATGTTGGTTTAAAATATTCAAATCCTTGTATCTTTAACTATAGAGTTACCATTTGTTCCTTCGGGCCACTTTTTGATTCTCATTAAATTTAATTTAGAAGTGTTCTTGAGCAGCACAGACCTGAAACAGTTAAAATTTATCTTACTGCTGTATTTCTGTGCTTTAAACAACAATATTTGTTTTGGGAATACAATCTGTCTGTATCTCTCCTGCTGTGTATATTGAAGCTGCATGGAAGTGGCTTGGAAAACACTGCAGATCTTCAACTCTTGCATGTTAAATATAATATTGTAGTTAAGGCAGAGGGAGGGTAAATGGGCTGATTCTCTCTGGGTTGGTTTTAGGGGGGAAAATTCCCAGCAGGATCACTGCAGGACAAGAACTGAGTAACTGATCATGTTTGGGTTGGATTTGGAACTGGCTCAGCAGGGATGAAGAACAAATCTGGCTACACAAGTAGTACAAGAGAGCACAACTCACAGAAACCCTGGGGTAGGTACACAAAATTAACATTTAGAAGAGTGACCTGCAAAAGATGCTGCAACATTGATGGTCCTCTCACCTGAGTATGGCCTGTTGTGGAGGGTAGCATCACCATGGGCAACCCAGATGTGCCAGGCAAAACCCTGCAGAACCCCTGTGCTGTGGGTGTGGACTGCATGAACCAACAGAGGAGCCTAAACCTGTGTGAGCTGGGAGAAGTCATGGGTTCAGGAGCATTTGTTGTGATTTTAGTGCTTTGTCAGTCATCAACGTTATATCTGTGTACTGTCAAGTTTATCTTAGTCATACAGAGCTGGGGTTAGACAAACACAGCTGACAGATCTGCCTGGTGTGAGCAGCCACAGTTATCTGAGGTGGGGTGAATGGAAGCTTTGCTGCATGGGGCACTCACAGCCTCTGTCCTCACAGGGTGATGCTGCTCACATTTTTGCTTTCCCACTAATAGCACAGAAAGTGATTAGGAGGGATTCAGGAGAAGCAATTGAAAAAATAACTGACTTGTGAAAGATATAATGAACTGAATTTATTTGCATATCCAAGCGAAAATGAATTTTAGTTAAGGATAACACATACAAGGGGAATAATATTCTAGTAGTTGATGGCTTTTCAATCTAGTTGAAAAAATGATCATAAAATGTTCTGGCAATCAGTGTGACAACAGACATACTGGGAATGAAATCCAGGAACACATTCATAGCTCTGACCAGAGTTAACTTAGCCATGGGAACAACCTACTTAAGGATGTGGTGAGTAATTTGCCATTATCCAAAATCTGGGGAAAAATCTGATTTAATCCTGCATTTTTTAAATGCATCCTGAAAAATTTGGGGTCAAGGCCAGGTAAAAAGTGAATAAAAAACATTTCAAAGTAAAATTTAGTTGTGATACACGTGGGTTACTGCTTGTCTATGAAGTTCAGTAGCATTGCATGGTTTCTATTTTCCCCTGGAGTCAGCTCAGTTAATAATTATTGTTGCTAAATCTAACATGTATTCTACATTGCTTGGGAAAATGGAAAGATTTTGTAGAATAATGATGACTACTGTACTTGTCAGATTTTTCTTTTTGTTCTGATAAGTGGTAGGTGTTTATATTTCATCATATCTGGTTTTGGGACTGTGCTTACTAAATTGCCCCTCAATTCAAGAAAAGAGGGTCCTGTCCACCATTTTATAATGTCACTAGATAATGTAGACAAGACAGAACAAGTCTGCTGAGATGAGATGAGATTAGATACTGTTTTGTGCTTCCCAAAAAGGACAGTGCTTGCTTCTAATTTTATCTTTGTCTAGACTGTGCTTCCAATGGCAACAGCTCAGCACTGAGCACTCTGCAGCAGGTGCTGGGATGAAATTACTTTCAGGAATGGAGTTACCAAACACAGTGCATTTTTATGGTCCACAAAGAGAGCAAAAGTCTGGCAGGTGTTTCCTTGGGATCCTCACTGGAACTGACAGTTGCAGGTTTACTGTCCAAGAAGGATGAAAATGTCCCAGATTGTTAAAATTCAGATTATTTAAATGCCCTTTTTCCCCCCAGCAGTTCACCTTGACTTGTTTTGGAATTTACATTTGTGTTAGGTGAAAATAAAAGTTTTGGAGGCGCTTGTGCAAAATATTGCTAAAGAAAGGCTTAGTTGCTTCACTGTTTCTCATTTGATTTTTCTCTTGGCTGTAGAGCTCAGACAAAACTCTTGTTTCACAGGACAAGCCCAATTTCTTGTGTCATCCACATTGCCAGTTTTTATAAGAAAAGGAAAAATAGATAATCTGTTAGAATGCAGATGGCACAAAGCCAGTAACCAGGACAACTGGTGAGAGAGATGCCCAGAGATGCCAAGGATGGGATCTTCTGCTTGAGGAGTGGGAACATCTGAACTGAGCATGTGTTTTCAGTGCATCCCTCTCTGCATGTCAGGCAGAACAACTGATGCTGTGCTCCAACCATATCTCAAGAGCAGATCACTAACTTCTTGGCAGAACCTTTTAGAATTCTAAAACACAGAAGGAAGGAAGTGCCAGGCATAATGAAGTCTGGACCACTGGACCTGAGACCAATGTTTTCTCTATAGGTTTTCAAGAACGATCTTTTTACAAAACTCATTGTAGATGACAATTTAAGCAGAAAAGATTAAAAAAAAAAAAAGGGTTTTCTGCGGGATGAAATCAAAGTTTTGTCAGTATGGCTACAATAAAGACCTGGAAGCTGAGGGATGAGAGGATTGTCCTGGCTGGATGGAACTAGGATGCATCATGAAATCATGTTCGTATTTTCTAGAGGTCCTATCAGAAATGAGTTTCCAGATTTTTATGCTTTTGAAGGTTTCATTAATTTACATTATATGTATAAGTGGCCTTCCCTTTTTATTACTTTCAGAGTAAAAATCTATATTTTTGCTGATGCCAAATAGATTATTACTTAGTATGCACAATCTGGACAAAGGAACAGTTCAATAGCTACAAAAGGCTTCTAGAGAAATAGGACAAATTAAACTTCACTCCCATTACCTAAAATCAGGTGATGTTACTAAAGTTAAACCTGCTTTTGGGCAGGTTTGACCCACTGATGCAGTAAGACAAAACCTGGATATCCAGCATGAAAGAGTGTGTGCCCTTTGCATGCTGTAAAAATGTTTCCCCCCTCATTTTACTACTGCATTAATGAAGCAGAAGCAGTAAAATGACAGTTCTACATCTAGGATATGAGTCTGACTTTTCCTATATCTTCATACACACTTCAGACTGTGTGTATGGATTGTGTATGCTGTTGAAGGATGCCTCCTTTTTTTTAGGGAATTTTATTTTTTAATAGAAGGGTTTTTTAGCTAATCCTTTTTTATCAAAATAAAGCAACCTTTGATCACAACTCATTTAAGCTTTCATCTTTCAAGATGTTCTGAAATACACAAAATCAATATGTAATATGTGGAAGATTTGCCTGTGGTGAAAGGTCAAGAAAAAGAATTTTTCTCCTCACTATTGACATAAACACTTGGAGGTGAAATATTTTTCAAGGTATTTTGTGTCACACTTGAAGTCACATTGTGTGATATAATAATCAATAAAGACTATGATGATAAGAATTTCATTCTGTCTGTATCAATGTTTGTGAACAGTTTATGAACTGATAAATCTCCCTTTGGCTGCTACAGGGTTGGTTAGCCATCGTTATGAAACAAAATTATTTATTCTGCAAGCATTTTCTTTTTCAATCTAAAATTATAATGATGAAAGCACTTCTTAATTTAAAGTAGAAAGAGAAAAAGATATAATGCATTTGTTCCAACTGATAAGACTCAGTGCAGAAATATGTATGTTGCAGAGTTTGCTCTAAGCAAAAATAATCTCACAGGTATTTTTTTTCACCTGTGAGAGAGCTTATGTCAAGTGTTGACAGTGCTTGGGAAACTTTTCTTTTCTGAAGTACGTGATGAGATCAGAGATACATACTAATTGTGGAATAAATCTTAAAAAGGGTTACTGAAGTGTAGAAAACTCCAAAGAGCTTTGAAATGGAGTCAGGGGTTTAGGAGTGCTGGTGGGTGAATGTAGTGGCAAAGCATTCACATTTGTGGAGACACTGAGGGAGTCTGCAAAAAGCTTTGCTGAGTTCAGCAGAAAAGGATCTCAAAAAATACCCCCCCAATCTGATGGTGTGATGACTTCTGTTCATTCTGAGACTTGCATGCCTTTTACGTACTGGAAATCGAAGATAGCTAAACTGGTATGATTTTTTATTTATTTCTTAGAATCTGCAGGAAACTGTAGAGTGCTCTACACTGCAAGGGTTACTATTACACTGTTAGTCTGAAATTATAGCCATGAAAATCTGGCTGTTGTCCTTTGAGTACAACAAAGTACATGCATTAGGAATTGACTTGATGTTGTTTCCTTATTGAAAATCATGTAATGAAAAATTACTGATGAAGAGTCCACTGAGAAAGCCTGTATTTTTTCTTCATAATATCTGGAGCTTTCTAATATAATTGAATTTAATCTTTTACTTTAGGATGTCATTTCTGTAAAGCAATCTATCTTTACAAATCATTCAAGGCAGTTGTCATAGAATCTTACAATAATTTGGGTTGGAAGGGACTTTTGAAGGTCATCTCTGAACTGGAGAAGAATAAGCAAAGATATAAATCAAGTGGAAAATTATGTTTGAAATGTACAATTTTAATGCAAAAAAAATTATAAATATTTTACTCATATATTTTGATATCTGCATCATAGGAAAATAGGTTTCATTTATTGTGCTTTATTTTGTAGACATTTCTGGAAACCAAGCTGAGAACTAAGCTCATGGTGCTGCCTGCAGCCATTGTGCTAAGGATGGAAAGGACCTCTGGAAACTCACTTGGAATGTCCAGGCCAGTCAAGGTAAATCTTTTTTATATGTTTAGCTGGTGCTAAAGAATAAAAGATGATGGGATAAAGGCCACAGACATTCCATAGGAGAAGGGTAGTACAGGCTCACTCAGTGGTGATTTGCAGAGATGCTGAATGGATATAAACAAATTTGGTCTTTGTTGCACCAGCAGCAGTTCACACTTTTAAATGTAGATAGGTCTGGAAAGCCAGGCAATGGCCCAGCTCTAACACAGGGATTTTGTTTGTGTTTATGACTTAAGCTGAGAGGAAAATCTCTATTTCATTTAGGGCTGAAATGGGACTTGAACCTCCATCAGTGCACTCTTACAGAAGGCAGCATGAATTCAGTGAAATAGCAAGCTTTTTTTCAAGACTTTTGTGCAGTTCTATATAAAATCATTGTGCCTGCCTGAAGTCCATTAAATGGCCAAACCATTAAAATATTCCTACCTTTAACCAGATGAAACTTTTCATGACAAATTTATTGTACCAGTCAGTGAATGACCACAGGGGAGTTATTCTAAAACATCAGGTTGGTTTTGGATTATAGAATAAAATTTTGTGAGAAAATGGTTGGCAGGCTACTGGAAGAGATGAATTTATAAAATATAAAGCATAAGGTAACTTTTCACTAAATCTGGGGTTTTTTACTGTTTCCATAACAGCATCAAAAATCTATTTGAAACTAGAAATTAGTAAGTTATAATGACATCAATTGATTAAAAATGAAAGAAACACCATATTTTGTCACATTACATTTCTGTAAACCTACTGCATTTTACCCTTATATTTTCTATCTCCAGTGCAAAATAGGTATTAGAAATAGCTATTTAATGGTAGCAAAAATCAATCATTGTGATGTATGAAGTCAGACATAGCTTCAGCCCTCCACATTTCTTCTTGTAGATTTTATTTACATAATAAAAAATCTATGTTTTTACATGGACCCATGAATAGAGATGTTGGGGGAAAAAAGACAGCTATGCAATAAGAATTTTGTGAAGATCTCAAACAATATCACAGGAGAAAAACTTTTCCTTTTCAGTTTAATACATAACTTGGAGAGTTATGCAGAAGATACCAAATCAGGGTAAATGGGGTAAATGCAGATTCTGTAAATCTGTAAATGCAGATACTAAATCAGGGCCATGAAATATATATATGTAGAAATAGGAAAAAAAAATTAACATGTGGGAAAAACTCTGATACAGAATGTCAGGAAGTTGTACTCTCCAAGAGCAAACAGTTCTGATATAAACTGAATGGCTTTTCCTTTTGCTGGGCTTGGAGGTTGCTCCCATTACGTGACACATTTTGGCAGTGCAGACCTGAAGGTTCAGTTGAATGTAGAAACACAAAGATGAGATTCCCAGGGTCTGCAGAAGGCACAGCTCAGCACAGAACACAGGAGGCTGCACTTCAAATCCTCCAGCCCCTCAGAGCAGTGAAATAACAGGCCAAAATCCAGTCCTGAACTCTGCCGGGAGCTTGAGTGCAAGCAGAGTATTGCTTCTTATCTACAGGCTGAGATTCAATCTCCTCCATTCAGCCTTCTGCAATACAGATATCCATATCTTAGTTAGATTTCTTTTGAACTTGATTGAAGAGAAAGAGGCTCTTCTATAGAGTGATTCATCAGAACTGTTTTGTGGGTTTTTTAAGGAAAAGATTAGGTAACTTTTGTAAGATTCTGAGCTGGGTGAAATGACAGATTTTGCTCCCTAGGAAGTACAGATATTTCCTGCTGTTTCCTGTGGGAATTGTTTGATGAACAAGTTGAGTTAAAGCAACCTGCTGCTCTCTTGTTGTTTGAACTAGAACTTCCCAAGTGGGCTAACTGTTGGAATCTGTAGTGGGAGCTTTAATGAATAAACCATATTGGAGTATTATGTGGTTAAAATTTATAAGCATGAAATGCTATGCTACCATATTGCTTTCTATGGATCCATTGGAACAATCCGAGGTAACATCTTCAGGTGTTTTTTCTTCATATTTGGATACAACTTCAGTATAAGATCTGATTGATTCACTTCAGTAAATTTTGTATGATAGCTTATAGAGTAAAAAGTTATCAAAAACAATGTATCAATTTCAGTTTAGCATATTGCTAACTATTTTTTTAAGATAATAGGATTGGACAAAAAGAGTTGGCTTGAATATATCCACAATATCCTTAAAGGAGTACCTGGAAACATTTTGTGAACTTCAAAGCACATTGACATATGAAATAAAAAGTCACATAGATGATGATAGATGGTTCTGCACTGTCCTGCTCTGGCAGTGGTAACTCATGCACACTCATGCTACACTACAGCTTCCCTCAGGTTCAGAGGTCTGTGTGCCAGACACCCGGACCAAAGTGAAGCTGCTGCAGGAGGAACATCAGGGGATGCCTGAGTGTCCTTCAGAGCCACAGCCTGACACAGCATCCCCTGCTCTGAGTCCCAGCCTGGAGAGGGGCACTGCTCAGTGCAGCTGCACAGCTGTGCTGTTCCTGCTAAGTCTCTATCCCCTCCTGCAATGGAGAAGCCACTGAAATTTTATAAAAGATACCCTTAAATCCCCCAGTCTGCTCTTGCAAATATCAGCTCTTGATTTTGTTCACCCTCAGCTTTTCCCCCCACCTTTGTTTATGTGCTATCTCGTTGTTCGTATTTGTCTATTTTGGCCATGGCTCAAGGCCAGAATCGAGGCTTACTTTTGCCTCTCTGCAGTATGTTATATAAATATATGCTATATAAACATCACTTAGGGTAACACTGCCATCTCCTTAGAATTCTTCTTTTTTCCCGGCTGAATATATTAGGAAAGAATCACCAAATGCTCCTATATCAGACTAATTTCTGATTCTTTTTGGAGGTGTGAGACAGATATTTCTTGGTGAACAGACCACCGAATACAGAGTAGAGAGGAGTTTAATTAACTGGTGAGGAGAAAATATATCTTGTGGTAGATAGAAAGTGAGCAAGATCGATTTGTTTGTACTGGCAGTATCACCCACAGAGTATCACTGCTAACAGGGAAAAGGGCCTCACTCACAGATCCATAAGAGAGGCCAGGAGACATGGATAGCACAAAGAACAGTGTTCACTTAGGACTGAGATATTTCTGTGACCTTTTACAAAATCTCAAGACATTCTGAGTTTTTTATATCCCAGGTGATTTTTTTGGATGGTTAAAAAAGAATATGAGCAAAAAAACCCCCTCAGAATAGAATGTCTTCTTCATATGAAAATTTATAAAATCACCAAAAAGAAGGTGCCTGGAAGTCTAAATAAAAAAAAAAAAAAAAGAACAATAATGCACTAAATAAATTCAGGAAAAAAGGTAGTGATTTTCATTTTACAAAGTGATTCTGTGCTGTAATATTCAACTGCTTAAGTAATTTTTTGATAAGAGACTTAGTTCTGTTTATCAGTATTCTTGCCAAATGTGCAATGGAGACTTTGATCCAGTGCAAAATTGTAGTGTTTCTGGGTTTTTTTCCAGTTTCTGGTAGTTCTGGAGCAGAGCACCTCTTTACTCACTAGCATTAATATTGAAGATCTGAAACATATTAAGCCGTCAATGTAGGTATTTTTAATTAGGTAGGTAATTGGTTAAAATTTGACCAGAGAAGGCTTTTATTTGGGGAACATACTGAGCTCTTCTCCATTCCCTGTTCAATAGCTAAACTCTATGACTAGTAATAAGAGTCACAGTTAAAATATTTTGAGGAAAGGGAGAAAAATCCAAAACATTTTCAGCATTTTCAGCCAGTTCTTAGCAGCCAGTAGATGTCATTCTATGTCTATTTTAATGCCCATTTCTACTGTTCTCATATTTTTTAAATAACAAATTGCAGACGGGAATGGGGGGAAACATTTATGTTTAACTTTTTCTGATTAATGCACAAGTCTGTATCTTTCTTTTCAGTAATGTAAGGTGTCAGAGTGTGAAATTGGTACTTGATGCAGCTGAGGCTGATAAGCTTTTGTCTTTCCGTCACTCATCCATTAGTACTATTTAATTTATTTATATGTTTGTACAGGGGATTTGTCAGCTTTGCACTTTGCATTTTTTTTTGCTCTTTTCTTTCTTTTTTCTTCACAAATTCCTTTTCCTTTCTGAGCAGGTTTGCTTGATGCTGTTCCTGTAGCTTTTCTCCTATCACTTCTCCAGTTGTCAAGGCCAAATTCAAGAAGAGTTTTGTAACCCTTTGGAGACACACAGACTGCTGCCCAGAGTCACACGGAAGAAAAGTCTGAGACCAAATGGAGAGAGAGGTTTGGTATTTATTTTCTGAATAACCTTATTGTTAACTAAACCCCAAATGCAGAACCCTGCTGGCAATTGTAGCAAGCAAATAGACTTCCATCCACAATAAGGATTTTGCAGTCTTGCTAAGATAAGCAATTTGTAATTAGTCATTTCATTTCTGTCCAAAGATACATAGTGACTGTCTTGAGAATGGTGTGGGCAGAGAGCCAAACCCCTGAGACTGTGAGGAGGCTGAATTGCATGTGCTGCCTTTGGAATGCTCACACCAGCATGTGCCAGTGAGAGCAGGAGGAAACTGGCTGGCTGTTCATTCTATGGCTGGAGTAGCTCAGGTGCCAGGACTATCAAGCTGACAGTTTATAAAATACTAAATTCTTATTTTTTGCTTTTTGGCAGCCATTGTTTCACCTGGTCCTGCTCTGTCACATAGGGACCTCATGTTTTGTTAACCACTGAGCTGAGGCAGATGCTCTCCAAGGTACATTTACTCTGCTCCAGCACAGAATTTGCAGTCCATGGTGCTAGAGAAGCCCTTGCTGTGCCAGAGCAGAAATACCCCATTTTCTGTAGAATCAGTTACAAACTCAGGGACACAGAAAAGACAGGTCTAACCTGAATTTTAAGATGGGAGAACCTTACCTGGCTTTACAAAAGTAAGGTTTTAAATGAGACTGGAAGAGTAAAAAAAAGGAAATAGAAACAATTCCAACTGTATAAGAAACAATTACAGTTACAAAATTACATTCTATAAAGCCTTTCTGCGATACCTCTTCTTAAAGGATTTACAATATACATGACCTTTGAACCCACACGGGTTAGGCTGAATGGCAAACATTGTATCTTGGTTTGGGTCTTACCAATGCCACTGCAGTTTCTCTCCTTGCAGCCACTGAAGTGGGATCAGGTGGGCAATAGTGGCATAAACTGGTCCTGAGATGCTCAAAAGGAATCTAATCCTCTATGTGTGTGCTGGGTAATACATGCAGGGAATCAGTTACACACTGCTGGCCAGGGTCAGGCTGTTCCTGTTGCACTTGGGGCTGTGTGACAACTCGTGCTTGTTTCCCACAGAACCACACTAATGTCACACCCATGCCATGAAGGGTGTGGAAAGGGTTTCACATAGGAACGTTGCATTTCCTCTGAATCTTGGAGCTTTGATCTTAGATAATTTTTTACCATAGAGAGCTACCATCTCAAGCAAATCAGGAATTAAAGCTAATAGGAATAGTTACACAAAGTGTTCATGGTACCCTGTGTCTTATTAACATATTAATATTCATGGCAAAAAATGACAGTAAGAGCAACTGCAGTCACAAAAAGAGTAACAAATCCATCATCAGCAAGTGATACAAAAACAAGGAGAGATTGAAAATGTCTTTATAGATACTGACTGGCAAAATGTCTGTCTGCTGAAGGATATCACAATCCAGGTACTGTTTGCATAGCTGAGGAAATCAGTTCTATAAGGAAGCAAAATAACCACTACTGTCTGTGTAAAGAGGAAGAAAACAAATAAAGGAAATAAGTGTGATGGGGAGTTAGAAGAATTGAAGAATCTAAAGACACTGTGAATAGAGGGGATCAAGTGCTACTCAGTTTAAATGTCTTGTACTGCTACAAGGAAGAGCATGGAAACAAATCACTCTCAACCAGACAAGGAAATAAGAAAAAGGCTCAGGAAATGAGTTGTGGCAGAGGGTCTAAAAGACCAAAGATGTTAAAGCTCAGTTGGTTGGACTGAGGACAAAGCTTTTGTTGACTTCCAGTGTGCATCTGAATACCTTTTGCTGAATTCTGCGCATTTTTACTCACAGCACCAAAAATAATGAAATTGCATTCTACCTTTTAAGCTGTGAGTCACTTTGCTGAAGGGTCATTGCCCAGACAGTCTGAATGTGCCCAGCAGACAAAGAATACCAAAAGGGAGTTGAAATTTACATCATGTCTGTGTCGTGACAAAGGAAAATGTAAAGATAGCAACTTCTCAGGGGGTTGTTATTAGGATCCTTTCAACCTGTGCCAAAAGAACATTATTCAGAATTCATACTGGGATGTGACTTGTGACTGACAAAATCTTTAGTCCTGAGTGTGTCTACTCATCATCTGGAAGAAGCTGTATCCCATTGCTGCATGCCTTTATAAAAAGCCTGAAAGAGGAAAAAGTTGAGAAGAGCATGGAAAGGTCTGCAAGGTGCAAAGGAGAGAAGGGAAGCCTCTAATAATTTCCACTCTTCTTCCTATTATCACCCACATGAATCATGCCATGCAAGGCCGAGTTTGTGTGCACTCAGGGGAAGGGAGGACATGCAGGAATTTCTGCTTTAATCTGTCATCCAGCCCTATTAAAAAGGCAGGATAAATTGCCTTCAGAAATTGGCACAGTCTGACTGGGATGGCATCAGAGCAGTGAAAAATAGGTGCTTTGACTATTCAGCTGCTTTTTCATGAAATTGTGAGCTTGGCAGCACAGCAGGCCTCATCCTTCTCACATTCCACCTCTTGCATTCCCCTGTTCCTGTAAGGACCATCAGGACATCAGTGTTCAAGTGTGTCTGCTCCACATTCCTGTGGGTCAGCTCAGTCTGGAACACTGGAAAGTGAAAAAGCCCAGCAGTAGGTTTCCTCAGAAAGCTGTTTCCCTGCAGAATCTGATGCACAGGGAATTGTTTTGCTCCTTAGGACAGGCCATAGCTGTGGAGGGAGGCTGACTAGAGGGGCTGCTGCTCCTCTTACCCCTTTCTTTGCATTTTCATTGAGCTTACACTGAAATGGACCTCCCAGCTTTTCAGATATGCCCAATTTGTTCTCTTCTGTACCTGTGGGCGAGCATGCAATATATTATCATCCAGAGACGATAACAACCTATTAATGTATCCCACTATGTACTTCAGTAATTGTATCCAGTGATTCTGCTGAAGGAAAAAATTGAGTTAGTGCCTTCATTTGTGCTGTGAATATGATCCATCTTTTCTCCTGTGTCCAGGGCTCTAGCTGCAATAATTAGTTGGCACAGACCATTTGCAAATTTGAAATGACTATATTATGTGATTCTTTCTTTGCTTTATCTTTCTGCCTATTTAGACAGGAAACATGTCATCAGCTGTGGATGCAGCTTTTACAAATAGATGACTCTGTCTGTCTGTGCACTGTGGTGCAGAGATATCCCAGTTACAGATGCTTTGTGGTTTGCAGGGCCTACTCTTCCAAAACTGGTGCTTTCTAAAAGCAGAGAATTAACCTTTGCTTATCATTATTCTCTTTCTGACTGAGTTATGTATATATAAGTGCCTTGCTATGCGAATTTAATTATTTTATGTACATCATGAAGTCAAAGCAAGCCTCCTGTTCACCTCACCTTCTTCCTTTCCACTTCTCTCTTTTCTGTGATACAACTGGTGTGATTGGCTTATGCTATGGAAACATTAAAGTGATCTTGTTCTTTTTAAGCATTTGTTTTCAGCTCCAGATAGAAGTGATATGTTGTACTTCACATGAAAATTTCTTGTACACATCAATAAGCCTGAATCCCTGTTGTATGTCTCCAGTGGTACATTGGTGTTAATTACTGCTGGATTGGATTGTTTCTTTCTTTCTTTTGCTTTATAAAAATGATGTTTTTGGAATCAGTCTCTGACCAATACCAGCTGGTCTGATGCAGCTCTTTACTAAATACACATAATCAAAAAAAAGATCTGTTAATATTTTAATAGTTTACTATTTACATTATTTTTCATTCTCAGTAGTCAAGGAAATTATGTGTGCTTTTCTTAGTTGTTTTTTTACCTTTTTATGATACACTAGAATAATAATTTAAATAGGCAGAAATTATATTATTTTGGGAGTAAATAGCTT
The DNA here is from genome assembly GCA_910950805.1 of Acrocephalus scirpaceus scirpaceus. Lineage (NCBI taxonomy): Eukaryota > Metazoa > Chordata > Aves > Passeriformes > Sylviidae > Acrocephalus > Acrocephalus scirpaceus. Next base: position 6,325,463 of record OU383785.1, read on the forward strand.
ACCATTATTTTAGGTAGAGTTTAAAAATTTTGAAATAAATAATTTTGGAATACTTCTAAAATGCACTTCATTTATTGGGAATATATGAAGAATAAGCATTTGAGACTCTGATTTTGTTTGTTTCCTAAATTTCAAAGCTAAATGGCTGTCTATTAGTTATACTGTACAGAATGTATACCTAAATGTCAACTGTAACAATTAGGCTTTGTTTTCCCCATTTCTTTTATGGAGAGAAATACTGTAGCCTTCTGAGTTCTTGAATTTTTTGTCTGTTTCTTTCTACTGCATATAAATAACCTGAAGAAATTACACTGTTTACATGCTCGGTTAAAAAAATACAAAGAAAAGACCTTTAAATTTAGCTGCCTTCTAGCTTCTAGCTTGGGTCACAGGCTAGTTGTAGATATAAGAATATTCTGTGTATAATGAAATACCTGGAAAGTACCAGCAGTTATTCAAAATTACTCTGCCTAAAATAAGCAACATAAAGGTCACACTTAAGATAATAAATATTCATGTAATTAGGTTATATGTAGCTAAAAGGAATACAATAGCACCAATCATCACAAGTGATTGAAATATTTTCATCAAATTCAGTGATGATTGAGAGATGAACAGTGCCAAGTGGAACATGTTCTTGGAATACTCCATGGTAGTTAAGAGTTCAACTGTTCAAACCAATGGGCTCATTTGAATGTCTTTGCCAAACCCTTGCTTTTTTCTCTTTTGTTTGGTGCAGTGTTCCTTGGCAAAGTCTGGGTCAAATTGCTCCCATTCAGCAGCTTTTTACATCCTTTTTGTGTTAGAAAAATTAACTATGCACAGCATAAAAAAATGTAGAACTATTCTGCTCTTACAGGTTTCTTTACGGAAACAATACACAAATTAGTCACAACTTTGCTTGTACACAGTAACACTCCCTGTGTTCCTCCCTTTCCCTGTTTGTAAAAGTTAAGGATTAGTGAGAGTATCTTTTCTAAGTTCTGTTTAAAATTATTACTTCCTGCTTCTGAAATTCGAATTTCTGAAAAAGAATTTCCTTCTGAAATTTGAGCAGCGTTCAGCACTCATCACTCTAGTCTTAAACAGTTTTGTCTTGAGTAACAGTGTACAGCAACATCTGTCCCAAAGATCTCTGGGTTGTAGCAGTGCTTGTTTCTAACCCGTAAGTTACAAAATACAATGTTGTTACTCACCACATGCGTTCATTTATCTTGCACTGCACTGCAGCAGTCGGAGCTGCAGGCGCAGCTCTGCACAAGGTACCATGCAGGGAGGACAGTCCCATGGGGTTCTCCCTGCATCTGCATGAATGTTCAGCATGTGGAGTAACAGAAGTTTTGCCTAACCCAGCTAATTGGCTTATCAACTTGCAGTGCAAAATCGCCAGTATTTTATGGAAGAACAAATTCTCAGCGAGAAGGAATCAGGCTCTCAGTGGTGTGTGTTGTCCTGCCCTCTGAAGTGGCCTTACCCAGGCAGTTGAAGGCTGTTTCCAGTGCTCAAACAGATAAAAAATCCTCCAGGGTCCGGGTGGCACAAAGGAAGTTTATATATAGCCTTTCAGACACATTACAATTGAGATATGGCACTTTTCCCACAAAGCACAGGAGGCTGAGATGATCCAAGCAGCAGAGTGAAGGAATTGGTAAGAGACTGCAATTGTTAAGCTCCTGTGCCTGATCAGGCAGAGCTGCCACCATAGCTGGGAGTAGGGGGATCAAATGGAACCTTGGAAAGGCTTGAAGAGAGGTCATCTGCAACTGGTTGTGATTGTCGTAACATATGGCATAATTAAAAAAAAAGGTTTTGTTATATTGGACATTAAGCTCAATTTAATAGGCTTCTCATCAGAGACAATGAAAAACATTAACTGAGGTAGAAAATTTTCATATTTACCCACCTACAGGCTGTAGAGTCTTTCAATTTCATGTTGTTCAACAGTGCTGGAATGTGAAAAGATTCTAGTTTGTGCTTCAAGGTGAGAGACGATTGACTTGGATAGTGAGCTATTCTTCTAGAGAAATGTCTATCTCTAACTGTGATGAATTTCAGTTAAAATCAGTTTATAGTTAATTTCATCATTTTCTGCTTTCAGAAGTGTGACCCAGTGATTATTTCTTCTTGTCTAGTCCTTGTTTAGTTTCTTAAAAGCAAAACAAAATAAGAAACCATGCAGTACAGCAGTGTGTATATTTAATTCAAAGACTGCTCCTGCTTGGCCAAAGCCACTAGAGCACAAAATATACTAGGAAAATATGTCTTTCTGTATTGTTCTTATGTTGAATCTTCATTAAGATTTCATCAAAAATCCATTAGACTATTCCTTGCTTAGTAACTGCAATAAAAGCTGTTCTTCCAGGGCCCCAGAAAGTCTGAGGTTCTTGAGGAGCTCAAATTCAACCTACTAAGAAAAAGTTGATGTATTTACTCTCCTTTTTCTTTTTTTCACCATTTTTCTTGAATGTCCTGACAAGCTACTTCTGATACATTTTAGCTTGTACATTTTTTGCAATATATATGTGCAATAACTTTTTTAGGCTCTCTTGGAAATGAGGAAACTGAGGTCTCAGGCAACGAATTCGATTTTGTGATGGAAACCTAACCACCAGCTTTTACTTGATGATATTTCATAATTATGGAATGCAATTCACAGAGAAAAGCAAGAGGTTGAGTGTTTGGAAATATTTCTCATATTATGTATGGTAACCTTTACAAGTAGTATCTGGAGTTAGTAAACCCAGCATGACATGTGAAGCAAGCACCATAAAATTTGGTTAGATCATGAATAAAACACACATAATTAAGGTGAATATAAAGGGAATTTTCATCTCCGTGGCAGGTATGAAATAAATGTCCTTCCAAGGCTGGAAAAAAAGTAATGTATTTGAGAACTGAAATATGTTGTAGCTGAGATCTCAGGTTCTTCATCCTGTCTGTGTTATGGTATCCCAAGATTCTGGTCTCTAACTGGAGGTCTGAGAAGAAGAAGTTTGGGCTTTTAATTCAGCAGCTAAAAAACCGATTTTGAGGGCTATTAGTAATCCTCTGGGCTATTTTGAAGCTATATTCTTTATGCCAGTTTGCAAATTGTTCATCTGTATCTAACTTATCTCACTTGTCTGCCAGGCTGTCATGATGTCTTAATATAGACCAATAATTTAAAATTCACATAGGTGGATGACAGCAGTTTGTAAGCAAGCAAGAATTTAGGTTAAGAAAAGACAGTGTTGTTGGACACAATAAAATGATGTCAAATGGAAAGAAGAGGTTGTTTGTCCATGAATAGAGAAATCTTTCAGCACTGTTTCTGACTATATATGGACATCTCTTTCAAAAGGAATTAAGTAATGATAATCTACTATTTTTAATGCACTGTTTGTTTTCTGAAGAAAATATCGAGAAGACAAACATTTGTAGAGACAAAAAAATATTTTACTCCAAGGAAGAAGAGTTTGTGATCTGAAGAGGGATGTTTAGTTCAGACAAGGCACCAGCTAATAGCACAAATAATTAAAGAATTTTCTCTTGTAGGTGCTCAGGTAAACCAGTCTATGAAAGTCTGTTTAAGTAGATCTCTGCTTTGTTGAGAAATTTGAGAGCTTTTGCTTTTTGATGGTGGTGGTGTGAGAGCTAGCTTCAGGGAAGTGTTCTGAGGGAAGGAAGGGTACTGGGGAACACACAGTTTATACTGTGTGCAGCAATTAAAACTGCTTTTGTCCAGAGGTTAACAAGAAGGAAAAATCCCCCAAAACCTTCAACTTGCCATCATATTTCAAGGGGTACAAGAGAAAAAAAGGCTCCTCCTATTTCACACAAAGGTTCTAAATCCAGTCCTTTGGGGTTTGAAGAGTCTGAGCTGTTATGAAGTGAAAACTCAAAGCTTTTACTGCAGAAGAGGTAAACAATATTAGGACAGATATTAATATCCTGTGACTCGAGTGCTAAATGACTTCTGGTTTTGGCATGTTTAGATATGGCAGACATTTAAGAAATAAGCACTGCCAAGGTCTAATTATTGCAAACTAATTACAGCTGTTGAAGTTGAAGTTCAGGAAGTGTGAAGTGCCTTCAAGAATTGCAATTCCCTGGAGATGTGATTAGCTCACAATTGCCACCCTGCTAGTTTGTTTGGAGCCTTCTTGTGTAAGAAAAGCAGACAGGATTGACAGGTAAACCTTGGTTTTATCTGAGTTTCAGATTTTCACAGGCTGATTCACCTGAGTAGAAAACTGACAAACCAGTACAAGGATAGGGTCTTGTGTAGAAAATTGAAGAGAAATTTCAGCTATTTACCTGGGGAGTGGGATACAGTATTCTGCAGTGCTGTATACAGCACAAATGTGCATCAGTGATTGTGTTCACTCCTTGGCTGATAGAACACAAGGGCAGTAACTTTTTAATGCAAGTCTGTGCCTCTGCCTGTGTGAACTAAGCATTGACCTATCTCTTTGTGCATAATACTCTTGTGTAGATGCTGGTTATGCCTGCTGACTGGTGCAAGCAATTCCCCTGGGTTTTATATTTGTGGTTTTTTGGTCTGGTTTTTAACTTGCAGTGTTTCAGCACATATTAAAAGAACATTCAGGGTAAGGACAGAATAGAACTATGCTATTTAACATCTCAAACTTACTCCTCAAACTGTTACAGAGACAGGAAGCTTCTGAGCTGAAGGCCTCCTCACATGGGGCACTGATTGCATGTTTGAATTACTGATCATACAGCCTCTGCATACTGATAAGAATTTACCCCAGCACAGTTACTAAGCATGTGAAGACTCTTCTAATCTTCTGCCTAGAAGAAGGAGATATTTGCAATGAAGCAAGTTACTAGTATTCCATATAGAAGGAATAAAAATGAAGTAGGAGAGGAAGCTAGGGGATTTCAGAGATAAGAGACTGAAATTTCACTTTGAGTCATTGCACTAGGAGCTCACTGAATTTTTTCTCTCTGTTGCCAGCCTTGCAAGTAGGTGGGATTTAACATGAGCTTAGAAAAGTTTGAAAACAATTCTTTTACTGTGGGGAAAGGCAATGCAGGTAACCTGGCCCCTGATCAGTAACAGCTGTGTTAATTGCCAATACAGCCTCACCCCTGATGAGTCACAGCTGTATCCACTCAAGGTAAGTGTGATAAAAGGGAGTGGCTTAGCTGGGGAGGGGGAATCTTGAAGGAGGAGGAGAAGAAGAATCTTGAGGAAGAGGGAAGGAGAGGATCATGAAGAAGGATCCTGGGGAGAGAGAATCCCTGCTGTGAGGCCAGTCTGGGTGTGCAGTCAGAGCCTGTTGTTGGAACCTGCAGTCACAGTCTAGCTGGGTAAAAGCCTGCAGTCAGAGTCTGCACACTGATCCCTGCAGTCACAGTCTAGCTGGGTAAAAGCCTGCACTCAGAGGCTGCACACTGATCCCTGCACTCAGAGTTCAGCAGGAAATAACCAGCAGTCAGGGGCTGCAAGGGAAACCTACATTAGGAGCTTGCTGCAGCAGAGTCAATGAATGGTTGGAGTCAGGGTGGCTGAGCTGTAAAAACCAAGACCCTTTTCATGCTGTGATAGACAAGAAGTCTGTGTCTCAGCTCATTTCTACCCTCTAGCAAGAGGGCTGCTGCAACGTTTTACCTTCCTGGAATTTAGACTGTCTGTCTGGTAGCTGAGTTGGAAGATAGTGTGGGAACAGGATGGGTCCATAATTAGTGACAAATAAAGACGACTGTTGCAGGGATAAAGATAATGATCTCCATTATCTGGCTTTTCATTTTTTCAAGATGTTTTCTATTGGTTGAGCAAGAAAATCTATCAGATTCAAAGCTTATTAGAAAAATCCTTAAGGGCTTTTTGCTTGCTGCATAGTGCTAATGTGTTTTAGAGCTGTTAACTATCTTGGTTTGGAGTTATATTGGGGCTCCTGTAGTAGCCTGTGTTCCCTACATGCTAGATGGTAAATAAACCCTTGTGCAGATCAAGAGTTTATAAATAAGATGACTCAGGATTAGGTTCTACCCCAAACTTTCTCTTCTGGGTGAGCATTAGTCCAAAGTACACCATGAAGCTGGTAGTAAGGGACATCTCTGGCCATTTAGCTGAACACAGAAGTGCAAACACAGAGGAATTGTCTGAATACCAAGAGCTGAATCAAGGTTTGACTGCTCTTTTAACTATGTCTGAGGATAAGAATAGGACTAACTGCTGGAAATACTAGTTTGCTAACACAGGCTTAGCCCTTTTTGAGTCTACAGAAACACATCTTAGGCTGAGTACAGAAAATAATTTTATAACCTTCTGTAAATAGTATCTAAAATCTAGTCTAGTCTGAAAAGGCTGCTTTGGGCTTGCTGAGCTCAATAAAATATATATTAAACAAAATATTGACTGTAATCCGAATATGTTAGGGAAAACTGGACTATCAATATTTTTTCTTTCTTTCTTTTCCTAGTTTGATTAGGTGATAGAGGTCTGAACCCAGCAGCTGCAGCAATGTTTGATTTGTATTGGCACTGTTATTTCTGCATGAAAGAGGTGGCTGTTTTCTCTAGGGACTGAGATGCTGTGTTTGTGATGCAACAGATTCATGCTAGGTATTAAGCCTTCTAGCTCTGTATCTGTGCTTCTGGAAGAAGCATATTAAGAAACAAGGACTGGGAAAAGCTTCCTGGATCAACAAATCATGCTGGTATTGCTGTTTTGTAAACTTCAAATCAAACTTTACATTGGTAAAGATTTTTGTCTTAGCTGCTGTTCTTGGAAAACTATTCAGGAGTGTCATTGTTCTGGAGGCTAGAATCCTAGTTTCCAGGCTGAGAGAATTCAGTTTATATGCATTTCTTCATCTACCTACTTTAACCTTTAGCTTAAATTCTTCTTTTAAATACCTAATCTTTACCCTGAAGTGCATTTATAGAGAACAGTCATATCTTCTGATGAGCTGTTCTTTCTTCTCATGTAATAGTCTCTTAATTCTTCTGCCAGTAGCTTTTTTTCTTTTACATGTTTAAGTCTCACTTAACTTTTAAAAGTATGAATAACATAATAATGACAAAGATTAATGTTTTTCAGTCTCTGCCTGTTTTGATTCTCTCTATCTGCTCATTTACTTTTTTTACAATTTTATCCCATTGGTGGCTCATCCTGTGACTGGTGACTAATATGCCCGGGTTTCTTTGTGACATGTGCAATTGATGAGCTTACAGCTTCTAGCAAAATTCCCTGTTATTAGCCTCTGGTGAGCTGAAAGATATTGAGAGCTGAATGTATAAGTGTTGGCCCTGTCATGTTAGTGACCTAGATAATGTTCCTAATTTTGCTTGCAGCAACTTCCTAGGGCTTCTCAGTCACTTTATTTGTAAATCTGGGGGGAAGAGAGGGATCACAGTTGTCTGTTTACTTAGCTGTCAATGAGGTTAGTGAATTGCATTGTAAAGAAGTAAATCACAAAGTCAGGACCTCCAGAGCTGCAGCATCTTTGAAGTGAATTACTGCAGCAGTGTCACACCTCCATGTGCCTGATAATTTGTATGAGGTGTGTGGCTCATAAGAACCTTAGAGGTGCCACAAAGGAGGAATTGAAGGGATCTGAGGCCTCCCACTGAGGTGGCCACTTTGACTCTCTTTTACAACCAAGTCTGAGAGAGTCTTCTGAACCTCAAGGAAATTCAAAGGTTTTAATTACCACAGTTTATGAAGGTTTGTGACTGAGGACAAAATATTATTCATTTTGTGTCTATCTTCCAATGAAACATGAAGATAAATAGAGATATTAGCTTCTGGGTATAGCCCTCAGTTGCTTGTTCTAGATCCCTTTGAACTTGGAAAGGATGGGAGAAAATGTGAACTGATGAATATTAATGAGTTTGGCCTATGTTCCTCTTGACTACTGGGAGGCACAACAACTGGAGTAGGAAAAAAGAGGCAGCTGATGGGCAAGAAAAACGATAAAGGCATTGAAAAGGTGAGATCTGTGAAAAATCCCTGTGTATTTAAATTAGATTTTCAGCGATGTATTAGCAGGCCCTTACATATATAACCTTTGGCTAGGACAGCAGTGCAAATTCAGTCATGTTTCCACAAACTTCACCTAAGGCCTTTGTGAATTTTTATTAGCTGAGAATTCCCTGTGCTGTGCTGCACTAATGGCTGTATCTGCCCTATAACTTACTAACACAAGGGACAACAATGATTGAACATTGTTTGTTTAACTTATTATTGGTAGCTACCTAAATTCCCCAGAATATTACATCCCACTACTTAGCAGGCATTTGTGCACTGCTGTATATTTAACAGACCTTCAGGTTATAATTTCAGCAATAAGGTGCACAGCTGGGTGGCAGAGGGATGGAAGTGATTGCCAGCCAGAGTATGATTCAGGTGCTTGTTGGTTTGGTTTTTAATAAAATATTCAAGGTCAGAACCATTATATTTTTTAGAAGAGGAGCAGAGTATCTAGGGACAAAGACGTAGAAGAGTAAGATCAGGCATTTCTAAAGACTGAACCTGGTGAAACTAACCATTTCTTGTGCTAATGCCATGTGTCTCAGTTTAGAGACAGGTTTAGGAGAAGCACACTCTGGAATGAGTGTTTCCTCTAAAAAAAAGGGGTTCCAGCAATCCCTTTCTGCCAATGAGAAAATAAATACTAGTGGATGAAAGTGAAAAAACCCCAACTGTTTATTGACAAAGTGCCCAGATAGCACAGGAAAAAATTAATAAATGCTAGATATTGAATTGTCAGAACCTTATGTCCCCCACCAGAGGAAAAAAAAAAAGCCCCAAAACCAGAAACAACAACAATAAAACCCCAAAAAAACACCCCCCAAAACCAAACAAAAACCCAAAACAAACAAAAAACCAAAATGCCACGGGGGAAAAAAACCCCAACCAAACAAGGGCTAACACTGTGGTGGAGAGGAGGGGAAAAAAGAAAAATGACAAGGGCTTTTGTCTCAGAGAATTAAAAACCAAAGGTTTGCCCAGCAGCTCAGGGTAAAAACCAGATGGGAACCTGGTGAATCTCTGATGTTGGTCTCCTCTTCACAGCAGATGAAGGTGGTGGCTTTAGGATCCTTTCTCTCACTGGGTCAGCTTTTCTGAGGTCTGGGGCTGGGATGGAGCAGCCGCTCTGCTCCCCAGTGGTTCCCTCTTCCCCCATAGATAGTCCTGTCTGGCCTCAGACTGGACCAAACCAAACACTTCAGGGAAAAACAAAGGCCTCAAAGGATTGTTGCCACAGTCTTAAAGGCCAGGGAAAAGGGAAAAAATCCCCTCTTGCCTAAGCTAACATAAAACCAAGCTAGCTTAGCAGCAGAGAGCCCGGTCTGCCCAGCACCAGGGACACCAGGGAGTGAGGTCTGAAAACGCTGGTGCCAGAGCCCCAAGGCTCCCCTAGACCCACTTTAAAACTACAGCAACCATCCCTGGGCATAGAGCAGACCATAAGGGAATAGAAAACCACCCCAAAACACCATCCTCGGTGTCCCTTGATGTGTCTACCCTGGCAAACTTCTGACTGGCCTGGTACCTTGGAGCTGGCAGGAGGCTCCTTGGCTTACAAGTTTTTATATGTGTCCTAGAAATGCTTCCCCTCATTTCTGCAGTATAGCAAACCCTCAAGCAAATGAAGCTGCAGTTCAAAGTATGATGTTTGAGAGTAATCTTTCTAGCAAGTTGTTTACTTTGCTCAAGATTAGCACAATTAAACTCTGGTTGCAAGAAAACCCATCACAAAACCGTTTTTCCAGTGTTCTTTTATTTGCTTTCAGAATTTTATGTATAAAACAGCTACTCCAGTTGATGTCAGCTGAGCCATTGAATTCTTTCCATTTTATATGATTATTTTGAAATTGAACAACAGGAACAGTGTTTTGGTTGGTTTTGGGCAGAGCGTGGGTTTTGGAACACTCAAACAACAGAATTCTTTATTCCTTTGCTGAGAATAATACCACAGAGAAGTTCTTGGCAATGTGAATGGGGTTTTCCCTCTTCTGTGTGAAATAGGCACAAACAGGGAAGTCCAATTTTTCCAGTGCTGTGGACAGATGCTAGTTTTGGATAACCTCCAATAAACCACTCTCAGGAGTCACATATGTAATTCTTGAAACAGGCAATTACAGCAAGTAAGCCACAGTCTATCAATTAATGCTTGAAGAGTTGTTAAAGAAAATCCTTCATACAGAAAGTTCTTTTGGTTTTTAACTGAAAAGATAACTTTTCTGTGTTTAATTAAAGTCAAATACATGTGTTACTTAGGAATAATGCTAAGTATTAATTTATTTTCCTTTCTAATTTTAATTAGTGTGTATAGCAGCTTATTAAAAAATTCCTGATAGATTTTCCCTTTCCCTGCTCTCAGGTCCTAAGAACAGAGGAAAATAGTAGGTACTTCATGTGAGGAATAACTGATAAATTATTTGAAATTATGCAGTCCTAAATTGTGGGCTGGCACCTTTGGATTGAGAGGGAAACCTTGGTTAAGTCTGTCTGAATAATAGGATAATAGAATAAAACAAGTTGGACACTTTTTTCTGCATCCATCTGAATTAACTCAAGATACCTACTTAAACTGTTTTATTCACTTAATTTGACTTGAGGCATTTTAGTATCACAGACTGCATTTGAAAAGAGCTTACAGACTTGCAGGAGGACCACACTTCTTGGTAGGAATTTGAGTTTTTACCCATCACTTCCCCCTAAAGTTTGTCACTAAGCTCCTCAAGAACAGTTAAAATGTAGAGGCATCTGCACTGCTATTGGGAAAATGCCATAGCAGCTGTCACTGCCCTAGAGGCTGTTTGTGTGATTGGAAGTTAGTTTATTGTTTCATGGCACTCATCAGTTTGGATAAAATAAAAAAGGAATACTTTTTTTTTCTAAATGGACAGGTGTTTAAAAAAGTTATTAGCTTTAGAACAGCTGTCTGTTAATCACTGAATTTAGAGGAAGCCTTCCATTAGTTTCATTATATGTGCACCTTGGCAAGAAAAGCTGAAAGCTTTTATTTATCAGCAAAGCCAAATATTCCTTTCCCTTGCTGAGCTCTGTGAAGTCAGGCTGTGAAAAATTCTTAAACATAGACATATTCAGAAGATCCTGCACATCTACAGGGAGTTATCTTCACCTTCTACACATCCATCCCTCCACCTCACCACACCTGTCTTATAGCTCAAGACAGAGTCCACTGACCAGTGCTTCTCTAGCTATACACCTTCATTGGTGTCTTTGGCCAAGTTTAAGCATTATTTATGATTTAAAATACACTCTCCACACAGCATTTGTAGGACTTGGGGGTGATATTAACAATCATGAACATTGTGCTTTGTTAGTCACTAAGAGATTTTAGGATTATGCACTTTAATAATCTTTGCAGAGTGGATTTTGACAAATACCAAACTGTAAAGCCTCTTTCTTCAGAAGCTGCCTATGTGATAGATTATTTACAGGTCACCATTTTTTCTTGCTCTGTATTTTTCTGCTTGCCTCAACAATTCAGTATAATCAATTCATTCAACTCTTCATGAAAGCAGACAAGAGTAGAAAATACTGCAAAACATAACTCTTGCCTTCTCCAGATACCTCTCTTTACACAGTGCATGGTTTCTATCAGCACATGTTGATCAATACAGACTGTAAATCTAAATGGAGGTTACTCAAGATGTTGCACAAGTTTGCTGAAGTCTCCGTTATGCATGTGGTGTTTTAAAAACTAGGATTCATTTTCTGTCAACAATCTCTCTGTTTTGATGGGTAGACCCTTTTTCTCCGTATATAACTAGGAAGCTATGCATCTAGCTGTGATAGATATCAGTGATCAAATTTGTTGATATCAGTGGCTGAAAATCTGATCCAATATTAAGTGAATGGAAAATGATGGAAGCTTCTCTTCCAGTGATTGGTTATATATGTGAACAGGAGGTAGTTAAAATTTTATGTGGTTTAAACTACGTTTTCAGATTGTGTTTTCTATTGCAGTTCTGATATGTGAACTGTGGGAAATGCTGCAATGATTTCTATGCGTGTGAAAACCAAGTAAAAGAGAAATGTCTTGGAATATACATTAAAAAAAAATCTGACATGGAAATGGGTACTTGACCACTTCCATAATTTAATGTAAGTCTTGCAGACTTTTTGGATTTACTGGTAACGTGATTTCATCATCCTGGTGTTCATGAATCCCACCTGTCTATGGACTTGTGTGAACTTTAGTACTTCAAGAAGGGTGCCTGTTATGAGAATTGTTTAATGTGCCATCCCATGAGAGTGGGGCAGGATTCAACTCTAGTCCTGCATTACATCTGTGGAGGCAGTGTATGCCCTGGCAATGCCTCGCTTTATGGCCTGAGATCAGAATTAAATCACAGTGGAAAACTTCTTTTTGTTAGATAATTATTAAGTGGCTGTCACAATTTCAGCAACATGAGATTCTGTAAACTGTATTGCAAAGGCCAGTGATGCTTAAGCCAAAAGAGGTAAAATCAGTTTGAATCCAGTTTTGTATTTTCTGATCCCACAAGAAATTGGCATATAGCAAATGTGAAATCCTTATTACCTTTGTTTGCTTAATTATAATTTTAGGAAAATGGATACTTATTTCTGTTAAGCCACAAAATTTAAACTCTGGTTTTTTTTTAAAAAAACTGCATAAAAATGAAATCTAGTTATAGGGCAAAGAGGGAGAAAAGGTTTCTGGAAAGACAGTAGGGTTGTTGGTTTTGCTGGTGTGTTTTGGTTTGGTTTTATAATTGAGAAATAAGATAATTGTATTTGCAGTTGACTAAGCGCAAATATTTCAGATTTGTAAAACGCACCTTTGAATCGCAGCGTAGCTAGATGGACTCTTCCATCTCATTAGTATTCCTGGTTTGGGATGTGCCAGCTAAACGCAGCCATCCTCGGGGAGTTTGTTGTAGCCATGGCAACCGGGCTGCGGCTGCGGCGAGCCCGCGGCTCTGACAGCTCTGGGGTGCTCGCCGCTCCTCAGTCACTGCGCGGCAGAGATCAGGCACCGAGCAGGCCAGGGAAACCCGGCCATGCTTTACAGGCAGTTTTATCCGGCCGGTGAATTTGCTGGTGGTTTGAGAGTCAGGTCTTGGCTGCTGTGGTGCCCGTGCTGGGCAGGTGCAGCTGAGGGTGGGATGGGCAGCGGAGCCCTGGCGGTGACAGCTCAGGGCTGCCGCAGGGGGTGACACCTTCTCAGGCCGCTCATGAGTGACTGACACTTCCGCAAATCTTTACAGCTCATCTGAAGGTGATCTGGGCTTGCCTCAAAGTGCTGAGAGTGATAAGACTCTGTGATGTCAACGAGTAGTAAAATTGAGTAAGATTTGAATACCTAATTCCTTTGAATCTGTCTGGAAGTCCACGCTGAAACGTAGTTTGTTTCCTCATTGCTTATGGTGAAGTCCAAAATTTAATCAAAAGTAACTCACTGGAATTAACTATGTAGGATTTTCACTCTCAGTTGGATGTCAACACCAGTGCTTGTAAAGGGAGAAAAATGAAATGGCATCATGAAGAAGACAAAATGGTTATGGCCTACCAAGGAATGATGGATGAAGAGTTAGAATCATCATGAGAAATCTTCATCTCTTAGTAAAAAATAATGTCTTATATTAATGAAGGTCAGTACATATCAGAAGTCTATACTGATGCAAGAACAAAGCCATAAAAATAATTTGCATTTCATGAAATGATGTGAACAAAGTATTCTGGAAGCTGAAAAAATATCTCAAGTAATAAAGACAAATATGCCAAATAAAGGTAGTATGATTTAAAAAAGATAAATAATGCCAAAGTCAGCTATGACAAATGCACAGCTGGTTAAAAATTAAAGGAAAATATGTAAATGGAAATGTAATTCATCCATCAAAGGAAAATGTATTTCATCCAAACATACTTATTTTGATGTGAAAACTTAATGTATTCTGAAAAATGTGATCAAGAACATTGGCAATTTGAACGTTTTGTTTTTCCAGGCCAGATGTCCTTTTTTAAAAAATCCAAATCACTTAAAAAGCTGTGTATATGGAGATAGATAAAATGATTTGCATGTTTTATATGTATATATGTATGTATGTAGTTGTGGCTCTGCCTCTGTTAGGGGCTTACTCTTTAAATCTAGTTGTTGTCAACTATCTTGAACCCAATTAGGCAGGAACTGTAGTCTGCAGAAAGAATTGAAAAATTAACTAGAGAGTGGAAAACACATTTTCTATCAACACATTTTCTATCCCCTCCCCCAAAAGGCAACAATGTCTTTTCCTTAAATATTTGCAAGACATTTAAATAAGAGGATTAATTTAATTCTGAACAATTTGTCCTTCCCCACAAAAGAATTTGTACTGCCCTTAGGTTCTGCTCAAGAAAAATTAAACCAATTTATATCAGGTTTAAATCACAGAAGAATCATTAAAACAAGCATAAAAATCTGAGAACTTTCTCCTTTTTGTTGGCATAATATGACTGGCTGAACTTTGGGGAGATTTGTTCAAGTTCCAAGAATTATGTCAAAAAGTTTTTCATTGAGTGAGAGCTTTAGTCTCCCCTAGATGAGGTCATGATATTTACAGCAGTAGTGTGGCTTTGCAGCCCAGTTTCTCCCAGTGTCTTCTTGCAAACTGTAAGGCTGCATTTATATCTGATTTAATCTTCTGGTGCAATCCCCCCTGTGTCTTTCTCCTGTGGCTGAAAGCTGACTTAATAAACGCTGTAAAAGTCTTATACCAGATTTCATTGGAAGTAGTGTCGTGTTACTAATTCCAAACCTTCTTGGCATAGTAAATTATGTTGGCATTTAAAAAGTATCTCTATTTTCACTAAAATCAGGTCTCTAATAAACTATACTAATTACCTTTTCTATCTTTTTTTAAGTATGGTCTGCTGAGAAAACTGAAGTGTCATTGTTAACAGCTGTTAAGTGGTTTATTTCATTAGAATATAAAGCCTGCACAATATTACTGAAACCACAGTGAAATGAAGATCAATTAAGTTGAAATCACATTTTTTATTTGAGTTTGATTAGATAAAGTAGACAATATTGTAAATAGTTTGGTTTTGATTTTATTTCTGAAGGCAGATGCATTCTGTTGTTTCAATATGGTTATTTCAGGGCCTGAGACAGATGTTGTGTAGGCACAGAAAGCTACACTTGCTGTTCCAATGTCAGCATAACGATCCTGCAAGAAGACATTGTAGTTCTTTTAAAATAATTTCCATATATCTGAAGTAATCTGCAGAACTTCCCCTGTCCTTCAGATTTGTGAGAATAATCTTCTTTCAAAGTAAATCTTCTTGCTTATCTTTCTTTGGGTTAGTCTAATTTTTTTTGATAGAAAAAGTCTGATTTTCTAATGCAATTGTTAATGAATGAACTGCTTTTAGGTATGGTCTGTTTTGCAACTTTGGATGTTTTCATATGTAGTAGATATCTGAGACTTTTTGAACGCAATTCTTTCAAGCAAACAAGGAGCAGAATTCCAGGTCTGGAACTGACTCTAGTCAATCTGTACTGAATCTTAACAGGCATTTAAAAACACTAGCAATAGTGTTTGTTTGGATGGCTGGTGTGAGACGAGGTAATCTGTAAAACCACTTTTTCAGGATGTGGAGGCCCAAGGCATCCATAAAAAGGATCTGGAGGCCTTGAGCCAGAAAGTCTTTGAATATAAGCCTAAGTCTACCCCAGTGACTTTAATTGCATCCTCTGAGCTCAAGTGAAGCAAATCCTTTGCATTTTTCCCAAGAAAATTTTCCAGCACTTAGTTTTATGCAATGATTGCTCAGTAAATGCTTTACCACTTGTTCTACCTCCTCTTTGGTGTAAGCAACAATACAACTCCTCCTTGGTCCTTCATCCCCATCTCCACACAAGACCATCAGTTAAACTTGCACAGTGCAAGCTTTCCTCTGTCTAATTTACACATTAAGGTGATTTCTGAGGATGGCAGCTAAGTGAGGGCAGGCACTGTTGCTAGTGTTGTCACAGCCAGATAATTTTGATTTAAATGTGAGTTATCAGTAGTGCTATTTCCCAACTATTACTCACCGAATTCATGCTTGGGTAGGATACATGTTAATCACATTTTTCGCACAAGACATGTCCTGGCAACCCGATTTTCAGCTTTTGTCACAATCAGACTGTATCTCTCATAGTGCCTGTCTTCAAGATAAAAATTAAGCACGTGTATTACAAATATTCTGTGCAATATTATGTAATTTTTATTAGACAAAAAATTTACTCTCTGCATCTAAATAAGAAAATGTAAAAACCCCTCAAGTGCAGAAATGTCTTGGTATTATAAATTCTTACATTAAACACTAAAAGTCAAAATACATAAATAAAGAAAATGTAGTGCTACCCTGTGTTTTAAGACTATTACTCCTGTTATTTCATTATCATACCTATCAGGTTAAATTACCAGAACATTGCCTTTTCTATTTGGAAGTCCCATAAGTCTTAGATTACCTTCAGAGATGAGGGTCATATTCCCTTAACTTCCAGTAGAAGTTATTTAGACAGCTACAAAATAATGCTTTGAATTCTCAATAAGTTTCTTCTTTCTAGTTTTGCTTGCTGATTATGCTTTCTGTTGCATTATTTTTTTTCCCGAGGAGTCATAATCTAAACTGAATTCTGATATTCTTTCACTAGCATAGACATGTTTACAACTGTTGCCTAATGAAATCTAGGACAAAATATGAAGAAAATTAATTATCCACTAATGTGAACTATCTGCAGCTAATTCAAATTACTTCTTTCATCTGTACCCTTCTAGACCTTCTAAAGAACAAATACTAATTTTTCTAGACATCAGGTGTCTAGTGCAAAAGGCTTTCTAATTAATTAGTCCTTTCTTTAATGTTTACATCTGAGATAATTAAAGAATAATGCCATAAAGAATATCCAGGAAGATGAAGAGCTTTTCTAAAGCAGTATTTTTGCAGACAGTAACATAAATTGAAGAGTTTTCTGCACACGTTTGCTTGAAATGATGCCCTTTTATATTTATGTAAAGGAATTCACAGCCGTGAGGTGTTAAAATGCTGATCAGAGGTGTGTCATTACAACAAATAAAGGCTTTCTCTTTGTGTTAATGTTGTAGGATATATTCACATTCTTTTATTTATAACTTCAAATACTGTTGGAGTAGCATTTCTATTGGAAACACAATACTCTTTACCTGGGCCAGAAAGCACCACGAGGAGTTTCAGTGCTGGTGCTACCTCCCGAGGAATGCCAGCGAGCACAGACTGGTCCTGCCAGCCTGCTTTGGCTTCTGTGCCTCTCCACAGGTGCTCTGTGTGCAGGGATGGAAGATGAGAGAGCAGAGGCAAGCTGGAATGATGACATTTTACCAAATTTCCACCATGAAGATGTGCTTGGGCATAAGGGCAGAGTCTGGAGAACATTGGTGCTGCCCCAGTGGCTGCTGCCACTGCCTGTGTCCTGGTCACAGGGCGTCGCACTGTCCTTGTCACTGAGCAGGGAAAGCAAGTGAATCCAATTTCTCTTGGAGGAAAAAATGATATAACTAAGAATAAAATGTTTAAGAACCCAGAGATTGGAAGAGAAATAAAGTACTTCTGCTTAAGGGAAATTTTGGAAGAATCTTGGGAGAATGGATTGTAAAAGAATAGAGATAGTGCTGCAGGCAATCTCACCCCTGATAAATTGCAGCTGTGTAAGAGAGGTGACCAGCATTGAAGGAAAAAGAAGCCTGGAATGTTGATGTGGGTTGACCAATCAAAAAAGGATAAAAGGGCACACAGGTGTTATCCATGTGAGAAGGGTATAAAAGGTTGTACTGGGGGATAAGAAAGTGCTGATTCTTGAAACCATTCTTGGTGTCAGTTGTGACTCCTCTGTCAAAGAATAATCTAAAAAAATCATAATCAACTCTTATGACTGAAGCTAATGAAACCACTAAAAAGTAATCACTGCCTAGGGAGGCAAAATTATGCTGTGTGAAATCAAACTAGGGTGTTTCTAATTGTCTTTGTGTTGCATGTCTGCATAAATTACATATTTTCTATATTATATGATTTGCCATTATCAAATTTTAGATAAAAACACAAAGCTTATAATTTTAAATTCTGATTGTATATATAGTGAAAAGATCCAATTAATTAAGATGCTACTTTGAGTTGCATGTATTGTAAAATAGCATTCTTTCTGCTGGCTCTAGCTATTTAGAGCTTATATAGATGACAGCATATTTGTAAGATTAATCAGTAAGGAGTTACTTTGAAAACTACCTCAAGTTTTTAAGATTGTTTTCATCACAATATGAGCTATGAAAAAAATCATCTTGTAATATCTTTACAATGTTTATAGTTCTACAGAAGAAGGGAATTTTACTTTGTTTAATATTTTCAAGGAAGATTGTCCTACCTCTTAGTTATATTTGAAAGTTTATCTCAGGACTGATTGAAATGCAGAACCATTCTTTCAAGACTCCTATTAATTTTCTGACTTAGACTGCCAAACAGAGAACCTCAAGATAAAATTATTTTTGTTTTCACATTTGAATCTGTCTACATTCTCCTTTAAAAAAATTACTTTTAAAGAGTTAGTGTAGTTTTCTCTGTATTCACTTAATGATTTTCTCATGTAGAATTACTATAGTAAAATTTTATAGTATAGGACTTTGGTGCATTGACATTTGGTGCATTGACATATGGTGTTCCCATATTACCCCTGATCTGGCACTGCCACGAGTTGTTCCCCTCATCATTCCTCACTAAACCCTCTGCACAGGCAGTGATTACATTTTAGTGGTTTCATTAGCATCAGTCACTTTATGTGCTGGATTTCTCTTTCCTCATCACTTTGGATTAATCCCATTCTCCTCCCTCTATCAGCCTCCATGCACTGTCCCTCAGCTAGCCTGCTCATGGCATGCACTTTGCAGCAGGGAAGAGCAGCAGTTCTGGGAATTGCAGCATTTGGGCTCAGGAGTTCATCTGCAGGATCCAGCCCAGCCATTCCTGCAGAGTAGCAAGGCCTGGCCTGAACACAGCAAACATTACAGAGCTCGCAGTGCTGTCATTCCCAGGGAACTTCAAATAATGGAAGCCTCTGAACTGTTTCCATTCAAAGCCGTGTGCTCTTAGCTAAAGGGTGGAATGACATTGCAGGGTATGCTCAGAATATGGTGATCAGGGAAAAGTTTTACATCACATTAATAATAGAGGAGGCTTGTTTGAAGTAATGAGGGGTTTGGGGGTTAGTTTTTTTTCCTTTTTTATCTGCTTTGTTGCCTTGAGAACACAAAGTGAAATTATGATATTTTGGAGTTTGGATTGAAATCATATTACTTGGGAAAAGACTGCATTAAACCTCAAAGGAGCTTATGCCTTTAAAAGCATTGCTGAACTTTGCAGTTTGGCAAAATGTGCTTACTCACACACTTCAGTTAAAAAAGACAGCTAAAAATAGTTAATACAATCAGAATATGCATAAAGTAACTTTAAGGTGTCAGGCTATCATCTCTGTTGGATGAGAGCTGAAATGGAAGCTAAAAATGTTAAAGGTCAGACTGTGATGCTCCTAATTTTGCAAGGCAATGTAGGTAAGCAGTTCTGAATTTGGGGATTTGTCCCACCTATGTGTAGCTATAACAAAGTTAGTGTGTAAAGTCCAAGAAAATTGGCTAAACTCTGGACATACCAACTGAGATGTTTGCCCCATCCCAGGAAAATCAAATGAATGCAGGAAGCTGCATAAGGTCAAATAGGGAAAAATCACAGCCTAAATTGTTTTAACTGTGGAAAAATTCGTTAACTACAAGAAAGTGCACAAATTTCATATCAGTCTCTTGTCTTGTAGATGCAGAAATTTCTTGTAGGTAAGCAAATGAGAGAACACCTGAGATTCCCAGTGTAATGGTAATTCAGGAGTTGGAGCATCTGTGTCAGATGAGATGATCAGCATTCAAGTCAGGGGCCAAAGCTCCTGTTAAATATTTACTTGTCTAGGTAGGAGCAGAAACTTAATACCAGAACACCTTTATTTTGTGTACCTTATCTGTTAAATTAATGACTATTCTGGATGGCAGAATCTTGGAAAAAGAAATCAGGAAGACCCTCAAGGCAGAATAAATTACAGCTGTGTACCTCCTGACAAATGTTTGTATAATTGTTTATAAAATTCTCCAGTGATAACTATGCCATGGCTACCCCAGGCAATTAATTTCACTGTTTCTTCCTTAGTACCAGAGATTTTTCTCAGTCTCTAAACTGGTGTGTTAGTGTAGCCCTTTGGTCTTTCACTTATCTACTGTAACTATCAAATTGAAGCATTCCCTGCTCTTTTGCTCTTTCTTTTGTTATGCTTCCTAAATCTCTGATTATCTACCTCAGTTTGTCCATGTCTTTGCTAAAGCACAGTTGACAGCTTCATTTATTTCACAGAGGCAATACTTGCTGAAGCCTTGCCCAAGGTGACTAGAGAACCACAGTCACAGGGATTTTTCTCCTTACTTATTGGGTGCATGCATGTTTGTATGCACATGCACTGTGGTTTGTTTTTACATTATATATGTTTACTTAATGGGCACAAACATTTAGAACATTAATTTTATTATATGTTTGTAACAGTGTGATATTCCTGCCTCATGCTTCACTTAGGGAGGAATTTAATCTGGTTTTAATCTTTATCAATTTAGTGCTGGATTTTTTTTTTCTCAGTTTGTCAAGACCACTGTGAGTTCTAGACCTCTCCCCCAATGTACATGGGGCATGTCTTATTTTGGTGGGAAGTGCATATTTAATAAATGTACTCTCTCTTCCTTTCTTGAGGTTAAAAATGAAAAAATACTGAATAGAACACACCTACAGATCAGCCTCTGTAACTTTGGTGAGTAACTTTTTGGTAAACCACTATTAATAATTTCATAAGCCCAGTTATCCCAAACCTTTTTGTACCTATTCTTCATTACTTTTCTGATGGTTGTACTTCCCTGGTTCACCTAATAGAATATGTTGTGTCAAAAGCTCAACAAAAATTGATATAGAATTAGTTCCTCCTCCTTGAAATGACCTGTTGCTCTGTCGGAGAAGAAAATTAGAAAATTAGTTCGACATGATATGTGCTGGACTGAGACATACCAGCTCTTGGGCATAACCATGTTTTTCAGATTCCTTGTAATTTGTGACAAGTTTGGGGGTGAAGGGAAATTTATTAATTCCTATATGCTTCCAAACCTTTGGTTTATGGTTCCTATATTCCTTTTAATGACAGATACTGCAAATTACATTTTCAGCTTTGTAGTTCCTCACAGATACCTAATGAGTTTTAATATGTCTGATTTGTTGCAGCTAGTTCAGTGAGTTCATCAGTCAGTATGAGTAGCTTGTTTTAATCTGTTTTTCTTTATTCCAGACTCTTTTCTCTGGTGCTAATTGTTCTAGTCACCTGCTTGCAGTTAATATTTTAAAGCAAGGATACCTTTCAGCATGTGAGCTGTCCTGGCATTCTGATAGCTTTCCTTCTACAGTCACATAAACTGCCACATAATTCTCTTACTCCTGACACCTGCAGTGATTTCTCGTTGTCTTTGAATTCTTTGCTGGCTTCTTTCCATCTTATGCTTTGACATTTCTAATTTTCTTTTTTACATACTCCTCCTATATTTTTAGTATAACCTATTTCCACTTTCTCTGTGCTTCCTGCTTTGGCTTGACACTGGTGAGGAGCTTCTGATGTAGTTATTTTCAACTTCTATATTGGGATAGGTAATTTTTGTGGAACTGCCATTCCTTCTATTTTTTTTAATCAGTTATAGCTTGCTTTCCCAAAGAATTTGCTAAAGCTATTGAACTTTCTTTTTTTTTTTTTTTTTAATTCTATCTGCTCCTATTCTGCTATCCAGCTCCCTTTCTTTCCCGAGTTTCATTAGCTCTTACCATACCGTGGTCATTTTCATCCAAACTGTGTTTCTCTTCTTTTCTTGTTAAGTATACAACAGTCTTTGCACAGATCTTTTTCTGCCTTCTGGATGTGCATGTGCATTTCTAAAACTTATCAGCACCATATTTTACAAATTAATCCATGTTGTACTGTATTCATTCTGGATTAAAAGGTTTTCTGGGTAATGTAAATTAAAACCTTGTAGTGTGCCTTGGTAGTTGTGGTATTTGTTCACGAAAGTTCTTTCCACTGCATTTTCATGATTTAGTTATCTGCAATGGGCGTTAGTATGTTTCCAGACTTTCAGCAAGTGTAATTTCCCAAATTTGGATCTCAAGTATCATGCATGAACATGGTGGCCTTTTCTAATGCAGTACCATGTCTAATTTACTAAGGTTCTGTACTGCTAGTCATTAAACTCTCATTTTTAAGTATTCCTCTTCAGCTTCCCTTGTTTATTCCCCACACTTCTTGCATTAATGTATAGGTTTCCCAAGCATTGGGTAGGTTGAGCCATCATTTGACTCATCTCCTTCATACAGCATGTCCAAGCTGTTGGATTTTATCCTTATATGTGTTTTTCTCTTCATTATAACAATCTAGAACTGGTAACCAAAAATGATTTGAGAAAACTTGCGATTCAAGTCTCTGTAAGAAATTACTGATCCTAATGTAAAAAATACTGTCATAAATCTTCTATTTGTTGTATTGACTTCTCATTTTACTAGCAAAGGGCAGTGTTCAGAAGCATGTTCAGTATTTATTGTAACAAAAAAGAAGGAGAGACTGTTCATGCATAACAGTATCACATGATGTGAGACTACACCTTGTACTAACTGAATTTAAGTGTTAGTGGTGGGAGGGAAGAGGAAGCTTTTAGTCATGGTTTTTAGACTGCTGCGTTAAGTTTGTTCCTGCCTCCTTGGTCTTTCAGAACAGCACTGCTTTTAGTGCTGTTTTTAGTTACATTATGTTATCATTGAAAGTGAAGTAGACATTTTCCAAAGGAAAGGAAAAACATCCCTAGATTTGCACAGTGCTCAATATATCTTTACAGATACATTCATGAATTTTGATTTTGTGTATAATTTTCATTTACCATATGTAAAAGCTTATTTAATCATCAGTTATACTATGTGTTGTCATAAACAGGCCTCTTTTAACATGTTTTTATCTTGCAAATATGTACTTTTCTGTTTTCTGTTCCAGCTCAGAAAAAGTAGTCATCTTAGCACTTTCTGCAGTGAACATCACCGATTTAAAATAGTTACTTAGTGCATGGCAGTGTGACAAATGCAATATTGCTTGACTTTAACAAAGACATTAATCATCTTAGAAAATATAGGATATGAACAGCAAGGCAAATTCTGTGATTTTGAAGACACGAGTAAACCTCAATGGAGCCATATTCCTAAATATTTATGCTCCAAGAAAGTAAGAGAGCCAAAAGGCTGACTGGAGTTACAAAGACGAGAAAAACACTTAGGACCATGGAATCCAAGAGGGCTGAGTTTGGCAGGGACCCCTGAAGATTATCTTGTTGAAATCCCTGCTCAAGGCAAAATCAATTAAGCAGGTTGCCCATGGCTGTGTCTAATTGGGTTGGGAACAACACCAGTGGAATAGAGGCCACAGCCTGTCTGGGCAGCCTGCTCTGTGGTTGTTTGTGGTATCTGATCAGTTTTACAGTAAGACAATTCCTTATGTTCAACTAGATTTTTTTGTGTTTCCATTTCTGTGCTTTTTCTGTTGTCCTATCATTGAATACTGATATAAGAAACAAATTTTTAATCATGAAGATGGCAAAGCACTGGAACAGGATGACCAGATAGGTGGTGAATGCCCCATCCCAGGAAACACTGAAGATCAGCTTGGATGGGGCTTTGGTTAAGAACCCCTCTTTGCAAGGGAGTTGGGCTAGCTGACCTTCAAACGTCCTTCCCACCCAAATTATTCTCTGATTCCTGTTGGAAATTCCATTAACTGGTTCTCAGTGGGTAGATATAAATTCTGCATTGTTTCTAGTGCTGGTCATATTTAGACAGTATGGGATGTAATATGTCCAACATGACACCACGATCCTGATTATGATGCTGCTGGGTATTGATTGTCAGCATATCTGCTTTATTGCCATCTAATTCTCATCCAGGAGAGACTGGGATGTTCCCTGGTAATTTCAGTGCACAGCTTTTGTCTTGGTATGTACTGTAAACTCAGTAGACAGTGTTAGAGTCATGTGGAGTTCCACTCATGGAGCACAGAGAGGCTCTTGTCAAAAATTCTTTCCAGGTAACAACTGCTGTGACTGATATAAATGAAATAAGAGGGAAAAGAGGAAAGAGTGCTCTGAAAGGGAGTGCTTTTTGTCATAAACTTAAATTGAGAAATTAATTTCTTTTCTTGCAAAATTAAATCCAGAAAAATACAGGCAAACAAGCTGATACGATTTGTAGATTATAGACAGCCTTTTCTTCTATCATGTTTAAGCACTGCACACATCTAAATAGTACTGAGAAAATTGAGTTAGAGAGTGTGCACACAGTATTTACCCACCACGATGATTCGATTTCTGCTTAAATGGGATATTTAGCTAACAGAAATAATTTTCCCATTTATTCACATGTGCATGAAGAAAAGGACATATAGGATTAAATCTGAAGGAAAGCTCATGAGGTCCTGTCTTGAGCCTTCAACTTCATTGAGAGTACTGGCCTGTCTGAATTTCCTGACTGCTTAAGGTCCTGGTTTATTCTGACCATTAAATCAAAAAAATTCTTTGTGGCTTTCCATGATACAGCAAGAAATAGAAACCTTGGCAACTCAGACTTATTAGGATTGTGTTTTGTTCTAGATGAGCAATATTTTAATTTGCATTAGATTTTTGACAGCTGCTCTAACAGCCACCCTTTGACATATATTTTAAATAAAATGAATACTTGAAATCATAGCTGTAAAGCATGAAGGTTTTATAATTTTTAAGTACATATAGCAGACAAAATTGTCATTATCTAACAATTAAGTTGCATGAATTATTAATTTTTAATAAAAAATAAACTACTTGCTCTCTAATTAACTCTGCAATCAAGATTGTTACAGTATATCATTATATCTCTTAAGATTTCAAATCCTAACTGGGTTTCAATTGGCATCATATTGAAATAACTTTTTTCTCTGGAATGTATAATTAATAAATGTGCAGGTTGTTACCATGATTGTTTTCCATTTGCTAACTATACAAAAAGAGTATGCCAAGGTATATGAAAAGCTGATTTCATTATATTTTTAAATTTGTGGAGCTGTCTCTATAGAGTTCACTGAAAACCAGACCCTGTATCATGCTTTCGTCCCATTGGTATGCATGAGCTGCTGTGGAACTTTGAAGAGATTTACCCCTTGGCCAAGACATTATTAAGTTCTCCACTGGGATTTCTTTAGAAGAGCAGCCCTGTATGAATCCTGGCAGAGGGATTTTTCCATGGAGCTTGATGGACTTAATCCCCTAAACCCCAGTGAATATCAAGAGAGTACAATGGATGCATAATTCCATAGGTATTTTTGGAAACTTTCTCAAATAAACTCTAAATAATGTAAGAGTAATAAAAAGCCTGTGATGAATCCACAGATTCATGTTCACATTGATTGTTTCCCATTTCCAAACTCCACTCTACGAAATCCATGTGTGTGTATATATATTTATAAAAATATGTATGTGTGTGAATTTATATAGGTATGTACATACAGGTGTAGATGTACACACGAGCCCAGCTGGATGGTAATCTCCCACATCACTGCACCACAGTCACCAAAGAGGCATTTCTTGCAGACACTTTGGTGGAAATTCCTTTGTAGATTTGTAAATTGCAGTCAGGAGAACTTATCAGATATGCAGATAGAGAAATGTAATTACTGACAGACACTCTAAAGTCCACATAAATTAAACAACATATTTTCAAAAAGTGTTCTGGGAGAGCTCTAAGGAATTTTGGATGGTCACTTCCTCCAAAAGCTTAAATTTAAAAAAAAAAAAAAAAAAGTTCTCATGAATGTAAAAGTGTTGGTTATATATTTGACCTGATATAAACACACAATTCACTGTGAACAGACAAAATTCACCACAGCAGGAGGCATCCTGGTGACTATCTGTGTGTTTATATACCACTTATGGGAGTGCATATCAGTAGGGATTGTGAATAGAAGTAATCTCTCGAAAACACCTATCTCTTGCAACTTATGTGGCCAACCAAACAAAATCCAAATTGGCTGAGTCTTAAATGTACTTCACAGAACAGAAAGAACCTTGAATTATGAACAGAAACTGGATATCCAAAATTTTAAATGCTGAGATTTATGACAATTTCTTGAATATTCGGTGTTGTGGATATTGAAATAAAATGCATGTAAAATACAAACTTTATTTTATATCTACTCAATTAGATTACAGCTCATATCATACCATCTACAGTCAAAATTGATCATAACTCCCTATAAATACATACATATATTTCCTCTCCGTTCATGGGTAGTAAAATTTATTTAATGAAGGTAAACAGAATCTGGCACTTGGAAGCAGGTGACAAAATACAGAGCATTATTGTTCAAACACGTAGTGTTATACTGTTTTCCCTGGAGATTTTTTTTTTTTTTTGCATGAATGTCCTGATGTCAGTGTCAGCTGTTTGCCAAGGGGTAGCATAAATCTGGTGTTCTGAAGGTTGGCTTCTACATGGGCAGGAAATCAGTGATGTGAAATCTTTGTGTATTTCAAGTATAAATTACTTCATTAATATCTCTTGAGAGAAGACCCTCTAAAATATCTAAGGTATTTTCTTTGCAAAGCTCAGTCTCAAAGGAGTGATAGACTCCCAATGAGAGAGTCTTCATTAAGCTGTGAATAAAAACAATTCTTAGCAGTAGTTGCAAAGTTGAATATTTGGTCTCAATGAAGAAAAAGTAGTGTGTAAAGATATGTGCAGCAGCACTTTACTGTGACACCAGTGGTACAGCTGTGTTTTGTAGAAAGAAACATGTATGAAGTGTGATTTGGAATGAACTTTGGGCTTTGAAATGGGAATAATCCCTGCACAGTTCTCACTGTCTGGGATAAACCTGTGAGGAAAAGCAGGCAACTAAGGACTGATTGGTTCATTTGTAACTTCTGCTTAATGTGACTTTCTGCCCTGGCATTTTATGGTATTAAGGCAGAACTATGACCCTAATTTTTATCACATGGAACTCAATGCGTGGCACCAATTCTGACACTGAGTTTTGCAGAGTGCCTGAGAGGTTTTGAGGAAACTGCTATGGATGAACCAGTTACAGGAACCTGTGCCCCCAGCCTAACAGACTGGGCTCTAAGTCAGCTTGGGGCTTATCTCAAGGTTGATTTTTGGTACCTGTCATTCTGTCTTTACACTTTGTACCCCACTCCTCTATTTTATTGCAAAGGTTACCTAATGAAAGGATGTAGTGTTTCCCACAGTGAGGAATTCTCAAGTTATTACTGTACATTACTAAATTGAGGGGTTTTTATAGTACTGCTAGTGCCTCTTTTCAATGAGGTTAGAATACAACTTTTTTGCTTAAGCTTTGTACATAATGCCATGTTAATATTTGTATCACAGTGTAGACCAGTTGCAGAAGAATTATCATTCTTCTTGTTCTTTGCTTCTACGGTTTGTAAATCAAAAAAAATAAAGAAAAAAAAATAAACAGACATTGATATATAGATTAGATAGATAGATAGATAGATAGATAGATATGTAGATGTATATCTGTCTCTATCTCAAAATACTTTGACAGCAGTGGTTGCTACATTATGCTTTGGTTTCTCTCACCAGAGCTACACTTTGCAAGTCTATTGATCTTTATTTCCACTAATAAGGATTTCCTCTATGTGACCACTCTGTTTCAGTAGTGACATACATAACCAGAAATAAACTCTATATGGATGTTTTCTGTTTTTCTTGGAAGCTCAGCTGGAAACCACTAATACTTGAAGAAAGATTGTGTTGGCAGTACCATGCTATTTGCTCATGAAACATGTAGCCTCAAAACCAAAATGAAAATATTTTATAATCAAGATTCTTAGTGAAAGAACATTCCCTTTTACCTGTATTCATATATCATACAAAAAATACTAAGAACTTCTTGAAAATTTAAAACTATACAAAATGTCTCTTTATTCTTTCTCACTTTAAAGTTTAAATTGCACTTTAAATAAGCCCATTCTCGTTTAGGAATTTGGGACTAGACCTTTCACTAAAAAATGGGTGAATCAATTTTTAACCAGCTCCAATAAATTCATATTGTGCTGTAATTAAAATCTAAAATTAGTGAAGACAATTTAAAATTCATTGACATTTAATGCAAAAATTCAATAAAATCACAAGTAAAATTGCTCTTTCATTTGTTTGTGGAGTTGTGTAAAACTACATTTTGGAGAAACACTGCTGCTAAAATGGGAGAAGTTCATAAATAAATCTTTGCACACCCCCCTCTTACTGCAATTTTGATGAATCATTGTTAGCATTAATTATTATGCTTGAATACTTTTAATCAATGAGAGTAAAAATTTTATATAAATCATGTTTTGCATAAAACCAAATTGTTTTACTCTTGGTGGACTTTGTGTTTGCGTCATTGTCCTGGTGTCACAATAAGTGCACATTGTGTATACCTCTAGGTAGTTAATCCTGTAAAAGATCAGAAAGTTCAATTCTAAAGTGTAGTACTCATGGTTTTTATTACAGTTCTTGAGATTTCATAGTATGAGACAATCCATTTCATAATTTGCTATTTCAGCCTCTATGCAATGGATAGAGTAGACAGTGCAACATGTAAAACTATTATGTCCTCTGTCCTAGAAAAAACCATTCAGACAGTCCAAACTTTAGTGAATTTATTAATTCAGAGTTAACAAATTAGAAAGTTATCAGAAGCTGAGATGAAATACTGGTAAGTTTTCTGCCTATTTTTCTTTTTTGAGAGAAAAAACCTAAACAAAACCATTGGGGTGAACGCATATGCTGACTTCTCCAGGGTCTATGAGAAAAGGATATTTTTTTTTAGGGAAAGTGATGCTGAACAAAAAGACTAGTCATTCTTATTCCTGGATAATGCTAGTTAGATAAGATTTAACACATCTCTCAGAAATACAAAAAGTCTTCCTTTATTCTGCCTTTATGATTAACTCTGAGATTTCAGTCTTGCTAGTGGCTGCTCTTCCATAAATTCATGTTCTCTTTTGCTTTGAACTTTTTAACATCATTTTCACTAACAGGGTGAAAAGCTTCCTCAAAGTTCTTTAGCAGTCAGAACTTTTTGACCTTTTAACCTAAGATGAGTCAGTGCTAAAGGAAACCAGCACAAAGCAGTAAGCTGACATGGTAACTTATGCTTTATCTCAGGTTTTGATTGACTATGTTAATTCAAGGTCAATATAGACTATTAGTGCTTTCAAGTCAGTAAAATTTGACCTGTTCGACATGTACATAAATGATTTTCCATTATACTGAAATTTCAAAGTGTCTGTATGAATCAGAGGTTTGTAGCAGCTTTTAAACAGAAGATGGTATCAGTTCAACCCACACTGATACTGATCTAACTATAAAAATAAGTTGGAGTAGAATTTTTAAAGTCTCAGGGAACATGAAATTTGCATGTGTAAACTGAGTGTTTATTAGTAACTATTTTGAAGATGTTCAGTCACCAATACCACATTCCAAACACACTTAAAGCCCTCCTAAGATTTAATACCTCTATAAGATGTTTCATGTGTTGACTTGTGCATGTTCTATGTGTAACTCTAGTGACAAGTGTAAAGGACTGTTCAGTTTACAAATTCTAATACCTTCTCATAGGAAACAGTCAGTGCAGTTTATTCCAGGTGTATCTATATAAGAACCCCATCATATAATACTAAAGCTGTGATATCAAAATACTAAAGCTGTGATATCAATGAAATAAAAAAATTGAAAGCTCTAACCCCCTGGTGCTCATGTACATCTTTCTTTAATTTGTTCTTTCTGTCAGCTCTTTTTTGTACTCTGAGAAGGCTCTCTCTCCCACTCTGGATTATTCCCCAGTCTCTGTCGCTGTGCTCTTCACTTGGACTCTCATTACCTGCTAGAATTTGGATGCAGAAAGTCCACTTAGATTAAGGCAGTACTCTGTGAACACAAGGGTAACCACTATCTTTGAAAGAATGGATGATTCTCGCAATATAAGGGTCAAGACAACACAGAGCAATTAAAAGGACATATTCATTATATGAGTCATTGAGAATGTAATGAACTGCAAAGTCATGGTGCCTTGGAAGACAAATTTCTCAAATTCATGTCTGGTAATTAGAGAACAAGTCCCTTCTTCTATTATTATTACCAGGCAGCATTTCTGATTCCACAAGATCTTTTCATAGCACTTGAATTCCCTGAGTAATACTCAAAACTCACACCAGATTAGCATTCTGTGTTTTGTTCTTCCTAACATTTGTCTCAGCAGGGCAATGAATAACCAAAATAATTAGTGAATCCTTTTGCCTTTGCAGTAGAAGCAGCACGATCTCTACCCCGTGTACAAAGCACATCCATCAAAGTGAATGCAACAGCCCTGACAGGAGGAAAGGCCAGCTGCAGCCTGGCAT
This sequence comes from Acrocephalus scirpaceus scirpaceus, assembly GCA_910950805.1. Classification (NCBI taxonomy): domain Eukaryota; kingdom Metazoa; phylum Chordata; class Aves; order Passeriformes; family Sylviidae; genus Acrocephalus; species Acrocephalus scirpaceus. The sequence goes on from OU383785.1 coordinate 6,355,997, forward strand.
GTCCAGCCTTCCTGCCCCTGCCAGCTGCATACCAAAGTGAGTGTTTCTGGAAATGATCCACAGGAGAGGCAATTGTGGCTCCCCAGCCTTCAAGTGCAGGATAAGGCCTTGTTAAAGGGATACCTGGGCTCCCCGGGGTGACACAGTTGGTGATGCTCACTGGATGGGACAGGCACCCCCAATAAACAGATCTGCAGAGCAAGGATCTATCTCTGAAGCATCTGCAAATGAAAAAATCTACTGGCCTAAGTATATTAGATGGTGATACGTAAGGAGTAATTCCTAAGTAAAAGCAGTGTCTAAAAAAAGAGCAGGGGAAAATAAAACCCCAAGCCTAAAGTTGTTCTATTAGTTTTGGGTTTTTTTTTCTTCTCCAGAATGTCCATTCTGGAGCAGACCACTCAAAGAATCTAACTGATATAAATGAAGTACAAGATAAAGCACCGTTGGGCAGTAATCTATGATAAGATTAATACTTAATGGGAGGTATGTTAGGATTAATGCTTAGAAATTGGGAGAGCTGCCTGGATCATTTGGCAAATTTGGAATGCCTCATTTTGTGGAAGTGTATGACAAGATAAAGGGAGTTCAAATGACAGGTTGCTTTATTCTCATTATGGCATTCTTTTTGTATTAATATCTTCCTGTGTAATATTTAAACTAGTATTTATGCATTTTGGAAGAAATCTAAAGATAGGCAACTAACTGATGGTTTGATTAATTAGAAGTTAGTGCTATGGGTGAGAAGTTCTTGGCATGGTGAGAGACTTTCAAGTTCTTCTAGTTTCATAGGTAAATGTATTCTTGCATGAATTAACACTTTCTCTGAAATAGTCTAATACTCTGTGTCAACCATTTAGTTGTATTTTTTTGTATTATTATTCATTGAATATCAAATTACTTGAAAAGCTGTAAAACTTACTCTGGGAAGACCAGTTTTCTTCCTACAGTTTGGTGTGAGATTTTTGGGGGATTATTCTTTCATTGCATCCATCTCCTCAAGGTCATTCTTTCAGGAATCTGTGTACCAGAAAATAAAAGCCATCATGGAAGGTTGCTGAGAAGAGAAATAGAGGCAGATGTTTTGCAGCATGAGAGTTGGGAAGCAAATACAGGTGAACAGGCAGGCCGTATTATGCCCTATGCAGATGTTTCTCTTAATGGAGAACTGTTTTCCTGGGATATGATGAATAATTCGAGGTGTAGATTAATTCAGTGGCCAATGAAAATATTTCCCTCTTGAACTGCCAGATTAGTGGACCACTGCCTATGAAACAGTGCTCTAAAGTTTTTTGGTCTGAAAAGATGTGCTAATTATTTGTGTTTGTCAGGTGGAAGAGGATTCTCCATCACTGCTGCCAATGTATTCATGCATTATTTCATTCATTGCTGCTCCTGCCTATTTTGTTCACTATGGCTCCTGCCATATTGTCCTTCTGTCCATGAATTCCTGCTGGATCACTCAGGGATGGGCTGGCAACCAAACACCTGTGTATGTGTCTCTCACAAGCCTCTGGCTCAGGTGTTGCAGAAATCAATATTATTAGCACAGTGAGTATTGTGTTTGTATGTATAGATCCTGAAAGAAAACCTAACATAAAATAGCATCTTGGACAAAGAGCAGTTGAGTGGCTCAAGTATCTTCAGTATCAATGGTAACAGATCAGTGTAACATCTGTTACTGAGGCAGGGCATAATGGGAACAGTTCAACAGGAATTAACCAGTTTGAAAAGGATCTGAAAGACAGTGGTGGCTAAAAATCAAGTGAACTTGTCAATATGTTTAAATGGTGCTTCTGAGATATTCCTTGTGCTGAGGTGGGTAGGTTGGAAGGTCCCTTATACCTTTCACATAAACTTGGGATTTTTTGCAATGGAATTCTTGTGCTGAAGCTGAGAAGGAGAAGAGTGGAGTATCTACAGCAGTTGGAGGGAGATGGATGAACAGCTGTAAAGGCTGGTGGCTCCAGCCCTCTGACTCAGATGCTCTGTGGTGGCTGAAAAGGTGGCAGTCCATCACCCACTTCTTTTACCCACCATCATAAATGTATCAAGAAGTCTTTAGTCAAGCAACAGGTAATAGAATTTTTGAGGAACAGTTATGACTTCTGATAGGAGACATGTGTTCATCTGAATAAATAAATGGCAGATTCCAGAGAAATGGGCTCAGAGTATTGCAGAGCACAACAGGACAACAACCAGACTTCCTGAGAATGTATGGAGAAATAAATGGGAGCCATGACTTCTGCTGCAGGGAGTTTGTTTCTGTTAACAGTGAAAATACTGTTTATTGACAGTTCTTTTAATAACAATTTGTATCTTCTTTGTGGTTTATTTATAAGCTTACATTTTTTAACTGAGGAATCTATTTTTTTTTTTTTTTTGTGATTCCCTCTGACTACAAATATACTGTATAAGGTACTTATTTCAGACTGGTAAAAACCAGGGTTGGCACTGCGTAAAAGATGCAAAAATTTGCTTAGGAGTATCATGAAGTGTGAGAAAGAGTCTCCAATAGGAAAAATAATACCTATGCAACATATGTTTGTGCTTGATAAGTAAAAAGGAATTGTTTCTTCAGTGAGTCACTCTTCTTCACAAGCATGTGGGTGACAGAAGTTTCAAAGTTATGATGTAAAATCTGGAAGCTTTCAAACTATTTCCTACAAAAGAAGAAATTCTGCAATTCTTCCCCCCCCCCCCCCAGTGTAGTTATCAGCAGCACACAGTTCAATTATCATGGGCATTATATAAAACAATTACTTTCTTGGAACTATTTTGAGTACAAATGTAATAATTCTTCTGGAAAGAAATGACACATTCTCAGGATCAAATCATTCCATTTTCTGAATGAGAAGCAACTTGTGAAGTAAAAACACCTCGGAAAGAGCTGGTCTCGAGTCTACTCATAGGGCTTGGTCCAAACCCTAGTGAAGTCAGTGAGAAGTCTCTGGTTGAGACTCTCAGAGAACTGGATACAACAATCTACTTCTCAACTTAGTGTGAAGAAAAAGGAGAATGGGTACTACAGAAGACAATGAGTTGATAAAGAGCATAATGTAATAAGACAATGGAATACCAAAATAATCCCAGCATGTCAGACCTATGGAGCAGGACACTGCATCCTGTCTATTCCTTTCAGACTGTTTGGCTTTACCTACTCATCTGTTCCATTTAACTTGGTGGCACGTGGCATAAGCTCTCTTGTAGTTTGGTCACTTTGTCTGTTTCACAATGTCCAACCAATTTTTCTAAGGGTTGATAGGATATTTGGGAGGTGTTGAGCCAAGCACAATGTGACTACCTATCCTTAGAACAGGTATGGATACTGTCCCCAGCTTATACTGTGGAATTCCTAGGGGACATTGTAGACATTACATGTTGTGGATGGAAAGGAAAATTGGCCTCAGACACAGGCTAAAGGATGCATTGATCAAAGGGTACAAAAATGTCATGTAAATTCTGCGTTGGCAAAGTGATTTCAGTGACTCGTGTTGACCATTTTACCTGTACCATTTGGCCACATACCTCAGGGTAATCCTGCCTTCTTTGAACAGCAGCTTCTATTTAGACATCACAGTTGTTTTATTTCCTGATGTTCCTAGGAAAGATAATTAACTCACATCCCTGAGTGGGAGTATTTGGGCAGTTCAGACCATGTGCTTGCTCTCCTAATTGTTGATCTGGCTGAGTGACAGGCAGTAAAAAGGTTTAAACTGTCCTGCCCTTATTTCTTACATTTTAACAAACCTGAAAATGGAGATGTTTTCTATTTTCAGCTTCGAAGATCAAACTACCTGCTCAATAACTTGAAGTTCTGCCATCTCTTTTTGATCTGTTCTCCCTTAGTTGCCTTGAAGATAATCAATTCTTATCATAGAAGCCCCAGTCTTAGTGTGATGACTGACACTGTAAAATTGCTTAGCAAAATTACTGAACTCAATGGGCTTTATTTCTGTTGTGCTTTACACAGGAAAATGCTGTTGGCCCACTAATCTGGACATGCTCAGGAAAGGGAGAGCTTCTTTACCTTCCTGAATACCTGTGCAATCATTTAATGAAGATTTCTACCTGCTTTCTTGATGGTGACACATGAAAGCTATTGCTTTATCATTTCTTTGCTGGCACAAAATACATCTTTAATTAGGATTTTAAGATACAATGCTAAACATTTGAGGTTAGCAAAAAAATGTTCTGGGGCATGTTGATGAACTAGAAAATTGAGATAAATGGTGTCACTTTAAAAAATGCATTCCAAAATGTAAAGTGTTCCAAAAGGTAAAGGATAGCTACACAGTTGATGCAATCAAGCTTTTCCAATGTAATAGTGTTTTTAACAAAATTTGGGGCCTAAAATTGACATAGCTGTAATTAAAGTTCTGCATGCTCATGTACCATGGCATGCACACATCTGTTATTAAGTCTGCTCTACCAATAAGCTGAAGAAATACACTCTGAAATGCATTTCTTTTTAGAATCAAATATATTCATTCTAAGTAGGGAATATCAGACAGCTCCTGCAGGTAATGTGACTGGAATTGGCAAATTAAACCATGTACCTAAAACTTTTATTTCATTTGTTAGCAAATGGTGATCATTCACCTGTATGGTCTTTTCTGTTGAATTTATAAAACTGTGATTAATATGATACGAAATCCTATTCTGCTTATGATATCTGAAAGAAAATAGTGCTTATAGTTTGAATGCATTTCTGTATGCAATCTCTGTGTAACTTTGTACCCTCTTACTTCATTCCCTAGTTTGCAGAAATGTATTTTCTGTTTTGTCCCCTTCCATTTCATTTTGCTATGCCTGCTTTCTTATTCAGCATAAATAACCATTATGCTCTGCAGTCATCTAACTTCATTTATATTAGGAATTAATACAATATACCTCCAGGCTGTCTTCTCACTAGCCAGAACAAAAAAGGAGCCTGGCTTCAGCTCCTAATGAATCATTCCTTTTTGGGGGAAATACAAAGTGCAGTTCACTGAAATTCCATTAAAATCTTAGATATCCATTAAAAGTGCAAGTGCAAGTGTAATACATTTAAATCCAGAACGGAAGACAGACTGGGCATATGAAAAATGAATGAGCACTTACAGAAATGATTGTGTTCATTTTAAAAGCTCTGAAGGTTACTCTGGAAGAACTCCAAATGTTGTGACCACAACAACCTCTCAGTTTTCAATACTATGCCCTGTCACAGTCATGAACTGGAAATGAGGAAACTCACTTTTAGAATGGCCCCATTGTAGCCTGAATATTGCATCACCCCAGGTCCTTCTGCATGGTCACCTCTGCTCTGGGTTGGTCCCTTTAGTGTTACTTCCACTCCTTTGTACTGGAGATGCTATCTTAATATAGTTTTAAGATTTCAAGATTATTTTTAAGTTAAAAAAAAATCTGAAATACAATTTCTATTTTGTTCCCATCTGTGAGCATCAGACTAGTTATATTTCTCTGCATTCATTTCTGGTGTTCCCCCTTTATAAAGGTTGCTACAGTTATGGAAATGCTCTAGCAGAAACTCTCTAGGATATACCAGTAAGATTTCAGCTTGCCCTTCCATATGGTTGATATGGTTTACAACTGGATTTTTAGTCTTTTGTTCAAAGTGGAGTTTTCAATATTCTAAGGTACTAATTTAAACAATAACAGACTCTGCTATTGGCTTTCCTAATCCCTTACATGTGGCAAGGAAATTTTTGATGACTATGAGGTAGGGAAAGTGAGGAGACAGAATGCTGATCATTTAGAAGAAAAAAATATGCCTCTCAGGACAGATTTTGATGAATTTCTCACCTGACAAAAAAAAAAAAAAAAAAGGAAGAAAAAAGTTCTTTTTGTTCTTTCAATTTTGAAACATTTAGACCAAAAATATTAAAGAGATTTCTTTCTGTCTGTCCTGTCAATGACAAGTGTCTGGAAGTGACTGGAGGTTGGCAGTCATTATGTTTACAGAAGTTTCTGCTATATACATATATATAGAGCGAGAGAGAGAGAGAGAGCTATCTGTAATATGTTATTCAACACTCATTTGTATAATTTTAAGTTGCAAGGTGAAATACTCTGATTTATCAAAATAAAGGCTCCTCTCTAGTGCTAAAGTACAAAAGAAAACCAGTGTTTCTAGGCCTGGATTTACCCCCTCCTGACATGGAGATCTAAAATCGTTCAGATGAATCATGACAACTAGAGCATAGAGCCCATGAATCCCTCATGGTATCTTTCAGTAGCAGATTCCATACAACTAAATTTAGATGTCTAAATGTAGGAAAGCAATTCTAATGCCATGCCATGTCTTCATCCTGTCTCTCCTTTGCTGCAGAAGCAGCAGTTTGCTGCTGCACCATACAGAGGGTGTTCCCTCTGCCCACTGCCCAATGACAGGAGCTGAGGGGATGGCCTGAGCCTGTGCCAGGGGAGGCACAGCCTGGGTGACAGGAAAGGCTCCTCACCCAGAGGGTGCCTGGGCACTGAACAGGCTCCCCAGGGAGGAGGTCACAGCATAACCTGACAGAGCTCAAGGAGTGCTTGGACACGGGTGTGGGGCACAAGAGTCTCTTGTGACTCTTGGGGATGGTGCTGTGCAGGGCCAGCTGTTGGACTTGAGGATCATTGTGGATCCCTTCCAACTCAGCCCATCCTGTGAATACCTGCTGGATGGTGTGAGAAGGAAAGAAACAACACACAGCAGCTCCTCCCCAGTTCAAAGTTACTTCAATGTAATTATCACCTATAACTGACACACTAGAACAGAAAGTAATGAAATAAACCTTTCCTTATTCTTTTTTCTGGAGACAAGCTTTGGTTGTAATATAGAAATAATGCTTTATTTAATACAGGACCTTGTTATTTTATGTGACATTTTAATCAAACATGCTAAGATGGAAATGGAAAGATTTTAAATAATTATGCTTAATTACTTAATCATCATTTAATCAAAATCATCTTCAATGGTAATGATTATCATTGTCAGTCCTTTTCTCACACATACTTATATATATCATATTAGTATGAACCTTGATTAGTATGCTCATTGAAAACTACATTCTAGTTTTCTGTTTTAAATCAGCACTATGCCCCAAGTAAGTGAAGAAGTATCTCAAATCCTTTATATTTACTGGCTATATCTTCAACAGATGTTATAAACAATCATAAACTCTCTAGCTTTATAAATCAATTCTGTGTATTAACCTGTAGTTGATGATCTAATGGCCAGTCATTCATCAATACATTCATGTATATACATTTATCTCTAGCACACACTTCAGTTAGAACTATTTAAACCCAACAAAGTCCATGTGAGAGGCTTCAAGGTGTTTGAGTCCCCATTTAAATGCTGGCTGAGTCACCAGGCTCAGGTTGTGTCTGTATTGCAGCTGCTGGAGCACTGCTGGCTGAGCAGCTGGCAGTGGGCACTGGGAGCCAGGGACCTGCTGGATCCTGGTGGTTTGTTTGGGGTAAGAGAAGCTGCTAAGTGAGAAATTGGTCTCTTCAGCTTTCTGTGCTATCTCAGTTTAACTGCTCCAGGAACCTGAGCTAGACAGTTTAAGTTATCTTGGCTGGCGAGGTGCAGTGATAATGTATCTCACTAATTCCAAGTCTGGAATAATTCCTCAAGAATTAGCAGAGCTTTTTAGGTAAAAAGACAAAATCAACAATGTCAGTTTTGCTCAGGGATGATTGTTGAAAAATATCTCAGGCAGCACAGCTGAGGTTCAGCTTCAAAACAGAAGCAATGTTTGGGTCGTGACACTTCCTACATTTCCGACTTCAATCCCATTCTGAGCCCTACAGCTGGACTGGCTCTGAGCCCTTCAAAAAAGGGCCCCAGCGTCCCTTGGTAGCACAGACACAAAACTGAACTCTCATTTCCGTAATACTGATACAAATCATTATCAAGGTGGCACAAAGACACAAGTTATCATGGTTAAAAGTTTGGTGTACCAACAAGCAAAACTTGATTTTATACTTTTCCAACATAGAAAAAACCTCAGTGCAAGCATGGACAGTCTCAGAGTGAAAACAGAATGGCAGGAAGAGAAAGGCAGAGTGATAGGGGAACAGCAATGGTCATTTGCTGGAATTGTCAGTGATTGCATAACCATGGAAAAGGCTTCTGAGGGTGCTGAAGTTGAAATTCTTGTGCTTATTCAGCAGCATAAACAGATTTGGGGAACAGCAAATCTTGGATGCCACCAAGATGCCTCAGGAGTAAGAACCACTGACTTGGAGATACGGAGGGAGACCAAGGGAAGCAGCTGCCATCTGCCTTGGTGCAGAACGAGCTGCTGCTGTTAGTTCCTGGCCTACCTGCTGTAGCACATAGCCTTACATCCACTCTCCTTCTGGGGAGCTGTCCAAGTCCCCACCACCTCCCTTTCTCCTCACCATTCCATGCTTACTCAATATTTGAACCAGTACTAAATATTGGGCCAGGGGGACAGGTTTAAGCCTGCATTATGCTGTTTCCTAGCAGCTTTGCCAGGTTGGTACTTGATTTCAGAAAGTTCTCATAAAAATATCACAATACAAGGTTGTAGTCATTCAGCAGGGAAAGAAAAATGTACATTCAATTCCTTGGAGCAGCTTTTTATATTAGAGCTGTCAGGATTCATTGGCATGAATGGAATTCTGGAGGTTCAGGCCTGCACTAGAAGAGAATAAGTAATAGCAGCAGCAGAACAAGTTATACCTCTCTTTACCTTTGTGTGTATTTTAAAGGAAAGGGAAGAGAAATAAAATAATGCAAACATCCTGAAATGGTCCATACTTGGATGCTTCTCACCTCCTCCCAGCCTGTATTTATGATCAACAAATCCACAATAATATTAGTTCAGAGGAAACAAATTCCTGATGTAATGTCCCTATCAGTTCCATGACTATATTTCCTGTTTTATTCTTCTGTGTAGATTTGGTGCTGTTTGTATTCTAGTCAATAGAAAGAAGGAAATGGGAAGATTAAAAAAAAAAAATTGTCGCACCCAAGAGATTCATTCCTGTACCAAAAATCCTGAAAAATTCCAGTCACGTTGGGTCCCTTTTAGAGCTGCAAGGGCTGTCACTCATTCTGTGCTGAACCTGGCATTTGAAAGCTTGCTCTTCCCTCTTGACATCTCCCACTCTGTTTAACTTGTTCAGCTGTATTTCTTTCACAATAATGTATGGCCCTGAGGAACTCATTCTTTTTATACCTGTATTTAACTTAAACCATTTAAACTCTGGTTTTCTGTGAAATTTGCTACATTTTTTCCTCTGTGATCAAACATTATTTAATTAATGCTAAAAGTCTTAAAACATGTTAGTAAAATTCATTGGGATTCTCTCAATTTTCCCTGCAATGCCATATTAAATGGGAAGAGGTCTTATTATACAACCTTATTTAAAATATGCTAATGAAGATGACTTCTCCACTAAAATATGCATTTTCCAAATTATCAGGCAGAAGCATTCTGTATGAAGTAGTTTGTTTTCTTTCACATTTTAAATTAAAATGTAATTGGAGCTTGGTCAAAATTGGCTGAAATTGAAGACTCTCTGCCCAGCAATAACTTAATTAAAAACAAATTAAGAGTGGGAGAATATGTAAGATACAGAAATGGATGGAAGATGTTACAGAAAGAAAAAATCTTCCAAAAAAGATGGAATATGTTCTGTCCTCCAGGAAAAGAAGAAAACCAGTCAGGTACAGTAAGAAGGAGAGGAAAAGAAAATACAGTGGGTGCTGCTGTTTGAATATATTTTCTTATTTTTGATACAAGGTTTGACTTGCTTAAAAAAACCCTTTACACTTCTGTTGGTGGCCTCTTTTCCTCATCCTTTGGAAGTTAAGCACTTCTGGGCTGTAGTTCAGACAAATGTTGACACGTGATGGACAAGGGCCCCTCAAAGCAGCAGCTACAGTGGGCTCCAGCCAAGGAGGGCAGCAGGAGGACAGAAAAATGGTGTGAGCTGAGCAGATCAGGACATAAAGGAAAGCAGAGAGGGGATTATGTTGAGTTCTTAGGGCAAGAGCTGAATTGATGCCTCCTGCCTCCCAAGAAAGGAAAGGTTAGAATGGGTGACAAGGAACCTTACAGGGCATCATGTGCACAGAGGTTTTTTTAGAGGACAGCTCACAGCAGGGAACTTTATTCTCTCTTTGTCACATATATAAGGAACCCATAAAGACTCAGAGCCTGAGATTAGGTAGGTAGGATGGAGAGTTCCTGTAACCTCAGCATAGCTGTTGGTGCTTTGCTTTCCTGACCATCTCTATGAATTTGGTGCTGTTTTATTCTTGTGAACACACAGGTAATCATCACACTGGTAAACACAGACTGCAGCTATCAGGTAGCACAGGGTTTGTTGAGCTTACCAGAATTTAATACATCACAGAGAGGAAAAATTAATTACTAGTCAGGCAATTAGGAAATAAATTCTTCTAGGTAATTGACAGCAGAATTGTGCTCTATAGATGCAGAGCCTACAATAAACCTTATGAACAAGATTTATCTTTGAGTGTGAAGTCCAATAAAGAAATATAAAGTTATTGGGCTGCTTAACAGTTCGGCACAGATAACTACTGTATATATTTATGCAGCCTGTTACCCTTTCCATTTGAACAGAGGGATTTAAGTTCCTCTTTTGATCACTTAAGGAGAAGTGCTTTCCCAGGAGGTCTCATTAAACTGGATTGTTTCAGCATTAGTCACATATTTCTTTAGCAGGTCTTTTGCTGGTTGTAGAAATCTCAGTGATGATAGACAGAGCAAACCAGAGGAGATTTCAGCAATATTGTGCCTACTTAATTAATCTTGGTGGTGTGCTGGAACTGCATAGCTGCAAGGGTAATAATAAAAATAAGCAGGAAGGTTTTGTGTAGAAAATACCCATCCAGAAATATCTCAGGATATCTGATGCAATATAATTAGACTCTGAAAAGGTTATGAATAGTGTGGTAATTGAGCCACTAGGAAAATAAAAAGGAGGAAAATGAAACCAAAAGATAATGATTTTGTGCCATCAAATGCAACATTTTGACACAAAATAGAACTCTGCTTTATAAAGTTCTATTTCCAAGGAAAACACCAGAGCCTGCAAAGATACAGAGCGTGTGATGGCTTGAAGTCCTTGTATGGCACCCATGCCTACAAGGACCAATTGAAACAGATGCTGTGCTCTGCCAGGCACTGTATGAAGAAAACAAATGATCTGCTTCTTTACAGAAGATGATGACCTCAGTTTGTTGAAATTTTCATCAAGAATTTGTATTGTTGTGTAAAGGCAGCAATTCTGTAACAGTTCAAAAACAAATAATTGAAGAAGGAGGATCTGAGGGCACACTTGTTTCCTACAAGCAATAGAGTGTAAACCTCACTCATTCATAAACGCTGTGCCTGTCTGAACAAGATTTCTGCCTTTCTGTAATTGGGCTAGTACTACTTTTACTCACAGCTGGTAAGCTACCAAAAGCAATTTGAATCAATTAGTCTGCCTTTCTGTATGAGATATTTAAATTTCATGTGCTAGTTTCTGAACCAAAGCCAATCTATAATTTATTTCAACTAAATCACTGTTCCCTCAACTTCCTTTGTAGGCCCTTGAATAGTTTCCAGAGTAGCTACTGACTCTTAAGTCAGAATTTAGGCTATGTCAATAAATCTTTCCTAGTTTAGAATGAATTTGTTTCTGTATGTCGACTAACAGGGCTGTGAAGACCTAGAGATCAAAAGTGCTTTTTTTTGGTCAGGAATAGAATGAACTTTGCTGGTAGTCCTCAAGATGTTTTGGGGGAATATCCACATTTAACTTCTAAAATGATGCTGGCAAAACACTGATTTGCTTTGAGACAGAAGAGAGACCTTCAGGTTATATTGTCACTGTAAACTGCTGGAAATATTTGTCACAACATATTTGACAGAAGCTGGTCTGTGTTGCTGAGTTAAAGGCCAGAAGAGTTTAGGGAATGGTAGGTGGGCAAACTGAAGACTGAGTAAGTGTTTCCAGCTGAGAGTTAATATTAGGTGAGGATCTTGTGCCATTAAAAACTGGAAACATACAGCACTCAAAGCAATGAAAGATAACACTTGAATTCAGTGAGGTGAATTCAGAGATCATCTGAAGCTTAGGAACATAAACCATTAGAGAGTGATGGAGCCTTCATGGAAAAGCAGGAAATCTTAAGGCATGTGGCTGAAGAAAAGTCTAGTTATGCTTCATGTAGCACTGAACCAGCTGCAATAATGAGAAAGGGTGAACTCACTGAAGAATCCTTCAGGAAACATGTCTTCCTTTATATGTGCATATATTATATGTTTTAAAAGATACAGTATATAGTCTAAAAGATATATATCTGTATCTTTGCATCCTCTCACCTTTGCGGGTGACAGACTATACTGCAAGTATGGCTGCTAATACAATGTTTCTCTTTGTAGGAGAGATACAACCTTTTCTAAGAACAGGAATTATGATCCTGAGCACAAACTTTCCTTTGCCTGAAGATAAGAGTGTTGGTGGCTTTATTAGCAGTAAATAAAAGCTTATATTACCTTTTCATTTGCACAGAATCATAAAATATTATTTATCTGACTCTCAGTATGGCCAAGACGTGAAACTCAGAAACGTTACCTATTGACATATTTAATAGCACAGTTTTATTATGCCAGGTCCTTGTTTGCCTGAGAGTGCTATCAGCCTCCATTCTGGTGTTAATTTGGAGGAAAATAACACCTTTAGAAATGTCAAGTAGATTCTAGTAAAAGTGCATTGTTAATGGCTAAATAAGTTTGAAAATAACCAAGTGAAAGAGATCCTCAAAGGGCTTTTCTAAGAATGTTACTACATTCTTGTTCAAAATGGGGGCACAAATATGCTTTTATTTCCTGTGGCCAGGGAGGTTTGAGAGGGAACTGGAACCATAGTTGTGACTGACATGGCAAAATGTTTGATTTTGTGACCATGTCTTTCCATGATCATGGTTTTAATCTGTCACTATCAAAAGACGTCAGCAGGGTGTCCTTACTAAAGCTTTGGCAGTAACAGTCAGAAAAATCTTCTGCAATGAACTACAGGAACTTCTAATGCTGCTCATTCTTCCAGCCTGACAGTGAGCTGTTCTAAGATTTTATTCCTATTTCTACCATAGAAGGGTTTGTGTCTGATGTAAAAAGGAAGATGAATACTTTTTCACCTCATGCTCTGACGCATTTTCTATCAATGAGTCCAACTGTTATGATTTGGTTGATGTTAGATTATCAGTTTTCTCCAGTGTATTCATCTCACTGTATTTCTGAGAAGAATAAAATACTCTTAAGGGTAAGCCAACTAAAAAATACCACCATATTTATAGTTTAGAGAAATGCTCTCAAGACAGCTGAGGAATGGGAGATTAAAAATATAATGCAGTTTTAAAAGTTATTATGAGAAACATGAGGTTTTAACAACAAGAAGTGGACAGGAGAGTGCAGTTTTCCCTTTTTCAGCCAGGCAGTTCAATTCCACAAGGACTCATTGAGTGCCAGATGGTGCTACTGTGATTTTATAGCATCTGAGGAGCTTGCCCTGTTGGTTTACAGTCAGTCACCCATTGTTTCAGTGGTGGCTTTCAGCCTGAAGTCTTATATATTTATTAATTAAGAAAGATTTTGAGAGTGCCTTCTTCACTGTGACAGCTCAACTGGTCAGAGAAGGATTCTCTCTTCAGACATATCTTCCTTCTTCATAAAGATGGGATGAAAACAAGTTTAAATTTAAAGTGCTTTTGTTTTCTTCCTCCTCCTTCAGAACCCAGAGTAATAACCAGCTCTGATTAATGGGTAGGACTGGTTACATAGAGAGCCCTGGAGCAGGTGGCTGGAACACACATGTGTTGTTAGGTGCCTTTGTCAAATTATTGAACTCTTTTTAATCTCAGCTTGTCCCCCTCTAAAACAGAAATCCTTCTTCATTAGGTTTATCATTAAATTACCATAAGTGTTCACAGTGAGCATATGTGTGCCCTGAGTTATTCAAGATTTTTTTTTTTTGTTCAGGCTTTTTTTTTTTTTTTTTTTTTTAATTTTCTTCTGTGCTAGAAAAAAGTCATATGCATAGAAAATGGCTCAAAGACAGTGTTGAGTGGAGAGCCTGGAGATGGCTCTGGATGAATCCCCAGCCAGTGGGAAAAGCTGCTGAACAGCAGTTCTCAAGAAATGGGCTGGAAATTAAGCAGGCAAATAGCATCACAACCATGGACCCCAGGCAGAGAAAGGGTCAGACCTCAACCAGTATTGAAATTCAATAAGGACATAAAACATGCATCATTTTTCCTGCTCTATCTATCAAGACTGCTTTCTTACTTATTTGCATTAAATGGGTACAGCCTTAGAAAAATTGCAACATAAAAACCAAGACACCTTCAGTCCCATGGCAATTAAATGTTCATTAACAAATCTGTATCTTCTCCTAATTCACTGTTGTCATGCATGAGCAGAAGGTGAATGTATCATCTGGCTTGTTATGATAGTGTTTAAAAGAAATGTCACATTTACTTTTCAACTAATTTTTCTCATCAGGTTTTGAATACAAACGAAGCATTACGCTTGGCTGCAACACTTTGTGGGGCTGAGCAGTGGAAGAAATCAGGTGAATTTTCAAGCCAGTTTAAGTTTCCTACAGGTTCTAAAGGTGAAGAGAAGAGGGAAATCAATAAAAACTCATTTATTTTATCAAGTTCCTCAGTCTAGCTGGTGAAGATCACTAGGCCCACTTGGTCTTCAGAAAAGATCTGTATGAAATTGCACAGGGGCATGAATCTTAGAAACTGCTGTGGAAAACACAAGCACTTACTGTGTCTGTTTAAGGAATCACAAACTACTGCAGAAGAAGTAAATATAAATATAAATATAAATATAAATATAAATATAAATATAAATATAAATATGTGGCTATAATTCAGCATTATTGTATTATGTGGCTGCAGGTGTTCTGTTGGCCTAGAATGTAGAATATACAATGCCTGACAACTTGGATCCAAAAGATAGTGTGATACATAAAATAAGACATGCCCAGAGAAATGAAACAATCTTAAAGATACAGATTGAGTGGAAGACAGGTTAAAAGCCTACTATAGGTTTTTAGGTACAGTTCCTTACCAGTCAGGTCCATCAGTCACAGCTTGCCAGCTGTGTATAAAATGAACCCTTTTAACTTAACAGTCTGTATGCTGCAGCTGCTGGGAAATGGTATATGAAGTAGAGAAATCTGCAATTTTTCTCTTTCAATTGAAAGCTGATATTTTAATATCAATTCTTACTATGCTCATGTTATTGTTACTAATATGAATGAACAAAAGAACAAATCCTAATTGGTTTAAAATCACATTAGTCTGGCAGCCTTGATCATTGGAGAGCTGCAAATTAATGATTTACAAGCAGTTAATTTATTCCTTCTGGGAAGATGTGAAAACTATTGTTTTCTAGATTGCAATCTATTAGAATTTGTCTAAGATTAACATCTAATATGGATGACTTTGCTATAGAGATGAATTAGTGTTTGGTGTGATTATGTATACACTTACAAATCAAAGGAGAGGTGACATTGCAAGATATTAATATACTAATTCCTCTTCCAGAAAGGGAATAGTGCAGAGGTCTGTAACAATGAGAGCTGCTCCTGCAGGGACACAAAGTGGCAGTGGCACAGAGAGCATGGCTGGAATGGAGAAAAATTCCTATTGCTTTCAGGGTAAAATTCAGGTGGATGAGATGGAGTACTTGCACTTGGGGCTTTAATTATTTCATGTTGCTATTGATTTTCTGGGAGGGTTAGACAGCAGGGAACAGTGTGAGCTTCCTGCTCCTACAGTGCCAGGGGAAGTTGATTTCTCAGCCCCTCTTAAAACCATGGAGGATAACTCCTCTGAGGATGGGATAGGTGCAAGGAAAGGCCTTCATAGGACAGTTATTTAACTCAAATTGTGTTATAATGGACCAGTTCAAGAAAATCTATTTTGGACAGAGGATAAACAGCTGCAAGTATCTCCAAGTATCTTTTTTTTTTTTTTAATGTGTTCATCAAACCATATCTGAAAGAGCTGGAGTGTGCAGCAAACAAGCTTCCAAACTCACACCCTTGTCCCTTTATTTCATTGCTATCTCTACCAAATGGTAACAGCTTTGTTAAATCATCAAAAATTCAAGAATCCTAAAGTAAGGAAGCAAAACCTTAGAGAAGGAAATTTTTCTATGTTCTTTGTGTTAGACTTCAGCAGGCATCCAAATAAAATCCCCAAGGCCCTTAAAAGACATTAGACAGACTAACATGGATCTTGCCCTTACCTCCTTCTGCTGCTAGAATTGTTGCTGACAACAAAGATCATTGCTTCACTTTTTCTGCTTATATTCACATTTCTGGCATAATTAAATTCTTGAGTCTCTGGTTTTGTCATGGAGCCATGGCAATTGCCTTTAGTTTGTATTGTCTTATGGGTATCTATAAAAGAAGTAATGGAGGATAAGGTAGCACAGAGATTCCAATATCACTATCATAAAATATGAACCAAGGTTTTATATCCCTCAGTTTACAAGATGCCTCAAAGAAATAAACACGTTGCATAAGTACGGAAATGAATAGGGAAGGAAGATTTTGAAAATGAGGTAAACATGGAATGATAGTAGAGTATAAGATTCTTTTAAATAAATGTTAATCCATGTAAATTTGTGTGGCAAAAAACCCACTAGATAAAAAAAAAAAAAGGAAACCACAAACAGCAGCAGATCAAAACCAAATCCCTAGTGTTCCTTGCTATGCATAAATTATTATTTCAAACTTCTGAGCAGACATTGGCATATATAGAATTGACTTCTGAGAATATTGACTTGGCTTAATTTACTTGTGTTATATCTATAATTGAAATGGGGAGGAAGAACTTATACTGATTCCCCACAGGGCCCATAACAAATGCAATTACTCAGACTCAAAGTTATATGTTGGTGTATGATTTTTAACACTGTTTCTGGATGTCATTGGTTGTTAATTATTTGTCTGGTGTGGTACAGGTGTAAAGAATAACTCCTGTCAAAATGATCAGTATTTTTCCATTCAGGTTTTCATAATTTCCTAGATAAAATAGTTTAACAGGAGCATCTGAAACTTTAAAAGACACTTAAAAAGTACTTTTCAGAGATCCTAGATTTACCCTGAATTTTTGGAATCATACAACAAATACTTATGATCCTGAGGCTTACAAACTGATTCAAAAACAGAACAGGAAAGTTCTTTAGACTTTTGATTTAATTATCACATGTGGGAAGAAGTAATTTTGCAAATAATTTAATTTTAATTTATTTGTTTTGAGTGGAAAATTTGGACTTCTGCAGTTTTTTATATATTCTATATTGTTTGATTTGCAAACAGGTATTGTTGCTGAGATACAAAGCAATGAGCAATCTCTGTTAAAGTGCTGATAGATTTTTAGAATCTTTAAATTTTTTACTCCATGTTACCACTTAGAATAATATCTAATCCTAAAAATGAGTTCTAATTAGTTTTCTCTTTGTGGGTGTTTTATGAAAAATATACTTGATGGAAGTATATCAGAAGTAAATGTGGAAATGCAGAATAATCTGAACTTCTCTGTTCCAAGTGGCAGGGCATGGAGGCAACCCTTGATGTCTGAGCACCTGCCTTCACAAACTTAAGTTAAACTCATCTCTGTGTATGTCAGAAACAGTCCACAGCTTGCTTTCTCCCCAGCAGGGAGCAGCTCCTTGCATGTGTTTCCCCTTTTGCAAAGCTGCTGCAGGTGCCCCAGGGAGCAGGGAGGGTGTGAGGCTGGGCAGGGGCACTGAGGGGGAGCAGAGCAGCACAGTGCCCACGGTGCCCTGGCAGGAGCAGGTGACACCAGCACAGCCTTGCTGCTCTGGCCCTAGCACAGAAGGGGAAGAGCAAGGAAACTAGAAATTGTTATTTCTGTGCTATAAGGCTGTATCTAAACAGACTACTCCTTGTGCATGTGTGATATCCTATCTACTGCAGCATTTAACAATCCACTCCTGTCACCTGTCACAGCACAGTGACAGGGCGATCCAGCTGTTTTGTCCAGGGACTCAGAGCTACCAAGTTGAATACTGGAAGGACATAGAAATCATTCTTTAAATACTCTGAGATGCTGTCATTTTGTCAGTTTGTTTGTTACAAGTTTATGTACAGTCAGCACCTACGGAGAAGATGGAAATTGAACTCTGCCACACAATTTAACACGTTGTGTCTGAAAACAGTGTGCCTTCCCAAAGCCCTGAACAGGCAAACTTGTCTCATCTTTTACTTCTGTTTATGTCCTAGTGGTGGAGCTAGTTCTTTGTGATTTTTTAAACAGAGGCTTTAAGGAATTTCCAAGTGATGATAATGTGAACGTTTTTCAGTGAACCTTGTGGGCACACAGTTTGTGGTGATTGGGAATGGGGGCTGAGGCTGCTCCTCATCCCTGATGGGGCTCCAGCTGCGTAGGACAGGTGAACAGAATTGAAGGCAAAGGAACATGGAGTGCTGGGGTGTAGTGATCAATCATTGAGGATAGAGAGGGCACACGTGTAGTCCGTGTAAGGTGTAGGGTATAAAAGGCTGTACTGAAGAACAATGATGTTGTTTGAAGCCTTCTTCAGTGTCAGTTGTGCCTCCTCTTCCACTGAAGAATTTTTGTACTTTTTTTTTTTTTTTTTTTTTTTTTTAGCAGGTGAGTTTCTGTGGCATGGTTCCACTTCAGTGGAATTCTCTATTTCACAAGAGAATATTATCATATTCTCATATTATCTTAATTTCACTGGTTTCTGTAAAGTTCCTGTAGGCACCTAATACAGCTTGTACTTTCAGGTCTTGCAAGACCCAGATTTTCCTTGAGGAGCCATTTATATATCTGTATATCCTATGATGTGTTTATAGTCTCTTATGGCTGAAATCCTCTAGGAGATCATGGCAATTGTACTGTAACTAGTGTGTCCAATCTGCAGGGTGAGAGAGGACTAACGATACCAAAACTTAAATTCCCACAGATTCAGATACTGTAACTTTCATTTTAGAAAAAAAAAAAAATTATGTGCATTTGAATAATTTTTAAAGATTTTGGGAGCAGCAGAACAAAATGCATCTGTCTTCTTTGTTCCATTTCCATGTGTAATGGAGAGATGCTTCTGAACATATTATAAACACAGTATTTTGTGACCTTGTCTGAAAAAGTCTTTATCTAAATTTCTTACAAGTACAAAACCAAAGCTCTTCTCCCTGATGTTCAGAACATCATTTACTGTCATTTTCTACTGGGTGTGTTCTGTTGTGGAGCTGACAACCAGCACTGACAGAACAGAGGCAGTGTGCATATACACATCAAGAGTTTATTCTTCACTTTTCATCAACCAAATTACATCCACACTTGGTCTGAAACACAGCAAATTATTGAGGACTTGAGTTTCCAGTTCTGTCCGGTCTCTGCTTTCTATGTTGGCTGTCAAAATAAGTAACAGTATCAGATTTCATGAAGATATTCTGTGGTTAAATGTCCCTCTCAAAAATGTTTCCTCTTCTAAGATGAGATAAGATAGGAGCATATCAACCCATTTTTAGGTTATTTGTGTGTTAAATCAAAGACAGACAGAGTAATTCATTTGGTTTGTTTCAAGGGTGTTTGCTTTTTATACTAGTACAGCATTAGTTGTTATCTTTAAATACTTCTCATAATCGCTTCTTGCCTAATAATCCCTGATTGCACTTAAGTTTACCCTTCCTGATTAGACAGCCAGCTTCATCAAGCCAAAAACAGGAGTCAGGAACAAAATTATCATAATGTTAATTGATTTAGGGGAATGCAAAAAGGTGTGGGATGGTGATGTGTGAAAGAGAGGAGAATCTGAGACAGCCTTTAATGGTTGCTGGCAACGAGAGCTCCATTTTACTGGTTCCTGATACTTCTCAGGTACAAGCAGTAGGGAGGAAAATTTATCTGCCTTGGACTCTGTGAGCTTGTGCATGAAAAATGTAAATCTACTTTTCTAGTCCTTTTCATATTAAATTTCTGTCAGATATTCATGTAACTCCTTGAAAGAATTTAAGAAATTAATTAAAATTGATTCAATGCATTTTCAAGAGATACTAGGGGAGAGTCTGCCAACTGTGAGAAGTCTTTTTAAAAAACGCATTAAAAAACCCAAGTCATCCTTTATTTTTTCCTTGAACTTTCAAAAGCTGTTTTTTAACATCTCCTTTAGCAGTTGCTGTAATATTCAGATGAAACTTGTTCATGTTAAGTGAATAGCTACTTAACTAAAATACATTGACTGTCCATTTGCCATTCTCCAGCAATTGTCTAAAATAAATATACCTGCCTTCCACTCTTCACTAAATATCTTCGTCTCCTACTGGAGAGGGACTTACTGAAACAGAATAAATTAGTTCAGGGGGAAAAGGCAGAACCAAACAGCATTTATTATGGCACCTAAAAGTCAGTAGTGCATACTATTTTTTCTGAAAGGTAATGAAACATATAATTAGAATTCTCCTTCTGATGTATTTTGGGGTTTTAACTACAAAGTGTATGCACTGGACAAGCAGAACAGGTAAGCAGAATTGCTCAGATTCAGAGCAATTTGTATGCTAAGAAGCATACAAATATTTTAGGTCATTTCTGTTTCAAAGTGCTTGGATCCAAAGCTGTCTTCTTTGAAGATAAACAATGCTTTTGTTTGAAACTACATGAACTTCAGGATGGATAGTATTAGCATTTTATTTTTCCTGTATTTCTTGTTCTCCTCTTGCAAAAGAGAGGAAAAACCAGAATGTTTTATAAGTAAGCTGCACATAATTTTTGCTTCTTCTTCCTGTGGCTAAAAATTTATTTTTTAAAACTTATTATGTAAAACTTCTCTCTAATGGAATTACTATAAGGATATTGATGTTAATGAATATGTTAAGGTAGTGCAGACTTTGAAAGACAGAAGAAATAAATCCCATCCTGCAGAATCTCCTTAAAAGTATGGCAGATAAGTGAAAAGAAAACAAAAATGTCCAGAGAAATCTTCATTTGTGGTAGCAAAATAATGATTCCCAAAGATAGTTCAAAACTGTCTCTATTAAAATCCAGATATTTTGGAAACCAGAATCATTTCACAAAAAAAGACAGTTAAAAGCATTTAAATTGTAATAATTACATCTGTTTTGTCAAAGTTTTGTGAGTTGTATGAGTTCACAGACCCCCTGAGCCTCCCTTGATCAGCATGATTTAGGGATCAGTTCAAGAGATATTGAAGGCAGTAATCTGTCACCTATTGTTTCTTTTTGGCTGTTCATCCTGTTATGCCTTTTACTTTATAAATAAGAGGGCCAGATGGCAATCTCCTATCCTTGTTGCTCATTTGTTGTCCACATTGAGTTTCAGCTTCTTATACAAACTGAAAATTTGGCAAAGCTTTTGTTCTTGTCCTCAGAACTGTTCTTTTTAATTTTAAAATGTAGTTTGTACCAGACTATTTGATTATAAGTTGTATGACTTCTGGCTGTAATATCATGTTTCAGGTTGCATTAAACTTGCTGGCATGAAGGCACTGAACCTAGCAGATGTTTTTGGACATGATGCCCTTTTCAGTGTTTATACCAGCAGAGCTTAAGCCAAACTATGGAAAAGAGGAATCTGGAAGGGCTTCCTTCACTGTCTTGCTCCATGCCCCATTTCTCTTTCAGAAATGCTTGCAACACTGAGAATGTGTATGGCTGGGCTTGATTAACCCTAAGGAACTCTGAGTTTGTTTAAACTTCAAAAAAATAGATGTGTTTGTCAGCTGATGCAGTTCCCCAAGTAAGTCACAATCCTTTATGTTCTGTCATGAAAAGAAGCATGAGTCGCTGAAGTGCTCCTTACCATGTAATGTGTTTGGTTAATAAAAGCTTATTAAAAGGTCATTATTATATGAATTCTCCATATGCACTTTCTACTCGTAGATTATCAGGATTTTACACAAGTGTTGAATTAAAACCTCCTGTATCAGCCTCATATAAGGAGTAAGTTTAGCCCCTGGGCAGGAACAGAAGCACTTCAAAGTGCTCCAGAGCCCCTCTCTGGGCTCCCTCCAGAAAGAAGGGGCTGCCTCAGGGTAGATTTACTCCTCAGTGAGCTCTTGCTAGCAAGTTGTAGCTACTGGGTTATGAGCAGGTTAAGAGTGTGTTTAGACTTGTCAAGATGTGTCTCTGAACGAAAAAAGTCACTCAGATATCTGATGAATGCCCATATTCATCAACCCTCAAAATATTCTTGGCTCTTATGTTGATTTTAACCACATCATAATCACGATTCTGAGAGACAAGAGAATTTCATGGGAATTATGTTGTTTGACTTTCCCTAGAGGATAGGAGCTTCAGAAATCATCAGCTAAAAACAACACAGTCATAATCCATTATAGAAACTTCTTTGAAGAAATAATCCAAATTCATTATGTAATAGATTGGCATCCTTAGTATCTCAAATGGTAGTATTTTTTTTTCTTTTCTTGGTGCAGAAAATGTGGCATATTTAGCAGGTTCTGAAATAGGGTTTTTTTGTTTTGGTTTTTTTTTTTAATTTTTATCTATTACAGGTTATCATAGAGATGTTGAAAGGACTATTGAGCATTTGACAGAAAGTTCAGGATTTAGGATATTCTTGAGGAATAGCTGTGCTGCAGGTTTATGTTGCAGAGACTAAGAGTTAGGACATAACTCAGTAGTGATTACTTGCCAGCTGGGACAAAGAAGGCTCTCCAAAATGGTGACCTGCAAGTCAGCCTGTAAATAAACAGAAAATCTTCATTTCCCAAGAAAGTAAATATTTGGTCATAAATCCTCAGGGCTGCTCTAGATTTTTATTGCTAAAATTCTGCTTTTTTGCAATTATATTCATATGATGCATATCAGCCCATGACATCTTACTTTCTAGAACAGTAAATTCAACTTCTAACCAAGAAATCAACACTCTATAAAGAATTTTGGTTTTTTATCTGAGTTCTAATCTAGGCACTAGTCAGTAAACAGAGGCAAAGATGAGTCTTGTGGTACTCATTGCCTTTGTCTGTGTAAGAGATTCTAATTTCTGCTAAATGATCCCAGCACCAAGAAAAGATTTTACTGGGTTAGCATTGAGGCTGTGCTCCTTGAAATGTCGCTTTACATTAGAATTACCATTTCTCACAACTCTAATGAAAAACAAAGCAAGCCCTCAAATCATTAATGCATTTCCAATCATTGATTTTGTTCTTGCTTTTACTTTTTCCCTGTTAAAGTATTTTATCATCCTTAATATTTTATCTATACTTTTAAATAAAGTCATAAACCATCTAAAAATGACATACCTCTTCTGATTATTTTGTTTTGTTTTGTTTTTTTGGTTAGTTTGGGGTTTTTCATACAGAAAGAGAGCACTAGCCTACATGGCTCCCCAGTAACAGTCAATTACTGTTGAAAGTTAGCTTTTAACTGGATATTTACCAAAATCTCTGTGTCCTTCAGCTGCTGTTTCAAATGCCTCAGCTAATTTTGTAGCCACCTACACGGAATGCCAACAAACACTGGGTAATTTTCAATGGCTAAGTCCCACCTAATCCTTCCTGTGTCATCTTAAATTATTTGAATTGCTGCTTAGCATTGTGCTGTCAGCAGTTTTGTAACTCTTTTCCTTGATTCTATCAGCTAAATTGTTCCTATAGAGAGCATCAGGACATAAAATGGACTAGAAACACAAACCAGCTCAAGAGTGCTGTCCAAACACTCACCCCTGAAGAGTTACATACAGGTTTCAGAATGCCTTTGGCATAGAATAACTGCAGATCTTTAGCGTGTTTCCCAGTAAATGTTTGAAGGACAGGAGCAGCTCTAGCACCCTTCAGAAATGTGTCATTATGCCTTAGCAGTAATTAGACAATAGTCACTGTTGCAGTCTGCCTGCAGCATGCAGCAAGGTCATTCCTATAAGGTCTGGGTTAGTACATCTGAGCAACTGTCCAGTGTGAACAATATTCAGTGTTTTGCTTTTTCTTTTCAAAATTTCCTTGGGAAATGATCCTAATTTTCCTAATTTTTCATACCCAATACAGTATGAAGCACAATTGGTTGTTTTTAAGTGTATATTTTCTACGGAAGAAGACTGATAAAAATACTTTAAAAAAAGCTTAAGTCCCCTGTCTCCCAAAATAAAAATAGTGATAATTGAGAAGTTTTTCAGAGAATGGATATTTTCAAAATATTCCCATTTTAAGAAACCCAAGACAATTTCCATTGCAAGCTCTTGGTGTGCTGGGGGTTGTAGCAATGACTGTGCTGGACTTTCTTAGAGTTGGGACCCATGACAAACTCCTTGTGGGGCAACCTGCCACAGAGAAAATCCCACAGATGTTATGGGACTGTTTCTAAACACTCTTATCAGTACCCATCTCAAAAAGAAGACATGCTCTGACATTCTGCAGTGGGAACTACCTTATCTTTTACTTTAAAGAATGGCTATATTGCAGATGAAGTTGAGGTATAAAAATGGTCCAGAGGCATAACCACATGACCAGTTAATCTGTAACAGACTTTAGCTATTATATTTCAGTTCTTCTTTTTTTTTCCCCTCATAGATGTGCACTGCAGTAGGGATTTGGACATCCTTCTTATCAGATGCCTGTGATCAGATGCACTTTGACTTTAAAATAATACACAGCATCTCCACTTTTAAAGTGTCTAGCTCCAATTTCTAGTCAGAGCAATAAGAATTTACCAAATGTAGCAAGAGGTCTTAACTACAATGAACATTACTTCCAAGAGTAAGGTCTACTGAGACTATAATACATATAATACCAACTTTATTAAGGAATGAATTGCCATAGTAAGATGTTTCTGAGATTTTCAAATAATTTTTAGGGTTTTAATATGGTATAAAAGATGTCTACAGTCTTTAAACTTATTGAATGTGTCTAACAGTGCCATGAAATGGAAAAATAAGTCAGTATTTCTGGGAGAAAATTTATTGGAAACCAGTGATTTTATTTTCTATATTCTTTCTTTACCTAAATTAATTTCCAGTGGTTATTGGCAAGTACAGCTTAAAATAGTATTGACTTCTGGACTGTTGTTTATCATAATTATTAACAACAAACAAAAGGCAAAACCAAAATATTTTCCCTTGTTACCTTAGAGCAACTAAGCCATTTCCCTTTCACATGTTGACCTTTTGACTCCAATAGACTAATACAAGACTAAATGTGTGAAGTATCTGAGTTTCAAAGAAACACCACATTTAAGTGCTTCATTGCTCATTTATCCCTTGACCTTTGGGTTGAAATAGTCAATAAGTGGGCAAATTACTGTCAATGATATCTGGTTGTTTTCCACTATGAAAAAAATATTTTTCATACTTTGGTTTTCTCTCTGTGCAATTTATTGACCTTCTCAAGTAAACACCATTTAATATAGACCAAGGAAAATAGCTTTTAGCTATAAACCAGTCATACTAGTGTTAAGAATTAACTGCCCAGTTCCTAAACTGAGAAACAGAATGAAGGAAAAGCCTGGGTCAGATATGAGTGTTTAATCTCTTGAGATATTACATGCAATTACATTTCCCCATTGTTTCAGATGGAGAGTTCATTTTTCAGTTTACATTACAGTATTTTTCAGTTTATATTACAGCTTACAATAGGGTATTTTTGGTTGCATTTCTGCTTGTATTCTTTGTACCAAACTCAGACTAAACTCAGGTTGAGGCTTTGATTGTTCCTTTTCCTACTGTTTCAACAGATGCCTGACTTTGTTCTGCTGCATCCAAATCTGATTCCTTTGTGCTGGGTTGATTCTTCAGACACAATTTATACATGTGTGGGCTGTGATTAACATCTCAGGGAGCAGGGTTTGAGGCATTTTGGGTGTTTGGGGATCTTCCTTTGACCTGAGTCTCCTCTATGCCATGAATTGCATGTGTGCTAGAAAGTGCTTCAGTTCCTCAAGGTTTCTCTCCAATTTTGTTTTCTTCCAAAGAAATCTGGTTTGTACAAGCTGAGAGCACACTGCAATGCACAGCAAAGCATGCTGAGTTGCAGGAAGCAGGAGTTTTTGTTTTAGAAGTGCATTCCCAAGTCAAACTAAAAAAGCAGTGTGGATGCAGCAATGGATTTTGTGTATATGTGGTGGTGTTTGTGCTCTGAAGCTGTTCTTTGTTTTGCTCCACTAAGATTAACCTTTCTGCTAACATTTCTGCTATGTTCTTTATATTGCTTACATAACAATACAGCTCTATCTGAGAAGATAATACTTCATGCTCTTGGTTCTAAAGGTCTTTGCTCAAATTCTCCTGTGTCTCATTTAGTTTGACAAAATTCAGTTCATTGCCTACAGTCCAAAGTGTGTCATCAGTCACAGGATGGTAACCCAACCAGATGGGAGATGCTACATGCTTTAGGCAGTCTTCCTTATTTTCTGCTGTGCTTTTTAAATGTTATTCTCCTATGCTGGGTGAAGTCTTAAGTACATATTTAAGGTGTTCCTTTAATTGGATCACTTAGTTTTGACAGAGTTCATTAAAGTCACTGTGAGGCTTTTAATTGATTTTTGGTGGAATTTGATCAGAATCTCAGACTCTAACTTCTGAATCTCACCCATAGTTTGACTGCTTCTGAGAAAATGTATTTGTTCAGCATCTGCAACCCTGTGCTCTGATAACCTTGCTATGAATGTTCTCTTACCCATTAATGCTGTCTCAGTCAGTCTAGTTAAACTAAATTATCAGTTAACATGACTGGAGACAGCAAAATGACCTGATGATAGCTGGTTTCTTTTCTTGTGCAGCACCTTTTTCATGTTCTTTTGTCCTTTTGTAGTATTTTTTAGTTCCATCACCAGATAGTTGTCTGAAAAGTAGCTGTTTTGAATTTATTTTCATTTCAAAACCCAGAGTTTTCATGCAGCTCACGAAATAGCCTTTCAGTCTGTAAATGCTTTGATATGGAATGAGAGTTTTTATTCTTAGATAATGATCTGTCACATAGAATCCCAGCACAGATTTTGTTGCGTGCTCCTGTCCAATTCACCTTTTCCATCCGAGCGTTGCCATTGAGTCACTGTCAGTTTCTGGCTGTCTTGTCTCTGTTTCTTATTCATGAAATCATTTGACAGACTATTAGTTCACTTCCTTAGATTTACTTGCTGTGTTATCATCTTTACAGGAGCAGTTAATAAAAAATGTTTTCTTCCTTGCTGCAGTATAGCTTGGTTTGGAATACCAAAAGCACATAGAGAAATGTTGACATTTCAGCAGTTCATGCATTTTATAAAAAAATCTTACCTATTTAATATTGGCTAGAATAGACATAATTTGTTCTACCTTAATACATGTTAAAAACTACTTAGTTGTTCAAAAAATCTAACTGGCCACAGCTGAGTCATCAATGGAGAAATAACCTGGAATAATGAATAGTTTGAATTTTTTAATAGTAGTTGTTTGGGGGTTTTTTTTGAGGAGGGGAGAGTCAGTGAGTTATTAACATGAATATCTTTGCTTAATTGAAGTAGTTGCCTCACAAGCACTTAGCAAAGTGCATGTCTTATCCTAGTTCATTACATTAATTAAATTTCTAAGCATTGTAAACTTACCTTCCTCAAAATATGTTTAGACTGAAAGCTGTGAGGTTTTGATTCACTGGTTTTATTTTAGGAGGGGACTTTACAAAGTAAGTGGGATTTGACATCAGTTTTGTTCCCATTTTGGGGCTACTCTTCAGTTGAAATATCAGCTCTGAGTGAAGAGGCATCTATGCACACTGGCTGATTACCCTCAGCCTATTCTGCCACAGAAATTTTGGAGGAGAGTTGACTTCTCCTTGTTGTCTGCTGCATAGGTTTGCACTTGTGTTACAGTGAGAGGCAGAAAATATATAATTTCATGCTGGTGCAGAAGCTGGATGAGAGAAGAGACCTTTAGCTCTTGTTGCAGCTGAGTGGCTCAGGCACTCGGAGCCTGTTTCCCTCTGAGGACACAGCAGACACTCAGAGGGAGCAGTAACAGCTCAGTCACCAAGTCAGCTCCGTCCAAGGGACCCCAGCAGCCCAACAGTGGCTGGTAGAAATAGCTTACTTTACTGCCTTGTTCCAAGAGATGCCATGCCATCCTATATTTATCCTATAGGCTGGCAATTCTGTGCAGCTTTAGGGAAGTGTTTTCTGTATCTTCTTTTTCTACAGTACCTAGTACAGAAGCATCCTACCCCATTCCTGGGACCCTAAGAATTATCATAGTACAAGTAAGAATATAATAATGTATCTGTTAGAATATAATAATACACCTGTTTTCCAGGCTTGCTGAAATGGCTTTATCACCAAACTCATCTGCCTTGCATGAGAAGTGCGTGGTAGCCTCTTTCAACCCTCAGGAATAATTACTTTTTGTTGTGGAAAGTAACTTCTCTCCATGTTCATACAAAAAACATAACTGATGGAATGGCTTAGAGGTTTTTTTGCCTTGTTAAGACTGATAATATGCTTTATAATACCAACTGAATTTAAGAATAATATCCCTGTATTATTAAACTAGGAGAGAACTAATAATTCTCAGTGTTCTTCCTATCTGCAGCTGTCGCTGTATGGGCTCCTCTGTCTGTAACTCTAGAAAACATGACACTAAATATATGCCCAGTAGACAGGAACATTTACCAGTGCCATATTGTGTTCATGTCTCAGCTTCCTGGCTCATGTTTACTTCTTTTGACCATAACTTGGTGTGGTTTGGTTCCCTCTCCCACAGAAGGCTCCCTGCTCTAGGATAGCATCCCTGTATGATAACACAGTTTGTTCCCATCCTTGGCAGGGGTTGTGAGGAAGCAGATTGAGCACTTTTTGAATGTATGGAGCTGATTTAAGGAACATTATCTTTTTAGGTACCATGACAGTAATTCATCCTGTTAATGATTCAATACAAGGGAAATAAGTTTCCCAGATTGTAGTTGGAAAGCAAGAGGAAATCTTCTCCTCAAGATCTTTTAATAGCCCAGTTATCAGATTAGCAATCTGTTAGCAGGCCGGACTGTCATGAGCAGGAGCCTACGCACAATATGAGCTGTCATTTATTCTTAGAAACAGAAAGAAAATGCAGAAAAAAGAGAAAAATTTTGGTCTCAAATAGTAATGAACTTACCTTTTAATACTGCAACTATGCTCCATCATCACTAGAATCTGGGAGGGGCCATAGATAACTGCAATGCAAGAGGAAAGCTGAAATAAAAGGAGGCTAAAAACAATCCAAACCAAAGATCCTAAAAAAAGAAAGGAATCCTCTGGCATATCCTTGAGCTTCTGTCGAGAAAACAAAAGAAGTGACATTTACTGTGCTCTCTGAGACTTAGGGTCCCCAATACTATCAGAGTGAACACACCAGAGAAGTAGCATGGGATTTTTTTAAACAATGCTCGATCCTTGCTACTAGCACAATCCTGTTTTTCAAGATTGTATCTTACTTTCTAGGCTTTTTTGTTTTGTTTTGTCGTTGCATTTCGTTGGGAGTTTTTTAATGGTGCCAGAATCCCTGACATGTCGATTTGATGTCACATCATGGTATGACTTGAGTAGAATGTGGGGTTTACTGGTTAACTCTGGGGGAAATCATTCAAACTCCATCTTCAGCATGTGAGCCCTGCTGAAATATTGCCAAATATCTAAAATGCTTGGTACAGCAGCTGAAAAGAGGTTGGAATTGGAGACTGCCAGCAGAGTGTTTCAGTAAACTGTAATACAGGAAACTGTATTGTTTATTTATTTCTATCTCAAAATTATAGAAATGAACAGAAGTTCAGTAACAACTTCTGCCTCTGTCAAGAGTTACCTTTGATTCCTGTTTCTAGAAACCCCACCTCACAAGCCCTCTTGTGATTCATTTAAACTGGTCAGTCTTTGCTACTCTCTGAAGATAAAGAAAATAATCAAAATAATAAATAAGATGAATTTATAAAATACTTATTTTTCTACTCCCACATATTCATCGTGAACAATCAGTTTATTAAACACTTGCAGAAGTAATAGGAAAGTCTTTTACAGAGTCCACAGTTTGAAATAGGACACTTTGAGAGTGACTTTGATCTGCTGGAAAAACTGTATTAGGTTTATGTTTTTGATAGCAACCAGAACTATTCCATAGGCTGTGCAATTGATCCTTTTTCCCACTTCTTTATATCATAGCTCAGATTGTTTTATTTCAGAATTGCTTTTTGGTAAAATAAACTCAGTGGGGATTGTAAAAGCTGTAAGAACCTTTAAAGAACTTCTACAAAAAAAGTTTTCATTATCAAAATCTTTGTTGTCTCTATGTTGTTACTCCATGTGGCTGGTACAGCAGAAGGGATTTTCGAAAATATTATGGTGTTGCTTTTTAGCTGTGGTGAGATTTGGTGTGCACTGACACAGGTGATGGTACACAGCTCTGTGTGCCAGTGAGCAGTGCCTGGAAAGTCAATTTGCTCTGCTAGTTTACAGCTGGATGATTTTCCTGTATCTCTGGAAACAACTGATATGACAGAATGGGACTGAAATGAAGCAGGGTATATTAATTCTTAAATCTTCTTCATTTCCTCAGCTTCCCATGAGAGGTTTCATATTAGCTCTGTGGTTTTCTTAGCTGTACTTTCACAGCTCTCCATACTGCAAACAACTGTATGAGATGGATTGCTGTGAACTGGGAATGATCTGGACACCTCACTGTCCTCTTATAGACAAATGGGACTAAGATACGTAATTGAAAATCAAGGCAGATGAAAAAACTAAAGACTGTTTTATTTCATGAGGAACGGAGCTCAGATAATTTTTTTTTTAATTAACTTACATTTAAGGTGAATATTGCAAGACAATGTTTCTGGGTTGAAAATTACATGATTTTTCTTTAATCTTTGTCATCCATTGACCATATTTAAGCTTTCAATATAAATTTGAGTGAATATTTTTAAATGGATGGAGGACTTTGGATTATGGAAAAGTATTGAAATGGACTGCTCTAAGTTGCCATTGCCATGCCTGTGATGCCTCTAGCAAGGAAACAAGAGCGAACAGCTGACATCCTGGTATGCAGAATGGTTTGAGTTGGTGCCCAGTGTATTCACCCCTCTCAAGTGCTCAGTAACATTTTGTTTTCTAGTGCAAAAAGCAAAAATAATCTCCCTTGGATGCTTCCATGCAGGAGTCATTTGATTAGTCTGTTCATTTCCTGTGTAGCTGTTAGATAACTAAGAAAAATCTCTCAGTAGTTATTTTCCAAACTTCTATGGTATTACGATTCAGTCACCCAGTGACTGAAAAATTCTGGCACAAGACTCATTTCATTACTGTAGGCTTAGAAGAAATTAAATGAAAGATGTCAGGCTTTCATTGAAACATGTAAAATATGCATGAGCCTACTGAATTTAGTAAGTATGGAAATTTACCCAAGACAAACTGAAATAGCCTGTTTGGATGTTTGTTTCAGTGGTCTTTAAGTACATTCACGTATGGCACTGCATTCCTGATAGCCAGACTCTCATACACATTGTTAAACATAGAGGTCAGGATTATTTGATTGAAAAAAATGACTCAGTCAAATTTCCTCTCATCATGCACTTTTGGTTTGGCATTATGAAATTCTATTCAATATCAGGAAAACTGCTTTGTTCTCCTGGTTGATACTATCATGATGTCTAATTTTATTTATCTGTAAGCATTTCTCATATTTCTGGGAGGTATCTGGTAAAAATTTAGCCCTTCTTTACTGCATTTTAAATGTCAGTGAGGCAGAGACTGAGGTAAGAGCCTGAGTTTGGCAATGTGGCTGTGTGAGGATGTCTCCACCCAGATTGCCAACTTGTTTATGTTCAGGGACTCTGAAATAGGGTGCAGTAACTGCAGTCCGTGGGGAAAAGAGAAAAATAAAATCCCAACAGACAACCCAGGTTGCATTATTGTTAAAAATTACATTTCTTTAAGAAAAGGTCTTTTGTCTAGAACAACAGGAGAAGAAATGCTGTCAGAAAGAGCCTGCTGTTATGTCCTGCTTAATAGCACTGAATGATAAGTTGTTTCACCCAATGTAGAGTTTGCACTAACCAGCTATGGCCAATGTTTAGTTTGACAGTTTATCCAGAGCATCTCCTAGGGTAGCATTTGAACAAAGTCAGTAGTGTCCCACTCAGGCCACTGAATTGAATGTTGCATACCTCAGAATGTAAACCAGATTGTATTTGTGAGTCCATGGTGTAGATGACACAAAGTTGGTGTTGTCACAAGGCCATTCAGCTGCAAACAATACAACTCATACAAATAATGAGTGATCAGACCAGACAATTCTACCAGACAACTGTGATTTTATCTACTGTTTGGATGTTCATTTAAATATTTTAAAGTGTTTTTTCTCCAAGTGGATGAGCAAGAAAATAAATGAAGAGTGAAATACAGATGTTCAAATATATATGGCTTATTAATTAGGTGTATTGCAACAGCTTTCAGCGGGTCTCAAATGTGCAAATAACAACTTCAAATGAGAATTGTATTTTAAAACAAAATTTCCTGTTCTTTAAACATGACAGTTTTCTGTTCTACATCATTTAATTCAGTAATCAAAAATCTACATTTTAAAAATCATTGCTCTTCTCACTTCCCATGATCAGAATACAAGATTTTCTTTTCCCATTTAAGATATTAAACAAGCTTTACTGCAAAGTGTAACATTGCTCTTTGATTCCAAATGAATGGATCCCTACATTATCTCAACTTTTAATGAGAAGGTATTCTGTGATTTTGACAAGAAAATTTCAGTATGCATGTGAGCTTGAAGAATAAGGAAAAAAGATTAAATGGGAAGGTCGGAGGAATCTCAATAAGTTTGTCATTACATATTGAAAAGTGAAATACTGACTAGTATTCCAGCTGCATGTTTGGCCATAAATGTACCCATCTGTACCAGGGTGTCAAAATGTCCTTTCAGGGCTGGGGGAGGATGCAGGAGGGAGCAGGGGCAGTGGGTGAGTTCTGTGCCAGGTCCTTCCACTTCTCTCCAGGGTTAGAAGGAAAGAAAACAGGAGCCCATTGAACTCAACTTGCATTGGGCTGGTGTCTCACCACAGACACTGAGAGGATTTAATAATGTTGCTATCAAAAGTATTCATGTTTGTCCAGTTACTGTATTCCCAGACAGCACAGACTTCACAACACCTCTGTCACATTGTCTGTCCCAAGGGAGGTTCCTGACTTCCTTCTGTCTTTCAAACTAAGATACATACATATATATATAAAATACATATATATTTATATACATATAAATAAATTGTAGAAAAAGCAAAAAATAGAAAGAGAAAATAAAGTCCCTACTGTATAAGCAACCAACCATATCAAAATTAACTGCACTAAAACAACCACATAAAAAACACATGACACTGAAAACCAACTGTATTGATAATATCCATTAAAAAAAACCAACTGTAATGTAAACAAGAGTTTAAAAAAGAATTTACATAAAATGCAATCAGGTAAAAAGTCCATTCTGTAAAGCCCAGTTATTTAAAAACACAACCCTATAAAAGCAAATGGTACAAAAATCTAACTATATAAAAACCCAACTGTAATATAAAACCAAGGTGTAAATCCCCAACACTATAAAAAACTAACCATACCAAATAGCACCCACATTATGAAAAACAAGCATGTAAAAAAACCACTGTAAAAACACCTATTAAAAATAACTGGTTTAGAAACAACTTTGTAAAAGCCAAATGTAATTTAACCAACTGTGCAAAAGCCAATGGGGGGGGGGAAGTGCAAAAAAACTGTCAGCAAAAAAAAAGCTAAAATCACTCATGTAAAAATCCAGCCATATCAACCCCAACTGTATTAAACCAGCCTTATAAAACAGATTGTAAAAACCAACTTTCTTAAAACCAAATGTGCAAAAACCAGCTGGGTAGAAAACCAACTATAGTAAAAACAGCTGTGTAAAAAGCAATTGCGTAAACCCCAAACACAAAAACCTGACAATACAGAAGCCCAGCCATATGAAAAACAGCTGTATGATAAACTAACAGTATAAAACCTAAGTGTATTAAAATATGAAAGCATAAATAATCAAACACATTTAACAGCCAAAGTATAATGAACCAACTGTATAAAGAAGGCCAACCAAAAACCAATTGCATAAACCCCAAAAGTGTAGAACACACTAGTGGTAGAAATACAACTGGATGCCAAAACCCAATTATATTACACTGCATCAAAAGCCAACCAAATCAACTACCAACAGTATAAAAGCAATCAGCTGCAGTAGGCAACCAAGGTAGAAATGCCCAATTGTATTTAAAAACCAAAATGTAGTAAACAAAATGTTTAAAACCCTAACCCTGTTAAAATAACCTATATCAAAAGATTAACTGTCATAACAACCACAGTAAAAAAAAGAAGTTTTTGAAAAATCTGCCATGCTAGAACCCCCACCAAATTAAAACCAACTGTGTAAGTGTAGAAAAAAGAACTATTTAACAAAGAAAAGTTTTAAAATAAGCCACATAAAAAATTCAAAAGTCTTACAATATTCAACCATAGAGAGAACGAAAAATATAAAAAACAACTCTATAGAAAATATAAAAGAAAATATAAAACCGGTACACAAAGTACTAACTCTAGAAAAATCCAAAGTTTAAAAAAAAAACCCACATAAAGGATCCAATGTATAAACAACCAACTTTTTGTATAAAATAGTATTTGAAAACATATATAAAACCAACTGTCTCTAAATTGAACCATTAAAATCTCAACTGTATAGAAACCAAAAGTATTAAATTAACTAAAGTATTAAATTAACTAAACCTTATAACTTAATTAAATAAACCTTATTAACTACCCCACCAACAACAAAGAAAATATGTATCTGCTGGTGTTCTCCTTCTCTCTCTGATTTTTCCAGGTCAGAAATTAAATTAAAGGTGTGTTAATTTGACATTCATGGTTTTCAGTATCCACAGCCCATTGGATTCTTTAAATACTGTCAGTCCTGTCAGGCCTCGTTCTGCTGTTAGATTATTGTTTAATCAATTCCAAACTCATCTTCTGTGTGCAAAAAAAAAATGCAAAAGCTTGTGTTGAAAAGCAGTTGTATACATCAATTAATCTATAGCCTAGACTTCATTTAGTTATGGGACTTGACAAGGTCAAATATTTATTTAGAGTATTAATATGGTAACATATTTATGGTAGGCTGTCAAAACTGACATGGAGGTTGTGAGGGCTTTTGACTAACTGCTTTATTGGTTTGACACTGTTTTAACCCTTTCAATTCAGCTGAGTTTCATTGATTTACGGAGATCAGAGTGAAATCTGAAGCAGACGTTATTAATAAAAACAATTCCAATTTTTAAATTGCATGCAGCTGTTTCTTCTAAGAGGATTGTACTGTCAGGCTGTGATCCCATTCTGAGTCATGGCACAGAGACAACTGGCAGAGCTATAATTTTACTGCTGAAAATACTGATCCAATTCATCTATGGGATCATAACAGAATCTGAGTGTATTCCTGCTATTGGTATATGGATACACTCATGAGCTGAAGTGGTGTATGATCTTAATATCTAAAAATATTCTAATTAGTAACATTTAATAAATTTCCATATGCACATTCAAAACCTCTGAATGTAGGCAGGTTTAACATGGATGCTGTTTCTGGCTTGGGAATTACCAACAGAAATGGGCATTAGGTAGCAGAGTTTGAAAAACTCTTTCTTTCCAAAATGCAACTTTCTCAAATTACCTCCAGCTTCCTCACTGACCAAAGAGGAGTAATAGTCTGTGGAGTTGTGAATTAAGGCAGAAGCCTTTACTGAAACATGCAGTGAGGGTTATTATGGTGCTTGGTTGATTACAAAAGAAGATTCACGGCCTCACTAGGCTGGTTTGTTTACAAATAAATTTCTAAACTGCTGTTAAATCATTCCTGTTCAGCCCAGGTTATTCAGGCTGTAGCTGTGGACCTGCAGCAAGGGCTTGCCTGGCTGAGCTGTGGTGGAGGGGTGGTGAGGGTTTGGTAGATCTGCCTGAGGCTCAGCATTCATGAAAAGATTTCTGGACTGTCACTTAAAATGAAGGTGGAAGTTGAGGGGAAAAAAATTATCTGTAGCTTGAGAAATATGATACAAGTCAATCATCACAATGTCACGTGGCAACCTGATACCAGTTTTATAAAATAGCTTCTCAGCAGAGCCATACTCTACAAAATAAGTCAGTTTTAAGACAGAAGCAGGACATGTCATTTCAGCTGGTGTAATGCATTGTAACATTGAATTTAACATTTTAAACCCATGTAGTATCATTGCCTTGTGTCAGGACACTAACCCTTCATATGAATGGACTTGGCAAAGAGAAGTAAAGGTATCTCCTCCAGCAAGAACTGAATGTGTGGGAAATAAATTCTGTATTGACCTGTCACACAACTCAGTAGTGTCAGATATATAATTTTCCTTAGCAGACTGTGTCAGTAGTTTAGGAGTTAGTAGAGTATCAGAAATAAGCAGCGTCACCTGTCCCTACCTTAGCCCTGCTTTCAGAGTGCTGACATAATGGGAATGATTGGATTTGTGTGGGGATTATGTGTTGGGACATAGGCAAAGGTACACAAAACGCATTTTATGTTATGTGATGTCACTTTCTTTAAAAACAGTCATGTTTATTTCATTGCTGCATAATTACATTCAGTGAGAGAAACATCTGATTTCCTTCCCAGGGCAGAAAAATTTGTTTTCTTCAAGTCTCAGGCAGACTGTTCCCTGATTACATAAATAGATAAAATGTCTCTTGGGAGAGAAAAGTCACTTTGTCAAACAATAACCTGATGGTGTGTATGTGTGTATGTACTCTCCCTCTATCATTTCCATACAACCTTTTCTCTCTTTGCTAATTACAATAAGTTAAGTTAGTCATCTCCATGCTATAATACCCTCTTAGTTTCTATAATTTTTCCTAATTTGTGTAACTGAGGACACTGGCAGCTCTGACCAGTTTTGAAAGAGTTGGCTTAGAGAGGTTGCAGAGTCTCAATCCATGGAGATATTGAAATCCAGCTGGAACCACCCTGGTGTGGTGCTGTTCCTGCTTGAGCAGGGGGTGTAGGGCATCTCCAGAGGTCACACCAACCTCAACCATTTCGTGGTTCTGTTTTTACATCATGATTTTGTCAGCTTGGGCTCCTCTCAAAGCCTCATGAACCCAACCTGAGATCAAATCTAATATACAGCTGTAGTTGTGAGACCTTGCTGAAATCTTTAGCATGGTTTTTTTGGGTTTGGTTTTTTTTTTTTTCAGTCTGACCAGCATCCAGTTATCTGTTCAAAGGCTGGAAGCAAGAGTTTTTCCTGGGGTTAGTTTTCAAATGTGATTTCACAGAGGTATGTTCAGCTTTCTTAAGTGGTTTAACAGGGTGTCTGTGTTCAAAACCAACCAGCTGATTGGTTTTGTCGGGTCCAAAGGAGGCTGCCACAGTCCTTACAGGGAATGACTTCCAAAGCCTGTGGATTCGTTTTTTCTTAACTAAAAACTAAACTACATTAAAATATCTATATTTCTATTTGATTCAGGAAGATCACTGACATATTTTCCATGCTATAAGCCAAACTGTAACTATTTTCCAAATAAAGTCTTTCTTCTAAACCTGTTTTAAAGAACTGAAAAGGAAGGAGTGGGTCTGCTTAGAGGTTAAGACTTTGTAATTACTGAAGGAAATTAAAGGCTTTGAGCAGTTTTATCACATTTCCCCAAAGAACAGGTTCTAGTTCAGAACAATGTGTGTTTCTTTCTATTTTGCACCTGAATAAAGTGGCCATATATTTGTGGTGTATCATCTACTTGTAGTAATGTCATGAGCCTAATGTATCTTTTTCTACCCTCAAAAAAGCAGTAATTGAGGCACAGAGAGCTGACACCTTTTCTTCACCTGGGGGTGGTAGTAGAACAGATCAGGAGGAGAGCTGTGGAGCACATAGAAGAGTGTAGAAATTGTCCAGGTTAGAAAAAATACTATCACTGCCTGTATATGAAAATAAATCTTTTTTCCTGTGGAAGGCATATGATGCCTTTAATCTGTATGTGGCTAATGGTTTGCTTTGTATAAAAATGACAATTATTATAATGTGGAATATGAAATTTTGCTAAAATAACATTTTGCTGTGTGCTTTAAATGTGGTATTTTAAGCAAGTCCAATGCTCTCAGATTCAGTCAGTTTGAAGTACAGTATAGGAGTTCTACTCTGCAGAAGGCATACTTTAGCAAGATGTGGGCAATGTTTGCTTCCAAAGAGATTGCTCCAGAATTAAATTAAATATGATAAAAACTCAATTTACCATGATACAATTTGTCAGTGACTCAGTGATAAGGGCAGCAGCTGCAAGAAGGTAGGAGATGAGCTTTCAGGGAGTGCTGTGTGGGTGTGTGAGGCTGTGCTAGGGGAATGACTTTATGCACTGAAGCTGCAGGATGAAACGGAATGGTGGTTCTTTGCCTAGAAAATGCTCATAATGAAGTGCTGTAAAAAAATATTAAAAAGTTTATTCATGAGAGGCTGTCCATATTTATCTAGAGCGTAGTTCTTGTCTGGATTATTAAAAAATCAACAATGTGTTGTTGAGGAAGTGAAGAAAAACACTTCGGAAAATTTGTTGAGAATGTTAGGATTTTGCTTCAAATTTAATTTATGTGAAAACCTACATAGTGGTTGTTTTTCACCTTTCCATAAATGTGATGAGGGCTTCTAGTATTTTGTGTTGATTTGGCGTGGCCTGATTTTTTGGTTGCAGGGGAGGGGCACAGGAGTGGCTTCTGTGAGAAGCTGCTGGAAGCTTCCACCATGTCCGACAGAGCCAATCCCTGATGGCTCTGAAGATGGACAGGCTGCTGGCCCACTTAGAGAGGTTGGTAATGCCTCTGTGATGACATATTTAAGAAGAAAATCAAAACAGCACAGGCAGTTTTTTCCTCAGGGATGGGGAGGCACCACCACCACTGCCACAGTTGCCACCATGCCAGCGCGGCCCGTGGCGATGCGTGGGCATGGCTGCCGCCATCTCGGCACGGCCATGGTGAGCCTGGCCTGGCCTTACCTGGCCTTGCATTGCCTTGCCTGGCCTTGCATTGCCTTGCCGGGCTGTGCCAACCAGCCGCACTGCGGGCAGAGGGGCAGGGGCAGCAGGAGCTTCTCCTCCCCAGTGCCCTGCAATGAAGAGAGG
Organism: Acrocephalus scirpaceus scirpaceus; assembly: GCA_910950805.1. Lineage (NCBI taxonomy): Eukaryota > Metazoa > Chordata > Aves > Passeriformes > Sylviidae > Acrocephalus > Acrocephalus scirpaceus. Next base: position 6,395,213 of record OU383785.1, read on the forward strand.
GGTTAAACAGCACCAGCGCCATGGCAGCTGCCACTGCTGGCTAGATGGCGGCAGGACCGCCTGGCCAGTAATGGAAGCATGACAAGCAACTCCCCGAGGCAGTACCTAGATGAGATCAACCTCTTGGCGCTGTGAGATCTTGCAGGGATCTTTGAATTAGTGGAATTTTTTGGCAATGGTACCTATGAGCAGCAGTTTTTCTTCTAGTCAGTGAAGAGGAAGAAGTGAGGACATGTGAGGGAAACATGGCAGCACCAAGGTCAGTGGAAAAACAAAGGGGGGGAGGAGATGCTCCAATCTGGAACTGAGATTCCTCTGCAAGCTGTGGTAAAGACTATTGTTATAAATGAGTATAAGCCAATTTAAAAATAACAGGGTTTATTAGCGAAATTTCCAACACTAAATTAAAGCTACAATAAAAACGGGACAACAATCGATCGAGAGTTGGGTGGACAGAGTGGTGGTACAAAGGTACCCTCCGAATTCTGCCACACTGCTATGTTTCAGCCCGTGGGTTTTATACAGTTTTTTTACCCTAAGGCTAAGCCTGTTGAAAGTCTAAATATGCTTTGTTTCTAAAAGAGTCCTGTCTGCATGAAGAGGTTCCTTGATGGTTTTCTTTTCCGAAGTTCATCTTGGGAGGGGTGATCTTGATCGTCCAGGATCTCTACTAAGATCGGTATCGGATGTTGAAGAGCTGTGAAGTGAGGGTCCACCCTTAATGGCCGGGCCATCTTCTGGCTCTGCCTTGTTGTTACAGTTGTAAATGTGTTTGGGAACTTTGGAATCTTGGAGACATTCTCGGGTAGCTTTTTATTAGTAGCTTAAATCCACACGAATTTATCTATTATACTTATTACACTATGGTGAAACAAACTGTCCCCCTGTAATGTATAAAGTCCACAGGGGATGCAGAGATCCACTCACAGCCCATGGGAAAAGTGCTCACAGCAGAGTGGCTGGATGCCAGGGAAAGCTGTGATCGAGTGGGAGACCTGAATGAGAGAGGGGCCCTGCTTCCAGAGCCAGAGACACAGAGAGAGGGGCCCTGCTTCCAGAGACACAGAGAGAGGGGGGCCCAGCTTCCAGAGACAGAGAGAGAGGGAGGGGTCCTGCTTCCAGAGACAGAGAGAGAGAGGGGCCCTGCTTCCAGAGACACACAGAGAGAGGGGCCCTGCTTCCAGAGACAGAGACACAGAGAGAGGGGTCCTGCTTCCAGAGACACACAGAGGGGGGCCCTGCTTCCAGAGACACACAGAGAGAGAGGGGCCCTGCTTCCAGAGACACACAGAGAGAGAGGGGCCCTGCTTCCAGAGACACAGAGAGAGAGAGGGGCCCTGCTTCCAGAGACACAGACACAGAGAGGGGCCCTGCTTCCTAGCTAGAGCAGCTCATCCTTAGAGCACTGCACCCCATGGACGAGTGACCCAGGCCACAACAGTTCTGGGAACACTGTTTGCCCGTGGGAGGGACTCACAGCACAGCAGAGAACAGACTCCTCTCCCTGAGCAAACAGAAGATCTCGAATGACGAACTGACCAAAACCCTCATGCCCTGTCTCCCTACTCTGTCAGTTGAAAGGAGGGAGGGACTGGGGGAAAAAAGGTGTTTTAAAGGCTTATTTTACTTCTCATTATCCTCCTTGGACTCTGTTAATAATAAATTTACTTTATACCTTTAAATGTAAACCTGTTTTGCCCTTAAGAGTGTTTTTCTACCAGTCCTTACCTCATTTCATTACCCTTTTGTTAATTATTTTTTTTTCCCCTCTCCTCTGCCCAACTGTAGCAGAAGAGGGTAAGCAAATGACCCTTGTGGGTGCCTGGCATTTGGCCAGTGTCAAACCACAACATATTTCCAGTATAACATCGTCACAAGATGTGATTAATTTAATAATTAATTGGTAATAAAAAGTATACTCTAGAAGAACAATAAGTAGCTTTTGCCTTTGGAACTGTTTCTTTAAGGAGATCAAGGAGAAAGAGCCAACTTGAGTCATATGCTTAAACTTGACTGAATTAAGGAGAGAGGAGGATAGCTTTCAAATTAGACATATGACAAAGTGCTCTGATTCTTTAAAAGAAGATTCTTTTCAAAATCAGGCTTAAAGCTGGCCACACAACAGCAATTGTCACAAAATTGCACTCGCAAATAATTCAGATTGTGAGTACAATCTGTCATCTCCTGATTGGCATTTAGAGGAAAAAGCAAAGGCATTTATTTCAGCTCTCACTTGGTAAATTTGATAACTGAACCAGGAGAAATGTGCATCTCCAGTGACGTGTTCATGAAGTCTGTTTCGGAGTAAAATAAGCCTTTTTGAAAGCTTGAATGTCATTTTTCCTGGATATAAGTATTCACTGAGCTACTTGAAGACATTCAAAATGAGGGATATAATAATACTCAAAAATTCATTTATTGCAGTGAATGTGGAGCTGTCATGTCTGGCCACTGATTTACTGCCAGTCCAAGTCAGTCTTGTCTGGGCTTTTCAGAATTCTGATACTTTTGATACACTTTCTAAATAAGTGAATTAATCTAGTTTCAGTGGACAAATAGCCATCGTAGAAATTATCTATTAGAAGAGTAATTGCTAGTCATACGACATAAAAAACACTTCAGTCTCTATTTCTCATGTGACATAAAAAACCACTTCAGTCTCTATTTCTGATCATTAGGGGTTTTTTTATCCTGTCATATGACAATAACAAACCCCAAATGATCAGAAATAGAGACTGAAGTGTTCTTTCAACTGGGAAGAAGTTAGGTAAGGTTATCCTTCAGGTGTACTGGAACCAATCCCAGGATAAATGCTTTGCAAAGTTGTTCACAGGGACTGTGAATTCACTGTGTCAGATGAGTTCCATGCGAGGAAGGGGTCAGTGCACCCAAACAGCACCACACACAGTCTAGGCTGATGGGAGCTGAGGTTCATACTTTCCATGAGGAGCTGTCTGTGGAAGGAGGGAGAAATAGCATGTAAAACTGAAACTCAGCTCTGGACTGAATGCAGATTTTTTTTCTGTCCCTTTAGGAATAAGGCAAAAAAAAAGTCATAGGTGGGTAAGGTCTCCTGGGTGTATTTGAATCTTAGGCAAAGAAGTAAAAGCCTGCATAGGATAGAAACCAATACGGTATTTGGACTATTTGCTAACTTACAACTTAAAAAGTCTAAATTAAAGAATAAAATCAGTTTTATATTGGATTAGAATAAATTATAAGTGATTTATTGTTCTCTAGATGGTATCATTGTATTTCTGTTAAGAATGAGTGTATATGTTCTTTATCCTGCCATCTCTTTAGTCATCCAATAGTCCAAGTAATGACACTGAGGACTGGAGAAGGGAATGATGGAAGGTGCTGCACAGGTACCAAAAGTTTCCTAAACTCCAGTAATTGTGACAGAGCATATTAAGGCCCAGAATATTTTGCCAACAGCATTGACTGCAGCAAGAACTTAAGTCCTTGTATATAATCAGGGTGTTAGAGGCAGAAACACGTGTCACACCTAAAGGCAGACCCTGGCTCGGTCTCCTGTGGGGTGGTGGCCAGGACGCCTTGCAGCAGTGCTGCTGAGCAGCACCAGTGCTCTCCCTCCCTCTCTCCTTCTGCCTCCCAGGCAATGGTAATCAAAATAATCTTCTGGTTCAATCTGTGCCAAGCTTTGCAGCCCAGAGGCACTGGAGTAGCTTTTAAACCCCACTTAGCTCTTTGGGGAATCTCCTAATTGCACACGCGGTCCTTTTCAAAAATGGCATTTATTTACAGGTCATACGATTTTCTTCTGAATCCTCACAAACCATATGTTGCAAAATAAGTATTAAGAAATGTTTTAGGAGGCCAGGACTTCCCATGGGAATATGTCTGAAACTGGATCACACAAAAGTGCATTTCTCCACTTCTCCTTAGTTTGAAGCTGCTCGATTTGCAAACGTACGTGGCAGATAATTGCCTACTAACTGGCAGGTCTTCTTCATTGCTGGAATTTCACACTGTGAGTTCATCTTTTTGATCAGTATAAATCCTTGCAGTTTCTTGAAAGAGTGGCAACTTCTGAGAAAAAGGGAAAAAGAAATTTATTGTAAGAACAGTTCTCATTGCCACTATATCTTATTAGCACTGTTGGTGCAGTTTTGTGACAGTTTGTTTTGATGGTCTTAAAATTGTCTTGATCTGGGCATGTATATAAAATATAAGAGAGATATTCTGAAGAACAATAAGAGGCTCATTTTTTGTCTAGCACTACAGCTACTGTCTTCATAAATAATACCAATAATTGGTCTATTAGAATCCCCTGTAAAATTCTAATTAAATTTTGCTTCTGAAGTACCAAGGGTGGTCCTGAAAAAAGACTATAATTTATATCAAAAGAGTATCATTTGCATTTTCAACTGTAATATAAAATTAATTTAATTCCACTTCATTTCTTCATATAATTTTTTGTGACATATAAACTTGCTTTTAATTACAAAGGAAAAATATCTAGTAAAAGCACACAAGGCAGTTAATCTCATGCTATCATATGGCTGTTTGTCAAAGTTTTCATTAGCTTAATCAATATTTGATGATGCAAATTTATTTTCCTCTAGTTGGTTGGTTTTGGAGCCTTGTGATTGTACAGAAATATCCATAGTACGTTTGCAAGACTAATATCTTGGCACACAAAATTAATTTCTTTACCAAATTAATGAGTAAATGGAGACTTTTCCTTGAGGATAAGAGGCAGTAGGGAGATTAGTATGTTTTTGTCATATGAAAAATAAAGGAAAACATAACAAATCAGTTACAGAAATACTAAAAAAGGTCAGATAGATTTAAAAGCCTGCGACTTAGTTTTGCTTTCAAGAACTTAGAAAGTGAAAAGGTCCTTCCTCAAACTCTTTATTTAGCATGGGTTAAGATGGGTAAAACTGTATTTTTTTAGGGCACCTGCACTAAGCATGTCACTCCTTCTGGCCCTTGCTGGATAAACCACAGTCACCCATATTTGAAGAGAGAGGGCAGTTGTTACCTAACAGGGATAGCTGTCACCTTTAGGATAAAAATTCTTTTGGTGATAGCAAATGTAATCACAGTTTTTGCTAAATTGCAAACTGGTAGGCACTGGTTTCCTCCTGCCAATTGTGTGTTGTAGTCGGCTGAAATAACAGCTCAATGCACAAACCTCTTACAGCAACATGTGAAGGCAAAGGACAGGTGAGCTCAAATACTGCAGCTCTGGAAAATGTGTAGAAGGAAATTTTTTCTCCCTGAAAATTAGACTCAGTCATTAAAATGTGACCCCATAATGTCCTTCAATCAGGTTTGCATACCTGGAGCTAATGTTGTAGATTCCATGAAAAACAAGTGCAGCTCTAAGTTAATTGCCAATGAGTCTGTTCATGTGGATTTTGTAAAGTGATTTTATATTTTTAGCTTGGCTTATGCTAAACACATCCAAATGGCTTAGACGAGACATGACAACAATCAATACCTTTCCTGATGTTCCCATTTGTGATTCCATAATAGTATTTTCCAAGCAATACACGCATTACACTCCAGAGGGTTTGCCTGAGTCGGGGCAGGCAGTATATTAAACATCATGCAAACATGAACTTGCAAGGAGACCCTTTTATTGAAGAGATTCCAATCTCAGTCTGTGAAAAAGGAGATATCATTGTGTTTTCAACTCAATGGTTAATTTATTTTTCTCACAGTATTTAGGAAATCTGTAAGAGGCAGGATCTGAGTTCAGTTGTGCTTTACTGTCATGATGTGAAGCCTTAGTGCTGGTGTGTGTTTGCGCATATTGAATATGATCTGCAGGAGGATCCCGTGTACAGAGTGAAATTCAGCGTAAATAAAAGCCTACACTTTGTGAGATTCAATATTGCAGCTGATTACACCCCCATGTTGTATCTGCTTTGCGGACTCTTAATCCTTATAATCCTAAAAATTGCACAAATAAGGTTCACTTTGAGAAAAAGCCATTCTTTCCATTTCAAACCTCCTACACTATGTCAGAGAACACAGTGTATTCTTATAAAAGCAAATATACTTTTACATTTAATGCCAACCGGGGTTAATTATCTTGGCTTTGTTAGTATTTCCCCCTACTTTTTTCTTTTTTTTTTCCCCTTATTTGGCAAGGCACCAAAATGAGGGGATTTTTCTCAATGAGGCAGAAATAGAATGAGACAGATGCACTGACCATGTGAGTGCAAAGGGGATGATTTTGCTAATGAAAGATAATGTAGTTGGGAAAAAAAGACTATTTGTATAATGGGAATAGCAAATGTTTTGGCAGTGTTCCCCTGCAAGCATACCTGTGTCTGTTCAGAGATTACTTCCCAGGAAACAGCATTACCAGCTGGCCAAGACAGTTATGAAAATAGCACTGCAGATCCTGGCACATGGAGCCACATGGTGTGTGGGTTTATGCATTAACCTATCCCCAGAGTTGTAGGAAAAGCTAATAGGTTTATGGTTTCTCCAGATCTTGAGAGCTGTTTAATCCTGACTCCAGTGAACCTTTCAGCTTCAGCACAACCCAGCTGGAGAAGTCATGCATAGTTTGAACAGTTTTGAGAGAGAAAATATCATTAAGGTCAAATGATTTTCAGAGTGTAGGTCGTGAACCTCTAATGGTCCAAAGTGTAAATGTGAACCTTGTAAGTTCGTTACCACTTAACCAATCCAGTGAGTCAGGAGTTTGCTATCAGTTAGGAGTTAGAAAAGTCTAGATTTGCTTTGAAGCATCAGCATAAGAACAATATAAGCAAGATTATTAGTCTCTTTTAATAGAGATAGTAAATTGTTTTGGAAATATTTGTACTAATAGGAGCAGTTTTATATCTTGATGTGTAAGAAAAGTGTGATATTTCCTAGAAAGACTGACAACTGAGAACTTATCATTCACTTGAAATTCATATCACTCTTTTATTTGCTTATTTGTGGTCATTTTTGTGTAACGGATTGAGCAATGAATAATTATTATTGAGACAGGCTAACATTTTTCAATTATTTATGAATCTGCTAAATATTTTTTTTATGGAGAAGGGATTTACCATACCCTTCCTGAAAAAGCAAGTACTCTTCTATCTTACATAAATTTAGAGGATGCTGAACACTGGGAGGCAGCAGGGGAATCTCAGCCCCTTCCCCTCCTTGCAGTAGAGCAGCTTTGGTAGCTTTTTTCTTTTTTTTTTTTTTGGACATCAGGTGATGTTAAACTTCTTGATTTTGTCTCTGATATGTATATATACATCTCTTTCCTTGCCTGCATTCTCTTTGAAATATATACCTCTCTTTATGGTATTATCACCACTTGTGAATTGCTTTCAAATTGTGTCTGTGAGCAACATCCTAGAATGTCTCCAAGTACAAGCACATAAACCATTTACAAATTTACATGATGGCCACACTTATTCTAATATAATGGGACAGGGATATGGAAAAGGGACATAAGATGTTTTCAAAGAAAGGCAGCAGGACAGATTAGTGAGCATAAAGCTGAAACAAGAATCAATAAATGTCTGGCAAGATCTTTCTTAGGTAAGAGATGGAACCTCTTATGAAAGTATTTTCTTGCTGCATTTTCTAGACCATACTATGATTTTACAATGCTAAAGCAAGGGTAATAAGCTCATTGACACTGGCTGCAGCATAGTCCACACAAAAACATGGATGGTGAATGAGAGTAATTTAAAAAAAGAAAAAAAACCCCAAACATGCAAATTCTCAAGGGATGTCTCACATACAGCTTTTTTTCTTTTCAGTTAAAGAATGTACAGTAATTCCAGATTTTACATTTTTCACTCTTTCTCTGTCTACCTTTTGTACCCCATTTTTCAAAGCACGCAGAATATGACCCTCATGGAATCACTGAGCAAAGCAACAGTCACAAAAAGCCTGTTCAACCTTGGAATCCTCCTGTTGCAAAGAAAATTTGAGGAAACTTGGCCAGAACAGTCAAAAAGCGGAGGGGATTTGGAACAGTTTGCAGGATTATAAATAAATAGCAAAATCAGAAAAGACTATACAAGTGACAGGAGTAAAACAGATGACAAAAATCGAGTCTTGTTCACAAGTATTGAAGTTACTCCTTGTTGAGGTTTGGCAACAAAATACTGCAGCATCCTCTGTCCCGCTGTGACAGTGCTCTGGTGAAGGCTTCAGTGCAGACAGCTATCTGGATAAGTGCATCACTGCCGTATTTCACTGCTTGTCAAGTATCTTTCCAGTAATGTTTTAGAGACTTAGATCCAGCTGGTGCCTTGATGCAATTAAGAGCTCCTTCTCTTATAGGTGCTACAAGCCTCCTCTTTTCCTAGCCATCAAAATATTTCCCTTTCCCATATTCTATTCCATTAGCAAAAGTCAGTCCAAGTGGTCTTTTTTTATTCAATGCTCAAAGAAACCTCATAGTTTAGTGTAATTGTTGAACTGCGTGTTCTACTGTTTGTGCAGATTTATTATGTCAGTCTTGTGAGGTTTTCATTAGATCAGCTCAAGCTTCTTAGCACACAAACCTTTCTCATATTTCTGCCATTCTCATTTTTGTTATCATTTGTGGAGAGGAAGAGAAAATGGGGCCACATTCCAGAATGTCATTTGTGTTAAAACAGAGGTTTCTGCATATAAACAGGCTCCAGCTTCCCTACAGACAAGCTTGGGGTCTGGATAAATAACACCCTTCTTGAAGAATGATGTATAAATCTGTCTTTTCTGTCCTTTTGCTGTAATACTTCCAGATAGTGAAGCAGCTTTTCTCTTTCTAAGGTAGGTCTTGTCTCTCTTTTTCCTACCCTGTAGAGCTGTTCTCCTGTCATTACACCTGACAAGCTGCTCCCAGCTCCCTTGGTTCAAGGCACATCTCTTCCAGAATGTGTTAGCAGCAGCAGAGCACAAGTGTTTGAACCTCCAGCTCGTGTTGAGCTGTTCCCTTCACCCCAGATCCCACCCTGAGCTCATTCCTATGTGTAGGGGCAGGATTTGCCCCAGTGCACACCAAAGGTCTCCAGCTCAGAGTTTGCTGTCAGCCCAGCTTGACAATATCAGCATCTCCCAGACACGTGGAGTGGTTTTAAAGGATAGTGCACTCACACATTGTAAGTTGCTGTTGGAACTTTACGTTATGATTTGACTCAGAGTTCTTGTAAAATCTTAGATTTACTGGAATTTTTGGGTTACCTTTATCCATCTAAAAAGATCAACATTATAAGATTATATAAGATTATAAATGCATTATAAGATGCATTTTTCCTGTGTCACTAACTAACCGGAAAATATGTCAAGTTTGTTCTTAAAAAAGATCACAGAAAAGAAAATGTTAAGATTTAATTTTTAGTGTGCATTTAGATATTTTTACAGCATTTTTGCTTATATATGTCTAAACCATAAATAGAAAAATAAAACCTGTTGATATAAAAGTATAATGTCAACACTAGTAAAGTCTTTCAAATGAATAACCACATATTTCTTTCTTTTTTCTCATGTAACTTTTTGAAGTCAAGGAAATTATTCACCAGACAGAAATGAAGAAAAATAGTCGGTTGCAAGTATGTTTGAAATTTCAGGATAAAATATACTGGAATATGCTGTCAGGTTCAGAACTATAAAAGAGCAATTTCTACCTCAAAGCAGACACTTGAAATTTTCCTACCTATTCCTAAATAATGTATTTTGTAAACATGAACCTGAGCCGTGTGCTCAGATTACTACTGAAACTGTCTTCAGTCTTATAAACAAGAGGATGGAGCTTTCAGTTTCCTCTTTCCTTCATTTCTTCCCATGATTCTGCCTTTGTAGCTCTACAGAAGAGCTCCCTGTTCACAAACTTCCTATAGAAAATGAGAGACTAAAATATGTGAAAAATAATCAGTGCCTTCATTCAGTTCCACATCCCTTTCAGCTCACAGAGTAAAAGGAACCCTGCTAATGAGAGAACACACCTGGGTGACTTCTGCCTGCAGCAGAAAGGGAAAAGATGTGGTCAGCAGGAAACTACAAATTCTCCTGTCTTCAAATTAACTGGAATTGAATTAATGAAAAAGGCCACAAAGGTCCAAAGTGCACATTGAAACACTTTGACAGAGGAAAGCTAGTGGCATACTGGAATCCTTGTCACTATCAATATGGGAACGAATCAATAAGAAAATTACAGGGATGATTTTATTTTGAAGTGTAGATTTGCAAAGGTTTGTTACTGTTGATCCTGTAGAATACTGCACATTGGGTGTTTCAGTAATTTCAGTAATTTCCTGGTTTGCTTATTCTTGCACAATAAGCAATTAAAAGAATTGCTGTATCTAATCCTTCTAATCTAATTTCATTTTTAATGCAGATAATCAAAGATGCTCCACATGCCCCTCTCTGGCCTCTCAGGCATAGGTATTCTTCTCTAAACCCTTTCTTTCTCAAGATGAATTACATTTCAGAAGGCAGTTACCAAAAAATGCAGCCTGAGATGCTAAAAGTGACACATTGTTCAGCACTGATGTTTTTGCAAAGGAGAGAGCAGAGCTGAGACTGCTCCCTTTTGTAGGATTGTCATTTCCAGTCTGTCTGCTGCCCTAAAATGGCATATTTAAAACTGATGAAGTTGTCAAAAGTTTGTGAGATTTTTTTGAAGATTGCTTAAAAATTGAATCTATCTCAGAAAAAAACCTGCAGCCTATCCCAGTCACCGAAGGATGTGAAAATGTACAGAAGTTATTCTCTGAAAACATAGGATGGAATGTTGCAAACACAAAGGCACCTCAAGTTAGTCCTGGAGGTATCTGGTATTCTTGTATTTCTTTTTAATTACAGTGATGGTTGACCTATTACTGCTTTTAATGTTTGTAAAGTATTCAAACTTTATTGATATCGGTTCCTGGTGCTCTCTTAATTTTCACATCCTCTGCAGCTGTGGTGCTTCATTTCTGCCTTGTTTCCATGCTGAGCTGAGTTCCTGCTGAAGCTTGGCTCACTGGAATGATGCAACAAGCTCTGATTGACTTCAATGAATTGGACAGGTTGATTGAACCACACAGTTCCTTGGGGGAGACACACACTGTGTTTCAACCTCATTTAAAGAAAATATTTTGGTTTTCACATCCTTTTTCAAAAACGAGTTGTTCTGTGAAACCAAACCTGTTTTTCAAAGCCTCTGTGACCTTATCTTTGTATCTTACATCACTCTCCAATGTCTAATAAAATGAAAACTTCTGTTTAAATGTTTCACTGTATCAGGCACTTCTCTTGTCTGATGTCAATGCAGATCCTTTTGTGCTTGGGAAGGAATTTTCTTGAGTTTCACCCTTTGGAAGGGGAATTTGAGAATTTTCTCTCCTCCTCATGGCTACCTATTTTAGTAAATAATGAGGAAGTTATTAGCTTTAGGACTTATATTGCTACTTGAAAACAGCTAACAGGATCATAAGAAGGCAACTAATAGTCACACACAAAGGCATTATGATGACATAAGCCTCCTTGACTTGGAAAAGTAGGTAGAAAATGCTTTTCAGAGGGAGGAAAATTTCAAATGCCTGCATCTCAGATATTGACAGAGAATTTATCCACACAATACTGTTAATACTAGCCAAAGGGGGAACCAAGAATTATTTTAAAACACCGAGTTGAGAAGTGACAGAAAATCTATAAACTATGATTTTACATATTGAAGTTTTCTGGAGCTAAAGCTACTGTGTGGGTGGACTCAGTTTGTGGGGAAGTCTGTGAGAAGAAATTGTAGAGATGAAGTTTTTTTAAGTCTTCCAGTGCAGTGATTTTTACAGATGTGAAAGCACTTCTGAAAGTGCTTTGTTAGGAAAAAGGAGTTGCTTTAAAAAGAAAGAAGTATATGAGCTATATATAAATGTTTGTGCTCAGAAGGAGAAAGGGTGCACCTAGAGTCTTTGGGGACTTTTGGTTCTGAAAGGGTCTGGAGGCTGTTTTAAATCTTTAACAGCCTTTGGGGGGATCTCAGTGAAGTAGCCTTTGCTTTCCCTTGTGTGGTTAACAGAAGGAGGAGAAAGATTAAAAAAGTGCAGGAATTCTGGACAGAAGCTGAGCTCTAAATAGTTAGACTTTTCTTCCATGTCTTCCTTTCAGGTAGTTTTCTCAGATGGAATAAGTATTGTTATTTGCATTTCAAAGGCAAAAAATGACTTACAGGGTAAATTAGCAGCAGAGCTGGGGATAATACAAAGATCTGTTTTGTCTAATGTCCTATCCATTAGCTATCACTGTGCACACAATATCTGACCACCATGCTATTAAATGTAAGAAAAAAAGATGTTTGACAGAGGCATGTTAGGAATTGCTAATAGAATTTCACTGAAATTTGAAGACTTCCAGGAAGGATGGCTGAAATCAAAGAGAGATTGACAGTAAGAGAATACAAACTTTTTTTTCCCCCTGTAAAGTCCTAAATGTTGTATGTGAAGTTTCTATCTAAGCTTCTCCAGAGTAGCTGCTTTCCATCACCAAGTTCCTTTTCTGTCCTACAAACCAGCTCTATCACATACTGTGTCCTTTTTATTACAAATGCAGATCCTGATAAAGCAACCTTTATAGACACTGTAGAGCAAAAATTGACTATTTTTTGCTTCTTATGTATTTTCTGGTTGTCCCAATTACTGTCCCCAATTTGTGCTACTAAAATGATATTTAAATTTTTCTTGCACTAGTAATACTGAGTTTCAGAAGTAGCTTTTAAGAACATTAAAAAAACTTAAGTAATGAATATAGTCATAATGTCCTAGGGAACAAGAAAAAGACAAATTATTAGAGCAAGAACAAGCAAAAAAAAAATATCAGCAAGGTAAGGACTTCTTAGAGAGAATAACAACAACACAATTATGGCATCAGCATGAAGCCAGGAGACAGCCTGTGCTTCCTTGCTATCAGCTCTGTGAACCAAATTATCACAAATATTGAGTATGTTCTGGTCATTCAGTCCAGAAAGTTTGTGAAGACATCAACTAAATAATTATTCTGTGTTTGCTGGGTTTGTAAGGTTTTTAATAAAAAGTCTAAATAATCCTTTGCCTCCGTGGCTCCAGAACGATTCAAAATTTACTTGGTTTTTAAGTATTATGGGTTTAATTTAGCTGAGCATTCAAGAGAGACTTTTCAATCCTTAAATAATTCACGTGTAGTTATAAAATGTTAATTGATCCAGTTGAAAGCAGAAGAGGAAATATTCAAAATTACTTAGTAGATAACTCAATTCTAGGAGTACTGCTTCCTTAAAAAAAAAAGAAGAAGAAAAGGAAAAAAAAGGCATGTCAAGTTACTGAAGTTGCAGCTCCAATACCCCTTGCAATGTCTCTGTGTTCATGCTGTTTAAGTACAGCAGCACCAATCTTGCTGTAGTAATGGTTACTCCTCATAGAGCCTTCCATTGAACCCAAGGAAAGCTTCCCTCTGCCTGGTTTGATGGCTGCCTTTCACAAATAAGAATAATTAAGTGGGCTTTCCTCCTTTTCCCTTTAAATGTAGCTGAATGACTTTATTTTTCACAAAAGCCCTCTAAGGACCTCTGGCAGAGACTGTAACCTTTTCTAGCCAGCACCTCCACTGCTGATTGCCTTTGTCTCCAATAATGCCAGCTAAGAACACTGGCAGTGTCTGTGAGACACCACTGCAGCCAACTGAAATAACTCTTCCCATTTGGCCGGTGGGCACGTTTTAACTGTGTTTTGCTTAGACTGTTATTTTGCAGTCTGGTGACATATTGCAGGGGTCAGCATGAAGAAAAACAGACATAGATCTTTCACATTTAGCCTTAGCAAGTGCTCAGTTTTTAGCAACCTCATCTCAAGAAAACGATGCCAGTTGGCAGCTTTGGTTTGCTCATGTTATGAATGGAAATAGCCACAGCATCACCCCTGCTTCGAAATTCCTTGGAGTGCTCATTGTTTTATGTTACAGGGCTTGCAGAGTTAGGTGTAATCGCAGTACTAAATGCTACAGGGTGACAATTTGCACCTCAAATCTTTTTCTCTGGGAGCAGAAAGGTTTTGAACAGCCAAATGCCGTGGTTGTATTAAGTTGCAAGCGTGGGAGGATGATGGCAGTTTCTGCTCTAGCAGCCCTCCAGTGTCATATGGCATTTAACACCACAGCCTTTGTTAAGCCTTTCACTAGTTGCTTTCTGTGTATTTGCATAAACACTCCAAAATTGTGAAACAGACCTGTTTGCATTATTTCTCTCCACATATTTCTCCTATATCTGGGTGTCCTTTTTCTATCATTGTTCTGGCCTTCAGAATTTTCAATTTTTATGTCTAAGATTATCAAAATCACTGAAAACCATTCAAAAGGAGTGTTACATCAGCTTTTACTTTAGGTCAGTTATCATTGTTAATTTGGGATGAAGTTACATACTCTGGAACAACTTCCATTTTGTCAGGAGCATGTTAGGAGAGAGTCCAGGGGGTCAGTGCAGGATGCTTCACATCCAGGCAGCTTTACAGTGCTCTCCATCCCACTAATTTCCATTCTCTTCCACACAGAAACAAACTCATTACCCTGCTGCACCTCTGCCCTCTTACAGGAATTAATTGCAGGCAGTGGGTCAGTGTCTGTGCTGTTAACAGTCAGTGGCAGGTGAAAGGGAACTGCTTGATAAGGATCCAGCATTACTGAGAGTGAGGAATGCCTACGTGATATACATGGAGATACAACAACAGCCTGCCTTTAGACCTGCAGGCTCTGTGGAAATTGATCCTTGCAAAACAAATGAACCCAACCCTTCTGCTCATGTTGTTGATTCGTGTATTTGTGACGGGTTTGTGCCTTACCTCTGAAACTTGCTGGTCTTAATTTTTTTTTGTAGAAGATAAAGGAGTTTGTTGATAATTTCCTATTAGGAAATCAGTGTGGATCCCCTTCTCATACAGGAATGGTTTTATGGTTCAGGCTTTTAGGGAAGGGCAATGCAATCTAACTTTAATGCTGAAATACTTCCAAAGAACATAGTACTAAACTAAAGGCTTCCTCACAGATTATGGGAATAATGGGGATAATATGTGGTAGGCAAGATCAAGCATAATAATAAAATAGCAAGGCAAAGATATTGGGAACCCAAAGAAATGTTAACACCAAACCATTAACAATTCTTCTTAGCTGCAGTGTGCTATTTAATTCACCCACTATTTTTCTGTAGTGTGGTTAGAAGGTCTTCCCTGACAGATAATTCTAGACTAATCTCACAGACTGATTTCTTCATTAAATTAATTATCTAGACAATAAGGTAGATCAGATTTAGATGGACCTCTGTATTAGGTTAACCAGAGACTTTGGAGATTAATAACAGTACTTGTGAGATGGATGCAGAGCTCGCTTGGCCAAGCACTGCATTCAAAGGAAAACCCAAGGCTGAGCTCCTGGACCTCTGCAGGAGTCAACCTGGGAACCACTAAACAGAATGAATGAGAGTTTTCCTATAATAGAAAAATGATGTTGTTAAAAATCTAAACATGAATTTAAAATTTCACCTCAAAACTGTCTCTGGTTTTGGAGTGGATTTTCATTCATCCTCTCTGTTCCATATGCTATGATACATATACAAATTTATTTATCTGTAAGCTTTCTGGTTTTGTTTTACATCAACCTATACAAGAGAGTAATTTACTCTTGTTTAGTCCAGAGTTTGATATCAGTCAGGACAAAAGAGAGGAGGAGACAAAGAATGAGCAGGAGAGTAAGTGAGAGGGACTGGCTAAGTTAAAGAGAAATAACTGAAATAAGAAATACAACTGCACTGCATGCATAATCCAGTGGCTTAATGTAACCATTGATTTCCTTTTCTGCATTTTAAACCCTTCAATGCCATTTGGTGCTAAGAATTGGGACTTTATTCTGATTCCAAACCAATGTATGTATAAAATAATTACACGTTCATGTCTGAAGTAAATTAGTGACATAAACATACTGGTTAAGTCAATTCATCTTGCGGTTAATTTCTGATTTCTTAATTTACTTTCCCAGTTCATTCTTCTTTAAAATATACCACCTGGGGCAGATCCAGCTGTCATTCTGTTCAAACATATAAAAGTCAGACATTACTCATGTTGAAATTCTGTGGTTGTGTTCGATTTTAATAAGTAACCTAACCAAAAGTTTTAGAAATTGGTCTGTATCCTATTCAACATGCTATGTAAAATACAGTCCATTGAGCTGAAAATGAGAAACAAATTCATAGCTATTCCTCTATCTTCACATATTTTAGTTAATCTTCTCAGACTTCAGTTCAATTTCCAGCAATAATGCTTTCTGTATGTGCTTGTACTTACTAATATTGGGTTTTTACATCAGAATGCCAGTCTGCCATATCTTGATCTATGTGTTGAGGTTATTTATATTCATTTGCTGTACCATTCTGGGTCTGACTAGGTTGGCTAGATTTTCTTATGATATATATTTTGAAATGTAGAAGTAATTTATTCATTAGCAAACTGCAAATTATGTCAGTAGTGCAGTTCTTACTTGAGAACAACATTTATAGAAATATACTGGGATAAAAAATATATACATTTTATGGTTTTAACTGTACAATGAATGCAGGTCATCTGCTTTTAATACTGGAATCAATACTTGGCACTTACTCTTGAAAAGGATTCACACATTGCAGATGTGGAGACTTTCTAACACATTGTGAAAATTTAATAATGCTTACTCTCATTGTTGATTTCCAGGTATTATAACATTAATCTTTAAGCCATAAAACAGCTCTATTTTTATTTTACACATCTTCAAATGTCTGGCCGATGTCACTGAAAAACCTTGGATTTAAACCTTGGCATGCTCAGAGGCAGATGTGGCTTCTTTGCCCATTGAACATTAGTGTTAAGAAACCAAAGCTTACAGTAATCTTGTTATGGGGCTAAAAAGGCATTTCTGAGGACTGGCAGTCTGGGTATGCTTTTAGGAATTCATCTGTTGTATTTTTCGTCCACAAACTCTAGTGGCCTAGTATCAAAGATAGACAGCACGGCTACCACGTGTTCCTTGTAGCGCCTGTGGGGGAGACTGGCTGGACAGGGGGAGACTGGCTGGACAGGGAAAGGCGCTCAGAAGATATCGAGTTGTTACGAGAGGGCCTCAGAAACATTCCAACCATCAAATAAGATCTACCTCAAAGACACAAGCCCCCTTCAAAGACATACCAGTACCTTTCCGTTCCCCCCAGGAAGTGTAGCAAGACCCTCTGACGTAGGAAAGACCCAGAAAGTATTTAAGCTGCCTGTTCCAGAAAATAAACGCTTTTTTAACCATCCACCAAATTAGTGTCTGTGTGTTAATAGCCCGGCGCTACAAGGAACACGTGGTAGCCGTGCTGTCTATCCTTGATACCAGGCCACTAGAGTTTGTGGACGAAAAATACAACATTAATCAGTTGGTTTTTGGACATCTTGGATCTCAGGCATGAAAGTGATTCTGTGCAGGCAGATAAAGAGAGAGCAGCAGGGGTCACCCAAACTTTAAGATGTGGTTTTGATAGAAGCTTTAAACTATAGAAAGAAATGGATGAGAAAAAGAAAGCACTTCTTGGGAAAAAAAAGGCAAAAAAATTCAGTTGTTTAGAAAAAGGCAGCCTCATCCTTGAGGTGTTCTGTAGACTATATTGTAGTTTTCTGTAGATATTGCTGTTTTCCTTAAATTGGATAATGGCAGTTCTGGTTTTTGCACTTCCTCTCTGAGAATCAGCAAAATTCCCCTGCTCTGATAGACTTTGGAATGAACAGTGTTCAAGAGACAGCTGAAAGCAGTGGCAGATATTTTTCAATACTATATCACTTTAATATTTCTGGTTTCCTGTTTGCTTCTTGCTTTCAGCACCATTTTACAATGTGGGGAGCTCTTAGCCATCTCTCAATGTTTATTTCCCATTTGTTTTCAGCAGTGGCTTTCTTGGCTACATAAACAATTTCACTTCAACCTTCATCTGATTTGAAACAGTGGTATGCACCCTGCACTTTTAAACTGTTTGATGTCTGTATAATGGAAACACCTTCCACTATAATAGACAACCACTCCTGGGAGATTATTAAAATGCTGTAGTAAAATTTTGCACTTAGGTGTAGTTTATCCCTATGTCCATAATGCTCTGGAAAACTGTCCTAGCAGAATTATAGATCCTTGTTGACAAAAAGGTCTTTTGGTAAGAAAAATGATAATAACTCTGCAAAGCAAAAGGACTTGTGCTGCAAAAGAACTACGGAAATATTAATAGCAGAAATTCTGGTGACAGAATTATTCTGGTGACTCAGGAGTATCAAATAGTTTTTATGTCATTAAAATTTTCTGAAGTGGAGCACAGTACTGTATTTCTGTAATGGTATTACACATCTACTCCAGTGTAAGCAAAGTTTTATTTAGTTCAAGGAAATCCTTAGAAAAATGAGTAGCTTGGCTCTTCTTTCTGACATTTAATTTATGGGAGATAGCATGGAGCCTGACAGAACAAAATGAGCTTACAGTACAGGAATGTTCAGATTCTGGATGACCTTCATTTGCAGAAGCAATCATTCCCAACTCCTGTTATTCATTGTTTTCCCCTGGGTGGGGAAGCTTAGTGGACGATCTCAAATGTTAACTGGATGTAACCTGCTGCTTTGGAGACTTGTAGTGTTTGCTGAACATCAAACAAACCCTCATGGGTTTCTTTAACTGTATCAAAAAATCACTTTGTATTCCTGTCCATTGCAGCATCTGCAAATTGCTTAGTGGAAAATATTTCATTAGAAACTACCTATAACATGACCTGCAGTTTCTCTTTTCCCCCATGTTTATACCCTGAATTTTAGTTTCATGGAGGGTCAGTGACTTTTGGAAGCTTGTTGTGACAGCCCCTGGAAAGGTAGAACTCTGGGCTTCTGCTCATCTAAAAACCTCCGTGAGAACAAGAATTTATTGCTTATAAAATGTTCCTGGTTTCCAAAATACTCTACCAGCTGGTAGAAGAGCATTAATAACAGGCACACCCCCTTTCCTCTGCCCTTACACTCCTGCCCAAAGGACAGGGCATTCAGGGAGACTCAGACTGCTCCTCCCTGCAGAGCAGCTCCTGCCTCAGTCCCAGAGCTGCTGCTCTGCAGTGAGGGTGGGAACATTTCCTGCAGGGAGAACTTTTCCTCTGGCCTGCATCCTGAAAATGTGTCACACATGCATTTAATCTCTCTGCTGCATATTCTGGGCACAGTAGCTGTATGGTCTTAAAACTACATTTTGTGACATTTAAAACGTTGATGTAAAGTTCAGAGTGATTGCATTGTTTATATTATATTATATAATGCCATCTGTCTAAAATGTTATAAAATATGGGTCTAGGAGCCATCTCAAAAGGAATGCCTACTCCTGAACCCTGTTCTGACTGAAAGTGGTGCATTCAGGTCAGAATCCATTTTATTGTGAGTTCTTCTAGCCTTTTATTTTTTTTAATACCCTTATTATATGTGTTAGACTGTGCTTATTTTCATACAAACATATGAAACATCTAACTTCTCCCTTTTTCAGTAGATCAGTGACCCCAGAGACAATTGAATCTATTTAATATCGTTTATCATTGTCAAATTTATGTCAGCTGCATTTTTTATTCCCTCACTGTTTCTCTTTGCCTCAGAAGTTATTATTATATTTATTAGCAGCTTTCAGATATTGCAGCTGGGATAACTGATCACTAATGTCCAGGAGCCTGCTATTTTTCTCTTCAGGATAAACATAATATCTGGCATTCTGTGGCCTTCTGAGCCATCCCATATTCCATATGTATCGCCTTGGAAGGTGCAGAGATTGTTTTGATAGTCCCTTATGTACTCTATATTGAAATTCATGTCATGCTGATAAGGTGAATATTTCTACATTTTATAAATATTCTTTAGCTGATTCTTTCCCTGTTCTACTTTAACATCTTAAAATTCAAGTTAGCCTGATCTCTTCAATAATGAGTTATGTAGGTAAACAGCGAAATTAAGCAAATTTTGTTACAAATTAGTGGGCTGGTAGGAAAAATATCACATTGTTCTTTTTTTTTAAATGCACCCAAGATATGAAATGTTTTATGTCTGTTTATAAAATAAAATAAATAAAAACATGTTCTATTGCAAAACGGGTTAACATCCATTAGCACTTTGTCTGCACGAATCAAAATTTGGTGGACAAGACTTTGGCCCACAAATATTCAGACATACTCAGATTGCCAGAAATTGTATTAGAAGAATGAATCTACATTCCAAGGTTCCCTCATGGTGAAGAATGAAAGCACCGTCACCTTTCTGAGATCGTAGAGAACTGCTTAGGTGGTTCTTCACTTGCTGCATTGCACTGACAGGAGATGGTTCAGGAAATAAACATTTTAGTATTGCTGAGTCTGTGATACTCCGTTGAGTTAAAGTTCCTAGACCCAGCCTCTGATCTGTAAATCATTTCTACTTCACATTTTAGTTTAGTTAAACATTTGGCACATTGTAAATGTGTGTTATTTACTGAGCAGCAGTTGTTGGGTCTTGGCATAGTTACATTCCCATGCAAATGTTCCTGCTTCTCCTGTTCCTGTGCCACTTACAGTGACCACTTCTGCCACAAACTGCTGGTGGTGAACAACTCAAAAAGGCAGAGGGAAGAGATTCTACTGATGACATGCAATTAGAAGGAAAAAGTACCATTTCTATATCTCCCACAATTAGGAGTTTGTGCGCTATCTACAGCAGCTGCATTGTGAGAGGTCTCAGAGCATTTTGCATATATTTTCTGACAGTTTATGCATTTTCCAAGACATAAAAATCACTGAACATTGACTCCTTAGCATAACAGACATTTAGCAGACACATTTTTTCTACAAATTTGTTTTCTGCAATGCAGTGTATTTTGGAGTTGATGTATGAAGCGTTAGGAAGACAGATTATTTCTTATGAATTTTACTGTCTCGACAATGCCAAAAAGAGATGAAAATGAGCCTTTTGTTCCACAAATAAGCTGAACACATATGTCATCGATGCCATAAAGAGAATAAGTGAACTCAGAACATCATACATCTTTATTTTGTTTACTTAAAATACTAATTTAGAACTTCTAAGTTAAAGAGATTTTCTTAAAACTATTTTCCAGTCTAATGTGATAAGATTTTGTGTGTTCCATATGTTGTTAGAACTCAGGTTTTTTAAATTTCTTTTAAAATTCTGTTTTCACATCTTTTTTAGTTAACACAAACTGTATTACCACCTAAAGGTTCTCCTTTTTTTCTCTTGTTTTTTTGTTTGGTTGTTGTTGGTTTTGGTTTTTATTTGTATGATATCAAGGCTCTAGAAGTACTTTGATCAAATTTTTGAGTTTCAAGAAGGTTAAAACATTTTCTTTCTTTAGAAGGTGATTTTCCACTTTTTACTCTGAGGTGACTCCTGAATGCTTCAATTTCCATGGGATGTGTGATCCAGCTGTTGACTGGATAAACCTGGGAGTATTTGTAGTTGGCTCTATACACGCTGTGGATGTTGCCAAGAAAGTCAGTTTGCTTCTGAGAACATCTGATGCCTTTGAAATTCAAGCTTGCTAGGGCTCCACTTTCTTTTTTCATGGGCAGATATTGAGTGTACGTTTTGCCATGCAGGTATTGTGACCAAGAGTACATTGTAAAAACAACATGGGGAATTTCTGCCATCCCCTTTGGGCTCTTGGGTCATGTAGGATATGGGGGGGAATCTTGAATGGGAAATAAAAGCTAGTCAGGGCCACATGAATAAAATAATTTTCTGTTATAAATTAGACCTTAGATGCACATAGGTTTTCCCCTGAGATACCAGTGTGGATTTGCACACCCAGCTGTGACTGAGAATGTGATGGTAGTTGTGAGTTTACAAGCAGATCCAGGTCTGCTGGAATAAATATGTGTCCCTTTAGATTTTCCTTTACCACGTACAGAGTTGGGATTTCTTTATTCCTTGTGCAGATGCCATTGTTCAGTTTGGTTGGAGATTTTTGCCCCTGTGCTTTCAAGGATTCTCTTGCAGCTGCTACAGGATCTGCTGCAAGGAGGCTTTAGTGCTTAGGCTGCAGTAAGGTCCAGATTTGCATCTCTCTCACTTTTGAGCAAGTGAGTTCCAGAAAAGTAGGTGGAATAAAACATGAAAATAGTTATAGAAAGCAGAATCAGCACTAACCAGTTGAGGTGCATTAAAAGATTATGGGTCAGTACTCCTAGAGTGGATCAGTGGCATTTCATTAAAGATAATGAATCTACTGTGAGTTGGACTGGTTGAAGTTTTAGCTCTAGGTCACACAAAAATTTGATATATAGGTATTCTGCCTGAAGAATTTACACTGCTTTGAAGCTTTATACTGTGAAGGATTTTAGGTGGTTTATCAGTAAGTACTTTTTAACCATGAATATCTGCAGTAGTACGAAAGTCCATGACTCTTCAAGTATCTAAAGTTGCTTTAATATGCTCCACATTTCAGAAAAATCATTTTACTTATTTTTTTTTTATAAAGTGTTCTTTTTTGAAAGCAGAAGAATGTGAGAGAAAACTTGTCAAGATTATGACAATCTTGACATGTCTTAAATCTATTCAGGAAGTTAACAAGTCAAGGTTTCAATAGTGGTGGTATTTGGCAGTATTGCACAATATTCTTGTGTATTCTTGCTTTTCTTGTCAGTTGTGACACTAACGTGAACAATACTATGCAAGTCATGCTATACAAACTCAAATAGTGTCTAATAGCATAATTTGGTTAATAATTTCTTTATTCAGGGAAAAAAAAAGGGAGAATTCTGTTAAACCTCATAATTTACTGATTTCATAGCTATAGCAGAATTTTAAATACCACCATACTAATCCCTATATGTTTGCTTTAGGAAAGCATAGATTCACCAGATTGTTTAAGTGTATAACTTACTATAATTAGACAAAGTATTTTGTGAGTATATTTCAAAAGAGAATTTAGACCACTTTATAAGTGGCCAGTCTGGACAGTGTTGTGTTTTTATGGTTGTCTCCAAAAATGATAGAAATCAGTATAGGCACAGTGGGGCCAGTGCAAACTTTGAAAAATTGTGGGATCTGGTTAATGTTGACAGCCTTTACTAGAGGCTATATTTATATTATTTTCATTTAAAGCTTGATCTACTAGTCTGTAAACTTCTGTGGAAAGTGTGAGCAGAAGAGAGGGGCAAAGCAGGATGGACTCTCTTCATCTTAGTCAGAAAACATCATTTGCTAAACAAGCTTTGACAGCCATAAAATCTTCTGAGATGGAGAAAGTACAGACAAATGGTGGTTTGAATATTATGTAAGGAATGATTCCTCCCTCTATCCCTAGTGTTTGTCATTATATTTTCTGGAGTACTGTCTGTTGAAGCCAGTATTTACAGAACAAAAAGGAAAGTGGGTACAAACTAGTGCTCACCAACAAATGAATCATGAGTGTATTCAAGCTCCAGTACACCCAGTGCAGCAGGAGGATTTGGCTGAGTCCAGGAGACTGAGATGAACATGCATGGAACATGTGCTTCATGAGAGACAGCTGGGGACAGCCCTGCTCCCCTGTGCCAGGGGGTCTGGGGAGTCTCCAGTGCTTTCAGCCAGGGTCAGCCATGAGAGGTGTCCTTAGATGGAACACAGACCTATTGTTGTGTGTTTTCTGTTCTCCAGGATGCTGAAGTGTCTGACTCCAGCTTCTGGTTTTGTGGCAGCAGAGGTTCCTGAGTCACTCTTACAGACTCATTCCAGAGATGTTCTCTTTGGAGTAAAGATTGAATATTAGCACAGAGCTCAGTTTCTGCTTTCTCCTGCCTTGCTTAAATTAGGCAACATTTACTCCAGGGGACTATAGCAGTCTATAAAGCAGAGCACTTTATGGAGGGCCATTAATAATAGCTGCTCATATTTTATTTTGGTCTTGTATGGAACCATTTTCTTGAGATAGAACTCAGGCTAGAATTTAAATCTCTTAACTGAAGAACTACTAGCTCTCAATTTTGCTACTAAACCCTACAATGCAGTCTGTACCAAAAGGCTACTTGAAATGAAATATAAGAAGCTGTGTTTCACAGAGAGTATCATGGAACAGTTCCTCCATTGTGCAGAGAGAACAGATTTCTGCATTCTTGCTTGCTAACTATTTCTAATTATATTAATTTCAGTGGAATGAATATTAATGGTTCTAATGTATTTAATAAAGTTTGTTCTTGATTTCTTTTCCCACTTCAAATTAATTTCTCTTTTCATTTCATTTCATTAAAGAGATTTTACTTCTTGTAAGTTAATTACATTTTTTCCTTTTAGAGGGAAAACATTTCAGATGATAAGTACTATTATTTTAACAAGTATAATGAGGGCATACAGCATCCTGAAGATGAGTTCCTTTATCCTTTTCTGTAAGTGTTGTGGGCAAGCCTCATTTATATTGTAATATTCCAAATCTTCTATCAGCCAAGGTATGAGCTATTAACATGTTTGATAAATTTGCATATGCCGATCTGCTGTGCCATGCACAGCTAATGCAGTAATGTGTGCATTACAGACAGATACAACTTCTTTTTTAGGCTAGGGTTTTTTCAGTTATTAAGGTAAATATAAAAATGTTTGTAAATACTAAGATGAATATAACCACTCTGAATGGGTACAAACAGTAATAAATTTCTTCCATAATATATTTTTTCACATGTAGGATATACCTATCCTATATTTTGGCCACAATTTACATGAGTCTAAATCCCTCAGGGGTCAAACTGAATTTTTTAACAGTTTCAACCACTGATACAGAAATAATAAATTCACACTAATGGAGTGAATAGTGACTTCTTTAAAGACACTTCTTTTTACCACAGGAATACTATGTACATATGAAACAACAATATATTAATACAAATGACATGATCATATACCAAGAAAGCCTCTTGAAATCATCCTAAAAAGTTCTGCTCAAGAAAAAAAGGGCTGTTGTGATAAACAATCTTTTCCATTTCTGTATTACATGATTGCTGACATCTTTTCAAAGTATTTGCTCTTCCTTCAAATATTTATAGTACCAAGAAGGACAAAATCAATAGCTTGAACCAGGCAAAATTTCAGAATTGTGAAAATCTTAGAACTGGTTATTCTCTGATTTACACAGAGAAAATCTACTGTTACTGAGGCTGAACTTGATTTTATATAATTTCAGAATTATCTACAGAAAAATTCTGGAGCTTTTGCTGCTTAGTAAGGAGAAATCTTATGCAGTTATTTTACCCACATACAGTTGTTGGAAAATACAAAGAGATATGGACAAAGGTGGAGGGAGGGAAGGGCCTATTAAAGGGGGGCTCTATCAAGGTGAATTCAAGCATAGACAGGGATGATTTGAGTTTGTTCCAATAGGACAGACTGTAGGTGAGGGTGAGGGTAAATTCCCCAAATGTGAATAATGGCACTTTTGTTGAAGATTAGAATGTTGTGAAAAGAGTATCCCTCAAAACAAATGAAATGTAGAACACAGAAGCTGGGTGTTTTTAAAGGAAAATATAGTGATCTAGGTGTTCCCTAAGGCATCTTTCCTTTTCCTATGGAATGGAGACTTTTTCTGACACAAACATTTTCTCCTTTGAGAGCTTGATCCTTCCTGAAATTTATAATGCATCTCATCCTATTATTTACTTTTCTGCTTCTGTATATAACTTTACTGTTACTTTTCTCCCCTTTTTCCAAAAGCTGTAAAATACTTTTTTTTTAAATTAAATAGCTGTTTTGTAGCTGCACATTTTTTATTGAAAGAACTACAGAGCAGTTGAAGCAAATATTCTTTCTCCCCCTAGTCTCACTCTGCTGATGGTTCTATTCGTGCTGTAAAGGATGGTATCTGGGTAGCTGCTGTTTACAATTATCCATTAACTTGGAAACCAAAATCCACTTTTTTAGCAGAAAATAACTTTCTTCTTTATTTACACAGATTAGTTTATTTGTTAAATACAAGGTGAGGACTGCATTAATGGCAATAGAACTAAAAAGAATTAAAGATTTTGTCTTATCCATAAATCAAGGGAATTGGTCATTGCTAAGTTCCCAGATTCTGCTTGAATTTTTGAAGGGAACTATTGTGGCATCAGCAGTTAGTGTATACCCTCAGTCCCAACACTTTTTGCTTGTGTTTTCTTTTTAAAATGTTCTTTTAAAAGTTTTCTATTTTCCTATATGGTTTGTTCACATATTTAGATGTGTGAGTAATCAGATAAATTGCATGCTAAGATGTGTAAGAATTAAAGGTGAGATAAATTCCCTATATAAATAAGGCCACTTGCTCACAGGAGGGCTGTGTTAGGGGAGAAATTTAGGTCCAGCCTGAGAAGGGGTCCTGGCACTGTGACTGAGTTCTGTGCTGTGAATCCTGGCGTGCACATTCCTGTTTCCCACACACAGGATGGGAAGCACCCCGTGTGTCCCTGAGTGCTGAACCCCAACCCCAACCCAGTGATTGGGGCAGTGCCTAACACCAGCATGGAGAACAGCTTAAGGTGTTTGGGGGAGTTTGGTACAAGCAGGAGGTCTGGTGAGCTCCCCAGCAAGGCTCTGGCTCCCCTGATTCCCACCCCAGGCAGCTGCAGGGAAAGGCTGGGTTCAAAGGTACAGCTCAAATCCAGCCCTCACCTTGCCATGCACTTTACTCTGAGCTGCAGGGAAAGCTGCTTTTTTGTTTTGGCTGCTCTGTCATTCTGAACTTTTGGGGCTGGTAAGTGTAACTACGGAGAGGCTGTGAAATGACCTTGCAAATGACAGGTGTTGTAATCCTCTTTCAATTAGCTTCAACCTTTATCAAAAGAAAACAAACCCCACTGTTGTCTTTTAAGGAAGGCTTGAGAAAGGAGCTTTGCGGAGGTGCTCGTCCCCTCCATAGCATTTATCAGGAGAAAATATTGGCATTCACATCTTCTATTATCTGTCTAGAATATAGATTCAGATCTTCCTTCCCAGGAATATCCTATATCCAGGATGCTGCAGTTACCATTAATTTACTTCAGATGTTATTAAAGCAGCAGAGAATATAGTGACATACAGATTAAGAAGAACCCAGAGTTTATGAATTTAGGCACCTATTTTTTTACAAGTATTATGACAGAATAAATTGCTTTCGTGCCACATATTTCCAGTATATTCCATGTGCTTCTTTTCTCCTTACAGTACTTCCATGCTCCCAGGATAGCTGTACACTGCAGGGCTGGTGCAAATCTCTCAAATGAGACCTCGTACAGCAACTTCTGTCACACACTCAGCAGTGCTTTCTCACACCCATGGAGCTGGACTGGGACTTCTTCCCTGCTCCAGAGCTAACATTGCAGACCCTGTGGTCAGGAGGGTCTGTGAATGAAGCTGGCCAAGTGATGACATGCTGAGCTGCTGGCGTGACCCTTGGCAGACAAAGCTCTGACTAAAGGAACATCAGCTTACATTTCCACACATCTGATCCAGGAGCTCCAGAGCTCTGCACTGCACATCCCAGGAGCTCATGCCCCACAGAGCTGTGTCTGTGGGACAAGGACTTGTCTATCCCAGCCTGTAAGGATTTGTATCTCCCAGTTCCAGGAGTGCTCACAGGTTGGCCTAGGTCCCCACCCAAAGCTGGGTGACAGGGTCAGAACACCTCAGTAATTTCTGGGCAGGGAGGGAGGGGATGAAAGATGTGATCAAGGTAGAAGTATACTGGATTAGTGTAGAAAAAACTTGAATGATTTCAGTGCAGAACTGCAGAGGGCAGAGACCAAACATGAATATTCCACAGAGGCAGATATGGGAAGACATTTGAGAGCTGCCAGTACCTCTGTTACTTATGCTTGAGTCTCCTGGGAGAGTGGTCAGGTTGTCAGTGTGACTAAAAGCTGGTCCTGGGCTGTGCCTAAAACCTCAGGCAGCCTCCAGTGGCACAGGTTAACAGCAGAATTATGTTCAGATTAGAGGTCTCAGGTGAGAACACCTGTTGAGAGAGTGTCAGGACCTAAATAAGAAAATGGTCTATCTCTGACTTCACAATATGCAGATACACAGAGAAAGATTAAGATCTCATAGACTCACTTCTGTGAGGAGACTCTTGGTTTGCTCTGCAAATTAATGCTTTAATTGTTAACAGCATGAAGAGTCAGAGGGCTGAGAAACCTCATGAAAAGTTAAGTGCAGTTGATCCCATAAGCTTTTATCTGCTGATCTCATGTAGGAGATTTTTGGAAGAGGGGGAGGGGAAGAAACAATTCAAAGAATAAATATATGGGAGAGCAAAACAAGAACAGAGAAAATCAGTAATAAGATTCTGTGAGCAGATACGATGGGATTTAATGTGATTGCATGTCACTGAGGGATGATCAAGAACGTCATCAAATTCACTGCGAAGAAAATTGTCATGAGCAGCTCCAGCAGTGACAGAGGTCACTGTTATGGGTAGTACATGATCAGTGTGGGTTTTCACATCTTGCTGTTCTCGTCTGCAGTAGATAAACAATGCTGAACTGGGCAATAGTGCTAGCCACACCAGCTTTAAGTAAAAAAAACAAACAGTCTATAAATTTTGCTAACCACTATCTTGAAGGTTTAGACTGGTGATAATGCAGGCCTTCAAAGATTAAATAAAAAAATTTGAGTAATCCTCCATACAGGTGTAACTATGGTTTTGCAGGGGAAGATGAGAGAATAGAGGAGAGAATGAAAAACGTAATTTCACTTCTCTATGGTTTTTATAATGTTTCCAGGCATTCCAGTGATTTATAGAAACAGAAACAGTCATCACAAATTGGCAAGGGTACAAGAAGAATAAGCCAATGAAAGATGAAATTAATAGCAGTCATAGATGCTTAAGGGATCAATGATGTATTGGTGCTATTTCTTTTTCAATGTCACATGCTGTGCTAGTGCATTAGGCCAGATGATATCTAAAGACAGTGACCTATAATCTTCTTTCTTCCCTCAATGCCTTGCTAATATTTTACTGAAGGTTTTGTGCTGCAGATTTAAACAGAACTTTTCCAGCTGCAAGAAGAAGGTTCAAAGATGCTTTCTGGTGCTTGGTACAGAGAAAAATAGGCTGCTGGATTTAATCATAACTCATAATCCTCTCAAACCAGTCAAGCTCACAACAGCAATGAGAGAAAATGACAGAGATCTTGCCTTGGTGAAGGATTATAATTTTCATATTCTAGTGTATGGCCTCTTCCCTTCCTTTTCCTAATAACCTGCACCAGGAGGGAACCATGTGCTGACACCAGAGAAGTGCAACAGGTTCCAGTTTGGTCTGATTATGTGTTTAATTTACTGTTCAGGCTTGCTCTGCTCCTTAGTGCCAGCCTTTCCGACCTTTTTAGTCAGGAGACTCCACTCGTCTTGCAACCTGATTAGCTTCTGGGTGGGTTATTGTGCTTCTTGCCAAAGAACTGCTGCTGGCTTTGGATCCTTTTCCTTGTGTAATGGGCTGCATATGCTGCCTAATGCCAGCCCTGTTCAGTAAGCCACTCGTGCTGTCTGATCCCACTCCCCACTTCTGTTGTTGTCAGGTCCTGTTGTTTTTATAATCAATTGCTTTCTTTTCCATTCTGTTTATGATTTGTTCTTTCTATTTGTACTGCCTGGCCCTGGGGCCCTCAGATCATTTTTTGCTGCCTGGTTTTGGAGTCTAATACACAGCTGCCCCACAGTTACACTTGCTGGGCCCTCAGTCACTTACTGAGCAAACAGCTGCATGGCCGCCTGTTCCTGAGTTCCAGCTGTCTGATCAGCTGTTCTTGCAGAGTTATCCTTCCCATGGTGTAATCCCATTGTCAGTAGCTGTGGGATCAATTCTTTTTTGGACAGATCTTCTGGATTTGTAATTATATATTTCATATATCATCTAGTTAATCCTCTGAGACTGTTCCAAATATCTGAATATCTTCCTCTTTCTCCTTTCTTGCTTTGTTCATGTTTAATTTCAGTCTGCCTTGATCACACTCCACTTATCCAACAGATTCCTTTCTTCTGATTTCTCATCAGCTGCTCTTTAGCATCTATTTTTACTTTCACAGCTTCTGCTAGTCAAAGATTCTGATGTGTAAGTTGCTATTCCTGCAGCCCCATGTCTACCACCATCCGTTTAATCATCTCTATTGTGTGCTGCTCCTGCTATTCAATCAGCAGTGGGTTGTTTTTTTTTTTTTTCTTTTGTGCAGGCCTTCAATGATCTGATCAGTTCTGTCTGTCATATGATTGCCCCTGGTTATCATTCCTACTGGGTAATCATCACAAGGAACTCTTTTCTTGCACAGGCTTGGATAATTATCTGCTCCTGCCAGTTTTGGTGACTTTCTCAATCCCACAGAGTGGAGTTACACAGTTCTTAGAAGCACATGCTGTAATAATGGCATTGCTGGACTTTGTGGGGTTGGTATCCTGGAGTTAAATATATAAATGGGTCTTCTTAGCTAAAAGTTTTACAAATATATGAATTTCACTGTGCAAAGAAATTAAAAGTTTCTATCCTCTCCCTTCTGTTTGCCATATTATTCCCTTTCACATATTCCTCTGCTTATCTGGTAAATAACAACTCTTCATCAATCAAGAACGTGTCCATCAAGGCTATGTTCTTCTTTCAACTCATCTTTCCTTCTCATTACTTACCCAGCCATCACAGCTCGGCTGATCCCTGGTTCACTGCTGTATTATAGTATAAAATAGAAGAACAAAATTCAACCGATGTAAATTATTGTAGTTCACTGACTTCAGTGGACCCCAATAATTAAGACAGTCAGCTCAAAGTCTCTGGAGAAGAAGACACATGCTGTGACTAAAGAGTACTGTCTCCTGTTGCTGGCTGAGAAAAGTAGATTGATTATCTTTGCTTTCCAGTGGAAGATTAGGAATTGGTCAAGAAGAACAAAAGCACATATTAGTTTCACTAAGAGCTTTAAAAGATGTCAGACAGGGACATGCCTATTTCACAATGCTGCAGAAATCTGTGGAGTTCTGTATAGGAGCAGCCTATCTTTCCTTCCTTAAGGAATTTTTTTCCCCCAAATTGGTCTCAGGAGGAATGGCCAAGGTCACATTTGGTGCTTTACAGCTCAAGGTGTGACTGCCTGAGTTACAATGCTGATTTATTCTTGGAATATTTTCATCAACTGCTAAATTTGACCTCAGCTTGTGGCACATAAAACCGTTTTCCATAACCTCTCTGATCTTGCAGCTCCTTAGGGGTGAGGAAGTCAGAACACTCCTGAATCTGGGCAAGTATTTAAAGCTATTCATGTAGGAACAAAGCGTCTGATTTTTTTCTTGACAGTTGTTATACTTCAGGGAAGGAAACTAGAATTAAGAAACTTACATCTGTTAAAATTAATTCTTCTGTTGAAGAACTTGGAGAGATGCAAAAATTAGAGTTAGCAAGTTTTGCAGCAGAAGGGTGGATGAGACAGCTGCCTGAAGTACCTTCCAGTCTCATCTTTTATGATTGCCTTCACACTGAGTAAACTGTGATGTGTGAAGTTTTTTAGAAAGTTAT
Source organism: Acrocephalus scirpaceus scirpaceus (assembly GCA_910950805.1). Classification (NCBI taxonomy): domain Eukaryota; kingdom Metazoa; phylum Chordata; class Aves; order Passeriformes; family Sylviidae; genus Acrocephalus; species Acrocephalus scirpaceus. Next base: position 6,426,668 of record OU383785.1, read on the forward strand.
TCTCTTTTCAGGTAGCCTCCCACTTGCTTGTATATTTTTCCATAACTTTCAGATCCAAAAATTCTGAAAGACTGGAAGAACATAGAAGTTGTTAAAAAGTAAGTTATGCCATACAGTTCAGAATTTGGAGAAATATTTAAACTTAGGTGTTTGGGTTGGGTTTTTTTTTCCCCCAAATGCATGTATAGTTAGAAGAAAAACTTTAATTTTAGAACTTAGATAAACATAATTTCAGAGTCTGCATGTGTATAGCACTGTGAGATTTTTTTAAAGGGAAAAAAATGAACTTGTAAACATAAAATAGGATCTTTTGTTATCAGTATCTTCTCATATTAAAGCAGCAGGTAAACTTAATTTTTCTAGTATTCATATCCTTCATTGATCAGAATGTTACCCCATGCTTGCCCAATTATTTGATAGCACTGGCTTTGTCTAATACAGTAAATATTACATCCATATAAACAGATAGGCTTCAAATCTCTGTCTGATTCCAAAGCAGACTACAGCCCCAAATCTCCACTGTCTGTACCCATTTCTCTGGGCTGTCTCAGCAGTTTTTAGGCACTTCCTGGGTACTTCTGGGTCATTTTCTTATCAGCTCAGCTCTATTTAACACAATGTCTTAAACCTATGTTTAACCTATGTCTTTAACCTATGTTTTTAAGAATTCATGTAAGGTGTAAATCGAAATTTTTTCAAGTTTAATACATTGCAAAAGCCTTAAAACTGTTTTGCTTTTGCTTATGCTCTCCCTGATTCTAGGGCAAAGACCCACAGAACCCACTGACAACATGGAACTCTCTCCTGCATAGTTTGTAGATATGGAAATAATATTTTTACTTTACACCCTTGATTTTACAGCTGTGATTTTTATATCTTTTTTGGCAAAGATATAGATAGATAGATAGATTAGATAGCTAGATTAGATAGAAAGACAGATAGATAGATAGATATGTTAACTTTAATGCAATTTGATCTAGCTACATATGCCTGTTCATCCAGATTCTGGTAAAACAACCCAGGTGTTAAAGTCTGACAAAGGATGTAGATTATGCACTGAACTGAAGTCTGTAGTTTCTTGAGATATCAGAACTAAATGAGGAACTATATTTTCCAGAATTAATCAAATATCTTAAAAGCATTCAGAACTCCAAAGAGACTCACAAAAGCCTTTTTAATCTGACTGTGCCTGAAGACTCTGGACCTTTCATTATCCCTGCCCGTGGCTGCTGTCCTGCTGGGTGCAGTGGGGATCCCTCTCAGGAGGGCTCTCTGCCCACACTGCCAGCAGCCACCAGCATGGAATGCACTCTGGGAACATTTCAGAGCTGAACACTACACTGAATTATTACAGATCCACTTTCCTTTTTCTTTTTTCCTTTTTTTTTTTTTTTTTCCGTACCTGGATCTATTCCTTTTTCATTAGATTAAAGAGCAGTGAAACTAAAGTAGCAGAGAGATAATATTCAAGCCTTCAGGTTGCTTGATAAGCCTGCTCTGAAACTCTAAGCTGATCATTAGAACAGTGGATTTTTCCCTGGACTTCACTAAAATCTTTGAAAGATTGATGGACACCATAGAGCTAGCAGTATCTTTTCTAACAAATGCTTAGATATTAATTAAGCAGAGAAAAGGAGAAATTTTAATCTACTTTTAAGAATATTTTGAAAAAAGTATTTATAACAGAAGCTGTTCACCAGTATGAAGATAAATAACATGCTATTTATATTGAATAATCAATTTACAATTGAATAAAAGCCATGAGCCAAATACTGATTTCATTTATTCTGTATGAATAGGAGTAGATACAGTTAAGGCAATATAATAATCATTAAAAAGTTCTTTTGCATTTTGAAGGAAACATTTGTGTGAATTACCTTTAAATTTGTAAAGCAGTTTCTGCTAGGGTTAATATGTCTATGTTAGACCTAAATCTCTGCTTAATGCCCACAAAAGTCACAGTGGAAAGTAATGGTGAGGATTTATAGAGCTCATTAACAATTACAAATACTTAGTAGGGTAAGAAGGTGAAAAGAACTCCACAGGTTTCTTTTAAGACTCTTCATGCTAAGTTCCTTATTAACAAGAGGAAAAAAAGAAATAACAAACTTATGTTTTCTTCTTTCTCTCTCTTTCTCAGCTAATTCAAAGTGAAGCCTTAATTAACAGCCAGAGTACAATCTTTAGTTACTGGATTAATTACAGAAGACTTGCTGTGGGTTTTAAATTCTCTTGGGGTATTTTTAAATCTGGTGGGCAGTAATGCTGCCATCTGTTTTGTGAGCTGATGGTTAGTTCCTACCGAAATCATTAAAATTTTGAAAACTTCACTGCCTGATATCAAGGTTCATAAATAAGTGGTGTTTTTTAAAAGCAAAATCTCCTTGTATTCTACTGTTCACATCTGAAACAACACTCAGTGTACCTCCCACACATGCTATGGGTAAACAGCTGGTCTGGGAAGGCAAAATGCACAACCCATTTTTCCAGGTCACATAGAATTTCCAGATAGTTAAATGAAAGTTCCACATGTAGGTCTTAATGTCACAGAAACTTTCCAGAAAATGAAAATCTTTAAATAACACATTTTAAAAAATCATCAATTTTCATGTGATGCTGAAAAAATAATTGATCAGAGCTGGCTGCTGCTGTTAACTTGGCTTTCTCTTTAGCCTGAGAGGCTCATCTGCATTCAGCTCTGTATATAAATAAAACCTGATTTTGTAGGGAATACTGTTGAGCACATATTCACCACAACTGCCCTACGGGGAAAAAATACCCAAAAGCAGATTAATTGTAAATGACTCAGTCCTCTCTTATTCTGAAATAGATGTCTTTTCATTTGTTGTTAAAACACTATTGGATGAGGTAGTTTTCCATCTGTATTGCTGGCAGGAATCTGACAGACTTGCAGAGATTCGAATCATTTCCAGGCAGATTTGCATGCAGCATTTAATTTAGGATTTTCAATCAATAGAATTGTCAAGATCTGGCTGATGGTCCCTTTAAATACAATTAGTTCAAACCATGTGCTTGTCGGTTTGGAATTCTTTATCTTTCATTTCATGTACTTTTTAATGATCTCAATATTCTCCTGTTTTATTCATCTTAGGACTCATGCATCAGCTGCTGGCTGTGTCAAACATTTTGGCATATATCAGCTTAGATAATTGTATACTAATTATCTACTATGCCAGGAAGGTATTGTTTCTTCCTCCAAATTTATTTTTTTTTAATGGCCCAAGAATAAATTACCTTGTTTTTTAAGGAACAAAATCTTGTGAGGCTCTCCTAAAGTTGAAAAGTGTTATATTTCACCGTTGAGTCATTGCTATTGCCTACTGTATTGGTGTCTGACAGTCAGAAAAAGAAATTTATATTTTACCACCAAGAAGAAGAAAAAGCAAAAGGGCAAAAGAATGTTCTGTAGTCCTGAGGAGGCATGATCCTTTTTTATGTTAATGAGAAATTGTGAGGAAAACTGCCTGACATCCTATGGACTGAGCAAGTCCAGAAAACTGATTGAAGGAGTAAAGGCATTTAGGAATTACAGGAATTTAATATTTTTAGCCTGGTTCAGTACTTTGTGAGATAACAGAAAAAGATCTTAAGGAAACAACATAAGGTAAGAAAAATAGTAAGAGACACTGAGAAAAGCATAATATTTAATTCTCTAATCATACTGATTTTTTAATATATCTGTTACTTAAAATATGAAGTGTTTATTTGCATCACACTTGAAAAAGTATGCCTTATGTACTGTTAAAGCAGAGGAAGAAAATGAATCATGAACTGCTCAGTACTTCAGCAGTTACTAAATGGCTGTCTTAGATCTTCAGCCCAATATGTTGTTTTCAGATCCCACTTGCAGGAACAGCTCAGAATGCAATGTGTCTTTTCTGGAGGATTGTATTTCAGTGGCACTGCTGCAGTGTGAACAGACTTTGCCACCCTCCCTAGAGAGTGAGCTCTGGAGCTGTGTTACAGCAGCTGGTGAGTGCAGTGCCCACTGACATGACAGAGAGCTGCTGCTGTAAACAATCTCACTGCATGAAAAGAGAAATGAAAAGGATTTTTTCCTTTTTTTTTTATTCTCTCACTGCTTCAAGATTAATTTTGGATCTGACCTTCAAAAGCTTAGATGTCAGAAGCATACGTATTTTAGATTTCATTAGTGAGAGAAGGGAAGTTGCTCTCTGTACCTTTCCACTTGGGAATGCCTTGCAATTTCCCTGATATCAAATCACCAAAGGTATTGATTACCATTGAATTTGATCTTTCTCATCTTCTGGGTAAAAATCTAACCTTATTTTTTTCTAAGGCAATTTCATTTAGTGTATGGATATGTGCCAGTAATATCAGCAGCTTGTAAGTGCATTTTCATGAGATTACACTGTTGACTGTTAGGTAAATATGGACCAACGGAATACTTTTTTTATTTTAATTTGTAAAGTAAAAGTTATAGAAGTTAGTAAGTGTGAGGCAAGAGTTAAGATATCCATTTAACACTCTTCAGTTTAAATATAGTACAAGAACTTCTACTTGATAGATAATAGTTTGTTATACTGGCTTATGGAACTAATATTAGAGGAAACGTCTCAGGAAAGTAAATTCTCTAACTAAACTCATGCTTGTTGTTTCTGTCCTGCAGCCATGGAGTTTGCATCTGCATCCACAGCCTGTATCCCTGTTCTGTGTGCCTTATAAAACACTGGATGTACCTTAAGCATGGTTACCATTGCATGCATTGCTCCCCCATTTTAGACTCCTGTAACTCTTCTTCAAACTCTGACTTCAGGGAATCTTAAAAATACTGCTTATCTTCACTGAAATCATAAGAGGAACACTTTTACAAGTACAACTTTCTACCTGTTTTACAAACTTAGAAGATGTAACCTGTAACACTTCCCCTTACACAAAACACCCACCTTAGCTCATGCTTACTTCAGTGGTAGTACACTAATTTTACTATTCTTTGCAGAATCCAAATGCTGCTACAATAAGTGTTTGTCTATTCTTCCTCAAACCTTACTGAAGTGTTGAAAACCCACGGAGTGTCTCAGTCTAGAGAAGAGGAATCCAGCTGAGGTGGGCACACCTTTGGCACGGCAGGTCAGGCCGTTGCTGTCACCCCCCCTGGAGCTGCTCGGGTGGGACGTCACCTTCTCCATGAGGCCAGGAATTGCAATGTACACCCTCAAGGAGCTTTCACTGTGGTAGAGTCAGTTCTCCAAACTCCAGGGAGCTTGGAGATCCAAGCAATTAAGGCTCCTTTTTTCAAGTTGCTTTATTGCCTTTTTCTTTTTTATTTTCCGTCTTTTATGCTGCTCATTCAGTGATTGCCATCCATTTGCACCCCTGAAGTACCAATCACTGGCAGGTTGAACAGAGCATGAAGGGAGGAACTTGGAAGATGTCTGGACTTCCCAGTATTGTAGTGAAGATGACTTCCAAATGCTAGTTCTGTCCTGAGGAGATGTTTGAAAGTTCTTTAATCCGCAAATGGGAGGCTGAAGAATGTTAGATAACCTTTTCCCATGAAAACTTTTATTTCCAATCAATACATACCAATGACACAATTTCTCTGTCACCTTATTAAACTTCTGCAACTGATTCCATTCATTTAAAAAATTACAAGTGTTTGTTCTTTCCCTAATGTCTTCTCCCAGCCTATTTGTTGCATTCTTGACTTATTGATCTTTGCTTTTTAAATCTTTCAGCTCTAATGGTCAGCAACATTACTAAAATTTCCTCAAATTTTAACCTTCGGAATTATTGCTGCACTGTGCCAAAGTATCCTTAGATTAGATAATATCACTTTGAGCTCTCTTTTGAGAGGCTGATAGTGTTGGAAGGGAGGCATTTCATGGGATTAAATAGAAAATCAATAGGATAAACAACCCTTCTTCTAGCATGTTTATTTTTATTTCCTGATTGTATCTCTCTTTCTGAGAATTGCCTGTAGCAGAAAATAGGAAGCTCAAAGATTAGTGTTGCAGCTGTACTCCGTAGGTTTTGCTAGGGCAAATTATAAAATAGTATGGAAAACACCATCCCATTCCTAGAGTCTCAAAGTAACCCACACATTTGGTGCATTCAATTAAATGTATGTAATTAAATGGTATAAAGTCTAGTCCTGAAAAAAAATACCCAAATAACATCATTTTTAAAAATAGTTAGACTGAAATTAGTCTGGTTTTAGGTTTTGAATATAAACCCTTCTAGATAAATTTGAGCCTCTGGATTATTCATAATCAGCTGTTTTGATGGGTGGATGATTTCCTTTCACTACAAGTTAGAGTGGGGGGAATTTTCTCTGAGGCTTTTGGGAGTCACCTTGAGTAGGAGGTAAGCAGTAAATCCTTCATTCTCCTTCCCTGTAGAGATACAAGAGCAAATAGTGTGACATTTCTTTAAACCCAGGTTTCTATCAAGTGGGTTTTCTTGGCAACAGAAATTTAATCCTCCCTTATCAGTATCTCTAAATCCCTAATTATTTTCCTAAAATCTTATTCCAGAACTGTGGGCCTGATTTGTCCTCCAAGGGAACTATTCAGGAATTTCGTAACAACTGCAGAACAGCTACAGAATAATAATGGCAATGTCAGCTCCTCCACACAGCCCAGACTGTATGGACTTTTAAAGGCATATTGAAGTACCTTTGGATTGGAGAAAACTTGTTAGGATGTGACTGCATTTCAGCTGAGAGTTTCTTTTAATGTTTTCTGAAACTTGTTGAAGCTCATCAAGATTAGGGTCTGAAGTTTTCAACTTCTCTTTTGTTCTCATATTTGGTCCAAAAGTCAGAATAAACCTATGCGAAAATATCAGTAACTCCCATAAATTATAATAAATTATAATGTTCAAGTACAGACTTGTTGTAAGGGTTTTTCTATAAGGTAAATAACAAATTGAAAAAATAAATATAAAAAGAGGGGCTCTTGGGGAAAGTGATTTACATAGAAAAAGGTGCTAAGTCTGAGCTATCCACATATCCCAGCAATATGCAACTGATCCAATATTTGGGGCTCATTCTTTTGTGTAGATGAGTCTTTTTCATGCTGCTGAGAGTGATGATATTGTTAGAACACCTCTACAGACCCTATCTGTGGAACTGCATTTTATCCACAATATTATGTATGTCTCAAAGAACAAAGGATTGGAAGTCTTGTGAAAAATCTTTTGAAGACCAAAAGCTGAGAATTAATGGGGCAGAAACATAAATCTTGACTATTAAGTCTGAATCTAATATGCTATATAAATACTGTTTTTACTTAGGGGGTGTGTGGAGACCAAAGACAGCAGAGTGGCTTAAAATTTCAGTGTTGAGAAGTCAGAAAGATTTTGGAACCAAAAACTGACCAGGAATAAATTGGCCAGGTGTGTGTTTCCTCTGTGCAGCTTTAACCCAGTGGTCTCAAAGGTACAAAACTTGGAATGAACTTGACAGTTTCTGCAGTAGCTGCTAATTCTTACTATGAGTTATAGAACCATAGTACTCTGTTTTAAATCAAGGCTTTTCTTAGAGGCCTTCTCAAGGCTCCTTATGAATGGAAATAGGGGCTTGGAGTGTTGCCTGAGAACTTTAATTGTTTTATTGTTTTTCCTTTTTCCTGCCATATGCAGAATATTTTTTCTTCTGTCTTTCAATCCATGCCTGTGTTCTTTCCTTGCTTACAAATGAACATTTGCTGGAGAATCCAAATAATTCAAAATAAATAATTTAGCAGGCAATGCTTGCCTTACTTTATTTGCCCAGTATATAAAAAGCTCTCACACTGTTTATATTTCCTCAATGAAAAATTCTGCAAGACCTGGACTGAGCCAGTAGGTTACTCACAAATTCAGCATATTTGTTCTGTGTTACTTCATACTCAAGCTGTTGTAATGGGTCACCTGAGTCACATTGTTCCACTTTTATAGTTTCAGTTCCATGATTGGATGCCATAAACAGTATATGTTGCTTTTCCAAAAATGAGTTTTGTTTGGGGACTCATTCTATTATCCACTCAGTGAAATCAGCTACTCCAAATGCACCAGTGGGGGGCTGTGCCTGTGCCAGGGATTCCATCAGGGAGTCTGGACTGATTAGTTCAGGAATGCACGAACATCTAATCAGCCTTCAGCCGAGATCTGGGTCTGATGATTCAGCTGAAGCACCCTGGGGAGATGGCAGAAAGGAACAACTTGAAAGTTCTCAGATGCCCAAGTGTCCTGACAGCAAAGTGTCACCCTGGACATCCCCAGTAGTGCCACTGCCAGGATCACCCCAGGCCCCTGGGAGCAGTGGGACTTAGGGAGCATTTGCCGTGGCTGCTCTTGGAATTTGGCTGCTTTGGTGTTTCTGCATAAAAGAAAAAAAAATACCTTGCTTTGGTTTGCATTTTGTTCTGAATTTTGGTCAGGTTTTGGTATCCTTTGCAAATATCCCGTGGGTCAGAAGGAACCCTGAGTAGAACTATGACTTTTTTAAAGTTATAGAATGCATTTGGGAAATGTTAGTCTGGTTCATTCAATTAACTAAACTAAAAAAGTGTTCTGTTTGCAAGAGGAAATAACATATTTATTTAAAATCTATTTCTTATTCTTCATGTCAAATTTTATCATCTTTCTAAAAACTGAACTCTTCCATATCCTCTTACATTTATCACTCAGTCTGAACTCACAGCAGGCAACTGCTCTTGGACTTTGTTGAGACATGGACCAAAAAATCATTCATTTCCAAAGTTAAAAATGTTGAATTGTATTTTATGTAGTAACTTGTGTAATTAGAATTCAAACCTATTACTAATGCTTAATAAAAGTGAAAGCTAAAATCAACACACAAGAGGCCTATTGCAAAAAAAGAAAAGAGAGTTTTCCTACATATTTCTTCCACATTAATACATTGTCAAAACATATTAATACTGTAATAGTTTAGAGTATGGATATTCTTCTTCAAGAAAGAATCCATTTATGCCTTCTTTAAAGTTGCTTCCCGAGCTGGGATAAATCTCTTTTGGATCCCTCCTTTATAAACTGGATATTGTCTTAATAGGCTGGACCTGAATTCAGGGAACGCAGCTTCTGCTTTTATCTCTTTCAGCAGCCTTCAAGTTTCATTGAAATCATTGAAAAACAAAGCAGCAGGCACTTAAACTCTTTGTATTGACTGGGGTTTTTTTTTCTTTCTTTTTTTTTTCCCAACGGGATATACTGGGTTGGATAGGATTTTGGAGGCAATCAATACAATATTTTTATGATAGCAGATAATCTTTCTCTTCTGCCTCAGCTCCTCCATTTGTCAAAAACCAAAATGATCAAGATCTCTGTCTTAAAGTGCTTCAGTATCTACAAATGAGGGCACTTACAGGAGTACCAGATATTTTTATTACTTGTTTTAAAGAAAGAATAAAAAAAAGAATACAAGTATCTCACTTTCAGAAAGGCCTTATACAATGATTCTAGACCTAATGCAACTAAATCTTTCTGTATGAGTCTTTATATAAAAATCTATTTTGTGTTTAAACATGGTTGTCCTATTTAGATCTCTTTTCATTTAATGATATAATCCCAACGTGTTTCCCCCAAATACTACTTAATATTTAGTAATCTCCTTTTCCTTTACATTTTGCATTCTCTGTAATTCTTGCTTAATATTGGACAAATCTTTCATACTTTTTTACATGCATCTAATATATACAGGAAAGTTTTTAAGTATTGTTCTCATTTATGGAAAACCTAAAATTTTCCTGGGTTGTACTTCAGGAAGTGCTATTCCTTTTGGGATGCAGGAGTAATATTCCTCCTGGATGATACAATGAAGCAGGTTGTCAATTTTCTTACTGCTTTAAATCTTTGTCTACATGAGGTCTATGTCTCTTTTAGTCCTCCATATTTCGTATTTAGAGAAAAAGTTTGTAATTCATGCCACCCTTGGAGAACAAAAATTGTTTCTAATTAGAAGTGGATCCTTAAAAAGATATGAGGAAGTAAAATCACTGCAGTTACTTCATACAGTTGTATGCAATGGATCAATATTTGTCTTAAGCTGAATTTTACTAAATTACATTGTACCAACTTGTACAATATGTGTTAGTACTGACAATAGACAAGAGAAAGTAACATTATTCATAGTGTGAATCATACACAGGCTTTTTTGAACTTGAACAGACCAGTATATGTTTGATGAACTATTTTTGTTTCAATTTGAGATTCATAGATAATATAAATTATGGAACAAATAAATTAAAATTTTCCTTGTTTTTTCATAATCACTGAAAATGCATTGTCCAATTATTTACTTTAAAAACATTTACAAATAAGTTGAATTTATCAAAAATTCAGTTCTAATGTATTAAGGTATGAATATGGAAGATGAACAGACTTGGCAAATGGATAGTTTAATTTTCATTAGGAGTAGTCCCTTTGTGCTTTATACATGCTTCCAAGACATCATGCACATTCATTTTTTCATGAAATTTGAAACATTAATGGATTTTTTCAGCCTGGAAAACGTGGTAACTAAGCTGAATTATAATATCAATGATGTAATAAATCGTATACCAATTAAAGCTGTTTATATAGAGAGAGAGAGATTGCCTTGTCAATGCCTACTTTGATATCCAGCCTTTTATTTTGGGAAGTTTCTCTGAATTTTTGCCTTAGGTAGAGATGGCTGTGCTGCAGTGCTCTTCACTGCAGAAGGCATCTGAGCTGGTGTCCAGACTGTGGAGAGATGCTCAGGCAGTTGGGATGAGAATTTTTCCTGCATTCATTCAGTGCAGCAAGTATGAGGAGTCGTCTTCTTAGTATCTTTTCTGAAATATTTATTTCCTGTAATGTTTCCCCAGACTCTACAGTAATTCCAGGGATAACTTCAATTTTTGGTTTGATTTTTTTTCCTTCCATGATGGCCTTGTGACCTTCATGCACTCAGTATTCTTCCTCATAAATGATGTAAGTGCAATCCTATACTTACAGTAGGTTTAGCCCAATACAGATGAGTGGACATGTGTGATGCAAGTACCTTGTGTCTGATATAGATAAACTAAATAAATTCCCCACATTACAATTCCTCAGGGTAAGAATACATACTAAGTTTTGCCTTCTGCAAGAATGGGGAGTAAAAAATGTTCAGAAAACAGAATGTGGAACATTTGTAAAAGTTTCAAAAACAATGGTCCAAGCATTCTATTTTCATTAAAAATCAACTCAAGTTACAGAAGTGAAGTTTATATTCTGAACTCCATCCTCTTCAGTTTAGGATTCTTACTAATTAACACTTAGGGATCTATAGGTTAGGAAAGTACTCTCTGTGCTTTCCCTTGCATCAGTGAAACATGAAAATCTTTTCCAGATTCAGATCTTAGATGGGCTTTTCCTCCTGGGGAGTGGATTGTCTCCAGTGATGACAGAGGGAGTCTGAGATAAGCATGCATCCTTGCATGCTAATTTTAGTTCTGCATCAAATTTGCTTTCCAAACTGAGTGTACAGAGAACAGCTCATGACAAAACCAGATCTGGTTTGTATCTCACACCTTTAATGAACAGGATGCTGTTTATCACATGACTCAGCACAGCTGTTCTGCTTTGAGGGCTGAAGCTGCAATCTCACTTGGAGCTGCAGTAGGACCTCTAACATGATGCCATTCTGCTCTTATTTGGGTTTCTGGTTCTTTGCTTGCCCATAAATTCAAACTGGGCTTCCCAAGAGCAGCAGGCTGAAATAGCCCTGTAGGCAGCCCCCGGGCTCTAGCTAGCTCAGTTTCTTAGGGGTTTTAGGGAGATATTTTTCATAGAGACAGAATAAAGATCTCAAAAGGGTGGCTCTCACCTCTCAGCTTCAGTCCAAGCTTTATTCTTCATGTGGTGTTCCAAGGGAGCAAGGAGAGAGAGAAAGAACAGGAAGAGACATGGATTTATCTAGTTTAGGGCCAAGGAAAGATATTGGCCCTGAGCCAATAGGGTCAGGAGTAGGTGAGATAGGGAGGAAGGGTCCAACTACATGGCACAGGCTTCAGGGGGACTCTGAGGGGAAAAACCACTTCTCAGAGGAATACAACAGCAGGCCAGTGCAGGCTGCTCACCACTGACTGCCAGTATCTGCCTGAGAGTGTTACATGTGGGGAAGAGAGATCTGGTTCTAAATCAAATGGTTATTCAAGAATATTTGCACATTTTTGGTGTTATCCTCCTTTATTCTGGTTCCAATTGGAACTTATTTAAATGAATAAATAACAGAAACTGAGCATATAGGTAGGTATAAGTCATTAAATGCTTGAAAGTAGGAATTGGACAGTGCTGTGTCCTTTGGAAGGGTCTGATTTGATTAGAACATCAAAGTTGTTATGCATAAAAGGCATCCTGAAATTGCCTTTTATGAGAATTAATTTGTTAAATACACAGTATGGAAAGCTGGGTCCTTCAGGAATGAGAGAATGTTGTTGGTTCTCAAAGTTTTTACTTCCAAAAGCTATGATACAGATTGGCTTTGGCCATTTAGAGGCAGGAAAAGGACATGGGCAAATGAATGGGAATGGTACAAGCAAACTGGAAAAGCTGTAAAATGCAATGAACAATGCAATGAGATTTGTCTGCTCTTTGTCTGGGCTTAAAACCAAGGTATCTCTATATATTTCATCAGTATTAAACTCCTTTTCAAGAGGTAAATTAGATGCAAGGAAGATAAACCTAGCATACATTGCTTTTATTAGTTTCAGCTGAAACCCACACACAATGCCACTATGATACATTTCAAAGACTTGCAGAAACACATTTTTGAGTGCTTTCCCCCTCTGAATGCACAGAAACACTTTATCATCACTTTGTGGCCATGCATAAAACATAGACATGGAAACACAATAGGATACTCCCTATTGTAGTCAAGAAATATCCTCGTACCACAAAGGATTAAAAATCAAACCAACCAACCAACCAAAGACACTCCTTTTTTGTTGCCAGAAATCAATTCTGTAAAGGAAACCTTGATCTGTCAGGCTGGATTCAATCTGGGCTGGGAATAGTAGAACAGTGCCCACCTTACCTGCATTAACACATGCTCTTGTAGTTCTGGAAAACTAGTTTATTCACAATAAATGCACCAAAAACTGCTTCAAGTTGAATAATAAATATATGATGTATAGAAAGAGAAAAGCTGCATTAGCTGGAAGTGATCCTCTGAATTAGAGATGATGATTATGATTTTACAAGTTCATTAAACATTTACTGGAAAACAGAAAAAAAATCTTATGAAGATCCATCTTCTTTTCCTTTTCCCATATGTTTTATTCCTGTGTGTGTTGGCTGAATTTTTAACTCTGTACTTGTCCTAGTAAAGTAGTTTAAAAGGATATAATTTGACAATATTCTGAGATGAATTATATTTTTAATATCCTGTTAATCACTGGATGTCAATATGAAAACTCTGGGGATTATGGTTTACAAACAGCTGCAGATAAGACCAGAGTAGCATTACTGAAAATTAGTATGACTAAATTCCAAAAACTCAAAACCTTCCCAACCTACTCTTTCACACTGACTTAAACGAAAGAAAATAATCTCTTGAATATTTACAGATGTCTTTCAAAAACCTGACAAACAAGCAAACAAAACTCCTTAGTCCTGGCAGTAATACAGGTTTGCAAAAAGTCTGTGAAGTTGAATTATCTTTATGAACTTTATTGGGGAAACAAAAAAATATAAAAATTATTTCTGTGCTTTTAAAAATTATTTTGTGTTAGTGCATTATACAGAGTTGCTTGTGTTGTAATTTTTGGAATGGCCAAAAAAATTCCTCACACAGAAAGCTGATTCAGAGTTGAATCCAGGAAGTACATTAATAGATTCTAACATTTTTTATGTTCCTCAAATTTAGAATTTGATATTAGGATTTGAAATAATGCTAATCTGAAATATTTGTTTTTCTGCTGTGTTTTTCTATAATCATTTTCACAGCTGTCTGCATGACATGCAAAGAGTTCTTTGATTTAAAAAGTCTCACAGAACTGTAGAGCTCGAGAAATGGAGCACAACTAAATATTCTATATTCTTGGGTGAGTAGTATTATATAATTGCAAAGTGTTCATTGGTTCAAGTTATGCCTTCTCCACAAGGACACAGAGTGCCAAAACAGAAGAAGGTCCCAAATTTTGGCTTTCTGGCATAATAAAGACTCCATTCTTTATAGTCTGACCTCTAAAATATAATTTATCTTTAAATAAAACCTACATTTAATCTTTTATTGCTTGGTCAGAAATATTTTCTTTAGAACATATTTTGTTCTTTTATTGCTGCAAGGGTTTAAAATTATATTTTTAAGCTTTGGGGATAGGAGTTATGCAGAAATTTTTTGTTATTGCATTTCCTAGCACTTGGAAAAATGTGTTGAGACTTCAGAAACGTGTGTCCTGTGGGATTGGACTTACTAAAGAGCAGCAAGTCACTTAATAGAAAATGCCTGCTAGTCCCTGAGGATCTTTTCCTATTACCTACCTCTAAATGAATGACTAACATAATGGATTAGGCTGCTCACCCTTGATACATGACTGGCAGACTTTATGAACTAGGAGGAATGTATTTTGATTTCACTTCTGTCCTTCCCTATCACTACTGTGGAATTTTCAAATGCTTTTGGTCCTCATCAGAACCCAGATGGAGAATTCTCTGAATTGTGAGAAGCTAACAGTGTTGCTCTGATTTCTTTTTGCTTAACCTCCATGTGTCCCCTGCATAATTCTGCCTTTTCCCAGCATCAAATCTGTGACAAGATCAAAAATGGATCTAGTCAGATAGCAAAGGTGTTATCAGCTAAAATGTACAACTAGAATTTTAACAAGAAAACTCAAAGGAAGAATTCTAAACATGTATATGCATAAATGAAGATAAATGTATTGGGTTGTCTTAAGTTTTATACCATATGACTGAATTCATTGATCTTTGTGAGGCTCCTCTATAGTGACTTTGAAAAACTTACCATGCAAACATTATGTATGGAGAATATCTTTCAGAGAGACCTGCAAGGATGTGTTTGAATATATCCAACCACCTTTTTTTTGCATGTTCCATTTAAAGCTGTAAATTACAATTCAAAGTAATTTTGACTTAATTATTATGACCTCAAATGCTTCATTATGATTAAGTACTTTAAATTAAAGGTCTAAAAGAGCAATAGATGTATTTAAAATGATATACAGATTTCAGTATTGTGCTTTTGGTGAGAATTGCTTGCCACAGAAGCTGGGGATTACAAACATTTTACATACATATAGAGCTGTGTGCTCTGTTCTCACCTGTGTTTTCTCTGGTGCAGGTTAGAGTAACCTCTTGTCTCACTTGCAACATTTTGTAGTGTGTTCTCTGTAGTCATTTCTGAAGTGACATCCCTGACACCTTTTCCATAACAACTTTTACACTGAGCCAGGGCTGGTAGAAGCCTGCAATGGTCAATTCTGTATCAAGAGAGTTTTTTGGCCATCCAGAGAATTGTTAGCTAGCCACGTCTGGTTGCATTTTTTTGAACTGATAACAGTATTAATTACTCCATTTTATTTTCTGTTTCTCAAATCTGTGGAAAATCCCGGGTTTGCAATGCATCCCAATTCTTTTTCTCACTCTAGTGTGGCACTGACAAGGGTCAGATATTCTCTAATGAACCAGAGTCTTCACAGACAAGAGTCCACTTTGCCAGTAGCTGGGTACCAAGCAGTGTTACTTCTTCTCTTAGATATGCTGCCTTTAACAGAAAACTAATTTATAAAGGTGAGATAATTGCTCAGTATAACCATACATGTTTGCTTTCCTAAGAAAATAAGTACCAGTGGAATGAAGAGTTTCTGTGAGAATTGTCTACCTCTTAATTAATTAGTCTACAAGCTGTATGACAATCCACCTTAACAGGTGTAGCATATGCTGTGGAACTGTCCCTCACAGCCTCTAAACAAAGTCTGAGGGGAAATGAATCAGAGATTAGCTGAGAATTCTATTCTAGTCACTAAACAAACAGTCTGCAATTAGAGGTTCACGTGTTGACTTTTAAAAGACACCAGACAGGTGAAGTGACATTCAGACTGTACAGCTGAAAGAAATGCAGATGTCATCTTTAGCAGCAAGAAAAATCACAGTCCAAGAGTTGCAGAGGAACTTTACACTAAGCTGTTACTGCTCAAAAAAGATAAGTAAATAGTGAAGTCAGTAAATTGCAGGCAGTGTAAGTTGTGCTTCACAAAGAGGGAACAAAGAGAAGATCAAAAGGCACAGGGCTGTGCAAGATTAGAACAATTGAAATTGTTCTCTTTCTTCTCACAGCTTCACGCAGCACTGAGCAAGATCTGGGCAGTACCTCCTGGGGAGAGTGTCTCTTTTGAGACAGTGCACTCATTATCAAATACTGGGAGTTGTTGTTCTTTAAAATGACTATACAAGAACTAACATTCAACACGTGCATACATTCTGACAGCACTGCTGGTAATTACAAGATATTAGTTTAAAACTGAGAGAGGCAGCTCTAAAATAATAGAGCTTTTGTTTTCACCAGAAATTATTTTTTTTTTCTTTTTAGGCTTCCCCATCAAAAGTACTGACTTTTGTTGACTACCTTTAAACTACTTTTTTGTATTCAAGAAAAACAGGATTTGAGAAAACTACAGGCCTTCTAGTTCTTTTATCCAGTTAAGATATTTTAGATCTAATTGTTTATTTACCATCACTCATTTTATTGCAAACTGACAGATATTATTGTAGTTCAATGTCCAGTGTACCACAAACTATGAAATTTAATCTCCTTGCAAGCAGAGCACCTTCTTATGACTTCTAAACTCACAGCTCTGTCTTCAGAAGAGAAAAGGCATATAGAGCTGTCTCACTGCAGCTTTACTGAGTTGCATAACTGACTTCCATAATGGACGTGCTGCATTAAAAGGTGTTGGCTTTTAGTTCCAAATTATTAGATATTTCAGAATGTAATTTACTGGTCAAATGCTTGAGTTTTTTTGTCTTGAAAAAGCAGCATTTCCAGAGGGTAAGTGCTGTTCATGAAAACCCCACCTTGCTGAGAACATGGTATGTTTAAGTTTCATTAGGGGAAAAAAAAAAGTTTCCTTGTACATATCCCAGCACCCAGGAGATCCTGGTAAGATACTGAGAATCCTAATTAGAATTCTTCTTCCAGTTTAAGAATATAATGGAAAACAGATAACAAGAATTCCTCTTTTGCATGTCACTGTCCCTCCTTTCAGTCTGCTTTCCATAAATGTATAAAAGAAATGTCAGTAGGTGAGCTTGTCATGCCATTCCAGAGAACTGGAACTATCAACTAATAAAACCCTATGACTTGCATGAATGTGTCACACTTCCAGCACAAAGTCCAAAACTGCAATTTCACTCAAATTTGCAGAGCTATAAAAGGGCCCAATACAAACCAATAAAGAGCAGCACTTGTACTATCAGCACATTATTTTAAGTACTTGACTACCATCAGTAGGAATCATATTTGATCAACATGTCTGAAAATCATGTTTGCATGTTTAAAGATCATTATGTCAATGTCTTTCGTTACATTGAAAGAAAACTTGAATTTATAGACAGGCCTTACTGTAGTTCTCAGGTGTCCTTATGTAGCATTTATCTGCATCTTTATATGCCTAATAGTTGTAAAAATATGAATGTGTCTTTATTATGTAACTTCAGGGATCTTAGCAAATCTCTAGGAGAAAGTCTCTGTTCTTTCTGTAAAAAAGAAAGTGCCAGCTTGATCACTTGTATTGCCTCTTCCCTGTAGTTCATTCTCTTAACCTGCATGTCTTCAAACACAAATTATTTTGCTTCTTTAACATATAATTGTTAAACAATTAAAAGCACACTTTCCTGTGCTAAAAAAGACCACAAGGCTGGACCATGGTGCTCCGTGGAACATGACTCTGTAGATGTGGACAAAGAGTTTATTAAATTCAGTATTAAAGGCTGAGAGGATTTTACTCCATACTGAGGTACTCAGTTTCAAGAAATAAGGAGTTTCTTTAAGGGTCTGCAATTGTTCTGACTCTCTCACGGAGCACGGAGCATGTTGGAGAGAAGTGGTACAAGAGAGAGCTGCAGAGTGACTTGACAAAATAAAGGGATTGTTAAGGCACTTTTGAGCCTCCTCCCATCAGACCATTACAACCACTGAAGCAGATCAAATGGTTACATAAAAGTACATAAAAGTTGAACTAATGGAGTGATTTTATTTGTACTAGAGCAAGTCCACTATTGCATGCCCTTTGATTGCCTCTAAGTATCTGTGTAACTTTATAGGAAAAGACATTTTCTAGCCCTAAAAAAGTCAAGTGCATGTTTATTTTTCTACATTTTATGTCCAGGTTAATTCCTGTTATGCCTCATTTTATCTTTTGAAAAAATGGAAAGAGACCTGTACCTAAATTTTCTTAGTTCTAGTGAATAGGGAAGCAATATTTGCAAAGGCAGCTCAGGAAATTATATTTTCATTTTCCAGCAGTAGGCATGAGCATGGCACCCAAGACAGAATTCTGTGTATTTTTGAAACAAGTAGTATATTGGACCTTGGCACAACAATAAGCAGCTGCCAGAGGACATTAACAAAAGTAAGTGGGTTTGTGCAATGTGAGGATATCCTTGGAGTTCTGTCCATTTTCAGCTGTGCAGTCTCCCCTGCTGGACTCTGCACCTGATGCTGCTCAGAGCAGGCTCACTCCAGAGGGCCATGGCTGTGCTCCATTTGTGTGAGCAGTGCAAAGTGACTCTTTTCTGAAAGTCCTGCCTGGAACATCCCCCAGCACTCAGCTCTAGACTGAGGCCACCACCCTATAACTCTCGTCTAGAGGGGTGATGCCAGCTGCTCTATCTCGCTGTAGTTGGATTGTGTACTCAGCTTTACACCTTCCACGTGGAAGTCTGTAATAATCATCACTTGGAGCTATTGTAACTATGAATATTTAGAGCTTGATCCTCTTTCCATTGAAGTTACTTGAAATTTTGGTCACTGGAGCAGGTGTGGTTCTTGAAAGGGGATGGTCAGGCTTCAGAGGCTTGGAATTTACCTTGTAAAGACAAATTCTCAGTCCTACCCTGAATGTCTGGATGCTCACAGTAGATGTCTCCTGCTTATCAATCTGTCAGGAACTGTTTTTTCCAGGATATTCCCTGGGCCCTGTCTGACCTCTTGAGGGGATAATGATATGGGTGATTCATGGGGTGTTTCTGATGCATACAAATATTCTCCAATTTGTAAGGTGAGGCAGTTAGAGAAACATCTATACGAGTTAATTGAAAGTGAGGGGGCCTGGTATCCAGAATCCAAGATGATAAATTAACAATATTTATTGCAGAGAAAAACAGTGTTCAATTTCCATACCGATTTTCATGTAGGTCAATGAAGGTTATATATCTATATCTATATCTATATCTATATCTATATCTATATCTATATCTATATCTATATCTAATGTATATAATTAAAAATATTCTCTCTCTCTTTTGCTTGTTATTTCTTTTAATTACATTCTTGATTTTTATGGAAGTAGTAGATTTGGTTGTTCTTTCAAAATGAACTGTTCTTGTCAATGCCTGTTAGAACAGTGTTGAGGTTTTTTGTGAGATTGATGAATATTGCTACTTTATTGTGTAGTATTAAATTCTTTTGAGGATATTAGCTATTTTTTGTCACAAGTTTTTTGGAAATAAAATTGTTTACTGGTGAGTTTTCTTTAGGTTATTATAAAATTTCCCATGCTAGAGTCTTTAAATATATTGACTCATAAATATTAAGGGAAGAATTTTTAATATTTTAGCAAAGTGATTAAAAAACTATTGTAAACGTTAGTGGAAAGGAAGCTTGATATCTCATTAGAATGAAAAACGTAACTTTTGTCTGGGAAAGGGTACCTTATATATAAAACCTGGTTTTTTGAAGCTTGATTTGTACCATAAGCCTAGTTCTGAATTTTGACGTATGAAAATTCATATATGAACTAATATATGGCTTATTCATGTCAGTTTCAAGAAATAAGGCATTTCTTTAAGGGTCTGGAATTGTTCTGACTCTCTCACCAAGTAGCACAGAGCACTGGAAAAAGCTTTATTTCTTGAACTCCCTTCCAAATGCACTGTAGAAAAAGTTTGTCTACAAGTTGAGCATGTGGATATCAGTACAGGTGACAAATACTTCAGAAAACAACATTAATCACCTGAAATACAAGAGACATTTGTTTCTGTCCTTCAACTCCTTGGCCTGGAACGGACTGCATTGGAAATCGCTCAGACAGAAGTGTTGAACTGATAGGAACTTTGTGTGAACACAGTTCCTGTACTGTGCAAACCTGTTTCAACATCCATCATTTAAAGGACGGGCATAAATTTAAGTTATACCCAGCTGCTCTTGTGTTAAATAGTGACCAGATCATAAAGTGATTTTAGAAAGCTGGGCTGCTAATGAATATGAATTTTTAAAAGCCAACAGCCAGTGTCAAATGTATGAAGAAATACAGCTCGTTCTTTTTATCACAAGAGTAGCTTCCAAGATTTATATTCTTTATTTGACTCAGTGTCATTTGCACATATTCCCAGGGGAGAGGTAATTCTCAAAATAAATTGTTTCTTCTTTGTGTTTAAGTACATTAGTGATGTTTGACTAGACATCAAAGCTTGGACAGTGTGTTTTCTAAGGCTGTGAGCTTGGCAACATTTCTGTCAGACTGGCATGTTGGCTTATTTCATTATTTTAAAAGGAAAAGCAGAAGAAAAATTTTAGCCTCTAAAACAAAATATTTTAAAGGCTTTCTGAAATTTACAAAAGCCCATCAGACCTTGCATCTGCTCTGCTAACTTCTGCTTACCCCTTTTGACAGAGCAAAACACCCTTATGTTACAAAGTATGTAAAGCATTAAATAATTTAACTTTTCCAAAATCTGCACTTTTTTTTTTTCTGAAAAGAAATGAAAGCAGCAAATATTTAACATAACTGAAAGTAATTGTAAAGAAAACATAATTGTCTTGCTAGAAGGTAGGAAGCCCTCTCCATGTTGCTGTGTACTGACAAAGCTTTACCAACTTTGATAGTGCTGTGCCAATTTTTTGTTTTAACACCAGAGAAGTTGGCTTGGCAATGGAATACAATGGATCATCAATTCAAGGCTCTCCCATCAACAAAGTCATTCCTTAAAATGTCTAAATACAGAAAAAACTTCCTTCACTCTTCACACACCTCAGTAGTTTGTGTTTAGGTTCACATTCAGGACTTGTCGATCTCATTCCCTTCTCTGTCAGCTTTGCCTATGAGCTGGAAAAGGCCTTGAAAACCCAAATCAGTTGTTAAGCCAGAAGACTTATGACCACTTGCAAAACTTGTCTAAAGAAATTACATCAATTCACACACCAGCTGTGAAAGCAGTAGTTATGCATTTGCCAATGTGATAATCTAATTCTCCAGGCCAAAACATATATATTTTTTTCATTTAGCATGCAGTTTGCTTTTCCTCCAAATATGTGAAAATGAGTGATTAGGTGGAGAACAGAACTACCCAGAGACAAAGGTTTCTAGACAGCAGAATATAGCTTAAGCAGCAGGTTAACTTCTTGAATCACAGATTTCATATGTAAAGATGTTGTTCCTTTATTTTATTCTATTTCAGGCACAAAAAGTAGGAATATAGATTTTGAAGTTGTATGACAGCTCACAGATGCAGA
Organism: Acrocephalus scirpaceus scirpaceus; assembly: GCA_910950805.1. Lineage (NCBI taxonomy): Eukaryota > Metazoa > Chordata > Aves > Passeriformes > Sylviidae > Acrocephalus > Acrocephalus scirpaceus. Next base: position 6,448,347 of record OU383785.1, read on the forward strand.
TGGTTTGCAACTAATTTCAGGCTGCATTTTCCATTCAGATGAACAGATTCTAATGTTAGAATTTTCATGATACTTGAAGATGTAGATAGAGTTGTCTTGAGAATCAAAAGTTATTTATAAAGGTGTTGGTCTGCTTCGGATGGAGAACTGCAGAAACATTCTCTTTTCTCCATACTGGTGCCAACACAGTAGGAAACAAGATGTTTCAACACCAATGCCACCAATCTGTGTGTCATTGAACACCTGTTTTTACATGGTCTATTTGAAGATTAATTGCCTATTCTGCAACAAAAGCTTCTTGTTGGGAAAACCCTGTCCCTAACGTTGCTTTTCCAGATCATTACCCGTAATGTAACCACATATACAACCCAATTATTATTGAGTAACCACATTTAAATACAGCCATTTCCAAGAAAAATACAAAAAATTACTATGAGTATTCTGTACTCACTGTTGTAGTTGATTGCTAAGTGTTTTGCCTTTAATCCACCCCAGTTAGAGGTGATGTACAAATTTTAAGATGCAGTGTAAGCAAAACACAAACTTCATTAACAATTTCAGGACATTTTACCCAACAAATGTCAACATCTGGGAGGAAAACCTGGCACTTGATTAATTTGGATTTTGGCATTTTGCAGATGCAGCACGTGTGTGTGATATCTTGGTTGCAATATTGTTCATTACTTGGAAAGATTTTTTGGTGCCACAAGTCTGAGAACATGATGGGACTGGAAGAGATAAGAACTGAAGGTATGTTTGATCAGAGCAATTGTGATGATTTCAGAGCTTACAAAGAAAATGCACTGCATTTCTTGGCTTTGTCCCCTCTAAACATTTTCCCACATGAAAACCTTTGCAGCCTCAAGCAGCTCCAAAACCAGGAATGTCTGTGCACATACAAAAGTCCTAATGAGAGCAGCTTGGCTGGACACAATCTCCATCTGAATGCTGGAAACCATACAGTTTTACAAAGCAGGCCTGCACCAAATCAGAGAAGAGCACTTGAAGCATTTTTATTTACCTTTGTATTATGTAGGCCTGGCACAAAAGAACCAATCTTATATGACCTGACATGTACTGTATTAGTGTGATCACAGTGCTAGTAATGACCAATTTTTCTTTTGCAAAACTACTTTTACAAGTTGTTTGCCAAAAGTGTTAAATTTTTGTCAATTTTTTTTCTCAAGATTGTGTAAAATCTATGTTGCATATCATACCAACTTAGACTAACACCATTATGTACAGTGGTACTCAGTGGTTTTCTTTATGTGATGCCACATATATTAAACTTCTTTTATAAAGCAGTTGTTGTCATCTACATTTAATAAAAACATGCAAATACTGAAGAATCTTGTTTGTGCTTTTCTTCTCAGTGTTCAGGTCTAAGTATTTATACAGCATTGCACATCTCCAGTAAAACTGATGCCTTGGGATGGCTGACCTGAAACAGAGACTGCACAGAGCCAGAGAATAAAATAGGGCTTTATTGAGAGGCCTTTAGGGTACACCTTGGGCAGGACAGGGCCTGGCCAGGGCTACACCCAAAATGGTCACAAAATGTCTGATGGGTCACGAGGTCTCCATTTGCATATTGGGGTTTAATTGTCCAATTAAAACTTCAGGTTGTGAGGTCCCATCCTTCTTGTTCCTCCCTTCAGCCACCCTTGTTTGTGCTGTTGGGTCTGAAAAGTTGTTCTTGGTCTTCAGCAGGAAGAATTTGTTTCAGCAAATTCTTCCTGCTGAAGAATTTGTTCTTCAGCAAAAGAGTTTGTTTTGTCTCCCTACTCTGTGAAGAGAACTTACCAGCACTTAATATGAGGCTCAGAACTGCATCCCTAGGCAGCACAGAATCTGGAAAACATGAAAGCTAAAACTTAACACATCAAAACACTTTATCAGCACCAAGAACTCAGTCAAATAAATGGACTCTCATTTGAAAAGTACATATTTTGGTAAAACAGCAGGTTCAGCAGAGCCTGTGGGTTAAGCTTGTCCATACCACCCTGAGAATGGCCAGGTAGCTCAGCTGTAGAGCATAAAAGTGTTTAAATTACCAGAGTTGTGGGTTGGGTCCAGCATTGGGTGCCACATAAATGATGGGGTGGCCCTGTCCAGCTGCTCCAGACACTCCTTCACTCTCCCTTCTCAATGTGAAGGGGGAAGAAAGGAAGGTGAAAAAGCTGTGAGTGGAGACAAAGATCTGGAGATCACTTACCAACTGCCATCACAGGGAATTAGGCTGGATTTGGGAAAAGTGAATTTAGTTTATAATAGACTTGGGTGGCAAGAAACAGAGAGAAAAGCTAAAACACTTATTCCTGCCCTTTTCCACAGGCTCAACTTCATTCCCTATGGCCCCCATACCTGCACAGGGACACCCTAGCCATAAGCAGTCTATAAAGTTAAAAAAAATCTGTCTATAACAATGTGGCTGGATGAGGAAGAGAGAGTTCAAGGTCTCAGGTAATCCCTGATTTCATCTGCAAGTTATTCAGTCTCGTCTTCAAATTTTGAGACAAAGTAAAACACAAGTGTGGTTTTGAATTCTAGCATTATCTTTATACTTGTGTATTGGGTTTCATGCTGTATACTTCTTTTATGAACACTTTAGGAATCTCACTGTGTCTAGAGAGTGAAGAAACCTTGGCTACTTTCTCATCATAACATTAATCCAGGCTGGATACTTTCTAAAAATTCTTCCCTTGTTTGTCTTCCTGACTCTAAGGTGCTCAGTCATTTATATTAAATAAACTTTGCTGTGGACCTCTGTGCCAAACCAGGGCTGCAGTGTTAAATGGTGAGTAAGAGAGATTATCATCTTGGCTACTACATGAGATTGCAATTAAAGTCATCTTCAGCTGCTAGTTGCTTTTTCTTATCAAATGGAAACATGACATTTCAGAGGCTGTTTCTGCTGCCGTGTTCTCTCTCTGATGCTGTGCTAAGTCAGAAACAAGGCAGGAAAAGTTATGCCCACAGGCCTGATGCGAAGGTTAAGCTCAACCTTCATGGAGTTCCTAAATCAAGGGAAAAGTTCTGATTGAATTTGGGCCATTATTCAGCACAGAAAATCAGCATTAGGTTAACTCAGTCTCATGAGTGCAACTGCAAACTCCTGAGTTAAAGCAGAGCTGCCAAAAGTGAGTCTGCTTTCCTGCTTGAGTCTGTGACGTGCAGCTTGGACACCGATGCCAACACACAGCAGCCACACTGTGCCCAAGGTGTCCAGGAGGAACTTTACTGGTTTTATGTTCATAAGCTCTTGTAGTTTTCTGGAAAGCAGTGTATTGCTAAATGCAGAGGTTTTGAGGGGCCAAATTGGAAACCAAAGAAAGAAAATTAGTGGTAGTGTGCACCTGACAGAAAGGTTTTAACCCTTCATTTAGCCAGCTGGAATGGAACTAGTGGCTTCCATTTTGTTCAATATAATCATGTGGGTTTAATTATTCTATTTTGCTTTTGTTCAGCATATGTTATCAAGTCTAATGGGCCAAATTCTCCGTGGTTGAGCAGTAGACTTTTTTCTCAGTTTTAATCTGATTTTTAAGGAGTAAAATGAAGCCTCTTTATCGATAGAGTCCATTTATAATGCTGTCTGTTTTTATTAGAGCCAAAATCTAAGTACTCATGATTTTTAAGATTCAGAGGTTACTGTTAATAAGAAATATATGGGGAAAGAATCTAGTGGCTTTTACATTCTAAATCCTGCTACTGTTTAGAAATGAGTAGTTTTCTTTAGAAATGAAAAGTGTCTGACTTTTGCAAAAACTTCTTGGACCCTTAGACTTAGTGTATATGGGACGGAAATAGTCCAGTTGTCTGAAAGTTGCACTGTTTCATGTGAGATAATTGCAAAGTGTTATTACACCTAGTAATATCCTAGAAGTATGCTACTTCCAATAATAACATTCAAGAATAATTGTTTTTTTGGAGCAGAAATAATAGAATCAATAGGCAAATAAATGGTATTCCACTGGTGTTTTAAATGTCTAGTTTTGAACTAGACTGTGTAGAGTCTAGGGTTTGGGGTTTTTTTCCCCCAGTAAGACAACTAGAACAGTAAACATGATTGATAATGTAATTTTAAATTGTATCACTTGTATCTTAGTATTTCATAGCATACATTTCATTTCATACAGCTGCTATCTTATTTTGGCAAACACACTGCCTTTAACTTCTGGAGACTTATAAGGTATGACCCAAAATGGATATTTTATCAGTCTAAATCAAACTTCTTTCTTTTCTAGCTCAAATGTTACAAGTGCATAGATTGTTAAGCCCCTCAAATGGACTGTAATACCACCAAGATGAGGGAGAACATTTATAAAAGCTTCAGCTTGCTACTGTGTTTATAAAGTACTTCAAAGTAAATGCAAGTGACCTACATACCAGAGCAAAGCATCAGTTTAACTGAATTGTACAATGAATAAAAAAGGAAAAATAATATGGATTTTTAAAGCTGGAATAGAAGTTACTTACAAAAACAGAGGCTTTTAATGATTTAGCTGGCATAAAGGTGTATCTGTTCTTGAAATGGCCTGCCTATTCATAACTTATTAATCTGAGGAGACTAAACACCCATTAGATAAGTGAGTTTTTTCTAACTTATGAATGCTCATTAGGAGATGAGTTCTGAGCTTACAGGTCTGAATACTGGCAAAGCAAATATGCATTTGCACTTGTTAGATTTGTACAGGCCATGAAAATTTACGTATGCCACACATCTTTGCCTGTTGCCATGTGCCTTGCAGTGTCCACATGCTGAGTGTGTTTCTACATGGGAAATAGTGTCTTGACTGAAACAACCAACTAACATTAACTTTCTTTGTTGTAACAGACACAAAATCTTCCCTTTGTGTCAAAACTCAAACCCAATTGATATACTAAATCAAATATAAACTAGATCTAGCAAACTGTCCAGGATTACTTAGTGGAATAGTCAATGGCCTTTGTGCTACTGGAAAATAATAACAAATGGGTGAAGAAATGCAGGAGAAGGGAATGCAGGTAACCTGGCCCCTGATCAGTAACAGCTGTGTTAATTACCCAATACAACCTCACCCCTGATGGGTCACAGCTACAGCCAATAAAGGTAAGTGTGATAAAAGGGAGTGGGTTAGCTGGGGAGGGAGAATCATGGAGAAGGAGCCTCGAGGAAGAGGGAAACAAGAGGATCGTGAAGCAGAAGGAGCCTGGGGAGAGAGACTCTCTGCTGTGAGGTCAGTCTGGGTGTGCAGTTAGAACCTGTTCTTGGAACCTGCAGTCACAGTCTGGCTGGGTAAAAGCCTGCACACTGATCCCTGCAGTCAGAGGCTGCAGGTGAAACCTCCAGCAGGAGCTTGCTGCAGCAGGGTCGGTGAATGGCTGGAGTCAGGATGGCTGAGCTGTAAGGAGAAATAAACCAGGACCCCTTTTTGTCTGTGTCTTGGCTCATTTCTGCTCTCTAACAAGAGGGCTGCTGCAGCAAAGGAAAAACATGTGTAACTTCCTAATGATGGATTTCTGTATGTGAGCATTGTTGTTGGATGGCAGGGTGTTCCCTTTCTCTTGATTCTAAGAAATAAAGAAAGGATGTTTAAACCAGTTGAAATGATAATGGCTTCCTTCTAAAGAGGGAGGCAGTGAAAAGAACTCACTGTGGTGAACCAGTGCTCACTTTCCCACTAGTTAATGACTGAAACCAATTTTTTTTCTGAAGTACTGTGTTCATGAATCTAATGGGTTTCTCTTGTATCACGAAATGTTTAAGCATGTGCATAAAGGATGTTACATTTTTGGTCCTGACTATTATTAGTGGCAACTGTTTGGTTTAGGGAAGTCGTAGTTTCTTCTCTGAGGTCTTGATATTGTTTCCTGGCACCCTGCATTTGTATACTGTGTGTGGTTTCTTTAGATATTTTTTGACTTTTCACTCCATAGCATCTTTCTTATGGGATTTCAGAAGAAAAGGCAAGATTGTAAGACTTTTTTAAGACAAGTAAATTAGCAGCATTATCACCTTGGGGTTGTCAGAAAAGGGTTGAATCTCCTGAAAATGATGATAGGAAAACTAAGCTTCACTGATTACTATGAAGAGCCCTGCAGACAATGTCAAACAATACTTCTCTGATAGCTGCTTATTTGATTTGGAGTAATTCACTTCTTTTCTCTGTGGAGGTAAACATGACAGTTCTGCTGTTCTTATTAGCAGGGCGAAAAGCTCTGAAAAAATGCACGGTCATATGCAATTATGTTCTACGTCCTTGTGCATTTATTGCTTTGATTTGAGTTTTGATAGAAGTCCTGGTCTCTAGTCTATTTTATGTATAAAAGTTCCTTAGTTCATTCAAATTTGACAAAATAGGCTAGTGTTTAAAAATATTTTTTTTAGTTCTTATTAGTCAGCATTAGTGCCAGTTTCTGTTTTAGAATTTGGAGTCAATTTAAATCACTCGTCCTGCTAAAAGGAAATCTTAAAATATGTTTTTCAGTGCCCTTAATGCTTATCTTCTTAATTCATTTTTTGCCTGTGATGTGCTAAATTCTTTATAATTAAGGCATGATTAGTGGTTATATAGTTACAATTTACCCACTCCTTTCCTCAAAACACCAAAACCAAGGGGTTGCTGCCACTAAAAGAATGGGGTCCCATTCTTTTCTTAATGGATTATGACTTTTTTTAGCTTTACCCATTGTGGAATGAATTTTAATTTGTCTTTTAGAAGAAAACAAACCACCCCCCTACAGGAATTGCTAAAACTTTTTTCATGCACAAACCTTAATCAGCAACTTCTTCAGAGGTGGCAGTTGCCTTAATATAATGAGGCACTTGCTGCATGCTTCTACTCTAAGTGACATTGAATCGCTGGGATATTGGCAAGCCTGTCCAGCAGACACTCAGCTTCTCTTCCTCTGGTTCTAGTTCACTTCACTTGTGCTGAGTCTTCTGTTTTCTCTTGTCATTTGAGACTTTCCTATTCAATAAAAACCTCCTTTTGAGACTAATTAAAAACAAACTCAATATTTTCTTTGAAGCAAAAGCGTTATAAAGAATTGCACTGTCTCATTAGTAATAAAGAGATATCTGCCTTGCCAACTGAGGCTTTTGCAGTTAATCTTAGTGCAGTTATGATATTTAAGAACTGTAGATATAGAAGATTGCTTTCTTGGTATTTGCCATGCTACTCTTCTTTGCATACACTATTCCATAACTGTAATTACTGCTGTTGTGGTAAGGTGATAAACAAGTGGTGAAATGAACCCTTTCTTATTTCTTACACTAATAAAGTAACAACATACTTTTTTCATAGTCACATTCTGAGTTCTTGTTGATGCCATGATGTTGGTGCTGTAGATGCACAGTACTTGCAGGTAGGGTGGGTATAGGTTTCTGTCTAGATGTGGTACAGAACCATAGATTTCTTTGCCTTGTGTCTAAATGTCTCATTTTACTTTTCATTTTCTGGGGGTTTGTTTATTTCTAATCAGGGAGGCTTGTATTATTTCGCTTTACATTAACCTGTGACAAAAGAAAAAAATTGCTATGACTGATGTCACACAAGACTATGCAAGGAGACTCTGCTTGGCTTTCTTGTATTGCAAACCAACCTGCTTTATTTGCATTATCTCTACTCCAAGAGTGCAATTCTTTGTAACAGTGAGGCCAGAGAAGAGCTGCTCTGTGTGTAGAGGGCTTGGTGAAACAAGCCACGATTTTTTTGTTGTTCATTATGATCTTTCTAGTGGCACAATTTGCAGTGCATTCCTTTCTCCTGGCCATTAGTTCTAGAATTACTTGTTCATTTTTACAACATGCCACTTGTGTTTGCTTCTTATGATTGTAAAACACTTCTTAGAGCCATTCTGAAAAAGAATTTTAGCAAGTCTGTATTTCAGCTGCTGAGATGTTTCTGCTGTGTGCCAGCTTGTATTTCTTAGCGGTGAGAAAATCTACATGAGGAAAAGAGGGATTCGTATCTAGTAAAAAGTCAAATAAGTAGAAAAGTCAGGTTTTGGGGGAGGATAAGCTTTACATAGTAAAGTCTGGGCTTTTTTCTGTTTTCCTGAAGTACTGCTCACAGAGTGAACAATGAAGTGGCATATTTTTATCTAAATTATTCATCATCATTGAAATGAAAATGCACTGCAAAAAGCCTGAGACACACTAAGCAATAAGCTTTAGTCAGTAAAAGTTAGGTAATAAACTTGGAGAAATCCTTAAGAAACACCAAAATGGGCTGTAAATTCCTGGTTACCAGACAGAGCCAAGATCCCCATGCTGCATTGCTGAACATGCTGAAGCAGCACTGAAAATACAAGAATATTAGACATTGCCAGCTAAGTATGTAGAAGCTTGTATATAATTATGTCAGAGCATCTCCAAATCTAGCAAATACATTTCATAATGCCACTATCTGGAGTTTTCTGATTTCTTTCACATGAAGCCTGATCTGACTTTTCTGTAATGGAATACCCTCCTTTCTCTCTCCTTTCCTCATCAGTTCTTCAAGTTTTTGCTGTAAACATGTGCCTTCTGCCTTTTTATTTGTAATGTATTTAATTTTGCAAGCTATTTGGGATGGTAGTTTTTATATGAGGGGACTGTTTGATGCAGTGTGGCTTTTTATGCCAGATGGCATTGTTCAGTCTCTGCTTTAATACTGACAGCCTTCTACAGGCAAAGATATACTTAAGATGGAAAGTGTTTTAGACATTCTAAACAGAAGACTAAAGTTGAGCAAGTTTAACTCATACAGGTAAAGAAATATCTATTTCTGCCTATGGTATTTTATGCACATTGGTATTTCCACTGGAGTTTACATTTAAACACCTTTATCTGCTTCTTATCTCTAATAAAAGAGGAGTTCATCTGGCATGCTTTAATTTTATGCATTATTACAATCAAAAATCCTGGCAAGTTTATAAATCTGGCAAAGCACCACTCTTCAGGTTTGGAAAAGGATTTTTTTTCCTCTCAACTTTTGGTTTTTAATCAATTAATCAATCTCTCTTGAGGTCACAAAGGAATACAATCTATGATAAGTGGTACAGGTAACCTTGAGGGAAGAGAGGTGCTGCTGTAGTAAGTGAGCATTCACCTGGGTTAATACTGCTGGTAACAGAATTCTGCAGCGATTACCATAACAGTAAAGCTGCACTCATGTTCTTCCTACCCACCACATTAGTGTCAGGTGTGGATGTGTTTATCATTCACTGAAAGATTCAGACTGGTTACACTGATTGGCTGTAAGATGCTGTGACTAATGAATTAGTGTACAGAGGAGTTGGTGTTAGGGTAGAAGAGGGAGTGAGATGTGATGGCAATTCAAGAAGTTCACTTCCATCATCAGTGTCTTCTGCATTTAAAAGAGAGACCTGCTTTCTCTAAGCTTCATTTTCTTCCAGCTGGTGTCAAATACTGAGTATTAACCATTCTTCTGGAGTTAGGACCATTGACAAATATGTTGCAAATTAAATGGCAGAGTGAGGCATTCCTGGTAGCAGTAGCTGATTATTAATATTGTGGATCTGCACAGGTGTTTGAGGAGATGCTCTTGCAGGGCTTTGTGCTACAGGGAGGAGATAAACCTTACAGTTCTGAAGCTTTTGATCTGTGTCCAACCTTGCAGCTTCCTGAGCTCTAGATCTTTGAATCCGTCCTTCAGTTCAGCCTGAGGGGTTGGTGCATATTATATGTCTCTGTACTTATACTGAACAAATAACAGACATTTTTGTTGTATCTGCTTAGATTCTAGTTACCATTTTTGTTTCTTGTCCCTTTCCCTAGAAGAGCAGAAAAGAGGGGGGTTTTTACCCACTCAACCAATGAAGATGCATTCCTACAGCAATGTAGGGCATAATAAAGGTCAGAGTTGGGTCTTGAAATATCTTCCTATCTCACCCTTGGTCTGGAGACACCATTAATGAATGCTGTGTTTATGCTTGTGCACTAGAGAGGTGTTGACATTTAGATTTCTGTTTGGTTGGGGTTTTTTCCCCCTACAAGACACAGAAAGGTGAGGGGGGATATGCCTGTTGCACATTGATGGAGTCCCCTCTGTCATCTCCTCTGGAGGCTGACCAGGCCCATCTTGGAGCTGGGGTGGGCTTGCAGTGACTCTTGGCCAGGACACCCACAACCCCACATTCAGTGCATGTCACAGACGTAAAAATGGCCACAGATGGGGACAGAACTTCCCAAGTGCTGGACTTGAGGTGGTTTTGCAAGTACTTCCAAGACTGGCACTGGACTTTGAAGGAGTACTTAAAAATCAAGGGACGTAGCCTGTGTGCCAACTGGCACTCACTGATTTTCGAATTGAATGAGGCCAAAAAAGGATAATTTGCAGCAGACACTTGGCCACACTGTGCTGGGCTGAATTACAAGTAGGTGGCAGCAGGACATACTGAAAGCAACAATGCCTCAAGGTGCTGGGACTTGGCTGGGTCCCCTTGTATAAATGGCCCTGCTGAGTGCCCAGCACAGCCACAAGAGAACATGCTTGTGTTAGTGAGCTTCCAAGCATTCATTACTTTATAATGACTCAAATTAAAAATAGGGATTGTATCAGTCAGCATTTGTAGATTTTCAATGGTGCAGTAGCTAGTAGAGAAGCCCTGAAATTCCAGGGGGTCATCTGTCAATCTTTTGTGACAAATACTAGAGTTTAAAAAATGATCCACAGTGGACTAAAAAAAAAGTAGAGGCAGAGAAAGTGAAACTGCATAGTTTTTTTTCTTTAATCACATGCACTATGGGGCCTATTGCTAACCTCTCAGACTTAGCTATGCCTGCACTAAGGATTCTGATTACTTCAGTTAGAGATTGGAGCCAGACATTGCTACTTTGCCATGGGATACACAAATGCTCACAGTCCTTCCAGTCAATGTTTGTAACAGAAGATAAGTTCCACCTCAATGGCCCAGTCCTTTTGTCTCTGGGTTTGGTTTAAACACACAGTCTCTCTATCTTTTGTTATTCAATTGTACAGTGTCTCTGTATGTGTCAGGATTAATATTCATAAAGTGCTCTAGGCAAACTAACTATCCACATCACCAAATTGTCATGTCTGACTTCTTTACCACCATTAAAAAGGAGAACTGAATACTCAAGGTTTGACTCTCTGGAGTTCCTGCTTTGAAGAAACACGATGAACCTATTTACAAGTGGAAATATTAAGTTTCTGACATACACAGGCATATCCATGAAGTCACCTTTTTATTTTCCTATTCCCCTGGTATTACCCTCGTCCCTTTGTACCCTGTAAAATGCAGGCTGCTTGACCAAGATAATTGCTCTTGAACAATGCTGTTTTATTAACATGCACATCAGTGCTACAATCCAGTCCTGCTGGGGCCTTGCTGCAGTGTGTATGAGAGGTACATACAGAGCAGCAGAGAAAAACCCTAAAAGAATTCAGATGCCTGCCAGCTTGCTTTTTGGCTCTTTTCCTCCTTTTTTTTTTATTCCCTTTGGTTAGGTACATATCAAAACTCTTCAGTATATCAGCAACTGTGAAACCCTCAAGAGTATAAATCAGGGGTCAAAGTAGATGCTCACACTAAGATTGTAGAAAGGATTTTCTGTTTTGCAGATTTTCTCATCCATGCACATTAGAGAACAGATGTTTTTTCCTCTGCCATTGGCAATGAAATCCACCCTTTTTAATCATATTATTATCCTGTGACTCAGCAATAGCTGTGCTATTGTATCTCAGTATTCTGGTTGACATTGACTGCTTAATCTCCAGCACAAAATTTTAGCAAGTCTGGTAAGGTCAGCTCTTCTTAAATGAACAGCCATTTCTTACAAGTCTATCTCTCTTGATGGGGCACAAGAAGGAGGTGGAGCAAGAAAAAAAGTTATTTTAATATCCTTGTGAAGGTCTTTCTCAGCTTATAGGTACCTTGCAGATCTTCTCATCATAGGCTTTTCATAAGAGCAGCAGTTAGGAGAAATGAGCAGAGAGTTACTCTTTGTCATTCTTCAGATAGCATCAGTCTGCAGTATTAAATAGTCATTTATCAGTGTGTATATATTGTTAGTATGATAAGTAAGTTTTAAAAAGCATAGATTTAAGAGGTTTAATCAGGAGCACCAATAAGCACTTTTCTGCAGTGTTCAGACTGTGGAGAAATCCAGACTGGTGTTTGCTTGCAGAGCATATTCAAATGAAAGGACTGATTAGTAAAACCATGATAAGGGTGTTGGTCTTACAATGAATAATGGCAGTGAAACAGCATCCTAACATTATTCTTTCATTTCATTATGACCTTTGGCTCAAAATGACAGTAGATCTTACACATTCAGCTGGAAGCAGCAGCAATTTTAGGTGTATGTGAGAAGGGTTTTTTTTAAATTAAAGACTGATAAAATATGTAAATCTGGGATTTGAACCTTTTAAAGTTCATATAAGCTCAGTTAAAAGTGTGACAACAATTCAGATCTGAAATTTTGGTCTAGTTCTTTTTTCAGTGTAACTGCCTTACTTGCCTGTCATTTTTCTTTAAATGCACAGTGTAATTAAGTGAAAACTGATCCAGTTATTTTATCAGAAGTATCACCTTAATATGGATACTCTTGCTTTCTGTTAGTGTAATATTTCTCCAAGGATTTCTCTGAAATCAAATGTGTTAAAAGTGTTTTGACTGAGTTTATGACTAAGAATAGTGTGATACACAGAGATACCTGGAAAAATTAACGCAAGTATAAATTAGGATTTTTAAAAAATCCATTATTACTATATTCCCAGCCCTAGAAAGTAAACAAAACCTATCTTATAGAGAGACTGTCGGAACCCAGGACATCCCTTTAGATGTCCCGGGCAGTCCGAGACCCCAGGAGGGGGTCCGGAGACCCTGGTACAGTGATAAAAACACCAGCGCCCTTGATTTTAGCCCTTGGGAGTGATTGCCAGCATTATATGAAGAATTAAAAGTCACGGGTGTGTGATTAGGATATTAGGTAACTTATTTTTGTGTATTAATGTGGATTTTGGGGGTTCACAAAGGAGGCTCAAGGAGACAAGATGGAGGGATTTGGGTGTGTCCCTTGTCTTTCTTCTTCTTCTTGTCCTCCATCTTCGGGTGAGGTGGTGGCATTTTCTTATTGGTTTAGTGTAAAGGTGCACAGTTTAATAAAGGTAGTGGATATTGGTACAATAGTAAAAACAACTAGGACGTAATAATTAGTATAAAAGATTACGACCACCCATGAGCGGGACAGATAGCCTTGGGAAGCGGTGTAGGTGACACCTACGCTGGCTGAAGGAAAAATATTTAAGAACACGATAGAATAAACAACTCTGATAAAAGAATCGACGCATCCTGACTCTTTCTTCTGGCACGGGGCTTGGAGAAAAGGACTTTACCCGCAATTCTCGGTAGGCTACCAGCCCATGATCCGAGAAGAGACCAGCATGAACTGAGTGCCTAGAGAAAGGCAAAGCTTTACATGGTACTTGTAAAGTTCAAGGCTACTTTGAAATTTCTTTGATCCTGCTGGTTTAGCAGGGAAAGCAGTAGCAGCATGCCAAGCTCTGGATAGGCAAAGATTTTGTGGATATCAGCAATACTTTTTAACACAAATTCACTAACTTGCAACTAAAAGAAATGCCAAAAGACATTTGAGTTAAAGTTTACATTTATTTTAAAAGTTGGTGAAAATGCAGGCATGTAAGATTTAAGAGCAATTAATGTTAGAACTGTTTCCCTTAATCTAGTTCACTTTACTTAATAATGACTAGAAAGAATTACTGATTGTAGCAAATTGCAGTTTGCCAGCACAGTACTTTCACTTTTGCTGAATCCTTTGCAGACAGTTTCAGTTTTTACTGCAAGTATTTTAGTATTTCAGATCAGAACTCAGAAAGGATTTCCGAGTTAATTTATATCACCTCCTTAATACTTTATATAGGCTAATATAAATTAGTTTTCTCTTTATTTTATCTTTCTGAATGGTATTCCAAAATGTCTGTCTCTTTTTGACTGCTTCAAAACCTTCCATTAATCTCATAACCAAACTGTATTAATTTTTTTTTTTAGCTGGGATGATCTATCTTTTATATGCTCTCTTCATTTTCCTTATCACAGTTTTATTTAAGAGTGATACTGAACTGCCAGCCTGTAACTATCTTCTTTGTTTCTACCTGGTAGAAGAAATTTCAGGTCATAGTTTCAGTTAACAGGGTTTTCTATTACAGCATTCAAGATTGTTGTATTTTTATGACTTCATCCTTTAATATCACTTTATTTAAGAATTTCCTGTTTATTTGTGATACTTGTCATGCCCCTTGCTCTGTGAGTAAACAGTAGATTTTGCCTGGCCTGGTCATTGTGAAAGCTGGAAGGGAAACTATAAGCTAAAGTTGGTCCTGTAGCTGGTTTGATAATTCTCAGTAGCTCCAAAGCTAAGCCAGGTAACCTGCAGTATTTTGTCTCACGTTTCATTAGTGGATGGAACCTGATCCACACTTGTGACCAAAAAAAACCAAAAAATTTGGGCTTTCTGATGAAGAAGTAAAGACTCCTGAAAGAGAGCAAGCCTCAGAGGAACGAAGTCATAGTGGATTGAGACTTTCATGTACTTGCCAAAGCCTGATAAAATGTCTTTGATGTAAACAGATCTGCAAGCCTCACTCTGGGGCCAGTCTTTGCAATTCTGGCTGTGATGTCCATGTAGAATTCCTTGAATTTTTCATTCATTTTTTAATTATAAGACTTGTCAAAGCAGAACACGGAGCTCTCTCAGGTCATGAGCAGTCAGTGTGTGCGTGTGGGTAATCCCATCTGCAGTCCTATGTGCAGTAATCAGATTGTCACTTGAACTGGAAGTGATGAGTCCACAGAAAGAATATTCATGTGCTGGAAGGTTCTGTTGCTGCTGCCTTTTATTACCTTTCTCCTTTAGATGAGCACAGTTTAGAAATAACTATGAAACATGGAAGTTGCTTGACCCAGATCATCATCTGGGCTGGGAAAAATTATTTGAAATGTTATTAAAAGTTCAACACTTATCATATCAAGATGGAAAACTAAATATCTTAACAGTTATTTGAGTTGATATGCCTAATTGCTTCTTTAATTTGTGAAGCTATTATATTTAATGTGGTATACAATTTAATGTGGTATACATAAGATAGCTGCATAGGTTAGGTAAAGTTTTATCTTTGATTTGCAAAACTAATGCAATTTGAATCTTTCTGATCTTCTTTCATTACTTGATATTTTGTATGAATAAATACTGAAATTTAAACCAGATGTCAGTCTAGAGTTAGTCTGCACTTAGCTGGTAATTGCTTTATAATCACAGACCCTTCTCTTGTGCAATATTTTATCACCTTATTCCCTCCAAGCTCCACACTGACACAATATCTTTGATCCAGAAAGTGTGAGAGTAGAATTCATCAGAGATATTCTGGATAATGAACAAATCACCTCCACAGATGGTTTGAAAATGTACTTTTTATTGCTGCACAATATAAAAACATATTTCTTTTCACATTTAGCACTGTAGAGTAGAAGAGTAGTTGTCAGCTCATCCTGACTGAGCTTAAGCACAAAAGAAACTACGAGAAGACACAGTCCTGCTGTGAATCCTGATTTAGGATCTTGCTGATGGCATGCTTGTTTTGAATCAGTGATTTAGATCACTTAAAGAAGCACTGTCAGAAAGTATTAGCAGAAGGGGGATTAATACAGTGTTCTAAAAGTGCAATTTAACGAGGTTTGATGGAATGGTTCACTCTCACTGTACAGCAGAGTCATTTGAAAAGTGATTTAAAGCTACCCAGGCACAAGTTGCACTACAAGGCTGTGTGACCCTGGTCACTCAGTGCTGTTGGTACAAGGGCTCTGCCTGGAGGAGTGACTCTGGAGGTGTCCCAGCCCAAGGGAAGATCACTGCCCTACAGCCACACTGCCCAGTGGGGAGGGGTCACAAAGGACTCACTGAGGCTGCTCTATTCATGGAATAAAGTGTAGGCTCTTAGTTAAATTGCACACAATGGAAAAAGTGTTCTTGAGACCCCTTGTAACCCAAACTTTCTTTGTCCATTTATGAATGACTCTTGCAAAAGCCACATGCCATTCATCTGTTAGTTGCATGATCATGTTCCAAGCTAATATGTGTTGATGCTGGCTGTGTCACTGCTCATTTGTGGCTTTTCAGAGAACAGATTGAATCTAGAGAAGATCTTGGCCTGCCTGTGGCTTGGGTTTTTACCTCCTTTGGAGCATCTAACAAAATAATTCATTTGGTTAGAAGGGATAAATCTGTCACAGATCTATAGGTCTCCCTGCATGTAATATCTGCTATAAAAGTCATATAATGAATAAACTGGTGGAATTGATGGTCAGAACCCACTTGAAATAAATTTTAAGTGTTCTTGCTCTACATGATTCACTATTAACAGTGTAGGCCTATCCTGTTAGTGAGCTCTCGTGTGAGAAAAGAGATATTCTGCAGTAAATAGAATTTCAACTTATTCTTCAACTGGGTCAGTTCTTGGCTACAGGCAAAATGGGTTGGTGTTTGCTGTGTTGCTGGTGTACAGAGGAAGCTCCAGGTTATTACAAATATTCATATAAACCCTTGACAGTGACCAGAACTTCATGCGTTATGATTTTGTAACCTCCTAGTAAATAATTGAAAGTAGCTTCATATGGGTCATAAATTATCATCAAAGATGGAACTTGTGACACTCCTGAGAAACAGGTAGGGAAGTCTTCACAGTCAAGTTCCTTAGCAGAAAATAGCTCACTCCTAGATAAGGAAAGGTAACATGAGGAAAGGGAAAGATTGAAAACACCCACTTTGCTTATCTGGGCTGGATAGGGAATGCAAGGAGAAAGAAATGCCTGTTTTCACCTGTGAGGGCCAAGTGTAGAAAAAACATTTAAGACTTCTAAAATTAATATGCAAACAGGACATAAAATGCAATGGAAGCATTGCATGGATTGTAGCATGTGCCTGTACACATTTATAGGAAGGCACTAGGATTTCAAGATGCCTTGGGTTTAGAATAGGAGATCTTCCCCACTAGTGCTCTGGTTTTTGTTCCACCAAAGCTTTTCTGAAGCCAAATCACTCAGAATATCTTATCCACAGAGTGGGACATTCAGTCTGGTGGAAGTCCAAAACCCAGTTTTAAAGCAGTGATAATTTTGGGGTGGCAGGGGTGGAGAGATTTTTTTTGACAAATTTGAATTTGACTAATGGAATTTATCTAGTTTATATATCTAGTGATGTGTATAACACAAAGTTCTGACCAGGTTATAAGGAGATGATTTTTCCTTATGAGGGCAGTCAAGTATCAATAAGGCCCCAGTAACCTGATTTGAGCTCTGCCTTGAGGAGGTGGATGGACCAGAGACTTCCTGAGATGTGTTCCAACCTGGCCCTGTGCAATTCAGACTAGGAAGAGGGATATTTTAAACAGTAAATGAAGCTCATCTAAGGAAAAATTTGTGAATTGTCATAGTAGATTATTTGTTGTTGGATATTTTCAAATGAGGACTTGGCTTCTATCTAAAAACCCCTCTAGTTGACATAAAAATTACATCAGGAAACTTTAAGGCCCTTTTATAATGGACTAATATACTGTAATATTCTTAGTAACTCTATAAATATTATTCTCATTGAATATTTTTATTTTAGAGTGGCTTTTTGTGTCTTTGATTCTTGATTTTTCCAAAGACATTTCCATCTTCATGTATTTTATGTGCAAAAAAGCACATTACTGTCTGCTATTTATTCTGTGTACAGTTTGGTAGAGATTAGGGAACAACTCACATGGAAAATGCACAGAACTTCTGCTGAAGTCAGTTGAATACAAAGAATTCTCATTTGTGTTTTGTCCTTGTGTATTTAAATTTACTAAAATGAGAAATGAAAATGTGACTAGTGTGGTGTGAAAGTTAAGCAAAGGGTGTTTCAACCAACCAATTGAGCTAAAGGACTAAATACATCTGCATGAAAGGCCACCCTTTAGATTCAATAGGGATTTAAATATGGAATAAAAACCACTCCTTGCTTGGAAAGTAACCTAACTGGAGATAATTATGAAATGAACTAAAATCCTAAGAAGCAAACTAAAGACACAATTCAAACTAAGAGGATAATGATGCAATAAAGATTCATTGAGAGATTATAATCTAAATGTTTGAGAGGAAGCAGGTTCTGGTGATACAGAACTTTTCTGGCCAATGGGATTGATGTGGGAATGTGCTCTCAGTTTTGTGTCTATCTACAAGGCCTTTTTTCTGGCTACTGTTACAGGCTGGTGGTAAAAAGTCTAGAAAGCTTTGCTGTGTCAAATAATGGATATTTCAGTGTAATGCCAGTAGTAGTGTGGAATGATCTCACTGTGGAATAATTGAGAGAAATTGGGGAAAAATTCAGAGGCCTCTGGAGGTACAGAGCCATCTTGTGAATTTCTTGCCACAGACCAAAAATAAGCTCCTGATGGAGTAATGTGTTCCAAACCCATCCTCTGTTAGCAATACCTAAAAGTCAGATTCATTTCATGTGGGACTGTCCAAGATTGTCAGTTTTGTAGCTGATGTTTGGTACCTCATGAAGATTATCTGATGCCTCTGTTTAGGATTTCTCTCTAGAGAAGAGAATGACTACAGTTTAACTGCTGTGACTAACATTTAAGTCAAGGCAGCCTTTAAAGTAAAAGCAAAAATGGATTTATTTTACTCCAGTGGAAAACTTACTAAAACAGTTGTGTGTAGAGACTGTGATGCAGAGGAATAGACAAATACTTAGAGCTTTATGGCAGCTTGTAGCTTTTACTTTAAGATATTTTCTCAGTTGTCTTCCATTCTCTGATTGTCAAATTAGGCTACCTATAAAGATGTTTAAGACAGCTCTTCTGGAGTTGGATACACTTAATTCTAAAGCCCCATTCTTGAGCTTGTTACCTATGAAATAGATACCAGCTTGTGATGAAATAGTTTCTTTTGCATTCCTTTTTCTTAGCTGTCTTTATTTAATACAAACTCACTCTTAGGTCCCTACTGATTGCAACTGATTCAATGGCACCCTGAATTTATGTCCTGCTTGTTGGGTTCTGCCTGGTACAGCTTCCCTGTTGTCACATACTGGATTAATCTATAAACAAAACTACTTGCACAATGAAAATATATATCTTTGCTTGGAAAGGTTGACTGGGATACCATTTGTATCACATCTGAGTGTATGTTCACATATGTTCATGCACATATGGGATTTAGGAAAAGGCTGACTTTAAAACTGTTTATTGTAACAAGATATAATTGAGATGCATGCAGGTAACTTCAAGATATTCACAGGCTCTATTCATATTAACGGATTCGTTCATTTGAGGATGTCAAAGTATTAGTTATTGCTTACTGAGTCCAGGGCCATGGTAAGGAATTAGTGTTGCATAATTTTGATAGTTTTCTCACTAAAACAAAAGAGCTGGTGCTCTTTCATTATATGTAAAATGAGTCAAGAAAAAAAGATGCTTCATCACGTAGTATTAACAAGAATAACTAACTAATCTTTGTTAGCATGGCATCATGTTTGATTGGAAGTTGCAAAGGGAACAAAATGAACATATGCTGGTTTGCACTGTTAACTGTTAACACATAATGTGCTAATGGTTGTGAAAGAACTGGCCTATTTGGCTGTGTTGACTAAGGAAGGAAAATGCCTTAAATTGGGATGATCCCTCAATGCCTTCCTTTCATTGGGAAGTCTGATATTTTAAAGAAATTCAGTTTCATATGATGGAACACTTTATTAGCTGCTAAAATGGGAAAGGACTAAGGCAGCCCCTCCTTTGGACTACAAAGCTGAACACACAGAATATTAATATACTCTCTTCTGCTTTGCACTGCTTCTTTCAGAGCTTGGAAAATTGTAGGTTTGACTGGCAGATGAGGCTTGGTGAGATTCAGTGAGCAAAAGATGAACGTGATCCAGTGTGGCTCAATGGAACAACCTGATCACAGTTTGGACACAAACAATTACAGTAATTACTATCATTGTATTACTTGTGTTTCAGTTTTGATAACAGGACAATATTTCTTTCTTCCAGAGAGTTATCAAGGTAGTTAAACTATTATTTTGGTGGGGATTACTATTGCAGATTTATTACTGTAACTCTGAAGTATTTCAGAGTTAGTGCAGCAGGACCAACCAATGTAAATTTTCCTTTTCTTTGTGCATATTCTATAAAGAGATGTTTTGAAACCAGAAGAGAATCCAGCTGTATGGTCTCAAAAAAGACTCTGCTGATACACTGCTTTATTTTACTGCATTTATTACACCAGGAGTCATTACCAAGGTCACAAAGCCATTGCTAAATATTAACCTCTTTCATTGCCTCTATCACACTTACTCGTGCCCTGCTTATGAATGGCTATTACCTCTGACCAGACCCATTTCTTTTCTACAAATCATGGTGATATCTAGGAGGTTATTAAGGTTATATGCTTTTATTCAGAAAGTCAATTTCCATTTAGAGAGTATAGCATTTATTGTTATAACACAAAGTAATTTATCTTTAAAGGATGTCATGTGTCACTATGAGCTTTCTGGCAACTCCAGTGCTACCAGCTATGAGGAGTAAAAATTGCTCTGGTGGAAGAAACTGAAAATTTCAGTGTAGCAAACTTTAAACAAGGTGCTCAGCAGATAGAAAAATAACAGAGAAGGCTGATCTAAATTAATATAGTACAAATTTTGGACCCATTTAGTAGATCAGTTTTTATGAGTTTTCTGGGATCATATATTGCACAGAGGTTTTTTCTGCTATATATCAAATTATATTTGGTACTCAGGTAGATAACAGTAAATGCTATAAATGAGACTAAAATCTTCAGCAGAGCTTTAAAAATTTCTCCTCCTCCCACTCCTCAAATTAGTTTGACCTAGTTCTCAAAGCAATTAGGAGAAAATATCATGTCATAGTTGGAAATTTTAATCTATTCATTAAAGTCTACAGGGAATATATTTTAAGGAAAACATAAGTTGAATAATTTATTAGAATTGCTTAACATTTATTTCATTTGGAGCAGGATCTGAGGTCTACATTGTGCATGTGGAGACTTTCAGTTACTTTATATTCTATTTTTTAATTTTTTTTAACTGAAACAGGGAGAGGCAGGAAAAATGGACCTACATCCTTATTGGTACCTTGTCTTAAAGATGTTTGCAAGGTATAATTGTCTCTCAGTGGGATACTCACCAAGGGTGTCCCCCTTCACTTTCTTTTTTTATTATGCAGCACTGGACACCACAAAAGAGTAAAGAACAAAATGACCTTATAATAGATAGGAAATTACTTGTGTGTGTTCTCTTGGTTGTTTTTTTAACCCTAAAGAAAGAACTGAAACCTTCAACTCCGGTTGAAGAAAGTTTTTAAACTTTCTAGAATCCTAGACAGAATCTACCATAAGACTTCTCAGACAGTTTTCAAAACATTGACACTAATTCTGAAAGTTTTAGAAAAGAATCTCTCTTGTAAGGTCTAGATGTGTCTGATAAGTGGAAACATGTTTTCATCACGCAAATCTTATGTGCAATAATAATCCACATGAAGAGGTTGCCATGGTTGGAACTATGATTTGTCCCTCCTTTTCTTACAGGGATTTTGCAGCCTCTGACTCTTACACAGCCTTGTGGGAATATAAAACTTACCAGACTCTGGAATTATACTAACAGTAATGAAATTGAGAAAGTACCACTGCCATTTTCTTACAACATTTTTACATTTTTGCCATTAAAATAAAAGAGGGAAGAGCGCTTTCAAATGTGAATAAATTCAAAGGTCATATTCCATCCACTGCCAAAAACCAAGTGCCCTTTTCTGATGTCTGTTGACTTTTAAGTTCCTGATATTTCTTTTGGCAAATTCCATTTTGAATTCAGTTTTCCTCACAAAGCATAAGAAAATTGCACGCTATGTGGCGTAATGAAACATTATTGTAGTTCTGACTTTTTATTACAGGCCTGAAAGTGAATTTAGCCAAGGCAAGCAGGCAGAAGTCATTATCATCTGATAGCTGCTAAAGGTCACGAGTGACAGGGCCACAGGCATTCCTTTCATTAGAATAACATTGCAGTTAAACTAGAAACTGCTTTATTTTAGTGCTTGAAAGAAGTATAAAATTCAAGTGCAGAATACCTTGAGGATAAGAAACAACTGTCCTTAGCTTGCAACTAAAACATCTTGGTGAACTTCTGAGCTTCTGCAGCAAAATCCAAGATGTTCATCCTCCTTCCCATTTTCCCTAGCTAAATTTTTTCCTCTCCTACTCCTTTCTTGCAGTTCAAACCCCTGCTAAAATACCCTATGCTTGATAAATATAATCAATTAAAACTTAGTGTGCTGCTACAGGGTGCATTTCTAAACTGCTGCAAATACTGTTGATGCTTTCATGCCAGACCTTGAAAGCATTATGCTTATATTTTTGTTTTAAAACTATTCCTAAAAAGCAGTTGACTGTCTCATGAAGTGTGGGAAACTGAGATGACCCCTCACAGAGGGTACAGAATTGATTATGATGGGATTTTAATTACACTGCAGCTACTGGCTCCCTGAATCTCCACTGACAATGAAATCAAGCCCTCACTGAATAGGGTGAAGCCTCAGCTATTAAAATTTAATGACCACAATCTCTTTCCTTGTCTTTAAATGAAGATTGGTTTAATATTGATAACCTGAATTTTAAGTCTTTGCTCTGTGCTGTACTGCATTACTGCAAGTAGCACAGGTGGCCTGCCCTGCTTCTCCACTGCCCTTTTCTTGGCCTTACTAAACTGAGGATCTGATGTTGGTTTGTCACCATGTTGGCCCAAACAACCTGATGGCTTTTTTGGATAAAGACTTCTGTAGAGAAGCAGGCAGTTGAAAGCAAATTAAGCTATTTTCCTGTGCCTACTTTTTCTTTTCCTTAATGATCTTACCTTCTACCTTGCCTAGACCTGTCCTAACTCAAGGTATCTTTGATTCAGGGAGAATTGAGGTTTCATTATTTGGTTTGAGTTTTTCTGTGGAGAGGGAGTGTTTTCAATCTTTTGGGATTTTTTCCCCCCACTCTATTACATTAAAAGATTTTTTGTAAGCCATATGTCTTATGAAAGAATAGACACATCTGTCTTGTGTAAATGAGAAAATCACAATTCTCCTTTTGAAAATGGAGATCATATTTTCTGTGTCCCTCTTCCCTCCTTCCCACACCTCCACCTTGTCCAAAACCATTTGCCAAGTACTGGACTCAGGTTTTCAGAACTATTAGAATAGTCACAATAAGTTTTTCTAAGAAGGTACTTGTCTGATAGGTCTTAACTTTGGTTAATTTTCCGCATAAAATATTTCATTTTAAAATGTGTAAGACACCTTCTCTCAAGGTAGAAGTGATCTTGTTGTAAACTTTGCTCACAGCCTCCAAGTGCCTTTTCTGTTCAGAGAAGCTTCATTGTGTAATAGCTGTAATACAGAACACTAAGACAATACTTCAGTGTTATCAGACCTCTGACATTTCATTCTGGTTTTGCTTGCTAGACATTTCTTTTAAGTGCTATAATTGATGCGAGGAAAGAGAAAAGAAAGGTCTTAGGGGATGTTAAAATTCAAAAGAGAGAAACATAAGCACAGTGTTAATAGAAAATATTCCACTCCTTCAACCTCTAGCTTATGTGTACAGGAAGAGTCCATGAGGATTTTATTTCTGTGTCTCTAGGCAGTCATGTACTAAATTGTCTTTGTGCATTAAAGCATGGGGTTGGCATCTGGAGTGTTTTGTTTTATGAGAGAAAGTGAATCCAAAGTGTTTTGAACTAAAACATACAGTTGTGACAGGATGTCCAAATGGTTTCACAGGAATACTGGGGAAGTAATATTTCAGATTAGATGAATTCTGTAGGATTCAACCAGCATGAGTGCTAAGAGGAATTATTTTTACTTGTCTTCTCATCCTGTAGCATTGATTGGACAATTTTGCCAGCAAAGCACAATCTTTGCAGCATAGGCTGAACACAGAATATTCTGTTCAGTTGTGTCAATCTGACTTTTCTGCCTAGATCTGAACTAAAAAGGAGATGGATTAATTTCCAACTACATATTTAACCTTTGGCAAAATGAAGATGGAGTTGTCAAGTGGGCCATGTAAAGATCTTTACTGAAGGTTAATTGCCTGTGCTCTATAACTTCCTGTTTTACTGTACCTTACATGGCTAACTTAAAATCTGAAAGGATTGATGAACAAGTATAATGGCTTGGACATCAGAGAGGCTTTTTCAGTTTCTCTTCATTTAGTGAGGACAATTAGGCCGGCTTGATCTTCCCTATGCTTGCTCTTTCCCAGTGGGGTTTGCCCAAGCAGTAACTGAAAACTTTGACATTTGTTCAGCCACATGGAGAACCAGTGCTGTACCCAGAGTAATGTTCCTTCAGATTTTCTCTGGAGATACCATGGGGCAGCTGCAGGTCAGTGTAGTCCATTGAGACCCAGATCTCCAGAGGCTTCAGAGAGTACTTTTAGCTGCTTCCCCAAGGTGTTACTTCTGTATGATGTTCACCTGATAATGTCAGCCCAGTGGGGTTACTGCTCTCTGCAGAAATGTGTTTAAACTCTTATGGCTGATTCATACCAGTAAGATCTCAGGTAACCGTTCAATTTCTCTGACTAAACTAGTTTCCATTCATCCTTGCTGCCAGAGAATCCAGTGCACCTATCACCCAGAGATTCTTCCTTCCCACTCTGGTAGAGCTGAGTTTGTCAGGCTCTGCACCTGGTCCCAGGTTGGCTGCTGAGGTTTTTGTGTGCCCAGGCCCAGCCAGATGCAAGGCTCAACATTTGTGTGCAATTGGTTTGCACACAAGGACACACAAAAAAGGTATCTGCATTAACACATGCTGCATTGTAGCTTAATCCTGGGTCCACAGGCTGATAATCAGAGGAACTCCCTTTTTCTGGATATCCCTGATCCTACTCAATGGCCACATTAACCTGAACTTCAGTGGAATTCCCACACCTGCACACAATGGGGTCTCCCTGGGAGCTGCTCCCTGCCCAGCTGCTGGGCACTCACTCTTCAGACCCACACTTCCCCTCACTGAGTGGTGCTCAGAGCTCTTGGCTGCTTCAACTCTTCTTTCTGGCTCTATTCTGATGTCTTTGTGCTTGGACAACTTTGATGCTCATAAATCCATTAGATACCAAGATCATATGAATAAATGAGCTTTGGCAGGTTGTCACCTGGAAGAGACATGATTAGTTTTATTGCTTTGCTCTGGCTCTCATCGAGTTTGACCTTGAGTTTGTGGGTGGTTTGGGATAGTGTTTTAAGAATCTATGACTGAAAACAGATGATTTGAAGCTTAAGGTGAATTCAAGCAAAATTTTATATTAGTTTATGTAACCAGTTCCCCTAACACTTAAGATTCCTAGCATTCTAGTTCATCCCAAAATGACAGTTTTAAAGGAGTTTATTGCATGTTTTGTTGCCCAGAATATGCAAAATGGTGGAGACAATTCTCCTTGTTTTCCTCTCTCAGAGTTGGACTTGCCAAACAAAATTATCTGTTTAAGTACAGAGTTTGCATCCAGGTTTTGATGGTTGACAGAAAGGAATACTTGAAGACAAAGCCCTGTATTACAAGGATCTCATATCATTTTGAGGAAAAGATTGGCAAAACTGGGACTGTCAATAGGTTAGCTAGATTTGCACTGAACTTTTAATGGTGACATGGGTCAGGCAGGGAAGGAATATTTGCAGTTACAGGGAGGTTAGGATCACAGCTTCTGAGGTCAGCAAGTATAAAGATGCTGGTGGGTTACTTCCCCTAGGTTGTGAATGTGAGGAAGAAGGAAGTAGATAACCAGGTGATGTTCTTGCTCTCACTTGCTTAACTGAGGAACACAGTAAATAAACCCCTTCATCTGTTGGACAAAAAACTGTTTAGGCAGTCATAAATACCTCTGCTAAGTATTCATAAATCATTATTACTAAGCATACAAGCACAGGAGCTACCTGTAGAAACTCTTCTTTCTTTGGGAAAATCATATTAAAAACAAATGTTGAAGCCAAGTCTTCTAATCTTCCCTTCTTTCAAGGGAAAGTTTGCTTTCCCTTCAGCAAACTTGATTTTTATCTCCTCAGAGTTACCTCATATAAAATGCTAATGGTGTATTACATGTGCTATGTTGAGTTCTCTTCAAACTCAACCCCATTAGTGGAACAGTATGAATTGCATAGAATGACTAATTACTGGAACCAGAGGCATAACTGTGGCAATGGATAAACTCATGAGTCCAAACAGCACTTTCACTGTATTAAAGGTCTTTCTGTAGATTGGTAAAAGTCTCTTAAAACAACTTTAGAAAGATCATTCAGACACATTTTCCTTTGGCTCTGCTACAGTCTTCAGGCAGAGCTTCTACCCAAGAACTTTTGACCCCTACTGCTGCTGTGATGGCACTTTTGAAAGCTTAGTTCAAGCCTTCAGTGTCTCTGGGTCCACTGAAGTTAATTATGGGGAAGTACTGTGTGAGGAGAGAGTCTCCTTCCTTGTTTCAGCATACCATTTATTGGCCTCCTGGGACGAGGAAAGATCATGATGGCATATTCAGGTCATTTCCTTGACGCAGCAGCTGTAAGCTTAACTTTTAAAAGTTTGACTTCAGCTATGAGTTTTTATTGGCAATTGACAGTAGCTAAAAAATATGATTAAGTTCTCACCCTCTGCCAGCTTGTCTTCCTTAATTTATACTTACTGAGATAAGTCGACAGCAGTTTAAATTCCAAAAAAATGTGCTGTCTTGGACTATCACACACAGTTCACTTAAAAGTGACCTAATTCTGAAAGACTTTGTAATAATTTTTTGTTCAATACTAATATCCTTTCTTCTGTCTCAAACTATTTTGCAGAGGGTTTGTTTTTGTAGAAAGAAATTACAACAATGCATATATTTGGATCTAGTTCTATATTATTATCTATATCATGATCATCACATTCTGCTACTAAAAATGTAAAATTACTAATTAAAAGAATAAAAAACCAAAACAAAAAATCCCAAACAACAACAAAAAATAGTTCCAACCCCAGACATATTTAGGTATGTTAAGTCCGTTTTACACTGCTCTGATGTTAGGTGGTAAATTGAACAAGCTCAACTTAGGCAGGTGTAAGACACCTTGTGGCACCATTCACTACATTTTCTCTTACAAGTAAGTGTTGCGTCTTTTTTCTTAATAAGAAATTTTTTTTTAATGTAGTGGCAAATATATTGCAGGGCCCACATCTGTGACACTTGGTTCAATTCTTTTTACAATAGATAATGTATTTGTAATTTTTTTCCATTTACGCAGACAAGACAGTGAGAATGAGAAGAGCAAACACAAGTAACAAAATACAGCTCTGATCAATAGAGCCCACATACAAATAGAAATGTACGAAATTCTGCAGGGCAGCCTTGAGTCATACAGCAGATGTTGATTATATACTGTCAGTGAGCAAATAGCAGTAAGTTCTTTTAAAAACAAGTCTATTCTGCACAGTGCATAAAAAGTGGAGAATGTGAGATGAATGAGGGGCTTGGCAGAGAGAGAATGAAGAATAAACATATTTCTGATTGAATCTGCTTGATATATTGTTTCCTGTTACCTTGTAGGTTTTATTGTCTTGCTTTTCTCAGAGACTGAGGGCAAGGGGGGAAGAGGAAACTAGTTATTAAGGGGGAGTTGGTGGTGGAAAAAGTGTGAGCCTTGCTATTTTGAAAAGAAGTGGATTTAGAGTAATGAAGGGACATTGCATAGATAAAAACCCAGTAATTCAAGCCTCCAATGAAGGTCCAGGTTTGGCTCTCATTTATTTCAGATCAGCTGCCCATACCATACTAAGATAGCACTCTTTATCAGAAGCTAGAAAGGGTTTTAGATAGTTTTCATAGGATGGCTATAGGTGGAGTCAGGAATTAGGAACAAACATTAAGTTTTCAAAATCAAACAGGTTTTTTTTGGAGATGGCTGTCTTGAAGTCCTGGGAAAAAGGCTTTAGACACAGTGTGTAAGAAGTTTGTTTCTAAAACTGGTAGGGTTGAATTCACATTTAGTCCTGTAGCATCAATGATTCCTATTAATTGTTGAGCCATCTGCAGATTCTGCTAAGATAGGTTTAAGTGCAAATTCTCAAAATCCAGCTAAGATGAAATAACCAGGCTATTCAGGACACCTGTGTCAAAATACGAAGATAAATGAGGATCATGAGCTAACCTAAAAGTTTTACCAACAGGAGCTTGCATTGAACTGTACAACACCAAGGCTTTGGCTTTAAGCAGCAGGTGTGGACAGCACTGCAGCCCCACTTGCTGTTGTGCCTGAACTTTGTCTTGTGACTGTAGACATTTTTCATTCCTTATGTTGTCACTCCATGTTTTACTGCAGTGAATGGGCCTTAGTTCATAGACTGGTGTTTCTCTTTTTTCTTCTTTCTCTTCAGGCTTCCAAAGGCACCGTCTTGATTCAGTCAGACTCAAAGGAAATGGGATCTCTGGAAAAGCACAAGCTCACCTTCCTGCAGTCTGAGTAGCACCTCCATTCAATTCTTAAGCCCTATGGCAACAGTTCTTTGTGTCACACTCCTTATCTATGTATTCCATTGCTTAGCTGCCAAGGGATTTGCATCATTTAAAAGAAAAACAATACAAATCTCAAAGCTTCTTTAAGAATATTGTGTCTTATCAATTATGTTCAGTAACTGTGTTCTAATTCTAAAGGCAGTTCTACTTGTCTGTAATTCACTGCTTTCCATTATTAATAGTTTTGCTTATCATATCATTCCTCTGAAAACTGTTTAGTCATAAAATATTCATAATTATAACGTTGGTGCTATGATTAAAGTCATGTTAATGCTTCTATTAATAAAACCTTCAACTGCTAGTGGTAAAGTTTATATTTAGCTAGAATTTGTTATAACGAGATACAGACACAAAGACTGTTTTGCACAATGAAAAATGTTTTATAATAGAGATGCTGCCAAGTTTTTTTTTTATGATTTAACTGTATCCTATAACCATGTCAGTAAGATACTGAAGAGCAGACAGTAGAATTAAATAGCTTTTCTTATTAAAAGAATATTGTTTTACTTTGAAAACACAATTTCAGAGGCTCAATCTTGGAATTCATTCTCACTTGGAAAGTCTTGGTTTTGACCCTGAGAGTGGCAAGTTTCATGCAGTTCTGGACTCTGAAATCTATAGATAATTGCTTTATAAAATGTCATGGTCATATCTGCAGAAGCTGTTTCTGGGTGGGGTTACACCAGCACATACTCTCACAGTTCTGTAATGTGTCACTACTGTGGTCCTGACTATTTCTTGCCCTTTAGGTCTGGAATACCTCACTCCTCAAGGAATAGATACATTATGTGGCCAGGAAAAATCTTTCTTATCAAGGTGTCTTTTTTTTTTCTTTTCTGATTAAAACTGTTTTCCTTTGTAGTGCTTCTGAATAATTTCCATTATTTCATACCAGGTATTTATTGACATTCACTTATTCTGATGTTTTCTTTTTATGTAACAGTGAACCTGCATTATTAAAGCAACAGACCCAGGTTTAAATGATGACATAATTCATCATTTCTCTCATGGAAAGCTGCTTTCTGACCAAGCACTGGCTACTGCAATGAATCTGTGAAGTGATCATTATTCTGAAATATTCTGGAGGGTACTCACTTTGATATGAGCAATAGGAGCCTGGCTGATTTCTAGCAATTAATTAGTGCAACACCATATGTTAGCAGACACACAGCAGATGTGTGTGTGTACACGGCAGAACCAAGTAGAAAATTCTGCAGTTGGAGTTAAAGCAAGAGAAAAGACTAATTTAAGGCAGAATCCAAGAACAGCAACTTTGATTTGTTTTCAAGCAGCTTTCTGGACGCTTAAAATATTTATATTTTTGTGGTTATTGTTAGGTTACTTTTATTTGTATGACTTCTAATCTTATCTTGTTGCATGATAACTCAGACATTTTTTTTAATTCCCACTGACTGGAGGCACACATGCCAAAGCCTTTGTGTCATACAGCAAGTGTTCCATATGTGTTTATCACTTATATTAAGAAAGGAAATTGTCTCTGTAACCAAAGCACTAAAATATGCTTGTTCTCTATGTACTACTCTTAGAGTATTGCTGAACCATTGGTTCAAATGAGAATGTGTTTTTCTTGCTGTGGTAAATGATTGTTAGTATCTTCCTTTAAACCTGATATATTTGATTCTCAAGCTGCTGATTATAATTGTTGTATCACCTCAAATACTGCCAAATCTATCAAACTGGTTGAGATAGGAGAGTCACCCATTGCCAAGGCAGATCTAGCACCAAGATCGAGTTTCAATAATAAAAGGCAATGTCACTATCATTCCATTTTAGAAACAGTCTTCATGAAGTGAGTTTTAAAAGATCCATAGGCATGTGAATCAATAATTACACCTTGTGCATTAAGCTAATTGGTAGCCTTGCAACAAAAATATTTTTTATTTTCTTAGAAGTCAGAATTTTAGTTCTGTTGGAAAATTTTACTGTCTTTTAGGGTGAGGTTAAGCCCCATGGAAGATGCAGTTCCCACAAATCTTGCAATTTATGTAAAAACCAAGCAACTGGAAATCACAAGAGTAGGTTTAAAACAGACCAAGTGCAAGAAAGGAAGTGGCTCATTTAAAGAACATTAATAACAGAACCTCATGTTCCTGAACTCTTATTCAGTATTCGTCAAGTCTTATTCAATAGCTTTTGATACTCAGTAGGTTTTATAAATTTAAATAAGCAACAGAAAAATATATTTGAGCTATGTCAGTAGCATTTCCTTTTCAAAAATGCCTTGCAAGAACTTCCTGTGCTTTAACAAGACAGAGTTATGCCATCTGAATTGGTCTTTGGGAAAATGATACCTGTATGTGTATCCCTGGTGTTGTCATGTTACCATTCTGCAGTGAATCTCTTTTCTCTTGTCCCTACCTGGCCATTCCTTTTTCTTCTGTATGCATCATTCAGCTCCGGGTACACCCTCAGTCACTTTTCTGGTCAGTAACACTAAAAAAACCTTCTGGCATAAGTACCACTATTTAAGTCAATGTAAAAAGCTGATTGATCTGGCATGGAGACAATTTAAAGGAATACAGCAGGGTTTTAGTCCTTAAAACCAGAAAACACAAAATGGTTGCTTTTTTTCATTTTAATTTCTGGCAAGGTCTTAGAACCTGGACTCGTTAATTTTTTTCTCTTCAAGGTCATGCACCATGGCTGCGCTTCGGGGGCCTCGCGCTTCGCGCTCAGGACTTTCCCTGAATGAGATACTCCAGTGATTTATTAGTGAGTCTGAGGAGGACCAAGTGAGGGCTCAGAACATAAACACTGTCTGTTCAGAACCCTGCTAGGAAGCCAAAATCAGAATCTTTACTCCACCGTTAGAAGAGCAGCAATGTTGCGATTGGAAGAGTTTGTTACGTGTGTATCTCCCATGATTAAAATGCCATAAGAATTAGATAGGAAGCTGATAATACAGATCTATCCCCAAGAATAGAGAGCTGCCATCTTGATGAATG
This sequence comes from Acrocephalus scirpaceus scirpaceus, assembly GCA_910950805.1. Classification (NCBI taxonomy): domain Eukaryota; kingdom Metazoa; phylum Chordata; class Aves; order Passeriformes; family Sylviidae; genus Acrocephalus; species Acrocephalus scirpaceus. Next base: position 6,479,909 of record OU383785.1, read on the forward strand.
GAAGCTTGAAGGAGAGAGATGTGTGGTGTGGGGAACCTTTTAATAAGAATTTCATAACGGAAGGCGAATATGTGTTTGCCATGTCCTGTGGGATGCCAGTGGATCCAGCTAAACGTGCTGCAGTATGAGGCAAATACCAGCAGAGGTCATGGAAGCAGGAATAAAAGCATGGCAAAGGCTGATGGATTAACAGAAAAGTGAGCTGTGGGGGGTAAAAAGTAAGGGCTGCAAGGGAAATCAGACCGTCACAGAGTGCAGGGTACCAAGAAGAATTCAGAAGCTCACAAGCCTGTATAATATATTGCACTAATTGCAAACTTAATAAATGTGTCACCTTCTCAGAGACAATCTAGGTAATAAATATAAGTTACAAGGTGCACCAAACTCCAGTGCAAAATTGTCTGCTAATAAGGTGTAACTAAATCATTTGGTGGATGAAAGAATAATTGGGAAGATATTTCAGAAATTAAATTCAAAAGCAAAGTGTCATTCATCCCAATAAGAAATGACAGGTTTTTAATAAAGACCAAATTTATATTCAAGGAAAAGCACTTGATGAAGATAAATTAAATTTGTTTATTCAGGCTTCTCTTTGTAAAGTTTCAACATCTATGTATGTAAAATTTTCATGATTGTATATACTAAAATTGTTTTCATTTGGTTATTAACTTACTGAAATTACTTCTTCTGGAGATGGGAAGGTTAAGCTTAATTACAAAGCAATTAATTCTATTTGTCTATCAGGAGAAACTTTCAAAAGTCTGATTTATGTAATTATATCAGACTGTATGCACTGTGCCATTATTTTTTTAGGGCAAATAAGGATAGATTAAGAAGAGTTTTCAAGTCTACTTGTTATTGTAATAATTTGACAGTACTCCTACAAAAATGGTGGGATTTTACTAAAGTAGTGGAGCTCCAACCAGGAAATAGGAGTCAAAGAGGAAGAAGGAAAAGCTTTACTCATACTTAGCTTTGCGGCATCTCTTCTGCTACATCAGAAAAAAACCATAAATCACTGGGATTTAAACGTGGAATATTTTTAAATACCAAATGCAGTACAGGACAACTCTCCTAAAAGCCTTTTACATTTTAAATGATACTTCAATGATTTCTTTAAAATGAAGTCTAGCTCCTTTAGAGAAAAGTCTTTAGTTTTTTCAATAAAACTGCTGAAAGAATTGAGCCAAACATTTAAACAATGCTCTCTATGATTTTAGGGCCACATTTGTGTGCTTCTATTTTGGGTGACATAATTTTTGGTCTTATTTACAAATGTACAAATTTTATTTTTGGAGATTGCTCACCACCTGAAAATGAGAAGTTTGAGGCTTTGTCACATTTTAGCCAGTGTTTTAGTTGCTGACAAAAATAGTTTACTTTTTTTTTCTTTTAGTGAGAAAAGCAAAAAATATATATCTTTGGTGGATCTGAGGTTGTGAATAGGAAATCTGCATCATTAGAAGATCTTTAGTTATACTGTAATGAATTGGACTTGCTGTAGTTTGCTGATACTGCACAGGAAGAAAGGACTTAGCAGTCATTTTCTATAGCCTTTTTTTCAATATAACTGGTCAGCCATAAATGAAAATATACCAGGACTGTAAAATGAGCAATGAAAATGATCCCTCGATAGCTATTAAAAATTCGACCTCTAGAATCTGTCTTGTTATGATAAAGACAGCAGGAGCAGAATAAATTTTCAGACCTTTAGGAAAAATGACAGATTTCAGAGAAAAATATTAATATCTGGAGGGTGGAGAAACTTTAAGTTAGAAAACTTAATTTCTAGCACTTCCTTTTCATATCTGCGTAGGCAGGACTGGAGTGATGGCAGCTGTCATCAAGCTTGCACACTATAAGTGGCAATATGATCTTAAGGAAATTAGTATGTTCTGTGACTTCTAAGACTTCTGCTTGGGGAGTCTTTGATCCTAAGCTGTAATTGCAATTAATTACTTATAAAGCTATAAATTTTAAATTATTGCTTTAAAAAAAATAATTCAGCGCTTTTATAATGAGATTCAAGGTGATATCTGTCACAACCTGCATAAAAATAATTCTGGGAACTCAACTGTATGACTGGGAAAATAACCTGTAAGATGTGCACTGATAAGATCCCAAATTAAACTTTAGGTATTTTCCTGATCAAAAATGAAGCTTGTCAGCTATTTTAGAGGCAAAGAAGGGACCCATTATTAGGGTGGTGGTGGTAACACAAATTTAACAGTTGTTGATAGAGTAAATCACTTGGAGTGAGGGCAGCACCAAGAGTCCTTTGGGGCTTTGTCAGCTGCTCATGTTCTACGATCCTTTTTTTACTCTTGCTTCTGAAGCAAGTAATGCTTTATATCATGTTATATTCATATCATCTGTATCAAAGACGTTGTGAAGTAATCAGCTAATTCCCACCTGAATGATCTTTTTTGGTGAATACCTATGTTAGGAAAAACAGCGAAGCATGAGAAATACTGCCTGACAAATCTTGACGTGAACAGTGGTCACACGGCTGTGACTGGGATTATTTTCAGTATGGGTGGACTCTTTGATGTGTGATCCAAGAGTGCACTCCCACTGCAGCATTAGTACAGCTCAGTTCAGACAGTTACTCTGAAGACAAATGACAGAAGCCCAGAGTTTTTCCTGCCAGTGCTTACAGGACAACACACACAAAAGTCTGAGCACCTGGCAGTGTTTGACAGCAGTGATGCATTGTAGCCCTATTGGCACATTCCTTCTAGCTTTACCTATTTCAAGAACGACTAACAAGCAGTTCAGGCCACTGTAACTTTTGAATTAATATTTCCTTGCATTTACAAGTAACTGTATGTTCTCTTCCACCTCATGCTCTGGATATCTGCCCTTTTCCCTTTGCTCCAGCAGTAGCTTATGCTACCCACTGCTATGACTTCCACACTTGGCTTTGTACTGCCTGAATAACATTTAGACAGCTGCCCCTCTGTCTCTGCCTGTGTGTCTCCACCAGAGTGATGTGTGTGCCCCAAACAGAATGGAACAAACAATAGATGAGCTGAAATGGAAGTTTTCAGTTTTGAACAGGAGCAGAGGCAGGCAGTCATAAAGTGGGAGGCTAAACATCACCACTGAGACATCACTGGTTTTTGACATCTCTCTACCTCTCAAGAAACCTCAGAGAGGTCAAAGAACAGAAAAATGCTCTGCTAATTTCTTTGAAATAAAGAAATCACCACCAGAAGATCTGGGGAGATGCCTAGAAATAAAAAAAAATCTATTCAACAAACCTCATTTAAAAGGTTTGTTGAATAGATTTTTTTAGACCCAAAGAACATTTCATGGACTGAAATATGTGGGAGGAAAAAAAAAAATTAGTGCCAGAGGCCTGTGACAGAACCTACTGAGACTTGGCAAAGATTGGAGATTTCCATCACATCTTGTGATGTTTTGTGGATGTAAATTTGAACAACTGACAAAAAAATCTATTCGAATTTGGGAAGTTGTGTCTCTCACTCAGAATATGTGGAGTCAGATTAGGATTCAGCTTTGGAAGGTAACATTTATTAGTTCCAGGGGGACCTGTGAGTAGAACCAGAAAAATAACTGGAATGGTGAAGAGAAGTTGCATCTGTATGAAATGGAGGGTAAATTTTACAAACTGTAGATTTTAATTTCCTCCAAAGAGTTTGAGAGCTATGTTTTTCATGAAAGCTACAGTAATGATTGTTGCTTGGAACCAGTTAAAAGGACATTTTTTCATTGCTTGGTTGGGATTTCTTGGGGGGATGATGGTTAAAAATTCCTTATCAGCTTGTACTGCTTTGCACAAAACATGGGCTCTCCTGCCTGTATGGTACCATACCCTCAGGGTGGGTTACTGTGTGTTATCTTATGAGGTGTATTCAACTAACTCTTTGTATTAAGGTGGGAGAATACATTAATTTTGAAGAAAGGACTGCAGTTAGGTTGGACTTTCCCCTCTCTTTCCAGTGCAACATTTAAAAATGGACCAAATTTTGTCTATGTTAGCCAAAACTTTTATTGTGTTAGTGACCAGAGAAGTTGGGTTAGATGTTACTGGTGAAATGAGCTGGAGGAAGAGCTTGGAGCACTCAGTGACTTAAGTTTAAACCATAAAAGCAAGTACAATAAATTGAAGCAAAAGAAAAAAGGTCCACGTAAAAATGGGATGTGTAGCTTCATGTGGCTGTTCTTGAGTTAAAAATCACCACCTAAACAATATTCTCATTAAGGTGATTTTTTTTAAGGAGATAAAAAAAATAGGAATGAGAAAATGAGTCAGAGCTAGCCAATGGGAAAATTGGAGGATCCACCCCAGAGGGGAATGAAATTGGTTATGACTCAAGTGTCTGATATACTGAGCTTCTATTTAAGCTCTGATTTTAATAAGGAAAACAATGACAAGAAGTTGAGCATTTAGGCTGCAGTTTGAAACCCACTGACCTTCACAAAATTATGCTTATTAATTTGGATCTATGCTGAATTAACCTTGTGATAAATAAATAAAAGGACCTAAAAAAAAGTGTATAAAATGTAGCCTGTCAGCCTGATGATATGCAAATGAAGAGGACAGGACCTAGCTTATCCACTCACCATCTCTTTGTCACCCTTTTACTATTTAGATCCTTAGTTACCAGATATAATGAAGCAAATTTGTGCTTGACAAATGAATATTGATGAGGAAATGACTCACGGTTTTTTAACAATTTATGATAAAGAGCATAGAGGAATGTGCCTGATTTCATAAAGGCATTACACAACCCTATGCCATGGAACTCCTGATGATAAAGATCTTCGACATGGAGGAAAATCACCACCTGCTCTTGAGAGCTTCTGGTGGCTTTCTCCCTGTGTTTTGACTAAAGTCTAAACTCTGAAGTTTAGTTTTTTCCAGTTATCTGTTTTTCAGCTTTGCACAACTTCTGCTTGAAGAAAACAAAATAGAAGAATTAAACATACTTCAATTTAATAACAAAAGTGCTTTCCTTGTGGTTGCTTTAAAGGCAAGTTGTGTAGAAATCCTTTCTGCAACCTGAACACAGCAGGTGGTGACCAAGCTCCCCATGTCAAATCCTCACCCTCTTTACACAGAAATTCCAACTTCTTTCTGATACAAATACTGTAACCAGGGAAGGGCTCTGAATCTCCTTTTAGTGATTTATGACAAAATGTGTCTATCAACCATTGGGGAATAAGGAGCAGTGAGAAACTTGCCATGAAATAAAAGGGGCGGCTGTGTAGCTTTTGGGGTTTAGGTGTTTTTCCCCCAGTTACAATTAAAATTAAACTTTCTAATAGTAACACTAGCAGTGTTTGCAGTAACCTGATGCAGTTCTTTTTTTCTAACTGATCCTCTTTTTTTCCCTTCTCAGGAAACTGATTTTCAACAGATTTTGCTAAACAAATTTAACTTTAGCCAGCAAGAAGGAAGGGAAAATGAAATTATTTCTTATAGAATCAGAATATATGCCTCCATTTATCTTACCCATGTCTATGAAAATCTTATTCCTGTTATTGACCATTAACTCAAATTTTAGGGAAAACCCCTGCAAGTGAGCACTCCTCCATGAAGCAGGACTTCCTACCTGACTCAGTCAGACACAACTGGAAAAAATGTTGCCTTAACTTGGCCCCCTGCTCCCTGTTAACCTCTTGTTTATCAACTATTTTAAGATATATCTTCTAAACATATTTAATTTGCAAAGGAAGCTGGTGTTGAATTTCTCTCCCTGGGCATTTTAAACCCATTGTTTTGTTCTGTGTGCTAATATTTTCTATTGCTTATGACAATCATTACTGTTCTATGAAGTGCTGCATTTATTTGCTTAATGTTATTCCAAATCCTCTCTAAAGATGGCTGCCTGCCTGCCTGGAATGCTGACAAATATCAGTGTTCATGGATGGTCAACAGAGCAATGAACTATGCACCACCCTGTGTAGAACATATTGTATTTTTGAAAGGGGTAAAAACAAATGTATCTCTCTTTCAGGTGTTCCAGAACATGAATGAGGTTTTTTAGCTGTCAATAGCAGAAATGGATTAATTAATATGGCAAATAAAAGCTACATTTTGCTTGAGCTTTGGGCAGGGGCAGAGCAGAACACAGTGACTTGTTTTCTGTCAGAAAACTCCTTTTGCACCTCATAAATCAGTCAGTCAGTTAAGGCTTGCTGATAATGCACCAGAATATATAGGGGGGTCTTGTTATATGTATTAGACCTGTCCTACAGCACCCATGACTCAACCTGGAAATGGGGTAAACTGCTGCTTAATCATTTATATAAAATATATCTTCTTTACTCATGTGAAAGTATTTCTTTGCTTCTTCATTGGTTTCTTTGACTGTTTTTACAGTTGCAAATCTAATTTGTATTTTACTGGGTAGTGATGGGGACTAAGAGATATTTCATTAATATATTCATTTCATGAATTTTCAGAAGTACCTGGGACTAAAAATGGGAATGAAGTACATCATTTAAACTTATCCTCTGAGATGGTTAGTCATGGAAATTTCCTGTGTTTGTCCTGATCAACTTACTGCTTTAAAAAATTAATATAAATTTTCTATTTAAAGATTTTTTTGGGAGGACAAAAAAAGTAAAAGAAATGAAAAAAGAATCCAATTTGAGTTGGTATAGTTGGCACACACTGAAGCTTTAAGATCAGAATGGTTTGGGTTGCAAGGGACCTTTAGAATCACCTGGTTCCAAATCCCCTGCTGTGGGCTGGGACTTCTTCCATTAGATTGGGTTGCTCCAAGTCTTGTCCATGGAAACTTCCAGAGATCTCAGTTTCAACCAAGATACCAGAGTTCGATGCAGCTTAGAGCAGTCTTCTCCTTGAGAGCAGATCTTCCTAAAAAGCCAGAGGAGATAGCAAAAGGCTCTGGCATGATCAGGTCAGAAGCCAGCTTTTTCCAAGTGGTGATGCACTAAAGGCCTGGGTTTGCCAGGGACAGAGGCCACTGAGCTGCACTCAGGGATATTGGCTCAGAACCACATGAGTGGGAGTACATGGCCCTTCACACGCTAAATTCCTTGACCTCTCAAGATGTCCAACTTTAAAGTAGCTTGCAGCATGTAATCTTTTTAAAAAGAAAGTTTTATCGCTATTATTATTATTTTTAGAAACACTGTATTGACTTTGCTGCAGGCAGTAGGTAGCAGGATAACAGCAGTGTGACTCAAGAAAGGATTGTTAGCAGTCAGTTAGAGTAAATGATTGCTGTTAGCATGCAGCTGGAATAAATGATTACTGCCAAGAGACAGCTATACTGCAAGCTCTTCAGCTGTTTGCTTCAGTTTTGCTGCTTAGAGTTGAAGAGCCTTCCAAAAACCTGCATTCAGCCTTCCAGAAGAATTATCAAAATATAAGATTTCTACTCTTCTTGGGGAGTGAAGGGGAGAAAAATATAAGTCTGTGTTTAATGTTTGGCATAAGGAAAAAGTTGTAGTAACTTCAGCAGCCTGAGAAACAGTCCATGCTCTAGATTGTTGCATTATAAAGCTGCTATCACTTAAATGTTGATTAGAGGAGAAAAAGATGGTGAGAGGTTAAAGGAGAGACATGTTTGCTTGTGAATTTTTGAATGTGATACCAAATGCAATTGGCCACCTACAGACAGAATTCATTAATACAGAATTTTATTTAATGTTGGAACAGCAGGCACTTACTGAACATAATTGGGGGGAAAAATCTAGTCCATTTAACTCCTTTCACAGAATATCTTTCTTTCAAAAGCTGCTATGAATTTAGGAAAACTGTAGGTCTCATAGTCATAGAATGGTGGCCTATTTCTAACAAAAATATTTGAAACAATAAATTAAATCATACTACCATGAAGCTAGACAGTCACTTTGTGTTGGCTCATTTATTGGGAATCCTAAAGATTCTGGTGAGCACAGAAGATGGAATCATGTGGCCCTTTCAGCTTTAATCACAGGTAGAACACACTGTCCTTTGCAAACTGAATTGTGGCCTCTCAAATGTGCACCTTTAGCTTGGCTTGCAGGGCAGGATTTAAGGAAAGGCAAGGTTGGACAAGGGCAGTGCCTATTGAGAGTGGCAGCCTGCCAGAGGGGAAAGAGGCTTTTCTGTGGAGAATGAACCTGACTTTTCCAGCAGTGTCACCTGCCCAAACAGAGGGATACAGCCCCGGTGCTGCAGGACAGAGCCAGACCCAGAGCTGCAGGGTTGTCTGCTGCCAGCAGCTGCCCCCGTGGCATCAGGAGCAGTGGGATTCTGCTCACAGCTGCAGGAGCAAGGAGCACTGCTCTTGATCTGTGACCACTCACAAGCTAGGTCCTCTCTCTTCAGCTGTCTCTGAGCAGGCTGTGATCAAAAACCCTCAGCTGTGCAGAGCCCTGGGAAGAACTGCAGGTAGACTTCTTGGAGCAGGAGTGTACTTGAAAGATTATTTCAGGCTGGCAGAGGTAAGATAGGAGAGAATAATGCAGGAAATCTTTAATAATGCAATATATAAAAACTTCAGTATATGATTTGGTCTGACAAGAATCTGTCACATTTGAGGATTTAACATTACCTCTGAGTGATGTAATTATTCTTTTGAACTCTGCAAGAAAATAACTGTTAAATGGTGTACACAAAAAAGTGTCAGTGAACCTGCTCATTTGACCTTCCTTACAAAATAAAATCATCCCTGTTACAGCTGTTGGTTTCACTGCTATTTCCCATATTAATTTCCTGGGGTTTGTCATAAAAGGGGTTTACTTTATTTGAACTTAAAATTATTTTCCAGCCAAAGTTTTTTTTTTATCAATATAATGAATATGCTTTTAAAGAACATATTAATGAGTATGGCTATTTTCTGGAGCTCTACAAGGATGAGGAGGCTTTTAGGTATCATCTTGTGCAAGCTCAAAACCAGGTACAATATCTAGAGGAAAAGGTGAAGATTCAAAGTCCTTTGTGAATGTACAAAATATGTTCCACACTGTCTTTTTCCAGAAAGATACTTGCCAGCTATTCAGATTTCATTTTAGGCCACCAGAAACAACCCTTGTTTTTATCCTAGCAGTTAAAGGAACCCCTAATGAAGCCTATATTGGTGTGCTCTTCAATAGGTTTTGAGCCCAGCAATTGATATGCTGAGTATGTCCTATGTTTACAGCCAAGTGCTGAGGAAAAGAGCTACAGAATGGAAATGAGGAAAGGGTCAGAGTGAACACTGGAAAGCTGCTTTGTAGAGTCAACTATAGGTAGAAACTTTTCTGCATCCTGAAGGCAAGACATGTTTGTAATGCCTCAGAGACGGGAACTAAAACAATGCACACAAAGTAAGATCATGCACAGAGTAAGGACTGTGCAGATCCTGGTAGTTTTATTAAGCTATTCAAATTCAAATGCATGAGGCCAGATTCTTGCCTCAATGGAATGACTCTGTCAGTAAAGGTGTTGGACTGAAGCTTGGGCACCTGTGCCTTTCAGAGGGGAGCCACACACTCACATTGAACAGTTTTAGAGGATTGTAACTGTCTTGTCTTTGCTCTAACAATGACTGACACTTCTTCCAGCATTTGTTGTTTCCACTGCTATTACTGCTGTTGTGTTTACCTCTGCTGCCTTCTATACTGACAAATATAGCTCTGTGTCTATAATTTCTATAAATAGGTGGTTTTTATTAAAAAAATCATGTCCTGAAAGCAGTTGTCATCTGATGAGTGTTTAAGTGGCAGTCTGAGATCCCACATCAGCACCTGCTGGTCAGAGATTGATTGTACTTTGTGATTCACTGTCTTAAGTAATAGTATTTCAATCAATATATATTTGAAAACATCTAAGTCTTCCATAACGAAAAAAATAGCCCCTTGAAAATGCCTTTAAATGGGCAAATTTAAATATCTTCTGGCCTATTATTTAGTGCACATTGTACAATAAGATATTACAAAGTAATTAATGGTAGATCCTTGTCTTTGAACTCATGAAAAAAGGACTTTAATAATTGTCCAGAATTCTTTCCTTCCTAGAGTGTTTCAGTGTATCCTTTTAACAAATATCCATAATCTGCATTTTTCACTTTAGAGATACTGTAGGGTGGATTGCAAAGTTAATTCAGGCAGCTCAGTTTGTACTCCTGAGATGTACTGTGACAGCCTTGAATCAGTGTTGACTTCATTTCTCACGTCTCATTGAAAAATGCAAACTTTTGATGTCTCGGTTAATTCTGAAGAATCCTAAGAATGGAGAAGAGAGGAGGAATAGCTCTTATTTCTGAGCCATAATTTCTTTCCTATGAGGCAAAACTTCATTATGTATTTGTTCCCCTTCTTTCACTCTAACCTTGACCTTTTCAACTAAGTATTTAATTCAGGATATTAATAATCTCACTATGTTCGCAATTTATGACCTTTTTGTATGGTTTGTTACACAACTTTGAGAAAATTGACTTAAGGCTTTCTGAACACACAGTCCTCTGTGCAGGAGCCTACAGTTTGTTTTTCAAGGAAGCACTCTGATATTCTGTGACAATTCCCCTCTACTGAACAAATTTGCAACTAGACCTTTCAACTCCTTCGTCTGTGCTTGCTCTCAAAGAAATTCAGATTTTCAGCTGGAGGACTGGTGGCTTAACCTTACAGTTGTGTGTTTTTGTCACTGGAGGCTCTTCAAAGAGCCAATAATGAGTTGAAAACTTTGTTAGCTTATGCAGGAAAGTGCATTTAGGAATAGGGATTTTTTAAAATTATTTTCTTGTGAAGACCAACTGGATTTTCTCTTTTGAAGATGTCCTTCATCTTCAATCTTTATTTGTTTTTAATGCCTGGGCTATTTTCAAATATTTCAGCTGTTTTATGATGCAATGACTAAAAAATGGGCATTCACAGGCTCCCAATGTGCACGGCTTCAGGTGCGCCTGAACCACGAATATTCATATCTGAATATTTGAATAGGGGAATGAAAAGAAATTAGGTGCCCAAAGTTCCTTCTTTACAATGTAGACAGCTGTTCCCAGTTTCCAGTATATCCATAGAATTAGCTTTCCTTTCAGGTCATTCCTAGGATGTGTTTATGACCTTTTTGTACAATTTGTCCTTAATTGCCTTTTTTCCTGTCTTGATTGCTAAAAATTCTTGCCTATGGATTTTTTTGTTTTGGTTTTTTTCATGATGAGTAAATAGAAAAACCCCACAAAACCAAAGTTCAGGTGGGTATGAAAAATGCACTGTGCATTCTTAGTGGTTGGAGAAATTTTCTCTTGGAATCCAAGTGTCCATTTGTATGTGGGGTCTGACCAAGCTGGCATTGGCATTACTGGATGCAGTGGTTGAGTAATCAATCTTACTTGTGATACAAACCCAGAAGTATGTTAAGATCATACATTTATGTGATGATGAATAGCAGAGCATAACTGCTGAACTAAAATGTTTATTTCAACACTGTAAAAGGCATTTTAGAAAGCCTCTCCATGCCCACAGTCGGCAATGTTCTCTTTATGTTTTATGCTTGTCTTTTTTTCTGTTTTTAAAGGAATACTGTGCAGTATAATTCACTTGCCAATTTACATTTACAGTGCTGCAAAAACTCATAGTTGTTTGATTTGAGAAAGACTATACCATGTCCTGTCAAATTTTGTTTCCTGGTCTGTAACCTTTATGGTTGTTTGTTAAGTGTGGTGAAGTAAGACATTTGACATAAAGGGCAGCCCAAAACAGAATGAATTTGACCTTATAAATTAATAAATAGTATACAGATGTCAACCTGACATCTGTGTGAAATTGTGTTCCCAATTAAGAGATTGACTGTATTTTTATTTATGTGCTATAAATTTTTTGGTAGATAGATTTTTTTTTTTTTTGTCTGGAAGTCCTTGACAGAGAACAGGGGTGAAGTCTGCTTCTAAATAAGGAGGAACACAAATTGGCTACTGACTCACCTAAATAGTCAAATGTTAAAATGCAACATTGATAGTATTTTTGAAAATATAAACTTTGTATTTTTGAGAAAATGTGCCAGCAGGAACTGTGCTGTCCTGGTATGGAGATCATAATCTGTGAGTGACACGCCTCTCTTTTCTCCTGTGCACATCATGAAAGAACTTTTAAGAAGTCTCACATCTTGTCTCTACATGCTTTACAGATATATATGGGTAGATGAGGTAAAAAAAGTATAACCAAAATATTCTAAGGCATCTATCAGTTTTAAACAAGGAGACTTTTTTTAAATTCAAGATGAAATACAGTGGGCAGGAAGCCTTCAACCTTTTTATAAAACATTTCCTCTTAATATTCATCTTGGACACAAACTTACTACAAGAAATATTCCATTAAACAAACTGTAAGCTCCAGAGTGAGATTTTTGTAGTGACAAAGTTCAGTTCCATTACTGAGAAAGCGAGAACTTGGCTCTCAGAATGTGCTGACAGTAGCACTGGCCCCCAGATTTAGTGAAAGACTTTTAAAGAAAGTAAGTTAAAATAAGTTTTTAAGGTGTTTTCTTGTGTGCTAGTATAAGGTATTCCTAGGAATATTTACACATTTCAAATCAGATGATTCCATTTTATTTCTTGAGTATGAATGGTTTTTAATTTTCATTTGATTGTGAAGTGTTTGAATTTAACCTGCTTATAACACAGATGAGATTTACAGTAGGGTTACTTCCCAATTAGTGATGTCTATGGACACTGCACGAGGCATAGATTTAGACCAACTCTGTTGTTCCATCACAGGATAAAGAATGATGGATGTATAAGCTAAATGAGAAATGACAAATATAATGTTTTAAGTTGTGTTCATGTAAGGTGATAGAGAAGAGAGTGAATCTTTAGTTTCTTCATAGAAGAAAGCCTTAAAGCTTGTGATATCAAAAATAAACTTCACCACTCTATAAGGCAGCTGAGTAAGAAAAGGCAGATGAGATCTGGCAGTGAGAGCAGTTCTGTTAGGGAGTTAATTATATACATGAGTAGACAAATCCTTACTCTTACAAAGAGGAGGAATTGTATTTTATTTAAAAAATATTGTTATCTTATATGTGTCTAGAATAAAATTCTAAAAATTCTTTACAGAAGTGATGATCTGGGACATAAATGGCTGCTAATGGCACAGCAGAGTTTTCATGTGACAGATATATTGCAAAACGGGCACGGTCCTGACCAAGCAGGATTTATGGCTGTGAAGGTCAGCAAATGTTGTAATAGTTCCTTTCTCATTTGAAGTTTATTGTGCTTATCTAGATCGCTCTGACTTCCACATGGATTATAAATGGTAGTGTACAGATGTTCTCACAAATGTTAGTGCACATTACCTCTTAAGTTATTTTAGTGTTGTTAATAGAGGTTTAAAGCTATTACAAGATCAGTATTGAAGATTCACACATTTCCTTCCTCATCAATCCCCGTACAGATTAGGAATTACTCTTTTTACAGACCAGCAGGGCAAAACATGCATTGATTTGTCTTAGAGTGTTTTATAATGTGTTTGCAATTGATAGCTTTGTTGGCAGCCAGGTTTCTCCCAGGCAACCACAGCCTCTAGTTCAGTTGCCTTAAGCAATTTAGTTAAAGAAAACCAACATCAAATAACTTATCTGACTGACTGATCGAAATATGAATTTGCATAAGCTTCTAAAAGGACCTGCAAGTGTCTTGTATAAGCAAGAAGCACCCAGATATTCTCACTCAAGGCATCACTGGTATCTGAGAATGGCAAATAATTTGCATATCTTTAAATCATGCGATATCTTCCAAGCCCTTAAGATTAATCTGGCATGTCTAGATATTATCTGCTGATCTTCACAGTGCCTTCGTTAAGCACCCTCAGAAAGCAGCTAAGGAAGTGTAGGATGCTCTGCTTTGCTTCTTTTGGAAATTTACTTTGTCTGCTGAAACTTTTTCTGGCACCATTGCCCCTTATGGATCAGGAGTGTGGATGGTTGTACTGGCTTTGGCTGGGATGGAGTTAATTTTACCTGTGTCTTGGATTTGTGCTGAAAGCAGTGTTGTTGGCACAGGGATGTTTTAGATACTGCTTGTACAGCATCAGGGCTTTCTCTCCTCTTCACCCCCTGAGTTTTTTCACTTTTACACTCCCAGTTGTCCCTCCTGTCCCACTGCAAGAGGGTGCAGGAGTGGCTGTGTGGTCCTTGCTTGCTGGCTGGGGTTAAACTGTAACTGTAACAGTGCAGGGAGCTGTACTGTGCAGGTTTTCCTTGGAATCCTGAGAGCTTCTCCATGTCCTTCTGCTGGCAGTGACCAACAGTCACTGTGCTGACAGTGCTGACATCCAGCCTGGCAGCAGGCACGGTCACGCTGCAGCTTTTGGCAGCCAGATCTGCCTGGACTTCCAGGGAGTCCCACTGTACTTAAATTAGACACCTGAAAACAGAATCTGAACTTCTCAGGTGTAGCCTAGCAGTCTGGTGAGCATAGAACACAGTGACCTTCTTTTTCCATTTGGAACATAGAAGAGGATGAATTTAAAGACTTTTTTTTTTTAATTGTGAAAAATAATGAAGCTTAATATCAGGTCATACAGAAAAAGTGATGGTCCTCCTGTAATTTCTCCAATTTTTTTTATAAACAGAACAAGTAAAGGAGATATTAAAATACCACATCATGTGTTATTCTGCTAGATCTTGTAATTGTTCAGTGCCTAATAGTGCCTCAGTTATGAAATGGCAACAGAGCTGTTTCTTATTATGCATCATGTCCACAAAAAGCAAGGACTTCTCTACTTGTACTTGATATTGCTTTTATAAACATTGGAAATAGATTCCTTTCATTTAGAAAAAGACTCCAAGGCTCCAGATATTCAGCTAGTTATACAGATCAATATTTTATTAAATAAATCACGTTGAATGAGCAGCATAAAACTAAGCAAATGATACAGCTTCACAAAGGATGCTGTTGCAGAGCAGTTCAGAAACACCCTTACACTACCAGTGTAAAGTGAGAATCAAATCATCACCTAGAACCAGCAGAGCTGCTGCTGCCTCATGTGCCTTAGCTCTTATCTGGCTCATTTTCTGAATATACTCTGCTCCTCAAATGGTCAAAGGCAGCTTCAAGGACTAAACATTAGAACAATATTTGTAAGAAGTGTCTTTGAGATAAATTGTTTGTTATCTCAAAGGTTAAGGGGATTTTAGTGTTTATTCTTACATTTTTATTCACAAGAAAACAGACTGCAGACATCCTTATCTGGCTTACATGCAAACTGTGTGGAAATTTACAGAGTAATGAAAGTTGGAATGGTTGAAGCTACATGCCAGTTTTAACAATGCTTTAGCAACATTTTAATGGTGTTTTCAAAAAAACCCACATTGGATCCTGCCCAATATATAGTAGATATCTCTTAACAGAACTTTTTCTTGCCTATTTTCTTATTTTATGAGAGCTTGGTTCTACATAGATTCAACAAAAGGCAGTAATTAAAGCTTGTGATCCATAAACTGCAAGACAATTGTAATTTGAAATTTACTGATCTGTTTTCCAAGCACAATATTTCTTTGTGTAACAATGTTTGTTTGTACCTAGTTAGCAATATGAAAAATCTGCTTCTATTCACAATTAGTCTGAGTTGCTGTTCTGGTTATGGATCAGGAACCTTGATTTGTCATGTGATAAAAGCTACAGCTCAGTAAGGAAATTGAGAAAAAAGGAAAACAGCAGAAGAATTTGTACAAGTAGAGTTCTATCTTTACTAGTTGTTAAAGCAGGAATAATTATGCATTTATATTTTTGAAAGAACTCTGCTTTTTCCCAGTATTCAGCAAACATTTTTTCCACCCTTCAGTAAAGCAGAGAGGAAGAAACGCGGGTAGAAATAGTGAACTGGAAGTGATGGTACTGAGGAAGGATAAAGTTTCATAGATTACAATAATAAAAATAAAATTAGATAAAGACTTTTCTAATTTTCCCAGATGACACAGGAAAAAAAATACATACAGGATTTTGAGCAATGGACCTTATTCAGTTACATGGGCTAAATCATTGCAAGGCAGCTCAGAAGTAAACACACATACAAAGAATATCCCAGGAGTCTTCATGTGAAGTGAATGCATAATTTTAAGTAGATTTGGACAAAATCTACTTATATATAAGAAGCACTAATCCATTATGGGTTTTCTATCCTAATTTTTATTAAATAGGGGACAGTACATGAAAACACCAGAGTATTATGGTTTGATCTGATCAAAATGTCAGAAAAAGTTACAGAAAAATATTTTTATATCCTAATTTTTTACATTCCATATCTTGTAACTAAAGGTTTATTGTGTTTTGGATCCTGCAGACATTATTTAGGGCAGTTTTCCCTGTAAGTCCTTAATACCAGCACAAATCTATTTAGCTGTAAAACAGTTCCAGAGAGCATGCATTTTATGAAGATAATAATATCTAGACATGCCAGATACTTTAATGTTGTTATAAAATATTATTTGATAATTTTATGATCTTGTAAGGTTTATGCTAATGTTGCTCTACCAGGACCCTCCTGTGTACAAAGGGAATTAAAAACTTAACAACTTCACATAGGAGTAAATATTTGGTGAATGAAGAAGTTGCCTGTTTTATCTTCATAATGGGCATCAGTAACAGTGGCAAAGGCCAGAATTTTCATATCACAGCTCTGAAGATTGTTCCCAAGCATACACAGAGACTCATTTCTTCCTCATTTTCAAAACTTGAGCTGAGTCATAAACTATAGAGCATAAGGAAAGCAGTCAAGTGAAGACAATAAATAGGACATAATGATGTGCAGTGAGAGTCTGTGGGGCAGCTGTACAGCTGGAGCTCAAGTGGAAATAGGTTTGAGAAAACAAACAGAAAACCAAAACCCCAAACTGCATCCTAAAGAGGGCACTGAGAGGGATTGGGATCTCTTACTGACATGTATCAATAGGAGAAATGAGAAATGTTATTTTTTAGAAGTAACACTATGCTGCTTCTGCAAGCTAAAGTAGAAATCAGATCTGAGAGCAGCCATAGGCAAGAAAACACAAATCTGTTGTTTGATGAGAAGCTTTTTCTCCACAACAAAAGCACAAAACTCAGCAGCTGTGAATAACAGGAGGAAGAGGAATAAATCATATTACATGTTATAATAATGCAACTCTGTCTGGAATTAGGGATTAATACTTCTGTTATTGTCTCAATTAGGAAAATATAAAAATATGTTCTTAACTGGAATAGTTACACAAGCAGAAAATTTAGCAACTTCTTAGGAAGTTCCTGTTTTTTAGGGTTTTCTTCTATTTGGGTTTATTCCAGTGACAGTGTTGTATAGCATAGATGGTTAATTTTGTATTATTTCATTATATTGTTTTATAGAAAAGACAGATATTTTTATATAGGCCCTCATGAAGTAATTTCCTCAAATTCCTCAATTACCCAAGTTAGGAACCTCTGTTGTAGTGCAATATTTGGAGATGAAGACCAACTGGAAAACTTGTTTTTATCTTTAAGCTGAAGGTAGGAGAGCAGGGATGGGAAGGAAGAACTGAGTAAGACACCCTAGCCCTGTCAGTAAGCTAAATAAATATTAAGCAACAAACTACTGGATTTTAACCATTTTGTATTCTTGAATAAGGACAACTGAAAACTTACCTTGAAAGAGAAAAAAACCCAGAAATACTTTCTCATATTTTAAATTTTACATGCTGTTTCTTTTTTTCTGTTGACTTTTCTCTAATATTCAAGGTAAGAAACTTACTGTATTCTTGTTAGATTAAAAGGCTAAGCCAAAGTCCACAGAAATGCATTTGCAATTGAAATGTAATCTTCAGCAAAGAGAATGCTCTCACTTGAAGCAGTATTGGTTATTTATATGAATCACCCAATCTGAAATTTAAAATAATTTCATTACATTACTTAGTTTATTAACACCTCATACATATTTTGAACATGAAACACTTGTGATAACTTCTCCAAATTATATTCATGGATTCAGAATTATCTACTAAGGGATAGGATTGAACATTTCAATAGATAAAGGGAACCACAGGTGGCCTGAGAATGAAAAGAGGAAAAAGTCACTGACTATATTGTTCAAAACAGGTCTGCATCAATGGATGCAGATTCTGCATCACTGACAGTCTTTAGGAAAAATTAGATAAAAAATTCGTGGGAGTATGTAGCTAGGCATATCTGAACCTGCTCTGAAGCAAGAGAATAGACCATTTAACTAAAGGAATGCCTTCTTACCTGACTTTTAAAAATTTTTTTATGACTCTAACGTTGATTTATTCATTGTTGTCTTTGTTTTGGTCAGCCCGAATGAGGGGAAAGACACTGGAATATTTTCTACTTTGCTCCGCTTTATGCTTAATCTAAACAATGAAATGTTTTTTGTTTGTGAACAGAGGCATATATCTATTCAAGTTTAACAGACTTGGTATCTGTCAGTAGAAATTAAACTAATATCAAACTGTAACTTTACAAAAAGGGTTATGAAAATACATGTTTGTTCAAACAATAAAGTTTTCACATGCCTGCCATTGAACAGGTTCTATATTGTATGAAGATGTAGATGGTTTGAAAAGAGACAAATAGCATTCCCCCCCACCCTCTCTCTATGAAATGGACAGTGATATTTATGAGACTGGGAAAAGAGATGCTGAGGCTTTCTCAGTGGTCTGTGTGCTGCAGTCAGTGCAAGCACAGAGCTCTGCAGTTGGCAGCTGACTCTGTGCCTGTCCCTGTGCCAGCTGCGGTCACCTTGGCATGAGGTGGGAGATGTGTGAGTGTACTGGCAGAGAGCTTCTCCTACAGTAATGAAGTGGAACAGCCTGGGAAAATGCCTTTCTGAGGAGTTGTCTGGACTGAAAACAAGCCAGGCACATCAAAGGACCTAAATCCCTAACAAGGGGCTTGAAAAATAGGTCTGGGCTCGCAGAGGAGCAAGAACCTGGCAAACATAGAAGGGAATGAAAATCCCTTAGGACTATCCCATAGGATAATGTCCAAAAAAATGTTTGAGAATGGATACCTCTTTCTAGAATTCTGATATCACTTTACTAAATATTTCATTAAGAGGGGTTTCAGTCAACCATTCAGATATTTTCTGTCAACCATTCCTCCTACACAGCTGCCACTTTATTTATTTATTTCTGGTTTGAATGCCTCTCTTAAAAAATACCTTTTGAGAATTAGATTGGGTTGTATAGTTTGTCACCTTCAAGAGAATAAAATCTTTTCATGTGTCAGGAAAAGTAATAAAGGATGAAGGGTTGCATTTGGAAGAGTAGCATATTTTTTCTTATTTGTTTTCTTAGGAGACTTAAAAACCAGAGCAGATATAAGTGAGGAAGGAAACAAGTAGGAAGAGGTCTTGAGCAGCAAACTGTAATTTTTGAGAAGGTAGCTCTGGTAAAATAATCAGAGGTTTGGTTGAGTTGAATTCAGTATATTTTTCAAGTAACGTCACAACATTTTTGTCTATGCAAGCAGAAATAAGAAGCAATGCTTGAATGGAAAATGCTCCCAACTATAGCAGGACAATGAGGAAGACATCTAAATATGCCTCCCTCCTCAAAGTCAAGCTTTAGGAACTGTGTACTCCACATGACCTGGTTTTAAATCTGTTTCATTTGTTTGTGCTAGCTCTGGAGAACTTGAAAAACGAGTTAGAAAATTGACTTGATGTGTTTCTTGCAGTTGTTCTGACTGTGGAGAAGCAAACAGGAAAACTCTCTTTGCTAGTCCAGTATGGTTTTTTTCAGCTTCCATTTAGATCTACAAGTCCTTTTTTGTCAGTAGTGTTTAGTTTGTTTGTGCTGATGTTTAAGACCATTGTACTTTAGGCAACACAATTTGAACCCAATCTTCTGGCATTTAAAACCTCTTTTCATTAAATATCCTCATCGTTTCTTTTCTTTCTCACCCAAAATCACACCCTATTCTTTTAATACTTTTTTTTTTTTAACCATATCCATTACATTTTAAAAGTTTGTTAGGCATCTTGCCAGAGAGTTTTTGGGTTTATTTGGCAGTGATTATTAGTCAAAATTTCTCCAGCAGATCCCTTTCTTCTGCCCTGCCTCAGTAATATTTAATACCTAACTGGTTCTGGGAACTTGACCCGAAACTAGTTTTGGTTGTTTCTAATGACCTGAATTTCAAATCTGAAGGCAATAGAAGCTGTGGTGCTCAGAAGCTATAAAAAAACAAAAAAGAAGACAAAATTAAGTGACTTGAGCATTGTTTTCTTGGTGTTTCAGTTGCAAAAAGAATTTCAGTTTTGCCTCTGAAGATCATTGCAGTGACTGATCTTTCTGGCTGGGGTCTGTTCTGCAGTGCAAGTTCCAGGCAGAGCTGTCAATGCTCTCCTGCCTTTTCTAGGTCACTGACAGCCCAGGAACTTGTGATTTTCAGTCCCTCTCTAATGGATTCATACACAGTTAATTACAAAGGGCCATTTTCCTGGATTACAGCCAGAGTGCAAAGCTTTCTGAAAACCACTTTTCTGCAAGTATCTGAACTTCTTGCTCCCCAAAGGTGAGGACTGTGAAGTTTGCTGCTCATCCACAGAGCAGATGGTGGCAGTGCCAATTTCTGTAGGAGCAGCTTACGTGAACCCTGGTGTGGAAGATCAGTTATTTGGAGTGCAACGTTAATTAAATGTCTTGTGCTTTGGAGTCCTACTTTTTCTAATGATGGTGCTGATTTAGTCTCAGTGCAAATTCAAATAAAGCTGCTGCCTGCAGCAGCACTTACCAAGTATCTCCCTGCATTATCTTTCAGGCACTCAGGAGTCAGACTGTGATTCAGCCAAACCTATTTTTTTTTTTCAATTTTCCAGTTAAAAGTCTGAAATATTTCCACTGTGTGTTGGTTTGAAAGTAAAACCAGTGAAAGACTCCAAGTCAGAAACATAATTTAATAAGAGGAAAAGAAAAGAAATAAAAGAAAGTAAAATTTAAAAAAGTAATAGTACAAAAAAAAAAACTACTGACAGAGTCAGAATACAACCTGACACCCTGTTAGGGTGGTAGTGGCAGTCCAGATGAGATGGTCTTGTTGAAGCAGTGATTCCTGTAGAGACGTCTGGTAGCTCTTGTCTCCTCTGGGAGTCCAGTGGATAAAAGCTGCCTGTGCTGTCCCAAACCCTGGATTTATCCAGATGGGAATGCTTGGCTCCTCCCCCTGGGCAGAGCATCTCCCAATGGGCTGATCTCATTCTACGAGTCATGCAGTGGGTCCTTGATGGCCCATTAAACAGAGATAACTCCCGGAGGAAGTTATCTATGAGTCATGTGGCAAGGCATTGTTGGGCTCATTAGCAGAAGATAAGGAAAACACTGCCCCACCTTGGCTCCAACGGCTCATGGGGATAGAATACAAACCTTGGGCACAATTTGCATTGTAACCTAGGACACACTGTGTGAGGCAACTTTGGTCAGGCAGAGATAATTCTAGAGAGGCATCTTGTGTCAGCAAAACCCTGTCTATAGAATGGATCAAGGAGAGTACATGGTTAAAACCCTTTTAAATATAATTTTTGGCTTGAAAGTGGAGAAGAGAATAATAATAGATTCATATTCGATTGTATTTAATTTCATAGCATGACAATGTTTTGGAGAGAGAAGACCAAACTGGCTATTCCCAGACCACCAGGTGTTTCAGAAACACCTGAAAAGTCTCTGCAGTGGGAACAAACAATTTGCTGAGAGAGTCAGAATGCAGATTTTCCCAGGATAAACTTTTCCCCACTGATGAGTGTAATCCTTGAATAACTTTATGATCTTAGTGTAAGTCAGTGCTGCTGCTATCAAGCTATGAATTATGAATTCTCAGTAGATCCATGTCTTGAACTTCTCCACTCTAAATCAGGCTCTGATATTTCATTTTTTCCCAATTAATTAATAATCAGGAGACTCTAGGAGCATAATGGATTACAGAAAGCCCACAAATGAGATCAGATGCTTTTCCTAAATTAATTCATGAATTAATTTGAAATAATTTTTTTCAAAAGAAAGAAAATTATGTCCTATTTTTCTGTCTTAAGGAAACTAAAAATAAAGAGAAAATAGAAAAACATTAACAGTTTTAAAATGAAGCATTGCAAAGCTTTCTTTAGAGGAAAATTAAAATGTACTTTTAGATTTGGGGGTTTTTATTAGTATTGTAGTGCTTCAGAACAGATAAAAATATGTGTACAAAATGTTTAATAGTCATGCTTACTGGAGGGATAGAACTGGAGTATTGTTTTAAAGTGAAGAAACATCCTACAAGACCCACAGCTTGGGAACCATCAATTAAATTCGCTGTAGACAGAAAATGTTGGCTTGCAAAAGCTCACCTTTTATATTGTGTGGCCACAGCACACAACTGCCAATGTTCTGCTGCATCTTCCAAGTTTCAAAGGGATTTTGAGAAGAAAACAGGTTGGGATTTTTGGCTGGAGTACAGATGATATAATCTGATTTCCACTGTTAGTGAGAACCTGTTCTGGCTCTGTTCTGGCCTGGGGAACGTGCAGGGCTGCAATGCCCTGGCAGCAGGTTTGGAACTGGTGGGAGTGGGGACACCTGGGTTTGTTTCCATGCTGTGTCAGACTCTGCTGGGCTCTGAGAGAGGTGGAAGATGCTCACAGTTTGCATCAGTTGGGTTGCAAGGCTCTGGATCAGGCTGCCTTTAAGACACTTCCTCTCCAGATCTGCACATTCAGATATCAGAGTCTTAATGCTCTTTTATCCACAATAAAACACCTCTTCTCCCCTCCCACAAAATTTGTTACATTTCTGTATGACTTTAAGAAAAGGCAAATGAACTTGTGTAGTTGATATAATCGTGAATAACTTTAGGACTTGCACTGTGTCACTCTTTATTCTATGAGTAGTCCTAGGGAATATTACAAGTGCTTCAGAATTTGTTAAAAACAACTCATTTATTCCAGAGCATTTGCAGAAAATATTTACTGATCCACTGTGAGGGATAGTGAGATTTTTTCACATATTTTTAATTAAACTGAAAATTTCTATGTTTGCATAATAGGCTGCTTTGCTTGCTTGATTGCATACTGGTTTTGCTCTTTTTAATTATTTCTATTTCTTATGCAAGAATCCTTTTCACCTTCTCTTTGCTCTAAGCAGTTTGTTGTTGTTCACAGTTGCATTTTCACTGACAGCTTGCTTTGCTGTGTTTTCAGTGCATAAAGAGCAAAACATACATTTCAGTCTCAATGACTTTCATTTTAGATTAGGAAAACTGAAATACAAAGTGAGAACAAATATAAAATCTTCATGAGAGAGAAAGCAAAGAACCTCTAAGATCTGCAGTTTAAAAAACTCTGTAAACCTTTCATCTTTAATCCTCTTATAATGCTGTCACTGGCTGACAGGTAGGTGGGGAGATTTTCCATTTTATGGCATAGAAAGGACAGATTTGTGATTAAGGCATAGATTGGGTCTCAAAGGATTCTAGTTCAGTTTACATCTTTTGATATAAACTTTGTATGGGTGTCAGTTTAGACTTCACATTGCCTGTATCTTTATTTTTTTTTCCTTTTCTCTGTAAGGATAGCAGTTCTCTGTCTATTTAGATGTCATAGTTCCAAAAAAGTTGTATTTTGCAGTGGAACCCTAAACTTTGCTGTAATCTGAAATTCAGGCCTCCAGTTCAGGGGTGCAGTTGTGCATGTGCCTAATCCCTGTGGGAAGTCAGATTAACAGTGTTTTCAGTGTGTCTCAGTTCCCCCTTCTGACACAGAAGAAGGAACACATATCAGAGAAATTCAGTGTACCAAACAATGCATCTATTAGCAGTGTGAAATTTGCATAGTACAAATGTTCAGCACATTTCAGTGTTGGGGGTATGTTTATATTTCAGTGTATTGCCAACTCTGCACTACAAGCAAAAATGAATATTCATCTTTTGGGTGCTGCACAGACAGCAATGGACATTTCAAGGGCAGTAGAGTTTGAAATGCATATCCACATTTTAAAACAGTCTTATTGGAAATTATTACTTTTTACTCATTGTCTAACATAAAGACAATATATCTTGATTTTTACATTTAGTAATTGTGGGTTTGTATCTCATCTTTATGTGTTAATTTTTCATGAAAACAGGGTTCCCTTTCACCTGAGAGTAACATGCCTTGTTTTATTTTAACCTAAGTTTTGTGCACTGGGCAGCTGTGTGAGTCCTTATCTCATATTCAATCTTTTAGATTTACAGTATTAGAAGCAAAGATATCTACACAAACAAAAGAAATTAATTTGTGATGGTTTGGCAAGCAAAACAATTTTTTTTCCAATTAGTAAAACTAGAAAGTTGTTTTTTAATTGCACATTAAGAAACCTTAAAGGGCTCCTTGAGAGCCATCTGATGTCCTTTGCTTACAATTTTAATACTTACAAGAAAGGCAAATCGTGTCTCTAGGTGTTTTCTCACTTTTTCCAGAGTCTGTAACATAGGTCAAGGAGGGAAAGAATCAACTGAAAGAATAGAAAAAGTGAGAAGAGGCTTGAACAAATGGCCTTTGCATTTACCACTTCTCCCAATGGCAGTATCATCAGAAAAGTTCTTGGTAGGAATAATTGCTTGGCAGTGTGAGCCAATTTATCCTGGTTTGGCTTGCAGATCATGGAGATTATGGAGCACTATAGGTGGAAAGTTCTGTGCAGGTGTCCAGGATTGCTGCAGTCTCTATCTCCCCAGGACTTTTGTCATTTTGTCCTAGACAATGCAGAAACCATCCAGTGGATTTACATTCATTTCCTCCTTTTATTCTTCTTCAAAGACAGCTTTCAGAAATACATTTTCTGTTCCTCATTGCTTCCAAATATGTGTTTCAGTCTTAAATGGATTAAACTCAAGGGATGGATGTAGAGTCCACATCCTTGGTTTCTATGGTAGCAAATGGAATTTCTTCCAAGATTGCCTGCCAGAGTTAATATGAAGTACAACTGTAGGTGATCACCTAGAGGAGGATTCTGGTTTCTTGAAACTGGAAAATCTTAATTTTATGCAACATTATTAGTCAATGATTAGGGAATCAGTATGGGACAGAGAGAATAAATCCTGGGATTTTCACTGCCCATGAGTGTTCTCTTCTGACATGTGAGATCATATTTGCCTGCTGCTGGTAAGGAACTAAGGTGATTAATTTCATAAGGTTAATAAATGAGCTGGAAGAGCCTGAATGTTAGCTATAGGTTGCTATAGGCTTCGTTAACTTGAGGTAAAGGGACATTTTAGATTCGAAACAGAAGGAATATTGCAGTATATCTTTATATGTCATCCCCCAACCTGCAAAAACAGCCAAACCAAAAATCCCTCGAGACAAATGAGTCTGCCTCAGTCTAGAGGTGACATTCCTAGTGCTTCCTTCCTTAATGAGGTTGGGCAGTTTGCTAGACAGCTTCAAAATGCAGACCCTCTCCAGGCAGAATGATATTTCACAAAGAATATTTGGGTAATGTTTATGAATATCATAAAATGGTCCACTTTCTTGTTTTCCATATTTACTATAAAATATGTAGTGTGGTTAAACCAAAGATTACCTGTGAGGATGGTATCCCCAGCTGGTACTTCAAACATTCAGTGGAAGAGCAAACATTACACAGTAATGTAAGTTATTGACTCTTTATACACCTTAATATTTAGCTTTATATAAAAAATGTTACAAAAAGTTATCTGAAGTGATAATTTTTTAAAATTCTTTATGTACCTGTCCAACAATCTGAGGAAAAAATGTTCATTAACTTGTGAAGAACCTTGTACCTGTCTCCTACATTTACCTTTTCTATGCTAATCTGTGGATCTCTGTTGCCATGGATACATCTCTATGAACTTGGGTGGAGTCAGCAAAATCCCTGACAAAACGTGACAAATCACACCTAAGAGATGGCTCTGCAGCTTTGGGGGATGTTTTTGCTCACACAGGTGAGCTTGTGTGGGAGATCCCAGCAGAGATTTCTTTGGTCCCTCTTTGGTTCCTCCACCTTACAAAGTGGGTGTGCGGGATCGAAGGCTCCTCACCAGCATGGACGTGTCACAGGAAGCTGCTCTGTCCCATGTCAGTTTAAAGGTCATTTCCCCTGAGTTTTACAACATACACCAATGAAATGTCAGCTTTTTCTCTGTGTAAGACCTGGAGAAAAAGTGAAGATATGAATTCTGAAGTTCCCATAGATGACTAAGTGGTAACTTGCTAAGTTACTTCTTTTGGTGACCTCACATCTCTCTTTAGGTTTTGATTGTCTAAATGTACTAAAGACAGGTGGCATGAGATTTAAATTTTAAAAAACATTGTGCAAAGAAGGCTTTTGAAAGAAAATTGGTATCTTGTGCTGAACAAGAGGAAATGGAGTAAAAATGCAGATCTACAGAGCTAATTACAGATGGTAAATTAACTTTCAGGTGGGGATGTATTCATTGCTAGTTGTGACATAACTCTCCAATGGTTCTGATTTTTGAATAATAATGTATTCCAAATTAGTGGAAAATAAAAGTGCAAACTTTAAGAATGTTAATTCTTAAAATGTATCTAATGAGTTTTTAATTTATGGTTTCCATTATTTTACCATATTTTCAGGGATATAGTTCTTTTGACTGCTTTCTTTTTACTTTCATTTCCTATGTAATTATTTTAAATTTTCCTTACTAAATAAAATACTCCTTTTGTATTTTGAGTCTTTGAGAAAAGCATGTTCCTCATAACTGGTAATAATTTCAGAACATCTTTAGAAACTGCTGCTGTTTAGAATAAAATGTATTTTGTTCTACTGTGGTATGAATGATATTGATTAGCATTCTGATTAGTATTTTGCCTGCTACCTATGAATTAAACAGAAATTTTCAATTTAGTAAGATTTTTATTACTAAACTTGAGGAATTGGTACTTTTCTGTTTCAAAATGTTCATTGAATACATTTTCTAGGCAACATCTGAATGTCAATCCATTTATTGGAACTGTGATAAGTGATTTAGATAAGATAGAATTATTTAATTGTACTAGCAATCAAAATGATGTAAGGGTCTGGTACATTCATGCAGGAATAGTCATGATGGTCTTAGTCTATCAACATTAATTTATTAAATTACTATGGTCTGAATTTTTCTAAGAGCTTTAGAAAGACAAATAGAGAACAGAAAATAGGCTGCCAATACTTGCCTCTTTCTTTACCTAGAAAAGGTGATTGCAAAATTAATTTAGTTTTTATTTTTTTAAAACTTCCTCCCAGGTGCTACTTTTAGTACTGTTGGGGTTTTTGGTGGGTTTTTTTGTTGTTTTTTGGATGATGGGGTAAAATGAAGGCATTTTTGAAAAGGAACATCTTCTCCCCTTGTACTTTTCCTTTCCACAATGTATGAATTTAAGGGTGCTGAGATCTCATTTCTTCTGTGCCTGGATGCCAGGGAGAGTGGCAGGGAAGGTAGAAGGAGCAATATCAGAGTACTTAGCATTTATTTGGCAAAATCCCCAGAAGAATTTTTACAATTATCTCAGATGTACATGGGATGTGAACTTCAGCCCGTTTACATAATCAAAACCCGTGTGTCTGCATTAACTCAGCATTATTGGCTCTTCCCTTTGTAACAGGTAGGGAGAACATCCTCTGGAGGCTAAAATGCATGTTCATGCAATGAGCTTGTATTCAGCTTATCCCCTAGGAAATATTACCGTAGCAAATCTTATTTCAGGTTTGGGATGGATTTTATTCTTAAATTACCTGTTTTATCTTTTAATTCCCTGTAAAGGATAAAATCGCCAACAGAGGGGGGAAAAAAAAGGTGGATCAGATTATTTTCAAATTTCAGAGATTTTGAACAGAGCCAACCACTTCACTATTTTACCAGACAGGCATCCTGTAGTTTTGTTCACTTCTCAATTGCTCTAAGTTAAGCAATTACAGAAGAGATGTATCATTTACACTTGGGCAATATTTGGTCCCAACTGCTGATACCACTGCTAAAAGAAACAGTCAGAAGTGATGTAGAAAAAAGAACAAAAACTTATGGTTCTTTAAAATTATATGTAGAAACATCACTTTATGGTGAACTGTTAGAAAATAATAACACTGACTAGCTAATAAATTTTCCTGTTTATCTGTTGATGCTGAACCTTTGAAATCACGTCACCTTTTCCACATTGTGCTTTCTCATGCTGCTCAGGACTTGTGTTAGTGCCCTGGTTTAGAACAGTGGCCAGAAGAAATGAGGGAGGAGATGCCAGTAGCACTGAGTAACAACTCAGGCAGTGCCAGCTTACACAGGCTCTAGCACACCAATTCCTTCATGGGCAGGTGAGAAGGTTCTTTAGAGGGTTTTGGAAGAAAGCCATGATTTTAGTTTAAAAAATCTCAATTTTTTGAGTTCTGTTCAGACCTACTTTCAGAAGTATTTGGGGCTCAGGTTTGTTTCTTTGCACGCAAGTGCGGGCTAAGAGGTCAACAACAGCTGGAAGGAGGAACTGTCCTACCTCCTCTTGAAAGTGGGTGTTCCAAAGGACAGAAAAGGTTTCTAGTGCCTAAAAATGATATTTTATTAAAGCACAGACAAATGTAGTAGGAGGATGTGACGCTTCAGATATAGGAAGTTTTTATCAGTTGAGGCAGATCACGCAGGGTAGTTTGAAACAAATTCCTTCAAGTGTTCTGAGAGTTTGCAAGGTGATTTTTTTTTTTTTTAGCATAATTTTGCTTTCTGTTTTACAGATTTTTGATAGATTTGTAGCTTGAGCTGATGTGTTTCTCATGTGCAATTGTCCCCAGGTAACCACCCACGAGCTGCTCTGGACCTGTCTGTACAAATGCTCTGTAGGACCTGAGGGGGAGCAGAACAAATAAAGTCACACTCTCTGGTGCTCATTCCCCTTTGTAGCAAAGCCTGAAATTTCTAAAGTAAATTTAGAAGTAAACAAATTATTTAAATCACAGTTAGAGGTGTACTTACAATTATTTGTAGTTTGTTTTCATAAATTTTGGTTGTGAGTGTTTTTTTTTTTTCTTTTTGCTGTGGTATATTTGCAAAACAATCTGTAGAAATAAAAGAGACAAAGAACCCCTTAATAACTACATGACCGTTTCTTAAGTGGGTTTTGCTGCAGTTTCATTTTGTGGAGTGTTTTCATTTTTCAGACTTATTTCTTCTATATGCCAAATATTTGAGCTGAAGAACAAATGTTTCATCTTCATTCAAACGTAACATACAGTAAACGACCTTCTGTCATGCCTGCATTGTCTCTGCCTGTGATTCTTTAAGGCTGAGAATTTCCCAAGGGCCATCCAGGGCAGATTGGCCAGTGCATAATTCTCTAACAGAACTGCTGAAGGCTCCTAAGAAACTGGCAAAGCTCCTGGAACCAGGCAAAATTGTGAGGAACTATTACCTGAGGTTTGAAAGAATTAATGACATCTGTTTGGCATGACCATTGTCTTTGCTTTCCAGAAATACTCGAGGAGCTTCAGCAGCTGTAGGCAGAATCCTCAGGTGCCTGAGGCCAGCAGGGCAGATCCATTATGGGGAGGGGACAGTTTGGGTGAGATTTATGCCACATCTGGATGTTGTCAGGGTCTGCACATGGTGCCAGCGTGGGCACCCTGAGCAATTCAGCATGGAGGGATGGGCCTTAACAAAAGCTGGCATCAGCTCTCCTGAAAGCCAGTAAAATAAAGGTGAGATTGAAGTAACCAATTTCTCTCATTTCTTTTTTTTTTTTTTTTTCCTGATATCAAGTCCATTAACTTTATGATTTCACTTACAGCTTCTTTAGAAGTAATAGTTTTCAAATTGCAATAATTTTTCCAGGTTGAAATGGAATCACCAGTTTAGGTGAAACTGTGGAATGGTGATTTTGGGGACAGAAGTTTTTGTGCAAAAAAGATCCAGAACTGCTAAATCAGCGGGAAGCTGTCAAATTCAGGTGAATGTAACTGAGGGCAAAGGAATTGGAAAGAGCACAAGGAAAGTGCTCTCTTCTGTAAGAAATCTCACTGTGGCAGCAGATTAAAGAGTTGTGATCTAAGTAGAACAAGAATGAGAAGCAGAAACGCTTTTGAAATCAGAATTTGTGAGATTGCAGAAGTGCTAAAACTATCCCTCTAATCTTTCACTTCTAGTCCTAAGGGAAGCAATGAAATGAATTCTGAGAGCTTATGGATATGCATTGTTTTGTCAATACAAACATGGAGACTTTTTAATTTTATTTTTTTTATCTTAGTAAAAGCATGGTAAATTTACATAGGATTTTTTTGTTCTTTAATACAGCAAAGCATCCAGATATGCTAAATCCTCTCTAGCAGGTCTGTCTGACTTTCAAGCAGTTTATAGCCTGATTTGCTATTTTTATAGACATCTTGTAAATATATTAACTGTGTAGAAGTCTCTGTGCTTTTATTATTTTAGCAATGAAATGAGAAGTCTTGGTTTGGAGCATTTTTGGGGAAGGTTGGTGGCGTTTTTGTGGGGTTTTGGGTTTTGTTCCTTTTTTCTATGGGTAAATTAAGGTTAGGTTTCTCATAGCAAAATAACTGAATCTATAGTTAGGGTTATAGTATATATTTGAAAATTCTAAAGAGTGATGGCAGATTAAATCTCATCAGATAGAGCTTTCAATATGCCATTATTGAAAAGCATGTTTCTGGAGGAAAGATCAATATTTCCTATGTTTTTCATACTGGCTGAATTAAAGCTATATTAATATTTTCTTATTTCTTGTTCTCCCTTTTCTCATTTTGATAATCAATATGAATTTTATGTGAATTCAAATGAGAATGTCTTATCCAGTCTAGCATAGAGTGGTCTGGGCATTTTTCCCACAAGAAAGACAACCTTTTTTAATATATTTTTGTGAAGTACTTTGACATTCTGGAATGAATTATTCAAATGTGTTTGCTGACTTGTAAGCAAGCTTTTAGTTCATGTCTGCTATTCAAGATCTTTTAAAGGTCACGAGCTTTCTTTTACATATTCAACAGGTATGTTTTTCATTGTAAATCTTGACTTTAAAACAAAAGCCCCACAGTAATGTGTAAGTAGGAAGCCTAAACCTTTTCATCTACAGAATCTTTCTAAATAAGGAGGAGAAAGTGCACTGGCTTTTAATTTTTATAAATGGAACAATAGATCTCTCATGGGTATAATAAACTGATTTATCTGTGAAGGTTTTATAATAAGATTTAATTAAATTCTCAGTAAAGCAGCTGAAATTTTGTTTGAAAGACAACACTTGCCTTTTAAATTGTTGTTTTGTCCACTGGGCTGTAATTAGGTTGCATTTAGATGTATTCTTCATATTTTACTTTTCTTCTTTTCTTCACTCTTACTACTGGGTTCTGCCTTGGATGATCCCTTAGTTTTAAATAACAGGCTTTAGTCTCTCAACTGCAGAAGCCCATGAGCAGACTTTATTTTCATGAAGACCTCATCTTGTGGCTATCAATTTCTAAATAACATTAACTTTCTCCCATGGCATCACTAAAATCTGAGCCTTCATGCCTGTAGATGAAGCCTGAATCCCACAGATACTCTATTAAAAGTTCAGAAATTGCAACCTTCATTATTTTAGCCTTGAAAATTATTTTCTGTAGATCATTTTGCCTCTAATTTGCCTTCTTAGCTGCCACTTTAATCCATTAATGTACAGATTCTTTTGCTTGCTTGTCCAGTTTTCAGTTTTCAGCTGCAGCCTGGATAGAGCAGATCAGCTTAATATTGACTGCAGCCTCTGTGGCATGTCCAAGCCTCAGTTTCTCTCCTTACCTAGAGTGTTCTCCCACAAATTCTTTTTTCACATTGTCCTGCCTTTTCTCTGGAGCATGAGAAACTCTTCAGCAAAATGGAGAAGTCCTTGCTTATTGTCCTTCAATCCTTTTTTGCAGCTCACCTCTACCATGGGCCTACAAACCCCAGATTTAGTGGTAAAGCAAATAATCCAAAACTATATTTTCCAAAATTATTTTTGTTCCATATAAAACAATGCTATCCACAAAAATTTGTGCAGTTAACGGAACTTTCTTGTTCCTTTTTTGACATTATTCACTTGCTTAATTATTTTATAAGTATACTTTTTTCTTTTTCTACATGTTTTAATTCTGAAGGGCTTTGGGGGCGCAGGTGGAAGGAGATCTAAGTATTTGGACCTGCAATAGTTGTTGCAATAGCTGTGCCATTGAAACTGACACAAGTTGTTATTGGGCCAGTCCAGCCATGTTGTGGATTTATCTAACTGTGGGAAAATGAGGTAGAAATGAGGTAGGGTGGATTTTAAAAAAGGCTCCTTGATTATTTTCCCAATTTTTAGTGTGTGTGTGTATCTTTAACATGTTTTTAATTGTACAGAGGCTAAAATTATTCCATATTTGCTTGGCAAAATATGTATTTTTGGTGCTGGCTGACATAAAAAATATTAGA
Organism: Acrocephalus scirpaceus scirpaceus; assembly: GCA_910950805.1. NCBI lineage: Eukaryota > Metazoa > Chordata > Aves > Passeriformes > Sylviidae > Acrocephalus > Acrocephalus scirpaceus. The sequence continues at coordinate 6,512,224 of OU383785.1, forward strand.
ACCATTGTTGAGTCATGTGATCTCCCTGAATACCAGCTCTTTATTTAAAATGTGGGTTTGTAAATGTTATAAATGTATAAAAATTTATAAATGCTTTGAAGGTGTCCTCTTCTGCCATAATCCCTGGGATAGCAGTCTTGTCTCGGTCAGGATATTGTATACTCTTGGAATATAAATAGCAAGTAAATAATTGTGCCACTAGAGTATGCTTGATAAAACTTCCAACGCCAATCTGAGCACCCTCAGACACATCCCAGAGCAGTAATATTGATTTGTAGTGTGATGAGCTTGAAAACATCTCAGCAGGCCTGGTGCATCAAGAGTGAGTTTCCTCCCTGGAATACTACTGGGAGAGTTAGTATGTATAATGCATATATTAGCATAATGTTTTCTGTAATATGTATACATGAACGTGTCTACATAGGTTTCTGGGCAGTTTCCTTCTGAATAATAACTCTTATCTCACCCAAAGGTTATTTTGCCCACTGTTTTGTTTACTGTGGTGGCAATCTGGCTTTACAGCACAAAGGTTTGTTTCTATATGGAATAGCTAAACAATCCCTGTTACAGGAATACTTAGTTAGCACTAGATTCCACTTTGGTGTCAGTTTCTTACTGGGAATTACATGTTCCTCCATGAGCCATCCTTTTGAATTTCCTTCATTTTCCCCAGGAGGAAATGACAAATCCCCTCAGTACATGTGGCAGGAGTGAGGTTTTGGGTAATGACTGATTGGAGTCTTATTTCCTTTACTTTGTGTCATGATATATGGTGAGAAAAGTTCATTCACCTCCTTAAGGCAGAGGTGGCACACTTTTCCAGTTTGTGTGGTTTGCATTTTTGAGGTGGGGATGTATCAATTCTTAACTCCTCCATTGCTGGAAGGAGAAGCCAAACTTGCACAAGTGAGAGATTGGATCATTTGTTCCTCATTTTTACATCTGATTCATTGGTACTGCAGGTTTTCTTAAGCACAGGTAACCTGATGGCTGAACTGGGGTAAAGTGCTTAGTGTCACATTAATTCCACAGATCATGACAAAAAAATAATTCTACGTATGTTAACCAAAATGCATTTGGACTGAGGGCATTAAAGGGCTGCTTTGGGCTGAGTTCCATAGTGATATGTATAAAACCTAGATGGGAGCAGGGGAAAATTAAAACTCTAAATGTATAATATTAGTCACTCTTATTAGTTGCAAGAAAATAAAAGAAAGCTCCTAAATCACTGACTACTGGGGAAAAAAAAAATTGAGATCAGTCTGGTACCAGTTGAAACACATTCCCACATGAAAGGTCATTGACGCTCATTCAGATAGTGGAGACTCTAGGTAGATAAAGGAAGGTTATTTCTCTTTAGAGTACTTCCAATTCAGTGATTTTTTTTTTTTTTAGAATAAGATAACCTTCAAAAAAGAGTTAGTCTCCATTCTTGAAATTTATGTGTGAGCCATTTGACTGCAAAATGAGACAATGCAGAGGATTATAAGGATTATAATCACTTATATTTAGGCAGCTGATGAATCCAACTGGTCAAGCAGGCTAGTTCTCAAAGCATGCTTTTAACAAACTCATCACAGAAAAACTGGAATTGAGTGCAGTAGTTTTATTGAAAAAGTCCACAGGTGTGTGCAATTCCTTTATTAAAATGTTTTCAAATACATTGGACTAGGAGCAATTGATGATCAAGAGATATTCCTTTTTTATACATTTTTTATTTCCAAAACTATACAAACATTGGAAAACTTTCCTTTTCCTCCATTTCAATTAATAATAATTCTGTAGTGATAAGTTATAGGTCTCCCTTTTCAAGCTGCAAGCCCGCTTTTCTGGAGGTGGCATTTTGCATCTTTGACAATTTAAAAAAACAAACCATCAGTCATATTTACATGTGCTTAAGGTTGCATAATTGAGCATGGTACAGGTTCTGAAAACCAGTGGTTTTCAAGATTCACCCAGGTGGGTTGAAGGTTTTAAATACATACATAACTGCATACATGTGATTTAGTAGCCAAGACACCCTCTGTTCCCTTTTATTTTCAAGGCTATCTATAAACTGTGCTAGCCATGGTGAAGGTTTGTTTTAGTAAAGGTACTCACTGAGTGAAAGCAGCACTGACAACAACTATTGCTGATCAAGGACATGAATGGGCAGAGAATTGTGTGTGTATATACAGTAGAAGGACTAATGTTTCAAAATTAACTTGAAGCTCTTATGTAAAAATAATGTCTAGAATAAAAGCTATTTCCTGTACTGGATTAAAGAATACAAACACTTGTGTAAGGAAAAAAGTGGAGCTCAACATGGGAAAAGAACAATAGAAGCACACAGATTAAATTCGGAAGCTGATCTTGCAGTGTATAATTACTGGAGATTCAGTTGAAATATAGCAACATTATCAATGAGAAATGAAGGCTACAACTGCAGAGGACACATACATTACACTTTATGAGCTATTATATTGGCCATACAGATTTGTCTATATGTTATTTAGTTGAATCCTTAAGGCTTCTCTAATATCTTGCATGACAGTGCTGTCTGCTTGGATCTTCCATGCATGAGGGAGAGGGGCAATTTTTCAAGAAAAAAGAAAATTAGGTTTGTCCACATTTCAATTACAATAGCACATCCAGAGACACAAAATAAAAGACAGAACTTTATGGTACCTTTTTTCATTTATTTTGGCCCCCAAAAGATGCATGCACTAGACTTTATGTACTATAAGGTATTGAAATATTTACAGCATTGTACATGTGCTCTTAAAGGGATGGCAAAGGGAAAGGTCTGTGTTCATCTTGGTGGGAGTAGAAGTTAATTTTCCTAGCTTAATAATACCTATTCAAAGTGAGAGATGACTCTTCCAAAAAGAAAAGCCCACAGAGAGTAAAGCTATAGCATAATTATAGCCAATGTTAACAAACTGTACAGCACTTTACCTGGGAATTCTCATCTCTCTCGCTCCTGTTTGGAACCACAGTATCAACTATTAAGTGACGTTGCTGTGCTCCCCTTGCCCTGTCTGCCCTGTTTCTCTCTATTCCAGCAGGTATAGGTGTAAATTACCTATTGACATGATTTTATTTTTAAATTATTTTGGCATGTGGAACTGACATGTAATTCACAATAACCCGATGGCAATTTTTGGACAAATGATACGACTGATATTTACGGGATTATGGCACTAAAGACCACTATAAAGCGCGTCATAAATACTTCAAGTGGATTTAGGAAACCATCTCTCTAAGAAATCCAGTGAGTAAGGCTGATATCACTGACTTCCTACTGCCTTTAAAGGTACAGATACGATACCCAGTACACCAGGTTGAACAAGCAGAAGGCAGTGGGGAAGAAGATGCGGGCGTAGGAGTCCATTTTGGCAATGCGGATGTGTATTCTGCCGTGCCGCCACGCTCCCGTCCGACAATCCTCAAAGCAGCAAAAAAAACTGGCACAGTCCTTGCCATCGAGACACTCGTAGCCATACTCCTCATCCCTTTCTTGGAGGTGTGTAGCATTGTTCATTTGAATAGTAGCTGATCGGGGGCGGATGTCAATAGTTGGTGCCTAAGGTGGAGTAGCAAAACAAGAAAAAGATGGCAGAGGGAGAAATTTTGTTATTATCACCAGGCCAGCTGGGGGATGATGTCAACATGTACATGATGGTTCTGCTTGGGGTATTGGGGAATGCTTGGGGTACATGGGGAATTGCTCAGGTGTTCTAATGGTGATATTACCTTGAACTTACTAAAATCAGTTGTGTCATACCCCTTAGAGGAAAGCAACACAAATCAATCTAAAGTTAACAGCTATGTGCAATTAGCTAAACTGAGTAAACATGAGAGGTTAAATGAAACATCCAGGAATGTAAATGATGGTATTTTGAATTTTTGTTTTATAGTAGCTGCTTGATATCTGAAGGCACTCTGTGTATTGCATATGAAAGGAACTGAACCAATTGGAAATGCAGGATTTTAAAAGGGATGCTTCATGTTGAGAAAAAAGCAAATATGTATAGAGAGGAAAAAGGCAAAAACTAGGTCTTTTGAATAAGATTAGGAGAGTCTCTCTAAGATTCTCCAATTATTTGAATATATGCAGCTCACCACCTACAAATGTTCACCAACTAGAAGGTTCAGCATGTTCCAAATTTTATATAGTAGCTGTACATGTATATATACATACATATATTTAGAATGAATTGAGCAAGTTAAGCATTTAAAATACATTTGAGCACTGGGTGAAGGCTGGGATGATAGGCATTGAAATTTCATGCTGATAGTTATTAGGGAAACATAACAATACCATTCCATAAGTATGTAAACTCCATGTCATTTATTTTATGTGCTTTCTTACCCCCCTACCCCCCTGCCCCTATTTTTTAATATATATATATAAAATCTCTGCATTTCTGAATGGAGATAGGGTTTAGATGTGGAACACAGCTAGATATATTAGCTAATTTTCTAAGTGTGTTGATCCAGTGACAACATTAAAAATCTATATGCATCTTAAACCCTTTCAAAACTGACTCTTTTTTTTTTTTTTTCATAACAAACATTTGAGTAATTGATGATGGCATTGAGTTTTTTTCAGGTCAACATCAGAACAGATTTGGTTTTATAATTAGGAGTGAAATCACAAAGATTAAAACTCCAGGGTCAGAGTTGAGTTCTAAAAGGGTGTATTGCAGATTTTTAGGATAGCTGGTACTATTGGATCCCATGGCAAATTGAGAGAGAGGAGCAGAAATGTTTGAACTCTCTTAATCCATGCAATCCAATAATGTTGGTCACTCTTGAACTTAAGTAAGTTCAGAACTGTAGTGCGTTGGTATTTGGGCTGCTGAATCAACTCTACAAATTGTTTAGAAATTTGTAACCATTCTATTTGACTAGTTGTTAATTAAAAGACCAAACAATACACCACTATCATCTAAGCTCTAATAGTTAAATTCAGCAGTCGCATGCAGTGAATTTCCATTCCAAAAAACGTTATACCTTGAAGGAAAACATCCGAAGAAGCTTTCATTTTGTAGACAGAAAAGAGAATCAGAGGGTTTTGTTTTAAATTAAAGAAAGGAAAGAAAGAGACAAAAATAATGAAAATTAAAAATATGTTTCTAAAACACTATAAGTCAAAGAGAACTAAATTTATAGAAAGATTTGGATTAGAGCAATTGAAACAAGTATCTGTAACATAAAATCCCCCACATTTTCAACTTGTCACTGTCTTGTTTACATCTGGGCCAAAGACATAAGATATCAAATCCTGTTAGATTTTCATATCCTGAGGGGATCCTATGCTGACCTGTTTAGAAAGAGACCATTCACGGTTTGTAGAAGCACTTTTCAGAAAAAAAGACTTTTTACCTGCAAACTATGCCCTGAACACTTTACTTTTAAGGGTTTTAGACTCTGTGATTAGGATTCAGGCAAACATTTATAGTTCTGTTTCTTCCCAGACGCTGACAGATAAGCAATGTAAAGAACAAGTTATTGTGCTTCTACAGACACCTTAAAGTGAAACAATTAAATTTGAGGTGCATTTAGTTTTGCTCCTTTACCTGACTGCATAAGACACGCATACACAGACTTTTATTTCCATCTAACACAGGACACATCCCTTTCTTATTTTACTTTGGGTTTTTTAAGTCTCAGCAGCTTTTAAACTTGAAGTTATAGGAATAGTATGTAGTGAAAGGTTCCTTAATTGCTATTTTTTCTATATCCATTTTTGTGATATATTTTAAAACTAAAAGAAGATATCTTCAAAAATCCTTAAATATTTTAGCACAGCAATTCCAAATTACTTTATTCTTTGTTAGATGCCTGAAATTGAGATGAAAATACTCTTTATTAATATAAAACATTTTTCCTTCACATTCTTTTTTTTTTTTTTTTTGTTTGGCTGGTTTAAGGCGGTTTTTTTGTGGATTGTTTGTTTGCTTAAAGGGAAGAGGGGTTGTTTCATGGGGGTGTTTTGGGTTTGGGGTTTTTTTTGGTAGATGATTAGTCTAAATGTTCTAGAGATTCTAGACAACACATTTGTCAGCTCAGTTGCCAAAGGCAAGGAGAAATCTGTCCTGGACAAAATAAACATAATTTTTTTTCCCTGACTGGGCAAAAGCCCAAATCACTACTGAGGGTATTTCCAGGATTTTTTAATAGTTGCTATTATATACATTATTTTAACTATTGGGTAGCATATATCCATAAGTATCATTATAAACTACTGCGAAATTACTTTCTAAGGCACAGAAGTAGGTATATAAGGTAAGAAATATAAGAAAAATAATTTAAGGAAACAATGGAAAGGAAACAGGTGCTTAAGGGGAAGTTGGAAAAAGCACACCAAAGTTTGAATATAAAAGTTTAACTGTAGCCCTGATAATCAAAGTAGTCATGTCAATAATGTGGACATAATGACATAGAATATTGCTAATACTAAGAGTAACTGAGATATTTTCTATAAAGAGATCTATATATAGCATAAATAAGGCTTTGGTACTTGTGGTTTACAGAACACTTTGGTTAAAAAGATCTTTATCCTAAGAAATTAGTTTCTCTGGCATGCAGAAAACTAATATTTGGGTTTTTGATTCTCAAAGTGAATGCTTGCATTCCTATTGTTACCAAGGATGGGTATATATGTAACAGAAAAGTATGAAAAAGGTACAGTTATAAAGAGGGATTTAAATGCTCTCTCAGAAAAACTAATTAGATTTTAGGCCTTGCTGGTAAAAAGATACATACTGGGTTTTTCTTCTTTTTGTCTTTATCCTTGCTTGGCTTTCTGTTGCTGACAAAGTAATGCAAAGTTCCATATTCCACCAATGCAGAGAACACAAAAATAAAGCAGACTGACACAAAAAGATCCATTGCTGTCACATAGGAGACCTTGGGCAGAGATTTACGAGCAATTGTACTTAGGGTGGTCATTGTCAGGACAGTTGTAATTCCTAGTAGACAGATAGAAAACAACAGAAATAATATTACTTCAAGCAGCAAACTGATTTTGCCATTTATCTCTCTCTGATTAGTTCTGAAGTGTGCCTGGAGTTCAGACACTGCAAAGATATTCAGTAGCACATTCTAGCAGTGAAATGCCAATTCGATGGGAGCCCAGAGCATTAACAGGGGTGTGCAACATTTTTGCATGGTCACTGCCAGGGCTGCTCTGTAAAATACTTTGGTTAGATGAATTCTAGGAAATTAAATTTAATTTTTTGTTTTTGTAGTTTACCTCTGGGGAGTCTTTATTTTTATTTAAAATTGAAATTTAGGGTTTATGTGCTCAAATGCTTAAGTAGAGCAAGAGAAAGATCTACAAAGGAGAAGTACTGTGACATGCCTCACCTTTCCTTCCCTTTCAGGATATTATTGCATGTACTGTGATGTGAAAAATGTTAAAAATTCTCAACGGAGGACCAAGTCTGTTTTGTGTACCCAGGTAAAATTTAAAATAACAGCTGAATGCTTTTATTAATTTTATACTTCTCTAAAGCAGATTTAATAACCTCTTTTTAAAGAGGATATGTAAAAAAAAAAATCAAAATGCTTAAAGCTTTCTCTTATGGAAGCCACTGTTCCCCTGTTGTTCTGTTCTTTCTAGGGAGTCTGGAATTAAAATTGTGTCCCCTATTTTACACTCCAGGGCTCTGTGCTGTGGTTCTGTGAAGAAATGAAAATGCAGAGGGAAAAACTGAAATAATCCTCACTTATGTGTATTTAATGTAGAAGTAGAAAAAAAAGTGTTAAAGTTTCTCTAGCTGAATGTTTCTGCTTTGTTATTTCTTACTGTTACAGCTGCTTTGCACAAGAAGATTAATTTGGTCTCTTAGTTTATTTGTGGAGCACTTGCTAAATGTGTAGAAATTTCCAATTCTGATTAATTGCATGTCACATTTTCATGTATAAGGTTTTGGATACCACTAAATCCAGTTGGTTTTTTTGCCTGAAGTCTACATTTGATTGTTGGTCTCTAAAGTGGTTATGGTGGTACATTCCCTCCTTGGTACCACTTGGACACACAGCCAGAAGGGTGGATTCCTTCTTGGTAATTATTTAATTTGTGTCGCCAGTCACCATGATATGGAAATAGAACAAGTGAAACTAAAGCATCCTGCCTCTAATCCAGCTGTGACCCCATCCTCTTGATGTTATAAAAAATACTGCTGTGTTCAGGAAAAAATGAGAGAGCTTTTATTGTTGACAATCTACAGAAGTCAGAATCTGACAAGGAATCATTAGAATTGTAAAAAGGAAGAAATGCAAATATAGTCCATGTTATTCCTCAGAAATTACTGCATTCCTCTAAATGAGGAGAGTTCATGTGAAGTTGTCTGTTCTCATATTTACAAATTGGTGATCTGCAGAGGTGTCAATTCAACATCATAATGCTTGAAGCAAACAGGAAAGATAAACTCACCCAGTGATGTTCTGGCTGGAACTGCATCCTTATTAATCCAAAAAGAGACCCAGGACAAGACAACAATAAGTGTACAGGGAATGTAGGTCTGAATAGTGAAATAACCCATTCTCCTGCTCAGGTTAAAGAAGACAGACATGACTACATAGTCTCCTGTAAATCAAAAGCAGAAGAAGACAGAATAATATGTTAGAAAACCAATACAAAATCTGTATAGGAGAGCTAGGTGTTTCCTATTCCATGTCTGGAGCGTGTGTGCATAAATATTAAACTGATTCACCAGATATTCTGATGACAAATACACACACACATCTTCAACACAGCTCTAGCTCAAGAACCAGTGGATTTTCCACACTAGGAAAATTACCAGTCGTGCAGATTCACTCAGGTAACTTTGCCATATGATTCCAAGGGTAACCTGCCTTGCACAGCATGACCTCTACCCAAGTCATTCTTCATAACCAGACCTGCCTGGGACGATCTGCTTGCAGCAGCCCAGGGTGTGGTGGGGCTCCAGCCTTCCCCCAGTTCTGTGTCCCCATTAGAGTGCTCCCAGCTCCACTCTCAAGTGTTGCATGCTTTCAGTTGTGCTTCCTAAATTTTTCATGTTCTTAACTATTCTTCAGGGCTATGCTGTGTCAATAATTCAATCTTTTTTTTTTCTACAGATCTTCTGTTGTATTTTCTCCTCTAAAATGATCTGAACCTACATTTCCTAAGTGACCTCAAAAGCTGGGCTAGAAGTTACTCAGGTGTATATAACACATCATCTTATTCAGTAGTTTCTGATAGTCTTTTCAGGTTCTTTTCCCCTCTCAAATTATTAAGTAAATTCCATCTGGGTTCAGGGACGCAGGGAAGCTTCAGGTTTTGATATGGGGGGTTTTTGTTGGGTTTTTTTTGTGGGTTGGTTGGTTGGTGGGGTTTTTTTTGGTTTGTTGATCGTTTTTATGGGGTTTTTTTGTTTGGTTTGGTGGGGTCTTTTTCTAAACTAAAAAAACCACTAGTTCTTATCTTTACTTCAGATTACAGCACTCCTGGGAAAAATCTTGATTACAAAGGAACTACAGAACCCCAGGCTACAAAGACTTCATTGCAATTCAGTGAAATGCAGCCCAGAGAAGTCTCTAATGGAAACAGGATATGATTTGCAAATATAGAGTAAGGTAGTTTTCCAGCACTATCAGAGAGTCTCTGTGGCTAATGCAAATTCTGCTTAGATCAGTACCTTTAGGTAACATTGCATTCCCTCTTTTCTGGCATAATTAAAATTTAAATTTCCCCCAGAATAATCCCTTTGAACCTGACCACAAAAGAAACTTCAGAGATATTTTTCAACTGGTGCTTCTTTGTTATTTTGTTCAATTTGAATGTCCATGTTCCTGAGATTAACTGGCTTTAATTCAATTATATTATGTTATAATTAAAACAAAACTGTAAAGCCCCCAAATATGCAGTTTATAAGGTAATACATTGGAATGTGGCAAACAATTGTAATAAGTACAGTCTGATTATTTCCTTAGTTCACAGATAACTTTGCATTATATATGCATGTTCTTCATATACCAAAAAAGTCCAACCAACCTATTGAAAGAAACACCACTCAGCAGCAGCACTGCAAAGCTGAAGCCATAAAATTACAGCATGACTCATTCTTCATCTCTCTGGATCATATATTATCTTCCCAAGAAGTGATTTTTTTTTCAGTTTTTGGAATTATCCTTTTATTCATTCACCTTCATATATGCTTTTAATAGCATTGATATTTCAAATTTTTTTCTGCTATGATATGGCAGAGATCACTTTAGGCAGTAGTTGCATTACTTCCATGCAAACATTTTTAAAGAGCAGGATTTCTGGCTCACTGTTATTTTATATATTTAATGGGACAAAGAGTTTCCAGAAGTAAGAGATGAAATATAAACCCAAATACAGATGAGAATATTAAAAGGTACAAAAGGCCCAGAATTGAAGTTTTAAAATAGATGTTTTATTGCTGTTCTTGTTTCTTTCTACTGAAGTTCCAGCTGCTGTGTGCTCTTTTGGAGTAAGATGAGTGATGTTCCAGATCCTAAGTAACTACTTTCTCCTCACTTTTTGTTCTACACTTGCATGGGTCTCTTTGCCCAACAGTTGGCAGCTGTAGCCCTCCTGCCTTGTATTCAAAGGAACAGAAAATATCAGACTCCAGTACAACAGCCAGAACTTTCCTACAGGTATTAGGGTTAAACCCCAAACTCAGCACTGTGCTGAGAAGGAAAAGAGCTGAATAGAGATGAGCTAGACACAGACATGGTGACAGCCCTCCCTCACACACTGTCCTTGTTCTTGTGTGTGCAAACCCAGCCCAAGGGTGCTGTGGATAACCTCTGGATATACATCTGTGTGTGTAGAGAGAGAGCATCCTCACTCATTCCATTTTACTGACCATTTCCAACTCTTTTTTGTTCAGTTTTTGGTGGTGATCCCCTGGTGTCCATGGAGACTTGTCTGGATTTTCCTCTTAACTCAAGGAATGCTTTTTATACAGTGAACTATTACAGTAATGTTTTTACAATATTGTATGCATTATTTTGCTTTTATTGTTGCTGTTCATAATGTAATCCATCAGATCTTTTAAAACAAAAACCAACTTGTAAAGGTCTTAGTCTAGTCACTGGCAGTGAAACAGAACTTTGAATTCTGTTATCTCAAAGACACACTTCAGAGGGCAATTCATTCCCTTAGAGCATTAGCAGTGTCCACAGGACATTTGCTGTACAAACTGGAGACACTCTAGGTGCAAGTGTTTCACATCCAATCAAATACAATTCCCTCTACTTTTCTTTTATCTTTTATTTTTCCTTCTTTTAAAAAAAAAAAAATACACAGCTTCATAGGCAATCATGTTTAGAAAGGACATCTCTCTGCTAAGAGGTTTCGAAAGTTAAAAAGTGATATAATTGTTGTAGGATTTTTCAATCCTCACAAATATTATTGCACATTCCTTTATGCAAAACACTGGTAGGGATGATTCAGTCTTGTTAAATCGTTTGTTGCAGTGGCTATCTTATTAATCAATATTTCTGCATCTTTCTTCCCTAACTGATACTTGCATAAAAAAATCCAAACTACTCCAGAATTACATTTGTAGCAAACTCTATCAGTTTCTGACATTTAAAAGTCCACAGCGTTTTTCTGGCAGACTTTATTTCTCATGCATTGTAGAATTGGAAATGTTTTACTGAAAGCTCAAGGAAATAAGAGACCACATATATTTTATATGAGTTTTAAGGTTTCTACTAATGGAGAAGTTAAATCAGGGGAAGTAAAAACTTCAGTGTCAACCATAACTTGCCAGGCAGTGTGGAATTGACCAATATGAAGAGTCATTCAAGGATGCATAAATTCTTTTAAATTACATCTTACTTTTTAATCTGAAAGCCTGCTGATGCTGCAGACACTGTTGTGTTATGGGATGTTTCAGATCCTTACAAAAGAAAGAAATAATGTTAATATTTTACCTTGCTTTCTTGGGGTTTTGGGAAGAAGGATGTACACATGACTTTTTTTCACAAGGTAAAAGTACGAAAAACAAATGGAATTTATGAATTGCCAAGACAAAGCAAGTCAATAATTCTGTAATATACTTAATCTCTCTTCTATCCTTGAAGTAATATGTTCTGGCTTTGTCTGGGACAGGGTGCCTTTTCTTCTGAGTAGCTGGCACAGGTCTGTGTATGCATTTAGCACGAGAATGATATTGATGCCACACAAATGTTTATTGTTGCTAAGCAGTTCTTACCCCAAATTAAGGAATTTTCTGTCTTGTGCTCTGTGAGTGAGTAGTTGGAGAAAAAGCTGGGAGGGTGCTTAGCCAGGACATCTGGCCCAAACTGTCCAAAGGGAAATTCCACACCCTGGGATGTCTTGCCCAGTACAGAAACTGGGGAGTGGGCTGGGGCTGCCAGTCACTGCTCAGGGATGGGCTGGGCATATCAGCCTTTGGTGTGGCCAACTGCATTGTGCCTCACCTGCTTCTCTTGGGCTCTGTCACTTTCTGCCCTTATTGTTAGTTATAATTAGTGTTATTTGCATATTTCTAATAATAGTAATATTTTGTTTTCATTATGAGGTTGTTTTTATCTCAGCCCATGAGGTTTACCTTTTCTTTCTGATTCTCCCCCCTGCTAGGGAGGGGTGGTGGGTGGGGAGTGAGTGAAAAGCCGTGTGTACTGAATTGCCAGCCAGGGAAAACTGTGACAGTAATGAGAAAAGGAAAATAGGACTAAGTGGTGGAATGCTCCAGAGAAGTATCTTGCTGGGATTGCCAAGTTTACTTAAGTGATGTTGGAATGACATAACAGGAAGTCTTTTAACAAAAGCACTCTGAACATACAAAATAATGCAAGACCTAAGATGTGAAGTTTAGGACTCAGTCTCAGTTGTCACAACACATACATCCAAAATGTCAAATGCATTAAGTCCCCTGTGGAACGTGGACTTGACAGTACTTTGCTTTGATCACACCTTTCATGATGGAATCTTGCCCTGGCCCTGTTTTTATCCAGATTTGGTTTATTTTCTGACTCTATTCGTGTGCTTCTCAGCTCTTTAGCTGAGACCCGTTTAAATACTCTGTTATTTTCAGATTATCTCTGTGCCTCAGGTGATTTTTCACTCCTGGTGTGATGCCTACATGAAGCTGTCAAACTAAGACATTAGTTTAGTAAAAAATGGCCAGACTTGATCCTCAACACAATGTCGTTTATTAGTCCTCGCTTGGAAAATTGATAATCTTTTCATTATTGCTTCATCCTCTTCCCCTGAGCTCTGGCTCTTGTTTGTCCAATATTGTCTGCTGCAGCAAGAAAGCTTCTCAGACTGCCAGACTGCTCTTTGGAGCACTAATACACTTTTGGAATTTTCTAAAAATGAATGTTAGAGTAACCTGGCAGTATCTTTGTTAAACAACATACTTAAGTACTCAACATTTGGCATCCTAATTAGGTGATTTTGGATTACTTAGCCTTTCACCAGAGACCTTGCATTCCTATTGTCCATTCTGAGGTATAGTTCTATTACATGTGTCTAGAAAATAACACCTCAATAATCTTCAATTTTTAAAGAAATACAAAATCTCCCTGGAAAAAATAATATTATTACACTGGAGGAGCATAATAACTGATCCTTCATATATTTAGACCCATCCTCTCTTTCTCTGAATATACCCATTTCTCCTATTCCTCTGCAGCCATCTGTGTTTGTATTAGCATATAGACAGATATAGTCTTCTTCATCTGAAGATACAATAGCAAGTTAACCAGTTTCTTCAATGACCTATATTTAAACCAGAATACAATCCCTCAGGAAAATGGTATCCAGGTCATATTTATCCTCATGTATAAATGCTCATATCATATTTTCTACTAAGTGCATATTCCTCCTAATTATGTTTGGAAGATCAAGAGATGCAGAGCACTGTTCTGACTTGAGACACAGCATCTTTGTGCTGCCACACAGAATGGAAAGCTGAATATTTCTCTTGGGGCACACAGAGGAAGTGCATGGACCTTAAGTCATTTCCAGAGTAGGAGATCATTTGAAAATTAGATTCATACATCAGTATATTCAGTGCTTGTGACCTTAGTAAACCCTTGCAAAAGGTTTTATTTCCAGCAGTCCTGTTCCATCCTAATTTACTCAGGTTCACAGCAGTCTGTATGAACTTTAGAAACTGTGGTCTTCCTCCTACCCTGCACTTGTGTGACACAGTGATTTGAACACCAGGATTCAGGCTCTGTTAGACTGTAGGGGGAGCAAATTCCTGATTGGAGGAACCATCTGTGCCTATTTGCTGGCCTAGGTCCCAAAGGTTCAATAGAAGGAATTAGTCGTGCCAGGAAGCATAGCCAGGGGGAATGTGCACTGTGCTTAAGTGATTTAATCAGCACAGTGGGTGTGATCCCTCATTGCTTCCTGCTTGAAGAGTCGTTTATACCTGTGCAAAGCCAATGGGGAATTATACCCATTAGTGCTCTCTTTATGCCTGTTTAAGTGACTGTGCAAAGTGTAAAGTACTGGGGGAAAAAGCCTCTAATTTGTGCTCAGAAGTGATTTGGAAGCTAGTGCAAATGCAAGAGAAAAGAACAGCTTTATAACACCACAAGAAATTGGTGGCTTAATTATAATTCAGGTAAGCAGCACTTAGAGCTAAGATGGTCTCACACTTAGTATTATGAGATTCTTTCTGTTGTTTAAAACACTGCTGGATTTAAATTATTGAAAGAACTGCAGAAGAGCTTCAAAAATCATATGTTGGCCACATGGTCAAGTTACTTGTATGTGTTAGTTCATTCTCAGATGGGTTTTGAATGGGGAAAATTCAGTGTTTCATTTCTGTTAAGGATATGGAGTTTGGAACAGGGAAATTCAATTAGGTGAAGGGCTGGCCTTGTTATGGGTTCACATTATTAAGTAATTCAGGGCTAACTTAAAAGCTTTGGAGAACTGTGAATGTGTGCATAGACATGTCCATATGAATAAGGGTTTTGAAAGCTTATAAGAAGACTTTGTTTCTCTCTGTTTCTTACAAAGCCACACACCACTCTGAGTGGCACCACAGATACAGATGGATGGTAGAAGTGGCTCTCTTCTTCTCAAACTCTGTTTGTTCCTTTATATATTCCACTACCTAAAATCTCCAGAATTTCTCTGTGCTGCTGAGAGTTTACAGCACATGAGCTCATCACCTCATGCTGACTCCATGGTGCTCTTCTCCCTGAGTAAAGACAAGTCTTCTATCCCAGGGTCTGAACAGGATTTTCTCTGAGTATTTAGTTACCTTAAATATTTTTGTCAATATTTAATAATCTAAAAATCAATGTTTTAGTAATTCTGATAATGTTTATAATGCAGAGTCTTTTGTGCTTAAAATTTTAAAGTCTGTGGAGAAAACAAATTAGGTAGGAGAACATTGGTAATGAATCAATAATTGCCAGTAAAAGCGACCAACTACTTTTATCACATCATTTTAGAATTGGAAGCTTTTCTCCACTACATGAATTTGTTAAACTGTCAAAAAGAAGTCAGATAAGAGAAGAGTAATGCATTATCCAAAGTCTCCCAGAATTTCTAGCCATCATTTGCTCCTTAAGGACAGATCAAATGGCTAAAAACGAGGATTGATGTAGGTTGCAGATTATATGGTATGTAACAGGCACAGTTTTGTTAGTGCAGCAAATAACAACCACATGGTTACTACAGACACAGAGATGCACCAGCTGTCCAGATCTCCAATGGGCTTATGTCCCCTAAATTTACACAGAAACCACACAGAGAAGAGCAAGCACTTTTTAAAATATTTGTTTAAAGAGAAAACAAATTAAAATGGAACCTTTTCTCAAAATTACTTCATATAAACAAGTATATAAATAAATTACCTGCTTCTATGTGGGAAACCCTATCCAGTTCATCTTTCTGGAAGGAGTATTCATAGGGGAAAACGCAAATAAAAAAACCTGGTGCCACAGGAGGGCACTGTCATCTCAGAATAGAAATGAGAAAAGCTTGCAAGTCTGCCAGTGGAAAACCGAATCTTAAAAATTTCTAATTACTCTTGCCATTGAGTGTTTATACAAACACTGAAATGGCACAACTGACTTGTGTGTCTCTGTTATTAGAGGAGCACTTTTAGAGACTAAATCAACTCTTGTGTGATAGAAATATCCCCAAAGTAGCATCACCTTTGTGCTACAAGTAATGAATATAAACTGCATCAATTGTTAATGAAGAACAACTGTGGCAGCAGAATTTATCTTCTTTTCCTCATAAATAGCTAATAGATACATCCTTGTTCTCTCTTTTATTGTTAGCATGGCCAGCAGTCCCCTTTTCTGTCAGGCAGAGAACACAGCTAGTACTCTTGGTTTATTTTAAAAGAAAGAATGGCTAAATGGTAGTTTGATGGAATAGATGTGTTTTCTTGGGTTTAGTCATGGTACATGGAAATACCATTAAAACAGTGGTGCATGCTGTCTATGAACATCTCCTATAGAAGCTTCTAAATCTCTCTAGTTCTTAAAAAGTTGCTGGATTAGAATAGACTATAAAAATAATAGCAAATGGGACCAAAAGGATTCAAAATGCATCATTCTTCATAAGAGAGTCAGGCTTGGTGCCATTTTTTTGCCATAATAGAAAATAACAAACTGGTAAACTTGTGTGGCATTGCCTGTAAAGCAGATTTCCTTCCCACTCTGTGCCCTCCTGGCAGCCTGGAGAGCAGCAAGGTTACCCAAAAGCTGCTTCAAGTGGAAAGAAAATGAAATAAATAAAAAAAAGAAAATAGGCAAAGCCTTTTCTCTTTCACGTCAGGTGTTGGAACCAGAGTTCTGGTGTATGTTCTGCTCAGCAGTGGCTGGAGACAGATCCCTGCCCCCCAAAAAGGCAGGAAAAAGGGAGAATGGGAGACAGGAATCAGACCTCTCTACCAAATCAAGCAAGTACCAGACTGTGGATTAATTGTACAGTGCAGCTCTAATCTAGGATGAAAAATCATGTAAATAGCTTAAGATTGTGTATTCATCCTGATGCATCTTCATTTGGCTTTTGTACCCAACTCTTTTCTTGTCTTGACAGGGTCTATATTTGGAGTTTTGCTGGCATTTACTGTCTTGGTGAGGGTACTGAGTCAGCCTGCAGATACGGTTCAGTGAGATGTCTTACACTGTTACAGTGGCATAAAGGAAGTATGGTGTTTGTTCTAAACACACAGCTTTCTATAGGGATTCAGATTTAACCTATTCCAATAATTATCTTGTGTGAAATCTAAAATGACCTATTTTTTTTTTTCCTTTTCCAACAGATCAGAAAGTTCATAAATCTGTCAAGTTCAGTACCAATGTACTTCTAAAACTGCTCTTTTGCCACATGGAAAAGTTATATTCCCTCTTACGGTGCAATATTTTTACATATATGGCAGGAAAATAATTTTGGATGGAGTATTTGATCACTGGGCACATGACTGAATTCATTTTCATAAAGACAGAAATTTGATCACAGTACTAACCATAAACTGATATGTATGAGATTTATTTGTTCCCACAGCCAGGAATGGAAATTCTGGGGAAAAGGTAAAACTGTAGCAAACACTGTTCCATGAGACCTTCTCTTTATCTCATTCTTTGCCAAATGCCCTTTCATTGGTTCTGTCCTTCACAACTTTTTGTTCTTTCATTGACAGATTTTTAAACTGCATAAGGGCCAGAGAGTTTAAAAAAATTGAATCACTTCCTTTCCAGAAGTGCTCAATAATCCCTTTCCCTCTGAGGTTTAGCTGCAAAATACCACTAATTGTGTCACAGAGAAGTCATGATGTGAAATAAAATGGTGTAAATATTCAGCCTTTAGGACAAAGAGAGAATATATGTCATAGCATTGCAGGTATTTGCTTTTAACAGACTTGCACATGGAAGCAGTGCCGTTCCCTACCTGACTGCTGGCATTACATAAACAATGGGGTGAGCCGTGGTCACTGCTGGTACAGCACAGCAACTGTACTGAGTGATTTCCTCCAAAACCCTAATAATAGAAATTCTTAATATCCATTTCTAAGCTGTGATTATAGTTTGATTATGCAATGAGGTAAAACAATATTAAGATTTTGACAAAGCTTGCACTGTAGTCCATTTATATAAGATTATCTCTGGGATTCAGATAGCTGCAAGCCTGGTTTTCAATTTACATTCCAAGGGATGAATCCTAACTGCATTGCACAGCTGGATGGAGGGCAGGGCATGGGAGGAGATCTGCGCTTTTTTTTTTTTGGTGCAGTTTTTAAAAAATAAGGAAGTAAGGTGTATGTCTGTGTGTTAATATGTCTGACATTAAACACCTTGATTTCCTGTGGGAGCAGGCAGAAGAGAGCTGCAATTAGTTTATGTTTGTGAAATGACAATCTCGGCTGATGAAACTTCTGCAAAATGAAATGAATCATTACACTCATCCAAGCAAATGAAATTTCTTTATGTATGACATGACTTTCTGCCCAACAGTTCTGGATTTTGTTTGGTCCTTGGCCACTCATTCCACTTGAAGTGCTGTTTTCTCAGTTCATTTGACAGAATGTGTTCCATGTCTCATTAGTTTCTAATTATAGGAGGAAAGAATGTAATGACACTAGGCAGTAATTAAAATCTATCTTTTCTCTGCACCTTCTCTTTGAAATCACAGAGACAAGATTTAGCCTGAGAATTTTTTGTTGCTGAAAAATGTTAGTATTTGGAAATGTGCTGAAGGATTGAATGTAAACTTAGGTGTGTTTATTTCTAAGGTTTCATCTGTGAGTGCCAGAAGTCTGAAAGAAAAATAAACATTACTGGCCCTTTATATTTGCCTGTGATATGATTTTTTTCCTAGTTTGTGACATAATTACAAGCAGCTTTTTTTCGCTTGTCTGTGAAGGTGAATAAGCTATTATATTGGCATTAGCAAACACAGGAGGGGTTTTAGTGGGCAGGATTAGCATTCAGATGTGACTGCAGCAATAGGTTGCAACTTCTGTGAGTGAGCCATTATGCTCCAGTGTGCAAATAATCCTCAAATGATGGTGCCTGCTGCTCTCTTTCCCATTCCCCTCTTGCCTAGGGGGTATCAACCAAGGATGAGAGCCCAACGTCACATCTCTGAATGCTCAGGAGTCATTCAGATTCTAAAGAACCTGTTTGACTCACTGTGATAAAAAGTCCATCCAGTTCAGAGATTAGAAAATGTGAGAATGACAGGAAATTTCAAGAAAGGAGAGAAAGTAGAAAGTCACCATTTCCAGGCAGCAGCACCAGCTGGGGTGCTGTTCTGTCAGGAATTTTGCTGTGCCTGACACATCTTATGTCCTTGGCTTTTTTGGATGTCTGGTTGTTATCTGAAGACCTCAAGAAAAGCTGTCTGCTTCAAGAAAATTATGCACTTATAGCAGGGCTCTGTGCATATTTAAAATAATGACTTGTTTTATTTTGATTATTCAACCTATTGCCATATTAATCCTGGTTTTGATATAATGCAATCATCAATGTAAGCAACTAAGAAATATTTTTTTTATTATATTTCATTCATTTCAAGGTATCCAGATGGTATAACCACTTTGACAGCATCCAAACCTGCCTGCTGCAGGGAGAACTGGAAATAACTTCTGTTTCTGTACTTCAAAGCATGAAGTACAACACATCCCTGGTACTTTAGATCAAACACACTATCAGAATTATGAAATGGCATGGAATAAGGATTGTCAAAACTATGTAAATTTTATCATCAGCAGATTGTGTCTGAGAAGAAAGCACAAAATGGTGATTGTTTTTGTTTTATGGGATGGCAAAGCACAAGATTGATACCATACCGTGGGTCTACATATCTGGACTTTCTAGATGACTCTGTAAAGGATTTGTCTGGAAAGAGAGTTTGGGCAAGTCCAGGGGTAATTAGAGAAATGTAAGATGTAAAAATTGGAATTAAATAAATTAAACTTAAGTTAAAAGCTGATAATAGAAATTACATACAGGCTTATTTGGTGAATGCCATGAGAAAAAAAAAGCATTTAATAATTTTGATCCAAATAACAATAGTCTTCAAGATATGTTGGAGAACTGACTTGAAATTAGTACTGTTTCATAAGTTTTGTGCAGTACTGTTGCTGAAATAACTGCACATCATGTGCAGTTCATGTACTAATGTAGTTCATAAACACCCCTTTAGATTTGCTTTTCTATCTTTGTGAATTGTCTTGCATGGCAGAGATCTCTCTTGAATTCCTCTGAATGCCTTTCGTTTGGAGAGAAGAGGAATTTGAGGATACAGCACATTTAATCTTTGGTTCTGATGTTTCCAGTTGTTTTCAGGGCCAGGAGGCAGCAGTACATAACCTGAGGCTGCAATAAAATGTGCTGTTTCCCTCTACTTCCTCTGCGGAGGAGAGAAGGCATGACTGTGTGGAGGCAATGTTCTGCAGGGGAGCCACAGATTTCACAGATTCATTCTGTCTGAACGCCCCAGCAGAAGAAATATTTATACAAGAGAGCACCACTCAAACATCAGCATCTCACTTCCAGTGGGTGCACAGGGAGATGACTGGGAAGGAGTACCACAAACAAAGAGCCCAAGGGGTGCTGGGAGGGAGAGATACATCTGACTTTATTGCTCAGCTTCTGGCTTTACATAGACTTTTATTTCCTTTAATTTCCTTTTTTTTTTTTTTTTTAGTGTTTCAATTACATTTATATTTAGCTTCTGTTAAATATTTTAGGATACTTCATCGGTGGATATTTAGTTTTAAACCCCCCAGAAACCAATTCAACTAACCAAAAAAAGACTAAATTTCACTTGACTATGAGACCCTGGAAGGCAAAACATCAAAGAGTCAGAGTTATACAAATCAAACCCAATGCAGTGTGCCCAATGCAGTGTGGTCACCCTCACCACAAATGTTGTGGGCTTCAGAGAGCTCAGTAAGAAAAGGAAATATCTTTGAGCATAAGAACCCAACAAAGATACATGGTAAAATGTAAATTGTCCTGTTGGAAAATACTGTAGCCAAACACACATCAAAGAATCAGTGTGGGTTATTGATCAGGGCACTGAAGCAGCAGGCAAGAGATCTCAGCTCTAACCCCACTTCTCTGATGGAGCAGCTGTAGGACAGCTGTTTCTCTTAGCCCGTGAAAGTCATTTGGAACACATACACACTTCCAACAACATCTGGAGAGCCTGCTCCAAACTTACGTGGGAAAATTTAACATGAATAGTTGAAAAAGGGAAAACAAGAAAATTATAGAATTACATAAATTTATCCATTTTTATACTTATGTAATATGTTTTCCTTTGGTGTCTAACATAAAAGAAAACTCAAAAGTGTTTGATTACTATTACTTTGTTTCCTTTGATACAAAAAAGTAACCATATAGGCATATTCATCCAAAGATGCAAAGTAAGATATACTCACAAATATTCCTATTTAAACCCAGAGCTTGTAGTTAGTGCTGTAAAGTTGGTCTGAAATCTTTTGCTGTTTTCCAAACACATTCTTATAATAGCAAGGAAAAACCAAACTTCATTCAGTTTTATGCTTATGCCTTGACATGATTCTGGGATGCCAGAAATAAGCCAGACTGTTCAGACAACATCAAGTAAGATGATGCCTATAAATCATAAGAAACTTCAGAAAATGGAATTTTTTAAAGTAGTAAAAATTGCCATACACTGGGCCTTGTAAAAAAATAAGAATAATAAAGGTGAAAAGCTCATGAGTGTCTTATTATGTGATTGATTGGATTCCTGCACCTTTCACTAAAAAATGTTTCCATATTCAGAATATGATGAAATGCTCAGTGATATGGCTTCATGAATGACCATGGTAATTCTGAACTTCCTGATACCTTTGATTCTTACAGGGTATTTATGTAGTTGAAGAGTAACCAAATGTTTCATTAAGTGCATAAACCAGGTAGTCATTATGCCATTGAGAGAGACAGTCCACAATTTTCTGTTCCTTTTATCAGTGACAGGTACAGCTGGCAGAAAAACATAAATGCATTTTTAACTTCTTTTACTTGCCTCTGTTGAATCTTGACTTAAAATGAAGTTACACAGCAAAGATAATTCTGTTGCTTAAAAACTTATGGGTTTATCATACAGGCTTTCAAAGTTGAGAAGCTTGAAGAAATCTGCAAGGAATTCTCCCAATTAGTTTTCCATGGCTACTTGTCGATATATTAAGTTCTTCAGAAACCCATGGTTTTCCCAGATACACAGGTGGGAAGGGAGTAGGTTCAGACACCTTTCTGAGCTCTAATGTTAATTTCTTGTGTAGGAATTCCAGTGCATATCTTAGTGTTCATCTTTGTTAGCAGGTGGACGTGGAAATTGGGTACATCAGGAGGAGCTGCTGTTTAAATGAGTCTTAAACATTTCTCTGTATGTGTATTTCATACAAGGGGAAAGAAGTGAGAAGAATAATACATTTATTGTGAAGTTTCAGTATTCAGAGTTTTGTTGAGGTGGTGTTGTGTTGTTGTTTTTGATTATAATTTTCATTACCGTGGTAATCTCAGTACCTGTGTGTGGCAATGCACGGTCCCTTTGTACACCAGGAAAGATGTTACCTGACACTTTTCTTGGGCACAGCCCAATGGAGCTGTGCTCAGCATTCCCAGCATCACTACTGCTCATTTGTAGGCTGGTTATCTCTCTTCTCACTATATCATATATATATATATATATATATATATATATATATCAGTCTCTTCTCACTTCTCACTCTATCACATATATATAATGACATGGGACTGTTTAGGAATGGAATGATTACTTTTCTTGAGACACAGACACTGGTAGAATGACCCTTAGAAACAGTTGCCTGACAAAAGTACTGATTTCTTGGACTGTCAAGTACAAGGAAGCTTTCCCCCAATGCCTGCAGCCTACAGTGCTGCTCCAGTCTTGAGTTCCTCCCCGGATACTTTATGGTGATAGGTCTGTGTAGATGATCTTGGAGTCTTTTTAAAGGTTGAAAGTGCACTTGTTTTCCTCTAGTTATTAATATATCTAAAAACTATCACAGCTATCTCTGCATCCATTTTAGGCAGCCATATTAATATATGGCTGCCTAAAATGGATGCTGGGATAGCTGTGATAGTTTTTAGTTCTAACAGAGTTCTACAGTGCTCAAAAGAACAAAACAATTTGCTTTATCTTGCATGGTCTGTTCAAGGCATGTGAAGAACAGCCTTCTGCCTCAGTGACTACGTAGCTGTAGCCTTGGTGAGCAGAACCTCCTGTCTCACACAAGTGCATTCCCTCCCACGTGAGCCGTGCTTTGCTCCTGCTGGACATGTGAAAGGCTACACAGGAGCAGGCTGCTCCCATTCATGTGCATGTTTCAAGAAGGGTGCCTGCCTTGGAGGATTTAGAGTAGTTATATTTTTCCATGAACTGAGCTTAATAAAAGGAATAGAAATTGTATGAAGTTGTGTATTACAGAAATAAGTGATGTGTTACATATATTGTTATAATACATACAGTCACACACACGTGACTTCTGCTTTTACAATACCACAAATCCTACGTACAAAAGTTCAGAATGAAAGGAAATTATTTTCACTAGAAGCATGTGGATCTGTGTTTAAGTTGAATTGTTTGAGAGTAACTCATTTATTCTCAACATTTTGTAAGCATCTAAAATCTGTTAAAACCATACTTTAAAACCATAACGTATAAAGAGAATTAGAAATTCCCTGGAAGAGAGTGCTCCAGAGTTCACATATGTGACTATTAAAAATATGATGTTCTTATTGTTGGTGTTTAGAACTACTTAGAACAGTTTTTGAAAAAAATATGATAAATATATTTGCTTTTCAATATGAGATATTCTTCTAGCAGAGACTATTGTGGACTAGTATTTGAGAGGTAAGCATGATGTTCATTCTCCTGTTATCAGTTTGCCTGAGGACAAGGCCTGCTCTGTGTGCAGATTCCAAACTGTTTCTGGTTTATTAAGTATTTTGTCTTGCAGAAGCCAGGTGCAAACCTTCAGCAATGTGCAAATTAATCTTGCTCACAATCACAGTTAACAGGTAGCAGCAGAAACATCTGCTGGCAAAAGTAGGTGTTGCAAAATTGTCTAAGGTGTGATTTGTGAGGAAATGAAATGGAAAGACACCTAGCTCTGATAGAACAGTTATTTATATGCTAAGAAAGGAGATGGCAAATGTGTTTGGGTGTGTTTTTAACCTCTTGAGCTTTCTAGGAGGATATTATTGACATTAGGTAGAAAGTAAAAGTGTTGAAGGAAAGAAAAAGGCTTTGAAACCACTATGTCTTGAGCTATTAGAAGGGGAAAGAAAGGATGCTTAAAATCAGAGAAGAAATAAAGGCAGTGAAGTAGAAGGAACTAGGTTATTACTAAAATAGTAAATACATGTAGAGTTTAAAAAACATAGAAGGTGTTCAAGAAACTTAGAAAGGAAGAAGGAGAAACTATGAAAAATGGCAAACAATGAGATGATGTTCCAAAAGTGTACTTAATACCAAGGGTAAGCCACAGGCCTGCATGCAACAGGCCTGAGGCGAGGAACAGAGATAAAGAGGATGCTTGGTTTGAAGATCATGCCTCAAAAGAGACAGCTATGAATCATGAATAATTTATAACCAGTATTGCCATCTGAAGTCAAATAGATCAAGCTTAGGACATGAAAAAAATCTTTAAAGACTACAGATAAGGATCTTGATGCTTCAGTTACCAGCCTCAAAGGTAGAGGCAGAGCTTCTAGGTGTATGTAATCATCCTAGTCCAAATCCTACAAGGTATTTAAATGGCTCACTCTTTTCAAGAGACCTTTGAAGAACTATTTATTTCTCAAACAGACACATTCAAGATAAAAGTTCACAGCTACTACAAAACAAGTTCCCCTGGGAGTCCCCATTCCATGTCACAGTGTGTATTGCCATCACACTGTATGCCTTCAGGCCTGAAAGTGCAACCTTTTAATATCTTCTTAAAAGGGAGGTTACAACAATGTGAATCCCATGGGTAATGTCTTTTTAAAGACTTTTTTCTTTTAACATTTGAAAATATTATGTCCTGGCAAGCTTTTAAGAATGAACTAGTAATTCTGGATCCGAAGCAGTGTGTGGCCTACAGAGAAGTTTGGAGTCCCACAGGACTGCGGGGAGGGAGCTGTGGATTGAGCTGTACCTTGTAGGCTGGGGTGCATACCACACTGCAATGTGATGTCACTGGAAGCCAGATCTCTGTGGGGTCTCCTATGTTATTTTTTTAGAAATTCGGGTGTTGTGTTTGTAAAAGAGACGTAAGGCTGCAAACAAGTGACAGGCATCAGAAAAGGCTGGTATGCTCAAAAGAGTCTTTCAGAGTGTTTTGCATTTATCTCTCTAGAGAGGTAGCCAGACTTCAGGGTGGGGTGACAGGTTGGGTGCAGAAACGATGCAGTGGTTATTCCCTCTCTCTGGGACAGTCATGATGTTACCTCAGATACCATAAAGAGAGGATACCCAAAGCCCAAGAGGGAAAGCAATAAAATTGTAAGGATTAACTTCTCACACCCAACAAAATTTTTGCTTTGAAGGGGCTCTGGAGTTTCCTGGAAGTGATGTAGGTATGGAAATGCCATCCAATTTCCTTCAGGAGACCAAGATTCCCACCAGGCAAATGCATCAGTGCTCCTCCGTGGTGCCATGCCCAGCAGCAGGGTCTGCTCCTGGCTCAGCTCTGCTGGCCACATTCCCGAGGATGCACTTGGCTGTTCATGTGCACATACTGCAGATGGGAGAGAAACAGTAGCCAAAGGGGCATTTAAAGTACTGCTTTACTCTCTTTTACTCTACTGAACTCAGAGGCCTAATTTTTTACATGACTTTCAGTTTTTAATGTGTCAAAGATAGTGGTGCTTTTTGCATCCCAGCAGCTCCCAGCCAGATCCATTTTGAGCATTTTATTATTTCTAGAAGTTCAAAAGAAGATGACTGATAGTAGTTTTTGAAAAATACATGTTTTACTGATGTAGTTTCCTCCTTGTTTCTTGATCCTAATGTCTATATGTGAACATATTTTTATGCCAAATGAATGTTGGGAAACATGAATACAGGTGTAAACAAAGTTCTTCAAGCAGCTCTCAACATGAAACAATTTATTTGTTGTTCATTTGTGTTACCTTGAGCTAGCAACCTTGATTTTTGAATATAATTCCACTATCACAGGAATTTTATCTCAAAGAACAAAGAGTTTGTATCTCTCAAGTTTACATTTCCAGAGTAAATTAATTAAATGTCATAAAATTAATACTCTTCATTGCAGTCTGAAAAGTTACTTTTTCCTTTAAATTTATCTTTATATTGTATTGTAAGTAGTTTTTTCTTCATGGAGATTCTCTGCAGCTCTGCATTCAGATAGGCATACTGATGATTATCATGCATTCATTTTTTGATTTTAGGCTTTTACTCTTTACTATTATTATTCTCTAATAATACATTCTTTTGATGAAATTTTTTACTTTACTTGTCACCAGTGGTACATTTTTTCTCTCAGAATGGAAGGATATCCAAACGTTTTCCTATACCTATACTTGAAAGAATGCTAGGTTTTCTCTAAATATTGTCATAGAGTTGGCAATCCTTGTTTTTCAGAATAATAATTTATTAATAATTAATAATTAATTTTCTTCATATTCAATAATATTTTTGCTTTTTCCAGGATGAAATTAAATAATAGAATTACTCAAGATCTGTTTTTCTTAGATTAAATCCTTAGCACTAGAGCAAACTAGAGTGACAGTGTGCTGTCATGAATGCCCTGGTTATTGCTCTTGCATCTGTATAACCAAAGTCAACATATGCAGATCCAAGATATTGCTGTTTCACCTTAGGATTTTGTAGCGAGGACAACCTGCTAGCTCTGTTTCAGACCAGACATTTGCTACTGTAAGATAAGAAAGGAAATGTTGATGAACTACAAGGATCATTGAAAGCATTCAAACTTGTTTCCTTCTGGTTTTGCATAGGTATTACTGGGTAGCAGCTGAAAATAAATCAATGTTTATTCTTTGTTGGCTGTGTGTTTTTGCATTTTGCATAAGTAGAGAAGAAGTGTTAAGTGAGGTCAAATAGTTATTGCTCTGTAATTTGAGTGGGCAGTGTGTGAACTCATTGTAGGACTTTTGGAGGGAGGCAGAGGAAGTGAGGTGTTGGGGGGCATTTATTTTTAACCTGTGCACCAAGAATGGAAGCAACTTTGTGTGATGGGTTTTTACCTACACAGTATGACTCTACTTCCTCTTCAAAGTCATGTTCTCAGATAAAAATAGAAGAAATTGATCTCCAATCAACAAGAACACATTATTTGCATCAGTCAAAAATTTTCAGAATTTTCTAAATTCTTGGAACAATAGGCAAAAAGGAAAAAAATAGCAATTACTGACTAGTTTCATAAACATTTTTAGTCTCTAGCATTAAGACACACAAAAGGTGGCACTTTATGCATTAAATCTTGAAAAATATTTTCAAATTCTCCTATGTAGGGCATGATACAAGAAAGTATTATTACATAAATTTTATCCTGCAGCTCTTTAGCCTTAATTATGTAATCTTCTTGAGTGTAGCAAAGAACTCACTTAATAGACTGTATCACTTTTTGAGATAAGTGGCATATTTTTAGCTTCTGTAATGTACATTGAAATGAGGGCAATTATGCCTTGTTTCAAAAGGCAATGTTAAAACACACACTATTTACAATTCAGAATTTGTTTTAACAATACAAAATGAGGGAGTTAATGTCTGAGAAACATACAATGATGAGGACAGCTATTTGAACATTACCACCATGCTTAGTGTTAGGCTACTATATTCCTCTGTGAGAATGTGTTGTCAGCACTGTAGGATGGAATTTGGAATTGTAGGTAACATGTATCTAAAAATGTAAGTAGAATATTTTGTAGTCACAAGGTACAGCAGAGGGTTTCAGTAGTTTGTACATCATGTACACATTTTCATTTAACACCCCAGTGTATTTGCTTTTTGTTTCTCCCATTTTTAGATAAAAATAATTAACGTTAAAGCTCACTGTGAAGGTCTCTTCAAAGTTAGCGATGTTAATTTAGTTTTATTTCCTTTTTACATATCTATTTTAACATATGGCTGGATTTGAGTATTATTAGCTCTCATGGGTGCTGCCTGGCTCTTGTTACATGTGACACAGACTTTTATGTCTTATTTCCAACCAGCCTTTCAATTATATCTATTCAAATACAGTGACAAAACCAAAACAGCATCTTAGATAAGTAGGTTACTGAAAATGCAATGTAATGACAGGGGTTTGAGAAACTAGAAATTGCACTTGCAAAGTGAAGGGATTTAACTGTGTAAGAACAGCCTTAGAGGAATATGTTTATTATTTAGGACATATATGTGCCCCAGGCAAAACTAAACCTATTTCAAATGAACTATCCCTACTCTATACACATTATGAACAGTAAGCTGTCCTCATCTTCAAACATCCTAATGAATTAGTTTTTCTCCACTGAGAAAGGAGGAAGATGATGAATAATAAAATAAGGCCAAGGGAAGAAAATGTCCAAGATTTTATCTTATAATCATTGTACTACGAACATATTTTTTTGACATAAAAAGGGTCTGGAAGTGAAACATCAGTGCAGAAATTGACTGTCAGTCCTACACTGATCAGTTTACAGACTACAGAGATTATCTAGTGCTCTGCAGATGAAAGGATGAAGTGCTCAGGAACCTTCCAATTTATCACAGGATTGCTTGAACTTTAGTTATTTGAACAGTGCACTAAAGTATTTATTTATATCAGTGATTTAAACATGCTTATTACCTATTTTAGAAATGCTTAACATTCAGACTTATTCTAATTCTAAAGTAATTGTGACTATATATTATTCTTTCACTACTACATCGTCTGGTCTGATCCTTTTGAACCAAAGATTTCTCCCTGTAATTCATTATAATTAAATCTAGCTGCAACTGGCAAGAGTGACATTACAATGATTTTCTCTTGTGATGTTTTTGAAGGTCATTCAGTGGTTAGAGCAGGAGGATTTTATTGCCAAACAGGAATTATAGAAGGGAGTTGGGATAATATGCTTTGTCTCAAGGAGTCACCAGTATTTATGAAAATATATTCATAGGAGCATAAGAGGCTTCACAAGAATTTTTATGCTTAGTTATGTCCAGGAAGTGTTTTAAGATATAAACACACCATCTTAACTTGCTGATTTTATCATAAAATTAGAAACGTTCAAAATCCTGGTTTTTCCTTCTTTTTAATAATTCAAATATCCTAAAAGATCTAATTATTTTCTTGCTATTAAATGAACAAATATTATTTAAAGACAGTGTTCTATCATATCTACACAAGTATATTTAATGCAAAACCAATCTTGCTTGTAACATCTGTGTTTTTGTAACTACCCAGCAATAAGTTCAGTGAAAATGCTTGTAAGATCCCACATTATCCCTTATTCTCTGGTTACTCGTATATTAATTCTTTTTATCCTTATCTGACCTTTCTGAAGCTCAGTTTAAGCTCTAGCAAGCATGCTTTTAGATATGGAAAACCTTATGAAAGACTCAGAAAAAACCCTTGACCCTCAAGAATCATTGTTCAGTTGAGGAGTCATTACGAGAAGGATTTCAGGCCCAAACAACTCTTTTCCCCAGGGACAGTCATGATTTTGTTTTGCTGAGGTGAGTCACTTGCCATTGAGTCTAAGAAAAACTGAGGGAAAAAAAAGGCTGAATTAATGTCACTGGAATTTGAAGAAAGTCTTTAACCTCTCTCAAAAGATGAAAAGTAATCATCAAAGAGCCTTTCAACTCTTTATATGATTAGGTAGAAGCAGGTGGATTTGAATGCTTGAACCTGAATCTCTATAGATACAAACCTGAACAGAAAAGTCAGATTCTGTCAGTCTGTGAGAATTTAAAACATATTGATTCCCTAGGAATAGTGTTTGGTTTTTTCCTGCCTATTAAACCAAAAAGATCTAACCCTTCACTGTGAAAGAGATTGCAGAGTGCAGGAGTCTCTGTGCTCGGGGTGCTTTTTGCACTGACCCCAAAGGGTGATGATGTCCCTGCAGTGCCAGCCATGGCTCCATGGCTCTCCCTGCTCCATCCAGACCTTTCCCAGGAGTCGCACAGCAGCCAGCGAGGTGATGGCAGTGTAATGCAAGTACCCCTGCCACAGAAACTGGCAAGATAATTTTTATTTTATTTCCAGGCTTTTTTGTTGGTTATTGCATTTGTGTTAAATTCCATGGCCTTGGCCTGTGCTGTTAAGATGGCCTTGGTTTTCCCATTGCTCTGCTGTCACAGGATGGGTCCACAGTGATTTGAAAAGAAACTACAGAGCAGAGGATAAGCAGAGAGGTGTTTGAATGACTAAAGGCATGGGAAGGCAACTGTGCAGATTTTTAGCCAAGGGCTGAAGCAGCCAGCACAGAAGAGACTCAGACATATCTGCCCTGAGTCCTTCCCAGCCATTCCAGGCCAGGCCTCTGTCCCTCTTGTCTGCTCTTCATTGTCTGGTGTCCTGGGAACCCTTTGGTTTGTCCCTGTAGTCTTGTCTGTCCCAACAGGGATTATATAAGGATAAATGCTACTAAGGAGTTCTGATTTTGCAGTTCTAAAAAAGTACACCTACATAGATTTTGGAAATCTGCATGACAGGGAGGATTCAAAATGCCTGTTTCCTGAATTAGTTTGTTTATTCAATCGTGTAAATTTTTATGTAAATTCCTATTTGCCATACAACTAACCAAGTGAATATAATGTAGAATATACAAAAGGTAGGGAGTGAAGAGAATTGTATTTCAGTTTTTCTCTTTGAAAACATGATCCTGAAATGTATTATTTTCAGTGAACCAATTATTCAACAGCTAAACTTTAGTAAATGTTCATTAATTGATATGGTTTGATGCATGACTGACCAGCAGGAGTATGTGGATTATTTCAGGAAAAATTTATTGTTCACATTTTAGGAATATCTCTTATCCATTATTCTCAAAAAAAAATTGGAAATGTAGTTACCTTTAGACTGTTTTTTATCCCCTAAGAGCAATATCAAACTGTTGTAAGCTGCCACCATAGATGAATTCCTGCTCACAGAACTGTCTTACTCTTTTTAATGGTATTATATGAAAGTCAAATAATTCAACTCCTCCTGTGTTTTCTTTCAAATGATGATAATTGGATGCAATATTGTGGTGGTTCATGCAAGCTGAAATAAGGGACAGTTTGAATTAAAAAAAAAAATAAGCTAAAAGCAAAATCTTCCCTATTGACTCTCTTATTATGATAGGTGGCTATTCATAATGGGACTAAAATCTTAAGGTGTAGCTATTAAGGTGGTTTAGGGTTATCTTAAGGATATTGGCTTAAAATTGGCTTTGAATTGAGGATTAAAAGGCAATGTTTTCCACTGAGGCAGCAAGCATAAAAATAGGGCTTTCAGTCTATTGTGTCTTGCCTTCTACTTTAAACATTTCACTTTTCTACAGAGACACTATTCTTTTAGCAAAGATGTTTAGGTAATAATTTAATATAGCTTTTTCAAATACAAGGATATTGAGATAAATACCTTCCCGTACCATAAAGAGAACAATAACAACACACAGAACACTTTAAAAGTCATCTGGGTTTTCCGACTCACAGCTTATGTCATTATTTGCTCCTCTATAAAGTGGATACAAATGTGTTTAAACTCTGCCAAAAGCAAGATGCAGGTAGTAGTACCTTGTATCCATTCACTAGATCAAAATCTTCAGACAGGAAATGTTTTCAGTTCTCAGAGGGATCTCTCTGGCAATGCCATCTGCTGTACGCAACCCATCCTAGAACCTGAGGCTGTGTATGGGGCTGGCAGGGATTTCTAGGTGCAGTGGCAATCCACTTATGCCCATTTTAATGTCAGGACTATTTCCCAATGCAGATCTACAAATCTAATTTGCAGCTGTCACATTTTGCCTTAATAAAGAAGCAGAAGACGACTCCTGGGGTTTTTTGAGCATTATGAAACCTCTGGGGACTGCATATCTGCCAACAATTCAATTCATTAGGATATAACATTGAAATAAAGTATAAAAGCCTGAAAATACATCCTCTTCCACAAAATAATAGCCCTGACCATATTTTCCTGATAAAACAGAAACCAGACCCAGATTTACTTATGTGGTTTAATAGATGCATTGCAAGATGAATATTTAATTACTGATTTATCAATTATGAGCAATGCACTGTCTCTATTGCAGAGCTCTGATTAGCTCTCTAAAACATAGAAAAGGAAGAAGATAAAAGGTATTTACAAATATTGCCTGACCAGTCTTGTGGCTCCTGTGCAGCTTGTTGAATTGCTATTTATTGGACTTATAATGCCTTTGTATCTAATTAAAAATTCAGGGCAGGCTCTGTAAATAAGCAGTAGACAATGTCTGGTCTAAAAAAAGGAACTACCCAGTCATAGAAATGAACTGGGAATACCAGAAACTCCATCTGTCCTGAATAATTACACATTTACAAACTGTTTTGCATAGTACAATGTTTTGTAAGTTCAAAACAACTGGAATAGTGAGTAAAAGTGCAATTTATCTAGGAGTTGTATGAAATTCATGGAAATCTATTGATAGAAAGAATTTCAAGATTTAAGCTACTCCTTTCCCCTTGGTCTGTGGTATGATTTCATAAACTCTCTGATTGTAGGGTTTCCACTATTTTCCTAAACTCTCTACCAGTGTTGATCATTGTTATGGTTTAAAACCTGTGTGGTTGTTTTACTCCTTTGATCATCAATAATATTTTCTTCCAGACTATTTGCATATTTCCAAGTATTTCCATAAGTCATGTTTTCTAAACTCTTTATTTGCTATATTCCCCTGCACTACCCTGCCTTTCTCAAAATATTGCACTTAAAAGTGATTTTTTTATTAATCAAGCAGAATGCAGAAACCATTTGACATATGTTTTTCACAGAGCAGCACAATGAAAAAGCTTTCTCCCAAGTCTACACACTTGAGTAGGAGTGATACATCCCAGAGGCAGGGTTTTGCAATAATATCACGTTCTCTGTCCTTTGTGGACTACTACAGCCCAAATATTTCTTTCAAAGCTACTGATATTTTTATATTTGTGTGGTTGTTTATTTCCTTCCTACAATCTTTCCCTCTTTAAATAAAGTAACTAATAAAAATTTTGAAATGTCCCATTTTCCTGTTCCCAAAGTGCAACATGTCCTTCTCCATATGATCCATGTATGCATTTTATTTTGCAAATCTTATACTTCTGTATCACTTGTTGCTTTCTTTGTAAGAACTACTCATAGCAGTGTGCATCCAAATTTTGCAAGTTGGTGAATTTTTATTCTCAAGACTTTTCATCTCTTTTTTATTGGAGAATCTCATTGCCATTCAGTGGATAGGGCCTTACACTGTGAGCAAAAAGCTCACACAAAAAAATTGGTAGTTTCTTAATAAGATATGCACTCTTTGAGTAATGATTATTGACATACATACAAAGTATCTTAAACCCATCTCAATTTCTAAGTGTGTGAAGTCAACTGTAATAGTTAATAAAACTCAGATGATATTGTCTCAACATGTACTCTATTGGCAATAATCTAAACTAAACCAATGCTGCTTACACAAGGTAGATTTTAGTGAAAAAGCAAAAAATATATGCAGGTAATGTATATGGACTATTTAGTTATTTTAATGAAATGTCTATAGGGCAGAAGGTTTACAGTTAACTTTTTTTAGGATTCCCCACTATTACTGGACAGTGGATTCCATTTGCTAAGTTATTTTTTACTGCTTGGCCAGTGACTTTGGAAGAAAATTAAAGTTGCATGTAAATGTTCAGTTTAGAGAGAAACAAGCTGGTAATTCAGGATGACTTACTTCAGATAAGAGAAGCAGAGGGATGGTTTGAAATATTCCAGTTGGCTTTTTTCAGCTGTAGCTAGGATTTGCTAACTAAGGCACAGAATTCTGACATCTGGCCCTTTGAGTTAATCTTGTATTTGTGCAGTGCGTGCAAAGGAAGAGCAGCAGATAAATGTATTAATTTCAGCAAGAGCACCAGGTCTTAGGGAGCTTACACGCAAACAAGCCTTGTCCTTCTCTGCCCATAACCCAGCCCACAGCTCAAAGGTTCAGCTCTGACACGACAGAAAGAGAGTTAGTGGAGTTTGTAATGGCCAAATCTCAGCCACTCTGCTTCTCTCTCCAGACACAAAGCAAGCACAGCCCTCAAGGGTGAGAAGGTATTGGTTGCTGGGAGGTATAAAGCTGGAAACAAGAATTTGTTTAGAAATTAAGTAAATCAAAACACTGAAAGTTTACTCCAGTTTCAAATGCCTTAACACTAGCCCCAAGATGCTTTTCTTCTCTAACTGTTCAATTTTGTATTCTCTAACACCTCTTCTTGTGTTCTGGTTTCTTTAGGTTTTTTTTCACCTAAATTTAATTTTGGGGAAGGGTTTGTGGGAGTATAGTAAAGCCCTCTTTCCAACATCTCATTAATTTTTCCACTGCCTCCTCCACTGTACCTCAGATTCTATCTCCACCAAAGCATTGGCATTAGTTTGTACTGAAATTCTGCACTGAAAGTAATTGCAAAAAGTGTCAAGATTATTTTAGCTGTATGGGTACTCAAACATGTAACTGGGGTACTCAGACTGCACCTAGGTTGCTAATAAACTTGGAATCCTCTTTTTTCTTATTGTTCATGAAACTATTGAAAATGTGTGCATGCTAAGAGTGTAATTATAGGTAGAGTGTGTGTCTGGCTGAGGAATACTGGACTTAATGTGGTTGCCAGCATGCTAATAAGTCACTTAAAGAAGTCATGAAGACCTTTTAGGCTCTGCTGGCTTTAAGAAAATATTTGTAGTAAATAGACCAGATTCATGTCAACCGTTACGTTGTTGGGTTTTTTACACGCCTTCTAATGATATGGATGCTACAACTAGGTAAAAATAAAACTAGTTTTGCACATCTGTGGTTATAAAAACAAGAGGAGAAATTAAAATCAAACGCAGGGTAACTGCAGGAGAAGAAATACATACACAGACATTTTTCCACATTTTTATACACAGCAGGCCTGTGATAGAAGCGGCAGCAGCAGGCTGAGCAGCTTTCATGTGTTTTTTGACTTAGGAATTGAGTGACAACTTTTCGCTGCTTTAAAGTGCATACTAGCTGCTAATTACTTTATTTTAATACAAATAAAAATGGACTGGTGTGTGTCATCATATTAAAAACTATGGATGCTAGATTATGGAAGTACTCCAGGTGAGTACTAAAATCTTGAATGACTATACATTGAAAAAAGAAAGGTTTTCTTCGCATACGAAAGGAATCTTTTTCTTGTTTATGTTTTACTGGTTATTTCCCAGTATGCACCTTGTTCACATTAACAGAACAGTAGAGAATGCTTTTGAGTCACCAGTGCACTCAAATCAGGGTATAGGAATCTTGTAGCATAAGATTTTATT
Source organism: Acrocephalus scirpaceus scirpaceus (assembly GCA_910950805.1). Classification (NCBI taxonomy): domain Eukaryota; kingdom Metazoa; phylum Chordata; class Aves; order Passeriformes; family Sylviidae; genus Acrocephalus; species Acrocephalus scirpaceus. The sequence continues at coordinate 6,547,701 of OU383785.1, forward strand.
ATTTTCTCTCTCTGGTCAAAAAAAAAAAAAAAAAAGAGTTGATTAGAGAATGGCTCAAGCAGAAAATTAAAGAAAATAGCAAATAGAGGAAACTCAAATTAAGACTGAAATATAGTTAGTTTTCAATGTGGGCAGGATGAGACTGTAAGTACACTTGGGTGCAATGCTGCCATTTGTGCTCTCTGAGGGGAGATGTATTTATTGCTGCTTATATTTTTGCTTTGAGCCCTGTGTAATGGTGGTTATTAGCAGCTCTGGCTCACTAACATGCTGCTCTCCTGTCCTCTTTTGCACCTTTATGTTTGTTTTCCTGAGAAAATGAGAAAAAGTTTTAAATGCTTTCTTGACTACTTGACTAAATACTTTCCTTGGCTAAAATGGCAGCAGACTCCATGAGGCATACATTGCTGCATTCTGGTTTTGTCCTGCTCATGAGACTGAACACATCATTGGTGCTTAATGTCCAGAGATTCAGGAGTACGAACTTGAATTTATTCTCCATTTCTTTGCTTGTTCTCCTCTGTAATGTACAGCAGGCTGCTCTCAACTCTGGAGTATCTTACTTTCCTTTTTGAATATAACAGCAATGCTTGTCTTTTAGAAATAAAATGGGTGGGGGTATTTATAAAGTCAGAATAAACACAGATGTCTGAATTTAAATTCAGATACTTGCCAGAACTATAAAGTAAGGTAAAAATTGGAAGCAGCCTGAAAAAAAACCCAACCTGCTTACATTTCACTGTTCTTTTTGAAACTAAGAAATGAAAGACAAGAGACATCATGCACATACAAGAGTATTAATATGCAGTTCCTCTTCACATCTCTCCTCATTGTCATTGGTTTTCTTTCCACTGAGAAATAAAACAATATATATGTCTAGAGAAAGATATTTTTCTGTTTAGTTAGTAGGGTTAAAATTGTATTTTTATTGAACACTGAATACTGCCTCATTTATCATTCTGAATTCCACGGCTTGTTTCCAAGGAGATAGAAATATGAAGGAAAGCCATCTGAGACTGATTTGTAAGGCTGTTCTCTTTAATGAGAGTTGAATGTGCCTTATTTTAAGGAACAAAATAAACTTGTAGCCTCTGTAGTAAAGAGGTTGGGACTTTGAGTTTCATTTCTGTGCAGGCTTACTTTCCGTGTCTGGCAGTAGGAAAGGGATTGTCAAATGTTCAGTGCAGTGTCAGATCATCCTTCAGTGGCTCTTTGTGCTGCTTTCTGCACAGAAGCAGTGCAAGTTCCGTCACCCATCCACCCTTGGTAGTGGCTTTCTCCTGACAGTTTCTTTTGGAGGACAGGAATGGACAGTAGACAACAACTAGTTTTTATTCCTGTGAGGAGTTCAGAAATTCCAAAGCCTGGATGGTTCCATAGGTATTGAAAAGCCTGTTATTGTTCAGTGCAGTGTGAATGCTAAGTTCTAACCAGAGATTTCTTTCTTGGTTTAATTCTGTTAATAAAATCCTATCTGAACCTGGAGGTAAAGCCTTCAGCTGTCTTACCTGAAGTAGTCTTCACCACCTCAGTTGTGTTTCTCAGTCCTGTAAAGGCGAACTGGTACAGCCTCCAGGATCGGGTGTCCCCCACCTCCACCGAGCTGCGCTTCCACTGGTAAATGATCTCTTCTCTGGGGTAGCCATCTTATTGCAATGGAAAACACAGAATGCTTTGTTTCATAGTCACTGTGAGGGTTTAGGGTGCTTTGGGGAGTAAAAATACTACTATCTATTTCTGGAGAAAACAGGAGAAGCATATTGCAAGTAAATTATAGATACGTTTTTCTCAAGTTTCTTACTAGTGCCTTTTATTTTATGTCATATTTTATTAATTATAAATTATAATAGCACTTGAGATGAATTTTTCAAAAATAGGTTTTCCACTTTTGTGGACCTAATAGGATGTAATTTTGCTCATTCTCCAGATCCATCTGCAGCTGGACCAGGGATTCACATCTTGATCTAACCACAAAATGTCAAACTCTTGACTCCAACTAGTGCAATAGTTAAACACTCGTGCACAGAGAAAAAGTGGAAGGCCAGGATACTTTGATGCTGAAAGTAAAAATTGTTTTATGCTCAACTATAAGCATAAATTAATCACACTGGATCCAGAAATTTTATATTTTTATAGCAGTCCTTAATGATATTTGTGAACATATATGATACATGTACTGAAAAAAAAATTTAAAAAAAAGTAAAAACCAGTGGGGTATGTCTAATTAAGAACATAACCTTCACTGACTCTAAGTACATAAAAATAAATTTATAATAAGAAGTTCAGTGTGGGTCAAAAAAAGGAATATTTTTAAGCATGTTACTTACAGCTTGAAAATTCCAGTGGGCAGGAGTGAACATCCATTGGGAAGTTGTGTAACTGTAGCTGACACTCAGCATCAATAGTCAGCCTGAGAAGAAAGAGATCAGGATATAGGGAATGCATTTGAGAAGTTTGTCCTGAAAGCTACATCATGGCAAGCAAAGCAAGATCCTTACTAATAAGGACACTGGTTATAAAATATAAAAACGTTATATATATATAGTCAAATATTGCTATCTATGTAATTATTGGAATATTCCAAGCATAGGAAGACATCTTGGTCACTGCTAAGTAATATTTCTTTTTTGGTTCCACAGACCCTGATCATCTACCTTCTGGACTGTGTAATGGAAGAAGGTATTAAAGTTCTGTTCCTGTGCATCTGAAATGGCAGCATTACTCATGACTGACAAATCCATAAGTAGATATACAGGTCACCTCATGAGCAGTGACAAATCTTTGTGTCACAACATGCCATAATGCACTAGGGAAATATATTTTACATGGCAAAAATTCTATTTTAGAAATGATGGATAGGAGTCCAAATTTAGACATCTGCATCCAAGACAGCCATCTAGACTCCCTTCACAGCTAGTGTAGAGGTGCTCTGAGGATACACTTCCTCTCACTCCAAAGTAAGACATTTAAATTTAATCAGAAGAAATATGTACCAAAAGGTGTTTGTCTCCACTGAATATTAGGAGAGTCTTGATAATTCGGGTAGTGTAGATGCTAAGCTCAGGTAAAGACAGCTACTTTTAGAAATCCCAGTTAAGATGAAATGTACCCTCTGGTGTTCCTGCTAAAAACCCTAGCATTTTTCATTCATTCCCAGCCCAGCCGTGAGCTGCAGGATACTTGGACTTTGGAAGAGAGGGAAGAGGTGGGGTGAGAGATGCAAAAGGGTGGGGTACAATGTTTGTACCATGAGGTGTCTCTAGGAAAGATTTAGGTTTCTGGTCTTTGCTGATTCTGGGATGTCTAAATGATGAGCCCTGGTTTGTCTCTAGATTCCTAAGGGAAGGTGTTATGGGCAAATGACCCTGAGCTTCACCCTGTGGGATGCAGAGGAAGGCTGGGACCACGCAGTTAATGGAGTCCAAAGGCAACCTTTCTGCACAGGGATTTAGGAAGAAATCTAATTTCCCTGTTTCCCTTCCTCTTCTTATTTTCATCATCTTCAGTACCACAGATATTTGATTTCCTGTTGGGCAGGGTGGTTCTTAAACCTGGGGGAGGTAACTGAGAAAAATCAACCAGCCCTTCAGGATCCCTGTTCAGGACAGAATCCCAGCTGTGTGATACGATCACATTTCATTTCTGGGTTAATCGAGGTTGAATCCTTGGTGCTTGCTGTGACTCACCAGCACAACTAAATATACATTCATAGCAGATACCTCTTTCCAAGTTCTACCAGATACATCTCTTTCTAATGAGAGTAACCAAGGAATTTGAAGAGGAAGGTAATAAAATCCAAACAGACCTGTAGTGTAGCCAAGTCCAAATTTAGCATTTAAAAAGTGGATCTAGGCTCATCTTTATCAGACTAACTTTGATTTGCATTGGATTTCAATTCTGATTATTCTATTATCTCTTCTGGAAATGCAATATGCAATAAATGTAAAATAACTATGAAATAACACTTCTTTTTGTAATTCAGACAGTTGCAATACTAAAAGGTTGTCTTAACCAAAGCCTCACATCTATTCATTAAAATTAGGGGTGTCATTTTCTTCAAAACTTTATTTTTGAATTTTATTTTATCCAATGAAGTAAAAGCAAAAAAAAAAACTTTGACAAAATAGAGTTTAAAACACAGATAATCTTATGTCTATCATCTTTGATTCTATACTCTCATTTTAAATTATAAATTCTCTTGAAAAATGCTGTGTTTATCTATATTTTACATAAATCCAAATATTGTATCACATGCAAGAAAAAGTATTAAAAAACCCCACAAGATTTTCACATTTAGGAAGTATCTTATGATCATTTGGAGTATGAGTTGTTACATTTGAGTTGTTACATATGGCATATGCATAACTTAATTATTGAAAAGGTAATATGACTTAAAAGAAAAACTATACATGGGACTGAGGTACCTGGACAGGTTGAGCATATCAAGTCAGATCCAAGAAAGTTTTGGTGGAATGGGGCATATCCATGGGTTTGAGTTAAATATTCAGTGTTGGGATGGCAAAATGTTGCTTGCCTAAGATGTATGAGGAATAAATTGCTCTTTCATGGTGGAGTTTAATCTGTTTAAATTGTAATCTATTCAGAATAAGAGGCCTTTGAAGCATGTAACAGGTCCTTTTATACCATCTTCTTAATTCAAGAATATTTCACATTTATCAGTTTTACACAATAAAAAAGTAAAAGGGATGATACCAAAGGCAAACAATAAAACATACCTGAAAATTAAGACTAATTAGTTAAAAATGCCTATATTAATGTTAGTACAGGAAGGTGAGTACTGTGGAACAAGACAGTACAATCTGTAAGAAGAAATAGAACTTCTTATTGTGCCAATATAAAATAAATTTCATACAATAGATATCTTCTAAGTTCTTCCCTTTTTCTGGGTTGTTTGCATAAACATATAGGAAAACCCAATATTTATTTTCCTTCAGGGTAATGTCCTGAAGGAAAAAAATCAATCATTCAGATGACCTGAATTCACAGGATTTTTCTCTTTGGCTTTCCTTAGAAAAACTAAAATGAAAGTTAGGTATAAATACCTCAGTGTGTACAAGACTCTGCCATCATTCCAGATCCTGAGCATCCTGTTAGGAGTTGTTATCCAATGAGCATCAGCCTTCTTGGAATTTCGGAAAAATGTGTCTGGTATCCAGATCTTCCCAACCATGTTGCTGTTTAATCTGAGCACTTTTATAGTGCTGTTGAACTTCAGACGTCTGTCATACCACGTTTGGGCGAAAAATATATCAATTGTATATTCCTGTTGTGTTAACCAGAAATACTGATGAAAACATAGCACTCAGCATTCCACATAACTCCTGATATGCTTTCCTTAATTTCAGATGAAAAAACTGGGCTACAGAAGGTGATACTAGGAATGACAAAACCAATCTCTTTTGGTGAAGTTTTAGGGCATGTTTTACCAAAGATTATTGTTTCAAAACAATTTATTATTTTACCATTGAGGGCAAAACTAAGGTGCAAGTGAGTGTTATCTGCACCTTTCTAATTCTGTGTCCCCACATATCAGCCCACACCTGCTCAGGTCAGGGAACAATTACTTATTTCCTTGGATCCAGAACAGGGAAAGCTTGAGCTGATTTAATTGCCTGTGTCCCCTGGTTAATCTCAGAAATGGTGAAGTCTCTGGAGAAGTTCTAGGCCTTTTAATTATTATCTCTTGGTGGCAAGAGTGATAACATCACTCATGAATGGTTTTCCTGATTTTGTAGGAATCTGGAAGCTTGGTTTTTCCAGAGTTAAACAGTTGCAAAACATTTGAAAGCAGAGCACGTAAAAATGTGAGGATATGTTAAACTATTATTGTTGCATTTTTTCAGCATATAGCTCAATATTCTGACTTGTACAGAGTTATAGAATTATAAATAGAGTTATATAGAGAGTTTCTCCCATCCATAATTAATATGAGACTTTAAAAACAATATAGGTATGCCACAACATTAGGAACTAATGGAAGCTTTGTAATGTCAAAATGATGGAGACTTTGTAACAAGGAAAATGGGCAATCCTTTACCTACCATATTGATAGCATTCACAGGGCCGATGCTATTTACGTACATGTCAGTGTGAATTATTGTTGGTTTAACTGCAAGAGAAACAACAAGAATCAGTAACCAACGAAGGTCAAAACCAACTGCATGAAAGTCAAGCACGAGCATGTTACTATGGCATCTCTCCTCTGTGGTTGTCTCACATTTAAATGTGCATATAAAACAAATACAGATTTGCAACAATGTATTAAAATTAGTTGGAGACACTCTGAGACAAATTCTTACATCATTTACTCAATCAAAACACATTCCCTTATGCTCTGAGAACAAATACTGAAACCAGTGTTGATAGCTTAGAAAGGCTTGTCTGACTGAGAGGATTTACATTTTGTGTCAGGTCACAGCAACGCATCAAAACAAAACACTATCAACAGAAGCAAACTTATTTCTCTTATGATGCCTTGCATCACTTGTTTTACATTATAATGCCAAATGCAATTTGACTGCTGTTGCCTTCATAGGTGGCTGTAGATAAGTAACAACTTTGTGAGCCCAAAGCCAAAATACTTAAGGCTCTAAGACAGAAATTAAAAATAGTTGTTAAATTAATTTATTTTTAAATCACTCCATTTCAGATTTATTCTTCTTATATACCTTGGCTATAGCATGATTGGTTTTTTTTCCCAGATGATTTTAGGAATGCTTTATTTCCTTTCTGTTTCTAAAGTCTTGGTTTAAGTGAAGACAAATTCCTCTGCTCATTTACACTGTATACATATACTGAAGGTTAAAGACTCATGTTATCCTTCACTGTGAAAAATTCCTTAGTTTATAAGCCTCTGTAAACTTCCTTCATTAACCCTGCTGCTCTCAGCTTTTCTCTGTCTGCCTCATCTGTGCAATCTGTGCCTTTCTGTACAATCTTACTACTGCTGTATCCTCTGCAGAGGTATTTTCTGCCTGCTCTGTGCACTCATGGGTCTTCTCAAACTGACTTGCAGCAATTCAGGGAGGCTTTTTCCTTCGAGTTACCTCAGTAATCAGTGGAGAGGAAGATTCCTCCAGAAGGTGATTCAGTCAAATAAGACTTCTATTCTGAGTCCAGGATTGGCTCTATATACTTACACTGGCTGTGGGAATCATCTGGGCACATTGGCTTTGCTTGACTGCAGTTATCTTTTGTGAACCTCTGCCTCTGTGCCCTATTCTGTCACCTCCTGCCCAGGCTGCATCAGTCTGTGCAGACCTGCTGCTGCTGGAGCTCTATATCCATCACATCACACAAGGATTAGGCTCTATTAGCCTCTTTTTGGCCTTTCTTTCCAATCTATTAGATGGGGCTCTCTAACAGCATCTCTTAGGTACAAAAGGAAAAAAGACAAACTTGCTTTTTCATTCCCCAGAAGTTAAATTCTGAACGTCCTATGCAGGTAAATCATCAAGCTGCCTGATTCAGCAAATTATAACACTCTCATTAGATGTCTTAGGATAGATTCAGCAATCTTAATTTATGTCAGCTTCCAAAATCATGACTATTTTACATACCTCTGATGTTTTTCTGCATTGAATTTTTTTCTTGTAACTACTTTGAGTGGATTCTGCTTCCTGAGTAGCACAAAATGACATGAAAATTCTTTCTCTTCACTGCTTAATCAAAAGTGGTCTAAAACCAAAACCAACGTACCTCCTATGTCAGGTCTCAATTTGTTGTCATATCCTTCCAGCAAGCCATTTAAAATAAGAGTGACATCACTCTCATGAACTTTTGGAGTCAAAACCCAAGTCTTATTTGTTGTGTAATCTTCATAATCATCATCTCCCTTTTGGATGGAACTATTAAAGAAACAAAAATTGAGAAAAGAAAAGCCTTGAAAAATACAAATGTGGAGGTAACTTCCTTGGAAGACAAAACACACACATTTTAGATTTTAATAATACTGTAAAAACATTGTAAAAATTTCCCATTTTCAAAATTAGACTCCTAGTACAGATGCCAAATAACAGCTGGGGTTACAATTCACTTTATCAGCATTTCCTTTCAGTATGGTTGAGATCACATTCTGTCTGTCAGAGGAACATCAGTGCTTATCACCTTTGTCATGGCTATTTTTTCTCTCATTGGCTCAGGTGGGACCTGTTATGAAACAAATCTGTCACTTAGCTTATGCAATTCTCCGCCAAAATATCACTTATTATGTACACATTGTTGCTGCTTTACTTCTATTGGAGAGAATGATTTGATGAAACACATTACTGACAAGACCAATAATTAGATTCATTCAGACAAACTTCTCATGCAGCTTTTCCCCACTCTGATGAACTTGAGTTTATTGTGCATTTGGAAAGAGGAGCACAAATTTTTGCCAAGGGTTTTCTTTTTCACTTTTGCTAACCAGAATCCACAGAGGATAAAAAGTCTGCTGGGGTTTTTCTGCTACTCAGAACTATGACAGCAGATCTAATTCAACCTGCTTAGCACAGTAAAAAAAGCAAGTTTGGAGTCAGAAATGTGTAGACTAGTCTTAATGGATGTTTTGTTTTCTCAAAATCAATGCCTCCAGTTCTAGAGGAGAACATTGAAACTGCTTCAAAATATGACATAATCAGATATTTTCATTTCAGAATGTTAGTGGTAATCAGCTGAACAGTGCTAGGCAACTGCATGGTTTTTTGCATAATATGCCAGTGGCCTTCTTTCCTGCCCTGCCTCTGTGACAAATTTTGAACACTGCTGGCTAGATATGGAAAATCTTAACGATACTACAAATGTCTTAAGCCAATGGAAAAAGTTTGGATACAAATGAGTGAAAAGCAGAAAAAATAATTATTTTCCAGTTTCAGCCAGAATCTGAAAAGGAGTGGGAAAGAGCACAGAGAAGCAGATTCTCATGGGGGCTGGATCTTCTGCATGGCACACAAGATTGAAAGAGGCACAGCTGGTCATGGCCCATGGGTGCAATAGTGAAGGGATGACTTTTCCCAGAGCCTGAGAGCACCATTTTGGTAACAGAGACCTCAGCTGAGGTCATGCCCACACTCTTCCCTATAAGTGCTCTCCTGCTGCATCCAGCTTGTACCTACAGAGAGCATGGCCCAAAGGCTTTCCCATGCTGGGTGTTTAGGAGCTGTAAGCTAACTGCATAAACACAGTCTTACTGGGAAAGAGACTTTGAGCTCTTTCTTCCCCTGGGCACAGCCTAAGAGGAATGAGCTGTAGCTGGTTTTGCCTCCCAGTGTAGGACGCTGCTTCCCAGGAGGTGCAAAAGGCACAGGGACATTTGAAGCAGCCTGAGATTGCATAGGGCTGTAGCAACTAGGAATGTGTAGCATGGAGAGAGAAGTAGACTTGCTCTGGGTTGAGCTGGAAGCTGCAAATGAATGTAATCTACACCTTTATTAAGTGTGCTGGGTACCAGCCACCAACTGCAGTCTCCAGGCTCCACCTCATCCACCTTGCACCAGCCGTGGGTATCTGGGAGCTTCAGCTCCCAAGGCCAAGAATTGCCAACCCAACCTCTTCATTCTGGCTGCACAAGCCTGGACCTGTAGTGTTTTATTAGGAATCAAAAGCAAAGTTTTAATTGGCAATATGGTCCATAGTATTCTGCTGACAAACAGGCCAATTTAATTAAATCGGGAGAATTCTTTTTATTCAGTTGTCTGGAGTTCAAAGATCTAATTGTAATTCAAAGAAACATAATTGAAGCCAAATTCTTTCTCCTGGAGGAAAGGAAATACTTCTAAATAAAGTCTTTGCAAACAGAAGGCACTACTGAAGGCACTACTGAAAACATTATATGTTTTCAAACTATGCAAAGTGAATGAAGAAAAATAACTTTATTTATAAAAAGCCTTATTCCTGTTTTATGACCAATTAAACAACCATTCTCTGAAAAGAATATCATTTTCTGAATGGAAAAGAAAAATAAATAAAATGCATTTTTTCACGAAGACATGTTACTGAACATCAGTGCAATGAGAAAGCTTCAAAATCAAACCAGCTAATTAGTGGAGTCTGGTCTACTAGATAGTGCAAGATTAAAAAGTGTGTTAGTCTAGAAGTTTTCTTAGATCTAAAACAACCATTTGAACAGCAGCCCACAGTAACTGAAACTTCCATTCCTTCTTGAAAATTATTTGTATGACAGAAATAGCTGTTTGCTCATCTCTCATCTCAAGCCATTTTGCCATTCCACAGCTCCAAAACCAGCAAACACTTCATGAAATTAGTAGGGACAGAGGAGGGAAAACACAGCCGATGTAGCTGGGGAAAAATGCTACTGAATTCCAGCTTTGATAAGAATTTCACCAGGACCATAAGTCAGTGTGGCTATGGAATTGTCTGTCTGTGTAAGCCTGCATTCCTGCCAGAAAAATGAGAGGTGCTTCTCTATCCAAACGGGCAGAGCTTTAGTCGTGCAATGCCATTAATACAATGAAAATTATAATGACAAAGCCTTTTTCATCTCCTTAAGACTTTCAGATCCTTCTGATTATATGGCTGAAAATTTGCAAGTGCTTTTAATGTCCAACCCAAATTTTTTAAAACGTAGATTATACCCAAATGCATATTGAAAACTATTTTTATTTTTCTGATGGCTAGAAATTTTTCAAATCTAGTAATATGGATATGAAAAGAAACACATATTTAGCTATTTGCAGATTAAACTATAATTTTTTTGAAGGTTCATCTTTCAGATACTGATACAAAATCTCACCATTTCAGATATTCCCACTGTGATATTAATGCCACTGCAAGACGTCTGCAACACTGCTTTACATAAATCCATAAATACATACATTTCCCTAGTTGGAAAAGAGATTACTTAAGAGGGTCAGAACCCAAGCTTTAAACTTCTAGCCATGGATTGATTAAAGTTAGAAGCCACTTTTGGAAGTCATCTGGTCCAATCCCTTCTCAATTTGCCAGCTGAGTCTGTGTGTGGTGACTCTGTTGGTAATCACTTATAAATATAGATATGTGTAATATCACATATATATATCTATTACATATGTGTAACCACAAGTGTTTAACATTCAGGGAGATCTTTGTAGGTCTCAAATTAATTGAAATACATCTTTACAAAGCAGGAAGAGGGCAGAAATTACTGGTGCTAATAAGCATTTATTAATTTAGATCTGATTTTCTTAATAATATATGCAAAGATATATAAAATGGTATTTCACTCTACAATTACATACAAACCTCATTCTGCCAATGAGATTTTTACCATGTCAGGGTTGAACTAATGTTTTTTTATCTTTCTTTCCTAAAACAAACACATACTAATCCTAATCCTGCATTGAAGTTGTTGCTTGATTTATAACACTTATATAGCTCTTTTGAGTGCTCATTGGTGAGGAGTAACTAGCACAAACTGAGGCTGATGTAAAATAAATGTTCAGGAACTTATTTTTCAGATCTTAGCCAGCACATTTGATCCTTACATTTCTTTGCAATACTCTCTGGGCAACATTTAATCATTCTTGGTGCAAGTGTGACCCTGTGGGCAGAGGTACCCACTGCAGGTGGAGCTGGGGTCACAAGCCAAGGGAAAAGGATTAATGAAATGATGCTCACTTCCATTGTTATAGCCTCCTTTATGGCCCCCTTAGCACTAAAGGCATTATTTCTACACTGGAAATACATTAAAATTGTAGAAAAGGGTATCTCTGCTGGGAAATCACTGATGCACTAGGAAAACAATTTTTTTCCAGCTTGGTTATTGATTCTTCTTCAGAAGACATGGTCAAACCCATTACTTAAATGTTTCATGAATGTGCTGATACACCATTCTCTTAGCAGCCCAAAGCCACAGAAGTCCACATTACGGTTTGGGAATCTTTTTTTTTTTTTTTTAAATGGATTCAGCATGATTTCTCTTTTTTTTTTTTTGTGCTTTCATTTCCCTGGAAGTGAGTTTGATGCCTATGTAAAAATAATCTGCACTTTAGTAAAACTTGACAAATAATTATATTAATGGTATGTAGCTGTCTTACATTACTATACTTTTCAAGCCTATTGGTTTAAATTCTTTAGTTCAAAAATTAATATAAAGCGTAAGTTACCCATTTCAAAACGAATGTGTTTTAGTTAATTGCTAGCATAAAGTCAACAGCATAACTTTGGATGCTCTCTGCTGCTATCTCTATATCAGAGACATTCTAATGTGATTTCCAGGAGAATCATATGTAATGCCTCTTGGAAAGACACTTCCATGTGTTAGTAGAGATAGACCATGCATGATTTAATATCACAGACAGCAGCAATAATTTTACAGTCTAAATTGGGGGACAGATTGAACACATCTTTAAGTAGTGAGCAATAACTCACAAAGGATATCCCGTTGAAATAAGGTATTATTTCCTATCCACAAGAACACAATTTTCACAACTTGTTACAAGGAGAACGGGAAGGATACACTTCTCTGACAAAAAAACTGTTCATGGCTGGTCAGTCTTTCAGCCTTCAGATACAAGGTCGTACATTAACTTGTCAAAATCTCTGTAGGTCCAGTGACTTTAAATGAGTTATGCCAGTTTGTACCTGCTGTGGCTCTGTCCTCTATTTTTTCTAAACATACAAAATTAATTTTAACTATCACCAAGAATTTTGTTGTGAAACTTCACCTAAGAGTTAATTGTTAGTACTGTATTGTTTACAAGCAGAATCAGAGTAGCCACTAAGTGCCTACAGGGAGAGGCCTGTAGCAGTACTGAATAGCTAATGAGTAAATAATTTAAATCTAATCAAAAACTTAAGTTTATTTATCAAAAAATCTGGACTATTTCATCTTTTATACGAAGTATAAAGTAACCTATGGAGCTTTCAGCAAAGATTTAATAAACTACTTAAACATAAATTGAGTTTTCCATTGAAAGCACCAATATTTTCTACCTCTCAGGGAAGAACCGTAACAAGGCTTGCCATTTCACCCAACTTTTTAACCAACACTGTTTAATTTAATGAAGAGTCAAGTTCTCTCCATTCTCTGATGTGCATAAAAAATGACCCTAATCTATAGGTGATACATTATTCATGGTGATAATAGGGTCAGTGGGAAGGAAATCTGTATTCCAGGTTCCCTCTGTGGATACAGAGATGCTGTATGCAGATGTGACGTATGAGGATGAGGAGATAGCAGACGTGGAAGAGAATGCAGTGTCTCTGGAAATGTAACGGTGTTTCATTCTCTCTTGTTGACTCACATTTTAAGTGACGGTATCTTGATTGAAGCAGAAAATGTTTTCACAAAGCTGTGCCACGGATTCTCTTGTCCTGTTTGTGTTTCTGTTCTGTCCCTTTGTGTTGTTTAAATCCCAAGGCTACGGGCAGGACTGAGTTTCTGTTCTTGCCATAAAAATGGCACCTATTTTCTCTTTTACAACTAAATGGTCATCACAAATACCCAGCCTTTGATTTTGTTAGGACTGCAAATCATGTAATGCAAAGATTAATCTCTTCCCAAATAATTTCCCACATCAAAGATGGAAACTTGGATGTTTTTCTTAGAGAGGAGAAGATCCAGTCAGCTATCAGAAGTTCCATAGCAGAAAATGATGTTGAAAAATTTGGACTAAGAAATCATTGAGAAACTGTTTTGTAGTCCTACTCCCTTCACCTAGAGTTGTGGTGCTTCTGCAACTACAATTCTGGAAAAAGTATAATGTTCTAGAAGAGCCTGAAATCGTGGATTCACAGTTTTCAGCAAAGCTTGTTTCACATGGCCACAAAGGTGGATAAACTGTATTTTGGCCATTTGTTGTAGTCATGTAGTAAGGGAGACTGAGGAAGTTCACAGTAGGAAAGAAAATAATTTTGACCTCTATTCAGTGGTTTGGGTGGGGTGGATTTTGTATAGGTCACCTGTAGAAGATTTTTCCTAGGCACTGCTTCTGCTGCAGGTATCATTCCACGTACTACTCAAATTATGTAATGTAATTAAAATCTTGGCATGAAATCATTATTTAAAACAAAGAAAAGCTAAATTTTTCTGTCATCCATAAGTCGCAGAGTGACTGAAGCGCCTATGAAAATAATTATTGAAAGAATATTACAGTTCTCATAAAGAAATAGGTACAGCTGAAACACTCAGATTATGGGACTGAGCACACCAGTCTCAAAATGCTTTTCTTAAGAGCCAGAAATTACTAGAGGGGCACAAATGAATGCTCCCAGCAATGACTTCTCAGTCATCTTTACTGAACATGAAGGCCCCAAACTGCCAGCCATCAGTCATTTCTGAAAAGTGTGCCTGCCCTGAGATTTAAAGGCTGTCTGGATTCCTGGGAACATTTGCACTCTGTTCCCCTGAGGAGATGATACCTGGCAACTCATCACTTATGGATCATACTGTGGATTTTACAAGCTTTATTGCAGTCATTCACCAATCCCAGCAACCTCACTGGTGCTTGTCAGCCATTTTGAGTCAAGTACTCCAGTTCTTAAACCTCTTCCCAGACTTCTAAAATATTATATGGCAGTGGTGATTTTGTATGTGTCAATCATAGCAAGCTGGCTTATCTTACAGTCCTTCTACATCTTGCCCAAGACATGCACTTGCATTAACTACTGCACTTAGAATGTAATAAGTTTTAGCTCTTTGTACTACTGTTAAAGCATCTATTTTCCATATTTTCAGATTCAGCTGAATTTGACTACTGCAAGTGTTTATAAAGAAAGGTTTAAAGTGAAAAATTTAACTTGGTTTATGTTTTGTTTCATTCTTGTCAGTTCATGAAAACACTTTTAAGAAAAGCCCTGTGGAGTGCATTTATAGAGAGTGCTAACAATAAAACTTCTGGTTTGCAGTATTTATGGTGTTTTCTAGTTCACTGTGCTGAAAAATTGTAGTGCAATTTTTGCATTGCACAACTGATTAGATTCAAGTCATGGGTGACCATGAGGGTTATTGTCCCTTTTAAAATATTTCTGGTTGCAACAACATGGGCTCACAGCCAGTTGTCACAAAAAATGCCAGAAACAGAGACCAGAGTTAGCAGCCCTGGCCAAGAACCAGAAGCTGAAATGTAGCACCCAGTCTAGAATCTGTTTCTTCAGAGAACACTGAGGTTTATTGTTAAATAAGTTGATAAGGGATATACATCTCTAGGTCTATCAGAACAGATTGGTGTTATTAACCAAAGCTGAATTACACCATAATAGAAAACTTGTGGGTATGGAGACGAATTGTATGTTACCCTGAGGAAGGATAGCAAAGTGTAAAGAGATAAAGGAAACTTTAGGCCAGTAAGGAATAGAAAGATAATTATAGAAACAAGCATACATCATTCATTTTGAAACAGCCTGAGCTTGAAATGCAGCATTTGTAGTTACTAGAGCTCTGGAGGAGTCTAAGATGTGATCAGATGATTCAGATAAACCTACATAACTTAAGATGATTATTTCAATATATTTTTTTTTTGAGCTGGATTTTTTATGAATATGTTTCTTTATATTTTATTTACTGGAGGTTATATAATCTACTTCTGTATCTGTTTTCATTGTGGTTATGGATACTTGTGTTAGCAGTGAGCAAAAGCATTAGAAACAAACAGAGAAGGAAGAAATAGCAGCAGTTTTTCTTCTGCATCAATCATAGAGTTAGCTTGATTAGAAATGCTTTATTTGAAAGTATCTAGCTATATCTAAGTGTAAAAGGTTTAATCATGGAATTATGTGAACCTTAGAAGGTTTCTTTTTTGTTTTACATTCTTCTTTTTGCCACTCGTCTCCCCTCCTCTCCCTTCCCCTCCCCTTCTCTCCTATTTTATTGTTTTTTTTAGCCATTCTATGCACCTCTGTGAAATTTAAGGCACTTGGAGCATGATTTTTCCCTGTTGCTATTACTCAACTCCTGCCGATTTCCACTATAGTTAGCAAATCTCAAGAGAAGGAGTCAACGACCATTACTGAAATGTGATTTGACTAGGTCTGTTTTAGCTTGAGCTCACTTCATTTTTTCTGGCTGTGTTTTATTGTGTATAATTGTCATCTGTTAGTACTCCATGTGATATCTCTTCCCCAATGATCTACATTGCTTTTATAAAGGATTGCACTAAAATCTCACTGTAAATTAAAAAGCTCAATTCTCTTCTCAGTGAGTAAGATTAGGAAAACATGGATGCCCTCCAGCCATCTATTTAAACAACATTAACTCAAAACCCCCAATCCTATTGCTCAATTAGAGACCTGAGAAATGAAAAAATAGGTTCTTGTTCTATAATACCCTATGAGGCACTCATATTTATAGTTTTTCAAAATTCTTGCACAATTTTTTTCCTGTATTTTGTCTGCATGGTAATTTCACCCAGAAGGAAGTCACTTCTGGAATCAATCACTCATGATGTAGTCATCTTCTCATCACTATCTTTCAATGTTTAAAAACAAACATGTGAGGTGCTAGAAATGTCAGCAGTTTTGCTTATTGAGTAACACTCTTAAGCATTTTTTTAAAATTTAAAATACTTTTTTTTTTAATTGCTCTACTAGTGTGAGCTATAAATTCAAGTTAGGCTGAACATAAATTCAAGTTAAGCTGAACATAAATCCTTATTAGAATTAAATCTACCAGGGAATGTTTTCATTCTCATCTTCTACATCTCAGTACACAGAAGAGCACTATAATGAAGTGTTCCTGGGGTTGTGCCAGGAGCCAGGAACATGGAATGCTTACCCCAGCTAAAGGACTTGTGTCCTACTTGCTATGCTAAGCCAAGTGATATCTTCTCTGCATGTAAGTGTAAACCATTTTTACAGCATTAATAAGCACATAAATGTCCCTTATTATTTGATGAAGACTGGGTATAATGCTAAAAGATCTCATGATGGAGGAGGAAACAATCCCTAACCATTCCTTCGGGAATGACTTTGCATTGCGCTTACCAGCAACAGTAAAGCCCATATTGTTGGTAAAGCAAGTGAGTCAGATAAGGCTCCTCAATGTTTAGGGAGCCAAAAATAAATGTGAATCTAATATAGGTTTGTTCTGAGTGTATTAATAATTCTTACTTCTTTCAGATCGTGGAAGTATCATTACTGGAATGTTTTTAGATAGAAATGCATTTGAAGAAAGAGTTGAATGAACAGAAAATAGCTGCTCAAGACATGTCTTTAATTACATCATGATGTAGCTAACTCATTCACAAAATAAGAGTAAGCAAATGGTGAAAATTAAACTCTTTTTTATTGTTTCTTTTTTAAACAAATCTTCTGATTTAACTTCATTTTTAATGCATGGTAACCAATAGTAACCCATGTGTTCCCACATAAACCAACTTATATCATGCAAGACGCTGTTTGCACTCATGCTCGTAAAACAGACTGTGCAGGGGTGGATGTGGAATTTAGTTCTGATAACAGGGTAGATGTGTGATACATTAAGAATGTAAGTGGCAAACTAATGTCCCTATGTCAGCTGAGTAGGAAAATCGTCAACAAGTGTTCTGCAATTCCCCCATGGAATTTATTTGTTTTGGTGGACTTTCTTTAGTGGTTAGTACTATCAGGATGGCTTCATGTCAGGGTCTCCTTAGTCCCGTGGGACATATAAGCATGCCAGCTTCTGGGTGAGGACTGTCAGCAGCTCTGCTCTAAAATGCACCCAGACAGGGTTTCTCAACTCACCCCATGCCTGTTTAACCTAGAAAAAAGGAGGCTTAGAGGGAACCTTACCACTGCCTCCATCTCCCTGATAGGAGTTGTAGCCAGGTGGGGGCCAGTCTCTTCTGCCAGGTAACAAGGGATAGCACAAGAGGAAACAGCCTCAGGTTGCACCAGGGGAGATTTAGGCTGGATGTGAGGAAAAATTTCTTCACTGGAAGGGTTGTCAGGCATTGGAACAGACTGCCCAGGACAATGCTGGAGTCACTAGCCTGGAAATATTCAAGCCATGTGGATGTGATACTTGGGGACATAGTTTAGTGGTGAACATGGCAGTATGGGGTTAGTGACAGGACTCAATGATTTCAGAAGCTTTTTCTAGCCTTAATGATTCCATGATTCTGTGCCTTTACCCTGCTATTCTCAATTCCAAGTCCACTCCTCAATGCCCCTGCTGTTGTAGTAGCCTTGTTTTTCTCTGCACTGCATAGTATGCCAGTAACTTATTCTCCACGGAGTCATGGCTTGTTACTATTGTCTAAATAAAACTCTGGTTGTACCATACAAAAAGTCAAATAAATTAGCCATAGATGCCTGGTCAGTTAGATAAACGTCTGTGGCAGCTGAACCAAGTAAAATGAAGCTGTGGGGAGGTCAAGAGGAGTTCAGACCCTGACAAGCCTCTGTCCTGAGGCCGTGCAGGCTCAGAGCAAAGCAGTGGCTGAGGTGTGTTGCTGGGCTGCAGCTGCAGTTCACACATGGTGCTTCCAAAAATCATCACACAAATTGTGATGCAAAGCTGCTACATCTTACTTGCCTATTTATGCCCCACTTTTCTAAAGACAATTTCAGAAAGAAATGCTAGGGTCCTGAAAATTTTCTAAAAAGCTTACTTTGGATATGTATATAGATCTGTATTATCTATGGATATAGAAAGAAAATCTCACTATTGAGCTATATTCAGCTATCTCACCATATTCAGCTTTATATACAAGAATTTCCAAACCTTTTTTCTGAAAAAATGGTCAATTGTTTTAAAGGTCCTAACTAATAAATACTATGGTGACTCTGTAACTTTATTTTAGTGAGAAGAAACCATGCATGGGCTCACTCAGTGCCTTATCTTTTTTCTTTTTCTATCAATCTCCAATAAGTAAAAATGTAAGGCACATAACATGCAAATTCTACCTAGCTCTGAAGCTTTTTGACATTTGAGTGGGCTAGGCATAATGATCACTGCAAAGCCTATCTTCCCATCCCTTGCATTTCAATGTGGCTCGTCAAAACACCAGGAAAGTAGGAGCAATTTCTATTCCATACACATACAAACATATCTCTCCCAGAATTCTCTTTTTCCTCCACAAATATTTTGGCATACCGTTTTTTTACTCTTGTCAGCATTATAGAATTTTACTTTATAAATTGTCATTGCTCTGATTATGGTTGGAGAAGTTTTTCCTTGTAAAAGGAATGAAAATTTTACAGAGAAAGAGACTAGAAACTTCTTTAACAAGTAGATGTTGTTCAGGGCTAGAGAAAGCTGGATGTCTGATAACTGGAAAAGAGATCAAGTATGATAGAACAATAACCAAGTACAAGCAGAAGCTATGGGTGGGTTTGATTAGTGTGTACAACTGCCTACAAGGGTCAGAAGTAGTATGGATATAACCATAGACATATTCCAAAAGCATTATTTTGAAACACTGCTTTGGGAGTCAAGTTTATCCAGCACTATTACCAAATTATTTCTGAAATTTCTGGAAAGAAACCATATGAAGGTCTAAGAAATGTAACTAGAGTTTCAAAATATGTTTAGTAGTGGAATGATACAGGGTGCTGAAAATGCTACTGATAATGATACAAAGTCCAGAAAGACATACAGTGATGAAAATGTTTCCTTCAGTATGAGAGATTATATAAGAGGATTTTCTTTTCTCCTTGTCTCCTCATCTCCTGCAGCTCTGTACTGTGGCTAAGCCAAAGGATCCACTAAATGTGCTGCAGAGACTGTTTCAGTTGAAAACCTAAGTGTTTCATTCATGCCACAATGTCCATTTCCTCATCAGGTTTCCTTGGTTCCATCAGAGCTCTGTAGAACACCCACTATGGCATGACAGCAAGAAGCTTTAAAGGTGAATCAATAAAGGTCCAAGCAGGGATAGGCAGATGTTACCATCCAGCATTACTAGGTCATCCTAGATTAGTCCTTGGCCAGCTGTAGTTCTCCTCAGAAGAGATGTAAGCACCAGCTACTGTCATTTAGAGAGATTGTGATTGTTGTGAGCATTGAAGCAAGGTCCACAAAGGAATTTAGGGGAGCTGCACAACATCATGGCAACTCAGAACAGGCTCATTGGCAAAATGCAAAGGGTTTCAGGCCCCATTTTCTATGATATAGAAGAGGCACCATGAGTCTTCAGAGATTTTTTTTTGTCCTTTATGGATCTTGCCCAAACTGCATAATCAGGAGCTCTTTAAAAACAAGAGTCTTTCCATGACCTAAGCAGATGCTGATGAGACCATCAGGTGAGGATGGACTCCCGCAAACCCCTAAATATAATGGGAGATGAGCAGAAGCTAAGGATGAAGATGTTTTACTAATCCTAGCATATCTCCCACATGGATAAATCCATCTTCAGTTTCCCCTTGCGACAGATCCAGCAGCTTTTTATGAGCTACAGACTTATGCAGAATAACTGACAGTATTGATAAGAAGAAATTCCACTGGAAGCCACTGAAGTAAAACTTTGCATGCAATTTTTCCTCCTGAGATCCTGGGGAATTTGGCAAACACACCTCAGGATAATTTGTTCAATAAAACACAGGTGCTATTCTAAGCTCTGCAGTTTTCCAGGACAGATTACCAAAGAAATAATTTAGAAGAGAGGACATAAATGGAATACATTCGCTGGCGAATGTTGCATTTTTAGCTTATATCTGTCAGATTTTCCAGGATTATGCTTTCTATATTGCCAGCTGCTCAGTATTCCAGACCTTGTGCAGAAAACCATGTTGGTAAACATTTAAACACAAATGAAAGTGTTTTCCTGGATAAAGGCTTGAATGCTTAAAACCTTGCAAAACTGAAGCCCAGCTTAGCTGCCTTAGCCTGTTTTTCAAGGTGTCATTGAAGGCATGACAACTTTGTTAAAGAAATGCATTGTTTACATACCACTTGGAATTGTTGCTCGTTAACTAAAATGAGAGGTCCTTTTTAAAACACGCACTATTTATGATTGGAGGTAATTTGACTACTAAACTTCTGGGCTTTTTGTTAAATCCTTTCATTACTATTTTATTGAGGAGCTCAGAACATTGCATATGCACGTAATGATTGCAGATAACAAATGTTTCTCATTTTTTAGTCTGAATATAGGTTGCATTGAATTTAATCACATCTGTGCTTACCTACTATAGAGAGATGAGGAGAGATAGAGCCTTGGGGATGATAACAGAAGAATTTATTTCACAGATATAGTACCTTTCGTCTTTCTTTTTTTTTTTTTCCCTCTTCCTTAACAAATGGTATAATTAAAGCTGCTAACAATTTTCCCTTCTAGTATTCTCCATAAGCTTTCACATACTCAGAACTTTTTCAAAGTTACCATAAGAGCTGAATTTCTTGGTTTCTGGCCAAAGATTAATTTTATTTCAAAGGCTAAAATAAAATCCACTTTTTGAAATCAGTAAGGCTAAAATTATTCCTATTCCCTTTTAATATCAAATCTATATATGGGTTGTTTTCACACATATAATCCCTAGATGACGGAATAGTAAATTTTGGAACTCATTATAGAAATAATACTTATTAAGAGGTATACCAGAGTAAAAGTGGTCGGCTATTAAGTGGTTAAAATGCATTAAGTGGGTAAAACAGTGGTTGAAGTTGGATACTAATAGCAGGTAATTTCCACTTGCTTATTTTAATTTCAGAGCAGTGAACTGTCCCTGGAGGTGCTGGTGGCATGTGGTGAGAGGAAAGATGCACTATCCTCACCTGGACAAAATAGCAGAACCTTAGATTTAGAACCTTTTGTCATCA
Organism: Acrocephalus scirpaceus scirpaceus; assembly: GCA_910950805.1. Classification (NCBI taxonomy): domain Eukaryota; kingdom Metazoa; phylum Chordata; class Aves; order Passeriformes; family Sylviidae; genus Acrocephalus; species Acrocephalus scirpaceus. The sequence continues at coordinate 6,569,380 of OU383785.1, forward strand.
AGGAGGTGGAGCTGAGCATCCGGATCACAATAACCAGTGCAGAGAAGAATATTTTCATGTTGTTCACCATCAATTCTTAAATATGGGTTGCAGAGCCTTGTTAGTTGTGCTGGACATGGAATTTAGGAAGATGGCCCAAAAGATTTGTCATGACTTTAATCTCATGTGCTACATTAGGGCCTTATTAAGGGTTTAAGTAATTTTAAGTGCATGCTATAAGTCTTTAAAGCAGCTTAGTGGGGTTTTTTAGCATTTCCTTTGGGAACCAGGAAATAAAATGAGAAAAGTCATTATTAATGTATTGTTGATTGTTCTTGCCTCAAAGAGCTTACAAATATCCAATATGTTTATTCAATACAACGTGGTCTGTGATACTGATTAATTATTTGGCTTCAGTAAAAGAGTAGCAGTATTTGTAATTGTATTCTAAGGACCTCCAAGTATATTACTGCTGGTAACCTTCCCGTCTTCCAAATCCTTACCTTTCCAGAAAATAGTGACTTATTTACTCCATTACAAACCAAAATTTTAATACTCAAACACATCTGATCCCTCACAGGCTAGAGGAGCAGAATGCATCATTTAAGTTACATATAGAGAAGCCAAAAGGTGTCTTTTCAGTATTCAAATTCAGCTACTAAGACAATTCTTGGCAGTGTAGATATTACTACATGGGTCATATGCCCCATCTTCTTTCTGAAGCCACTTCCAGCTTTCTCACTTGTGTTCTTCTTCCAGTGTGGAATGTCTCTGGTCTCTGACTCCCAAAACATATACCCAGGCTGTCTTCACTTCATGCAAACGGTTGTTCTGCATTTCTCATCTTTGTTAATTCGAACCTAATAACTCATCTTCACAATCCCTGCACTTTTTTTCTGTTTGAAGCATAGTAGGCTTCTTGTCACTATGTTAAAAATGTTGTATAATTCTGGCCTTCATAATTCACCTCCAGACCTGGTTCAGTTCTGCCTCTTATTCATAGCAAGTGCACAACCTTCCTGGACTCATAGCTGAAGTCCTTACTCCTTGAATTAAGTAACTCTAAGGGCTATCAGTAATTAATCTAAGAAGGTCAAACTGACTGAATTTTAATTATATATCAATTATTTGGTGACATTCTTCATTCACTGACATTTGTGTGCCTGTTTGCCTTTCCTTTTTATTTGTTTGGGCCATGGTATCACAATTGTCTTGAAAATATTGTCCATTCCCAAAAATAAGAATGTGCTAATAATTTACATATAGAACTATGTTATTGATTTTTGAGGGGTTAGGTGATTATTTTTCTGCACAGAGATTCAATTCAAAAGCTTAAATTTGGAAGAAAGGCTCTTAGGGCTATAAAAGTAAAAAACAGAGGCATTGATCAGGGTAGCTGAGGGGAAAAGTCATTGTAGACTCCTTGATAAACTGTTTTCCTTTGACTACTTCAATATCTGCTGTCCACCTGATTGAAGCCCTTTTAGTGTTAATTTGTAGTGTGAAGTCTTTTGTATCTTTACCAATTTTTGGAGAGGAAAAGCAGAGTACAAACTCTACCACTTTCCTAGGGATGTACACAAAATGTCCAAGAGATAACTGATCTTTGTGTCTGATTATCATGGGCACTTCTCATTCTGCTTTGGTGACACACGTCTCCACCTTTAGCAAGCATATGTGTGGTTCACTAGGTCCCAGAAGGGCATCATTTAATAAAGTATTGACTAATACATTGATTAGTTTAGTAAGGCTTCCTAGAATTATCTGGTAATTGCTCTTAATGGTTCTCCTTCTCGTTCTTTCTCCTGCTATCTCTTTTTCTCTCTGTTGAAAAATAATCTTAGGGAATTAAATGAAAGTGGAATTTAGTGGATAATCCTCAATCTGTTGCAGCAGGCAGAGTTCTGTTTGGATCTGAAGATATCTTGCTATGGATTAACAAAAGCTTCATATGACCAGAACATGCTATTTGTGTTACACAATATAACATTGAGCCACTAGTGTAGCTCATTTTCTCCTATCATCCACTTTTTGGTGGGGAGGAATTCTGGCAGAAGATTATTATGGGTATGTATGAGATCCCCTTTAAGGTGCATTTCTCACCAATGTATAGAACCAGACATATTTTTCAGCAGAACATGGAGCATTCAAAAACTGACGAAGATAAATAGCTCAGAAAGAAGGGTAGCCTTTTATCTCAACAGTTCACATCAAAGTCCAAGATGACATTCAGTAAAAAATACAATTTCATACATGACTACCTGCATCATTTGGAAAGAGCTAATGCAAGCTTAAAAAGTAAATAACTTCTTATTCCATTCCTTTCAAAAGATCCTTATTATCCTTAATTTATCTTAAATAGCTTTCTTACATATTTTGATCTTTTATTTCTGGTAATAATCTGTGTATATTGCTTAAGTATGGTAAAAATGATATTTCTTTAATATTTTGCTGGCTGTCTGCAAACAGATGAAAGTTCTTTCTTGTAAGACTAATATTTAGTGTCATACACAATGGCCAGATTTCACAGCTAAGCCTACACATTGTGTTGTTCTTTACTGAATATGTGTGAAAATGTCCTTCCACTAGATCTGAAAAAATAGAACTGATCCCTAAGATACAAAAAATCTGATTTAAACAATAGTGATTTTCTTTTTTAGTGGTGAACAACTGTTGCACTAAGATTCTTGTATGATTTACTGAATTTCTATTGCCTGCTGTCACTTGGCAGTAATCATAACGTAGTCACTACTCTGGGTCAAATCAGTGGTATTTTGTGCCATGTATTTTTCATCTGGCAGCTGCCAATAGCAGAGGATAAAAGCAAAAGATAATGGCAGAAATATCCCTGGTAAAAATCTCTCCTCTTCCAGAAACATGCAGCTAGAGATTTCCTATAATGAAAGGCTATCACTGAGTTTAATGGATTTTAAAATATTTTTCTCCTCTTTCGATCTATATAAATATTTGGGCTCTGCATTGCCTCACTTATTAAAAAGAAAAACATTTTCGTGAGTTTTCAGTCAGAGATAATATCATTGCATGCTCTGTGCCCTTTATGTAAGAGAGAACAAGTAAAGCTGCTGTAGTCAACTTTTTCCATGTTGCTTAGGCCATCACATGAAAAAACATTATGCAGCTGAGGTAGTCATTTACATGGGAAAGTATTTGTTACATTTCTCTTCTGCTTATGCAGTCACTGGTGGTTTTCATCAGCATTAAAGCCTCCTTTTTTTGACAGCAGTTGTGTTAAAAATATTACTGTTATATAAATAAGAGGATATCACCGTGTGTCAGACTGAATATCCAATATTCAGTCTGACAAGACTCGCATATTAATTTTCCATCACAACTATACAAATACCCCAGAATCACACTAGATATAATCCTCACTATTCTCTCAATAGTTTTCTTCAACCTGCCACCATCACCCCTCTTTTACCTCAGTTTTTCTGAGCCAATTGGCAGGTGTTGGAACGTGTGAAAATATGTATCTCCCTCTACCCACTCTTTTTTCATATGGATGAAAAAAATATGTAGTCCTTTTGTAAATTTCTCACATTGAAGGAGATGGTTACACATTCAGATATTAATTAAGTTCTAAGCACTTCATATGAAAAATTTAAAAGCAAATAATACTATTATCTGTTTTGCTGTTTTCTTCACTTTTTGGCTTAATGCAAAGCTAAATTTCTTCTTAGTTAGAAGAATCAAGTAAGCAGGTTACTTCTGGACAGTAAAATAGAAAACCAGACCCAATTCAAACAGCAAAGCTCCTACATACTGCACCAGAGCTCTTCTGAGGCAGGTGCTCACCTAAATAACATGCCTGTAAAGACATTACACCTCCACAAGATACACTCTAGGTGAATTCAGACTCTCACACTCTGCTTTTTACAGCATCATGACAAGTTAGGCCATAATCCATTAGCACAAGGAAGCATGCAGTGAATGCGAAGTTCAAAGTCATCAAAAGTCACTCACCAAATTGGGTCCGAAAATATCAGTACATCTAGAATGGGCATTTTAGACAGTTCCTTTCTCATCTCTCCAACACCTAAAATATCTCTTCACTCTGTTTTTTTGTGTGTTGGATATTATCCCTAGGGGCAGTTTTAGTCCCTAATTTCATTGGTGCTCAATGAGTTTTAGTCTCATTCTGTGAGAAAGGATCTTCCTTACCTAATAATAATTATAGTTACCCGACTATGGTGATAGGCATAATTATTATTATTAATTAATCCTGTAATTTTTTGTTCTTTCCTGGTACTTTCCACAGTCTTTTTATTCATTGTATAAGGAATGTATCTTGTTCTAAGTAAACAGCTTGCTGCTTTGAGCCCGGAAAGTTTACATCTACTTCTAGTGAAGTTATCTGGATGTCCATTTCTATCATCAGCTGTCATATCTTTTCTAAAAAGAAAATGAATACACCTCTTTCTCCTATATTGTCAAAAAGCCTCCCTGGTGCTTGTTCAGAACTTCCATTCACAGAAAACAGCTCATTTTCTAGAATGGAGAAATTCCTTTATGTCCAGAGGGCCAGGAAAAGACTTATGTGCCACTTAGGATCAATTTACAGTACAGTCTGTGGGCTGAAGTGGAGTGTAAAGTTTTAGCTGATATCAGTATAGAATAAAAAAGAAGGAATGAAGGAAAAATATTTAGAAGTATTGTAAATCTGTTAGCTGGAATGTAGGTTGAGAGCTTTCTGCAATAGCATTATGCAGTGTAAGAAGCACTTTTTGAAGATCCTTACTGAGTTATAATTTAACTTTGGGTGATTTCCCAGTTCTTAGATGAGCACAAAACTACCTGTAAGAATCTATACTGGATATGCCCTGGCTTTTCCTTCAGCAACAGACTGACTTCAGTGAAACAGGGATTACTGAGACGACCTGTCATGTGAGAAGATTCTGAGAACTGCTGAGATTTTCAGCATTAGGTGTTGGATAGGATGTTGGTTTCTTAGTAGGCAAAACTGGGAAAATGAACAATTATATCTTATCATTCATGTTAAAAGAAATCTGTATTACAAAAGAAATCTGTATTGCAATAGAAATCTGTTTAAAAAAGTACAACACTAAATAGGCTGTGGAGTGTGAGGATGAAAAAAAAACCCTCTTCAGCTCTGACATCCTGTATCAGGTACTGGGTGTTTTTTCTTAATCTCTGTATTTATGTGTATGTGTCCAGACTCTTTTCAATGGTGCCTAACAATTGAACGAGAAGTTATGACCATAAACAGAACACAAGAAGTTCCACCTCAACATGAGGAAGAACTTCTTTATATTAAGGGTGGCAGAGCCCTGGAACAACTGCCCAGGGAGGTTCCTGGAGTGTCCCTCTCTGGAGACATCCCAAACCCACCTGGACACATTCCTGTGTCACCTGCTCCAAGTGACCCTGTCTTGGCAGGGGAGTTGGACTGGATGATCTCCAGAGGTCCTTTCCAACCCTAGGTGGTTCAGCGGTTCTGTGATTTTCTGAGCTTGAATTCACAATAATCAAGCCCCCAGCTTCCACTTGGTTTTTCACTGGCAGTCTTACACAAGTCACTGCCAGTCTCACACAAGCCACCTCTTTTTCTGCATTAAAGTTTTCTGTGAGTGAGGCTGCAGGTGCAATGGTTTGCAAAGCTGCAGTTCAGGCTGCACCAACAGAGAACCCCAGTACACTCCAGTTATCCTGATGAACGGTAAAAAATAAGTAATCAAATGATCACCCTAACAGAATGTAGGAATATATATGTAGGAATATATATAACTTTTCCAGCTGGAGTGGCTGACACTCACTGTAACAAGGGGAAGGCTGCAGGGTACAGAGCCAGCTTCAGATGAGCCAGTGCATCTCTCTCTGCAGGACAGTGCCAGGCAGAGCTATTGACCTTAAAACTGCCTCTGCTTTGGAGCTCACTTGAATGTATGTCTACAAGGTACTGTAAAAAAATCAACCATCCTATAAGTATGTGCATCTGTTACTGGTCACCTGTGTCTAATGCTTTATCTAATAATTTAATAATTCATTATTCAATTCACAATTCAATTCTCTATTGGAGAAAGAGCTGGTCATTACTTAAGCATATAGGAGTTTAATTGTACTAGGACAGAGAATTGAAGAGAGTTCCCCTTGACAAGGCATTTGCTTCTTTTCCCTTCATCCATTCACTCCTATTCTTCCCTTTTAAATTTTTGTGCAACTGTTACAGAATTTAGTGATATAAGTCAATAGAGCGAATGAAGCATAAATGAAAACAATGCAAACACAATCCAAACCAACAAGGTAGTTTTTCCAGATTAGAATTAATCATGAACATTTAAGCCCTAAAGACCCTAAAGCATGATTTGGATGGTCATGATGAAAACATATAATATGAATACCATGGGAAATATTACATTAAAAGAGCAGATTAATTTTCTAAGATATTTTTACTGTAGTTAGTTTCTATAGTTTGTTATTACCAGCTTTCACTTTTTAGATTTTCAAAGATTCAAACTTTCTGAAAGACATCTAGCATCACTTTCCATACTCACTGGAGTATTTTGGAATACATGAGTTTTGGCATGCAGGTTATGTTTAGGTGGTTTGGTCACTACAGCAGAAGTTAAAGGGTTTCATCCATATTTCTAAATCATATATTTTCAAGTAGGGAAACAGTGACTGTAGGGGGTTTTTTGCCCATCAAGTTATTATTAATAGAATTTAACTTAATTTTCAAATCTACTTTAGGTTAGTAGTTTTGGTACTCTTTTTATAACAATAATAGTTTGAGTCCCAGCATTAAAGTTCACAGCAGCCAGGGATGCAGCACAACTATGAAAAACTCATAGGTAGGCCTTGCTCCCCCTGACATGCTCAAGCAGTGCACATCCCAAAACACAGCTTTAGCTCTGCTAATACAAACACTGGAGCATATAAAACATTCAGTTTCAGGGTGTCATAGAGAAGGAAAAAGTCACATTTTAATAGCATTTAGATCCACATCTTCTATCATGACACTTCTTTAAAGGAGACCAATCTGTGTGAGGTGAGAAATTGTCTCTTGCTGAGCAACTCCTTATTCCAGTAATGGGACCTCTGGCTTAGTGTTATACACTGTGTGAAAGTATTGGAGGTGTATGAATAACTGTAACTGCAGGATTAACACCAAACTGATATTAGCAAGTTTTACAGTTATTTTAAGTGACTGCGCATCCAAAAGATATTCTTTCAGTCCTTCGTATTATATTGCATCACTTTACAAGAGCAAAAGAATTTTATTTACACCCATGTTCATTAATTTACTAATAAAAATACATGCACTCACTTAGGCACCAGATTATTTTGATGCTAAAATGATTGCTTTATTTATGAGGGTTTTTTTGATCAGTCTTGACAGTCTTCAATTTTAGGCATGTAAGTGCAGCATAAAAACGTTGCCATTAAACTACTTGGGAACAAACAAGTGAAAAAAGTCCCCCATTTCCCATCTGAACATTAATTTCTATTGTATTATGTAGCTTTTGCTGGCAAATTGCTAAAGCTCTGCAAAAATAACTGATGAACAACATATATAAATAGTGTGCAGAGTACAGCTTTAAATCATTTTGAAACTTTGCTGGTGAGTTCTATTACATGTAACATTTTAAATACATGTTGTATGTTCAATAAGGACAATCAAATAATTAGTTCCAATTAAACCACATCAGGTATACAAGTATATTTTTCTAAATAATTTTAAATTGTCTCCTGATCCAAAGATATTTTTATCTACAATTTTCAGAAACTGGGAGCTTGATCTGACTAAATTTCACTGAACACAGGTCCAAGTCCAGGTGATGGACTGCACACTGCTGTTACACTAATCTGAGGGGTAAGATGAGGAGGGAACTTTATGCAAGAAGTGTGCAATCCAGCTATGAATGTTGAGAAACCAACTGGAAGAAAGCACTTCCTAAAACTTTAGTGTGCCCAGCTGTAAGGATGTACCTTGTGCATTGAATAAAACTGATACAAATTCTGTAAAGGTAAAATACTGCAGTGTTGTAAAATGATGTTTTATCTGATCTCATTCATGATTTGCTGAAGTAAATGCTAGAACTTTTGCTACTCCCATTAATGCCTGAGTGGTGTCTTAACTTTCCTCTTCCTTCTTAAATCTTCTAAATATTAATGATTTTGCAGAAATAAATTTCTCTACATAGTATTTTTTGGTATTAATAGGGTTCAAACTTCTGCACAGTAATGGTAATCAAATGTGTTCAAATATTTTGATCAGATTCTGCAAATACTTAAACTTCTGTGTGTGTTCTGATTGATGTCAACACATTTATCCAGATGTTTAACATGGAGAACCTTTGTTAGTGTTCAGTTGGCCCTTCAGAATTTCCATGTCCAAGAAAAGTGATACAATACAATAATATTTCCCTCCATCTGAAGTGTTTGGTGAATTTTTAACAAAGAAAACCTTTTATCTTGGCTGTAAATAAATGGTATCTAAGTTCAACTTTTATAACTCTGTCTTGATCCTTGAGTTTCCAAAACTAATAATAAGGCTTCTTCTACAATGGGAAGAGGAAAATGTCCTGATTGTCAGAATTAAAATCATATATCCATATTGACTCCTTTAAAATGTTTCTGTAAAACACTAAGAATAATTTCCTATTTACTTGTAGCCATTATTTCTCTGTCTATGATTTATTCTTAAAAATTATGAGGTCAGGAGGCTGTCAGAGGAAACTATCTTGGCTATCAGATAGCTGTGAACAGAATACAGAACTTTTTGCTGAGAAAAAGCTTTAAGTTGCATTATGAAGGGTTTATTTTAAAGCTTATGAAATAATTTTGGCAAAACTCCTCTCTGGCGATGCTTTTCTGAAAGATGAGTGAAAAGAAGGAAGTGTGCTAAAATAAGTATCTGGGATTATTTTAGTGGAAGTTTTATGTCAAAATAATATGAAAGACAGTGTCACAAAATCCTGTAAAAATTGAATTTTCTGTTCCTGTATTCAGGTAGTAACCATAACTGGTTCTATAAGTGTCAAAAATACCTCACACCTGTCTTACTCCCACCACCAAACTACCCTCATGGTAGGCTCATCGAGTTTTATCTCATTTTCTACCTAATTTTCAACCATTTTTAGCTTCTTCTCATAGGAATTCTTTACAAAGTTCTTTTTGTGTGAAAATAAAGTTACTTCAAAACCTAGCAACTTTTCATTTCCCCAGCCAATCATTTTGGCCTTTTATTTGGCTTAGAACTAAGATCCTACCCTTGCAGGTATGAAGTCTGATCTTTCTTAATAATAATAATTTAAAAAAGAACTAAAACAAAACCCCAACAACAACAAACAGAAAGAACGGACTTTTTGGTATGATAATGTCCAGGTAAAAGGGAGGAAGGAGCAAGAAGGTAAATTTGAGGAGCCTGTGTGAGTCCAGCACTCGCAGTAGCAAAGAGAGTGGGCACTAACTTGTGGCAGATATTAGTGACAACATGGCTTGTGAGCTGTGGGGAGCGGTCTATCACCGCTTGAAAGGCCACACACTTTGCCGTGCAGAGATTTTTTCCTCATCTAACCTGCTAAATGCACAGTCCGCACGTTTTTGCAGGAATGTCTGCTCCAGCGCAAAGCTTGGCACTGCAGCAATCCTCCCGCCCTCCACATATGAACTCCTGCTTCCTGTACTCTTGGGATTTTTACCCCTTTCCATTTAGGTGCAAGATGCACATATGCAGCATGCACAGCGTGTCTGCCAGCAGAACGTGTGCGGGGAGACGCTGCTGGAAACATTCAGCTCATGCGAAACCCGAAAACTATCGCATCCCCTGGGGAGCCGCGGCCGTCCGCACGGGAGAGATGGATGTGCCGGGCCGGGGCTGTGGGGGACCCGGGGGACTGTGAGGGAGCTGGGGGGCTGTGAGGGACCCAGAGGGGCTGTGAGAGGCCCGGGCGGCTGTGAGGGATCCGGCAGGGCTGTGAGGGACCCGGCAGGGCTGTGAGGGACCCAGCAGAGCTGTGAGGGACCCAGCAGGGCTGTGAGGGACCCAGCACGGCTGTGAGGGACCCAGCAGGGCTGTGAGGGACCCGGGGGGTTGTGAGGGACCCGGCAGGGCTGCGAGAGGCCCGGGCGGCTGTGAGGGACCCGGCAGGGCTATAAGGGCCCGGCAGGGCTGTGAGAGGCCCGGGGGAGCTGTGCGGAGCCGGGGGGAGCTGTGCGGGACCCGCATCGCTGTCCTTGGTGCTCAGCCCTGGCCGCGCTCGGCGCCGCGCAGCCCCGCACAGCCATGATGGGGCTGCCCGCTCCGGGAAAACAAGCAGGAATGCACGGACATTCTGCCCGCAAAACACAGCTGCCCTATGACTCCATGCACCAGAGCAAGCAATTAATCCAGGGATAAAAGGCTTCATTAATATGGCACAAAATTCTATGGACACCCCGGCATGTACCACCATCACACACACCCGCTGCTCGCCCTCCCTGTCCGTGTCAGAGCCACAACAATTGTAAGAGAAATAAAACATTCTAAGCTGCTAGAGATAGATGAATGCAATGCCACTATCCAAACCTCTGGCATTCTCACGACAGCTCAGCAAAATCGCAGATTCTTCACCCCCCCCCCCCCACCCAGCCCTCCCTCTCCCCCCACCCTCCCAAACAGAATCAGAAAGCACATCTTACCGCTGGATAAGAGAGAGGAACAGAAGTGCCCACACCATCATTTTGAGAGAAAATGCAGGATTCAAGAATGCAGTGCTCCCCAGGCTTGTTGGATTTGGAGGAATCATCTCTATTCCAGCCCCCCCACCCCCCCCCCCCCAGCTTTTTCCCCCTTTCCTCTTGGTTGCAGATGGATCCGTCCCCTTCTTTAATTTTTTTTTTTTTTCGGTAGTAGTTCTCCCTCCTCCCTACCAGGTCCCGTCAGTGGGATGAGACATTGCGCCCAGCTGCGGGAATTAATATGCAGGGGGAGAGAAATTAGATCTACACAAGCCCTTTGCAGATATAATCAGAAAACGTCAGCTCAGGCAGCAGGCAGCAGCTTCCAAATCTAGGGAAATAATATAATTGGGAGAAAAGGAAAAAAATGAAACCCAAACAAAAAGCAAAAATCACAGACACTGAATAAAAATAGTCGAGGAAAGGAGAACATACATATTTACACAGGAACCGCTGACACACATGCAGAAAATCCAATAAAGCAACAAAGAGTAAATGAGAGGGGGGGGAAAAAAAAAAAAAAAGGAAAGAATAAAGCAATGGAGCTTCTGCCTGAATGCAGATTAACTCTGAGGTCAAAGTGGAAATGATGCACTCTGCTGCAGCACAGATTAACACATGCGTGGTGTCAGCCAGGGTGCTTTTTAACCTTTGATTACACATATGCAGGCAGCCTGGATTTTCATTTTGGAGCTGGGAAGGATTTGGCAGGCATAAAAAAGGAGGTTGGAAGGAAAAGCTTGCCCTATGCTGCTGAGCATCCTCATTTTTCTAAACAGCGTGGAAATCGTGATTGCAAAGGGGGAAAAAAAATGAAAGGTTGGATGGGGGAGTGGAAAAGGGAGGGATGGTTGTTGCTAAGTAACTCAGGAAATGGGGAAAGCAGCATTGGTGGAGTCAGTATGAATGAGGTGATTTAGTGTGTGACAGGATTAGGGGGAATATGCAAGGTTTTTATCTTCCCTCCCCCTAATAAAATGAGGCTACACAGACACAGGAAACACTTCCTGGCCAGGGGGGAAACAGTAGAGGACTATGGAAAATGAACACTGCCAGATTTTGGAATCAGAATCTCAAGTTCCATTGTCCAAAAATGCAATTTAGCAACTACTAGTGGAGTAAAAAATTCAAGGAATCTCATGATTTCCTAAAGTAAGAGCACTTCAGTCTAAAATAGGTACTTGGACTATGACCTACAGTAACATTTTTTTACCTCCCCTATTTTTTCTATCTAGATCAAAGTAAATATAGACAATAACAAGTCTACCCAATGACATTTATGAACTGGGAGATTGGGCAAACTTAATCATCAGGACCATTTTTTTTTTCAGTCCAAAGACCACTTTTCTAAATCTTAAGAGAGAAATATATAAATAATTATACTAAAGAAAACTTAAATGATGGGAAAGTGAAATGTTCCAAATAAAATAAAAGCATCAAAATTTTCCACTGGACTTAGTATAGTCTGAACCAAATTTGACACTTGGATTCTGCTCAAATCTTCTAATACCCTGGACAATCTGTTAGTTCCCAATGTCCAAATGCAGAATGAAATTTATGCATCAGAATTAAGATACTGTAGTTGCTTTCTCAGAGTCTCTAAAAATATAGATCCAGCCTTCAGCTATCAAGTTAATTTTTTCTGTTTCCAAACACAATGCATTTAACTTTAACAATAATCAATAGATCAATATTATTAACTGAATTAAACACATCTTGGTTCCTGGATAGTTACATGATTATTGGAGCCAATATCTAACACACTCACTGCAATTTTATCAGTGTTTACATACAAACAAAATAACAAGTTGCAAACCTGTTACTTCATATTTCCAGTCAATAGTCTTATTGTTAATTAAGTTATTCCACCAACTTGTGAAATACAGCCTTGTCAGTGATAGAAAGCTATAAAATATTTTAAATACTCTCCCTATATCTCTCGACCTCTCAGTATTTATATATATATATAAAATATATATAATGTATAATATAATATATAGATAGGTAGAGGTATATATATGTATGCATGTTCAAATATCCACTTTTGCTCATGGTTCAACTCATTACCTGTAAACATGACACTTCTGTGATTTTATTGCTGTAATCTCTCTCATCAGTTGTCACAACATGCCTTTGAAAGATGAAAATGCTGTGTATATTTTAGTAAGGGAATCAAAATTGTTGATAGCTGAGAGTTTGAACTGTGCAAACACTTATTTATTGTTTTGGCTACAGCAACAATGTCTGCACAAGCACAGCAGCTTTACTCTACACATTTTTTACTGAAAATTTGTTCCATTAGCAAAATCTTCTTGTCTGAAAAGAGCTGTACTTCCTACAAAGTTCTTATACACTTTCATTCCAGAGGGTCAGCTCATTATTCTTGCTGAGAGAGGCAAGGGGTCTGCATTAGAAGAAAAACCTGTGGGTGTCAAAGCTTGAGAGAGTTTTCCAGGCTTCCCATCACATAAATGATATGCCAAAAAAAATTTGATACTGTAATGCTTATCTTTGATTGCTCAGAGGTTATTAAGATGTAGAGACCATTGATAATATTATTCCTGTAAGGTACCTTATTAGCTGTACCTTCTAGTCACATTGTTAATTGGATATCAGTGGGTTTTGATAGACAAGCATGCTCTGAAGATTCTGTATATTTTTCTGCATATTAAAATTTGCATCACACTATTATGATCAATTTTTCATCCCAGACGTGTTGGCTTTAATTTTTATCTCAGCTGCCTGCAATTGACATTTAGGCATTGGCTTAGGTAGTAGGAATTAGGATCTTTGGCCTCTGATAGAGTCAGTGGACCACACAATGGCCAAGTCAGATTTTTGAGTGCTCTTAGATAAGATCATTTCAATGTTAAAATACTTGACCCCAATACATAAAACTTATCCACCAATAATCAAGCAATAGCAATTTTGACTCTAAGTAATTTTAAATGCAAATTTGTCCTTGCAGTTCTTTGCAACCTCAGTCTGAAGGAAGGGAAAGTAAACACTCATTTTATGCTTAAAGAATTTCAATATTATGATATTATGCTGATAACCTCTGCTAGGAAAAACTTTGTTTATCTGTAGCAGATAGAACTGCCATAGAAAACAAAAATGTTCCAGGCTGTTTTCTCTCTGAACACACATTGTCTTTGAAGCACAGTGTTCTCCTTTCTGTGCCCACAAGCTCTATCAGACACTGATGTTTTAGGATTCTATCATAATAAATTATCACGAAGGATCAAATTTACATGAGGACACTGCCTAGTGTGAAATGTTTTCCTGACACCTTTTGTGTGATAAACCAATCCCACATACTAACTTGTCTCTGGGCACAAATGTGGTATCTTCACAACAAGTAATTTCAAGGTTTTGAAAAAAAAAAAAAAAAAAAAGTCTTATGAAGAATAATTAAACACAGTCGCCATTGTTCCAAAAAGATGCATTCTGTATCAGACTAGAATGATAATAGTATCTTAGTCAATTTGGCAGACACCTTGTTCATTTGCAAGGGGGTTCACAGCTCCTATGATTTCCCTATGTGTCTGTATCCTTAAGCCCAAGGAAAACATGGCTTTTCTTACCCTAAAATTATTTATGTTCTGTGTATCAAATATTCAATCACACATCAGAAAGGAAGAAGAAAAAGATACATGTAAAAAAGCAAATGCAAAAGTAGGTGTTGCAAAAGTAGGTGTTACAAAAGATGCATAAAGTGAAAAAAAGGCTTTCGATGTCAATATCTTGCCAGATTGTCTTTTATCACATGTTCGTATCTGGGAGTTCTTTCTGTTTTAGCTTTTTGGTCCTTGTGTTGCTTTAGACAAAAAGAAACAAGCAAACGACCAAAAATAAAGTGCTAATTTCACTCTGTCTCACATAGCACATGATTTGGGTAGAGGTAACTGGCTTGTATGGGTCATGTTGAGGATGCTTTCTTAGAAAAGGCATAAGAAGGAAACATCTAGGTAGTTAAATTTTCTATAATTATGCTTAATGAGACTATTTATTACATATCAAGTAATGTTTTGATGCTTAGAAAAATACATTACTACTGCTTCAAATTATTCTTATTCTGAAATAATATATCCTAGTTATATATGTAAAGACTTTTGAACTGCATGAATCCACATATTTTTTAAAATAGCTTATATAAAGCTATATATCAATATATATTTTGTAATAGTATGTATAACATTGATAACATTTTGCTTTCTTTAAAGATTCTCCTAGCATATTTTTACCCTGGGTAAATATCTTAATACTGAATTCCTGAGGAAAACGGCATCCAATATAAAGCATTTCTTTGATGGAATTCTAGAATTTGATATAATCTCTCTTTTTTTTCAGATGGTCTATCTTCTAACACATTTTCTGGTCATTAATAGGTGTATAAATGTATATTAAAACATAGAAAATCTAAAAATTAATCTTGGAACACTTCTAGGAGAAAGGTAGGTCATGGTTTTATACATTTATTACTGTTGTGCATGGGAGGATTTCATTTAGAATACCCAGACACCTAGTTCTCTTTTAATCCATGTGCTCAAAATACAGTGAGTCTGTGAAGGAGTGGTATGGAGGTGGGCTGAACAAAAACTGCACTAGATAAGTGCTAGACTAAAATGATAGTCTAGAGATGATTATTGACTGAATCAACATGAAATCCGGACCTTTCAAAAA
This sequence comes from Acrocephalus scirpaceus scirpaceus, assembly GCA_910950805.1. Classification (NCBI taxonomy): domain Eukaryota; kingdom Metazoa; phylum Chordata; class Aves; order Passeriformes; family Sylviidae; genus Acrocephalus; species Acrocephalus scirpaceus. Next base: position 6,584,743 of record OU383785.1, read on the forward strand.
GCTTTGTAAGCCAAGTCCAATACCATTATTGCATCTGCACAAATAAATACATTCATGACAGTACCAAGTAGATGAACTCAAAAGTATGGTGCACAGTGTATCCAAATATAGTTCTGTCTATTTTGCTAAATGTAACCTAAATATAACTATTTGTTATAGTATTAAAAAATAATCCCATCTTAATATAGAATCTCACTGCTACTTTTCCCTGGTAAATATTGGATGGAGTCAGAAATATTGCCTATGATTGTGTAGAATACAGATACCACAGGATTTCAAAGTAGAACTCCAAGACATATTTAATCATTTAACTGAAAAAGTATTGTTTAAGCATTGTTTCAGTCCTGTTTATTTGGAAGATGATTCACGTCAACTGTCAGAACAAAAGAAAAAAAAGATTAAATAGGTTAAAAATAGTAATTCTTTCAAGAAACCCTTCAAGCTGAAGCCACCCTCTTAGAGTATTCAACCTACTGCATTTATTAAAAAAGCCAAAATCTTGTGCTGCTTGGGAAATTATTTTTAAAGAATTACTTTAACGCTTAGCCCTTAAAATTGAGAAGTATTTCCTAAGACAGGCACACAGTGGTATTTCAGGATTTAACGCAAAGTGAACATTTTTACAGATAGATATGATTCAATCTGTATCACTGGGTTTCTATTTGAAGCAATCACTTTCCAAGTACTTGACTTAAAAAATTCTGGTAGCCTAAATACAACTGAAACACAACCCCAAAATACTCTGTTTGCTTATGTGCTTTGATCTTGTGCTAAAACAGTAAAGAAAACAAGTTGTTGGCTAAGAGCTCTCTCACTGTGCTTAGATTTACAAGCTCCTGCCAGGAACAGACTTACCAAATGCTACTTCGTGCTGTAAACATCTAAGATTCCGTTATCATAAAACTCTTGGAGCAAACTGCATTCCCCATCTCCCTGCTTCTGACCTGATTAAGCTTCCTTACCCTGTAACATTACCTGGAGGGCCCAGTTCCTTCACATTAAGTTCTTATGTGAAGAAATCACCAGGCTAAAGGTACTTCCTGAGGAATATATTAATGGGTTTTTTTCCTGAACAGTTTTATTAATGCCCAGGAGAAGCTTCTGCTCCACAGGAGTTTCAAAGAAGGACAATTTTGAGGAGTCATTTATTAATATGTGTTCACATATTTCAGTCTTGTGTGTAATATTTCACACGGTTTACAGTAAGAGCTTAGATCTAAACCCTGTGTTCAAACTACAGCTTCCTCCCCATACTTGCCTTGTGCTGAATCTCTAAGTTTGAGCACTTTGAAACCATCCCAGGAAACCAGACTCTGCTTCCTTTACTTGAGCACCAGCTGAAGGGGAAAGGAGAATGCTGGAGTTGTCAGCCTCTCACTCTTGGGGTTGACAGAGGGTGGGCAGTGATGGGCTCCTCTCTGGGGTGATGGCAGAATCTCTACATGAAGGAACAAGGGAACCCTTTTTACATAATTTACACTTTCAGTGGGACAAGTTGAATGCAATTGTTCATAAATATGATTATTACTCATGACCATTCAACCTACTTGCATCCTGTTTTGGATATTTACCTGCATATAACTTGTAATTGTATCTATTGTCTATTTAGCAATGAGAAAGGAAGAAATACCATATGCACAGTCAGCACTAAATACCAAAGGGAAAGAAAGACACATAGAAATTTTGAAAGGGTACTTTTCCATAAATGTGTTCTAGTACTTGAATATATATGTATTGGAATGAAATTAAACAGGTCTTCTTCAAATCAGCTGTGAAACAGCACATTTCATGGACCAATATGCTTGCAAATATAATTTCATCGGTGTATACTCACATTTGGCAGGATTAATGTGTTCTGTAAATGATATGTTTTTGTTCCAAGTCATTGTACATATATTTTTCCTTATTTACTACTACAAAGAAATTGTGCTCTTGAGACTGCTAAATCTGTTTATTTTAAACTGTGCACATATACAGTATTATTTTTATTCCCAGATGAAGAATAAAAATTCCCATAGACCAGGAAAACATGCTTCATTCATTATTAGTTTTTCCCTTCTATAATGCAGCAAGAACATCAAAATCAGATGCTTGGCTTCTTCCTGAGAAAAATAGCTTGGCTACTTTAAGAGAATGATTACTTCTTTCATAAAGAAGTGTTTTATCAGTTTTTCCATGAATAGATATATTTTTTTCAGAAGAGTAGTCTAGAAATCTTGACAAGAGGCGAAAGGAAACAGTTTGAAATGCATGCTTAGGAAGTCTCCACAAACCTTGATGCAAATTAAGAGCATATTTAACTGCTGTCTGAGCCCAGGGCTTTGCACAAGGAGGTGCAACCTTCTTTTTCAATATTGAAAGAAAAGGCCACTACTTGACAGAAAACTTAAGCCTCAGAATGTCACTTTTCACAATTGTAATCACTATATTTTCAGTAAAGATATTTTTTCTGTTTCTGATTTTCTCTTACCAAGAAAGTGAGATCTAAAAGTAGAAAAGGTGAGATTTGGCAATATAAAATATGAATTTGTTCAGCAGTGAATAGTCTAAGACACCAGTCTCCAAAGCCTGTGTGATAGCAGACACTCAGGGACGCCACTCCTTCCATCAGATGCAGCATCACTGACTTTCTGGAGTTGTTATCCCCTTTGTATAAAAAATCTGATCTGACATATGTTATAGATCTGGAATTTTGCTTAGTGTTCACTAACACTGATCCAAAAGCTCTGTATTTTCAGGCCAGATTTTGGTGTTTCCTGTAGACAGTTTACATAATCTTAAGATCTATTTTGATGTGTCATTATTCCCTATGAGTGCAATATTCAAAGTCTATTTCCAGCAGCAAAGTAGTATCTCCTCCCACAGTAAATGTGAGGAAATCTTCCTGCCATTTGTGTAGGACCACACTGGGACACAAACATGGTTTCTATTAGGCTGAGTGGAGCAGCATCAGGAATGGATCCAGGGCGCTGAGGTCTGTGAAAGCCTTACAGCCAGCCTGCCAAGGGAATGCTATGTGTCCATTCCGTGTAATCATTACAAATGGGTTTTGATTCTTCCTCCGAAAAGGAGGAAGTAATGGAAGTAAAAGGCCATAAAGAATGTTTTCTTCACGCAGAAGGAGGCACCCCATTCTCTCTGTTTGAGAAAGAAGAAATAACAGAAAAAGAATTTATGCTAACTCATTATACTAATTCTGCAATGTAAGGATGCACAAGGGCATAGTTTTCAATGCAGTATTTAACATCTGTTTTTCATGTCTGCATTTGAGCTATGAGTTTTGTTTTTTGTAAAAAATTAATCTTTTTACATAAAGCTGAAGAAGAAATCTCATCACTTGGCCATGTTTCTGTTCAGAGTAAGCTCTTTTGATCTTTCAGCATTGGGAAGGATCTGCACTTTCTGTGCAGTGGATGCAAATGCACTTTGGGAGTGATACCTGATACCAGTTCATGTGTGCCAGCAGGAGTACATTGACTCTGAACTTTTGATGTCATGCTATGACATTCTTACGGGGAAAATTAAGATAATTGATCTAGTTCTAGAAATTTCTCCTCATTAATTTTCAGTGGTTTGCTTTTCAGTGCAGTCGGGTACTGAATAGGATTATTCTTTTTAGTACTAACTATATTAAATAATGATCTGGATGGTAGTATGAATAGTATCCTTACTATATTCAGTAAAGATGCCAAACCACAGGCAGGAGGGTGGTGGGAATAGGATTAGACCAGAAAAATAAAAGCAGATCTGTAAAAAATTCAGAACATTCAGTAAGAATGGCTGGAAGTCTTGAAAACTGTTGTCAAAGGAAACCTGAGAAAAAGGGGTAAATGCAGTTTAGTCTGAGAGGAATTATGTCAAGTTTTCAAATATGTGCAGGTGTAATGAGACATGAATAGCTGGTGTTTCTGCTTTGTAGGATGATAGAGATTTATCACAGCTTCTTAGATTAATTATATTTGGATAAGTCAAAAAAATGCCATATGGTAGGAATCCCAGAGCACTGAAACAGTTTTCTGAGGTCAAATATGAGGTGCCCTCAGTGTTGCTTTCTATGACTGATAGGTAAGTGCTCTGTATAAGCTAAATAATGGGCTGAAATTAAACAGAGAATTGCTCAGTTAAGCTTTTAAACCAAAAAGAAAAAAGGCAGTCTCATACATATATTTTTATCTCAAAGAACTAATGGAAATTAATTCATTTAATAGGCTAAGGGGCAATGAATTCTTTTGTTGCCACAAAAATAAAAGTCTGCAGTTTTCATGATTTAGATGAGAAAAAAAGTATATTGCATGCAAGATCAAAAGAAAATGGAAGAAAAAAACGCGATTTCCAAGGATGCTATATAAAGTTCATAGCCTCTTTCTATCTCTATCTCTTAAGTTCAGTTTTGTGACATGGAAGTTCACCACTAAGCAATGACTTTCAGGAAAATATTCCTAAGAAGAACTTGAACCCTGTTACTTTTCATTTTATTTGATCTTGGATAACTTACAACATACTCAGAACAGTAACTGCATTGAAAATCTCTTCAAACTGCTTGGACTACAAGAGACATGTCTTTTATTCTCCTTTCCTGTTTGCATATATCGTGGATTTTCTGCATCTCTAAGTGACGTGGCCCATATACCCGTGACAAAAAAAATGAATCTGAATCATCCCTTCTCCTCTGAAATGTAGATTGTGTGATGATCTCAGTTGCAGACCAGATCCTAGCTTTTACCTATGTTAACAGATTTCTCTTTCAGTGTTTCTCTATGGTTTTAAGCTTTCAAGAATCCTATTGCCCCAAAATATGAATTTCTTAATGTAAGCAGGGACATATCAAGGGAAAAGTGCTGAAGTGATGTAGTTCCATGTATTCCACTTAATAAGTCAAGCTCATACTGAAAGAAACTGTGAAGGCTTGTACTCACTTCTATGCCCTTAACTGGCTACTGCAGTTTATTTTTTCAGACAAAATAAGGCTTCAGGAGCTGCTTTGAGACCATAGTATGACAGGAAGTATCAAAATTGTAGGAATTTAGTATTTGACTCTTTTCAGCAGTATAAAGCTCCCAGAACTGGGACAGAGAACACACAGTCTCTCTAAAAACCTGTCACAGAAAAATGTAACATCACCAGGCTGAAGCCTGAAGCCTGGGTACATTGTTGGGATGTACACACAAATCAGACAGGCAGGAAGGGACAGCATGATATCCCTCATCCAGCTCCTACTCCAGAGGTGCCAGTGCTGATTGAATTTAAACCAGGCCTTGCTGTTCAGGTCTAGAAAAATATCAAGGTTAGAGATTTCACAACCTCTCTGTGCAATTCATTCTAATCTTTAATTGAGCTGACAGTGGATCATTTGTTCTCCCCCTGTGATTAACAAACCTTATCTCTGGCACTGCCTTCTGACCCCCTCCTGAGCCCAGGGAGCTGCTCCATATGCAGCCACTTCCGTGGTCCTCTGGGGGCTCACTCATGTTTATCAGTTGAATAACTGTACAATTTCCTGTCTTGAAGCCCCCAGAAAGGACACAATGGTCCAGATCTGGTCTGACAAAGGCCAGGTAAAGGTGAGTGATGATCTCCTCAGGTCTGCCCTGCCATGATTCCTGTTTCCCTGCCAGTTAGTCCCCAGCACTGTTTGGGGAGTGATTATTCCATCCCATCTGCAGTACTTTATAGCTATTCTTACTGAATTTCATGTTATCCTTCCAGCCAAAGGAAGCCTCCCTGAATGACAGCCCTACTCACAAGCACATTGACACCATGCCCTAGCTGCTGTCATCCACAAACTTGATGGGGCTGCATCCAGTTTCCTTTAGCGCACAATTTTATAAACAACAAAATGTAAAATCTAAAGGCTTTAGCTAAAGTACATGAATAATAACTATGTTAATTTTCCTTTTACACTAAAAAAATAAAATTAAAAAAAAACTGTAAAGTACCATCACTGGGAGATTGCCAGGAGTATCTTTTAGCTTATTAATTTGTACCTGCTTTGAATGCTACCTGTTTGTGCATCTTCTCATGGAAAAATTATTTAAAATAATTAATCCTAAATGCCTTTATTTTCAAAGAATTCTCATTTAGTTTCCTGGTCCTTTTACACTTAAGGCTTTATTATCAGAGGTGCTATTACAACTAATGAGACCATACAGTGCTATGCTCATGTTTCAACATAATCCCATTAGCACTTCAGTAAATTAAACTGCATTTTGAAGCAAAAATAACTGAAAAAAAAGTTCAAAGAAGTTTAAACATATAAAAATTGTAATACATAATCAGGTAAAGTTAGATATTATTATTGCAATGGTAATTATTAAACAATTATGCTATTATTAAAGTTCATCATGTGATAATCACGATGAGGCAGCATTTTCTAGTTTGAAATGATGTGTGTGCTATCATTCCAGGGGCTTGGACTAAACTAAATATTAATGTATATATTAATAACAAAGCAAATTAAGAAAAATTTAATTAAACCAAATACTATGAGAAGACTTAATTTTGAATATTCTTCTATTGTCACTGTCAGATACGTAGAACCAGGTAGAAATTAAATTAGGAGAATCAAAAAATGTGTCTGCTTGAAAATGAAGTGTCCTCTCCTCTGACATAGCAGTGAATCCACCAGTGAATTGATACAGCAAGAGACCATTCAAAGGAGGCCTTCAAGTGCTTTTTAGTTATTGGTGAGATGTTACACATTCCTCTGTATTTAGGATAGTGTCTCAGGAGCTGTAAACCAAGATTTATTTTACTGAAACTTTTGATCTTTTTCCATTCAGCAAATATTGATTTAATCTTTCATACTTCTCCCAAAGAACAAGCCAAGAAACTAATGGACTGAACACTTTGATCTTTGCCAGATGATGTCAACAGCAGTGAGTATCAGGGTGAATCCAGGAACAGAGCTTAACCTGCTGCTTTTCTGCCTGGAAGTTTAGCAGTGGGCACCTGCACCATCATTTAAGCTAGAAGTCAAATGGAGATTAAATTGGTTGGGTTTTTAAGAGATACTCCTTAACTAAGTTTTATATTGTTTTATAACAATCCTGAGAAAAAAATAGAATCAGCTTTTTATGCCTCTGAGTTGGCATGTTTGCATAATCACGAGCAAAACTTTATTTATTTGTTATTCATCAGGGTCTATGTTACAGGTTATAGGAATACAGAGAATTGTGGTGAATATTACACATTTAGAATCAAAACTGGAATTTCACAGACCTCAGAGGAGATATGGGAAATCAAAAATTCAGAAATTTTAACTTGTTTTGAAGCTGATTATCCTACTGACCATCTTGAAATAGGTGAGCTCACTCCACTGCACAATGTTTGGCTTTGAAATACCCAGGAAGGGAAAGATACACCTACCCCAGTGCTTGTGCATCATTGGGGTGTGAAAGGACTGCAGGCAGAGGGTACAGGGCACTCTTTGGGTTTATGGGAATTGTGTTCTACAATGTAAGGCCATTCTTACCTTCAGTTCAACAAACATTGTTCTCTGAACCTGCTCCACTCAGTTGCACTTCCTAGGTGTTCATTCCAGGCTGCTGCTGCTGCTGAACAGCAGGAATGGGATATGTGCACAGGTTTTTTCCAGGGAGGCAAAATACTATTTAACAGCATTTAAAAGAGACAACAGATGGGGAGACTGTTTCTCAAAATAATCCTCCCTAATGGACATTGCAGTCACAATCCTGCAGAAAGAAGGAGGAGAAAAAATCTCTGCAGCATCTGTGAAAGGAAATTCTGGGAAAACAAATAAATTAGGCTCTTTTAAACAGGCAAATGACGACCCAAAGTTATTTATGCACAACAACATTTGCTTAGTTACTTCCTTCCATTTTGTTTATGGATGGTTGAACTGAATTTTCAGATGGGATCTGTCAGATCATGTTCCCAGCCCTGATTCTTTTGCACTGCTTCAAAGTATGGGTAGAAATATGCTTAAGCAGCTGGGGAATTCTTGGCATCAGGATCCCAAAGGTAATGCCAGCCAAGGTGATGGCATGTTTTTTGCCACTTTTCCCTGTCCTTCTGGACAACATGGAAAGCAAAATGTTGAGAGAATACTCCCTTTTCTTGCTTTCAATGCCATCCACGTATGCAAATCGACCTCGTCACTTCTGCTCTCCTTTTGGCAGTGAATAAACTATTAATATGGAAAACTTCAAAGAGCTCTAATGCTTTTCTTAAAATTTTTTAGTGTAATTAAATTATATTTTCTTTATTCTATCTGTTGATCTGGGCAGTGACTCTTATATTCCTTTGTAGGGTCTAGAGCCTAATTATACTCCTTGTTCTATGTTGTAAAATCCACTACAACTGCTCTCTAACATTTTGGTTCTGGTTTTATAAATAGATAGTTTTCTCTTTTTTCACAGCTATCTTTCACAAATCTTGCTATTTTTGGAATTTGCATATTCATTGTTTGATTTAGTCTATTAAATTGTATGGAAATAAACATGGATTTTCCCTGTAGCAAAATGTCACAGAATGAGCTAAAAGCAGTTTAACTAGGGGAATGAAAGAGAAAAAAAAAAAAAAAAAAAAAAAAAAAGGAGTGGGCTGGAAATAGGAATAAGAACAGATGGCCTAAGTTAGCATTTTTAGATATTATATTACATAAAGTGGTAGGAGGGAAACTAAAAAGATAAATACCAACCTTTTTAATAGTAGAAGTGTTCTGTTGATACTCTCCCTGTATTGTATGGATATGAAAACTGAAAACTACACTGCTAAATAATACAAATTTCAATATTAAACTGGTTAATTGGTTAAACTGGAATTGTAACGATACCTACAACAAGTATGAGTATCTCTGTGGTTTTTAAAGACTTTTGCATTTCTTTGAAAGGAAACACGTATTATTTTATATGATCAGATCTGCACAGCTGATTTGCAAATTAAATGCACAATAACATTCGTCAGAGACACTCCACCGCAATGTGTCTTCAAAGCAGTGTCTGCAGTTTCTGGCTTGAAGCTGTCTACCACACTTCATGAGTGACTTCTCCAATGCTTGACTCTTTATTTAGGAGCTCAGTTACTACCCAAACTTTTGCACATTGCCAAGAAACTTCCAGGTGAATGCTGGCAGCATTTCTCATTTTATTCTGTGAAAAGAAAAACAGAGTAGATTCACTTGCTTGCTTTTTTTTTTTCCCCCCAGAGGAATGTTGTTCAGCATACTGGCTGGGACAAGACAAAAGCTTTTTTTGTATGTGTGTGAGTATGTGGAACCTGGCTACATCCTCAGGGGATTGTTAAATTGTCATTGGCATCATATTCGAACACAACCAAATATATAAGATTAAAGAATGTAGGTCATGTCTAAAAGTGTAAAGGAGAGTCCCAGAGATGCAATGTTTCTGAAAAGAATCTGGGAGAGTGATTAATAATCCCATCATTGCTGAGAAAGTGGCAATCCAAAACCCTGGGGTATTTGGAAGTACTCAACATTTAGACAACAGATTAGGATATGATCTTTGGAAGTATGCAATGTAGATTTCAATTTATTTGGGTATGAAAGGCCTTGAACCTGTAACAGAAATGAACTGTTAAAGCTGAAGTATTTTAATGTTGGAGAAGAAGTCAGCCATATCTGAGCTTTGTCAAAACACCCTTCCCCACCTGTGCCCCAAACTCACGAGGGTGATCACCCAGGATGAGGCTGGGAGCAGACATGAAGTGCTGCTTCTGGTGATGCTCAGGAAGAGCAGGTACAGCCTGGTCAGTGTGGTCCAAACAGGCACTGGGAGCACAAGCAGAACCAGAAGTATCAGGAATCTCCTGCTGACAGCACCGGGGCCCCATCCCGGTCACACAGGAGCAGAATGGCTGCTGTCAAGAGTCATGCATCAAAACCACAGGGACCTCCACCTAAAATCAAAGCTCCTTCAAGGTCCTTGCATCCTTTTATGAGTCTGCCAAAATACACAGAACAAGGAACAGAAGACAAAGAAATGGTAAAATTAAAGAAATAGTTCTATGATAAGCATATACCTACCAATGGCTGAGCATTCTAGTGACTCCATTAAGGCCCAAAACACAATATAAGTTACATCTTTAGATGGTAAACTTAGGATTGAAGTCAGATGTTCTTCATTAATTTATTTCCTTAAGAAACTTTTTCTACTTACTAATTTAAGACATCCTGTCTCTCTATTCCTGTCCAAAGCAAATTTTAATACAAGTATTAAACACATTTCACTGAACCATTTAGTTTAGCCACAATGCATCTTTCCAGTTAGATAACACCTGAATGGCTGGTCAGAATTTAGCCATAAGCCTCTTTATGACTGTACCTATTTCATATCAAAAATCAGATAGTGTTATTACATTCACGGCTTTGAACAAAGTAATGCTCTCCTGCATTATAAAAAGTAATTTTCCTTTACCTTTTGATGTCTTTGCCTTTCCAAGAATTTGTCATTTGCAATGATAGTCAGAACATCATGGGAATCAAAGTTCTTCTGTGAGCAGCTCTGCTGGGTCATGTTCATCTGTGCAATGAGAATGAATGCATAAATGATTTATTTATGTCATTTTACATTTTGTTTCTGAATTATATTTAATATCACGCTCTTATTATATATCTTCCAAGAAGTATTTTCAAATAGATAATGGGTGATAAAATTACATCATTTCTTAAGATAACGTGATTTTAATGAGTGCTGTGGATGAGGCTCACCATTAACATTTCTTGCTGAAGAAACAGGCAGAAGAAAAAAGAATCTCTTCTTTTAGAAGACGCTTTGTCTATACCAGGAAAAAAAAATCAAAAATAATTTCCTGTGTTGGTTTCTATTTATGCCATTTGTGTAAACCATAGGCAAACATAGATAAGAGCAGGATTCAGATCAAACATAGACAAAGGGCTTTATCTAGATTAAGTATATATATTTATTGAGTTTTTTAGTAGATACATTAAGAACTAAAATTAAATACATTATAAAATAAAGCTTTACTGTAGCAGACTAAAGCCAGAGCCTTGCTTCACCTGAACCTTGTGTTTCTAAGCTTTAGCACAATACGAGCAGGATATTTCAGATTTTCAAACAGTTTTTAGCTCTCTTTCACAGTTTCCATAATCTTTCTTGTAGACTTTTCATTGGCCTACTTGCCTACTCACTGAAAGTGTTCTGCTGGTAAATTCAGTGCAAGAGCTACACTTTCACCAGTGATTTTCTGGCCTTATACTAGATTAGAATTCTGCAAAAAATTCTGACTTTCTCTCTAAAGCTTTTTATGAATATTCTACTCTCTCAAGACCAGGCAAGAATTTGTAAAGAGTAGCCATCCAGATAAAATCCAGCACACCATTAATTTTTGGGGGGATTTACGTTGCATCAGAGGCATCATATGAAGAAGGACGTTAGGAAATGAACCTTTTGAAGTACACCACTCACTAACTAAACTCAGCCAAGGGTTTTTTATTTTTTGCAACTTTTTGGAAAGCTTATCTTTCTATACTCACTCTCACTTTATTAGACAAAACTGTACTGTAGCATTTATATATCTGTTTGTTATCAGTGATGTCTCAGAGTTATCAAATTCAATCAAATGCTAGCTAAACCTAAAAACAAATCTGACCATGACAAATTTTTGTAGGAGTTAAATGTATTTTCACATCTGGCCTGATTTATTAGATGTGTGCCATATTTATTTTATTTTATTGTTGATATCATTTTATAACACTAGGAGGAGAAATATAATTAAAACAAATATATATCTTTTCAACTATACTTTTATCTACATATGCTCCCCTCCTAGAAGGCCATACTAATGGTAATGACTTATTTCCAGGGAGGCAAATTTTATTTTGTTGCAAAATAGTTCCTGTTTAGGCTAGCGGTAGAGGAGAAAAACTGAAGTCAAGAGACAATCAATATTTTTCTCATAGCAATTGAACAAAATAACACTATCTGTTAAATATAACTGGTTTTGATTTAAATGTTCCCATAAACTTTGTTCAGGCTCTGCTGAGCCTGCAATATATGTTAATCCTATCAGAGGGAGAAAAACACTTGTGGAAATACAATAAACAAGCCCTAAGGCAAGGTGAAGAATCAACCATTATATTATTGATCCAGCAGTGGGTCTGAGAAGCAAAAGAGCTTTAACTGGTCAGCTATCACCCATAGAGTCACCACCTGAATTGTGTTAGTTAGTGTAGGTGTATTTTTCTTTTTGAGAAGAGTGCCTCACTGCCATAGACCATTTATATCATGTTATTAAAATAATATTCAAAGTTCTTTTATAAACTCTCTTATAGTTTAGGAACCATATGCTTTATTATGTAATATTCATTAAGTTTATTCCTTTTGATTGGATGGGCATTGCAAGAAAACTGCTGAAATAAAACTGGGTAAAAAGCATGCCATGAAGGTTTTCAATACTGAGTATATTTGGTTCCTGTGGTTCTAGAAACTTTTAAACTTTTTGCTGTGTGCAAATCCATCAAACAGCTGCTGGAGTCACAAACCTCTCTTATGCCAAATCAACTGCTTTCTTCTTTTCATTTATGGGTTAAAGTGTTTGTAAACACAGTGACAATAAATATGCATAGCTCTATATCTATTATTTGATGATCAGGCCACATCAGCAAGAAAAGTGAGACTGACGTATTGAGTCTTTGCATGCTGTTGGTAACAATAGGACAGCACTGGTTACATTTTTCTTCTCTAGTTGCTTTTGAATTCCTACATGCATTTTAGTTTTATTTTCACTCTCATATTTTTTGTCTCCCTTGGTAATAATGCAGGTTTGTTAGAAACAGCTTATTTTCCACTATTTTGAACAGTTCTTTTCAATAATGAAAACAAGAGAGACACGAGTTAACTAAAAGGATTTTTCATTTTGGACAACTATAATGGAACTTAGCAATAACACAATTTTTTCCCATGATTACTTACCATTCTCACATGAATTCCATTAGCAATTAAAATGCAAGTGGCTGATTCTGTGCATGAGAGTAAAAATGTAGGGTTTCAAAACATTTCAAAGTGCGCTAATCACAATATAAAAAAAATTGTAATGTGAATAAACTTGTAATATGAATAATCTTGTAATAAATAAACTTTTTTTGTGATTGGGAAGAGAAATTTACTACAGAAATTTTCATGACAAGTCACATGCTTCAAGAAAAAATATTCCTACCTATTGCTAGGATTTTAGGCATCAGAATACTTCATGAGCCAAATCTCAATCAATATTAACATGAAATATTCACAATGAATACAAGGGAACATGTGAGTTGATATAAAACATTCATCTGTTAAATGATTTACAGTACTTTTTTCCATGTTCATTTATCCTACTTTCATATTATGCTTATGGTGTTTTTTAACATAACCTTTTTTCAGCAATGAATTGAGAACTCCTTTGTATACTGTTTTTTTATTAAAACTGCATTAAAAAAAATTGGTTTCAGTTCAGCTATCTAACAGAAAAGGAAATGTGAATTAGTGCAAACCTTCATATCACCCAAAGGTTTCCTGTCAGAAATCAGAATTGTTGAATTTAAGTGATGTTAAGTTTACCTTCTTGTTACGTTAATTTGAAGTTCTGCCAATGTAAGATTCTGTTAAGGTTAAGTACTGTTAAGCTAATTTCTGCTAAGATTAAGCAAGTTAAATGTGTTATTCATTTTAAGTTCTTTTATTTTTAGTTCTGCTAAGTGCTATTAAGATCAATTCAGTAATGTTAACTTTAAGTTCTCTTAGCTGTCCTTTCTTTTATATCTAAGTAATATTAAGTTTCAGTGAAATTAGTTTTAAATTTGTTAAAATATACTTGTTTAACATTTCTTTTGTTATAAGAAATGAATAATGTGAAGTTTACAATGTAACTAAAGGTAAACTAATAAGACAAGTAGAAAATGGGTTTTCAGGTGAAGTTATGGCCACGTATAAAGTATCTTATCATGTTAAATTGGCTAAAGTTATCCATACATTTGGTTTTGGCTGATTAACAGGACGAGTAAAAGTAACAGGAGGAAGCACTAATACTAAAAAAGCCTTTGCTAGCATCAAAGGCAGTAGCATCGAGGCAGTAGCATTGAGGCAGTAGCAAGCCACTGCTTGCTTGATAATTCTTGATGTTCGGGCAAACCATATCGATGCCCACATACCAGCTCTTTAATTTGTATATTATTCTGACTGCTCCTTGAAAGATCACAAAGCCAACAATCTATGAGACCTATAAAATCCTTCTGTCCAGCACATTGTGGGGTACAGAGAGAAAGATGCTCACCATTTCCCTGTGTTATGTTACTGATTGTGGAATACTCTTTTAAACAAGGAAGAACACATCTGTAGTATTGCCATCAGGCTCTTTGTTTCTAATCCCCATTCTAAACCAGATAAAACTAGAAAAATTAATAGAACTTCATCTACCTCCTATGAAAGTATCTGTAAATACCAGTTTATTATATTAGTCAATAGAAACAAAGATGCTGTACTTCTAGGCTTGATTCAAGCCCAAAAGATGAAGGAGGTAATATACAAGTAGGGAGATAATTTGGGTTACCTCTTCTGCCACCAACTTTGTATGTCTCATTTCCCTCCTGTAAAGACAGTTAAAAATCACAGGTTTCTCTGGTTTTTCAAAGTATATTGTAAGATCCCAGAAGAAATATTCAGTTCATGATATACACATGAACTACACTGCTGGTTCTGTTCTCAGTCGTGAGTCCTTTTGTAAAAGAGATAAATTAAATAGCAGGGATTTAAATCAGATTAGGCTTATAAACGACATAGAAATCTTTGTTAACCATTTGAGTCTTTCTCTTGTGCATAGGATTTACATAGGCTCTCCCTTAAGCTCAAAATCAAGCTGGATCCTGTTAATAACACTATGACATCATGATAGGAGTTACTGTATGCAGATTTGCCACTTATAATCAGATCACCATTTCCTCTATCAGTTTGGTTGCATTATTAAGTGACACTTAAAAGTAATTTGGATGATTAAATGAGCTGTTCTTCACAACGAGCACATAATTTTCTTTTTGCCATGAAGCTTTCAAATCAAGACATAATATTCTGTACTTGGCACATCTATGCCAGGTGTAAGAAAATTGGTCTGAAGTTTTACTTCCTTCTTTACCTGCTAAGAAGACATTTCCATCACTTGTAATAGGTATTTCTCTGTGGTTTTACTTCGTAGTGAGGAATTATTTTGCTCTCAGAGGCAGTTCTGATAATAACTGTGACTAATTATTTTTGTGAGTCAGACCAGAAGAAAATGAAGGTGAATATGCTGAGAAAGTTGGTGGTATTGGTTCCTTTTGGAGTTATCAACCATCATTGTGATATCAGGTGGTATCTAAATTTCTAAAAATTTATTCTAAAAGCCTCATGTGAGCAAACAGTGGTGTTACTCTTTTCACTCAGGTCTCAGACTCAGATGGTTCTCACATTAAATTAAATGCCATTCAGTGTAAGGAAAGTGTATCTTGTTACCCCTCTTGCTCAATCTGAAGACCTTAAGAAAATAATAAGAGGCAATTGATATTATGCCACCTCTAATAAATCTTTATATTACTAATTTTCATTAAACACAAAATATATGGTCTCTTAAGCCTCTTAGTAACAAGCATGTGTGAGAAATAGCAGCAACTCAGACTATGAAGGACATTTCAAGCACAAATTTGTTTTTCTCTGATGCAAGAGAGTTGAATTTTATTTTCTGCAAATAAACAGCTGTAGCTGCTACAATGATAAATTCTCTCTATTAATTTGACAGGTAAGATTTAATCATAGAGGGAAGGAAACCAGACATGTATTTTATTAACAGAGAACAGCTTCATCTGTGTCCATTTTATGTTATTTGAGCACTATGTTCTATAATTTGTATGGGTTTATTTTGTTCTTTGCTGGAAAGGCTGGAATTTCTGGTTTTATAAAAAGAAGTTATTTCAAATTCTCAATTCAAATTCCTACTAAGAGACCTCACAATGGGACACATTGCACATGAGTAAAATTCTGGCCTTGTTTGCACTAGCAGGAGTTTGATGACATTTGTTGCCCCTGTTCTAGATGTCTGACACAGCAGTCACGTCTTACAAGAACATTTTCAAAGGCAGTTGTGATTATGACAACAGAAATAACTCCCAGGATATGCAGTGTATGGCCAGAGAGTTTCCAACACATCAGCTCCTGTCCTTCAGGGAGGATGGATGAGATTCTTCCCTGTTGGTCTGTGGTCATACTGGAGAGAAGGTAAGCAAAGGTGAAACGGGGCGGAAAAGAACTCCACAACTAATAATAGTATTTAATGTAGTAATGATGTATTTTTAATTGATGTTGAGATGGGTGGGGAATAATTTCACCTAAGACATGTGTGAACACCAGAGAGCTTGTTCCCCTAATTATTCCCTGAGGTTTTACACGTGCATGGATTGCACAATCTGCCTCATGCATATTCATTTCCTGGCCCCGCCCATCCCCGCCCCATATGGTAATTAACCCCACGCCCCTCTGGGCATGTTCAGTCCGTCCTGGTGGTCTCTGAGCTCTCCAGGAGATGAAGGAAACGGAGTCTTCCTCAGCACACTCTTCACCTTTATCTCTCCTATGTGTGCTTTGGCCCTTTTGGCACTTTTTCAAGGCAAGAAGTCAGTTTCTGCTGGCTAAGAGTCCGTGTTTTCCTCTTTATCTGCATTCCTTGTTATCCTCTTGTGTTTAGGTTAGTCTTTCTTCTTATCACTGAGGGCCCTAGATGCTTGTGCTGCCTTAAAATATGTAAAGGGTAACAGACACAGCGCTCAATAGTCACTAAATGGCTTCTAAAATGTAGTTTAAAATATGTTCTAAAGCACTGTTTAAAATACATCTTAAAATACAGTATATGCTCTTAAGTTTACTATAAAGATCAGCTAGAATTTTCAAACCTCTGTCTCAAAGGGACCAGCAGTCTGTGAGTGGAGCAGTCCTTGCCCAGAGGTACAGTCAGGAGGAATTCCAGCTTGATCAAGTCAAGGGTTTACACAAACACAGCAGTGCAGCCAGCCTGAATAAGAAGTGAAAGAAATGTATATCATTCTGTAAATACATAAAATTTGATGACTTTAAGAAAACAAGTGATGTATTCAATTTACCAGTGAGATTTTGCTTTTACATCACATAATCCTGAATTATGCATTAGTCTGAATATCTTGACTCCTGTTTATACATTTCAGTTACAATACGTTTGTATTTCTGTTGCTTACTCAGCGTTGTTTGCTTTTTGCCTAAAGTCTGTTTAATTTTATTTTTAGTAATGTAATTCAACACAAGCTTTTGGAAAACTCCAAAAATTATGGAAGGAATTTCTAAAATGACAAGTGCTGTCATACTCATCAAAGAAAATTTCTATCAGTTCTAAGTGCCTTATTATGTCTATGTCTTCACAACTGACTAGTCAATATCTAACTTCATCAGTTCTTTAAAAAATTAGAGAAACATATACATATTAAAAGTTCTGTTCTGTTGGCTGGAAACAGTATTATTGTTTAAATGTCTGCAGCAGTCTGTTCCTTGATTGTTCTTTTTGTAGCTCAATTTCAATTTTAGATTATGTTTAAAATTATCTGCTGTATTCTTGGTATCAACTGCCAAGCACATGATATTCTGGAAAGCTGAAACTGCCAAACCTCTTATGCATATTTTTTATCTAAATGTTATACCTAATTTTAGCACTGTTAACATTGTCATCTTGCAATTTTATAGGGGCATATACAGCATGACCTGCAACTAATATATCAGCAAAGGGTTTTCCCTCCTACAGGCTTCTATTTCAAATGCTTCATGAAATCAGAAGGTATGTAAAAGTTATTCTGAGCCACTAGCCCACCTACAGCATGTCACTGTGGATTGCTGAAAAGTACTATTTAAAAAATGAATTTAAGATGGTGAGGAAGATAGGAGCTGTTACATTTGTTGTGACGGAATTTGTAAGATGTTCAGTTTCATGTGTCAGTTAAAAGCAAAAGAAATCAAGAATGTCATATTTCAATCCACAGCTTCCCTAAAGTAGTTTCATGAGTTACTACGTTGTCAGCTGCCAGATGGTCACTGACTTATCTGAGGGCTCAGATAATTTATCGACAATGACATTCATTCATTTCTATCAGATTTTTATTTAGGAATAACTTGTGGTTTTTCTGTCTTACCATTTTTCTTCCTATGGAGTGAGCGAGGAAATAAAGAAATTTGAGATGCTCTTCTTGCTTTGCCCTGTCCTCAGGCAGGAATTCATGGGGGTAGTTTGAGCTTCTCCTGGGTGGCAGTGCAGGATTCCTTAAATGCACAATGGTTTTCCAGTTTGGAGTCATTAGGAGATGTCTAGCTGAGAGTATGGAAAAGAGTTGAGCTGGGCCAGCTGGTACAAAATTCAACAGCACATCAGTCAGTGTGTATTGACAAGATACATTTGCAGTTCAATAACGAAAACATTCTATTTGCAAGGACAGTTAGAGTGTTCAGGTGACCATGTGAAGGATGGAAGGGACAAAGAGGCTCTATCTGACAACTGACCTTGTTTTTGCCTTCTGCTAACTTCCCTCTTTTTTTCCCCTAATTTCTCAGCTCTTGTTGTTGAAAATGTTTATTTTAATTCCTGTGTAGGGGACCAGCACAATTCTACAGATGCTGGAGGTCTGACACAATGGTGTAGTAAGAGGTGGCAGTTTGGAAATTTCACATAGCTGAGAATTGAAATCCTGGACTATGGATAAGCTTTGAGGACTTGTGTGCAGCTGTGACAGAACAGGAAAACTCCTTAATTTTAATTGTTTCAGAGTTTTCTCATGAGTTCTTTCTTAAAAATCCACTCTACAGTGATAAACATGAGTGAAGTATTCTACCTGCATATCCTGAGGTATTGCATTCCTTTAACTGGAGGGTTTGAAACAGAAATAGGAATTATTTTCACCATGCTCTGAGGCAAGCCCAGTGTGCAGAAAGTGTAATTCCATCATATCCTACATAGCTTTTCTCTCTCTCTGCACTGTCCTTGTTGCCTGAATAACTTGCCCAGCTGTATTGCACTCACATGATCTTCTTGCTGGAACTTGGGAGGTGATGTACAAGGAAGGCAAATGTAGCGTTTGGTAATGGTCTTTAAATTGCTGGCAGTTTCTATTAACTGCCTGTTTTATGATAGCACTGGGTAAATAATTCTTTTTCTCATTGAGAGGAGGAAGAGGGGAAAAAAGGAAAATACTAAAATGGTATTATCAGGATAAAAAAAAAAGCAACTAACAAAATAAAAAGGAAGATTGAATAGTCAAGGGATAAGAGATAAGCCACATTAATGAGGAAGGTGAATCTGATTGATTTAGAGCAATTATTTAAAGCTGGGGAGGAAGGGAAATTAGAAATAGACCCTATTTTTATATCACTGCATAATAACCTCAATGAACAAAGTGATGCACTAGAATTTACATAGGAAATCTAAGAATTTGAGACACTTAAAGCTCTTAAAGCCTAGTAAAAGCATTTCAGAGCATGATATTTTCCTGTTAAGGCAGAACTTGTCTTTTGTTATGCACTACTTTGGATTTGAGATTAAGATTTGATTCTGGGTCCCAAATACTAACGTAGCAAGGGAAAAAATAAAGAACTGAGAAAGTAACTACCTGCAACATTCACTGGGGCTCCAGAACTTTAATAAATTGTGTGTCTGGATGGGATGTACTGTCTGTCACAGGAAAAATGGGATATTTTTAAGTGTAAATCCATATTAATGGAGATACCATCATCTGGTAGTCTGTAATCTGTTGAAATCAATAGGAGCTAGACAACAGGCTGGGGTTTGGTGCCTATGTGTTGCCTTCAGTCACCAGCAAGTCAATGGCAGAGAAGGTAGTTGAGATCAGGCTCCTCGAGGAATAAACTGATATCCTGACTGCCAGCCCCTTCCTCTGAATCATAAACAGTGACACTGGATGGAACCAGCATGAAAGATGCTACACAGTGTTAGTGAGCACAGACACAACCTCTAAATATTCAAATGTGGTGGTTCATTTATTTTAGAGCCGTTAGTTGCTTCAGTGAGATTGTCATTCCCTGGGACTCTTGTTTGGCTTGCACGTGAGGCAGCAAGGGTAAGAAACTTGCTTATGCTCCAGAAAATTAAATCCTTACTTAGCATGATCGAGAACTGAATGAAAAGTGGGATGGTTGAATTTGATGAGTTCCACAGAATGTTTCATATCTTGGTAGAAAAATACAAGTAACCAGAAGAAGAATCCTGCAACCTTGATTTTAATAGAAAAAGATAAGATGGAAAAATGTGCTGGCTCTAAAATTATTTTTTCTAAGGGCAGGGGGCATAAATGGAAATTGTAGGGTGTTCCATAGCAATTTCACATCCCGTGTGACAGTATTGTGCCCAAGGTTTACAGGGACATAGCATTCTTTAGATATGTGATTCATGGGAAACCTTGATAATGCTGATCAGTCTATCATATAACAGGGAAAAATATTAAAATAAAGTTATTCAAATTAATAAAGAAAAATAAGTTTTTAAAAATCAGCTCAGTATGATATATTAATGTACCATTCTGTTTAATTTGTATTCTAGTACTGGTCTTAGAAAAGCACTCTGCCAGTTTGGGGTATTTAGTGTAATATTTAATTTAAAGCTGTGATTGAATTCTGGAAAATCTAACAAGCATTTAGCTTCATTTATTAATATATAAAGATGCAGTATTCATCATCAGTGATTTTGATTAATGTTCCCCTTCAGCAACGATATACAACAGTAAGGTGACCTTGACAAGAAGAACACTCTATGAGATTAAATAATAGACATCCAAAAGATTATTTTGATTTCTGTGTCTGCCTGATTCATTCATTCCTTTGGCAAAAGTTGTTCTTGGTAGAATGAAGCCATGCATGCAATGAGACAGTTCTTTAAATTTTAATTAATTTTTCTTAAACTTTTAAATTGAAGTTTAGCTTCCTTTAGGGGCCATCATCAATCAACATTAAAGGTCACTTGCTGATGAATTGGTTTTTTTCCAGTGACTGGCTTATGCTTTGGAATTTTTTTTGTATTTTCCAGATAATTCTCATAATACATAAACATAAAGTTAAAATTATTAATTAATATTACATATTTATAAGACATGTTGCATAAGTGCTCCTCTAGGATACTTTAGATGTAATTATTCACTGAACTTAATGAAAAGACTTGGGGGAAAAATATTTTTACCTGCCATTTAACATGGAAATGATCCAAAGGTAGGGAAAAGTTCAACAAGACTGGACAACAAGAACTATATTTTTACTGATAAGGATTTAATTTAATAAATAATGTTTAATAATACAGAACTTTAAGGAGGGGTAAATGATTAAGTATTATAAGAAGAAAATAATTTTTCTTGAAAATTTATTCTTCAGTGTTCTACAATTTCAATGCAGGGTCGGTTCTAGTCGTGAATAGTGTGGGACAAGTTAGTTGTTTAATTATGATTGCTGTGATAGTCACATGGAAGAGAGAAATATTATTCTGGACAGAAATATATAGGGCATAACTTTCTTCTTCGAGTGACTCTCTTCTGCATCTGAGTCTTTTGAAAGGCCTGCAATAACAATACCACAAATGCATCACCTCACCCCCTCGTTCTCATTGAGTTATAAGGTCAAAATAAAATAAATATGAGCTTGTTTTGTTTCTAAGGTCCTGAAAAGTACCTCTCATTAGTATCCCTTGTCAGCAGTTAGCTGCACATCAGTCCTTGAATTTGCTGATGGCTCAAGTAATCGTGCACCAAGTGAGGGGAAGTGCTTTGGAAAGTGCACTAAATGAATATTTATGTTCAGACTCCTGAATACATTTGAAACCCAGCCTCTGGTCATTTGCAACAAAACTAATTCCTGTAGAGGTTTGGTTTATAGGAATAGTTGTGGGAAAGGCAGAGACTCTCTGCTAAGGAGTAGTTTGTATTCAGGAGGTCACATCTGCAGATAGTTCATTGAGTCCTCAGTGAAACTGGGCTCAGGTGCGGGCTCTTTGGTGAACCACCAGAGTCTATAAAAGACTGGTACCAGAGCAAAGGGGTTGATATGGGCAGCTAGGTTTAGTTGCTAAGAGGAGAGAGAAAGGGATTAAAGCCTTGAAAAAGCAGTGTGGGGCTTTGGGGCATTTGGTTGGGGGCTGTTAAAAGGAAGCAAATTTCAGTTTGTCACTATGATCTTTGTTAGTAGCACTGTAATGGAAAAAAATATGGTAAAAAGTCATTCATTAACGTGCTTTGCTTATGTTTTATTATTTTTTAGGTAGTATATAGGTCTTTCTTCTTTTTTCATACAGAGCTAATCCTTCTAATTTGAACTGGCTCACTACTTTTCCAAAAATCTGGATGAATCTTTTTTTTTCTAGTGGCCTTGTTTACAGTGACTTCTTGATGAAAGAAGGTTTAGTAACAGCATGTCTGAAAAAAAAAAAAGGCAGCAGAATAGGTATTTCTTCGGCATTAGTCTGCAAATGTGATGTTGGTACCTTTTGGTCTTGAGAAACTACTGCAGTGTGAGCAGGTAACATTCTTGTGTGGAACTGAGGCTGCCCAGGGCTTCACCTGAGCAGAGGCAGGCTGTTGAACAGAAGTTGTCACTGCACCAGCAGTAGGTGTGCATGTCAAAAACCCTGCCAGCACATGCACCCAGAAAACACTTGGGCATTATACTTTAGGTGTTGCAGCAATGGGAAGCAAAAAGACACAGTCTTATGTGTCCCCCTTATGCATCCAAAGGAGATCACTTTATTGTAGAACTCACTCCCCTTTTATACCTTTAATCTCAACCAGACAAAACCAGAACTTAACAGAAGGGCACCATTGGTGCTCAGCTGCAGCTGCTGTCCATAACCATCTCTCACCCCCCCAGCTGACCTCCAACCATCAGCCTGCAGCTGAGCCTTCCCATAGGGCTCTCTGGTGAGCATAAACTTTAACAACTTAAACAATTGTAACCCCATCTCCCACCAGGTGTTGTTTGGAAAAACCTCATGCAGGTGGTAGAAACCAATCACTTCTATGTTTTATGAGAGGTTTGACTGTAGCTCTTAACAATAAGTGTTATGATTGCTTTTTCCCTATTTTTTTAAATTTTTTTAAGTATAGGTAATGTGCAGAAAGTAGAGATACCTGCCATTTTAAAGGGAAAACTCGATGACAAACATTAAATTATGCTAAAATTATTTCCTTGAACCTACTATTACAGGAAAAGAAACACACTGACTAAACTAATAGAAGCCATAAGTGCATTCTCACGTGTTAAAGATTAAATAACTTCATTACTGGTTTTTAGAGGCAATTCTGTCCTTACTGTCTCAGTTTATATACTATGGGGCTTTTTTATACTTAAACCTGATGTGATATGAAAGCTAAACCAGCTTTGCTTCGTCTGCTGAAGATACGTGAAAAAAATTTCAAAAAATATTCTTTCAAATATCTCTTCTTTCTATTACTGTTTCTCTACTGTTTCTCTTTTCTCTACTGTTTGTAACCTATTGTGACTTCTTTTGCTCCTCCAGCTTCATATGGAGGCACTCAGAGAACATCCAAGTGCCTAGTGCCCCTCACCCTTGGGAGAGATGGAGGCTGGTCTGGTCAGGATGCTCTTTTATAGCAAGTCTTTGCTCAGGAATGAATGTCCTGTTGGATAGTAATGGATGGTAACTTCCTCTGAAATTATTTTAAATTATTTTCTCTCTTGATTAAAAAGCTTAAGAGTGAAATGTCTAAGCTTTGGCATCAAGATAGTAAATCAAAGAATGCTTAGAATGGAAAATCATGTTGGAGAATTCTTTAGCTCGTGGTTGAAAACAGAATAGCCAAACATTTTTTGCTAAAGAGAAGGGAAATAAAAAAATATCATAGAAACCAGTGCAAATTAGACTGATGATATTACTTCAGGGATTTAGCAGCACAATTTAACACAAAGTAAGCAAAATTTTACTTCTAAGTTTTACAGGTGATTGATTTTCCATGGTTGGTTTGAAATATCTTTTGTTCTGGCTATAAGAATAGTGATTTCTAGTTTTATCAACCTTTGCAGATTTTGTGAAATGAATTATATTGTAAATCCTTTTTCTTCTACTTAAAAAAATTTACAGAAAAAAACAGGTCTGCTGTAGATTTAGGAATCCCTTGAACTCTAATGTCTGTAAACAGTGTAGCACTGGTGATGTGTCTGTTATGCTGACTACCCTGAAGCCACCCAAATTTATGAATGTTGAAGTCACTCTGTAATTTTGCTGTCACTCTTAATGTAAACATCATGGGCGAGATTTCCTTTTAAACCAACACCCTTCCTGCTCCCATTCCTACAACTGCACTCACTTTCAAGTATATCTTATTTGAGTGTAGGTATCTCACCAAGACATGCTTAGAGTCCAGCCTTTTCACTGCAACAGGCTCTGGAAGCTGGATGCTTGAAGGACATGTATGAGATGTTTCTCTATCATAACTTTATTACTTAGGAAAATAAAATAATTTTCTATACATCACAAGCATCCTTTTAAAGAAAATCTGAGAAAAAAAGCAAACTTACAAAAATTATCTTCTGATGAGTAGGTAGCTTTTGAATTTTGTAAATTATGTAGATTTGGAAACCATAGTTATTGAAAACTTGGTTTCCATATAATGCTAATCATGGCTGTCTTCAAAATCTGTAGAACTGCACCTGTTTTCCTTTTTGACTGCTTTCTGCCCATGGTTTTGCTAAAACTCTTAATTTCTTTCTCTGGATCCATATGGTCCTTTCTGGACTCTGCAGTAATATTTGTGTCTCCAAGCTGCACAGTGTCATGGAATTACACTTTCTAAAGCTTTATGTTGCTACCAGAGTCAAGTTTAGGATGAGGGAGATTCAAAATAATACAGGCAGGGTCAGCAAGTTCCTACTGATCCATCACTGGTGTCTAAGGATAGTAGTGGCCATAGCAGATGCAAGTCAGCTGCATCTGATCTGATCCCATTCATCTCCTTTAGGTTTATAAAAGATTATGTTTCACCACTAGAATACTCCTTTTGCAAAACTATCTCCGTGTCTGAAGAAGTCAATGTTCATGTTCAAGAATCAGCATTTTGCAACGTAATTCAAATAGGCTTGCTCTAAGATTGTAACAAATGGGATTGCTGGAAGATTTCAAGTTTTTGTGTGGTTTTAAATACTTTTTCTTTATTTGTCTTTTCATATTTTATAATGGGATTCAATTGTTTATAAGAATTTCTTGAAGTGTTACTGGTTTCTCTTTTATTTTAGCTTAACTTGGCAATTGAATTTACCAACATTGTGTTTAAAGAAAAAAAAAAGAGCTCTTAGGGTGTCAAAATATTTTTCAAGGGATTAAGTGTTCTAACAGACTTTCATGAAAACCATTTCTTCAGTTCTCATCTAATTTGACTAATGAAACCTTTTTACCAAATGCTGAGGTTGTCATGTGGGATTTTTTTTTTAAGGAATGTGAAATCACTAAATATATGTTAATACCCTCTGTGAATATCCCTTTGGGTGAACATATCTGGAGGTTTTTTTCTTGAAAGCCTGGCCTGCCACTACCGTTCCCATTTCATTTGCAATATATGTCCCTTGGGCAATGTCCCTTCACTTCTGCTTGAAGATAAACACTTAATAGAATAATCAGACAGTTATTTCTTATAAATGTTTGGGATTAGTGAAATGTTTCAAAAAAATTAGGTTTCTCTGTATTTCTCATGTGCATGTCTGCTTATCTTATATAGGTGTTAAGTAGCTTGTACACACATCTACAAGAATAAATGTTTATACTGTGAATGTTCACACAGGGATCGATGATGCATTTTACCTCACTGTTTACTGTAAAAGAACAGCATAAAATGTTTAATGTCACAAAAGAAGGTCAAGTGAAAGACTTTAATTTGATTTTTCGCAGAAATTGGATGATCTGGCTTGGAATTAGTGTCATTCAGTAATAATTTAAGGGTGCAGAAAAACTAAGTCACTTGGTAGGAAGCAACTTGTCTTATAGTCAGCACAAGTAAACATTCCTGTAGTTTAGTAAAGCAATGTTAGAGAAAAAATTCTATTTGTTTCTGGTTTTCAATGTACTAGAAATGTATTATGCTATTTGCCATTGTTCTCTTCTCTTGACCTTTGATCTGCTGCCACTTATTTCCTCAACATCTTTTTCACATTTCCCAGAACTTTTGCTATTTTGTTTTCTAGCTTCATGCCAGATTTATGGAGGTTCTTATTTACAAGCACAGATGTTTCAACCCACCTCTAGAATGACAGTGTGACATGATTCCACCTGCTCGATGGAAAATCATGACATGTTTTTCTGACTTGTCCTCACACACAACTCTATCTCCTCTTTAGACAAAAACATACATGTTTTCCTTTTGCTGTCTGCTTTCTCAAAGACAGCAGCTCTTTGATTTATCTCCTGTGCATCACTGTTTTGCTCAGGCTTTTATCAAGGCATTTGCATCTAGGTTGTTGTGATTCTCATGAACCAAGATCTATGAGATGGGCTTTTTTACCTATGCAATCAGTAAACCTTTTCTCCAGTCTGGCCTCTAGTTGCTGCAATTTACATTACTGTTGGCCTAAAACACTTAATGGAGTTATCCAGAATACCACTGTGAAAAGTAATTTGCCTCACATACGTTTTTCCTTACCCTGTAATTTTATTGATGTGCCTTTCCTTCCCTCTTTCATCAAACACAAGCTGCTTTTCTCTATTTTCACTTTACAGTCAACTTTTCCCTAGGTAGTCAATCAGAACAAAGAGGTCAGTCATCACATCCTGCACTTGTGATGCCAGCCTCTAATCTACATGTTCAAGAAAAGAAATGCTCTGTTGATTGTTGGGTGTGATCATATTTGCACAAGTACTTCAGGCAGACTTTTCTGGGGATCTCATGGCTGTGTCTAAGCTCAGATTTTTGTTTGCATGATTTTTCAAATTCTTTCATAGAATGGTAGTGACAGACTTACCTGTCATATGTCCATTTTTAAATTTTACCAGATCAGCTCTGAGGTTTGAAAGCTCTTGTAAACTGTCATGGCTAAATATTCTGAATTTATGTCAGAAAATGGTTAACAGGAATATAAATATGGGTTTCTAAAACACTATGACTGCTCATGAACTTGCAGGTTAATATTTTCATATTGTCAGTTTGTCTTCCAGCATTTCACACAGACCCCCTGAAATATGATGCAGAGTTATGTTAACTTTTTTTAAAATTAAGTTTCAGAAGATTGCTTGTAGCCATCTCCACCTTTGCCCTTTGAGACAGGAATTGTACTAGTATTTCCAGTTAGTTTCTAAATTGTTTTACACTAAGCCTCTGTGGAGGTCCTCAGGATACCATGTTTTATCATTCTCTTTCAAAAGCTTTTAATTGTTGAGAGGCAGCAGTGAATCACTGTCCTCTACATTCTGGAGGGGTTTTGGTAAATCAAAGCACTGCTGTGTAAATGCCCTATGACTGGAGCTTTTATTCCACAGTACTTGGACAATAGCACTACATAAACTATTTACCAATAGTCACAGCCTGATGGCAGAAGTGACTGGGCTGTTCTTTAAGCTTGACTCACAGGATAGAATCCTCATTATATTTCTCTTTGTGAAGTGCTTATTTAATTAATAAAAACAGTATCTCTGAAAAATATCAAGCATAAAATTACTCTGGGTTTTCAGAAGAACAGTATTGAGTCAAGGAGAAAAATAGCACCATAGGTAATTCCTTTTCTTCATAACTTGTATAAGAAATTATGTTCAGATTATTGAACTATATTAATATTTATGTCTAGCTGATATATTTGGAGTTTTTAAAATGAATGGGACATTGGAAAGCAAAATTAACATTGTTATTTACTTATATTAGGTAACAAAAACTTCTGGTACAACTTCCTTAAAAATTTGTTTTGAACCAACAGGACTAAATTAATTCACTAGGAAGGCTAGAGTTTAAATCATTCTTTGTCCTTGTTAGCCTAATACTGTTGCCCTTTGGAAATGATTTAGTTTTATTGTTTTTCAAATTTTGGTATGCATTCTGCAGGGTCGTTTATAGGTACTTGAGATAAACTATGAAAACTCTTGCCTTTGGAATTAGATCTTCAATACTGCAGACTTTGTTTTTACAAATTCTTTGAGGTAAATATCACTTTCTCTTTAGTCTGTAGAAGATGAAGAAATGTGTTTAAAATGTCTTTTTAAATGGTGCAAACATAGTAAAAAAAAAAATCCCACCATTTACTTACCATATACACATATGTCTATCAGAAAAAAGAACAATATAGTCAGAGATTGGGATAAGCTGTTGACACAAATTTTGCCCTCCATCATATTCCTTTTTGAATCAAAGCATTGAAATTTGTGATATCTGTGGAGGTTTTGTAGAATATAGCAGATGGCAGGAGCTGAAGAGGGTGAAAACTGCTGAGAGACACTTGATCTAATTTTTCCTTCCCTAGCTTAGCCTGTAGATCTTCCCCAGTAACTATGTAAGACATCATTTTGAGCTGGTGTGGAAGGGCTGCTGGCAAGAATAAAGGACAGTAGACCTTTCTGCATTGCACAGAGAGAAGGATTTTATGTATCCCAAGGTGATATGGTACAATGTCTAAGCCAATAACTTCTGAGAACAAAATGTCTAGAGCATGTAACTTTAGGTGTTTGTCCATTTATAAACTGGCAATTCTTTAGTTATCAGGTTATACTTATGTAATTAGGGAGAAGTAAGAATAATACTACAAATCTTTTCTGTAGAATTATAGCAAAAAAGGTTGTGCAAATGAATGATATTACCAATGGAAACCCCTCATATTAAGGCTACTGAACTGCTAAATCAAATTTAACTCTCAGTTTTCCCCACTTATGCAGCATTCTGCTAATCTAGCTGAGATCCATGTTTCAGAATTTATGATGTGGAAAGAGAATCCTCATCCTGAGGCTGAAATTAAACTGTCTATTGCCTTGAAAATTTTCTATGGACTTGGATACAGTATCAGGGTTGAACAAAAAAATTTAGAAAAAGGAAGAGAAAAAGAAAAAGCTTGAGTAGTTAGACTTATATAATGCTTTCCAGTACCGGCAAATGTTTATTTCACACTCTTCTTCCTTACTATTGATCTTTATTTTGGCAGACTTTAAAAAGTAGTCTGTAGGCTTCTTCATATGAGATGCTTTGAAAAAACAAGCACTGACTGAAACATCCCCTTATTAAATATTTTCATCAGACTGACAGGTTTATGACACTCTGTATCCTACCTTTCTCTGAAAAGTACAATAAATGTTATTTTACTGAAAAAGCTAATGGTTCATTTCTGTCAAGTGAAGTTACATAAAAAGAACCACCATGTCATTGAATGCAAGCACAACCAAAGCTGACATTTTTATGAAAATTACTGTTAAAATATTAAATCAAATTTAAGTTCTCTTGCATCTAGAGATTTTCTAGACTGGACTCAGGAAGAGATTTACACTTCTCTGATGATGTATTTAATAGCATCTAAGCATATGATTTGACATTTACATATCTCCGATCTCCCATCCTTTCTCCTTTGATTTACACACAGTTCTGCATCTGAAGCAACTTGCAGTGGGTGCTCAGCAGCTTGTTATGAATAAGGTGTAGCGACTGGTTCATGCAAACAAGGAGGAGTTGTTGAGTATGGTGGGGAGGAGTTCTGTTAAGGTTTATGGTTCTTTTGACGTGTACTTTTGTTGCTCCAGTGTGGTTTTGAACCCCTTCTGTTCTCCCCTCAATCCTCCCCTGTGGAGGCAGATAAGCCTGCCAGGCCCCTGCACTGGAGGGGCGTCCCTTGAATGGAATGTGGTAAGCTCAACCCTCCCCAGGAGAGATACCCCTTAGATGAGGCTGTTCTCCTTGGTCATGGCAAGATCCAATTGTGCTCTGATATACCCACATAGATTCTTTCTAACCCATTGGTCTTTCCCCTTTGGTACTGTTGCCTTGGGAAGGCTGACCTGAAACAGAGGCTAGGCAAAACTAGAGAGTAAAATTAGGATTTATTAAAAGGTCCCCAGAATCCACCCTGGACATTACAGGAGTCTACGCAAGGCTGCACCCAGGGTGGTCTGCCAGTGGTGTCCAAAATGGCCTCGCAGTCACGAGGTTTTGCCATTTTATAAGTTTAGGTCTATTTGCATATTGGGGTCCAATTGCCCAATTACAGCCCCAGGCCGTGAGGTCCCATCCTTCTTGTTCCACCCCTCAGTCCATTGTTGTTTGTGTTCTTGGCCTGAAAGTCATCCTTGGTCTTCCAGCAGAAATGGATTTGTTTTGTCTGCCTGCTCCGTAGAGGGAGCACAGTACAGTTCCTAATACGAGGCTTCATCCCTAGGCAGCACACACAGAATCTGAAAATATAAAAGCTAAGGCATCAGTACCACGCTTGCTTTCCCCTATAAATACCCCAGCTTCTGGCCAGTTCAGCAGGGAGCTGTCGTCCCTGGCCCCCTTTGCAGGGTGCTGGACAATAAAGGCTACCCTGTGGAACTGCCATATGACTCTCCTGTTTCTGTGTCTCTGAGTCAGTCTGGGATCACCTCGCAGGCAGAGCTGAAATCACTGCCCAGAGCTGAACTCACTGATGAGAGCTGATCACTTGCAGCCACAGGCTGCACCTTGCTGGGGCTGCCCAGCAGCCGGAGGACTGACTGAGACCCCTGGAGGGTTGTCTCTAGCGACACCTTTTTCTCTGGGAAGGTTGTGTCATTTTGGTTTGGACCACAGACCCCTCAGCCATTCTCACTCCCCTGCCCTTTTGTGGATACTGCCTGGCAGCTCTGGCTGACAGGGCTGTAAAACCTGTGGGGGAGGGTGTGTATGTGCCCCTTGTGAGAGGCCACAGGGAGTGGGGGACACTTGTTGCTGCCGGGCCTGGCAGGGTAACATGGCACCAGCAATCAGGACATGAGAAGGGCTCCACCAAGGAAAGGCACAGAAAGACTGACTGACAGGCTGTGGGAGGCCTGTCATAAGTTTACAAGTTTACATAAAAGCATGTGGCCATGGTGATGCCTTGGGATGGCTGACCTGAAACAGACTGGAGAGAGCCAGAGAATAAAGTAGGGATTTATTGAAAGGCCTTTAGGGTACACCTTGGGCAGGACAGGGCCTGACTAGCGGTACACCCAAGGTGGACTTAGGAAGGTCACAAAATGGCTAACGGGTCATGAGGTCTTACATTTTTAAAAGTTTTGGTCTATTTGCACATTGGGGTCTAATTGTCCAGTTACAGCTGCAGGTTGTGAGGTCTCATCCTGCTTGTTCCTCCCTTCAGTCCACCACTGTTTATGGTGGTAGGCCTGAAAGTTGTTCTTGGTCTTCAGCAAGAAAAGGATTTGTTTTGTCTACTTACTCTGTGCAGAGAGCTGACTGGCACTTAATATGAGGCTCAGAACTGCACCCCTGGGCAGCACAGAATCTGAAAATATGAAAGCTCAAACTTAAGGCATCAACAGACTGTGGGAGGAGCCAAGTATCCATAGATGGGCAAAACCACAGACTGTGGGAGGTGCTGGAAGGACATATAAGGACTGCTCATGAATATTAATGAGCTGGTGCACTCTGTGTATAAAAGGCAGAGACGCCATTTTGTGAGCTGAGCCTCTGGTGAGCAGGAAGAATCTCACTACGCTCCCAGTGCTGTTCCCCCCCGCTTCGCTTTGTAATTTTAGTGGGTTCTAATTAAATTTTATTTACTCATTCCTGCCCGGGGCTTGAGTCGTTTATAACAAGCTGAATATTTTGTGTGGGGGATTGTTTCCTTCTTCAAGAAGTGTCAGATTCTGTGTCAGTCAAATAAGTAGAAACACACACCCAGGGTAGCAGTACCCATTACTTTACAATTTAAGTCTGCTGAAGTCAGTAGTGCTGAAATCATCAGTTTTGGAACTGAATGTTTTCTCTTCATCCCATCAATATGTAGAGGTCCTATGTGCTGTGGTTAGTGAGTGCAGAAATTAGAGTTTGCACATTTCTTACTTGTTGTTTGGTAGGAGCTGGATGAATTCCATTTCATCTCTCAGAACCACCTGTAGAATGTTGTCCATTGACATTTGCCAATTCAGTGCCGTTAAGGGATACAACAGTTAGCAAATATACCAGAAATTGAACCATACAGTGCCATCGTATTTGTTGCAATGCCAGAATGCCTTGCTACTTTTCTGGGAAGATATATTTTCACTATTGTCATGCAAAGGGTGTGCTTTATGAGCGACTGTTTCTGTATTTCATGATTTAGCATTTATCTGTTTCCAGAACATATATAAATAGATATGTGATGCTGCTTTAAGGTTGATATGTTGTGGGAATGTCTGAAGGTGTACACATGCCCTGAAAACCAAAAATATTAGCACTAGCTTTTGTTGTAGTGGATTTTTCTTTTTACTGTCCAGTCTTCTGTCTGCAGGTAATGTTAGTGAAAGCTGTATGGTTGAAGTCATACTTCTTGCAATGTATTCTCTCTGACTTTTAAATCTCAGTGTGTCCCTTCCTACAGGGTGATGATCAGTTTGGATGTTACTAGACAAACCAGACTCCTGTCTAGGCCAAATACTACAAGAGCTCCTCCTAATGGAGCTAACAGAAAGAGAAAAAAAAAAAAAAAAGAAAAACGGGGGGTGAATGTATGGAGCGGGGGGGGGGGGGGGGGGGTGCGAAGAGAAAAAACGAAAGAGGAAAAAAAAAAGTTGGAAAAGGAATATGGGAAAATTTTCCTGGATTTGCTACTTGTGTTTCCTAATTTGAAATGTTACTGAAAGGCTTTGGTATACCTTGTCTGAGACAGTGATGTTTGAAATGTTTCAGAGTAAAGCATGCATTTCTTCTGCAGATTATTTGACAGTGAAGTCCATACTTAAATACTAGGAAAAGGTGTTCTAATACTCTTCAGGTATGTGCAAAAGCTGGTGCATTTTTCTTTTGAGGGAGTGTCTCTGGAAACACTGAGTGCCATACTAAGCTGATCACAAATGCATCCTCTCTCTGCCTGCATTAGCATGCAGGAACTTGTGTGCAAAGCTGCTCTTTTTGCAAAGTCAAATCTGTATGCAGGGAGCATTTACACAATGAAAAGATGGCTGGACTAAATC
Organism: Acrocephalus scirpaceus scirpaceus; assembly: GCA_910950805.1. NCBI lineage: Eukaryota > Metazoa > Chordata > Aves > Passeriformes > Sylviidae > Acrocephalus > Acrocephalus scirpaceus. Next base: position 6,617,845 of record OU383785.1, read on the forward strand.
GAATATTCGGCTTATAATAAAGACTTCTAGATTCCAGTCTTATAGATCCAGTGCTTTTTCAGTTCAGCTGAATGTGTGCCTCTACTCACTGGTCTGGGTAAGGAGAACAAAACAGAATCTTAATCTAAGATGACAAAATGTTCTCCACAAATATGGAGAACGTGTTTTAATTCAAGCTGTCGCCAGTAAAAGAATAGGCTGGCTGGGTACAACAGCCTGGAGCAGGTTGATAGGGAGAGACTGTTGGGCTTCTATTCTATTTCTTTATTTCATTTTAATATAGAGCAGAGTCACCTTGAAATGAGTTTGAAATAATCACATCTTATTAAAATAAATAGTTATTGTAATCTAATGAATTATGATTAAGTGATTTCTACAAGCTGTGACTAAAGACTCATATTTTGTACAAAAGTGTGGTAAGTTTTAGGGCCATTTGAATCAGTGGGACTAAATTTGGCAAAGAAACAGACGGCAGTTATGGCAAAGGCAGTTTTCTATCACAATGTTACTGCTGGGCACTTCAATCACAGGTGTAAATAAGAGCTCCCTGGTGACTGCTGTTTCACATCCAGCTGTGATAATCTCTGAGGGGCTATTTAACAGATGGACACCATCACAAGCCTGCTCATACCTGATGTCTTTCTGCTGAAAGCTGTCAAAAGAACCGTGTATGGCTTTATATTGAGTTTCTCCACCCCTTCGGAATCCTGTGATGTATATCATTATTTAGATAATCACTATCTGATTTGCATAGTGAGAGAACTGCAAGGTAAAAAGCAGGTTTAACACAAGCCAAATCTGTTCACTAACTTCTTCCATGAGTGTTTTTAATTTCCTGGCCAAAATGTGTACATATGTTTGGTTCTTACATATTCCAGAAGGATGGCTGTGATAAATAAAAATGGCATATGTTCCTAACGTCAGAGTTTGAAGACAGCTGGTGATTTAGAGCTAAATCACAGTAGGCCCAATTCTATTTTCAGTTTTCTTTGAAATCCAAAGCACTGACTGAGCTACAGCAGTGTATGAGGATCTCTAATGGTCTAATATTTAAATAAATAAATTGGAGGACAAGGTGAGAAAGGGACTAAATCCAGACAGACTACAGCATTGCATTTGAATGTGGCTTGTTCAACAGCCATGCTTCTGTGTTTCTGAAAAGTGATGGTAAAACATTCTTCACAATCTGAGTCAGAAATGAGTTAGAGGGTAGTCATGAAGTATAATTTTTCTGGCATTGAAGAGGGGTGTGTTACAACTAATATGCATTTTCAGGATGTTTATTCTTACCGAATTTTAGGTCTTACAACTTGTTAGATCTCATACCTGCTGTCTATAAAGAGAAAGTCTCTTCAATCTTCATTCATGGAGAGAGGGTCTTAGAGTAGAATACATTTATCTAATTATCTCAATTGGAAAAATATATAATCTTCCTCTTTAGTCATTTTAGGAGAAGGCCACTTCCAACAGTCAGGGTATATTTGTGTTATTCTGTTTACACAGTCAATATGTTCAAGGTATCTGGATGATGAACTTAAATATTTACCTTTATTCAGGATAATTGTGGTGCATAAATCATTCACTAAATAATTTGAAATAAGCAAATTTGCATAGCTTAGATGTCAGTTCAATTAATTCATCTGTTAAAATAATTTAAAATAATTAATTAAACTAATGTTTGCTACAATTAACTTGTCCAATTCTAGTACTGAAAAGGGTCACTTCAACCAATTCTAGAATGATGCAGTAGATGACTTATTTTGATTTCTAAACTAATCATATATAGAAGAACCTACTAATTACATACTTCCATCAATATTTAATTACTATGTGCTTCTCACTTGCCAGTTCATCCTATGAACTTGGTATCATCTACTGAGCAGCATAAAAGGTAAGGGGTACTTTTTTATATAATTTCCTGTTAGGACAGTTTACTTTATGCTATTCTGTTCTCTGTTTGGGCAAAGAACCTTTTCCTAATCGTCTCTTTTCACTTGTTTGTGTCTTTGTTCTCCCTTTGTCATGTTCCTCTTCATCAAACATTAATTATATCTCCCCATTTTCAAAGCACTTGTAGAACTGATTGTTAGACCCTTGCAGCATAATTTGGGGGAAAAGTGTTTGATTTTCAGCAAATGTCACTCCAGACTTTGCATTAAGAGCTGCACAGTTGAGAAAAAACCTGTTGATGACTGTTCCAACAAAAGATAACATTCTAGAAGTAAAATAAGATCCTTTCCAGTACACCCTGTAGGTGATGGTGTCTTTTCACAACTGCTGTCCTAATTGCAGAGGAACTGTCTTTAGGCTTTTCTATTCTTTAAAGAATAAAATTCCACTGGAATGGAGCTGAGACAAGCAAAATCTTCCAATTCCCACATGCAGTGTCAAGACAAGGTATGTGCTGCATAATAACTTCCTGCATGACAATAAACAACATTTAATGTCTAAAAGTTACTGCTGTGCAATTTTATAAATAGTGGCCTGAATCAGGCTGGTCCTTGTTTCAGTTTTCAATATGGTAGAAAGAAAGCTTCAAATTTTGACTCAGAGGATCTTTGCTGCAGGATTCTGCGTAGTGTGATTTCTACCAAATATCTGCTTTTCCTCATTTAATTTAGTAGAAATGTCTGCAATAATTGATAGAGGTGGGCGTGGTTTATAAAGGACAGTGCAATTGCACTGGTTTGGATATACGAACAAATATCAAATTATCTGATTGATTCTCAAAAAACCATAAGCTGATTAATGCAATTGCAAGTTTCATTGCTATAAGAACACTCTTATTCAAAATAAGTGTGCCATTAGCTTGACAAAACCAGGAAGCCTTTTGAAGGCTCCAGATCTGTGTTAACAACTCTTTTGATGAGTCTGCAGTTTATGAAGTACGCCTGTTGTGATTAATTTGCACTATTTCATATCATTTTTGTTCTACTTCTTTCAATTTTGCAGGTGACCCCTCCTCACACCCTGCCCCTGTTTAAAGGAGCCCTGCTTCACCCAAAATTATCTATAAAAGTGAGATCTACAGGACAGAGTTTTTACAGAACTGTCAGCTGAATATTTTTTTTCTATCCATAGCAGATAGTGCCAAAAATAGAGAATTGAAAGAATACTAGGAAGCTGCTGAAGTTGTTGCTTGAGACAGCCTGTCAGACTTCATGGTTTTGCTGTTGTTTTTTGTCCATAGTGTGAAAGGCAGCACAGTTTAAAGAGCAGTGAATGGTGATAAAGACACCAGACACTGAATTCTCACTTGTCACTTGATATACTGAGACCTGTCCAGAAAACTCAGTTTTCTGTTCATCTATTCAGAAACACCCATTGCTCCTACTTATTTAGACAGTCTAAAGCTGGAACTCTTAACCGTGTGATTATCTAGCAAGTGTGTTATCTTAGTTTGCTTTGGGTTTTAGGAGTCAATTTATTCTCTAGATGTTTGTGGTGTGCTTTCATAAGCATGGCATGTCCCCACATTTCCATATATATATTTCAGTTATCTCACAGGAGAAAGTCTTATGAACATTAAATCTTACAAGATTGCCTTGTTTTAATGGTGAAAGTGTCTGTGCTAACATTCAGTTTGGGCAGAGCTTGAGTGGGAGTCCCTAGACTTTCTTTTGCAGTGAGAAACTTGGAATGTCCAAAAAGGTTTGTAGGCTTCGAAAGAGAGATTTATGAATACTGAATAGCACTTTTGGAAACTGAGATCTTGGAGTAAGGCATGGCACATCCTTTTTTGCATGCACCTCCATTGTACCTCCTTTAAATGCCTTCAATCAGACTCACACTGCTAAATCTGTGGTTTTCTTGGTTAAAGCAATTCTGTTGGCCTCAGGTCCCCAGGGAAATTCTAACCCTTTAAAGGTAGGCCACATGTCTGTTCTTTCCTTTGCATGGCACACTTTGAGCTTTTGAGCTCACTGAGCCTTTTTTCTAAGTCTCGAGAGCTCAAACCCAGCACCAAGCTGACTTACAGTCAGTCCCACACCCATCCCACAACTTGGCTGGGAAGGAGATCATGATGTGCCAGTTTTTTCTAAACACAGCAGCAATTTGTAACTGAAGAACAAGCATGGCCTGCGAGATGCAGATCCTCAGTGCCATGCATGATGACTGGGGCTACTTCATACAAAAATCCTTGTTTTGTTGTTGTACTTTGACATTGGGAGGAATTTTCTTAAAATACCTATGTATGAAGAAAAACTATGAATTGCAAAGTAAGGTCATACATTAAGTACAGCTTATTTTAAAATAGGAAATATAATCTTGAAATAAGTCATAATAATTTGTGTCCTGATCCTGTTCTTGGGCATTCCCAACACTTCTGTGCAGCACCATTGCCAGGGCAAACCTGTTTCTGATCCCAGTTAGCAGCTCACATGTGATTTAGCAGATACTTCTGTTTGTAATATAAATGCAACTATGATTAAAATATATCAGTTTACCCCTTCTCAGACCAGCTTCCTTTGTTTTAGAAACAACACATTTACAAAAGAGCCAGGCAGGCATACAGAAAAGTATGTCTTGGAAATCTTTGGCAAGCTATAGCAATAGCTGTTTCTAGAGTGCCACACTGTAAGAATCCTAGTTTAATCTAGTGGGGTTGGAGAATGTGATCCAAAAAGAATGGTATTTTAGAAGCTCATCTGTTCTTTTTCAAAAGTAAAAACTTCCCCTTCCTGCCAGATTCTGCATTTTTGCCAGGTTCTGCTTCCATTTCACTAAGCTAAGGAAGGTGAGCCAGTCTTATTTTAAAAATTAATTTCAAGACTGAATTCAACAAAAGAAACTGCTGGCTTTTGGTGTTTCAGATTCTTCAAATGGACAAATTAGTGCAGCAAGAGTGGTGACTTTACTGTGTGTCTGAAGGTGGTGATAGCTCCTAGCCCATTTGTAGCACAGGGGAGATGAGAAGATGTGTCGGGTGAATTCTGCAGCAGCCACGTTGCAGTCCGTGGGCAGCCACCCCGCAGTCACGCTGGGCGTGGGAGCAGGTGCTCTGTCTGTGCAGAGCACTGAAACAGTCATTTGGAGGTGACTGTCACATCAGCTAAAACCCACAAAACAAGGATTAGTCATTGCTATTTTTTTAGCACAGCTCACTCTTTTCTCGGTCCATGAGACAACAGGTGTTTGTTGCTCCTGCTAGATGCCAGAGAACAGAAAGTCCTAGGAATAATAATTTTTCACCATGAGCAACATGTCAACACTTCTCTAAATGGAGGAGCTCTAGTTCAGGTGCATTCTGACCTTCACCATGGCTCCCTCAAAGCATAGAAAGAGCACAGGGACTCTAATGTGGAAATACCTGTGAACTGATCTAAAGGGATCCTAAAGGTTTGTTCAGTGTCATGAGCAGGCAGAAGCATTTGGCATTTGATTTGGCAGTTCAGCGGGGTTAGACACCTAATACTGAGATGGCAAAAATGCAGTCAACTGTACCAAGATTTATATCAGCTAGAAGAAAGTTTTACCAAACAGAACAGGGAGACTTCTAAGACAAACAATGTTATTGCATAGCTTTATGAAGGCAGGTCCTTTTATCACGCGCACTTATCATGTCTAAAATTTAGGTTGAGAATATTAAAGGATATACTTGTCCCCAGAAAGTCTGGTTTGTAATATAATGTAGGATGGTGCCAAATAGGGTTGTTGCTGGCTGTTTTTCCTTCCAAATGGCAATAATTTCCCATTACAAGCTGAAAACCTTAAGAAAGTATACATAAAAAGCAAAGGCTGGATTTCTTTTTTTAACACTAGCAGCTGGCTGCCATTTGTCTGAGTGCTTGACTTGTTTCTTTAAAAATGTGATTTATTTGGAGGAGATTTTTCTGTGGCACATTGTTTCCCCTCAGGCTATCTCTGAGTCCATAGCACTGGAGATGGTGGTTAATGAAGACAGATGACGTTCCCAGCCCCCAGGCTACTGTTTTCATTTTTCAATACCAGCCTTTGCATCAAGGAGTGAGCAGCAGCAGAGACATTCTCTGCCAACAGCAGGGTCTTTGTTTTGTTTCCCAAGGTTCTTCCTTAATGGGAATATAAAAATTGTGTTTCTGTAATTATATCTTGTAGAAACTTTAAGGAACAGTATTAGTTGTAAATGCAATGTTGAAAACAACCATGACTAGCCAAACTAATCAGTGTTACTGTGCCATTTCCTGCTCTCCTGTACCATTCCTATCAGTATTTGATGCAGTGTGATGGAGCAGAGACAGGAGTGAATAAATGAGTTTTGCTTCTTTGAAATCAGTGAAACTATACAAATGGATTTTTTTCCTCTTGTGTGAATGTTGGTAAAGTATTTTGTAATTTTTTGAGGGAGGCAGACAATATTTGTGTTTGCACAGCAAACATCATGAGGCTTTGGGGGTTAAGAAAGCTGGCTTTTGGCTTGTGGATTAATACCCTTATGTGATTTTCAGGATTTCAATATTGGCCACTTAACTAGGTTGTTTGGGTCACTCACATGGTATGTACACCATTATTTAGTAGCTCAGCTGAGCTCAGATGAAACTGTGGTAGAATTTATTTTAAAAGAACAAGAATAGTGGCTTTCTAAAACATTACACAAACATGCTGAAGATCTGCTTATTTTCTAGTCTAACTGATCTAACTCCAGATACTTAAATATAGATGTTTCTCTTTAAATGGGGAAAATACAAAGAACTTATTTTAATAGACGTTCATATATATGAGTTTGCTTTCATGAGCACATTTTTGTATAGTATTTTGTAGCTTTGATATTAACATTGCAGCTTCTGCAATTTTTCTCATATTAGGCTATTTACTAAAATATTCATGAAAAACAAACACAAAGTTATTGGTTAATTAATTTAGAATATACATGTATATTCATTTATGTTCACTTGGCAAAGTTAAATTATGTAATTGTTTTGTACAATGGAGGGTTTAAAAGATTAAGACTGAAAGATGGAACTCTGTATTCAAAAATAGTTATGCTTTGGTTTTATTATGATTTTGTAGCTTTCTATCAGCTTCTCATTTTCTGAGATTTTTGCTGTGTTCTAATTGCATATAATTAGTTTACTGCTATAAGTAGAACACTTCAAGAAAAAAAAATCTTAAGATGGTTAAAGTCTCCCAGAGAATAATCATATTTGCTCCCTTGAATCTAAGCACTTCAAAGTTAAAATTTCAAAGATGTAAGAATCTTTGAAGAAGGACCATCTGAGAAATGTGGAGATCAGTCTACCTGTTTATACTTTTTTCCTACTCCTATAGAGATACAGGAAATTCAGGGATAACATTACATATATGCCTGTAATCATCTTTGAAGCTTGAAATCCTCTCAAAGTCAATGATAATTTCTAGCTGACTTCAATAGAATCACAATTTGATCCCCTTTATGAACTTTCTAGTTGAAAAAAGGTCCATGAAATGGAGAGAGTAAGGGAAAGCCCACTCAGTTCTCTGTGGGGGACTAAAAGCACCTAGCAGTATTTTATACTAAAGAGGATGAATTATTTAAATAATAATTTAAGTATTAGATAAAACCCAGCATGGTTTGGAAAGGTTTGCCTTTTGGTTGCTTTGGCCTTTCTGCAATGATGAAATATCTACATTTGCTCAAAATGACTAAAACTGAAAAGGCATTTTGCTGGTGATGTCTATAAGCTACTGAATTCCACAGGATTGCCATGCTGAAATGCTGGATCTCTTCTCCAGTACATAGTTCTTTAAGGGAACTGCTTAGGAATGAGAAGCTTCTTTCTGCTTTGTATTTGTAATATCACAAGTCAAAATCAGTTAAAAGAAAAGATAAATTTTGGAAAAGAGCACATCTGGTTGGAGAATGGTAAAAGTAGCAAAAGCCACAGTTGTCTTATAGGATTTTTCTCCACTCCTGACAAGTTTCAATTTAGCAAGGTTACCTACTCAAGTACCTTATTAACTATTGGCAAACACATTTTTAAAATAATACTTTTCTTTCCTTCTTTATACCCCAACATCCCCCTCTCACATTTGGGGGATGGGGATGACACTTAACAGCTAAAATCAGGAAACCAGTGAGGATTTTGTCATGTTCTCTGAGATCACTGGTATTTGGGATGATGGTTTTTAATTCAGAAAATTATTTGCAAAGGAAATAATTGGAAAACTAAAGCAGTTATAAATCAAAATGTTAGGTAAGTGGTGTGCATGAATAAGTTTCCCATTTATAAGATGTACTGTAGTGCTTTTTTAAAAGTTCCTTATCCTTCTCTCAGGCTGTTTCCCACTGTTTTCCAGTTCATCTATCCCCACTGTGTGCTAACTCTTCTCTCACTCTCTTCTGCCCTTCAGAGAGTGTGGAGATAGGAACTGTGAGGTTCAACATGACCTTTGCAAGCTGGTGTTCTTGAGCAAGCTGGAAAGGAGACACAATGAGGTCCCTCCATCCTGAGTAGAGCTGACAATATATCATGTTTTGAAAAGTTCCTTTCATGGAAAAATCAGAGTCCAGCCATATCAATTCAAGAGATAAGGCTGAGTAAGGTTTCTAAGTCAATGAAACTTCTCCTGCATTGGAATTTGCAGAGAACAGACTCAGTATCAGGAGAGAGTAAAAAGCAGTTTGAAAAGGATCCCTGATTGCTCAGCTTTTTCTGATGGATTCTATTTCATATTATTCTACTTTCTATACTAATAAACTCATGAAACTATGAGCATCAATTACTTATTTCAGGGCTCTTGGACAGGGAAAAACCACAAAAGATAGCCTTGAATATGTCTCAGCCTTTTCCAAATTTACTAAATTAATTTTTCTGATTTCCCCTCCTCACCAAAGAATGGAAGTACAGAAATATTGTGTAATATTTCTTTGAGATCCAGTCATTAAAAAAGACATATACATATATATATATTCAAGCCTACATATATATATACACACACACACAGAGTGCTATCCTGAAAATATGGCCAAGGTAATGGAGATATTCCAGTTCTTCATTTTTCTTCAGTTTGTATCCTGTGTAGCTATTTGATACTCAAACAAGTTTCATGTACTGGTTGAGGTTTCTTCCTTTTGGTCACTGACCTCCACCTACTCTGCCTCAGACCTTTCAGTCTTCCACTTCTGAGCCTGCCATGGCTTTGAGAACCCTTTGTGAAACTTTATGTTCCATGGGCACAGTGTTGGCTCCCAGGCACACGAGCCTTAGTGAATTGCAAACTGAACTGCATTTATTTCAATTCACTTATCAATGATAACTTTGTTCCATGACATGCAGCTAAGTAAAAGTGGAAGGAAAGCAATTCCTTCTGCAGAGAAAAAAATAGTGGCTAGAACAAAAAGGGCTAAATAAAGGGAAAAGGCCAGAAAAAAATATTGAAGGGCATCTCCCAGAGAAGAGTAGGCCTTTCATTATGATAAAAGGGAAACCGAGGATATTTCTTGATGACATTTCCAATTCCTCACCTTTCCACAAAAATACACTGGCCTCCAAGGGGAGGCTGGTGCTTTCTCTCCTCTTCTATCAGACTGGGTTTCTCATTTTTCCTTATGGGTCCTGGCCTTTCTAAATCATTCAAGGGGGTGTCATTCCTTTTGTTAAAGGAAAGTCTCACTGAAAATTCCTGTGTATATTAGCAAAAACTTTTCTAAAACCAGCAGCAGCAGCAGCAAAAAAAAAAAAAAACTGTGCTTGCTTTCGGAACTTTTTTCTGTGAATAAAACCTAGTTTTGGCAAAAGCTTTTTGAGCAATCTTGTTTTAGTTCAGTGAGTGAGATAGGGGAAGCTCTGCCTCAGCTGCACTTTCTTTTGAAATCTAGAAGCATTCTCAAAGTTTTACTTTTTTGACCTTGAGTTGACTTTGAGTTGGATGCTGTAGTAGTTGCTCATGTGTCAAACGAGGTACAAATGCTTGTGTGCCCAAGCACAGTTCATCCCCTCTGAGGGCTTTCAGGTGAACACTCATGACTTTGGGAGCAGCCTCTCACAGCTCCCTCTCATCTGCCACTGCAGTTCAGCGATTTCTTCACTCCCAGAAAGAAACATAAGCAATTAATCAAAGTTTACACTGAGATGCTTGATGAAGAGGTCAATAATTTATCTGATTGCCTTAAGTGACAAGTTCAAAATAAACGGGCATGGTGACACTATTTAGGCTTGAGCAGAATAGATGATGACAGATTATTTATGAATTGGATTGAAATAGCTCCTTTCTCTTGTCTGTTCCATTTTCCAATGGAGCAAAAGATAATTTTTTAAAGTAGTTCTTATGACCATTACTGCAATGCAACTTGTTCTGGGTTTTATCTTGGGGGAAATTGCACATTTTTGCAGGGAATCATGTACTGTGACTCACAAGGATCATTGAAATCCAGCTACTGGCCCTGCACAGGAAAACCCCAAGAATCCCACCGTGAGACTGAGAGCATTGCCAAGCATGGAAGCTGTATAAATTTTATAAAGTTTCACTGCATTGGCACTGTTACACCATTTGTTACTATAGATGAAGTTCTACTTTGTTTTTAGTGGAACTATAAATGCAGGTGGCAAATGAAAAGATAGAGAAGTTCACCAATACAGAATCATCTGAATTCTTCTTTAAGTGCATGTTAGAAAAAAACAATAATAATTTCATTATATTTAGATAGCTAATAACTCAATGTGTTAAATTTTAAAAGAATGGGGGACTGTCTCTGAGAAGTGGTGGCTCAAGGGTTGTGGTAGGTTATAAACTGAATAGGGTAACATGGTAGCCAGAAACAAAGTAATGTATCATAATGTATTTTTCACATGGTTACCAGATTGTACTCTCTCTTTATTTGTTGTTTCTGTTGGCAAGTATGGAGCAATAGAAATGAAACAAGGTGTCTGGCGATAAATATTGGGGTGTTTTCAGTGTCTGAATTTAACTCTGAGGAAAGAGTATTGAAGCTTTAGGGCAAAGGAGCAGCAGACATCTGTAAAATAACATCTGTTGAAATGAAATTTTGTGGTAGGGGAGCTGTATTTCACCAAAAGATAAATGTTTGTCTTGTAGGAAAGGAATAATAAATTTATAGGAAAAAAATTGAATTGGACACATCCAAATATGTCTAGAATATTCTCATTGATTTAAGCTAAATAACTAACAACATGTAAGGTTTCTTTTGTCTGTGGAAGGGAAGGCAGCAGTGTGAAACCAGGTTAGAGTAATTTGCCTCCTTCTCTGCCCCTGTGCTGTTTATAAATTTCCCAGTAGTTTGTCTAATATGGACAAGAGATGTTTTTGTGCCTGGAAAAATCAAACAGACTGGAAACCTGAGTGCCTGTGTTTAGGATACCGCATCCACTTGTAGGGAGCAAAACAAACAAGGGTGATTAAACCCAGAGAAGCATTAGAGACAGAGCAGAGAATATCACAGAATAAATATCAGAGAAGCAGCATTTATGTTTCGTGGTCATTTAGATATTGAGGCTTTGATGGAAAAGGTGGAAGTCAAATATATCTTCTGTCTTTGAACCATTTGTAGTTAATGTTCTTTGTCCATTTGTGTCTGTTAGTAGGTTAATCACTGCATGCAGTTGGTTGGTTTGTTGTTAGCAATGTTGAGTTTATTGAGAAAAATACCAAAAAGGAAAGAATCTAAAGCTAAAAACCAGAGAATTCAAGAAAACACTTGGAGGAAATTCTGTGGTCTTCCTGAATGTCAAAAAGCAGTGGGTGTTCTCTTTGACATGGTTCTTGTTGGGCACTAAAGGAGGACATACACAGTGTTGCAGATCCTCAAACTCGTAACAGCTCAAGGCACTGGAAAGGTACGACCTTCCCCACCTTCCTGCCATGGGTAGACTGAACCCTATGATATTTTTAGAGTATATGCACCCTCTAAATTAGAGTTCTATGAGACATTCTAATAGGTGACCTAATTTACATGAGCAGTCATTATTTATGCATTTGTTTTCAGAAATTGCAGCTAACAGCTTGATTGCAAATGCTAATGCAGAAGAACAAATGAGTTTCAAGAGGTTATAAACTTGTATTACTGACTGACTTTAGGTCTGTCTGCTCTGCATAGTCTCTCTGGTTCTCTGGCAAGAGCACCATGAAGATGCTTTGGATGCTGATGCCCTTTCTGTTCGCTTTAAGTCCTGAGTGGGGTTAGAGCGTGTTAGTGGCATGGCAACACCTCAGCGCCAATCAACTTGCAAGACAGCTGTCTCCACCAATGGGTGGTGAGGAAGAGTTGATTGGCAGGCTTTGGGTGGGGCCAGGGTCACCTGATGCAACACCAGGGCTATAAAAGGCAGGGCTGCCATTTTGTGAGTGAGCACATGGTGGTTTAGTTCCATGCTCCCAGTGCTGCTCTTTTTCCTTATTCAGTCTTTTGTTGTATTTTGTTAGTATTTAATAAACCTTTGAAATTTTAAAAGTGAGTGTCGTTTCTCACACCGTCTTACTTGGTGCTTGAACTTGGGTCTTAATTATAGAAAAATAAATTACTTATTTACTAATCCACACAGTATACCCTAATTTATTACTTTATCTCATGAAGAATAATTAAGTTCCATCTAAACATCTTATCAGTTAATCCTCCCCAGAAAATGAGCTCATTAAATTAGTGTAGAAGGGTATTTTGTGTCACAAATCCTTCTCCTGGTTGAATAAACAGAGCTTTATTTATGTTGCAAATAGGAACATTTTTAATTTCTTGGTGACACTTTAATTATGACCGCTGATGCTACAATTAGGAGCACAATGAAATCAGCACAGTAAGACAAGGCCATTCCCAGACTGCGTCTAGTTGTCACATTCCTGAATACTTAGTTTCCTTTTTTGGTCCACATGAGAACACATGCAAGAGGGGAAACACAGAGGTAATTTTTAAGCAAAGAGAGTGGTAATTAGGGCCATTGTTCTCAGGCCAAAATGATGTGATCTTATCTGTAATTGTCACTTCATGGCTGCTTTTGTTTCCTGTGAGTACCAAGCTAGTTCTCTGGACTAGTCACTGGTGGTTAAATTCAGTCCACAGAATTCCTAGGATATATCAATTTAAACATTACTGTTCTAGTGATACCCTTGTTGAAGGCAGGGAATGAGAGAAGATGTGAAAATGCATTTGGTGATTTCCAGCTACAGTGATCCTTAAACAGAAGAGTGGGGGTTTTTTTCTGGTTTTTCACCAGAAGAGCTGGTGAGAAAAACTAGCTTTCAAGTTGCTTTGAAAAGTCAGTAAGACCACACTAATTTCTTTAGCTCATGTGTGTATAGTACTTGGAACAACATAGTATGGCCCCTGCTTATGATGTGAATAATGATAAAGGCAGGGAGAATGAATAATCTCAGGCATTAACTATGAGGCGCTCAGGAGGAACAGGTGGCCATTCCTGCTAACTTCCCTTTGTTTAAATAAACAAAATATTACATTATCATAAGTCTGGCAGAGGAAGACATTCTTAATTTTAGAAATGTTCATTTCCAGTATTAAGTTCCCTTTTTATAGTTTGTAAAATTATACTACATGTATGCTTGTTGCATATTTGCATATACTTGTTTTCTTTGCATATGTTTGTTCATTAGTTTAAGCTATTGCACAGATATTCATGAGGTGTGTTATTCTGTGTAGGTGAACTAATTTTATTTTTCATTCCTGGATTACTCCATTCATCTATAAACCTCACTAGATGTCTCTGCTACAGAAAAGCTGACAATGTTTTTAAATGCCTGTCTTCAAAATGAATAACGCAGCATGTGCAACAACAAAATCTCAGTGAGCTAACACTGGTCTGATTACTAACAAAATTCAATTTTCTATGACTTTTCTTCTTTAGTCTCTTTGAATATCTACTATAAAGAATCTGATTATGAACCAGTTTGACAGCTGTCATTCACAGGCTAATTGGAGTGTATCTGTGCAAAGAGCTTGGTGCAGTTATACATTGAACAAAATGCCTTAGAACTAACCTTGACTTCTTGTATCTTAAAGTCAAAATAAGGAAAGATGTGTTTCAGGTTTTTTCTTTTGGTGTTTTGGAGTTTTTTAGGACAGTGTCTTTTGTTTTCAGAATGTTTTTCTATAAGGTAAGATCTAGAGAAAGAAAAGTATATAAAAGAATTCTCCCAAGTAGAGATTTTTCTTTTATGAGTAAGTGTTAAGGACAGAAATAACTACTTTAAGGTGTTCTGCACTGTAACTGTTCTGGAGCCATTGTGGGTTAACAGAATTTTCCAGGTCATTTATGATAATCCTTTTGTGATAGTAAGATTGTCTGGGAGAGTGATGGAACACGTGAGCCAAGATCACTTAAATCTATTTATAACAAGGGCTATAGCACTTTGATTATCCTGGGGATTCAGAAGAGACTGTTTTTGTATTGGAGTGGCAAGGTCTGTCGGGGATGGAGATTAATTTTGTAAAGAGGTTATATCCAATCTCTCTCAAATCTTTGGATGATGATTCCAGCAGAGCTGGAAAGAGAGCCTCCAATCTGATGTCTCAGCATCTTTCAGTGTCTGAGAGGGCATGGAAATAATCAGTGACTGGGATGGGGTGGATGAGGCAGGGTGGTTGGCAGGTGGAGGGAAGAGTCTAAGATACAATTTTTATATCCTGGGTGGGATGGAGATACAGCATAGTATAGAAGTGACGACTGGGCAAAACTTGGAAGAACTGCTTCTCTTTCTGATATTAATCTGCTCTTATCTGTGTCTCTGGCTCCCTATCAACCTTTCTTTCTCTTCCTTTGCTAATGGTCATTTCCTGGAGAGCTCTCATTTATATAAAATTGCCTTTTTCAAGGGAGCCACAGTAGTGTCTGGGACTCTGAGCTCTCTGTTGTGCTGACTGAAACTTGTGGGGGGCCAAATAAGCATTTACAAATATCTCTTTGAACTGGTCATCAGTCAAGATGACACAGAGAGGACTCCCAGGCTGGTCTGCTCATGTGCTTCTCATCAGTGTATGCTGTGATGGAGAATCAGCCCTAGAGGCGTACACTTGACATGTCAGTAGGATTTGGTGATGAAGCAGATTAATTTCCTCACTTCAGTTTGGGAATTTGGCTTTTCTGACAAATAATAATTCTACCTTTACAGAGAGTATCCCAGTAGGGCAATTAATTTGACTTCGCTGCGTCATATTAATTGGTTTAGTCAACTTGCTTGATTACTACTTCTTAATGAAACAGGTAGCATGCCATTTTATGAATAGCTGTCCAAACTACTGCACAGATTCCTTGTTCGTACCACACCTTTTAATCTCTCCTATTCTATCAGAGACAGTTTTTAATTTTTAATTTATTATATTTTCAGAAATCATTCTGGTCTATATTAAGTCCTATGATGTATATTAGTTGTGTTGCTCAGGCACTGTGGGGTAGCTTCTCATTTTTTGTCTCAGTTTTCCCATCCAGAATTGAGCAGGATTTCTGTATTCAACATCCTATTACTATAGATGAAAAGAAAAGTATATACCAACACCAATTCTTTGTAGTTATTTTCCATTTCAGTCTCTTTGGAGCTCTGATTCCAATTTTTGTTTTCCTACTTCATGACTGCATTGTATTATGTTGAAATTTGTAAATTTTCAGCAGCAGCTCCCAAATCACTACGCAGGTCAGTTTGCAGCAGCATAAGCCTAGACCTCATGTCAGTAATTTTACTGCTTGCTTTTCTATTTTATTTTCCCAGTTTGGGCTTCTAGGTTTTTATGTTATTGCTAGGTAATAGGATCCTGCATTTATCTGCCATTTTTATCTGCTAAGCCCAGGAAGTAAAATGATACTATAATCCACTTCAAATCACATTATAACAATCCTTATTAATTGAGGCTTTGTCTTTAATCACCTCATGAGATTATGATGATAGAGTTTTGCCTAAAAACTGCCACCCATGTTGTCAATAGGGCCACTGGATCTCCCTGGAATCCTCTATTTCTTTAAAATTTGACATGTTACTTCATTAAAAACCTTTTTCTTTTATCCCAGCCTGATTCTGGCACACACTTTTTTCCACACATGACTCAGCACTATACAACCTGCAAATTGTATCGAATTTTTCAAATCTCTGTTCAGTGTTGAGGTGCAATTAAAAGTTCACAGATAAAACCCTGCTAATTGTCAACTCTGGATGTGTGTCTAGACCTGGGTGATTCAAACTGATATTTCTAATTAGGGCTGAAATTTCTCATTGGATATTTTGGTCAGGTAGGAAATGATCATGGTAATTATATTGATTAGGGTGCAGGAATGTTTTTCTTATTCTTTTTCTTTTGGATGTCTTTTCTCCAAATTAATCAGGAATTAAATCCCATTTTAATTATATTTCTATTGACTCAATTACTACACTAGCAAAATTTTGTGATGTAGCTGGAGAGAGTCCTAAGTCAAGTCACTCCTTAAGTCTTGCTTTCTTAACATGAATCAAAAATGTAGAAATACAAATACAACTAAAGTACTGGAATGTACATTAATATTCTCAAATCTCGTTAGTGGTGGATGGAAGTTTATTCCCTCTTTTTTTTTTTCTGCTGCAACTTCTTTGAATCTTCCTTGTATTGCACATAGGGCTTTTTTACTTCTTAATGCTTTCCAGCTGAATCTCTGAAATCCATCATCTGTGCTGCTTTTTTCTTCCTCTTTCTTTTTGTCTTTTGTACAGAATACATTTTTTATACTATTCAGTATAAAATACATGACAGACTGTAGATACGAGAATGTTTTGTATAGCAGAATATACCTAACATTTATAATATACTTTATTAACTCATGGAAGTGGAGCAGGATTTTATTGGTCTGCTATCTATTTCTTGTGAATCATTTGATAACACAATAATAGTATTGCCACATTATCAACCTTTCATTTAGTGATCATATATAGACTCACATTTTTTTCATAGCATCTTATATCACCTATTAACTTGGAAATAAAATACCAACATCATGTCATCAAAATCTTTTTTAGAGTCAAAATATACAGCTCAAAAGAAAGTGTATATGTATCTTTTAAAGAAAAAAGCCTTATTGAGCACAGGCAGTAAAATTCTATGTTTGAGTATTTACCAGGCTATTTTTTATAGTGATAGCTCAGTCTTGCACGTCATATGGTTTGATTGTACACAGTTTAGACCAGAACAATTGTACATTCGTCTTCCTAATTCCTATTTCTCAAATGGTTCATTACTTATTCATTAAGACTGGACTACACAAAGGTTGATGTTATACCTGCTGAGTACCTGCTCATTAAGTAACATCTAACCCAAGTAAATTCCAGTATTTGTTTAACACTCACTAGGATCGAACTCATTTCTCCATCATTTGAGCCCAAATAAAATTTATCATATGGAGGAAAATTGTATTTAGAAAATCCAAAAAACAAAAGGGAGTTTGTATTCATGAAAAGGATCCAGTTTGGTGATTCAGCATCTTACAGAGAGTAGCAATACACTTTTGCTCCAGAAGTTAATTTTTTATCACATACAAAGGCTATATTAGTTCAGGATAAGAGTCTCAGAATGGACTGGAATGCAGCAACTACTTAGTTATTCCTTTCTGTGTCTTACTGTCTCCTTTGACTTGATTGGAGATGACTAAATGGGGATTTTTTTTGGTATTTAGGCCATGTACAGTTGTTACAAGTCACAGCTTTGGGGCACTGCTGTCCCAGGACTACTGCTCTCTAATTCTGACATAGGTTGCCTGCAGCCACAAAATCTTTCCACAAGCTTGTTGTGTTTCTTAATCCCACAGTCCCTTGTGGCATGAAACAACCTGTCATCTCACTTTTTTTCCTGAGTCTCTTCCCTATATCTTGCCCTAGCAAGACTTGGCAAAAGCAAGAGTGAAACAAAGGCACACAATTGAAGGTTTAGCAAAATTGAGGGAATCTGCAAGGAAATTCTAGTTCAAATGTTCCATTAATACCACTGAGAACAGTATTTCCATGATTGATTATTTTAACAGGATCTGTCAAGAGTGAAATTCAATACATTTCAGCCTATATGGGCCAAGACCCCAAACTGATTAACCACGTTTCAGTGGTTAACTATGTTAAAGATAGATCTGGCCATCACGTGCTCAGATATCACATTTGGCCACCTTAACTTTCCTGGTTCATGAGAACTCTGTCTAGGTATACACAGGCCTGAAAAACAGCTTTGTAGAAAACTTCAAGACTGTAAAGCAAATTATGCCCATACAATAAGAATTTGTGGGGAAAGGAAGAGAAAAAGGTGACAAGTGAGTGAAGAGTTCTGCCTCTGTGTACATACTGAAATATCCACTTAGAATCGTGTGACAGATATGGGTGGTTTATAGCTGCACAGATAATTTGGCTTAACAAACACCAGCTTGACCAGCCCAGCTCAAAGTAAACAAGTCCCCAGACATGATAAGGACAGCTCAGATTCAAACCCAAACAGAGCACCTCAGCCAATCCCTTTGAAGCACCCATATCATCGGCCAGTGAGCTGGTGGAGCTGAGACCCCTGACCCATCATGTCTGTGAGCACAGGAAGTTTGAAACCCTATAAAAGGAGCTGCCAGACAATGAATGGTTGCTGTTGCTGCACTGTTGTGGTGTGTTTTTATTCCTAAAGGTTTGTTCTGTTTCTTCCTATGGTGTTGGTTCAGTCCTAAGCTGTATCCCCCCATCTAGTTGTCCATCTTGTCTTAGACCATGCCCCTTGATCCAGATTGTTCCCTGTCCCTCCTCTTGCTAAGCTGTCAATCCCAGCTTGTGCCAGCCCCCTGCCTTGGAAGTCCCCTTGGAAATCCCCTATTACTTGAAGCCCCATTGGTCTGTTCAGACTGCTCCCCTCCCCTGTGTCTCCTTATTGGTTTTGTTGTTGTAAACCCCGCCTTGTGTTCCACCCCACTCCTTTCCTTATTGGTTGAAAGTCTGTACCCTCCCCTAGATCCTCCCATGTATAAAAGCCCTTACACACCAAGGTTTGGTGTCTTTCATCCCTGGACCCTCCTTGGTAATAAACCGGCTTGGAACCTACACGGAAGATCTTTCCCTCATTCTTGTCCCTGCCCTTAGTGCTTCAGTACGGCACTGTGCCTTAGAGAGCAAGGCTGCTCTGCTGTACTCAGACTGCATTTCCTCTGGGAGCAGCCACTCTGGGCACGTTGTGGGGAGCTAGCGGGCGATTCCGGCACCGCGTCACTGCACCAACTCGCTGTGTCAGTGTCGCGTCCCTGTCTCTGTCAGCACAGTGACACAATCACACTTCCAGGTTATGTGCGTCAATGTCACTCACACGTTTGAGTAACTCACCATTTATCTCCATGGGAAATTGGAACAAAATTTGGGGGGTTACTGAGATGGGCATCACTGATGAGGAGCTTGCTCTGGCTCATTTAAAACCATGGTTATTTTGTACATATGGCTTTAAGTTAAAAAAGAAAGCTTGAAGTGAGTGTCAAACCCCAGATTTTCCACTGGTTTCCACAAATTTTAGGAGGAACTGTGGTTCTGCGGTTCTGCTCATCCTTCTCAGGAAATTATGTAGTGTGCATGAATCCTGTTGTGTTGTAGGTGTCTAGATGTCAAAGTTTAAGTGCAAATTAACACCAAAGCTATGGGAAGTAAAAGAATCACTTGAACTTGGGGAGAAAATTCATATATATGTGTATGAATTAAAAAAATTATCAGCATTTTAATAATTTGATTAGCGGTTCAGAACTGTTTCATTATGATTGAGAGTTCCTCCTCATTATATCACAATTTAAACTCTAAATACACATATTTAAGACATAGTTATTTTTCCTCAATGACTTTGTGCAGTTGGCAGAGTCCCAGAGCTGATGCAAATTTCTCTGAGGGTCAGCACGTTTTGCACTCTTTCTGTTATGTTAGCCATAGAAATACTTTTAATGTGTTTTATAGAGATAAGCACTCTACCATCCTCCCCCTCCCCAAAGCAAACAGTAATTAGGAGCAATGAAAACAGAAAAATCTGATTTTTTCTGACTTGCCCTAAGACTGTGTTTCATGTTTATTGAACAGCAGTCTCACAGTGTCCTCCCTGGAAGATTCAAGAGCCATAAGGCAACTGGTTGTATTTAGCAATCTTCTGCATCAGTAGTTTTGCCTTTTGGGCTCCAGAATTGATTTTCCTCATCTTGGCATATTTTTGCAGCTCTGCCCCTTGACCTCTGTTGCTCTGTACTGGCTAGCAGTGACATAAGTGGCAAAGTAAATGTAAGTCAGATTAGTGATTTCTGGGACATCAGATGTGACAACTGTAGAGTAGAGCTGATGGGTAGAGAGAGTTAAGACAGTTCTTTTGAAATATTTTACAGCTGGGAATCAGTCACCACAGAGAGACCATTCAAACTTAGGAAACTTTCTTCTTTATGAAGAAATTCACTGTAAGAAAGGGAATGTGTCTACCCTGCAACCACAAAACCCAAAGGTGTTGTCAAGACATTTTAGGTTTCTGCTAAGAATTCCACGAACTGTGTGAGAACCATCTATCTCAGAAATCTTAATGTCTTTGATTTTTCACTAGAAACATGCTGGGGTGAAAAAGGTTTCCACAAAATGTATTTCTGTTTAATTTAGAATTCTCTTTTAAAATTGACTTAGCCACAATGAGCTTGTATGCTATTGCCTAGTATGGGCTAGAATTTGGGGTATTAATAGCACATTCCACTGCTGAGACTTCTAATGTACATGAACATTACCATTACCGTGGTGAGGTTTCCAGCTTTTCCTCCCTTTTTCTAATTACCTGCCTCAAAGCTCTTTGTACAGCATTCACTGCTGAGAAGTCCCAATTGCACACCACAGATCCTAGCTGCTCTTTGAGCTAATAGCAGTAATACCTAGTGATACCTGACATTTTTTCTCAGCAGAATATAAAGGTCATTGAAGAAGCCTGGGAGAGCAAAGTGAGTAGATAGATAGATCCTTGCATGATTTTTTCAAATCTGGTGAAGTGCAAACAATTCTTCCCCTTAAACGTCATTTGTTTAAAGAGGGAAACGTGAGGATCTATAAACAGCTCAGCATTATTATTACCATTTCACATTATTGAAAAAGTGACTTATCCATGTTCACCCAGAAAAAGAATTGGACAGTTAAACTCTAGTTAAGACTTTTGGTTAAATCACCTAAAATATGGTATTGTGACCATGTTGAATATTTTTCTCTTGACTATGCAGAAGTGGACTGAAATTTATGTTTATATGAACTCTTTCCTAAATCTCAGACATCCTGAGTTACCAGTTCTTGCAGCTAACAGGTTGTAGTCTGGTCAGCCTTTTTTTTTTTTTTTTTTTTTTTTTGCCTGCAGAAGTCTGAGTTTCTTGGACAAAAAACTGTTGGCATACATCCAATGTTAATGGTTTCTTGACCTTTCTGAAACACTTCGGTTTAACTTTGGAAATCATCAAATTAATACAATTAATACATGTAAATGAGAATTATTCAGAGATAAGGAATGGTGTTTCCTGTGAGAACCATTCGTCCCCCTTTGGAGCAAAGAATGCCCAAGGACAGCTTTGTGTCCCTTTCAGCCTTATTGTTCAGTGGTGTCACAATGTTCCTTCAGAGGAGACCACAGAGACAGCCCCACAGCAAGGCTGAGGATTCTCCCCAGAAATCTGTGGCAGGCACAATCCTACCCTGTGCCAGGTCACCCCTGCAGGGAGGCTGGGTCAGGGGCTGCCAGGCAGTGCAGTGTGCAGGGGAACATTGTTGGGGTGGCTTGGGCATGCAGCCACAGGCTCCTGGTGGAACCCAGGAGTCATGGACCAGCAGCTGGGACATCATCTCCTCCTCCCTTCACACAGATGCACATTTGCTGCTTGCCAGCCTCCCTCAGCCTTTGTTAAGCTGCTTCAACTCTGACTACACCTTCCTTAGTTTCCATTATTCCCTCTGGTGTGGAACAGGCAAAGTTTCTTTGTGTTATTTTTCTCTGTATGCACTGATGAGAACAGGGTGTCCATTCTAACGATGCAAAGTACACTCCGTAATGGGTCAAGTACCAGAGCTGAGATCTCAGGCAAGCTCTTCTCTGTTCCTACAAAGAAACTAAGAGTAGTAGACACAATTTGTATTTTCCATCTGAGATTTTAATGTGATTCATTGCAATTCTGTTTGTTCTGTGCTGGTTTCTGTTCAAGATCCTTCACTGCACTGACCTTGATGTAAGCTTGTTTTCCTTTACTCTTGCACGCCATCCAGCCACAGTTATGGTGTGAAAAGAAACTGATGATTATTTGCTTTTGCACTGACTGTGCTTTCAGATATTATCTGAATTGTTTTATCTTTTAAATATACATTCCCAGCTATTAAATGCTAGATATAATAAAACAAAATAATAGCTAATAATCTGTGTAGCTTGCTTGCAATACAGAGATGTAATAGCTTGTCTGACATTTTTTAGAGCCAATATTTACCTTTATCACTGGTAAGTGCCTCCTGAGACTCATTATTCATGTAATTCCCATTAAGAGGCAGTAGTAAAACAGCCTGTTGTCTTACAACTCTTGTTGTTAAGTACATTATGTTTAGTAATAAATACGTCAGCTTTTGTTACATCAGAGAATTATTATTATTTCTTATCTCTAGACATTTATAAATAAATGAATCATGTTTATTTATAAACTTCTTTCCATTTATTTCTTGCAGTAGCCAGATAAAACTGCTTTTCTTCAGGTACACAGTTATATCTCTTGAAGCTTACTTATTCCTTTTGAACCTAAGGCTGTAACAAAATTAATATCCTTGCTTTTTATGTCTTTTTCTTTTCCATTAACCAAGGATGGTGTTTAGGAAAAATAAAAGTTGTATTGAAAGATAAATTCTGTCAGTTTAGAATAATGTGGTAAAAGTATCTCACAGAATTGAGTTACTTGAATATCTATTTGTTATTCCTACTGCCATTACTAAGGCCTGATATAGGAACATAACAAGTAACTTGTGTCTTTAATTTGTCTGAGCAGTGGTTCCATGCAAATCTATGAAAATCCTCAATATAAATTTCAAGCTCTGTTATATAATTAAGAAAATGTTTGCAGCAATGTGAATATAACCTAGAATTCTGTCTCTTTCAGTCTTGAAACCCAGGTTTCCATGGCTTGCCACCTAAGTATTTATGGCATTGTTCATGTAGCTGCAAGAGGAAGATTTTTAGCTGCATGTTCTGGTAGAATTCAGACTCAGAAAATTTTCTTAGCAGAACTTGCTGCACAATCTAATGATGTTTTTTGTGTTATAATTGCTTTTTAGCGTCACCAGTGTGTGTTTGAGTCATTCTGTACATGGATAGAAATAATGAGGTTTTCAAAAGCATCAGGCACCTGTTTAATTCTGCTCATGTCCACTTGAAAGCATTTTTGTTGTTTTATGAACTCATTTGCTTGGACCAGACCAGTGCTGTCAGGGGATTGAATGATGGATGGTTAGTTATCAACTAAAGCTATGATAAGAACTTTCTGCTTTACCAGTTCTTTGTATTGTCCATAATGACCTTTCTCTTCTGTCTCAGTAGTCTTGAAATTATTCTTCTCTATACTATTTGGGAATTGCAAGCCAAAAATCTGTCTGTTCAAAAACTGTTAAATGGATGCAGAACTTTTGGCCGTGCAAGCTTTGTTGGAAAAGAAACCCTGAGTTAGGATCAGAGATGAACATAAGCATTGATATTCTCAGTGACCAGAACACAGCTCCAATACATTTTTAGAAAGCTGCTGGTGAAGCCATGTCTGGCATCCTCTGGAACTGGAAAATACT
This sequence comes from Acrocephalus scirpaceus scirpaceus, assembly GCA_910950805.1. Lineage (NCBI taxonomy): Eukaryota > Metazoa > Chordata > Aves > Passeriformes > Sylviidae > Acrocephalus > Acrocephalus scirpaceus. The sequence continues at coordinate 6,641,530 of OU383785.1, forward strand.
TACCTGTTCTGCAAATCTGGCTATCTTTTGAGGGATTAGATGGCACAGATGTAAAAGAAGTTCTTGCAGGCATGAACATTCTGGCTTTGCAGCCATTAAACATTGTATCAGTACATTCATTACTCTCATAGTTCACACTGTCCTTTTACTGTTGAAAGGGGATACATTGCTCCAGTTACTTCGTTAAAGATTTCTTTGCCTTCCACAGAGATGAGAAGTTGATCAGGAACAAGCTGGTAAAGGCCCTGATGGCCCAAATCCCCATTTACTTGGTCTAAATTAGCAGAGTTCCTACAAATCAAGAATTTGCCAGGTGAGGCAAGGTAGGGATGTGGCATCAATGGAAACCAAACCCTATCAAGCCCACATTTTTATGTTACTCTCTGTATTATTTTGTCGTGTCCATGAGGTGTAGCTGAGCATTATGTGGAGCTACAAAAACACTTTAATGGCCATGTTAAAACCAATGTTTGTTGTAAGACTTTGATTTCCTGTCAAATACATCACTACCTCGGAGAATGGCGTCTCTCACCTTTTCGTGCCTGCCACAGCTCCTCAGGCAGGAGAAAGATGAAACCAGAAGTTGAGTTTTGTGGGGTTTTGTAAAAAAACAAAATCAAAGCAAAACCCTGTCTGAAATGCCTCCTGAATTATTAAATTTACCGTTTCCTCAGGAAAAGAGATGAACTCTTATTTGTTTATGTTTACTTGAAAAATGTTAGTTTTCTTTCTTAAATTTATGTGCCTACAGCAGGCCCTAATAATCGGCAGAAGTTTTTACTGTGACCTCCACTGTTTTTTCCTCTGATCCAAAAGACTGAAAGATTCTTGGCTGAAGTCCATTTTACTGCTTTTATAAAGTATTTCTTTAAAAGATAATTTAATTTAGGAAAAAGATCTTTCTATTGTAGCTTCACTATGTTTTATATTTGGCTTCAGATAACCATAAAAAATTTTCTTTAATTTTTTTTTCTGGAATTTTTCATATCCTTGCAGTAAACTTGTTACATTAATAAATATCACTACAATGGAGAGCCATCCTAGATGCTTACAAACCATTTCTTTGAAGTGTGGTTCTGCTGCTAAGGGCTGTAATGGAATGGGATCTCCAAGTATGTGAGGTCTTTAAGTAACTTTTTAATTCTATGGCAGCTGAATTATTTTTTCCTATGAGGCACTACAGGAATCTTGTGTTAATCAGATGATACATGTGAAATCAGAGTCTAGCAAAGGTAGTGTGCTGGGCAGCCTACAGCAAATCACTGCTAAAGAAATTTAACTTCTTGGGGCTGGTTTAGATCCTTAGGCTTGTACCACTTGGGGCTGATTAAATACTGCATGTATAAGGACACTTGAAAAGAAATTAATTGTATCTGTTTGCCTTCAAATGTCCTTGGCCGAAGAAAGAGTTCAGCAAACACATCTTTGCTCCCTTGACAGCACATTCAGGAAAGCTCTGCCCTTTGTTGGTTGATCTCAGTGTTTTTGAGGGGAAGTATCTCTAGTCTTTGGGTGAGATACCTGTAACAGCTGTGCTGCAAGTGCAAAATCCACTCAAGAGCATCTTTGAATGCCTTAAAGCAGTTTAATAAAATAAATTTATCAGCGTGGACCTATGGCCAGAGAGAATGAGCCTATAGAAGCTTGTTGTTTCAAGGCTTTTACCTCTCTTGTTGTATTTGACGTAGTTTGTAATCAGATGGAACATGACAGCAACAGCTTGACAAGCTGATAATACACTTCACTTGCAAAATTCATCTGCTAGGACTGTAAACACATTTTTATTTAAGCTATGTCATGTTTATGCATAGCACAAGGACTTTTTCTTCAGTGGATCTGCTGTGGAAAGTCAGAGGAGATCTAGCATTTTTATATTTTAAAGTATGACTGATGTTTTTACAGCCCATAAGAAAAAGTTTGACTTTACCCAGTCACACTAATTTATTTGGACAGTCATTCAGATACAAAGCACAGGCTGAAAAAAGTTATCTTATTACTTGCTCCTTGAAGCATGTGTGCCCCATTTTCCAGACATTAGGGTGTTTCATAAGCTGTTATTATTTATCATATTGATGAAAAATAGAAGGAGATAGAAAGAAAATCAGGTTTTTCAGGTCTTAGAGTTCAAGAGAAAGAATTTAATTAGAAAAGTCATTGGCGGTGTAAAAAAGGTTCTTGATCACTAAGAAAGTCCTGCAGTAGCTTCTAGGGAGGATTCAAGGAAAACTGAAGGAGCTTCTGTTGATGTAAGATGAGAACAAACACAGAATTCCTGTGTCAGGGTGTCACGCTGGACTGGCTGGTGGCTGTGAATCTGTAACCTGGTGAGGCTGTTCTTCCACACTGTGAAACTGAATAGTGTTATTTTTTTTAATCTCTGAGTCAAATCTTGTTGCCTCTAGACATTTTGACTAATTTTTACTTGAGTAAAATTCTGCCTAAAAATGTCTGAGCAGTGACAAAGATGTGAGAATCCCCATGTATGCTCTGCATCTGGCATGGGAACACAGGAGGTGGGTGTTCTAACACCTTCTTCACCAGCCTCTTCCAGAAAAGCCCGTGTGGGTTTTCATAGGGATTCATCTCTGTGGAGTCACTTGTAGGAGGCAAGGAACAGGGATTCAGACTGCATTATGCTCATTCAAAATAGAGGGAAAGCATAATAAATTAATAGGATCTGAGTCCTTCCAGTCTTTCCTTCCATTTTGAAGAATCCTTCTGTAGGACTCATGTTTAAGAGCACTATGGATATTGTTATATACAAAGATACACTTATATCAGCCTTTTGGATCCTCTAAAGCTCTATGTCTGTACATGTCTCTCCCTACAAAGACCACAAGCCTTGCTTTCCAGGATCATTTCCAAGAAAGTTTGAGGGCTGAATGCACTGGAATGACTTTTCCTCTCTCCTTTTTTCTATTTGGGAAAGAAAGAGGAGTTGAAAACTATAATTTTCAAGGCATACATATGCTTGTTTGAAATCAGTCCCTACTACTATTTTAGTAAGTGAAATATTGTTTTATACATCATGAGGTTCTTTTCTAACAGTCTTTCTTAGATCTCTGTGGTTATTAACCAGTTAAATCTCTAGCTTAAATAGTCATATTTTTACTCTCAATCTCTGGTTTATCTGCCATTTTATTTGGGAGAAAATGTATTTTATTTTGTTCCTACATTTTATTAGTCAATGTTGTGGTACAAAACCTTAACAATTGTTCCTCTGATGCAATTAATTGCCTTACTGGATATACACGGTACAGAGTGAACTATCTTTTCTGAATGTCAAAGCAGATTTGGGAAACATTCCTGTTATATTTATCTCTGGAAAACACTGGACAGAAAATCACATCTATTAAAACTGCATTCGTTACCAAATCCAAGGAAACAAAGTTTTTGAATGAATAGCAGCTAATCAAGCAATGTGTCATAAAAGGCAGTAACTAAAGAAAACCAAAGTAAAACATTCACTTGCATTATTGAACATTTTTAGCTTTATTATTATAATAGAATTACAGTCTGACATAAAATAAAGAGCTTTTGCTAAACTCTGTAAAGCAATACATGCTTCTGCCATAAACAACCTCTATTAGATTTAGGTTTTATTGCCACATCACTGCACTGAGGTGCAATAAACATTCAATGTCATCTTTTTAAAATTATCTCAGGAGTAAACAGAAACTGTCCTCTATAAGAGTGTATCATTATTTTCAAGGAAGACTTACTATTATTACATGGTTTAGCAAAGCGTTGTAAAAAAGCTACATAGAGAATACCTTGTCTTTGATAAACTGTGCAGTCAAGTTTATACAGTATAATACTATTGGCATAGACTAACTAAGAGGTGATATAATGCAATCATTGCATAGCAAAAAGCAGACTAGTTAAGTAATATTCACATCTAATGTGCAAAATGCAGACCAAAAGGTAGCTATGAATTGCTAGAAAGATAAAATGCCCTAAAATGAACACACTAGTGTAACGCCAAAAATAACAAGATAAACAAGTACACAGAAGTTAAAGAGCCATAGTTTATTTTTTTCTATACATATATCTACACATGATACCAGAGATGAAACATCCCCTTTTAAATAAGATCCAATCAGATAACTTATCAAGTTCAGACAGGACTAAATGTTAGACAATGAAGCATTATTAAAAAAAAAAAATCTCTAAATCAAACATTAAATATTTCCTTTTGTAGATGGAGACTGTCAACTTTTTGATTTATTAAGAGTTTAGAATAATCACTGCTTATTAAACTTGACTCTCAGTAGCTGTTTCTCTAGAGGCTCATGTAGCACTGTTTCAAAATCCATTTAATAGCATAAATTACATTTTTTAATTGATTCTTGCAAATATCCACCACTCTTCCAATCTCTTTGAAAAAACTTTATCTGAAAGTTTATTTCTAAGAGTTAGCAGTAATGATACTGACTAGAATTTTTTTTAAAGGGAGCACAATACCTGCAAAATGGACATCTTGTATTTAAAGCCCTTACATATTGTTCCTACAAATATATTGCTACAGTAAAAATGAAATGTAGTAAGTTTACTCAATAAAATCTATTTTCCTGTACATTCTTTTATGTATGACTTCTTTGTATTTAATGCTACATATATTACATCGCTTATTGTAACAGTTATGTTTCAGCAAATATAGCAGTAATATACAGATGAACTTCTGTCTTAACAAATATTTCACCATTTTTACCTACCAAATATAATCCCATACTTTAGTGTTTATGCATGACCTGAGCAGACCAGTCATTAATCTAATAGTATACATTGGATGACATTGTCAAATTGCAAGCTGCTGTACACTTAACCACTTTACAAATGGAATAAATTCCAAGCACTTTCTGCTTATTTATTTTTGTAAGCTTTCCAGTACCACTGCTTTATTTTTTCCTTTAATTCAGGCTCTAAATATGTTTTATTGAGCATTTAACAACATATTAAGAGCTAAGAGGTGAATCCTACACAATGTTTTAAGAACACAACTTTAAAAAAGTAAAAAAATGTACAATCTCATGCTGCATATTTACAGATATTATTTAAATACTATATTTTATCTTTCTGCTATTCATAAATCTCAGTCTAAAGCTTCTTTTAATGTATCATTTTATAAAAGAATACATTCAACATATCTAGAGCTTGCAAAAATTTTGTTTTTTTTTTTTGTTTTAACTCTCTAAAACATAGTGATGAATAAAAGCTATCTTTAAAGCAACCAGGAATTGTTTGGATTACACAGGTGATAGTAGAAATTTGGGATCTGCACTTGGTTGTGCAACTGGTTTTAAATCTAGTCTAGTGACAACTTAATGCTTGGAACAAGCTTGCAGTAAGAGAGCAGATTAAAGCATTTGTTACCATTAGAACTTATGTGCTATACAGTGACAAACTGTACCTAGAGTGAGTAGATTTCCTTTCTCATTAAAGACTATTTAATATTATAAGTCAGGTAGTTTGGAACATAGAAGAGAAAAGGGATTAGGAAAATAACATCTTATGGGATTCAGCAAATGGAAAGCTTTGCATCCTTGAAAAGATTATAAACAGTGGCTGAATAAATGATACAGTCTAGGATGTGCATCAGGAATGTCATAAAGAATATTTCCCCCCTCCCTAACAATATTCTGAATAAAAATATCTTTTTCATGTACATATACTCTATCTTTTGGGAATATTCAGTACTAAGCTTGCTACAAATGATTTCTTTTTTTTTTTTCCACCCTCCCGTTACTCTACAACTCTTTTCTATTTCCAAAATCACTTTTCCAAAGTATATAGTTTATAATGTTCTCTCCCTCACACACAGGTTTTTTAAATATACAGATATATTTTACCTTTTGCGAACTAAAGAAACCTTCATTTTCTTTAAGACAGAGGCAATGAAGCAAATGGGAATTACTGTATGTGAAAAAGGGAAGCAATTCCCAGAGCAAAAAACAAAACAGAACTATCCGAATAAATGAGGTTATTGATGTGGAGTTTGAACTTTTAGCTGGGGCTCCCGGTTTAAATAGGTCGCCCAATAGACTAAATTAAAGATTCCAAAAAGCAAAGGGAAGGCTATTCTTGATAGCCGATCAATTTTACTGACGCTGTTAAAAGTTTTCTTGGGTTCTGCAGGTTTTGTTTCTGGCTTAACTTCTTTGGGCTCAATTGTTGCACTTTTAGCAATGGTTGCCAGCCCAGGGTCCCTTGCAATGTTAGGGGTGTAGCTCGTAGCTGCAGCTGTGTATGTGTTGTTTTTCTTGATGAGAGGATCCTTCACTTTCTTTGGCTAAAGAAAGAAGAAAATATTTCATTCTCAATACCTTCTCAACAGATGAAATTATGAAAAAGCACCGTAACATTTTGCAATTAATTGAATTCATACCACAAAGTGTTATAAGCTGTAAGAGAGAATTTACTTCTGGATATATAACTCATGCAAAATATTTAGGTGACAATAAAGACAAAATCATCCATTTTTATTACTTGTATTAGGTAAACCAAATTAGATGATAGATAAAAATAATGAGACCTGATAGCAAAATCACCTTTAATGATGATCAGCAGTGATAAACCACTCGAAGTTTGATATTCCCACAAACTGTTTCCCTTGGTCAGGATAAAAATTTACAAGATGCCAAATTCTTAATGTAGCCTTCTAATATTAATACGAATATTGTGATATGAAGAGTTTTAACATAATTTATACACAAAAATACACACTAAATTATCATGTAACCATGCACTAAAGGAGTGGTGTATTCAATAAGATACAAAGCTGTCAGTGTTCTACTCATTAATGTTTACACCAAAGGCACATGCATTATGGATAAGGAACTTAATTTTCTTGTTTGAACTTTAAAATTGCACCATAATGGCTGAAATGGCATTCCATATGCAAAGACTTTAATGTCTATATGACTTTTTCATCCACCACTAAAGTAAAAATATATAAAATATCTTTTAGGGGAGGAGGACTTATTGAGCTTATTTAAACCTATTTTATCCCTAGGTCCTTATATTTTCTAGTATTCTATTTTTGGGATCTACATGTAGGAAAAAATTTAAATTTTGACATCTGGGCGTACCAGTTAGAACTGGAAATGTCCCAGTTTCTGCCAGACCAAACCCTTTCTTCAGCCACTACCCAAGGATAAACACAGAAGAGAGATGTAGTAGTGGGTCATTAAGAAGGTGTAAGGATTCCTCCAATTATGAGAAGAAAACCCCAACAACAAAATATATAGTGAAAACCAACTCCAACAGCTTAGAAAAATCTTCAGGCAGTATTTGCCACAAAAAGGCAAATGTTATCCATTTTATCCTCTTGGGATGGGGGGAAGATATGGTTGAGGAGAAAATATCAGTGGAATTTGATCTATTGTGTCATTTCACAAGACAGCAAATACGATTCTCAGTTTTCAAGAAGCAGCTGTCCCAGGGAGGCAATATTTTTATGTGGTCACTGTACTTTTAATGACAGATCAGTTACAGGTTAATGGCTACTTTGACCCCCTAATAATGGAGTTTTGATTAAAAATTCTTGTTCAAGAGGTGAACATTTCATGCTCCTGCTGGACACATGGGTACAGGAAAAGAAGCTGCAAAACCTGAGGGCAAGTGGGGAGATGTTTGTGGAGGAACAGCTTGGAGCCCCATTCTGGAAAGAAATGCAGGCTCAAATGTTAAAATTATGTTACTTAGTAAGGAAAGGGATTCACCTAATGACTCTGATTTAGATGTTCTTTAATTCATAGCAATAAAATTCTTAGCTTCAGGCCAAGAAAAATCTTAAAATCTTTGGAACAAACAGGTTCAGAAAATACTCCAACAAAAAAGACGTCAGGTTGTTTGTTTGTCTGTTTTTGTTGTTTTGTTATTTTTTATTGCTTTGATTTTGGGTTTTGGGTTTTATTTGTTTGTTTTTGGGTTTTTTGGCTGTCCATTTTTTCCCCTCCCAGGTAGGGAGGCTGCTAACATGGTTGCTGAGTGTGAAGGCAGTCCTGTTTGCTTCTCATTCAGATACTCTGGTGAGCAGCAATAAATCCAGCAGACAAAGAGCAGCTTCACTGAAGTCTCAGAGGAAACCCTTTCAAATATATTTAAATGTCAGTAGAAATCTGATTCACAGAAAACCCTGACACCAGCCTGGGTCTTAATATTTCATGTCAAATTCAACTTCATGAAAAAGCAATATGACAGCTAATTAGAGCTCTAAATTTGATTAAGCTGTGATGCTCTGATCATTGTGAGCATGCCTTGCTTGCTTTTCCTCACTGCAGAAAACTCACACAACTAGGTACCAGCAGATGACACATAAAGCCCCTTACCTGCTAACAAGCATAAAACCATAAATCTTCCAATGTTTTAAACAATTTAAAACAATTTATTGGTGTAGGGTTTTTTTAGAATGTAATTTTCTTTGTAACAAATGGAACAGCTCATTATAGTAACTACATTACAAAGGAGGATAAATTAGCATGGCAATATTTAATATTTAAGGATACAATTCTATCAGTGCAGTTCATTTTTATGACAAATGTCATGAAAACAGGAAAACAAACAATCAAAAAAATTATTTTCAGTGAAAGTATCATCAATAACTGAAAACTCAACATTCAGCAGCAGTTATGCAACTCATTACTGTAAGTTTGTTTTGTTACTTCACTCATTTGTTCTACAATACTTTTGTAGTAGTTGCCATTGTATAAATGCCCTAATTTAACTTAGAGGTTTTTTTCACTGACTTATGCAACTAATATACTTAATAATATATATGCATATAATCCTGAATTTAAAATATATCTTTGCATACCAGTGAGTTACATCTGCTCCTCCAAATACCTCTTCTGTTGAATCTCTGGTCTGTGGATGTTCATGATAACCAGTTTGGGAAGTTAACCCAACCGAATTTGCTTGCTCACAGAAGCAGCTGACACAGTAACTCATAGGAAACAGGAAACTTCTCTTTCATTCCCTAAATGTCCTCAACAATTTCTTGATGCACGTTTGGTTTACAGACCAGGTCTGATCCCAGATCAAAAGGAATCAGTGTGAGTTTTCTCTAGTGAATTAAGGAGGGTACAGATCAGGATTGCACAGTCCCAGGACAGCTCTCAATTCCTCCTTCTAAACAAACACATTTTTCCTATAGCTAAGAAAGGAAAAAAAAACTCCTGTGATGATTTATTTGGTAATGATAGAGCAGCCCTTCTGAATTTCATGTTGGGGAGCGCTATACTTTGGGAACTGTCAAATACTGCAGCCACAAGCTTTTTTTTCCTACATTTACACTGAGGCATCCACATTTTCTCTTGTTCAAACAGAAAAAATTAATTGCCTTCCCTTAAAATAATACACCTTCATCTTTTTTTCTGCTCAGTTGCAGAAGTCAAAATCTCAGTAGAATATTTTACTATTAATAGCATTAAGTATCACCCGCTATGTCAGTAGTATTTAGGTATTAAATGTCTATGTAATCATGGCATAGAAATGCTGTATGTGGACACAAGAAAAACCTCTTTTGGGGTAATAACTGTTCTACATAATAACTTTTAATGTGTTAAACCCCTCCCATAGAATGACAAGAGTATGGCAGTGACCAGAGTATGAGCAGAGTGACAAGACTTTTAATGTGCTAAACCCCTCCCACAAAGTGACCAGGCATGGCAGAGTGACCAGAGTATGAGCAGAGTGACCAGACTTTACTGTGCCAAACCCCTCCCACAGAGTGACCAGAGTATGGCAATGTGACCGGAGTATGAGCAGAGTGACCAGATTTTACTGTGCCAACCCCTCCCACAGAGTGACCAGAGTATGGCAGTGTGACCAGAGTATGACCAGAACGACCAAACTTTTACTGTGCCAAACCCCTCCCACAGAGTGACCAGAGTGTGGCAGTGTGACCAGAGTATGAGCAGAGTGACCAGATTTTACTGTGCCAACCCCTCCCACAGAGTGACCAGAGTATGGCAGTGACCAGAGTATGAGCAGAGTGACCAGATTTTACTGTGCCAAACCCCTCCCACAGAGTGACCAGAGTGTGACCAGAGTGTGACCAGATTTTACTGTGCTAACCTCCCTCCCACAGAGAGAGCAGCAGGGCAGAGTGTGATGTTTTGGGGTGCATATGGGGTGGGGTTACCTTTTCAGGAACGACACTCTTGCCATCCCAGGCGTACCCTCTCTTGGTGAAGTAGTTGACGGTGGCGAACTCGATGAGTGCCGAGAAGACGAAGGCGTAGCACACGGCGATGAACCAGTCCATGGCCGTGGCGTAGGCCACCTTGGGCAGAGAGTTCCTGGCACTGATGCTCAGGGTAGTCATGGTCAGCACCGTTGTCACTCCTGCAAAGCAAAAGTTTTGTGTCTTCAGGCCAGGGGCTGTTTGTTGTGCTTTGTTTTCCTATAGCTGCTATAGGTGGGGAAGGGTTAGCTACACCCCTGGTTCTTTCAAACCTCCCCACCTGAGTTCAGTTTCTAAATGAGGATGTCAGGTTTCACGTGCTGTGGAAATTGCTTGATTTTCAAAATATTTTTTATGCTTTTATTCTTTAATGTTTTTTATAGTAGAATACTATTTTTTAAGTTGAAATGGAAATATAATTTGTGAACTACTTTACTCTTGCTGGTATTTGAAAGATTTCCTTGCTCTTCTTTATTCATGCCCTGCAAATTGTACTACAGATGTAACAATTTAACATCTTTAGTTCTTTCTTGCAGCAGTTCTGAGATACTTAGAAAATGAAAAACCTCTTGTTTCAGCTTCTTTGGGATATTCTACTTCAAAGATATATTCAAGGGCACCCAGATTTATGTGGTATTTCATCTTCTTGAATCAATAGTTTTACAGATTTCTGTCCCTTTATTCACTGACACCCTGAACATGGCAAAGATTTTATGGAAGAACAACAATGTGATTTGCATTTCTGATATCAGAGCTTCTCACTGCTGAACCTTTCCTCTTACCTGGCCCCAGAGAGCAAGCAGAACTGCACTGAATTCACTGCTTGCAGCTGCTTAGAAAAATGAATCTCCGAGTGCACGCAAGGCATTTACATCAAATCACGTGCCCACAAGTTACCTTGACAACTGCACTGTCATGCCTTGAATGTCTGGTGAGTTCATCTTTGCTGCACTGAGTGTTAGTGGAAATGAACAGTGGGCTAAAATAGGTCAGTTAATGAACAACATATTTATGTGGTAGTGTGAAGAGCTTGAATTATTAGTGCCTAATTGAGGAAGCAATTTCTCTTTCCTGAGATTCAACCAAATGTTTTCTTTGGCTTATTACTAGTGAGCTTATGTTTCTCTTAAATAGTAGGGGAAGAAAGATTTATAACTTCTATTATCTGTGGTACTAAGTGGGCTAAAAGATGAAAGTTGTGCTTCTGTGTGTATATGCATTCATGCAAGATGTTCTGAAACTGTTTCACTGCCATTTTGAAATGAAAAAACTATCTTGATATATGATGGAGTAAACCCAAGAGTATTTACTAAATAACTGTCTTCTAAAAGGAAAACTGAGAAATTTGTGGGTTCTTGAGCCTGTCAAGATAGCAGTTTGAAAGTTGTGCAGTATTAAATATTATCCATTGAGACTAGGAAATTCTGTTCTCCATCTAGTGACAGGGAAGTACAGCGTTTCAAACTGATGATCAGACATTTCTTTTTAAATGGTATGTGCAAAAGGAGGTAAAATAGTTACAATTTCAATAGCTTCAACCATAAAAGTCCTTAGTAGAGTAGTTCTTAGCAAAGCTGATGTTAAAAATTCAGAATTAATTTTAGTTGCTAAACAATATTATGTAAATCAAATTTGATTATACTGTAATCTAAACCACTATTCTGTAAATGCACATCTGTATATCAACAGAAAGTCACTGCTTGGTTCATGAGGTCTAAGGCTATGCAAGTTGTGATTGATTTCCAGAGAAATTGGGAAACTAAAGCACAGCTGTGAAGACTGCAAGAAAAGATCCATAAAAATAGCTCTTGTTCAACAAGAGCTTCAGAGGCTGCATTTCTCAACAGTGACTCTCTGGTTTTGCCATGTCCAGCATAAATGGGTTAATTCTCTTTGGCAAAGCCAGGAGGCCCAAAGCATCCTGCCCTTGCAAAGCAAAACGAGTGTCAGTGCCAGCTTGGCTGGGGGTGCTGCTGCCTCCTGCCAAAGGTGTTCAGCAGCCCCTGCTGGATCTCACCAAAGACAAGGTCACACAGTAGAAATCTCAGGTTCTCGCTTTCCTAAATGAAAATTTGTTGCATTTTCCGGTTTCCCTTTTTTTTTTTTTTTTTTTTTTTTTTTTTAATATGTACTTGACTTGGTTTAATATCTCCAAAGAATATGAAAGAATATAAGAGTTTTAAGATAAGTATTTGCAAGCAGTGGTTAAAATCTATGGACCAGCTGTATAAACTTGAGAGTCTTTCAGATGGCCTTCCCACTGCATTCCCTAAGTGCATGTATTCACTGGTGTAAGCACAATAAATTGTTGCTGATCTCAACAGCACCCTGTAAAAAGGATTAAGGAAAAAAATTAAAATAAGAATTTTAGGAGGGCCTAAAGATATCAAATGATGGATACCCATGGATTAAAGACTTTTTGATTATTCCATTATTAACGTTATTGTCATTGTCAGAGATGTTTTATTCATAATCTGATGGGATTGGAAAATTCAAATGGTAATGGATGGCTTGAGGTATTTTCAGGCCTCTTTACAATCAGTTCAAAATCAGTTCAAAAGCTTTGGACCTATATCTTCACAATGAAATTTGTTAGCTCTTGTGTGCTGCAACATGTCCAGGCACACTCTGTTCTCCAATACCATATTACACATAACTACTTTTACCATTTCTGAACATGATTTCATAACATTTCTGAAACCCAATTGCCTCATGATTGGCAGGAGGTTTATAGGTGCTGCTTACCAAACACAGTTCTTGCTGGAACAGATTCCCTGTTCAGCCAGAAGGACACCTGTGACAGTATCACTGTCATGATACATGGCAGGTAAGTCTGGATGACAAAGTAACCAATCTTCCTCTTCAAATGGAAGTGTGTAGTCATAACAACATACTCCCCTAAAACCAAGAAAAAAGAACATTAAAGCTTTTATAAATATACACATCAGAGGTCTTCACAGGAAGTATTTTTTCATTACATTCACCCCTATTAGAAAATAGAAGTCCTCAAATCAAAATGGGTCAGCTCTGAATAGAACACTTAATAAACCTGGTGGGTTTTAAAATTTTTCCCTAATAATACAAAACTAGACATTTCTGGGAAATGCTAATTAAATTTACATATTTTCCTCTCTGCTGAGCAGTGAATGAAGTTAATTGCATTAATTGGTGGCTGTTTAAAGCTCTTGTAGAAGGTCTTATTCCATTAGAAGATGGAAAGCCACCACAGCATGCCCATGTAAACATCATCTAAAGACTAAATCAAGACAGCCTCTCAAAAGTGTTTCTGTTGGGCCAAGCTTAAGATGTAATTGCTGATGTGATCGTGTTTGCATTACCACTGTCAGTGCTTTATGTACTCTGAAGTGTCCCTGTTCTGCTCATTTAGTACCTTAGTAAATTATTATTCTCTCTTGAAATAAGTAATTACTACAAGAACAACACACAATATTTTCATTAGCACTAATGCTTTTGGACAAATTTGTATGATCTGGGTACTCCAAATGTAATGAAAATTAATTAGTTTTTCATATATAAATATAATTTATTTATACTGAATATAAATATAAATATATTATTAAAAATAGTAAGTAAATATAAATATATTTAGTATTCTAATATACTAATGTCAGCCCTAAACCTTTCTTGCCAGCAGAGTAATAAATGCTCTTTTTCAGATTATTATTTATATAATTTAAAATGGATTTTGGAAAACTATATATTCTCCAAAGATTGAAAAACCTATTGGGATTTTTGAGCAGACTGATTCTTATGCAATAAACATCTTAGGAATGAAACAAGTAGACGTAACTGAATGGAAACTTCTGTCTAGATTAGAGATGACATGTGAATTACTGTAGCTCTATTTTAAAATGTAGGCAGCTGGAAAGAGAATACTGCTCTTGTACAGGAAAAGCTTGAACTTGATTGAAAAACCATGTCTAGACATTGACTGCTTATGCACAGAGCATGTCAAATGCCCATTTCTGTAATGCAGAGTCCAGAATAACATTCATTTGAGCAATCTTGCTCAATTTCTAACCCCAAGGAAAGTTTATTTATAGGATGTGACAATACTCTTTCAATATAAAAGACAGTAGCAAAGGGGGAAAAGAGAATAGATTTTAGATATAGAGGTAAAGCAAAGGATATACAAGGAAATTTTTATTTTAAAAATAGGAGTGGCTGTAGTATAGTGGGAATTATTACTTGAATTTTGCTCACCTTTTTTAACTTTCACTGAAACAACCTCCTTGTCCTCTGTACCAGAGATTATGATCTTACAAAAAGTGCCAGTCTTAGCTAGGAGAGCCAATAATTTAATTTTATCTACTTAAAATATGACATGGGGAACTATTTTAAATGCAATCAGATATAGAATGCGCACAACAGTATGTCAGAATTAATTCAGTGATTGGAGATGGCAAGCTAAGAATACAGAGTGAACACACCACTGTACTCTGAGGCTTTATTTAGCTGCCTAAATTATCAAAGTATTTTTAACCTCTGGAAAATGAGAACAAGATCCAAAGCATAAAGGCAATTAAAAAGACAGGGATTACTCTCATCTGTTAAGCACTGCAGCAGGTCTGAGCTGGGAGTCAGATAGAGGTAATGCTGGGAGGGGTGAATTTGGCAAAGTAGAGGCCTGGAATAATGTTCTGCACCTCAGTTACAAGCAAAACCATGTTCTAAAGTTTCCACAGGACCAATGGACTGCACTTATTGGGCAGTCAGTTATTAAAAGATAGTAGATGTTTGATAAGATTGATTGACATGACTGCAGGACACGAAGGCACTCCAGTTACTTACTGCATCTTTACCTTTCCATATTTCATGGCTTTCTTTAATTGAATAGTGTTGCCACATTTGTGACAGCTGCTGATCACTCTCACACCTTTCCAATTCCTCTGATTCTATTTTGAAAGCATTGCAATACAGCCATAAAATTCCCTACAATCTAAAATTTCAAATAGCTCTTGAGCAAAACATTGCCTATATTCACAGTGTCTGATTGCTTTCACAAGTTATAGCTTATACATCTTATATTCTCTTATCTCTTATCTTTTCTTATCCAAAGAAGTTAGAAAGAAAGATATTTCTTCTTAATTAAATTGTAACTCCTGAAGTCTTCTACAAATAACTGTGTTGTGCAGATAAATCTGGTTTTCATTTTATTTATTCCAATGTTTAAATTAGTTTATATGTAATACACAATATGAAGCATTTAAAAGTCATCAAACAAATTCCGCATCAATTTTTTAATGACTGTCCACGCTGGAATGTTTCCAGAGGTCTGGAACGGTGTGTTCAGTGCTTCTGGAGTTTTTAACCAGCCCTTAATTCTACGGTATATTGCAATAATTGAGTCAAATGTGCAGATGGTATAAACTAACCTGTGCCCGTAGAAGAAAGTAGCTGGTAATTCAGTAAAGGTACATTAAAGCTATTTCTCAGTGTTCTTAAACTATTTTGTAAAAAACCAGATTTATCAGCACCTGAAGTTAATGTGCATCACATCAGACATAAGGTGTGAGGTGGGGACTGAGTTTGAGCTGTAACAATACTTTTTCTATTACTGTAGGTAGAGAAGTAAGGCTTTCCTTGCCACTAATTTAAAACAAAGTATTTATCATTTACTATTTAAGCTGTGTAACTCAGTTAAAAAAAAAAAAAAAAAACAACAAAAAAACAACCCTCTTAAGAACAAGATCATCCCTGCAGATTTACAGAGATAAAAAAAAAATTAACTGTTTTGAGTATAAATCCCGATGATTCTCAGGGCAAAGCAATGTTTTCAAGGTGGCAAAGTAATTCTGTATAAACAGAAACTTGCACAAGCCCTTTGAGTATTTGTTAAGGTGCTTAAAAAAAAAGATAATTTTCAAATCTTTCTGAGTCAATATGAATCAGTGGCTGGAGAGTGACAGTAATTTTACATGCAAAGAAAAAAAAATGGATCCCTCTGCTTAAACAAAACAGCAGCAGCAATAATTAATATTTCACCTAATACTATTTTTAAGCCTGTAGTACCTGTATATTCCATTGCTAGTATAGATAAATAAACTATACCATAAAAAAAGTTTTAATGTTTCAAACTTGTCATGAAAAAAATCAGTGTTTGTAGTTACTTTGTTCTATACCCATAAATAAGGTTTGCAGGTGGCCTACTTGCCAAGGAAGAAATTAAAGGGAAAAAAGCATTCTATAGATCCATGAAAAAATTTAATAGTTTTGAGAATGTTTAGAATAACCTGGCTACACTCAGATCCTTGGGAAAATAAGTATCTAGAATTCCACATAACTATGAATATCATTTAAATTTGCCCAAGATATTGTGGATTGCTGTAATGATCCACTGAATCAGCTGCAAAAGAACTTGATTTTCTGGCCTGATAAAGGTGTGTTGAGAACTCTTAAGTGAAGATTGACTTCAATTCCTTTTGTCTTTTTGTAAGGTGAGTCACTATCCATGACTGTGAAAGCAGGGAGGAATTTCATAGCTTTCATTACATGTGCCCTATATTAAACCAGAGCTGATCAGAGGACAAAGACATGCTGGAAGATGCTGTTGAGACTACCTGACCACCTACCTCAACAGGGAGAAAAGGGATTATTAACCACTTCTGATCCTCCCCTTTAGTATGGGGAAAGCAAAGCATTTTTCTTTCCAAGGCAAATATTGGAGAATTTTCCTTTGAGACATTGAATTTGCAAGCAATAAATATGTTTCTTCTACAACTGCATGTTCTTATCAGCTAGCAATTAAAGAGGATTATAAATTTGTAAATACTAAAAAGATTTTGTAATGGGATTGTTTTTAGTTTTGGAATAGTTTTTCAATTAGTTCTTTGTACAGTTTTTCAGCATCTAGACAACAATATCTTCATCTGAGCATATTCTGTGTATTAATTATACTGTATTTAACTTTATAGAAAGCAGTGGTAAAGAGTTTCCTCACGTAGAAAAAGCAGATAGAATTCAAACCTTTGAAATAGCATGGGCAAAACAAATTTTTTGGTTTTTTCTTCATGGAAATGCATGAAGAAATCTTAAACTTATGTTTCAGTTGTGTTTGAAAATTTCTTGTCTGCCCTTCTTAACAGTTTATAGCATGCTTCTCACATTGCTATCTAGTGAACCGTGTCTGGCATTTCTATTTGGTTTAGTTATGTTCCCTCATGAGTCTTTTGTGATTCTCCTGTTGCCCTTAGAGCACATGCAGCCAGCAGGGAGCAAAGGCTGGGATGTCTCTCTGAGAGAACCAAGACCTGAGATCCCTGCACTTCCCCTCAAATCCTTTTCCCTTTCCAGCTAAGGGCAGTTGGGGTGAATTACTGGCTGCAGAAAAGCCAGTGGCAACATTTCCATCTGTGGGAAGGTCCAGAGTTCTCCCCTTTTTACCTGCTTGTTGCACACCTCTGTGCTCAGCAGTGGGAGTAGTTGGGTTGATGCTGTTCTTATACAAAGTTCTTATTATTGCCATCCCACTTACTTTTATATCAACTGAACAGAAACTTCCCAGCAGTAACCTAGAAACTTGTCTGTGAGAGCTTTTCTTGGCTTAATAGAGCATATGAATATATTTTAACAAGCTAAATAAAAAATTCAGACACAAATTACAGTTCACCTTAAAGGGACTCACTTTCCCTTAAATGTTCATTGACTTTAACAGCAACACATTAGGAAATTTGGTTTATACAGTTATAAGTGGACTTCTCTCTAAGTCACAATGTATCCAAAGCAATACAACCACTTCAACTAAAGCAGTGCTGCTTTTGGTTCACTGACCAAAAGTCTGGTCAACAGAGTTCTTGTTCAAGCCCACTGCTCAGTTTTTTACTGCATTTAGATCACCCAAATTATTAGAAAATAAACTTTGAAAAATTTACATCTTGAAACAAGCAATGCAAAGTTAAAAAAATTAAGGGGTTAAAAATTTAAGGTTAAAAATTTAACCTTGAAGGGGCTGTAGCCAGCTTCAAGGTTATGGGTGTATCATACTATGAATGTCAGGTGTAGTTCTGTATCTCATTAAATTTTTGGAGTTAACGCTGGTGCCAGCATTAAAGGAAATCAAGTTTGGATAGTTCAGATGGTTTTGAGCTTGATAACAGTTTTTTCATCCTGTAAATACTTCCTTGAGAAACTATGTACTTGTTTTTAGCGACTTCACTGCCTCCAGAAATACGATCTTTGAGGATTCATATTGTTATACTATTTTTATCA
This sequence comes from Acrocephalus scirpaceus scirpaceus, assembly GCA_910950805.1. Lineage (NCBI taxonomy): Eukaryota > Metazoa > Chordata > Aves > Passeriformes > Sylviidae > Acrocephalus > Acrocephalus scirpaceus. The sequence goes on from OU383785.1 coordinate 6,659,945, forward strand.
GCCTATATAGTAAGCAGATACTATGACAAGAACATGAGTAGTGCTTCTTTTTTACATAAATTATTGGTTTTTCTGGCTACATCTGACTCTGTAGGAAGCTTTTTAATTGTTCAAATACTTTTACCACCAGTTGAAGTAGGAAAATAATCCCAAAATGCATTATTGTTTCAGAGTCATGTTTTCTGAATCTGAAGTACATATATTATAATTTACCCCTCACTCTTACAAGTGTATTTTTTAATCCTGCTCTGAATTACATCTTGACAGTTAAATATCACCATTGCAAAAAGTTTTCCACCACAGACCTGTACTGGACTGCACAATTCCAGAGTCCACAGTTTGTCCCAGCAGATCGTACTGGTTCAGTCGAGAGCCATCTTCAGCCACAACCACTGACCTTGCTGGTTCCCGTGTCCACTCATACACAACCTCTGCTCTGGTATAAGCATCTAATTTAAAAGAAATACATTGCATTTAAGCTTTGCACTTTTTGTTGCCTTATGACTTTGTCAGAACAATATTTTGAGCAGTAGTTTGAATATTTAATTCTCTTTAATTATCTCTGGAATTGACAACTATCTTACTGGAATTTGTCTGTAGGGAATATAATTGTTTTAATTGACAAAATTAATTGATTTACAATTGACAAAACAGCTAGATATCTGCTGTAGGGCTGGATTAAGGTTGGTCCTCTATGGCATGAAAATATCTCTCTCATATGTTTCCTACCTATGTAAAGAAGTGAGAGTGGGAAATGGAATTTCATGAGCATGCAAGAACCCCAACACTTTTTCTAACTTCTATCTATTGTAAAGGAAGATGAGCCCTAGACTTTTCAATTTTTCATAGTGTGATGTTGTCTGGGCCTCTGTAAGTCTTTCTCAGAGTGACTTCAGTGATCTTCTCATCCTCAGCCTGGCTACTGCTCCCCATTTGGTCATGCCCCATCACACTGTCCTGGCTGTAAAATGGACCTAGCAGACATTTCTGAGGCTGCCTAGGAGAGAGTGAGTTTAAATTGCAATTACTTCTTTTTTTTTTTTCCTTTGGTTATTTCTGAATAGTCCTCACAATCAAGACTTGAGTTTGGAACAAGGCAAAAGAAAATACTGTGGGCTCTTCAAGCAGATAATTCAGTAGCATCTACACTTGCCATTGAGGGCCTTTGTGCTGTTATTTATGTTCTTTCCAGAATCAAGCTACACATAAATATTTTTTATCCTAATTCCATAGTAAAATTCTGCTGTCATTTTGTGGAGTCTGGAATCTGGCAGCTCCAACTCAGAGCAGTTGGGTGGGAGTTAATTGACTGCACAGAGGCATCTCATGTCCTTCTCTACACCTAAAGAGCATCCAAAGGCATGAATGGCAATGGAGGTGTGGCCAGAATCTGCATCAAGCTTGCCCCCACCGAAGGCAGCTGGAGCTGGATGGGACATCTCAGGGTATCCAAAATGACAGTAGGATTCTACCTACAAGATGAAAATTTCCCCTTTTTTAGACTGACAAGCAGGAAGGGACAGGGAGGAATCTGATTCACTTGACCTCATTTGTGAGTTAGCAATTTTACCTTATCAGTGTAGGAGATAACAGCTAGTAATTGAAGAGTTGGTAGGATAGAATGTGCTGGTAAATTAATTGCATGGCATTTGATTCTGCATTATTGAAGCTAAAGGGTGCATTTATCCTCAGGCTTCATATTCCCTAAGCACTGTAACATATCTTGGAATATGTTCTTGGAATCAATGGCAAAAGCAAATCTACATCTTAGTAATTCTGACTTTAAGAATAATGGCCACAATAAACACAGAAATTGACATTTCTGACATAATTGACATAATCTAGTCACATAAAGACAGTAATAAAATTAATTTTCAAGCATTTGTTCTGGAGTATGAGAATAGCTTGGAAGAGAGAGGAGTGCTTTTCTGAGCTACTGAGAATGCCTGGATTGGTTTAGAGGGAAGGGGCTGCACTGGGCAGTGCCAGAAATGAGCTGCCAGATTCAGTGCTCCATTCAGCTACCCCCCTCAGCTTCCAGCAATGCAGCATCTGCTCCCATCACTGCTGGTTTCCAGAGTGACCTCAGCTTTAAACTGACAATCAGATGTTCATGGTAAGAGTTGAGGAGAGCATCTGCCTTTCTGATTTTGTTTTGCCAACATATGGCATTTTGTTGTTCCAGAATTTCTTTAGCATTTGTCACATTGAATTTACACTGGAATAACCTTATAAGCTTAAGCTGCTCTTCGGCAAATCACTTTAGACTTGGAGCTGGGTCAAACATTTATTGGTCCCTACAGTGTGGACAGAGTCCACAGGAGATGTGCAACTCCTTCATTGTGAGGCTTTTAGGAGTCCAGCTCCAACAAGTGGTGAGTAACAGTGGAGGACATAAAAAACCTCTTATCCAATTTAATCTAAAACAAATGGAGCTAGGCAAACACTACCTTGGGGAGCTAAGTGTTAGATTGTAGTCTGCACTTTAAGCATGGATTTTGTGACAATTAAATGCATTTTCCAGTAAATTTTCCAGTCCATTAAGATGATTATAATTAATTGCTTTAGTTTGACAAAAATGTCCCAAATGTATTTAAATATGATTCTCACTTAAAAAGTGGCAATTAATTATAAGATCTGTTCCTTTTTTTATGTATAACAGTGAGTTCCCACTGTTGCTTGAGTCCAGCTATTTGTCCTGTTGGAGATACTTCTATTTGTATCAATAATGAAATATTGAGAGAAATCTATAACTTGATAATTATGGCATATGATCTGATGAGAAGGAAGGGAGAGATCCATCTCTAAGGGCTGTTTTCAACAGTGAATTCTTCATGCAGTTTTTGCAGTAAAACCGTGTTACAGAATAAACTCCTCCCCATGAGGATCCCGACCAGGAGCTAGCCTGAATTTAGTGGGTGAATGAAAAGTTTCCTTGAAAACTCCTTGATTTTGTCTAATGATCCTTCCAAGCATTTGTAGTTACTTGTTTTTCTAGGGCCAGTTTAGGACTGCTGCCATAGAACATTAATGCTCAAACCAAAAAAAATGAAAAACACCTGTAAAACATGACAGTCCACAGCTGTACTCTGAGCTTAGAATGTCAGTTATTGCCTTTGAGTGGTGTAAGAAATGGCCTTTCGATCAGAAATATCAGTGATTTTTTTGTTCAATTAAGAAAATTACATACATTATGAACATTTTTTTAGGGATAAAAAAATCAATTTAGATGCAGATACACTTGCATGTTTTTCTGTTGTCTTGTTCTTGCCTTCTGGTGTGGTTCTGGACTTCTATGAAAACCCACATTATCCATCCCTTTTATTTAATAATTTCTGCAAATGTTAGTCATTTAACTGAGGCAAAGTCCTCAATAATCTGGAAAGTCATGCACTTTGTGAATGAAGAGTATATTAATCTGGGACACAGTGAGCCAGAAGGAACTCCATGTAGGGAAAGAATGGGAAATATTGTTCATACTAGGGAAGGTCTGGGGTTTGGGTTCAGTGATGCACAGGTGTGGTGATAGTTGTCTTGTTGAGTCTATAAAATTCAGTCTAGTAAGTAAAATTTGTTCGGAAACTGTTCCTGGTTTAAATTGTCATTAGCAGGGTTTTTTTCAGGATTAGCCATCTCCCTACCTCGCAGTTCCAGCACCATGCCTGCAGGGACACTTTAATGAGCACATCCGAAGAAATTCCATCCTGCAGCCACTCCTGATCTCACTGGGATCTCGAGTGCCCAGATCTCTTATTAATGAAGAACCCACTGCAGGATCTGTCCTGTTATAAGCTGCAGTAAAGCTTCCCCCCACTCCACTCTGTTTCATGAGAGATTGGGAAAGATTTATTGGAAGTGCTCTCTAAGAAAACTTAACATTCAAGGAGCAAACTGTTCTTGTCAGTTTGTTATAGTCCAGGGTTGTATGAGCTTTTTGTTCTCTAAGCCTTATCTGGGAGATTAGCAGCTCTTTAAAGACAAAACATCACTGCTGTCTCATGGCAAACATAGAAGCATTCAGCCCAAAGTAAATTATCACGCTGTCGGGTTACCATGTGAAGAATGAATTGGGTTTTCTGTTTGTTGACTTCTAAAATTGATCAAGCCACTAAGTAACCATTATCAGTGAAATGACCCGTTTCTGTTAGAAAAAAGTAGCCATTGAGGAAACAATTTGTACACTATTACATCTTCCATATATTTTAACTTCCTTGTTTGTGTTAAACGAGCTAGAGTCAATTGGACCTTCACTTTGTTTTTCTTTATATTTTATGTCTAAAAATATTATGTTTAGTTAAGTGTCAGGCTGCTTGCTATTCAAATTGAAGTTTGGGGAAAAATTCTCAACTGACCAAAAGCTTTGTCCGTTATTGCATTGATTTCAATTACATGACTTTATTCATGATGTTCTCTCATGTAGGGCTAGGTATGCTGAAGTGTAGGACTCTATTTGGAGATTTCTGAGATTTTTCACTTCTAAAAATGTTCCATGACTGTATAAGAGTATCTTCTAATCCTAGGAAAAATGCTGATCTACACATACCAAGACTACAGCAGCAAAGCTGTTTTCACCAAAACCAATTGAGTTATCCATGGCGTGTATGGCTTTTCTTTAAGATTGATTCTGGGTTTTAACAAAACAAAGCAACTATCAGATTAACAGCATTTTCTATGTGGCAAACTACTTTTCTAGATATTTAGAGCACTGTCATTTTCATCTTTTGTGAATGTCCAGGCATACATTGTAGGATATTTAAGACACATAAAAGAGGTCCATTTTAATATATATATATATAAAAATAAGAATAAAGATACAACCCTGACAAAAACTTGAAAAATACACAAGATTAAACCTTGAGGTTTTCTCAGTTGCAAAATATTCTTTTAAGGTGGCCTAAAAATGGGAGAAACCTCAATTTAAAATAAACTTACAGCTTCCAAATTTCAAGGGGCAAGCATGTGCATCCATAGGAAAGTCTTCTAAATGCATTGGACATTCTGCTCTCACAGTCAATCTATAACGGATTAATGAGCAAAAGGACACATTTATTCTGGTTTCATAGAAATAGCAAATAGACTTCTATTAAGACATATAGCATAAGTACAGCACAGTATCTGTTATGTGATTAATTAGCAGTTACAACTGGACCTGGATTGTCTGGCTGAGGGTGCAACTGCTCTGCCCCTCTGCCCTTCCTCATGGTACATCAGAGGCATGCTCAGGCTTCTAATTTGGTGTGAGGATTAAAATCTATTAGCAATTGCTTCCTTGCTGCCATCATTAAGTTGGCCCACTCTGGATGCTCAGACATCTGCTGAAACCATTTCATTGCTATCAGCTCGAGTGCAAACATGTTTCTTAATAAAAGAGATTAAATGAACTAGAAACAGTCACATACCACACATCAGCAGAGAATGAACAGTAAAACTTGAAGAGTAGGCTGAAGATTGCATTAAGGCACTTGCAAAGGTGAGGAAATAGAAATGGTTATGAACAAAAGAAGAGACACATGTGAACAATGTGCTGCCAAGACAGTGTTCCTCTGGATTAAATCTCTAACAGCTGAGCATTTAGAAAGACAAGAAAAATTGACTTGGACTTGTGTAGCTACCAGCCAAGATGATTCTACTTCAGTCTAGCCAGTCTTGAAAGATGTTGCACAATAAATTGGACATCTCAAATGCCTGGAGAATTTGTTTTCTCCAAACACTTGTACTGCTTTTAAAAACATCTTAAAATTTTTTTAAAGAAAACTCAGTGTTCACCTATGTAGTAAGTTGTCAAGAGTCCCTTTATACCTTGTTTTGGTTCCATGGAAGACATAAAGGGGGGATGTGCAGCTCTGTAGAGACAACATACCCTTTTTTTCATTCTTTATTTTGTAGTCTTTTAATCCAGAATGTTTGCATGACTGTATATCATCATTATTTCAGGAGGATTTATTTAACTCCTCAAACAACTGGATAGCTAAAAGTTCAGTTATCCATGAAGAAAATAATATATTTCCAATGAATGCTGTCAGCACAAAAATATTTTTTTTCTCCTAACTTTCCAAATGCTTTAATCAATGCAAAAAGAAATGTCTGTTTTTATACTATCATGGTTTATAATCCCAAGTACAAGAAATATTCAGAATGGTCAATGAATTTGGTGTGTTTCTGTTAGTTCTTAGAATCTGCTCTCTATAGGATCCAAAGATCAAAGCCCCTTGCACACAATTTAGGAGTACAGACTATATTAAACTTTGAGGCTTTGTTACACTTGCTGATGGAATCCTTGAAAGCAATGCCAAATTAAGATTCTCTGCAAACTGATGGATTCCAAATACTGTAAGAACCTTTTTAAAATCAAGCATTAAGATGCATCCAGGGAGTGTAGAGGTAGCACAGCAGGAGAGGAAAAATAAACACTGCAAACAGCTCAGTTTGCCCATCATCCCAAGGCCTATTGTGAAAATAATTATTAAGCAGGAATCAAATTATGCTTAAAAAGGAACCAGTTTCCTGTCTGGAAAATATGTTTCACAAGTTAAATTGTAAAACTAAATGAAGGATGTAATATTTTAGGGCTCACCTCATTGTGTATAGCAACGTCCCATCCTCTGTAATTCGTAATAGTTTATTTGGCATTGTCATGTTATGAGCCACTGACTTCTTTCCATTGTGGAAAAAGGTGTCAGGCGTCCAAATTTTGCTGGCCATTAAATTATTTAACCGGAGAACAGTCATAGGTCCTTTGAATTTTAGTCTCTCATCTTTCCAGCTTTGGCGGAAAAATACATCTATAGTGTATTCCTACATCAATTCAGAAAAAAGGGAAACACTTATGATGTCATATGTTGCAATATGAGAACTTGAAAAGAATGTCCTTACCATTCCCTAGAAGCAAGATGACTATTAATGAAATTGGTCATTATCAGAATGTTTCTTTTCTGTATTACTTGCAATGTACCTGAAGCTGGTTATTAAACAGTTACAATATCATTACTGTTTTCAACACAATAAGCATCAGGGAGTATTTCAAAAGTTGCCCATGAGTTGGATATAATAAAATGGAAACAAAATAATTCACCCTTTTCCCACTTGAACTGTAATTTGAAGCTGCAGATAGGTGGCCAGTGTGCATGGCACAGGAAATGTGTGTCAGAGTAAAATAAGCCTTGTCAGACAGGGTCTTACTACAGCCTTTTGTTCTAAATGTCTCGTTAGCATAAACATGTAATCAACCCGCAGAGAGTTCACAGTTCACTGAAATTATATGGTCTGATTGATGAGATGTGGAATGGCTCATTGGGCTAAATGGTTGGACTACAAAGAGCACAAGCTGAAGACACCTTTGGGCCAAGAGTTACAGTCTGATTCCACAGGGACTGGGCCGGGGGGGAAAACCAAAATAACCAACACTCACTATAAAATGAAATAAATATTTGTGACAAAGCAACAGGAACCAGGTTCAGAGGGAGAGGGTGAAAGTAAGAAAGATATGTTGGAATATTATACATAAAATATAGATGTATGTGGGATGAAAATGTGAAAAATCGTGAATGCAGTATAGTACAGCATTTTCTTAAGGGAAAATTCCACCCTCACATGGATGTTCAGTATGGGATTATCCTGCCCCTTCCACCTTTGCTATTGTGATAAATATCAAAAGCAGTTATCTAAATGTTGTTCTGAATTACTCTGAATGAAACTATTTGGCTGAGAAATGGAACTTTTGCTGAGATCTCCTGCAAATGGAGATGCCAAATCCTGAAACAGAGAGAACTCCTGTGTGAAGACACACAGAGCTATAAGGAAAAGAGCTGTCCTGACAAACATCTAAGCAAGGAGAAATATTCTGGAAGGAGCATTCAAAATATGTCCACAGAAAATTCCTTTAGATTTGTGGTTTTTCTTTTTAACAACCAGCAACACTCCATACAACATAAGCACTTTGGAGCTGTTTATTCCTTGTGTGACTATTAGCAAGAAAGAATGGTGATTCTTAGATGTGTGTTTTTCCTGCTTTTAGGGTATGAAATGGCTGAATAAATTTTTTGTTAACATGGAAATGCAGTTACATGGAGTGTTCTAATTTTGGGTTCGTTTGGTGGATTTTTAAATTTTATTTTATTTTATTTATATCCCAGACCTGTGAATCATTTGGGTGCATACTTAGTTGTATTTCCATTTTTTTAATCACTTGCTCAGTGAACTGCTGAAGCCTGAGTTTATTCAGCTTCATTGAAAGCCGTTTGCACTTATAACCAATTACTTGCTTCACAATTCTGCTGGGTCATGGCCTGAGGTTGAATTGTGACAAAATCCTGTCCTGTGCAGTAGAGTAGGAGAGAAGGAGGTGTAAAAGACAGTATCCATCATTAAAATTTTGGATTTCCTCCATGTTTTACTAGGACTAAAGCAAGTTTCCTCCTACACACATGGGAAAGGTAAAAGACATGCCCAGAAGGTGACATCATTTCAGCATGCATGTGAGCCATTCCCTTTTTCAGCTGCAAAGGGGGTGAGTGGGAGGTGGCACAGGTTGAGAAAAGAGAGTCTGGTTTTTCACTTCATACAAGCACAAGGTTCATTTGTTGGAAAAGGACAAGGAATCAGAAAGATTTGATAAGGGTCCTGACAGCGTAAGATAAAATTCAATTAGAAAGTAGCTGACAGGTCATGCCTGGCACAGACTGAATCTTTCCCTATCCCAGGTCATCGTACCATATAGAGTGAATTAATTTTGGCCAAGATATCTCCGCTCTTCAGCTTTCACTACCCACTTAAGCATGTACATTAATTCTCCTCAAATGAATCCTGACAGACAGCTGATCTTTAGAGCCGAGCCATCAGATACTCTGATTAGGGCTTTCTTCTACAGCAGGGGGGCATACAGAACAAGGGAGCAGGAGGATTTTCTCTAGACTGTGTACAATTGCAGTGGCCTATGTGCAGACATATGAATGAGGTAGAATTTGGAATAAATTCTCCACAGTGGAGACTCTTCATTCCACAGTGTGCAGGTTAAAAAAAGAAGATTCTTATCTGCACTTTGAATAAATTATATGGTAGTGAATATTTATAACACTTTGACTTAAATGTTCTTTAATTTATTCTTCTAATACTTCTCCCTGGAGATTGTTTATTCACAGGGTAGACCATTCTGTGGTCTATATGAGGTTCTGTACAGGAAGATAGTAAGACAGATAATCATTCCCAAAAAGCCTTCGGTACAGAAAAACTGGGATTGAAGTTTTACTAGGAAAAAAAGCTGTCTTTACAAAATAGTTAATTTTGAAATGCTTCTTTCTCCAAATAATATACATCAAAAAATTTCACAAAAATGACAGTTTGTATGAGAATAGCCAAATATCTGTTATTCAGTTCAATTCACCATGTGAACATGCCTGCAAAGTTCTTCCAAAAGAGATGATTTTATTTTAAAAAGTGCTTTTCCCCCATTTAACTTTATTCACAAGTATAAGAACAAGCCAAGACAGTCTCTTTATAGAATACCAGGTTATGTCTATGCTGCTCTTAGAAGTGGGTAGGAGAGTGAGTAGGAGCACCATGCACTCCCTGATTTATCCATGCAAGTGCCTCACTGGATCCCTGCCCACGGATGGCTGAGGTGTGCTGGTGTCAGTGTGAGTGCTTTCCTCACAGTCAGTGTCAGCTGCAAGAGCCCCTGGCCAGCCCCAGGCTCACACACAGCACATCCTCCCCTTGCCTCCCAAAACTGTCTCCCACACCCCACAGCCTGGGCTGCACACGGAGGAACCAGGGGAGCCCTCAGCTGAGGGCTGGTGGAGCCCTGGAAGGGGAGAACTTTGGGCTTTCTGTGCTGCCAGGCACTGACCTGCAGGAGGACACCGCGTTTGGCCTGGGGCTGGGGACTGGGCTTCCAAGGCTGGGTGGTGGCACTGGGATTATGGGTGTGTAGTTTGCATGGAAATATGTTCATTGAATGGAAGTTTTCCACAGGGTGGAAAGCTTGGAGTTAGAGATTTCAGTATATAATAATATATATAAAGCAACAGGGAGAATTTAAGACGTAGGCTAAGTCCTTCTTTTTCATCTTCTTCTGCATGGGTTTGGGTGGTTTCTTGTAATTGGGTGGAAAAGTCCACATTGCGGAGCAGGGGTGGTTGGTTATTGGGTTAATGGTAAAAATCATTTAGGTGTCCTTTCATAATTGGACAATTTGTGCTTAAAAGACCTTGGAAAGGGATAGAGACAGAGCCATTTTCTACCTTGTTAGCTAGAGCTCACGACTTGTGAGACGTGCGTGCTATAAATAAGAATTAATAAACATCTGAGTCTGAATACAAACTGCATCTCTTGAACATTTAATCCTGGTTCTAACAGAAGAAAAAAAGATAAAAAACCCACAGAGGGTGTCTGTACCAACCTGTCTGCGCACAGAGCACATTGCACTGAGTGTACAGTGAAATTAAAATAAACTCTGCATTCTGGCAAACTCTTCAATTTATCTCTCTGTCTCTGATTTCACACCTAGTTCCTCAAGAAAAGGTTTAACATGAGTAGGCTGCACACACGTTACTTTTTATGAGAGGTGAGTAGGAGTTTTACACTAAATACTTTTCTGTGAATTCTTTAGTTTTCAAAATATATGAACACCTGCCTCTGTGTTTCGTGGTCACACATTTTATTAAGAGGATGATGAATCCTTTCTCCTATTTAACTGACTGAAAACTGGAGTCAACATGGTATGGTATCATGGCATTGGTTGCAATTATAAATTTGACTGTAGTTTTATAAATGCTTGTGCAAACAATCAAAAAATGGTGTCTTTTCATAAAGTTCACTTAGAAAAATAAACTGTCTTGTAAAAGTTACTTTCTCTGGTTTTCCATTCCTTAACATTGTTTTGAGTAGTCAGAAACTTGTAATAATCTGGTGTTTAAGGCCTGTCTACATATTTAGTTCCAGTTAAGCAGTTGGCAGTTTTGAAGTCAGAAATGGTACTTGTTTCCTTTCCTCTACTTATTTGTTTCTTTTTTTTTTTCCTTGAATCTTTCTTTTGGTAAGTGTATTTAGCTAAATGTAGCCAGCTACAAGTTTGAACTGCTTTCATTTCTTCATTTAAATTAACGAGGATGTTTCTAGCATTCATCCTAGCACAGCATCCAGCAGATACTGGTGGCTGCAGACCAGGCTTTACCTCTCTCAGTGGCAACCTACTTGTGCAAACCTCATTTATATGCAAAATTTTAAGTACTTTATACATATTTCTACACAACTCTTAGTATCTCTTAAGACCAGGGCTCACAACATCTTCATTCAGTTTTCTGAACATCTCCATTCCCTGCAGTTATCTGGCAATTTGATTTTAATATTCATTCCATAAAGAAGTGACACTAATTCTCTCATTAATCTTCTCTTTTTAGCAGCCAAGATCTAGGAGAGTCACTTTCCATTGATCAGTAGCTTTTAATATAAAAATACAGGTTAGACTGTACAGATGTCACACCATAGGCATAAGTGTTAATTGCATTTTAAGATTATGATCTTTCTTGGCAAATTGGATCAGTGATGTGCCAGCGAGGACCTAAGCAATCACTCTCCAAAGAATATGGATCCAAACCCTAACGCATTTCATAATATATTATGTAGCAAATATAAAGTCTGTTAAAACACGTTATTAAAGTCACTGAGGCTTCTAATTTCAGGGCACTTAAATGCAGTCACAGAAGCAGGAATGGTAGCACATAAAAGCTCATGGCATTTTCAGATCAAGGGCTTAAAGAAAGACCAGCCTTAAAAGGGGTAAAGAAGTTATTGCATAGATCTTTCATCCTCCAAATTAAAAAGACAAGAGAAAATGAGTGCTGTAGGAATACAGGCCATACTTACCATATCGTGGTCTGAAACAGGCCCAAAACTGGTGACGAAGATGTCAGTCTTCACTTCAGTTACACGCTCTGATGAAGCAGGAAATTAGGACAGTGAGTATCTATAAAGTGCCTTCATTAGATCTAAGCACTGCCAATTCTCACAATAAATAGAGAAATTATTGGCTTTGATTAGCCATTCTGAAATTGGTCTGCAATACAATCCTGAGAATTTACTGTAGAAGTAATTTCACAGTCAATATTGTCAGCAACAGTTTTTCATTACAGTTTTACCACACAACTTTTTGAGATGCAACAGTACAGCAGCTGCAGTTCCGCTGTTGTGGAAACCTTTTCATTCTTTGACTGATAAATCTTCTTGTCTGACACTATAACCAATGCTGAATATTGTACACAGTACTCCATAATCTCACTGGGTACTCAGTTTCGGGGCAAGCTAAAATAAGCTAATAATTAACCCTGGGCTTGAGAGCTATCTTGTATTGAGACCAAGAACCCAGAAGAAAGAGAGAGAATACATTATGGTGTATACAAAAATGAATATATTTTATTGGTATGAGTTAGAAATGGCTGTATTACCCTTCACTTCAATAAGCAAAAAGGAGTTAAAATATTTCCAAATAAACATCAGCTAAACTTCCCTACTGAAATCATCTGTATAAATGTTTTCTGAAGGTGAGCTCTCCAGTCCTATAAGCCTAAATGATAGATTAGTATAAATAATACTTCAGAAACCTGTAACATGTACGTAACACAGATTATATGCATATGCTGTATCATAAAGCTGGACCCCTCTATGATTTCCAGGATCTCCATTTGCTCCATGGCACAATGACATTGGACATTTCAGACAAAACCAGTGATTTTAGTGTTCACAGGTGCTGAGATGCCTAAACTGGTGTTCATCTCAAGAAAGAGGTCAAACATCTGACTTCTGGACTGGCAAAAGACACTTTGAGCAGCACCCAAGCTTAACTTCCTCCCTTTGCTCCTTTCCCTCTACACACACACAGGATCAGTCACTTCTGAGAATACTGGTGTGTTCTAGGGCACACACAACAAAATATTCACCCAGGATGGCACATATCAAAATAACTCTGCTGAATTAAATATAGCTGCAGGGAGTAACACCACCTGGAGGCAGGAATCCAAGCAGCGTTGAGTGCAGCTAACCCCATCAGCTTTCCAAAGTTGTGGTGGTAAGTCTGACTACATTTACTGTGTGCCAGCATAGGGATTTTGGTAGAAGTTTCAAACATGGAACAAGTGATAAAATTTCTGAAATAACTTTCAAAAATAAATAAATTGAGCAATCTGGAATATTGAAAGTAATCCTAAAGAAAACACTATAGTACATGTATAGTAAGCAGATATGCAGAAGACAAAAATTTTCCTAAGAAATATATATGTAGCTATTTGTATAATGTTATTTAAATATTGCAAAATAATTAATGAACCCCCCCTAATTTAATACAACCATCTGATTTCAAAAGACTTTGGACTGCTTAAATACGATTTGTTCCGTCTGACAAGAAAATTCAGACTGAAGGGAAGTAAAATAAGGAATCAGGGTTAAGCAGCCAGTTACAATATACATTTCTATATCTGTGCAAAAGTTCTAATGAGAATCAGTGTTCCACAATGTTCATACAGGTCTTTCACTTTCATTCAAAAAAAAAGTGCACTTTCTAAATGTATAAAAATGGAAATAGTTTCCTATAAATATCTAGTACAGGTACAATAAAATATGTCTTTTTGTGAGACAGCAAAAATCAAAAAGTAATATTAGATCTGATTCTGCTGTCAGTCTAGGAATGCAGTTGATGACCCATATTCTGTTAATAAACTAATGCAAAAATTAGATGGTATCAAAAGTAATCTTCAGGACTTATTAAAATGATGACATTTCCAATGTTTTATTCGCAATCAAGGAAAGTAAAATATTGTGATGTGGCTGAAGTGCTTAATATTATTTTTATTCTTTGTATCTGTGACTGAGACATGAACAAAATACAGCGACTATTGAGAAAAGCACTGGATAGGTGAAATTTCCTCCTTAGGTGTCCAGTTGAATTAATATGCAACCTCATTGTTATTTACAAACTTTTCAATTGACTTAAAGAAATTTCAGTATTTTCTTGCCACCTAATTGTCTCTGGACTTAAAGAAGTTCATGGTGAGAATTTGACTTTCTGGAACTGAAAGAGCCATATGGTTGTTCAGAAATTACTTGGCTTGGGAGGAAAGGATTCTGTCCTTCAGCCCATCACTGTCACAGAGTTCAGGAGGCTGTGGTCATGTACGAAACAGTGGGCAGAAAAAGGACATGGAGATTCCACAGGGTCCAGTAAAACACTGCTGAATGGACTCCAGCTACCAAATTGCCTTTTCTTAAGACTGAGAAATTGATACCACCCTGAAATCTATTAGCCTTTTACATACTGAAAAGTGAATCTCAAGTGGCTTTTAAAGATCTTTCACCCTTGTTCCTCATCACTCTTGTCTTCTTTCTTTTGAGGCACTTTGGGAGAGAGAAGATTCTAGAAGCTATTCAAACATGAAGGGATAGTCCTTAGGAGTCCCAGCTCTGAGCAAGGTTCTATTAAATATAATTCAGCTGGTTTGCCTTGCACAAACACAGAATATGCTCTTTGAATCAACAGCATATCATGTTGTGCTCTCCTCAATTCTGGCTTTGGGAGACATGTAGTCATAGAAGAGAGGCTGAGGCTTAAGGAAATAACTTGAGGACACAAAATGGAAACTTAAGACTTTTGCACTAAGAAGGAAGATTTCCAAGGAAGTGAAAAAATAAGTGATGCTTTTTATTTCTGTATAATATTGAAAATCATTTAAGTGGCACATAAATCACATGAAAATGAGAAAATTCAGATTGTGAACTGAGAAGAGATTATTTTTATCTTCACACTGATTACACTTTTGCACCTAATCTCTTCAAATGCAGATAAACTAACGTACAGATCGCCAAATTATTTTTTTTCTTTGGTGTGTACCTCACTTTCAAGACCAATGAAAAGGTGTGTATCAAAACACAGAAAAAGATTATCTGCTCCAAAGCCATATGGAAGTTTTGAAATTTTTGTTTACTGTTTTACTAATTAGATGATTCAACTGTGCTTTGTTAAGTGCTTCAGAAGTTGTGAGTCACTCCTGCACAGGACATGTGTTTACTCATACAGTAGAGGTATATATTTAGAATCAAGGTTACCCATGTTCAGTTTGCATCTTGACTACCATGGGAAGGCTTAAATTGTGCTTCAAATGCTCAGAATGCTTTTTTCAGGAACCACAAATCCTGAGCTGTATTCAAAAGCTTCACAATATCCCTGAGAACCCGAGAAAAGTCTTAGTCATTGACCAAACCAGGCTCATGTCAGGAGCTGATTGCATTGCTGAAGAGAAATCCAGCAGTTCTAAAGATGCATTAACTTTGTCTCTTGACTGTGACATCTATCTCATGAACCAGGAGGAAGTAATGTAGGGATATCTGTAGAATATGTAACAATTTCAGTAGGAAACCCTAAGGAAATTAATAATAACTATAATGTAATAATAATGACTATAAGGGAACCACAGGGTCCAGGCAGTTACTGAGCAGCAAAAGGGCAGCTGAGTACCACACCCAGACACTCTGGAACACAGATTTGGGCAACTGATCCACGTACAGCTATGGATGCATCAGTCAACCTCAACTACTGTAATTTTACTGTTTACAAATACTGTGTTTTGCTAATGATGCTAGACTAGCGTAAACTCAAAATTAGTAACAATAAATATTTTGATTTAAACTCCCAGGGATCTCATTATTGCTAGAATTGTGACTGGATTATAAAGTGAGAACAAAATAAGAAATACGGATTTATTTAAACAGCAGGAAATAAGCCTATTTATCAGAAGAGACCATACATGAAATATTTCCCTTTATGATCTGCCAGTATTTGAGCACAAGGTTTATTTGAATTGCACATTTTGGTGGTTTAAGTTAATTCTATTTTTTTTGGTAATGCACTTGTTCTTCCTGGATGTCTCAGGTCTGTCTGTGCTATAATTATTAATATGGAGGAGATTATTCCTCTGGCTTTGAATGAAAGGAATTTTGATACCTGCACAGTGTACACTTAGACTAATCAGCCTGGCTGTGTCCTGTGTTTTGACTGAAGAACCACAACAAATGCACTCATAGGAATTTTGTGCTGCTGCATTAGTAAGAGTTGAGACCAAAAGGGAGAAGAGTGAGCTGTCCTGTGATCACCCACTGCAGTCTGTGCTGAGTTTACAGGGACTTGCACGTGCCAATTAAGAGCTCAAAGCTGCTCACATCCTACCTACCTCCCTACTCTTGTATTAAATCAATTTTCTTACGATTTTCTAAGGCTTTTTACAGTTGTCTTTACATTAATCTGGTGCCTACAGAGTGGAAAAAAAAGACCTAAATCAGCCCCTTCAGTTTTACAAAGTTAAGTGTAGCATCTGGTCCTTCTTTACTTGCAGAATAATGTGTAGGGGTGAGATCTTTACATTTAGAGTAGAATCATTTAACTTTTTATTATGCATACAAACAAAACCCCTATTTTCCCTAAACTTTGTATTAGCTCAGATATGTTAAAATCCAAAAATTTCCATTGGGACCTCAATAACCAAGAGGAAATTTTATCATGTTTATATTTAATGTTCTCATACAACTGAATCTTAAAATCTAATTAACATAATACTGTGAGCTTCCTTTCCCCATCCCTTCCATGGAAGTAATGAATTGCCTGAGATTGACTGACACTCCACTTAAGGACAGTCCCACTCAATTTTGATAAACATCTCACAGGAGACATCAACAAATACTTTTAACTGACAGCATAAAATAAGTATAATTCTGTTCAGGACTCAAGTTGATAATCTACTTGGGATGATCTACTGGATATTCAACCCAACAATAAAACTAAATTTAATTCAGGAAGATTCTGGTCTGTCAAATCAAGCCCATTGTTTGTTCTGTATTAACCTTTCTACTACAAAATCCCTCTCAAAGGGATAAGCCACATTTACCATTATTCTAATTTAAAAGGCCCCAGAGCATGTCGTACCCTTTAGTTTTAGGGAGATGAGATGTGCTGTGCAAATGTGAAAGTCTTAGAAAATCTGTAGCTGTCCCTGATTTCATGTTAATGAATCTTATCACCAAATACAACCTGCCCTAAGCAAGTCTTCCCTGTCACCACTGTGGCACTTCAAACCTGCTGTGATGGCAACTCAGGGATCATCTCTATGAAGACAACCCTGAACAAAAGGGAATGGCATACCCATTTACCCAAGGAACTTACTTTTTCCACCCTTTTTCATTGCTCTTCAATTGTTTTAACTCCCACTCTAGACACACTTCTGTACTAGGAGAGATCACTGCACACTGAAATGAATTTTGCTTTTTATTTCATTCCTTCCCAGCACTATTTAATCCTTTTTTTTTTTTTTTTTTTTTTTTTTTTTTTTTTTTTTTTTTTTTTTTTTTTTCAGGACTGTGTATTTGAATAGAGATCAACATCTTTATTATTTAGGCCGTTTTCAATCACCTCTAGTTCTACAGTCCAGGTAGTTTCCACAGAAAATTGTGCCATTACCTCAATCATTTCCCTCGGGTTTTTTTTCCCTAACGTCTGACATGATTTCCTCTCTACAGCTTCAGTAAGTTACTCTCTGCAAATCCTCCTCCTTCCTTGCTGTAAATGATTATCCTCTCACAGAGTCAATAGGTGTCCTCTAGCATCATTCACAACATTTTTACATTCATTTTGGAAGTTCTATTTTCCGTGCATAAATAACTAAGTGTAACTATTTGTTCATGTTTATGGATGGGTACAACAGATGCTATTTCCTAGCAGTGCCTGACTTAGTGACTAAGCCCACATGCGAAGGAGGCAAAACAAGTAAATAACATAATTTATATCAATAATTATTGATAAGAAGTGCAAATGTGCTAATGCATAACATGGTGTTGCATGCTCTTTTAAAAAAGAATCAGATTAATTTTATCAACTATGTCATTTTTTTAATAACAAGCATATTCAATCAATATAATTTTTCCCCTGTGGGTCACCAACTCCACTGTTTAATACTCTGGTTAATGAGAAATAATTCTTTCTTCCCCCCTTGTTTAATGGCAAACTGCTCAGAGGTTCTCATTTCATAGCAGATATGGCCTTATTGGGTTATCTGATGATAATTTCTTTTCCCATACTCTATATGGAGTATATGTGATTTTTAGTTTTCCTTTTGATGTAAGACCTCAAAAGAAGATATTAAAAAAAAGGCAAGGGCAGAGTTAATTTTAATCTAACACTTATTCTATGCATGCTCAAAGAGTGATTCAAAATTCAACACCTCTAAGTTTTTCATTATCTTAACGCTCCACCTTTTACCCTGGTTTTCCCATGAATTCACAGTATAGCTGCTACAACGAATCTTTGTAATGAGATTCCTCCAGAGGGTTTTCCTTGGCTTCATGGAGCCTCATCAGCTGCACCAGAAAACTTCTACCAAACAGTAAAATTGTTCACCACCCTAACAGGGTGTTTGCAAACTTGGGACTGAGAAATATCATGGCGTTTATTTCAAAAAGGATGAATTTACTCCTCTAAGTAATTAGAGCCAAGATCAAGATCAAACCCCTTTCACAATTCATTACAATTTTTCAGTTATTAGAGATAGCTTTTCATCACTGAATTCTTCATGCATATGCATAATGGCAAGGAAGCAAAAACAAGTAACCTTACTGAAGAAACTATCATCTATCTTTTATTCCATAGGTGAGAAAGAGAGAAATTGGTCTCTTTTCCGTTTCTGTTCATGCACACAGTTCTGTTTCTGTAGGTGTACAGATTTGAAAATCTGCACTACAGGAGGAGAGGTCGTACTGGGATAACCAGAGTTTTCTGCAATTGCCCTTTTCTGTAAGACAAAGTATCTGCACCACGCATTGTTTTACCTCATCTGCTGTTTCTCAGAAGGCACAGAAAGAATAGAATAGACAGTTTTGGATATTTAGAAGAGTGTCATAGTGCACTCAGTGATACACAGATTCACAGTGTGCCTAACAGAATGAAATTTATCAACGTAACATATAATGAGGGTCTCTGGTATCTTAAATTCTCTGATAGCTACATCACAGTTAATATGGAAGGAATGAGTTTTAGAGCTAATTCTATATATCTAAAAAATATTGTTTTAAATTGGTAGATTTCATAACTTTAGCTTCAGAGTGGATAGAAATTGTGTTCTGATCAAAATATTTAACAAGAAGCCATCACTGATGTTGGGAAGAAAAATGAAACCACTGCTTTTCCATACATTTTAAAATTTCCAGTATCAATTCATGCTATGATGGAAGGCTACTGAACTTCCAACTCCAAAAACCATGCTATATTTTATATATTGATTTAGATTTCTCAATGGATATTTTTATTCATAGAACATTTCGGAATACATTTCCCCATTATACCAAGAATCTAAATCAACTGTCAAAATTGAGTAATCCTGAGGTGCTTCATTCAGATTTAGATACTTTAGGAAGAAGGTTTTGAAGATGTGAATTTCCAAATTCCTGAGCACACCCTTTATTATAAGTTGCTACCAGACTGAAGACATCAGCCTAGGTATTTGCCCCTAGTTTTTGAAATCTATAATTTATATATTTTGAATAATGCCTTATTCAATAGTCAAAAGAGTATATCTGCTTCTTACTATACTTGATTTCAAACATTCATTCACTGCCCACAATTTAATCAGAAGTGGGGGATTTTTTAAAGCCATGGTACTCTTATTTCTAATGTTCAAAGCTGACAAACGTAAGAGAGAAATTTGCTGAACTGACACCATGAAAATACAGTATACTGTGCAGAAGGAAAATTGGATATTCGAGGTTCTTGGTTACAGGCAGAAACAGGCAACACAATTCACAAAAGCAAGGATGCAAAGATTATTTAAACTTTTCTAACCCTTAGTTAGAGAAATTACTCCAATCCTTCCTTCCCTCCACCCCATATTTCCCATCAATCATTGTTGCTTTCAAAAGCCATATAGATTGCTATTTAACTTTGTCAAGAGAATAATTTCCTTTCTGTCAGGAGTAAATTTTAACTGGACCAGATGATCCTTTCATGAGTACACCTTCGAAGTCTGCATTCAGAAACATATATATAAAGACACAGACAGAAGAGTTGATACTGATGTGATTAGTTGTCTAAATTGCAATCCAGAGAATGAGAGAAAATCTTTTCCCTGCATGTCCCTTTGTTTTTCCTTCTAGTATCTGTTAAGAAACAATAATAGCTATAAAACTCATATAAGAAATCATCATGTGTTCAGATTTTTCTTGTAGACATGTACCAGACAGTTTACAGAGTCTCATTTATTTATTGCCTTCTGTGCTTTATTTACTATGATAGAGTAGCTGACTGAACTCTACAGTTCCATTAAACAAAGAATAAAGGAGCATTTATCTACCCTAGGTCAAGGGTTCACAAGAAAGCAGGCAATAATACTGGTAGATAAAAGTAAAAAATGACTCTTATTTTGTTGTCTATTACCTGAAATCACGCACAAAGATTTACAGACCATGACATTTTTAAATGTGTTAATTAATAATTTTTAAACAGAATTTTATCTTTAGCCATTCCTCAAAATCAGTGAAGTCAACTTATTGAAGAGCCTGTCTCACAATTCAAGAACAATTGCAAGATGGTAGCTTCAAACCACAGAACTACCTTATGCTTAATTACCTTCCATTTCATCCACAGGAGAGGATATTAGAATTCTTAATGGAAAACCCCCTTACATTACAGTTCCTCTGAGAGTGATTATAGGAAAACAGTCGGAAGAATACTTTGTGGGGTGGATTGCTCTGTTTTATTTTTTCTCAAGAGTCCAAAAGAAAAAAAGAAAAAAGAAGTCTGTATGAAGTAAAGCCAACCTTTCCATGCACTGGAAAGAATAGATTTGTGCTTGTCCATTTAGAATTTCCATGTTTGTGAACAGTAAGCTTTTAAGACCCAATTTTGGGATCATGTCACAGTAGAACAAATCAAAGAGTGAACACAGAGATGTTGATGAAGACCAGGCTTTGCAAAAATGTTTTTTTTAAAGAATATTGCTTTATAGCACATAATTGCTATGTGGTTTTATGCCTTTCTCTGGATTCAGCACCAAGAGCAGAAGATGAAAGACATTTTTACCAAACTGCGAAGTAAAAATGATACAAAAACAAATCCTTACATATCTAAGTAGAAAAAAATTTTTAAAACTTCTATGAGACAATCTACCAGAGTAGATTGATACTTTCACTTTTAAAAAAACATATCCTCATGAAAATAGTCATAGATATATGGGCTATTTAGGCCTCATTCATCAACTTGTCATTTGTCAGGTCACAGGTTGTATTTTTTTATCTTTTATTCTTTATACATTCAAAATTTTGCTACTCATTCAGAGGTCTTCTTGAATTGTGAACCATTTTCTTCTTTTTTTGGGTGTAAGTGTGACAAAACCAAGTATGCAAAACACAGGGAAGGCATGGCTTTTGGGGGAAAAAAAGCTATATATCAACATTATTTTATTTATATATATAAGCAGAATTAAAACAAGTATATTCTGGAAAAAATAATAATGTTTTAACTGAATTTTTATCAAGCCTGTGTAACATTGAGAATCATAACACAACACACCTCCCAGTCCTGGCCTCAAGCGGTTGTCGTAACCGTCCAGAAGACGATCCAATATTCTGGTGAACACTGTGGTGTTGTCTTTAAGTTCATCTTGTGATGAGGTTTGTCCATAGCTACAAATACACAACAGTTAACACTGAAAGAGGGTAATCCACCAATAACCTTAGAAAAAAGTAATTTCCAAATCCGTTTAATCTCGCTTATACTGGTTTCTAGTCATATAACCTCCTCCATATAACAAGATTGTAGTGCTTTGCAGAGTCCTTGCATGTTTACATTTTCTCCCTAAATTGTAAGATTTTAAAATCATAAAAAATCAGTGCCCCTCTGTAAATGGTGAGCAAATAGAATGCCAGTTCCTTAATGTTTATCTCATTACTCCTTATGTTTATAATGTGCTAATATGTGTTTTCCTCAGGAAAATGCTCATTTGTCAGCAAAGAGTAATGTGTTTAATTCATAATACCTATAAATGGTTTGCATACAAAGAAAGATACAGTAATTTGGAACACTGACAAGTACTGACAAAAATAGAGATATCTTCTTTTTAAATATAGAAATAGATTGAGTGAGTGTACATTTTGTTAGATCGATATGTAACTTTTCTTTTATTTCTCATTTTCCTGTAGCAGTTAGATTTGCCTTTCAAATGCGTACCAAAACCATCTGTTGATAGGAAAATCTCTTGTGTCTATAAAGCTTCCCTTACAGATCCCTATGTATATCTCTAAGTCAGTCAAAGGTCCTGAAATTTTACTTGAAGAAGGATAAAATTAAAGCTCTTTGAACTCAGCTACCAAAATCTTACTTCCATCAATACAAATCAGAATGAAATCCTTAGGCTTAATGGTTTGTCTGCTGTAGATGACACCAGAATCAACCTTTCTCTTAAATCTGAGACCTTTACCTAATACCCTGTCACAGATGATTCCCTTAATCATAGATTACACTTGTCTTAAATCCCAACCCAGTGGCAGTTTCTCATTCATCGCTGGGAGGACTTCCATTACAAACACATGGAGTCACCAGGGATAAAAGCAAAAGTGCTGCTTTTCAAAACATCATTTTGTTGCACACATTACTACTGAACTGGAGAAACAGTGCAGCACCAAAAACTTTCCTTAGGATCAGGTCTAGTCACAGAAGTGATTCTTCCACTGGCCAGCCTGTTTTCTGTTTGGGGTACGTGGTTCTTGGTACCCTGCCAGTCCCTCCTGCTCTAACCACTAAAGACCCTCTCAGGAGGAATATGATGGGACATGAAATGATCAGGTTCCTTTAAACTACCTATGAAATGTTTTTTTCTGTTAGCTGCATCCTTTGTGTATCCCACGCTTACATTCCACTTGGATAAAATACAGAGAGAAGGAGGAAGGGTACCCTGTACATAGGTACTCTGGAAATGCTTCCAAGTTTATTTTACAGCACAGGTTTGAGTATTTAACACCACCAATTTAAATCAGTTTCAGGACTGACATCCTAAAATGGAAGTTTTAATACTTTTTGCTTTATTTCCATAGAGTGTGATGTTTTAATGCATACAAATCATTATTTCTAATTAAAAGGCAAAATACCAAGCAGGTTTTAAAAAATAGTATGAATTTCCTCTAACCATATCATACAACTTAATTTAATAAGAAATAGATTGATTTATATTTATTGATCATGCCTACAACTGAATTTTAAGTCACAGACAATGTTTTTATGCTTCCTCTATGTTACCAAATAACAAGTTCTCCTGCTGTCTCTAGCAGGCATTTTATCTTTTAAAGGATCTTTCCTCATACACCTTCCCCAGCATTTCAACACAGGACCTTCAGTGGATTAAATTTTATATTAACACTCATTGTCAGACAAAAATGCTCTTCATACATATCTCAAGGATAGCAGAAGGTCATCAGTATTAAGGTGGAAAAAGGATAGGAAAACCCCTCAGAAATGTTAACAGTAAATAAATGAGTATGTTTGTGAGGAGGCATCAGGAAGATGGGCTGGAGGCAGTGCAGTTGGATAACGTGCCCCACTCCCATGCCAGAAGTCACATTTGTCAGTGCCCTCACCTGTTCTTCCCACCATTTTAGCAAAGGTAAAAAGCACTGTGAGGGCTGGGTTTAACTGACATATGGTCACACCAGGAAGATTCTGAACATTTGTGCACATATGGAGAAGACTGTAACTCCAGAGGGACTGTGATTTCTCATTCAAAGCACACACATTAAAATAGCCCTATTGCTGGGCTTTTTTATGATAACAAGAGTGACATGGGAAGACTGTCTCTGTATCACAGACCCTTGATCTAATTTATCAGTTGTTTTTTATCATAAAACATTAACAGCACTCCAGAGGGAAAGCAATGACAAAATGGTTTTAAACCCAAGATCTACTTCGTGTAAGGTGTGTATATTTTGAGGAAAAATTATTGCATGCAATTGTGTTTTCACATTAAACCCCGGTCTCATAAAAAACTGTGCACGGACTCCATCTACAGGTCATTATATTCCTGACACACCATTGGATTTTTAAACTCTGGTCCAATGCGTTTTAATTCTCACATTAAGAATGAACGTGCCACCCATTACAGCTACAATAAATGTGTGTGCATAGATATATATGCAAATATCTGTAGAATAAATATGTTTTCACAAAATTCTCTAGCTAGGTCAGATGAAGTACTTTAGGAATACTTCAAATCTTGCCTTATTATATTATAAAAATAAAGGGTTTTTTCCTAAAACATTATTTGATACAGCAGCTCTTACATGAATCCCCCACTCTTATTTTAATTTTTTTAAGGAAATGCTTGTGCAGATGAGCCTTTGCCCATTATCACTACACACAAATTTAAAATCTTCAAGGCAGTCATAAAATAACTTCCCTAGAACTGTGAATGCATCAGAAGACACTGAGGAGATCAAGGCACAAATAGATCTTTTGGGTATCACTATTGACAATAAAAATATTCTACAGCTTTCTGGTCATTAGATAACATCATTGACAAGCACATTAATATTTTTTTTAATACAAAAATACATCTGACTGAGAGTCTTCTGAAATGTTTTCACTGAATTTTGAATTGCAGACAGTACTTCAAGCATACTCCAAACTGCTTTATAGTCTTAAGTTAAGCTACTAGTTGTTTGATGAGGTGTTGTATGATTATAAATTGTTCTGAATACCAACGTTATTCTCAGATTATGATTTCAAATATTCCACAAATAGTGCAGAGTGGTCTTTCAAACATAACTGTCATGGGCTTTGAGCTCACAAATTCTTCTTCGTGCAGGCAGTCTCCCTTCACCAGGAAGGTCTACTTCAGATTTTCAATACAACTACTAAGTTAGCACACAGTCCTGACCAACAAAGCAGTCAAATTATGCCTCTGCTTGCAGGCACAAAAAAGTTACTAAAAGCACTTAAATGAGATTAAAAATAACCCTTCATTATATTATTTTCTCCTCTGAAGAAACTTGTATTTCTGAAATTAATCATTATATAAGAATAGAAAAAAAATTCACAGCTGATTTAGAGGTAGATTAGCTTCAATTTGTTTTAGAAAGCTTTTGCTTATTTTCTCCATCATATTGAACAAAAAAGTTTCATGCAAACAAATTGTAGTTTTCTTTTAAACTTCACTTAGATTAAGCTGAGACTTGAACAGGGATTAACTTCCCCCAATACACTTAGTGGTAGTGCAGCCCATGCAGTATTTGTCTTATGCTGCTACACTAAATTAAAGATTCCTAAAATATGTTGGTGCATTAAAAAGTATCTCCCCACCTTCTTTCAGTCAGTGCATTCAGGAGGAGGCTCCAGGCCCAGAAGCAGTCACAAAGCACCAGGAATCTCTTCATGGTGGACTCTGGAACTAGAAGGAAAATAACCATTAATATCCCCCAGGTTAAAGCAGGTATTAGGGGAAAAAAATCTGACATTGGAAATTTCTGCAGAATAATTTGATGTCAGGTGATGACCTCACAAGTGCAGAGCTGATGCCATTCTGAATTAGGGTGCATGGCCTTGGCTGTTCTCCTGGTTACCTTTTACCTTTAGACCCACAGACCAAGGATGTTTTCTTTTGTGGTAAGGGTGTATTCTTTATGCTTTACTCTTGAACTTTAGCAAAAGCAATTACAAGTAAAAGCTGCTCTCCACAAACCCTGTGGCAATTCTTACTCTGTTTCCCCCTGTGTTGAAAATGTGTCAAGGCACCTCCATTGCATTTCCAGATAACCAAGTGTAATTGTTTTTTTGTTTGATTTGAACCAGCCTGAGCCCTTCCAAACCTCTGGGAAGGTGTCAGTGTGTGGTAGTGTGACTGAGGAGTTCCTCACAGCCACTGCTTTGCTTTGATGTGATGGAAGCAACTTTCTTCTAGAGATACAACAATCCTCCTCTCCCCTGAAATACAGCATCAGAAAAGGACTAAAATGAGCAGATTCTAACTCTGTGATCTGCTGCTACATAGACACACTGTAAGGCTAAAGGGCACAATTTGTAATGAAACCATGTGCTGACAACCTACACACCATTTCCTAAATCTCTACCAGTCTCTGAATGCTGCTAGGAAATGTTTTTGCATTAGCATCCTTCTCCTCCTCTCCAAACATCTCCTGTACTCTCTCCAGAGTTCACTGAGTTACTCTCAGTTTATCTTTGAGTAAAAAGCAACACAACTCAGAAAGTTTCTTCTGCTTTCTAATAAACCATAAAATAAAAAGTTAGCTGATATTTGTGGAATCAGTGTTGCAGATTTAACTAATTGCCCAGGAGATGTTGCAGGTCCCTTTACAAATCAATTCAGTGTGTGCTGGAATACAGTCGATTTTTGGGATTCATTACATAAATAAGGTTAACAAATACTAAGCCTGTGCTTTCCCCCAGCAGTGAATTGGAGGGGTTTTTACGTGCCTGAGAAAATGAAACACTGCACATAGAACTGTTGTTGTAGCTTTAAATAAAGCTCCCCCAATTCACTGCACACTCTCAGGGACAATTTAAATCAATAAAATACCGTTACAAAGCGGTATGTAAGCAATGAGATATAATTAATGCATTTATAGCCAAATGATCGGCAGATATGCACTGAATGGGGCTGAGCTAACCTAACTGGATAGGAAGGAGCTGGATGTGGCAGGAAAGTGTGGATAAAGATCTTCAGGGACGAGACTGCATCTTTACTTGCCCTGTAATCAGCCCCTTTACAAAGGGAAAGACAACATCTGTGGCTTCAAAAATCACCTTCTCCCGGTCCTGCCAACTTCTGCCTTTGCAAAAGGCTCCTCGGGATGAAGAACGGAAAGTGAATTATTCTGAACTATTTTGATCTGTTGAGCTCCACACTCGCCCCCCTTCTCCCAACACCACCCCCTGCTTCGATAAACCCATCCAGGCACAATAAATCCCGAAGAAGGAAAGTTTCTCGCACCTGGAAAAAGCAAATGTTAACAAAGACTTTGAATGAGCGTTAAAGCCCATCAGTCCCCGGCCTCCCCCACCCGCACCGCCTGAGGAACCAGCGCCGGTTCTCCCATTCAAAATGGGAGCAAGAGCCACGCTTCTGGGAGCGTTTCAGCAGCGCCCACTGGAAAGAAAAAAAAAAAAAAAAAAAAAAATCGAGGGAAAAAAAAAGGGGGGGGGGGTGTTAAAAACAAAATCGGGGGTAAAAGGGGGGCATTTTGATGCATTTTGACTCACTGTGAGAGATTTGCTCCTCTCTGAGGCTCAATCGAGACTTGTTTTCCTCCCGGCATTTCAACTTTGCATCCCCCTGCCCGGAGCAGCCACCCCTCCCACCGCGCCCGCGGGAGGGAAAAACCCAAACCCAAAACCCCTCTGCGAGGGACCGGCGGAAATCAGTCCGCGCTAAAAAAAATAAATAAATAAGAAAATTGACAATGCCCATCGATCGCTGCGGATTTTCAAGCTGGAGGGATAGAGGGGAAAAAAAAATCACCCCGATCCGGCGGTACCTGCGGAAAGAGAGGAGAGGAGCCGTCCGCGCGCCTGGACGCGGTGCCCGCAGCCGGGAGCGCCCGGAGGGATGCGGGCGTGTGTCCGTGTGTGTCCGTGTGTGCCCGTGTGTGTCCGTGTGCGCCCGTGTGTGCCCCGTGTGCGGCCGGGGGTGCGAGCCAGCAGCCGCCCTTACCGGAGCCCTGGGGCGCGGGTCCGCGGCGCCCTGCCCGGCGCTGCCCTGCCGGGTGCCCGCCCGCCGGCGCGGAGGCTGCGCGGCTCCGGCTCCGCCGCTCACTCCGCCTCGACCATCGCCGCCGCTGCTCCGCTCCTCCGGGCTCAGCACCCAAATTTCTCCTCCCGGTATTCCGACCGCCGCTATACAACAAAAGCTTTCTCTTTACCAAGACAGTAGTAATACGTCCCAGGGTAAACCGGATGTGAAATAGGCTGTGACTTCATGCCAGAGAGATTTTATTTTAGAAAGGAAGGTGGTACCAAGCTCTCATCTAGAGACCAATCCGCCCATTTTTTATATGCAGCACAATTTAACTTCCAGTGCTCTCGCCCTAATCCCTTTCTCTCTGGCTGCAGACTCAAATCCTTCTACAATCTGCAGCATTATTATTACTGGGGGGGAGGCTGCGCGGCCGGGGGAGGCTGCGCTGAGTATCTTTAGACACTTGCAGTTTACAAAACAGTCTATTTTAAGGGTCGTACATTAAAAATATAACCGATCTGCGTTAGCGTTCAACCTTTGATCGAATATTTGGTCGCGGCATAAATATGAATGAAGGCTGGCCAGGGGTGTAGAGGATGCAGCACTACGCGCGTGTGCCTATAGACTGTGGGTACCTATAGGGACCTGGCGGCAGACCACGGCTCTAACCAGACGGGGACACAGATGCTGTGCAATACTAATTAAACGCAGGTAACACGCATTTTGGGCTAGACTCGCAGGAAATCAGCTCCAGGAGCAGGCGGCTCTCCCCCAATTCCACACGCCTTTATAGCCGGCAGGTCCCACGTTTGCCCGGCGCGGTCCCGGGGCTCAGCCGAGGGCTGTGCTCGGGGGCTGCCAGCCCCTGCCCTCTGTCCCGCTGTCCCGCTGTCCCTCGGGACCCCGCTGGGCACCGGAGCCGGGACATTCCCGGCCCCGCAGAGCGCCCGGCTCGGTCCCGCGGCGGGGGCGGCTTCGGGCGCCCCCCGGACACGCGCGGTGGCCCTGCCCTGCCCCACCCGCCGTGACCGAGTCCTGCCCCACATTAACGTCACTTGAACCCCCGTCCACACCTCCTCCCCTCGGATGGGAACGAGCTGGGCGAGCCCGGCGGGCGCCAGCACTTCTGCGGAGAAACAAGGAGAAAGTTGGATGCATCAGGTCCGGAGAGGTGTCGGTGTGCGGGGGAAGGCGGGCAGCGCTCACCTGCCCAGCACAGGTTATCTATCGTGCCTTTGGCTCCAGGCGCCTTTCACCGGCTCCGAGCCTTCTGCAGAGATACCAGACACTGCTGCCACGAGCACAGCGTGGTCAGCTGTCCTTGCTCTGGTTAACGTAAAGATAAAACGAAGTCCTTCTTCAACAGTGTCTCTTCCTTATAAAGCGCTACCAGCATCTGTGGAGTGAAAAAAAAATTCCTTACATCATATGCACCTACTGGATTTGAAATACTATCTGCTTTCCCTCTTCTCCTCTCAACGCCATCACTGATTCAGTTTCTCTTCCCTCCTATGATGCTGCTCCAAGGGAAATCAAAATCCATATATCTTGTCAGAGATAACCTGAATATCTTATATTACAGTTAAGCTATCTGTTGAAAGCTTTATCCAGATTTTTAAATGAAATATTGCACATTCTGTGTATCCTCATGAAATGCATGATCTTTTTGTCTCTGTAACAGCACAAGAAGGTTTTGATTTGACCCAAGAAACCAATGACATTCATAGCTAAGGCTGGCAATAACTTCCAAGGTGGCAATCATTTTGGATAAGTGCCTGATATAACAGTCTAAACACTGCAATGATTTCCCTAAGCACAAGGAAAATTGAAATTTTGTTTATCCAAGTCCCCTAGTGCACCAAGTTACCCAGTCATTATGATCAGCGCTGAATAGCCACAGGTTATTTTAAAGGCTTGCAATGGACTTTTTGCTTAGTTTCTTGGCATTTCCAATATAGCTCATCTCATTTTGATTCAAGGCTGTTAGCAGCGCACAGAAAAGTAGGGAACAGAAAAACCTACCCACTTCCCAATGAAATTATAAGTAGTGACTTTTCAAATCTCTATTGCATAGACACAGTCTTAGTGACTGGTTGGATTTTTTTCAAATATGCAATGTTTTCACCTTCATTTGCTCTTAGCTAACACAATTTACTATGTTTTTGTTCTTCCACAAGAGCAGAAGTACAAGAGAGCTTTGCTTAAGCAACAAGTAAACTGAGGTCCTCACCTGAGTTTACAAAAACAACACAATGGATTTTTATTAAAATATATGGACATTTTGTGGCTGTAAAACCACTGAGATTTCTTCTCCTATCAATAAGGCATTAATTACATTCTTACAAGGACCTTAAACTATTTTTTCTAGATTAATAATATATGTTTGCAAAAAATAAATAAATATTCAACATAGCTTTGATATTTCGTTTTCTCCTTCATTACTCATGAACAAAGAGGTTGTAAATATATTTGCTCTTTGTGTGTGTCTGTGATAGGTAGCTGGAGAGAAAGATGGGCTGAAAAGTGGGTGTTTGTATGGACAGGGATATATGTACCTCTGTGCACTAAAATCTGAGCAACTGGAAAGCTGAAGCAGCCTCAGAGCCCATGAGACATAGCCTTGCACCCTATAGTTTTCTTTTCTTTCTTTATAAAAGTTATAATTTTAACTTGTATATAAGAATGGCAACTGGTTTTAATTTACTAAAGTGTCAAGGGTTACACATGATTTTCTTTGCCTTTTTGCCTCCATGGACACAACTGCTGTGTGCCAAAGGATTCTATGTTTTCCTGAGTTCTCACTGGGTGAAAATATTGACCTAAAATTGGAAGTTGCTCATTCTCTCTCTAATTCGCATCTGCTCAGAAAGTAGGACATGGCTGAGATTCCTGTCCATCAGTGCTCACATGTAACCCAGATTTTATCTTTTCCTTTCAGAAGCTGTTATCGCAGTTATCATGTCATGCCATAGTAAATGCTAAAAATATTTGGATGTAATCAAACAAATAGGTTGTTTTATGATGGATTGTGTTATCAAAACAAATGCTTTAAAAATATAAAAGAAAATACAAATTGTTTTTACGAGCAAAAAAAATGCTCTTTTGAAGGAAAAAAGCTAAGTGTCTTGCAATTCTTACTTTTTCCCTTTCCCATCTGAATTCCACTGACCTAATCCAAACACAACTGGGGTAATGCATTTATCAAATAAGTCCATCTGTGGATTTCAGGCACCTAACTTGAGAGAATGTCTTTGAAAATCTCAGGCTATATATAGGAATGTGCATAGTACCAGTGGGTCTTAGGGTCATGTGATTTCATTCTTGAACAAATTGTTCAAATGAGAAAGGAAAGATGCCTTTGAACATACGTCTCCAGGTAACTCACTATTAGGTGATGTGCATCCCTGCAGTTTTACAGGCACATTTGGAAAAGGAAAGTGTCAGGCAGACGTGTTCTTTTCAAGCCAGCTTTATGACTCCATAAAGTTTTCAAAAAGAGTTTGTCTTTCATGTAACACAGGAATGTAGAATTATGTCCTTTGAAAACAATAATATTAAATATAAATAGTCATCCAAATCAAGCCTGACACAGCTCTGTGCAATGCTTTGAACCCTGATGTTAGTGCAAGTGATTAGTAGCAGTGAAGTTAAACCAATTGAATCCTAATTTGGTAAAATATATTTATTAAATGATGGATTAAAATTGACATAGAGAAAGATTTTCAGCGTAGTTAGAACTATATTTGCTTTTAAATTTCTAGTAAGCACTTTCTGAAGTCTGGCCTATTCCTTTGGTATATATATATATATATATACATATATATAGTATTTAAATAGGTCACCTGGAATGAATATATTTTTTCTGCCTTGTGGTTTTTATCGTAATTTTCTTTGTGTAGGCAAAATATACATATGTTTTATTTTAGTTTAGGAATATATAAAATAACTGAAATTCCACAGCAGAATGCTTTGACACAATGTGTCCTGAATAGCCAAGGGATTTGAATAAAGCAAATGAAACTCAGAGATTTACTGGCATACAGCAGATCAGATGAAGAATTAAAACAGAAAGACCATCTGCTCCAAAGCTTTGAGCTCTGTTATTTACAAGTCCTGCTCGTGTGATTAAATGGAAATATTTTGTAAAATATATGACTCCAATTTGATTTCTGATTTAATGTGTTTCAATAATATATCAAAGCAAAGCTGTTAACCCTTTAGTAGACATAACAAAATTCAGTGGCTTAACTTTTTTTCCCCCTTTAATTTACAGCCACAGTAAAGAAAATAGGACATATACTCATCACTTAGTGGTGGATTTTTGTAAAATGCAAGTGATTTTATGTAAAAAAGTTCACTCTCTTTATGCCTCTTTCATTTTAAAGTAAGGTTTTATTCATCATCTCTTTCCTCTTCAAAAAATTAGTAGATAGAGAAAAAAGAGTAGAAACTTTCCGGGGAATGCAACTGAGAATCTTCATGAAAACAAGTTGCACTATTTTCAAAGAGTCAGTCTCACTTACAATGTCCATCAAAGACATATGACTGCTCTTTCTGTGCAGAACTGTGTTGAAAATTGGAAGTAGCACTTCTTTGAACCTATTATCTATTAAAAATGGAATAAAGGGATAAAATAGCTGATGCCCAGAAACTTAGAGAGGATGATTGTCTCTTGAGTTTTAAAGTCTCCAAGTACAGTATTTCAAACAGAAAACCCAGTTACTGACAAGTTTCTCAGATTTTCTAATCCACAGAGCTAACAATTAATTATGCCTTGCCGTTCTGTTGCCAAACATCACCACAAAGTTTAATCTGTAAAGCCAAAAATGGGGGATTCTTTCCTAAATAATAATAGGATTTCTTGTTTGATGTCAGAAAGGAAGAATGGGACAATAATCTGTTTTCTAAAAAACCCATTGTGGAATTTACAAAAGACACCAAAATGAACAAAGGTCACAACTGGGAGCTTTTGGGGATTACAGAAGTCTTGTAAATCCAGTGGTGATCATTGGTGAGATCTTTGTCAGGAGGCTTTTCCTCCAGCAGCTGGATTTATCTGCAGTGGAATACAAGCACCATACGGGGTTATCTCCTACACTCTCACTGCTGCTGCTGAGGTGAAGCCTTGACAAGAGATCTGCAGTCTCCTGGAGCTTTTGTTGTACAAGATCAGCTGCCCTTAAACAGCAAGGCAGCTCTCCCCACAGAAAGCAAGGAGTGCTCTCCTGGCATGGTGGTGTGCCAACCAGTTATACTTCAAAAATGAGTAAATAATTTTGTTGCTTACTGTCCTTCCTGCACTGCAGATGGAAGAAAATATTTGCTTAGATCTTAGAATGATGACTTGCAGTTTGAAATACTTAATGATGGTTTATCTTCCTATGGGCCAATGAACTCACCTGTATCTTCATATGTATCTGCAATGATGGTTTTTTCCTGAAGTTGGATAAGACAAACATCTATGAACAGAGAAGTTCTAGATTACTCAGAATTCTTGAAGGTCTATACTACTTTCCTTTAAAAAAATTATTAAACCATACAATGTTTAGTGCATGAAGAAGCCCTTGATACTGTTTATCTGAGGATGAGGAAAATTAGTGACTATGAAAGGAATGGGAGTAAACTGGAAGAAATATTTACAGAAATAAGAAACAATAAAATAAATTTTTAAAAATTAACAAAAAATCATCAAGGAAAACTTCAGTTCATCTGTCCTTCTATAAACACTTGCCTTTGATTGAACTAAAAGATGTAGAGTCAGAATATCTCAATCTGTATTCAGACAGATGTTTAAAACATGTTTAAATCCATCCCTTTTCAGCCAAACATTTCAGAATCCACTTAAGGCCATGGGTCATAAATATTCTTAAACTTAAATGTGTCCCTCTAGGCTGAATTTTCCTGCTTTGCAAGCCAAATACCCTGCTGACCTCTAAGGTGGCCTTAGGCACAGTTACTTTCTCTCCGTGTCTTGGTGCCTTTATCTGGACTAAGAGTGCAGCCTGTGAAGTTCAATTAGCCCAGAAGCCTGTAGGTTTCAGTAGGTGCAGTGCTGAGCTGGGACTTTCCTGCAAATGCAGTTCTGAAGCCACAGGAGTTTGTGAAGCAAAGGTAATGCACACATTGCCTGGCCAGGTGCTGGAGCCCAGCCCAGTCAGATGCAGTGTTTGAGTCACCCATTCCTCCTACTCCAGTACTTCCCTCACTTCCTAGAGATGGGGACAAGGAGATTTGTCAGATGATTTTCTCTTCCAGTTGGGAGCACCATATGCTTCCTGTCTGCTGATGTCACTGCATGGAGCTCTGCTTGCACAGCTGCAGTGCCCTGTCAGAGCTCTCCTGCATGCATGGTCCTGTCCTACAGGTCCAAGGCTGGTGTAGAAATAGCCACATGAATATTTAAGTGATTCTCACATTTTCAAATTTAATTTTTGTATGACCTGCTTAGTGCTAAAAATCCAAGTGTAGTGAGGGATAGCAAATGGAGATGGGGAATACACTGGGGCAATCATTAACAAAGGGATGTAATGATAGGATTTTTAGCTTAGCTTTTTCATTCATCTCCTTTATAGTCCTTACCCAAAAGAGAACTCTTCTTCATTTTCCTCCTATTTTAAAATTATTTATGTTTAGCTTTATGCCTACTGAAATTACATGGGCAAAACCTGTGTAATTATCACAGAACAGCTGTGCTGGAAAATTGAAGCTCCAGGTGTTAGTGGCAGACATTTCCAGGCAATAGAAAAGCAGAGTATGGTAGATGGAAGCTTTTCTTCTGCCCAGGGCTTCTTGTTTCTACTCATTTGCCTTCTAAGGTGGGTTTCTCCTGATTTATTTTCTGGTTTGTGTTGCTTGGTTTTTTTGCTGTTACAGATTAAATAATGATTTATATGTTTTGAATTTCCTTGCAGAGCCCCTGGTGTTAGGCAGAACTGGAATTTTGATGTTATGTAGAGAGCTGCTTGATGAACTTTTAATATTTTTTTTCTTGTTCATTGAACCACCGTGATTCAACTACAATTCCTATTCCATCTATTTAATTCATAGAAAAATACCTCAGAGTTATATTTATATGGCAAACTTTGCAACATCAAGACTGAATTTGCCATAGTTTGCATGGATGCTTATATTATACTAGGAAATTATTGTTTTCATCCAGAAGCAGACAAAATAACCACTGGGCTGTAGAGTCAAAACCCCAAACAATTGAAAATCAATATTTTTTTGGACATTATTAATGAATGTAAATATTAGTTGGAATTGAAACTGTTTTATTATCTAATTCTGCCTTTATGCTAAGGGAGAGCTCTACCAATACAATTTCTGAAGGTCTCTGATAATCCAAGACGATCCAAGTGATATGTTTGAATGCAATCAATAGTTTTTTACTGTTGAATAGTATCAACGCTTTGTAGGTGTAAGGATTAGCTGCCCAGTACATGTCAGTGGCCCAGCTGAGCTGAGTTCAGCTAGGTTGTTACAGGTTGATCTGGTCCCTGCCCACCACCCTGTTCAAACAAACTGGGAACTGATATAAGCAGGGAGGTGATACGTGAAATGGCAGCCAAGTTCATATGGAGCCATAATCAGCATCCATAGTCTTTACTTGCTGCTTTCATATAAACTCTAATATTTACCAAGTCTTTGATGTGCATTTTTACCTCCTTTAAAATTCCATGTCCCAATATTAATTTGGTTTTGGTTTAGAATTTAAACTGTTGCTTATGAAAATTAGGAAATGTGTCTGCATAGAAACAGGGCCTCCTAGGTCAGTACTTGTTCCCTAAAAAGGTTATTGAGCCTTTTGTCTTTTTTACTGCTGCCAATCAAGAGCAAAGCAATCAAAATTTGAGGCATATTTGGGCTAACAGTTACTGGTATGACTGGGAGGGAAGCCACTTTTTCACTTGTGTTCTGCTGTGGGGAAAAGAGGTCTGTATTTTTGAGAGTAACTTGCTGGCATGGTTATGGAACCATCCTCTTGATTGCCATGGTCTACTCTTAGCAAAGAGAAGGAGACTGTACAGGCTTTGGACAACACAATGTTATTATTGACAATATTTCAGAGTCTGACAAAAAAGTTATCGTGACTTTCTCATTTTGTGGTAAGGTAACTGCTAAAGCAGTAATTTGTTTATTTTCAAAGTAAAACTGTTTTCCGGTTATTAAAAGCAGGGTTCATCTCACCCATCTTCACCTGTTACTAATTAGAACCTTAAAAGCCTCATATGGACACCATTTGTAACTGACAAAAAATGACATGTACCCTCACAATACCAATAAACATTTAACTAAAACTTAGTTGCATAAATGTACTAAAAGTCTGTAAAGTCAGACCTATAAAATATTGTCTCTGTTTCATAGCAGCTTTGGTGGGTTGCACTTTTACACTTTTTAAATTTGTATGTCATCAATTGAGAGTTTGAGGACAAATATGCAATACAACATTTTGATACTGAGCAATGTGTGATGCCACAACAATACCCTCAGTTTTTTCAGGACAAAATCCCAAACGATATTGGTGAATGGGATCTCTTGTCAAGAGTGGAAATAGATTCCTCCTTGCAAACTAAAAGCAGTGTCATCAGCCAATATACGTAATTCAAACAAGAATTTGAGACACCTAAATGTTGAAATTACTTAAGGCTGTATCATACAACAATTTGCATGTGATGTTTGCCTTACCGAAATTCCGTGACAAAACCTTCAGCTGCTCTGTAGTGGTGTCATGAATGTCTCTGATCAGCTGGGGATGCCAAAGGCCCCATGACCGCAAAACTGCTGGTATTTTCTTTAGTATACAGAGTGGTTTGCTTTGATAACTAAAATATATCAAGATATGCTTTGCCTTGGATGCAGAAAGAGACTAGAGGTCCTTTTCTGGAGACAGTGATACAAACTTATCAAGTGAGATGGCAAATCAGCACGTGCCTGTAAATAAAATGTTCAGTCAACAGAACTGTAGTTACTCCAATCTCCTGATGCTTGTTCCTTGGCAGACAGCAACTAGAGAGGGCTCAACCTTGGACTACTCCTCTCCCCAGAAAGAAACAGAACAGAGAAGCTAAGGAAGTCTCCTGAAGGCAAAAAGTTCACTATCACAAAGTATCTGCTGTAAAATATAAATTCTGTCAAAACAGCAAATTTTGTTGTAATTTAGGAGAATCAGCCAGAAGATGCTTAAGGAAATAATTCCCCCTTTAATTTATATTTTTCTACCAATTTCTTCTTCAAAGAACAGAATATGTACTCTTCACACTTTCACCCCGCTGGTTTTTCTGTGAACTTTTTGTTGTTTTATCTTTTCATTGACCTTGAAATTAAGTAACAGAAAAAAAGTATCAGTCACCCAAGCAAGTCAAGCAATTTCCCCTAGTTTTGAAACGTGGTTTCATCAAGAATAATCCTTTCTACTGTCTAAAGGTAAAACTTCTTTTCTATTAATACATTGCTGTAGAAACATAGAGGGAGCAGGTAACAGATTATAGGTCAGATTTTTCCATTAAAGCTCAAAAGTTTTTATTTTCTAGGTAGCAGAGCAAGAATACACATATTTTAGAAGCTCTTATGATCTCAATGAAGGAAAATAATTAAGATCAGAATATGCTTCAAAGACAGCCTTTTTTATCAATCCCTTTTGTAAATGAGGACTTATATTAGTGTTTTAGTTGTACCTTGTGGCCTTTTGAAGCAAATGTGGCCGTTCCTATTTCCTGCCAGTTGGCTCGCATTAGGGAGGAGTCTCGGAACATGAAAATTCAAATCATTGCAAATTAAACATAATCAGATGATGGTCTCCAGGTGTGGATCTGATATGGTCCAGCAGTAATGCATGTTCAGCCTACAGGGCCAGACTAGAAGTAACACTCTCAAAATTCATACAGGTTGGGTGATGATCCACAGCTGTTTTGCTCTGGATACTCCATTTATTGCTATATGGTACATGTTAATGCAAATGATATTTAGGTATTCATCATAAATTTTATTTTACATTTATTCACTTTACCTTTTGCCATGTGTTTGAGGCTGATGTTACAAATTTTAGACATGCCAATATGCATGTCCCCAACTCTCAGAATTCTTTTAGGAGGCAGATCTGCATGTATCTCTTTATTGTTATGCCAGCCATGAGTTTCTCTGATTTATAATGTGGCCTCCCTGCTTCCAACATGCAATGGAGTTCTGCCTTTGTCTTTTTTCTGTTTTGATTTTTTTTTGCCTTTTTCTTCCTTCTCATGTCTGCAAGAATAGCACTTGGCCAGTGTTTCCTGCATCAACAGATTATTGTCCTGCAAAGGATTTTCAGTGGGATCCTAGTACCAGTCCCATTTTTCCTTCCCTGCTGTATGCTGGCATTTTTATATGTATTATTAGGAGAAAATAGGTCAATCATGCAGATTAATTGAGCAAGTACATTTGAGCAGTTTGGGTGAGACTCCGATAATTTCTTGGGGTTTGATTTTTTTAAAATATCAAAAAGTACCTTTTACAAACTCAGACTGCCTCAAAAATTGTTTAAACCAGCAAAGTGAAATACTCAGAATGGTTGGCTCATCCTCTCCAGCAAGTCAAGGAATTTACAGTCATGCAGCCCATCTTGCACCTCACTCCCATTTCCCCTGAGAGACAGAGCTGCCAGTTCCCTCTGTCACAGCAGGAGTGAAGAAGCAGGATTGTGGAGAGCATCATGTGGGGTGACGGGAAGGAGCCAGAATTGATATCTCCAGTCATTATCACTGTGTCAGGAGGAAATGAGGACCTGGGTATATATTCAACAGCAGGATCAAGAACTTTAACTACAGCTTCAACAGTACAGAGTGTTATCAGGAATAAAATATAAAGCAGTCTTTGAAAGCTAGGGAATTACCTAGCTTTTTCTCTATCAACATTTATGTACCAAATTAAAAATTATTTGTGTGGTTTAGAAAGCCATCCCCCTGTGAGTTGTTCCACCATGTTCTAGTGAGAGTTGTGAGGACGGAGAAGTTTGGATTTCCTTATCTTTCCTTGATCTCATTAGAAATAAAAGAAAATATTTGGGGGTTTTTGAATAAAACAGCCCCCCACCCAGCAGCTTAAGCACCTGAAAATAAATATCTCTTTAGAATGGGTCAACAGTGAGGGCAAACACTTATTCTTAAGCCTGTTAGCAGTGACACTGAATTCACCAAGACTGCCCACTGTATATTCCTGTGCCTTTTTAAATAGAAGCTCTACATTTTAAAAATTCATCATTTCTCTGATGTTCAGTATAGGATTTTGCTTTGAGAGCCATCTCCCCTCCAATCCATTGACAGAACTTTATTTCAATGATGAGATGGTTTCTCTTACTGCCTGTGAAATCACTAAAATGTCAACTACTGCAAGAAAAGAAAATGAAAGCCATTAATGTCTATTTTAATGTTTATATAGGAAGCAGTAATCTTTTCAATACTAACTGTGACTGAGTTTAATTAAACAATTCAAATGGAGAAAAATACAACATAGTTTACTCCTCAGCAAATTGATGTACGAGGTCCTATTCTCAAAAAAAAAAAAAATCTGCCAATGACACTGCTTAGTAGAACATTTCATTAAAATGTTTCTTGACCTCCACAAGTTTTTATAGACCAATATGCTGCAAACAGGAGATGCCTCACCAACTCCTTTTCATACATTTGAAACTTAATCAAAGCAAACATTTAGTGAAAAACAGTCTTAGATTGACACAAAGCTCAAGTGGGCATTTCCATGTGTAATATGGCAGGAGGGGGTTATGTATAAAATCTCTTTAACTGTACCTTCTAGACTATGTACAATATGCAGGTGAACTTAGGGGAAAATATTTACTAGTACAAAGTTAGTATAAAACAGCAACTGCCAAAAGCACAAGATTAGAAGCCTATTTTTGAGAGGTCTTTAGTGAAGAAACACAGGTTATGTGATTTCACAACTCTCAGCCTCTTTTATTTCCTTTGTAAGTTTTGATTTATTCAAAATATTACACAAAATCAGAAAAAGTATGTAAACTAAATATAATTGCTGTTATATAGTGAACAATACTGCTCTCAACAATGAAAGGAAAAAAAAAGTTCTATTTGGAAAAATGTGTGCTAAAACTAGATTATAACTTAGAGTATTATTTACCCAAATAGATTTTTACTGAGTTATAAAGAGAGATGGTTTTTATAATTAAGGTGAATGAATGCATTTATTTCAGTATGCCAAGTTAACACCTTTAGAACAACTTCTTTGACAGAAAATCTTTTTAAAGACCACTGCAATGAAGAATGACTGACAATATGGAGCAGCACAGAAGGGACCTCATTAGTTTTATACAGGAGGAAAAAACGGGAAAGCTAAAGCTCTCAGAGGGCAAGAGTCAGCCAATGTAACAAGGAAGTCCTTATCAGATTGTGTCTGTTCACCTACTATATAGCAACCATTGCAGCTGAAATTTAAGTGAGAGGTGTCTGAAGGTACTGTAGAGAAATGTGAAATATGTTTGTGAGCTGTCCAATCCTCACAAAATTATCTGTTAAAAAATTCAACAGAAAAATGCAAAGATGCAGACAGAGCTGTCCTGATAATGAGTGAGAAGCAAACACTTCTTGGCTATAAGGCGTTCTTGTTTGATGGCAATGATGGCATCGTGGTAAGAATTAAATATCAGATGCTCTTATGTCACTCATACAGGGGGAATAACTTGGAAAGCTTTGTTATGCTCTAGTTTGGAAGCTGTGCTTTACAGTAGGTAGTGGAACTATAAAGCAAGAATTCAGAACTGAACAGGTATTTCAGGTAATTCTACTCAATTTGCATTAAAATTCAGAAGAAAAAAAAAACAACAAAGGGAAACAAACCACCACAGAACAAAATTTATGTTAAAGCTCTTCAAATTTGCTGGAAAATACGCTGGATTCTTCCATTATTATAACCACATAAGAGTTTTTCCAGTGAAGTGATGGGGACAGGCAATTCATAGAAATGCACAACAGGCAAGCTCCCTTCAACTTGTCTTAACAGAGGTTTACTGCTGTGGAGGAAGATATAATAAACCAATGAAAACGATAATCTTTAAAAAGATCCTGAAGGGATCTTTTGTCATCCTTTCTCTCTCTGACCTTCAAATATATTATCTACATGTATTCTCTACTCCTTGATAATTGTATCAGACTACTGTAGTGTAGAACAGTCCCAGACAAAAGGGGTGGTTTATGTCCCACCAGCACTAATAGAAAGTTTTATTTCAGTTTTTCTTACCTCACCACCAGGAAGCCTTGGGCCCAGCATGGCTTGTGCAGAATCATTTGTGCTTCAGCAAGGGAGCAGGACTTTATATCCCTGAGCTGGTCACAACAATTGCAAAAACAGCTTGTGACACCTGAGAGTGTCCATGCATCGACATCTGTGTTTCAAGTGTGGCAATCATGAGGCATAAGCTTGTTAATTGAAAGAAATTTGGTAGTAAAAATTATACCAAGAAAAATAAAGACAAGGCTTTCACAGAAAAGAATCAGCAGAAGTATAGTACCAGAGGAGGAGAAGCAAGACATGAAATGCCTTCCTGATGCAGCTGCTGCTCCTTTGAAAATATGGGATAAGACGTGCATCTGAACTAAGCTGAGAACAAATCTAACCAGGAAAACACCTTATGGATCTTGCTGTAACAAAATGTGGAGAATTGAAAGTCAAAGCTATGAAGCACTGTCAAATCTGCATTAGAAAAAAATATTGCAGCACTATTAATGGGTCTGGTCTTGAACTTTGCATCCATCATTTTTGTAAGCCAGAATGTTTGTTAAATTCCTCTACAGAAACTGCTCTTTAAAAGAGCATTAACATTATGTAATTTTAATACATGCATTATATGCTCAATTCCTAGTCTTAATCTCCTAGCACCATTTTTCAGCTATTTATATGTTTAGTTAAATAACTTCTTATACAGGGCTAGAGATGTAGTGACTGTATGCCATGGATGAATTATGGCAGCAATTTAATATTCTAAACATTTATTTCTATTGCGACATTTTTCATCAACTCAGAATTTGCAGTTGTTTGCTTAGAATAGAAACTACTCACAAATCAGCAAGTAAATCAAAGTTTCTCAAATTCAGTGTCATGGCACATGACAATTGATGTTTAGCCATTACAAAGGATCAAGACCTTATTCTTGGCCTGGTTTTGATGGTGTAACTATAGTTGCACTTATTTCTTATGCCCTGGGTTATTAAGGATCTCTCTAAATCAAAGCTCAGGGAGCTCAGTAAGTTTGATTTATCTTGGATGCTCATTAGGCAGAAAATGGGTATGAACTTGCTCTTAATGAATGCAGTTATAACTGTCATTTCTGCCTTGGCCTTTTATGTGCATTTCCAAAGTCTGAGTTGGTATTCAGAGGAATTAATATATTGACTTGCTGGGGATATTGGCACTTGTCTTGCTGCCACTTCAAAGCCCCCTTCAAGACTCTTCAGAAGATTAGCACCAGGCATGAGTAGACAGATAACTAACCTTCCAAGGAAAAATGTGTCTGTCTTTTAGGAGCAGCTTTGCAGGTTTTGTGATTTTTTTTTTTTTTAAAGACTATCAATACAAGTATAAAAACACATGCACTCAAAATATCCTCATTTTCAGTGTCTCCAGGATTTCAAGTCATACCTTATAAACAAGACAAGCTCCAGCATTGTCAATCCTTACTTTTTCCAGCAAAATTATAATCCTGCATCTATACTTTACAAACACAGCTTTTGACCAAACACAGAATAAAATAAATATAAAAGGAAATACATGAGTTTATAAAACAAATTCTTTGTAATCTACATTCATTCTTTTTAAAACAAGAAAAAGAAATAAAAATAAGCTCTTCTTTTTATTTTTCCTATCAGTACCAGGAGACCTGCTAACATTCACATCCAGTCAATAAAGTCAGTAGGCAGAACAAAGCGCAGGAACTGATAGAAAATGTGAAACTTTGTTTCTATTCCTTTCCCTTGCATAATAAGATCTTTACACCAGCCAAACTTTTTTTTTTGCCATGTTTTTTTATGTGACTGCTCTATTTCTTACAAGTTCAAGGAAAAAGACTCTTCACACCCAACATGAGAGTATTAACTGTCAATACCAGTTATTTATGTGTCAAGACATAAAACTGGTATGGATTGTCAAGCTACTTCATGGTGTTATTTTTTTATCTTTGCA
Source organism: Acrocephalus scirpaceus scirpaceus (assembly GCA_910950805.1). Lineage (NCBI taxonomy): Eukaryota > Metazoa > Chordata > Aves > Passeriformes > Sylviidae > Acrocephalus > Acrocephalus scirpaceus. The sequence goes on from OU383785.1 coordinate 6,702,883, forward strand.
AAGAAAGATTCTACATTATGAAGATAATATGGATGAGATTTCAATAAGCAGGGAATAATGTCAGCTTTCTTCCCTTGTTAAAATGTAAGGACCTGGTGTCTGATCTTATTCTTTGACAAGGCTAGTTCATTGCCACTAGAAAGCCAAAACAATACTAGGTAAAGCTGAACCTTGTGGTATCTGGACCTGGAATTCTATTTTCAGGAATTTGTGTTCCTGATGGGATTATGACCAGATTGATTGAAAAATGTAGGTGGACTCAAAGAATTCTTATAGCAATTAATTCTTATAGCAATTATTTAACAGTTCTCATAACAATTTTTTAGCTCAAGAACATTATTACAGCAAGATCTCTCTCACCTTTGCTGTTCACTACTAACATACTTTGCACATACATACATGTTACGAGCTGGTTAAAACCCAGAAGAGCAAAGAAAATTAAGTCTCTGTGTATAAAATGGAAAGAACTTTGAAAGTTCAAAATATACCCAAAAAACAAGATTAAAACCAAACGAGATTAGATATTGGTGCCAAAAAAAATTGTATGTTTTCTATAAAAGTATAAGAGGCAAAGAGAAAAAAGAGGAAGGAAAGAAATAGAAAAGGGGGGGGGGGGGAATGTGAGGGAACAGGAGGAGAGTGATGGGGGTTAGGTGGGAGCACATCACCCATCCAGGGGTCCCAGTGATGTCTCATTGCTCCCTTCTGTCTGGTCTCTTGGTGCTGAGGGTCCCACATCACACCGCCACACGCCAAAGAGTTCAGAATTCCATGGATTAATACATTTGGGCAGGTGGGAAGGCCCAGGTGGCTCCCGTGCAGGGCCGGTTTGCCAGTGTCCCTCGCAGCCCCGAGGCTCTGTGGCCCCATCTCTGTGCAGGGCCTGGGCCCTGTGGGGCCTTTGCTGGGCCGTGTCCCCGCTGTGCTGGGGCTCAGCTGCCCCCGGGGGAGGCCCCACAGCCGAGCTCCTCTGCACGGCGGGGCCTGGGCGGGCACTGCCTCTCACCAGAGGCTTTGCAGCAACCCCAAAACCTCTCCCCACCCACCCTGGGCTGTGAGGGGCTGTGCCAGCCCGGCAGCTGACAGCCCTGGGGCTGGGCTCTCCTCCCCAAAGGTGCTGAGCTTGTGTTTTGTGAATGTCCCCGGGTCCTGAGTTTTATCTTCATCAGTGAACAAAGGCCTATTCAGGGTGTGGTGGTATTCTCTGCAGCTTTGTAGTACAGTTTTTAAAGTCCTTCATAAAAAATGTTTAAGTTATAAACTCTTGTATTTCAGTCTCTGACAATACAGGAGGTGTTCCTGACAGCCACGTGGCTGAGAAGCTAACACAGCTGGTTGCAGTTGCAGTTTTGTGCTGGTGGCTTAAAAATGACACAGCTCCCTCCTTCCAGGGGCTCAAGCATGGGGCATTTTGAAGGACATAGCCTACACCAGGGTCAGGCATCACTCTGAGAACTATTTCACACTTTAATGGAGTCTGAAGTGCAAGTGTATCCTTAGCTTTTGCATCCCCAAGAGTCTTAATACTATAACATCACAGACTTAAGGGGAGCATTTTTTTTCCTAAGCAACTCACTGCCTTATGCCCAGGGGCATGTTTCTTGTTTGAAATTTGGCAGTGGTCGGCATACTCTGAAATCCTTTGTGTAAGGTTAAAAATATAGTTCCAGATTTAATGTCAGCATCATATTTCTAATACTTCTGACATATCTTTATCTAACTTAAAGCAATGCACTAATACCACGCTTTTGTGAAAAATTATATTCTCTATAGGGTTGTTCTTTTGCTGACCTGCTTAGACATATTCAGAGGGAAACTGGGTTTTCTAGGTATGTGGTAAAATTCGTATTAAAAAGAAACCAAAAAACATTTTCCCCCCAAACAAACAAAACCTCCAGTGCCTAAAGATAAGGCCCAGATCTCCTAAGTGTTCTGGCAGTAGATGCCTCCAGCAATGCTGGGGCTTACCAGCCTTATCTCAGAGAAACTGTTGACAAAACATTTAATACAATACGTCTCAGTCTTGAAAACTTTCCAACCAATTAGGTCACCAATAAAACTGAAACCAAGAGGAAAAGTGTTCACTGATATCAAAGGTAGAAAGACTTGGCTGATTTATTTTTAACCTGCTTAAAATATGAAGTCCTCCAAGACTACGTGTGAGGGCATTGTAATGTAATAGAATCCATTTTGAGACGATATTGGTAACAAAGGTGCTGGGAAAAGATTTTCATATTCAAAAGGACATCTTAAAAAAATACTTTCATTTTTAAGTCTTTTTAGACCATCCAGTTAAGAATACTTGTATACACTGGCTAAATATACTGCAGAAATTGTAGCAGGTCTGGATGTGATTGTGCAAACTGAATACCAAAAGTAGCCTATGGTCATGCTTTAAACAGACTCAAGATTGCTACTTTATTTGGGCTCTGTTGCAGCCTTTTATGTCTGTTAGATATAAATACTGAAATAAAATGTGAATACGTATTTTTGACTGAGTAAATCTTTGTCTCAGATATACTCCATTATTGTTAAAGTTCCATTATTATCATTTAAAAAATCTTGCATATATCATTATAGATAATGATATATGCAAGATTTATATGCAGATAAGCCCTATTCTGTTTGTAAACTTAAAATTTAATGATGATGTTTGACATAAAGATCACCTTATGGCACAAAAGCATAACAATATTAAGTGGAAAAATACCTTTTTAAGGTAGCCAAACCCACATTTTTACTGATATATTCTGTTTGTAGATGTTGTGGTTTGACACTGGCCTAACACCAGGCACCCATGAAAGCCACTTGCTCACCCTCCCCTGCCACAGCTGAGCAGAGGAGAGGAAAAAATTAACAAAAGGTTCATGAATTGAGATAAGGACTGAGAGAAACACTTCAAGGGCAAAACAGGCTCAGCTTAGAGGTAAAAAGTGAATTTATTACTGAGAGAATCAAAGGTGGTTAATGAGAAGTAAAATAAGCCCTTAAACAACTTTTTTCCTCCCTCTTTCCCATCAACAGCACAGGGGACAGGGCGTGGGGGTTTTGGTCAGTTTGTCACCCAAGGTTTTCTTCTGCTGCTCTGGTAGAGAAGTCCTTCCCCTGCTGCACCGTGGGGTCCCTCCCGTGGAGACAGCCCTCTGTGAACTTCTACAGCCTGGCTCCAATCTCGTGAGCAGCAGCCAAACCACACCTGCTGCAAACATGAGCTCCCCCCATGGGCAGACAGTCCTCCCAAAACTGCTGTGGGGTGGGTCTGCCTTTCCATAGGGTGCAGCCCTCCAAGGACAGGCTGCTCCAGCCTGGGAGCAGGGCCCCTCTCTCTGCTGGATCTCCCACTGGGTCACAGCCTCCCCCAGGCATCACCTGCTCCAGCATGGGCACCTCCCCTATGGGCTGTGCATGGATCTCTGCATCCAACATGGATCCCCAGGGGCTGTGCATGGATCTCTGCATCCCCCATGGATCCCCAGGGGCTGTGCATGGATCTCTGCATCCCCCATGGATCCCCACAGGCTGTGCATGGATCTCTGCATCCCCCATGGATCCCCAAGGGCTGTGGGTGGATCTCTGCATCCCCCATGGATCCCCAGGGGCTGTGCATGGATCTCTGCATCCCGTGTGGATCCCCAAAGGCTGTGCATGGATCTCTGCATCCCCCATGGATCCCCAGGGGCTGTGCATGGATCTCTGCATCCCCTGTGGATCCCCAGGAGCTGCAGGGGCACAGCTGTTCCACCATGGTCTCACCACAGCTGCAGAGGAATCTCGGCTCCGGTGCCTGGAGCACCTCCTGCCCTCCTTCCCCACTGACTTTGGTGTCTCCACGTTGTTTTCCTCCCATTTGCTCACCTCTCCTTCTTCCCTGGCTAGGAATAAAACTGTGTGTCCACTTTGTTTTGATTTTCTTCTCAAATATGTCATCACACAGGTGTTACCAACCTCTCTCATTGTCCATCTAGCAGCCTGTCCATCTTCAGAGCCATCAGGGATTGCCTCTGCTGGACATGGTGGAAGCTTCCAGCAGCTTGCCACAGGAGCCACCTCTGAGGCCCCCCTGCTACCAAAAACCAGGCCATGCAAAACCAACCCAGTTGAAAAAATCAATCAGGTAAGGTTTAGAGAGGTTTTAAGAAAACTTGGCATTTAGTTTAAACCAAGTGTCCATTATCTCTGAATTAGTTTAATTAATGTTTCTCACAGAATTAGTAAAATGTCATTACATTTTATTTTCATTACCCAACTTTTTATGTCATATTCACGTAAAAAATTGAGGGTGTATTCTGATATCAGTGTGATTTTTATCACATTATCCCTTAAGGTTTCTTAGGGGGTTTACTCCAGGGATGGTAGTAAAAATAAATTAACTGGGGTCCCAGGTAAGAGTTCACAGGTTGTAGTAGAAATAATTTACTTTAAAAGAGGTTAATTACAATGAGGAAATGTCAGAAAACAAAATATTTCTTGTGTTTTTCTTACATTTGAGTGCTGAAGAACATTATTAAAATACAGTAAAGTGTGACTAAGTATTTTCAGAACTAATCTCTCGTACCAGACTAATGTTATTCAAAATAAAAGAAAAAGACTTGCAGATATTAATGTCATTGGTCTAATCACACAATTAAAGATGCTGAAATGCATATGGGTTTTTCAGGATGAGATGCAAATGACATAATAAATAGATTGAAATTGGGCTGTCTATAATTAAACCAAAACAGAAGTCTTTAAGTGCTTCCCCATTTTAGTCAATGGCCAGGTAGAAGTGTTCAATTTGGGTACAAAATACTTATTGCTTGATTCTCTGATTATAGAGTAGGATAATTAGAGACTGATGAATGATTTATTAGTTGTCTTAAAATATATATACCATCACTTGCATTTTAGCTTCTACTTCTGTTCACTTGCTGAGCTAAGTATAGATTTGAAGGTCTGAGGGCTTTGCCAGGGATTGTATTGTCTATATTTATAACAATTTAAAAAACATATCAGTCAGTATTTTAAAAGGTATTTTTCATTAAACTTGTATTGCTTTCTCTGCCAGTCTCATTCCTATTCTGTGCTCAGCATAATAAAGTCCAAGCACCTGCGAGTGGTGAAGTAGCAAACACCTACAGTGTCTTGATGTTTTCCATCTGCTCTTGCTGTAACTCCAGCTGTGCTGGCTGGGACAGCAAAGCAGGCCCTGGAGAGGGGACAAAGCCTTCTTCTGCTCCTGAGTTTCCTGGTGGCTGGGTTGGACTCAGTGCTGTGCTGTCAGCCTGGAGATGCCCATTCTCTGGGTTTGTGAAAGCCACTCGTTCACCTCCAGACTGAGCTGGGGCCAGGAGTGGCTCACAAAGTGAAATCTTTCCAAACTAATCATCAATACAGCCCCACTCTCCTTTAGCCTTCAGCCCAAAGCATATAACTTAAAGTATGTAAATAGTCCCAGTTAATTCAGAGGAGCTGACACTTAAGTATTTTACTAAACTGAAGCATCAGCCTGGATCTTTTGTCTTTGATTGTCTTGGCTTGTTTCTGTTTATGTAATAGATAATTTTAATTTCTTAACTCCTCTATGCAGTGTCAAAGATTAATGGCAAATATAAAATTCATAGGGATTGTGTAAAGGATTTTAAATATTTCAAATTGTAGTTAAGATCTAACAGAATATAATCCATACTCTATGACAAAGTAAGAAATGGCTATTTCTACTGGGATGAAATTTTAGTAGCTCAAATCCGGTTGTGTCATTGCACGAAATTGTAGATTCTGTTATACCATTGGGGAAAAAAATACATACATTTAGAATATTCTTGGTCAATATCTGCTCTTTGAAGTAGATGTGGACCTGCAGGATGCATGCACACAGAATCACAGAATCATTGGGGTTGGAAGGGACCTCAGGAAATTGTCCAGTCCAAGGGAGGGTCACACAGAGCAGGTGACACAGGAACTCATCCAGGTGGAATTTGAATCTCCAGAGATGAGACATTCAAAACACATACATGTATGTAAACGTAGCAATATAAATGCTTATATGTTGGCCTCATTTATTTTTTTTTAATAAATGAAAGTGAACCAATACGAATATCTGATCTGTAGCCATGATTACTGAACAATAAAAATAATTATTATAAATTAACAGTAATAGCTACAGATCACAGTTTTATGTTTATTTTTTTCTTTAACAAGAAAACCTTGGCAGCAGAACCTAATTGTAAAGTCTCTTCTCAGTGTAAGAAAACAGTATAACAACCATCATATATGTTATATGTTATTATATATACATATATATATGTTATATGTTATTATATAACAACATTAATATATGTCAAAGTCAGAAGTGATTTTGAATCTATCCAGAAATTGCAGTTTGTGTGGTGAAATCTGAAAGGATCTGGCAAATGATTTTGGCTCTTGAAGATTACTAATTAGGACATAAAGACTATAAACAGAGCAAATAAATTTCCTCTTACTATTTCCTCCAAGTAGAGAGTAACATCCAACAGGAATACTTGAAGCCTACTCTAATGTTGTGTGTAGCCATTAGATCACCATTATCCTCTGTCCTCATTTTGAAATGATGGCACAAAGCTGCCAGTGCTGACCTTTGCTGGCAGAACCCAGAGCCCACTTGCAGTGCCCACCCTGGTCTGCAGTGGTGCCAGAGCAGCAGAGAGAGGGCCCAGGGCAGGGGTCTCAGCCTGGAGCAACATCTCCTCCATAAACAGGCAGAGGGGCTGGATGCAAACTCACAGGAGTTAATGGAGAGGGCCTAAAATTGTCCTGACTCTGAATACATGGCACAGGGAGAGGAATAACAGGGAATCTATTTTGCTGAGAATCGCTTTATTTTAAGCATATTTTAAGGAGAAGGCAAAGCCACTTAGACCAACTTGCACGGATTGCCCTTGCTGGAAATGTTTCTGCTTTTCAGAAGGGGATGCTGTGCATGCTAATATGCTGGTGCAGAGCTCAGCTGGGGGAGCTGGGTAAAGCAGAAGAGTAAAGACCTTGTAGGGAGGTTATCCTCCCGCAGGAACAAGTCCTCTGAAAATACCTGCCGTTTGGGGCAGCCTGATACATTGCGAAAGTGAGATTTTCTCTCCAGAAGCCTCTCCTCAAGCTCCAGGGGAAAGTAATTTCTAGCAGGGATGATGAAGCAGTATCCAGGAAGGAGTGTGCTCTATTGGAGACGAGGAAATCAATCCTGCCTTGGGTTTGGTGGTGGAATTCTAAGGCAGGCTGGTAGAGCCCCCGAGAGCCCTCTGGCAGAGCTGGTGCTTGTGTGCAGTGTCTAAGAGCTGGGCTGGAGGATCCGGGTGGAGCTGATGCCTGCTCATACAGGGAATTTCTGTTTCTCTGTTAGGAAGGTATTTAAATTCACTTGGCAGTCTAAGCACATGAGTTCTTTCTGAAAGAGGTTTACTGCTGAAGGTTATGCTGTGCTTTTCACTTAGTCACAGAGTTTTAAGTGTTAGAGTTCTGGATAGTAAAACTACAAGTAATTTCTACTGACCACGGTCCACTAGAAACTATTAACTGGATTCTTTTGAGGTAGGGATAGTTTATCACAGTTCTGCTAATCTATTCTGCTGACAGGAGAAAGTGTTGCAGCATCTTGATTTCTTTACTACGTATCAAATATATTCTACCTCACCTATTTTTTTTTTTAATTTAATCTTATATTAGAATGGGAGCACAGTCTTTAATCACCCATCTCAGTTGTCAAACTTGCATTGAGCGAGAGAGAATAGAGAAAGCTGTGAATGGCATTATGGCAAATATCCTATAGGCATTGTTTTAAGATGGAGGCCATTTTGACAAGTAAGAATATATTTTTGTAAAGTGTTTATAATTAATTAATGTCATTCATTTCTGAATATATTCCTCCTGTACAGTATCAGCCTAATCTCCTTTGAAATACATAAAGCGAGGGAAATGATAATTCCCACATTAACCTCAGGAAAGCAAGTGTTGGTACTAAAATGCATTTCCATTTTCATTTTATTTGAGAGTTATGATTTTTTGTGAATAACATTTCTCTTTACTCCAAAAAGATATTAAAGCAATAAGGAAAATGGAAACTTGGATTGGAAAATTCGTCACCTCTAAGAATAAAACTTGCCTTTGAAAATGGGAACGTGAATTATTAATCGCCTCCAGACACTGTGTCCCAGAGGTTCTATGAGTTTTTCTTTATTTGATTATATACATTTTTGACTGATTAACCAATTTTTTTATTCTTCTCAGTCATAAATAAGGCACCTGCTGATTAACGTGGAATTTATCAAGTGTAGGACAGCCTCTTGTGACAAAGCAGTTTAAAGAGCAGAGAAATAACAGAAACTGTTGCATTTAAAAATGGTGAAAATTCAGAGGATTATCCATTTAAAAATGGAGAAAATTCAGTTCAGAGGAATTTCATTACATCTCTCACACATGCCTTTACGAAGATTGGAAATTTCTAGGCAGAGTCAGATTTCCTTTTTTCAGTTCCTCTGTTTTTGTTTAGAGAAACTGAAGATAAAGAGAAGAATCTTTTTCACTCTACCCCAAATTGTTTGAGGGTCTCTTAGGTTTCTATTTGATATTGTCCTGCCCTGCAAGCAACATTCTTTATTCCAGCTGAAAAGGACAGCACTGATGTTTCTCATAGCTGCATTAAGCACAACAATGCATGACCACAAGAGTTGTTTCCAGGTAACTAAAGCTGCTGCAGGAATGCTGATGGAAGTGGATGTGCTCAGCTTCCTCTTTGCTTTGCATATCAAACTACCCTGGTTTATGCCCCAAGTCTGGCTCATAATTTAAGCACTAGGTTGTCAAATACTGAAAACATTAAATGCACTGCTCTGTGGGCTTGTTCTTTTCTCTGAGAATTTTTCAGTAGGAATCCCATAAAACAAATATAAAAGAAGTTCTATGTGGTTTTTGTTTCTTTTTCTTTTTAGATTTTCACATATATTATCATTTTATCCTGGAATGAAAGGTTTCTTCAGGTCTGTACTTAATTCAGCAGCTGATGGCTGCCAAAAATGTGCTTCTAAAAAGGGAAAAGATGTGAGACTGACCTCCTCAATTATCTGTGCCTTGAGTTTGTGAAATTCGGAGTCATAGCATTATTGGGCTTTTCAGGGTCGACTGGCTGGCCCTGTCATTGGCAGAAAGGGTCTCTGTTAAGAGATTGGGGGAAAGATTTAGTTGTTACTCAATTTAAAGCAGCTGTCAGGACCATATCAGTCAGGGTTGGCTCAGTAGACTGTGGAAGCTGGAGAAGGTCTGACATAATACTGTCCCAGACCTACCTCACCAAGTTGAAAATCATAAGGAAAGGATTCTCACTAGAGACAGATTCATAGAAAAGAATAGCTTTTAAGTGGAGAATGTATTTACTTCCTTAGCTGGGTGTAGGATTTTGGCATTTTATTGAGCTATAAAGTTAAGGTCAGACAAATTGATCCGACCTCTACAGAAACAGGTAGGAAGTGAGACATGCAAAATACCACAACTCTGTTAGTTAAATCAGCATAACAAGCAGTAGTGGTCAGTTATAAACATATCAGAAAAGCAGCTGTGGTTCAAATCACTCTTGCTCTGATTCAGCTCTGTCTTCTCTGGATTTATTGTGTGCAGGGGCACAGAGAGGCACAGAAGGAAGTTTTCTTTTACTGCAGCAGGCCTTCATTTGCTTTGAGTGTTAAATCATTTCAGAATAAACAGCAACTGAAATGACTGAAGTGAATGTAGTCTGGTAAAGAATTTTGCACTAATGATTTCTACAAAGGGAATTCAGCCTTGTTAAAAAGTATGTGAACAGTAAGAAGCAATTCTAAAGCCCTCTGATGTCAATTGAAGCCTTTCTATCTCAGAAGCTCATATATGTTTGCTTTAGAAAAGCAGCTTCTCTACAGTGGAATGCTCACAGCAATTTCAAAAACAGCAAAGCAATTAGTTTTCTTAGGCTGGGGTTGCTGAGGCTATGTAAAAAGACAAAATAGGAGATATCTAAGCAATGGGTGGGGAGGAGGATGGAATCAGGGTCTTTTATGGTGGAAAATCAGCTTTAGCTTTCAAATCTCTCAGTGGATCTTAGTAACCTCCAGTCTAGCAGCAAAGTCATTAAAATAACACTAAATTTGCCATGTGATAATGATCTATATAGTATTTTATCTAACTTCTTCATTTATAATAAGTTATAAGATAATATTTCACTTTCATTCCTACAAGAAATGAAAAATGAATAATGTTTTAATAAATACAGCCTATTGTGCTGAAACCTTTATGCGAAGTTAGGCTTATCTTTCCTCAGTCATTCCAGGGACCATATTACAACTTTAAACATATACTTGTAGGTTTTTCATTATTTTTATATTGTGCTTCTAGAAATGATCCTGAAGATAAAATTGGTTTTCCATAGCATACAATACATATTGTGCATAAGGCCAGTACTTTAAATTCAATGGCCAAGCCCATCTAATCCTTTTTACCTGTCCTAAATGAGCACAGTTTTGCCCAAGCAAGAAACAGAGTAATTTTCTTCACTCGGAGAACACAATTAATCCCTATCGTGCAAGGGGACACAATGCAACTGGATATTCCTCCTTGGTTTTTTGCTTGGTGACCCATCCAATGAACCCATTAGTGAAAGACCCTATTTTGTCACTATGAAGCATAAGGTACCTAAAATGCACGAAAAGGCTTCAAAGAACTGGGCTGATTCCTGGGAGAAACAAATTATCAGAAATGTATTATTGGCTAAAGCTATAATAGAATAGACAATTCTTGAGACAGAAGGAAGCCTTCTACCCTGATATTAGGAATTAGCAGAATAAAGGAACCTGTCTCATGATACTCAGTGTTCAAAAACAGTTATTAAAATACTCTTTTCTGATCTGTCTGACAACTTGTTCCATACATTACTGCTTCAGGTATGCACTAGACTGAGACTGAAGATGGAATGGTAGGGAATTTTTCCTCACCTAATTTTAAGTCCCTACCAAATAGGTGCCTGCATCTGGGCTGCTCAGCCAGACTTCCTCACAGACTCATTTCTAGTTTTTGTGTGCTATTTCAGACAATTGCCCCACTGTGGGACTGGTTGTACCCAGAACAAACCTGCTTCTCCCCTGTGTCCTTAAAGGAGTCCAAACTCCCTGATGAAATGGAGCTGCTGACAGCATGTCTGACACAAGGTGTGATGAATCCTACCCAAGAAAGGCTGTTCACCCCAAGAGTGGCCCTGCAGCCCTTCTGCCACAGGAGCAAATGTTCTGCTGAATACAGTCAGATGGAGATTTTGTAATGCTCAGAGATGATGGCAATAGAACTTCTTTAAAAAAAAAAAAAAAGTTGTTGCCCAAGGCAAGCTTTTATTAGCATTTTGTCTCTTAGTTCAGTTCAGTGAGTAAATTCATTGCTCATGGCTTACAAAGAAGCTACAACAATAGAGGTTACTCCCTTCCCTCTCCCCGAGCTACCTATACAAAAGGCTTCTGTGATGCTCATTGCCATGTCCCCCAGAAGGCCCACCTGCCCCAGCTGACACAGAAGGTTCAGTGTGCAGCACATCTGCTGAGCCACAATGGCTTATGGCAGTGAGGACAGGAGCAACTAAACTGTGAATTTGCTTCTACTGCATGCTACTTAACACAATAATTGAAACCTAGATTTTTCTCTTCACAAAAGCAAATGCTATTTTTTTTGCTGATACACAATTTTTAGCTGGAGAGTTTAGAAGATCCCAAGTGTTACGCTTTCCACTTGTTTAATGTAAGATATTACATAATGTATTTGCCTGTCATGCCCTTGGAAGAGGACTCGTTGTTCATTGATTGTTTACACAAAACAGAAATGCACAAGTCTCTGACAATAAGAATCTGGCTAATTGCTGTGACATTTGCAGAAGTAATCATGGATTACAGAAGGGCATGTAGAGATTGAGTTCAAACTCCCCAGTTATACAATATCAATGCACCCAGCAGAGGTACAGAATTAGAACCTTGGGGGAAATTTTCCAAGTAGTCCAACTTCTGTACAGTTTTTGAAGATCTCTGTAAATTTGTGACTCTTCACCTCCTAGTTAGCTTTGAAAAAGTTTGCTTTTTTCCTAGCATCTCCTCCCCTTAGTCATTTTAGTCAGTCCTTGGACTTGCCACTGAGTCCAGCTGAATCCTAGAGGTTTCCTCTAAGCTGATCAGTGTTGTAGCAATATGCAAAATATAACCTCAGACCTGCAGTTCTCACACCTTCTCACCTGTTTGGGGTTCACGAAATATCAATAAGTCACTGGTGATGATCTGCCCTGGCCTGCCCCTCTATTTAAGTAGAATGAGCAAAGGGGTGATGCTTGTCATTTCAGGGAGCTGAAAAGCCTGTCTTTAAGTCATCCTTTTCCTAGGTTAAGGCAAGGTTGTTGAGATATATAGCTCTAGAGACATGCTTATGTGTATGAGCTCACCATATTAGTGGTTAATTTTCTTGTTCTAGATGGAACACAAAATCTCTGAGTAATTAATGCTCTTGTATTAACTTCATGGGGTTTTTGGAAGACAAGTTTTGACTGAATATTGAACTATAGCTCTAACTCACCCACCACTTCAAACACTGAATCCTTGCTTTTAAACTGGACTGAAATATGATTAGAACTCAGCTCATATATAATATCTATTTCTAAATGGCAGTGGTAGCATTAGGTCAATTCTCCCACTGGCACTCTTGGCAGAACAAGAGGGCTTATATTCAATGCTTTTGCATAAATGCATAGTAGCAGATAATAGAAATTCAACACCTTCAAGAAATGACCTAAGAAAGATGATCTGTATTTCTTTATTACATAAGAAATTACTTTATTACAGTCTTGCACTGAGTGTTGGAAATTTGGGAGTTTGGGATTGTTTTACTCCTACTTCCATTGTGCAGTTCTAACAGTTGATTTAACCTAGTCATGACTTGATTTATGTCTCTGTACAATGAGTGCAAAATTGAACTAAACTTCACAAAGATGTTAATAGACATAATGCTAGATGGGAGTTCTGGTTTTTCCCCATTTTTCTCCCAAGGGTCTGTCACTGTCACTAGACAGGAACAGTGTTTTCCTCAAAAAGGACTGAGCCCTCTGTGGTAACCAAAGGGTAGAGAAAGACAATTTCATCTCTGTTTGACTGCTCTCTTGTGTAATACTGTGAAGATTAGAAACTAATTTTTCTATGTATTATCAAGAAAATATTGAGATTTCATGGCTGAAGAGCAGTAAAGAAGGGCAAGGGATTCTGTTGGAATAGCTGTCAAATTTCAGCACATTGAAAGGTTAAGAACTTGGTGTCTTGCAGCAAAGATTTTTAAGAATCTGATATTCCAAATCTCTATCCAGCATCAATTGCAGCAGAAACTCTTTGAATAATTTGCATAGCAACTGTTGCTAAGAAAAAAACCTGCAGCCTAAACCAAATTTCTGATAAATTCAAATCCTATCAGCATTTCCAGCAGCTGGAGAAGACTAAATATACATAGTTCAAATGGCTGGCTTCCTCCAGCAATAGTATTTTTAGATATTTCAAAGAAAAATAATGATTCAGAACACACAAATATTCTTGCTATATATAAGCTTGGGGGGAGGGGGAATGGCCATCTCAAGGCAGCAGCGCCTCTGGGTTTCAGATGTGTTATCTAACCACGGGCATAATTCATGTCTGAAATCAGATGCACCTGCTCAAGTCAAGTGGCTGATGCTTGGAGGAAGCTTCTGCTTCCCCCAGGCCCAAGCATCCTCCAAAGTGAGGTGAAATGGGTGTTTCACAAAGGTGTCTAAATTAAAATCTAAACTCTGCCAAATTTGTAGAACTTTGCTTGTTAAGAAGTGGTCCTAAATCACGAGTGACAGTGTAGAGCCTCAGTTTGGGCCCCACACACCACTTCTCGCTGAGTTTTGTTCACAAGTCCTTGATGCAGTAGTGTTCATCTCTCTAAAGGTTTCCTCTGTTGGAATATTTTTAGAATGGAAAATGCACCTCTGTACCATCTGAAATGAAGGAATGAAAGGTCGAAGAAAAGTAAGTGGACTGTTTCCCTTAGGAAAAGGGGAAAAAATGGGCAAAATGGGCAAAAAATCATATATGTTGACTCAAAAAAAAAAAGACTAGAGTGATGTGACCTGTCATTCACAGACATTCACAGAATCACCAGGTTGGAGGAGACCTCCAAGATCATCGAGTCCAACCCAGTCCTAACACCTCAACTAAACCATGGCGCCCAGTGCCACATCCAATCTTCTCTTAAACACATCCAAGGACGGTGACTCCACCACATCCCCAGGCAGGTCAACAACACTACTGAATGAGTACAGACCAAAGAAATCTGAAATTATCATTATTTCAGCCAAAACCCTTAAGTCTTTTGCTTTTTGTTGTAACAAACGAACCCCAGACAAAATCTAGGATTACCTGTAGACAGGACTAGGTGGATGAGTGGATTGCCCAGCAGAAGTAACCAAATATCTGCACAGTAAAAATAAGGATGTTCATATTTTGTTCTCTAAAACAAACTCCTGTCAAGCAGATTCCTTCATCTGCTGCTAAAGGAAAGACACATTCTTTCATTTCTAACAATCTCAACTATGCTGTTTTACAGAAAAACATCAAAATAAAAAGAAATGACTGTAGTATTTATTTCTGAGAGAAAATAGTAATCTCTCCTTCTAAATGAATGAAACATGAAGTTAAATCTATGTGTATGTCTATATGTGTGTCTGGCTTTGCCAGCAATAGATTCATGTAGCCAAAAATTTTCAAATTGTTTGTGTAGTTCTGTGGAAGTTATGGTTTCAGTATTTCATTTCCTTCTATTGAAAAAAAAAAATTTTGTTTTATTTATAAAGTTCCTGGGTTCTGTCTAGAACATTACTAAGCCAAGCATGCTGGCCATACCTGCTAACCAAACACAAACTGCTTCAGGTCTTATCTGCATTTTTGGCCCATCTAGTTTGTCCCATTTCCATGCAAAGTGGGCATAATGCTTTCAGTAGCACTGCAGGAAGCAGCCAAGACTTTATTTTCAGGTCACTGGTAAAAGAGTATAACATTGCACTCTGCTCAAGATATCTTTTCAACATGCATTCAATCAGAATGTATTTTTCTCTGAAAGTAGTTGGGTCAGTAGTCTACAAGGCCTCAGAGGCTTTATGAAGTATCTAAATCTTGAAAATTTATTAAGTGACCTTTCTGTAGTTTACCTTCAAATTCTGTAGTCCCTATTCAAATTGTCTTTGGGCTAAATTTGCTCTAGTCCCTCCTTTTCAAGTAGAACAGTCTTCTTCCATTAAAAATTCACAGAAAAGGTCTCATTATTTTCTCTCATATATTGCTCCAAAAGTCAGAAGCAGCCTAAGTGTTACCGGTTCCCTTTTCAGTACCACTTTAAATACAGCAGCAGATGAATGACCTTTGCTTGGCTGGATCAAGTGGCCCGTGCTGGATCTGCAGAACACAACAGCCATGAAGCTGCTGTTTGGCTGCTGTCCCCAGCCCAGGGCAAGGACTGACACGTGGGTCCCTCCCAGGCACCCCTCCAGGCCCTTGTGCTGCACACAGCAGGCACACAATGGAGATGAAGTCCCCAGTTCTCCTGAGATGATGGGGAAAGTCCATTGCTTTTAGATGTGCAGTGACTCACACCTCCTGCTCTGTTCACATCCAGCCAGGGCTCTCCACATTAGCTCGCTCCTGCTCTGCACCCAGCAGTCCTCAAAGGCAGTGCCTGTGTGCTGTGAGGAGCTGGGGTTTGGATTTATCACATTTGTTACATAAACTCAGGCCTGCTGGCACATGCTGTCAGCCAATGCAGAACACTTCCTCAAAAATTTCAGAACTTATTTCTATGCCCATAAAGAATCAAAGGGGCTTTTGCCTTTGAACGACAGCTCCATGTCCTACATGGACCTGATGATTCTGTGGCATTGTCAGTCTTAGGAAAATGAAGTCACTTCAGAATACTTTTATTTTTTTTTACTTTTTCCAGACAATTAGCACATGATGATCTCTCTAACATCAAGGGGACTAGCCTGGAATAACCTAGGCTCTGTCCTTCCCCAGGGAAGGGGAGATCTCACAGTCAAATAGGTTTGACACTTGGCAGCTGGACAATGTCCAAACAGTCTAGAAAGCAGCAAAGGCAGCAAGCACAGGGAAGGAACAACACAGCAGAAAAAGGAAAGGGAAAAATAAGTACAAGGGAAAAATAAGTACAAGGGAAACAGAGAGACTGGTGCATTGTTCTGCACCTCTGTCAGCAGCCTGACTATGGTTAGGGCCCCTGTTCTCCATTGTCAGAGCCTCTGCTTTCTGAGGAGAGCTTTGGATTTCCCTTCCAATATCT
Organism: Acrocephalus scirpaceus scirpaceus; assembly: GCA_910950805.1. NCBI lineage: Eukaryota > Metazoa > Chordata > Aves > Passeriformes > Sylviidae > Acrocephalus > Acrocephalus scirpaceus. The sequence continues at coordinate 6,719,239 of OU383785.1, forward strand.
GTCCTCTGCATTTCTCAGTGAAATGCTCATCTCCTTTCCTTAAGACAGCTAATATTTGTTTTGCAGGTAAAATGACTGTATATCTGGAGAATCTCATGGCATATATAAGTTGGATAGACAAGTCTGATGTCAGAGATTCTATACTCCCTTGGTGCCTCACATGTCTGAGAGGTGTGAATCCTTTTAAAAGGGGTTGGGCTAAGCCTGCCCTTGGTTCTGGGCTGTGTGGGCCTGCCAGGGGCTCTGCATTCCTCTCCAATCCAAGGACTGGGAATGACCCACCTGGTTTTTGACTCCACTCGTCTCTGATCTCGCAGTTGTACTTTTGGTAATCACAGAATTTGTAACACTTCCATTAATAGCAGCATGCTAACATATTGGAGAGAATGGAAGGAAAAGAATAAATAGAAAAACAAGAACATTTTGGCCGTCAGTTGGAATATTCTACACCTCTAAATTCTTGAAAGGAACAGACTGTTATTTAAGTACCATTTTCCAGCAAACAGGAGTTGTTCTTGGGTTCCTTTTGAAGGAGCAGATAGCTCTGTATGAAAATAGGAGTCTAGCTGTGGACTGCCATTAGATAATCTTTTGCCTGCCTTTGGGATATTTATGTCCCTTTTTGAGGCAGAGTTTGGAATGCTTTACCTAAGCATAATTTTTTTTTTTCCTGCTCAGTATGTTTTGAATGAAAGCTTTCCAAAGAGTCAGTCTAGAAGCTGAGCATTTAAGGAAAATGTCTTGCATCCTGAATCTTCTGATAAGTTCCCAAGTACAAGTTATATATGCATGTGCAGTGACATTATGCATAGAACTGAAGGACTTATGAGATTTGTGAGACTTTCTGAAAATATTTCTGGAGATAAGATTCCATTCATAACAAACACTTTAGTACATCAAAATACCATTTCCCTCAAACACTAAAAGTGATTGTACATCTGCTGTCTCCTTCTTTGCTTTCCTATTGAAGAAGTCCAGTCTGTCACCATCAGACATGGGATGGGAGCAGGCTGAAGGGATCCATTTGGGAATCTTGTCAGCTGCTGCCATTGTTAGGGGCTGGGAGCAGCTCAGCTTTTTCTTGACCCCAGGCTCCTTTTTCACTGCTGTCCCTGGAGCAGCCCTTGGTCTGACAGCCTCAGCAGTCCGGGAGGGCAGGGCAGCAGCCAAGGTGGTAACCAAGGGCTGGGGCTGTGAGCCAAGTTTATTTTTTCTTTTCAGTTGTCTTTGAGGGTAATCAGGCATTATTGCTTACTTGAGTGCTGAAGATTTTGTGCTGATGGATGAAATGTATTCCTGCCTTATTTCCTTCTGTTCATTCATTAATGAATATAATAATAAAAATATTCAGCTTTTTATAAAGAAAATAATTTTATCCTGAACAATAGACTTTCTTATGGAAATGACTGCATGTGCAATACTCTAAAATACAGTGCAATATTAGCAAGAAGGACTGACAATAGCTTAATACTGGTCTCTTTATATATGTTAACATTATTCTGGATGTTTAAAGAAAAAAATCCTACCCTTTCTCTATAATAATAAGGATTTATTTTCTTTTATTACACCCATCTGGAAAAAAATTGGGGAAGCTGAAATATAACTAACAACCTATTAAGATCTCAGCATGGCATTTCCTGGGTTTTCAAAATGCCAGTGTTTGCTAAAAGGAATATTTTAATATTCTGCTATGCAAACAAGGTCATAATGTCATGCAAATTAACTTCCAGATTGGAGAGGTCTCCCATTCACACATTCGTTATGCTCCATTTTCATGGATGCTGATGACATCAAAGCTTTTAGTTAAACCCAATGTTTTATTGCAATAACTATGCATTGAAATGATCAGTGGGTAATATACCCCCCCAATCACATTGCTTACTGGCACATCAGCAGAATATGTTTCTTAATATGAATTTGAAGGCTTATGCCTCTTGAAATTAGTGGTGAAACTCTTGTTGGCTTGATAGTCAAAGCATTTTCAATAGTAAATGTTACATTGAAATGTCTTCTAAAATGAAAAAATACAGTGTGGTTGTAATATTGAGAAAACAAGCAGAAAATGCCTCAGTAGTGAACTTTGTTAATCAAAGCTCCAGGGGAAAGAATTAAATATGAAATAAATTATGGATGGGTTTTTTTTCCCTTTTTTTTTATTTTCCTAATGCCACATATGACAGCGACTTTACGAATAGGAGAATTGTAGCTGTTGTTGAGGGTTCTGGAGAGGCTTTGGTAAAGACCTGTGTGATTTCTCCATATCACCTTTTTGCTAGAAGTCATGAAAACCATGTTACTGCAATGAAGAGTAAATGAAACTTCATAAATATGTGAGATGCCAGTGAGTTCTGTGAATTGGTGTTGGTCTCCTATAAGTGAAGTGTAAAGTCAGTTAAAGAACAAATATAAAATGGTGATAATTCTTAATTCTATGTAGAAATTTCTGCTTCAGAAAGTAATTTTAGACCATTCTTATTAATTGCTACCTGAACATGGTGGACTTGGTGTATAGGGAGTACTTTCAAAGATGAGTATATTCTTTGAACAGGTCTTGTAATTGTGTGCTTCTCTGCTCCCTGATTTCTACCCTAGCCCTGCCTGCTTAAACACATTTGAATTCAGAAAAGGTACTGCTAATTGCTAAAAGAAATGTCATTAGAGCCTTCTCATCAAAGAGCTTGTAACAGGTTAACTGCTTTAAGTGTTTGAAGGATGTCTGCACAAATGGACAAGCCTTACAGTTCAAGTTCTTTATTCAGATTAATTATTTCTGCTCTGTTTTCCCAAACCCTGTACTGACCACATACATTTCAATTGCTCTGGGAGAAAATTATTCTTATGGGAAAGCATCCCACAGTATTCCAACATCAAATTAAAAAGTAAAACAAAATCAGATTTATGTACTACATAGAAGCTGCTGTGTAATTAGTTTAAAACAATTCTTTCAAGAAATACTCAAATGCTTTCAAAATATCAGGATATAATTACTAAATTTTAGTGATCAAATGTAAATATTGAACAGCTACATATATGTAGTTTTCTGCTTACTTTATTAAAAAGTTGGAAATTTAGATCATTCTCATTTAGAGGTGTTGGAAGTATTTGTGTAGAACTGGGCATCAAAGCTGCTAATTTCATTAGAGAAAAGATTTCAAAATGACAGATTTGTCCCTTTGTTCCAAGTCTTAGCACTTGTTCTGAAATTCTGACTAGGACTGGACAATACCAGCTTAGGTAATAAAAGCATTATGAAGTGTGTATTGTACAGACCCTAATTGTTGCCTGATTTCACCACAAAGAGCAAGAATCATGTTGTAATGTTCAAAGAAATGGAACTTCTGGACAAATTCTTTGTCTGGTAACTTTATCATACAGCACCATTAAACAAACCCAAACAGTTTCTATTTCTGATGGTTTGCACAAACTCTCAGCTTTTGATTAAGAAATAAAATGTTCCTGGAAATTGTAATGGTCTAGTGTTGCACAAATGATTTATTCCCTCAACACTAGATGCAGGATGGTAATAAAAGTTTAAAGCAACTTATTTTACAAAGTTAAAATGAATGTTTCTCACATCAAGAGAATCACTGATTATTGTACTGAGTACCCAGTAGCAGGATATGAATTTCTTTCAAGCTCCAATTATGAAAACCTTACAGAATTTAGAGGCTAGCAAAATAGCCTCCTATTTTGTCTAGAATGGAGATATGAAAGCAGAAGACTTTGTAACATCAAAAGAGGAAAAATACCAAGAATGCACAGAATTTAGCAAAAGTTATAGGTTTGTAAATAAGATTTAGTAAGTAAAAGAATGAAAATAAGTATTGCATTGATCCTCTCTGGTTTTCACACCAAATTACTGCAAGACTTCTCATTCTTTGCCAAGCTCTTACCCGCTGTTTTCTTGTCACAGACTTTTGTAGGGACAGTTAGGGCATAAATACATCTATTCTTGGAATAGATGGAAACAGAAATTGTCACTCATGAGACTCCTATCTCTGTGTGGTCAAAAGTCTGGTGGAAAAAAAGCTTATAAATTATTTATGAAGCTTTGGCATAGAAAAAAAAATTGAATAGAGATTAAACAGGTTTAAAATAGATTACTCTGTTAATGGTTTTGTCTGGGAGCTGGTTCTTGTGCCGTGGCAGAAGGGCCTGTCCTCTTGTGGGTGCTGCAGCTGGGGGAGGTGGAGCTGGATCCCCTGTGCCACTCAGGGGCACCCACAGCATCCTCAAGGCACAAACCCTTGCCAGGCCCTCAGGGCAGGGCAGGGTCCTTGGGGAGGCACAGTTACACCCCTCCTGTGAGCTGACTCCAAGAAGCACTCTGGGAATCTCTTAACTGGTACCAAACCCTTAGTTATTTTGCAGGAGGGGGCTCCAGAATTTTCCTTTAGGTGCCTCGTCTGCTCTGTGAATGAAAATCTTGATGCCAGACTACCAACATGAAAACCTGTTTATATTGGTAGGTGGTGAAGCTGAGGAGCTGCTGAGCTCCCTTCTTTCATTTCCAGCTCCAGAAAGTCAAAAATCTTTCCAGGTTTCTGCAAATCATCAAACTCTAGACACTCATTCCAAGGAGACTGTGATGGCTTAGGCTGACCAGAGCTGCCAGTCAGTGGCTCTGGGAGGAGAAGGAGTTTCTAAAACTTCAGTGTGACAAACAGAGCATACTCTGTACTCTTACAGCAAAGTAACAAGTCTTTGGCTCCCAAGGTGTCTCTACCAGCCTCTTTTAGTTTCTAAATCCTGCCCCCTTCTGATTGATATCCTTGTTCCTTCCAAAACTTAATCTAAGCAAGGCAGGTGATTTTATACTTACAAGGCAAGAAATTTTTGACATTGAACCTATAATGTGTGTGCTGTGAATAGAGCCCCAGCATGTATGCAGTTGCATGGGATTTTTATTTAGTCAGCAATCCTCAGGGAAGGTTCCTACAGTAGTGAGCACCAGGAAAACAATCAGCAGACCCTGGAACGTGCTGACAGGGCATTCCTTCAGAGTGAGCTGGGCTGGGTGAGAGATGGGAAGGTTAAATGAAGGTGGAAAGGTCAGGGGAGTTGCACTGCAACCTGGTGCTCAGACTAGCACGTTATTGCAAGCCAGCATGGAAGGATGTACTTAACAGCGGGTTCGGAATATTATGACTAGTGTGTTGTCTTCTGGATAATGCAACTCAATTCCCCTTTCCCCAAGTCTTTTTTTATTATCTGAATTGAATCCTAAGTGATACATCCAGAGAAACCCTCTTTGCCTTTACTTAGAATTCCTGAGAGGGAAGCATCTCTTGCCAGGCAATTTTCAACTCCTGCTGGAGCAGGCCGAGTTGTTTATCTGCTTTTTACTTTTCAAATGGTTAATGATAATGAACTGTAATTGAGAATTGCTTTGGGCTCATTAATATGCATGTTGTCATCCATTTATCTCCCTGTTTCCTTTGAAATCACCTTCTCAAGGGTTTGGAATTATGTTTAGTATTCATTTTTTTCTTCCTGCCTTCCTGTTAATATTCACAGGTTTTTATTTTTGCCCTTTTATAGAACAGCATTCTTCTAATTCTTTTCCTGTGTAAGTTTCTGATTCTCTCTTATTTTTTTTTTTGCTGTTTCTGTAGTCTTCTTGATTTCTAACCATGCTATTCTAGCTTTTTGAATTTATTTCTAGTGTACAAATAAGATTAGAAAAAACTTCCCAACCTAAAACATTCAGGTATAGCTTGCTAGCCTCTTGTTAATAACACAGCTACTGTTGCTGTCTTAAGATGCTACTGAAAACAAGATGTCATTATTCTAATTGTTATTTTGTCTTCAGCAAAAACCAATTACAGACTAAAAATGTATCTGTGCAAGTGTTCTGGGTTTTGGTTTTATTTTGTGTTTGAGCAAGGTGCTTTGTTATTGCTGCATACAAATGAACTTCTGGAGACTCTTACCCACTTCTGGTGTCTCTGCTTCCCAGCCTGTTGGAAGAGCTGGGTTTACAGTGAATTATCCTGGTGTAGCAGGGACCCGCATGGCTCATCACCTCCCTGATTCTGTATGAGTTAATGAGTCAGCACTCAGGCTGCACACCCTTGAAAAACAGAACATTGGGTACTGCTGGAACGTTGTAGGGTGCAGGTTGCTCACGCTGCCTCCTCTGTCCTCCCACCCCCACGCCCTTGCTTGGTGCATCCTGAGGATCATCCCTTGGACCCACCCTGGGTTCATTTTTAAAGCTTCTTCATCTTCTCTACTTCCACGAATAGAAAATCTGCTTTCTGAAGCAATGCTCAAAGAAAATGGGAAATGTGAGCTCAGCTCTGAAAGCCTCATTAGTGTGTTTCAATCTGAGTGATCCCACATGAAAGAGTAAGAGGACTGTATCATTAGTAAGAGAAATAAATTTTGTTCATGATCATTCACAGTTAAACGGAGAGCTGAAAATAATAACAGATGAAAACTAATATGAAATTGTGTTTATTCTAGTTCTATTCACTCTAATTTTAGCCAGCCTTATGAGGGTACTTTTCAAACATCAGATTTGGAAGAGATATTCCCATCTTTAAGAAAGCCAACAAAATATACATAAAGCAACAACAAAGCAATCCTGAATATCCGTAACTATTTTTATGTTACATTGGTGCTTGTTTCCTGAAAGAAGAGTTTAGTTGTATGGTTTTAATGACAGCACTTCATTGTCAGCTCTCCTCCCTTGGCAACACAGCTCCCAACATCAACAGTGAGAGCTTGAAAACATGCTTCTGAGAGCTTTTGACAGGCACAGCTCCAAAGATGGATTTGATTGTACATTCCCCTGATTTAAAGGGGGGTCATTCAGAAATATTAAGTCCTCATCTAATGATTCCCACCTCACTTTTCTTAAAGGGATCTTTAGGGATCCTTCCACTTCCTGTACATGTTCACATTGTTCAGGCTCTGGCCTGCCACTTATCACCAGGATGCTGGCACAAAGTTATTTGTTTTCCTTTTGTGTTTTATTTGCCCAAGCTTCCATCCTAAATGTTTTCCTTTACTTGAGAATCTGCTGTAAAAAAAATATTTATTTAGAAGGGGTAAATTTAGGTAACTTCCTACTGTGGGATACAACATTTTATTCCATATGAAGGCTTTTAGGAACAACCAGCTGAGAATTTTAGGATGCCACTCAGTGAGTCTGAAAGCAGTATGAAAATTCAGAAGGTTTGCTGAAGCTGCCTAAGTCTTTGTTGTCACACCTTTCTATTTTATATTTGTATGAAGTATTTTAGAGTTCAAAACTGCAATAAGGGGTTATTAATGCACTGTATTTTGGGGGAGAATTCTTGTGCTGTGATTACAAAACCAGCTGTTAGAGATTCTATTTGAGTACCTATTTGTGTACCTTGCAGTGTTGTCAGGCACAAGTCAGGTTGCTGAGCTGTGCAGAACACACTGAAATGTCCATCCACGTGTGGTTTTGGCCAATGATGGCTACAGGGCTGCTCTGGCACACCTCCAAGGAATAAATAAAGCTACCATAGGTTCCTGAATTCAGGAACTAACTCTTTTGTGAAGCATCTAAAAAAAAAAAAAAAAAAAAAAAAAAGCCCCTTCTGATTGCTGTGACTTATAAAGGAAAAATTTATATGTATCATGGAATCGAGCCTTTGGCTTCAAGTATTTCCTCATGTAATTTCTTTGCTATTACAACACTGTTATGCTTCTTTGCATCAAATTACCTGATGTCATATCTCTTGCCATTACTTTGGTTAGAGGTTGAGAATTGCTATTATTGTCTATTGCTGCTGGTATACGTGATGCTGACTCCATGTGTGCCTTAGTAAGCAAAACTTCTAGTTGTGCCAATTTTCTCTGCTTTCCCAAATAGAAAATAAGCAGGAGAGTGCAATTGCATAATTAGAAAATATACATTTGTCTCTTCCCCCACTGGTCAGAAGGCAGCTTTGCCACCATGGCCCTTGCAGGTGGAAGAGCAGATGTTTCATAGTTGACATCCCTGCTGCCTCCCAGCCAGCTGGCAGGAGAGGGCCATCATTGCCTCCCACTTGAGTTCACAGATGTCCCGAGACATCTTTACTCAGAGGGGGATCCAACTGTGCCAAACCTGGCACTGCTGCTCGGTCCAACGGGGGAGCTGTGTGTGTCTGTGAGCTTGTGTGGTTGTGCTGATAAAAACGCCACACAACTGTGTCTGGGAAGTCACATGAAATGTGTCAGAGACTCAAACAGGCAGATAGATGGGTTGTGATTCGTGTAGCTCCCATGGAGACTGTTTTTCACTCACTAAACACTGAGAAGCCAGTGTTAATGTCAGCTCTCATGTTCCTGCTGCCTAAGTGCTCCTTCTCAGCTCCCAGCAGCCTTGTGCAGGGCAATATTCCCCAGGGATCGTTTCCCTGCTGTTAAACTGCCTCAGTTAGACACCCCATCCAGCTGTTGGCGTGGAGACAAAAGGAAGAACAAAACATTTATAAGAAATTTCAGAAGAAGAGAAGTGGAGCCAAGCTTGGAAACATTTCAGTACAGGGCATAAAGCTTACCAAAAGCTAGCAAAATATGTCACCACTATGCAAATTCAAAGCAGCCAGGTCATCTACATGAACTCTGGTTTTTGGTAATTCCCATTTCTAGCAGCACTGCTGTGAGGAGCTCTGCTGTGATCCCTTGAGGCAGGAGTGTGAGAGAGCCTTTGCTTTGGCCAAGGAGCCGGGACATTGGGACAGCAGGGTACCAAACACTGCTCTGCTCCAAGATGGCACTTCTGGAGATCCTCATGCCTCCTAAAGGAAACCTGCATTTCTGGGGCTAGGAGCAGAAAAGATTCTAAAAAAATATCTCCTTCCAACTACTACAGGGTGAAGGAATCCCAGAGCAAGTCATTCTCCTTTCTTTTATCCACTCCTGAGCTACTAAGCACTGCAATGATGTTTATCTAATAACTCCATTCTCCTTGAGGCATATTTTCTATTAATAGTAATTATCTGTGACTTATAATTTGTCTTGAATTCTCCTTACTAGTGAAGCACTTGAACTGATTATGTACTCCCACTATTAGAATAAAAAATGATGTGACTGCATTCTTAATAACAGCTGCATATAAGTGTGTGCATAAAAATATCATATCTTCTGAAAGTGAGAGGTGTTCCTACCCACAGTGAGGTGGATGAATGTTCACCAATTGCAGAATAAGTGGGATGAAGAGGCTCCTGACATTCTCTTTAATGAGATAAAATATCTCCTGACATTGACTTGCATGATTTAGAATACTCAAATAATTCTTAGTGTATTTATATATTGTGGAAACTCAGAGAGCAATGATGGGTTGGTGCTAATTGGGACTTTTTAGAGAAATAAACATGTAAGAAGGCACAGACCCTGATTTGAAGAGTTTACAGTGTATGCAGAAGAGACAGAAATCATCACTGTGAGGATTTCCCAGATGTAAACTCCAGAGAAATCATGAATTTCTCAAGGTCATATGTGAGTGAGACTTTTGACTGCATCAGAAAAGAATTTGAAATGTCCTCAATATTGTTTAGTGAATTTACTGGAAACTTCACTGTCTAACTGGTGTCCTTTGGGATGAAAATTGGGTCCACACTGTTACACCTGAGTCTGGACTGTGGCTGCGGAAATTGTGTGTTAGTTCTTCACTTCTTTGAATGTAGGAGAAAATCCACCTACTGGGTAGGTGAGTGCTTTGCCTCCTTAAAATCTTCTGCTTTTGCTGAATACACAAAAGAGGGTTGGAAAATTCCAGCTAAAAGAAGAGCAGGTGGACTTTTCTGCAGAATGTTTTATTTTGTAATGGTACAACCCTTGGAGTTCCTTGTATGGTTATTCTGAGTCTACTGGAAAACTACATGATGTGCCACAGAGGAGGGCAGTTATGAATTCTCATTTCTTTTCTGTCTTAACTCATCAGACCTTGGAAAACTGCATTGAGATCTGTAATTTTGAATGTCTTATGTCATCTTAACCTAAATTATTAAGAATTAGAATTTTCCAGTGCATAGGGTGCTGACTGTCATATTGAGCTGCTGACCCTACCATCTTTGTTTTCCCATCAGTTAAAAAAAGCTTAAAAAAACCCAAAAAAACTATAAAAAACCACCAAAACCAAAACCAAAAACAACAGCAACAAAAAAAAACCCTGCACCACATTTGCATTCACCCCACAGGAATGATGTAAAATGAAGTAGTTTATCTTGAATAGTCTTCTGAAAAAATCTATTACTAAAAATAATTATGTTGTAAAACTGGACAAGACCAAAATAATGTGGACTTTTTGGAATGATGGCTCTAATTTTAAGCGTTCTTTAAAGATATTAGAGAAAATTGTCAGGCACTTTGGACCCAAAACTTTCAAGTTTTATGTTCAGAAAGCCCCTTGTTTCCAAAATGGATACCAATTTGCATTTCTTCATCCTATTTATAGACATAATCAATGCCTTTTTTCCAAAGGACATTGCTTATTCTTATTCATTGCAGCTACAGGTGTGGCAGTGGTAGAAGAAAATTGTCAATATTTGGATGTGCTGACTGGGTGAGGGGTGAACAATGCAGGCCTATTTAAATACCAGTAAGTGTAGAATTCCCATGGGAAGAGAATTCAGCGATGTTGAGCCCACCCAGCAAATTAAACAATAAACATGAATCTGCATTTAACTGTCTTGAACAGATGTTCATCAACACAATGTGGTTTTTTTTCTTATTTTAATCAAGAAGCATAGAACAAACATTAGTTTATTGGCTTGGGGGGAAGCAGGGGGGTATGTAAATCCATACTAAGACTACAACCATTAAAAAGGTAGAGACCAAAAATCAGAAAACAATTCCATTTTCTTTTGAAACAAGCAGCCAGGAGAATCTGAATTGCAAAACAAACAACTATGTTTTATTTTTCAATAGTGAATAATTCATAGCTGAAGATGAACAAGTCCTGTGACCAGGAGCTGCTCCACTTGGTGTTACCTGTCATTACAATATGTTCAAATTACTGTTATATTTAATACATACTTAATACATACATTTAATACATAATCTTGCATGGAATATTGAATTCACGTTAATAGTCTAATTGTTGAAATGTTTTACACAAATGCAGGTTTTTAGAATTACATAATGAAAACTGCTCAGATGATGAGAGATTATAACTAATTAAAAGGAATTCAATGGCATGCAGAATTTAGTTTTGAAAACTTTCAAAATTGTCTCTTGTGCTTTTGGAACCAAGACAGTGAGCTATAAAGCCAGTGCCTTCCAACACATGGAATTCTCAAGCTCTGTGAAAATAAATGAAGGAGACTTGACACTGCTGAAGCCTATGGAAAATCTTCTATTTTAAGGACACCATGAAAGTGGGCTGTGTTACATTAGCTGTAAAAAATTATTTATCAACATATGAAATAAATTTGCTCCTTCTAACCCTTGAAAAATTCAGTGGTTAAGTCTCAGAAGTGCTGAATGGAACCAGCAGAGAAGTGCTCTCCACTCACCCTTCAGGCTTTGCATGTCTTTGTTAGCAAGAGTAGTACTGAATACTTTTAATAAAGCCACAAAGTGAAAATTTCTGTGAAAAGTATGTTTATATATGAGTTTCCATAATTATCTTCTCACATTAACAAGTACCTCTGTCAATTTCTCTATTTAGCAAAATGAGTGAAGCCCCTGAGCTCTGTGTACAGTTTTCTGTTAATTAAAGCAGGGCTTTGATACCAGCTTTTAGCTGCTAGTGGGCAACTGCAAATTTTGCACAATTTGCAGGGAAGTAATGAGATGGAAATGTAAGACCAACAAGCCTAAAGCAGAAACACTGTTCTCTTCACAAAACCCTGTAAAGTTTAGTAACCTGAATTGCTTGAGAATTATTTTCCCAAATAGCATTTCTTTGGCTTGGAAGTTTTGAATATGGGTTTATTGTACAGACATACTGTATTTTGTATCCTCTTTTTTTGTCAAGTTCCAAATAGCAGAACAATGCTGCCAAGGGGGACTTCATGGTTGCTTTAGGATTATCATGGAGTTCATTGCCTGCTCCATTCCTGCAGTGGGTAGGGAATGCCACCCTACAGAAACATTACATGAGATGGCAAAATAAGAGTTTATTCTCTAATGCCAGTGATCAGACTTTCATGAATTTGACCTGTTTGGCTTTGATTTTTGTTGGATTTGTTTCTTTTTTTTCATTTCTTGCATGTGATGATGCCCTCATCCTCCCCCCATTTTCTGCCTCTTCTTGGCCTTGTCCTCAAGCAAAACTTGAGAAAGTACTGTGAAAATATTCTATTTTTACTGTGCTGATGCCCCCAAACTGGGGGTGAAATGTGCCATTTGCAGGTGTGCTTAAAGGTGAAGAAATAGAAGGCAGAAGATAATGGCTACAGGAAGTTAATTTTTTGCCAGTTTATTAGCACTGCAGGGGCATTTCAGGTGTACCTAAACAGAAGCAGGAAAAACAATAAGCTTCACAATTTAGGTGACTTAACTGTACATTTATTTACATTTAGAAAGTGTCCCATTACCTCAAAGGCTATATAGCAAATTAACAGCTAGAAGGTTTAGAAGGAAAAGAAACTTCCTTTTTGTTATTAAATTGCACAGGTTTATTTGCTAAACCTGTTTTTGCTTAGTAATGAGCTGCAGGTTTAAGCTGTCACGGTTACTAACATTATAACGAGGATAATAAACCCAGCCTAAAGAGCTGATAGCAGGTAAGTGCTAGATTGTCAGCAGATAGCTGATGGATGAGATACAATGACAAATACATCTAAAGGATCAAGCAGTTGGGTTAACAAATGTGCAAAATAGGTGCCAAATAGATAGAAACATGATATAAAAGACACTTTAAAGAAATGTTTCCTTGGACCTTCCTCAAAGTGACATTTGCAGCCAGACAGTTACCCAAGGCACTTTCTGAAGTGAACCACTCTGCTCTTAGCAGTAGAAAAATGACAACTCCATTTTAAAATTTCTCTAAATATTTCCAGAGAGAAAATACTGGTCATAAAAAGACCAAGCAAAGTTAATGGGTGTTATTTAGTCCCAGTTTATCTCAATCTGATTTGATGGCAGACTGGGAGCTGAACTAGACTGAAAATCAGATGCTGTCTTAGTGCTGAACTTTTGACTCATCACTGCTTCATAATGTACTTGAATACATTTTTATGTCCTGCATTACATAACATACAACCACAGCAATGAAACAAGAGAGCCCTGGTAAATTTAAAATTTACAAATATGTTTGACAATCTTGTAAGCAATCAGGTAGGGTTTGGGGTTTTTTCAGAAGGCATTCAAATTTTTTCTTTGTTTTGAAAAGCACCTAGCATCTCTCCTCTCCTCTAACTGTTCATCACAGATTAGTCTACACTTTTTACATAGATAGTATTTAGAGAAATAGTGCTGGAGAGTTTAATTGCAATTGTTAATCCATCTGTTGCATGATGAGATGTTTCAGAGGCCTCTCAGCATATTTGCTGTTCTATTGTTCTGACTGGAGACATTTAAATTCTACATTTTCTGCATAATTACTTTGTCATGAGATTAATTAATCTGTGCATTCACCTGGCACATACATACAACTCTAGCACTATGCTATTACTTAAGCACACCAACTCAATAAGATATCGACCTGAAATACTGTCTGGGTTCCAGCAAACCCTGGCATTTCAGTCAATAAAACAGCTTATGGGCACTTAATTGAATACACTGAAACACCAGATGATCATATATGTGTCTACAAGTTAAATATAAGTTCAATAATTTACAGGGACATCGTAAGTCTTTTAATCAAAACATTTAATTGTGAAAGGTAGAAATGAACTCTTGAAGAAACTATTATGGAAAAGTAGCTTTGAGTCATTTGTAAAATATATTTAAGACAAAGTGACAGCATCAACTTGATGGGAGTCTTGTAGAAGGTTTTGTAACAGTGAATTAATATTGATTTACTATAAATATCTGTATTTGGATGCAGTTGTGAAGGGACTTTCACAGAGGGTTTTCCTTCTGTAAAGGGATATGCATTGGATGGAATTTTTTTGAATTTTGGGATTTGTGAGTGGCCTTGTCCTATTTCATGAAACCTTGAAATATTTCCACTGTTTTAAGTTGCCTCTCTCCTATTTAGAACTTGCAATGGGATGGAGTTAAAGAACTATGAGAACATGGAAACTGAGGGGGTGTGGTGCTAATGAAGACAAGCTCTGTGGCAGTATCAGAGGTGCCATTTTCTACAGTTCTACAGTAGCAGAGAATTCATGTTTTAGCTGTTAAATCGTGATAGAGATTAAATATATGATGCTATTTTTCTCCATGTTGTATGTGTCATAAAAAATTAATGGCTCATGTCACTTTGCTCATGGAAAATAGTGCTGTATTTAAATAGAACCAAAGAGATAACCTGTCTTTTTCCAAGCCTTTCACTCTAAGGTGGGCATGAACCACTGTTTATGTGACTATTAAAACCATGTTAATAGCCTTGGATATGAATTGGCATTAAATTAGTGGTAAGGTAATGAAAGGTCTGTTTAAGATCTCAAATTGCTCTTAACTTGGCCTGTCCCAGTATATGTACCTTCATGTTTTTGCAAAAACATATGTTTATAGCATTTAGAATAACATAATGATTTGACTGAATTATGTACCCAAAGAGGACCATGGGATTTAGGGTGATCACTTGTCTGCCCTTAGCTACATAATTGGCATTGTATTCTGGAATACCTTCTTTCTACCTTTTAAATAACCATCAGGAGATGTGCTAGTCCAGCTTCCTTGTGGGAAGGCATTTAGGAAAATCTAATTAGAGTACACTGTCCTTAAAATGAATGTAGTGTATTAGATTGAAAAATAATACACTCCCAAATTATTTGTTTTATAAAAATAAAAGGCACTTCGTGCCTTTATCCTACTTTGTGGATATTATTTCACTATTTCTAGAGCTGGTTCAGCAATAATAAATAAACATTCATGAATAATGTATTCAGCAGTTGACAAAAATGTCAGAAAGCAGTGATTTGTATTACTCAGACATGTACAAAGACTACAGTGTGAAACAAGAGATGAATAAGTTGTAGAAAGCAACTTTGGGGTTTTGGCATTATGGAAGTCTTCATATTTTGGAAGTCTTCATATTTTGGAAGTCTTCATATTTTGGAAGAAAATTCTTGAGTGCTGTTTTAGATAATGAGAATGAGATTGTGGGAGCCACACTTGATGGAAATGAGGAAGGAATGCTGAGACTGGCTGCTGTGGCCTTGAGTGGATGATAGTAGGTGATGGTGCAGCCTTGTCACAAAAGCCACAGCAAGACCTGTCCCATACACCTCAATGAGTTACAATGGAGTTTGCTGTTCTTTTCATCATTTTTATTGGAATGAAGTGGAAAACAAACAAAAACCCAAAAACTGCTGTGAACTTCAGCAGCCAAGGAATCTGTGAACCAGCTAGTTTCACAGGAATGGAGTATTCCTGAACATCTTCTAAGATAAAAAACCTTTTTGGCAGACTCAGCCAGGTAGTTTGATGGCTGAAATAGCTGAGGCTGCTTGATTTCACAGTTATGAGAGGGTCACAGTCCCAGCTTGTCCCAGCCAGCAGCAGCTCATCACCAACAATGAGGCAATAGGTCCCTCTCAGGGAGTGTCTGGAGTAGAAGACCTTTGGCTGTCTAAATCAGGCTATAACCATTCTCTGGAATTAGGTCATAGTTCCTCACTGTTGTGCATGACTGTCCACACCTCCTCCTCTTACCCACAGATTGAGCAGATTACATTGCTGGCACATTCGTGGTGCTTTGTTCATTCAGTTTGTGACCTTTTGGAAGTCTCTTGGTACCCTTTGACTGTTTTTTGTCTCTGTATCTTGGCAAAGTCTGGGATGGCTGCCGTGCACCTCAAGGTCCATGTGGGTTCTCCTCTGGGGGCCACTGCATTTCCACACTGGCTCTGCTATGTGAGGATGGCACTGGGTGTTGAAAGTCCTGACAATTTTTCTCTGTTTCATCTTTAAATTTTCAGCAGGAGCTGTTGTCTCAAGTCAAAGGAGTTACAACCCTCTGAATTTCTCCATAATGAAAGGCATACCAGGAACAGTATTCTGGATGTGTGTCCTGCATTTCATCGCTAATTCTACTATGAAGTGATCTTTGTACCATCAGTTAGGAAAGAAATAACTTCCTTGAATGTCACTTTTTTACTTTCCCAACTCTCTTGCCTCTGGGATAAATTAGAGGTAACTAAATTCTGCTGAATTTCTGGTGATACTGTTTATGAATGGAAAATTGGTCTCTTCAACAATCAAAATTTTTGTTCACTAGAGAATGCTTTCAGGATTTTTTTAGTGAAAAATTATCCAGCATCTTTAGGAAAGGTGTAGTGGGGATGGCAATACAGTTTTGATCCAAACCTAAAAAATTTTAGCCAGAAGCATTAAAATGAACAAAAGAAATGATTTTGATAACTTATGTTTTGATTTACAATTTTGATAGCTAATGTTTTGATTTTAATAAAATCACAACTTACATGAATGCTCTGATTTAATCTGTGCTGATCAAAATCTCACAGGGAGGGAAGGCATTTCTGTCCAGTTCTATATTTAAGCTTTCTAGTTCAAGAACCATTTCTCCTGTGTGTTTGATCCTCAGCCCTTTTTTTTTTCTTTCCCCTACAGGAGAATCCCTCCAGCAGCCCTTGTGCAGTCCTGTCAGGCAGATCCCAACAGTTTTCACATGGGACATGCTGCACTTCACAGAAATAAAAACCATACAGAATTCCTCCTAGACAGAAGGTCCTGCATTTTTATTAAAAATGGCTTAAGAGGGAGTGACACATCTGTGGTGTCACTCCTGGTGACCACAGACTGACGTTGCCTATCCAGTTTTCATTAAACTGCCTCGAAAAGAATGCAGAATAAAATGAGAACTGACAGAAAAACTGTGCCCTGACAATTTCTGAGGAAGTTTTTTACTGTCTCTAGAAGGAAACGTTTTTCTTTGAAAGCAATGTCAAGCAGAGTTGTGCTGACTTGAGTGCTTTCTGCTTACTTTTGTTGACGCTAATTTTCCTGTGACATTTTGGCTTCCATGGACAATGACATGTCAGTGAAAGAACACTTAACAGCACGTGCCTGCACTGCACTCAGGTCCAAACGTTATTACATTTCTGCTGCTCCAGTGATGTGAAGGAACTAGAAGGCTCCCTGTCCTTCAGCACCATGAACAAATGGCTCTTTGCTCCTTCTTTTCTCTGTAATCATGCCAACACTTTTCCATCTTTTCAGCCTTTGAGGAAATGTTAGTGTGGCCAA
Source organism: Acrocephalus scirpaceus scirpaceus (assembly GCA_910950805.1). Classification (NCBI taxonomy): domain Eukaryota; kingdom Metazoa; phylum Chordata; class Aves; order Passeriformes; family Sylviidae; genus Acrocephalus; species Acrocephalus scirpaceus. Next base: position 6,736,528 of record OU383785.1, read on the forward strand.
TAAGGAATATGGCTCAGATGGGAAATGTAAGTTTTGTCTGTAATTGTCAGTGTTCCTTTCTGGAGACCATCACAAAGGACATTTATTTGAATATTCTTCATGAGCAAACTCTCCTTTGCAGAAATATAGAATAACAAAATCCAGTTTTGCCTTCTCATTTCAGTACTAAAATCAGAGCAGTTTCCAATGACTCTTTTCCCATTAGCAACTCCAGAAATTTTTTCCTTGCAAGGGTGTCATGGGAGAGGTTTTGAGATTGCTGCATCTTCAAATGGAACTTTCAGGGAGAAAAAGTCTTAGCTTGCACATCACTGACCTGGATATTTTCCTGATGATTTCAGAACACTAAGGAGTTCACTTATAAAATTTGTGACTCCACAATCAGCCCACAAAGGAATGATACCTTGTGAGTGAATAAATTACTTTCCCATCTAAAAATAAAGGCAGGCTGTTGGAGTCATGTGGATCTTAACTTCTAGTGCAGCTGGAATTATAAGATCACTTAGCTTTGTTTGTTCTTTATTGGTCCTGAGTAGAGCACATTTACCTAGAGGTTTTCATTTATTTCAAGCACACAGTAATACTCCTGTGACTACTCTATAATGAGCTGTTAATGAACAGATCTCAAACACAAAAAGTGAATTTCTGTAATAAAATTTTTGTATACAAAAGTACAAATAGGTCCACTCTATGTAAAGAGTGTGCGTTTCTGTGGCATTTCTGGCTTTTAATTTCCTGCATCAGTGAGGGTTTTGTCCTTAGTTCGGTGTTATAATCTCCTCATGCTGCCTTCATAGGATACATAAACAATGGCTTGGGTTTGTTTTCTTTATAAAAAGTACTAAATAGGCATTCTTAATACAACATTTAAGGATACATTTGCATTAATTTATATAACTAGAAAGTAGTAGGCCACACTACTTTTTTTTAGCTGGTCTTTTTAAAGAGTTGGTTGGTTGGTTGGTTGGTTGGTTGGTTGGTTGGTTGGTTGTTTTAAGGACTCTGAATAGGCATGGAATTCAGTTTCCTACTTTACAATTGTGGGGATGCTTTGGTTTCTTTGGATTCCTTAATTTCTTTTGGTAAAACTTTCTGGTTCATGACTTGCATCTCAAAGTATGGCTGAGTCTCAATTGTGCATTGTCACAACTTCTACTTCCAACATACTTTTCTGCGTTGCTGTGGGTTGCATCAAACTGCAGCCTGGAAATGAGCTGTAGAGCTTTATTCTTTGTACACAAGCACCACTCCAGCACTGGCTGAGGGATGATATTGTTGAAGTACTGTTTACTTCTGAAGGTCCTACCCATTCTGACTGTGGATAAGGACTTTTTCCTTTACAGATTTCTCCATAAAACCAGGTGACAGACATCATTTATGCAGAGAGTTGAAAGGCCTTGATTGATTACCAATTAGAGGAAAATCCTGCAAGAATGAATTCATTAGAGAAGGCAGATAAGGAATGCTGCTCTTGTCATGAACTGGAAGAGAAACAAGAATGTAATGAACTAAGCAATGACAAAGTCACCTCTGAATTTTATTTGCATAAAAGAAAAAGGTCTTGAGTTTGTTACCTGATGGGTAGCATCAAAATATCAAAATACTGGACAGTGTCCTTTATCAAGATATTTTCTTCACATTTATGGGGTTTATGCAGCTCCTGTTTTAGCTGCTGGAGAGGACTACCCTTTGAATATAGGAGTGGATGATCTCAAGGCAGATCTAGTGTGGCATTGCAGAGTTTCTGTGTCTTAGAACTGCTGGGTTCTCATTTGGCTTAGAACATATGAAAAAATAGCGGGAGTAGAGCCCAAGAATAATAAAGATTTATATGTAATTGAAGATTCTAATTTACTATGAAATAATTCTGTAATGTTGTTATCTTATTTCTTGCACTTCTGATCCAGCAGAACATGCTAAAACTGAGTTTGGTAAAATACATTTGGTCACTTTGTGTGGGCTAAAACCAGAGCATCCTTTCTAGCAAGATCCACAGAAAGGTAAGTTGGTGATGAATAATGTGCATCGGAGTGCAATAGCTCAGTGTAATTGCACATCCCCACAGTGCCCTGCCTCACACACAGGGATTCCCATCTTAGAGCAACTTTAGCTCCTCCTCTTCCTAGTGCAGTACAGTCAAAAATACGGGAAGAAACCCACATCCCTTAATTTCCCTTCGATTTGTGAAAAGGAAAGAAATGTATATTATTTATTATAGTATTATTTATTATTTATATTTTCTACAGAAATACATATGTATATATGCATACAGAAATATATACATATATATATATAACCTTTTTGTATTTATTTGCTCTTTTACTGTTTTGCTTGGTTGATTAGTGTTTGACCATAACCAGAATTGTTAAGAAGTGACATTAATTGTAAGTAATTACATTTATTCTAAGATATAACTTGACATTATTAACATTATTGATTACACCTGTGTCTCTACAAAGTATGTAACAGGAAAAATACACATTCCCTTCCTACTGCTCAAAAAGCTGAGGAGAACCAACCCTTCTCTGTCATATCCACATGAAAAGCTCTTTGGAAAAAAAAGATAAGCAGTCTTTGTGCTCATGTTGAAATGTGTTGTTAAATATCAAGAGCTACTAAAACAATTTTAAGATGCTGATACAGCTTCCTAATTGGGAAATTACCACCATTTTATACATTGAAATACTACATTTCAAGGAAATATTCACTATTTAGTAACTCTGCATCTGCTGTAAAATTAGTATTTAGATTTCTTTTAGCTCCCTTAGTGTCACTTATTTTACCATAGCTTTTAAACATTTTCATTTTGTGCATAAACCAGTTTTAAAATACTCTGGAAACTCTCACAGATATTAATGTAGTCAAAATAGAAATTAGTCAGTGAAGCAAGAATGAGTACAGTTACTCTAAAAAATAACTTCTGGGTCTCTACAGCATAATTTGCTTTTTTCAAAATATTTACAGGTTATAAAATATTTTTTCAGTATCCATAGTTTAATTTTTTCTTACAACAGTATATAAAGGCTGAAAATAAGAAAATTTTTCACAATTTTACTTTGAAAGCAAAATGAAGAAAGAATTCTGTGCACTTACAAATACATGCAAGTGTGCCAGCCTGCAGCCAGGCAGAAAAAGCAAATTGCAAATGTGACATGTCTGTACAAACTGTATTTATTATTGAGTCAAGTCCTTAAATTGTTCCATTTAAGCCCTTCAAAGTTAGAGAACAGGGTGTACAAAAAGGATTTCCCATGATCACTCCAGCTACCACACCAGTAAAAGCTCTTGAAACAGGAGGAGGAAAACAGCTGGAGCAAGGCCTTCAAACAGTTAAAATGGTTATAGTACCAAGAAGAGAGTTGATGACTTACTGGAATCAATTAGTCAGCCTGTGAGTATTTTCACACAGGCATAAAGACGTTTGTGTAGACAAAGCAAAAGACCCTGAATATCCTGAATCTATGCATTATTTCATGTTTCTGGTTAATTTTATTGAACCAAAATTTCAAGACAAGATGGAATCCCTAATTTTTATTTGGCTTCATATAAAACTTTTTTGTGAGCTTCTGACTTCTCCCAATGTCCATTACACCTGCAATAATTTGGTCTTGGGTTTGATTTCATTAGGCATATGTTTCCAAATTACATTCTTGAGAAGGATCATGGAGATGAAGGGTGAATGAAGAAATTCTGTAACTGTGTTGAGAGTGGCAAAATATTATTACCTTTAAACTCTGAATGTGCTGGCAGTACTTTGGCTCTAGAAAACATTTCTAGGAGTTTGCTACAGGCAATTCAGTAGAACCAGCTGATAAAGAGCTGTTCCTTAACTAGTTATCAAGGTCGGCTTCCAGGAAGTTCCCTGGAGCTGGAGGCTTGCATTTAGCCTGATGGGTAGCTGCATTGTTCTGTCTATTCAGCTTTGAAAACTCCCTGAGATTCCAGGCTTCCATTTCTAGATCCTGCTGAGAAATTGCTCGTTATTAGTCTGGTTGTACTTCAGTGTGACTTTCAGTGAAGGAAGTTACACTGTGGTAACCAACCAGCTAAAGCACACAAAAATAGCTTATATTTCTTTTTTTTTTTTTTCTTGTACCTCATTCTTTATAAGTATAATCTCAAATATGAAAATTAAATTAAAAATTATTAAGAACGAATCTATTTTATATGAAAAGGTTAAAACATGATGGAATTACAGCTCCTTTCATAGTATTTCTCTCCAAAATTATTTTGGGTCAATTTCAAGTGCTGGAAATCAGTACTCCTAAATTTTCAGTTAAACTATGCCAAGTTATACCCTTTCAGAAACAGCTGAGTTTACCAATCCTTATCCTATTAAAAAAACTCAAGCCCTTTTATTGATGTTTCATATAAATTTAAACATTCAATTCTTTACAAATGTTTTAGTACAAATGAACATTCTTTCCTTTGACAATTAAGTAATTTAACAAGAACTTCTGCAGTAGAATCATTGTAAGAAATCTTTAGAAAGTTAGAACCCTAAGCAGTTTGCAATTCTTGATTTGTCCAGAGTTTGTATACAGGTAATGTCCAATATAAATATTCCCTGCTTGAAAACTGAGAGCACCTGTGGACAGACAAATCCTTTGAAGTCTCTGCAATCCTCTGTGACCTTGAGTGATTTCCTTGAAATCTTGAGCTGTTCTTCAGTTGGACTGAGGGTCATTTCGAAAATGCATTGCCGAAGGTTCAAAAAACTGGAAGAAAAGTTTAGAGAAGTTTAAGTTGTGAGTTGTTAACCATTAACAACTTAGTTAACCAACAAACCCACATGATTTCTAACTCTCTCAGCAGACTCAAAATAGAACTGCATTACAAAGAGAATCCTCTTAGAATTTGATGCTCATTACCTGGATCATCAAAGCTCAGTTGTTAAGTATGTATGGCAATGACTGTTCCTCCTAAACTGTATTTTTCCAATGTTTAAAATGAAAAATAATGTCATAATAAAACACTAAAAGCTTTATAATATCAATGTTCTGAAGCTAAGTATTTTTCCTGCTCTTGTGTCTTTCTCTATTCTTTTTTTCTTCCCACCTGTCATCATTAACATCTTCGACTTATTACGTAACTCTTCTCCTGCCATCCTGCTATGTTCTCTGCATCCAAATAATATCCAGGACTCAGCAACTTTGGTCCATTCAGTGACTTTGTATCTTCCTGTGCTCCCAAACATAAAAGCTGGACTATGCTGCTTTTTCTGAATTTATCATCAAAAATTTATCATCATCTCCTTATCTAGTTTGATTCACTCCAGCATTCCATGTTTTATTACATGAGAAACTGTAATATAATGTTAAATATAAAATTAAGATAGATAAATTTAGAAATAAGATACATAAAATGATGTAGCAGTGGCATAAGCATTGTGAGTTATAAGGCAAAGGTAGTAATAGCTGCTCTTTAAAAGGGGACTCTTTGCATTCTAAATAAAGCAAATTTTAAAATAAACTAAGTGTGCAATTCACCTGCCAAGGTCACTGTCATAAATTAGTATTCAGCTCAAGGACTTTGGAAGATTTAAAGCAGAAAACTAAGCCAAAATATGCTGTATGACAAAATAAAAAGCTAGAATATCTTGTCCCTCATTTGTCAGAAAGTTTTGCAGTTCTTTCAAGAAGTTTTCTATTTGTCTAACTTAAACAAATGTGTCTTGTTCATTACTGTGTAGAGCTTCTTGTGGATGGCAGATATTACTGTACCCTACAGAAGAACATGAACCATAGAAATGTGCCTGTTCCATCACCTGTGTATACATCATGGGGATCCCACATCTTCAAACCTTCACCTAATTTAATTGACCTTACACAGAGAGGGAGTAAGTCCTCTTAGAGTAACTCTGATGCTTTATTTTTTTCATAGTATAAATAGCACAGGGATATCACTGTAGTTAGCACCTGTCAGCATTAACCTTTAAAACCTTTTAAGAGAAAAATGGGTTTATCTTACAGGTATCTTACAGCATTTTCTGTGGTCTAAAAACTAGCGTCTGTGATTTTATACATTTTGTAATCCTTTGGTTATATTAGGTTCTACCAATATACAGTCTAACAAAATGCAGACAGAGAACCTCGCCTGTTTAATTTTTTTGTTTTGACCAATAAAAATTTTGTTCTTCAATGCTACTGCTGCTCCCCAGTGCAAACCCATTTACCCTGAAATGTCTTATGTATCAAGTTGCACAGTGGATGGCTGCTATTGAATAAGAATGTTTTTCCACTTGTTCCAATGGAGAATCGAACCCTTTATTTAAATATTAAGGCCAAAAGATAAATGTTAAACCAATCCATGTATAAAAAGAATTCAGGTGAATTACTTAATTTTAACCTGGACTTTTTTTTTTCATTTTTTCTTCAGAGAATGGTGCTGTTTTGATTTAAAATATAGAAAAATATTAATCTTGCAATGAAAGTTTGCTACTAAGATTCCTGGTTTGCAAAGCTTGACTTGGTGCAGTATGTATGGATGTATAAACACAGAGTTCAGTCTAAGATGTTTTTGTTGTCTGTCCATTACTGGCTGCATCCCCCGTGAGGGTGGTGAGGCCCTGGCACAAGTTACTCAGAGAAGCTGTGGATGCTCCATCCCTGGAGTTTTCAGGATCAGATTGTACTGGACTTGGAGCAACCTGGTCTAGTGGAAAGTGTCCCTGCCATAGGAGAGGTGTGGAATTCTATGATCTTCAAGCTCCCTCCCAATCCAACCCAGTCTATGATGATAACATTCAAATGTTTAAAGGCGAGTATTTTATTAGAAACCCCTTGTTCTTTATACAAGCTTCCAAATCAAAAGATGTCTGTTTAATTTACATACTGTTAGCTAACACGTACAATAATAGAAAAGGTGATTAACCTGAAGAGAAAGTTTTTGAATGGAGGGGAAGAAAATGTTATCCAAGGAGCACTTTGAAAAGTACTCACTCCCCAAAGTTCTCATAAATCTTATGAGATACAATACACAAAAATGACTTTTTCATTTCTGTAACATATGGTCCAGTATTTAGGCCATAAGAAAATTTCTTAGTAGTGTACTGAACTAGTATCAAAGACTACTATTGACTAGTACCAAGACCCACTAAGAAAAGAGCTCCTCATTTCATGCTACTCTGTGTCACTAACAAGGCTGCACATTCCAGCTGAGGCTCTGAATCCAGAACATGAAGTAAAAAACTGTTCTTGCTCTTCCTTCAAAGCCAAAGAAAGAGTCTGGCCAGAAAATAATGATAGGAGTTGAAAATGACCTTTGATTCCAGTGCTAATACCCTGCTTTTACAAGCAGGTTCATGAAATGCCTGATTTCTTCTCTGTGTGCCTCCAAAGACAGTAGGTAGCTGTTCAGTTTAAGCATGTGAATTGGTGAATGATGTTCTGCACTCCAACCTGCACTAATAAAAATCCTAGAAAGCTGCACTACAAGAACTGGAGCACTGGAAGATTGTTTATTTCAATTAATTAATTAGATTTTTTTCCTCTTTCTGTTTTTTAAACAAAAGTTCCATGAACTCAAAAAAGTAACTTAAGAAAGCTAATTGAAATAATGCAGAAAATGCACTTTTTAAATTGAATAAGCTGAATAATACTGTAACAACATTAAATCTATTGGGCCTGAGGGAGCCAAAGATTAAGTTTAACTGCCCTTGAAGCCTGCCATGCTTTGTTCACCTAACTTCTGCATCTCCTCTCTTTGAAATGAAAAGCTTAGATATTTTTAATATATTTTCAAAGCAAAAAGAATCCTGGTTGTTGAAAGTAACAACTGGTGATACAACATTTGAATTAGAAACCCAGCAGTGTGTAGCACAATTATTATTAGTTATAACTGAGTACACAAATGGGGAAATGTAATTTAGGGAGAAGAGCTTGGTGAAAATTTACATAATTGTTAATATTCTTCATAACTCAAAACACCCCAGCTGTCAATACTGTTGTCTTTTCTAAGTCTTGCTGCTGGATTTCTGTCACTCTGTAATACTACTACAGAACATAATTTCTGAGCTTCTGAGCATGTTTGTGAGCTTGCAAAGGAGCATTTAAAAATATTTATAGTCAGCACTTAGTCCTAGACTTTGGAAGTATTTTAAAAGCCTGGTTCTAATGTTATTATTAATATACGAGGTTTAGAGTAAATATTTCATCACTACCAAGGGAAATGGCAAGTATGTTCCAAATATTTCCAGATCCAAAATGTGAATGGTTTAATGAAATCACTGGAGTCTTGGCAAGCTACTCAAGCTGAGGAGCTGGCCTCTAAACAGAAGTTGTCATGATCAGACATGAACTTTTCCAATACCTCCCTCACTGAGATAAGTAATTTGCACACATAGTCAATATTTTAACAGCAGGATCAGTAACTCTGGCACAAATGCTAAATTTAGCACTGGGCTGGGTTGGAGTGGCCAGGAGTTGGCAGCTGTGACCTCTTGAGAGACATCTGCAGGAACATTTGTAAGAGACACTGTCTCCTACCTTCCTGCCCTCACAATTCCATAGAAGCTGCTTGGCAGCACACTCCATCTCTGAGAGACAGCATTTTCCAGATCATACTGGTAGCAAAAATTAGAGTCTGGTAGAGCAGCAGCCTCCTAGCACAGAGGTAAGGTGCCACCACTCAGCTGATCAGCACTGTCTTGTTTCCTTTGAATTGCAACCTCTCTTGGCTGCCCACAAGATTTCCCTCAGCCTGCTTTACCTTTAATCTAGGAAATAAAAGTACAGCCTGATCCCCACTCATACCACATTTCCAGCTCCTGTTTTTATTGATGTAGGGACTTTCTGCATTTGGTGCTATCTAAATACCATTGCTATTTCTCTAGCTGTCCTAAATAAACTAAATATACCAATCATATTGACTGCAATGTACAGTGAGATCCAAAATTCTATAGCAATGAGGCAAATGTTGGTAAAAATACATGTTTTTTACCAAGGAAATAGGACCCCATTAACTTTATTTAGGCAGAAAGGGAAAAGAAAATAGAGATTTAAAGCATTAAAGACTTAAAGTTTAATGACTGATTACTGACTGATTATTCTAGACATGCTCAATTTGCAGGGCACATGTCTCTTCTGGACCTCATGGATATCTAAAGATGTAATCACTCTCTGCCTGATTCAAACAAACTTAAGCTAAGATTTTTCAGCTTTATCTGCATAAGACAGTACACTTATATAAAAAGAAAAAGGAAAAATGTATCAAAATGTACAAAAATAGGGACTCTTGATTCACAAACTTTATACTGCTGTTATTAATCCTTTATACTATATAACAAACTTTTGGGGGAGACTTATGGTATTAGCTCACTGAGAAAACCTTAGGATTTTAAAGTTCTTATCTTTCACTTCATTGCTTCAACAGATATTTCTACCACTCCTTACAGCAGGTTAAGAAATAGAAAATTTAAGATCAGTTTTTTTGCTGAGAATGACATCCTATGCTGTCTTACAGAGAATTTTCGGCTCAGTGCAGCATGGGTTAGAGAGAAGTGTTCACGTTTCCCCTCCTCAAACAGCCTTTCTGCATTGTACTGAGTGCTACAGCTGATTTTTTTGAGAAAGCATTCTAGTATTACTCAGAAAGGACTGCTGAATTGAGTTGCAACAGTAAATGAACAATTGAAATAATGCTGGCCAAGTAAACGTATTACATATTATAGATGAGTATTCAGAAAATTTACTACTCACTTCCATAGTGTCTTTTGAAAGATAAACAACCCAGTACACCAGGTTGAATCCTGCAAATGCCACTGGAAAGAGGATCCTGGAATACTGGTCTATTTTACTTGCACCTCCAATAGCTGGTGGTTGTGGTGGGGCTGGTGTAGGAACAGCCAGGGGTTGACACTGGGATGCAGTATTTGATATTATGCTGGGTTCAGGAGATTGCTCTGCCTGAGATGTTATGGAGTTTACTCGCTTCTTCAGGTTGGAGTTGGAGTCAGAATGCTGTGAAAGAAAAAAGAAGAGGGGAAAGAAAAGGTGATATTTGGATACAGAGTCTTAGGTTTTGTGATTTTTAGACTTCTTTCCACCTTTTAACTTAACTTTCTGATTTTATTGTTGCTTCTCTGCTACAGTGCAATCTCAGAAAATCACAAAAGTAATGCATCTATACAGAAGGATATATATGTTTATGGCCTAAAGCTTTGTTGTAAAGCCATGAAAGAATATGTGCTTTTCATATCTTGAATATTGTGATAAGTGGAAGCTTCAAGAGAGAAAAAGAAAAGATGGAGCTAAAAGGAAAAGAAGGTAATGGTGTATCTAAATTGCAGTAGATTGGTATGACTGAAGTTTGTGTAGATATGGATCAAGATTAAACAAAACCACAACACAGGCTGGCTCAGGTGCAGTCTTTCCTGGCTGAACCCATTGATGAGTTTGGTAGACACTGAATGGAGTCAAGCAGTCATGCAAGAGTAACAAAACTGCTGCACAAAAGGCAATGGACTAACCATATAGCTGGTGAAGACATGAATGCTAAATTGTCCTCTAGTTTTTTCTAGGATAAAATTTCATTTTTAAATTTATCTCGTGGTTCCCACAGCACTTCCATGCATACAGCTGAAGATAAATTTACTTAACTGTAATGGGACTATTTTTATTTTCATTTATGGTGAAATGAAACCAAATTACTCCCATATTTTGTGCAGTATTCGCAGCCAGGTCCAATTACTCTTCAGAAAGCTGTATTAAAACTCTTATGAAAATTCAGCCAGAACTCAGGGACATGTAGATCTTGCCTCTTCATTACTAGGCTAACATGTATATTCATTTTGCACAACTGTTTTATTTGGGGCCACGTTGCCATTATTTTACTTTCACAAGAGTGGGAGTAATAGAGTTCTTCCTTCCAGAAATGACTTAGGAATTAGGATATATCACAGGCTCTAAGCCTGCTCTAATGGATATCGATCACCACTTTCACGGTAGTGTCAAATAGGAGGAAATATTCAAAAGCCTTGCTGCTACTGCCATGGCCCACAATGGCCATTAGTGGATGCATGGCAGCAGCTGTAAGATTCATCTGATGGCTGAGAATATACAGAAGGATGTTGAGAGTGACTTTGTTTGTTTGTTGTTTGTTCTGAGATGAAGTACTGTAGTGTTCTGTTAATATGGAGCTTAAGCCTAAAACTTTGTCCTTAAAACTCATTTTTTGTGCACAAAATCAAACAATATACACAGATGTTCTTGGATTTAAGTACAAAGCTCTTTTGGTCAGCAGAACCAGATGACCAAATGACTGAAGATGAGGGAAGTCTTGGAAAATATAAATAACTCCCAATATAACAGCACACCTATAGTAAAATGGAAGACTAACACTGGAATGATTTCAAGGTAGAAAAATGCTTTTAGATAGGCATTTTCCAAAGTCATTCATTGGGAGTGATTTAATGACAACCATTCACTTAAATGTAGCCTGCTGTCAGCATTTTTGGGATTTATCTTGCAGGATTTCTAAGCATGGGAACAGATTTTAGTCAATCAGATAAATGACTGAGTCACTAAAAGGAAAGGAAGCATTTTCTGAAATACATTTCCCACTCTTGTTCCTGGGCCACAATTTCTAGATAACAGGCTAACCTAGCACAACTGGTGTCTCCGGGGTGACTTAAAATAGCTGTAACAGGAATTATCCTTCGAGAAGTCATTGTTACTGTCAGAGAACCGGAACAAGTGACATTTCCACAATAGGATGCCAAATTCTGTTCATGAATGAAGGGACTGGTATCCAACTAAAATTAGGGAGAGATGGATTCCTCATGGCTGATTTTAGCCTAAATAAAAGGTGAAGAGAACATCATCTTAATTCAAAAGGAAAAAGGTACTTTTTCTGTATGTATTTCCCTTACCTATTGCCCCTTTTTCTTCCCCTACAACCACTCACCACTTCCAATTTGCCCTCTATACATTATATGACTGGTGTCATGTTCTGAGTGGGTATCAAACAGCATTCCTGCTCTGTGCCTATCTGGAACACAGATGTTTAGTTTTGTTTTTTCCAGTAACACAGCAAGCAACAGACAGATTTAAATGGAGGATGATCTACAGATGTGTCACAGAAACAGAAAGAGGGTTATCCATGTCCACTTGCGCTAATCATAATAATAATAATAATCCCACTCTATAAACAGACTGGCTGGCTGAGTCTGCCTTCCTGCTTTCACTCAAGTTCTGTTCCATTTTGCCTGCATGCCCTGCTTTGAACAGAACTCTACAAGTTGTAAGGTATCTTGTTTTCCAATTTACTGTGGAATAACTTAACCTTTTGTGGAGACTTTGTGGTTCTTAAAAATACAAGTGTTAAGGTGAATCTTAGACCTTTCTATCTACAATATTCTGGTACAAGGTGGGTCCTTGTAAAACCAATTCTACTCTGGATTATTCAAGTATGAATCAGGAATTACAGTGCTTATGTGATGGAGTTAATAGTAAGTCGAACAGATGTTGCATATGATCTTTGGATGAAGTTTAGTACTGAACATATTTAGAATGTGGAGGTAGTAAAATCTTTGTGATCATTTGAATAGGCACTGGGAAAAGTGTAATCCTAGTCATTATTTTATTTATATTTATTAAATCTCATTCCTATAGAAGGAGGATTGCTAAAGTAGGAGGATTACCTCAATGTGATTTCATCTCAAGAAAAACCTTGAGTAGTTCTTTACACTGTCTTTAATAGTCCTGTGTCCCCGTGACAGTGAACTCAGAGTCAAGTCTATTTTCTTCTAAATCCCTGCTAAGAATATGGAGTTCTAAGTCCAAATTTATCTCAGATATGTAATGAGGATGTTCCTCAGAATGGGAGTTGTTTGTAGACCAGACTGCTGCCCCAGAACCACAACTCATATTTTTCATTGGAATTCACTGCTAAACCAAGAAGAGGAGGCAGTGAGGAGACCATATAATTTCTTATTCCAGTTGTTCTGAACAGCAGCTATAGTAATCTGTCTATTATATCTAGATTTAACTTCTCCTTTTGACAAAGATTACATACAATAACATCATGAAATGTTAACAAAACACAGAGAGAAAATGGAAATGAATAGCCTATTTTGCATAGCTCACAGAGCCAATCACTCAAGTAAGGACTGTTTTACAAGTAGCAAGAACAAGAAGCCTGAGGCATGGCACACTGTGACATAAGGAAATAATGGATTTTCTGAAGTTACTGAACCTTGATTCAGAGGAGTACTCTTGCACTCGTGGAATGTTAGTCCATCGGGGAATTAAACTTGCTACTCTGTATGAGTAGGCAGTGACACAGACCAGACTGCCAGTTCATTGTTTAATGTGAGACACCATCACACTGGACTAGACAAACACTGGTATGCAGATGCCTGTAAGGTACAGTCTGCCTTCTTATTAAGCTTTTTCAGTCAAGTTATCTCATCCTCTGGAAAGCTCACAAAGCACTCTCATCCTGTCTAAAAAGCTCTCCTCTCTCACAGCCCTCCTCAATATCACTAGAATTTGCTCATACTCAGAATATCTCAGGAGGTTTTCACCAAATTTCTTGCCTCCCAGATCTAAAAAGTTACAGCATTCATAACCTTGGAGTAAACAGAATTCTTTGTCTGCTCTTTCTGATTCTTTTGGTGCATGCTAACTGTGATTTATGAATGCACTTTGTTTTTATGTTTCTTTCCTTCAAGAGATTTCTGTAATTCATATTTGTAGAATTCTCTTCTCTGTTGCTTTGTACTGCAAATGCAAATTCTCACTATCAGTTTAGTTTATGATCTAACAGTAACATGAGTCTCTTATATATGCAACCCAGATACTGGCTAACTTTAAACAAATGAATATCTGTATGTCCTTCCTTATCTCTCTTTTACTCACATCTCTTTTTCCTGCTAGCAATGCAGAAAAAAAGAGGTTCATGAGAATAAACTGTAAAAGTTTAGATAAAAATAATGTGTTATATCTTCTTTTCTTCATAATTTATTTGATTAAAGACACTGAACTTTCCTTATATCAAAACACACATACACACAAACCAATCTAGAACCAGAACTCAGTGTCTGTAAAAGGAAGAATACCTAACTAAATATATAACCTTTTTTGCCTCTTCTCATTAGTCGATACAGTTTGAGTAATTTCAAGCATTACAGACATAACAGCACTGCTAGTGACCTCTCTCCCAAAGGGGGAGTTAAACATGGTTTAGCCCCTACATCCACCAGTGTGATCTGTAAAAACTCTCCTCAGCTATTGAACAATCCATATGCAGCATCTTCCAGCAGCAAAGTTCATTACAGTATGCAACATCATCTTTTGGCCATGACTAAGGAACCTCATTCAATACAGTCCTGTGCAGTTTCAGTATTCACCTCATGGCAGAGATTCATTATAAACCCGAATCTGGACACTTCTTTGAATGTCTCATCTGTGAGATCTAATTTTAAAAAAAAAGTCTATTGCAAATAATGTGTATTGTTTATAGATACAAACAGTGTCCTGCATAATCGAAAGCTAAATATACTTTAGAAGTGATTAATAGCCCTAGCTTTAGGCAGCTCTTTTAAGTTACCTTTGCTAGAAACACTGAGGAAGAACGTGCAGACTTGTTTTCATCATTTTTTATGCTAGTAAAAGGTTGAAATCACTTAGGTTAAATTACTCACTTGGAGCATGGGAAAACCATGCTCAAATTCTTTCCTAACCTCCAGGAACTGAAACTCACTTCTCTCAGAATATAGCCTAAACATCAGGTGAAGGTGACTAAGGGGAGAGGCTGTTGCCTTAATACTTCAAAGCTATTTTATTTTGCATGGAAAAATCTGAAGATCTATATAGGCAGGAAGCATAACTGAAAAGCACCCAATGCCCATTGTATTAAAATTGCTGTCATATAAACCAGATATGCAGTAAGGAGTGCAGAGACTGGAACCCCGGTCATTCTCTTTTCAGTGGGAATGTGCTATGAGTTTCTTCCTAACGTTTATTTGTAGCATGCCAGAAAAAACATATAATTGGCACAGAGCTTCTCTGCTGTCAAAATATGTTTTTACATTAAACAGATTTAAATTTTCAAAGCTACATTTGGCTCTTAAATCTATCAGTGTCCGTCCATATGGTTTTTTCCCTATAATTAAATTTCCTTTATTTTCTTCTCACTACCCTCCTGCAAAAAAAGTACTGGGATTAGGCCTCAGTGTTCTCAGTCAAGACCTTAAAGCATTGTAGCTGTGCCTAGGATGATACCTAAAGGGTGGTTGATGATCCAGATAGAAGTACTCTGTTTCACCAGGATACTCATTAAACATACTCAATATATTCTGACATAATTATAGGAAACTAAATCCTCTATACCAGTGACATATGGCTGCTCTGCAGTTGGCCAGGGTTGTTAAAGAGAGTAAGAATCCTTTCCTGCCCAAGCCGTGTTGTTTTGAAACACAAGGCTGGAGGGAGAAGGAAGCTCTCCCAGAGGTATTTCACTGCTCTGTGCTGATTCCTGTTAAAACATGAGGTCTTTTAGAACATAACTGTAATCAAGCTGTTACAGGGTGGTAATCTTTTATCTTTTACATGTAGCCTCTCACATGGAAAGGATGTCTTTTGATCCATGGGCTTACTCCCTGACCATCCCACAAAGCATTACTGCAAATGGTGTGCTCCACATAGTGCCACCAATTCCCTTCCCCTGCAACTTCCAGGACTGGGATCTCCCGAGGAAAAGAAAGCCATCAAGAGGTAACAATGCAATTTATATAGAAAATATACATTTGAAATGTATTCAAAAGCTAAATGCCATCATGGTTTTATATGTGCATGTATAAGATGTTTGGTATTGACATGCTGAAACCAGCTTGGCCACCACATGAGTAAGAACAGGTTTGTGTCAGGGTCCAGATGAATGCTCAGCTTGTTGCCATCATGCTCTGCAGTGGAACACCCAGAGTTTTGTATTTCACACAGGGATTGCCTGCAGCTGATGAAGAGAGCAAGCCAAGTTCTGCTCTCAGCTAACTGAGGTAAATAAAGAGGCTTTCCTGGAGCCAGCCCAGGCCTGGTGGGCTCTCAGCTCTCCACTGAGCACACAGCACAGCCACATCTCTCTTACTGAACCCACCACAGCTCAGTGGCTGCAGCATTTTCTCCTACTTTCATTCTACAGTAGAGCAGAGTTTGGTCTTCTGACATATTTCTTTTCTGAATGTACAGGGGTTTTGGCTACGTTATAAAAACCTGAATGACAGATTTTAGTTTCTTTGAATAAAGCAAAATTTTAAATAAAGTTAACCAGACTGAAGGGAAAAGAAGGCTGCTTGATAATATTTAAAATTTTTTGGTTTGGTTTTTTTCAAGAAACATTTAATCTGGAATTTTAAAAAAAATCTGTAGATATGTTTATCTTGATTCTAGGCCCTCACTCAAGCAGGAAAAGTTTCTAACTGACTATTTTGTAACTCTTTTCTATTTTCATTTATAACAAACCAGTTAATGCCAAACTCCCTGGGCTTCTCTTATGCAGTACTGTGTCTATCTGTCATACAAAAAGTACTAGTTCAGACATCCTAAGGTTACTCCACCACTATTTCCTTTATTCCATCTTCAGGCAAGTTAAAATAATAGATCATTAAAAACATATAATATGTGTATTGTTCTTAATGCTGCTCCTGGTACCAGAGTTCCATTAGCATTCTGAAGTACATTTGATTTCAATTTAGAAATGGCTTCTCTGAAACTAAGTAAACCTTTAAGTCCTCACGTAAAAATATCAGCTGACTTCTAAAAATGCAAAAGACAGCATTTTTGACACAGTTTGCTACTCTTCCTCCTATACCTGAAATTCAAACAACTTTTATGCATTGGAAAATCACTCATAAAAATAGTACAATCACAAAACAGACGGAAATTTTTACTATGCTACCTATAAGAGCCAAAAGAAGTTAAAAATAAAAAAATCATAGATTAGGGGAAAAAAAAGGCACCAAAGTACAGGGTATGAGAGAAGAGAAAAATTTTTTAAAATCAAATAAAGTAACTGTTAAAAATAATATATAATATATGGATTCTCTTAAGCTTTTATTTCTAGTGACTTGAAAAACAGTATTTTTAGAAGAGAGGCAGAGAAAATGAAGAGAAAATACAAAAAGAAGAGCAGGAGAGTAAGATAAATTATCAAAGAGGTAAAGAATAAGAATTGGGCACTGTAGCAATCAAAAAAAAAAAAAAAAAAAAGAAAGAAAGAAAAATCCAGAAGGAAAAGAGTTGAAAGGATTTAGAGGTAAACAGTTGGATCAAGTTTGGGAAGACAGGGAAACAAAGAGTAAATTGGGCCCTCAGAAAGAATTTCCTAAATCTGCATTAAGAAAGAAACTGAGTATTATGCTGTGTGCCTTACTTAAAAATAACTACCCTAGGTCCTGTAATGCAGCTGTAGAGGCACAAGGCTCAGTAAGAATGACAGTCCTGGGGACATGGTCATACACTCATACAGTCAGCCTGTGTTAAATGCACTGTTACCATTCAAATTAGACACTTCAGTCTGTTTTACATGAAATTATATCTCTGACTGCAGTGTATCTAATGATTTGACAACATACAAAAGTTCCTTCCCCCTTATCTCTACTAAAGGGAAAAAAAAAGGAATGAAAAAAGAAAAACTTCTTAAAATCTGTTATCCTGTAATCACTCCTTTTTCCCAGAATGCCCTTCTGGAAGGGACTCTTTTAAATCCTATAGCTAATTCTTCTAGAAGCCTTTTTGACTACATCATCCTGCCTTCAATTTCAAGTATCCTTCATTTTTATGATCTCACTGAGTTTGCTCTTTCTATTGCTGCAGTTCTCATAGAGAACTAATCCTGGGGAAAAAAAAGTGGTGGACATACAGAGCTTGAAAATGACTGTCTTGTTTTGAGCAAGATCAGGTCTATAGAATTTTGTGGACATTGTGGGCTGTTTTAGAGACCGAGTTTGCTTTGGGACCTAAATATTAGAATTTACTACTTTTCTAAATATGTATGATGTCAGCTAGATGTAAATAATTTTCTTGAGCAAATTGTTTAAGGGTGTTTCCTACATGTGGGTTTTATTCCTTGATGCCTTTTTCTTTCTTTTTTTTTTTTTTTTTTTTTTCTGGTTTTTACTTGGAAAACCTTACAGGTAATATTTGAATAACAGGAAGAAGTGTCTTCAGTTTGATCTTTGCTTGTTTATGGCTGAAGACCTTGATAAGAAATCTGAGTCTTTTAACTTCTTTATCTTTTATTCATTTGTTCAACAGAAATTTTATATTTGGTGCTTAGCTTGGTCTGCTGTGATTCACAGACCATGTAAATCTGGAGGAGCCCTATCATCAGGAACAAGTTCTTAGCTTATCTGAGCAGAAGCAGATTATTTTTTGGAACAGTTGTTTTCCTGAGACTGGGAAAGTGAGGGGGGGTGGCAGCAGTGGCTGTGAATGCACCAGCAGCATGTACAGAGCCAGCCTAATTGTTTTCATATTGCAGGGATTTCAGTGAAAACAAAAGTAGTATTTTTTGTTTTGTTTTTTCCTTTCTAGGAAACCTCCTTATGATTATCTCAAACTTGAATAAGGAGGTGCGTGAAGGACAAGTCCAAGCTGTTGTTCCTCTTCAAGATGTAGTAGCTATCAATATTTTCCTCATGCTATATAAAACCAGGAGAACTTTTGGGGTTTTTTTCTGATAGCTTGTCCTCTAAAAAAGAGTCAGCAAAGCTGATCAATTATGATTTTAATAGTTTGAAAGTACTTAATGTTGTAACTTTAACTGCTATTTATCAGCAAATGTGGAAAAATTACTACGTGGTGGATAAGGTATTGCCTTGACATGGGCACCTCTTAGATTGACTCCCTTACTCAATTATGAATTCAGAGGTTTTGCAAAATGTCGTTCAAATTCTGCTATTTCTCTAAAAATGGAAATCATGGTGCTAGTAAAACTGATTTTGAAACAGGAAGGCCACAATGATAAATATATTAACATATGTTGTGAGACAGCATTCACAATTTAGCATGAGATTTACAGAGTAAAATTTGCAAGCAATTCTGGCACAGGTTTTTTTGATACTAGAAAGACTTCCTGTCTTTCATGTGTACTAAAATCCTTAATTTATGTTTTTTTCCCCCAAGCTTCCACCAACACAGATTTCATAAAGGTAACAGATGCCAAGTTTATATAAAGGCTAATTACCCATCTTTCAGATGACTCACTTATGGTCTGTACCCTTGTACTACAGTGATTCCATAATCATCTGGCCAATGCACATGTTCATTCCATTGTACACTGTCCCACAGATTCTGCACACTTACTGGGAACCACAGCTTCCTGACCACACTGCCTACAGCATTGCTCAAGAGAAGTATCATGGGTAACAGTCTAATGGCTTTCCTTAAATATCCTGCCAAATAAACATGTCTCTAGAAAACCATATTGCAAATATAAATAAACATTACAAATAAGTGAAGTCTTTTCATTTTCTGGAATCAGAACAACATCGTTGATAAATAGACACAATCTGGTTACATAATCTGTTTCAGGTTAAGATGACTTTAATATTGTTTTGCATCCACTACTTCAGCTGCCTGTTCCTATATGATGCTTATTATCAGAAAAGCAAGCAATTACCGAGACAATCTCGTCCTCTGCCGGTACAGTTGCTGCTGATAGTGCTGCTGCCAGTGCTGCTGCCCTGGCTGCCTTCCTCATCGCTCTCTGAGTCTGGAGATTGGTGAAGTAGTTGACAGCTGCAAACTCAATAAGTGCAGAGAAGACAAAGGCAAAGCACACAGCTATGAACCAATCCATGGCGGTGGCGTAGGACACCTTGGGCAGAGAATGGCGAGCACTGATGCTTAAGGTGGTCATTGTGAGAACTGTAGTGATTCCTTGAAAACAAGAGAAGGAAATGG
Organism: Acrocephalus scirpaceus scirpaceus; assembly: GCA_910950805.1. NCBI lineage: Eukaryota > Metazoa > Chordata > Aves > Passeriformes > Sylviidae > Acrocephalus > Acrocephalus scirpaceus. The sequence continues at coordinate 6,756,432 of OU383785.1, forward strand.
GGGCATTAGAACTTTGCTTCAGCCCTGCTACTCTTAAATTCACATATATGACAAAAACTAAAGCACAACACCCTTTTTGATTTTAGCTGTCAACCTACATCCCAGCTAACCAACAAGACTCCTAAGTATTTTGTATCCCTAAATAACTCATAACTGGATTCAGAATCTAAAAGGTCTGGAAAAACTTCCTTAATTCATTGAGCAGACTGAAAGTAGGATAACAACATTTTACATGGTGCAGCTTCTTAGAACTGTGATAAACATGGCTATAATGAAATCCAGGCTCAAAATACGAAGAAAATTTTCCTTGAGGGGTTAGTAAGTGGAATGTTTGGCAGAAACCTGGATTCACATATTGTCATTCCCCAACAGCGATCCTCTCTTTCTCCTGTTGTTGTACAAGACAGACCATGGCTTACAGAACCCTTACTAAATCAGTCAAATTCTACATTAAAAACAGTCGGAGCCTGCTCCAACCATTTCAAGTAATAACGCTTTGGTCCCCTGAGCTGTTGTCTTTAATCACTGGATACATTTTTTAAGATTCACTAAGAGTATCTTGATTTGAAAGCACCCGTAGTTACAGATAGTGAAGGACAGAAAAGCTTCTTCTCTAGAGCTGCTTATCTATTTTCACAGAGCAAATCTGGTCATGTAGCTCATGGGCCCCATGGTGTTCTTCACATGAATTCATGAATTTATTCTTTCTGTGTTGGAGTGTACAGCATGAATAATGTAGAAAATATACTTACTTCCTATGGCTGCCTGATACAAGCAAAAAATTCAAGAACAAACTCAATCATTTACATACAAGCCTCTGTGACTCATATTTACTTATAATTATGCCTGCTAGAATGTAAAAACTGTGGGTATTTAAAGACAGTAGGGTGAAGAATATCCTCCTGTCCTATTCTCTGCAGTTGGGAAGGGGAAGGTGGTGAAATAAAAGATGTTATAATGTCATATTGTAATGGTCATGTTGAGTTGATGAAGCAATATGCTGTGAGTGATGCTCAGAGGAAAGGATGCAGTGTCATAGCATATTGCAGCATCCAGACAGGGTGACATTATTTTCAGAGTTTCTCTGCAACTCTTTCACATGATGTGGCTTGCCAGCTGTCTAAGGTTAACTACGTCCCAATGTCATTACTTAACACGTTTTAATGAAATACAAATAGGAGATGGTATAGAAATATGTAGGATCCCTATTTTTCTCAAATCTGCCAGACTCATTTTATAATATGAATACATCTATGCTGAGATGTATTTCAAAGGTCCAAAATGAACTTCTTGAAATGATGGGTGATTAGATTAGAATCTGTCCATGTGCTAGTTAGTAATAAAATTGATATATTCTGTGTCTGAATAAAAACTTACTGCAGCAGGAGTTTAACTTAGGAATAGGTCTCCTATTCTATTACAGATATAGATAAGAATTCTCTCAATGTGGAGTGAATATTGATGAAATGCTCTGCACTGTGGAAAGCTACTTCATCAAGCTGAATACCAAATTACAGTTGGTAAACTGTGCAACTGCTGATTGTTTACCCTTGTCTTTACTTTTTGAACGCTTCTTGGTAAGTTGTGAAGAATATGTTACATAATGCAAACACTGAAATCTGATGACTGTCATCCATTTTAGAGGTAAACAAAGTCCTTAAATTATTTTGTGCTGAGAAACTGGTTTAGGCACATCGTTATTCTTCTACTATTATTTTCTCTTCTCTCAAACATAGTTTTGGGACTTACAACTGAAAATTTATAATTCAAGTATTTGCAATATGATGTATTTTGAACCTTCTCCATTTTAAAACTTTTTCACTGAAAAGACAGGAAGTCTTTTTTTGTCATAAGAAATTTGCCCACTTTTCCTTAGATTAAGGTATTCAGAATCCATGGGATTTTGAACAAGTCAGGATTACAAATTCAGATTGTGCCTTGGTAGAAATACAAATGGAATAAGGATGGAAATATTCTTTTTAAATGTTCACATCACTATTTTCCACAATACAGAAAGGTATTTATTTTGCTCTTTTTATAAAATGTTTTCTCAAGTCCATGTTACTCTTCAGTACAACACCTAAAAGCTGTTCCTTCAGTGTGTTTGGGGTATTTATATAATTATTACCAAATCAGCTACAGGCCTACTTCCACATCTCTTCAAGCATGTACAGTTACCTTCCATGCTCACTATGTTGCAAGGATGTTTTACTCAAAATGTAAACGATGTAACTGTACAGGCCAGAGATGCAACATGAAGCCAAATCAGATAGCATCATATCTGGAGTATAAACCTCATATATATATATATGGACCAGGAGACTCAAAGCTTTGAGAGCATTAATTCAAATCACTGGAAAGAAAAAGAAAAGGCTCTGCCATGCAGTATGGGTACATCTTTCTCATTATAACTTCAACCTGTGCTAGGGACATTATTCATCTCACTGATATTTATACATTTAAAGCCCTTGTTAGTTGTTTAGATACCTTTGTAGGCAAGGAGAAGAGAGCACTCCAGAATGAGTGTTAGATGAGGTACATGTCAGATAATATCTCCATTCCATGTGATTTTTTTTTTCTTTTAGAGCTTTAACTCATACTGGTTTCACAAGACAATAAATCCATAGGAAAAAAATCCTCTTTAAAAAATGAAGAGGTTGGCATTTACTTTCAAATTGTCCCTTCCTGCATACAAAAATATATTGAAAATTGTAACAAACAAGCCTGGCTAAACAAACATTCTGAGTCAAGAATTTTGACCCTCACAAGCAAATTGACTATCATTTGGTTTCACTTTAGTATTTACTTTTGCTGACTGAAACCTACTAGCTGCCTTTCCTAATCCCCTCTGGATTACAGTATTTGATTGATACAATGGATTCAATACAGTGAAGGAGATGAATGACAAAAGGAAAAACACAAATACCAGCCACGGTTCTTGCTGGAACAGATTCTTTGTTGATCCAAAACACAACTTGAGACAAGACTACAGTCATGATGCATGGAATGTATGTCTGAATGAGATAGTAGCCTATTTTCCTCTGCAGATGGAAATAGAGCAGCTGGAGTGAATATTCGCCTAAAACAAACAAGCAATGAGAGGAATGAATAGATGGTAGATGTGATGCTGAGCTGTTCAAAGACCTTAATGCAGCATACCAAAAACTGTCCTGGCTGGAACAGACTCCTTGTTAATCCAGAAAGACACCTGAGAAAGAATGACTGTCATAATGCAAGGAGTGTATATCTGTATCATGAAGTAGCCCATCTTCCTTTGCAAGTGGAAATAAACTGTCATGATTACATATTCACCTGTTAAGAGACAAGTATGTCAGCATTATTTTGGCAACATGTGAGTGAACATTATTGGCTTAAACCCAACATAATATGTTCTGATGAAATCACAGACCTCGTAGTGCATAATAGAAATAAGCTGCTTAAAAAAAGGTAAAGTGACCTTATGGAAACAGAGCAGATTAATATTCATTTTATGTATTGTTTCTACTGGGCTGCAGAGGCAGTGGGAATTCTTAGGAATCTAATGAAAAATTCTGTGTTTGATGGGACTGTATTGAAAAGCTGTCTTTTAAGAAACAATGGTTAGAGTCTGTCCAAGGGTTTTACTTTTCAAAATGGCAAAAGATAAATAATTTCATTCTATATGAAAAAAAACCCCCTGTAATTTATTATCAAGATGTTTCACAGCACCAGTAGTTTCCACATGGCTCCATCTTACCTGTGTTAGATTTAATTGTTTCACTAGATACAGTTTGTCCTATGAGGTCATACTGGAGAAGACTGGAAGACTCCTGTGGTACTTCTACTGAATGCAATGGTCCTTTTTTCCAAGTATAAATTATTTCACTTTTTGGATAAGCATCTGAGTAACACAGGGGGAAATTACAGTTACTAATTATGTATTTTATAAGCAATTGAAAAAATAAGTAGAATTTGTAGCTCAATTGCCCACAGAAACATGCATCCTACTCCAGTAAGTTCCTAACCTCAGTAATGACAAAATTAAAAAAAAAAAAACAATAAGAGAATGGCTGAGGTGGGACCTGAGAGGAACTAGCTTTTGCTTCTTAATTTTCTGTAAAACATACACATTGATTACCCCAGCTCAACTAAATATTTTCAAAACTGATTACCACAGACTACATATTTTCAAAATTGTAAGTAATATAGTAATTGTAGCAGAGGTTTTATGATTTGTTGAAGGACTAACTTGACTACCAGAAGTGTAAGAATAATAAACAATAAAACACGCTTCAACAGTTTCCCTTCAGTGAATAAATCCACGTCTATATGAATGGTCTGAGTCTCAGAAAAAAAACTAAAATTCTAGTATAAAAATGCAACTTAAAATTTCAGCTATGTTACTACGTAATATGTTGGGATCTTCTGACCTTCTAACCAAATGTGTTACTTTAACAAACAGAAAGATACAGAAAAACTTACAGCTTCCAAATTTCAGTGGACAAGCATGTCCATCCATTGGGAAGTTCACCAACCGCATAGGACAATCAGCATTAATGGTTAATCTAGAATATACAGTTGCAGATAATGAAACAATATGGCATGTAGGAAAATGCTGATAGAATCAAAAATACAGGTCAACCAAAAGCAGAAGAACAAGCTCTCACCTCATTGTATAAAGAATAGTTCCATTCTGCATAATTCTGAAAAGTTTGTTAGGAGTTGTCATATTGTGAGCAATTGATTTTTTTCCATTTCTAAAAAATGTGTCTGGTGTCCAAATTTTACTGACCATTAAATTGTTCAGTCTCAAAATTTCAGTTGGCCCACTAAACTTCAACCTCTCATCAGTCCACGTCTGACGAAAGAAGACATCCATTGTGTATTCCTATGGAAAATAAATAGGGGTTGACTTCTGTGTGGGGGTCAGCAGTCCCAAGTGGCTGTGGGGACAGTAACTCATGAGACAACTTAACACAAATGTCAATGGCATTTCATTTAGTGCTTAGCCACTCAATCCTATTATCAGTAAGTGTTACTAAAAAAAGTCATCCATGAAAACATGTCTTATTTTCTTATTATTTGAAGAATAGTTGCAAATGAGTCAGTGAACAGATAATTTGACATGAGTAAGGAAAAAAACCCAACCCTCATTGTAATCTCACAGAAAATAATTTAACTCAAAGTGACTGAGGGCTAAGAAAATACAAATGCTAACCTTTCAAAGTGCAAGACCAAACTAACAATGTTTAATTGGCAAAAAGAAACAGAAAGACACGCTTGGTGACTCTTCTGCAGCTTCCTTTGGATATTCACAAAGTAAGGACTGAACTGAGTCACATCACAGTAGGATTATGGTGTCAAGTTAATATAAATTGATGGGATTTTTTTTCAAGAATTCTTAGTAATATTTTCACAAGTCTTCAGAAAAGAGCCCTCTGCAGAAGTTGCTTAGGAAACAGAGCTAAACCTGGCCAAGGGCAAATTTTGTAAGAATGCAAGGTTATGCCTTCTCTTAGACTGAATGATGAAGAGCAGGGGAAAAACTTTGGTAGCACTTGGAGTCCACAGTTCCTGGCCTGCAAACTGGACTGCAGGATCAGGTGAGCTGGTGTTGGAGCACACAAGAGCAAAAATAGCAGCCCAAGTCAATCTCTAGAAAGAGAACAGCACTGCCATCCTCACTTCCATGACTTAACATGTTCCTGGAGGCTACTGATGTAGTTGCCAGAGTTCACCCCAGTCTGCAGCTGCCTGAGTTTGGGGGCACCCAGCACGACCGGGGCACTGTGTGGGCAATGGCACCATTCCCCTGCAGCTGCTCATTCGGCTGCCTCCTAGCAGGCAGCGTTCCGCAAAGCTGTGCTGGCACACGGGTGCTCACCATCTTCTTCATAGGGTTTAAGAGGTATCTTTTACCTCACCTGAGGCTGTGTGCGCCCAGCCCCGGCTGGCGCGGCCGGGAAATAGCTGTATGCAGCTCTGGCCAAACTGCTCTGCTGGGCCCTAGAGATTGTCAAAGAGATTAAGCCTCGTAATCTGCTTTAATGACGGTCAACTCAGATGCCACCGTAATGAATCCCGGGAAAACAGAGCAGGGGCGGCGAGCGGGGCCCTTACCATCTCCACGTCGGACACCGGCCCGAAGCTGGTCACGTAGATGTCCGTCTTGACTTCTGTCACGGCGCCTGCGGGACACACAGCGGGGCTGGGACAGGAGCGGGGCCGGGGCTGCGGGGCCGAGGCTGCGGGGCCCCCGGTTCGAGGGCAATGGAGAAGCCCCGCAAGAGCCGCGGCTTGCGGGGCACGGGCAACTTTGCTGCTTTTGCCGCTTTCGGGGTCCCACCGCCTCCCTCCTGCCACGGGTGCGGGACGAGCCGCTGCTGCCCGGGGCAGCCGGAGCGCTGCCGCCCGTCCTTCCCCACCCGCCGGCTCCCCGAGGGGACGGGGCTTCCCCGCTACCTCCAAATCCCGGTCGGAGCCTGTTGTCATAGCCGTCCAACAACTTGTCCAGGATCCGAGTGATGTTTTCCGAGTAGAGGTCCGCCCCGTCGCCCTGGTCCCCCAGCGCCGTCCCCACGCTGCGGGGAGAGGCGAGTCCCCGTCAGTGCCGCGGCCCCAGTGGCGCCTGGCGAGGCCCCGGCCCGGGGGCGCCGGGAGGGAAGAGCCCCCGGCCCGCTCCGCCGGGCTGCGGGGAGCCCCAGGGCTCCCACTCACCTCACGGCCACACACGCCCAGGCCAACAGCAGAGCCATGCCGCAGGTGTGTGCGGGGATGCTCAGGTGCCCTCAGACCCGTCAGCTGGAGCCGGTGTCGGTGCTCATCCTTGCCCCGGGCCCCGGGGCTCGGCCGGGTGCGGCTGTGGGAGAGCCCGGCTGGCTCAGCCCCGGCCCCGCGGTGCTGGGCCGGCCTTTGCCCGGGGTGGGGACGTGCGGGGTGTCCGCGGCCGTGCGTGTCCCTTGGATTCGCCACCGCCGGTCAGCCTCATCTGACTGTGCCGGGGGGGAATTAGGGTTTGAAGGGACGGTGCGCGGTCGGAGAGCAGTGACAATAATCGAATAAGGCATTAGGGGAGATTAAAAGGAAGAAATCCACTGCTAGTTTTGGCATGGAATTAGCAGGGACCCGTTAGGAAATCTGGAAAAGCTCTGGCATCTTGCTGATAGAGATTATGTTAGAAATGGCCTCAGCTTTTATTATGTTTATGGTTCACAGGGAGATTATTATGCAGCTTCTACATCATTAGAACTTTGGGGGGGGGGGGGGAACAATTTACAATTTACTGGGGGTTTTAACCTTTCTCAACAGTTTTCCTGTTGGTCAATTCTTCAGCATTGTACAGACATCTCCAGTATCTAAACGCTGATATCTGGATATTGAACGCTAAAAGTTGGTTCTGGTTCAGATTTCTAGATTTTTTTGTTTTTCTTATTTTGTTTGTTGGGAGGGGTTGGGGAGTTTGTTGTTGTTGTTTGTTTGGGTTTTTTTAATACTAAGCTGTTTTGGAGGGTTACACACGCAGATTTTGCTCAGACTTTAAACCAAGGCATTATCAGGACTTTTGCTAGAACTGGAGCTCCTTACTTTTAAACCACTGGGATTATTTATCATTACTAATTTTGTCCTGATAAGTACTGACTGGATCATTATTGTCCCTTCCTTCAGTAAGTGTGTTAATGTAGTCAGCCCTAAAGGAAAAAAAGTTCACATTGCTCCAGCTTTTTCTGTGGCCTTGTTACTTCCCAAAAAAGCAATGAATGATGTAACACCTATATCATTTAGCTACACTGTAAACACAGGAATTGGGTCCATTTTCTTTCCATGGTAATACAGAGGGACAAATAAATACACCAAAATAAATCAGTTGTTTTCATAATATTTTGTTGCATAAACCTAATTTTCCTTACCAGCTTCTAAGAAAACATATTAATCATCAAGAAATGGAAAAATGCATTTGCATGGAACTAGAAAAATCACATATTTATTCAGGAGTAAAACTACATTAAGACCAACACTGGGGTTCTGTGCTTAAGCTTTGTGTTTAAGAGAGAGTGTGATGCTACAAAACCAAGAGAATTCAATGATGTAATTAAAAATACAAGATAACCTCTGTCACTGAGTCCCTTTCCCTTTTGTCATGGGCAGTAATGTGACATAATGCACAAAGGTGGGCTCTGCATACTGCACAGCTCTAGGTCTGTCTTTGAACACTTGGAAATGTGAGTTCCTGAGAATCTCTGGAAATGCTCTCTGAATGCACCAAAGTGTGAATTCTGTGAATTCATCATGGGCTGGTATAGCTCAGAATTTTTGTTGATATTCAGAACCATTTATATGCATTAATTTATTCATAGAACATACTATTGCATCTATGAAAAATCAAAGGTTTGTATGAAATAATAAGTGCAACAGGGAAAAGAAGAAAAGGGAATTCAACAAATCAGAACCTTCTGGGGTTATGTTCTTCTCTTTGGTCTTGATTAAAATCTACCACTTGAAACTTTAGCCCATTTTTCATATATGTTTAATCTTAGACGTGTTTGAGTTGTGTGCATCACTCTTCTCAGAATATTAAAAATGTACGTAGCACATAAACATCATTAATATCCATTTTTGTAAATATGCTTCCATTAATATTACATATGTAAATACACTTAAAAGTTCAGGGCTCTTTTTTTCTTTTATTTTATTTTTCTGGACCCATTGGATCATTTTATTTACTTCTAATGGTTCTATGTTCTGTGTTTTACTTTGCATCTCCTCTTCAACTAATGTACTGTTCCTTTTTTAATAAAGGAAAAAAAGTCTTGGCAAAATATTAACAGAAGTGTTCAAATTTCCTTCACAAAATGTGCAAGAATAGCTAACTTTATAAAATTAAGCATCCCCCAGCTGAATAGAACACTTGTAAGATGCTTGTAATAAGCATCTCCTGAGCATTAAAAGGCCAGTGCTACATACTTCTTACTTCTTTTACTTCACTTTGTTTTTTTGTGAATTAGGTAAGTCACATAATTGTCAATTGCCTTTGTTCAATAGCACCCTGTTCCAAATCAGACTCCTATTGTGTGAAAATATAATCTGTCTCATTCACTAAGAGTGGATTGGGATGTGGGTCAGAGACATAGAAATGTTTTTTTCCCCCTTTATTTAGAATTTGGGGGAGTTTAATACCTTTGCTTTTTGGACCAGGTTGGGATACATCCCAGGCTGGGATGTTCTCTGGACTCTCCTAGTTGTCCATTGTCTCTCCTCTGAGTCTAGCCCAGCAATTCTTGCATGGCAACAAGGATCTCTGAGGGCAAAGCAGGAAACTTGGGCAGGAGAATATTGTTGCATAATTTCAGTATGGGATTTCCCTGCAAGAAAATGACATGATAATATTCTTCATAAGAAATTTGCAGTTAGACTCAAAGATGTTAAAAAAAAACCTCTAAGCCACTCAAAATATTCCAGCCTACTTTCTAAAATGCTAAAAGCTAAAATTTCTTTGCATGGTAAAGGCAGTAGAAGGGGCTTTACTGTTGCAGAACTAGATGGTTTCAGGAGCTGAAAGAGGCTTTGGACAGATTGTTCAAATTTATCTTGAACTTTCAGTTAATGTTTTCTTCTTGTAGATTTGAAAGTTTCAAGAGTGAAACAGATATATTCCCCCTCTCAGCAGTTTTGAAGTTCTCTCAACCAAGAAGTTTTGTACTCTTGTATTCATGTTCTGTTTATGAAATATTCATATTGTCAGTTGTGCAAATTTCTTTATCAGAGAAGATCAAACCAGCAAATTCTATTGAGACTGGTTATCAAACCAGTTTGAAAATAAACATATCTGAGAAAATCAGTTGAAAATTAGCATTTTATTAGTGAACTGAGTACACTTTAAAAGGCAATAGTGATCATGAAGACAGGAAGAGATGTTTCTTGGTAGACAAAGCTCTCGTGAGAATAATGAAAATGTTATAAAAGGCTTGTCAGCAACATATGCTTTGGGCTTTTAATTAAACAAACAATTTGGAAATTTGTTGAGAAAATGGCATGAACTGAACAACAGGCTCAAAAAAAGTGAATGGCAAATTGAGAAGTGTGGTGGCAAGATTACACTTTCCAGCTGCTAATTTTATCACCTTGTAGGGTATCATTAGCACTGAGATGAAAAATGAAATTTCTGATTCATTTGGGAATACAATTGCAGAAAACTAGATCTTTTGCAACAGCTGAAAACTTCCTGAGAAATGTGTTTGTTTTCATCTTGAAACTGAGGCATTTTGAAATGAAAATAGTCTGACTGAAGTTTCTGTGGCAACCAGGAAGTTAAAATACGACAAATTTGGCACAAAGGCTTACAAGATTGCAATTGATTCACTCATATTTGCAGTTAATCTGATACCTGCTATCTGTTCAGCCTCTGACAGAGAAATGTGTCTCCCATTTCTTTTTGTTCAGCATCTACATACTACATAAGAAGAAATAAGATTTTATGCTGAGGATGTGATTATAAGTTAACTCAAGGGTCATTATTTTAAAACTGTCCTTAATTTGTGGGAAAAACTGGCATTTCAAGGGGGTTTTGGCTTTTCTTTTCACAAGCTTTATTTTCCAGCTAATTAATTATTTTTACAGGGAATATACAGCAGAGATATAAGGAAAATAGTTTTAACATTGTACAATTCTGTGTAATTGGAATGCCTGCCAGATTGGTATTCCTTCATGCTCATCTTGCTGTCAGAGGACAGTGTTTACTCTGTTTACCCTTTCAAATGTTTCCTCTGCCTTCCAAAACCTTCATGGAGAATGTATGCACATATTGTTTGTTACCTATGCTGCTCACCCCACCCTGCCACACATAATTCCAAGTGTGGATGAGTCATCTGCTCACAAATTGCCTTATTGGTACCTTGTAACACCAGGAGCTGGCACAGGAGAGAGCAGCTCTCAGAACTGAGGGAACACACTGAGGTAAAGATCCTTCTGTCTTATTTATTCTTGTCCTGTGCAAAGCTCGACCACAGTGAAAAATTTTCTAATTGATACATAAAAATTTATGCACCTGCAAAGACATAGACAGACATGCATCCTTATTTTTCCTATTGAATGCTTAAACATTTGAGCCTGTATGCATAGGAGATTGAACCTGAGTTTGCTTTTATGTCCAGGGAAGTCAAAGGTCCAAACAGACAGAAACCATAGCATTTCACATCTCAGGCTGATTCTTAGACATTATTCAATGTGCAGTCCAGAATAAACACCTCAGTAATGGAAAGAAGCTTGCTTTTGCCAGATCTGCTGGGCAGAAAATGGAACAAATTCTTCATTAAGCATTTTTGAAGGATATGGGACAGACTGCTGTTCAGTTGTTAGTACTCGTTCCACCTACCGTGCAGATTTATAAATGGCATTTCAAAGTACAGATGGAACTGGCTGACATTGTACAAATCGATACAAGCATTGTGTGGTTGTTTTTCTTAGGATTTCTGTTATATTTCTGGGAAATGTGAGGTATCCATGAGTCATCCTGTGAAAGCTGAGGGCTCTCTCTAGATGCCTATTGAGGCATCTACAAACAACCTAAACCAAACTGAGGGCTCCTTACTTGCTGTACAGAGGTGAAACACCACAAAACAAACCTGGTAGGAAAACCCTCCTTTGCCCTGGCACTTGAAACAATGTCTAATGATTTTTTGCCTTTTTTTCTTTTGTATGTTCTCTGTATTCTTTACACATATATTTGGAGCTCTGTAGCCTGTTATTCCATTCATAGGTAGTTTTCCCAGAACTTTCCCTGCCCTGGTAGGCAGAAAGACAAAACACATTCCAAGGCCCCTATGCTATCTTGGTTCTCCTTAGAAACCAACATTGAAAAATAACTCTTTTAGAGACATTTTCCACAAACTTCAGTCCCATCTGAGGGGAGAGGATTTAGAAGGGGCTTGAACTGAGGGGAATTGCATCACCACTGGTGCTCCTAATAGGTGATTTTTGTCAATTATGCTGATTTACTAAACCTATAAAACAGTATTGGCCCTGCAGAGGGGTGGGATTTTGTGGACATTTTCCATATCTGCTCCTGGAGGCCTTCAATAAAGATCAACCTTTGTATTACCTCCTACACTAATACTATCTCAAAAGTGTGTGTTGTTTCATTCATAGGTACTTGAAAGCATGAGAAAACCTTTTCTTTTGCTGGCATTTTTGCCACCTGCCATTCCAGTCACCTCTCAATATTAACAGACAAGAGGGCAGTAATTGTTTCCTGTTCTGAACCGCAGAGGGAAGGAAACATGGAGCAACAGCAATACTAACAGTCTGTGTCATCATGTGCCTCTCTGTGTCTCAGTCACCTGTTTTTTAAGCACCAACAGCAGAGCTGATGGTAGAGTGATCATTCTGTCAGTGAACTTTTTGAAGCCTAGTTGGCTCTCCAGATCATCTCATTTATGTAGTCAGATTCCCAATTTTCTTGTGGTGTTTCAGAATTGTGTTTCCAAAACAGAGCTATTCTGAAAGAGGATGTACATCAGAGATACAATTCAGAAAGCAAAAATCTAATTCACTAGGTTATGTTAATTGTACTTAATACTAACCATCCATTATTATCTCAGTCTAAGTAATATTTACTGAGCCATTCACAACTAAAGAATGAGGCTTAATATTAATTTATCCTTTATCTGAGGATAGACATTTATAGTAGGGGAGAAACAGGTTCTACTCCATATTCTCTGTTTTTCTGGATCTTGCATAAACTTTGCTGTTTTGACTGTATTGGCAAGTGTCCAAGTCCTAATCTAGCAGAAGCAAGTTCTCCTTATGTCACTGTCAACCCAGGACACATTGATTCTCTGATTGTTTGGATAAGTTTCCAGAACAGGTGTGAGGTACAAGCTCCAAATGAGAAGGAAATCCTTCTTTAGCAGCAGCACCTGGGGCAGGAGGTCCTGGGAACTGCAGGCTCACTGCCCCGACATGGTGTGAAGCTTAGTGAATTCAACAGTGTTAACTAATTGTAGTGCCTGTGATTATATAATTGTAATAATGGTGACAATGCTTTCTTTTCACTGAACAGGAACTCTTTGATGAGAGATGGTTTCTAGCCTGGCATCCTTCACATTTGAAGAATCAGTGAACACAAATTCTTAAGTCTTAAGATTTCTGCTTTTTTGGAAGTCAGTCCTTTTTTACATTTCCCAGAGACAATGCTGAGCCTAAATGCACAGTGAAAAAAGCCCAGTAAATCTATGTTATCATTCTGTTAGTTGTGTGGTAGTAGTTAAATGGGTTTCTATTCAGCCATGTAGGTGGGGGACTGGCCAGGATGTACAGACAGAGCACAGACACATTCAATACCTTTGTCTTTGATTGATACAAAGATAAAGCTGTCTGGTTAAATATATGCATGCCTGCACAAGCTACATAAATCAGACAAATTATTTAAGAGATGGTAATGTGCTGGTTAGTATTCTTTCCTTGAGCACATGTCTTTACGAACCCACATTTAGCAATTAGCCTAAAGGAACAAGCCAACTTCCAGATGTGTGTTTAATAAAGGCTTTGCCAACTATTACCGAATGAGGTTTGTTTTATTTAGAGACTTGAGGTTAATTTTAATTTGTTTTCACGTAAGTTTTGGATAAAGGTAACTTTCTTATAGACTTACTTCTGAGATATGGATATTTCTCTACATGATTTTTCTCTACATGATTTTTCTTCCAAAAATATGATTAAAACCCTTCAACTCATTTTAAACCCAAAGGAAGTTAAAAAGTTAACTTCTGATTTAATCTTCCCTGGGTTTTGCTTGTTTGCTTTTACACAAGACTTAAAAAAAAGGTGTATGTGTGGAGCTTGTTGGTCTCTTACTCAGAGTCACTTAAACCCCTCAATTGCCTGAATGACTTCTAACGTGTCTAGAGAATCCATATTTTTCTCTTGGAATCTCTTAGTTCACTGGTTTTTGGGTTGTGTGTTAGCTAACAAATTAATGTAGAAGTGTTAATTTATTGTAGGGTCTCTGAATAAGATTAATACATGTTAGGTCCAGAATGCCTTAAATATATAATTTGTTATATTAAACCTATTAATATTTCAGTCTGGAGTGACTGTGGAATACATTGATAACCACTATCATCCCTTCCAGCTCACACTCCTTGACTGTCATCAGAGATTGGATTTATGTCACTTCCCTGTAGATACTCACCTAAGCACTTGAGGAAAATTAATTCATCTATATTTGTCTCTGTTTTATATATTCTCTCAAAAATGGTTATATAATTGAAATACATAATTTAAATGCGTAATTTCCAAAGTAATGTGCTCTGTGCATTTAGGAACGTGTCGTTAGCTGGGTACTCAAACAGAAAGCAAGAGCCTCTTGTAAGTTGTTTGACAGTCACAAGTTAGACCAGCTTTTAAATATTGCATACTGTAGAGCACCATTTTTTCAAAATCTGTTAAGATAAATATTTGAAATAAAAATGTTTCATTTTCCCTTTTATTGTGGCAAATAAATTTCCTGTGATTATAACCAGCAGGCTTTCCCCTGCTTCTTTGCCATCTCAGGGGAAAAAACAAGGGGAAGGAGAAGGAGCAAGATTTCTGAAAGTATTACTTGTGGATTATTTGGTAATCCTTAAAGGTTTCTCCTTATTTTTCTTGATTTCACAATATTGAAATTTCTTTTACCTTCTGTGTTGGAGAGTATTTGGAATGCTTGCATAAAACACTCCATCTGACCTCCAAATCTTTCCCTCTTGTTGACTGTTTGGATAGAGATAAGCCACTTAAGTGTCTCTTAATTAGGTTCATGCCCAACAGTTGCTTGAAGTTATTAGAAATTAGTTTAGATGTTTGCATTGCAAAAAGCAGTAAGATGTACATGTAGTGCTCTGTATTAGTAAAAAAATTACAAAAACATTTTATTCTGAAATTTCCTGTTTTAATGTCAGGAAATACAACAACACCAATAAAGTTTGTATTAAAACCAATACAAATTACACTTGTCACACATTTTCCCTGTGGAGTTAGCAGCATTTTCTCTCTCCAGTACTCACCCAACATGCGTATTAATCATAATAATATTGAATGGGCTTTTTATTTTACATCAGTCTTAGCATCATCAAAGTTACGGTCCTGTAAAAGATTACCTTCAACAAACATCTTGGAAAACGTAGCCTTTCTTTGTTAATCTCCTGAGGTATTTTACAATTTTTTTTGCTTACCTGTCTGTAAATATTTTAGACTATCAAACGGATGTGCTAAAATATTAATTTCTCATACTGCAAAAAATTTCTGCCCCTTTTTATGTTGCAAATAAATCATTATATATTTATATCCAAGGTGCTTCATTTATGTGTTTTTTAACAGAAGTTGTTAGGCCTCATAGAGAACACAACAGTTTTACTGACTTTGCTGTGTACATCTGTAATAATTATCCCTAAATGCTGCTTATGAACCAGTTTAAATGCAGAAGAGTAAGAGAAACTAAGCTTCTGTGAATAAAATGTATCGGACACAGAAAGGTTTGAAAAATACACAAAAAACATGATTAAAATCAAGTGAGGTTAGATGTTTGTACTAAAAATTTTTGGTTTATTTTATTTAATAGTAAAAGAGGCAGAGATAGAAAAAGAGTTGTGCATGGGGGTGAGGGGACAGGGAGAGAGTGACAGGGGTTAGGTGGAAATATATCATCCTTCCAGGGGTCTCGGTGGGAAGGGTCCCGCTCTACCCGTCACTATAGCTGTGAAGGAAAGTATAGAATGCAGTGGATTCTATATTCTATGTTTGGGCAGGTGGGAAGGCCCAGGTGGCTCCCGTGCAGGGCCGGTTTGCCAGTGTCCCTCGCAGCCCCGAGGCTCTGTGGCCCCATCTCTGTGCAGGGCCTGGGCCCTGTGGGGCCTTTGCTGGGCCGTGTCCCCGCTGTGCTGGGGCTCAGCTGCCCCCGGGGGAGGCCCCACAGCCGAGCTCCTCTGCACGGCGGGGCCTGGGCGGGCACTGCCTCTCACCAGAGGCTTTGCAGCAACCCCAAAACCTCTCCCCACACACCCTGGGCTGTGAGGGGCTGTGCCAGCCCGGCAGCTGACAGCCCTGGGGCTGGGCTCTCCTCCCCGAAGGTGCTGAGCCTGATCCCTCTGTGAATGTTCTGCTTCCCCAGCCCAGACCTGAGTCACTTCATCTTATTTCCTTCAAGGAGCCGTGGAGGTCAGGAGGCCTATTCAGGGCTTGGTGGTTCCTCTGCAGTTTTTGTAACACAGTTTTGCTATAACAGGCAAAGGTGCCTCATGAAGATGTTTAAGCCATAAATTATAACATTCAGTCTCTGACAATGCCTCACTCTAAACGGGAGCTCACTGACTCAGCCAATTGACATATGGATTGAAAGCTTCAAATAAAGCCTAATGTAATGCAGTTAAAGAAGGTATCTCTTTTTAGTATCTTCTCTTAGCTTAAAAAGTAAGCATTGTTTGTGTGTAAATGTTAAAAAACAATCCAACCAAAATTATAGTGTGAGCTGCAGGAAAAAAAAGCCCAAGCACAACCAGAGAAATGTGACTTACTTTCAATAAATATAACAAGAACCCTCTTCCAAAGCAATCCTGAATAAAAAGATAATTAAAGATGCAGGTTTATTTCAAAAATTTCATGCAGAATTTTTTATATAGAAAATTACTCAAATAAAAAAAGATTATTATATTGATCATGTATTTGCCACATATTTAACATAAAATAATTTTTGTTAAATTTCATAAACCCATATAATCTATAAAAATTTTAATCACGTGCTGTTTAGTAGTCCTCCAGTTCTTAAGAATTTTGAATCATCTGACCCTCTTTTGCAACAACCTTCAAAATTGTAACTTACTTTAGATTTTTTCCTGTGTTCAAAGGTTTGTGATACTGTGAATGCTATTTACTACTATTTTTACAGTGGAAAAAATTGTATTTCTTGGATGAGCATCTTGGAATCAGAAATTTGCCACTGGTTATAAAGTATGGAAATACTAATTAGAATAAGTGCTTTCTAGGTATTTATAGCCTTTACTAGAAAGGGGATCTGGCAGTGGCTGAAATGAAAGATTTAGAGTGAGAAAGAAAATAGAAAAATTGTTTACTTCAAATATTTGCCAGATGTTCTTTGACGTGATATATGGTAAAAGAATTAAATATACTCCAGAGTAATTTTATTACAACAGATATAATACTCAGAGGCTTATCAGGTTGCTGACACTTCTATATTAATGAAAAACTGATCCTTTTAGTCTTTAAATAGAAAGATAAATAAACACAATTTCAAGAGTGCATTGAAGTGGATCTTTGACAGTTCTACATATATGCATGACATTCTAGCCCTGTTTGTATGACTTAGTGAACTCTTCCATCTTCTACATCATCAGGACCCTTGCAAACAAAGAACTGCAGACAAAGCTTAGGAAATCTGATTTGGGACATGAAATTTCATCCAGAACATTCTTACTGGCAGACTTACGGAAGGAGAGATGTAATCCAGAATTCCTGGTTTTGCTGCACATCAAGGCATGGCAGTGAACAGCTCTGTGCAGAGAAGCTCTAGACCTTGGGCACAGAGCACCTGGAAGAGTTGGGGTGTACCTTAGAACCCTGAACAAAGACAGTCCCAGTCAGCAGTGGTGTTGTGCATCTCACAGCAAGACCAACATAATGGCTCTGACTACTAACAACAAAAAAACCTCACACGTGCTTTTATCCAAGACTGTACAGTGTTAAATTGCACAGGGAGTGCCTACAGCATGAGCATGGACAGTGGATTTTCCAATCCAGCAAGGCTATAGTTTAGCAGATTTATTACAATGCCTGCTATCAAACCTATGGTTTCATGGGATTGTGTCCCTCTGTTCCCAGGACATTCATGAAGCAGGAAGTACTTCTGCTTTACTGTTGATAATTTTACTTTCCATAGCCTCATCCAAAGTTGGTAATAGTGAAAAAGCCCATCAATTTAAAATTAAATCCATCTGAAAGAACATATTTGCTTCACCTAAATGGTTTCTATTTCCTCCGCTATTTTTGCAGTATTACGTTTATTAGTTCTTGTATATAGTAGGCAATATATTTTTATATATAACCATATAAACATACAGTCTTATTCAGCTGTGGCATCTTTTCATATATGTGCTAATATATGTAATATATAAGAGATAAAATAGTTTAGGCAACGGACAAAACCCATTATATTATAGGACAACTGGAAGAAAAATAACAGTTTAATGACAGCTATTTTTATCTTCTTTATCCTATTTCCCAGTATAATTATTTCTGGATCAGTGTCCTCCTTTTTGCATGCTGGCTTCTGTGAAGATACTGATTTATTTTTTTCCTTTACTCTTATGTATCCTTTCAATTTGTTTTCCCCAACTTGCATAGCTACATTTTCTTCATTTTTCACAAAAATATTTATAGCATTTAAAAAAAAAGAGCTTATATTATTTTAATTTTGACATGCCAGCCCTTTCTTCACAACAGTAATGGTATTCCTAGTTGAATCTTTAACATGATTTCCCTATGCAGATACTAACTACAGTTGTAGAAAATTAGATACAGATGCTGTTCCTCTCAGTTTAATCAGTGTGTTGGGTCACAGTGGCCTTAAGTTCTTAACATGAATTCAGCTTTCTAAAGTCTGAATGCTTGAGTGGATGGGAAGAAGGATACTGGTTCTATTTGAAATGCCTTGAGATCCATGGGTGAAACTGGTGATCCGTGGATAAAAACTATTGTGTATAATTTCTGCACTGATGAAGTGGTAATATTCTGTTTTCTCTAGGACATGTATGGGGCCTGGGTTGGATAAAAAACAGCCCCTGCCCAATTAATTTTTGCCAGAGACTGCAATTCTACTACTCGTACATTCTATTACTGGGTTTATTTTTTATGCAATTTTTTACCCAAAGTTTATGTGAATAGAATTGTCCATCACCAAACTCTAAACCTTTTACAAGGTAGCATTTGTTTTAAAGGTAATGCCTGAAAAATACAGCAGCAGTAATTTTAGATTGACTTTTGCCACCTTTTATTGTGTCCAGTGTGTTCCATCCTCCTTTGTATCCCAGCAAATGTAATGTCTCTCTGCAGTCTCATCATTTTACATTTTGAAGCCTCAACTACATCTAGGTTATATCTACCTCAAAATCTGAAATTATTAGTGGTGTACTTATTTGAGTACACTATTCTAATTTTACTATTACTGAGTGTGAACCTACATATATATAAGAACAGATATATAAGTTCACATAAGTGCAAGAAAATTGATTCATAAGAAAGAACTAGTCTTTAAATCTTGCCTCATGAGAAAACTACAGCTGACAAGATTTGGGAGTCTGTTAATGGCCCAGGTCTAACTAAAATTTGTTTTCATGTACAACCTTCTATAAAAGTCCACACTAATGATGAAGGATAAGTTATAGCAATAACCAGTTGGAAAAATTATGATGATAATAAAATTTCTTATTCATGACTTTTTAGTAAAATAAATACTCTGAGAAAACTCTCAAGTTCTGTCTCAGCTGCAGAGAACCTTGGACTTCTTCCTATGAGGAGCATCTGTAGGCTTGGAAGCTTTGCTGAGCCAGGTCCTCAGCAGGGACATTGTCCCCTAAATAGGGGAACGTGATCTAAACCTCCTCTAAGGACTCTGTCCTTACAGCAGCAGCTCTGAACACTTGCCATGTCTTATTATCTGGGCTCCCATTAACCATAGATCAGGAAAACTCTTTTGGAAGGTTGCAATAAAATTTTTTAGGAAACATCTGTGTTTCTGGATTTTGTTATCTTTCATAAATCCAAATGTCAAAATCCATTGCAAAAACCCTTTGTCTTTTCTCAGTCAAAGGTAATTATGATCCTGCCTTCCTTGTCCTTCTTTTCTCCTACGTGTCTCCCTTTCTGATTTAGATGATGTATCTTGCAGAAGCCTATGATAATCTGAGTTTCTACAGTGCTGGTACAGTTGGCTCTTGAGGTGTTTCTGCATAACAGCTTTCACTGATGTGGTAATGCTTATCTACTGAAGCTTGAAAATTGTTAATCAAATGCCTCATGGGAATTGCCAGCTTTCCTCAATAATGTATTTTTTAAACCAATGGCAGATTTAACAGCTAAATTTCAATCAAAAACTCTTTCTGTGGGAGTATTGTTGAATGTCTGTCAGTTTCAGCAACCAAAGACTACTAAATAATCCCAGTTGTCATTGTCTGACAAGTAGCTTTTTATCAACAGATAAAAATACTAGTGGTACTAACATTTCTGCCCTAGTAAAATATTATTCTGATTATTTTCTATTATGTCCTTAAAAAAAATGAACCTCCCCCCATAATTGCTTACTTTTTCCTTGAATTATTATAATGATATTTTTATCTTCTCTTTCGATATATCTGAGATAAGAAAAGGAACCATACGCTTTCATAAAATCCTAAAATAATTTAAATTGAAAGGAACTGCTGGAAGTAATCTTTTCTAGCCCCCTGCTCAAAGGTTGGATCTAGCTTCAATGTCAAATCAATTTGCTTATGCTCAAATCTACCTCAGCTTTGAGTGTTTCCAAGGAGAGACTTGCAGAACTTTTTTTGCTAGTATGTTCCAATGTTTGGCCAATCTTCCCATGAAATTTTATTTCTATTTATTTAGCTGGAGTTTCTCTTCTTGCAGTTTCATGTTTTATATCAGTGCCTTAATACTGTTTGCCAGAAAGTAAAGAAAAATATTCTCCATGTACAAATAAACACATATCTAGAGTTGGGAGGAAAGGTTTGTTTCAAGTTTAGTCTTTCTGTCCTGCACCCAAAGTTCATCCTCTCATCAGAGGAACTCTTACTGTGTATGAAACAGGACTTGCCATTTGGTCAGAGCATGGTGCTGACAACAGCAAGGTCGAGGGCTCCATCCCTGCATGGGCTTGAGAGCTGGGCCTGATGATCCTTCTGGATCCCTTCCAACTCCAGCTGTTCTGTGATTCCTGTCCCTCCTCTGATCTGCCTCGCACATGCAGATGCTGCCAGCCTGCACGAGGTACCTGAAACACCAGAAAGAACACAACACAATCAGCATTTGACACACTGAACAACAGGAGATAATAACAGTCTGTGTGACAGAGTTTAGAAGAGAATGTGAAATTACAGGGGGAAATGGCAAAGGAGAGGAGTGGGGCACAATAATGACAGAGTAGCAATGAGCTTCCTTTAGACCACAGTGCAGTTACAAAAATATTCCTACTGAATGTACCCCAAGTACCCGATGGGGAGAAAGTATTCTTGGAAATAACAGCAATAAAAGAAAACACGGGTTTTTCTATGTCTCTGACAAATGCAGATCCCTAAGAGCACAATGTCAGTTCTCAGAAGTTGACCAGCAGTTGCTTGCTGCATCCATCTCATTTGTTTTCCTGTCTCCATCTGCTGGAGGCAGTACTGCACGGTGCCTGCACTGCCGGGTGGTTACCCAGGCTTTGAGACTGCCTTAGCACACAGCTAAACTTTCATGTTATGCAACATATCAAATGTGTGCTAGAGCCAATTAAGATAATTTGCATAAAGGCCATATTGGTTTAATTCGAATTATTGCAAAAATCCTATTTTCAGCTTCCTTTGCCCTATAAATATATAGGCACAATCTTATGGAGAGTAACATCCAAAATGAAATCTATTAATTTTAACTGTTAATGCATCACTGATTTTTATCAATTGGCTTTCTTCATAGCATTAATTAATTGTGTTAGTACTAGTGCACACTTATTAAATATTTCACAAAAAATTTTTACAATAGGGGTCTTTAAAGTTTAGCAGTTTGGCTATGACTACAGCAGCAAGTGTTGTGGAATTTCACTCATAAATTCCCTAAATTAGAGGCATTAGTGCTTCAAAATTGTCCTAATAAAATGTTTATTATTTTCCATACCCTTATCAAAGTTACTTTACTTTCATTTGCAAAGTTTGGTTGTGTTCTTTTGTTTAAATATGCACAATCTGCTGAATTTCTCTTTTGTAGGTACAGGAGAAAGTGGGGTTTGACATCTTTAGCTCATTGGTTGAGATCTGCATAATTATTGGTGATCTGTTCTAGAGGCACTAGAAATTCCTGGCATAAAAGCTGCTGGTCTTAAAGTTTGCTCATTTGTGGTACACCAGAATCCCAGTTTGACTGATTGTGAGAATGATTCAAGAAGAATATCTTTGTGCCCAGCCTTTACTCTGTGCCATATTTTACTAAAATATTTTATCTGAGAAAAAACTAAGTAAACAACGGCATGTGAATCCAGCCAGCCATCTACTCAGCTCTTGCTTGAACTTCCCAGCTTATTTTTACTTTTATCTGAACATGGTTATGTAACTTTGCCTCATTAAGAGGACTGATCTTGATTTTTTTTTGTTTAATATTAGCAGTCTGAAAATTTTGTTACTTATTTCAAGATGAAGATCAGGCTACTATTTATGTGCTTTCTTCTATCTGAACTATGCTGAACTGTGATCAAAATCAAGTTTGGATGGGCATTCATTATTTCAGGATTTGTTCATTTTGATCCAAAGTCAGTAACAACGATACAAAGATGTTTAAGATATGAAGAAAATTACATTGGTCTTTCATTGCCTTGTGCTGAGTTTTTCAGTTTATTTTAACAATCAACTAAGTTGGATGTTATATAACCAACTGAAATGCAGACTGTCTTGATTTAAATGTGTATACTACAGGCAAGTGTAGTAATTTCCTTCTCTGCAAAACCTGCCCTATCTGAATCTTTGCATTATTCCTAAAATATTCTCATTTCTTGCAGTAAGAAAAGTCTCGATTCTGTGATTACCCTGCTAGCAATGTTTTAATACTCTAAAAAAGTTTTAGTACATTTTTCTTGTATTTTGTCTTCTACAAAATCTTATTGTCAATTTTCCATTATTACCATTTTTTCCAATAAGAAATAAATCTTTAATTTTTTCCCAGAATCATAGCACAAATAAATGATCCAATTTAATGAAACGTTGAAGAATAAGTTTAAATGCATTTCAGTAAAATCATTAGTTGATCTACAGCAGAGACACATGATACTGATTTAACTTACAATCTGTGGAGTCCTTTGAGGAGCTACCTTGTCTTTTTCAGTACAACTCTACCTAAAGAATTGGGGTGGGGGAGTTTAATATATTTTTGTTTTCCCCTAATCTCTTCAGGTATTTGGATGATTACTAGGGCATACAATACCTAAATTTCCTGAATAATTCCAGAGATAACGGAGGAAGAAAATCAGATCTTTTGGGATAGTTCTGATGCATAAGACTATGATTAAAACTAAAAAGAAGTTTGCGGATGGACAAAAAGAAAAATGTCTGGCCTTTTTGGTATGTCTTTAATGTTTGATGTGTACATCTATAACATACTTCATTCCCTATAAGGACAGTTATTACTTTAAGCACACTCACAGGTGCTATGTTCAGTGCAGGTGAACATGCCAGTGTGTATTCAAGTTAATTGATTTTTCTCAGCTTCAATTCCTCAAGCTGATGGTCCTTTTTTTAGTTTTTGCAAGTGATAAATTTGTCAGCTTGGTCAGAAAATATAGTTTAGGTACCGAAAATTCATTCTTCAGGTAAATGAGAGAGATTTTTAAATTCTAAAACTGTGTTAATGGGGCAGAAGGAGACCTGGTAATTCAGAATAACTTTCCCTTATTTAAAGAAGACCTCCATTATGTGAGAAGATTTAGAATTCAGGAGCCTTTGCAACATAAGCAAATTCTCCTTTGAATTTGAAAGCAAAATCTTTCTCCTTCTCATTTCTAAAACTATAACTATCCCACTATGAGGAAACTCAGCTGTGTAAGTGAGCAAGCATTGGATGTTAGTGTTGGTTTTATTTTGGAACTCAATAATATAATCACCAGAATTAACAAAATTGTCTTCTGCTTTGAAATGTCCAAACAGAAAGCTAAAACATAATTCAAGGAAAAACTACCCCTACAGTAATTAAATTAGAATTCTCAACTTTATCATCTTTTGCTCAAGATTTCAATTTGATTCTCCTGATCATTTCAATACATCTAAATTTGTTGCTTAGGAAAAATAAGGTAAGGCTTCCCCTACTGGTCTGATTTTTTACTTTTTGTAATGCAAGTAAGTTAAGATATGGATGTCTCATACATAGTTTTCCTGCCGTTTTATTTATGACCTTGAATGTTTAAAAAAAAAAAAACAGCATTCCAGAATTACTGTGCTACAATTCCAGTTCTTCCAGTTCCAATCCACTGGACTGTTGATGCACTGCCATCCTTCCCTTCTGCAGGCTGTGGCAGCTCCAAAGTGTCGAGTTCCAAGAGTCACTTTCTCCATGGCATGACCAGAATGGAGCATGTCTGTCAGATGCTCAAAGTGACTAATGAAGCTCATTAGTGCACTCAAGGTGAGCATTATGCAGAGATTTACTGAATTCTGGCTGCAATTATGTCATCATGAGATATTTTGAGACAAATAATCATTGTTTGTATCGCTAGACAGGGTCATGGAATGTGAATATTTGAAGACTTTTTCAGTATTCTGGAGCACAAGATGTTGTTTTAACATCTTTTATTTAAAACATTCTCATTACTCCAATTTTTAAAGCACATACCTTTTTCCTGACCGTGGAAAAAATTGACAGCAGAAGTTTACCAATAACAGCAAAACTTCATCCCATTTGGATTTATAAGCTGTAGTAGAAACACCACTCCCTGGCCGTGGGCAAAGCCTGCAAACATGTGTTTAGATCTGTAGAGTAATTCTTTTGTCAGATGATGGGCAGCAACTTATTTGGAAGGAGAAATTTCATTCATGGCTGCATTCATTCCACAGAAGTATCTGTGGAGAAAGATGAGTGCAATAAGTGAGGCTTTTCTGGTGAATGTGCAGGACCAGAGCCTAACTTTGAATAGTTAATACTTTCTCTTGGATTTTCAGAGAGCATTAGAAATTGCTTCTCTCCCTTCATTCAAGTGGGAATAAGAAAACCCTTGGAAGGGAAAGCCATACATGATAACCAGAGTATGTGAAGGGTATACATTTTAATAACCTTCCTTTATAAAACCAAAACATCTTTTTAAAAATGTTTTTAAGAAGTCATTCAAGAATCCACTGTACTGAGTTTTCAGTGGTTTTTTGCTGCCTTTCGCTTTTAACTTCAACTCCTGATAGCAAACATGATCTCTGTTATCAAGGCTTGGACAGGTGGCTTTAGAAATTAGTAGGCTTGTTAATCACAGCTCATGTCTTTCACCTATCTTACAAGTCCTCCTGGATAACCACACTTGACTATTTTCTTTACCCCATTTGAGCATGAAGTGTTGACTCTGAGTGACCATGTACAGGTGGATGCTGTTTAGCTGGGTTTGTCCTAGTTCTGAGGATTTCCATGGCTGGAGATAGAAAGCCCCTAAAATTGGTCTCAGTTCAGTCATGGAGCACAAGGTGGAAGATACAGCTGGAAAATACTTTCTTCTTTGGCATGAAATCTGTCTGATAGGATGCCTTGGTACCAATTCTTCTCTCGAATAACCCAGGTCCAATGATAAAAAATAACTTTCCTGTTGGTTTGCAAATTGAATCTGAATTAAGAAATCCAGAAGTAAATTGCTCTCTCAGATTATTGTTTATGATACTGCCACCTTTTCCTTCCTTCTTTTTTTTTCCTCCACCCCGGGGGCATCATTTGGTATAACATGACCCCCAAAAAAGTGACGATAAAATAAGTGTAAACAAATAATTGGAAAGATATTTTATTTTGAAAGCAGTGAAACTAAGTGAAGACTTCATTTTGTACAATGAAGGCAATGTAGAAAAATCTGGCAGTATTCTGGTTTTGAGTTTGAGAGACTTCAATGGAATATGACTTCCAGGCTGCAAGACACTCTGCTTTTTAGTTACTTCAAATAATATTTCTGAATAACCCATTGCTTCTTAACATCTCAAAGTTGGTGTGATTGCTAAGCAAAAAGAAAATATCTTTAACAACTAAGCACATTGTCCAGCATTGCTGAAGACTAAGAGAAGCATTTACTAAAGAAAGATCTATTTAGGTGCTTTGACGATACAGTCAGATGTTTAACAGAATTATTTAAAGGCAATTTAGACAGCAGTAACTACTTCCCACTGAATTTCACTTAGTCACTTCTATAAATCCCATATGTATCTTCTACATCTTTAGGCACTTTAAATATCTGGCCCAAAGACAGTTGAAAATCTTTTAAAGCTATAAGCAGACTTCTGTTTTCTGCTACTGGAAGAAAATCACATTTTTAAGGCTAGTCCTCAAATTAACAAGAATTTCAGCCTTGGAGACCGTTGTTCAATGGGGATATTAAAATTATTTGTGACATTTAGTCAGTATGGCCTGGTAGAAACATCTGTGCATATTACTTTTCACTAACATAATTAATTTTGTGTGAAATGTAACCACAACTGCAGTGCTTTCATCAGCTTTCCTTTTTCTCATTTCTTTTTTTCTTTCAGAAATTGGACTATTAAACGTTGCTGGCTGAATACCAATTCTAATATTTTCTAAAATTAAATAATCATAAATCTAAGTAAGTATAGCTATTTCCTTGTAGGAACGGAATCTGCTAAGTAACAAACTCCTACAGAATGGGAGACATAAATTTGTGTTTGGTGTTTGCTTTTTCTTTTAAATATATATTAAGCTTTTCTACTTTTAAGCTTACACAGTAGTAGGGACTAGGGATGAGTAAAGCCCCCACTACAATGTTTTTATTCTAAAACAAGTATCCAAATAATTTTATGGATTTATTTAACAGACTACTCATATAACCAACTCAATGGGAAGCACACCTTCATGTACAGTCATCTGTTACAATGACATACCACAACATAGAGGGGAGAGTGGACAATGGTTTTGTTTCTAGTCTCAGTTGATCTTACCATTTGTTTTTCTTAATATAATTCAACTGAATGCATGGAAGAGAGTTCCAGATGCATCATATAATGCTAAATCTGTGTGCAGTAAATGCCTGGCTTCATAGGAAATACAAATCTTCACTCTTAAAAATGCAGTAGTGGTATGTCTCAGGCCAATACTACTTATTCATTTTTTAAACACCTATTCTTATAATGAATCGATTCATATAAAACCCAGACTTAGAGCCTTAACATTAATACTTTAATTTTGATCTTTCAGGCTAAGGAGTTTTCCTTAATATTAATCATTAAGGGTGTTTAAACATATAATTTCATATAAAACACAGAACATTCTCCATGGCTGGTTGGTGCCTGCATTTCAATAAGAAAATCCTGTTTGCAAGATTATTAATGAAAAGGTAGCACATAAATTTGACAGGAGGTGACTGCACCTGATAAATACTTGGATGCTTCCCAATAGATTTTGGGATAATCTATTCAGGAAATGAAAGAAATTAGAGGAAACTCCGTTGATGTAGGTAAATTAACTGAAAGGTATAAAGGGTAAACACATAAAACTACAGCACTTAGTAGTTTTGAAGTAGACCAGTAGCATTTCTCCTGCATATCCATGTATAAAACAGAAGATGGTTAAATAATCATGGCTTGCAAAACTCTTTTTTGCTAGAAGAAATAATAATGTATTGATCATTTGCACATAAATACAGAGTTGTAAATGTTTTAGCAATTACAAACAATGTGTGGAGGAGGGTCTATGAGAGAAATAGCTTATGGATGATATATAGTGATAGTAAGTGACCTGATTAACTCTTATCAGCTGCTCTTGGATGCTTAGGCCCCAAAGAAGTTCCTGTTTTGTGTTGTTTCTTTCTCTACTGTATATTTTTAAACATGGATTGATTGACCATTTGCAAATGATTCTGTAGCACTGAAACATTCTGGAGATCATTACTAATAAATTGACACCAAACTCTACAACAAATTTTATCTAACCCAGATCTTACAACTCTTGTGTTAGCTATTTATTAGAAAACTTAGGATAAAAGTGAAATAGCTGTTAACTTATTGAGACTGAAGTAGGCATTGCTCTCCCTTATGTGCCCTGACAGAGATGCATTTAAATAAAAACCTAGATGACAAATGGTTATGAAAAAGGGGTGGAATACAGCAAGTTGGACAATCTTTGATAGGGCAACAACACATTATGGGTTTAATGTCTTCATACATTTAAATGCTCTGGTGTCTGGTATGCAGGGGCTCCTGGGTTCCTTCTGACATGCAGGATGCAATGGAAGCACTGTAGGGGTTTTTAGGGCAAGAGTCTTGTCCTATCCTTTGAAATCTACAGGGCAACTATACAATATCCAAACTCTACAAGAATAAGCTGCTGTGCTTTCATGCTGGGGATGATTTGACCAGACAAAAGGAGCTCTAGACTGGTCTACCAGAGATCACTATTGATCATGGCAAATGTCTATCTGCTAATTTTAATTATTTTAATTATTAGTGACTTTAAAGGACTGTCTGAAACTGATTTATTTTGATTTATTTTTACTTCTACCAAAAGTTTTGAATAAAATTCAGCATTGAAAGAAACTGATTACAAGAACAGTATTTCTAGGAGTGTTATATTCCATGCTCATAGTACAAAACAAAATATTTCTAATGTATTTATTTTTCAGAGTTGAAAAAAATTTGACTTATCCTGAATCAAAATGTATATATAAGAGCTGACATTTTCATAAGGCTGTTGCTGATTTCATGGAAGAAACACACTTGATTCTAGCTAATATAATCTATTTTTGTAACAGACATTTGGGTCAATCTGTTCTCATACAAATTTTTAATAAACACATTCTTTCTCCCACCCAATGCAGTCAGAATAGATGGGGAAAAGCAAATGGGCAAGCTAGGAGCATTGCATCTTTATATTTCCAAGAAATGTTGTTATTGTTTACTACTACATAGTGTGAGAACAATAAAAATAAATCTTACTTTTTATTGTATTCTATGAAGTTTCAGGGTACAGTTTAAAAACTCTATTTTCAGAGCTGAAGAATAAAAGCTGGTATTTCTGCTGACAGATGGCTAAGGATGCTGTTATCCTGTCTGCATGTGCAAACAAAGATTATTGCAGTCTCATTGCCTACACCTTGCTTTCAAACTTTGGCCTCCCTTTTATTTACAAAGCTGTTTATTAAACAACATAGGAAGTTGATTTCACTGTGCCTCTTTTTTAATGAGGGTTGTAGAATATAAATGAATTAGGGTTATGTTCTGAAATCATTTTATCTTACAGCAAGATTTAATAGGAAGTACATGTAATTAAAATTAAGACTTGATTGCCAGCTTTGGATCTACTCTAATGCTTATATATTTAGTTATCTTAGAGAGTGCTAGTGTTAAATTTTTCAGTAATTGAAAAGTACTATTGCATTTAAAATTATTTAGCAATTATTGCACCGTTTTTAAATTTAATAACCTAAACCAGTTTAGCTAAAATTACTCAAATCATTTGAGTTTCTAATACATTTCCAACTACTCAGAGTGATCTGTGAGCTTGAAGAGTCAGTTCCACGGACATCATCAAACAGCTTGTGTCATTCTGCACTTCATAAAATAAAAGACAATTGAATACCTTCATGAAGGACTTGCCTTCATGATAATCAGAGAGGAGAGAGAAATAGTTCCAGTGATGGAAGCCTGTGTGTGTTTGTGTGTGGATTGGCTTGGGTTTTCTGCTTTGGTTTTTTGTTCATTTTGGGTGTGAGGTTGGTTGGTTTGTTTTTTGGGGCTTTCTTGGATAAGGCAAAGCATCTTTTTCTTGATGCAGAAGAATTTTTTTCTGGAGATCAAAAGTTTGGTTTTTTATGAATTCACAAGAAAAATCAAGCCTCAGGACTGTATTAGATTCTGGGGAAGTGATGTCTATCTACTACGTGGCTTTGCACTGAGAGATGTGACTGACATACTCTGATCAGGAAAGCTTCAGAGTTAGAGAAGCTGTGCCAAGGTGCTTCTCAGGAAAACATTCATGTACCAGAGCCAATTATCACGTGTAAGTTATTTATTCTTCATAATAGCTATTGAAAAAGTCCCAGTGCTTGATTCTATTTTCATAGAACCCATGTGTTGCTAAATCCCAATTTTAAGCCTTTAAGTAACAGCTCAATTTGGCTCCACGATTCATTTTGCCCAGATCATGATTTTTTGAGATATTTTCATTAAAAGAAACTAGGGCCTGAAATTATGGTGTGAGCATGAAGGGAGCAGGAAACCAGAAAAACCAAACAAAAATCCCAACATTTTCCTTCATATTCACATCCCTTCATATTCTGCTTTGATTAACAGGATGGGGTGAGAAAGGAGAGGAGGGGGGAGAGCTTTTCTAAGGAGTAATTTGATTACTCCTTTATATGGATGTACTATTGATCTTTTTTTGTCTGGAGGGGTTTTCTTGGGGGCTGAGAACTAAAAGTTCTAGCTTAAATCTCTGTAGAAAACACCATGTGTCATACTGTCTCATGACGAAGGCAGTTCACAAACAAATATCAATTAGGCAAAGTATTTACAGGAACAAAACAGAGAAGGTGTCCTAATTGTGTAAATGAGCTGCAGCTCTTATTTTCTGGGGCTGGCCAGGGAAGGGAGGGGTCCATACTGTAGCTGATGAAAAGCAGAGCTTCAAGAAGTCTCTGTAGTCCTCCTGAATCACTGCAGACAGAAGTTCGTCATCACTGTCTTTTAATTCTGCTTTGGCCTTTTCACTACTGATTTTGTCAATACTAATTTTGGGGATTTTTAGCATTTTAAAATATACAATCCAAAGTATAGAAAAAAGTGGCAACGTAGCAGTGGTTTTGTGCATTTTTGCACTGCATGCAGCCCATGTCAGTATCTTTGGTGGTTACCTTGGAAACTGTCATGGGGGAAATGTGATTGGCTGCATCCTCCAATTGATTATTATAGTCGTGGGCAGTTTCAAGTGCCAGACATCTCATAGGTTGCACAAGTAAGTAGCACGAAATGATTCACAATTTAAGATTCTTTTATTTTGAAGTAAGCCACATGAAGCAGTACATCTGCAATGCCTTGGAAGTTTGACTGGAATGAGTAATGAATTGCAAATTTCCTCTTTGTAGCAACTATAGTGTTTTGGGGGATGTGCCTTGGTTTTTCTTTTTCTTCCTGGCTGTTTCTACTGTGGGATGTCTGAGAGGAAGGAGCAAAAAAACCTCCCGAACCTCCCCATCCCAGAACCCCATAGTGAAACAATAAATAGTTTCTAAGATCTGTTACAAAATATAATCTTTTATTTTATATTGTCAGAGGAATAGAAGTTCACATCCCTTGAGCTGCTTGTATCCTTCCCCTTTTTTTATGTCTTAAGAAGTGATATCAGAAATGTTTAATAGCCTGTCCTGCTTCCATTGATGAGTAGATGAATAGAGATAGCCTGCAGAGTGAGGCATTCAATATCTTGATTGTGCTTTACACACATTTTTTTCAAAAATGTAGGAACACATCTTTTGTTCTCAACCAAAAATCTGTTGGTGACTAAGGCCTCCTTATGTCAAATCTTCTCAGTTACTTTTGAAAAAAGCAACTTGTATAGCACAAAGCAAATTCATTGTCTTGAGAATATCTTTAGAAAGTCACGATTGATAATGTAGTTCCTCTATGCTTTGGTGTTGCCTTCAGTATCTGATTTTACTTGACCATCATTGCCTACAGAAATACCTGGTTTTAGTGCAGAGTTGATATCACATTGCAAAGAGTTAATGGCCCAAGTTACTCTTGGATGTTTCTATGATTATATTAGGAGTAAAAAAAGGGTTTGAAGTAAAACTACTGTACCATTTAGAGATAGTTTAGTACCTTTATTTTTCAGCTGCTCCTTTCTTAGTAGCGTTTCATTTGCATCCTTGAATGACTCCAGTATTCTCAGAATTGAAGATAGTTTTTCAATTCAGAAAACAATGTATAGCTATAGTATATCTTCCCCACGATGCTCAGCCCTGATAGCAGTGAATAGCAATAGAAAAGCTGCCGAGGAGCTTTTTCACTCTCCACCTTTGTAAGTAAGTTTTCAAGACCAGACTGGATAAACCCCGAGTGAGCAGAGCTGATCTGGTTTTTAGCAGGAGATTGTGCTAAATGACCACTGAGTTATCTTCCAGCCTGATTTATCCTATGCTGTGAACCATCTCACTGAATACTGTCTCTTATTTCCAGCTAATGTTTTTTTGACTGTAACTTTTAGCCATTGGTTTTCATTACTCGTTGTGCTATTAAAGAACTCATTGGTACTTGATGCCTCTCTCATTGTAAGTGAATACTGAAATACAACAAACTGAAAGCAAACCAACTCCCAGCCTGTTTCAAGACTAGCAGCTGGACAGACACTTGGTTTGTCTACCCTGTAAGTCATTTGCTCTGTTTTGCCCTGGACAGGACAAAATAAGTAAACTTATATTAAAATGCATATATTGAAGTGGGGTGCAGAATTCTCCTTTTGGAGTTTTCAGTGGTGGCCACAGAACTCTTATTTTTCAGTCTCTTATTTCTTGTTTCAAGGTGGTCAAAAATACTCAAAGCAGATCTCCAGAAATATTCTGATCAAATAATTTTCTGTGCAACTTTTTAAGCTATTATTTGTTGTGTGAAAAAACTAATCTGAAGTAAATTCTGTTGTATTTCTCACAACTTTCCTCACCAGCTGGGCAGTCAGACTTCAAGCATAAGCAAGGAGACACAGGGATCTGCAGGGCTGCTCCAATCTCAGCTCAGCTGCAGCTACTCTCACTAAGTCTTTTAAAGCAGAAAGTCCCAGGAATTTAAGGACTAACCCTCCAGAACAATCAGATACCTTTTTCTGCATGCATGGAGTACAATATTGAATTCTGCTTGGATTTGATGCCTCACAAAAATTAAATTTATTACGTGTACATGATTACCTTCATCAACAAAGTTTGTAATCTTTAAAAAAAATAAAATCAAGCTTTTAGTCCAGACCAATTGCCTCTAAAATAATTTAGCTGGGAATTAAATACCTTCTATAATTTTTCAAACAGTTGCAGCAGCTTTTTTTTATGTTGCCAAGAACTGAAGTTGGGCATCTGGCCTGTGGTTACCTGATTCATCCCTTTTGGCATTTTTAGTATGGACACAACATTGCCTCTCTTCTGATCTTCTGGAGTTACTCCAGTTTGCCATGATTTATTAGAAAGGTAATACTAGCAGACAGGAGATTGCCTCTGATTCCTCTCCCTTAGTACTCTTTGGGGGTTTCTTGTTTGTGCTTTGTTGTTGTTGTTTGTATTTTTTTCATCTAAAGCATTACTGGTTGTGCTTTTTGAAGTTGAAACTCTAATTATTATACTATGAATTATATAATTTGTTATTGTATTTATACTGTAGCTATTTTTTCTCCTTTATAAAAGGTTCTTAATTTTAATAAAAAAAAAAAAGCTCCAAAATCTTTTATAAAAATTACAGAATTGACTTAATCTTAGCAGTCTGACTTTCTGGGAGAGGATCCTAACTGAGACAGAGTGGATTGAGATGATTATATTTCTTATTGAAACATGAAGAATAGAGCTTATTAAAAGTTCTTTGTATCACTAGTCCTAAAATTAAACTTGAAAATCAAGGATATGCTTAAATATCTTAAGATTTGCTGGGCTAAGGATAGTATCTCCATTTTATCCATGCTGCATAACTTTTAATTTCTCTTACTTACTATCTCCTTCACTTTTTTTATTAATCTGATTTTCACCATCACCTGATCACTGAAATGAAGTTTTCACTTTCTAGCACTATAATAAACTTGTAAATTTTAATATTCTGGGTTTTAGCAACCTTTGAATTTTCAGTCTTTGTTTTCCTAAGGTTTTTTTTCCAACCAATGGATCTCAATTGCAGGGAAAGTGCTTTCGTAAGCACTGAAGATGGGGAGTGCTACGTGTTTGTTCATGTTGAAAGAAATTGGTCAGGATGGTTAGTAACTAAAAGACCAGCAAAGTCCAGAAGAGGTTCAGTTGCAGTGCTTGAAAACATAATAACATTTTACCACTCTGGCTGTATAAGATTTTTGGCCATGAGGAAATTCTCCTGACATATTGCTGAGCTCATGGATTGGTGTTCAAAAACTGTTCTGTAGGCCTATTCAGGGATGAACCTTCCTGCCTTTTGTAGAGCATGAAATATGCATTTACAAATAAATGTTGAGGTTTTTGACCTTCTGAAACAAGTGATGAATTTCCATCTGCATCCTAATTTAAAAGGATCTAAAATTTAAATTTAAAGACATTTTAATTCTGGTGACCACCAGCAGCAATAATACTATTATTTGTATTATTGTATATGTGTATTATTGTATTTTATTATTTGTATATATGTTTGTTTCTCATTCAGAAGATTTTCTAATTTACCTTTCATAATGGTTTATGAAGATGGTGCTAGAATTCATACCTGTGGTTACATCCTACATTGTAACCTAAGACAAGAACTCACACCCTGTTGGTCAGAGTGGTGGTAGCAGGCCAGTTAAATGGGGCCTGCAGTCCTGTTGAAGTGATTAGATGTGGTTCTCTTGAAGCTGTGACCCTGTAATAAAGTCTGGTCCTTTTCTGGAGGTCCAGTGGCAGTCATCAAGCTCTTGTCCTCTGGGAATGCAGTAGGCAAAGGCTGCCCGTGGTGTTCCAAGCCTCAGATTATATCCAGGTAGGAATGCTTGGCTTCTCCCCCTGAGTGGAGCATCTCACAATGGGATGATGTGACTTTATCAGTCATGCAGTGAGACTTGATGGCTCATTAGTGCAGATACCCTCCAGAGGGAGTTATCAGGGCTGAGCCATGGGGGAGATAAGGAACACTGCCCCACTTACCTTAACAGCTTCTGTAGATGGTGATAGAATACATTCTTTTGGTCACACCTTATATTGTAACCTAGGACATTTAGCATCTCAGTTACTGTTATTAGATAATGCTTTATTGATGATTTTTTTAATCCTCTATTCAGAAATTCTGCCTCTTATATGTAAAGGTTCAAGTTGCTTCATTCAGTCTTTCTTTATCATGGAAACTTTATTCAATATTATACAAATTCATATCATTAGCTTCTTACCAACCATCCAACTGTTTCCCTCATTGTAGGAGCTATAAAATATTGTTTTTATTTTCTCCTCCCCCTTAAGATCTACTCTTCCTTAAATTGAACAAATATTTACCTTTACTTGGTTTGCAGTATTGCCTTTATAACCTTTCTTCTATATCTGTAATTCTATAAAGTCCTGATGCTTGTGCAGAATTCCTTAATGGAATCTCAAGGGCCTGGAATGTTTCTTAGTGCTTTCTCCAATGGATAATTAAGTGTTTCAAATCAGATTCTGACACAGAGAAGCACCATCAGGTGTCACCTGCCAGGAAAACTCAGCATTGCATTAAGGCAGCAACTGCTGCTGCCTGATTTCCTGCCTGGTGTATCTCTGCCTGTTCCATTGCATTCTGGCCCCTGGACAGTCTCTAGTTTTGTCTTCTCTGCTGCTTCTTGCTCTCTTGTTCCAGCTTTTCTCCTCACAATTTTGTTGCTGTTGTTCTCTGTTTCTAAGGTTCTGTGGTGCCCCCAGCTGTGTCCTGGTGTGCACAGGACTGGGCACACCTGAATTGAACTGCCCAATCTGCATTCTGTGCCAACTCACTTTGTAAAGATTTGAGGCTCTCAACTAATTTCGAAATTAATGACATTTGGATATGAGGAAGGTTTTTTTTAACTTGCATGCCTAAATATAGTTTAAGCATTCTCCCTTTGTCTGTACCTTATCCATACCTCAAAGATTTACTTGGGCATGTCAAGTGTTAAAAATTTGTTCTGTTAAATAAAGTAAATAACAAAAATATAGTTTTGTTAAACAAATTGTTTAATAACAAAAATAAAGTTTTGTTTAAAACACATGCCCCAGACAAAGAGCTGCAGTGTCAGGCAGCTCTGAAACAGCATCCTTGTGTGCCAGACGGTTCCATAGAGTGTTAGGTGCTGCTTGTAGCAACAGGTCCCTACAGCTGTGTGTGAAACAGTGAGGACAACAGCACTTAATAGATGGTGTTCTGAATATGCAGTTACACTGGAAATTGTCTCCTGGTACACCTCACCAGTTGCAAAAATGTTAGCAAAAATGAGCTGACTTAGGAGTAGTGGTACCTGGCATGTTGTGCCTGACTTCAGTCATCATCCCTCCATTAAGACAGCTGTAAAATCCTCAGCCTGTTCATACTTGCATCAGTTCATATCTGCATCCTAGGAAACATCACTGTGATAAACTGGAAGATACAGAGCAGCTGTAACTGCTGCTGGTGGATATAAAACCTAATAACAACAAAAAAAAACCCAAACCAAAACAAAAAGCCACCTTCAAGTCAGTCAGTGATTCTCTATCTGTGTTTGATTGTGTTTAGGTCATGTACGGGCCTGTAGTTTCTGTGAAACTAAATCTTTCCCTGGCTGGATTTATGTAAGAAAGGGCAGGGCTGCTCCATATTGTAGCCCAAATTTGATGATAGACATTGTTAGAATGCAAATGGTGACTGGCTTCACGAAGCAATATGGTTTTTTCAAGAGGAAAGAGGTAAATCCAAAGGGAAATGCTTTTCCATCTCTACAAAGATGCTAAAATGAAACATGGTTTTCTCTTCCTTTTACCTGAAATTAGGCAAGTTATTTCCTGTGTTATACTAACTAGATTATATTTCAGGTACTGAAATAGTTAAGAAGCTGCTTCTACTCATTTAATACCTTTCTGTATGCCACTGAAGCCTGCGTCCAGTTTATTGTGTCTGTGTTATATATACTGTTCTGGACAGAATATTCTATTTGCAATATAAGAAAAATCTAGCTCTCTAAAAGTAGCTTTGTCTTTATATTGTTTGGTCTTGTTACTGTTTTTCATGGTCCCAGGCAAGAAACTTTGACCAAGCTGTTGTATGGGGAGTTTATTTTTAGCTTTTGGCTGTTTTATGTGGTTTTTTTTTAATTTCCATGAAAACACACGATTGACTGTCACTTGATATTAAAAAAAATATTTGATTCAAATTGTGTAAGTACTTTTTGAATATATCATTACAATCTATTGAAATAAATGCAGAAACTTGCTTATGGAATGGAGAAAGGATACCTGTCTCCCCCTTTGCTTTCCAAAGGTGTGCTCAGACTAGCAATAATTTACAATGGCTTAAAAGTCATAAAAACCACTTGTGCTAAAGGAATGTCATCAGATATTTTAATTTGAAATTCCTTATGGTAATGAGCAGGTGTTTTCTTGTAGGATGTAGGAAAGCCACACAATTCAAACTTCTCTACGTTCTTAAAGCTCTTCTAACTGCAGTTGGTCTGATGGTGGATGCTCAGGTGTGGTTTGAGGATGTCTTTGCCTGACTCAGACATGGTCAAGCAGTAAACAGGGAATTCAGAAATTCCCTCAGTCCACTGATGCATGTTCACTGAAAGATGCCATCCGCAGATGATGTGTCAGAACTTGGTCCCTTTGGGCCCTTTTAATAAGGAGACAATGTATAAGGGAGAGAAAGCAATGCTGACTTTTTGCTGGGACCAACCTAAACACAGGAAATTCAAAGCCAGGACTTCAGAATGTGATGAAATTTGGGGGTTTTAGCATGCATGTTGTTTTGGAAATGATTGTCATTTTGCAGTGTTGAAGAATAATTAATGTCTTCTCTAGGTTGAATCAGACATTAGACTCATTTGAATGTTTAGATTGTCACTACTCTTCAATCTCTTAATTCTTCTAAGCACTGGATAGTCTTTGTTACTAAAAAAAAAAAAAAAGAAAAAAAATGTGAAGGTCTAATTAAAGATGGTTTTGTTTACTTTTTTTTTGTCTGGTGCTTAATAAGAAACAGTTAGCAGATATAACCTTGGGGGCTGGAGATTAGGCCTGATGTACTGCATTGAATATTCACAAGCAATTTTCAAATACATTTTATTTGTGACAGGCTCAAATCCAAAAGTTAAATTATGAACTTGAAGGAAATCCTTAGCATACAAGGCACAACAGTTAATGTATTTTCTGTTAACATGTGACATCCTTGTACAAATCTTTATTTATGTGAAATGTGGAAACACTATCAAAGAAATTGATCAAATCCCCCCCAGTTTAAAATCAAATTTGTCAGTTGAGACAACTGTACTGCTCATTCTCTGGTAGCACAGAGATGATAATGTGCAGATGAGCCACTGCTGCTCTGGGCAGTTCCGTCAGCAATCATGGGATGCTTCTCACTTTGGATTGCTTTTCCAATGCCTTAACAAGGCAGATTACCTAATGTATTAGTTCTACTTTAAGGGCAGGAGAAGAAACAGAGAGATAAAAATAGGTATGCAGATGGAAAGTGTTTCACTTTTCTATATGCTAATAGCAAACTACTAGGCCTCTTAATCATCCCTCTCATTAGCGGCTGCATTTTCAAAATGGTCTCAAGAAGATTTTTAAATGTGAACAGCCAGAGAAATATCTGCATAGATAAAATGGAACAAAAATCTGAGGAAGAAAAAATTAGATACCAAGTGTTAGTGTTGTCATGGAATAACTGGAATGCAATTTTGAGTGTGCAAACAGATTGAAATTATTTATTATTAAAAATTACTTTAAATAACAATCTCTTTGAACAATGTAATAAGAAACATTTTACATTATTTCCTGTAGTTGAAGGTGGCAACTTCTTTAAAATGCTTGAATAAGAATTTTTGTTACTTTGGAAATTTTGAGTATGAAGAACAGACCAGTCTTAAGGCCAGGGACTCACTGGTGTCAAGGACAGCAAGGTAAAACGCAATGATTAGATGTGGAAACTTAGTGAAAGCAGTGTAGAATTCAGCAGATTTATTTATAGATGCACAATAAATGCCTCAGATTCAAATCTCCAACTGTATGTTTTTCTGAGGAACAGAAAGCTACTCTTGAAACATGGGGGAAAAAAAAGTAACTCTCCAGCAGTGCCCTATATTACTGATGCTATCAGTGGTCACTGAATAGTTTGTTATTATGTGTTATTTTAGAACTAAAGCCTTGTTTGTTTAGAATTTAAGTCAAGATAAATAAAATGTGTTGCACATTATGTGATTTGTTCTGAATATAAAATGAGACAGCTCCATTTCTCTGAGATTTTTATAACATGGTTGAATTTCTCAAAATGGACATGATTAATTTCTAAGAGTCATGATATTATGGCAGGAGACACTGTCAAGTTGTAACCAAAATCCTCCTTAGACTCCCTTTATCATAATATACATTGTTTAGCTTTTGCTTTACTTTGCAAAAAGATTTATATTGAGCCTTCTAAACACTAAAATCTTCTTAACAAAGATCCCATCTTTTCTACATTGTATGTGATAGATTGTGATGGATTCTCTGGAGCACAGTGGAAATAAATCATATCTACCCAGTGAATACTCACTACATCCCTGATTTATCTTATTTGCAGATGGACTTTTTTCTGCTCATATTTTGAAACAGCCATTTGTAAAAAGGTTCTGTATTAAGAATGAATTGTTTGGTATTGTTAAAAAGAATCTATTATATCACATAATGTGCGGTCTTATGAGTGTATCTATTTCCAAGCCTGTTTCTTGAATAACATTGAAAATCTATGCACACTTTAATTATTATTTCTGCCCACTGGACTCAATAGAATTTGCCAGTTCTTAGAACTGGTTTTAAAACTACTTTCCGGTTTGTAATTAGGATGTCAGTGACTGCAAAAGTTCAAATAAAACAGGACAAAATATTCTGGGATTCATGGCTGTGCAAAGGGATGCTAAGCACTAGAACATTTTATTATCCCCAAATCCAGCCAGTTCTCAGGAAAACCACAGGCTGTGGGGTTAGAAATTCAGGTTCCTAAGTTGTTGGGAAAAGCATTGCTACTCGTTTTAAGTTTAGGAGGCAAACAGACAACACACAAGCTGAAATTTGTGCTTTTAAAGCCCACAGTAAAGATCCATAGAACTTGCAGATGTGCAGCTATTTTAAATAATTTTAAGAAAGCTGTGCAAAGTACTGAAACAAATCACTGGTTTCCAATCAACTGCTACCTCTTCAATTCTCAAAGAGTTTCTAAGTGATTGCTCATGTTTCAACTCTTGCATTTCTAATCTCAGTTACACCTGTAGATGCTATTTTATCTTCATCCAGCCTAAATTCCTCCTTGTTCATCTTTATTCTTTTTTATAATACACACACACAAACACACACACTTTAAAATTTATTAATATATCTTGAATATAAATCACCTTATTCTTCTTCCGTTATCCTTTATATTCCCATCTCCTCTTAATTAGTAGTTCCTTATTCTGTGACTATTTGGAGGGTCTTTAAAAGTCTCTTTTTAAGAACAAAGTTTCCTACTGAATTTGTTCTACAACTTTATGGAACAGCGCTGAAAATTAACACCATAAATGTAAATTTTACTATATTACTCAAAATCTGTGTTTTACCAGCAGCTTATTACTTGAACTCCTTAGCCTTCCTCTAGCATTTTCTTCTTGAAAATTCACTAATTTCTTTTCTCCACATTTAGGCTAACCTCAAAAATGTTTGCGGTTTCCTTGTACCTGTCATGTTTTCCTTATATTTAGAATAACTCTTGTCTGTACTACCTCAACCAAATAAATACACCTGATATGTTTTATGCACCATGGAGTCTCTCAAGTTTTTCAAGCTCTGTTTTTTAGGACCTTGTTGAGACCATAATTTGAAAAGAGTAGATTATTCCAGATTTTGGAAGTATTTGCCCATTGCCAGAATTCGCTGATCACTTTCATAAGGGTGTTTCTCTTTGGGTGGTTGGTTTGGTG
This sequence comes from Acrocephalus scirpaceus scirpaceus, assembly GCA_910950805.1. Taxonomy (NCBI): domain Eukaryota; kingdom Metazoa; phylum Chordata; class Aves; order Passeriformes; family Sylviidae; genus Acrocephalus; species Acrocephalus scirpaceus. Next base: position 6,797,187 of record OU383785.1, read on the forward strand.
ATTTGGTGGGTTTGTTTACTTGGGGATTTTGTTGTTGTTGTTGGGGTTTTTTTTGGTTGGTTAGTTGGTTTGGTTGGTTGGGGTTTTTTGTGTTTTTGTTTTTTTGTTTTGTTGTTGCTGTTGTTGTTTGTTTGGGATTTTTTGATAAGGGAAAATCCTATTCTTTAGGAATTGTATGTTTTTAATGTATCAGATTCAATTTGCCAAGAATCAGCAAGTTGCCTTGTGAGTGTAGTGACACAGAGGAACATATTTAGAAGGCATATGGTAGAGAAAGCAGGGTGTGCTGCACCCTGGGAGATCTCTTCCTATTTTCCTGCAGTACTTCACTGACTAGAGCACATGCATATGGGGCTCTCTTGAATGTGTATTAATTGAATAAGAGACAATTTCCTAATGATGAATTCTATGCTCATTTACTTTCTTTCTTGTTTACAAAAATAACACCCTTGAACAGTCAGTATACAGTAATTGCTGGTCTCCCCCAAGAGAATTAAATAACATGCTTTTGTTATTCATTATGCAGTTGTTTTGTGCATAACATACAACTTCCAGCTGAAGTAAAGCAAAGAAAAGGCCAGAGGACATGATTATATGTTCTAGAGGTATTTGTTATCTCTATATACCTAAAGAAGATAAAATTAAGATACGACATCACATGGAATAAATGTATATGTTCATCCCCAACTGCCTGGTGTCTTGTTTTCAAGCACATTGAATCAATGCAAGTGCATTGACCTGCACACAAGGGCAAAATGCATCTTTGTGCAGGATCTTCTCTAGTGCAGTTACAGCACTTCCAAATGAACTGTTCAGGCTGGTGTGTTTCAAATGCCAGCAGTGTCTGCGGCATGGCAGGGCTGAGCATGGCCTGCAAGTGCTTTCTGAGGAGCCTGACTAATTAGTGCATGCTGAGCTTCATGCTGCTAGAGCTGAGCTCCTGATACCCAGGCTAAATATAATTCCACAAGAAACCCCTCCAAGGCCTCGGTAGTGGGGATGTGTATTTTGAAAGGTACAAAATTCAGAGGCAATGCACTACTTCAGTCATCTTATACCCACTACTTGCAGACTTTTTGATATCTGTATCTTTGGGAATGCCTCAAAAGCTGCTTTCTACTTCAGTGTTGTATATGGGTTTCTCATATTCATTTATGTCTAAAGAGCAAAGTAAAATGATTGTCTCACAGAAAGATCTCTGGGGGTACTGACATCCCACATGCATTCTACTAAGCTTCCAAAGTTTGGGTTTTACTGTATTAATTTTTTTTTTTTGCAATCATATTGGAATTATAGCCTCCTAGGCAGCAATTGTTAGGAATCTTCCTTGCTGCTGTAATCTGAGTTTCATTGATAAAAAGCAGCTTGAAGGCCAACTTTATATTTAAACCACTTTATATTTAAACCTGCTCTGTTCACTGCATTTTTGTTCATTTGATATACCAGAGTTTTCAGAGCTTTCCCCTGACAGTTTAACAGCATGGTGTCCAGGCTGCTTCCTATGTATTTTAGTTTTGTATTCTTTTTACTTCATTGTCTTTCAAACTTCTATAGCCTACTCATTTAAAGAGAATTTGGCTCCTGAATTCCAGTGTTGCAAAGTACTGCTTAGTTTGGTCTCACAAAACATGTCAAATTTAATTATATTAAGTTTTTTTCTCCAGCAGGTCAATCATACTTACTTACAGGAATAATTTCAGAAAGTTACTTAAGGCAAAGTCAAGAATAGCCTTTTCTCTTCTGTGCTTCAGACCAAGCTCTTGCAAAATGCAATTGTTTATTACTTTCAAAATTGTCTTTCCACTTTATGCTTTGATATATTTGATATGATAGTTGCCCTAGCAAACTTTGTTAGAGGTTGTTCTAATCTCTGTGAAAACCAATGAACACTCTCAACTGCACAGGTATTCTCCAAAGTGGATCGTGTTGTAGCGTAGTGTGGACATATCTAGATTCTGACATAAGACCTATATATACAATATATTTACTTAGAAGTCACTCTAAATTGGCCCAAGGAAAGCCATCTTATTCTATGAGTTATCTCTCAGGTGCACAGAACTAGAAATTTCATGGACCAGTCCAGTGCCCATCCAGTGGAGATAAAAAAGGCAGCACTGTTAGGGTGGGGAGGACAGACAGTTGCACTGCTCATGTCACATTGATACTGTACCATATTCAGACAATAGAACTTGGTGTGGCCTCCAAAATATTGCACTGCTGGATTGTGCACATATAGGCATTAACAGTCATTGCCATCAGGGCAATGCAAAGACACGCTGTAGGTAACATTAATAAACAACCTTTGACTTGTTATTTGTATTTTTCTTTTCAGAATTCATGGTATACACCTGTCTAACTTTGTATGTACAATATGAACACACTGTGTATTCCCATATGTTCACAGGGACCCTGATTTTCTTCAGAAACCTGTTTATGTATTTGTGTCCTTTGTTATTGGCTGAAAATATTTATCCTGTCATGTTTTCAAAGTACAAACTTTGTCCTAAACCCTTTGAAGCGTACTGAAATCTTCTGATGTTCTCAGATGTTGTTACTTATTTCTTTCTTGTACTAATGCATGTATTTCAAAAGGATTTATTATACTTTTCTGATATAGGCTTTAGGAATGAGAATTTGAAAATCCTTTTCTTGAAAGAAAGGGTTACTAGTGAGGATATTCTAACCCATGACACTGCAGTGTTTGCATTACATGCAAGAAGGAAGTTTGTTGTTGCAAATAAATTTATTATGAGAATGTTTGAAGGAGAAGGAAATGGAATGTATGAGTTCATTTTTTTCCTCTAAACCTCAAGTTTGATGTGAAGGAATGGTAAAAGAATCATTTTGATTGTAGAGAAAGTATAAATTAGAATCATAATAAACTTTTGTATTGTAATGACCTTAAGAAAAAAAAATGCAATTCTTGCAGAATTATTTGCAGAAGTAATGGCCAAATCTCCTGTGCATACTGCGTGTCTTTCTCTACAAGTCTTCCCTTCAACTCTATTTTTAGAGTTTTTAGATTATTTTGGGGCGTGGGGGTGTGTGTAGGTGTATGTGTGGATTTGGGTGTTTTTTGTAATGGTGTAAAACTTGTAGAGTTGCTCCTGATTTACTCTGGCAAGAAATGTCCAAAGTTGCCATGGTGAGAGATAAAATGCAAAGCAGTACTTTGAATTTGCTGCGTAACAACATCAAGTATGGGTATTATTCAGCTGCTTTTGCCACATATGAGAATAAATTTACAAAGTTAATACCTTGATTAGTATGACTAGCCAGAGCTGCTGTTCTGCTTCCAGTGACAGACTCTTGTTCTGACTGGTTCATTCACAGCCCTTCAAAGTGGTTCTGAAGACAGTTTTGTCACCCTGTTTAGAATTTCACTGAACTGCCTATGTCTGGCAAAGTGATTGATAGGAGTTGTTGAAGTGACCTTATGGTTGGCTTGTATGGAATCAATACAAAATGTCCCTGGGCATTAGGGGGGAGGTCACACAAAAATTCATCAAGGTTTCACACCCTCTCTGAGCTCCCCCTACCACTGCTTGAGGACTGAGCATACCTGTGCCTTTGACCTCTCCAATAAGACATCCTGTTTGAAAGACTAAGGACCTTAGAAGATCTAAGACATCCTCTAGTTTGAAAGCTGTAGCCTCAAAAAACATAACAACCTGAGGACATTTTCATTTCAATCTAGTACGTCATTAGGATTTTTAATTTCCCTGTAAATGTGGTAGAGACCAGGTTGGTAAAAGGATTGAATAATCATGTATGTTGGGTGTCTTACAGTTTTTTAACACTTAGTGCTTTGTATGATAGGCCTTGATGCTGCTGTTCCTGCCCTGAATGGGGATTTTGCCATGAATTTCACTAGGGATTGTCTTGGGTGCTGAGCCAAGGTGTGCTTCCTCTACCTCACTTCTGAACCCAGCATGGTAATATTGTAGAAAATTGCATGAATGAGATCCCTTCCAGATCACAGCTGTTTGTAAATTACCAATCTGAATACAAAATGGGATGGGTGGAGAGAACGAAAGATAACTCTCCACAGTAACACTGAGATATTTGAGAGAGATCCTTGAATGCAAAGTGGTAAATACTGACAGTATTCCTAGAGGATTTTGCTGTGTATAGCTTCTTGAAAGGGATTATTCCACAGTAAGTTTTGTGATTGGTTTGAGTGGTTCTTTTGGTTGGTTTTTTTGTTTGTTTGTTTGTGGGGTTTTTGGTTTTTTTCCCATCCTGGCATTCTGAATTTTCCCAGGATTATAATATTCTCTAGACCGGAGTTGCAGCACAGGTGCCTTGCCATCTTGGCTGGCCCTCAGCCCATCTCCATGCTATACTCTTTAGGCAACAATTCTCTTTCTGTAGAGGATAAAGCAGCTCTTTAAAAACACTCTCAACTCAGCAAAATTGGTTTATTCAGACTTGGTGTGTGCTGCTGAACAGAAACATCACTCAGTGAAATTTCTACCTTTTAGCATCTGGAAACAGAGGCAGACCCCAGGTAATGCAAGTATTGATTCCATGAAACATCTGGCCTGCATGCTCCAAGTTAGAAAGGATCAGTTAGGGGCAAAATGTGCTCCAGAACCTGTACTTACCTTCCTGCAGCACTGGGGGACATCTCCTCTGTAGGACTGGGGTCTCAGGGTAGCAGGTCAAGAACAGGACACAAGCACATTTGGGAAGGCCATGCAAGAAAGTGGAACACAGTGAAGAGCACTGTGTTTTCTCAGTTCTCAAGGAAGTCTTGAATTAATAACACTCTACATTTGATGAAGGCAGTTTCATCTCCCTTTCTAGAACACCAATAAAAGGATGACTGTAATATATTTTACAATCATATGCAAACTTCTGTTTTCCAATTCTTTCTTAAAAAATTATGCCTGAAATGCAGATTATTGTTTAAATCCACTCACAGTAGTTCTCTTTAAATTCTTTCTATTGAGTTGTCCCCGTTGTCCCCTCACCTCATCAAAATGGTGGCAATAATGAAGACTTTTCTGAAAAAGTGAAGACCTTCCAGCTGAAGAAAACTCCAGCTAAAACTATTTTAATCTTAAAACTTGCACACAGCTATACCAGACCCAAGACTGATATTCAAAGCTGAATGGCTTTAAAAAGAAAACTTTTGTCTTTTTTTTTCATCCAAAGCTTCTAACCTAACAGTTTTAGAACCCTCAGATATTTTCTATAGCAGTATTTCAGAATATAAAAAATTTAGGAAACCAACTCTCTGTACAAGAAAGCTTAGAAAGGAAGACCAAATCCTGCATCAATTGATGCAGAAAAATGCCACTCCATTAATTTAATAACAGGTCTCTGCAATCTGCTTTCAAGGCTGAATCTTACACAAACATCATGAAGGAGATTTAGACACAGAGTGACATAATCTTGGTGCACATTTTTTGCTGTCTTTTAAGTGTTTTACTGTCCTCACCCTATGCAATCACTCATTCTGCCTTGCCCTGCCTTCCTATCAAAGGATGTGGATGCTGCAGATATTTCTTAGCTTAGTGCCAATGTAGCTAAAATCAAGGAATTAAAAAATTGCTGTCTATGTAGCTGTTAAACTAATTTATTCCACCACTTTGAAAGAATTAGGGCAGCTTTTTGTGGTGATTTCATGATTTGATAAGAGGACTTCAGTTCTCAATCCACCGTAATTCTAGGTGCCTGACACTTTGTGTTTTGTTCCAGTCCCCACTGAGTTACTTCCAACTGTCTGCAATCAAAGCACTTGGAGATGTTTTGCACAGTCTTTTACTTGATTTTTTAAAAAAGTTTTTTAAAATCTGTAATTCAATTTCTCATACAAAGACTTTCTTAAATATACACTAAAGTTCTGCTGAGCTCAAATTACACAAAGGATTTTTGTTTAAAGATATAGCAGGTCCTTGACTCATGAAATACTGCCTGGGTCAAGAACTGGGGTAAGATATTACCTATAGTGTCTTTAACCCCGTAGAGGTGCATGTAGTCAGTTAAAGAATGAGAAAATATGAGCTCCAGCATCTAAAGTCCTACAAAATTATGCAAACCAAGAAGAGATTTTTATTTGCCCCTCCCATTTGCTCTTCTCTTACAGTTAAGTAACAGTGATGTTTGTATGAAGTGTTACTTGTTTTCTGAGCAACTTATTGGACTAATTTTCTGCCAATACTGAGAAATTAATATTTTTTAAGATCATTTTTAAGATGCCAAGAGCAGTATAACTGGAAAGTCTTGCAATATTGTTTTTGTCAATAAATTTACCAGTTTTGGTTCTTTTAGATACACAGTAGTTGAAGCTGATGTGAATCCCAGAAAACTGTGGCTATGAAAATATGAATTCCATTCCCCATGAAAAGAAGAATCAAAACACTTTCATTAATATTTTTTCTATGTATGTGATATAACAAGTATCTTTATGACATGCTGATTGCTAATGGCATGGTGTATGGTGCATGGACTGAGTGACACTAGATCTGAAGACCTACAGTGAAAGTTAAGAGACCAAGATAAAGTATATTGAAACCTTGTCCAGGAAATCTCTGCAACAGTTGACTATATTTTGTTGTGTTTCACATGAATTTATAGCTTTACAGGATTTGAAAAATGAAATCATGCATCAAAGTAGTTTATGATTAAGACTCTTCTCTCAACTAGAGAATTAAATGTTATCTGATACATGGAAACAACTTTCACCTGCATATTTCTGATACTGCTGCATATTATCCAAATGCTAAAAAATTCAGGAAACATCACTTTGACAGAACACAACAGCCTGTTGAGGTGTGGTGAAAAGAATTTATTTTTTATGTGGGATTTTGCACTTGTTAGTCACACTATTCATGATACAGGGCTACTGTTCTTGGGCTACCATCAATCAGCATCTCTTCTGTCTCTACTGACTTGAGTGACTGGATCACTAGAGAATCTATCTTGAAACTCTTACTCCATCTGAAAGTTTATTTTGCATAACAAACACATTTACAGCAACCCATTTGAAAACCTTTTAGAGGTCTTAGTACATGGCCTGGGATATTACTCGTGGTGACAGGAAAATAATGTTGTAGTCAAGGGCTGACAAGATGAACAAGTATGGTGTTACTTTATTGCCCATTTCTTGCATAGTATCACACTGCTCAGCAAGGACTGTGGGCCATTCTTTAAGAGTATTTTGGTTTTGAGGGGTATTTTTTTCCATCTTGAAAGCTAAGAATTAAAATACGCTGCAACTGCCATTTAAAATAGGACCATCTTTGCTGGCTTCTCTGTGAGATTACAGTACTTGTAGCCTAATTGAGATATTTGTGGAACCAGAAGTACCATATCCAGCTGGAAACCAGGTTGTTTGCCCACTGTAAGACACCCAAAATCTTAGCAATCCTTAAACATGGCACATGAACAGTTCTGCATTTTGCCAATACTGGTGTTCACACCAGTTATTTCCTCTGCTTTTCAATCAAACACACAGACACAAGTGAGAAAAAGAGGGAAACAATTTCTTTGACAAGAAGGTGCTTAAAATAAATGGGAGATTTTGAAGGTGATAAGAAATTTTATCTGGCAGAGATTGAACACAACCCCATGGTCAGAGAAAAAGTGGTATTGTCAAAAGTGTATCGCAAAGCATGAACACATTTGTGAAAGGAAAAGTGTGGTATGATTTTGTGCACTGTCAATATATATTGATGAAATCCCTACCCCATAGGCTTGTCTGGGCACACAGAGCCTGCAGTGTTGGTGAGACAATTTTACTGCTATAGACACATTTAGACAGCAGTGTATTTACAGCTAGCAAAAATAATGAGTTATTCAGATCAACCCAGAAATGTCTCAGTAGAACCTTTAAATTTCCAAAACCTAAGGATATACATTAATTTTCCACACATAATGCACCATGATATCCACATATATTGAATTTGTTTGAGATATGTTCAATTCCTTTTTCCCAGGGTAGCCAGACTGAGAGTAGGTTTCACTACACATGGCACAGGGGTACTCTGGGCCTGGAACAAGTGTTCTCTGACTATCAGCACATACACCACAGCAGAGATATTTTGGCATTGCTTGAATTGTTCTTAATATGTAAATCAAAAATTCCCGTCAGTCCAGCACTAAATATTACCAGCATCAGGTTCATATTGATATCTAGTCATATTCAGATGTGGCAAATGACACATTTCTGTGGTGTAATGGCAATTAATAGCAGAGACTCAGGAACAGCTCAGGAGTGTCAGATGTGGTCCCAAGTTAGCACTTGCAGGTGAATTTCACAGTGCAGGATTAAAGTGTTTTATCTTGAGATCTCCTGGTCTTATCATATGATTACAGAAAGCAAAAAAAAAAAAGTGCCTATTATATATCTAAAGTCAAATGATTCACTGCACAGCATATCCACCATCTTCCTTTCAGGGCTATATTTCAAGAGGTTTGGCAGTGAAACAGCCTGGCTGTGTGAGAACAGAAACCTCCTCTGGTGAACAGGGAGAGTGGCTCTGTAAAATTAGCCACGGAACAAAAAGCTGAAAAAGGGGGTGGGGGCCGTCGGTATTTTGATTTTCAAAATGCTTAAACGTTCCTTAACTTATTTGTTTGGGTTTTTTTTTCTATTGAATACATAATGAGAAATTTATCACCCACACAATCTTGTCCGTTTCAGGGGGAAAAGCGTGTTTTCTCAGTTTGTGCAATTCCAATTGTTACAAATGGGAAAAGGTGGTGAAAATGTCTTGACGAACTGCCCCCAGCCCCCCAAAGGATGGCTATTTTGCTTCTGGAAGGAAAAACCGAGCAGCTACTTACTTGAGCTCAAAGGCACAGTGTGGCAGTGTGAGGCACCGACAGTGCGGGGAGAGGGGCACGATTTGTTCCCCCGCGGGGAGCGGTGCCAGGGTGGCCGCTGGCAGGACGGGCGGCGGGGGGGCCGGGGGCCGCCCTGGCCCCGCTCCAGCGGCAGGTGGATGCTGCGGAGCTCGGCGCGGGGCTTCCCCGCTCCCGAGCGCTCCGGCCAGCGTAGCTGTCGGTCTGTATTAAATGGCTGCCTGCTTTTTCGGGGCTGCCGACTGCTTCACGGTTTGGCTGTTTATTTTTATTAGCAGCTCTGCCGTCTCTCGGGGGCAGCTCTCCCCCCCCCACCTCGCCGCGTCCCTAGGTGAGGCTTCATCCCACCGCCTCCCCGTCCGCCCCCACCTCAGCCCTTCCTCCCCTCGCCCTGCCCGGGGAGACGCCGCCGCCTCTTCTCTCCGAGCATCCCCCGGCCCCGCACCCCTCCTGACTCCCCTGCTGCCGGCCAGGGTGCGCCTGGGTGTGTGCTGGGGCCGGCCCGGCCGTGCGAGGCGAATCGCGGCTTTCCCGGGGAGCAGGAGGCGGCGGCCGGCCCGGGGGCGGCGGGGTAGGGCAGGGCAGGAGCTCCGGAGCGCCTCAGCCCCGCGCCGGGGACCGCGGCGTGCCGGGGAGCGAGCGGCTCTCCAGCCCAGCCCGCCTGGATCTCTGTGCAACACCTTCACCCTTGTCCCTCCCCCACCACCCGCCAGTTTTTCTTTTTTCTTTTTTTTTTTTTTCCCTCTCTCTCTCTCTCTTTTTTTTTTTTTTTTTTTTTTTTTTTTTTTTTTTTTTTTTTTTTTTTTTTTTCGCTCCTCCACTCTCCTGCAGCGAGTTAAATATTTCTTTTGTTAATTGACGCCCAAAGTGTTCCCAATCCCTTCCCCTCGCCGCCCGGGCCGACCGAGGACGTGTGCACGCCCAGATCCGCTCGGTGAAGCAGCACAGATCCGCGGGGCCGAGCGGGTATGTGCGTGAGGAGGAGGTGGTGTAAAAGGAGCGACGGGCACAAAGCAGATTTGAGAGGAATAATTTAACTCCGGTGTTTGTTGGTTTTTCAGGGGTTTGTTTTTTCCCTTCTCTCTCCTATCTTTTTTTTCTGCTCAGGATTTAAATGTCACTCAAAGCATCCTCAGATCAGCTTTCGCTCGTCTCCGGTTTCTTCCGAGGCATTAACTGGATCACACGCTGCATTTGAAGAGTTTGGGTGTTTTACCCACTAAGGTAAGTGGGCTTATGCACCTACATCGCGTCTGAATGGTCAGTGAAAGCCTTTCAGAGTGGTGGTTTTCTTCCCCTTGACCCCCCTCCCCCAGCTCCCTGGCCGGGTTTCGTTCTACCTGAAGAACTCGCATCCCTGGGTTAAACATGGGTCGATATAGGGAAAATGCGCCGGGGGGGAGCGGGGTCGCGGGGGCTCCGCGCCCGCCCCTCAGGCACCAGCCAGTGACCCGTGGGAGCCGGCGGGCGCAGCCGGCGACCCCCTCAGCTCCCAGCGCCTCTGCTCCTGGAATAGCGCCTGGCATCACAGTAAGGAAAGAAACAGCCTAATCCCCTCTTACAAGAAACTATTCGTCATCATATTTTTTTCCTCCGTGAGAAATATTGTAGGCGCTCATCTCCCTCCTCCCCCACCGCCCGCCTCCGTTGCCAGCGCCGGCTCCTTTGCCCGCACCTCTCGTCGCTTCAGGCGGTTCTTTCCAGGGACTAAAAAGTTAAGCTGCCCCCTCTCTCCCCCCACCTGCCCCCATACGTACGCAGTGCATTCTCCTTTTTAACTATTCTCCCTGTGCCTAATCCGAGTCCGTCGAGCCCCCCCAACGCTTAAACTAGGTTGCAAAGCCGCTGTACCCTGCAACTCCTAAAACTTCTCTTCTTGCCGTGATTTATACTCTTATAATAACAAAAAGGACAACACAAATATACTGGATCCTCCTGTGGATTATTTTTTTTTAAATAATGCATTTCCTTCTTCCCCTTTAATTTTTTTTTTTCAAGGAAATTTGCTCCATCTCCAGCAGCAACCACTGCTCCTTTTGATGTTGTGGTACGCCGTGCGCATGCGCTTCACATTAGAATTACTGCACTGGCCAGAATAAGTTGGATCTCTTCTTCTCTTCACTGAAACCCTAAATCATATCAAAAGCTAAAGGGATGCTGAGAGTCCGGAAAAAGGGTTACTTTGGGATTTGGTCATTCCCTTTAATAATAGCTGCGGTGTGTGCACAGAGGTAAGTGATTAAGGTATCTCTTTTCCTTTACTTTGAATTGCAGTGCATGCTGCTGCTGAGAGGAATGTACAGCTGGGGGCTGAGAAATCAGAAATAATACAGTATTATTCTTTCTTTTTCTTTAGTGTCAATGACCCTAGTAATATGTCACTGGTGAAAGAGACCGTGGATAGACTGCTGAAGGGCTATGATATTCGCTTGAGGCCAGATTTTGGAGGTAATTTGACTGCTTTTGCATAAGAGAGGTTGCATATCCGGGCTGGGTGCGTTGTGTGTGGGGGCGGTTTCAAACGGTTTGTGGGTGCTGTTGCTTTGGGGGGTGTGTGTGTGTTGCCATTTCCTGTGGATGATCCAAAGTTAAGCCCATTGTTTCTCAATTTTCTTAGCACAGGATGCTCTTAATGCGATCACTTAAATTACTTGTATATTCGTAATCGGTCCCTCATTGTGTGTGTGTGATGATACTTTACTAACCTGTAATTAAACCCTTGTTTAACTGTTTCTATCGAGATGCAAATCTCTCTTAAGTTCACCAAACGTTTGTTCCTTTCAGCCTAATGTGCCTGTGATCACAGTTACTATTTTCGAGTACAAGATGTGCTGTTAACTGATACAAAAATGTCATTTAACCCCCTGCGTGCTCCTACTTCCAACTAGTTTGTTTATGTCGGACGTGTTCGCTGTGGGTGACCCTTCCCCCCCCACACCCCCCCCACCTTGCCGCCCCCACCCCTCCCCCGGGGCTCGGTGCTGGCAGTCCCCGGGGCGCGGGGCTGAGCGTGTGGCGGGGGTGGCGGCCGCGGAGGCCGGCGGAGGGGCGCGGAGGGGCGCGGAGGGCGCGCCGGTGCCGGCACGTGTGTGTGTGTTACATAAAGCACCGCGGCCGGCCGCCCCGGCAGCGCACGGTCCCGCGGGCGCGGAGGGACCCCGCTGAGGGGGAGAAAGGAGGGGGGAGCACTTTATGTCTCCCTCCTGACTTTCTGGCTATGTTTAAACGTCGTTTCATGTGTTTCACGCTGTGTTCGCCCTGTTAACTCTGGTAAGAATGAGTTAAGTTCTTAGAGATCACATTGCGGACCATCTTGTTGGTTTGCAGGTCCCCCAGTGGCTGTTGGCATGAACATAGACATTGCCAGTATAGATATGGTGTCGGAAGTCAATATGGTGAGTACTTAGGGTTTGGGGCTGCTTGTTCTCGGAGGGGGTGGCTGTCGCTTCCCCCGCCCCTGCCAAGGCGGAGCGGTGCCCGCGGGCGTGCGGGGACCCGGCGCGGCCTCCTACCCCGGGGAGGCGGCGGGGCGGGGCACACCGGCTGCTCGGGGGTCGGCGGGGGCCGGGGGGCGGCCTTGCCCGGTTGGCGGCGGCGGCGGATGGCGGGGCGGGGAGCGGCGGGGCCGCCCGGGCTTCGCGGGGCCGCTCCTGCGGCAGCTCCGGGGCCGCTCCCGCCCTCAGCGCCTTCCCGCGAGCAACGGCGCCCCCTGCCGGCCGCGCGCGCGCACCGCACCCGCCGCCCCGTGCGCCCGCCTCGCCTCAGCCCGTCCGGCGCCTCTCCTGATGCCGTCCGTGCGTTGTTAAACAAAAAACCGACCAACCAAACAAACAAAATCAACAATTGCCGTTGTCTCTTAGCGGCGCGCTTCCGATTAAAAACAACAAAAAAGGAGGGTTTTACTTCTGTGTGTGGTCAAAATTTATCTTTTTTTTCCCCCTAGCCTGACGTTGTTTTGGATGGTAATGAAAGAGTCGATGGTTGTAGAAGTTTAGTTTTTTCCCAAGATGTTTGTCTCTCTTAGCTAAATGCGTGGAACTGACTGTGCTCAAATACTGAACTTGTTCAGAACTTAGTGATTTGACGCTTCCTGTGTTTCACTTTCATTGCCTGGGAGACTAATGAGGTGTGGAGAAAATTGGACAAGTCTGATTCGTACTTTAGAGGAAGCTGTTCTTGACTTAGATGAAACTTTACTAACATTCACTTTTATTATTAGGAAATGTTTGGGGTCAAGTTTTAAAGTTTTTATCCTAATTTGCATGTTAATTGGTTAAGGACATGGAATTTGGCCTAACACTCATAGGGGCCTATAAAGAACAAAAAAAAAAGATGCTGAAACATAGCAGCATATGATACAAAAGTGATGCAAAATAAATGTGATTTTGTCAAGTACTTGGGAATGGAAGTTTGTTGTTTTAAGCAAACTTTCCATTATTCTTGAAGAGGTTTCAAATAAACATCTTTCTAAATACAAGTGTGATTTTAGGGCTATTGCTGTAGCTGTAATCATGCATTTGAAAATAACATCTGGAAAGTTATCAGTTGTTTTAATATCATTGTACTACTGAAATATTTAATTCCTCGTGTCATGCTTGGGTTCTCAGAGATGTTGCACTGAATTAATTGGCAAACATTTGTTCTCCAACTGAATGACTTGGATGAAGTACAGGAGTTTTTTCATAATGTAAAATAAAGCCCTTGGCCTAATTTGTGGATAACATTACAGGTGATTTTATTGTGAGACAGGGAGGTGTTGGTGACAGAGAGCTTGATGCTGCTCTTTTTCAAGATACCAGGAAACCTGAATAATTTCACCTTCTGAAACATTACTTCTGGAAAATTTCTAAGGGGCTTCCAAACTTTGTATGGCTAAACTTGTTTTCTAGTGTTCTACCTCCAGGAGCTTTAAGTGCAGTGGAAGGAAAGTACCTTGTATTTTAAACCACTTGTTTTTCATTAAGAGAACTGTGGGTAGGAGAAACAGGGACGTAGAGTTATTTCTTAGACAGCCCTGAGCACTGAGGGAACGATGAGAGTTCCTGGCTGGGACTGCAATCTACCAGGTCAGTGTTATATCTTCCCATCCACTCAGAACTGGGAGGTTCTTGTGAAAAAAATTGTAAAAAAATCTTGTGAGTCTTTTCTTTGTTTCTTTAAATGGTTTCTAGACATTTGGTCTCCAATTAAAGGTGATAGCATATCAGAATACTGTGATCTGACACTTACAGCCTAACTATATAAAGCAGTATTATTTTTAGTATTCTGTAGTCAGTTTATTGTGTTTCTGTAATGAAATATTTGACCTTTCTGAAAAAAAGTTTTTTCAGACTATCTGCAGAACTCAGAGGAGGGACTGTATAGACAATTTTGTCCTACTAATTTGCCTAAAGCATTTAAGCTCTGGGCTTATTTTACTCTAAGAAGCCACCTATTTCTTAAACCCAGGGAATCATGTTACATAATTTTTTTTTCACTTACAGTTTCAAAAGAGATTCCAAACCAAGATTATAATCTGCTTAATTGCAAAATGTAACCCTTGATTTTACAATGGTCTGTATAACATATCAAGTCCTAATATACCCTGAATATAACCTGAAAAGAATGAGGAGAGAGACATACAAGGAAACAACAAAATACTTAATATGCAAGGCCTTGGCTTTTCTGCTTGCAAATTCTCAGAATTTGAAGTAGAATCCAGCAGGAATACCATGGAATGCTAACTGATGCAAAGCCTTCTGAGATACCAAGAGACACAGAAAGAATCTTTTGGATTTATGGACCTGTTTTTTTCTAAGCATGGCCTTGCTGTAGCTTTGTTTGTAGTCATGGCAAACACTTCTGACTTTGGATAAAGGCAAATCATTGCCTGGACTCATGTACTAACATTAATGGGATCAAACTTCTGCCTTGGGAGAAAGGTTAAATAATCATAATTATTCAGCTTGAGATAATTTCTATTAATTTTACTGTTAATTTATTTTAAAATTATATTTTTTCTCAGTCTTGATGTATTGCATCTACCATATAAACTTGTGCCACCCATTCTGTGCAGGCAGAATGTTTTTGTCACTCCAGTGTCATGAAGTAAGTCATGAAGTTTTCACTTTGTTGAACCAGGATAATTTAGACTTGCTCTTATAGAAAGTAAAAGCATGTTAAAGATTTTTAAGAATATTATTGTTGACTTTGAATTCTTAAAGAGCTCATAAGTACTTGCATCATAAAGAACTCAGAGTGTATTAGGCTTTACAGGTGCCTTATAATTATTTCTTTTATGCAACAGAACTGAAACTGTAAGCTGTTTACCTTGGGTAGTGAGAAACTTGAACTAGCATTTATCTGAGTTTACAGAAATAGTTTCAAAGTACTGATGATTGTGAACATAACTTGTTCCAGCTCTGGGGAATGCACTGAATGTACATGAGAAAAGTGAGAACTTCATGTGTATGTGGTTGTCTACAAATATCATGACTATTTGGACTAATTTCTTTGTATTCTGCAAAGAAAAAATATACAGCAATGATTATGGCTAATTCCACTCTCCACCAGGTTCTGCAATATTGTTGAGTGTATCCTTTATTCTAGTTATACTGTAGATTTTCTTAGGGTTTTTCTTATTCAAGTAACAATGGAGAACAAAGATGGAGATCTGTGAAGGCTACTTAGATAGTTTTCCTGGGCTAATGAATTTGATGTTATGTAAGATTAACAATGTTGCAGTGAGTCTAATGCAATATTCACATTTCCACATTTTCCTCTCAGTTAATTTTTGGAATAGACCCCTTGAAAATGTAGCAATGAAGACTATTCTCCATTCTAATTTTCTCCCTTTGTCTCCCAACTATTCCCTCATAAACTCTTCGTGAAAATTGATACAGGTTCATTAAGAAGTACAGAAATAAATTTTCTTCCCTAGACACCCCTGAAGATTCTATGTAACATGTTGTACATTTGATCTATCTAGATAAGACATGAGGATTTCTATGGATAATGTTGGTCATGTGTTAGTTTTCAATGTCTTGGCTTATTCCCTATTAAATAGGTCAACATTTCCTTCCTCTTTTTTTTTTTTTTTTCCCCCTTGGCCTGTGGCTATTCTGGGATTCTGGTACAGAATGTCTTGAAAAGAGAGAAATATTCTGTAGCTAAAGATTTTACTCAGGAAATAGATGCTTTTTGAGGAATGGGTTGTATATATGTCCTGGGGTGACTGTATGGTCCGGTATCACTATTGTCTGGGGGTTTTTGTCTAGATATAATTAAATATAACTATTCACACTGTGGGTCATTGGGGTCTGCAGAGAGGAATCTGAATTGTTTATTTAATTCCAAGTGTTTGCTTGCTTAGTGGGCAGGTTTTGGCACATGGATCAGTAGTGTGTGTGAGGTTAGAGAGGATGGATTGGTTTGTCTTAGTGGGAGCCATTACCATTGATTGAGAGCATAATCCTTCCATCAAGTAGGAGCTGGAGAAACAAAGGAGCTGTTACCATCTATGAGGGAAAGGTTTATTTCTTAGTGTATGCCAAGTTTTACATAGCAGAGCCTAATAGCTTCAAAGCTCTAAAAAGAAAAGGATTTTTTTTTTAGTATATATTATATTTCACTTCTGTGTTTGAGTTGTGCCAAAGTTGCACAAAACAATAAGTATAATATTCATAGATCAGAATATTCTCAGAAATGTGCAGACATAGCTATAATTTGCTGGTAGACTTCTGATTTTGAGTTGCTCTTGATAATGGAAGCCCACTACTGGTTTACTTAAAATCTCTCTTTTTTTCTTAAGATACTTTCAGTAGGGGACATTAACAGAGCTCTGGGTTTAGAAAATGAAATAGGTTTAGATAAAGAAGACAACAGGCGTTGTGTTGCTGCCTCTCAAGTAGCAGCAATTATCTTTATGTGTGTAAAGGGAAGAGATGGCCTGTGATTTAAAAAAGAAATGGAGATTACGTGGAAGGAAACAGGGAGGAGTTCTTCCAAACCCCAAAACTTCATGGAAAAGTCTTGATAGAGTAAAATGAAAATAGGAAAAATTGTCCTATATACACTGGTGTAGAAAGAGGTGAGGAAAATTGTCATGAAAATGGTTTCTGTCAGCAATATCTTCTTTTGTTAATCCTTTCTAGTTGTTTATATTGCTGCCCATATTTTATAGAGGGAAAAAGGAGAGAACAGGGCTGAAAATGCATTGAAAATGAAATATTGGAATATTGAGAAGGTGCTGCTTGACTAAATATTTGTTGCCAGAGACAGTTGGTTTTATTAGTTTCTCTGTGTCATAAATGCATATGTTTCCTCACATAAAACTGCGTTTCTCAGCAGACAGTTTGAATTTGGCTCTTGTCAAATTATTGTGCTTATACATTACTGACTCATACTGAAATATGTCTGCAGAGACTTCTGTGAATGCAGAGCAGGTGATGTCTGTCTTAGGAGTGAGAACTACTTTTTACTGAAAACCTTGTTTCACCTTTTCCTTCAGTTACTCTGGAATAACATCACAGGAAATTTTTGAACTGAACTAAATTACATTAGTATGGATTTCCATTTTTTTTTTACTGCATGTCTCTAATTCAGGCTTTTTCCTTTCTTAGCTTAAAGGTATGTGAAAATAAATAAGAGTCCCTATGTCCAAATAAAATATTTATTCTTGAGGACCAAAATGAGTCTTCCTATTGATACTCCACATGTGGATTGAAGTAATCATGCTGGTTTTGCTAGAATATATGTACCCACAGCATGAAAAGATTCATCTAGGACATATATGCAGGAATATAATGAATTTGTAACTACTTTTATAAGATAGCTCACAAGTAATAAATTATTATATATATTTTTATATATATATTATGTGTATCTATGTTATACAACTCTAGAAGCATGACATAATTCTCATTTTTCTTTAAGGTCAATATAAATGGTTTGTTAATTGGATTGCACTTTCAGTGTGCTACAGTGTTGCAAGACTTTAACAGTAGAAAAGTCTTCTTGTTTGGTTGGTGGTGGTGATTTTTCAAAGTGATCACTCCCTTCTGCAGACCAGGGGATGGTTGTTAGTAATTTAAAGAGATTACCTTGGAGGTTATTTGTACTACTGAATTAATAATTATTGTCCTGGGTTTTTTTGGTTTTTTTCCTTTAAGAAAGCCTTGATCTATAAATATTGAAGTGTTTTGGCTCTTGCCACAGAAGAAAAGATAAATTTATCTTTAATATGTTTTATGGGCAGTGTCTTGGTGCTAATGCGTGGGAATGAACATGAAGTGCACTTGTTAGCTCCTGCTATAGGCTGCTTTATTTCATAACTCCTCTATTGAAAATCACATAAAATCTTTATAGATGAGCTGTGTAATAGAATAAAAGATTTTTATGTTGTAGTCTACAAACTTGTTACAAGTTTAAGCTATTCCAATGGTTGTATTTGTGCTCCTTAGTGACTCCAAAGTCTGTCAGTGCATCATGACTAAATCCTTATTATTCCTCCCTCCCTTTTTTATCCTCATACATCATGCAACCCTCTTCAAGGTTTATAATAGAACCTTTAGCATTCAATCATGTTGAAGTACAGTCTTGTATAGTAATAATTCTTTTTTTCCCAAAAGTAATCCAGATTCCTAGTAGATTTCTTGTGGTTAATGCTGTAGTTCTCTGCTAGTGCTTGGAAGAATTAAGTAAGCAAGGTTCATCCCCTCATTTCAAGGGATGGTGCTCATCCACAAGATAATTTTTGTAAGTCCCCTTTTAAGACATGGAAGGTGGCATTTTGTTTGTCTTTAGAGATGATAACTTCAGAAATAGTCAAATGTCTGGAATTTTTAAAACTTAAAAATTTGCTACGAGTTGATGCAATCTGTCTGTACCTCTGTATAATTACATAGGAATTGTAGGCATTGACAAATGTTGTCAATTGTGGGTTTGCAAAAAGAAAACCAGGACAGAATCAGCCTTTGTACTCTATTGTAATTACTCTAACTATGCTTCTGCAGGGATTCCCATTCTGCTCCCTTTTCTTGACAGAGATGCTGTGTACAGTGGATGGATAACAGCCAGGACAGCACAAACCCTGGAGGAATAGTGACATAGGGGCACATATACACAAGTTGCAGTCTTGCCTCTCTGAAGGCCAGTGAAGTAGCAGTGCTCTCATTTCACAGCTTTCCCCTACAAAAATCTTTGCAAGCAAATTTTGTGGCTAAGTATTTTCAAATTAGTTGAACAATGCAAAGATCCTCCCAAGACTTGGAATCACACCAACTGCATATGACGTTTTTGTATGAATTTTTCAAATAAGGGTATAATTAATTCCCAATAAAAACTAGAAGTTCTGTTCTAAATAAGAAGACATTTAATATTCAGAAATTGACACGTATGTAACTGAATACAGAATATGTACATATTCAGTGTAGTTTATCACAGACCAGATAAAATATTGGGAGTGTGAGCTCTTCCTCTGTCCCCAGACTTAAAAGAACAAGGGGACTGTGCTATTTCTGTATGTTTAGAGCTTCTTTTTGCATATCTCCATCAAAGCTAAGGTCTATTAATTTTTGTTCTGTAAATACTGACAGAGGGATTCATTTGTTAGTTTTCAAGTAATAAGAATTTAACTGTGTGGGGAGAAAATCAACCGTTTTGAGAGATGCATTTTGCAATTCTAGTGTGTGCTGTTATAGTAAATATGTCACTTCTGAGTATTTCCAGTGCTTTTTCCTATATGCAAACCACTGGTTCTTTGTGATTGTGCCGAAAGACAAACTCAGCTTTATAGATTTTGAACAAGTAGAGGAAATTTACAGAAAGCTTGGCCTTGGACAGGAGCAGTATATTAAATCACCCTAATGAAAGCATTACTCAAAAAAGTCAGCTATTTGAAGTGGAAAGTTCTTGTTCTAGAGTCTGCTTTCTGGACTGTTTCTTCTATCTTTTCTTCTTTAATGAACAGGCATTTCTATTAACCAAACAACTCTGCAACAAAGGATTAAACCCCAGAATTTTCCTTCACAACTTGGTGTCCTTATTACTGCTTTAGAATGTCTCTTTTCTGTGGCCATGTGTTTTGCACCCTTGCTGCAGAGCAGCCTGGCTGTAGGGAAGCTCCCTTCCAGATGGAAACACCTCCTGTGGTGTTTGGGAGTGGAAGCATTTGGATGTCAGGGGACCAGGGAAACAGGCCTTGCATGTAATGAATTCACCTATGAAAGGCTGACAACACATCCTTTGCCTTCTCTGTCACTGGAAATGTTTTTGAACCTGAGTAGCCATGACTTTCTGCTACATTAGGTGTTACCTAAGTACACTGATTTTGTCTATATTTTCATGAGATTTAAATATTGTCAACCTGTCTGAATGGGCTTCAGTAGGAACAACGTGCCTGCTCACCTGGAGCAGTTCCTTCCTGAGTAGATGTGCAGTACAGATCTTTGTGAGCTGGGAACACTGAACCATCAAAATGGCAGAAACTTGTGAACGTAATATTTTTCAGGGATTAGTCATCATAATTTCCTTGAAAAGTTGGTTTTGATTGACATGGGGCAAAAGGCCCTAATGTGCAAAATGCTCTAAGTGTTGTTTATTTTTAGATACAACCCTTGGAGAGAAGTTGTTACAAGGTGTAGAGTTAAGTAAAGGTCATGCTAAGCCCAGCTGAGATGAGGTCTTCCAGAAATGCAGGTGGATATTCATATATTTGGGATGTCTCAGAATGGTGACTTGTGATTTAGATTTCAGGAGTCTTTCTCATTCTACTTCTTGCATTACATATGGCTGTGAAGTAGCTAGAAATTCCTATTGCTTTCAAGGAACTGAAGGCATCTATTTCTCAGTGAGAACCAGCTACTAAAATGTAGTACTTAAGTACTGGAAAAGATAGTGAAACCTTTTTAAAAACCATTCTCTGCTATGGTTGCAGAAGCCTTTGGAAAACCTGATTCTAATTTCTATAGCAAATTGATTTAATTTTTTTCCTATGGAAGTTTGATTTGTTTTTTAATAACTGGAAGAGATTCTGCTCGACTGAGTAAAATTAGTGTTCAGACTTTTAAAATTTTCTGTATAAACCTTTAAAAACGTATATTGTTAAAAAAAAAAGAGGCACATTATTGCAACCACAGTGAAGGTAGTGAAATACTGTTAATTCCTTTCGGTCAGCAAGGGTAAATGTGTTGTCATTTGCATAACAGTTGTCACCCAATAGTCCAGAAATTGTTATGGTCCACTGTCTAATCCTTATTTGTTTCTTTTATAAGTGTATTTTTTTTGAGTCAATAAACCCTGCAGCTCCAAGGAACTTGTAGAGCATTGTGGAATCTTTTTCCTCTCCCAAGGACTGATGACCCAATAGACTCTGGTGGCTCTCTCAGGAGTGTTAGAATAAGAGTGTTAATCCATGTTTGACAGACAAGATGTGCACCAAAGGAGGCATAAAATTTAAGTGGAAAAAAAAATAGTTTGAAGGTCCAGTAGATTGAATTCATAAATTAAATAATTTAGGAGTGTAACTGTTTCATTATTCCTTATTAGGAAATTATTTATTCGTTTAGATAATATACAGGGATGAAGGAAATAGGATTAAACAAATATGCACATCATTTACAAATGAAAAGGAGCATTTTTCTACTAATTCCATCGTTGTTTCTCTAATCATGTAGGTCCAAAAATGACCAAAGAGGCCTTTTAATCAGCCTGAAATTTTCCTAAAACTTAATGTGACTGTTCAATCTGTTTTACTGTCCAATTGCTCTTTTTCACTGATGTTTTGCAATGCGAGATACTTATAGGAAGTCCATCCATAATAGAATGAACAATATAATGTTTGTATCTTGTAGCAAATGCTACCTTAGATTGCTCAAAATAAAATGCTCAACAACCACAATAAATAGAAAAATGAGGTAAAATTTCTCTCTTTTCTTAATTTTGAAAGAAGCCTTTTCAAAGGTGTGGGAACATTTACTGAATAATGCATAGCTGAGACCTTTCATACTGAGTTTCAGCTAAAAATATATTATTATAGCTGATATAAAAATCCTTTAAAAATAGATTTGTAATGGAAATGCCAGGGGACCCTTAACTATAATCGTTCCTGTTAGTGTAAATGCCTGGAAATGAATACAGTTTTCATTAATCTACTGTTATGTGACACAAGTGACCAGTTACAGAGAAATCTATAATAATTCTCGTTAACCAGCTGCATTCAAATATACTGTTAAAAGTACCCACCTCTGTCTATAGGTTTTGCAGAATGCTTTCTTGAGCTCAGGCCCTACGTGAGCCTTGTTTTGAAGTCTTAAAATGTGTAAATGTGATGCTGATTTTTCCATGGAGGCTGTTTCTGCATGGTTTTTGAAAAGATTTGTGGGCACTTGAGGGACTTGAAATGCAATACAAGATGATTCTTACATTGTCTCAGCCACTAAGTGTACAAATGGCACTGGGTTATAGCCTCCACAAGTCTGTGCAATAGGTGCTCTTTTGAAGTGAGTAGATGTTACTGGTGGCTTTAATTGCCTGGAATGTCATAAAACCTTGCTGGCAGTTTTGATTTAAGGATATTTAAAACCCAGTTAGTCCAATCATAGGAAGAGTACACTTTTTTCACTCTTGGTCTTGAGTTTGTGCTATAACCAAATGTATTGCTGAGACAGCATTAGGAGGTTCATGTGTTTCCTACTAGGGCCGAGCTTTGCCTGTTGTTAAATGGGAGACATCACTTGGCATCAAAATCCTCCTGGCATCATTTTTTTACTTTCAGTTAAATGAATAAAAATGAACTTTTTAAAATCACAGAATCATCTTGGGTGAGCTAGATGGTAGTGCAAAGTCTAAAGCATAGAACTAAATTTTGATTCATTTTTTAGTTGCATTGATTTTTTGAGAATGCAAAGGTGTATGAACTTTTGATATGGCATATGGGAATTTAGGGTAGATACCTATGTCCCAATAATAGAACAGTTTTGTTTATTCATGAAGGCAGCAATTTCTTAGTGAAGACTGAGAATACGAGATTCCAATCAAAATTGCTGCTATTGGATAAATTTTGGTAAAGGGCTTGTTTTAATCAATGTCCCAATTATTTTTATTAAGGAAGTATTTTGTATTTTATGTAACTTAAATTACCTCTTGAGTTAAACTTTTTGAAAACAAAGAATGTTTATACATGTTTTCTTGCCAAGTAATTAATATAAGCCAAAATGCAGCCATGGAGTTCCTTGTATTGCACTTTAACTGGAGTGCAAACCTTTCCTGGTCATAGCTGATCTATTCCTCCACTGCTTGATCTTGTTCTTCCTGTTTGTTGATTATTTCTGCAAGTTTGGCCTGGCTCTGCATGTCTGTGTCTGCCTCTTCCCCCTGCATGTGTGTGTAAGAGATCCCAGTCATTCTCATACCTGGGCCTCTTATTTCATTCTGGCTGATGCAGTAAAATGGTTGAGCACCGGTGTGAGCATGTTTACAACAGAACCAGTGAAGTTGTAGTGTGTAAATGTCTGACCATTAGCCTAAATCCATCTGGCACTGCCCTTAGATCACAGCTCTGACTGCAGCAGCAATGACAACCCGAGCGCCTTCTGAGGGAGAAACGCGAGTTCTGCATGTTCTGTCCTCACACCCTCCTTTGATGAGGACACACACCCATAAGACACAAGCATATGTTTGAGGTTAGGCCTATAAGTGTTCTGCTGAACTGTGTCCTTTCCATCATCCTGACCTTGGTGCGGAGGTGGATGTGGGGGGAGTTTTCCGTTGTCACCAATGGCAATGTCAAAAACAGGATTATGTCTGGAGTTGTAAGTAGCAGATTAGACAACCATCAAGACAGAAAATCTGTTTTCCCGCAAATATTCCAAGTGATAAAGAACCTTAGGAGAAAAAGATAAAATGTGATATATATAAGCAGAGTTGTTTCTATGCAGAATATTTTTTCCAAATTTCCCCGGAGGGATCCGCTGTTCTCTGAACATCCAAGAAGTTCGTTGTGCTTCTGATCAGCTTCCCACACATTCTCACCCACACTACTTTGCTGTGTCATCTTAATGTCATTTTTAAATACTAACAAAAGCATTTTGTTTATAATGCAGAAATAAAAATCTTGAGAGGGGAAAGAATGCCTTTTGTATGTTATTTTAGCAGATCAAAGCTGACTCATGAGTAGCAAATATGAAGTAATTAATGTATTTAAAATTCACAATTTCTGAGCTGCAAATTTAAAAAAATGTTTTGATTATAGTCATTAGATTCCATAGACTTTTTAAAATATGATTAGTATTATTTTTAGAAGGTTTACCTTGCTGCAGAGTGTTACATTTAGAATATAGAGCAGTATAGCAATTTGTAAAGCTAGGTATAATTGTTTTTTTAAATAATTGACTGTGCTTTAATTCAATTTAATAATCAAATTAAACAGTGTCCAGGTACACTACAGGCCAAGTGGGAAGATGGAAAAACAGTCTTTCTCTGGGGGAAAGTATGCAGCTATCATTTAATCTGGTTGGCATGGACAGAGTTAACCTTAGTTATTTACTGCTTTTGTGATGGCCTGAACTTCCTGTAAATACTGAAATATGTCACTGCCACCATTGCAAGCAAGCACTCACGCAAGTTTTTATTTGCATCAAAATAGAAATTTTCAAAATTTTTAAATTTTGTAATTAAAAAAATTGGAACTGCAAGGTGAAACACTAGTTCTTGAGAGGTCAGTAAAATTTGAACCAGTTTCTTCTGGGAAAAAGGGAGGAAGGTGTTGATTAGGGAGTGAGAGCTTTGTCTTGCTGGCCCAAAGTCACAAATGTCCTAAAGAATAGAGAAATAATCCAGTTGCACGTGGAATCACTGGTAATATATGAACAGCGGCGGAAGAAAAATTATTTGTGTAATTATATCACATATTATCAGTAGAAGAATTGCTTAATTTAAGACCTAATTCAATTTTTGTAAAAGTTGACATCAGCTTTTAACTTTTGCTTGATAGTATTGTGGACTTCCTCTTGTATCAATAGGAGCTTCCAAACTATGGATTATGAAATGCTGCAGTTTCTTTTTATTTTGCAGTAGCAGCCACCAAGCTGTGGTAATGACCCCCTTGTAAAAATGACAAAGATCTTTTGCTTGAAGGAGATGAACTGCAATTTTTGTCTCAAGTGGGAACCAGTAATCCAGCTCCCATACTATCTGAAAGATTCCCCAAAAGATTAATTTTCAAGTGTGTCTAAAAGCTTCTACAAAAGGCAAGAGAAACATTGTAGGGCTGTCACTAAATGCTGTATTTTATGATAAACTTTTTTCTGAAGCCCACTGCTGAGAAAAGTGTTTCTAGAACCAGTGGCAGTGTGGTGCAGATTTGCAAACTTTCCACTGTGGAAACATCTCCCTCTAGAGAGGTGAAGTTTTATCTCACCTGGAGTTTTTTCTGTATATAAAAGCAAATAAACCAAAACAACGAATTCAGGAAAAAACCCCAAACATTTACTTTTCAGTAACCTTAGAACACAGGTAAGTCTACAATTTACCATAGTGAAATGGCTGGAGTTTTATATTTTTATGGGCAGAATTTTACTGGAGTGTGTTAGATTATTTTTTTTCTGTCTCTGCTTGTGTAGCTGTACTCCTGATAATAAGAGAACTTGAGTCTTAGATGAACTGTCATAAAAAGCAATGGTGTGATAGAGAAATAAGGTTTTAATTCCTCCTGTCTGAAGACCTCAAAGTCATGTTTTGTCAATTTGAGCATATGTTAAACCTTGGAGCTCTCTTCTTGAGTTAGACCAATGTTATAGTAATTTGTTGTTTCCCAGTTCTTGTTTCAAGTGCACCCATTTCAAATCTCCTGTACTAAATTACTGGTTGACCTTCTAAAGCTGGCCAAGGTGGGAGAGGGCAGTGAGGTTTTGTTTGCTTTCAGTTTACCCTTACATCTACTTAAAGAAAGAATGGAAGAGAGAATGAAGCTATTTGATTACTTTAATTGTGAACAGGCATTAGCTATAATGTTTCCTAGCTTTTATCAGTATGATGACAATCATTGCTTTTCTTTATCTTAACATAGGATTAAAACTTTAAAAATCTTGCAAAAAAAACCCATGTGGGTTTCAGAAAGACCTCTCCATCCTTCTAAACTCAATCGTATTTCACAGAAGCAGCTTGTTTGCTAGACTTTTAGCAATATGACTGTTAGTCATCCAGTAGTTTTAAGTTATGTGAGAGCAGATTTTTCTCTGAGGGTGAAACTTCACTATCCTATGTGCCTGGGCTTCCAAAATGCTACTTGTATATTTTTACGTGCTGTGGAATGATGGTGCTGTTCCCTCTATTACCTCTGTGCACCGCTGACACAGGATTTTGCACTAATGGCTACATTATCAACAAGGCTTCAATTTCACCTTCAATTTAAGGTTGTAAACCTCAAAATGTGGTTTGTTAGTGACCTTAGAAAATTTTCCCATCCTTCAGCCCCTTTTTCTTCTAAAATTATTGGTTGCTAATGCACAGCTGGAATTTATATAGGTCTTTGTTCATGAAGGTAAGAAGAGTTGCCACATTGCTTCTGTCTCAAATGAAGGCTTCACCAGCAGAAAAGAATTGCTGTGTTGGGTTATTTGCCCTCATGTTTTCTAAATATAACTCAACAGCAGTCTGGCTCCTGAAGCCATCTGCATTAATACATCTAGAGAAAATAAAATATCATATTAGTCACTTATTTTTTAAGTGAGCAAATCTTGGCAAAATGAAAATAATTTTATAAGGAAGTACCCTTTTAAGCAAAGATGGGTTTATTAATGAGTTACAGCGAAGAGGTTTTGAAATACTAGTGATTGTGCGTCTCTCCTGTTTATAGCACCCAACTGTGGAAGCGCTTTCAAAATATTTTTTTAAGACCTAATTTTGAGAGAGCAGTAATTATTCATCTTCCTCTGAGATTTTCACTTCCCCTTTCTTCAGCCTAAAGCATTGTCTAGTAGGAGAAGGGTAATGATTTCTCTGAAGGTGAACCAGAGTAGCAGACAGGAGCTTTTAAATGAACAGGTGGAACTCAGCTAAGCCAATTGTCTCAGCATATCAGCAGTATCAGATTTCAAAAATCAATGTTTTTATAAAAATAGTTGTTTAACTGGACAAAATAAAATAACCAGTATTTCTGCTTGTAATGATTAATCATAATCAAACTTTTCTCATTGTTCAGACCTGCAAAGGTAGGTGAGGGCAGTCATTTAAAAGTAGCATTCTTTTAGGTACTATCACTCAAAATTTGTAGGCTACTATTCAGTATTCCTCTCTTCTACTGAGAAAGGCTATGCTGTCATTATATTGCAAACCAAAACTCTGGGCTGCAGTTCTCCCAGGAAATCATCTGCCTTACAGTGACACACAAAATCCTCAGGATGATCTCTTTGGCTTCTGCTCCACTGCTGTTGTAACTGTGCAGCTCTTTATTTCTGTGTGATGTTTTTCTGATTTTTGGGTCCATCTTGCCTATACTCTTTTCTGAATGAAGGTGTGGCAATAGCAGAAGGTGATTCATGGAGAACTAGAAGTTTTAGTTTTCTTACTTTTGGTGCTTTTTTTTAATTTGTGTATGGGTTTTCTGGTTTGTATTTTGGTTCTTGTTAACCAAATTTGGAGTGTTTGTTTTCTTGTTACTTTGTCAGTGGTTTTTGTTTTGTTTTTTAACCCAAGTATTTTTCTGGAGGTACTTCTAGTGTTCATAATAATGGGAAACCTTTCCTCATGATGCTGCAGTAGAGGAGGTTTGACTTATGAAATGCTTTCTTCTTTAGGCATCTGTTGTCAGCAGCTTTCTCTGGAGGCTATTCATTTTGGCTGTTTATGCCCCTTTTTTTGATTAAGACTTATTTTCATTCAGATATCAATTTGACAGCTGTAACTGTCTTCAGATAGGATATAAGACCCTTAGCTTTATGTGTGTTTATCCACAAATTTCAATTTGGTTATTTTAAAAGATTTGAAATAGTTTCTGCAGTGACTGCATTTAAAAAGTCATCACTTAGTAGTGACATCTATACAGTAGTAACTGAGCTAGAATATTTGTATGTTTGGAAGTAAACACTCTGAAATATCGTCGAGTACCAGCTCCAGATAAATTCTGCCTTTTCGTTTTATGACCCTTCTAATGCACCCTTCTATCTTTTCCATGTAGATAAAATTTCTTTTCATTTTTATCAACTGCATACTGTTCAGGCTGTCCCTTTTCCTCTTGCATCTTCATAAATGCTCCTTCAGTAGAATGTCAGTGTGTGCCCAGAGAAGGAAATACAGCTGGAATACAGCATGCAATTCTCTGGGCTGATAAAATAATCTGTGAAGGGCAGTTTTTGTGCCTCATCTATTGGATCATTTCGACACTGTTCCAGGGTCCCTCTCAGTTCTCTAAAAAAAAATTAAAATCCTTGGGTTATAGGAGCTGAACCCCAGTTTCATCTAGCCATATTTCTGCTTTCAATCCTTAAGCTTGGAAGGTGAATTAAAAGAGTGAACTAGGTAATATTAAATGGCTAATGATGAACTTTTGTCCTGGTGCTTGGCTGTCAGTAGCACAGAGGGAACCACTAATGTAATTGCATGTTTGTTAACTAAGGAGTAGTGACAGTAGCGCTTTGGTTAGAGATTTCTCTGAGTGTTCCATAGTCTGTGTTCACAGAAGGGATGACTATGCACTAAATACTACCAAAAGATAATTGTTTGTTAACAGTTTCCCCAGGTACTGTTAGCCCCTTTTTTTAAACAGCTGGTTTCAAATTTTTCCTAACACTTCCCAAACCTCTGCTGCTGAATGAAAACAGTGCAAGAAAGAAAGAAAAAAAAAAAAAAGGAGGCTAAGAGCATTAGGAAAGAATGTGAAAAACACTTCTGTATTACTGTGACTATCCAGTGCTTTGAGAATTTTAATGGAATACCCATTCATACTGCCTGTAAGAAAGCAAATCCAGCAGCAGGGAATGTGAGAACATCTGGAGTACAAGCCAAGTATCTAGGTCAGCAAATGACAGTTAAGTTATTGCTTTTAAATGGTACAAGTTAAGGATAGACAGTGGTTGAGCCTTAGTTCTGCAGGATTATCTTAAAGTCATGTTTTTTTTATTGTTGTTCAGTGATTTGATTTATCTTTCAAGTTGCTGGGAGAACATAATTTTCAGCTTCAGCAGCTTTCCACATGCCATTATTGTATGGCCAAGGTAATTTTATTGATCTTGTTATTAATGTGGATCAGGAAGTGTGATTGCAACAGACTTTATCACAGGGGAGCAACTCATCTTGAGAGACACTTGTAATAAAGAATAATGTGCCATTGATGTCTGTGTGCTGTTTCTCCAAAGAGGAGAGCTTTTATTTATATTTTTATAAACCTCTAAATATGAGATGTTTAAATCCTGTGACATAGACTTTTTCTTTAGTGCAGCCTGGGGTTATTCTTGTGCTGGTAGAGGGCAAGTCAGAGTGGCCTTGAAGATGTGTTATGTGTCTGAGGGGACTTCATTATATGTGTAAGTGTTTTAGGTTGTACGAAAAATGGTGATGTGAATGGGAAATTCAGTCAAGTAATAATGGACATGTAAAATTAGTTTGACCAATATGTCAGTCTTTTGCTATCAATATTCTACAGTTGTACAATGCCATGTTATTTTTAGATTGTCTGAAGTCAATACACTTTTAAAAATTGAAATGTATGTGTAAAATGAATGTAGTTGCCTACAGCAGAATCTTACCTGCTGTTCTTGAAGTATATTGAAATGTGCATTGCTCTTATCAGTCTCATCATCCAAATAGAAAATACACATGCACTTTTAAAATAATTCCAGTTTGGGTTTGAGGGCACTTGAATCACACACATATATAAGCAGCCTGTAGAGTCATTACATTCTGATGGAGAAAGAGTACGTTCAGGAACATAGGGAAGAAAATTGGAAATACAAAATTTAACTTAGAACTGTGCACTGTAGCTTACTTCGGTGAGTACATTATTTTATGTAGAATTTTATTTATGACTAGGCATTTTCAGAATTAAGCATCGAATTCTATTTTCTAGGTACAACATGTATACCTTATTCCTGTCTAACACATTTATAATCCATAGCATTTTCACTGAGCTGAGAAATGTGTTTCTTTGAATATTTTCTGCCCCAGCTGATTATCTCTGTTAACTGCAATGTGAAAAAGCTGGCATAGCTTTGTGTGTTTGTGTAAGTCTGTATTGTACTCTGTGGAAAGCAGTGCAGGAAGTAAGTCAGCAGTGGGGCTGTGCTCTGCTTACCTAAAACACAGCTCATTCTTTATGCATTCCTAAATTATTATAAAGAAGCCTCTTGAAATTTTTTATTAATTTTTGTAACAGAAATTAAAGAAAGAGGAAAAAAAAAAGGAGAGAATGCTTAGAACAAGCTAAAATTAGTAACCAGCTAATGGCCTGCTTGTTGTTCAGGGCAATGTGCAGCTGACAAGTGATGTGCTGGCACACTGCAGCCAATTTCCATTAAAAGTCCACACAAGGTTGAAGCAATCTGCAACTTCCTCATGAGGGAAAGCACGGGTGCCCAGTGACAGGAGCTGAGGGGATGGCCTGAGGCTGTGCCAGCAGGGGAGGCACAGCCTGGATAACAGGAAAGGCTCCTCACCCAGAGCGTGCCTGGGCACTGAACAGGCTCCCCAGGGAGGAGGTCACAGCATAACCTGACAGAGCCCAAGGAGTGCTTGGACAACACTCTCAGCACACAGTGTGACTCTTGGCATGTCCTGTGCAGGGTCAGGAGTTGGATTTTGGTGATGCTTGTGGGTCCCTTTGAATCCAGAATGTTCTGTTATTCTGTAAAGGAAATACTTGGCTTATGTATTGTGAAAACTTCAGTATAACATATTTAACAATCTTCAGGAATATTCTTGCACTCCAAACTTCTTCTGGCACTTTAGAGTTGCCACATAGTTCCAGATCTATACTCCCCATGAAATTGTCACGTTTAATGAGAACAGACTTGTTTTCATCAATCTGTGCTTTAAGCTCTGTGGGGTTGTTTCCAAGGGACCAAGGGCTGTGTAGCATTCTTATGGCATATGCTGGAGCTGATGGGAATTGGGCTTCCTGGGCTTCCCAGGAATTACTTCTAATCTCTCAGGTCTGAATTGGAGATTGAGAGTAATGCTGAAAGACAGAAGCGTGTACTATATTAGAAATCATCACCTCTGGTTTTGGGCACACAATCCAAACTAGTATTTGCAGTGTAATTAAAAATCACTGTCATTTCAGAGGACCTTAATTATATGAAAAAGTGTGGTTCAAGAAAGCTTCAATATCTCGGTAATTGACTGTGGATTTGAAGTTAAAAAAAAATAAGTGAAGTGACTCATAAAACCAGCAGGCTCATAGTGATGGATGGTTCCTCTAGACTACAGCTGCATGCCTTAATCCCCTCCTCAGCATCAGTGTGGACTGGTTCCATTCCATAAATAGTCATCATGGTAGAAAATTTTGTCTTTATTTCCACAATTCATTTGCATAATATCTCAGTGGAAATGTTTTCAGTTGAGATAAGAATGAAAACAGTGGAGCCAGAAAACTAAGAAATACTCATTTTAGAGCAGAAACTATTATCTTTCATGTTGTCAGTTTTTCTTAGCTGATGTTTAGTAGTCAGAAAAGTGCTTTGTTTCTTAATTCTGCTTTTAATTTTTATGACAGGAAGTCAAGTGAACCAAGAGCTAAAGAACTGAATGAAGTTTAAAAAAATAACTCAAATTAGTGACATCATTTTGTTGCTGTGAGCAATATATAACTGATTCATGATGTGATGAGAGTAAGGAGAGAGATCTTAGTTTTGTCTGCAATCTCTGTGTATTAATAATTGATCTTACTGGCCATATCAGCTGTGTTACCTTTCTCTCCTCATATTTTATTTTATCTGGACATTTTGGAGATGAGGAATTTTTTTCAGTGTTGAATGTAGATCTGTTCCCTTTTTGGGAAATTCCACCATTTCCTCTTTGGTAACGTGTTTAGTTTATAAATTGGGAGGTATATAGGAGGAATTAAATATTCTAAAACAAGGTTCAGGTTCTTCATTAGTTCTTGCTAACCCTTAGCTAACCTTTGTAAAAAAGAGAGAGTTGGATTTTTGCTTTGAGCTTCTGACATACTCTCCTTCTGAAGGTCACCTGCCTTTGCTCCCCCACCCTTCTGTGTGGGCTTGTGACCTGACAGCTGCTGCCTCTTGTTTGCAGGGAATTTGCTTTCCAGAATATTCCCCATTTCTCACTCATGGCTTCTCATGCCTTTTAGTAAAGAGATTGTTGAGGATTTTCTGAAGGGAAATGAGAGCTGTGGTTTCATGAACACGTCTTTTCAAGTTTGCAACATTCTTAGAGGCAGGTGAGTGGTGACACAGGTATCTGTGTCAGGACCACCCAGAGTTTGAGGGTTTCTTCTTTTTAAGTGTGTTATTCTCATCTACCTGGCATATTCTGAACCTTGTTGCAGAAAATGCATGTTGAGACAAAAGACAAAATGTTTATTTTAAAATATAAAATACCTCTACTTTCTACTGAGGGAAACAGTCATTTCTGGAGCATTCTGTTACGCATAAAATCGCATGTGTTTCTGTTGGTGAATTTGCATTTCAATTCAAAAGCACTACGATACGAAAGAAGTCGTCTGGCCAATGCTGAAAAGTGCAAAATGACACCAAGGAGGTTGGTTTAGTGATTTGAATGAGGAGTCAGACCTATTTCAGAAGGTACATATAGGTACTTAACTGAGGACCACAACATGAGGAGGCCAAGCAGGTGGCATGTGGAGAGTCAGACAAAACTGATGACTCTGTTTGGTGGAAAAAACTGTGTACAGTTGAAAAGCACAGCATTTCTGATTTTTGAGGTCAAAGTCTGTGAAGATGCAGCTTTGGAAATTTGGAACAGTTGAATGGTGTGATATGCAACTGACATTTTGAGGCATAGACCATTCTTTCGTTATGTGCTTGGCCCAGTCCAAGTCTATTGGGGCTTTAATTTGCAGTGAGAGTCTCAGAATCCTATCCACAGGCAATAACATTTGTGCAGTTACTGCTGTCACACTAAGAATCTGAGGCAAGTAGACTTCGGGAAAAGGCATGACTCTAAAATCGTGTAGATAAAGCCGTTAATTACAGGCAGATTTATTTTCAGAGCTATTATTATACATCACAATTTAACCTGTAATACTGAGGAGTTTAAATAGACACTGAAACATTTCTGTGCAGTCATTAGTAAAAGCAGCAGGGCTGCAAAGAGGCATTACATTACTAGAAGGTAGGAGGTAAGGAATGCAAGACACCTTGCTGTAAGATTCCCAGTGGCTATGTGGAAATGAGAGGACCTGTATACGGAGGCACTTCATGAGGTGTGAAGCAAAAAAAGGACAGCTTGAACAAGAACAATGAAGATATTTAATGGAGCCTTTTGGTTAAGGGATGAAGAATTATTATGGAGGAAGAAAATAGTAATTTTTCAGAGTTTATACAGTAGAGGAAGAACTGTGAAATATGTGAAAATTGTGTTAAGAATTGGACTTTAATGATGCTACCCAAGTGAAATCAATGACAGGAGATTTATTCAAGTTTACCTACCATTTGTTTTCACTTTCTTAAAGATTATAATAGTTTATATTTCACAGTAGTTTTTAGTTTTTGGATGTGTGTTTTTGGATGGAAGCCGGGTAGTTAGGCAGTTTTAGCTCTGGTCTGTCCATATTTGCTGAGAAAAGGATACATTTTTTGCAACTATTTACATTCTTCTCACTGTATTATTCTTTGTTATGTCATGATAAATCTTCAGGCAGACAAAGTTGCTGCTTGTCTGGAGGAACACTGAAATTAGAAATTTTAGTGGAATCAATATGCTTCTTCCATGCTTTCAGAAGTATTAAAAAGCATTTAATAGCAGTAGTTACAAGTCCAAAGCCTCAGATAAAAGAAAACTAATTTTTCACCTCAGCAGCAATAAAGATGCTGGCCTTCCTTTTTGTTTCCCTCCTTTCTGCATCATCCTCCCTTCCTCACTCATTCAACAAGGTGAGAAATGTGTAATCTTACCTGCATCTCTAAGAATGTTCTGTGGCAGAAATAATTACAGTTGAGAAAATTCATTCCATTCAGATTTTTATTAAAACTTTTTTTAAAGAGTAATTTTTCTTTACATGCTATGAAATGGCTTTTGGGAGGTCTTGCTTACAGGGCAGGAGCTTCAGAAAGACAAATATCCTGTTGAGCCAAAGCAGCACTCATTAGCCACATGAGTATGGTCAAGATAGAGAAATCTGGACCTCAAGAGCTGCTTGAACACCATTTTCAAGGGGCTTGGTGTTTGGTTCTGCTTTTTTGGGCTTTTTGTTTTTCAATTGCCTTACTTCTGAGAGCATTTGCAGTTATGTTAACTAGGGTAAAAATTAGGTGATTGGAGAGTCGTTTAGCTTCAAGGTAGTATTCATGTGAGCGTCTGGTTTTGGGAATAATAAAAACATGTTATTTAGAGATTTGCATTGCCCTGCAAGGCTTCTGTTAGAAGGAGACATTAACTGAAAGACTGTTACTTTGACAGGTAAAAGATTTTTGGATCACTATTTTTCCATAAATACTTGTTTCAGAATTTGGTTTCGCATTGCTCAATAAATAATTTTCTTTCAAAGACAGTTTTTAAGCATATTACAAAAATAAATGATCTTTTATGAATTACTAAGAATACTACAGAACACTTCCCTATTCACCTCCGTAGATTCTCAGTGGCCAAATCATCATGTATATGCTGTACATTAATTTCACACCTAATTTGAAGCAGGAGGAATCTGAACAGTTTTGTGTACTCTGAAGAACATGTCTGTATTGTGGGGGAATGATCCAAAATGGTCAGAAGACAAAAGGGAAATGTCTGTGTTTTAGGAGCAATTTTAGCAGAGGGAAGGCATTTGAGTTGGTGGTACTGCAACACCTGTGTTAGTCTTTTCTGGTTCATTATCCTACTCTGTTTTACACTGATAATTTCATTGGCATTGAGTTTAAGATTAAAGGAGCTTATTTATGACTACACAAATGTGGTCACCAATTTCTTTCCATATGGCCTTTTCTGACTTTTTTTCACCCATTGTGGTAATCCCCAAGTTTATATGCTTGGAGTTTTTCACAGTACCTCATTAACATATATCACCATGTTTTGAAATTAAAATTTGGCATTGTCTCGGCACCCTTTGTGACTATTACATCTTGCTACTATTATGGGATTTCTTTCTGTACTATACCAGTAATATCACTTCAATATTTCTGCAACAATGGCAGGTTTTAAATTATTCTTTTTGGAAGTGCTTTAGACATTTTGAAGTATATGAGACAGAAAAATGAAAGAAAGGTGTTACTTTGCATTTTTAGAAAAATGAGCAAGTTCTGTTCTCATCAAAGCTCTCTTCTCTACCCATAGAAATATGAGTAAGAAAATAATTTTGGAAAGCTTTGCCTTAAATGTAATCATGCAGCAGTAACATTATTATACACCTTTAAATAAAAGAGTTTTCTTTGGATTTCAGTATTCATGTATTTAATATCAGCAAAGATTTCTATCTGTTTTGGTGTTATATGCACAATGAATTTTTTTAAAAATGAGACAGACACAGGAAAAGGGTATTTTATGGACAGATGATGCTCTGAACCTTCTGAAATGATTTGGTAAGAACCATAGGAGGTGCTTTTTTCACATAATAGAGTCTATTTAGCTCTGACATTAGTAATGCAGTATTATCTGAA
Organism: Acrocephalus scirpaceus scirpaceus; assembly: GCA_910950805.1. Classification (NCBI taxonomy): domain Eukaryota; kingdom Metazoa; phylum Chordata; class Aves; order Passeriformes; family Sylviidae; genus Acrocephalus; species Acrocephalus scirpaceus. The sequence goes on from OU383785.1 coordinate 6,832,766, forward strand.
GACAGTCGGGTCAACTTTTTATGAGGCAAAAATTACCAAGAAAAATTGCATGTAATGTTCTGGAAACAAAATGATAGATAGAGAATGGTTTTGCAATTGAAAATAGATGCTACCAGCTGTTTTATGGATTAGTCACTGGGGCTTTAATGTAAGATAATTAACTTTACCTTACGTAAGGTAAATTATGCTTTTACTCTTTGGGTGCTATTAATGAAAAGCCCTTAGGAACACACAGAATGAACTGTAGGATCAATTTTTAAGTCTGTCTGGTGTTGTTTACTTTAGCTGCCACATTACCTTATGCCAGGGAGTATAAAAAAGGAAGTATCCATCCTTTATTGAGACAAGCAAAACCACAAACATGCAGCATGTGCAATTTTAGTTTACCTCTAGACCGTTAGTGGTATTTTGGTGTCTTGCTGAGATAAATTTAAGTATTGATAGATTTCTGGTCAAATTCTAGCAAATTTTGGCATGTCCAGGTCATATAATGCACTTAAGACACTTCCCCTAGCAGGGAAATATAGTGAATTTACAGAATGTCTTCATTGGTTTATTCTTGATTACAGTAGAAGGCAGAGGAATGTAACTGAGGCTTAATTCCCAAATAACTGGACCATAAATTAGACCATAAAGTGAGGTCTGCATAAGAAGAGAAGAGGGTAAAAATGATCTGGGCATAATGTCCTCTCCCAGATTAAAAAATGAAAGAAAAACTAAAAATGACCAAGGCTGTATGCTTTGGGGTTCCTTGAGAGAACCATTTTAAGATTTTATGTCACATTGCCTTCACAGTACCACTTTGTGGTCTGAACTGGATGGGTGCTGATGACATAAGTTGCCTCTGAATAACTGCTTAATATGAATAATTTTACTTATGAAAAATTCGGTGCTTTCACTCATTTTGTAAGCTCCCTGAGAAATTACTCATAAATCAAATACAAACTGAAAGAAAAAAACAATGCAATAAATAAAGTTCCTTGCAATATAATTGAGCTTGAAGTTCCTAATAGGAAGAATTTAAGTTATACAATAACATGTAATTCTAAACATGAAATCTATGGCTGTGGATTAGAAGTAGCTGAATGACAATTGTACCAAACAATATACTGTTGGAAGCAAGCTTATAAAAATCAACACTTTGATGAAGTTTATAATGTAGCAGTCTTCTATCAGTTACTGAAATGAACATGATTATCATTAGAACAGTCTTGTTCTTCTTTCCCATGACTGTCTGTATATGTGTTTTGCTGTGAATATGCATGGGATTTAAGCTCCCAAATTTCAAGATATTTTTAGTCGTTAAAATGTGAAACAGAGCTTTTGTGCCTTTGTTCTCAAGTGCCTGGTGTCTGAGTTATAGTCAAGTTTAATTTTTTCTCTATTCAGCTGGACCACAGGGGAATCCTTGCTTTAATTAGTAAATTGCTTTTCAGTTATGTTTTTACACAACCAATCGTGGTTGAGTTTGCATTGCACTGTGGTGCTTATCCACTCTGTCAAGTTTGTGTTAGGAAACCAGCTCACCAGCTGTTAGGGAAGAAAAGCAGCCAGTTGGCAGTTCTTTCTGAAATCTGGAGTGCTTATTCAGAACTGAAATACTGGGCTATGAACTGGTGCACAGAAAGGCTCAGGTTCTTCAGCTCACAGCTCCTGATGGTGTGACATTGCTAAGCCTCTTGGCCCCAGGTGCCCTGCCAGCCCACAGGCCACTGTGTGTGTCAGAGGAGATGCTGTTGTCCCCTCATTTGTGTGCCAGGAGCCAGCAGCAGCACTGGGCAGACCTTCACTAGCAGTGACTTGTGCAAGGAGACTCAAGGTGCCTCTGCTGTAACTGAGGTCCTGTCCTGTGGGGCTCTGGAATCCCTGATGGGTTTCCATTTTCATATGAAGAGTCTTTTGAACTATCTTTAAATATGGAATAAGTGCTTCTTTCTCCAACAGCACTGTCCAGCTGTTGCTCTCTCTGTTTGCCCGTGTTTTTGTCTTTCAGGGTGGCTCTTGATGAGCTGACACTGGCTGCAGTTTCTCTTTCTACCTACTGCTGTGCTATAGTCTTAGTAAGATCCATGGGCAGGCACCAAGGCAATCACAGCAAGCCCTGCCATCACAGTTCTCTCTTCTTTTGCACTAGACTGCTCCACAGGCCATCCCAAAATCTCCATCCAAATGGAAAACATTTCTGAAGGTACAGCCGCTTCATGGGCATGTGTACCCTCGCTCCAATCATCTGCTTTGCCCTTAGGTGTAGAAGGGTTGCAGGAGATTTTCAAGGACTTGCTTGTTCATCTCAGCGTAGAAATTCAGAAAACAAGCATTTTTAAAGTAGTGATGGATTCATGCTTCAGAGACTGAACAAATCTGAGTTATGAGTACTTTGAGGTCTCTCCTGTGCAGGAGTGAGGAATGAAGGACAACTTGAAGGAAAGAGCAATGTCCTTTCTTTAGATATGTGAAATCATGGAAATATGATGTCCACATGCTCTCCATGCCCTCTTTTTGGCATCCAGAGTTCCTCATTTGGAAGGCTGAAAGGGTGCAAATCTTTCATGCTGCTGGTATAAAACACATCCAAGTTTTTATGTGCTAGCAAATGGTTGCAAACCCCAGTAGGAGGAGGGTGTACCTCACCTGTAAGGTTAAATATTTCTCCATTTTGTTTCTGGTTGTTCTGTTAAGCTGTATTGTAAGGTAGGACAAGTTTTAGTTTCTCTATGTGACAAATGGCCATAAAAATATATATCTAATGCTATTTAAGACTTGGCTGATGTTTATGTGCTCGGATTAAACGTTGCAAATGCTGCAGGTTCTGTAGGTGGTCAGTTCTAATGCCACAATTTTAGAGCAGCACTTTTAAGCAATTGTTGCTCTGTCACAATAGCAGGTATCAGATCAAATGACTGAACCAACGTACCCTATTCAGTATAGCAGAAATGCCATTTTTACTAGAATACTATTATTATTATTGGAATTATGTCCCTTGCTTTGCCATTTGTACTAGAATATTATTATTGGAATTATGTCCCTTGCTTTGCAGACGGCTTAGCTGCGCCTTGGCATTTAATAACAGCAGGAGACCATTATCCTCTAAGAATGCACTATTTCATTGACATTCTCTCTTAAGTAACACATTGCAGAAATTTTCCAGGTGTGTTTCCTTCTATACAGAACATAAAGTGTTTATGGTAGTTTGTGCAGCTAATTTCTGTTGATCTGCTTTTTCCCTTCATTGGGATACATTTGTGTTAAGACTTCCTTAAGGTATGGACAAATTAAGAAGGAATTTTTTTTTAATGATGCTTTTAGAGGAGTGTGTGTGGGATCTCAGAGTTTTAATTAGAAAGCCACGCAACTAACCTTCTACTGTTTTGAAAGCTGCATTATGATATGTGGTTGTCTGCTTCTGTTGGTCCTTTTCTGGTTTGGTTTTGGTTTTTTGGACTTCAGCCTTGGTAACAGCATTCCTCACTGCATCAGGTCTTGAATTATGCCATGTATTATGATACCAGCCTTCCACTTTTTGCAGTAATTTTCTTGCCTATTTATTTCTCTTTTTCACCACACTTGAAGTGATTGGTGCCAAATCATCTACTAGATTTGGAAATAAAAAAAATAAAAAAAAAAAAAGAGAGAGAATAAACTTCTCAGCCTGTTCTATGGCTGAAATTATATTTGTATCTGGAGATCTCTGTAGAATGACCTATATTCTCAAACCTCAGAATTTGTGCTCATCTATTCCTGTATTTGCCTCATTGCAATTTTTCTTCCTTGGATGTGCAAATTTGTGGTTTATTTTTGTGGAACTGATATCATTAATATCTTGTCACTATCGGGTTTTTCCCAGATGTGGGGTACCCATAGCTAGTTGCAGATAACTTTGCTTGGCATAACAAAATTATATCTTTAAGGAATAGTCATGCAGAATGTGAGGTGATAATTCTGCAATACATGCAGTAAAATCCACCAGCGAAAGATAGGAAGCAGTCTGTCAATTGGAGGTACCAAAGTGATTCCTTAGAACGTTATTATGTCCATGTTTAAACTTGTTCATGTGTAGCGATGGCAGCTCTTGGTTTTAGGTGTGATGTTTGGTTTTTCTTCATCAGACATGTAACAGGGTGGAGGGTTTAAGTGTTTTAACTGACATTTTGAAACTTGCTGTTTAAGATGGTTTGGATTGTTGATCTTGCAGACTTTGTATTCTGAGCTGTAGTCTGAAAAATTTCTTCAATTTTCTCATACCAATTTTGCATATGTAATGTAGGATACTGTGATCTAGATTTCAATAACCTGTTCAGTTAGAGTGAGATATAGTCCCTGAAATCCCATTTTATGGGAAGACAGAAAAAAACAACAAGAGATTATGTAGGAAAATGGATCATTGCAAGAACAAATAAAAATCAAAATGTGAACAACTAATTAAAATGAGTGCATAGAAACATCCAAACATCAGTATGTGTGGAGAAATTGCTTAATATCTTTGAACCCCTCTAGGCAAAAAAATAAACTGACTCATGGTAAATTTCCCTGAGTATTAAAAAGTATTCATTTCAGTTGCTTTGTTACAAGAAAAGTTGAGCTTTTATTTGACATATGGGCTTCACTTAGATATTTTCAATGCATAATAGTGTTACTGTTGATCTATAAGAGTAGATAGAAAATGCTGTGTTGCAGAACCAGAAATTCCTAACATTTGGATGCTTTTACAGACAAGTAATTTGCAGTTAGGTATGTGTATCTATAGGTTTCTTTTACACAGTTGGAAAGACTTTCTGGCTCCATAAGTATATCACAAGTTGTGCACTTAATATTGCATTTTTTTAAAGCTTCCTGGGAGCTTGAGTCTGTCTGTTGTGTAACTGTGGTGCATTATGGTGTGTAGGTTCTGCTGTTGCTGTTCCCTTTGATACCAAAAACCTGCTTTAAACAAAACAGACTGAAGAGTTATTGTACACTAACCCAGACCACCACAGAAAAGAGGGCAAGACTTCTTTTTTTTTTTTTTTTTTTCCCCCTTAATGTCGTTACTATAGAGTAACTTAACCTCTTAAACTTTCTATATTGATGAGGTGATTGTATGGAACATATTGGCAGAGTAAAAATTTAGGGAAAAATTGGAAGCAGCTGACAGGTGACCCTAACTGCTGTAATTGGTGTATTGGACCAAGTATGCAGTAATGGGGAGCAAGACCAGAATCAAAGCTCCCCTGCTCAGAGAGATCTTCCTGTTTGGCTGCAGAATCTGCAAACTTGTGTTGGGGTTGTGCACTTCTGTAGGAGATCTGAAAATATCTGTGGTCAAACTAACAATGCAGAGTTTCTCATGACCATGTCAAAAAAATTATTAATTATTCATGTGACACTCCTTTCTAGTTTTTAAACCAAAGCAAAACTTGAGTGGCTGGTTGAAGTAAAACGGTTACAGAAATTTTCATTTTGTCATTTATGTTCTGTTTTCAAACAACACTGAAGAGAAAATTGTTCCTATTGTATTATCAGTAATCAATTTAAATGGCCTGTGTGAAAGAGGAAGACCAAGATGTAGATATTTTTCAATATTTTATTAACAATTAATAGAGGTTAGGGACTATTTTATTGAAATTCTCAATGAACCCTTCCACATGTGACATGATTAACTTATTTTATAAAAACACCTATGCATAGGAATATGTCTGTGAGTGATTTAGAAAGTGACCTGGAAGAGGACTTAGTTTTACTTCATTATTGGCTCCAGATATAATTTGGATTTTACCTGCAGATTTGGATCTGGGTTGCAGCATGATTACTGCTGACACTAGAATGGACAGGGACCTACTGGCTGCTGCTAAACACCACAACAACCCACTTGGGTCTTGTTCTGCACAACCACTCCTACAGCAAGGCTGCTGCTGCACTGCCTGGAAATAATCTGTTTGTCTCAAAGAGAACCATTGACTGCACAATCAAACTCCTGCCTTATTTACCCTGAGCAAAACCATCAGCTGTACGGTAGCTGCATTTTTCATGATCTAGTGTTAGGAAAACAATGAAAAGAAATTAATCTGTGCATTTTTAATTATTCCTGCTACTTTAAGTGTTTAGCTGTATGTGAAAATGTACACTTAGTATATTTCAAGTCCTATGCAGCCATGTTAGTGTGAATAAGATCATTGGCTTTCCTGTCAATTTTTGTTTAGGAGTAGTAGATGAGACTTAAAAATAATGTTTCCTTGGGGTTGTTGCAAACTTCACAATGAGTCTCATGCACTTATATGTCACTTATTTTTCCCACATTCTGTTGAACTGACCTTAGGAAATTAATTACTGTTTAGCAGCATTATAAAGTGATCTTAAAACTGCAAATTATTAGTTATTGTGATCTACAATGCTTCTGATTGTGCCCTCAGTTCTTGGGGTAGAACTTTGGGACACAAGTCACTGAAGTTCAGGAGAAATTAAGAAGTTTTGACTTTTTTCTTTTTTCTTAGTTTATTTCCTTTTCTCTCTTTGATTAGGGTTCGCCATTAGAATAATTCACTGCTGATTGTGAGATGGCACATTGTCCTAACAGAACATTTTCCATAAACAGTTGTTCCATAAGTAATTTTAACTAATGTCAAATACTTATGAATCATCCTCTTATCACTTACAAAAAAGAACTTTAAGTCTTCCATCTGTTTCTCCTTAATTTTCAGCTTTATTACACAGGCAATTACAATTTTCATCTTCTAAAAAATTCACTACACAGTTCATTTCCCACAGAAGGTAAATGAATAAAAATTTGTTTTCTTTAGCATTAGCCTGTCTGTTTTCTATGCCTGGCTGGCAGCCAGGAATATTGGATTTCAATATTCAGTTTTTAAAATGTGACTTTTAGTGTTAATAATAGATAATATGCGTGGATATTGTGTAAATTATCCAGTGGTTGCAATCTGAATTCTCTTTTACCCCTTCATTTTTGTTGTCTGCTCAGTTCTAAGCAGAATGGTTAATTATACTGAACTAAGATGAATGTTAAAAATTGCTATTGTGCTACAAATAAGCATGAAATAATGAATAGACTGAGGTTTCCCTGTTAACTAGGAATTTACTGTGAGATTGTGCTGTTCTTGAACATAGAAATTAAAAAATAACATATAAATACCAGCTTTTCCCAGCTCACTCACTGTAGTTGTTGTATTGTCATGTTCTGAATAATGAAAACCCATATGTTGTGGTACTAAAGTGTCATGATAGCCTTAAGAATGATACTCAGTAAATTGCTACTTCTGTCACTTTTGTTGTAACTTCATCTGGGTAGAAGAGGAGGTTAAATTTAAATTAAATAAATGTGGTGTGATCATAAATGTTGAGGTCTGAGATATGGAGGGGTACATTTTTGATTAAATCAACCGAAGAGTTATTTACAATTACACATTTTTATATAGCAGAGTGCAGATTTTTTTTTCTTGCTAAGGAAAAATAGGGATATTCAGGGCTGTGTAGGGTTTTTTTATTATTTTTAATTCCATTGTGTATATTTGACTAAAAGGAATCACACTCATGTAAAGATTTAAAATAAACTCGGACTAGGGAATAAAAAAGATATTTACTGCTTATTTAACTGATTAATGGATACATTTTTTACAAAGTTTGATAGCAATGTAAATAAAAAGCAAGGGAAATAAAGTTACTAGAAATGGAATAAAGTACAAAAAGGCTTTTCTTGAACCCAGATCTAGAAAAATAAGGATCCAGATAAAACCTAAGAATCAAACAGAATCTAATGAAGAATCCATTTTTAATTGGCTCACATGTATATCCAGTTCTGAGAAAAACAAAACTCAGAATTGTCATTGTCTGCTTCAAGAATCCACAGAAGTTTTGTTTGGGGTTTTTTTTTTTCAAAGCCCTATACTGAAGTGTATCCATGATTTCACTTCGTACAGGATTAGCAGACATGTGCAACTTCGTGCCTGAAATCTGATCCTGCATGAAACCCAGAGAGAGATCTGCTGTTGCCTATGAATTTATCTGGTTTGTCTTGTTTGGTTAGGGTTTTTCTTTTAGTTTTTTGTTTGGTTTTTTTAATGACCCTTCACAGTATTGATTTGTGCTCTTTTGTAAAAGCCGAAATTACATGCTTAGTTTTAAACACCTAATATTTTCCTCAGGAAAGGTGCTTTTATGTAGTATTGACTGTATTTGCTTTCTGTTTGTGCAGATTTTGCTATAATTAATTTTAGGTATTTTTTTCCTATTTAATCTAAAGAGTCTTTAATTCTCCCAGGCTCAAAGAGCGTCTCCAGTTGTAAATATTCCTTGCTGAATAGCTCAAACAAGCAGATACCAAATTCATGTTTCAGTGAGTTCCTAAATAATTGTGTGTGAGAGCGCATGCATTGTAGAGTGTAATTCGTTAATTGTGAGCTGCTGTAGATAATCATGTTATGCCGTAGGCCAGCTGAGGTCTAGCTTGACTTTTTGAACACTGCAGAGATGAGGAGATAATTTAAGAGGAGTACTTAATTGGAATATTTTGTGACATTAATAACAAGTTGTCTAATACGAGAAATTAAGCAATTAATTTAGGGTGTGCTTGTCTCAAAACGTTCATGGAACAGCCCAGGTTGGGAAGGACCTTGAAAGATCATGTGTGCTTGCTTATATTCCCTGTTCTTCCCTCTTCACATCCACTGAGGGGAAAAAAAACCCCAAAAAAATCTTGCCAAATTGTGCACCAGTTTTCTAGATAAGATCGCATGTTAGAATCAAGTATCTGTGTCTGGGTAATATTTTCATTAGCGAAATCAGTGCTAATACAACATAGTCCAAGCATCTGTAACATTCTGTAGTGTTCAGGAGCAGACCTTTGGGACAGGTAAGGAAGAAATGTTGCATCAAGTAACAAAGTAACAAGTTACAGCAAAAAGTAAACGTTGTTTACTTTGCATTGGTTTAATGCAATACTTTGCATTGGTTTAAACCGGAACTTCAAACCAATTTATATGCAAATGGTGACAATAAATTAGCTACTTTGAGTTGAATCAATAAAGACATTTTTGGGAGGAGTGTGTAAGGGCTGGTTCTGAAATGCTGTTTGGAATGAATAGTTATTGTTTGTTTGAATTTTTTTGCTTAACTTTAGGATTGGCTTAGATACTTGGGATAATAAAGCCATGAGAAAATATAAATACTTTTTTATTACAGATAGACTTATTAAATAGGATTTTCAAAATCCTTTTCATGTTTATGATTCAAATTGGTGTTTGAAAACATGGTTTATTTTCATCATGTTTTTTATATTTTAAGTCAAAACAAAAAAAAGCTTCATCCATGCTAACAATTTTTTAGTCATTTTGTTGATTTAATTCATATTTATATATCCTCTCTTTGTACTTAAATTGATTTTTAAACATTTGGGAAGGAAGAATAGTGTTACAAGACTGTAACGCCAGTACTTTTCACTAGCATGATTCCTTTTTTCAAGATCTACAACCCTTACCTAATCTACTCTATTTGTTACTTACTATAATGATCTGAGATGCAACAATTATTTCAGGAAAGTGCTGAAACAAGAGAGAGAACTGTGGGTAGAATCCCGATATATCAGCCAAGCAAAGTTTCTGATAAATTTATACCTTTAATTTAAATACCCTTAAGTATGGAACTTTTGTCTCAAAATAATTGTACAGCTACTCTCTGCTCAAGAACAGAGCAGTACTTACCAACTTACTTTTTTATTATTATTCGGAGCTGTGTTTCCTTTCTTTTCTAATTATTTCACAGCAAAGAAGGCTTCAAGCTTCCTAGTGGTTGGTTCTGGATTAGCTGGAAACAATAACATTAAAAAACCCTAAGCCCTGTCTGTAAAAACAAAGAAGGGCTTCTTACCCACAGTTATGATACCAAATTTGGGTTCTGTTGTGTTTGCTTATAAATGTGGATCTGAATGCCTCCTCATTTTCCCTGTGACTTTCTGGGAAAGATGATGATTAGAATTCAAGAACAGGGTGTTGATAAGCAGATCCCAGTAGGTAAAAAAAAAATGTAGTATGTAATGCTGGGGTGTTAGTGCTTACTGTCTTTCTTGCTTACTTAATGGGAGGGAGGAAAATGAGGAAGATAAGGAGATTACTGACCCCAGTGAAACACCCTTTCTGGCAAGTGCATTACCTAGGAATTCACTTTTTAAAATAAAACAAAATAATAAAAACATAATCATTGGAAAAATTTATAGAGCTTTTACTTCATTTGGACGTGATGAAGAATGCATCTCAAAGAAAAGTTTCTTTAAAAAATTCCTAAATTTCAAGTAGTGTGTAGCAACATAAGAATATGTTGTAAAGCACTTTCGTGACTCGAGACAGGAAGTATGCTGTTATTTTAAAAGAATAGATGTGTCATCAATCAAACCAGTGAACTGCTATATAAGTGCATTTCATGCATGAATTAACCAGCTACTAGCTAGTAGATATCAAATCGATGTGTGCTGCTTCCCAGCTAATATGGGATGTGCTCAAGCAGAAATACTATATCCAGCACATGAGGTCATGGCTAGAGCTATATCAGCTACTGGAGGTTTTGCTTGTGTAGCACCTGCTAAAGCTGCACTTACTGCTGTGGCTCTGCACTTATTTACTGTGGTCTAATAATTTGAGAGAAAAAGCAAAGCACTTCAGCTAATGTCTTTTTGAACCTATTATGACTAAAATATTTAAGATCTTTGTTGTGAAGATAGAAAAGGAACTCAGAAATCCAGTGTTACAAATTCGTCAGGACTGATGAAGCTGCCAGGAGATGAGTCATTGTTTTCAGGATGATCTCTGTGGAGCCATCACAGAGCTTTTTGATTATTTTTGTGTCTTTGTGTGTTTGATTTGTTTTTTATTTTCATTTCTCTCCAAAATTCTGATAGTAAGACTGCAAAATATGTTTGATATCTACTGACCATTGGAAGGAAAGGGAAATAATGGTTCTATCATAAACAGGGATTGAAACTCTTTTGTAGATCATCTCGTGAATGATAACATGTTTTGTGTAAGTTTTAAGGAATATTTGATGATAGTTTCTCCTGCCAATTTAGTGTTTGTTTCTGATCCGTGGATTAGTTGATTTCCCTATCTTTTTGAAATTTTTGAGACTATTTTATGTAAGAATTGACAGGTTTTAAATCGGAATATGTCATTAGACTTCTTTCTAACAGAGCACATTGACTTAGTTAATTTTGATTTGATTCCAAATATATAAAGATGTGAGAATAATAATCCAAGTTCACATGTCAGAAAAGGAACCAAATGCATTGCATTCTTTTACCTGTGAAAAAATGACTACTGCTTTTGGAAACACTGGTTTTGTGTTCTTTCAGCTGTGAAGAAAAAGCAAAACCCTTTCTCAAGGGGTTCTGAGGTATTCATAGAGTTTTGATTCTTAGGCATTTCATTTTCCAGAAATTTCAATGAATGTTAAGTGTGTGAAGTAGAGAGAAGGCAGGAAAGATTGTGTTCAGGCTGCTGGTTTGGATGTCCAGATGGAATGATGTCAAACTGAGTCCCAGCAGGTTGTGTAAATGCCTTCCAGTAAGAGTAGCTGGAGGGAACTGCTGTGTAAGTTGGAAGTTAGCTCTGTGCAAGATCTTAAAATTGCTTAAAACCCAGCCGTGTTTTCAGGAGAGTGTCTGCCAAGTCAAATACATTTAAAGTATGATTATAATGAAGCAGCTTAGTTAAAAATGTGATCCATGTTTCCTGAATAATTTCCTGATGCACTTATATGGGTATTTGCTAGAAGGGCTAAAAAGCATGGAACCAGTAATGCTTTTATTGCCATTTCCCCAACAAGCAATCTGACTGGGGGAAAAATAAAAAAAAGTATGGTATTCTTATTTATCCTTATTTTGTCAAAATAGGCTGGATTTTTATTAATGCCAAGTAAGAAATATTTTTCATGCCATTTCCATTAACCATATACCTTTCATTCCCTGAAAAAAGGTTCTCTTGGGTCTTGTTCTTGATCTTTCCAACTGTCAAAACAGTTACTTCTACTTGGTCACTGAAATACAAGTCTGACTTGAACTCTGGAAGAAATAGTGAACCACAAAGGAGGTGACATATTTTGAAGGTTGAGATGAGGTATTTAATCAGTGACAAATAAGTAAACCCATTTGGTAGTAAAAGATTTCAAATTATTTTTTTCTTTTTGATTCTTGGAGTATATTTCTGAACTGACAGTACAAGTGTAGAGACATTATTAGCTCTTGATGAGAGGATGGCTTCAGTCTTATGAAGTACAATCAGAATTGCTTATGAAGTATCTGTTAACAGTGCTGAAAATGGAAATAAATTATTTAATTGCATAGAAAATTCTCTGGCACAGATGGAAACCTTGAAGATTAATAGAGGAAAAAAGTCATGTACTGTATAGGAACAGGGAATATTTTCATGAGAAATTGTTGGTGCCAATTGAAGCATATAGGAAATAGTGAACAATAGATGCATTCAAAACCTCAGTGGTAACTGAATCCTGTTGATTTCTAAGTGTCTCAAATAGTTGTGAGATTAAAGAGTGGAGGCAATTGCTGAGAAAATGACACAACAAGACTGGAATAATAATACACTAAACAGGACAGATAAAAGCGATAGTGTGCAATGGCTCTAAAAATCAGACAGTGGTGATTTTGAATCAAACTGAAATTAAGTTGCAGTCACTGCTAGATTAGGGTTTTCCTTTTTGAAGCATAGGGAGCTTATTTCTAAATGCAAGTAGCAATTTCATTTTTAATAGTCTTGTTCTAATCTTCAAGGTCTTCAAGACCAGGTTGGATAAAGCCTTGAACAACTTGGTCTGACCTTAGAGTTGATTTTGCCTTGAGTGTGAGGTTGAACTAGAGGAAAATACACCTTTGTAACAGAGGCACTTGTATGAAATTTTTGCTGGGAGATATTCCAATAGGTTTTGGCTTCACTGAACCATGAACAATTTAGAGTATAATTAATTGTATTACAGATGCAATATTTTTTCACCTGGTTTTTTCCCAGATTTTTTTTTTTCCTCGAGCATAATAATATTAATTTTTCTTTCATCTGGATACATCATTTATTCTCTTGCAGTGTCTCAACTAAGTGTATTCTCTTTGCTGAAGTGTTGTGCTGTCATGCAAACTGGACCTTCTACCAGCTTCCACAGGCTTGTCATCACTGAAAGAAATGATATGTATTTATAATAAATTGTCCTTTTTACTTCAGTGCTGGCAGTTCTCTGCAGTGCCTGACATTTTTGAGAGGAAACAGCCTGTCACATCTTGGGCTTCAGGGAGGAAAGCATTTAAAATACAGGAAAAGGTCTAGGTGACATGACACTATTGCTTTTTTTCATCCTCATGCTCTTCACTGTTCAAATTTCATGAAATCTGTACATAAGGTTGCAGTATGCAAGAGATTATTGGCTGAGGAAGGGCTGAATCAGGGTGGTTTGTCTATTCCCACAAGATTTATATGTAAACGGGGAGGAAACACATCAGTTTGCAGTGCAGCCTCTGGCATATTGCACCAAGATTCAGAAACACTTCGAGGGATGTTTCTGGAGGAGATTTGTGCTCTCCAGAGCATATTGCTTCTTTCAAGGTGTCAGTTTGTTACTGCGGAATTAATGAACCGTTTTAGAGAGCTGGGAATCAGCAGGGCAGAGGGATGAAGTGTTGTGGAATGTGACAGTGTTTTACAGGAGAGAACTGCTGCTGGTGCTCCTCATGGGACTGGGGAATGGCATGAGAAAACTGCCAGATCACCCTTGCCTAGAAATATCTCTCTTTCTGTTTCCAAAGTGCTTGTGTTTGACAAAGATTTAGAAAAAAAAGAAAAACAAATAAAACAACACAAAAAAATGCCAAGAAAATCAGCATAAAGATCTACGATGGTTGGTAGTAGTAGTATGTGAGAAAATGTATGCATACAGACAAAGGGAGCTCATTTAAAAGAAAAGTAAAGCAAAAATAAACTCAGAAAATGTCATACACAGACCTGGCTAGTTTGTCCTGTAAATTTGTGTGAACTATCAGCAGCTTTTAGAGACTGTAATAAGCTAAAGAAATATACTGGTCTAATTGTGTTTCAGTTATACAGCATATTATTAAAGGAAGTATTATGTATCCCATTGTTTTTGTAACCCTGCAATGAGCTAAATACTAAAGGAAATGTTTTGGATTATTTTATAAATATTTTCCTGTAACTCATGCTCTCTCACTCACTGCCTCTCTCTTACATCAGTATTCTCTGTGTGATGGTTGTTTAATCTGTGTAATCTATGCTTATAAATTGTCACAGTGCAGCTGGTCTGAAGCTGCCACCCAAATTCAACCAGCCTAGAATAAACAAGTCCCTGAATAAGGCAGGTATAGGTTGGATTCAAACCCAGTCATGTTCAATCTAGCATGCAGACATCGCTAGTCAAGGAGCTGGGCACTGTTAAGACCCAGACCAATCAGTTCTCTAAACTCAGGAAATTCAAACCCCCTTTAAAAAGAACTGCTGTAATAAATTCTTTGCTGTTTGCCTCATGATCGTTGGACTTGAGTCGTGAATCTGTCTCTAACCTATGACTACATGGAAGACGTGGTGACCGCATGTGAGGACGACAGCCACCCCACGAGCAGAGTGGGGGGAGATAGAACAGCCCATCAGGCTGTATAAAAATATGGCAAGTGAGGAGTACTGCCAAAACGCATAAAGAGCTGACCAAAAATAGCATGAAGAGCCTACCAAAGTCCAGACCCCCTTTGTAAAGACCCTTTGTAAATAGAAGAACAACACCAGGAAATATGAAAGGATGGGTTTCACTGGAAGAAAACCCCATCACCAAGGTATGGATTCTACTTTCACCTAAATGGGGAGTAAAGTATATGCAGCAGGCATTGCTAGCCTTGCTGGTGTGGTCTGGGAACTACAGACTGAATGTTACAAAGCCCTGGAAAATTATTTCAGACTTGCTGGGGCAGTTGGAAGCTGAGTGGGATGCAAAGACTCCCCACTGGAACACCCAGCAAGCACAAAAAGTAGGGCAGAGACCTAGGGGGAGCAGATGCCATTTTGGGTGCATGGGTGAAGAAGACAGGCGAGAAACTGATGAGGGGCAGCTGTTACTTAGGCTCCCTATCCCTGCAGCACTGTCCCACCACACCGCCAGCAACAGCGGTCATTGTGTTACCCGTGCCACAACTGCCCGAGCGGCCACCACAGGACGTATCCTCAAGAATGCCTAGGGCTGCCCACGCCCCAGCTACAGGGACCGTCTCTGGGCTCTGCACCCCATATCGTGCCACGGAGACAGCCCACTGAGAAATCCCAACATGGCAGACACCATGCACTTCAGATGTGGGTGTACCCAAGATGGCAATTGCCACATGGTGCAGGAACTGCCCACTCAGGATGGCAGAGCGTGCGCCAGAAACTGGAAAAGAAGCCGGCAATTCCACTGCTGGAGCCCTTCCGGTGCCGCCCATACCATGTGTAGAGCCACTGGCACTGGCAGTGTTTGCATTGCACACGGGTTTGCCAGTGCTGCTGCCGCCCAGGCCACTGCCAGGTGCATCATCAGAGTGCCCGGGACTGCCCACACCCTGACTGCAAGAACCATCGCTTTGCTACATGCCCCTCATCACCATAGATGTCCCTGGCACGCTCATTTACAGATTCATGCAGGCAGGAGCCAAAAGTCACAACGCCGAAAGTGCCAATGCAAAACTGCACATACCAAAACCCAGAAGCATGGAACGCTGTATCATAACCAAGACAGGGCTCAAAAAGCCCAAAAAACGCCAAGGCAGCCAGGCTGCAGTCAGTGCCTGAGAGAATGGGAGACCTGGCCAGCATGAACAGTGCTGAGACCACGGGACATCGCATTGAGCTGGCTGTGAATGGCTTCAGCAGAGCAAAACGGGGCTGCCTGCCACCACTGACAAACCAGACTGCCTGGCAAGCACAGCAGTACCCATATGGATGCTTTCTGCACTGTCAGTGGACAACCATGAGTCTACTGGGACTGTGGGACAAGAACCAAAAGATGGCCCCCAATTCGGTTAATCTTAAGGGAAGCCCCAACAGTGTCACGGGAGCACCCGTGCTGCCCTATGCTGTGTGATGCTGGCTAGAGCCGAGGGGGCCCTTTTCAGTAGCACATCCCCTCTCTGCTTACATTCTGTGGAGGTGCAGCAGCAGCGGAGGGGTGCGCAGATCTGCAAAGACGGGGTTCTGCAACAGCAGTGGTGAGTCCGCCATATTGAGAAGAGACCTGGGACCTCATGGCACTCTGAGCCAACCCCAGCCACACTAAAAGCTGCCACCCCAAAAAGGAGCCCCAGGCACCCACTCCTACACCAAGATGGTGTATGTCCCAACCCCAATGATACATGAGATTATATCGCTGGCTAAGGGAAACTAGGCTTGTTGAGTTGAGTGGAAAGTTTTATTCAAACTAGATTTATTATCTGTGTCATCAGGTTGTCTTTGTCATCATAACTGCAAGGTGCCTGCAGAAGATAACAAAGAACACTTTTACATTTTTTGATATAACTGTAAGGATGAATTGTCACAGTGCAGCTGGTCTGAAGCTGCCCCCCAAAGTCAGCCCAGAAGTAAACAAGTCCCGAAATAAAGCGAACTTGAATTCTCAGATTTAAGCCAGATTTAATCTGTCAATAACTATATTCTTATCCTGGAATTCCTCCCTCTCCCCTTCCCCTCCCCACCCCACCACTAAAAGTATTGGACACTCAAGGTTCTGGTTGCTGTTTTTGGTTTTTTACTCTTGACTCTCTTCTGCAAAACAATATCTTAGGCCACCATCTGCTCTCATCATACCTTTCAGCTAGATCTCCTTCTTAACCACAGGTTTATTTCCACTCTACTTAATGATAATAGGCTATAATAAAAAGCAGTATAAATTTTATTTCTGTTGAAGGTATTTACCTTTCTGAAGGAATTCACACAATTCTATGGAAATGTGCAATTACATAGGGAGTGATCTGTGAGCTCTGGGAAATCACTTGAGATACATGAGTAAAGAAAACTTTGAAATTCAAATATAGATAAACTTTTTGATGTTTCTTGGGACCTAAAAAAATTTATTTTACTTCAAAGACACAGCTAAATAATAATTTTTTTTGAGGCAGAAAATTACTGTTTTCATTACTTCATTTAAGTGAGTATAGTTGCATTTATTCATCGTACTTTGCATTTGCTTTATTCATCTGAGAATCCTGCAGTGCTGTATCAGGATGACGAGATCCTTTCAAAAGAGAACAATCTGAGCATCTCAAGACACATGACTCTCTTAACCAAGTAGCAGTTAGATTACAGTTTTCAGATCGGGTTCACTTTAATCAATCTTCCTCTTATTATCAAGAGACAGCAAATCAGAGAGAGCTAAAAGACCTCTGGCAGATGCTCGTTGATTGGAGTGATGTGCAGACTGCTGGCTTGGGAAAAGTGCAGTATCATGCTTCAGTCTGGATGACTTGTCAGAAGTGAAAACCAAGTGTCACAGCATCTTGCTGAACTAATTAAGGTTACAGGAAACATATCAGCCAGAACTGCTTCATTTCACTTCAGTGCATGAAATCCATTGTACTGTAAGACTGTGGCATTACCTAAATCAGCATGAAAGAACAATATAAATGTTGGCTACCCTCAGTAGTTCTAAGGAGATACAAATTCATGCTCTTGTTGCTGAAATCCTCCAGTCTCTTATTACAGATTTCATATAATCAGGATCAAAACTTTCATGCTAAGGAGTCAAGCTCTGCTGACAGTTGTTTGGCTTTCATACCCAAGTTTCTTGCTTGATTCTGTAACACTGCTTTTCTGAGAACTGTGGTGGGAGATAAACAGCTCGTCTTTGCTGTTTGTTCAGCTGACAAATGAGACTTGCTAATGAATAATTCCAGGAGAGTTACAGCAAAATAAATGGTAAGCTTGGGTTTGGGATCTTCTTGTTTTTGGAAAGATCATAAACTTGAGAAGATGTAATTCCCATCAAGGAAAACTCCCCTAGTAAGTTTTAGTTCAGTTAATTACAAACGTTTCACCGATTTAATGCCAGGTTAGGAAGTGGGATTTGATAGACTGAGAGAGTTCAACTTGAATTCTGTGTAAGGTTCCTGATGTCATTGTGTGTTTTTTATTTGTTTTGAGGGGGTTTTTATTTATTTTGTAGTAAAGATTTACAGAATATGAAAAATACTTTTTTTGAAGAGGCATATTACTATTTTGGCATTCCTTTGGTATCATCCGTTCCTTCAACAGTTCTTCCTACTTTTATATGAGTGACTTTGTGCACTTTGTGGTGTCTCCAGTGTTAAGCAGACATTTTACATTATTTTTTCTCAATGAGAAACTGAGATAGATAATTTTGAATTAAGCATGTTGTGATTGATTTTAAACAAAGGATTGAAAGGATTGTCAATCACCACTTTTAAATGTTATCAACAAACAGTTTTTTAAATGTACATATTAAATAAATACAGTGTTCAGGCAAAATCTTCAGTTTCAAGCATTTTCAGAAGGAAATTATTTTGTTTTAAAATAGCCATACATGGAAATATAGTAAAGCATTTTTACAAGTTAGCAATAACCTGGAATGTGATGAAGAATGGACTTAAGCCAAACCACAAATGAGTTCTCCATTCATTACTGCGGAGCAATGATAAATAGCAGCTTCAACTTCACACTGTCTTATACCAGAATGTATATTATATATATTAGATATTATATATATTAGATATTATATATTCCTTCTGCTTATTTTTTCTCTTCTGAAGTACCCTGCCTTTATTGCTTCCAGTGTTTCAGTAGCTGTTTTCTAGCCCTGTTCATACAAGCGTTGGTTACAGTTTTAAGCTGCAGTGTGAATCAGGACTGATTTGTGTAATGCAGAAGAAGGAGCTATATTTTAAGTGTGTTTTCTCACATTGGACCTTATTATCATGCTTTGAAAAATTTACATCTGGTAGAGACTTTGCATTAGACACCCACTGTCGTTGTGAATATTCATGACCTCTATTTCCCTTTTTGCCTTGATCCTTTTTCCAATAAAAAAGAGGATCAGCAATATGTCAGTTATTGGCCCATGGGTAGGTTTAGCTAAGGCCTGTGTTATAATCTTTTTAAACTAGTAATAGGCCCAAACTGATTTTTCTTTTTTTTTTGGCTTAAACATTTATTTGAGAGCATGAATGAAATGTGAGACTATAAATAAGAATACCAATATTCAGATTTGATTCCTGTCCAGTATCTTCTGTTACATCACTGAAATTGGTGGTCATTCACTGACACCATATCTGTCTGGGATACTTCTGTTTATCAAAATACAAGTTAAAATCTCAGTGTATTTACACTTCCAGCAGCTAAAATGTTTGCAGGCAACCACTGCACAGAGTTAATGTGCATGATAAAAGTTACTCATGAATATGCTAATACTAATGAAATTGTTTGATACTTTTTTATTCATATGGAAAATTATGCATAAAGATTAACTTTGTCTTATATTTGCTGCTCTTCTGTTCATTGTATGAAATTAGAGGAAAATTGGAAAGGTGAGATGAGGAAAAGAAGAGACATCTTTTCTTTGCTCACAATAGAATAAGGGTAATGATCCATTTTCTGATGCCTAAATTTTTGCTCTGGACAGAACAAAAAACTTTATTAAATTTAAATCTAGGCAAACAATGGAATAATAATGAAACCTACAAAATTGATATCATTTACAGAAAATACATTTGCTTCTTTATGTTCTAGGTTTTTCTTGCAACTTTTTCAACACTAATATGGTTTTATACAGCATTTCATGTCCAGGGCAACTGAGGAAACTCTTTGTTTTTATGGGAGAAATGTGTCTCTGTGCCTGTGCTCAAACAGTCTGTACTTTTGTAGTTTCTGTCTGTGTAATGGTTTACACAGACACCATCACTGGGAGCTTTGGGCTTGGAGTTCTCTCAGCTCATTATAATTAGTCTCTTGTGCAAGGCTGTGAAAATGAATTTGCTCCTATTTCCTGTTGAAACTTATGTTGTTTCTAACAATCCCATCCTGTGAATTTAAAAGGATGCTAAACCTCAACAAATTAAATTCATCCTTTATTTCTATTCCTCTACTTCTTTTGTGTGCTTCTCTTCCTAGAGACAAGATAGTTACATGTTTGTTTTGATATTTATCCTTAGAATAGAGGGGAATGCCCATATTTAATGTGAGTTTAACATAGTTTTTTCTTGTAGTATTCCTATTAGATGAGAATGTTCTTAATCTCAGAGTATAAAGGGTGTTGGGATACTTTAGGGACATTTTGTACCTACACATCTTTTTTGAATGACTCTTTCATTTGGGATTTTGAAAACAGATGCCTCTCTCCTTTCTAAGGAATAAATCACAGTTTATGTGACAGGTTTTGCTTTTTTCCTATCTTATCAATTTCACTTTGAAATATGTAGCATGGATCATCTTTGGGGTTTTTTTTAAAATTATCATTAAAAATAAAACCCTAAATTCAAAAGCTTGTGAGTGTTTTTTAAAAATTTCAAAGGAGTTCTGTTTTGACCATCAGAAACTCCAGTCACATCTGAAAACTAGGGCCAACAGATGATAAATAATTTTTACTCAGAACACCAGCTCTTTCTGGAACACAGTGTGTTTGATTTTAAACTTCAGCCTGGTTACTTGGCTTTTCTTTCAGCAATGCCAGTGCTCCAAATTTACAGTTTTATGCAATTCACTTCTATGCAATGAACCATGTATGTTTAGGGTTTTTCCTCCTTTTCCTCTTGTACTGAGGTAAAAAAAGGAAAGCATGTTCTATGTGTTTAAGCAGTATAATAATACATGTAGGTTATTCCAGGGAATAGGAATAAAATGCAGCATTCCAAGGATAATAGAGAAACAATTGCTACAGATCATTACTTGATGATGTGATATATTAGTATAATGAAGACTTAATAAATTTTCCTACAGAAGATTTTCTGATAGCTGGTTATGAATCAAATCCTGCAGAACAGTGATGAAGCATAACAGTAAAATTTTTCAGATGTATGTGGAATGTTCCTGCAAGCAGAATCTCATCTTGATTCTGGGGAGGGGGAAAGGGGGAAAGGTTTCAGATCATTAAAACTGATCAGGTTGTAGAACAGCTACCAGGGGAATATATTTGGTAATAAAACAATTGGGAAGGCTTATTTGGTGTTTACCTCCCTGAGTCCCTGCAGAGTCACTGTTTTGACACCTGGCCAGAGGTGCTTGGGTTCCAAGCACAGGGGGCAGCAAGAGAAGGGGATTGTCCTTTAACCAGTGCAGGCAGGAGCACGGAAGGGTCAGCAGCACCATTGGTGGGTTGTGTTGGTGAGGAAGAAATGCAGCAACTATTCACAACAGAACATGTATTCCCCCTGCTTGACTGAAAATTGAAGAGGTGTTTTGACAGCCATGTACATTGGCTCTTCTGGGGAAGGATGAGGCAAAAAATAAGAGTGTTTCCACCAGTGAAATGCACATTTCTATTAAAAAACAG
This sequence comes from Acrocephalus scirpaceus scirpaceus, assembly GCA_910950805.1. Taxonomy (NCBI): domain Eukaryota; kingdom Metazoa; phylum Chordata; class Aves; order Passeriformes; family Sylviidae; genus Acrocephalus; species Acrocephalus scirpaceus. The sequence goes on from OU383785.1 coordinate 6,854,270, forward strand.
TCTATACTGATTCATCTGAGTTCACACTGTTCTGCAGAAGAGGCAGGGTCACTTAATTCAGGGTGCTGTGTCATTGCTTACAGAACTCTGCTGAAATAGCCATATTTCCCCCTAGTTCAAGGGGGACATTGTACATTGTAAAGAGAATAATTACAGCAACTGAATTTCAGTGGTTTCCTACTGCAGTGTTCAGTCTGTGAAACTGCAGAATAAGAAAAATTTATTTTTGTATTTTCTGAGAAGTTCTATATAGTGTCAAATATCCTTTTAAATGAAAATGCTTGTAAAATACACTTGTGGCATATGTTTTTAAAGTAATTCAGCAGGAAGATATTTTTTTCTTTTCCAGCTGTAATAAAAAAATGCTTTAAATAGTGGACTCTCCTTTGCAATATAAAACAGGGAATAAGAACTAACATTGCCATTCATGCAAGTCTTTCTCCACAGCTGTCAATATACTTTTTGTATTATTTGTAGAAATTTTTTTAGCATTGGCTACATATAATGATTATTCTGTATCTGTGCAACAGTTTTTACAGAGATATAACCTTTGTAAATGTATTCTTCTTTAAAACACCAAAAGGTCAAAACATCTCTGAAGCACTGTACAGTAGTGGCCTGCATCAAGGCACTGCAAGTCTCATAATACTGTGAATATTTACTGAGATGCTAGTTGTGCTCTCTGAATTGTCCCCCTGAAGTAACCAGTTACTTCATCTACAATTAAAACTAAGGGTGTATAGCATAGGAATGTCAAAAAATTCCCATTGGTTTCAGTGCCCAGGGGAAAATTAACAGACTTTGAAGAGACTTTAATTTAGGGAAGTCTTTGGGTGGTGACTGCAACTTCAGAGACAGAAGGTTTGATCTACTGCTCCATTGAATACAGTGGAGACCTTGAAATTAAATTTGGATCTGTGAATGTTCCTATTTCCTGGAACTCCCAGGCTTGTAAAGTGCTACAGAAATTGCAGGCTGTTAATGTCTATAATTTTTTTTTATTTTATTTTTAAATATTGAAATGAGAACTTCCAAGTCATTCATAAAATGTAAATGCCCCATCTTCTTTGTGTTCTCACTGCTGTTATTAAGTGCATACAAGATGTTCAGTACTGTAAAAATAAATAAATCTACTTATGGAAATTCTGAACAGAAATGTTTGCCTTGGGAACAGTTATAATGAAAACATGTGTATTTGCATTGTCATTTTTTTTGCATATATATGCCATCTGTTCCAATGCAAACTTTGTTTGTTTTTTCTAATCACAGGACTATACCTTGACAATGTACTTCCAGCAAGCATGGAGGGATAAGAGGCTGTCCTACAATGTAATACCTCTAAACCTTACTCTGGACAACAGAGTAGCTGATCAGCTCTGGGTGCCCGACACCTATTTCCTGAATGACAAGAAGTCATTTGTTCATGGTGTCACTGTGAAGAACAGAATGATTCGTTTGCATCCAGATGGAACAGTCCTTTATGGGCTCAGGTCAGTATGAACCATTTCTAACTCTTCTGTCTCTTAATTTAAAACCATGATTAAAAAGCTAAAAATAAAAACCATTCCTTGTGCTTTCTTTTCTTTTAATGCCTTTTTTTTATTGCTGTATTCTATGTAACTGATAATATTCCAGGAAAAAAAAAAAAAGAAGTATTCTGAGGTTGTATTCTAAATCTAAGGATTTTTTTAATACAATTTTTTGAGATAAACTGCCATTTTTAGTACAGTTTAGAGACTCGTATTAAGAACAGATAAGACTGTAAATATTATTTGAAATACTCATTCTGGATTAAAAGCCTGGTTTAGAACTGCTTCTTCAAAGGAATTGAAATATGAAATACAAAATGAGGATTAGAGGGAAAAACAGAAGATGTATATGACAGCTGAACTGATAGTTTAACTGATATGTTTTAAAAACATTTTTGATTAAATATTAGATTGGTTTGTATGCTACCCAGATGAATAAGGTTTCTGATTTTCAGTAAGGTGAGGTTTGACTTGAAATGTTTCACAGCCTGCTGTTTTTCTGTATGACTGTATGGAGAGCGGTGACTGAAGAAATCAAAAAAAGGGCTTCACTCTTGAGAAGTTCTGAAAACTTGGAAAATTGTCTGTTTAGTGATGTTAACAGGATAAATAATTGCAGAGAAATCAATTTAAAAATATAGCTATGAAAGGTGACAGACAATGCCACATGGATAGGTAACAAAATAGCAGGAAAGCATTGTCTGGGTTAACAGCAGAAAATGCTGCAGAGCTGGGCATTGGATTTACCAACGTGGGTTGTGTGCAATTGTGTTTTCTGTGGGGGCAGCTCAGGCTCTGGCACCATGGCTGGGAGCAGGGCTGGAGTTTTTGTGGTTGTTCAGTGAACCAACAGATACTTGGTTCCTTGAAATGCAATTGTAGTTTAAAGTGAAATATAAACCAACTACGTAACACACATTTATATTAAGGGAGTGAGAATGAACTTAACAATGGCTTTGGTGCAGTTTTCAATTTAAGATTCTGAAACTGTAATCTTTATTATTAGCTTCTACAATAAATTAAAGATAAATATCAGATTTAATGTTTTCAATAATGCTTACCTTTTTTGCTATTTGTGGAATTTTTATTCTGACTACTTAACCATCTGTAATAATTTTTTTTTAAAAAAAGGTTGGTAAACAGTAAGTAGAGCTCACAAAAAAATGTCCATAGAAGAAACAAGTAAAAGAAAGTTTTGTTTTCTGGGAGTTAGTTTTTGATGTTAATTTGTTTTTCAAAAACTTAAAACCTTTTGTGAAATACACTTAGCTTAGGATTTTGAGGTTTTCATTTGTTTCTTCTTTGTTTTGAGCTGAACCAGTGTTGGTACTACTTCACTGTTTTAGGTGAAACCTTTCCTCCTTTTCATTCAGTGTACATAGCAAATCAGTTTTAATGTCTTTTATGAGATGCAATAAAGTGAAATGGTGTCTATTTTTTACTTAAAGCTGTTTAATGTAATTAGAGGAATCATTATTAATGCTTTGAGCCTTTATTTCCCCGAGTTATTTTCTTCAATACTTGCAATCACAATATGTTATCCAAAATGGCTTTAGAATAATTCTAAAATGGGATTTTTTTCTATTGTAGTACTTGTGCACAGCCCAGAGTTAAAGGTATATAGACAGTTTTTTTCCTAGGTAAAAATTTCACTTTGGGAAATAATTTTCTAGTATTCTGGTATAGCTAGCAATCTCACATTTGGGATTATCAATTCTTACATCTCTTTTAAGACTCTACTTGTGCATTTCAAGTGTTCTCTTTGCCCTGCGAGCTGGCACAGGGTAAGTGATGACTGTGAATTCTGACATTGTTGTGCTGCAATGAATTGTAACTGCGGGCAGGGCAGGGTGATTGTCACCCCATACTGCCCCAGCCAGCACTGAGACTGGGGCTGCAATTGCCTTCACTGCTATGGACATTCTGTACCTGAACAGCACAGAGGTGAAGGGCACTGCTGGTGCATGTGTGTCCTGGGGTGGAGACTATGGAACATAACACATACCTCAGGGATGACGTGGCAAGAAAACCCCTTCTTATATGTCCTGATTCTTAATGAACCACAGACATGTCTTGTGAAATGTGGAATCAATCCCTCCTCCTCAGACTCAGCTCAGTAGGTCTCAGAAAAGCTTTCTGGCTAAAATGTCTTTTAAACTCTGGGCTGGATGAAGAGGATGCACCAGTGGTAACACAACAAGGCCATGTGACTGGCCATATTCTGCTTTTGCCTTCCCTGGAACAAGTGGCAATCAATGATCTCATTCTAATATTAAGGTTTTAGTTTTATAGCTTTAAGTAGCTTTATCTATCTATTTCATCTAAATTCAACTCAGAGTTACTGTTATTTCAAGTGTCCAGAGTACTGATATATTTAATTCTTGCTTATTAGTAATTTCCACATCTTAAAATTGCCTGCTTAGTTGTATTTCTCACATATCTAAAACCCCCTGCACACTATTACTCTGAAAATCACTACTGTTGTTGCTGTATTAATTTACTTTAGCTTATACTTGCAGTCACATATTCTTACTTTGGGATTCATTTTTCTAAACTGATATTCCTTTAAGTATCAGTCTGAATTTATTTTTTTTTACCTCTCCATACATCTATTTATAAACATCATCAGAATACACACACATATAAATATTGCTGTGAATTCGGAAGCATTTACCTTGATTGCTGTAACCAAAGTCATTGAACTGCAAGTGATCTTATCAGTATAAATGTAACCATCCCTTTCTTTTGTGTCCCTATAGTTGAATTTCTATTTCATACAGCAAGCAGTGATCCCTGAACGTTGTTCTCTTTGTTTTTGTGAGCAGAATCCATACATGGTGTGCACATCACATCTGATTAAGTTTGACATTGGGAAGGTAAATTTGAGGAAGGACTAAGAGGCAGTTTTGTGAGCACCTGGCTTGTGCTGTTGCTGAAAGAGGGGAGAGAAGGAGGGGAAAAAAGAGAAATAGCTAATAATGAATGGAGACATCTAAATGGTATGTTGTTCTCACAGCCTGCCTTCCTCATTGTGACAGGGCATTGGTTAAGGGCATAACTAAATTCTTGACCTTTTTTTTAGATAATATGACATGCTGGTTGCTTTTAAGTTAAGAAGGACTTTTATTTCTGAGGGATAACTGCCAGCTATTTATGTTTTGGGAAAATGTTTTATTTTTCATTTTTTTTCATATTCCGTCTGTCAAGAAAATTATTCATTGCTGCCAAGACCAGGACATTCAATAGATGATATACTTAAATCACCTAAATGATAGAAATTGTAAACATGAGTCTTAAATGAAGAGTCATTACAGGGAAAATTACTGTGTTGGAAATTAAGATGACTTGCTAGAGGATATTAGTGATTTGAGAACATTTAGAACAGTAAATTTAGACATTCAAATCTAGGATAGCAAATATTGTTTACAGTAGGTTGAGTAAAGCTTGAATAAGATATGCAGCCAGAACTGAGGAAAAGATATGGCTGTGTTAAAAGATCTGGTAATACACATAGCAGAAATCAGTGCTACAGTAGATGAGATTTGTTATTTCATATATATATATATATATATATCTATATCTAACTTCCCCTGACTTTTGACATCAAACCTGTTCTGAAATGTGGATGGAAAGTTCAGCTGTCTTCTGCTTTCTTCTGTGTAAGCCTGGGGAAGTATCACTTCTCTGATTTTTGCAGCCTCTGAAGGCACCAAGTTTTTGAAATTTTTTTCCGGGGATGGGAATGCAAGATTTGAGAATGGTGACAAGTAAGATCCTTCTGTTTGCCAATTTAGAATTACTGCTTTTTGTGTAACTACGTTGTGGTGTCTTTCTGGAACTTGCCTCTTTGATGGTAGAGACTCTTGCGATGCCACGTGTCAGAGTAAGGGGGGAAATTTAGTTTAGAATACAAGGATGAAATATAGCTGAAGAAGTGGCTGAAGATCAAAATGTTTTGTGTGGTTTTGCACCATCACCAGGCTGTTTACAGAGATATTGACTCTTGCATACACTTCCAGCATTCCTCACATGAGAGCTCTGTGACTGTGGGTAGAGAACTGATAATTATGTGACCAAGAGCAGTTTGTATCTCTTCAGTAGGATGGTTTTATGCTTTTTGTAAATGAAGTTTGTGGGTGTTTTTTACAGAAAAATAGAATATAAACAGAATAACGAACCATGTTCTGTGAGGTAATGACATTTTCATCCTTTTTAGCCAAAAGGAAAACAAAAGGAAGCAGAATAGGGGCTTTTTTTCAGAAATTAAAGACTTTCCCTATTTTTTCCCACTTTTACTTGCCAAGATTCATCTAATGCATTACCAACTCTGAGTCTACAACTCAGCCAGCAATAATTCCTGTTTGACTGATGGAACACAGTTATTTCTCACAAATGAGAGAATTATGTGTATGATGGCCTTGCTTTGTTCTTTATTTCCTGCTCCCAGCACTGAGTCACATGAATCTCAAGCAGTCCTGGATGACTGTATTTTGTGTTGTCTCAGCTGTGCCTTCTGCTGTCTGCTCACTCAATTTCAGCTGCTTGGAAATTTTCACTTCTGCAAGTAAAATAGGTTCTCCCACATTTTGCTCTGTTAAAACAGCATTTTGGGGCATTTTTTTGCATTATTAGACTTGTTAAGCAGTTTAACTCCTCATAGGCAGCTTATTGCCCATGAAATTTGATGGACATACTTAAAAGCAATTGCTTTGTGAATATCTTTAGTTCTCAGACCATATTCTTTGAGAGGTGAATTGTTCACACCAGCTACCCTTCAGTAAAGCATGTGATCTTTATTTTGCTACTTTTTTCTTTTTTCTGGTTTGGTTTTTTTGGGGGAGGGGGGAGATGGGGAGTGGGGGGGTTGTTTTTGGGGGGTTTTTTTGTTTGGTTGGTTTGGTTTTGGGGGCTTTTGGGAGGTTTTTGTGGCTGGGGGTTTGGGGGTTGTGTTTTGTCTTTTCGTTTTGTTTGGTTTGGTTTTTTTTTTTCTGATGAGGCTTAATTAAATCGTAGGCATAATTTGGAGGTTAAGCTCCATTTTTCAGTTCTGAAATCATACAATCATTTGTACTAGCTGGAACTCAGGAAGTGTTCAAGGCCAGGTGTGTGAGGGGGGCTTGAACAACCTCCAGGTGTCCCTGCCCATGGCAGGGGTTTAGAACTGCATGGTCATTAAGATCCATTCTAACCCCTTAAAATTTTGTGGTTCTCTGAATTAAAATTAAGTCATTGGACTGCCTGCAATATTTCAAATATCCTTGTTATTCCAAAATATCTTCTGCAAGAAAGCAAGAGACCTGTCCTACCTTTTTGCTACAATATTAAATTTCCAGAAGCTGGACAGAAGGTGTTTAAGTATTTTAATGCGCATTCACATTAAGCAAAAGCTTTTCTTAAAATCTTTTCTCACTTTGGGGATTTCAGAAGAGATAAGAAGAACCTGGACTTCTTTTCAGGGGAGAAGATATTTTGGATGCTCTGTTCTTGACCTGTCAATGGGGGCAGGTGTTTCTGGTTCCATCACATTCGTGGTTGTCATCTCTCTTAGCTGTGCAGCCCTTCAAGCCAACTGGGGCCTTGTGCAGCCTCAGGGAAGAAGAGGAAATAAACATTATAATGAGGTACCCTGCAGCATAAATAACATCAGTAACATCTCAGAGTAGTGTTTGTTAAAACACTTATTTGTTAAAATAAATAAGTAAATATGCATATTTTTATCAGGATATCTGAAGTGTCAGTAGCTTTCTGTTCTCCAATTAAAAAAACAAGTTTTCTTAATTTTGGATACATAGGCATTGCAAAGAGGAAGTAAAAAGTAATCTTTATAAGACTTGTTTGAACATGAGAATACCAATCTGTGAGGAAGCATTTCCATGGTGTTAAGTGGGTAATTTTTTGTGCTGGTACTCACACCTGTAGATGCAATTACTGACTTTCCTTTGCTAACACTTGCCAAAGCTAATTCGCAGTCTGACATGCAGTTGTTTACTCTTGCAGAAGAAATGAGGTGAATTCAATTTCTGTGTCCAGATTTTCAAGGCTGTTAGAATACATAGATGTGTGTAACAACCCTTAAATCTCATATGCAGGTGGTCAAAGCAATAACTTTTTGGAAACTTGCAGAAATAAATGCAAATGTAGTAAAACATCATTTCAAACTGAAGTCATGTAGCTATTGCAAAGACCTGAAAAAATTGAATACTGTACAATTATGTAGAATTTCAAGTACAAAGAATTTCTGCATTAACAAGGAAGCATTACCACCCCAATCTCATTTGGAAATCCTGGGGCAGGACAAGTCTGATCATGGCTCTGTTCTTCAGCAGTCAATATAGATCCAGCAAAAGGAAAGGAACTTGAATCCCAGCGTGTCACTTAAGTGAAGTAATTGTTGTCTTAAATAAACAAGGTGTTGGCTCTGGCCCAAGGTGTGGCCCAGATGCTGTTCCACTTTCTCAGTCAAGCAGTTCTTTCATAGGTTCCAAAGAATAAAGCAGAGAAATGCAACTACTGTTATTTCTAATAACACTGTTTCTGTGAACTGAAGATTTGGACATGAAACAAATCATCTAGCTTCTCTGCTCAGTTATTCCATTTGGTAAATTGAAACACTAAAACCTACCTTCTCACAGGAGTGTTGTGAAGATTAATTAATTAGTTTGTAAAGTGCTTTGATCCCATAAAACACTACATAAGTGCCAAGCATTATTATGAGGAATTATAAAATGCCAGCCCTCATGTGCACCTTGGGATGGCCAGGTTATAGATACAAACCTGGTTTATTTTCTCAGAATCGCATTGTTCCACTTTTCCTGTGTAGCAGCCCATTCACAAAACGAGCCAGATTTAGGAAAGATGCAATTTCTGGGAAAAAAAACGAGATCATTGACTCTCATAAATATCTCTTTTCAATTAAGGACTCATAGATTATTATGCATTTTTCTCTATGGAATGGCATCTTTTTACAATTCATCCTCAGCAGGAGGGAGAGTAGCTGTGTTTTAAATATCTCCCCTATCTGAAAGAAAACAAAGATATCTTTCAGTCCCCTCATTAGATTTTAAGAATGGGGTAAATATTCAGAAAGGTCTTTTGCTTTTATTTTTTTATGAAGTGGCTGTTAAGTCATTAGTATGAGAATAATTAATTCAATTAAGCTTAATTAAAAAAAAGCTTTAAGTCAAGGAATCCTTTCCATTAAAAGCCCTATTATCCAAAATTATTGCATTGCAATGAAGTGAAAAAAATTCTGAGTTTTATTGCCTAACAGACAGACTGTGGCATTTAGTCTTTATTAGTAAGAAAAACTCAATCAGCTACAGAACCGTGAAATACTTTAAGTTGCTCCAAGGGTATTGCATATTCAAAAAACAAATAGAGGTCATCAAACATTTAATCTTAAATTAAAATGTAATAATTTATATAATTTATAATTACAGCAATCTATCATTTCTCTTCTGCAATGTCTTTGATATCATTTGAGCTGATCGTTGGTGAACCTGAGAAGGGAGATTTTTCACTTGGAAGGACATCCATAAAATCTCAGAATGCTCTGATCAAGACTCAGCTAATTAGATAGATGCTAAATGTGTGCATACAAGCACAGGTTTAAATATATGCTATATGTTTGATAAATAAATACCATATATTTGTATATGTATAAATTCTACGTGCACGTATTTGGGGTTTTTTACTAAAATTGGTAAAATCTGAGGTGGATCTCAGAAGTAGGGGCAGGGTTGGGGTCCTTGCATGTGTAAGAAAAATAAAAGTTAGGACACTGTAGAATTAATAATACCACATAATCACTTTCTAGTTGTTGTGATTTTACAGATGAAGCTTTTCTTTTAAACTTTTAATGTAAGTCATTGTAGAATACTGTTTATTGAATGAAAGAATATGTGGGTTTGCCCTACCAAATGTCTTTTCTGATGATGTAAGTACTTAGATTTAGTTTTTATTCTAGTTAAATATGTAGTTTGGGTGAAGTTTTTTTGCCAAAAAACATTTTCTTTATGTTTTAATGAATTTTCTGGGAAGATAATTGCTGCTGATTTGTTCACTCAATGTTTTATCCTACCTTGTCCTTAAACTTTACAGAATGGTAAAATGTTTTCTGAGAGATAAGAATTACCTGAACTCCTCAAGTATAAGGGGTTTGTTGGAGTCTTTTTTCCTTGCATCTCCTGGGTCTTTTTCTTTATTTCTCCGAAAATTGAAATTTCTTGTGGTCTTTAATATGCAAAGTAATTGAAGAGAGCTTTTCTTGGAACAGTTTTTAGTCCTGCTCAGAAGGGGAGAAACTAGGATAAGTTATAAGAAATTCTGGGAGTTAGTGCTTCCAGGTAGGTTCTCCAGACTCAGGATGTGTGTAAGACTCTGCAGAAGAGCACTTTAAAGCTATGCCTATCAGTGATTTTTAGGCTATAAAATCAGATACAAAATCATATCATATAAATATGTAGCTATTCCTACTTGCTATTTAGTGGCTAGAATTTTTTTCTCCTCTAAATTACTTGTGTAAGATCATATTTCTTTTTCTCTGCTGCTTTTTTTCCTCTCTGAATAGTCATTCCTAGAACATTTACTGCATCTGCTAGTCTAGAACTATCCGAGAAGTGAGAGAATAGAAAATGTTTGGAAAACTCTTTTTTAAAATTTACATGAATGTGCCATCTGTACGAGCAGATGGCAAGAATGTCTCAGGGCCAGGAGGAGACTGTGAGATCAAGTCAGAAGGAAAGAACTCCATGAGGCATGTTCCTCATGTCAGAACAAAAAGCACCTCAGCAATCACCTCCCTGACGTGACCTGGAGCCTGTTCCCCCAGAAAGTGCTGCTCCAGCAGCAGCAGGTGTTCCAAGGTGCTGTAATCAATACAGTAAGGATCCCCAGGGTTTGTATTTTCTGGACATGATCTGTCCTGGCAGTTGTTCAGAAACAAGCAAATCTTCAGGACCCTAAATTATTCTCACATAAGGGCTGTAACTCCACATACAGCCTTTCACAGGGAGGGTTTGCCAGAGTGCCTTACCCTGCTCAGCTTCTGAATGGTGAGGTCACTGTTTTCTCCATCTTCATGTGGTACAGCATGTCATTTTTGAGAACACCTTTTTAAAAATACTGCAGTAATTGCAGAATATTGAATATGCATGACATCCTTCAACAGCTTACCAAATCTTTTTTTATGGTGGCTGCTGCTGATACATCTGCACATCTTTGAAATCCCTCCAGAGATGGTGACTCCACCTCTTTAGGGTAGCCTGTTATCATGCTTTAACAGCCCTTACAGTAAAGAAATTTTTTCTAATATGCAATCTACACGTCTCCTAGTTCAACCTGAGGTTGTTTACTGTTTCTCTTTGCTTGTTACTTGGTAGGAGAGAGTGACCCTTACCTGGCTACAAAGTCCAGTGAGAGCCAGGAAATTGTAGGGAGTGAAGAGATCTCCACTGAGACTCCTTTTCTCCAGGCTGAGCCCCGCCAGTCTCTCAGGTGCTGCATGTAAGACACAGGCTCCAAACCCTGTCCCAGCTCCATTGCCCTTCTCTGGACTTGCTCCAATCCCTCCTTCTCTTCCTTGCAGGGAGGGGCCCTGAACTGAGCCCTGCAGTTGTGCCAGTCAGCCCAGTGTCCTTCCACAATGGCAACTCTGTCATAATTTTTCTGCTCCTCATGTGTGTTGCCCAAAAAAGTGTTTATAGCTTATGGGTATGTTTTCATTCACTGACAGGAATCTGTCTCAGGACTGTTTTTTAAAACTTTGACATTTTAAAATATTTGGTCCAAAAATTTATCTTGAAAAGTGAAAGGCATATGAAAGCATATGACCTTTTAATGTTGAAAAATCTCCTTTTCCCAAAGCCCTTTGCAGGGTTGTAAAGCCACTGGGGATTATAAAGCTAACATTTGTTTTCACATTAAAAAGTAGTGATAGACCTTAACAATCCCTGCAAGACTGAGATATCTTTACTGTAGAAGGTGTTGTGTGCCAGCCTTTTTCCTATTTAAAGTGGTAATGGAAAATTTATTCAGTATAGATTGAAAAATGTTATGGTGCATTCTCTTCAGTGTTACAGTGGAGAAAAACAAGAGATGTGCAGCTGTTGAGATTTCAGTTTAACTTGCATTAATGGAAACTGGAACAGTAGGGTTAAGACCAAGTGGTCCAGTATTATTTGGCTGGCTTCTCTCTTAGGGATCATAACTTTTTGACCTACTTCACTGTGTTGTTTCTGTCAATCCAGAACCTATCCTCATTTGGAGATATCTGGGTAAGCATCAGAAATGTCGGAGCTAGAAGGAAAATGTTCTTTATCACAATGTTGACATCCACAGATTCTGTCCTCTCTTTTTGTCTTTTGCTATTGTGACTTTCTTTGTTCTGCAGGTTTTTCCAGCATTTGTTACTGGTAGAAATGCTAGAAAAAATTAGCTATCAGCAATAGATCTTTGTGTAGCTTTGGGGCTTTTTTAATTTAAAAACAAGATGTGTGCCTTAGAATAATAGTCTTGTACCTTAACAAGACAATATGGCTGATAGTGCATAGGAAGGAACACAACAAAATTTGGAATGCTTCTGCTGACGTGGGAAACCTAGAAAACATTAATTTACTGTAATCATAAAGCTTGTTATAGTCTACCTCATAGATATTTTTACTGAAATATTACAAATTTCAGGCAATAAAAACTACTTGGAAAGAACTTAGAAATCCCTTGAACTCAGATGACTGCAGGACATTTGTGGTGGTCAGCTGAGGAGGTAAATTATTGTTAGACCTTGCTGATGAGCTCTATCCTTTCAGGGAGATATCATCACCTGTGTTTTCATTGTATCATTCACTCTCTGGAAGATGGCTCATGCCTTTTCCCTTTGGTTCCCTCTGTAAAAAGCAGAGATGACCATCAGTGCATGAGATGGAAAACAAGACGAAGGCAAGGAGGCAAACACTGAATATTTATCCCTCTCTCCTTTTATTTTTCATTACACACAACAGGAGCTTATTTCATAGTTCCATCTCAGGGTATATCTTATTCTGGGCAAACAACTGAGAGTGAAGCACTGTGCAACTTTAAACACCAGTCTGTGGGCTGCTTCTGCAAGGGGGTCTCCAAAGCACATACAATTGGAATGTATCACAAATATTACATTATGGTTATCCTGAAATGCCTTTGAATATTGTTTCACAGCATTAGTGCTGCTGGAGAAATGGCACGTACAGCAGGGAGGAGATGATTTTTGTTGCTGTTAGATTTTTAAAGAGGTGGTAGAGTAGCTATAAGAAAGATATGCCATTAGTCATTCTCATGTAACTTTGCTATGCCTTCCAGAAATGCATTCAAGAGTTGCAATATTTATCTGAAAAAGAATTTTCTAAGGACACTGCTGTGTATTAAAGAAACATCCACCCTTTCTCCCAACCAACCAGAGTAGTTTATTTCTTTTTGAAGAAAGAGATACTGAAGATATACTCAAGATTACTTTTTCATAGCCTTCTGTCTTCATCTTCTAATGCAAGGTGGTTTTATATTATAAAGAAATCACTGCATAATTCCAAGCAAATTATTTGCCCATTATTAAAACTGAAGGATATGGGTAAAATGTTGAATGCTGCTGTTCAGGAAGGTGTTCTTATTTTGCATTTATATATGTCTGTAATAACACAAATACAGAAAAAACTTAGCCTGGCTTGAAGGGTCCTGGAGTAATTTCCAGATGCATATACTGCAGTATTCAGAATTATGATGTTTTTAAAAAAATTATTTAGCTTAGAAAGCAAACAAAAAAAACCCCTGAAAACTCTGAGGAGGGAAGTTACAATCCTAGAAGAAATTAAAATCTGATTGAGTGTATATAAAGATCTTTGAAGACAAGGATTAGGAGGAAACCTTTCCCCTGCACAGGTTCTGTAGGTTACCACTGATGCAGGTAGGGTCCCACTCATGTAAATCAACAGCAGCTGCCCTTTGCCATTTAAGGCCTCCAGTCATCATCTCTTTCTGCTCCTCCTTTGATTTCACCAGACAGACCTTATATCATGGCACTTTTCTTTTTTTATAATTGAACACTTAACACTAGTTCCAAAACCATGTATAAAAGGTTATGTGTAGGGATATCTCAGAATGTGATACTGGGCTATTATGGTAAGTGTTTTGGTAATTCTTTAGTTTTGTTTATTTGCACTTTTTGGCGGGGGGTTTCTGTGTTAATATTTTGTTTCCATGAGTACTGAAGGCATTTTTCCTGTATTGAAGGAGATAGACTCCCATTCCAGCTGTCTTATCTGTTCACATCTCTGTTTCACCTCATTTAATTTTCTTTAGGGTTCATCTTTCAATTTTATTTCAAAATTGCTTTAATTTCAGTACAATCTATATTTATGATTTATAGGATTGCTAAGAAAATTGGCTGTGTCCTGATTTTAGAAATAGGGCTAAGACTGAACCAAGGCACTGAAATTGTTAGCAGTGGGGAACACTACCCCACAGAACTGAAGACAAGTAAAAGAGTGTGGAGAGTAGTTACTGTTTAATGTCAAGAATGAAAGTAAATTTTAAATGTTACCTGCCATTAGAGGTATTACAGAACCTTATTAGTAATTTGTTCAGAGGAAGGTATGGATATGACGTCAATATAAAACAATTAGAAAATACATGACTGATGGATGCAATGCTCAAACCTCGGATAGGCAAAGATAATTATTATTTACCCACATGAAAGAAAAAAAGAATTGGTAAAGCAGTTTTTTCACTTAGATAACTTTTTTGTTAAGTTGTATTTGTCAGTACAGTATGTAGTAAAAACAGGTTTTTGTTTTGCTTTGTAAAGTATTAGATCAGTAGGCTGTGTGATGTTAGATGTGTGATGGCCAAGCTGATAAACCTGGAGAGACTGCTGGGCTGAATATCACTAATAGAATCCCAAATTTCCCACTCCTCCAAAATAGGGTAGGAATGTGGCCAATTTAATTTTGTGCCCATGGCACAACCCCTAAATTAAACCCCTGTTTATAGAGATAGAGTAACCTTATGCATTGAGACTTCTAAAATTCTGTTTCAGTTGAGAGAAATGATCACAGCATTAGGATTCATTTTGCTCATTAGTTTAGACAGGGATGTGCAAGTGAAAAGTTTTATTCCTCCCTTTTATTTGTTGTTAAGCACCTCTTTCCAGCCCTGGAAAACATGATGTTCAAAGTGCTTTTTAAAAGACATTGGCAGGTCAGGCCTAGTATGACAATCCATTGTATTCCCTTCTGATGCCAGTCAGGAGAGCAGGGTGCCAGCTCTGCATCCAGGAATTTATCTACTAAAGAAGTTTTAGTGAAGATGTTTTGTGCCCAGGAACATGAGAAAGTTTCCATTTAGGTAAACAAGTCCCTCTCAATCTTGGTACAAAGGGTCAGCATTAGCAAAAACATTTCCCTTCTCTTCTTGAGCATAACTTTTTTGTTATTTTCAATACTGAGTACTAGTGAAAATAGTGCCCCTACTCCTCCCCCCAGTTTTTAATTCATCGAATAGAATCTTAGCACTGACCAAGTTTTCCTGCTTTCTTATTTGAAAATGCATTATCCTCTGCCCTTCTGGCTTTCCTTAGTTTTACTATTCTACCTCATCACTGTGCTCATCCATGCTTTCTGTTTAACAATTTTCTAACGTAAAATCTCTCCAAGCTCTAAAATTTTGGAAAAGCAGGGTGGTTTTGTAGTCAGTTTTTCATTGAATTACAGATCTTTATTATCCTGAGTCATTGTTTTTCACTAAAATTTAGCATGTGCTCTATTTTTTTCCCCTTATTGTAGAAGAGGGGGGGAGGGAGGAGGGTTGCCTTAGATTAATAGCACAGCATTGTCGGTGTATTTGATGTCATGCTTCTGCTTACCAACTACTCTTTCAAAAGGCATCATTTTCATCCAAATCCAGTGGGACCATTTTTAGAGTATTGTTTTGGAGCCACTGTGACAACTTCAGTAAAAGTGAATTTTAATTTATTTGTCTAATGAAGATGAGGATCTTGGCTAATGACTACATAGTCATAAGTGATGATGCTTTTCCTCCTACTCCCTCATTGCTTAGAGCATATATTAATTGTGCAGATGGTAGTGGCTTAGCTATGTGATAGTTCCCTTCCCATCTCCTCCTCTCGTGGCATTTCCACTGTGCAAAGAGGGTGTATTGCCATCTTGTTATTTATACGGGTTTTGTGATTCATCACCAGCAAATCTGATACTATGATCACATCTTGTTGCTAAGAGGCAGAATTTGCACGTGCACTTTCTTCTTTTAAGTACACCTGTGCCAAGCTTTGCCTGAAACCGTCGAGCAAAACACAGCCAGGAGCACTGAATTTTTATCTTCATTCCTACTGGCAACATGTGAGATTTGCAGTGCCAGGTTTATGGGGGTAATGTAAGTCATTCCTTTTGTGTTCAAGAGATTCTCAGACTTTTCAGTCTGTAAACTTGCCAGATCTTAAGTCAGGATTTACAGGGATTTAAGTTTTACTAAAAGCATTTCTTTTAATTACTAGAATTTGAGTTTAATTTGTATATGACAGATAGAAAATAAATACTTTTACTGCTTTATTGTTTTGCTTTTCTACTCATGCATTTATTTGTTTTTATGGTTTGCAAGAAACAACAGGAGTAATTTAGGCACAACTAAGGAGACAATTCCTTAAAATTTTATTTCTTCTTTGGTTTCATCTGTCTTTCATGGCCATTCTGCTCCTCAGATTTTCTGGTATTGCGTCTTTCACACAATAGTATTGACATTTCTGTGTTCAAACATTTTCTGGGTTTGTTCTCCAAAGAAGTCAGATATTTTATTTATTTTCCTTGTAATTTAAAGGCTTGTTTTCTTTAAAGTATCACTGCTGTGTTCCTGATCATTCTTTGCAAATGCTAGGGCAATTTGGTTTGGTCTATTTTGCTTTTTGTTTGTTTAGGAAAGATCCTGTGCTGCAGGTACAATCAAAGGAAGTTCATGGTTACTTTTTAAAAGCTGCAGTTCTTTTCTTAGCAATGAGAGTTCTACCACAGGTGTCTCCTTAGCAAGTCCATATTTATTGTTTCTGGCCATACAGAGGTGAATACCCCTCAACTTGAAGCTGCATGCAGGGGCCAGGGGATGGCGAGCCTTTGGGAGTGATGCTGAGGCAGAGGGACTCCTAGGGCTGTGTCTGGCATGTGTCAAGGTTTCCAGAATATAAACAGTCAGAAAGGTGAATGAAGAAGTGACCTAAAAAGTAGAAAAAAAACTGAAAGCAACCTGATTTTCCTCCATACATCATTGTAGGCTTGACCCAGAGCATGGTTTCTGCTACCTAACACAGAAAACACAATGGCTTTGCATAATATGCAGTTTGGTCTCTGAGTGAGGTGCTGGTATTCTGAATTTAGGAGTGTCTCTGCTGTTCCAAGAACAGAGAAATTATTAATACCCTTTTAAGGCACTGCAGTCATGTTTGAGTCTGTTGATAGAAGGAGCCTTGGAGTAAATGGAAAGCTGAGACAGATCCACTTCACCACAAACAAACTCATAATGCTTTCAGCATCAAAAATTTGAGATGGTTACTGTTGAAAATTCTGAAAAGTGGAGCGATTAGAGCAAGCTGGTTATCGCCTCAGTTTCTGTTTCTCTATGACATGTGGATCACAATATAAACAGACTCCCATCTAAATTCCAAAGAATGGTTTCTGTAATGCAGTACTGATGTTCTTGTGCTTTCTCTTTTGTCAGCTTGGAGGGGCAGCAGGAGCAAAACTTTTAACCTTAGCAGGAGAGTTATCAAACTGCTGACATTGTTCACTAAATTTCTGGTCTATGGTTAGAAATGAAATTTACCACCTGAGAGAGATTTTGCAGAGTCATTGGCTCTAGCATTAGGTTAAATGAACATAGGTAATGCATGACAGTAGTGATGAATTCTGCTTGAAATATCTGAAACTAAATTTGTATCAAAAATACTGATATGTTGTGACAATTAAAGAACCCTGAATGAACCAAACAAAACCCAAACAGATGGATATTTCTCCTAACACAGCATTTAACTGCGTACTTGAGAACGTGTACTGGGAAATGAGAGAAATGCTGGAGTGGCTTACGGAGAATTGTCTTAGCCATTTAAAACATGGCACAGATAATTTTCATGTGTCATCCCATGCTTGTCTCCTGAAAACCTGCTTGCCCATAAAAGTGTGGCCATTTTGTTACAGTGTCCTCTCCTTCTGACCTCATATTGCAGGCAGCATCAACTTGAAGTCCCCATCCCTGCTAAGATTTTGCTGTTGAGTTGTTATTTTTAAAAAGCTCTTCCAACATATTTCCCATGAGCACTCTGCCTCATGGAGGGAATGGGGTTTTGTTACTGTGCTAGTGTTATCCTTGTATGTTAAAAAAATTAAAAGCTCTTCTTGCCAGGTGGACAGTGGAAGTTACCATGACTTTTTACTGTGGTAAGTGATAGCAGTGTTGCCATGTGCATGATTCTGTGGTTCTGTAGATTTTGCTGAAGGGCTGTGGCTGGATGGCCATTGCTCACATGGGCTCAGGAGACGGTGAGGATGTGCAGGAGGGGACATCCTCCTACAGTCTCCAGTCTCCATGCTGTGCCTCGGGGATGGCTCTGTGCTGAACCTGCTGTGCCAGTGGTGCTTCTGCTTTATTGCCAGTGTGTGCAGTCACCTCAAAGCACCTGTGCATTTAATCAAGTAAATGCTTCCCAAGGCTCTGAATTTGATTTACTGAGTTGCAGCATGTGTTTGTTGTCCTATTGTTGATGTACAAAAGACTTTTAAGTAAAGCATAGGAGTAATTTCAGA
Source organism: Acrocephalus scirpaceus scirpaceus (assembly GCA_910950805.1). Classification (NCBI taxonomy): domain Eukaryota; kingdom Metazoa; phylum Chordata; class Aves; order Passeriformes; family Sylviidae; genus Acrocephalus; species Acrocephalus scirpaceus. The sequence continues at coordinate 6,872,625 of OU383785.1, forward strand.
GATTGGTTGGGGAAAAAAAAGAAGGAAAGAAAAAGGTGCACTTTCTACAGTAAAATGATCACTTTAAACATTCCTGAATTGAAGGAATGGGTCCCAGACAGGTCTGATATATCTGAGATAAACATTTAGTTTCTCATCAGATGTATCTTTGCTGTGTTGGGTAGGACCGACATTTTCCAGCTGACTTTTCATCTATCTCAAACGTGAACTAGTTTTAAATTGTTTCTTGGAGAAAAGAAGGTTCATGTATAGACAAGGTAACAGAAAAAGCAATGAGGGAGATGTTTTCTAAATTAAATTATAAACATACACAATACAAAGAAATCCTTCTTATGTAGCCCGTGTATTGATTCAACTTTCAGTGCAGTGTGAAGCTCTAAAATGCAGTCCTGGCTGCACAGAATGTTAAAAATGGTCCCCACTGTCTGCATAAGTCTATGGGAAGCAGAGACCTGATTAAACTCTGATTAGAATCAGTTGAACTCAGACTCTCTTTGAGACTGAGGGTCTCAAAGAGTCTGAGTTCAAGTGATTTTAATCTGACTCAGGTCACACTTATCTGCTAATGGGATTGTGTACAGTGTCATCCTAGGCTGTTTGGCAGGTCAGAGTCACGGATCTTCCAAGTCTAATGGCTTTGTTGATCATAGATGCAAATAACTTAGATTGCAGAAACTGATGGATCTTGCTAGCTTTCAAATGGAAAAGAAGGGACCTTGGTAAGATTTCTGAAGCTTGTCTTAAGGGAATACAGATTTAATTTATTAAAAAGCATATCTTGCAGGAAAATATAGTAATGAAGAGGAAACTCCTTTTTTTGAGGGGGGTTGTTTGCAGTGTATGGATTAGAGTTTGGCCACTGAGATCTACTTACTGAGAATTTTCAAAGGTTTTCTTTCATAAACAGGACAGACTGAATATTCCCTCTGCAGATTTTCTATTTAGATTTCCAGCATTCAGTGTGTTCTACAGCTTATCAAGCTTTCAGTTTTTGCCAGTATGATGCAGCTGATATGTCAGAAATCTTTTGGGTGGTTTTCCTGTTTCTGCTTGGAACAAAGTTACAAATGTTCTGAAATTAAGATGAGGAAGAGAAAGGTCGTGACTGAGCATCCTAATTTTGGCACAGGAGGAGATGTAGCCCTTGGGAACTGGATTCCAGAAGGATGGCTGGAGTTAACTTAGACGCCTGTTAATTTTAGTCATTAGATTTGACTCATTGTTATGCTTCTCTCACACACACATCCAGTAAACTCTTCGCTAAAGCTGAGTTGAATTGATGGAGGTACTGATTTTGAAATGTTCAAGGAGAACACGGCTTCCCATTTTCAAAATAATATTCCTGCTGCTTTAATAATATATTAAGGCAATAAGAGTATCTGGTGTCCCAAATGGATCAGATATGAAATGGGCAATGCAAGCCTAACAAAATAGATGAGGAGAGCGCTGAGGCCAGACATGACATCTGGAATGTGATAGAAGGCAATTCTAAGTAATTTATTTTTTCATTGTCAAAATAAAAAAGAATTGTACTGGCTTGGGCATGTCAGTAGACCTACTGTCAGAAGAGAGAAAAGAGAAAGTAGGATCAGAAATAGCTGCAAAATGGGTTTTCCTCACAGATCTCCACTTGCAGATTAACCTGAGCAGAAAAAATAACAATGTTTAAGAATAAAATGTGCAGAATAAGCTTGTTCATACTTTTCCCATGTTAGATCTATCCTAAAGCATTTACATGAATAAGAAGGATCTTCTTTTCCCAACTCCCCATTACAGCATTTTATCTAAAAATTATCTGAACGTGTTTTTCTTGTCCTTTTTTTTTCCCCTCTCTGCAGGAGCCTTACCTAAAGTCATTTGATAATAATAGAAATTTGTAATTTGAAACCTATCTGCTGTGAATTAGGCCTAAAAATATCTTCTTAATCTTTATTCATTTCTCCAGTTAGATACTGTTCACATGGGAATGGTTGTTGAGCTGAGGTATGGAACTACAATGCAAACAGGTCATTTGTTCAAGACAGCTTTAACAGCCTCAGATCCCTCTGATAATTGGGCAGGAGAAGTGCCACTGACACTCTGGACACACCAGACACGAGTGAAGGATGAAGATATGTAGCTTTATATCCCTAGGTATTAATTCTTAGTGTGCACATAGAGAGAGGATGATTTACATGCATATCTCTTTTATCTGTGCTTTATAGGTAAAAATTTATTACAAATCTTTGAATAAACTGTAGCCATTTTTAAGAATTCTGGTAGTCATTTTAAGTGAGCGACTTCTATGAATTCAAAATATTGTTCTGGAATACCCACTATCTGTATTGGTACTGTCCATGTTTGTCAGTTCTTATTTACTCTGTGCAGGATTTGGTGTCCTGCTCAGTATACATGGACGTCTGCTTAGGTAACTTCTAGGATTAAATATAGGCACTGGACCTTTAATTGATAAATAACACATATTTAAAGAAATATTAATTAACAGTCTATTCTACAGAATAAATAATGTGATATCCTTGATACAACCATAATAAATCTTCTGGAAATAAAAACATCACTGAAACAAAATGAGGCAATTCAGGAGCAATTACCAGCAGACTTGCTTGTGCTTTTTTGTTTGCTAATATTGCCTCCTGCCCACCTACCAGTGCAGTGTCAGCCTTTCTGCAGATCATGGCAAGCAGGTGAGGAGTGGTTCAGTTCTAACAAAGTTTAAAAGTGAGAAAAGTAGCAGTCTGTAATTAGCTACATTGGACTAAAAGATTTGAATCTTAATTGAGGTTCTGACACTGAAAATATTCATTCTGTCTTAAAAATCTCTTTATCGTACCCCTCAGCAGTTTTGTGAGGTGTCAATGTCTGATGCCTGTAATGTGCTGAGACACTTGGATCTACAGGTCTTGCAGTCCTGTGCAACAGGACGTGTGAAGTACTACCTAAATAGTGCAGCCTTAACATTAACACCAGTATCAAAGCTGAATTTTAGTGTATGTATAATTTTTGGCTTTTGGTTGGATTTTTTTCTCATATTCTTGATATCTAACTACCTGGAGTGCTGTTCACCCACTAAATTTCTCCCTGTTCAAGGGGAAAATGCTCTCATTCCTAGGTGATCAACTTGACACTATTGAGTAATCACTACTCTATGGACATAACAGTTGCTGCAAAAGAACTGTTAAAACCTTCCCCCAAGGACTTATCTGTAATTCCACACTGCATCTTTTAATTCTGTGCCATGTTCCAGGTCATTATGTATTATGTCAGTTGTACCACTCTAATATCTGGAAATAGGCCCTTGGTGCTGCCATGTAGACACTCCTAAGGGCATGAATTAAACACAGTTTTAAAAACTGGCCAGTGATCTCTTTATGTGCAGTGTGTGTGATCTGCTGATATCAGAGCTGGGGGAAAAAAAGAATAATTCAATCCAATTATACTTATTACATTTTTGCAGTCATATGATGGTAACTTTTGCAATAAAAAGCAAAACCTAAAACCACTTGTGATAAGATGATAGGTGTGTTGACAGCAGTTTTATTGTTTGTTTCAGCTGCTACAGGAATCAATAAATCAAATTATGTAAAAAGAATTGGATAAAAATGGTAAAACATTGGATTCTTAGGAATGAAATTATAGAGCAGTATTAATTGGGGTCTTATGACATTAATATTGTGGTTAGCTTCTATTCTCTGTGTTAAATCTAAAAATTGACTTGGGGGATGCAGTAGTGAAATACAGTTCAGGAATTATTACTAATAAAAGATTTGTGTAAAATCAAGGATAAAAACCTGGAGAGATACTTCCCAATCACTGACACACAGTCCTTGTTAGCCTGTTTGGCAGGAATTCAAAGAAAATGGTATTTGGCTAAAAAAAAAAAAAGGAAAATACAGCTGTGGGGATAAACCTTAAAAGTCAGAAAGAGCATTCATCAAGTGTGGTTAAGGAGCATATGTTATTTATGTTATGTATATATATGTGTGTGAATGTGTTGCTTGTCACTCACAATAAATATGAACAGAAAATGGAATTAGAAGTGTTTTCTGATATGGCTGCACAGTTGATTGAATGGTTCTGTGTTTCAAAGCTATTTTTGTTTTCTTCTTTTTAAATCATGCTTTCGTATACTTTGGGACCCACTGTATATTATAGGAAGACAGATACTTTTAAGTATTGCAAAACAAGGTTTCCATTTTCCTTTGAGCTGAGTCCTGAAATACATGGTTTTTAAAGTATCAAGTCATGAATCTTGCAGTCAAAAGAAAGGGGCAGGAGAGTGGGGGAAATGGGTTTCTTCTTGTTTCCTTTTAAAAGCTTTTACACAGCCCTGGGGATACTGATCAGGTGAGGATATGCAAACATGCTTGCAATTAGTATTATGTGCATTGGCTTTGTAGATGCAAGATAAATGTAGTATGGACAGTGTCATTCTCACAGAAGTATAACATCCCTTTCTGTTTTACCAGTAGCAATGAGATAACACACACACATTTTTGTGCAGTGCAGAATTTTTTGTTTTAAAAAATCTGCTGTGGACATCCCAACCTACCCATGCACTTCACCAGCCCCATCCCCTTATTGCCACAGAGGGATGAAGCATTATGACCTACTAACTACAAATAATGGTCATTCAATAAAATTAAAAGCAGACTGAGATATTAGTGTCAGTGTGCTAATCTAGCCAATGGTAGGGTAATGCATTAGCATAAGTAGACAAACTCTGAGGGCTGTACTTCAGATGCTTTGGAGCTGTAAGATCATGTGTGCTATTTTGTGTTCTGCCTTTATTGACTGTTGATATTACTGTGATATTTGAAAGGATTGTCAGTAGGGTAAAATTACATATTTGGGTACGTGTCTCTTACTCTGCCCTAAATATCAGAAATAAGCTGAAATATTTATTTACGAAGCTAGAGATATTGATACTACAACAATAGTCAATTACAAGGATATTTGGGTCTCTTACTGAAAGATTACAGGAGGTGTAATCAGCTTGTGCAATAGCAGGACAAAAAGGGACAGTTTCTCATTCTCTTTTTTGCTTGTGGCACTGTTTTAAGCCTCCAAGATGCATGAGGAGAGAGGGAATGTGGGCACAGAGGAGATTTTGGCTACATTATTCTCCTTCTGAGGATCTTAACAACTCCATGTGCTTCCAGCTCTCATGGAAAATGTTTTAAAACATAAAACTATCTTCTACAGCTGTTTGACAGTGGCTCACTTCTCAGAGAATGAAAGAGGATGTGTTAGCAGAGGTAAGGAGATGCCACAAAGTGCTCTTGCAAAATGCAAATAGAGAGCACATTCCAGCTGCAGTGGGTCAGGGTGTGCTGCCCTGGGACACAGATCTGTGGCTCTCACTTTGGGAGATTGCTTAGCATTCTCAGTTTTTGTAAACTGAGTATCTAGTGAATGACAGTTTGGTTTGAGACCTGTTCAGGGAGTAAGGAATAGGGATCATCCTCTTTGACAGCAGGAAAAGCAGAACCAAAAAAATTTAAAAAAAAATTTGGAAAGTCTACATTTTTATAAGACTTCATCATGGATAGAGGTGGCCTAGTGCAATGTTCTCTAGAAAGTTTCAGTATCCAGGGCACTCAAGAAATCCTGGGCAATGGTGATAACTGCAAGGCAGGGTTAACACATAATGCTGTAGTTGTGGATCTGCTTGGAGGAGGATTATTCCCTTACTCATTCTCTATTATAGTGAGAAAATCATGGTTGTGTGTACCACGTCACTCTGACAAGCTACTGAAATAGGTTTTGGTGCATTTTAGGGAAGGTCAGTATAGTCTATAGACTGAAAATAGAAGAAGATATTAAGGAAAGGTAAGCAAGCACTTCATTACTAGCTCTGGTGAAGTTTTTCAGAGCAGTGAAGAGGAAAGAAATTGCATATTTGTGAGATTTTCTTTTTTTGCTAGAAATACACAGGTATATAGTAGATTGTCTAATGGGGGAAAAGGCATAGAATGTAAATGGTCTAATAGAAAACCTACACAGAGGCAGTGCAACTCTTTGCATTCCAGTCTGTGTGGATAAAAATTTCTAATAAAAGTGGAGTTAGGTAGTAATAACCTGTGTCTGGTATTCTACTATGCTTCTTGCAGCTCACCTTCATGCTGACTCTTAACTGTCTCCCTGTTTGATTGTTTTTAAAGTGTGACTCCTGTTTTAGGATAGGAAGAATTCATTTTACTTTTGTTTCAATGGTTTTTAAGAATTGCATGGGTTACTGCTTTATTGTAAAGGTTGTTGAAAGAAACTTAATAATTTCTGGTCTGTGCTATAGGGGTTTTTACTGACTTTTTCCCACCTTTTTGGATCTAGGAGTAATTCTGCTTATTAAGACTCCACTTGCATTTATCATTTCTGTTGACACTTTCCTGTGGGAAATGAGCTGTCTGACTCACAAAAGCCAGAGAAATGGGAGTTTTGGGCTCTCATCTTACTACTTCTGTAAGAATTACTAAATAAGCTGCAATCATTAAACTTCTTACTGAAGATTATTTTGACTTTCACATTAGTTTTTAACTCAAGTGGAACTTTTTTCCTCCAGGACAGCGAAAAAACCTTCCACTCAGTTTCCTGGAATAGACAACTGATGGGTAATATTCTTAATTGGTGGCATTTTGTGAGAAGGGAGGATTTTGAAGAAATCAAATATACAGAAGCCATGGATTAAGAACATAATGGCGTGACTGCAGTTTCTGTGTGAGCTCATTCTCCAGAGCACAAGCTCCTCACTAACAGAACAGAGGGAGGTGCAGGTTGTGCCAGCATCCCTGGCACCCCCATGGAAAGTCAGCGATTGGAGGTTGGATCCTGCAGATGTTTTGGAGTAGAGGGTTGCCATCTTCTAAGACCCACACAACAGAACATTCTGACACAGGTCCTGGGGTGAAACAAGACACTGTTCTTCCAAAGACACTGGGCTACTGCAGTTGTTACTCTGATAGGGCATGTAAAGGTAGCCTGGGGCAAAGTTCATATTATTTTACCCATGATAATTTGTACTTCCTTATTTCTGTGTTTTTAGATGCAGTATTACCTGCACAATTAGTGCACTGAAGCAGTGCCTATTTTGTGGAGAAGATATTCCCTGTTTTCTCTAAGACTTCAGTTAATTAGGAACTGTATCTTCCTGGAATAAAAATTGTTAATATGGGGTACGTTTACAGTGCAATGCATGTGTTAGAGCTAAGCATGTTATTTTAGGTAGTGAGAACTGATTAAAAATCCACCAAATGCATGTGCCTCCTCAGAAAGTTCTAGCTCTTTTCCATAGTTTGAGAGTCTGTATTTAGTGTGGTGTAATATCAGAAAAACTGATCTAAAAACGTTTTGTATATATGATTTATTTCACGCAGTGTGACTTGGATGTTAACAATATAAATTAAGACAAAGAAAGTGAAATAATCCACTTTTAATTTTAATGCTGACATTATTTGAGTGAAGTAGACATGTAATTTTCCCAACTAGAATAAGAAACGTGTTTTGCGAAATATTTGAAAGTGAGACTTTCAGGTTTTCAGTGATGGTTGGTAAAGCAAAAGGACTTCAAACTCTGGATAAGTGGAGGAAATCTACAAACTCTTTATTCCAAGGTTGCTTGTTTCATACTACTGATCATGCTTATATTGTTTCATTTTCTGTAAGTCCTGTAGTATTTTAGCATTCTCCCTTTTATTTATTTCTTTTGAAAGGGAGAAGTGAAGTGAATGCTGAAAGACAAGGATACATTTCTCAGTGATAAAATATTAAAATTACGAAGTGCTCCTCTGAGCTCTTCTGCCATTTTATATAGGTGTTATTTTCTAGAGAAGAACCTATTACTTCAGAGAAAGGTTTGAATGAATCAGTCTAAAACTGAGGTTATTGTAGCAGGACATTTTACTGCAGTGTGATGTGTGCTTTTTACAATGATTTAAATTACAATGATGCTATGGCTGAATTTTGGACACAGTGACAGGTTAGTAGGAAATGCTATCTCGCTTCAATAATAATTTATAGAGCTACATATATAGCAGTATAGCAGAAGATGGAATGGAACTCTGCAGCAAAATTCTGATTCTTCTGTGACAAAATTCTTTTACCATGAAATAAGAGCCCAGTTCTCTGGTTTTTCATGACTCTTCCCTGCTGGCATGCAGATGGCACAATAGGCTGTACTTTGGCAGAGAAATGTAGAACATCTTCCCAAGAAGGATCAGAGGCATATAGCTTTTAGCTTCCTCTTAAAAATCTGGTTTGCTTCTTTTACCAACAATCTCAGCAACAACAAAACTTAATGAGGCTGAAGTTTCTGTGTGGGTTTTGAATCCCTGTGTTTTATCAGCTACAAAAGTTTTTTCCTCTCTTGTATTACATTTGGATAATGCTTTAGTATCATATCCTTCGTATTCTTAACTTGTATTATTTTTATGCCTTTCAGCTTTGACAAATGTACTTAGTGCGTTCAGAGAACACCTTACTGATTGCACACTACAGAAACAAGGGGGAAATATCTACATGTCATTAGATAATGAGTTCTAAATGGAGTAAGAAAAGTGAGCTGTTGGCACCTCGGTTGGAATACTCAGGAAATGTTGAGGGGTAGTGATAGAGGAGAGCATATATTGTTTCATCTCAAATAGAGACATCAACATCAATAAAACAGCTGTTCTTTTTGTCTTATAAAACTACATTAGACTCTATATGCTGTCTACAGTTGAAAGTTTATAAGCTGATTTATATTTGAAATTTTCAGTAGCTGGATGTTTAGATTTAATGTTGAATTTTTGGAAATGTCACTATTGTTCGGGTTTTTCTACAGCCAACTCTTAACCTATGATCACACAAGGGAAGCTTTTCTTTTCTGTGAATAAGCAGAAGGAGTAAAAATTCTGTGAACTCTCTGATAAGCAGTTGATTTATTTTATTTAAGAGTAGATCTGTTAATATATCTATCAACCTTGACATATATTTAAATCCAGTGCTATAATCCAGAAGAGAGATTCATCCCACTGATGTTTTGTTCCCAGAATTTCCAGGTATTTAAAATTGGTTTTGCTGGCTGCTGCTGTCCCAGGTATTTCCAGCTGTCGTGCAGGAGGACCTTTTCCAAGAAGCAAAGGTGAACAGTGGGTTTAGCGGCAGTACATTATTTCAGTAACTAATTTAGAGAGTTCCTGACTCCCAGCCACTGCACACAGAGAATTCTTATCAAGTCCTCGATAAAGAGATTCAGTCTGTTGTCCCTGTGAGCTCTCTGGATTGCTCCTGATGCTGTTAATGGGGAGTCAGTCAGCTTACAGATGCACAAATCTGAAGCAGAATTTCGATAGATGTGCATTTATTTAGAGAAAGAATTAGGTTTTGTATTTTCCTGGGCCTCATCTCATTCTTTGACTCCAGAGGATCATGATCTGTTAGACTAGAACGGGAAAGGAGGGTGTTACACAGTTCTTGTACTACCACTCAGGAGAGCTAATCTGAAACTGTCACCCTCCTGGTCATCATTTCTGTGTCTGTAAACCTGTAATTACAGGTCAGGGCAGAGAGAAGTTTCTCTTACTGCTTATTCTCCACAGCTTTGCAAAGCCCTTGCAGCTCCAAGAGGGAATTGGGTTCTGTCCATCTCCACATGTCATGAGCATTGCTCTCCTGTCTTCCACTGCTGTTTTTTCTCCACTTGTGGTGTCAGAACTGTTTAAGTTGCTATTTTGAATTTCAAATCCCACTTGAACTTGTCAGAAAAGCAAAATCTATAGGATTTTCAAAAACTGTTCCCTGCAAAGAACTGAAAAATAAGACCTCCTAGCACTTCTGGGATAGTATTATAATAAGGGTATTATTTTCTGCCTCACTTTAATTTGAAAGTGTTTTTAAAAAGTTCTTTATGGCCCTCACATTTGGCCTCTGAAAATAGTGTGAATTTCTGACTCTTATTTGAATCACAAACCCTTCAAAGATTTGAAGGTGAGCAGATTTTCAGCTTTCTCAGAGTTTATCTGAATTATTTTGATTAATTGACAACAAACTTTATTTTCCCTGCAAGTCAGATGTGGTGCAGATTTTTTGCAGTGTAGCTGTGCTTGTTTTAATACATGAAGTTTTCTCTAGGTCTGCTTCATAATACTTCACTTAGTCAGTTTAGTGGTGCTTCAAGGTTTGCTTTTCTCGTGCTTCATAATCAGTCTACATTCAAAATATAGTTCATAAAAGAGGAAGATGAAAACTCATTTTCATTGTTGGGAATCATAAAATATCACAAGGTTTCTCTTTCTTTAACAACAGATGAAAAGATGAGTGTATGAGAGAGACAGTTCTGTGATGTGTTTCATTTCATGTGGTGCATCTCTGAGTCCTGTTATTGTGTATAATCCCTAATGACTGCAGTGCCTTGAGTCAGTGTTGTTTTTTTAAAAGCTTTCACTTTTTCATTGTTTGTTCTCAAGGTTACATTATGCAAAACACAATGTTATATTTTTTGCACTAGTACAGGCTGTATAAAAATATTTTTAATCCTGCTGTGAAAATTGAAACAGCTCTGCTCTGGGGGAGAGGCTTTGGGCCTGTTTCAAGTGTTCCCAAATTCTAAAATGAACTGCTGTTTCCTCCTCTGTCTGGGAAAGTGTGGGTCATGTCTCTTGCTTTTAAAATTACTCCAAGGTGGTAATTCTTGCACTATCTTGCTTTGGTAATTTGATTTAGCTTATTACCATGAATTGGGAACAACCAAGAATTATCCAAAGGTAGTTTTGCTGTTTAAATAATTATGAAGATGAAAGAGAACTTCATCTACTTTACTATAAATGTGAGAAGCCAGGCTAAAAATATGAGGGAGCTACGATGAGAGGAAAGGACAGATTCCTGATTTTATTTCAATGGATTTGCATTATGGATAAGAAGGAGCAAGCAAGTTGAATTAAATACATTATTCAAAACTTCTGTTTGGCTTGATTAAATCCCTGCTTTACTGATAATTTTCCTTACTTTGCCACATTTTTTTTTCTTTACTTTCTGGTGAGGTAGAGCATTGGGTCTTTTAGTGATTTGCTAATGTTCTCTACAGAGCTTTTATCCCAGCTGTCTGCAGCCTTTGGCCTCTCTCAGGTTTTTTTGCACCAAAAATCCTCTGGAAATGTGTGAGAATTGCGAGTTCTCCACTCCATCAGTGTGAACAGACACTTTGCTGAGGGTCACACAGGCTGGGGGTTGTCTCTGTGTGGAACCCTTGGATTTGGGAGACTCTGGTAGGAATTGTTTAGTGCAGAGAAAACTGTGAGAAAATCTAGTTGTCCACCAGGTTAGCTTTTACCAAAACTCTTTTGTGAATTTGAACCTTGGCTGCAAGTCTGTGCTCTGCCTTTTCCTCTGTGAACTTCTAAAACTCTTGTAAAACTCCCGACTGTAATATACAGGTAAGTACGGAAATACTGAGGAAATCAAAGCCACAAATCTTCCCACAAAAAACCCAAACATAACTCAACAAAAAACATGAGCTGTAAATCTTTTCCGGTCTCACTATACCTTTCTTGAAGTTTGTCCAAAAATGATCAATCTTACGTTGATACTGGAACAGGGCAATTTCTTTGATTTTTCTTTAAATTTAAAATAAGGAACCAAGTATGAGCTGCCAAGAGGTTTTTTTTTACCAATACATGCTGCTGCTTGCTCCATTTGCATTTGCTATCAACATACAGGTATTCCCCAGCAGTCTGATTTTGTTAAGAGCTGGAAGGCTTTCACTGAGTGAGGCCAAAGGAGTCTTTTTCCCCATGCTTTTGTCCCACTCCAAAAAGCTTTCTTGTGAAGCATCTCAGGTAACACACACCAATTAAAAACATTATCTTTTCCAAAACAATTCTATGAGTACCTCTGTATGGAATGAAGAAAGAACTTGGTGCCAAAAGATCTTCCTTTTCTCCAAGAGACCAGTAAGATAGGACAGTAAGCATGCTTATGAAGAGCCTTAAGTGCCTTGCAGGAATTGTTGCTACAGTCAATTTTCAGTGAATTTTGACCAGGCCATTTTCTGCCATTAATGAACACTTTTTAGGTACTCAAGGAGAAAGAATAAGATGTATCAAATGAAGTCTTTCATCAGAACAAAGAATGTACAAGGAGTTTTTGAACTGTTATTGAACATTCTAAATATCTCCCATGAAAGGCCAGTAGCAAACCTCATACATGAGACAGGATTTGGAGAAGGAAACTGTTGATCACCCAATCTCTCATTAATATCTTGGAAAGACATTGATCCTGTAATGCCACAGTATTTGCATGTGCTGTAGACACTCCATCTACTCCATCTTGGGTCCTACTCTGGAGATCATCATCCTGGATTTTACAGTTTGAGCTAATTCATTTGGTCAGCCTTTCATCTTGAAGAAAGCTTGTACAAATGGCTGCTGCCCAACGCTCTCATTTTTTTTAATGGTGTGGAAGCAGGTTCCCCAGGTGCTCTGGCAAGTCAGCTGTGCTTAACACACAGCAGAAAATACTTGTGTGGAGGGGAAACTGCATGGCCACAGGGCTGGGATAACCGCCCTGGGACAGCACTGGTTACAAGCAAGCAGCAGACATGATACCCAAGTAAAACCAGGCAGAGCATCAGTTATGTAGAAATACAGTTTCTTTTTTAAACAAAGTGTGATCAAGGAAAGATTGGAATGAGGCACATTAACAAACTCTTCTCTTTCCTTCCCAGAATTACAACAACAGCTGCTTGTATGATGGACCTGCGGAGATATCCGCTGGATGAGCAGAACTGCACGCTGGAGATTGAAAGCTGTAAGTACTTCTGCAAATCCTACTTATTCTGTCAACTGCTTTAGAGTTGTTATTTCTGTGGGGTTCTGTTTTTTTCAGGTTTCGTTCAGGTTTGGTTTTTTTTTTTCCATGCTACTAACCCAGTTGTCTTTCTGTCTGATGATGTTTAGATCCTTGTAAACACATGCAGAAAAAAATAGCTTTCCAGATGGATTAGTAATTTGTGGCACAAGGATTAGCAAAAGTTACTCTGTATTTTGATGGACAATTTACAGCTTTAAAAGTCTCATTCAAATGCCTTGTTGGAGTTCATGTGAGGAGCACAAGGATTATTATCAGTTCTTTATCCTCCTTTACTGCTGAACTGTGGGGCAGCTTGTTTCCATTTATAAGTGAAGGCAAGAGGTTAGAACTGTCCTTGAAATAGGTGTTTTGTGGGTTTTTTCATAACCACTGTGCTGTAGTTAAACTTTCAATGCAGATACACAGTATGTTTATATATACAGATTTAATGGCTGTCTATTGAACGTTTTATGTAGATAAAACTTGTGAAGTAAAAGCTCTCTTTTCTCTGAAAAAGATTCATGATCACTTTTATAATGACAATATTGCAAGCCTGTTATTTAACACTCTAATCTTGAAAATTTCGATATAATCTTAATTAATGTCACATTTTAATATATAGTACACAAGTATGTGTATTTTTAAAATTAGTTCTCTGTTATGAAATATGTGGGATTTGTGTGTTTAATTTGTGCTGTAGTCTGGTAAGGACTCAGTACGGCTGAAGTTCTTTTTGAGAAAAGATTTAAGAATATGCTTTACATTTGTGTCCAAATTTAATTCATTTTACTGGAATTTACAGATATGCTAAAATTCGTGTGACACTGTTGCCTGAAATAATTTCCATGCATAAGTAAGCAGAGTGAGTCTATCATTAAAATTCTGTGTACTTATATTCACAAGCAGCAAATGTAGTGATGGACTTTGCACTGAAAGTGGATAAAATCTAGTTTGTTTTGGGTTTTTTTGTAGTTCAGTGTAGAATTTCCATTGATAGCATTTGATTCAGAATCTCATACCTGTACCCAGCTATTATGCAACCAGTATATAGCTAGTACATAGATTAAGCTGATTATAATTTGTGAGAAAACTATTGGCTTACAGAGATTTTTACTGAGAAAATTTTTGCTATGACTGTCTTTTAATTGTCCTCATAGCAAGGACCTGGTATTTTTCTATTTTCCATTTGTGTGTGTAAGGTGGGAAGCTAGAGAGTCAGAGGAAACCCTTTCTCTCTGTTTACAGCATTGTTTAAATGGCCAACAAGGCCTTGCCATCTCTCTGCATTGCTGAGATGACTAAGTCTTATTGGGACTCACAAACTAGATATCCCTCCTCTCATCCTTTTACAACCCACTCTGGACAATATTCTCAGGAAATACCTGTCAGGTCAGTCCTCAGGCAAAACAGAAAATTAAGCTGTGTCTCTGTTTTTAAATGAGATCACTTTATTCTCATTCAGACTTAGAATGTGGGACTTGTAAATTGAAATTTCCCTTTTATCTGATTTAGACTAGAGGTTTGATGCAAATCACTTTTCTTTCAAGAAACAATCCTAAAAACTGAGGTATTGAGTGCTCAAAGTTGATGTTCCACTTCGTATGAAAAGATTAATGCTCATTATATCATGGAAAAGATAGGAGTTGAATTTACCATAGACATTGGGGTGCCTGGAGCAGAGGTCATTTGTGGATTTTTTAGCTCTGTTGCAGCATTACAAAGGTAAAATGGATTTAAATCAGGATACTATGTGTAGGCAGCCTGTCTTTCACTGCAGTAATAAAGTCCACTAAAGAATGTGGATAAAGTAACATTTGAACTGTGTTTTGAAGCACTGTCCTGCTGCTTTAGAAAATGACTGGTCTTCAAAGACATCATTCTGTCCTGATGAAAGCCTGTCTGTCTACTCTTCATGAATCACTTGAGGCAAAAATGCTGCTAGGTAGATGGGCAGGGTGAGTAAGATTGAAAGTGACTTTCCAAGTCATTCAATGCAGGTGCTGAAGTCATAATCACTTCTAGAAAGTGGTTAAGCTGCATGCCTGAAGAAGGTTGGTATCTTGCCTTACTGATCCTGTTGGATGCCTGTTTCACCACTGCTTCCCTGTAGTGGTTAGATCTTCTATAAATTCTAACCCAAGTGTTTTCATGCCTATAAAGGCATGAAATTAATACTCACTGCTTGGGCCTACAATTTTTTTTTTAATTCGGTGTCTTCTCTGGCCCTCCTGGGACCTTCATAACACATTTAATGAAAACACCTGTGGTTTCTCATAGACTTCATTACATGAAACTGAACATTCCAGTCTTTTTTAGCTTTCTCATGCAGAGTATGTTAAGAGAAATGCAGAACTGGCATTAGTTCTTTACTAGGAATAACTAGTACCATAAAGAGTGTCCCAGAGGAAATCTGTATTACACTATGGCATTAATCCTACCTTCCTTCAAAGAGCCATCTCTGCCTTTCTTCACAACTGCATATCACAGGTGAGAGTCTTTTCTGGAACAGTACAGTAAGGTCTTTCCCTTCCTCATGCATTTTCCAGCAGTGGGTTCTTTCTAGCTTTTTGAAGAATTTTTTTTTGCATAGTGCTAAGAACACATGACTTGGCACTTCATAACAGTGGTCACATAAATCAATGCTCTTAATATTGCTACAGTCCTCAAGGTTAACCAGTTCTTGTTATATTTGTTCTGATCATTCTTGGTCCTAACAATGCCTGCTGATTTTGTTTCATTAGAAATTTCATCAACACACAAATACTAAAGAATATTAATGTCAAGAAGGAAGAGCTTTGTTTGCAGTCTTTGTATTGACCACAAGCTTTCAGTGCAGTACAATTTCCTACACACCTTTTACATATTATATATTTTACATATATATACAAATATAGAAGGTATTATAATACATATTAATATATTAAATAGAATATATAAAAATATATAATATATATACACTAATATATATACTAATAATAATATTTCATATTATATATTTTACTTATATACTGATTGTCTTTTCTTAGTTAGTCTTATGCCAAATACTTCATTGAAATCCAGTTCATTGTTTAAAAAAAGAGTTATTTTCAGGTCAGTTCATTTGAGTTGTAATGAGAGATTTTTATCCTGTTTCAATACATGTTAATGTCTCTAAAGTCCTTCCATTCTTTCTCTGCTTCCTCCTTCATTTCTTCCTTTCTTCCCCTCATCCTCATTCTGATGCCAGAGTTGAAGGATTTCTTAAATGCCTGGGATACTTTTTTCTTCATGTCATAGTGTTTACTGAAATTTGTGGCCAATATCAAGTTTTTAACCTAGACTTACATAAGTATAGATTAATTTGCAAATTAGAAATTCTTGTGCAAAAGGGTTGTGTATAAAATATAAAACATGACATAGAGGGGGTGATATCTATTAAGAAACAAGAGACAGCATTTTTCCTATTTCAGTCTAGGGCAGTCTTAGTGAGATGTGGAAAGTGTAAAAGAGAACTATTCCCCATTAATTTTAAAAATATCAGTTTTGAGAAATGAAATCCTGTTTTTTTACCATGTATAGCTAGTTACAATCTGAGGTTCCTTAAAAGCAGAAGCTTGTTGAATATTCAGTTTTGCTAAGATGCATCTAAACCTGTGGGCTATCCTGTCCAAGGGGGTCTACTCTGAGGTATTCTACTTCTCCCTTTCTTTCTCTATTCTCCAACATACTGAACAGCAGGGTTCAGAGGGAAACCAATTTTCCTATATATTAATTTTTTAGTTTCCCAACTTGCAGGCAACAGAGTTTTTTCTTTTCTAGTTGATTATTGGCTCCACTCAGCAAATACCTGTCTGTTCTGCACCCCAGCTCTGCCACTGCAGTTTGTATTGCTGAGTTTCTGATGATTCTTGAGAATGATTTTATTTCTCTGCTGTTTCCTGCCTCTCTGGAATTGTAACTGTTGAAAGGAATATCTCAGCTAATCATCCATAAGACTAGTGAGAGCTCAAAGGCAATAAGAAGTACAAGGCAATTTGATGAATACTTCATATTCCTATAAACTAATAAAATGGCATATTGCACATCCTGAGCCTAACAGAAATTATTGTGATTCTTTTGAATATTTTTAAATGCAATTATTCAAGATTCATCTGGTACAACTGGACCTTTGTCCATTTCAATTATGTAGTGCCACATAAAGACAAAAATTTACTTCAATTCCTTCTTCTCTTCCTTCATAATGTGTTAGGCCTGGCTATATTTATGTTATACTGAGATACAATTCGGAATCTGCCTTGTGACAGTGGGTTGGTTTTTTTTTTTTCCATTTCTTTGTTGCTGTGGAACAGACAAGAATGCACCGAGTTTCCCCTCAGAATCATATCCTCAGAAACACTTTCCATGGTGTATTAACAAGGAGTCATTAAAGCAGCACATCAAAGCCCTGCTCTCGGAGGCCTTGGCAGACAGGGAGCTCCCCATGCGGCTGCACTGACCTGGGAAAAGCACTCACAGGCAGAGGGAATGCTTTGCTGATGAATGAGAAATAATTGTTTTCAGGACATTTTATTTATGTAAAAGCCTGGGGTGTTTGGAGCAGAAATCAATAGAATTTTTTTTCTGCTTCATGACAAAACCACCAGAGAAGCACCCTAGGTTAAAAACTTCCATTCAGTCAGAGAATCTGGAAAAAGCCGGAAACAGAGTCAAACCAGTATCATTGCTCCCTGTGACAGTGCAGCCCAGTACCAAACACTTTCTAATCAGATCATCTGTGAAAGCTCATCAACAAAAGAGAAGTCATCTTTGTGTGCTCAAGGTGACTTTATGAGTACTTCTAAGGCACTGAAAAGAAATCAAAGCAGCCTTTTGCCGAAGCTTTGAGTACTTTGCAGATGGCTGCTCTGGCCATCGATCAAAGCTGTAATCAGGTCACAGGGGACAAATGGTAGAGCTCCAGGAGCTGACCAGGCAAGGCTTTTCTGGGTGAGCAGCGAATGTGTTTGATGCCAGGCAGGAATCTGCCGTGCCCAGCAGAGGGGTGTTCAGCATAGCAGGATTCCATGGCAACACTGGACTTGCAACAACTGCACAGTGACTGGAAAGCTAAACCATGACTCTTGGGCCACTGACAGCTGGAATTTTAAAAGTTGTTAATTCTTTCATTTTTCTACCTTTTATCAAAAGTAATGTGTATTCCATCCCCTTCGTCTCTTCAGCTGTGTCTGTTTTGTACCGTGGCCCTTGCAGAGACGATATTCTATCACCAGAAGGTGGTCTTATCAAAGTGCCCCTTTTTCATGTTGCTCATCATCTCCATATTCAGGTTTCCTAATTGGGATTCTGTGCCAATCCAACCTCTACAGCACTGTGTGTGGAAGAGAGACAAGGGTTGTTTAGCAAACAGTGATGAATTCCACTTATGTCCATTGCCATTTTGGCACCATCAGCTTCTAGCATGGCTTCCTCAGGACAGGTACTTTGTTCTTTATTTGTCCTCAGTAATTTCATCTCAAGTATGCTGAGGAGAGACAAGGTATAATTTCAGTGGCATGATGCACTGAAAATGAACAGGAAATCCTTGAATCCTCTTCAGTGTGGAGATAGGATGATTCAGGAAGAGCTAAAATAATCCCCAGCAGTAGATGAATCTTCTGTGTAGTCTGAAGAGGGGAAGGAAATTTAGATTCACCACCAGTGCGTATGATCAGGGTGGGCTGTGTACAAGGGAACCAGTGTTTGTAAGGGTTTGATAACACACACCCCCACACCCAGCTGGGGGTTGGGCTTTCAGACTGGAGCTCAAATAACACCCAAGATATATTACCCTACAGGTAGGCAAGAGGGAAGTATTTTCCTTTTTTCATTATATCTCAGTACGTCTTTGCAGCAGTCTCTGCATCCTGGGAGTTCTCATAGCACAAACAAGGTGATGCAGTGTTTGCAAATGAGGAAAGAATTGTACAGGAGCTCTGCAACAGACTCTTAATGCCTTCAAGCTACCTGGAGTTAAATCTAAAAGGGAATGCAGTATAATGTAGCATTGGGGAACAAAGAGACACGGACTCCCTTATGCATCCAAAGGAGATCACTTTACTGTAGAACTCACTCCCCTTTTATACCTTTAATCTCAACCAGACAAAACCAGAACTTAACAGAAGGGCACCATTGGTGCTCAGCTGCAGCTGCTGTCCATAACCATCTCTCACCCCCCCAGCTGACCTCCAACCATCAGCCTGCAGCTGAGCCTTCCTACAGGACCCTCTGGTGAGCATAAACCTTAACAACTTTAACAATTATAACCCCATATCCCACAGTATACAAATATCTAATCTGTGCCTATCAGCCCCAGACCATAGTGGCAACATAGATTTCCACAGAGAAATTAATAATTTTAAGTGCCTTTTTTTATCATTCTACGGTTGAATATGAAGAATGTATATAATCAAAAGGACAGAAAGAAAATGCAAATGGTTTTAACACTTCTAATGTATTTTCTCTTTTATATTCAGTTTGAGCAAGAGTAAGTTTTTCCTTATTACAAATAACCCTGCATTTTATCAAGGGATTATTGGAAACAAAAAGGGCCCTTTTGAAAAAGTCCATATTGAGAAAGTATCAAATGTATTTGCTAAGATTTGGGAAAGAAATTGCATGTCCAGGAAGGCATCTCTTTTGTAGAAAGATATTTTCCAAAAGAAAAGAATATACTTCCAACAAAAGCTCTGATAATCCTATATCCAGTAAATTATGTGCAAGTATGGAAGGCTGACGGGTTAGCACTTTACAGTCATGTTTTGAGAAGGTATGAATTTAGCAAGGTAAATATTCACCTTTCTATTTGGTTTTATTTTTTAGGATCTCAGTTATAAAATACTTCAGGCAAATTTTTTTCTGTATTCTGGTATTCTTCTCAGATGCCTTGTAACTGGTGACTTCTTAAAGAAAATTGTCTTTATAAGTGCTATTGGAAAATTCATGTGATATTGTTACATACCTTAGCAGGGTGTAGTGTATGATCTGACATTATACTTTACTTTTATTATTTTCCTTGGAGGGCACATGTGGTTAGGTCCTTCTTTTAAAATTTTTTTAGACCATTGAAGGGGATGAGTTGGTACTGAAAGCTAATAATGGCTTATTGTTCTTCATGCTATCAAGTTACTTAAGCAGTCTACTGTCTTTTTCAAAATGAAATAGTTTCTTCAACATAATACAGCTTTTATGAAATAGTAATATTTATCAGGTGCTGAAATCCCTGGACCTCAGGTCTGTTGCTTTAGAAGATAACGCATACTGTGGCTATCACAGTGATCGCATACCTGTGGAAAGAAGTGAAATAAGAAATGGAGGGGTTTTCCCTACATATAACTACAATTGTCTTTTTTTCATCAATTAAATTAAAGAATTAATTCAATTCTTTTTAGATTAGTTTTCAAAACATCTGGAGGATGTTTTGGAGGGCACTTGTTTAAGTCTATTGTCAGTCTGATCTGTGTTTGCCCTTGCTCACTGATAGCAGCAGCTCAGTGCTCTTGCTAATCCTGTTCAGCTCATGCTGAATTACTTAAGTGGGTGCAGGATGAAAATGAACATTTGAGTCACTGGAAAACTGTGGCTTCAGGTGAAATTTGACTAGGAATTTTGTCCTGTTAACAAAACAACAGTGAAGAAAATGGGGTCAACTCTTACCCTCCCCTGGCAAAGCGTCCCTTGTTTCCCCACGGACAGCAGTTGGACTGGGGTGAGATGTGGCAATGCTCATCAGGTTTCTTCTCTGAAAAGAATTCAATTTGCTGCTTGAGGAGCAAGCCAAATGACCAGATTGGTGAGTGTGTGCTGTATTTGGGTCACTGATACTTGTCCATTTGTCCTAAGTTTCTAGAATAGGAATTGGAGGTTCATCTCTCAAATATGAGCTTAACCCTCCTCAGTGGCTCTTGCTAAAGAAAAGAGATATCTGTATTCTCTAGCAGGGTTGTAATTTTTTTTGTTTGGATGATATAGTTTTGGTTTTTTCCAAACTCCGAATTTTCTTTACTTTTTCTTAGTGATGCTCAAATGCAAAATATTGCATCATTGGTCACTGAACAGGAAAACAATTTCATTGGTTTTGTTTCAGCAAGTAGAAGCCAAAGTGAATAATAAGATCATCTTTAGTTTTGATTTTGACATTAGATTTGGGCTGAGGAAGGGTTGACCTTTCAAGCAGACAAGCCCAGGAAACATTATTTTACTTTGGTGGAATAACAGAGAAGAAACTGAATTAGAAGCAGCATTGACAAAGTTAAAAATTACAATCTTTTCATCCCTTGATCACACCTTGCTAATAATGAGAGCTTTGTGAAACAAGGTAATTTTGTTTTCATTTGCTCATGTTATTTGGTACTGCTAGTCAGGCTGATCAAATCCCACCCGTATTTAGCAAAAAAAAGCTATTTTCTCTTACTGGATGCAGTCCCATTTTCCTATGTCTTATGTTTATATATTGAAGTCAAAGTTAGTATTGCTTATGACAGTAGTCATTAATTTTAAAAGTATTCAACCTTACATTATCCAATTCTTGGCAGTGCTAGGGGAGTTATCTTCTGGCTCGTTCTTTTATCTTCTACCCATCTGACACCACTATAGTTGATGTGGGAAAGTGCTGCTGCAAATTTACTAAGATGCTGCATTTGTGTGCAGGTCTACACAGGGGAACTATTCTAGTTTTAGAAATGTTTGATACCTGTGCCACTCAAGGTATCCAATGTGTTTTTGACGCACTGTCCAAAATGATTTGGATGGAAATTCAAGATATCTTTTATGTGTGAAATAGTCTAAGTCTTAGATAAACTTTCTCATGATATGCATTTGTTCTGAGCAAAAATGAAACACAAATAATACTGTTATTACTCTTAAGTAGCCTGAAACATGTTTTGTGAATGAACATTTATAAAGGAAAGGATGTCTAAGTGGTTGAGAGAAATAAATATTATAGTCTTTATCATTTATGTTGTATTTATAAAAGAGTTGAGGTTTATTTTTGCCCTTTTTCTTATGTGACAAACAAGGTGTTTTCAATGTTGCTTTTTACATGAGGAAAGAGAAGTCTCTAAGTAAATAATTATGTACTTATATTTCAAGGTATACTTCAGGAATAATTCAGGATGAAAGGGACCTCAGGAAGTCCTTAGTCTAATCCTTAGTCTGTAGAAGTGCTTCTAATCCAGAAGTCCTTAGTCTAAAAAAATAGTCAGCTCTGTGGTCAGACCAAGTTACTCAGGGCTTTTTCCAATCTGGGCTAGAAATCCTTCAAGGATGGAGATTGAAAAACTCCCCAGACAACCTGTTCCAGTGCCTGACCACAACAGTGAAAAAGTTTAATTGAAGTTTTCTATCTGATTTACGCTGTCCTGGGATCCTACATCTGCCTTACTGAATCAGGAATAAATATTTACCATTACTGATCTGAAATAAAAGCTAAGTTTCGCAATACCTGAGCTGCATTGTGAAAAAGTTTCTAAGTCATGTAACAGAATGACAATACCATGAGAATATTCTAAATAAATCAGTGTGTTGTACAAGTAGCCTTGTAATTTAACAAAGAGTTAACGATACAGTTTTTCTTTCACATATGATCTGGTGTGGTATAATGTGTTCCACATCTCTCTGTTCAGTTACACAGGTACTATTCCCATTATACAGACTGAAGTGTCTCTGTCACATTTGTTATGGTTTAAAAGCTCTAGAAATAAGGGTTCTTTTCCCCTGGATAATGATCTCAGAATTTTCATTATGATGTTTGGCTCAGTAACATCTTCATTGTTATGTGCATTTAAAAGGCAATTTCTATATTCTATGACTATACAATATAAAAGTTCTTTATTGGGTATGGAGCACAGTATAATCAGTCAGTTTTGCAGGAATGTATTGGAAATGCAAAGATTTGGAACTTGTGGTATATCACACTTCTACTCCTCAGCTGTAGAGCAACCCACTGTATGCATTTCCTCTCTTACAAGCCTGTCTCATCTGGAGATTGATGTGTCACTCCAGAATTTGAGATTCCTGAGCCCAGCCAATAAAACCAGGGTAACATAACAGAAAAAACAATGTGGGAGTCAGTATCTGACGCTATGTGTAAGAACACACCTTTCCACTCTGACACCATGTGAGCTGGTACCATGCAACATTGGAAATAACACCTTGTTAACAGTAGGAGTCTGCAATTGCAGGGATGGAACCAAGCCCTCTGCTGAATCTAGGAACTTTATTGATGGGTGAAAGTTGGTTATTGGAGTATTTTGTGAATTGTGCATAAGCTATTTTCCTGAGAAATCACCACCTTTTAGCCGGTTAAACAGTTAATTGACAGTCAGCATACATTAGAAGTGAATATTTGTCCAGTATCAGACACAGCTTTATTCAAGGCAAACACACCTATTGTGGGCTGCTATGGGAACAAGTTTCATAAAAGCACAGCAGGCACCTGAATCTGACTGTGTGGGAGCCCATCAGTGGAAATCATGGGACTCCAAGGAACAAACAGTTTGTTGGTGGAACAATCATCCCTTCAACAGCTGATTTCTGAAGAATGATCTGCATCAAAATATTACACAGACAACCTGAGTGATGCTGAAATGCTGGTAAGTTACATTTTTGCTTGTGAATTATGATTTTATTCCTTTGGGGACTTTCTGTTTCTGGATTCTTGTAACCTGTTCTTGTAACACACAACATGGGGAAAATTCTGTAAAGGGACAAAGAGCACAACAGTAGATTTTTTTTGATTTTAGCTATGGTCCCTCTCTGTGGGAGGACAGAGATGGTGCTGAAGGTAATCTTGCCCCCATATATTGCAGCCGTATTGATTACCAAAGAGTGGAACAGCCTTGCCCTCACAGCTGTGGGTGTGATAAAGAGTGAGTTTAGCTGGTAGGGGGGCAGTTGGAGTTTGCTGGCCGTGCTGTGAGGAGGGAGGGACAGGAGGTTGTGAGAGGGACAGAAAGGGTGAGATGTCATGCAAGGGTCACACAGGGTTTGGTGGCCGTGCTAGGGACAGGAAGGAGCGAGATGGAACTGCAGAAGGAAGAGAGAAGAAGGAGAGAAAGAGCCAGAGCTGTGGAGCTGCCCCATGGGAGGCTGCATAGAAAAGGTGTGAGACTTTTAGATAACAAAGTGCTGATGCTTGAAGCCTTCCTCGGTGTCAGTCGTAGCTCCACCGTCACCTCGTTATCTCCTTTGCAGACCAAAACTGAGTAATATAAAGAGTAACATTAGGGATTCCTATTCTGTTAGAATTATTATCATAGGGATGGTATCCATGCCAAGGAACTTCTTATTCTCTACATGCAGCTAACAGGAATTTGCAGGGGAGCAGATGTGCATTGAAGTGCTGCAAGTGTAATGCCTGCACACTGTAAGTTATGTTGCTGTAGCATAAGTAGGTAGTGGTGCACGTGTACGAGTTAGTGTTGCTTTCCTTTCAGGTTTCAAGAACAACTTTCTTCAAATCCTGCAAGTTCCACAGCATTAAAAGTAAATGCATGACAATTTTCTCCTGCCATATCAACATAATGTTCTATCAAAGTTGTTGTCTTGCTGCCCAAGAAGAATTATCTATTACTTCTCTCTATTTTTATTCATTTTTGGGAAGATGGTACTAAAGGACTAAAGAAGATGGTTTTACATTTTGCTATGATGGCAGAAAAGCTGGCATCTCACTATGTCCAAAATTAGCATTTTACCCTATACTGTGCTATGTACAGCATAGCTGTCTCATTTTTTCTCCTTTGCCCTTTTGATCTTTTTTTCTGCCTCTTTTTCTCTCTTCTATCTCCTTTTTTCCCTCTCTCTCTCTGTTCTCCCCCCCTTTTTCCTTGCCCTTTCCCCATTTTTCCCCTTTTCCCCTTTCAATGATCCTTTATATATTGCTGATACTACTGCAGAACTGATTATAATGTGGGAAACTTGCTTGCCTTACAAAAGTACAAGGTGTTTGCTAAATATGTTAACTTCCCTTAAAAAATAAAATGCTGGTTTTAACTTTCATATCTGTGTGTTTCATTATGAGTGTAATGGAATTATGAGCACAGCAAAACATGGGAAATATTTGAAATCTGCTGAGAGATGACTGTGAGGTCTGAATGCCTGTCAGCTAATTTTTCTATTCCTACATACAAAAATTATATCTTAAAAAATATACTTCTAAAAAAATCTTTATTTTTGTATGGGGATTCTCAGAAGTGATGCAAGTAGAAGTAGTATTGGTACTGTGCACATTCCTGTCATTTTGTGCTACTGAGTGATCCATGAACAGATTTTCAGTCACTTTTTTTGAAGATAGGTCTTTGTAATTGAACAGTGAGTTCCTATTTGCACATATTTACATATGTGCTAGTTCTTATTTGGCCTTGAAGCCTGTACTCAGGGACACTTTGTTCTATGGCTGGATGCCAAATTGCTTTTGATTTTAAGGAACTTTTAAAAAGGTATTTGATAAATTAGGTCAATATGCCTGTTACATATGGTATGGCCATAATTTTGCCACACATTAAATTGTAAAAGCAGTGATTTAATTATCATTTAAGGATGATATTCATAGTTGTAATTGCCACATGTGAGCAGGCATTGTAACGTGTTCTCATACTTTATATCTTAGAATGACTTGATTTTACAGGGAGCTTTCTAGGCTGATTAAAAGTGGAGTTTTTTTCTGGGTATGAAATCTGCTGTTGGAAGATGAGCTTTTTTTGAAGGGGCTGGCACACGTCTTTCCTGCTTGAGCTTTAGCCAGCACCTCCCACCAAGTCAAGCTCCTCTGACTACTTCTTTGAGTTTGTTTCTTCTTGGGGTAGAAAAGTGTTATTGTGAATGAATACTGAGATGTTAATACGGCTGCTCTAGAGGTGAGTAGGATGTCAGGTTATACAGAAACAATGTCATGTTGTGATTTGGAAAATACTGTGGTTTGGGATGCAGCATGTTTTCCCTAAACAAGGCAACCTAGTGCATCTGTTTGTTCTATGTGTTGAGGTTTTTTTAAGTATTTTTGCATTTTGGGGGCTTTTTAAAGTCATTTTTACCTTCAGGGATTTGGATGATTGTGGCAAGTATTTTAGCCAGAAGGTAGAACACAGCTCACAAAGGAGACTCCAGCTGGGACTGAAAATACAGCAGTCTTGGTCCCACATGTTCATAAGTCAACACATGAGGCCTCTTAACCAGCCAAAAATTAACTCAATCTGTAAAAAAGGAGCCAATACCTTGTATTAAGGGCTTATAATTGTGTTAATACAAATATATATCCAAATTTCCTAATTTGCTTATGCATAATGGTTGTTCCATGAGTGTCTGACCTTCGAAGAAGCTCAGCTCTCAGCTCAAGCGCTGTCATCCCTAGTGAGTTGTTCAGAATAGATTGCAAACTGCTTCCATAGGAAGGATGAATGTAAGCCCTAAATAATTATGAGAATGATGACTAGGCAAGCCTTTTAGTTAGATCTTTCCTTATCTAAATTGTTTTTCCAATCATGATAAAAATATCAAAGTATGCTATAAAAATATCTGAGCAAAATATCGGAGTCTGTTGCATAGAGGAAGATAATTAGCAGATAGTGTACATCTGTTCTTACAGAATCAAAGAAGGGCAGATGAGCTGATGTGGAGCTCTGTGTACTTTAACCTGGACTATTTTCAGCCCCTTGGTTGTCTTAGATTTTGTCCACTGCATTGCAGCTGTCTGCAGAAGGCAGATCTGTCAATAAGTCAGTGTTATTTCCCATACTGTGTGTGGAACTTTAAAGTTCTGGTTTTGTTTCTGATGGGAGTGGATGATGTCAATGTAATTTTCTGTTCAGTATAGCTAAAAGACATTCAGAGTCCTTGTCTCTCACTAAAATCTGAGCAAATTAATGTTAACCAAAAGCTTTCACCCTTTAAAGAGGATTATATGAGATGTTCCCATCTCAAGTCATCGTTGTTGCAACTGGAACGTGCAGTCTGAAGTGTGTTGTACCTCTTTTGACCTGAGTTTTGCTGGTCTCTCATAATAGCTGATACTGTTGATGTGTGGTGATACCCAGATAAATGGGTTTGTATTCCAGATTTCTGGGAACATATCATCAGTGTATGGAGTTTTACCCATGGAAGCATTCTGCTGTCATCCATGTGATAGAGTGGCTAAATGAGGTTTTTATTGTTCAGACAAAAATTTGCACAGTCTTTTCCTCATGATGGCTACTCATAGATATCAAAGGTGTGAAGTCAGTCTGCTCCAGTTGCCATCTGGACAAGGCAGGGTTTGGTGCTTTGTGTTGTCTCAAGGGGATCCTGTGTCCTGTGGCTGTTTCCTAACTTTGGCATCAGTGCCTCAGTGTCCACAGCATGAAATCCTCCTTGACTGATAATTCTCAATCTATCAATATAGCAATGTTTGACCATACAGCATTATGATTAAGGGATGAAATGCAAAAATAATTTTTAAAATTGGTCTGGTTCTCAGAATAAATGTTACAATTTAGTTAAACACATTTGAATAGAAGTTCTCTTTAGTTATAACACATTTTGATGAGGAAATTATTGGGTGTTATTTACTGTGTGTCTGCAGCTAAATTACATATTTTTGCATTTTAAGTTGTTCAAACTAATGCAAAAGGCCTTGGGAAGTGTATGATCAGAGAGATATCTCAGAAATTTGTCTTCCAAGAGCAGACAAGCTGGCTTATGGAATGCACATCCTTGTGTGTCCATAAATCTTACTAATGGTTGAATATTTCAATAACAGGGTTAGTCGTTCCATATCTATTTTTTACCTGTCTGTATGATATGTATGACGTCTCTGAAAAATCATGACAGTAAAGAATGAAAAAGTTCTATAACTTCCAGGGTATTTTAAGAGAGAAAAGGTGGTCTATTGGAGTTGGTGCTGGCCTCAATATTCCCTTTTCTGAACATGAAGGGCTCTAATCTTTGTAAAAAGGAACCCAGCCAGTTCACTTGCTGTGTGCTTGATGTTGGTGATTTGAGTTTTCAGGTTGTTAGAGTGAAATATAAAAGTTTTTGAGAATATCCATTCTTGCTTATAAGTGTTCAGTTCATGAAAGAGGGGGAACACAGACAACCACTTTTTATTTCATATATAAGAGAAGGGCAAGGTTATCACAGGCCTCTTGAGCAATGACAAGTCTTGCACATATTTGTAAAATTCCACCTATCCCTAAATTATCAGAAGTTTTTCAAAGCTCCACAAAGTCTGCATTTAGCTCAACAATTTGGTAATCTCACAATGTCAGGCTGGAAGCCCAGCACAAGTTTGCAGTTGCTATCCATCTATTGTAAACCAGGTTGATTCCTTTCATGTTCCCATGTTATTTCCAGACATGCTGATTATTTGAATTGCTTGTGATTTATGTCATAACTCTGGACATGTTAAATGTCCTGTGAAGTATATCCATATGTATGACCAAACCAGAAATTTTTTCTTGAGTATTTTCCTAAAATGATGTCAGCCCACAGAAAATTGGCAAGTAACCTTTCTGACTTTAAAGCAGTTCTGAGCTGTTTGGATTTTTGATTTTCATTGCCTTTTTCTGTTTTCTGTCACCACTTGCTTTGTAGGAATAAATGCATGTATGTGTATGCCTCTGTGCTCTGTTAAGTGGAGTAGTAGCATGCCTTGCTCAGAAATGTTATTTCTAGATTTTTCCTTACTGCCTTTAATGTCTGTCCTGGACTGTTGCAGGAATATCAGGAGTCAATGCAGTTAGTCTGTCTGCCCTGCCACATTATGGGGAGTGTCCCCATAAATCCATCTCACTACTGATGGTTCCATGCTGAACCTGACATTTGTTTTCTGAGTTCTTGTGCTTGAATCATCAATAAGGGATTGCTCTCCTTTCTAAACCTTCTTTAATAAAACATGCACCAGAGTGTTTGCAAATCTGGCAGCACAGGGAGACCTTGCACCCTCTGTGTCAGCTGAGGAGCCCTTGAGACTGCTGCCAGTGCAATGGCACTGTTAGAGGCACAGTCTCCAGGGAAAAATCACCTCTGGGCAGTCACAGTAAGAGCTGGAAATGTTAATGATTTTAAATGAGCAACAGAATTATTTGCCCAATTAGTATTTTTAAACCTCTAGTCTGCAAAAATGGTCAGCTGTCTGTATCTCCCCTCTGCCAATGCAAATATCTCCTATTTTTGTGACTGCTTTTCCATTTTGAACCTAACACTCCTGTTCATGAGTGGATCCCATGTGGTGGTGCCTGGATGATTTCTGAACAGCAGAGTTGTTTGCTGGAGGCAGTAGATGTCCTATATTTTGACATTAATAAGATTCCTGATGTTGTATTGAATGACATTCTTATAAACAAGGTGGGGAAACACGGATTAGAGAAAACCACATTTGGAAAATAACGTGATTATTGAGTTTACAGGAAGGAAACAATTTTTTATCAAGTCCCTCTTTACTGTTTTCATTTAATGATCTGAAGATTATGGAACTTTCAAAACACTTATGCAGCTTGAAAGGATAGAGTTAGGTTTTCATGGTTCTCACTAGAGAGGTGGCCTGAAAAAAAAATCAAATTCCCAATTTTACATCTAATACTGGCATCTCGGAACTGGGAAATAACTAGGTGTAAATGGCAGCCCAGGGCAGAGGTGTGGGAATCAAAACAAAATAAAAAGCTCAGCCTTCGGGAGATACCATGGATTGTGATGTGACCCTGATTCCTTGGCAGCAGTAGTGAGGCTGACATCAGGGTCTGTAAATGGAAGTGTTGTTCGTAAAATACCTGAATTTTTCTGTTTGGTCCTGTAGTGGCAATATGTGGTGGTCAGGCTGTGTCCTTCTAAGGGTTGCACCTCAAGGAAGATTTGTATCAGTTAGAGAATAGCCAAGGCATAGCAGAGAGTTAACCCAAGTCCTAGAAAACATGACTTAGAAGAAAGAGTCGTTCTGTAAAGGGGAATTTTGGGAAGAGATGTGTGAGTCTTTTAATATACAAAATGTACTGCAGTGGAAGAAGATAATCTGTTCTCTATCATGTTGGTTAGGAGAAGAAGTGAAGATCAGAAATTGCAGCAGTGAAAGTTCTAAGTGGAGGTGGTGGGAATGGGAAGTACAAAGATAACCACAGTGAGATGCAGGGATGGACATTGATCCGTTGTGGTCCACACCGGGAGGGCTCTCAAGACAAGCAGAAAACCATTTGACAGGAACTGTGGAGGTACAGTTGCCCCTAAGCTTGCTGATAAATAGATTTTGCATGATTTTTCATACACCAGCATGAAATTATCATTGTATAAACAGTTGATTAAAACCCAAAAGCAAGGCTTGATGAACAGATGAAGAACTCGATGTGTCTTACTCAAAGATTCTATTTGCATTTCCCTCCTACCAGTCTGAAGCAGAGCTAGAGTGGGTGTCTCTGAGTATAATCAAGATCATAAAGGTTGTTTTGATTTATTTTCTAGTAGAAGGTTGTCTATACTTTCTCCTTTTGATGGTGTACATTCCCTCTTTCAGGTGCATACAAGCATCAGCAAATAACGAGTATATTGCTGTACATATTGAGTAGTATTTGAGTATGCATAGATGCATTTATCTTTCAATATTTGCTGGCACAGGACAGATTGAGCTTTATAAAAGGCTGTGACTTTGTAAATTTGTCTCAGGTTTTCCTCTGGAATAGCTATGGGAAGTCGTTATCCTCTCTATTACCTTGTGTGTGTAATTTCTGTGCTATGAAAATAGTTTAAAAGAGAATGAATACTAGAGGTTTTGGTGGTTGGGCTTCTTTGGGTTTTTTTCTGAGGGGGAAATTACTTCTCTACACTAGTATTGTGTATGTTTTCTTTGTTTCTGTTGCTTATAACAGTGAAAAAAAAAGCCCATAAGAATGTGCAATATTATTTAAAATATCCTCAGGAACTTACAGTGGCATTGCTGGGTTTTGAGCAATTTCAGCTTGCCAGTATTTCTGGCTTTTAGGTGTTCATGAATTTGGCACTATTCTGGGTTGCTGTTTAAGGACTAATGTATTT
This sequence comes from Acrocephalus scirpaceus scirpaceus, assembly GCA_910950805.1. Lineage (NCBI taxonomy): Eukaryota > Metazoa > Chordata > Aves > Passeriformes > Sylviidae > Acrocephalus > Acrocephalus scirpaceus. The sequence goes on from OU383785.1 coordinate 6,903,450, forward strand.
CTGTTAACTTTGCTTTGCTTCCAATGTCCTGGAAATTACGGGGGGATGTTTACCTTCTTTTTAAGTTTCCTCAGATATTACTGCTTAATAGGAATCATTCTTTTGGGTGTCAGGTTCTAGCTAGTCCTAATACCTAAAAGGAGACCAGTGTGAGGAAGAAATGGAGACAGTGTGGTTCCACTTTTCTTTACAGAGCTGACTCAGCAAGGGAGGGAATGACATGTTGCATCATTTGAAGATCACATATTGCAGCAAGTATTTCCAGGAATCTTCAGATGAGCAAGTAGGAGTGAAACAGAAATCTAGATTTAGATACTTCCTGCTCTGCAACTCCTCATTATCCATAGTTTCAAATTGGGAAGTCATCTTTATTAACCTAAGATTTTTCAAGAAAAACGTCTCAGCCTTCAGCAAGAGGGGAGAACAATACATTTTATTCAAATATGGATATACCAGGGAACTCCTCTGACAGCATGGTTGTGAAATGTGTGATCTGTGCCATAAAGGGGAAAGAGCCTGTCCATTTTCTGTCTTCAGTCATCATCATTTTATGTGTTGTGTTCTGTCCTGCTCCTTAGTTAAAGTTCTTTCCTGTGATTAACCTTAGCGGGTTTCTGCTATGGTAGGGAATGGTAGTGATGGCAATTTTAAAGAGTCGGTGAGCTTCATACTATTAACATGCTCTATCTAAACAGATTGTAATAAAAGTAGCAAAACATGTGGAGGCAAAGTCCCACATGTATAAATTAAACTATTATCCAGCTAAGTACTTTTAAAACAATATGCAGTGTCAGTGCAAGATATTTTTCTTACAAAAGACATAAGTCAAAGAGCAGCCTTTGCTGTGTTGTAGCATATGCTTGTGCTTGGCAAAAGTAGTGGCAGAAAGCATGTCAAACGACAGTGCTTAGAGTATTAAAGTTTTAACAAAATGTCAGAGAAAACTGGAAGCTGGTTAATCCACAGAAATCTGTCATAAAGATTGCATTGTAAGGTGGTTTCAGCATGAATTCTAGTGACATATGGGAGCTTAAAATATAATCTAATGATATATCTCTATCGGTGAGATGTTTATGTAACATGATTGCAACAGAGATGTCTTTTCTTGTTAATTTATTAGGATAATGAAAGTTGCCATCTTTGTAGAACAATGCAAAGAACAAGTTTTATTGAGAAAAATCTTAGTGTCATAACCAAAATGCTTTTTTTTTTCTCTATACATTTATGAAAAAGAAAAATGATGCATCTAGTTTGAAGCATGCTGAAGACTGGCAGCCTGCTCTATGGAAATCTGTGTTGCTGCTGACTTCTGCTCTGCTCTGGGCATTAGCATGTGTACCCAGGAAAAAGACCTGATAGAAATTCAAGTGAAAGACAAACTTTTTTCAAAGAAATCTCTGACAGAAATAATTTCATGGGAATATTCTATGAAATATGGAATGAGAATAATCAAGTGAAGGTCTTTCCCAGTGGAACTGGAATTGAAAAAGCTTTGTCTATAACACTGAAAAGTCCTGAATTATTTCAGTGTGCTGCAATTTAAAACTACAGGGTGTATTACTGTGCTTCTTGGTTTTATAGAAATGATATAAGAAATTTTGAGTTGCAATGGGGTTCCAGAATTCATATTGGTCCTAAGTGTAAATATTTCTTGTCTTATGGAAGCGGTTTTAATTCAAATATTTTTTAATGGACATGAATTTAATGTAATGGGCTGTAATGAACCACATGATTTTGTCAAAATCCCACAAGTGATACAGTTAAAATGTTTTCTCATATCCTTTATGTCAGTGGCCATACTTACAGCCATTAATCAAATACTGTGACAGAGAGCAGGAGTCTCTGTTCTGTTTTTTTCCTCAGGAGGTGAATTTGTGCTGAGCATTGACGGGCCCTGTGCAGCTGCTGCTCTTTGTGCCTGAGGTGAGGAGGCAGCTCCTGGCAGGGCTCAGGGGGCACCAGGTGCAAAGCACTGTGGAAGGATGGCATGTCCCTGCCAGCTCAGGGCTCTCGGGGGAGCCACGACAGCCCTGTCACTTCCCTGAGCTCCCCAGCAGCAGGGAAAGGTCAGTGCCCAGGAGGGGAAGTTGCCATCACTCCTCGTGCTGTTACAGTGAGGGCTTGGAAGGGCTCAGCTCCTCACAAGTGATCAGGCACCCTGGATTCTGGCCACTTGTAGAGCTGTCTAAATAGATTCCAGGCACCTTTTAAAAGCTAAGTTTTTCATTTAATAACTATTTTAGATAGATTACAGGAGGACTGAGGAAATCCTGTCTAATACTTTGCTGTGGAAGAGCAGTCCTTTTAAATAAGGATGAATGTTATTACTCCATACGTATTCTGATCGCATTTGTTCTAAGTGATTTTTGGTACCCTGAAAGATGTATGCAACTGAATATTATACCTCTTTCATGTACTCTTTCTTTTCTCTCTCTTTTTTTTTTAAGACTCGTGATTGTGTGAGAGAAATCAATAGTTTGATTGTAGATTCTGTAACAGGAAAGCACAGGGTTGCCACAAAAGATGTACACAATTACTTTTAGCTGTTGAAGTATTTTCTGTATCTGACAGAACAATAAGTCTCTGTTGGCTTGTTACGTGTGGTAGGGAGAGCTCTGTGGGTAAAATGCTGTGATTGACTTACTGTGGACTGTGTTACAATGCAAGCATACAGCACAGTGAATTAAACACATTTCAACTAGAGAGATCTGCTGTTGGGCTTAAGAGCTCCCATGTTTTATTCTTCATATAGTTTAGAGAAGAAAGATGTTGGAGGATATAAGTCCTTTTAATGCTGTTCAGGTACGTGCCAGCAGCACACTCCATGTATCTGTGATGCTTTACAATTCTTGAGACTATTACTGTTCACAGCTTATAGCAGATATAAAAATGGCACAATTCACAGGCAAATTGAACATATTATTTCATGACTGTGGCTTGGCTGTGTCTGCTTTTTTGGGTTTTTTTCATTTTTTCCCTATAATTTCTGACCACTATTAAAAGCAATTCCATCCTTCGGTTCAGGAGAATGTCCATGTGTTTTCTGATTCTGCTGAGCTCTTCTAAATGCTGAGAGATATAAAAAAACAGCCTTAGAGTATTTTTCTGATGCATTAGTGTTTAGATCACTGAAGGATAATGATCTAGCTAAATAAATTGTTGGGTCTACCTGCATTGCCAACAGAAAGTTGTACATCCCCCCGAAATCAGGTTGTCAAACCTGGCTTACAAGGGGAAGTACCCTTCTGGAGGTTAATTCTTTCCAGTTCCTGCATATTGAGTCAAGGTGTCTAGTCTGAGTCTCAAGATTAGAATTGTGAATTTAGGGATGCTAAATCTCTCTCTAGCCTGAATTGCACTGTTAAAATCATCAGAATTCTCATTATGTTAATTTTGTCCTTTTGCACTATCAACATTTAATATATCTTCTGTCTTGTTTATTAACATTTAATATATTTTCTGTCTTGTTTATTCTGCTGGTGAAACTGGAAATTTTCTCAAATCCTCATATTCTGTGCCTATGGAATGTACATTTTATATCCAGGCAGCAACTCTATAATCTGGACAATTGATCATGGATCTTCGTGCTTGCCCATGACTACCTGTCTTTGTATAAATATATTTGAATCCTAAGAGGCTTTAATCATGGTAGTTCATTCAAAATGAGAATGGTTTCCCGTTAGGCATAATCATGATTTGCAGGACTGTGTATCTTCAGTCATCTTCTTTTATCGCAGGGAAAAAACCTCTTACGTGTTATAAGTATTTATATCTCTAGATTCTCTCAGAGAAAATTTCTTAATTCCAAAGTAATCTTTGGAATGATCAGTCATCTGGGCTAGAGGAGCTAATACCATAACCTCGGAAGCAAGGCTTAGTGTCTCTGACATTGTGTGCACTTTTCCCTTGATTTTTTTTTTTTTTCAGTTTCCAGGGTATCTAAGCACAGCCCATCACTCAGCACTGGTTCCTACATGTGGAGCAGAGCCTTTGCAGCTTACCTCCTGTGTGGTTCAGGGATTAAAAGCCAACCTGGTGACAACATGCCACACTCATATGAGTGGTATTTCTTCGGTTATATTTGTGTTCTGTAGAGACTGGTGACTTAATGCTAATGGGTATGTGAGTACAGTTGTTACAAAGAGAAGGAGCAGGAAATGTTAAATATCTCAGGTGTGTAACCCATTTCCAAGTGGTGCACACTGGCACCAGGCCTGGAGACTCCACCTGGTGAAAATTCCCATTTAAGGAGTGCTGCTCTAAGGTGTAGAACAAAGTGCATTTCTTTTTATAGGTCAAGTCACTGACTGTTGTTATTAAGTTGACAAAAACTTGCATCTCCTAAAGAAAGCTCATTTATGAGAGTTGTGTCCCAGTAAGGGTGAGCAGCTGGTGTGGAAAAGCACCAGACTGGGAAACAGATTTCTGATTCTACATTTACTACTAATTTGGTCACTTCTGTGACCTGTGGTGACATTTATCTGTGCTATAGTTCCTTTTTATACTGTATTAGTGTTGCTCTGGCAAACCCACTGCGTGAGTTGAAGCTGTTGTAATCTAGAATGATTGGGTTGTTAGGAGCATAGAACATTAGGAAGAAGCTGCCCATAGTCAAAGAAGTGAAATATGATGCAGCTTCTCATAGGAAACAGTACAACTGTGGGAGAACTGCTTAAGTCAATTGTATTTCCAGGTTAGCAGCAATAATTGCTATCAACGTTTTGCCCTTTACATGTAATTACCTCTTTATTTAAAGCTGGTTTTGTAAAGCTTTTCTTCTTCCACAAGTTTTATGATTCAGGCACCTAATGACCCCCCAAGAGAAAGCACACCATGCACAGATTGGCCCCATTAGTGCAAACTGCATAATAAGATAATACTATAGACTTTTACACATTAATTTTCCAATTATTATTTTTTGCCTTTCTTACAGATTGCAAGCAGAAATTGATAGCATTAGGCAGTGTATGGGAGCACACTAATCTGATTTGTCTCTCCCCGAAGATTACAAGCTATACGCCGTCTGGCCTGCTTGAACACAATTAACAGATTATGTTATACTTTTGCAACACATTCACTTAAAATACATGTTTTATCCTGTCAGTATTCACATATAACATTTTCAAAAGGAATCCAGTATTATTCATGTATATATTTTTAAGAAAAGCAAATTATTTCAGGTAATCAAGAGATTTTCAATACCAACAAGATTTGAAAAATAGAGCAGGTATATTGAAATCCAGGGGATTAAATGCACTCCACCTGATTGCATTTATGTAACATATGCATGAATTCCTGATTTAGTCCCCTTTCTCTATTTCTTTGACTTCAGACTTTTTTTTTTTCTTTTCTCTTACAAAACAGAGAAGTACTTGGAATTTAGCTAGTTAAGAGAATGTAATTTTCAGAAACACTCAAGCCAGTCTTCTTTTATCTGAAACATTCAGTTAGTGCCTTTTATTTTTTACTGTATAGGAAGTTGACTGACTAAAACTAAACACTTTGAATATCAAGGGCATTTGCACATAAGAATGGGATTGCAATGAGGAAAAAAATTCCTGCTTTTGTGTCTCAATCAATCTCCAGCAAGGACAGAGAATTTTTGTCTGTTCTTCTAAAACTGTAGAGTATCAAGTATGAGAATAAATGTTTGTCACAGGAAACAGACGTTTCTTTGAAGAACTAAAAAAGCCACAAAACCCTCCAAAACAGAGATCAGAATAAGCCCTGCTGCCCATGTTATTCATAGCAACAGAGCTCAAGGAGACATGAAGATCTGGAATATTTCAATGAGAAGCCCTCAGGTCAGAGTTTTTAGCAAAACTTGTGCAACAAGGTCATGCTGGTTTGAATGCTGCAGTTATTTTCTCATCTTTGCAAGCAGCCAGTTTTCATCTGTAGGATGGGTTTGAAAGTGGTTTTTTGGGATTTTTTTTGAGTTTTGTTTGGGTTTTTTGTCTTCTCCTATAGTGTAAGTCCTGACAGCACAGGTGAGAGGTCAGAACAATTGAGGGCTAAAGATCTAGAGGAAATATGATGTTGTAGGAGGCTTTCTATTTGGCATGGGGTTACAAATTTAAATAATGAGATTATGCTATTACCTACTTTTTTACAGAGTAAAATCTAAAATTGATGTGGAATGTGTGGAGCATATTTGCTTGAGATCACTGACACTGAAATCTGATTTTGGAAAGAGGCTGAATTTGATATAGCTGCCTTCACTGTGTGAAAGCCACATATATTAAGTCTCCAAGGTAAAGCCTCGAGTAATAGAGTACTGATGAAGTGATAGAGCACTGTTAAATCATGAATCAACCCAGGTTTTATTGATGAAATCTGATGGTTTTGATAAGTGTGTAATAAAGGTAAAGTCATGTATTTAAGCATATTCCTTGCACATTTTTCAATTTTATTACAGCTGCCTTGCCCCATTTCAGTTATAAGCCTTTTCTTATTAAGGCAATTTGTTATTAGGATGAAGAAGAAGCAATATTATGAGAAAAAATAACATGTGAAAGTGACTTCAGCCTTGCATATTGATCAAAGCTGTCCAAATGCCAATAAGGTGGGACTTTTCCAATCTTCAGTAACAGCTAATCCAGTTTAGCAGTGGTTATTCCTAGACAGAACAGAAACAATTGGAATTATTATTATTATTATTTTAACTGAACTGAATTATTGATTTTTTTTTTTCCAAGTACATTATTAGGACGGGGGAAGAGGTCTGAGAGTGGGAGACTTCTAATTTCTCAGTGATTGCAAATTCTTCAGTATATTCCTATAGTTCATTATATCGTTAAAGAATAAGAGGAGTTTGTAAATACCCACTGGGGAAAAAACCCTGTACATATAAAGTCAAAATCCTTTAAATTGGTCTGTGTTAAAGATATGTAATGTATATAAATACAGATATATACATATAAACTAACATGAGGTAGCATTTTTGTTTCTTCTAAAGCATTGGTTCCCTATTTAAAGTACTAGGTGAATGATAGATGTACAAATGCAGAAACCTTGGGCATAGTTATTCAAGTTAATGTGCAGAAAATCAATGGAAGAGGTGGAATGCCTGTCTTCAAAAGCTCCATTGTAAAGTAGAGCCTTTATCTAAATCAAGAGTGATCTCTGCATGTAAGTGACTAAAAAGTTCCTTTGTGTTCCCACAGAAACACTTATTTGCTGTTTAAACTATTGAGCAGCCAAAGTGAACTGCTGAGATTGTTTTATTATTTTGCTATTCTTGCTAGGTGTAGTTAAAAGCATAAAAGGTTCACAGTCAGGTAGTATCAACACCAACCCACTTCAACAAAGACAAAACATGTAACACATTGCTTATTATAATAGGATAAATCAGATGAGCGAGAATTTTCCAGGAATTTTCATTTCATAGTCATTGAACATAAATGAAAGGAAAGTTAGAGTGTGTTCCTTTTCCCCTGAAGTTACTTTTTGCTTAAAAATATCCTAAAAGGGTTTCTCTGGTTCTGCCTGTATCAGTCTGTAAAGATCTTTCAGCCATTACACAGTGAGGTGAGTAAAGGACTCTGTGAGTCCCAGCCTAAGCACCAGGAGGATGTTTCTTTCTTGGCACCCACCTGTCTTCCTAGTTCTAGTAACTCCCAGAGCAGAGTGGTACACTGCACATCCTTGAGTTCCCCCAGGTCTGTTACTGACAGTAAACTTGGTCTTGTTTTATTATCACAGCCCAGTGGCTGCAAAATGAGAGCACGGTGAAAAAAATAGCAATAGTGATCAGCATAACAGCAATTAAATCCTCTCTGATGGGAGACAGGGCAATAATGGAACGTGAAGATTCAAGCCTATGCTACAATTCTTTATTCAGTGTGCCTTTTGTCAGACAGAGTTAGAGCAATTCAGTTTTTAGAACCGAAACCCTCTTTAAGGTATCTTAAGTAATGTTTTAGTCTCTTGAAATTGTTGATTCCTACACATTGCAGAGATTTAAAAGCAGTGCTGCGGTAGAAAGAACTAAAGTACCTGATTTTATAGATGCAGGTTATAATTGATGCTAGGTGCACACACAGGAATTGAGGCATTTCTTTAATCAACAGCTCCCAGCCACTTTTCTGCAGATAATTAAAGTCACTTGCTGACTGAGAGCTGAGTTAGGGTAACCAAATGCTCTAGGTGAGAAGTGGGTTGGAAGGAAATCCACAGTGCACAAACAAATAGCAACCACACAGCACATATAATGCCCTGGAGGCTTTCTTGCCAGTGTTAAAGCAACTTTACAAAAACAAACATGTTTTCAAAATAACTCGGATTTGTTAAAGCTGAATATATTTAATAAAACCACTTCAGAACATATAGTAATTTTTATTGCTTTGGATGGCTTGGTGAGATGGACTTATAAAGCATTCTTGTTTCTGTTCAGGATTACCAATAACTGCTTTAATTTCATCTACCCTAAGTTGTAGCACTTAACTTGGAGAACCAGTAATATATACATTTAATTCACAATTTCCCAAATCACAAGGCTGTATTTTGCTTTCAGTAAAATTAATTGAAAGCAATACTGTGCATACACCTTCATTTTATGATGAAAATTTTTATTTTCTAAATTGAATTAAAATTTCTTATGTGAGAATTACATAATGGTGCTCCATATTTCTGTTATTCAAAGGGCAGCCTTGAGGCAAAGATGAATTTTTTTGAAACACTCTTTGCTTCGAGGTTTTAAAAATCATTTTCTCATTATTTATGTAATTGTCAAAGCTCAAAGCTTTAATCTTGATGCTTTATTTGTCCTGCACTGTAGCTACATGTGGATTTACTAACAGTAGGGTTCATTAATGGGGTTTTCTGATATGTATTCCTTTCCTTTCATCACTAATAGGATAGGATTTTAACTCATGAGTATAATGCTGATGGATATAATGAACGGCTTAATCAGTGGCTTCATTTCTCATCAGTGAGGTAGTCCAGTGACTTGATGTTAATGATAATGAAGTTGCTAGTGAACCTAGAGAAAAACATTAACTGCAGTCATTAAAGATAGTAGAATTGAATTTGGATTTTAATTCACAGTGTTAGTGAATGTAACAACTTGCCAGATGTAGAAAATACTCTTATTAGACAATATATCCCGGCTAGAATTGTAAATGAAGGGTATGTTTCCAGGGATGTTTTGCATGTGTATCAGTGCAAATACCAACTTTCTTCTAAGCAAGTGAAAAAAAAGACTATAACAGAAGACTAACCAGAAGACTATAACAGAAAATGGTGATGATTCAGTTCATGGCTTTAGTTAATTTTTAAAATTTCTGCTGCTGGGAACACTTAAAGAAATTAGTCATCTGTATTTCAGGAGGTGTTCAAATATCTTTAGGTAAGCAGGTGTCCTCATTGCTACTTTGGGCATGCAAAAGGTAAATAGTGGAATTTAAGAAAATCTTAAAGTAATTCAACTTGAAAAATATGATAGAACTGAGGTTTTTTGGTTCTGCATGTGTGACTGGGAAGGTGCTCTCGGCTGTCCTCCCAGATGGGACATTCCCATTGTATCCCAGTGAGGAAGCCAGTTTCACCCCCTGTTTATCCTCCCTGCCGTTTTGACCTTGTTCTGTGACAAAGGGAACGACCTCAGGGTGGCTCACTTGCCCATTTTCCATGTTCTGTGGCCACAAACCCTCGTGTCCCTGTGGCCACTGGCAGGGCTCACAGGAAGCTCTGCAGCTCCACAGAGGGGAGGTGAAGGATGCAGATAAATGGGATTTAGACTGCGTGCAGAAATACGAAAATCAGCATTTCAGTGCTCCCACAGCACTGCTTGGGTTGGATTAGGATTTTGGAATGAGTCAGAGACTCCTGCAGCAGCACTGGTAGCTGAGACAGCAGCGCTTCCCCAGTCTAAGGGAAACAAGGATCTAAATAGGAATAGAGGCTAGAAAATGCAAGGTAAATTATGACTGAAATGTTTGTTACTGCATATTCACTTTACACTTCAGAACAGGTGTTAGCAACAGTCTTCTGGCAAAATTGTATTTTTCCTAATTAAATTCTGCCCTGCTAAATTCCCACTGTAATTTTAATTGGATTTTGTATTCCTCAATGTATGCCATAAATTGTTGTGCGAGGCTATTCTGTCCTATTAAATGGCTGCATTTAATTGGTAGCTGGCATACTCCTTAACACTTAATACATATAATGATAATTTGGGAAGTGATTTAAAATTTATTAATTTTAGTAGCTAAAATCCATGAAATCTTCATCAGAAAAAACTTCTTGGTTTCCCATGGTTGTCTCAAGTGAGTTTTCTTGGCTAAACACTGTGTTGGAGAATTGTCTCTAGGGAATGTGCAGGTAGAATTGCAAAGTGTTTCTTTCCTTCTTAAAAAAAAAAAAATACACCCACCTTTGTCCATGCTGGGAACTAATTTAAAAAGAAAGTACTGCAGTACAAAGACTGCAAAAGAAACTAAGCTGAAAGATTCTTCTCAAAAGACAGAAGTCTGGTACTAAAAACTGGATTTCTCTATGTTATAGACAAGCTAGCTCTTCATAAGAATATGGACTAATTTGCACATACCACAAATATATAGTTTAGGTGAATTTAGGTAAAAATAGATCCGTAAATACTTCAAGTCTACCAGAGTTGAAGAAAGGGCAAACAGGTTGAAAACAAAATTGTTTCCCTTGGATTTTCCTAATGTGTTTCTAATTAATTTTCCTCTTAAAGAAGGGCCTTTCTTCGTTGCAATAGTTTTTTGTCTTATCCAAATTTTATTTGATTTTTTGCGTTCCTATTATTTCAGTTCTGAAACACATCTAGCCTTTCCAAACTAGAATTTTTCCCTTAATCACACTGGTTTTCATATGAACAAGTTTCTAATGCAGCCTAGTGTTATAGTGATGGTAAAAATAGCTGAAAATAAGCACCCAGGATTAGCCCAACATTTTTTCTGATCACCTTTCTGTGTGAAAAACATTTATTGGTAGATCCTCAACAGGTGCAAACCCTCAGGAATCTATGGATAATCAACCCCATCTGAGCAACTCTCCCTGTATCGTTTCCTTTTGTCAGACCAAAATTCCCACTGACGTTTCTGAGTTACAAATCGTTCTGAAATATTGGCATACGGTAACTCTGCAGAGCACAGATGATGTAAGTGCAGCTTCTGGTATTTCTGCTCACTCTAAAGATTATTCTCAACAAAGTCAGGGAAAATTCTTTTTCAAAGAAACTATGATTGCTGGACATGCAGCTCTGATGTAAATCCATGGGAATATTACCATTATCATGTACAACATTATACATTTCATAATGACTTCCTGTTTTTCTTTTTTCCTAATATTTATTGTTATTTATATGGGATCTTTCTTGATACACTTGATACTGAAGTTATGTAGTGAATGACTGTAGCTAGTTGTTTGTTTATATTCATGGCTTTATGTATTTATGCACTGTAATTATGCTACTTAAAATTGTTACACTTTTTAAAATCTGGATATTCAGAAGGAAATATGGCATATTTTTAAATATGTTTTCAGAAAAATGTTTTATTAATGTATTCTGCTGTTTTAAATGGATTGCTTGCTAGTTTGCCAGTAGCCTCTTTAACTTTTGGTATTATATTAGTTCCATATCTTCAGTTGCCAACCTTCCAGGTGCAGTGATCCTACAGAAAATGTTAACAATATAGAGCTATTTTCTATATTTAATGGTGCATCAAATAGCTGTAATGGACAGGTCATGAATACATTTGGGTTAGTGAAGAGGACAAAAGTGCAGCACAGATTTTTATTTTTTTAAATTGTCATTAAGCTGGCAGGCCGCCTTCTATGTGTTCAATTTCAACCAAAATCAAAACAAATAAACAAAACTTGGAAATTAACTTAGTATCTAATATTATTAGGTCCTTTAAGAGTTCTATAGATATTGGTGTATTTTGTAATCTGATATTGGATGGCTTTTTATTGGTGATCTCAGCCATGTGTACAGAAAACTTCATGGAGAGTTTAGGGTGTGCCTGAGGAGGTGTAGATGTTGTTTAAACCACCACAACTGAATGTGGTGCATGCTCTGAGAGAGCTGCTCCCCTCCATGCTCGTGTTGCTGAGTTTCTGGTATTCACCATGGTGACCACAGGAATGTGGGTCCTTTGTTGGGGATGACCCATTCTTTATGCTCACATGCATTTATGTTTATGGCACTCAGGAGTATTTACCGTTACTAATGGCCAGGCAGTTCCATCCAAATGAAGAATATAGTGGGCCTCCAGGGAGTGCTGCTCCAGTTCATCCCTTTCGGGTTTGTCCTTAGTATGTATCTGTACTGACAATTTTTAAACAGCACTGCATTATTATGAGTTTGTAGACCTGGATGATTTCTTGTTTCCTTGAAGAAAAGGTGTCCTGTGTTTTCCCCATTGACTTGGCAACACTTTTTTGTTTCAGTAGCTCTTGATACTTTAAAAAACAAGAATCAGACTCCGTCTTTCTGCATCTGTGCTTGGTACAGGGAAGGTAATGAAAGTATTTTTGAGCTTTACCACTCTACACAAAAACTAGATGTTATTATGGATCTTGTGCTCAGGAAAAAATCGGGTTTGCATACCTTCCATTTGTCTAAGAGCTCCATGAGATGTTCCGGGTCAGAGTGGCAGTTATCAAAAGCCACTTGGGACAGGTCAGTTTTTCAGTGTTCCCACTTGTAGCACAATGTCATGATAAAATTCATATGAGAGAGATCACTATCTTCAACTCAGTGCCTTCCAAAGATGTTTTGTTTTGCATTTATTCTTTGCATGCATTTACTTGTAACGTAAACAGAGTACAACAGTAATTTAATGATGCAAAGTTGGGTGCAGCACAGATAGGACAATGGTTTGATAACCATGTTTACAAGCTGGCTGTTAGATACCTGCCTCATGGATGTGTTCCTGAGCCATTACAGCTTCCTGGACACCAAGGATGCTGCAGAGCAGAGGAGGAATTCAATTTTCATATTTATGGTAGCAGAGCTCTCTGTACTTTCAGTTTCTTGCTTCTGCACTGAAGCAATGTGTTCCCTACAAGTAGCAACTTTTCTGATTCATAAAGCCCACAGACACATACAGGATGTCTGTCGTTCCAAAGCAAAGACAAAGTTAGGAATATAAATGTAGATAATGGCATGTGTGATGCACATAAGCCTTGGGTTGTAAGGATAAGCTAGGAATGAATGTCACTGTGTAAAGGAAAAGGCAGTTTAAATAAGGAACAGACAGGCAGGGACTTCAGGGCATTGGGTCAGGTGGTTGATAGGGCAGGAGCACAGGGAGTGTTCTCCTCAGTTCCTTTGGTGGTGGAGAAAAATGATGAAAGGAATAGGGCAGCCCAAATTATCAAGTGGCTCAAGGGTTGGTGTCATCGGCGGAATTTTGGGTTCTTTGATCATAGGGCAACTTTTTCAGCACCTGGAACTGAACTGGCTGCTGGAACTGCAGGAGCTCCATCTCTCTGTTAAGGGCAGAAGGATTTTAGCTCACGAAGTGATGGAACTCTTTGAGAGGACTTTAAACTAGGTTTGACAGGGAAGGGGATGCAGCTGGGCTGTCTGGAAGCAGGCCCAAGGGTGACAAAGCTGAGTTAGGGGTGAAATCAGTAGCCCAGCTGAGGTGCATGTATACCAAAGCACACAGCATGGCTAACAAACAAGAAGAGCTGGAGGCCATAGTGCAACAGCAGAGCTGTGATGTAGCTGCCATCATGGAAACATGGTGGGACAACTCATGTAGCTGGAGCACTGCACTGGATGGCTACAAGCTCTTCGGAAGGGACAGGAAAGGGAGGAGAGCTGGAGGGGTGGCCCTCTATATTCGGGAGCCTTTGGATGCCGTAGGTATTGGAACTAATGACAATGAAGTTGAATGCTTGTGGGTAAGAATGAAGAGGAAGGCCAACAAGGCTGACATCCTCTGGGAGTCTGTTATCACCCACCCAGCCAGGAAGAAGAGGTGGACAACTTATTCTATAGGCAGCTGGAGAACATTTCAGGATTACCAGTCCTTGTTCTTGTAGGTGACTTTAACATACCAGACATCAACTGGGAACTTAATACAGCAGGATAGAGGCAGTCCTGGAAGGTTTGGGAGTGTATGGAGGACAATTTTTGTCACAGCCAGTAAGTGAGCCCACCAGGGGAGGGACTATGTTAGACCTGTTGTTTGCAAATAGAGATGGGCTGGTGGGAGATGTGGTACTTGGAAGCTGCTTGGGGCAGAGTGATCATGAAATTGTAGAGTTCTTGATGTTTGGTGAAATCAGGAGGAACATCAATAAGACTTTTACAGACTTCTGGAGGGCAGATTTTGGCCTGTTTAGGAGACTTATTCAGAGAGTTCCTTGGGAAGCAGCCCTCAAAACCAAAGGAGTCCAGGAAAATTTGGCATGCTTCAAAACAGAGATCTTGAGGGCACAGGGACAGACTGTCCCTGTGTGCTGAAAGATGAATCGACAAGGCAAACATCCAGCCTGGATGGGCAAGGAGGTTTTGAAGGAACTTGGAAATAAAAAGAGGAAGTATTGTCTTCAGAAGGAGGGTCAGATCTCTCAGGAAGTATTTAATGGGATTGCTAGGCCATGTAGGAAGAAAATTAGGGAGGCCAAAGCTCAGTTTAAACTTAATTTGACAACTTCTGTAAAGGATAATATGAAATGTTTTTACAAATTTATTAATGGCAAAAGGAAAGGTAAGACCAACCTTTGTTCTCTATTGGATGTGGGAGGGAACTTGGTAACTGCAGATGAGAAGGCAGAAGTGCTTAACGCCTTCTATGCCTCAGTCTTTAGTGGGAAGGCGGCTTGTCCTCAGGACAGCTGCCCTCCTGGGCTGGTAGATGGTGTCAGGGAGCAGAATGGTCCCCATCTTATCCAGGAGGAGGCAGTCAGAGATGCTTGGATATTCATAAATCTCTGGGATCAGGTGGGATCCACCCCAGGGTGATGAGGGAGCTGGCAGATGAGCTTGTGAAGCTGCTCTCCATCATTTGCCATCAGCCCTGGCTCACTGGTGAGGTTCCAGATGACTGGAAGCTGGCCAATGTGATGCCCATTCACAAAAAGGGTGGGAAGGAGGATCCTGGTAATTACAGGCCAGTGAGCCTGACCTCAGTACCCATTAAGGTAATGGAACAGTTTATATTGAGTGTCATCACACAGCACCTACAGGATGGCCAGGGTATCAGATCCAGCCAGCATGGGTTTAGGAGGGGCAGGTCCTGTTTGACCAACTTGGTTGCATTTTATGGCCAGGTGACCAGCCTGGTGGATGCAGGAGAGGCTGTGGATTTTGTCTATTTGGACTTCAGCAGGGCCTTTGACACTGTCTCGCACAGCACACTCCTGGAAAAGCTGGCAGCCCATGGCTTGGACAGGAGCACTCTATGCTGGGTTAGGAACTGGCTGCATGGCCCAGAGAGTGCTGGGGAACGGTGCTGCATCCAGCTGGGGACAGACACCAGTGGTGTCCCTCAGGGGTCTGTGCTGGGGCCACTTATGTGCAGTATTTTTATTGATGACATGGATGAGAGTATTGAGTCTTCATTAGTAAATTTGCAGACAACACTAAGCTGGGAGTGTGTGTTGATCTGTTGGAAGGGAGGAGAGCTCTGCAGAGAGACCTGGAACTATTGGATGGATGGACAGAGTCCAATAGGATGAAGTTTAATAAGTCCAAGTGCTGAGTCCTGCATTTTGGCCACAATAACCCCCTGCAATGCTATAGGTTTGGGATGGTGTGGCTGGACAGTGCCCAGGCGGAAAGGGACCTGGGGGTACTGATGACAGCAGCTGAACATGAGCCAGCAGTGTGCCCAGGTGGCCAAGAAGGCCAAGGGCATCCTGGCCTGGATCAGGAATGGTGTGGCCAGCAGGAGCAGGGAGGTCATTCTGCCCCTGTACTCAGCACTGGTGAGGCCACACCTGGAGTGCTGTGTCCAGCTGTGTCCCCTCAGTTTAGGGTGGACACTGAGTGCTGTGTCCAGCTCTGGCCCCTCAGTTCAGGGTGGACGTTGAGACGCTCAAGCGTGTCCAGAGGAGGCAGCGAGGCTGGAGAGGGGCTGGGAACACAAACCCTGTGAGGAACGGCTGAGGGAGCTGGGGTTGTTCAGCCTGGAGAAAATGAGACTCAGGGGTGACCTTATCACTCTCTACAACCTCCTGAAAGGTGGCTGTGCTCAGCTGAGGGTTGGTCTCTTTCTCCAGGCAGCAACTGACAGAATGAGAGGACACAGACTCAAGCTGTTCCAAGGGAAATACAGGTTGGATATTAGGAAAAAGTTTTTCACAGAAAGAGTGATAAAGTGTTGGAATTGTCTGCCCAGGGAGGTGGTGGAGCTGCCATCCCTGGATGTGACTTGATTGGATGTGCCACGGTTTAGTTGAGGTGTTGGGGCTGGGTTGGACTCAATGACCTTGAAGGTCTCTTCCAACCACTTCAAACTGTGCCTTGGTTTAGTTGAGGTGTTGGGGCTGGGTTGGACTCGATGACCTTGAAGGTCTCTTCCAGCCTTGTGATCCTGTGACACAGGTATGGAATACTGTAGGTTTATCTGAAAATAGTTACACTGGTGTTTTCAGTTGGTTTTTTTATTCTTTGTAGCTTGGAGGTGAATTTGACTCATAACTCCTTCAAGAATGATTCAGTGCAGTTGTATCAGGAACGTATAGTGATTATGAAGTACTAATTATAGCATATTCCATTGCTGAGTGGTTTATTATACATTATTGTATTATTCATGTGTTTTTCGCTTAGTTTTTTCTGAAGAAGGGTATTTATTTCAAAGGCACAAGAGAGGTGCAGTCCACATGGGGCTCTCAGCAAAAAGTTGTAGTTCTTTAACTTTTGTATTTGAGGCTGATTTCCTTTTATGTATGTTAAAATATTGTACTAGATTCTTCTTAATGAACATTTAATGCAGATATCCTGCTTTTCCAGCCCAAGAGGCAACCTTATGTAATACATATTTGCATATTGACACAGTTACAATACTAGAGCTAGAGGAAAACAGAATAAAAGTCAACAGTGTGTTAAAATCTGCTTGCAGGGAAAAGTCCCTTTAAGGGTTGGCATTAT
Source organism: Acrocephalus scirpaceus scirpaceus (assembly GCA_910950805.1). Lineage (NCBI taxonomy): Eukaryota > Metazoa > Chordata > Aves > Passeriformes > Sylviidae > Acrocephalus > Acrocephalus scirpaceus. Next base: position 6,920,527 of record OU383785.1, read on the forward strand.
CTTGTCTTAGTCACATCTACTTCATGGAATAGGCATAGCCTCGAGCAATGCCTGGAGTTACAGCTCAGAAGAAAAGTGAATGTTAGAAAAGTTATAGACAATTTTGTGAACTTATAAACTTCTGAAATGTGGTAATGAAACCTAGTATGGTACATCAATGCAGATCAGAGGAGAATACCAGATCCTGATTAAAATGATATATTACCTATAGAGCAGGATTTAACACAGCTTTGTGGTACATTAAAGCCAAAACTTTAAACTGGACTAGGGCAAATGAACTTTTCTAGTGAAAAAAAATTTTTTTTGAAACATTTTTTTCTAGTGAAAAAAATGTGAGATGAGGTTACATCTGCCATAGATTTACAGAAGTAGCTACTTAATGGTGTGTTTGAGGCTCTCAGAGTTCATCTCCTGTGCCAGATAAATGCAGAGAGCTGAAGAGGCTTTCATTCTCCTTTGGCCTTGTCCTCATCTCCTGTTAAAACACTTCCAATTCCTGCTACCTTGTGCATACCCATCCACAACCATTAGCATCTTGTTACCCACCAAATAACTTTTCTCTGTATACCATTTCTAAAAGCTGGAGGGATGGGTGTCAAAACAATTTATTCTGGCCTCTTTCAGCATCCTAAGAAAGTAGTTGGGATACTGCCAACAAACCTGTGCTGTCTTTTCCAATAGAGGTGTCACAACAGAGTTTCCTGCAGGAAAGTCCTCTGAACCTTGAGGCACACAGCTCCCACTAAAATATTTTGAGGAGGCAGCGATGTGGTTTCTGATACCAACCAAGCTGTGTGAAGGACATCTAGAAATGTTACAGGACTATTGCAATTTTTAGAAAATAATGATGTAGTTCTAACAATATCATGGTCTATAATTAAAGTTCCTATGAACTTCCTTCACATGGTACTGTATAAATAGTTCTCCACATCAAAGGTACATATAACTATCCTTGAAAAACTTGTAGATGATAGAAGACTTATCCAGCTAGGAAAGAAACAGTTCCCAAATCTATACATGTGGATGACTTTAGAAGGAGCATTAATTATAGCTTGTTCATTACTAAAAGAAAAATAATTTCTGCAGGTTAAGTGTCCAAACCCAACTGTTATTCTACATGTGTAAAAACTTGTGAGGGTTTTTACATTCTAATAATGTTTCACTCTTGGCAGTAACAGGTTTTAGCATGTTCCTGCTGGACAGTCTATGAGACCAATGTTCTTAAACCTTCATAACCAGATCTTTACCTAAAAGTAGAAGTGTTTTAGATACTATGATGTCCTTCAGGCAAAGATGGAATAGTATTTCAGAATATTACCTCACACTGCATTGCAAACTAGCATATCATAATGAATAAGTATTTTTCTAAATTGAAAATACGGCACAGCCACAAACAGAAGGGCTTTCTTCTACAAATTGCATTTTTCTCCTTGTGGCTTTGTATTTTTAATACAGCTATGGAATAATTAAGCAGAGTGGAGTATTAATGCAATTTTATAAATAAGGTTAAGGTTGCCAGATGTTGTTCATTTTTCTTCTCTTTTTTTAATGTACATCAGCATTCAAAATGTAGGCTGATAGTGGGTTGCAGGAAGCTTAGAACATTTGGTCTTACATATCTAAGGTATTAAAAATTGAGCTTGTGGCGATGATGCTTTGCTGATTCATTTGTTTGGATATACCCCTCATTTCTATTTCCAGTTTCAAAAATACCAATTCTTAAATCAGACCAAAAGAGCAAACAGCATACACTGTCTTTTCATGAAGTCTTCTCTGAAATAAGTAAATTATGAGGTTTGTTTGTCTAATAGAGAAAAATATTCAATGGCCTTCATAATTTCCAGATCACACAAAAATTGGTTTGGACAGCAATTTTCCTATGCATAAATTAGTTAATATAGTCAAATGAGATAAAAGTATAGGAATCCACTCAAATCATGAAGATGAAGCACAGGCTGCAGTGATGAAATTCATGGGTGCAAATATAAGTATTTGGTTTCCCTACATGAGCCTTGTCCTTACTGAAGGGAGAGAGGAGAAAATAATTTGTCATTTACACCCACTCAGTATGGATGTACATTTTTCTATAAAAGTTCTGTTCCTGAAATATGGCCTTTCAAATGTAGAAGACAGTTGCTAATTATTATTTTTAAAGAACAGAAACAGTGTTTGGTTTTACACAGAGTTGGGGTTAAGACATTTCCATCAATCTTCAAAAATACATTTTCAGAATACAGTATATGTATTATACTATATTATTATTTGTAATATACAAAATTCAGTATATTTATATATGTATATATATATTTGTACATATGCAAAGTACAAAAACTCTGCACCCAAGTTGGCTATTTAATATTTTGCCAAAAGAACACAATACTTCCTATTTGAATCATTACTTATACATATCCCTCATTTAAAAACACAGAAGAGTTTTCATATTTGATTGTGGGGTTGATGAGATTACCTATGCAAATTTTATGGACTTTATAAAATGATCCAGTTAATATATGAGAGGCATCATTCACTTACTGAATTGTTCAGTTGAACATTTTTAGCCATGTTTATTAAAGTGTGTGCACTTCACTTTAAACTGGAGGGTTTGGGTATTGCAGAAAGTTCAAGAAGACCTTGAGTAGTCTCCTGGCATTCCAAGTTCTCTTCCATGTAGAGCTCCCAGTTCAGCTTTCTGGGACATGAGTTTTGTCTCTGATTGAGATTAAATCTCATGAACTAGGGTAAACAACATGTGTTTTCCTGTAAGCAATTTTTGATGCCAGTGTAATATTGAAGGGGTTTTTTATTATTTTTTATTTAACTTTGACTTGTTTTCATTGATTGAAATGTGGAAGAAAATAGCTATGAATTATGTAGTAAAATCCTAAATATTTAAACATAGGAAATAATTTATATTTTCACTTTGTTGATCATTCTGGGAAAAAAAAGCCCATTGCCTACTTATACCTGATTGCATTTGTCTTTTCTCAATGGTTATTTTATCTTGAGTTCTGTTCATTTCGTGATTTAATGGCATTGAAATAGATCACTTAAGTATTCATGCATTCATTTTTATCCTATTTACATCAGTTCACATTTAAATAGAAATTTATTTCTGCCTGAATGTTGCTTTACTCAGCAATGATTGGTATCATCTTCATGTAACCATGAAAATGATTTCTATTTCCTATTGCATCTTTGGAGATCTACTGTTACGAGAAGTGAAAGTAAATTTCTTGGTTCTTCTCTGTCACTGACAATAAAATTGAGATTTAAGAAAACAGTTCATTATATTGGGTTTCTTAATACTGAGTTTCACAGTTTCCTACCACAGTCTACTTTTATTTGCAAATGAAATTAAGCTTCCCACCATCTTTTATGTCTAGGGCAGATTTGTCATGTCTCATGTAGTTACTTCTGTGTTCCAGAACTCCTTTTTTTCTGTGGTATGTGTAATAGGGAAATAATAAACCTTACTGCAGAAGTCTAATGTATACTTATCTGGTTTTTTAAATTTAAAGATTAAGGGTTTTTTTGTTTGTAATTTTAGTAGTAGTGGAAGTGAGAAATATGTTTAGCTCTATCTTTATATTGACAACTGTTGCCACCCATGTTTTCCTCACATATTTGTTTAATGTCACCCATGCTACACTGAAATAACCTTCAAGATGATCCAGACTTAATCAATGTGCTGACATAATGCTGTCAACCTTATCCTCAGAAGAGGTCATCTGCTAAATGAAGTAAGTGGGTTAGGGAATACAAACTGTGGCACAAATGGGGGATAGCATGTTTCTGTGTACTCCGTAAAACATGCACGGTTATCTAATACTAATTGTTTGCCTACAGAAATCAGATACATAATTTCCACAGTGATGGAAATCCCTGGACTTTAGCCATGTAAATAAATAAAACTGAGCCAGATGTGTTGTACTTTATTGTGTTCTGGGATATATTTAATGCATAAACATAGCACTTGGTCTGCAGGACAAAACGATGATGGAATGCAGAAGGAAAAAGATGAAGAGCGTTCTTGGATGCAGGATGTGGGAAGGATCTGTGCTCCAGCCCACCCAGGGAGTGTCCAGTGTCCCTGGAGTCCGAGAAGGAACTTGGTTCTGATGCTGTGGCACCCTCCCTGTGCCAGTCAGCCACCATTGCCTTCCTTTCACCATGCACATTCTGCTCCACACACTCCTGTCTCTGCTCTTGCAGGATCTCCACAGTGTGGAATCCAACAGCTTTGTAGATCATTCATACTGGTGGGAGTAACTGAATTTATTCAGGAAGGAGAAAGATTGCAAGAAATTGCTGTGTTCCAAGAGAGAAAAAGGTTTTGAATATTATTGCCTGGATACGGTTTTCCCTATCTGTTTCTGATCTCTCTTCCTTTTCCTAGAAATATTGTAGCAGTGGAAATATACTTATGAAAGAATTTTGCAGGAGGTGCTCTAAAGTGTGAATGATTTTCAGTGAAATCATTAAGGAGAAAAAAAAAAAATTAATGGGTTCCACCAGGATACCTATTCTGTAAGTTACCAGGCTTCCTGTAAGCAAGAATCAGCCTGACGTACCTACATGAAAATTAAACTTGATTCTGCTATCATGAAAATCCTACTCTAAGGCCTGGAATCAGTTTTGTCATTTCACTTGTTCATCAACAGACATTTTCTTTTTTTAAATAGCTCTGTGTAGTAATTACAGCATCACATTTCTGTCTCATTTTTTGACCCACCTTACTCTCCCCAGTAAGGAGCCATTTGTACAAGTTGAAGATGATTGTTTTTTGAGAATGATGCCAATTCAATCTAAAAATCAATTGAATTTAACTGCAGTCAGAAAATTGTACATCCTCTTTGTATCCAAATCCTCACAGCCTTAGGGGAAAAAGCCTTTGAAGTGAAATATAGGAAGAATTTTAATGTTTTATGCAGAAAGAATTTAGAGGGGATGGGAATGAGGAAAAAGAAACAATTATGATGTACTTTTTTCCAATTGCTCTGGCACACAAACTCTGTTTGTCCTACTCACCCTTGTATCACCCCACTGGTTTCAGCACCTTATGTCTTGTGTTCTCCTCAGCCTTAAATATCTCTGCAAATTCAAAGAAACACTTCTAACTTGCTCTTTCTGGCAATGTTTTTGACTGAATAAGTGAATTGAATAAGTGAAGGATGAAGTGATGCAGTGAAACAAGTTTGAGAGATCTGAGAAGCTTCAAAATTTCAAAATGTGCTTTGCATGGTACTTATGATTTTATAAGTAATTTTACTGTTTACTCTGGGTAAATGCAAAACTGCTGAAGAAAATCTCAAAAAAGGAGGAAGTAGTGGTTCCATGTTTAAAAATAAATGAAATGCATAGTTATGGCTACTAAATGATTCTACAGTCTGTTATACAAACAGGATTAATCACTTAATTTTATATTTCTTTATAGAATTCATTTCATTTTACAGGGCCTGTAGATGTCAAGTTCTTCAATTACTCTGAAAAGTCTCTGAAAGTCTAGGACCTGCATTTATATAAATTAATGTATTATGATTGCCTAGATAACAATATTTTGTATCTTTGTAATCAAAACATTCTCTCCATTTTATTTTGGGAAGCTACCATATTGTGAGTGGCTGGGCAAAGAAAACCCATTTGATAGCAGCATGAGAAATTAGGTAGCTTGTTACTCATTACCTGTCTATGAGGCCGTAGGTTTTTGTATAATAATGTACATTTTTGATACTTTTTTCCCCCAAAATGCCATGTGTATAATGTAACTTGGTTATTCTCCACCAGGTATATGGTGTTCATCTTGTAAATGGTTGCTTTGTAATGGTATTTACATCCAGAATCTGCTGCAAACTGAGTTCTCATATGTTTTTTATTGGACAATAAAATAAAGACAAATGCCTCAGGTGATCAAAGGGGTGATGTGCTCCCAGCTTTCACCAAGACTCTGGCCCTGCTCAGCAAAAATTTGGAAGTAGCTGAACTGTGCTCCATCATAATTCCATGCTCTCAGAATCACAGATATAGGCTGTAACTAGAGGAAGAGTTGTTTGGATAAGCTTTGGCAGCTGCAGGTAGGATTTAGAGAGCTGCCAAGAGGATGCTTTTGTCTCCTGTGTCTCCTTGTCAACGCTGAAGTGGTTGTCCTTAGCTCAGAGGTGATGCAGGATGAGTGCCTGTATTGCCCAAGCCCACACAAATTGCTGATGGTTCAGAGCAGAGAGAGATTAGGGCATGGCCTCAGAATCCTCCCTTTGTTTTAGGCACATTTTCACTGTTTTGCATGTTTATGTAATCCCACCCCCCTCAAAAAAAAAATTAAATCAACAGATGTCTTATCTTCAGTCTCCAGGTGCTGCCATAGTGTCAGTAATGTGGAGCACTTGAATTCCCACACAGTGCACACTGTAAATGTGTAAATGTGTAGCTGTCATGTATAAACTGCAGCATTGTGAGGCAGTGAATCCGATAAATTCTGAGTTTTTCAGAAAAATCTGCTTCTTTTCTTCCATTGTATGGTGTTTCTGATAATTGTCTGGTGTCTAAATATTTTCATTTTCAGCCAGTAATGCTTCAGCTTTCATTTTAGGTTGTTTGTATTAGAAGAATTTCCTATTTCTGAATTGTCCTGAATAGGCTGAAAAAAAATTGGAGCTTTTATAGTTTCTCTGTGAAGGGATTTTTATTTTATGTTCTGCTAGTTGTTTGTTTTTCCCCTACAGTGCTTCATCATCTGTCATTCCTCAATGTATACGCGATGATAAACTCCCTGTCCCTGTTAATGGGAGTCGAGAATGCTTTGCTTCTCTCAGGATTGGTGCCATATTACCAGGACAATGTATTGATTTGGTTGACTGCCAGTGTGTGATGCATGACAGAAATGAGAAATTGAACTTTGTGAACGTGAAGTAAATCGTGCTGCTGATGATATATAAATGATTGAGGGAAAAGCAATCAATCAGATGCTCTCTGCTGGCAGCAGAGCTACATACAATTTAATATATAGTAAACCAACAGTTGTTTTACAGTCTAAATCAAATAGTGTTCTGTGCTAAACTCGTATTCTTGCAAGGATTACTTGGAACATTTCTGGGTTTAGTATGCTTTCCTTTCTACTTTATCAACATGTGGTCCGATAATTTAGAAATATTGAACTGACGTTATTAATTCTTGTTTTTTCTTGTCAAGAGCTATAGATTGTTTTTTCTAGACTGCTTATTACTGCTTTAAATTGGTTGATCTTTAAATAATTTTAACTTGTAAGTAGAGCTGTTTTGAGTCCTAGATACCTGCAGAAAGAGTTTATTATAGCCACAGGTAATTGGACTTTACTGTAAAACATCCACTAGAGACATGAATGGGCCCATTCTCTCTTTTGGCAGATGTTTTGCAGATATTAGACTTATATCCAATTATCTTTGGGTACTTTAGCAGTAACACAAGAGCATTCATGTGCAGATGACTGTAATATTCTTTGCTCTCCCTTCTCCATGCTCTGAAATGAATGGAATCATTTATCCTTTTTGGAAAGAACTATTTTAATGAAAGCTTAAAGAGACTTCCTGAAATTCTCCTTATTGATACCTACTAACAAGTCTTGTCATTCTGGGTCTGTTTCAGCTTGTCATTTGCCCAATGTAAGTCCCTTAAGCAGCAGGGAATTCTGCTCAGATCTCCCCAAAGCCACCCAGAGCTGCCAAGTTTGGAATCTTTGGTTGAAGATTCTCACTTTTGGGTGAGAGTTTCCAAGGATTCCTCTCTCCTGAGAAGTAGTTGTCAATGTTTGCTTAGTGTTAAGGCTGTGAGAATCCAGGGAGAAGCTGAACCACATTCTCCTGGTAATGCTGAAGCATTTGGCAGTCAGCTGGAATGTAAATCCTGGAGTTCTCTTGTGTGAACCCTGGTATGATTAGATGGTTCAAGGCTAAACTGTTCATAGGCAGTTCGGCAAAAAAGTTCTTTTAACAGATATTCGAAAAATACAACCAAATAGAAAGCCATTTGGGCTTTTTGTAAACTTTTTTCTTGCACAGAAAAGTGGGGATTTCTCTGCTTCAACTTATTTTAGCTTTTTTTTTCAGAAATAAAAATAAAATATTGATTTATTCGCTGTGAAGTTTAACAGTTTAGTTACCTCAGAATTAAATAAATTACCTTGGTTAATCTCACCAAGCTCAGTAAGTGGCATTAGAATCTGGAACTTGCCATTGGAAGGCATGATAAATGTCAAAATATCAGCAAAATTTGATAATATCACAAAGACACTCCTAAAAAAGTAATATCAACCTTCCTAAACTTTCTAAGGATGTTCTTTTATATTTTTCATAACATGAAGAGCAATAAGTTGCTTTTACATCTCAAGATCAGCCAATATAATTATCCATCTTTATTTTATTTTAGACTTTATTTTAGATTTTATTTTTTTCTCTCTCTCTGAAAGCCTAGAGAAAGACTTGACAAATATAAAGTGTTGCTAGGCAGGGATCCATACGTAAGCTGTCTGCCTCTTTTCTGAAGGCAGACTCGTGACCAGGAAAGTAAAAGAGTCACTTATGCAAAACTCTGGAATTGCTATCAACATACTATAGGAATGTATCTACCAAAATACTTTTTTAAGTTGTGTTTATTAGATAGACTTTTATAGTTGTTTCAGTGTTTTTACAGATTATTTGGTTCATGTCTTCAAACATTGCTTGCCTTCTGCTAATGCTGCACACCTGGATTCTACATGGATTATCAAAAATTAATGATGCACAGGAACAGTTTTATAGATTCTTTGTATTTTTCCTTGAAATTCAGTTGTATTTGAGCACTCTAAAATGGTGTTTAGTGTACAATTTTGTCCTTTGTCTGTGGATGAGGACTTAAAAATCAAGGTGTTTTATATATTTTTCATCTCAATTTGCAAAAATGTCATAGTCATTATTCTGTGTTTTACTTCACTTTATTTACAACTTCTGGTGACAAAAATCTTTAAATTAATGTGTAATGAAACATTAATGAATATTGTATTTCCTGGTTTTGCAATAGATTTATTTCTGATGTCTCATGACATTTCTGTGCACCAACTCTGGAGCATGCAACTCAGCTCAGCTGCCATTTGGGAAACCAGATTCCTTTCTCATGGATGTGTTTTATGACTGTGTGAACATGTGCTGTGTTCTGGGGTGCTTTTTGGGTACTGGGAATTTTTTTGTTGTTTGGTGATTTCTTGTGGGTGGTTTTTTTTTGCCACTGATGGGTGTTGCATCTGCTATAGTTGCTTCCTATGAGGCTTCTTAAGAGCCTCACTGAATGTGGCTTTTACTGCATTCAAGCCATTTTAGAAAAAGAATTATGCTGTTTTTTACAACTGAAAACAAAATATTGCCTGTGCTGATGTTTCAGCTCAGGGACAGAAATTACAGCAAACTCATGCTGTTTTATCCAGCCTTGGGATCAGAAGTTACCTTAAGCTGATGTACAATTGCTGTCTAGAAGAGATAGGATGTGTGTACTCTTAATTTAGTTTTAAAGGACTGTTTTGTTAATACATTCATGTAATATATCTTCAAAAAATGCAAACCCAACAAATATTAAAACACACCTAGGATTGCCTTTTGAAGTTATATTTAGAATGACCTGTGTCTGTATGCTTATAAATGGTTTAATTTTAGAAATATGTTTTATATGTTTTGAGGTAATGAACTGTTCCCCACCATGTCAGCAGAGATGTGCCTCTCACTTGTTTATTCCTGTTTTTATAGATGGCTATACAACAGATGACATTGAATTTTACTGGCGTGGGGGTGATAATGCAGTCACAGGAGTGACAAAGATCGAACTGCCACAGTTCTCCATTGTAGACTACAAGCTTATCACCAAGAATGTTGTTTTCTCTACAGGTTTGTGGAGGGGAACTTAAAAGGGGAATTCTTTTAAAGACTTTTAAAACTGGATTAATTCTGTATGCAGTTGAGGAGCAAAACTTTTACAAACAGGAATAAAATAGAGCAGCAGCTGTGAATTTGGGAAGCATAAGTTTTTATTACAGCTTCCATAGTGTGTCAGGCATCATTCATTAACACTTGAAGAGGGCACAGTAATCTGTCGTGTTAAGGCTCCTCAAATGAGCTGTATTTTCTGTTTACCTGTGAAAACTGATTAAGCCACTTATACACCTCTGTGCCATAAACCCAGCCTGTAGGAAATTTAGGAACCTTTTTCTCCGTATTTTTAGATGTTCCTTTTGCCAAGTTGGGGATGTATTAGACTAATTATTTTGTCTTCAATATAAAATCCTTAAAATGCTTGTTCCAGGATTTCCAGTTTAGCCTATTCTAGCAAGTGTTTGACTTTCTGGGGGCTGAAAAGATGCTTTCTGAGAAGAAGCAGGAAATCAGATTGGATTTCATGAAATAATACTAATAATAATAATAATAAAAAACCCATATTTCAATCACATTAAATTGTTCAAGAGAGGCAAGAGTTGGATTGGGCTGTTACTACAAGATGTTTTCTACCTACTTGGAAACCCATTAGATGTGTTAAAAAAAAATCTGCAAAACTCACTTTCCAAATATGGGTAGAAATCATCTTTGGAGGGATTATAGAAGGATTGTGCATCTCAAATTCTTCAAAATCAAGCAGAAATTGGACTTGAAGAATTATTACTACAATATTTCTGGTGTCCAGTGACAAAAGATGAGTCTTGAATTTTTGGAGAGACGTTTAGGATGAGGGTTACACTGAAGCTGGCATCTGACAGTTTTTCAGGGAAGAGGCATTTCTGTGCTTTGTTGCTCTGATGTGTATTTTGGCTGTTGATTGTTGAATGTTATGATTACCAGCAGATAAGCAACTAGAGCATCTTTGTACCCTTAGCATAAAAGATTATTTAATCCCAATTCTTGCTAGAAATTCTGCAGCTGAATATCCTGGATCTTTCAACTCTGAATGTACTCTACGTTGAACAAAAAAAATAAAACCAAAATGACAGAAAAAAAAATGTTTTCAGGCATAATGCAAATAAATTACGGCCATACCAAATATTCTCTTTTAGGTGCCTACCCAAGGCTGTCTCTCAGCTTTAAACTTAAGAGAAACATTGGTTACTTCATTCTGCAGACCTACATGCCTTCTATTCTGATCACTATCCTGTCCTGGGTTTCCTTCTGGATTAATTATGATGCTTCAGCTGCAAGAGTTGCTTTAGGTAGGCATTTTTACACATCTCATGCAGTGTGCATTAGCTGAATGGTTTTTCTAGCTTCTGGCTGAGTGGATAGTGCATGATTTGAAAATAAAAAAATGTGTGTTAGATCTTTTTATGTCTGGCTTGTTAAGCTTTGTATGATTTGAATCAGCATTTAAAACATCAGAATTTAAATAAAGATTAAAGTGATTTCATGTCTGAATCAGCTAACTGTATAATCATTGTAACCAAAATTAGCCTAATTGTATCAACATATTCTGTTGTTCTTTTGCTGCTTGTTTTTTTCTCCAAAAAGAATGCATTTAGTTTGCTTGTGCCCATGGCCGTCCAGAACACACGTGCAGCATTGTGTTATGGATTATAAATTGCTTTTCCTTTCAGGAATTAAATAAAGCTTTACTAGGGCTGTACAGCTCACTTGTCCTTAGGTTGAGTGAGGAGGCTGTGCCTCAAATCCTGTGTCCAGTTCTAGGCTTTCACTTCAGGGCAGACATTGAGGGGCCGAGTGTCCAGAGTGTGTCCAGAGAAGGGAAGGGAGCTGGGGAAGGGGCTGGAGCACAGGACTGGTGAGGAGCAGCTGAGGGGGCTGGGGGAGCTCAGCCTGGAGAAGGGCAGGGTCAGGGGGACCTTCTGGCTCTCTAAAACTCCCTGGGAGGAGGCTGCAGCCAGCTGGGGGTTGGTCCCTTCTGCCAAGTAACAAGTGAAAGGACAAGAAGAAATGGCCTCGAGTCATGCCAGGGGAGGTTTAGATTAGATCCTAGGGGAAATTTCTTTACCAGAAAGGTTGCCAGCCCTGTCAGAGGCTGTTCTGGGAAGTGGTGGAGTTACCATCCATGAAGGGATCTAAAAAATGTGTAGATTTGATGCTTGGGGATATGGTTTACTGGTGGATATGGCAGTGCTGAGTTGAAGATTGGATTCAATGAACTTAGAGGTCTTTTCCAACCTAAACAATTATAAGAGTCTGATTATTTTTTTCCTTGCTCTTACCTTAAATTCCAAAAGTGAAACTGTTTCCCTAATTAATCTCTAGAGTATTTGTACATCTCATCACTAGTCCCAAGTGTGTCTGTTTATTCTGTGCCCCTCATCATAAGGAGCATGTTACAAAAATAAGTATCTCCATCTATTGCCAAATTTTGTCTAAATCAGACTGATTCCTGCCATTACAGCTCTTGTATAGCTAAAATAAGTAAGTCCCCATAAAAGATGCCATTGAGAATTTGACATTTTAATGTTACAGAATACATTTGAGTTCAACCAGACCTTTCTGTGTAGCATTTTGCCTTAAGAATTTGAGACTTCCAACATCCTGAAAATGCTGGAGGAAAGCAAGATAAAGTGACTGTAGCCTGTAATTTTAAACTGAGACTCATTAAAGAAGGTTGCAGTTTAGCTGCTTAAAATATACTTATGGAATCGAACTACTGTTTACTTGACTGAGCTCAATATATTACAGGTGTAATGTTTTTTATGCAATGCAAAAAATCCAAGTCCAAGATAAGGACTGAACAAGATTTTCCTGAAAAAGTTCAAACACGAAAAGGAAACCTTCAGAGGGTGGCGGCAAGGTCAGGTAGCCTGTGAGGAATACACAAAAAATAATCTGAGCAGCCAGGGATCAGGTTAGGTAAGGTAAAGCCCTAAGATAGAACTAAATCTGTCCAGGGACATGAAGGGCAACAAGAAGAACTTCTATATCAGTGTAAATCAGTGATTTTTAGTACATCAGTGCTAAAAATTATAAAGGAAAATGGGAGTCCTCTCTGAAACAGTAGGCCTGGATACCCAGGATCTGGAGAAGACTGAAGTACTGAACACCTTTTTGATGCCTTGCTCTCATGGACAAGTGCTCCAGACATCTTGCTCAAGTTGCAGAAGGCCAAGGCTGGGACTGGGAGAATGAAGAACCACCTGCTAAAGGGATCTTGTTTGAGACCATCTGAGGAACCCGGGAATCCCAAGCAAAAGTCCATGGGACCCAATGAGCTGCATCTGCAGGTCCTGAGGGAACTGGCAAATGAATTGGCTAAAACTCTATCCATCACATTTGAGAAGCCATAGCAGTCTGATGAAGTTCCACTGACTGGAAAAGTGGAAGCAAAGCCCTCCTTTTTAAGAGGGGAGAAAAAGAAGATTTGGGGAACTACAGAACTGTCAGCCTCATGCTGGTGCCTGTCAAGGTTATAGAGCAGATCCTCCTGGAAACTGCTAAGGCACATGGAAACTAAGGAGGTGATTGATGAGAGCCAACCTGGCTTCACTACGGGCAAATTGTGCCTGACAAAGTCTGTGGCCGTCTACAGCAGGGTCCCAACACTGGTGGAGTGAGGGAAGAGCAACTGATGTCATCTACCTGGACTTGTGCACAGCATCTGAAACTGTTATACATGACATCCTTCTCCCTGAACTGAAGAGTCATGGATTTGTTATCAGTGGATGAGGAATTGGCTGGATGGTTGCACTTAAATAGTTGCAGTCAACAGTTTGATGTCGAAGTGGGGACCAGTGAAAAGTGTCCTCAGAGGTCTGTGTTGGGATTGGTGCTGCTTAACTTCTCTGTCAGCAACATGGACAACGTGACTGAGGGCATCCTCAGCAAGGTACCGAGCTGTGAGCTGCTGTCCACAGGCTGGAGGGAAGAGATGCCATCCAGAGGGACCTTAACAGGCTGGAGAAATGTCACAAAGATAATTGTGTGACTGGAGGTCCTCTCTCTATGAAGACAGGGAGTTGGAATTGTTCAGCCTGGAGCAGAGAAGACTCCAGAGACCTTAGAACACCTTTGAGAGCCTAAAAGGGCTCCAACAGAGCTGGAGATGGACCTGGGGCAAAGGGGGATGCCTTTAAACTGACAGCATGTGGATTTAGATCAGATCTTAGGAAGAAATTCCTCACTGTGGGTGTAGTGAGACAGTGGATCATGTTGGCTGGACTTGGGGCCTCCCCATCCCTGGAGACATTCAAGGCCAGGGTGGCTGGGGTTGTTATGAGCGACCTGTTCTAGTGGAAGGTTCCCTGCCCATGGTACTGGGTGGTTTTGAAGATCCCTTCCAACCCTAATCCTTCTAGGATTCTACGAATATAGACAGAGGTTAGAGATTACTTTTTTCCACTAGGGAAAAAAAATACTTTTTAATTCTAGCATTTGAATAGTATAAATTATTATTCTAAAAAATAAATTAAAATTATTTCAATCACTAGACTTGTCAATTCTTTTTTCCAGGAATCACAACTGTGCTCACAATGACAACCATTAACACCCATCTTCGAGAGACTCTTCCCAAAATTCCATATGTGAAAGCCATTGATATGTACCTTATGGGATGTTTTGTCTTCGTTTTCATGGCTCTGCTGGAGTATGCATTGGTCAACTACATCTTCTTTGGCAGGGGACCTCAGCGTCAAAAGAAAGCAGCAGAAAAAGCTGCCAGTGCCAACAACGAGAAGTTGAGAATGGATGTCAATAAGGTAAACTGTAATGGGGATAAATTTTTAGCATTTTCCCAGGAGGGCAGGCTCTCAATTCTGTCAGACAGTGCTTTAAGATGTAATTTCTTGTAGAAAATGAGTGGAGTGGAATTATGATGACCTTGTCTTAGCTCTGCAGAGCAGTGTTCTTAGCCACCTCAGCAATGAATGCTGTCCTCTAGCTTGGAAAGCTGAATGACTTGCCTCTAAAGCATGCAGTCAGTGAAGCTTTACTGAGAGATGTTTTCTTAGTCAGAATGTAGACTTGAATATGTACAATCTGTTTCCAAAGGAATAAATCCAAAATGATGGCTGTATATTCTAATAAGAGCTGTATGGAACATTGGAACTGAAACCTAAATTTAACCTGCTTCCATAAATCTTTCAGATGAGCTGGATAAGAAATATTTGCCACAGAAGTGTTTAAAGCTTGAAAAGTTTGCATATTTTTAATGTATAATGAGCCAGGATACTATTAGGATACTATTAATAAGGAACTTCTCAGAAATAAACCATCAATGTGCTGTGTACTTAATTTTGAATCTAAAAGTTGCCCCCTAGGGATGGAGAATTGAGGCAGAAAAGATATTTGCCAAGATACACACTTCTGGGAAAAGTATCCATTATGCTTTATCCATTATCGAAATGGGGCACTTATCATAAAGCACTTGTAATTTATCACTTTGACCATTTTGGGATGGATTTGATACAGTGGCAAATCTATGCTGAATCCAAAAATGTTCTCAGTCTAAAATGTATAAACTTTCACACACATGCAAAATTGGAAAGTTAAATAAGGTTGAATTATCTTTGGAGGTTTGAGGGCTTTTTGGAGAGGTGAGGGGGTTGTGGGATATAGATATATATATATATATATATATATATATATATATATATATATATATATATATATATATATATAACTTTTTTTTCTTTTTTTTTTTTTTTTTTTTTTTTTTTTTTTTTTGTCAGGGGAAGTTCTTTGAGTTGTAATTCATCATGACAGTCCAAGGAGAAAAAAATCAAAGTCAGAATTAAAAAAAAAATCTGCATTAGGAAAAAACAAGGATTGTGTGTCAATTGGAAACTTAAGTTTCATACTTAAGTAGTGAAATTTCTAATGTTTGTTCAGAGCCTCTACACACATAGTGGGCCTGCAGACAGAAGAACATTTTATTCCAAAAATCCATCACATCTTGTTAGCACAAAATAGTTTTATAGGTTATAGTCTTTTAAGAAGGAGAGTTGTATCACCATGGTTCAGGTCTCATCCATTCATTGGGGTTTTTTTCTTTTTGATTGGAGAGAAACATATTTTAATGAATTAAGGCATACTCATAATGATTAATTTCGATGTTATGTTACCATATATCATCTTTTAGCATTGTAAACCTCATGAAGACACTGTGACATATTTTTATTTTCATTGGTGATTTTTCAGCAATGCAAAAAAAAAAAAACAATCTGTGAGTTTTTATTCATTTTTTCGAGGTTTTTCTTTTTTTTAAATTAAATTTCACTTTAAAAATGCTATAAACTACCCTTCAAGTAATTTTGTAAGACTAGACCTGCATTTACCTGAAATCTTTTCTCTAACATCAATGGAAATTTAAGACCCGTAGATGTCAGAGTGCCACCACTAGCTAAGGTATATTTTTGTACACTCTGCTTCACTTGTGTTTCAGTATTCTTGTTCACACAATAGATCTTTCAGCTGTGTAACAGAATAGCCAAAGTCCAGTGGTAAATTGCTGATCAAGAAGAAGAATTTGAGAGCAGTAACTGGTGTGCTAATCCATTTCACTAGGCAGAGTAAATTAATTTCAGTAACTGTTGCAGAAATTTACCAGCCTGCAGGATTGACACGAGGTGTATTGTGGAACACAAGTAACAACTTTACATGATTTGTATTTTTTTATACTGAGCCTTTTAGTTAATGTAGCAGGCCAGCATGTTTAGCAGTCTATGGCAGTTCTGCTCTGGTATCCAGATCCACTCTGATCTGGTAATCAGGTTTGCAATCCTTTAAGCAATAGACAGTGAATCCAATAGGAGAGGATCAGAGAGCTTGTCCTACTGCACAGAGACTGCTCTGGGGAGAAGGAAAGGAGCTGACAGCTGTTCTTGCTGTTTGACCAGCAGCGAGAAAACATATTAATATTTAATGGACCTGAATATTTCATCTATTAAAAGGAGACAAATATTATGTAATTATTTTCATTTATAAGAATCAAAAAGTGGTCCGAAGTGCTGAAATTGGTTCAGAAACAGTTCTTCATAAAAACCAACATATTTTAGAAATGGGATCATACAAACACTCCATCTCTAACTAGGCTCCAATAGTGAAGGTCTGATTTTACAAGGTATAAGTTGTTCTTTTGTGATATTACGAGATTCCTCTTGAATCACTATGTGCAGTATTATGAATTCATCAGAATCAGATACTATACAAGAGAAGAGAGATGCCATGAGGAATAAACCTCACAACACGAGGATGAAAACTTCTAACAAAACAACTTCTGTTACTGCATTCAGCATTGACACTGTAAAACAGGTGGATAAATAGTTATTGAAACTGTTATTTGTAGTGCAGCATCTTTGCTTATAATTTATAGACCAGAGAATCTTTAAGGTCTTTCTTGCAATTCCAGCACTCGTTTGGTAATAAACTCACACAATTTTCAATCAGCAGAAGGTGGTGAGAGGAGGAGTAGTGGTCATTCCTCTCATCCACGACTGCTTGCAAAATCAAAGGAGAAGTTAATCCATGCTCCCTTTATGCTGTTGAATTCTCTTTTGTGGACAGATTCCAGGGTGGACACGGGCACTGGTAATCTCTCTAGTTTTGCTTGGTGTCATTCAGAAGATACAAGAGAGCCTACAACACAGTGTGCAACCGAAGCTGTTTTTCCATGGCTGTGGTAGCTGCTGAATCCATTGCAATCTCTTGGAGATTTGGTGACTCAGGTGTCCTGTTTTTTCCATTTGAGTGAACTCCGTCAGGCTGGCTGCAGAGCTTCCCCAGGGCTATTCCAGATGAAACTGTGGACAAATCTTTATTTAAATTTCATATCATATTCATATCATATGCAAAATATGGTAGTTTGAGGGTTGTTCTGTTGGGGTTTTTTTAAATCATGGAGTAGTTTTTGAGTCAGAAGGGACCTTTAAAGGTCACCTACTCCAACCTCATTTTGATGAGCAGGGTAATCTTCAGCTAGATCAGGTTGCTCAGGGCACCATCCAATGTGACCTTGGATCCCTGTTTCCAGGGATGGAGCATCCACCACCTCTCCGAGCAACCTCTTCCACTGTTTTGTCACTCTCATTTAAAAAAAAAGTTCTTCCATATATCTAGCCTGAATGATTACATAAGATACACTCCATTTTCAAAGAATGTTGATCCTGTTTGGGGTAACGGAAAGGTAGAGGAGAAATTGGTCATATATCTAGATTTGCTTCTTGGATACTGAAACCTGAGTAATAAAATCTTGTAGAAATTTAAAGAACATAAAACCCAAGGAAGATTCAGACTCAGCTACCAGGAGACACAGACTTGTTAAATCGTATTGGACTTCCTTGATTTTCTTTGCAATGTGTTCAGATAAAAATGGTTGAATATCATCATTCCACTCTTGAAACTTCTCAAGCTGCATTTAGCAGTTTGTTCCTTTAGTCTAGCTCATCATCTTTTGCCTTGTCAAGACTAGTTGTTCTTTCTGTAAACAATCATATTGTTGCTTGTAGGTAAATCACTGGCTTTCTTCTTACTCTAGACAACTTTCATTTATTTGAGATAGCATTCATGTCATTTCCTCACCTCTCTTTTCAAGTTTTTCATATGTCATGGAATGCCTTTCTTGCCTTGGTAGTCTCCAGTTTCTTAGTCTCTCCTGTTTTGATTGGTACAGTACTGCAAGTGTACATAAGGATAGGTACACTGAGGGTGTCCCATGTCTGCTTGAGGACCTAGCATGTCATAAAGTGTGGTATATATACTCTAAGCCATTGCTATGTCTTTTTATTCTGTGAACTTTTGTATTTAAGATAAGAATATTGATGGTCATCAGTGTCCTTTTGGTCCTTTGCATTTCATGAGTTTTCATGACAATATTGTCTGTGCTTCTTCAAGATGATTAACAGATCTATTAAAGGGCCAAATTCCAGCCTCTGGCTTCCCCATATCATTCACCTCTCTTCCTGTGGGTAATTGTACGTGCATCTGGGACATGTTATCTCTTCTGTTTCAAGATAATGTACCAA
Organism: Acrocephalus scirpaceus scirpaceus; assembly: GCA_910950805.1. Taxonomy (NCBI): domain Eukaryota; kingdom Metazoa; phylum Chordata; class Aves; order Passeriformes; family Sylviidae; genus Acrocephalus; species Acrocephalus scirpaceus. The sequence continues at coordinate 6,939,452 of OU383785.1, forward strand.
AGGCTTTACTGAAATCCACAAATCATATATTTTCATTCACTAGCTACATACAAATGGTCTGGAAGGGTTTGGTCTAGAAGCCTCCTTGACCCTGTTTTTAATTTTCATTGTAATTTTCTTTTGTTGTTTCCTTTTGGTATAAAAGGGGGCTAGGGAAGGGAAACCAGCTACTGTCATACAACTCTTCAGATTTTCTCCTTGTGAAGTCTGGCTTTGTGTCCAAGATGATTCACCTAACCACAATTCCAGTGTAGAGCCTGGTACAACTGCAAATGATTTCTTACATAGACCCCCAGCCATTTTAATAAGCTTCATTTCTGTGTTCTATGAGAGCTCAGAAAATGAGTTCCTTGGTGCTCTCTCAGACCTGATTTATTTCCCTTAAATTTTTTCCAGAATCCAGGAGCCAAGTTATTTTTGATTAATTTTTAAATTTACTCTTAATTTGTTGTTTCTAATCGTTTTACCTTGGATGTTTCCATCTTGGAATTCTGATATAGATGGGCTTGCTGATGCTGACCATTGTGATGAGTCTGATATATCTTCTAGACATTTGCTGTCTGATCACCTGCCAAGTTCTATATTTTCCATGTGTTTTCCTGTGTTACTAAATTTCCTCTCAGCCAGCTGCATAAGCTGCTTTTACATCTATTGGATTCTATTGCTGGTTTTTCTACACTTGCTCATCTGACCCATTTGATCCAAACTACTATGTACATTAATTGACTACTCTCGAGGTGTAAGTAGGGTGAAAATGCTTTTCAATATCAATTAAATCTACATTTGTTATTCTGGATAGATCAGAAAACCTCCATTAAAGTGGTAAAACCAGGACTGCTGCTTTAAAGACCATGGTAAATGAAAGGCTGACTCTTCTTCCTCTCTAAAGTGCTTCTTGCCATATGAATGTTTGACAAGAGGTGATTCCCATGGAAAAGCAGCTCTGTGCCATCCTCTGCCACAGCCTCAGAGGCTGAAATGTGTCAGGCAGCAGAGGTGACAGTCGCTGCGAGTGTTGGGAGCACTTCCTACATGAAGATGCTCAATAAAGGAAGAGCTACAGATCTGTCTCTTCAAGAAGCTCCTGGTCAGTCTTTTCTTCAACATCACTATCGTTTCCTTACCAGGATACTACCTAGAAACAGATATGATACTTCCTTTTTTCAACTCAGATATCAAACCTTGCAGAGGCATTACCACACAGTGATTTGATGCACCTTTCTTCCATTTCTACTCTTTCTAATTCTTACCTGTATGTCACTCAGGTAGTGTTTATGTTATTTCTAAATTACTTAATTTTTTTTCTTTATAGTTAAATCATCTAGGTTTATAAGAGTTAATTATTGCAAATTAACATTCCTTATATAGAATTTCTTGGCTACGTTCTTTCAAATAATTTGATAAGTCACTTCACAGAAGCAGCATTATGTTTTGCACAATGTAAAATACATGTAAATGCATCACTAAAGGTGGTTTTAGATTGGATGCAGTTGCAGTAATCATTAAAGTCTACATGTTTCCAACTTAGCTTAAAGCACAGAGCATGCTCCAATGCACAGGCAGTATACCTGAAGTACACAATAACAGAAGTCACATAAATAAAACTACTGTTAATTTTGCAATAATACTCTGTTATTGTGAGCAGTAACACAGCAATTTCCCTCTGGGTAAGAGAGGAAAAATGTCAGCATATTATGCAATGCTTTGTAAAACTGTTTATACAGATTTATTCAGTCATTTTCTTTAAATAAATGTGAAGTGACACTGCTAGCATGTTTAGATAAGGTTTCTTTTCTGAACACAAACACTTTTTAAAATATACTGAGTGTATTTTTAAAACAATGAGTAATTCTTTATTCAGACCTTTGTATTACATAAGGTATTCAGTCAGCACACCTGAAAGGGACAGTGCATTGCTGCTCATAGTGCAAATCATGAACAAGGGAAGCTGTCAGACTAATGGCATTTTTCAAGCCAAAATTTGGGTAAAAAGAACATGGAAGGTCAATATGATAATGAGTTTAAACACATATTAATAGATTTGAATACAATAGAAGTGTTCTCGAAAAATTAATGAAGGGCTTAGGGAGCTAAGAAGGTTTAAACCAAAACAGGTATCTTTGCAATTCATTGCCCTCCTGGCCCATTGTTGTTTTATCTGGATTAGCACAGGGTTGCTAAAGGAGGTGAGAGGGCAAGCCAAAAACAAACAGAAGCTTAACCTGCCCTCAGATGCACTTGGTAACTTCATTCCCCTTCAAGTTGTCTCAGCTGCTGGGTTTTTCCCTACAGCTTTTTGACCAAGAAAAGGAATCTGACCAATTTTTCCTGGACAAGTTCAATAGTTTTCCTCAGATCTTTCACTCTAAAGGAACTTCATTGCCTTATCAGTGCTTTGAGAGAAATAAGAGCATGCAATTACCTGTTTCACTAGTGATCACACCTAATTATTTCACCTATGCAACTGATAGGCTGAGGATGGACTGGCAGTTGTGTAATCTGGCAGGGAAATGGAGCTCCCACAGAATCCTCCTTCCCCAGATCCCACTTTCAGATTCACTGTCTAATGGAGGGGTGCTCTTGGGGCAGGGAGACTGAGAACGTTCTAGTCCATTGTGCCAGAAGTGCCCTCCATTACAGCAGCACACTTGGAAATGGCAGTCAGCTCAGGTGCTGGTGTGCTACTGACATTTCCCATGGCAGCTTCCAAACTTCTTTTCACCATTTTACTAGAGAATAACTGGAAGAGCTTGTGTATTTTTTTTTCTCTGTCATATCTGTAGATGTCTCTAGAAAAGGAGGGGTGGATTAGATAAAGGAGTGCGTTAACCTGAGCCAAAGTGAATGCACTGATCTGTACCTGTGGCTTTTTGCAGCTTGTGATGGCTTTCAGTGCACTGCAAACAGACAGGGTCACTCTTTCAATTTTCAGGCTGTGGTGTGAAGATGCATTAGCAGGGCTGTAGGCCCGAGATAATAGACCTTGCTCCAAAGCAATGCTCCAAAACAATTAGGCTTGGCTAATGCCTTTATTTCCCCACTGATTTACTGCTGGCTTGCCTCTGGCCTTTTCAGTTCATAGCAATATTTGTTCATTTCTATCTGAAGAAATCATATAATGCATCTTCAGGGAGAACAAACTGTTGCAAAGGTACCTAAAACCAGTCAGTACCTATTACATAGAATGGCACTTTATACCCTATGGACTAGAGGTACTTCTAGTATAAAACATGAGTGAGCATATATAACATGTTTACAACAAAATGTAAAAGCTTTTGGTAAAAAGAGGATTTTTAAACTGGTTATATGCACAGACTCGGTTAATAAACTGAACAGGATATTAAAACACTAAGGCAACAGGAAGCTCTTAAAATTTCGGTCTCAAATCCTTACTGCTTTATATTGCTGGAGCTAAAGCTGCCACTGTCCAGATGTCAGTGAAAGAATTCATCCTCTTTCTTTCTCTCCAAGGAGAGTTTTCCTTTTGTTTGCAGTACAGGTAAAACTGCATGAGGACTGATTGTTGACCCAGGATCAGAAGGTATTCCTTACTCAGCTGTTTATTGAAGGAATAGGCATGGATTTTAATGAAGTAGGCATGGATTATAAAAGCTTAGCCTTTCTCCTAAATTTACATTCATGCATTCTCAAGGCACAACGTGCCTATGAAACAGTCAGCAATGCACAGGGTGTTTGGCCAGCCTCTCCGTGTTCTATCGAAGCAGAGTTTGGAGTGAAATTTGAGGAGGTTCCAGTTTTAGCTCACAGCACTTTGCAGAAGCAGTCAGGTGATTTTCCACGGTCTGTGCTGGTATTCCACATGACATCTGAATAAAGGTCAAGTTAATTGCATGAGGCTTTTTTTTCTCCAGTTGCACTCCTTTGAATGCCATATTTAATTAATGTAAGACCACTGCCTGTACGCTTGTTTAAAGCACATTCTCCCCTTTGCTTCTGTACTGCATCTACAGCCTGTGACCCTGAGCACAGGGGTGAAAACTATTTTTAGTTCATAAAAGAATCCCTCAGTGCAGCTTAGGTCATTATGGGAAGTTGGGAAGAAACAAGACACAAAAAAAGAGAAATTACGTACAGTGAAGTAGAAGAAATGTATGTAGCTGCAGTCCAGGAGGTAGGACGGGCTAGGGAATTTGGTTAATTGATTTCCTGAACCACAGAGTTTGTCAAGGTTTAATTCAGCAGCCAGAGCTGGCAAACTTCTATCCAAAACATAAGTACTAACTGCGAGTAGTTTGTGCTAGAGAAGGTAACTTAGCTGTGCTCATGAATTTTGAGATCACTGGATTATGTACACTTGGATGTCACTAAGTGGCAAAAATATTATTATAATGTTGTAACAGTGACCATTTGTCAGCATCTTTACTTATATGAGAACACATTCGAAAGACTCCGTCCATTTAGATGCATTTGGAGGCATCCATTTAGATACGCAGAAATTGAATACTTACTTTTTTCTTTTTCAAAACATGTTAGGGTTTATATTGCTTAAACACGTGTTGATTTAGTGAAACAGTCAAGCTGGCCTATGAGGACCTGTGTTTCTTGGTAAATTCACTTAGTTACAAATTCTTTTGGGTTCCACTGCTTTCCCAGTATTCTGCATATGGAGAAAGACAGACACCAAGAGTCAATTTCGTGTAACTTAGGAAAACATGAGGTAGGTAGATCAGTAGGATTATGCCTAAACTCAAATATATGAATGAAGAGGAAATATATGTCTATATGTGAGTATATCTTTTTTACTCCTTAGAAACTAGTTTTAAGAATACTTCTGTATTGATAATAGGTTGTACTAGAACATAGAATTTTATGTCTTTTTTTATTCTTATGTCTCTATTCCTCTTTTAAGAAGTGTTAGAGACTTGAAGATAGTTTTTTCCCCATGTAAAAAATTGTCAAGGCTTCTCCCTGAACTTAGTGCATCTTACAGCTGTGTGCAGAAAGTTCTTCATACCTGTCCTTGCTCATGTTCTCAAAACAAGCTCTGCATTCTGGTAATGTGCTTGTCAGGAACTTAACACTTGTGGCCTGAAGGATGCAACAGTAAAGGTCACGGAGCCTAAATAATTTTGATTTTTTTCATGTAATGGGGTTTTTAGACCATTTTCTATCCATATATTTTATAAACATTCAAAGTATAATATGTTTAACTAACTGAACTCAAGTTTGATTGAAATGTACAGAAACAAAAAGCCACCACGTCATGAAGAAAACTATAATCCAGTTGTTATTTTCCCTAGAATTAATGCATACACAAAAACAATTATAGTATAATACAATTTTTTAAAGTATACATAATATTGATATATATTTCACATATACAGGAATTTACTCAGGAACAGATTTTAAATGACTAACCATATCTTGGAGAGAAAGTCTCGTCATTCTTGTCACTCATTTTGAAATGAGTGACAACATGTTAGACTCTCCCCAAAAAGCAGACTATCAGTGTACAAGTAAATCGTGCAGGAACATTTTAATTTAGTCAGCTTTTTTCTTTTTTTCATAATTTTAAAGCAGAAGACTTTTGATTTTAATATTGTCAGGCCTAGTCCTCTGAGCTTTGTGGTATCTGTAGCTGTGCAATTGTCTCTGTTCCCAGCTTCTAAATGAGCACTGAGCATGATCATATGAAATACTTTTCTGGATCTTTTTTAATTTGGACATTTGTTATAAAATGTTAGAAATCCATCTTTCTTTTCTTTGTAGCAAAATCTTCCCAGTGATTTTCCCATAGAAAAAAATCTCAGGAATTTTCTTTTAGTTTTGTTGTTGTTGAATTAGTTGCAGTTTCTCCCCAGAGTTTTATCCTTGGACCTCTTTCTGTCTCTGATCATGATTGTCTTTGGGCTGGGCCCAAGAATTATGTCTTCCCCAAAACCACAAGCCTAAATCTGTTGACAAGTGAGTATATCATGGTCAGATGGATGGAACTGGTAGACTGCCATTCAGTCCACCCACTCTCATGACAAGGATGTTCTATATAGTTCTTTGTGCATGATATTTTTGGCTTCAAACAAGAAAATAACATCTTTAGTATATTTTACAGAAGCTGTTCTAGAGGAGCAACTTAACCACCTAATTTTTACCGTCTAGTTCATATTTCAAAACCAGAACTATATACAAATCATACCCTAGAAATTTTGCCAGTTGTGGTGATAATCATGTGTTTGTTGAATTTTTTTTTAATCCTTCATGACACTTTCTTATTTAACCAATTTTGCTCTGTTTCTGTCGTAGATTTTTGGTGCTAGATTTATCTGCTAATTTGTATTTTGTAAGACAGCATAATGGGAGAGTTATAATTGTCATGAAGGCTTGATGAAAATTCAGTACTATTAATCACAGATGGAAGATGCAGGTTCTTGCTGATGTATTCTTCATTTATATTCTCTTCAAGAAAATTAATTGTATACTTGTAAATGGGATGATATTTTAAAAAAGAAATTAATAACGTCATCAGAGCAGTGTTACTAAGAATCTGCATTGCCTAACACCTTGGTTCTTGTGAAACAGTAGGATTTAAGTTGTTGTTAATTGCTACCCCAGAAGTCTTCTGGTCCAGATCACCTGTCTTTGCTTCCTCCTAAATGTCTCAGTAGTAAAAAAAAAATTGTTGCTGAAAATTGTATTTGAGAAGAAATTTATACAAACTTCAAGCTTATTGGATTCTGTGCAGAAGTTTGAACATGTTCATATTTCCTAGGTTTTATTCAAATGCCATCAAACCAAAGATGCTTTACCCTCTCACATTTTATCTGGGCACTCGTTCTTCAGTGCCTTATATAAAGAATCCCATGTTTTAGTAATGCATACCAAAGTTGTTTTCTCCAGCATTTCTCCTGCATCCTACAGTACTTACAACTAAGTTATTGATGCATTACTTAAGATCATGATCAAGAAGTCACATATGTCAGAAGGTAAAAATGGATGTCTAGAAATTGATTTACAAGTATTTAGAGCAATGTTAAAGCTCCATGTTCAGATCTTGTATTTTTTCCTCACCCTCTTTTATTTTTAATTCTTTCAGGTTTCTTGAGGGGGGCAGGGTGTGCTTAGATTTTTAGTCTTTAAAGGTCAAGAACCTGAAGAAAATCCTTCTGTAATTTACAGATTTTCTCTGAATTTTCTGACCTGAAACCAAGTGAAGCAACCTGAAATTATAAGTCTACCCAGTTTTACTGTCCTCTAACTGCACTCTTTACAGCCTGACCCAAATCTCAGGTGTATAACAATGCATGCTAGCCTGGTTTCATAAACAGTAACTGCAATAATGGCAGTAAATTGAGTTTTGTACAGACAATGGAAAGGCAGTGTTTGTTGCATTGTTAAAGACATTGTTTCACATATGGATATTTTGAAATATTTATAAATGTCTATAGCTTTATCTCAGCAGACTGGCTTATCATGTCAAAAATACCAGTATAGGGTTAGACAGGTGCCCTTTGAAAATCATTAAGTGTTCTTCCATCCACATTGAACACAGCAGCAGCTTACACAGAGCTATCTCCCTCCCCACATTGCCTGTGTAGTCAGGGCTGTCCCCAGAGCTCAGAGTGGTTCCCACTTGTCAGACCTTGCTGATGAGGAGGAAGATCCCTATTACACGTAAAGTGCACGTCAGGCTTTCACCTGATCTTGCTAGAGCTCCTGTGACTAGCCAGGAATGAAATGTTACTGGTTTTCCAAGCAAACCTCAGCTTTTAAGAGGTTGGAAACTATGCTATAGATAGTAAGGTCTATCTATAACATTGTTATAGATATATATATATAAGGTCTATCTATATATTGTTATAGTTATCTATAACAATTTAAATTATATATCTAGACATGCCATGTAAGTCTTCATTGAGAAAGGGATCTTTATTTCTGTCTTCATTTCTTAGGAATGTCACTTCACAGGAGATACAACTGCTAAATTTCTTTGGGTTTAATCTTTGTAATAGACTGGGTACTTCCAGTTAAAACTTCATGGTTTAGCTCACCAGGTTTTGTTTTTGTCTAATGGCAGCTCTACTTAACAAAAAGATATTTCTTTTCAATTTACAACTGGTTTTTTTCAAAGGGTTTTTCCATCAGGAATTCCATCCCTACTGTCTATTTTATACACAGTTTCTGAGCCACTCTACCATAAAATGAGCCATCAGTTCCTGCCTGTAGTTGAAGGTTACAGGTGAAAATGAACACTGTATGAGAAAGGAGAAGTGTCAATGTTTTATCTTTTCAATTCATCAGTATCAAATTCTCTTGTATTATAAAGCTGTGTTTGGCAGAACAGCAGAGCATAATCACCAAGGATTTACTGAAAGTTAATAATTTCAGAGGTCTGGTCATCCTTGGAGAATTCCTTATGAATGTGTGTGGAAGTTGTCATTTCCTTGTATCTTACAGTTGCTAATATATTATTGTAAGAGGAATTCCTCAAGAAAGCCATCATTTTGGAGTTTCTAGGTATCAGGAAGAATATATAATGGTAACAATTCTATGCTTTCCTCTGTATACCCTTTGTTTGAGACCATCAAAAAAGTCATGGCCGCTTTCAAGGCTCCAGAGTCAGCTTTTCTTCCGTTTGACCTGGACCTATAAATGAATCATTTGCATCATATATTTTGTCATTCACATTTAAGATTGATTTATAAAAACCCCAGTGTCTTGCATGGTTGCTGAGCTCTGGTCATTTCTCCTCCACTTCTGCCTCACCTTTTATTTCCACAGTACTTGCTGCTGCTTTTTCTTCATCTTCATCCTCCCTCCCTTTCTTGTCCTGGGAATTTCTCCATTAAGTTTGAACTCTCCTGTTCACCATAAAGAGTCTAGTTCTATGGTTGAACAATCCTTCAGCACCAAGAGATCTTTTTAACCTTCCTCCACCTCCTTTTGAAACCACTTTTACACTTACTTTCCCCCCAGAATAATTTTAATAATTGTTTTCATATCATCATATCTTCCTTGGTCAAATGACCAGTTGGAAAAAATACATTTACATCACAACATTATGTTACCTTGAGGAGCAGAGCAAGGCAGTAGTAGTGCCTCTGAAGCCAAAATGTACCTATGCTAATTGTTGGCTTAGAGGTCCCTATATATTTTAATTACTTGTCCTACTATTATCCTACAGTGCTTTAATTTTAAATGAAAGATAATAGCTGCCTTATCTCTAAGGAAACTGGTCTTGATTTTATTAACTTACAGGACAGAAGAATAATTGGCACATATCATTGTCCAGAAATGTATTCAACAAAGGTATCTTTCATTGTTTTCTAATGTTTTTATCCTCAGAGACGTAAAATTCAGGTCTTGACCGGTTATGGTCATTAAAGATCCCATGGCACTTTTTTATAGCGTGGTCATCTCAACCCCAAGCACCTGGCCAAATATCAATTTATGTAACTGTTCTGCTTACCCAGCATTCCCCACCACCACTCACCCACCCCATAGTTTCAATTGGCTACAACATTCTCCATTTCCTCGACTAAAATAAAGTGTGTTGTTCTGCACTGTCAGTCACCACATTTCACCTCAGAGGTGATTGTGCTTCACTGGGAAGTGAAGTGGTTCTTCTTTCTAATGCTTGTAAAGCGCTTTGGGATCCTTTTGAATGGGTGGTGCTGTTTACAATAAATGTAGTTCACTGTCATTCTATCTCAGGCGTCACTTTGTTACAAAAGCATGTTTTAGTTAGAGTTGGGCGAATCTACTTGGTGGAAAAAACATTCCCAGCTCTCTCCAATCTGACAGGGAACCTTTTGACAAAGGTTGAAGAGTTAGATTTCCTTCCTTCCTTTCCCTTCCTTTCCCTTCCTTTCCCTTCCTTTCCCTTCCTTTCCCTTCCTTTCCCTTCCTTTCCCTTCCTTTCCCTTCCTTTCCCTTCCTTTCCCTTCCTTTCCCTTCCTTTCCCTTCCTTTCCCTTCCTTTCCCTTCCTTTCCCTTCCTTTCCCTTCCTTTCCTTCCTTTCCCTTCCTTTCCCTTCCTTTCCCTTCCTTTCCCTTCCTTTCCCTTCCTTTCCCTTCCTTTCCCTTCCTTTCCCTTCCTTTCCCTTCCTTTCCCTTCCTTTCCTTCCTTCCTCCCTCCCTCCCGCCTTTCCTGTTCCTTTGGGTTGGAAATTCAAAATATCACAAAAAAATGCATTTATTCTTATGGTCAATTCATTATTCCAGATACAGGAGGATAAAATTAGTACTCAAGAAACAGCTGAACTTAGTTATGTTTGCCTGGGTATTGTACCACTTGAAGATTCGCCCATCACTAATATTTACTGTATTTTGCATTATTTCTCCTGAAAAAGTTTTGGAATATTGAAAAATGCTGTGCTTCAACTCTGATATGAGTGTGATCTGTACAGAAGAAGACATTTTTCCCTAGAAGATAGTTTAGAATATTGCTTAATGTTTTTTCTGCCCAGCATCACTAATCTTACTAACTGCTTCCAAGATAATCAGACATCTGCAGCACTTTGCTGCATTAAGAAAAAAAGTTGACTGGAGTGATATCATGTTGCTGAAACATGTCTGTGTCTAACTCTAGCAGACTAAAATAGCCTTTCTTGCATGTCTGTTGCTCAGAATGTATGCAAATATGTAAAGAGCACTCAAATTTCTAATATCATTGCAGATCAAAAGGATAAAATGCTTAAAGTAGATTCATCCTAAGAAGATTTAAGATGTTGAAAAAAATTGTTGGCACTAAAATCTTTCCAAAGATAGTATCCTAGAATGCACAACATTGAGGTGAAAATAACCCAGGCTCTGGGCTAAGGGGTAAACCTATTACATTAGTGGATGTTGTATCAAACTTCCTCTGATGTCACTGGAACTAAAAATTCTTTTCTTGAGGTTATATGAAAATATAGAAAATAGAGTTTCCAAATGACTTTGCACCCCTAATGTAGGAAATGTACCGCTTGTGTTTTTAGACATTTTGGGATCAATGAATGCCAAGTGCCTGTAATTATTGTTTTATTTTTAGAGCCCTGAGATTGGTCAGGGATTGATTGGTCTGAGCTCTAATAACAAAAATGAGTCCCCTTTCATTTTAGCCCAAAAATCACAAAATAATTTTCCAAATAAATACACTCATTAGAAAATAATGTTGGAAATCCATCTTGAGAAGTTTCATGGATCTCTTTGAAAGCTTTTGCAGATTTATGCTTTCATTGGAATACTACTTTTACCTCAATTTTGTCCAATGCAGATGAGAACTGATTTGATGACCATCCTGGATAGAAGCAGTGTCCCCTCACTGTGCTCAATATCACGCTACAGAGTTCTTAAAGGAATTTTTCTGGAGTTACAGCTCTACTTTTCCATTTTTAGTGCTTTTCAAGTAAAGATTGATTTCCCTAACACACTAGGAATTTCAAAAATTTCATGTGGCTTTGATGAAAAACAAACAAAAATGAAAGATTTTCTCTGATTCACATTGAGTCATGACATTTGATTTATAACTAAAATATAATGAAACTAGAGGGGTGCAAACTCACACAGATTGATGGAAAAAAGTGAGAGAGAGGGAAATCTGTCGTCACAGCAACACTAGTTTTTTTGCATCACTTGAACAGATGTAATCACTCAAATAACAGTGTTTCAGTAGGTCCAAAGTACCTTTGTGAGCATCTGACTTCTCAGTTCATAACACTGTGCAAGGGGTGCTACTAAAGAGCAACTGATTTAAACCCAGTTCTCTCATCTTGCCATGGTAAATATTACATAGGGGCTTCAATAATGGCAAAACCAGTTTGCACTGGGCAGTGCAGGGAGGAACCTGCTGCTGACAGCTAGTTTCTAAATATTACAGAATATACTAATACCTTGCTACTGTTTAGAAATCCACAAAGGTCACAGTTTTTGCACTTAGAGTAATATTCATAGAATATATTCTATACATGATAAATGAACAATGTGGCTGAGTTATTCTTAAAGGAGCTCTGGGACAGTTTTTTCTTTTATTTGGCCCAGAGTACATCTGCACTACCATCACTAATTCAGTGTAATTAGCTTCTCATTAGCTATTATTGTTTTTAAGTACTTTTAGTCAATTATAATCTTTATCACACAGTTCAAAATACATGCTTAGAGGGAAGGCTGAGAAGAATTAGAACTTCCTAAATAACTTTTATTTGTTTTCTATAAATGGATTGTTTTTAAAATCTCCTACCACACTCCAGATCTCCAGATTGCCTAGGAGTGGAATTTAGTTCCTTATCTTTGAAATCCTCTTGATTGTCTAAGGGGTTTCTCTACAATATTGCTTTAATATTTTTTTCACTGAATTGCCTTTAAAGGATGCATGGTAGTATATCTACCCATTGAAACAACTGTTCGATGTACATTTGATGTGATTACATTCTGCATATTCTTTTCCTTGCTTGAAATTGCAGATCTCTGCTATTACAGCAGCATGCTATTGCAGCATGCACTGTATTTATGATATTTATTAGTGCTGGGGCATGGAGCTTCCACACAGCTATAGTTAGACTATATAGTTAGATTATATTGCCTCTCCCCAAGTAACCAGCACTTCTGTTTGGAATATAGGGACCTAAAATGTGCATTCTCTTGTGCAGTGCTCTGTACCTCATCCACAGAGGCAGAGAGACCTTGCAAATCATGAAAGTTTCTGTCAGAGCCAAAGCTTTCATTTGGAAGAAGAAAAAGCAAAACAAAGCAGATCCTTTTCCATTCGATATCCTTCCAAAACCCCCCAAAAGTTCAATATTGGCCCCAGGTGTCCCACTCAGTGGCAGAATCCCACCTTCAGGAGCTGAGCGTGTTCTCTATTCCCAGGTATTGCTTGTGCTTGCTGAACATAGGGGCTAGGGAAATACCATTTATTGCATTATACTCTACTGGCCCTAGTTCTCCTCGAGCTCACAAATAAATGGTAATAAATATAATCACAGCTATGCTTAGAGTCTTTTAGGCTGACATCCAATAAATTAGTAATGCTAGATACGGCCCTTATCAGCATGGCTTCAGTTTGCAACTGGCTGGGCTTCCTTTCTCTCCTGCTAAATCTGCTTTCTTACTTTTTTACAGATGGATCCACACGAAAATATTTTGTTGAGCACGCTTGAAATTAAAAACGAGATGGCTGCCTCGGAGGCTGTGATGGGGCTTGGGGACCCTAGGAGCACAATGCTGGCCTATGACACTTCGAGCATCCAGTACCGGAAAGCTGGATTGCCTCGACACAGCTTCGGCCGCAACGCCCTGGAGCGACACGTGGCACAGAAGAAGAGCAGGCTAAGGAGACGTGCTTCCCAGCTGAAAATCACCATCCCTGACTTGACTGATGTCAATGCCATAGATCGATGGTCTCGCATATTCTTCCCTGTTGTTTTTTCCTTCTTCAATATTGTCTATTGGCTTTACTATGTGAACTAAGAAGCAAAGCCACGCAGGAAGCAAGAACTGGATTTCTCTTCAAATCGGTTGTACAGCCAAAAGTGGGACTTGGAAAAATTCTATTCAGGACAAAAATTTATTTTAAAACACCTTAGTTGCTGGCCCACTCTATGGTCTGTTTTTACGTTTTGGTTGTATCTGCTAAACCGTATATATGTTAAGTTGCAGTATGGAATATCCCCTTATCAAAATATAAGTGCATTTTGAGTGTAAAGGCAAATTGGGTTTTGAAAATCACTTCTGTCTCTTTTTTTCTTTTTCTTTTTTTTTTTCTTAATGGCCATTTGAGTTTAGTAGTACAAATTATAGAGCAGCATTTGAGAAACAAGTTTTAATTTCAACAGCAGTACATGCCATTCTAGGGAAAGTGCATATCCAAGGCATGCATATACACTAAAGAGAGTGTACTAAGTTATCACGTTTATGAAACACAAACACTTTACTTTTTAAATGTGTAAACTTGAAAACAAGTAGTGCCTATCATCTTTCCAAGATGATGATGGTCAGAGGTTTCCCAACCATATTCAGGTATTTCCTTTTATTTATTGAAAGAACTGAACCTTTGACTGGTAATATTGGGGTTGGGTGTTTGCACAGAAGCTGAAGCAAGAAGCACTAGTTTGTTTGTATTTTAAAGAGAGAACATATGCTCACAGTCCCAGTGACTGTGTTTGGGATCAATAGAGGAATGTAGGGGCAGTATAAAAATGCATCAGCACTGAACGGGTAGATGCTGCTGGGTTGTGTTGGGGAAAGGGAATCTGTCCAAAGTGCCAAAATTGATTGCCCAAATAGTAATTCTGTAGATGGCTGAAGGAAACCAGTGGTGCCCTGCCTTTCTCTAGGGCAGGGAGAGAGCAATTACAAAGTGCAGGGGCAAGGAGACAGGAGGCTACATATACATAAAGTGTGTGTGTATATATGTATATGTATATACACGGTGAAGATGAATGTTGTCATTGTACACACCTTAGTCTGAAATAGTTATGTGGAGTTTTGTGATTTCTTCCAAGTTTTCATCCTTCCAGCATTATGCTTCCTGCTCTTGGTTAAAGGTTCTGTACCTCTCTCAGCAGTCGAGACCTGAGCAGATGTATTTCTGTGCAAGAGGTACTGACAGGGTGTTTTCTCAGTCTGGATTAGGCAATACCATTCCACTTTTTGTTTTCCCTACTGCACTGTTCTAAAGGAAAGAAATTTTTAGTCATCATTTTAAGAGTTTAAGTACACTCTTGAATGTTTCCTGCTTTTGGGTGATTTCCATTGAAAAACTAGAAAATCTCAGTTTTTCTTTGGGAAACTGCTTGAATTAAAAGGTTGAGTATTTTTCATTCCACTGAGCTTTATTTTTACAGGCAAAACAGAATAGGAAAAAAAATAATTTAGACAAAAAGAAAGAATTGTCACTTATTCCACTGTGGAAGTTTTTGTGATTAAAACAGCAGTCATAAGAACTGTATAAAAAGTAAAACTTTCTGATGGCTTTTGCTAGATCAAATCCCCGATATTGTTTGACACAATCTTTCAAGAAGCAAAAGCCACATCTGTTGCATCCATACTACCTCTCATCTGTGTACAAAATTTTGAAAGAAACTAGAGAGTATAAATGTTTATTCAGGGTACTAAAAAAAAAAATTCTGTGGAATATTTTTCATAAAATATTTTTAAAATTTTTTTTCTTACTTTAAAACAGTAATTTTCTTAGAAGTTTCTGTGGTTTTATCTTTTTCCCCCCTGCCCCCAGCCATTTGACAGGGAATGACACTAATAGGAGGAGAATAGTTCTGGGAGCTAATAGGCAAATATTCTGACTTCATATGCTTATTTCTGGTTCAAATAAGAGAGGATAGTTTTGGAGCCTGGGATGGGATTTGCAGTACACCCTACCTGCCAGGAAGTTGTGTACATTCACACACTGCCTCCAGGCTCAGACTCTGCAATATGTAGAGACAGGTTTTCCTCGTGTGATTAACTTTCCAAGTCAAAATTTTGCTCTTTGTTCAAATACTTAATTTGTGACTGCATTTCATGCATAACGCAATAACCTTTGTAGATGCACTTGGGATTTCAGCTGATAGGTATGAGTTATGTTGGATTTTTTTCCCAATTTTAAGAAATGGAGCATATCAAAATTCAGTATTTCTCTTCAAAGTCTGTTCTTTAAAAATTATATTAATTATCCTAAATGAAAGCAGTCTTATAGTATTCTTCTGCACAAGCTTTTCTTTCATTTCAGAGGTAGCTGACAGCTCCTTTTATTGTTTCACAGAAGCAGAGTGTGACTGCAGGGAGCTCATAGCCTGTCTGTGGTTGATACACATCAAATATAAAACCTTACAGGGAATATGTTGACTCTCTGCATTGGTAACTGCTTCAGCTATTACAAAAACCACAGAGATTGAATCCTGGAACTGCACATTCACTTTTCTGAAGCTACAGTACAAGCCATAATACTCTCTGATGTTGCTGTTCAGGGAGTGAAAGAAAATGTTTGGTTTCTGCTCAGGTGTCACTAGGAAAGATAAATTATCTGTGGGGAAGGAGCACTTTTGCTTTTACTGTGTTCTTCTGGCTATTAATGTGATGTATAAAATTAGTGAAAGAGAAAGATTCTACCATTTTGTACTAAGGCTTAACACTGTGATATAAAAAGATGGGGGTGAGAAAGGTTGGTGAGGCACTGTCAAGGAAAAAGCATAACTCGAGCCCAAGGTAAGCACTTACTCCTGAGATACTTGAGTGAAAGTGGGAAATGATGCCAACATCCATGAGATAACGGGGTTTGCTATGTGTGCTACCCTCCAGGTAAACTAGAATAAATTTGCTTTACTTTAGAATTGACTGAAAATGAATATTCTAGATCTTTTTAACCGTGTTAATTGTTGTTGGTTTCAATAAACAAAATAGCAAAGTTAATAATTTAGATAAAACTTGTAATATAATTAGAGTTGCACATTTTATTGTTCTATTAGACATAATAGCCAGCAATTAAGGTGTTTTTCATCTTTGTGAAATTCATGGGGGAATTATAACATGGCACAGTTTTAATGAAATCTTTGAGATCAATCTGTAAATATATACTGTACATGACTGCTAGTAAGTATGATACACATTTTCAGAACTGAAAATTCATGCAACATATTTCTGTGTTTGCATAAGGAATGTTATGTTTCTATCCTACCGCAGTTCAATGACTGGGAAGAAAGACTCAAGCAATGACATTGTAACCATTTCTTTTCTCATTCCCAGGGGAGGAAAACAGAGTCCTAGATAACAGCACGTGGCAGAGTTCTTCAGAGAGTTCTTACATTCTAATACAAAAGACATAAAATCTGTAAGGTACAAAAGCACAATGCATAGAGAAAATGAGTGGTGGTCTTATACCTGGGGAAAATATCCTATTTATTTCAGAAAAACATGCATTAAATTAGACCTCAGTTAATTTTCACTATAATTATTAGACAGTGTTCCAATCCTATAACACAGTGCTAAACATAGGTGAACAGATGTGAAACATTTTCCAACTGTATGTGCATATGGACATACCCCCAAATGTCTGTATGGACATATGTGTGTATATATACACATGCTGAGTATATATATATATATATGCACACACATTCACATGTTGGTGTGTTAAAGGAATAAGCTAATAATAGTTTTGTTTCTACCATCAACCAGTGTATGGATATATTTTTGAGAAAAAAAAAAGATTAATGTATTTAGGAAAAAAACCAAACAACTTACTCTACAGGGTAACTGGGCATTTCTATATCAGCAGATCAATGCTTATGATTCGTATGGAGTATTGCACTGTTTGACATGATGATAGTACTGTACCTCCTTGCATCTGGAATTAGACTAGTCCTCACATTGCTTGCCTATTTCTTCTCTCTCTTTTTATAACAGCATTGTCCACTAGTAAGTTTTCAAAACCAACAAATTCCTTAGGGAACCAAGAAAATAAAAGACAAAAATAGTAACTATTTCTAGAAAATAATCTAGGGTGGGATGGCCAGGGTACAATACTATATCAGTAGTGATCAAAACATTTTGCTATGTGTACATAGAACATACAATGTGAGCAACCATAACTTAAGCTGAACGTGTGTAAATATTATCAGATTTCTTAAACATTTTTAACTTCTAATTTGTACTTTATGGTAAGGCAAAAAGCTAATTCTACTTATGGTTTAGGTTAATGTGTCCTAAAATTATGTAAATAATTAAATAAGCTGTAAATGAGCAGTCGATAGATACAGTATTTGTTCAGTGACTTTTTTTTACTAAGTACAATAATTGCAGTGCTCTAGCAGAGTAATTTAAACACCCTTTTGCATAAACAGATTTGGACTCCAGATATAAAATAGTACAGGAAGTGCTGTAGTGTAAAATAGCCACCGTGGCAATGTTCCTATTGGCACAGCTGATGCTTTTGTATGGTTAAAATGCTCTGGCCACACACTCAGTACTCAGATTAGCCAAAACAAACAGGGCCTGGTTTTCACTTACAGTCAGGCACCTTTATGTTGCTCCAGTGAGAGGAGAGGTGAAGGTGTCCAGGGTAAGTGAGAATTCAGCTGTTGGCGATTTCATTACAGAAGCCTGCATATTGCATCTGTCTGATTCTGAAATCTGTCTCCTATGGTATTTAATAGTAGGCTTATATTTTTCTTTAAAAAAAAATAAAATAACTGGATGTTTGACTGTCGTTAGATAGCATAGTCCCCCAAAGCCAAAGAATCTTCACTCCAGAAATTGTTTAAAAGGGAAATCTAAAAAGTCTCTGCTTAACACCAAAGGTAAAGCTTAGTAAAATGCACTAGGAACTTTGTCTAAATTTTTAAGAAGCAAATGGAATGTTGTTGATCAAAAAGACTGCCCTATTCTTTGTAAAAATACTAATAATTTAAATATCCGTTATATAAAATTGAACTAGATCATCTCTACAAGAATATGCAACACTAGCATTTCATAAATATAAAATTATTTTCTTTGTAAGTGCTTTGACAAAAAAAATGAAACTTAAATGATGAAATATCTCACCTCTACTTTCATACTAAGGGTTGTATTTTTTTAATGTTTTTCAGACATGAGGTCATCTATTCCAATTTGATAGCATTTTGTATGTTTTCACTGTTCCTGTCATTTGGCAGATACTCACCAGGCTGTATGGTTCATGGTCTGTCCTGTTACTTTCAGTTGAAGACAAAAAGAACATTTGAAACATGATTAATTCTGACAAATTGCCTATGATTTGACTTCTATCACGTTTTTATTGGCATGGGTGTTTAAATGGTTCTGTTAGTACTGTCTTTGCACAGTTCTGAGTTATCTTTTACTTAGTACTATTTATTTCATAATGTAGTAATCATCAGCCTTACTAATGACCTTGTAGCCTTTCTTATATGCACATAATGCACATTTTCCAATGGCTAGAAAATGCAAAATACTAGTGGATATCATTGCATCAGATCTTCATGTCTTTCTCAAAAGGACTGCTAACCTCTGGGATATATGAGGTAGTAAAATGATGATTGTAAATGAGTAGCACATAAGAGATATTTTCTTGAATTTAAAATTATTGCAGCCAGTTTCAGCATGTAAATATATAATAATGTTGGCTAGTGTGTAATTCTTGAATTTAAAAATATAAATAAAGAAAACCTAAAATATGTACATGTAGTTGTTTTATGTTGGGCAGGCTCTTTTCTCAAAGCTGCAGATTTCAGTTCTCATCTGAAGTGAATAACTCTGAATTTGTGTCAGAAAGGGTCAGAAGTTGGCTGTTGAGGCACCTGAAATGTAGGATGGGAAAGGGGAACCATAGCATGGTGTTAATCTGCCTGTGCAGCCCCTGGGGAACTGGAGTGTCTGGGGAGTGTGAGCAATGCACAGTGAGAAGCCTGGAGCTGGTCAGTGAGGAAATGCTGAGAGGAGAGGGAACAGCTGAACAATCTCAGAAGTTCAGTAATGCCTCCTCAGAGTCAACTCTTGTGAATCTGTTACTGATGGTGAGTTGCTGGTGCCTCCCTTACAGAAATATGGAAGGGTCTGTTTGCAGGGGGATGGTATTTCCTTTTACAGTAAATGGTCTTAAATCTGAATATGTGGACTTCAGCTGTGGAAGTCCCAAGCTTCATTCCTTCCTCTTCCTACTTAGGCTCTAACAGGAGAGATTCTGGATAACAAATTTTTGTCCCTTTCAGGACGGTGGATGTAGATTTTCCTGTTGGAGTGGTTCAGTTGAAGAACAGTTCAAGATGAGCACAGGAGAGAGCAGTCAGGCATGGTCAGGAGAGGCTCTGACTGCTTTGGACAGGGCCGTAGCAAGGATTAGAAGCTGGGTCTCTCATTGTGCTCCAAAGAAATAAAATGTCCACTAATACAGGTCTGATTTTGCTGCTTCTTTCTGTCTTAGTGGAATCTTGAGCCTTAAATATACTTCAGACTTTCACTTGATTGCTGGCTGTGCTGAGTGAACAGTTCATGTCTAATAGTTTTTCTTGTCTGCTGTCCCAGCTCTAATAAAAGGAAATCCATAGCAGTGTTTCCAAACCCCAAGGATGACTACATGGGGGATATTGCTGGGTGTTTACTGGTAGCTTTAGCTGCACATTCCCGCAGTTGATTCTTTGGTGGATCCTACCAGGGGAGCAGATGGAGCACCAGAAAAGGGAACAAATGGCCATCAGACAAAAGACTGCCAAAAGCTAAAACTGCCAAATTCCCATTTTTGTCTGGAAATGCAGACAGCAGTTGGTAATTCCTTTTGAAGCTGTCCACCTGGCTATTCTCTGTACCAGCCCCACCACAGCTCTGCTTTAATGATTGATCTGTTCTGTCTCTCTTTTCTGTGGATAAAGGGCACCAGTTCTGCAGAGAAAAAGCAGAGGTTGAAGATGGGAAGACTTGAGTCTTACAGACATAGGTACTGAGGTGAGGAGCTGCTGGGTGCAGGATGCTGACTCTGTATCAGGAGACACAGAACATGAGAAGTAAAATTTTCCAGACTCTTAAGAAAAGCTCAAATGTGACTTTCTTCCCTCACTGTTTGAAATACCACATCTTCCTCTGAAGCTTCTGAAAAAGAGAGCAGAGTTCTGAAAAAAGACTGAAATGTCAGCACAGTTGCTTTGTTACAACTCTGTGATATACTGTTGCCTCTTATTTTTGAGATTATTACAAGCTAGGAAGCAAAGTATTTCAACTTGAAGACTGGTTCATGATTTCAGAGACTAAAAATATTTATATTAATTGGTGAGTGTCATTTTCAAATCAAAAAATGTCTAACTACTATTTCACTTGTCTGTGTTTATAAATGCATTTTATGTTATCACATCCTAACAGGAGTTATATCAAATCAACTGGCACAAAAATAAGGCTGGTACTGTAGGGTAGTTGAATAATTTATTTCCTTTACTCTGAGTTTTAACACTTCATGACCTGTGTAGCATGGCCTAACCTTCATTCAATTTACTAGATTGCAAGTTAGAAACCTTAATAGCAACTTCTTATGGGTAAATTGCACTGTTGAATATTTCTTGATAATCTCAGATGAACAAAACATGAGAGAAATTATCTAACATCACAGTTCTTAATTTATAAAAGGAAAATGAGTATTTTAAAGAATGAAATTATGCATCTGTCAAATACTGAACAGCTGTGAAACAGTGAAATAATGGGAAGTGGCATCTAACACATTGTAACTGCTGCATATAAATAAATGCAACATTATAACTACACAGCAAGTATGTTCACTAACATAAATTCTGTGGTTATCAAAATTAATGACCAACATGACATGATTAATCTATAATGCTTGTTATTCTTGAGGGATATCTGGAATGACTCATTTATTATGGTGTTCATATGAGTTTAATCAAGGAATATATTTTTAAAAAATGATGGTTATGTCAAGAAATGTGGGTTGGCTATTCAGGTGATGAAAATTGCTTATATAAAAGGAGATGTGCTTCCCTTGGCTGAAACTCTGGGCCAGGTTTTCTTGGGAGAGGGGGAGTGCTTGTTTCAATGTTAGGGCAAAACTTTTGATAACATCCTATTCTTGGAACAAAAGTCATTTTTTTTCTCTCTTTCTGACAGATTGTCAGAGCTGACATACTGCATTCATTTTGGCACTCTAATGGCTAAGGGCATGCTTCCAGCTGAGACCACTTTTTTAAAATTTTCTCTTTTTTGGAAAAAATATAGCCAAGGAAGCAAAGCTTACGTAAGTTCCCTTACAAAAGCTTAAAAAACTAAATCGTGTAAACGGCACATTTTTGGTTTTGGTGCTGTTTTGTTTTCAGATGGGACTTGAGTAGAACTCTGTGTATAACTGGGTATTTATGGTCACACATACTCACCTTTCTCAGCTTGGTTGATATGTCTGAAATCTGCTGCTTTCTAAGCCCACAGGAAACTGGACTGTGACCTTTGAGATCACCTTGTTAAACGTTCCCAAAGATCTGTTCTGAAGAGTCTGACTGATCATATCAGTCTTTACTCTTCAACCCTTTGTTGAAATTTCATGGCATTGATGCTTACGAAGGTGCTGTGAAGAGACATCACAGGCAAGCACAGGAGTGCAATGCCATGCAGGAGACAGGAAATGAAGTCCTGTCATATGTCCTCTGACAGTAGCAAAAAGGGCAAGATGTGCAGTGATAAACCCACAGCACAAAAGTTAATGTGGTCATGGTAGGGTCAGTGCACTTCCATTACTGGGGTGATATTTCCACTTCCATGCCATGCAAAGAAATTGTTTCTTCAGGTGAGAAGACACTCACCTGACAGGAGAAGGAATGTGGATAATAAACAGATCAAAACCTACATGTCACAATAGCAAGATTTAGTTCTAAGATTTACAGACAAATTGGATTGGTTTTGATGTGCTTCTGTGTTTTAGGTTATGAAAAATCAGGGCTTTTTTATTGCTGCTGTTGTTAGTCGTTATTCAGAAGATATCTGAATTGGAAATATGTGCCAAACAGGAAAAAAAAAATTGCTGGATGGAAAAAACCAAAAAAAAAGAAAAAAAACCTCCCAGTGTGGTGATACCCAGGAAATTCCCTCCCATTCTCTCAAGCAGCCATAAAGTGCAACATGCATCACCTAATTTATTTTCTTCTTTTTTCTCCCACTCATAACACACTTTAAAATTAGAAGGTTTTAAGACTGTAGGGAGGACAAACTTTTTCTTTCTCCTTCCCCAACCCTAATTTTAAAGGGTTTTTTTCTTAGACAAGTTTGGAAATTTAGCATGATGACTTTGGCTAATTCCAGCAAAAAATGTAAGCCTTAATTGGTTTTGGAAGAGTCTCTAGATCTCTTTAAGAAAGGTTAAGCATTATTTATTTGCCTTCATTAGTACCCAAAGCATTGTGATTACTGAAAAGTTTTGACATTCAGACTAGTTAAGGATGAGAGAAAGAGGCAAAAAAATCCTTCTATGAGGTCCAGGCGAAAGAAAGAAACATAAAAATGGAAAGGACAGGCAGATGAAAAGTAAAGCTTGTTTCCTCACTCATGCTGTTAGATTTTAAAGTAAATACTCCCTGCTCCTCTGGCATAACATGTTTCTCTGTCTTTTAACTGCAGTCCAGCCATCCATCACCTGAGTTTTCCCATTTCAGATTGCTTACAGGAAAGTGATATGAGATAATAGCTCCTGGTGCTGATGAAAGGAAAGGGTATCCAGCATCCAAATCCTTACATTTTCCCTAGATGTGTATTTTACATTTGACAATACTTGAAAGCAAATACCAGATCCTGATCCCTTTACTCTGCCCAAAGGATTTTCAAAGATGTTGAGCACCCATTTCCATTTATTGTGCACACCCTGAAAAATGTTTGAGTGGTTGTATCAATGGAGGAGGGGAGGGAAGAACTTTCTCCTTTAAAAACTGAGATAACAAGACAAATCTGCTGCCCTGTAAATGAAAATTCTTCGCCTAGATTTTGCAAGCACTCATGCATATTGCTGAAATAGAAACTACACTTCATGCAAAATCTGTACACTGCTGAGAAGGGAGTTGGCTCTGCTCGTTCCTGCAAGAATTAAAGTGACTTATTTCATTCTAATGAAACAGAACGGTATGGGCATTGAAAAATATAAAAAGTCAAACTGTAATGCCCCTACACAATTCTTTAGCAGAGGCAGAATGCCTCTTGCTAGATTCTGTGTTTGAGACCCAGCTCTGAAAGAGGATGACAATTGTGTACAAGCACTGACACTTTGCTATGAGGAATTAAATTCAGATTACCACAGCTTTTGCATATTGTGAATTTGGAAAGAAGGTCTGGGATTTCCAAAAACATTTGTTTGATAGACAGTAAGCCTGCTATCAGATTGGGATTTGCTTCAGGTTTGCATCCCATGTGGCATCCCCCTTCTTCTCTCCTAGACGCTTTACCTCCATTACTATTGAATTAGATGTTAACTATCATATTAATAGTATTGTTATACCTGTGCCATAATTACATCATTAATTGCTAACTGCAAAGTATTATGTAACTAGAGCACTCACTGTTATTTTGAAGGAACAAGTGACAGAATGGGAGAATGTTAACTCTCATCATGTTAATAATATCAAAGATATTATTAATATCAAAATTAATATCAATATTAATATTGATATCTTTGATAATTTCTCATGTCATCAAAGGCTTGTAAGAAATTAGGATATAGAAGTGAAGTTTCCAGGCCTTTGAAAGCAAGAGGTTAACTTAAATTTTCATTAATTACAAGGTGTGCAGATCACTGCACTGAATGGACATGCTAAAGATGCCCTTGTGTTTTGGAAAAGAGCACCTTTAATCTGCTTATCATTTCTTATCATCTGTGCAGGTTTTTAGGTATCAGTCCCTGGTAGCTGTGAACAGAGCAAACAGACACCCACAGCCTACCTGCAAGGACCCTGTGAAGTAATGAAGTAACAGAGACATGACAAATAAAGAGTGCCTTTGTAGACAGCTGGGGCCTAATTAATTTACAGCACAGCTGAGGAAGGCAGAGCCCTTGGCCTGCAGGTATCACTGGATTTTGTTACTGCACCAATTATGATAAAGCATTGCCAGCACAAACAGCAGAAAGGCATTTGCTGTGCACTTGGAGAAAAGGGTTGCTGGTTATTAGTCTGCTGGGAAGGTGTGTTGTGATCCTTTGTATTTGCTTTCTTTATTTTAAGTTCTTACTCTAGACAAACAGGAGATTTTCTGGTCTGGCTTTTTCTTTTCTAGTGACCAAAAACTGACCTCCCCACTGTTCCTGTCTGATCCCAGATAAGTGAGATCTTCAACATGAAGTTCCTAAAAGACAAGTAGACCAACATTCCTTATTTCATTGGAACCAGCTCCTTTTCTGACTGCTACGGTTCATTATGGTTAGTCCATTATAAATTACAGGGTGTCTCCAGGGACCTGTTCTATACTTGAAATATCACAAGACAGCTGTCATGCATAATGCTGCAGAGAGCTGCTAAATTTATATCCACTAAAAATGTGCTTTATGTTGCAGAGTGACCCACTTTAACTTTGATGCATAAATGGGTTGGTTTTCCTTTTCTTTTAAGTATTATCTGCTATCTTCTGTTCGTCAACTGACTTAGCTTGCTTAGAAAAGGCCTTAGAAAATTGGTTATTTGTGCATGGTGTATTGTGTGATTATCATTATTTTATAAAAATTGGACATACTTCCAAATTCCCCTAGAGACAAAGCATGCGAAGGGCAATTTTTTTTCTGCCAGCCCATGTAAATTCTATCAGACTACATAAACAGACAACAGTGGCAGATTGGCTCCTGGAGCTTATGGTTTCCTCTGCTCCTAAGCAGTTTGCACAGCAAATAGACAGAAAAGACTGTAAAGCACAAGTTATCCTAACATATAGATAATGGCAGTTTACTTGTATCATTTTCAAATGTGCCCTATTTGACAGTTTTAAAAGCTTTTTGCCTTTTTTTGTTTATAAGAGTAAGAATCCTTCAAATTCCACCCTGTTTTTAACAACATTTTAAAAACCAAACATAACTCTCTGATCCATGTTAAATTTTCACCCTCTTAGAGGGGAGAAAGGGAGCAGACTTATGCTTAAAATGCCTTCAGGACACTATGTATTATAAATCATTATTTACAAGAAGTACATCCACAGGAATTCTGCCATAAAGCTTACTTATAATAAAAAATATACAGTAAGACATTTATGCTAATTATTGATATGGCTTCTTGACAGGGTTAAACAACTGATAATATATTCCACTCTGTAGCAATTTATAAGTGAATATAGGGAAGAAAAGAGGCAAGAAAATGTGAAAATTTCCTGATTTGATTTTTTCTAAATCACCTTAAGATGGTCAAAAGTGGTTGCTAGCAATTTTATTTCTTTTGGGCCAAAAATATCTCCTTGGTCCTAAGTGACTGCACACAATCTAAACAGTTGGACTAGATGGTTGCTGTAGGTCCCTTCTAACTGAAGTATTCTATTCTGTTCAATTCAATTAATTTTTGTCCTAAGAAAATGGCATGGCATCCACTGGTCCTGAAAACCGTGGAACAGATGTACTGTGATAGATCTGTTTAGATCCATAAACTTTAGATAATAATCTAAAGTCCATTATCCATAATCTTTAGATCCATAAACTCAATTTCCATACTTGGCCAGTGTCTTTGGTTACAGTGTAAGATGTAACCAAAAGTATGTATTCTATCACCATCTTCATAAGTTGTTAAAACAGATGGGGCAGTGTTCCTCATCTCCTCCATGACTCATCACTGTCAACTCCCTCTGGAAATGTATTCTATGGGAGAACAGATGAGAGAGAGAACAGGAAGCACAGTGGAGCTTATGGATCAAGATATCCTGGCCTTAGTAAGATACAAACCGTGGGATAAGCGATCACAGATATGAAAAAGAACTGGGAAAGTACAGCATATGCAGACATCAAGGTTTTTGAAGCTATGTAGTTCTGTAAGTTTGCCAAGTAACGCAAACAATAGGCTAATTCTGTAACTAGTGGGAAATTCTTGCTTAAGGATGCGACTGCTTAGGGCTGTGGCTGCCTAGAGCTGTGACAGAATATAAAACTGAACTGAGAGGAAAATAAACAACTTCAACCTTTTTCCTTGCTTGGACTTCAATGACTTCAACTCGAACTCTGACCTATTCTTGCTCAAGCTTTGGCTTAGGGGTCTCTGCTTGGACTACTTTTGCACCCCCTCTTTTGAAGTCCTGTCTCTCAGTTGCACAGCATATTCTATCACCATCTTCATAAGTTGCTAAAACAGATGGGGCAGTGTTCCTTATCTCCCCCATGGCTCAGGCCTGATAACTCCCTCTGGAGGGTATCTGCACTAATGAGCCATCAAGTCTCACTGCATGACTGACAAAGTCACATCATCCCATTGTGAGATGCTCCACCCAGGGGGAGAAGCCAAGCATTCCTACCTGGATATAATCTGAGGCTTGGAACACCACGGGCAGCCTTTGCCTACTTCATTCCCAGAGGACAAGAGCTTGATGACTACCACTGCACCTTCAGAGGAAGACCAGACCCTTTCTCAGGATCACAGCTTCAACAGAACCACATCTATCACTTCAACAGGACTGCAACCCCCGTTTAATTGGACTGCTGCCACCACCCTGACCAACAGGGTGTCAGGTTGTGTCCCGACTGTCACTTTAAGGCAGTGTTTTCCACCTTTATTTTATTTTTCCTATTAAACTGCAGTTCTGACCTGGAATCTCCCACTGGTTTGTTCTCAAACTAGTACAGACAGGCAGAGATGGAATGATGACGGAAGATGATGGAAATTCTCTTCCTCCAGATGCCTTGGCTTCATGCATTATATTTAGTTGAATGTTGGGCTATGGTACAGTGGTAGTTTTTTCAGTAGTATCAGCTCTTACCCCTTCTTCTTCTCTTGGAGTCCTTCTTAAGAGAATAATAATCTCTCACTTTAAAACAGAAGAGAATTGTAGAGATACTTAAGGAATCCAGGGGAAGGACTCCTCACTGTCTCTGAATGCTCCTGCTGTTTCACTGTTCAAAAGAGAGACTATCTATGTCCCAATGTTTTAATTTGAAATGAAATTTTAATTTGAAACTCAGAATGGTTATCCTGATCTTTTTACATCATGTGTCCTGTTTCTTGACTTTTATAACAGATTTTAATCAGTTGTGTTTGTTACCAGTAATGCACAGGAAAAGTTGCATTCAATTGAATTTTAAACACATTTTCAAATGCAAGGACTAAATAAAGTTTTCTCAAGTGAAGACTTGAAGTGATACTAAATTCTACACTAAGACAAATTCTCTAACAAATACTTTTCTTGCTCAGGCAATTTGCTAAACTTACCCTTTCTTTCTTGCATAACCCCCCCACCATGTTTATGCAGTGCTGTTTGCAACAGCATAACCATTGACTTTTGACTTTCCAGTATTTAGGGAGAAGATATACACCAAGTGAGGGTCAAAGGAATGTACAAACATATCACCATTTCAAATGAAGTTAGTGAAAATGTCAGGAGTCTGGGGCAAAAACTTTTGAGGGTTTAAAATTTGAACCTTGTAGGCTGTGTGGAGTCTGGAAGCTAACAAGCTCTACTTGATCATCTGGACCTCAGGAAAGTTCATGCATAACCTGGAGGTTCATAAATAATAAAAAAGGTTTTTAAAAGCTGATTTTAATGAAGAACCAGAGTGTTCATGGGTTAGCTTTTGAATGGTAAAGGTTAATGTAGACTGTAATTACTGACTAGTTTTTGTTCTTGTTTGGGCTACTCCTGGATAGGAAAATAGTTCAACAATCTAATTAGAAGTCTTGTCAGACTTGGGAACACCAGAATTCCTTGACTAGATCTGATGGTTTCACAGAAGGTATTTAAAATAGTCCAGAGGTATATTTAAAAAGACCCTTTTCAGTACTGTAAAAGAGAATGAGAATATGAATTTTGGGTTCATATTCACACTTTTGCTGGGAGTAATCATTTCCTACCATTGGAAAACATCAGCTTTGCAGAAGGTGGCCTGGGAGACCTGGGTACAATCAGCTGAGTGCAGGTCTGCGGTGTGACCTTGCAGCTGTGACAGCAGTAGTATGTTGGGAATACTAGCAAGGCTGGGGGCAGCAGCTAAAGGGGAAAGTCTCCCTTAGCATATGATGGCTGTGTTTAAACAACACACAGTGGTCAAAAAGTTCTCTTTTAAAAAAAAAAAAAAAAAGGAGTAGTCTGTTCATAAACTATTGCTCCAAACCCAAATTGTTCATTTTGCCCCATTTCTCTTTCTCATTTCATTGATAAAGCTACAGAAAATTCAGTGCAACTGGGATTACTTCAATACAAGCAGCATAATTAAGCTCTTTGTTCATACAAGTACTTCCTAAAATTATGGGTATGATTTGTATTTACACTGTCACATTACTGTGGCATAAGAGGAATAACTGAGACAAAACTTATTTTTGACTAGAATATCTCTTTAGTCAATTTTGTGGAAATCTGAATTGAATGTCATCCCAATGTTAAGAAAATGTAGTATCTAGAACAATTCATATTATTTGAAGAAATAAGCTTCATTTAAGGAAAATCTGAGTTCAAGCATTTAGTTCCATTACATGAAACAAAAGCCTACTTATCTGCAAAAGTATGACTCAGATCCTTAAGCACTGTGCATTTTCTGGGGATTTAGACTTTAAATTTCAAGCTAGTTTTTTCATACAAGCAACACATTGCTTTGTGGTTTGCTCTTGTTTTGGCAGGAGCTGCATGAAAGGATCAATTTTTACTTGATTTTTCAGGAAGCTGCTGTCCTCCATCTTAATAACTGCTGTCTTAGCTACCTCTCAGGTCCCTTGTCTGTCAATACCTTATCACAGAGCTGCCACTTTTTGAGGATAGTAAAGGAAAAGCTGTACTTCTCCCAGTTTTCATTCCACAAATTCATAAATGGACTTTTTGAATCCATATAAACTGGATCAATGCCATGTATTAGCAATAATCTCCATAGTTCAGTTTGTGTGAAGTTGCTTCTAATTTTGGTTTGAATTTGTATCCTAGTCATTTTGTTACAACAAAGAGTAAATATTGCTGTTAAGTTTTTTCATAATATTCATAATTTTATAGATCTCTGTTGCATCACCCTTTCTTTTCTCTCTTTACCTGACTAATGATACTGCTAATGTTTTTAAACATGAGAAGAAAGATCTCTGACTCTTGGCTGGACATTCAGCATTTGGTTGTATTGGAATTGTTAACAGAAGTATCATAAACAATGTCAGTTATAGGAGCACTATTATTTCGGAAGCTGAAAGCAAAAAGCAAATAACCTTATGCTTAAACATAACATTTTAGCTGCATCCTTATTTTCATTAGCTTTAAACTATTTGCTTTAGAAAATTATTTGATAATTTGTGATGGTCTGAGACACTCTGCCTATGAAATTGTGGGACACAAATGTGCACTGGAGAGATCTTTGAGACTGTGGTCACATGAATATCCTGGTGATTAGGAGAGAGGAGGCTGAAATGATCAGGTGGCTCAGTCCAGGGGGTGTTGTGCCAGCTGGGGTGTCAATTTTTATTCATTAAGGGAGAAACCTTTTCTTTTTAATGCTTTAAGCTAATGTCTTGCCACTATTTTTTGAAAACTTGTCTGCTAAAAGTGACACCAGTTTAATTGCACTTCAGTTAGTGACAGCAGAAAAACCAGTTACTTTTACTTACTAATAGTCATGGGCGTTATGATAATGAATAGAGTGGTGGATGAAAAACACCAGGGAAAAGGACAGCATGACAGCAACTACATTTTCCTCCCCTTAAACTTATCCAATGAGGGAGATAAAACACACACTGTAAGTGGGAAGAAATCCAAAGGGAATTAAGGGGCAACAGAGTTGCTACAATACAAAAATTCATTTTACTGGGGACACATGAGAGAACAGATGTAGTGTGGGGGTGAAGTGCAAAGTACCAGAAGAGGTGAGGCCATGGACTGGAAATAATGAGTCTTATTAAGACTCTATGAATATTTCCTTGGAATTTCCCTTGTTTATAGCTGCTCCCACTGCCCACTGGTGTTCTCTGGACTTTCCTTGATAATTTTCTTAATTTCTTAAAGGTGTCACCTGTGCTTCTTGCTTGGGGTTTAGAAGGATGTTTGGAAATCCACAGTCTTGGTTTGGCCTAAATGGGCTGGTGTGCTCCTCTGCAAATCAATCCTTGTCTGGAGCTGACTGTGTTTGGGCTCCCTGCAGCCTCAGGGAAAGGTTTAACCAGATTTTAGACGAATTGCCCATTTACATTGGTTTGGGGAGAGCTATGTTCCATGGCACTGTGTTTGGATTTTGTCTATGATAATGTGAGCCTCCTGGGCCATAGGAAAAGTCTTCAGAAATGGTAGGGAAGCCTGCCTGAAAAATGGAAGCTCTGTTAAAATTAGAGGGGTTTGACATTTGTTCTTTATTCTGAACTGAACCAAATTAAGACCATGCAAATTAGGTTTGTGAAAACATCAGAGAGTGACAATGGGCTGGCTGCTGGGAGCCCAAGGTTTGAGATGTTGTTCTTCCTGATTCATTAACGTCATGGGCGATGTTCCAAATCACCCTTCATTAGTTTGATGCATATTTAAAGAAGCATGGGAAATGGCACAGAATACCAATATCCCAGTGGTTAGGACTTCAACCAAAGGTAAAGGAAAGATGGATATTTGTGCCTGTTTTCTGTAAATCTTTGGTCTGACTACAAGTCCCTGTTATTCCAGCAGTTTTTCTCTGAATAACACATCTTAATTGTTTGTCTGTGAAAAAATTGTTCACAGGAGCCTCATATATTGAAAACATTTCTTTTGAAAATTTATCCATGTATTCTGATATTGAAGAGCCGTAAACCTTTCTGAGAATGCTTTGGAACACTCCACAGACAAACACTGACAAAATTCTGTAATGAAACCATACTTGAAATTAGCTTAATCACACTGTACTTCATCTCAAAAAAATCCAATATCTCCTGGACAGGGAGGTAACAAGTTAGTAAGTACCTTGATCTGCACCATGGCAAAAGATAAATGGAAGTTTGTTACTCATTCCATGTAAGAGGAATTCCTCCCTCAGATGTATGGCAAACATACTTAAAACAAATTCATAGGAAACCTGACATGCCTGCAAATGAATGCCTGAAAGGCAAGAATAATTATCCTAATCCCATAGACTGTAGACATAACTGAATCCTCTGAGAAATCAAATATACAGATTCTGACTTTTAAAAAGCTAGATGCTTTTCCTTGAATCAAGCCAACAATATGCAAGAAGCAGCACCATTTATGTATTTAAAGGCAGAGTGATAGAAAGTCTGATCCTATCAGATAATAAAATAGTCTTTTTTTAAAATCAGACTTCTTTTTTTTCCAATCTTTCCTTTGTCTAAAGTATTTCTTGGAATTCATCCCTTCCTGACTAAATGGGCTCCTCTTGAAGAAAGTTATTATTTGATATTGTCAGAGGCTGAAATATTATCATTTATGACTTAAACATCTTAATGAAGCACCTTTGCCTATTATAGCAAAACTGTGTTACACACCCTGAATAGACCTCCTGACCTCCATGGCTCCTTGAAGGAAATAAGATGAAGTGACTCAGGTCTGGGCTGGGGAAGCAGAACACTCACAGAGGGATCAGGCTCAGCACCTTCGGGGAGGAGAGCCCAGCCCCAGGGCTGTCAGCTGCCGGGCTGGCACAGCCCCTCACAGCCCAGGGTGGGTGGGGAGAGGTTTTGGGGTTGCTGCAAAGCCTCTGGTGAGAGGCAGTGCCCGCCCAGGCCCCGCCGTGCAGAGGAGCTCGGCTGTGGGGCCTCCCCCGGGGGCAGCTGAGCCCCAGCACAGCGGGGACACGGCCCAGCAAAGGCCCCACAGGGCCCAGGCCCTGCACAGAGATGGGGCCACAGAGCCTCGGGGCTGCGAGGGACACTGGCAAACCGGCCCTGCACGGGAGCCACCTGGGCCTTCCCACCTGCCCAGATGTATAAATCCATGGAATTCTGAACTCTTTGGCGTGTGGCGGTGTGATGTGGGACCCTCAGCACCAAGAGACCAGACAGAAGGGAGCAATGAGACATCACTGGGTGATGTGCTCCCACCTAACCCCTTCCTTCCTTCCTTCCTTCCTTCCTTCCTTCCTTCCTTCCTTCCTTCCTTCCTTCCTTCCTTCCTTCCTTCCTTCCTTCCTTCCTTCCTTCCTTCCTTCCTTCCTTCCTTCCTTCCTTCCTTCCTTCCTTCCTTCCTTCCTTCCTTCCTTCCTTCCCTCCTTCCTTCCCTCCTTCCTTCCCTCCTTCCCTCCTTCCCTCCTTCCCTCCTTCCTTCCCTCCCTCCTTCCCTCCTTCCCTCCCTCCTTCCCTCCCTCCTTCCTTCCCTCCTTCCCTCCCTCCTTCCCTCCCTTCTTCCCTCCCTTCTTCCCTTCCTGTAGCGGTGTGTTTTCTATCTTTTTATTTATTGTTAATATTAATTTGTTATGTAATGGTTTTTCCCAAATTCCCCCCTGTATTTTTCCCATTTGGTATATCTCCTGCCTTGGAAATCCCCTACCTTTGTCCTCCTAGTGCCTGTCACTCTCCGGGAAGCCTCTCCCCTTGTTCCAGAGTCTTTGGAGAGACTCGGTCCCAGATTGGAGCAGGCTTGGAAATCCCTCACCCCTCGTTTCCCATTCATTGTCTGTGTGCCATCCCCACTCCCCTGATCAGTTTTCCCTCCTGTGTCTGCCCCCTTGTCCTGGTCCCTTATAAGCAATAACCCCGCCCCTCACGGGGGGACTGGTGGCTCACCTGCATGGAGAGCAGGTGACAATAAACTCTATCTTGCCATGAAGTCTCCTTTTCCTGCCTTCGTCGTAGCCTCACCAACAGCTCTCGTGTAGCTCTGACCCACCGGGGGGTGGTGGCCGGTCTGCCTGTGACTGCCTAACTGGATCTGAAACAATTCCCAGCCAGGGCAGCCAGGACTAGCTGGAAGCCACTTTCCAGCAGGCACAGGAATCATTTCACCTTCCCTTCCTCCCTCTTTTACCATCCAAATTTTTGGCACTAACATTTAACCTCATTTCCTTTTAATCATATTCTTCAGGCATATTTCAAACCTTTCTGCGTTTGATCTGCTTTATTCACCAAGACTTCATTTCCTCTGTTCTTCTGTGTTTAAACCAGATTGTAACAGGTGTGATGTGAGGAAATCAGAATGTAGTCCAAATTAAATAGGCAGTTTCTCATTTAGCTCCTATTTGGAGATAGGGGAAGTTAAATGTCAGTGTATAGAGGCTTCAAGGATACTGTCTTGGTTTGGTTCATCCTATATGAATTTTTTGCATTCTGCAGACTGGAAGACATTAAGAGCTACATAGAGAGGGTAGGATGAAACACTTCTGTAAACATAAATTTTCCAATCACTGCAAATTGACAGATGCAATCACCTCGGTACCAGTCAGCACATGACATGATTATGATCATGTTCCACATTTCACAGCCCATGGATCAGGATGTAGTAGTGGTTCTCACACACTGACCCTGAGGGACAAGGGCTTAGCAAAACCTGGACCCCTGATTTTGCAGTAGCCCGCTCTATTGAGTTAGGAATTGGTAATGTGAAATACTGAATTCCCCCTGGGTTTTATTGGTTTTGCACAGTGAAACAGGCCACAGGGTGCAAGCCTAACATCCATGTACTGGATGCCCATTTTCACATGTATGTAATATTTGCCTTAATTTTTTTGATTGTGACTTCAATGGTAAAATATTCAATAAACTCTAGGGACAGAAGCAAGGTTTTTGCTTAGGAAAGCAATAATACATTATTCTAAGTAATACATTATTGTCTTAATAATGTGTAATCATTCTACAAGATACAAATTTAAATATGAAATCACAGGGGTAAACTTTTACACATAAACATGATATATTCAAGAATTTTTCTCTCATCTAAACTGAGGAAGAAGTAGTCTGACTGCAGTATTTAAATTCATAGTACAGCAATTCTGACAGGAGAAGAATCAAGTATTACATGCACATTTCTAGAATATGTAACTGTTGAAAACTTCCATTAAAAAAACCAAAACAAACAGAAAACCTGAGTTATCCCAATTCACTTTGTGCTTTTGGCTTTGACTTTTGTTGGAATTTGTCTGGGTGTTTTTTACATATATGTAACTTCCTACTTTTCATCCAAGAATAGTTTGGAAATAATAATTATGCACCAGGAGACCTACAACTTCGCATTCAAGTCTAGAGCTTCCATGGCATTAGAGTCCAAATAATGTTGATTCTAATGGCTACTTGGTGCTTTTGGATAGAGTAACTAAACTTCACAGGGAGGGGAAGGAGTACTGCCAAAACATTTTAAGTGCTATCTCAGCAATGTGCAAGACTTGGCATTTCCCACTGTTGTTTTTCATTCTCAATGTACTATAAACATATGCTGAAGAAGTATTTCAACTACCTGAGTATAGCAGCACAATATAATATCAGTTCAACTCCTCTGGACTTCCTAATTTGTTTTTCTGAATTAAGACACTATACTTGAAGAGAAACTAGTGCTGACCCAGGTAGTCAACACCAAAAGAGAGAGTGCCCTTTCCATTGTTGTCACCAGATCTATCCCATCTCTCCATCACATCTTTTCTAGTATTCCAGTGATATCCTCCGGCCCTCTCCCCACAGCCACGTACTCCAGAGCAGATAAACAAACTTCTGTATTTCCAGAGAACAAATGATAAACTCTTCTAATTTTCAGATTTCTTGATTTGTCCCTGTATTTAATCTAGGAAACAGCACCAGGAAATAGGATGAGTATATTATTGCAGTTTAGCGCCAATGTTTGCATTGACTCAATAAGTTCCTGAATTCCTGGAAGAGATGTATATCCTCTGCCATTTGGAGTGTGGGTGGAAGGCATGCTTGAACTAAAGGTGTTAAAATGACACTATTAATGTTTTTTGCTGATGCTCCTTCTGTAAGAAAAAAATAACTTCAGCCAGTTAATTTTTTATCTGCAAGTAAGTAGAAAACTAATTTATTACTGTCCTTGAAAAGGCAAGTGTGTATATGTATATGTACAGATAGAAATCTATATATTTAAACAGACATACATAAAAGGAGTAGTTCATTGCACTGAGAAAGAGCGTGATTTAAATGATTTCTCTAACATTCTTACTTTTGCTTTCTGAGAGTCACTCTGTCCTAAGCTACTTAATATAAATGGAAGAAGTGGAGAGGTCAAGATGCTTCCTTTTTGCCATCCTAATCACTTCCAGCTGTGTAAAAGGAAACCTCCAGTGCACACGTTTATGGACTGCACAGGCTGGTGAGTCTGCTTTGCCTGTAAGAACAGTGATAGGACACTTAATGTGACATTAATTCTCAGTGTTTCCTCTCTCTCTTTTTCCCTATTACTTAATTTGGGCTACTGGAATGACAAAATAATGATTCTGATAGAAGGCCCGGAAAAAGATAAACTGAAAAAAACCTCCAAATTGGAGGTGCTGTAACTAGAAAATTTCTTCTATTTGTTTCATATAAAAATTAAATTTCTTTTATATAGCTCATGAACAAAAACTATGCTGAGCTGCTTACATGCCTGTTGCCAAAGAGAATTTGGAGGTCCAGGTAAGCAGAAGACAAGATTTTGGTGTGAAACCATGAATAAACCAAATTTTGGATTCTATGCAAAGAGCTCAATTCAATACTTCTAAAACAAAGATCACTGTGTTTTAGCAGTAAGGAAACTGTCACTGGTTTAGCAGCAGTATCCCCAAGCCACACTTTTGGAGCAGTATGGGAAAGGATTCTAAGGTTTACATCTTCTTTTTACAAAAATTTTCTTTAGAAATTAAGTTTAAAATACTAGTGAGTTATTCTTTACAGATATTTTCTCAAACTGCATTCTATAGTGTGGATTCAGCAACAAATGTCCTGACAAAGTGGAACAGAGAAAACACCAGTGACAGCCAAGTTTCTGTAACAGGCTCAGTGCCAATTCTCCAGAGCCACACAAGAACCTGTCTCCAACCTCACACTTATGATTCAAGACACACTTTCTGACATATATCAAAGATTTCTCCTCCAAACAATATTAAAAGCAACTTCCAGATAGATTTCTGATTACATTATTTTTCATTTAGACACATTTGAAAAAACAGCAACAAGCAATCTTTTGCTCATTCTCTCCTTTTTTCTTCAGGTTGGCTTCTTGTTATTGGTTTTTTGTTTTTCTTGTTCTCACTTTGCACTATACTGCAGGTTTGTGTCTCTCAGAGCCAGAGAGAAATTGATACTGAGTCGTGCTGAGAATGCATTGTAGTTACCAAGGAAGTGGTTTCCCAAGCAACAGTAACCACATGGAATTTGACAGAATTTCTTCCTCTGTATCTGTATCATGTTTGCTGCTTTGCAGGAGGCAGTGTGTGGGCAGCATAAGTGATCTCATTGTTAACTTTACTTTTTGAAGCAGATATGGTCATATTTCTGTATTTGTTAAAGAAAGACAACTTCAGTTAGAGTTGAATGCTTGGGTTTGCATCTGTATTGGTTTTTTTCTTTTGTTTTGTTTTGGGGGGTTTTTTTTGTTTGGGTTGGTTTGGGTTTTTTTTGTTTTTTTTTTTTTTTTTTTTTTTTTTGTGGGGTGTTTTTTGTTTGGTTGGGGGTGGGTTTTTTCGTTTTTTTGTTTGTTTTAAATTTATTTTCCTGCTAGCAGATAGATTGTGGATATGCCAGATAATCCTGCAGCATGTGGGCAGATGCTAGAGGCAACATTCTCAGCTGTTACACACTCAGTGATGATATTTACCATTCAAGAAAGCCATGCCAGCACCTTGGTTTGCTCCAGCAAATTGGATGAGACACTTGCCAGCTTGATGATGTCAAAAAGTGTAGGAAATATGCACATGTTCAGAATTAGTGGAAGGCTGTGAACCAAGGGAAAGATAGGGCAGAAGTCCCAACTCCTCTATGGTGGGGCAAAAAAAGACTGTGTGTGTGACAGCTGGGTCTCAGTCAAATAAGATTTTCAATAATTTTGCTTAAATTCAGCAGTGTCTCTTAGTATCTGCTTCACATGCATGGTGAAATCTTAAAACAGAAAGCATGGTGGTATTTACATGGGCAGAATCCAGAAGGAAGGTGTGTATTTGAAGCAGGAATTGTATTACTGTCATACTTGCATTCATGTTGTGCTAGTTTCCTTAAATGTTTTCTGGAAAGTTAGATTTCTGCTTTGTCTAGGATAAAATGACTGATTTAACTGTCCTAAAATATTAAATTTTTAATTGTCTTATCTTCTGGATTGCAGATCACTATGGATAAGGAAATGTTTGAGCTACAAAAGCTTTTAAAGTGTATGAAGAAACCATTAAGTACATTATGAAAACATTGAGGACCATGGATCTGAGCCAGTTCTTTGCATACCCAGCTGTAATGAACCTACTATTTACTCATAATTGTAAGGCTCCAAGTAGAGACAGAGTGAATGAGCAAGGAGATTATTAAACTGTTGGCTCTGGATCTGTATCAGCCTCACCAGGTACAAGATGGCTCACAAAACCTTTTTATTCTATTCCATCATTAATTTTTTTTCTACCTTCCTGAACTTCATACAAAGAAACCTTTTACTTTGACTTTTTAACCTCTCTCTCAACCCCTCTTCAAGTTCCAGAACTAACTTAGCTCTTAGCTAAGTATCATGTGTTTTTCAGAGAAAGCTGCCTCTATCTGAGCAAGTGTCTCATTTTACCAGGAAATATGCACTGAAGACTGACCTGGTCAGGGTCTACATTCAGTTTCAACTTGTGAAAGTATGTGAAAAATCATTTCAGATTTAGTGGATAAAATGTTTGAGAACTACTGCTGTTTACTTGAAAGGTTGGGATTCTCCCTCTGTGTGGTGTTATGTGTGGGATAATACCCCCATGGACTGAATATTAAAGAACACTGCAGTGCCAAGACCTGGAATAAAATGTTTTCTCCAGAAAAAGTCAAATGATAGAGGCCTGAAGCTGCTACTGTATTGGGAGTGAATGAAAAACTCTTCATTCCAAAAGGAGGAGGATCTCCTTTTTCTCCTCCTCTCCTGGAATGGCAATAGTACCTTAAATCCATTACATGTCAGCTGTTAGGCAGAGTCTAATGTCTGTAGCAATGAGGGAAAGTTAAAGGAACCAGAAAGCTCCACTTTTGCAACTAGAAAAGTTTCTTATGAGATAAACATGAAAGACTTGTAACTGTGTTTCATGACTTTTTTCTTCTGGATGTGAATATATACCTATGGACAATAAAGTTTTGTGAGAGCTAGATGTGAAGGTTGAATTAAAATTTAAAATTCAGAGAGCTTTTAAAACAGGCACTCAATAATTATTTATCTAACTAATCTGCCAGTTTAATCTCCAAGCCACCTACCACTTCACCTTCTCCTCTGTCTCTGTTCCTTTATGCACCACTCATTTACCTCTTTATGTGAGATGATTTATCACCTGCACTTCCTATCCTAATCAATAGAGAAGTTGCTTCTTCCTTCTCTTTATTCAACATCATTTGCATTCCTTTAACTCCAGAAATTATGGTCTGCATTCCTTATTCTTTATTGTCCCTTTTTCCCTCACTCTAACACTCATGCTACAAATACACTTGAGGCTTCTCTTGGAAGTCTCTTTTCCTTCACTTCCACCAGCTTGACCTAAATTATATTTATTCTTCCTAATTATAACTATTTAGGTTTTCCTGGAAGTGAAATAGCACTCAGATCATGGAATCTAGACTGGTCACCCTAAATGCCTACTGTTGAACTAGTATTTTTATGAAGTGTCTAAAGCAGTGCCAAACCCTGCTGTTTTGAGTGCATTATGGGAACAGGTGGTCCAGGCATAAACAGCAGTGGGAAGCCTTTAACTAGGTATTAAAAAATGGACATTGGCTGGAGGACAAAAACCCAAGAAAAAGGGCAGAAATAATTTTTACCCCTCTTTTTGTCTTTCCCTTAAACCTTTGCACCTTTTGTGTTTGATATGTTAAAAGAATATTGATTTAGTTACTGTTTTGCTTAGAGTAGGGAAACTTCTGTCTCCTGGGAACAAAAAATGTAAACATTAATACAGAATCAAACATGGTGCTAAAATGCCACACATTCAAGTGGCACCCTGCAGTGAAAGACTGACAGATTTAGTAAATTAAAGTAATTTATGTTTTCTTTTTAGCTTTTGTTATTTAATGGAACTTTATTTATATAATTGGCCCATAATTTAATCTGCTTGATTTCTATCTAGAAGACTCTTTGATTAACATTAAAAACAAAACAAACCCCAGCAACAAAATAACCACCCTAAAGTACTTGATATTTTTGTTCAGGGCTCACTACTCTCTGAGAAGCCTTTTGTACACAGTTTGCAGGATGTCTGGTCATTCCAAAATGATGTGTCACATTGCCAGTTGGAACAAGGCAGACAACAGTCCCATTGCAGTGCTAGAAACATGTACTTGGCATTAATTTTCAAGTTAATGAATTTCAGTATCTCCTTGAGGGGTCAGGTTGAAAATATGACCTCTAGAAGAGAGCAGCTATACAGATACTTGGGTATCCTCATCAAAATTTTGATGATGTCAGTCAAAACAACATCCAGGCAGAAAATCTTTCTATGAAAGGTTTGCAATACAGATCTGAGTGCTCTGTAAGCACCCTGAAATGTTTTAGCTAGCTGATACCTCTTGAGATTGGGAATTCAGATATTCACTTCCCAGGGAGCACTTTCTGTAAGTGGCAGTAACTTGAAATCCTGTAATGCCAAGTTAAAGTGCTTGCATCAATCTTTTGCAGTGACAGGCATTAACCAGAAGGTTGTCTCTGGAGGACAGGATAGAAGTTAATAATTTAACTGGGTTCTGCATATTCATAACATCAACTATTTCCTTATTTTTGAAAAACATTCTACTCCATTTGCCTATTCCACCCTATTGGATTACAACAATACTGTTTGCTGAATGTTGTTATTTCAGAAAAGCCTAAATTCCACCAGCTCACTCTTCAATGTTTCCTCCTCAGTGGCTGGAAACACTACATTTCATCCAGCCCATGAAGCCAATTTGCTTTAAAATTATGAGATACTGAAAGGCTACTGCTGATAAAGTCTTTGCATATTAAAAACCTTCCTTGTTGAAGCCCTGGTGGAATACTAAAGCTGTAAGAATTCAGATCTAATCTATGACATTTATGTTCTTTTATTAACCAGTAACCAGACTTACCACCTTCCAAACCCAAATATCTGAGCAGCCAACATCTCTTCATGTTTTTTTTTTTGGAGACTTGTCCAAAACATGTCCATCTTTTTCTCAGATCTTCTGGGAAGCATACCCCTGCAACACTTTCATAAGATGTAGATACTTTTTGTTTACTTATTTCCCTCTTGTTTTGCATAAGCCAGGGAGATGAAGAGTATTGCTCTTTCGTATGTTCAAATCCTTCACTCAGATCTGCAGGGTACCTGGTACCCTTGAATTTCACGGAAAACAGTACAGGTCTGAAAAAACTATTTTGCCCATTGTGGTGGTTCATAAGAGGTGTTGAAAAAGCAGAACTTCTACTGATCCTTGAAAACAGGAAAATCCTTTGTGCATTTCTCATAGTTTACATGAGACACATTTATTGTAAAGGTTAGGGGAAAATTATAGATATTTTTTACCCAGACACTAACACATTATTGCCACATTCACTTCTCACTTCAAACCAAATAATTTCCCAGTTCCTTTTCTTCCAACAGGTGGAACCACTTAGCTATTTAAATTGACAGACTTTCCTAGAAAAACCTTTGTTTCACTCTCTGCTTTAGCTCAATTATTGTTCTACAGAGCCTAATTTTAAAATAATGTCATTTCTAAATCCAAAGAGTGCTTAGAATCACAACCTTTTCCTTCTTTCAGTTCCCAATCTTGATTCTATTACACTTTAAATGGAATCTTTATTATAAAAATGGGAATGTGTGCCTATGAGGGATGGCTCTGCCTTCAAGTATTGCTAAGAGATGTTCTTTAAGTGGTATTAGCTTGTTAATCCCACGTGGGGCTTTTGGTGACAGATTAATTCACTTTAAGGTACATTCATTCAAGAACTGTTCAAACAAAAATTTATGAATGAAACTTTTATCTTGAGGATTTAAGAAATAATACAAACACCTTCTGGCACCAGCAACTGCTTTTGTGCATAATTTCTCAGAAAGATTATTCCTGAAGTTTAAATGATAAATCTAACTTTAGACTTAGCCATTTGGCATCAAAATTTTACAGAAGTATTCTTACTGGAAAGTTTCTAGAAAGTGACTGTCTAGTTAGTTCATACTGATTGATAAGCACATTAATGTGTTTTGGTTTTCATTGGATATATTTTCTAGAACATTGGCTTTGAATTTATCATTTATGATAACTTGGAACTGTCTGCATTACATTTCATATTTAGGTTATTTAATGCTCCTCACAAGAATGAAGATATAGTGTTTTCCAGCCCTTATAATTACTGTATTTATTGCTTATGTTTTAAAATGGTAAAAAGTGACAAATATGGAAACACAATTAGGATTCACTAAATAAAGCAATAAACACAATTTCCAGGAATAATTGTATGCAGTTAGTCTTAAAATAACCAAACACTTTCTTCACAGTCTTCCATTTCTTTCATCTTGGATTGGTAACACTTTTCTGTCTCAGAGAAAGCACCTAATCTATTCAGTACTTACTGAGACTCCATGAATTTTCATTGGCTGAGATTTGAGGTTTATTTTTTTTTTAACAGATACTCACAAAGTTATTGTAAGTAACTGTTAAATTCAGGCACCAGTTGAGATTCTTTATATAAAACATGAAAAATAAAGTTAAATTAAATGAAACTGAATTCATCTGAGTTTATCTGACCAGTCTAACAACTTTTACATTTGACAAGAGAAGTTTAGATAGAAAACTAAAGTGATATATTAGACAGGAAGACACTGTCCCAACCACTATTTCACCTTTTGTCCAAAACCTTTAAGGGAGACCAGATCACTGACAAGAATTTCCTGGATTATCTTCGATTTGCTGCTGATATTATTGCTGAGACTAAAACCTCATAAAAGAGTTTTTGGCATTCACTATAATATTCACCTGAAAAATCAAGAGGATCTGTAGAGTACTAAGATCTCACTGAAACTGACCATAAAAGAAAAAATTACTCAAGTGAACACAAAGTTAGAATATATTGTAGAGCAAAATTACACCATATTTACATCTAAAGGGAAAAAATTGGATTTGGAGAGAGAGAAATATAGCACTAGTTTATTTAAATTGAATAATATTTCTCCTATTTATGACTGTATTTGCACCGAGAGATTTATTTCACACTGAGCTATTTTATTACACCAATAAATGGATATTGTTGCCAAGAATAGCAATTCTCATGGTAAATAATTTATAAATCATGGTAGATAATATATAAACATAACTTATTTTCTGAAGTTGAGTAACACTACATTTAAATACAGTATGGATCTTGTCCTCTATATCCAGCCTAAAAAGTCTGGATATAAAGTACAAAGTAAATGCGACAATTATCAATGTTCTCATTTAAAAGCAAGTACCTGATCAAAAACATTCAAAACCTTTTCAAATCATAGTATTTGTTTTACTCTGCAGAAATGATATGAAAGGATTACAGTTCATTTTCTGACACATAAGGGGAGTCTCTTCTCTGAGTCCTGTGAACTCCCCACTACCTTTCTGCTCTCTCCCATCACTGCCTGATTTCCACAGATTCAGGGTTTTAGTCTCTTGGCATGTCTTAGCTTTAAGATTTTTGTCAGACATAGTGGTCATAACAGCTGATTAACTGCACGTGCATGTACAGAAACGTCCTTTTCTGTGTGAAGCTTTATCTTTGTTCTTAGCTTACTCCTTTTTTGCTTTCTCCCAAAGAACTATCTCTGACTCAGTTCTAGAATTCTAGATAGCATCTGGCAAGCAGAAAGCCCAAGGCCTGTTTGCTGTTTATCATAAAAAGGTAAATCACACACAATTCCTAGAGGAAAATAAGTAAAGGCCACACCTTCAGATGTGTGGTAGTGTGATCTCACATCCTGCAGATTACACCAGTTTACAGTCATCGACGTCTTATCTGATCTTTTTATTATTATTTGTAAATTAGGAGGCCAAAGTGACTTAAGGTCTTTTTCTTATAGAGTTTTTTAAGGCAGAGGGATTGGGTTAAGGTATTGGCATAAGACTTAAATGACCATTGGCATTTATTTATATTTAACAACAGGAATTAACACATATTATGTTAATACATGATAACATACCCCTTTAAATTTCTGAATGACTTGATATGTAATTCCATTTGTGTAACTGCTTTTAAATATTGACTTCATGTGAAATCTTTTGCATATGCAGCTCTACTCTTTTTTTTAAGTTTATACTTCTTTATGAGATTACTTTTCATGGTTTTTTAAATGTTTTGTCATAAAGTGGTTATTTAATTTTTTTATTTTACTTGTAATAGGCCATTATTGCTGCTGTTTTATAATATATTATCCTCTAACAAGCAAATTTAATCACAGGAGCTCTATTTCCATCTAACCTTTATTAGTACGGTGGAGAGGAAACTCTGACACCTATATTATTTAGCAAATAACTGTTTTCAAAAAAGACAACAACTCCTGAAAATCAACAAAAAAAAATTTTGTTAAGTGGAGAGTATCTTGGAAATAGCTGAATGACTAAAGCAAAAAGCCTAGAAAAAGAATGTGGCTGTCTTCATACATCAGCATCAGACAGTAATTTGACAATTTAGTTGTGCTTGTAAAAGAATAAAGGTAGAAGTTTACTTGAATAACTTTATCTCTACTTTTATGTCTAGGCATTCTTACCCCACTAATATTTCAAGTATCCTAGCTTGAGGTGGGTGGTAAGGTAAGTCAGTTGTCATATCACACCTTGTCAACTGAACTGCTTGTGTTTGAAAATGTGAATTTTGCATTTGTGTTTGGAAGAAGGCAAACATGGAAACATAGGTTACATTCCTAAACATTTTAGTTTATAGATTTATGGTTGCAGAAACCTTTTTTTTTAATGCTGAGCATTAAAATAAACAATGTGTCAGCACAGAGCAAATTGATTCCAAACACTGAACCAGAGAAATGAACAAACACTGAATTCTAAATTGAATTTTCTAAATTGGTTTCATTTAATAACCAAACATTTGAATTACATACTAAAAGTTTATAGATATCTGCACAGAGAAAATCTTATGCCTTCAAAATAAACAGTAGAAAAAGTAAATGCTTTTAATATAAGCAGTGTGTTTTCAAGATAACATGAAAATAGAATATTTAATAGAAATGCAAATACAGCACTAGTTTCTTGAAGAGGTTTATCTTACAAAACAAATAATTTAATTATAGTGACAAAGCTTGCAACGGAAACAAATGTAT
Organism: Acrocephalus scirpaceus scirpaceus; assembly: GCA_910950805.1. Taxonomy (NCBI): domain Eukaryota; kingdom Metazoa; phylum Chordata; class Aves; order Passeriformes; family Sylviidae; genus Acrocephalus; species Acrocephalus scirpaceus. The sequence goes on from OU383785.1 coordinate 6,984,344, forward strand.
GAAGAAAGATTTTTTTCCTAGAGGTAAGAAGGAATGTTCTGATTGTATATATTTTCAATAAGGAAAAGTTTATAAAAATGGAAACATTCTACTGGAATATACTTTTTTTTCTTTTTACAAAGAGCCATTTTTCTGTCCTCAAGGTAATTTCTGTCCAGCCAAGAGACTGATTCGGAGCAAAACAAAGGATTTTCTTACCCACAGTCTTTGTAGTGCCTGTGAAAGGAAAAATATCTTCAAAGTTCCTGCTCTCAATACAGAAGATTGAAAACCACAATGCAGGTTCCCTACAGCCTAAGTGAACATCCAAATAGTAGCTAAAAATGTAGTTTTGGTCTTCCTCTTCTGCCCTCTTTCCTTTGTCAGGAAAAGCTTTGAGAGCACTTTGGTTTGTTGTAATACACAGTGGGAATATTCTGAAATTTCAAATGTCTGTAGCAATACAACTCCTGCCCTGCTTCCTTCTACACAGTGTAATCTTCAGCTGTTTGCTTGCCACAGTTCATTCCAACCAGATCAATATCAATAATTGGTAACAGTTTTGTTCCTGTGGTGGGTTGACCCTGGCTGCATGTGGGACACCCACCAAGGCTTCTCTGTCACTGCACTTCACAGCTAGACAGGAAAGGGAAAATATTACAAAGGCCTTCATCATATATGTGGACCACAAGACTAAAACAGATTAGGATGAGGCACAGATTAGGATGTTTTTGAAGTTTTAGAACATTAGAAATTACTCAATAAGTGATAAAAATTAGCATGATCTGGATTTGAAGGACTGATTACTTGAAATAGATCATATACAATTGCTTACATTCATATTATTTCACCATCAACCTCTGAGTTAATTTCAGTGCAGGCACTTTCCCATCTCATTTACTCCTGGGATATGTGATACTGGGCTGCCTGTCAGTACAGGAGCATTTCAGCCTTGTCTCTCTGATACGAAATATAAAATGGTATCACAAAAGCAAATAAGAATGGCACAGACTGCAAGGCCAGACACAGGATCCCTGGCTCCTGATTGCATTCTAAAATGTAGGGTCTCTCCCAGGTTACCCAGGTGTGCTCCTCAATGCAGTGTAGGAGCTGAGTTCCACAGCAAAGGAATTTCATTAGCTGTAGGCTTAGCTTTGAGGGTTCACTGGGCATGTAGGAAATTTCTGACAGATTGTTGTAGCTCACTCACATGGTTATCTGAAAGATTATTGAGACCTATCACCTGCTGGGAAGGTGCCTTTTTCATTTGTGCTTTTAAATTGATGTTTTATTAAGGAATTAAATGCAGTGCTTCCATTTCTGCAGTTTTACACAGACTTTCCAACAGGTTTCAGCATGAAAAAACAGGGGTTTGGTCAATCCTACGCAACAATTCAAAAGCATGTCTGTTCAAATTCAAAGGCATGCTGCCCTTCACTTATTTCTAGCCATTTATATTGTTGAGGACATAGCCAAAACATTGACTAAAATAACATAAAAATTTGTACCCACAGAACCTGCACTAAAATTATAAAAATATATTAATTTTACATGCAAGATTAGCATGTAGGGAACCCCTTACATTTACCCAATAGATGTTTGATCCATGACAGCAGTAATGGCTCTGATAGGTGCTCATTAGCACTAAATGTGATGAAGGAGCAGCAGGGCTAATGGCTATGCTGGTGTTCAGAACCGTAAGAGTCAGGGATCTTGGCTTCCATGTGGACTCCAAAGAATTTCCTCTAGCAGCCAAAGGCTTTCCTGCTTCCTCCTGCATAGGTTTTGTCCAACCTATTCTGGTTCTAGAACATCTTCTCTACCTCAGCTTGTCTTGCTTCATTTTCTTTACCTACTTATTTATGGGCTCTGTCTCTCAGGCTTTATTGACTCCTTTGTAGAATCACTGTTCAGGTCATGGTGTGCTGAGCCCAGCAGTTTTTCTTCCTTTATAGTATTTCATTATATTCTCTTTGGTGGCTTATGCATTATGTGTCTTCCCTCCTTTCCAGATCACAGCACTTCCCTCTCCATTACCACATTTCACTGCTGGTTCCTTCCCAGTTTTCTTAGAGCAGCAATTTTGATTCCTCTGGGCCTGTCTTGTGCTGTATTTTGTGCGTGGGCTGAACAATGAGCAACTGGCCTTGTTTCCTTCACTGGAATTTCAGACCAAAATAGAAGCAAGACTCGGTGCAAACTCAGAGCAAGACAGGGCAGAGGCGTCGGTCAGCACTTGGCACCTGGGGAGATGGTGCCTGCCTGGGGAGCATGAATCATTGAGAATTTAACTGCTCTGCAGCACTTAGGGAGTTAGGGAGAGGAGGAAAATTCCTTACCACTTAAAAATGAGAGATGAAGTAGATCTGACTGGGTTGAATTATTGTTTGAACATAGTTTCCTTGTTTCTGATTCAAATTCCTAGATAAATTCATCATATTGAAGATCTCTGATAGAAAATATTAACAGTGAATAAATTATGGAGAGAATTACAGTGAATGAGTGGAAAACCAAGTATATTTCAAATTTTCATCTTGTATTGAAAAATGTTCATTTTAAAACTTTGAACCTTAACAGGGCTCAACTTACTTGTCATGCCTTTTAAACTGTCTTAAAGTCTGTGATGTGCTTAGAGCAAGGTCATCAGAGCTGAGGCTGAGATTGTAAAAAAAATGTGTGGGTTTTTTTAAATTTTTTTTAATGTTGAAAATATTTTGCTATATACTTTTTTTAAAGAAACATTATAGTCTACGATACTTGGGTATCACTGGGGGGAAAGATGATTTGAAACTTTAAATTTATCATGGAGGAAGCATAAGTGACAGAATAATTAGTTTGTGCCCTTCTAAAATCAGAATTCTCTTTCTGTCTGAATCCTAATTGATTTTATTATTTTATTATTACTTGACTGAAGGTTATTGCTTTCATTGATAATTTTCATTATTATATTAAAAACTTGTACTCAGTTTCTTTTTCCCACTACTGAGTTAACTCTGAAGCAAATTGCTCTCCTTGCCATAGATGCACAGTGAAAAACCATCTTCCCTGTTCTCCAGAGACTGTAAAATGTTTTAAAGGGTTAATTAATTTAAGTCTTCTGAAAGTAAAAATATAATTCAAGGTATGATAGAATTGATTTTGGACTATAACGAACTGCCATCAGTTGTTCAGTTTCAAGTGTCAGTGTTATTTTTCTTCAGATGCAGATGAAAACATTCCTGATGTATTCCTGTTAACTGTAGTATTTTCTAAGACTACTAAACTAGGTTGTGTTACAAGGCTAAATGCATGTCAGATTTTTCTTTCTCTAGATCTGCTCCTAAGGTACCTGGCACTGACCTGTGTAGATGCAGTTCCACAGCTTCTCCACCATGGGCCATCCCCAGGGCTGCCGTTCCTGGCTACCAGCCACCCCCACACATGTGCCTGCAGCTTTTGTAATTCTTTCATTTGGGGTCCTGTGACCTGGTAATTAAGAAGCAGAAGAATCTCCTTTAAAACTCACTTTTTTTTTTTAAATACTAAAGTTTAATTTGATTTGATTTGATTTGAATTGATTGATTTGATTTGGAAATCAACTGTATGAATAATAGAATTTTTTCTGTGTATAAACATGTCAAAAATGTACTTTGATAAAGTAGTTTACAGGCGTGGTTGAGTCACTTGAGGGATTGGCATACCCTGATGGTAACTAGGTCTGACCTAATTTCTGAGATCCCTTCTAAAGCTGTCTTTGTCTCAGCCTACTCACTGGTTTGAACAGCAAATCCTTCTGAAGCAGGTTTAGTGATTTCCTGCTTCTGTACTCCAGGATGTGGGCCTTCCCGTTTATGGACAAGATCCAAACATGTAACCAAGGCATTTTCTGACAGCTACACCTACACAGAGGAAAGTGACTCTGTGGGGTACATCACCCTGCCTGTGTGATATTGCAAATCTGCCTTTGCCTGGAAATAAAGGCTTTGTGTTGTCAATAAGGGAGAACTCCTGAAGACCGTGGTAGGGGACTTGGAACTAGATGATCTTGAAGGTCTCTTCAACCCACACTCTTCTGTGATTCCATGATTGTCTATTGGGGCCATGCTTTACAAGTGGGATGCAATCTGTGGCAGGACATGGCCACAAGCCAGCCCTGAGGCTGTCCCACCCAGCCCTGGCAGTGTCCCACGCAGCCCTGGAGTCTTTTCCTCCAGTACTGAACTGTTTCTATCCACAGCAAGAGATGCTAAATCATGGAAACAAGTGCACAAAAAGGCCATGCCTTTGTATGGCCAGAATTTATTTTAAATTCCTTTAAACCCATCTATGTGGTTGCCTTAATGGGGCTTATATATGTTAAGGCTGTGCATCCGATTAGATTCCCACAAGTAAAAGTATGGATAGGACCAGGATATCTTGAATTTATAACTATACATAATACTTCTAAGACAGCCTGTGCATGTTTAGTTTCATGTAACCAAAGTTTCTTTCTTTCTGCTATGAATGACAAAATTAATTCTTGATCTACTGTTCACTTACATATTCAAAGAACTAATGACACCAGTGTATGATGCTAGCCTCAGCCTTATAACTCCCACTCCCCACAGATGTTAAAAGCTTCTTTCACTGGCTGATAGAATATAATAGTTGATAATATTGAAGCCACAGTTGCAATAAACACCTCATTTGAAGCAGTAATAGCAGACTATTATTTTAAGCAGCCTTAATCTTTCTTAGATTTAACAAATAATTTAGAATTATTCAGTGTAAAGTATACAGGTGAGATGTTAATAGAGAACCTGTTAGCCCAAAACATTGTTTTAATCAAGAATTTAAAATTCAGACTAGAGTAGAATTTGATACTATAATAACACCTTTCATACTGAAGGCATTCTAAAGCAATTTCAGTAATGAGCTAGACAGTGTGGGTGCTCTGACTGTGTGGGGATACAAATATCAATAGCCACAATTTGTTCAACATAAGCTTTCTTACACAGACATTAGAGTAGGGAAATATGTTTGACTGGAATGAAGACAATTGCTTGACAGACTGCATACCTGCCCAAAAATCATTTTAAGAGCTTTTCCCTTCAACACAAAAAGGGATTAAATACCCGAGTTTGTTTTCTCCATTTTCAGCAGTCATTTCCAGGGCTTCATGTCCTCCAGTACCTCAAGCCTCAAAACCAGCACACACACATTCAACTTCACTGTAAGTAAGGTAGGAAAACAAGCAGTGGCATAGCTAAAATCCCCAAAATATCAAAACAGGAAAATCAAAGGGAGGGAGTACATACAATGTTTCCAGGGTCCTATTACTTCCAAGTTAGTGAGTGGATTGTAACCAAAACTGTCAGAAAGTGGACAGAAATTCTTAAGAAAAGGAGAAAGAAAAGATTATGTATTCTAGTATATAGAAATAAGTATGGTAAAGATTTACATGATGAATTATGCCAGGGAATAGGAGAGAAAAATAACAAATTCTTCCCAGTTTAATAGTTTATGCATTGGAATTCTTTGTGTATTAGCACCTTGTAGCAAAACTTTGGCAAAGAAATCTCTCAACTCCTGATGGATGCACTGCTTGAAACATCCTCATTGTTGAGGTACAAGTCTGTAGAGCAGGGAACAATATCTTCATATACTGTACAAATCTGCATTAGCTTCACTAGGCAAAAATAATTAGAATATCTAAAGTAAGAAAAGTCTCTGTTAAATACAAAGAGGAAAGCTAAAGAATATGCAATTTCATTCTGAAAAGTTGAACTCAGTTTCAAAAAGCAATTTTAATTAAAAATATTCAGAAAATCTAGTATTATTTGATAATAGAGATAAGAATATGAAAATGTTTTTAAAATTTTACTTGTAAGGAAATAGAAATAAAATCTTTGGCCAGTGGAACAAAGATTATTCTATTTTAAAGATCAAAGATTTCATTCTTACTTTGTGACAAATGCCAGTAACTTAGCAATAGATTGGAGCATATCAGTTCCTTGGATAAAATAGGATTAACTAGGCTGACTTCCAAACACAAATATGTGGAATAGCTACAGAGGTATAACTTTTTCTGTACAAGATGGTGGAAAACTCTTTCATGTTTTGACAAATACTTCTGTCATCAGTTCAAGCAAAAATCTGGAGCAATTCGTCTTTAGTTGCAAGACTAGATACAAAATTTCCTTGTTTCCACATCTACTAAATGTTCACATTGAATTCCTTCCTAATTTTGCAGGGAAAGTGTTGTGAGCTCCAGCTAACTGATGTGGGTAAGATGTTCAACGTCACTGAACTTATCACTGACACAGAAATTCAAATGTCTGTTTCTTCTGTGGCAGTTTTAACAAGCAAAACATTTGACTTCAGATCAAATTTCTTTGAATGTTTGGCTTTGATGACAATCAATCTTTGCTCATGACATATCTGAAAGGCATTTTTGTGCATTTTGTACATTTTAAATGTCTCCTATTCTTTTAGCTAGCTCACTTGAGGAAGTGACTAATGTGTACCTTAACATGTTCTGCAGTTCTGCTCTCCAGATGAACAAGGTGAAAAGGATAACATTTTAGATTTAGAAGTTTTAAAGAAGAAAGTGTCCTGCGGGAGTTATTTTCCAGCCTGCAGATTTTTGTAACAGGCAAACCAATAGAAGCTTCAAGTCTTTTTAGAGAATATTGCTTCCTTGCATATCAAAATATTGTACATGGCAGACACCAGCATACTACAATGAAACAGTCATGTGGAGGAAAAAGGAGATCTGATCTTTGAGTAAAAAGATGAAAAATTAATGCTGAATTCATTTTTCTGTGTTAATTCCTGCTTGCTTAACACCGCTTTGGATGGACTAGGACACCTTTTGTCCATTAGCTACATGAAATGCCTTGCTGCACTCTTGAAAGTTCTGAAATGTTTTCAGTGGAGCACGAGCAAGAGGAAGTTGTATTCCCTAAGCAAAACGCTAAGCTACTAAACATTCAAGTTTTCCCCTTTTAATTTTATAACTTCAGAAAAGTTATGGGGGATGTTTTTGAAGTTACTTACCTCTACTTATACTGTTCTGATTACCTATTGTGGTTGGAGTAATTTGAAGCATATTTGAGCTGGCTGTCTGACTTAAAACAAGCACACACACTTTAAAATATATAGTTTTTTTCAATTGATTCTACTTGTTCTTATTAATAATTTTTCCAAATGCACATGTATGAATGTATTTATGTGTTGAGGGATTGATAAGCAGTGATTCCTCCCTAAGAATGGCATTTTGGTGTTCACAAAATATATCAAAAGCTGCCATGCTCAATATGAAATAATTTCCTTCAGTATTTACCTATTATATAAGCAGTTCTTAAACATGCAGTGCATTACTGCCTGCCTTATTTGCATTTGTCATGTTCCAGGGCTATTCCCTTATCAACATAAAACCCTCTGCAGTTGTACTGCTTGCAATAAATTACTTCTGCTTTTTCTTTTGTTCTCAAGGCTGTCCAAATCTCTCAAGAACACTTAAGGACAGTAAGGCTATGAAGAAACAGAGAATGAGAACTGAAGTTCCATTACAAGCTAGTAAGTTCAAGATTTTAACATTGAAAAGTATAGAAAAGATATGGAGATATTACACTATCATTCAAGAAACTCTTGCTCTCACTGCACTCTCAGCTGTGAACAAAGCACTGCATAATCATGACACAGAAAGTTTTAATAATTTTAAGCAATCACATGTCTAGTTTTCAAGAATAATTCCTTTATTTGAAAACTGTTGGGCTGGGGGAGAGAGAAGGACAGATATGCAATTTATCTGGTCAAATTAAAAATATTTAAAGATGCCTGTTTTCAGTTAGGAAAGGGATTGGGTGTGACTAGTTCAGATTTATTAACCTGGCATTTAGATGTCTAAGTTAAGACAGATCAGACCCTCACTGTGTGTCTAACTAATAATTTCTGAGCTCAAAGCTTAAGCTCCTACCCCAGTAAAGAGAGAAATGGAGCTCAAGCAGACTACAGAGAATTCAGCCTTTTCCCATAGTCTATGCAGAAGCAATATATTCAATACTACTCAAAAATGTGTCCTTTGCATAGGTATAAATAATTTTAAATCCACAAAATATTTATAATTGATTCACTATGGAACAGAACTAAGCTAAGAAGAATATGGATATGATGCCTACAGGTGAGACAAAGTATATTTATCCTTAAAAATGTAGGAAATTACATAAGGAATTTACAGCAGACAATAATCATGTAATATTTTATATTATCAGTATTTAAATTTATCTAAATAATTTCCAACTTTTGGCATATTCTTGCATATATTGTATGCATTTTTCACAATGTCACAGGTAAATTTCAAATCAGTCATGACATTTCTGTGAGAATTTTCTGAATGTTACTGGTTTTAAAGTGTCATTATTTCAGTGGTTTTACCTAGTATATCCATCATCAATTTAATTCCATTGTTGCTTTTCTTTGGCTCTCAGAATGCTGAGCATTAATTTCAAACAAAAGATTAATAAAACTTTTGATACTTTATTGAATTACATTGCTGGCACAACTGACTTATTTATTCCTTCTCATCTCAAAACTGAAATAATATTAAGGGCTGCTATAAATGTTGTCATTGACACAAGCAGTGCTTTTAAGGTACTTTTTAACCGAAAAGACTATTTTTTGTAAACATGTTATTGCAAAATAAACCCCTCAAAATATGGTTTTTTCTGCTTCCCACTTTAATAAATTGCTTAACAATCTATGTCAGGAAGCCAATCTACATCTTGAAGGAAGTGTTGTTACTTCCTCTGTTTTAAGTCCAACTAAACATTTAGACAATTTTTAATTGAGACAAGGTTGAACAATGTAGCATGAATTGGGAATTGGGAGTAAAAGCAAAATTAGTTGCTCTGGCGCAAGCTCTTGGCTTGTTATTAAGTAAGATGATTACTATAATTAGTGGCAGAGAAGATGTACAATTGTCTTTATGAAATGGCTGTGGATGATGTCCAAAAAATTAACATGCTGTCTGTCTAGCCAAAAAAATATCACAAGAGGACACCTGTGTTCCAGATAGGAACAGTTGTAGATCTGTTGTTGCATAAGCAGTCACTGCACTGTCACGTACTGTACTTGCTGCTGGAATCAGTGTAAGATGGGGAATGGGTTCCATTTGAACAAAAAGTAAAATAAGAGAGATGGATAACATTTAAACAATGTTTAACCTTTTCCTTCAATTATCTTCCTTAATCTTTTGAATTACATTTGTCTTTTTATTCAGCAGGTCAGCCTAGGTATCCATCTCCCCAGTTGCCCGCTGTTATTCCTAGGTCAGGGAATACAACTCAACCTTTCTCCTTCCTCTTAATACCCAACAAGTGGTGCCTGATTCTTATATGGAGAATGCCACAGCCTCCACAGGAAGCTTGAAAGCACCTCCATCTTTACCTCTGTGCATGTTCTTACCTGGTAATTACATAGGTTTGAACACCATTTTAAAGGCAGAAAGAGAATTAACCCTGGGTCACTGTCCCAAAGAGTGAGCTTTTGTCTAAAACCAAGGGAAAGGAAAATCTCACTCTTTTTCTGGTCATTTTGAAAAAAATCCAATTTCTGGGATTTTTTTAATAAGAGGAAATGAATCTGCAGTGTGCTTTAAAACATTCTGGCACAAGTTCTTTAGAAGGGGAGGCAGAGAAATGCAGGTTAGTCATCTGCAGTGAGGTACACGACACTAAACTCTTCCAAGAATTAATTATTTGTCATCATTTAGAGAAGTTAGAAGGTTTTTTTTATCTGAAGAACTTTTATATTGAACGCCCTCTTCAGTTTATGCTACCTAGAGTCTGTGTAATCCAAGGGCATAGTTTCAAGGCTGTGTCTTTGCAAATGGGAGTTTAAACTCCATGTAATTTATGTATTAGACATTTAAATCCTTTTTTGAGCTGGAATATCTGGTTTGGGGTGATTAAAACATTTTATATGAGCTGTATTTATTTGCTCAGTCAAACATGACAACTGTGAAGAGACCTGATCTGGTATTAAAGTGCAATTTTAATCAAAATATCTGTTATCTTGCTACTGTAACATATATTAATTGTCCTATATATAATGTATCTTCTATAGGTGACTTCCAGCCATTACTCATCCCATATAGATTGTTTTTCTCACTCTTACAGTTCTGATGCCTATGGTGTGGAAAGAGGAAAAGCTTGTAACAGTAATGCTACACAAATAGTACTTTGAGACTAGGGAGAGAAATACAGTGTATCCAAATGAAGATTAAAGAGAATTTGTAGAGAAAGAACTACCTGATTTGGAATGAAATCAGGAACCCTATGGTTAATGAGCTCATCCTTGGGGGGAAAAAAACACCATAAGGTAAATTATTAACTCAGCCCCAAAAGCACAAACCATCAAAAGTAGATCATTAATTAAATTTATTTAATGAAATACATATATGTATAAAATACTATTCATCAGGATCTGACATAGTGACTTCCCTGATAATAGCATAACATTTAAATCTAAAACAAATTTTGATGAGAAATTGTGCTGTCCTTCTGAGAAATTCTGTTTCAATAGATGACAGCAGGGTCCTTCTGCCTTTTTTTCTTTAATCAATTTCAAAGGCCAACAGATATTTCATAATGGTGCCTTTTTTTCCTAAAGCAGGCATCTGGTAAGACCTTATATTTTCCAAGTTAAAATTCCCTGCCTCAACAATGTTCAAGGTGAGCTTAAATAGGGCAAGACACATGCTGTTCTTACAGCTGTATTTGTTCAGGTGCACAGTTCCCAACTGCATGGGGCTACCCACTCTCGGTACTGAATGCCAGAAGACAGAAAAAAGGGAAATGGGTAGGGAGGAGAATTTTATTTAAAGGTCCTGCTATTGTTAGAACAATTACAGTATGCAAAAGCATTATAATTAATAGTACCAAACATACATTTTTCTCTTCCTTGGTGTAAGAAACACCAAATATTATTGGCTGCTCATTGTTTGGTTGGGTGCACTGTTCAGTGAGTAAAAAACAAGCTGGATGGCCATCCCCAGAGAGTGGTGGCTAAATCCAGTTGGTGTTGGGTGATAAATTATGTCCCCCATGGCTCAATATTTGGGCCAGTCCTATTTAACATCTTGATCAATGATCCAGAATAGGAGCTTGAGTGCAGCTTCAGGTGATGCCTTGGGAAGGCTGACCTGAAACAGAGACTGGACAGAGCTAGAGAATAAAGTAGGTGTTCATTGAAAGGTCTCCAGGATCCACCTTGGGCAAGACAGGAGCCTGACTAAGGCTACACCGAAAGTGGACTAAGAATGATCACAAAATGGCTGACAAGTCACGAGATCTTACATTTTTATAAGTTTTGGTCCATTGGATATTGGAGTTTAATTGTCCAATCACAGCTTCAGGCTGTGAGGTCTCATCCTTCTTGTTTTCTCTCTTCAGTCCACCATTGTTTATGCTGTTGGGCTGAAAGTTGTCCTTGGTCTTCAGCAGGAAAAGAATTTGTTTTGTCTACTTACTCTGTGCAGAGAGCTGACTGGCACTTAATATGAGCCTCAGAACTGCACCCCTAGGCAGCACAGAATCTGAAAATATGAAAGCTAAAGCTTAAGGCATAACAGGCAGTTTGCAGAGGACACCCAGCTGGGTGGGAGGGCTCTTCAGAAGGCTCTGGGCAGGCCAGGATGATGGGCTCAGCGCAGTGGTCTGAGGTTCAACAAGCCCAGGTGACAGGTCCTGCTCTTGGGCGACAGCAACACCCTGCAGTGCTCCGGGCTGGACTCCAGCCTTGCACAAGCAATAGTGTGGCAGCAGGACCAGGGTGGGGATTGTCCCCCTGTACTGGGCACTGGTGAGGGACCTCAAGTGCTGTGTCCAGTTCTGGGCCCTTCAATTCAGGAATGACATTGAGCTGCTGGAGCAAATCCAGAGAAGGGCAGCAGATGTGGGGGAGGCCTAGAGAGTAAGTCCTACAAAGGAACAGCTGAGGGGGATGAGGGTATTCAGCATGGGGAAAAAATAATATCAGAGGAGGTTTTAACCTTCTCTACAGTTCCCTGAAAGATGGTGGGGAAAAGGTGGTTGTTGGTCTCCTCTCCCAAGTAGAAAGTGATAGTACAAGAGGTAAAGAGGAAATGGCCTTAAGTGGTGCCAGAGGAAGTTTTCTAATTGGATCCTATAGGTTCTTCACTGGAAACTGGAACAGGCTCCCAAGGGCAGTGGTCACACCACAGCACAGTCTGCCAGAGGTCAGAGAGCTTTGGAGAACCCTCTCAGGCACACGGTGGGATTCTTGGGGTGTGCTGTGCAGGACCAGGAGATGGACTTGATGATACTTCTGCATCCCTTTCAATTCAGGATGCTCTATGACTCTGTACTACTAGGAATTTTTTTTCACTGACAGGGTTGTCCAGCACTGGAATGGGATTCCAAGAGAAGTCATTGAGTCCCCATCCCTGGAGGTCTTTAAAAGACTTGAAGATGTGGAACTTAGGGACATAGTTTAGTGCTGGACTTGGCAGTGCTGGGTTAAAGGTTGGGCTTGATGACCTTTAAGGTCCTTTCCAACCTAAAACACTCAATGGAACTCTACCTTTTCCACTTTTATTTTTTAAAATTTCTCAGTCTTTATTAAAGAAAATAAATGCAAATGCAGTGCCTCTAGCGGTATAATTAAAACTTTAAGGCTTGATTAAAGTTTGCAGACTGTCAACTGCTACACCATACGAGATTCTGCCACTGACATTGTATAATATGCAATGCATTCAGGGGAAAATATCCCAAAGGGGGATTGCTTCTTCCTAAATAAGCATAATTCATGGCAAAATTTAAAGAAGAAAACCATGAAGTGGATTAAAATAAACAAGACACTTCTAAGTATGAGTGAATCTTAGTAATGTTTGATCAAAAATTAATGCTGTATGCCCAGGATAAGGCATGATACATTTATATATAAATAATGAGATATTATATAAAAATGTGTGTGCTACAGACAGCACTGGTATCTGGACATCTGCCTTGCTTACTAATGAGGCTGACACTGGAGTGAGTCATGTTGCCAAGGAGTTTGCTCTTGCATACATTTCTGAGATTTTAAGATCTGGGTGTTTAATTCAAAAGAAGAGGTTTGTGAGGAAGGGCTAGTATAAGTGTGTGAAACGTGAGGTAAGAGGTGGGGAGGCCTTAGTGCTGTGCAAAATGCTTGTATGTTTTAATACAAATTATCCTTTCAATAGAGAGCAGCATCAATTCCCTAGACAGGTCAAGGGAGAGGAAAAGTGGTTCATTTATAAAAACTCGCAGAGGCTGAAAATTGTTCCCATAAAATGACAAGAGAATATGATCCTATCCCTTAATTCTCTGTAACAGTCCTACTCTTTTATTTTTTGTCCTATTCTTCTTTTTGCTTTTTGTAAGTGACCCTGGAATTTGTTCAAATTTTTTTAAAAACAAAATACACCTTGATTTACTTCAGTTAGTTGTTTTCACTGTACAAAGATTGAAGCTGGAAACACGATGTTTAGTGTTTCGTAAGAATCTAAAAGTTACCCTACAACATTTCACTTTTTTGCTTTCTGGATTTTATTTATGCAGCTCAGGACTGCACCTTGCTTAGGACTAAGATCCACAGAGCATGAGAATGGCTCTAACACAGGTGAAGGTGTCACACTGCCCGAAGTGAATGTTCTCACTGTCAAACAATTCTTTTGTTATAGCTTTGCACACATCAGTCTGCTAGTGGATCTTCTGAATGCTGACTTTTGCATTTTTTCTGGATTATGAAACACTTGCCCCTGGATCCCTACACCTACAAGGTTTTAAAGACTTGTCAGGCAAATCAAAAGAGCAAAGAAAATTTTTTTTCACTAAGACACTCTGCAATAATATGAAAAATCCTTCCTGCTAATAGAGCCTTAATATATAATGCTCACCTTCCTTTTTTGTTGGCATAGTAATAGAAATATACAGGTGCATCAGGATCAGCCACCCAGAGCCTTCCTTCAGCAGGATGGTGGCCTAATTCATCTAGCTTTGTGCGAGGCCTTATTAGTTGAAAAGTGAGCTGTTTTCCAGCATGAATCATACCAAGCAGAAATAGCCTTTTGGAATACTTAATCCTGCTCTCACTAATTTTATTTAAAGATATCTCTGGTGATTCAAATTCAACTGTGGTTCAACTCTGAAACTTTTGCCATATGGATTTCCCTGAGTTGTTATGTAATTTCTCATAGGCCAAAGAACCTCAGTTATTAAATTCTTCACTTGAAGCAATTTTTTTAATGAAGTGGGAAAGATAAAGAACTGAAGGAGATTTAGTGCTGTTTATTTTATATTCTTTGAGAGCCACAGGATTATGTGCTAGCTTGTAAATGGGCTGCCAGTTTACTTTCCCTCAAGAACAAAAATATCCCTGGAACACTACAAGAAAAATGGATTTCAAGACTCAGATGTAAATTTAGAACTGTCATTAATTGTCACTTTCTGTGAGAATCAGCATTTTATAAGGATTGCTCATCATGAACTGCTTTCTAACCTATGATTCCATTCTGAAGATGTGTTTCTCTTTTAAGCTTTTTGAGATATAATGATCTTGGGAAAACTTGAATGTTGTCTTTGCCCTGTTCTAGGATGAGGATGATATCAAAAGTGTTGTTAGTATCATCTGTAACTAAACAAAGCACTGTAATAAATGAAAGAAAAAACAAGTTTCAAATTTTAATAGACATCACAAATATGTTCAAGCTTAAATGCCTTTGTGTGTTTCATGAAATCTGTCACGGATAGAACTTCACCCTTGTGTGGAGGAAGGATAAAAGAAAGTTGTCAGTATTCGAACTTGAAAGAAATTTGCAGAGAGTGTCTGTTATAAGTTTCTGATTATCCATTCCACTTTGTTATTTCATTCACTATGATCTAACAAGGGAGAAAAGTAGAAGTACAAGACGTAGATCAAAAAATGCAAATATTTTTTAAAATAGTAAATTTTATAGAAAAAACCTGAAACCACTTTTTCCTTTTTAGTCACAGAGGTGATCAAATTAACAAAAAAATTTCAAGTCCTTTAAAGTAGCTCTGAGACTGAAAAAAATTGTATATAAAACTTCCTGTGTTTGAAAAGTTGTTCAGTAGTTGAATTAATACATTTTAATTAACTTAAAATAATCCCAAGTAATTTCCCTGTGTTGTACAGAAAGCATTGTCAGATAATTTTAAATTGGTACACACCCATTCTGAAGAATGGAATGAAGTAGGAATTTGTTGCCTTCAGTTCATGATTTTTGCGAAATTTTATGCAGTAGTTATTTAATTTTTGTATTGCCATCTTTCTATTTCTCCTCAGTTGCTTTTTTTCTGAGTTGAAATATCATGGTCTAGTTCCTCTGCTGTTTTGCAAACATTTAAAGCCAGCATTGTCCCTGAAAGGTGTAATCACAGTATCCTTCCATTCATTTAATCCCCGTCCCCATGCTGCTTTCTCACTTGTTCTGGCACAAGTGCTTGTAGGACCATATGGTGCATCTGATGGTGGAACTGATCTAATGAATTACTATTGTTTTTAACAAGATTTGGTCCAAACCACAGTAGTTTCCAATTCATTTACTGTTCAGCTCTACAGTCTCCTGTATAGTTACTTGCCACCCTGATCCTCACATTTCTGTTTTCTCTGTATAATTTTTTTCATTTGGGTGACTGGAAGTTATAAACATGTCTTAGAAGTGCTAAACATGCATATTGTTTTGCCATCAGCTCTTTTATTTATTTCTCCAATGTTCAAAACTTTTCATTTTGTTAAAATGAAAAAACTGACTTTTTATTGACTGAAACCCTGCACTGCACTACACACTTGGGCTGAGTAGACAGAAGGGATGAGTCTTTTAAAGAATATCAGTCTTTATTCTGACCTGTAGTGATATCGGGTATGCAGAGAGGCATCTTCCATTATTCTAAAACATAAATCCCTCCAGTATTTCTTTACAAAGAAATAGAGAGCAGAGCTACTACAGTGGGTTAGTGCGGTCAATGGAATCCCAAAATAAGGTGCTATTAAGAATGCTGGTGACAGTCATTTAGGTTCTCAAAAGAAACTAGAGCTTTGAGATTTAGTCTAGAAATTGGGAAATAAGGTCTAGTAGAGATGGTATATATCTAGGAAGATTGAGTCATATTGTGTCCAGTGTTTAAATATTACTTCCTTATTTTCCATCTGGCATGTTGGGGGGATGAGTGGGTGGGAGCATGTGTGCATTCTTTAACATGTCCAGGTTAAGCTTGGTAGATTCAAAGATTCCCTGTGACAAAAGGAGGAGCATGTTAAGAGAAGAAATGGAGGGGAACATCCTTTCAGACAGTGAAAAAATAGAAATAGTTTCCCTCTATGTTCTTAGACCACACTGTAAAAATGGGCTTGATTAATTGGGTAAGAGTGTTTCCAGGTGATTAAAATTTTCTTCATTGAGTTTTAGATGACGGCAATTTATCAGAGAGTTCAGGCTGGTTTTTAGTCATTCTATGAACTCTTTTTCTTCCAAAACAAAGGAAGAACATTTTAAGAAGGAGAGGAGAGAAAGAGTGGGTAAAGAGAAAGTAAACACAGATTAATCAAGAGGAAAGACTAAGAGGCAAGAGAACCTCACTGAAAGCAAGAGATTTAAGTATCAGTGGCTGTAGGTGCTTTTGTTCAAATGCACTCTTTTAAGACATGGGACAGAGATTTAAAAAAAAAAAAGTACATGCAGAAAGGAAATTTAGTTGAAGATATGGATTTAAAAGGATATGGATTTTTAAGGGTACATGTAGAATGAGGGTTTATCAACCACTACAATTTAGAGAGTAGCTGAATTTTCTAATAACTTTTGACTACCCAGTCCTGGAAAACGTTACTATGAAAACCTTAAATAATGTTTTTATTTTGAACTTTCACATAGACTTAATGTCACTTATTTAAGTACTGTTATGCAAGATCTGTATCAGTGCAACAAAACATAGCATTTTTGTTTGTTTATTTAAACCATAATATTAAGACATCATTATTTGGGATTAAATATCCACTGCACCTGCTGGAGGTTAGGATTTTTCCTTTCTTTTCTTTCTCTCAGGGAATTTTCTCCCATTTGTTGCCTAAGAGAAGATAATGACGGGTACTTAAGGGAACAAAAGATGCGGATGGGAGGAGGAGGAAGGGCACAGCTGGCTACTCTTTTAGCTGAGGGGTTTTCCCTTGAGAAGGGCAGAGATACCCTGAGGCTCCTTGGAACTCCGGAGGAGACAGGTGGGGTTTGGTGAGGGACCATTACTGCCCAGAGGATTTGCTGCCAGTGCAAGTTTTTGTTCTCCCAGTGCTTCTCCTACTGTGGGTGAGCCTTTGCTTGTAAGAGCAGCTGTTGAACTGGGGCCTTATCAACACCCAACCTCACTGGAAAAGGACTCTCACCATCTGCTGGGGTGCTCCAGGAGAAAACCCGGGGCCCAGAGCCCCTCTGAGGGAGCCTCTCCCGGCTGCGTGTGGGGACCCGGCTGCTGCTGCACAGCCCCGGCCATTTTTTTGCCGCTGCTTCGGGTTTTTTGCTACACTTCAGCCTGACACCCAGCGCCTGCCAGGGCCCCTCACTGCTTCTGCCACTGCTTAGGGCTTAGTGCTGCGCTTTGTTTGCCCCGGCGGGGTGCACTGGCCTGTGCCGTTGCAGCCGCCGCTCCGAGGTTCTGCTGCTGCCGCCCGTTCCGCCATCCCGAGGGCCCCGGGCCCGGCTGCCCCTGGGGGGTGCCCAGGCAGCCCCTTTGCCCTCTCTGCCGCCGGCCCGCCCGCCATTACCCACGGGCAGACGGGCGGCCCAGCCCGCGCCACAGCGCCCCCTGCAGCCGCGGGGGCATCATCGCACCCGCCCTGCCCGGCCGGGAGCCGCCGGCGCCCCTGGCGGCCGGGACCGGAACTGCACCGAAGGGGACGGGCTGGACAGCCCAGAGGAGGCCATGGTTGGGTTCTGCTTTTGTTTGTTGTTGCTGCCGTTGTTGTAGTTTGCTTTCCTTGTTATACACATGCATATCAGTGAAAAATTGTTATTGCTTTTCGCATATATTTGCCTGAAAGCCCCTAATTTCAAAGTTATACTAATTCAGAGGGAAGAGGGTCATATTTTCCGTGCCAAGAGGTCCCCACCTTCCTTGGTAGACACCTGTCTTTCAAACCAAGACAGCCTGCTGTATCTTTGAGAACTGATTCTCATAGAATTACTTATGTGAAAGCCCACAGTGGAAATCAACCTCCCTATTTACCGTGATCCAAATGGAGCCAAGATTTCTTTTCTCTTTAGAAAAGAGGATGGAGTTTCTTTTTCAGTTTGCTTGGATATCTGCTTTCAGGACCTTATCTTTTAACTGCTGAGATATGTACAGATTAGAGAGACATTATTAACCATCATGATTACTGACACACTCAGTGATTTAGAATCTCTTGACCTTCAAGTGTATTGGAAAGCCCATCTGCTTGGACAGGCTTTTGCCTGATAGGGGGCCTTCTTTGTCTAATTTCAGTGTCATCCCTTTTGTCATGTTAAATAAATTTCATATGCATGCATATAGTGCTGTTCAGCTCGTAACACTGTTTTCCTCAAGTCTTGTCCCCAAAAACCTCATGTAACTTTGAATGTAATGTATGCCTGTCTCTGCTACTGACTGGAGACCCATGCAGCTAAAACTGTCTTCCTAAATGCTGGCTAAGGGAGAAATTTTGACAATTACACCGTCATTTCACTCTTTTAATAGCTTTACTATTGGCTGTCCCAATGCATTAATTTAGAATGAAGATAAACTGAATTAGTCATATCTATAAAAGCTCTTCAGGGTTGCACTTGTTATACTAAACTGAAGGATTTCCAGCTGGTATGGCAGCTTGTGAGGCTTTTTTGGCAGAAATGTCATGTAATTTACCGATGGGTACAAAATAAGAGTTACTTCCAATTTGTTTTACAGGTTTTACTACATCAGTGGTAAGTGCAGTTGCTCGAGGAGGTTGGGAAAGATGCTGCTAATAGAATTCATACAAAACACCATGTTCAGTACCTTGCTGTACTCATTTGACATAGAAAATAGAATGTTCCTCAAACAGCCTTTTATGTAATGTTTTTTCCCATACATTTTGGTAAACAGTTAAAGATAATAAGCCCCTAGTGATGTGAGTGACTTCTTAAAAAAAAGCATGTTTTGATTCTTAGAGTTGAAACAATGTTTCAATGTTACTTAAAGTTAAAACAATGAATCCAGGAATCCATGTCTGTAATCTTGGATGGTGAAAGAGTTACTAGTCTGAGCCATCACCCTTTAAGCTGAATGCATAGATGGTGAGTCTTTTCATTCACCCTGGTCAATGAATGAATTCTGCAGTGATGAAAGCAATGAAGAATCATCTTGGGAGTTGTATGATCTCAGGCCAGGCTTTACTCTTAAAATTAAAATCCCTGAATTCATTCTGTTCAAGTACATTATGTAGCCCAATGTTGTGTTAAGGACATCAGAAGTCACTGTCCTTTGATAAAGAACACTTTGATAAAGGACAGAGCCTTGCATAGACTCAGACTAGAAGGTTTTCATTCCTCCCATGTTATGAAGAAGAACATTTAAAAATCAGTGATTATTTTCCTCAGCAAATTTTTTTACTTATTCAAACCTGGAAAAAATAAGTTGTTGTTGCCTCCAAAACATTTCTGACAGTCAACTAAAAAATAGCAAAACTGTCTACTTTAAAATAAATCTCCTTTAAAATGTGCTCCAAAAAAAAAAATATTTTTACTAGTCTAGTACTAGGAAGATGAATTTAGCTATCTTCATTTAATAAAATAGAATATCTAAAGACAATGGAGCCTAAGGACCAAGATGTAACATGACCTAATGGGAAGCACAATAAAAAATTGGGTGTAATTTTGCTCTGGAGATCTAGTGAACCATCTTCACCACAAAGTAAAATTTCTCTGCCTTAGGATTTTCAGCAAGAAGTTTGCCCCTGTCTGTTTCATTTATGTATGCTAAAACCTTGGTTATTATACTGACTGGATGAGATGTTTTGTAGTATCAAATTATCAAATACAATTTGAAATATATCAAAGTATTCTTTTATAGTCTAGTAAAAAGTCTTTAAGTAGCTGCAAAGAAGTCTTGATTTCCTGGATTTCCAGGTACTTAAATCATAATTCCTATTTTGTTATAAATATTTAATATACCATATATTTGTCTTTAATTTATCATCTTTAATAATTGCAGTGGGTTTTCACAAAAAGTAGCCCACGGATTGTAAATTTGTTCAGTTCTTGGCATTGGCTTTATTTTTTTCCTAAGAAATGTTGGCATTGTCCAGGGTACTCGATCAAAAAACTCCCCTTTCCTCTTTTCCAGAGTTTCAAGTATTTCAAACATTCAATAGAAGATAAGAACATGAGATACTACATGCATTTCTGGCTTACATGAAATGAGAATTTTCCACTTGAAGTAGAGCTCATAAGAGAGAACTGCCAAGATTATTCCTATTCTTCTTTAGTATCTGATGAAATTGTCCATTTCAGATTTTTTTTTTCCTGAATTTACTTCAAGGAAGCCTTCTAGTGTTAGAGTTCCATTATCACTTCCTGCACACAATCTCCACTGTTTTCTCTTTTATTTCCGTAAGTTTTATCACCTTACTATATGTTGTTAGATCTAAGAATATTAAGTCCAAAACTTTTCCTACCAGTAAATGCTTTTTTTCTTCTAAAATGGATCCATAGCCTGAATTTAACATACCTGCATTTTTCAAGGTACTAAGGAGATTTTTGTGAACTTAGATCCAGCATTTCAACAGGCATAAATATTTTAAATATTTTTAGGAGGTTAATTTTGAAAATGTAAGGACAGAGATTAAATTCTGGCCTCATTAAATTCCGTGGAAGCGGGATTTAATTCTGCAATTTCAACTCTATGGAAACCCATTTCTTTCCCATTCATATATTAATCAAGTTGCCCTCATGAAATCAGACCTACATGAAGAAAGTGCATTATGACCAGACAATATTATTGCATAATAGATATAATTTAGTTTCACCAAAAGCTCATTTTCTGCCAGTTGATCTGAAGTCACAATGGGTCCGTTGGCATATTAATGATATAATAAGGTACTGTTAAAAATACCTGAAAATTTCAGTTCTGAACAGAACTGAAGGCTTCTTCCTTTCACTTTCACAATATAAATAATTTATGTTATCTAGGCCTTCTGAATATTAAATTATCTATGGAGGAAATCATATAGACTTCTTTCATTATTAGAATGACTGCAGGGAATTATGGTCAGTCACTTGAGTGAAATGTATGTAGGGTAAAATAATAAAATATGGAGATTGGATATTACATCATTTCAATCAAGTTTGAAAGTAATAAGCCTACAGGAGCTAAAAAAGCTAGCACTTTGACTGCTGGAGCCTTAAATTTCCATCTCCTTGCTTCTTATTTCTTGCTTCTGCTGTACCATGAAATTGTAAACATCATGTCATTCTATGGAAACATATCTGTACACTGAGAAAGAGATCTACTTTATTTTTTACCTGTAGCAATCACCTTGAATTATAAAAGGATGTCAAATTAGAGTACCCTCAGATTAATGTGACAAAAATCTTATCTAGTCAGTTATGTCCTTAAATATACCTCGATCAGTGTTGTTTTGACTTGATTGCTACTAAGCAGATCTACTTTCAAAGGAAAGATGTTCTGATGTGTAGTACATAGAAAGTAACATTCTGGGGTTTTTTCACCTCGTCGTGACAAATTCCTAGAGCAGGATGAAACACAGAACATGCTTAATCCTCTAACTCTATTCTTTTGATGTGTATTATATTAGTATTGTATGATACATGGCTGAAATGAAAGGGTTATTTGGTACTGTAGGGGCAAACTTTAAAATCTGCTCTGATCCTTGTCTCTGAAAATATTGGGCATATGAAAGTGGTTAAAAACAACTTTAACCTGCTTTGTGACTGCTTAAAAATGTATTCCACAAAAAGTTTACTAGGCTTAATTACTGTTATTAAATGTACCTAAAATATACTTAATTTCATTATCTTATTTGATTGTAACCTCTGCTTTGTGCCCTTTTATTTAACAGTTTCTCTATCTTCCTTCTGCTCAAATAATTTCATTTTCTTTTTAAATTTTTTTCACAACCTGAAGAAAACTCCAAATGAAATGGGAAACATTATTAGACTTGTCACTTTGAATAAAAGTTTCTCTTTCCCAAAAGCATTTTTAAGGTGAAATTAATTTTTGTTTCCTTTACTGAACTCACTTTATCAAGATAACAGGGGAAAAAGTTTGATGTCTTCTCCTTCAGTTCAGAGTAATAATATCTTACAGGAAACCAAAGTGAAGTTCCAAAGTATTCTGTCCTGACTGGACATGTGCTGGTGGCAGATCAAGTATGGCAACCCCACCACGTCAGTGAGGTTGAACAAATAAGTCTTTACCCAAGTCACTGGAAAGAGCTTAAGGATGCCATATATTAGAACAAGACGTTAATGCCTAAAAATCATCAGTGAGTGGAAAAAATGTTTTTTGGTGTAAGGGAGGAGTGTCTTTTTTTTTCCAAGAAATAACAGCACTGACTAGAAGCATATTCTTTATGTGTTTTCTTTAAAAGTTGACTTGTCCTCTGTCCAGTCAGGAGATCTAATCCACTGCACTGAGCAAATGTCTGAGAATGGAGAACATTGTATTTTCTACTCTTACTCCAGCCTGCATTACAGGTGTGTATGTTCTACAAAGAACATAAATTTCTTTGTCTCATTTTTCTCCCTGTCTGAGAAGCAGATTATGAGAGACTGTTAAACATTTTGTCCAATGCTGGCAAACAGTTGTCCCACTGGTGTAAATATGTGAAATAGAAAGCTTTATATCCTTACCCTTTTCGTGTCCTGTCCCTTTGTAGGTTGGACCTGAGAATAGCCCACTTTTTCCTCTGCCTTTATTTCTATGCCTGTGCATTTATTTCCCACTACCGTTTATTAAGGCAGCAGCTGGGCTTATAAAGCAGAAATGAAGTATCCTTGTTGAATGAAAGGACCTAAAATGTCTGGAAAACAAGGCCTAGGAGAATGAATGAGCCTATTCTGAGGATATCAACACCCTCATATTACCTAAGGCCTCCAACAGGTGCATCTTTGGCATTAAAATAATCTATCCTTCCTAAATAATTAGGGTGAGAGTTGCACAAGGAAATTCACTCTTGCAGAAAGATGTTTGAGTTCTCTAGTCATGTAGTTCATGAATGCATCATTAAGGTAATCATTAAGGTACCATTGCAGAATTGATCTTTAAAAACTGAAGTTAATCAGGTATTTGACTGTTTTGAAATGTTTAAAAAGTGGGTTTTTTAAGCACAATGTGGGGGGTTTTTTTTGGTTTTTTGTTTTGGGTTTCTTCTAATGTTCTCTAGCTATATCATTACAGAGAGTCTGTTGGGGGAAAAGAAAGGAGGAATTATATCAAATTGTCTTTAATTACACCACACAGGATTAAGGCAATAAAAAAGACAGCAAAATAGAAAACCACATAAACATAGCAACTTAGTCACTGCACTCCAGCTTCCCTCTTCTGCTAATATTTATCCATTCACAATAAACACCAACAAAAATTATCTGTATTTTGCTTTCTGGTCACAAATTTCTGTGATCTTTTCAGAGCTACCAGGTGGAGACTACATAGCTCCAGTCACAATGGAAAACTTGTGAAGCTGCTGTCCTATATTTCTGAGTGTTACACCTACACACATACTGCCATCATGTCCTACTGTCAGAACATACTAAAGCAGTGTCACTTATAGGGTTATTTTTGCTTCTCTTAATACCAAGAAGAAGTGTCCTTTTGTTCATTAGTTTTACTTTAAAAACCCAAACGGGCTAGCTGGGGGATGATTTCACAGCCCATGTGGTCCATCTGTTTCAATGCTTGGCAATCCCTGCTGCCTTCCCTGTCCAGCTAAAGACCTTTGGGGTGTTTTTAATCTTATCTGTGTTGACAGGAAGAACAAATTTTTTTCTTATTTTTTTCAGGCACTTGCTGTGTATATGAAGTTTTATATTTCCCCTCTTCTCCCTATACTAAACAAATTCCATTTCTTCAAATCATACTTATGTCTTATGTTTCCAGGTTGCTTATTATTCCTGCATTCCCTGGATTTTTCTCCAGTCATTCTACCTATTTCTTAAGTTAGACACAATCTGCTGCTGAGATACTGCAAGTACCACATGCAGTGAATTGATTACTTTGGTTTTCCTGTGCCACAATGTTTACTTTTCTCCCAGAAGTGCAATATTCTTGATTTTTCTCTAGTTGAAATCAAACGCCTGTTTTGAAGAAATTGCCTATTGACAAAGAGAGAACCTGCATTTATAAATATTAGATTGCTTCAATAATATAATAATTTGTTTTAATCCTGTCTTCTGATGTTTTTCAGACTTCAAAGAGTGGTGCTAGTTTGGAACTTAGTAAATATATGCATTCATCACTCAGGTTTTCATCGTATTTTAAGATGGCATGAGGAAAACATCTCTGGTTCAAAGTTTCCCCATCTTTGCAAGTAAGTAGTCATATTTTGAAAATGCCTAAGTGCACCACCATTGAAATCCTTAATGGAATTTAATAACAATGCTTGACCTGTAGGAGAAGAGTTATGAGGGTTAACGATAGAATAACAATAATAACTTTCTTTATTAGTGATACATTCTTTACATACTTAATAACTTTACCTCTTACATATGTTTGTAAGAGTCATATGAAACACAATCAAAACAGAAGTTATTAGTAGTTCAGCAATAACAACATTGACTTAGGCTTGTGCATCATCACAGGCAATATTCAGGTTCTGTTCACAGTGGGAGAACAGTCAGTACTGCAGCAGGTTATTCATCTATAACAATCTTAGGAGAAAAGTATCAAAGGTCTCTTAAAAGTATCTCCTTAATTCATAAACAGAAATGTTTGAAATGAATAGATGAAAAATGGCTTACTAAAGTACAAATAACATAAGTTGAACAAGGTGTCACTTAATGTCTGATCTCCTTAGACAGAGGCTCCATTTGTTCTGGATAGCCCAGCACGCCTTAAAATAATACATTTTTAATTCAAATGATGGCAGGCACAGGCCTTCAGTCTAAACCAACACTGGGAGTAGAAAGACTGAGTGGCTGGCTGTAGGTCACTTTTCAATAAGCAGTTGGTAAGAGGGGCTGAAGCCAGCAAAATGAAACTAAAATGTTAGAATAGAGGAAACAGAATATGATGAATTATACAAATCAGCTGAAGTAATAACACAAAGGAGGTCATAGTAAGAGCTAGGATTACAGTTAGCAGTACTGAATAATGCAGCAATTAAAGAGATAAAACTTCTCTAGAATGCAGGAGGTGTGATGCAGGGAAAACAAAATAAGAGAAAACCTTGAGTAGCTCACCTGAATCAACTCAACACTTCACAAATAATGGCAAAGGAAAAGTTTATCCACTGGGACAGCCATGGTCTCTGCATTCTTTAATTAGCATTGAATTCAATACCCAGAAGCATTCCTAGAGTATCAGAAGTTAAAAGTGAAAGGGAAAATCTGCTTTAAAGTTCATGTGTGATTGTCACTAGTAGGAATTGCTATTTCATGAATTGTTAAACTCAAGTGAAAGTTAAGGCTAATGTGAGGGGGCAGACTCCAATAGTTAACAGTTCACAACTAAAACATTCACAGGAAAATCCTATAACATGCATTTGTGCTCCCTGACTTTCTGCAATTGGCTCAAGCCAGAGAATCTGTGTCCAGCTGTCTGTCTCTCCTCATCCTCTCATACACCATCATGAGATATTATTTGCATGTCGAGTCCTTCACTTTATTGAATGTGATTAATTATGATCTTGTGAATTCTGAATCACAGACACTCATAATGTGTCTTTTTTGCCTTAAAACTCAAGTACAGGTACTATTACCTATTTAAAAATATCAACTTTCCAAAAATAAATAAAATGAAAAATAAGTAAGGTCATAGACATCTCAGTGCTAATGAACCTTTGAAAATGTGGCTTTTAGCTCTATGATTCAGGGTTTAAAAGAAAATTAAAAATAAAGGAACCATAGTCTTTAACATATACTCAGAAATCTTTAGGGTGCACTTCATGGTGATTCAGTGGGAATATTGGTGATATGACTATATCAATTCATTAGTATTTATTTTATTTTAGTCCCCAGAAACTAATCATGGACCAGGGCATCCCAAGCTGGGCACTCGAATGTCCATGGCTAAACAGATGCAGTGTAATGAGGAAGGCAGTGGTCCTCTGGACTGGCCTGGCAGCCACTCTTAGCATGAACCACATAAATTACAGTTCTTCTCTTCATTATATTGACCCACACTGAAATGCTCAGACTATGATTCACATTCATCCTCTGATACTGAAAAGTAGAACACATCCCTTTGAACTGCTCCAAGCAAAGGCAATGCAGAAATAAATCTGAAACCCTTTGTTCCTGTCCTGAATTTGTTTCTAATCACAGATGGCCGAAGTTGCCTATCAGCAAGATAGGACTTTGTGCCTGGTGCTGGCAGTTTGTTCCACACATACCTCAGATCTGGGCACACTTAGGATGGATGGTTCAAGCTATGGGAGGATCACCAGCATCGAGTGGCAGATTGTGCTGATGATCCCTGAGTCAGTGAAGGATAAACTCAAGGTCAGATTTCATTACTAATGAAATGTAGGCAATATAACTGTTGGTTGTGTCTGCTGCTTCCTGACAGGCAATTTTTTCCCTGGGGAAGAGAATATGGAACTGCATGAAGTACTTACTCTTACGTGGATAATTGTAAATATATTGTCTTTTTAACAAACACACAAACTGTTCTGATAGTTTTGTAAATATTGCATTGCAGGCACAAAACCAGATTTTAAGGTTTGGGTATGTGTCTCTAATCTCTGTCCCTGCAGGGTATTGTAGTAATGATGATTTTTTGTTTGGAGTTTAATTAAGAAAAAGTTAAGCTCTACTTACTTGTGTTCTTACAATTAAATGCAAATAGGTTTAAAAGAACCTGCTTTACTATGCAAAGCTGAAGAACACTGACAATCCAATAAAAAAAGAAAAGTATTTAAAAGCAGCTTAACTCCTAAATAAAGCAGAGGCAACAAGCCACACAACAGGCTGTTTTGTACTGATTTGCAAGGACTGAAGTAATGGGTAATAATTAACTCTAAATCTCATTCAAAATAATAGATACTAAAAAGTTTTCTGTCTTAATCAACTATGCTCCTGGTCATATGAATGGATAACTGTTCATATTGCCACAGGACTTCTTCTAAGTGCTTTCACCGACTCTGATATGTTTGTACATTTCCTTTAGTTCATTTTTTCTTCAGCAATTCTTGGTTTGTTTTCCACTGCTTGTTGGACCTGCTCATACATCCAGACCATCATATTTGACCTGACCCTGAACAAGTACAGCATGAATACACATTCTACCATTTTATCTGTCCTTAAGTCATGATGTGTAGCACATTATCCTACACACAAATGCATATGCATGCAAATATCTCATTATGAAAGAAATGAGAACTAGATGAAAATAAAGCAGTTTTAATATTCATTAAATTAATCATGTGAAAGCCTTGCGTTAGCAATTCTATCACTTGGAGAAGTGTTATCTTAAGAAGTTTCTCTAAGGGAACATCAAGGTTTTCAGTATAATTTTGTATCTCTTTTCAGCTTGGTACCCTTAGCATGTGTGTATTCTCATCAAGATAAATCAGACTGACTAGGGCATACTAAATCAGGGTTTTTCAATGGAATTTTCAAAAGTACCAAAGGAATTTTGAAAATCCATTAAAAGGCACTATTTCCATCCCATCTGATTCCTGGCTGAATGTGCATGACAGAAAAGGCCTAAAAGTCCAATGAGGGGATTTTAGAAATATTAGGAGAAGATTTTGGTGCAGAGGAATCAAATACAAACAGTTAGTATGTGTGAGTCTGTTTGAATGTCATAGGAAAAATATATCTTATCCACTAAAAGAGTAATTTTCTAGATGAAATATAGTGAAATTAGTTCAGAGGCACATAGTTTTCTCATTTTCCCTTCTGTATGCTGACAAATTTATGATATATTTAGGGGACCTGTGACTTTAAATGACAGTGAAAAGATATCATTGATGTGAATGGGAGACTCCATGGTTTTGCTTCAGTGACAGTCTATTAATAATTACTACTAAAATACCTTGCCTCCAGTTTATGACTCAGAAGTCTCAACTGGTACACGCCAGACCTCAACATCAGAATGTGTTCTATCTATTTAACCATAAATGAGCAAGAGAAACAATAAGAAGAAATCTTGCAGGTACTTTTTGCTTGGTGTCTTTTGCAATGAGGAATATTCATAACCATTTGACTTATTTGGACACTAAATACACTGAGTTTTAGATTGACCCTGAAAGACTGAAACCTCAAGCATAGGTTTTCTGTAAAATATAATTCTGAAATATGCCACAGGCATATCTCTGATATGTTGTTATTATAAAACTTCAGGACCAATTTAATATTAGTACAAACAAATGATTATTCTGAATGCAACTGTTTCACTGTGGGACACTTAATTTTCCTCTGTATAGCTTGGAGACAAAATACTGACATTATTGGGTAGTCCCATGAGCTTCTGACTATGCCAGATGACAGACTTGTTACTAACCATTGAACCAAGAACAAGCTGTATAATTTTGCAGCCTGAGTGGTGGGAGATAACTTACTGAAAAGAGCTGCTCCCAGGAAATTATTCCAGTTTGAGTGACCCTGAGTTAAGTCCATTTCAAATTAATAGAAAAATAAACCAAGTGGATTACTAATTACAGTTTTTTAATTATTTCAAAAGGGCAAGCCTTGAGAAACTAAGAGAGCTCATCAGAGAATTCAGCTGTGCTGAAGAGCTCAAACTCTTCAGTGTCAATGAGGCTTGATGTTTTTGAGGTTGTTGTTATTAATCAAAATTGCACAGCTTCCCAGAGCTGTCTTTACAAACTTTTGAATTTCTTGCAGGAAATAGTTTCAAACCTACTGGGTGAAAGACTGCTCAAGAGAATATTACAGTTGTGAGAGAAGAGGTAATATTTTGCTGCAGCCAAAAGTTTGTCAGGTAAAAGAATGAAAGTTGTTGGTTCTATGTATTGTTACACATAGATAACTGGACTTGTTCCAGTTAATTTGTTGGGTGTTGCTGTGAGCTGGGAGAGGGACAAGGTTGAAGACCTGACCAAAAGGAAGTAGGATGAGAGAGGAAGGGACACAAAAGTAGATGGTCCGGAGAGAATGTAATTTCCTGAGTACCAGCTGATAGGAAAGGGGACAGGAACCACCCTGGCTGTGAAAGGGTGCTAAAAATTGCCATTTTGTTGGAGGGTGTGTATGTTCAGTTCATGGGGGAGAGGGCCATACAGCTGTCTCAGCTGAATCAGTACAAATAAACAGTTTACTTTTGCTTCAAAACTTTGTCCCCACTTCATTGTATCCAAAAGTGAGTTTATTTCTGTGGCAGGATGTGTCCCCCCGCTCCCTACCACAGATAGTTGGTGCGTATGGAAGAGATAACTCAGGGTGAAAGGCCCAGCAAGGGGTTGTCTCTGGCACCAAAAGGGCTCAAGCCCCAGCTAAGAGCCAACATCTCAGTCTGGAGAGCAGATGTGGGCAGAGATAAAAGAAATATTCTTGACTGAGAGACACTGTTTTACAAATTATAAAAGACACACGAGTTATCACAGAGGCAGATGCCTCTTACACACACCCCCTGAAGGTATAAAGGACTTCTCCCTGGAGTTTGGACTCAGATTCCACAGCTACTTTCCTGGGAAGTGAGGGAAAGGGTCTCCTTGTGTGCCCCACCAACAACTGGATGGTTAACGCATTGAATCCTAAGTTATATTCTTCACTAGCTATAAAATTAATGGTACCTTGAACCTCGTGCTATACATACCTACTAGTAGTTTCTTTTTGTCCTTATTCCTGTGTAGTATTAGTTTGTTTTGTCTTAAGTCTGTTAGTTTTGTATCTATTAAATAAACAATTCATTCTATCACAGACTGAATCAGCCATTATTAAAGAACTTGTGAACAAGAGTGGGTTTTGGGGTGCTGGCCACCCCAATAAAGCTACTGCCTGCTTCCCAAGGCCTGGGCAAAAGGCAGAGACTTATCTAAACCCCCACAACTATTCATAGCAATTTCTAACACTATTATGCAGAGAGCCTGTAGGGAATGGAGGGACGGACTGATCAGCAAACAAATGTTATTCTCATGCCTGAAAGCTTATTAGAAAGGTAAGAACGGGAAAAAAAAAAAAAAAGCATTCTGCTTAAAATTAAAATTAATTAAATTTTTTAAATTAAACCTTTTAAAATTAAAACAATTAAATCTGATAAAATAAAAACAAATAATGAAAGATCCATGCAGCAAAAATTAATTTCTACCTTCATTGGGAAATATGTTGCTTGTTTTTCAATGAAGGCAATGTTGAACTGGAAGAGGAGACAGGTCATTCCATGATAAAAATAATCAGAGGAGCCCTGAAAAGTTGCTAAACTGGGGCAAAAATTAAAGGGGCATTTTTAAAGACCAAAAAACCTGCTGCATGATGTGGCATATGCTTGGTAGGAATTTGGAATAGATATTCTACTTTAGAAGTGGATGTTGAGTTTCCTTTAATTCTGTGATCCATGCAATGGACTTGTGCAATGGCCGTCTTAATCGAAAAATCAAACAGTGTGATTTATTCCTCATACTGTCTTGAACTGCTTAATTTCCTTGTAATCTAATGATCACAGGTTTTGCATAGCGTGCTATTCCTCAGTGTTCTTTCAGCTTTTCTCATCACTTCTGGGAAACCTGTTTCAAGGGCATTGTAACATTGCAGCTATTTCAGGCAGGGAAAGACCAGCAAGGCTCTGAGGTCTTTTTGTTTGTGTGCTCCAGTCAAGGGTTCCAACATCTACTTGTTTATTACTTTGATTCTTGGTGTTCATAGAAGACATTTAACCTTCTGTCATAACTCACTGTGTGGATGGATACAGAATGGTCTAAATTTAATATCATTTTACAATATTCTTAAATTCTTGAATTTTTATATGTTGTGTATAGAAAATCTTGCCATTGTTTTTTTCTGCCATAAAAATGGACTGGTAATTGGCTTGTGAGAAAAAGAAGTCCCATGCCCCTGTCAAAACAGAATATAAGTTTAACAAAGACTCTCGGTTGATATCCTTTCTGAGTGTGGATTTATCTGTGAGTTTTAATGGAGTCCTTTATGCTGGAAACATCTTAGGAGACAAGTGGAAATAGTCTGTCAGTTGCCATGGACACATCTGTGTGCAAACCCTATATTCCTCTTTCACCGTGTGACTGCATACTGATATGTGCTATATAGAACAGGCTGAGTGTCCCCAGCTCCACTCCTAACATGCACTTTTATGTGACTCCCTACACAGCTAATTTACACAGCTTGATTTTGATGCAGGCTGTATCAATTCTGGCAATTTCTTGCAAGAGCCATGGCACCACAAGCTCAGTGATAGCTCATAATAAGCCAGTATCTTTGCTGTAAAGATAACTGTGAACATCATTAAATGAATGCTATGCCAGGGGGAATGGGTATCCTTCCAAAAAGCTTCTCATTTATCCTGTGGTGTCAAGCACAACAAACAAACTGTAATCAGCCTGAGCTTCTTGGGATTTCTGTGATTGGAAATTTCTCCTACAGTGAAAATTCAGTACATTCATACATGAAGACAGCAGTGCACCCACCACCTTCTGGTAGCACCTTAGAAGTCCTAAGCTAAACCTAGTTTGCTATTTGCTTCAAAAAATCCTGCCAGATGCTCCCTTATTGTTTTATCATTATAATAGTGTTAACAACTGAGATTAAGGGAATTGGGGCATGCTGATAGATGCGAATAATGTAGAGAATGCACTTTATCTCCTTAATTTTTTTAATAAACAATAAAAAAAATGCACATTCTGTATGGGTTATATATGTTATAAATCTAGTATAAATAAGAAATGAAACAGAAATAAACTGAGAAAATATTGCTGAATGTATCTCTAATTAAAGTTCATTTACTATTAACATGATTTTATGAGGACATAACAACAGTGTTGTGCTGAAATGTCCAGCTGACAGGTCTGCTACCCCATTCACCAGATACAGCCTATTTGGTTCAATACAGGAAAAGTCTATGTTCAATTCATATTCATCCTATTTAATCTGGGCTAAAGGCAAGTTTCAAGCTTGTAAAAATGCTCAGAGCTCTTCTGAGGCCCTTGGGGGGACTGAGGGGTTACATCAGGATGGTGGTGGTTCCTTGAAATTGTCTACAAGCCTCTTTAAAGAGGAGGAAGTAACAAATTTGTGAGCCACATACACGTACAGCAATGTCCCATAACTTAAGCCACTGACTGCCCACATACAGCTAATAATCTCCCATTGAAGCACACAAAAGAACAATGTTGTTGATTAAAACAGCTTTGGCAATATTCTCTAAAAATCCTCTCACTTAATTGTATTTCAATAAAGGAAAATTCAGCTTCCAGTAGTGAAATTATTTAGTTAAGAGTAGAGAGGAATAAAGAAACTCTCATCTGAAAATGGGAGGCAATATGCCATCCACTAGCTCATCTTGAGATGAGCTATATGTGAGAACAAGAAGACTTTATGGTGACAAAGGAGAGTCTGCAGAGCAAGAGGAATGTTTTTGCACTTTCCTAATCATAGATGACAAGATACTGCAGCCAGCTGGGCTGCTCTGTATTGATGTTGTTGCAATGGCCTCATTAGGAAAATGGAATTGCCATAATGTGAGCATACTTGCCTCCATCTGCCAGGAAATTCCCTGAACCTTTAGTGAAAGCACGGGAGTGCTGCTCCAGAGTCCATTGTGCAGTTTTACTTTGATCTGCCTGCTAAAGCGCTTTGCTCTGATCTGTGTGTCACTGACACAACTGAGACTGACACTAAACAGCCAGGTGTGCAGAAGGTACAGTTGAAAGGCTTCTGCCACAGCTATGGAAAATTCACATTCCAGTGAGAGCAGCAGTATTAGTGACCCTGGAGGCAATGAGTAAAAGGGTCATGGAGGCAACAAGTCAATATTTGTGCAGTACCTTGGTAACTTATGGAAAAGTTTCATGACTACATGCAGTGCAATGTTAAAATACCTGCTCCTGGCTGGGCACACTTCTTATGGCTGATGGCTTTGTACATTTGCAGTTAGAGGGGCTTTCCTCCCTTTTGCCATTTAGAGCCATGTAAGAGAATGAGATGTCTGCTGTAATATATTAGGAAAGAGAATGTTCTAGACATGATGTCGTGATTAACTAGATAAACTCTTGTTAAATTAAGACAGGATTTATAATAATACCAAGACTGTGGTATGTAAGAAGTGGTCTGGATTTTTTGGTGCTTTTCTTTGCTGCATTTCAAAAGCAGCAGAAATTTGCCTTTGGGAGAGAGTAGGTATTTGGGGAGTTGTTCACTCCTGAGGTACAGCTGATGTATGGCGCTTTCCAGTCCACACAGAAATCCTGAAAGACCCCTAAAATGGTAATTCCAGTTAATCAGGTTGGGTTTGGAACACAGAAGACCAGGAAGAGCAAAGGTTTTTGTTTTGTCCTATGTACCAGGAGAGGAGGGAACAGGAAAATGCAATAGTATGTATGTATCTCTGCTCTGAGGTCAGTAAACTGGCTTCATGTATGTGACTTCATATAAATAATATAAACAGAAGTACAAAAGTAGCAGGCAGATCTTCAAGGAGCCTTTTGCTTCTTCTGTGTGATCCTGAAAACCTCCAGCAGCTCAGTAGGATTCATGATATTCTGCTTCTGCCAAAGCAAAAGATTCACATCAGTTTATGTAATAATATGATAATATTGTGACTATTAAAAATGGATTGCTACCAAAAACATCTGTTAGAAAGCAGTCTGTAAATGCTGAGCTCTTTACGTGACATTATTGAAGAATTTTTGCAAGCTCAGGTTATATTTTTAAAACAAATGGTATTGTTTCAGATGAAAAGTGAACCAGCTTTATAAGTCAAAATAAAAAGTCATCCTAGAATTATTTTTTTTTAATTTAAAACTTTTCTGGGAAAATATTTTTCAGCTTTTTTTGATAAACAGATAAAATTTCTTGGTCAATTAACCATCACTGATGAACAGAGAAGGAATTCCTTGAACAAATTCATGCATAACATGTTGGTGTTTAGTTCAGTGCAACCCTAAGGCATATCAGAGAAGGGATGGAGCCATCTGGAAAAGGGGCAGGGCAGGAGTCACCTCCTGAGGGAATTCCATGCTCACCAAGCATCTAGTAGGTAAGAAACTTGCCAGCATCGTGTAATTCTATCACTTCAATACATTTTGACTCTGCACTACTTAGAAATAATCATTGGAAAGAAGAGTCAACTTTACCTACCTGTCCTGTGGTTAATAGAGAAGCAGGAACAGCTTTCAAGTCCTTTTGTAAATAGGACTTGTGCAGAACCTTTGGAGGACTCTGAATCCAGATCATTACTCTTCCTTCCCCTACTTTAACCACCACTTTTCTCACAGGAGAAGGGATCCAGGGTGTATAGGCAACAGAAGTTCCTCTCTCCCTGCCTGGACTGGTTCTGACTCAACTAAAAGTGAGTTCACAAGTGAAATTTAGTATCCAGATACAAAACCACTTCCGAATTAGGTGAGAATGGAAGGGTTGTGGTAGTTATGAGACAGTTGGTCTGATCAGGCCAAGGTCAAAAGGTATGTTTGAAAATAAATTGTGCCTATTTTTTGTACTTCAGGGAAACTAAAAGAAAAAGAAGGATTAAAGAAATCGAAATTCAGTAGTACTTTTGATACCTCTTACAGAAATTGGATAAGTGGAGGCCTCTTAAATTCAAAATGAGGTACCCACGATCTCAGAAGCCAATGATTAAGACATTAAAGGGAAATGTTCTGCCATTAATATTCTGAATTGTCTAAATCTCACATGTCTAACTGCAGCATCTGTTTTCAAAATGAGTAATGGTGCATAAGAAAGGGGAAGAAGCAGAAAAAAAAAAGCTTAAGACATATTTTTATAAATAGTGAAGTTTAAAGAAAGAGTAATCCTTGAGGAAGCTGGGAAATTAAATCAAACATTAATCCCTAAAAGCAAGCAAGAAGTCCTCAGATGAGCTAAGTAGTAAGAATAATGGTTATCTTTATTTTATAATTCCAGTGAGGGTGAAGGATGGATAAAGGCTTCTTTCACAATGCTGATCAGAAACAAACAACCATCTTGTTTTTTAATTATACTTTTGTTTGATGACTTCAACCAGTTATTACTGAACTGGTATCAATATCGAGAAGCAATTTCTACACCTATATTCAGCAGTAGAAGAATATATCCTTAGTGTCTTCACAGGATCCATTTATTGAATTTCAATAAGTATATAATGTTGCAAGTGTAGAATTTCCATTATTTTATATTCTATTTTCATTGTTTTTTTTCTTTTCTTAAAAGATGTCTCAATATATTTTTATTTTCACTGCTTCTATCACATCAGGTTGCCATGGTAATGTTGCAAAAATATTCAGAATCACAAGACATTCATGAATCATTCTAACAAGGTTTCTGAAATTAAAGTTAAAACAAGTAACTTAAAAGTGACCCTGGAATCTGTGTTTCACATCCTGAGATCAGTTTTCAGGACTAAGGATGGTGCCTGTTTGCAGATGTATGGCTATACTGTGCACATTGAGATAGTAGAGGAGCTCATATACTCATCATATGTTAGGGGTTTTCTTCCCTTCTCCCACACCAGCCCCTCCTATTAAAGAGAACAAGGTTTAATCACAGTTTCAGTTTCAGTACAAAAGACAAGGTCATCTTGTCTCCTCTCTCCCTGTGTTCAGGCAGGGCTGTGCTGCTCCTCACAGATTGTGTAAGTCTTACACAATCTTTAATTGACTTACACAATTGTGTAGGTCACTGTGCTCTCTGTAAGTGGATGGAGGTTCAGCTTTACAGGAAGGCTCATGTCTTTACTGCTTTTTACCCAATGTCTCACCTAAGTCCCTCCTGAAATTGTTGCTATTATTTCTTGTTCTCTTTTTTACCAAGTGACAAGAAGAGATTGCTCCTTACCACTCCCAAGGACTCTTTAATGAAGCCTCTTACAATATTTTCCTCATATCTGTTCAGCTCCCTGTGCAAGAAATTTAGCACATTTAGGACCTGCTTCTAAATCTTGTATTATTATCCCTGTTCTCTTCTTGGTATTCCAACTGGCAGTGGCTAAAATCAGATCTAAAGCATTAGCTGGAGTGTTTTCAATGTCAGTACAAGAGCAGAAAATCGACTCCATGCCTCATGCAGATCTGTTCCTATATCATAACACAGTGGCTGATTTTATTCATTATCATGACATATACTTAACTAAGGCTCCGTAATAGTCCCTAGAACACCTTTGGCAGAATTGTTGCTCACACTGACTTTAATGTGCATTAAAATTCTTGCTAGGTATTTATCTTACTCTTTTGATCATAATCTTTTTTTTCCAGACCAAATCTTCCTTTTGTTGAGATCAATATGAGTTCTGAGCATATCTTCCTAACTACTGGCAATCTCTCTTAGTCTGCTAATCTTTATAAAACTAATCTTTATTTTGTTTGCCAGGACAATATGAAATTAGAGACTAAGAAAATACACTTGTGGAACCCCATGCCTATGCTTCCTTCTGCTTTGACAATGCTTCTTCTTTCTTTTTTAAAGTTAAATGGAGGAAACCTTAAAATCATGGAGAAGTGCCTCCAGTGCCTAGGAATATTGTATCTCTGTATGTCTCCCAGCCTTGAATTTTACTGAAAATGGGGTGTAATATGCCTGCATTGCTCTGAAATATATAAAGTAACTTAGGCAAATATCAAGTATCAGAACTGCTTCAGGTGTGGTAGTGTGGAGCTGTAAGGGGGATGGTGTGGATAACCAGACACTTCTCATGGTACCTGAACTGCCCTGATCAGGCTGTTCAGGCAATCTGAGCTGTACAGTAAAGTGCAGTGGTTCAGGCTGCTAAGAAAATAAGGAGGTTTTGAAATCTTTGCATCATGACTGTAAGTTCTACAATGTCCATGAAGTAAAAATCAACAAATTGCAACACAGACATTGCCAAACGGTGTCCAGGAGAAAATGTAACACTTTCACTATCTGTCTCAGGTGTTATCTACAGTAGTTGATTGGTTTTGTGACTGAGTCAACTTTTCTTTCCTCTTTTCCTGAGCTGTACAAAAATCATTTATTTCCACCAGGGAATGTGCTTGTGTTCCCTTTCAGTGCAGTATCACATGGCAGTATTAATTTTGTCTTAACAGAAGGAGAAACATGAGTTATCCCCACTGAACTCAGGAGTCCCCAGAGTTATTTCTGACAGACCTGTGGGGTATATGTTGTAATAGAACATAGAGAATACAGCCCAACATGCTGCAGCTGCCCGCAGCAGCTATGTCAGAAAATTCTGAAAACCAGAGGTTAGAATAAATGGTACTGTCTCTGATGATTCATAGCATTCTTTCCAAGCTAAAGTCAAAACCAGCACTTCAAACATGAATGAAGGTTCGTTTGAAGTCAGAAAGGATGAAATTGTAGAAGATGGTGAGGAAACATCACCTATTATGTTCAAATTATTTACAGCCTTTAGTGCAGCTCCTGTGACGCTCTTTCAAGACCAGGTTTGCATTGTGGTTGACTTTTCTGCTGTTCCTTTTTGATTCATTCTAATGACATTGTTGTTAAGAAATCTTTTATGTAATCCAGCAGAAAAGAATTCAGCTGACTAATGAGCTGCTAGAGAGCTCAATTATTTCAGAGGAGCCGTTCCTATTATGCTCTTCTGGAGGAGTCCTTTAAACGTGCTGGAGAAGCAGCTGTACCTTCAATAAGGTTGTTTTTCCACTTGCTGTGTTGACTGATGCTGCTCTGCTCCTCTTTCAGCCAGTTCATTTTCTTTTTGAATGTGTGTGTGTGCTCTGTTAATCTTGAACTGTCCTCACGGTGTGACTCAGGATCACATGCATGTTGAAATGCTGCTACTTCTTTATAACATTAGTAGCTTTTATAAAAGTAGCTTTTAACTTTTGATAAAGCTGCTCTCTTGACTTTTCTTCTGGATATATTGCCAATATTTCTCAGGCTGATCATCCACTGGATGCCAAGAAAATTAACTATAGAGCAAAGGAGATCACAGTAGATGAAAAACAGTGATTATTAGCAAAACTATATTAATGTATAATTTTAAACCTGAATCCCAATTGCTCAAATATATTTTTTTAAAAAGTAGAAGAATGCTTTATTTCTTCTTTCTTGTTCAAACATTCTACACTGATTTTGCAATTTTTGAACTATACAACAATTGATGGCTTCTAAACAGTATTTGATGGGAGTCTTAATTGGAATGAATAACTTTATTAAAGGTGGCATGGTCTGGGAGGAAAAAGCTTCTCAAAAAGAAAAAAAACCTCAGAGTACATCACCATCTTTTAAGGTCTGGATCATGTGTTAATTATGTTTAAGAAAAACACCACACTGATTTAGAAACAAATCAAGAAAATAAAAATCTATAAATAAAGTTGTAGTGTAGGATTTCTTAATCCACTCCTTCCTAAAGAAAAAATTCAGTTTAAGGCTCCTGTGGAACAATCTTTATGGGGGTTTTTTTGTGTTACATACTGAATAAACATTTCAGCTGTAAAATACCTGAAAGGCAGGTGACACAGAATTCATCCCTTCCGAATGTTTTAATAACATTAAATTCTTTTGAAAATGGATTAAAATGTTGTAGTTGAATGCAAGTCTCCATCGATAACTTATTAGTTATTAATTGAATAAATTATTGAATCAACACCCCACTAGGGTATCTTATGCAAAAGCTGGTCCCTGCATAGCACTAGGGAAATAAACCATTGCTTTCTTTAACAGTTTAAGTAGAAATTCTTATTTTAAAGTACATGTGAGTATAAAAAGACTTATTTAAAATGTGCACTACAAAAGGTTTTCAGTTAAAGAAGTGGTTTTTGATACGCAGAAAAATGCTGGGATTTAAACAACTATGACTGGAAATATGTAAAATTATGTGGAATCTTGGTCAATACACATCATTCTCTTACCCAATATGACACTTCTACTCAAACTAAATATGAGTGTATGCAAAAGAGAATAAAATTTCCTGAAAATTATCAAATGTATTTATATACTTCTTGAAAAAATGGGGAGAGAGGAAGAGCAAATTGAGAGCTTAAGGTCTTTTACTGCTAAAAGGCTTTTTTAGAGCTAGACAGCAGGTAGTTCTGTTTTGGTGGGGGTTTATAATTGGTAAATTAGTTTTGCAGTTAATACAATGCATAGCATGCATTTGTTCTATAAGCTTTACCTTGGTTGTTTCATTCACAGACATGATCACTATTAAATCCAGCTTCTCTTTCGCCACATGTTGCTTCAGCTGCTACTTGGCCAGAGGTACCAACATCATCATTTCTCAGCCCCCAGATATGCTTCTATCCTAAATGTCTTTCTTGCTTTCACAATCTTTCATTAATTTAATTTGTTGCCCTTTAGACTGTCCTCCAAATGTCAGCCTATTGTAAATTTCTTATTATTTAACAGGTGAATTTGGGATCTCTGATATTTGCC
Organism: Acrocephalus scirpaceus scirpaceus; assembly: GCA_910950805.1. NCBI lineage: Eukaryota > Metazoa > Chordata > Aves > Passeriformes > Sylviidae > Acrocephalus > Acrocephalus scirpaceus. The sequence continues at coordinate 7,024,017 of OU383785.1, forward strand.
ATGTTATAGGGTTTTTTCCTTGTACTCTAAACTCTGATTTCTATTGTTTAAATTATTAATACATGGCAAACCTGAAAGCTAACTGAAAAGAATGAAAAAAATACCTTATGCTATGTTCCAAGTACAGCTGCATGCCTTTATACGAAGAAAATATATACTATTTCTTTTTAAAATTACATTAAAAATGCACATAGAACCTCAATTTAAATATTTTGTCAGGGCAGACCCAAGAAAAGAGACGAAAGCACAAGAAGAGGAGACAAACAAGCAGCAGTTCACGGGCTGAGCAATTCCTGCCAGGCAGTTTTATTTACTCTCCTGGCAAGAGGAACAGCCATCAATGACATGATCCTTCCAGAACATTGTCTCCTTGAGGGGATATAAGCATAACCCTGACATATTTGGCTAAAATTGCCAAGAGCAGCTGTAGATGTCTTCAATTTCAGTGATTAGTAGTCTTTAAATGCATTGCTATTTTGTCTCTTCAGTGGAAACTGTTTGGTTTTTCAGTTTCCCAGAGATGCTGGAGCTGATGTTTTTAAAAGTGGGTCAATTTTTTATTTAAAACATCTTTAAAAACAGGTTCAAGACCCCACCTGTATGAAAACTCACATTGACATCCCAAATTCTGAGAATGCCATAATCACAACATACTTCACGTTACTTTTCTTATTTGATCCATTTTGGTGGATAAAGAGGTGTTGTATTATACTTCATTATTCCTGCATATCCCCTAAAACTGACCTGTATTTGCAGTGGTTTATTTGATTTGTTTCTTGACTTAAAAGTTACTTTTGATTCCATAATCTTGTGTCTTTCAATCAGACCCCATAGAACACTTTCATGTATTCTGCCATAGCAAGGGATAGGTATAGTTACATTATTTCATCTATTTGCTGGTGCAACAGGGCTTCAATTATTTATTCAACTATCCCTGAATTCAGGTAACACACAACTGAGTTTTACCCACTGGGTACCTTCCATAAAATTACCCCCTGTCTAACTGGAAACCATTCATTTTATCCATTTGGTTTTCTTGATGCAATATCCTGGATCTTAAGGAACTTTGTCCCTGTTCAAGTGCATTTCTGTCCTGCTCCAGTTTTTCCAGGGTTTTTTGTTGATTTTCATTCTTCATTAAAATCTTCCAATATTTGTGTTTGCATCTTCCCTTTAGCTGAAGCTCTGAATGTGTCTGTAAATCTTTCTCAAATTCAGTCTTTCCATAGGCATTTGGAATGTATTTCTCACAGTCTTCAGATGTTTGGTTACTTTTTAATATTTCAACAGAATTAAAATTAATTTAAAAATTAACTTTTAGAAATATATAACACTTACTATTCTTTCTGTGCTTTTTCAGATTTCATTATTTTCCATATTCTTATCCTCTCGTGGTTCAAACCAGATTCTTCCTTATCAAATCTTTGAGGCTTTGGCAGAAGTTTGCAGAGCTCTGTTAGAGGTCTTCCCATATGTTTTCCCTTTTCCTTTTCCCCATGAATGTTGTGTTCAGTTTCTGAACTGATGCAGAATCCTTCCTCTGCAGCAATGAAATATCTTCTGGTATTCATGTACACTAGTGGGTAGAGCTACTACTATATTTGTGCACAAAAGATGAAAGTATAGTAAACATTAGTTTTTAAAAGTATTAAAGTTTGACTCTTCTAACATTTCGCTAGAAAAGAGCCAAGGAACATAATTGTGGATTCAGCATTTTCTAAAGAGCTGTAATAAAGTTAGCTGAGCACATGACATTTACAAATATGAAAACCTATGGAGAGTTGGAAAAGTACATTTTCCATTTTATTTTATCATTATAAAATGTAAATGTTTCAAGTGAGCTGCTTAACTTTATGTTTTCACCAAAAGCCTATGGAAAGCCTCTTACTCAGTTACAATTGAATTGCAATTAGTAATGTACAATTAAGAAAAGTTTTCTTGTTTGTAAGTACCTCTTACTAATTATTTCAATTAAAAAAAAGAGATCACTTTCTCAGCCTAAGCTTCACCTAATTTTTAGAGACAAGTTACTGAGCAGACTGTGTGCAAACCTTTCAATATTGAGAAGCAAGATGCTAAAAATGATAGGCAATCAATTTTGCCTGCCTGACTTGGAATCTTTTCAGTGTAGGAGGATCTAACTTTATTCAGAATGTGCTGAGTACCAACCCACAGAAATTTGGCTTGAAAACAAAGGCTGCTTTAAAAAGAAAACCCTATCATAAATATTTGTCTTTCTGTTTGAATTTACACGATTTAACAATATAGACAGTGATCTGCTATTGTTTCAGCCAATAAAAAGGAATAAAAGTCAAAAAATAGTATTGCTCAAAAATGTTGCTATTTGCATTGCAAAGCATGAATTATCTGACATGGCTTTAAGGGTCTGATTCAAGCATATTGAAATAAATAAAAAAACATACTTTGATGTTCCTATGCAATTCAAAAATCACAGGATCAATTCACAATAAAGATCAAAGGTTCTTTGGGCTGTTTCAAGATGTTCCTCCCTGTCCCCATCCCCCTATTTCTCTCTAAGCTTTAAACTATCTGCTTAATTTTGCCCTTTTTTTCCCTATTTTTTTAATGCAGACTGATGATTCATAGTGAGGAATATGGATATGCTTTATTCATTTTTAAAATGACAGCACTAGATTCTGAAACATGGAATAGCTGAGAATGGTGTACTCGAACAGAATTTAAAAGCTATGGCAGATATCTTTACTGTGCACTGGTAGGGCTTTTTTGGTGGTTTTGTTTTATGAGTCCCACTGCCTGAAATTATCTAACCTTTTTATTGACACATATGATTAAATTCACTTTCTTATTGTTGTAGAAAATGAGGATATAGTAGAAATGCAACTGGAGAGCTGTCTATCTTTAATTCCGAATTCGAATGGGGACAGACGTGTTTAGAAAAACTGCCTAAGCTTCTGTATGTTGGTTTTTACCTTTCTAATATTAATGAGGAGCTGTTTTACAGTTACTTTCACTCTTACCACATCATTAGAATGTGCACTTTGTGGAATCAGTATTTTAAAATGAAAGCCATGGGATTTCCAGGACACTGAAGCCTTAATTCATTATACTCTATGTCTATAGCTTGGAAAATTAGCTAATAAGGAGCTCTACAAAGTAAAGGGTCTTGGTTTCAAGCATCTGTTATGCTGGTTTACTCACTCACCATATTCCTGTTGAGACTGTCTATTTACTCTTATTTTAAAAACATGTGATATAATGGCACAGCCTTTAGGTTCCTGGAAAGTACTGTGGCCTGTTGGATTGTGTGTCTCATTTTAACCTCCCTGTTCTGTTGTAGCAGCTCTGGTGTATGGTACCCAGAATTAAAACACCCATGATGGATAGAATTGTCGGGATAATCTAAGTGCTAAGTGCAGGAAGTAAGAGTTCAAGAGGAGACAATCAGATTTTCACAAAGAACTTTTCCCCCTCAGATTAGGGTTATTTTTATTTCACTGCTTCTACTGAAGGGTAAATAATAAAATGACCAGACTGTGCAGTTCCAGAGAGATTCTGTGAGTTGCCTTTGTGTATCTTTAGTCCTCTTTCAAATGCCAGTATGTCTGAATGTCACAGGTAGAATCCTCTTATGAAATGCCACTTCAGCAATTATAGCTTGCAAAGAAGGAAGTGCAGAGAAGGAGCTGAAAACTGCAAATCAGTTTGGTTTTATGTCATAATTAAGATTTCAATCAAACGTTCAGCTATTTTTCTTGATCTCTGCTGCTAGATGGAGAGGGGGAAAAAACCTTGATGTGAATATGGGGCAAGGATCTTCTCTTGTGGGTGATAGAAAGGAACAGGCTGCTTGCTCCTGAAGGACTATATCCCCTGAAATTCCAGTCTGCTGCATCCCTGGCTGTCCCTGGTGCAGACCCCCAGCCCCTGGAGCCCGGGCTGTCCCTGGACACAACAGCACTGACCCATCCTGCTGTGGTTTAGGCCCTCCAGCTTTCATTATCCCTTCAGTTCTCTTCTGCTGGGACACTGCATGAGAGCTCAAGCCCTTCAGAAATAAGGGTTAATCAGTGGGTGGAACAAAACCACCCACTCTTTCTCTCACATCTGGAAATCCTGATATGATTAGAGATGTGCAATTTGCACCATATTTGTAGTTTCTCCACATACCCTGTATATGATCTTAGAAGATCCAAGATTTAAATTTGAATGTCTGCTGTTGTCTTAGATTCTTTTATGTTCCTCAAGCCAGATATCAGACATATCAACTTCCATATCTCTCGTCATGACATCCTACTAAATCCAGTAATTATGTTGTTTTCAACTTCTAAAACAAATGTATAAGGAGGTTAGACCCCAAAATGATTTAATTATATGCTTTTAAAACTCCCAACAGCAGACAGGAATAGGTGGAAGGACTTTGACAGAATTCCCAAGGGCAGAATCTCAGCCTACATATTCAGCCCAAGGTCAGGTGGTAAGTCTGTGATTTACATGCACACTCTAATTTCTGGACAGGCCTTTCCAATTCAGTAATTCCAGCAGGAAACTGTAATTAAGCCACAAACATACTTGGTGAGGGAGGCTAGATACTTTGGCTGGAATTGATGCAAAGAACCTCATATATTGAAGGGCAAATGTTCATAGTTAGCAAAAATAATCAAATTTTCATGTTCTGTTGCTTAAAATTTGTGCACAAATGCACAAACGAATGTATAGTTTTAGGATAGTTTTTCCTGGTGTGTGATGTTTATAAGATCTTTTGAAAATGTATTACACTGCATCTGTAGTTCCCCACTGATTGGTTTCAGCTATGGTAACATTTCTGAGACAAAAATAAAAAAATATCTGAATAAACGTTGGTTTACAAATCATAATAATGGTAGCACATGCTAAAGAAAATCCAATAGAAGGGATCATCATTGTGGGAAAATTCATTGCCGCAAAATGCTATATACTTTTCTTTTTATGACTTAAATTTCTTTTTTTTGTCTTACAGTAGAAATTCATATTTTGAAAAGGACATAATTACCCAAGATCATAGAGAGTAAAGTTTCAGGTGAAGGAGAGTCTATTCCAAAGAAAAATTGAGATGTTGCAAGTGCTTGTCTTAATGGAAGAAAGAGAATAAAATTAGAGAATATTAAACTCACTATAGCAGTTACAGAGTGTGTACACAGTCAACTTAGATGTGAAAGAGGTTCATGGCCTTTACACCAATTAAAAGCAATTGGAACCATAATTAAGCCATTGACAACATTCTTTGCAATATAAAAGGTAACCAAGTGTTTTGTTGTACAACCACGTTAGCCATTTGTAGGCTCTGAACTAATATTGCCAATCCTTGTATAGAGTAAAAAAGCTGCTCTCTTCTTAGCATAACACAGGTTATGCTAAAAGTAACTGCTCATTTTGTTGTTCTGAGTCACTAAAAAGTTACAGCTGTGGCCAGAACATCCTGTCCTGTTAGTTTAGAGACTTATTACGTTACCAGCCTGTAGGCTGAGCTCATCAAATCCCCAAAATCTCTAAACTGAGTCAGTCTGGTGTCAGTCAACAGCAACCTCAGGGTGGTGTGCTGTAAATCAAGACCCGAATGTGTGCTCAGGTCTGGCCCATCTGCGCCGATGGAGGAGGGAGGGAGCTCCCTGTCTCTGTAGTGACACCAAAACAAAGGTCCAAGTCTGATACTCAAGGTACAGCTACAAAGTTCTGTCTTCAGGCTGTAGGAGGCCAAGGATGCTCAGTGTGACTACTGTCATTTTAAAACACAACCATTTCTGCTGATCAGGGCAGGCTCATATTAATGTTGTGGTTTAAGTTCATTTTACAGCAATTCAGAAAAAAAAAGCGGACAACTTGAGCTCTTGTGTACCCAGAGATGAAAGCAGGAGCTCTATTGATGTTGGCAGTTCCATGAATTGATTAGAAAAGGACCACTCCATTTGTCATTTCTTAGAAGAGGCACAGGGCAGATTTGTCTTAGTCACAGTTTGGTTGAGTAATGTGACTAAAAGCACAGCACATTAGAATATTCACCCCCTTAGAGATTTTATGTTTTCTGGACCATTTTTGTAGCTGAGCTATATTTAGGATGCATTTTACAGTGTATTTGTGAATATCTGTTGATGTATATCAGGGTTTTGCCCATGTACTACATTTGAATTTATTAGGAAATTATTTTCTATTCTTTTGAAAACTATGGACAAACAAAATTATAAAAGCCACTTAAAACTTCTTCATATGTCAAATCCAATAAATGCTAGAGGTGAAACAACAATAGAAGGGTTGTTTACATGACTTATGAGGTAAGCTATTAATTTGCAAATAAGTGATTCCCCTGTGAGGATTTATTGTCTATTAGTGTGGTGTGCATTAAAGAGGAATGATATTAATATAAAAAGATTTGAAGTTAATACAGGCTTCTTGCTTCTTGTGGAGTGTTTATAGCAAATAATGTGTCATTTATTAAAAACTTCAAATAATGCTTTTGTACTGTGAAAATTCAAATTATATCTAGTGTTTAAATCACGTTGCTATCAATTAATATAAATAATTTATATGTCAAAACCCATGGGAACAAATGTCACGGCATGATAAGAGCAATCACTCTATTTACCAGTATTTCATTCCATCTCATGCAGATTGCAGCCTATCATTTGAAGATCTGTTTTCGGGCTTCTAAAGGGGAGATGTTTAACAATAGATAATTTAAACAATTCCTTGAAGTGGTCATTTTTCAGCATCAGTCTGCCAGGTGAGCTTGGCTGAGCTTTTCTAAGCAAGATAATGCTTTAAATTTAATAATGTGACGAAGACACTTGGGAATTACATATCAAATTTATAATGGAATACTGAGCCATGAGTACAAACACCATGAATGACTAGGCTTTTAGATTCTCTATGTGCAACAAGTTACTCCAGTATATATCAAATACACAAAGACAGTTCTTTTAAAACTCTGACAATACTCTCATTTGTACCATATGTCTGATTTGGTAAGGGATTAATTGGAAAGCAAAAAATACATTAAAAAATTCCTATTTTAAAACATCGGTCTTGACAAAAAGATGAAATATCAATTCTGTTTCTTGAGTTCTAGTAAATAATATCCTTACCTAGAAAAGGAATTGCACTGCATTAGACTAAAGATACAGGCATTTTATTCTTCCCACTAGTTTCTATCCACATGTGGCAGAACTTCATGAATAATAAGCCAGATTTGCTTGAAATTTCAGGCTACTGAGTACACAAAGCAATTATTTCAGTCCTTTATTGCATTATAAGCTGCAGTGATAGCAAACTCACCTTAACAGAATATGAATAAGAAATATGTTTCGGTCTTACCTAGGGTTGAAAAGTTTTGTACAGGAACTCAGATACTTTATATAGTTGTTTTGCATATTAAGTGAATATTTTCTCTGGAACTGAAAATTAAGGGAGTGACTAAAGTACCCAATAACATTTCAGGCATTATATGAAATGTATTCTGTCCTGACTCACTGTAAAGCTTGGCTGTAGTCCCTTTGTCATGCTTGTTTAGGTTCTTGGCTCATCTACCAAAAAGTTCAATATGTGTTCCAGTTGATGCCATTAGTGGTGTGGTTATGGAGATGTGAAATTGGAGTGGGATTCTTCAGGCAACACCTACACTGTCAGTCTGGCTTTGTTTTGTCTCCTAAGATTTACTCACCTACTGTTACAGAGCCTGATTTGCCCCAGGGTTCCCTCCAGAACATCTCAATCTCTCTGGAGTCTGTGCACAGCTGCCCGCAGAGGCTTCAGGGTCCTTCTGGCAGAGCTGGACTCACACTGATGCCTTAAGTTTGAGCTTTCATATTTTCAGATTCTGTGCTGCCCAGGGGTGCAGCTCTGAGCTCACAGTCAGGGTCACTCAGCTCTCTGCACACAGCAGGGACACAAAACAAATCCTTGTCCTGCTGCACACCAAGGACAACTTTCAGGCCCAACAGCACAAACAATGGTGGACTGAAGGGAGGAACAAGAAGGATGGGACCTCACAACCTGAAGCTGTAATTGGAAAATTAAACCCCAATATGCGAACAGACCAAAACTTATAAAAATATAGTTCTTCTTGGCCGGTCAGCCATTCTGTGACCATTCTAAGTCCACCCTGGGTGTAGCCTTAATCAGGTTCCTGTCCCGCCCAAGGTGAATCCTGGAGGCCTTTCAATAAATCCCTACTTTATTCTCTGGCTCTGTCCAGTCTCTGTTTCAGGGCAGCCTTCCCAAGGCATCATCACAGTGCAGTGCTTTGGCTTCCACTGATTTATTTTTCCTCAGATGCTGTTGCCGCTGGTCACACACCCTCCTGCCTCAAAGCTGGGGTCCTAAACATCCACTCAAAGAGCCACCCAAAACAAATACTTCTACAGGCTACAATGTGAAACTTTCACAGTTTTTAGGCAATTGAACTAAAGAATTAAAAAATAATTCTCTTTTGCTGGGTCACAGAAATGACGTGGGATAGATATGGACACAGCCAAGTCTTCTCTGGAAACTGATAACTATAGGCAAGACGAGCAGAAGATCATCCAAAAGAAATAGCAGTGGCACAGTTGACAAGACAAACCAGATCCCTTCATAAAACTTCCACCCTCTCTCAAATTTTCTTTTTTAAAAGAGAAGCAAACTCTCTGTTCACAGTTACACAGTAGGATGACAGCACAAGCAAACTCTAACAACCTGAAGCTGCCACTTGATTCAGTTTCACAGAGAAGCTGAGAGAAAATCAGTAATTTTATTTGGTCAGGTTAGAAGATATTTGAGACAGGCTTTTAAAGTAGTTAGGAATTAAGTTAAAAAGACACTGACAGTTTTAATGTCTGATGGAGAAAAGATTCCAAAGAAGGGCAAATAGAGTACCAGAAAGGGATAGAAAATGCCACTAAGAGGGTGCTAAAGTAAGTGAAGAACATGAGGGAGAAATGCAGCTATTAGGAGGCTGAGGACAGATGACAGTTGCTGAATTTTGAAGAGTCCATCAAACCGAAAAGCCTGAAGACTTGTACAAGGGTTAATGATATGATATAAAACCTGAAATGATGTTGTAGAAATCCTATTGCCAGAGCCTCTAAAACTGACCATTATGTTTCCATGAGAATACTGTTTGAAATGCACAAGAGGACTGAGAGAAAAAATTGGATTTCTTGCTAGATGTAGAGTAGTATATGAGAAGTATCAGCTGACAATTACACTGTGTGACAAGTATAAACAATGCCGTAGCAGTGAAATTAAATCAGTTAAAAGTCAGTGGGAAAGTGTTGGTCAGATTCAGGTTCCAAAAATACAGTGAATTCCAAACTGCATTTTGAAATATTCTAGAAATATAAGAAATTCCAGCTTCATTGGGCTGTAATTTACATCAAAAAATTTAATCTGGGAAATTTCTAATGATTTCAAAAGTAAATTAAATGTTTTTTCAGTTATAAACAAATTCAAGATATGATTCTAGTCACATAAGTCTGCAGAGTATGAGACTGGACTAAATTAGGTTGAATGAAAGAGAAATTTTAAAATTATCCAGATTCCTTGATATCCCAGAGATTTGTCTTGTTCCCAGCTGCCATTCCCACAGGCTGAGACTGCAAGCCTGCTGTAAGAGATGCCTGGTTACTGCTTCTGAACTAAGCAGAGATACACAACCCATCCTACTTGTCTGCTTTTCAGTTCCTGTTATCCAGTTTTATGTACTGCAGCACAGAATTGCACAGTTAGACACTCTCGTCTCACCAATAAATTTGGGGTAAAATCCAGCTAGCACAAAAATTGCTGCTGTAATCTAAATTTATAGGAAAAAAAAAAAAAAAGGCTATAACATGAGCAATATTGCAGCAGGATGGATTGCTACTTTATATTATACTCACTAGCCAATAGTCACATCCTGTAGCACTTAAGTTTCAGGCTTAGGACATGTGTAGGAATACTACCTTTAAATCCTTGGTCTAAAATCCAGGTAGTTATGTAGTTATTCCAGAGTTATGAGTACATCCAGAGTAAGGTCTGGGGTTTTTCCGCTTTCCTCTTTGTCTCTGTCTCTCTCCCCTACTAATTTCTTGTACTGTTCCCTGGGAGCCCAGAATTTTCATTGCCCAGTTTATGTATCCCACTTTAATGCTAAACTTAGAGCCTCAGCAAGTCTGATTGTTTCTGTAGTGATTGGAGTTGGAAAAATGGCTGACTACTAATATCTGTTATCTGCACTGTCCTTTAGAAGTGTTTGTTGCTCCAGTCACCTCAGTTATTTGTCTGAAATCAGAATTTTGATTGCTGTCCACTGTCCACTTTTCAAATCTGATGTTTTCTTCTTCCACTGTCATTAACAGAAGTAGCAAGGCTTCCATCAGTCACACCTGAGGTAGTCTGGAGCAAAACACTTAGGAACAGCAGAATGGTGATCCTTTTGACATTTATGGTTGGAATATTATGTCAACTCCTTTCTTACTTTAGAGCCTTTCATCTATGTGCCATTAAATGCTGCATATAGCTGTAAAAATAAGTCATTAGTGAGCAAAACATCGGTACTCTGTGACCCAAAATTCTTTATGCACGAATGTTTTCAACATTTTTAATTGTTTCTGAGTGACTAATAAGGATAATTTTGTTTCCATTTACATTCCCACTCTAATGAACATGTTTATCCTGTGAATTCACAAAATCACAGAATAAGCTGAGTTGCCTCAGCAAATGCTATTAGTGATGCACTTCTTCACCATATTTATACCTTTGAACAGTTCTTATTATTCTTTTATTCTTTTGCCCCTGATAGTCCTTTCTGTATTATAGAATACAAAACCAAAAAAACCCCCAACTTCAAGACAATAAAGCTCAGCTGCCAACGTGCTACAACACCTGAAACTTTAAACCAGTTATTGGTATGGATAATACCAGACAGGCTGGAAATGTCATTGAAATGTGGCCATTGTCAGTGTGATGTAAAAAGATATGATGTGCAGATTTTGCCAATAAAGTCACAGTTTATTCCACAAAGAGCTTGTTCCTTTCAGTTATATGTTCCTCCAAATAATACTTTAGTTTAGAGAAGAAATAAAGCTACTTCAATGAGAGATGGGGAAAAAAGAGTGAGATGGACAAAAATTGAAACATATTTTAAATACAAAAATCTTTTATTTGTCTTCCCAGCAATTCCTCTATACTATATGTGTCCTAAACTGTCCTAGAGCATGTATTTCCAGCAGTTCTCCTATGGAATCAAAAATGTTAGGTAGGTAAGATGGGGTAGCTTCAGGAGAGTAGAGAAAGTTCCATTTCAAAGAAATGCAGAAGCTTTGGTACAGAAGTTTTCAGGCTTTATCTCTGCTGGCAGCTGTGATACAGAAACACAGTGAGAACTCATTATGAAATACCTTTATGGGTGGAACACAAACTTCTGTGGACGTAGGTTCAGTCCAGCATTTCTAATTCATTAACTGTTCCCACTTCATGTCTGTCATGTCAGTTATTACAAGTAAGCAAGGAAACCTCTTTGTGTCATAGCTGAGGGGAGCAAGGTGACCAGACTTGTTCACTTGGGGGTTTGGTGTCCAGAGCTTCACTTGCATTCCTAAATATGATACAGCTGAGCATTCCATAGGGAGAAAATCCTTGGGCTGAGTCCTGTAACACCCTTCAGTATCTGGAGGCAAAATGAAGTCTGTAAGCACTGAGTAAGATTTTAGAAGGGATAATGCTTCTGTCACAGCTTCACTGAATGTAGAAGCATAATGGTGACATTTTATCTGATTTTCTGTAGTTCAGATAGCACTCCAGTCCCCACTGTGCAACACTAGTGACTTCAGGAGGCACAATTTTGTTCCATTTTAGAGTACTTATCTCCAAACTGGTAATGCAAAACTTTTAGGATAATTTTGTTAGATCATTAGATCCTCTATTCACTTTCTACTTCATCTGTAGCAACCCTTCTGAAAAAGATATCTCTGCTTGTTCAGGATGTGTCTGTAGTTATTCCTTTCTTTCAAAATTTTGCATGAAAGCAGAGAAATATGCAGGCACTTTTTCTTGTACATTAAGGCCATAATGCATTTCCTCTCAGCCAGATTTGTTCAAGTAGGCTCAGAAGAATATTTTTTCTATGTACTTCTGTCTTGAGAACTGTCTTATAATGATTTTTTTACATTTCTTGTGGAGTTATCTGAAGAAATGTTACATGATGTCTAAAAACCAGCTGTCAGTCTGCTATCAGGAACTTCTACTTTCTAGCAAATTCTTTGTCTCAGGGACTCATTATTTTTAAGTTTAAGGAGCAGAGAAAATGAATTCTGAACAAGTTGAAATTCCATAACCTCCAAGGTTTTATTTGTAGCTAATTCTGCTTGAGTGCTTCCTCATTTCCAATTGGTCTTCATCAATTAATTAATATTCTTTTCCCAAATAATTTTTAATAGAAATTTGCATTTTACAGATGTCTTTTCTAGATGTGCACAAATGAAGCATTTAGTCTAGGCTCCCTCTATACTCAGTGGGGAGAAGCAGATGTCTTCATCAGTGATTTTTCCTGTGTCTGGTGGATACTGGCTTAGAATGCAATGGGTCACTCCCAAAAAGCACTTTTTTTCTTTCCAGTTGAGGACAGTCACAGTGGCAGCTGAGCTGGTTAAACTCTGGTGAGATAAGTATTCCTAGCATGAAGTTTATTACAGGAAAGTTAAAAAATGTAATACATATAAAAATGCAATCTATACACATTCATAATACATACAGTAGGAAAAATCTGCCAAATTCTTCTGCATTTGTCTTTTTGGAATTTTTACTTTGGACATTCTCAGATATTACTCTAATAATTGAATGTCCAAAGACATTTCTCTCCACACAGTGTTAAACCTAACTGTCTGTGTAGATATTCTCCTTTGCTTGTATAACATTACATCTGATGTGAGAATAACTTTATCTTTTTGATTCAGTCATAATTTTGCTGAATCTTAGTGGCCTGTTCTGGATAAGGAATACATCCATTGTCTGTAGATTATATGATTCTTTACTGAGCCCTAAGGATTTCTTATTTCCCTCTTAATGTGACCTGAAATAAACCAGAACATGTAAGAGAGAAGCATAACTGAGGATTTTGCTCTTTTATGGTTAATAGATAAATGTCAAGATCTGATTGAATATTGGATTTCAATTCCAACAATTCTGACAATCGACTAATTTCCTTTCTACGTAAATTACAAAAATATTTCCTGCAAAATTAGTTTATTGAAGTACTTAATTCTCACCTGAGTGAAAATATTTAAGTTGTAGGAAATCTCTACCATAATGCTTTATTAAAAGCTGATGAATTTAATGTGTTTTTGTGAAATATTTGGGGTCTGGGTAAACACCAGTGCACACCAGTTTATTTAGAGAAAGTGTAGCCTTCCCCTCCCTTCAGGAATTAATTCCTCACTTGTGCAAAGAGTTGCCCATATGTAAGGCATGTTAAGAAAGTATATAAGAAATGTAGAATATATATAAGGGATGTGAAGAATCCTTTGTATTCTTTCTGGTGCTTCCAATGAAATCTTTTGGCATTGGATTCTGATGCAGACAAGAGTTGAAAAGATTTCCATCTCCATTTCATTTAAAACTGTTAGGATATTTGCATAAAATTATGAATTGCGTTCTCCTCTTTTGAGACTCTACTATAAAACTGGCCATACCAGAGGATGGGAAGAGCTGACTCACTGCTCTAATTATAAATCTAAAGACTAATTAACCTTCCATGACTAAATTAAATTCCAAAATAAAAAAGAACAGACAGAAGCCTTTAAACAAGGTTTTAAAGCCCACTAGAATATAAAGTACCAAATATATTCTGGAGGCTGGTTTTGAATATGACATTGATGAAGTTGTACTGTATTTGAAAAAGTACATGCAACACTAGCCTGGGAAACAGGCATTCACACAGCTGGGGCAAACACTGTCACAACTAGGATGTAGTACTGCAAGGAGCTCTGGGAATTCATAACAGAACACCTTCCTGGAACATTGTTTCAGATCAAGATTTGTTTGTTCATAATTTAAAATCAAAATTGATTAATACTATTTTTACTTTTTTGGATAGGAAATCCCACAGAACATCCTATTCCTGGCAACTTTTTTCCTAAGTTAAACAAAACTGCCTCCTGTAAGTGGCAACATATTTGTGGACTGGGCAACAAAAATTCCATTTCCCTCTGGAGAAAGAATCCATTCCCATTGGAGTTGAATCAGCTTCAGAAGTCCAAAGAGCAGTACAATTTTCCACCTGTCAAAAAAAAAACAAATAGACCTGATTCTGAGTGGATGAATAGAAGGCTGTTTGTGGCATATTTTTGTTCATATATATTCCAGTAGAACCTTAATTTAAGATTTTAGTATGTCTCTGAAATAAGATCATGAATAAATTAAAAGATCTTTTGCATTGGGTTTCACACACCTGAATTCTATCAGAGGAAAGCAGAAAGGGAGAATTCAAGCAGGTGGCTCCCATGAAGCATTAATCCCACCTGACTAAGACAGAGGAGGGTATTGGGCCCTTTAAAAGGCATACAAAGCAACTGGCTACCCTGCACTGAATTTTGAGTGTTCAAGAGAACAGGAGAGAGGAAAACAGTAAAAAAATCTGAAAGGGAATTTGTATTAAAAAGAAAAACTTGTATCAATAAAGAACTGCAAGAAAGATTAATGTTACAGAGGAGAAAGCATTGTTGATCAAGTGCTCTATGTAGTCTAATACTTATCTTGGAAGAAACTTTCCCTGCTGGAAAGGTAAGACAACTTAAACAGTTTCTTGAGAATTTTTGGTACAGGCTGCTAAGAACCCCTTTTTTCCCCTGGCTTCTGTTTAAATGCAGTGTTCAAATCATCTTTATTACTCCAAGTTGTAGGCTGGTACCAGGTGCTTGTAAATGTAGAATTAAAATTTTTGAAATAGTTTTTGGTTTTGAGGAAGATCTCTTCTTTCATTTTGGTTAGGAAAATAATGTATAGATTTTTCTCAAGTGTTTCATCAAAGCTGCAAGTGGCTAAATGGTAGTGGGTAGAGTTTTAGCTCATCAAACTAGCTTATTTTACACTATTTTCTTGCTTCTTTTCCATTGTGTGGTGACTGTTCTTGATAATGTTCCTCATTCCTTGCTAGCAAATAGTGAGTTAACAGTTGTCAGAAAGTATAAATTATCTCATAAGTGGTATAGCAGTTTATTTCTCTTGAGGAAAGCATTGTTTGCAAAATTTAGCACAGTAGCAAGAGATCCTGCTAAGGGAGAATTCTTAGGTAACTAATCTGTTATGCCTCTGCCTTGGGCCTTTGGGTGTCTTGCCCAGCTACAATCTTTTTTCATTTCTGTATTTTATGTGTCTTGTGTACATATAGAAACTGGTCTTTTTTTTTTTAATCCTGAGCAGAGGATCCATCTAGTGAAAAACCACCCAACCTAACAAAAAACCAATGTCCTTCTAAATACAAGCTGTCAAAGTTTTGTTACCTTTGCTAGAGCTTAAGCTGGGTCAGTCTGCACTGAATTTGAGAAATAATACCTTGGCACTGAAAAGCTCTGTGGGTGTATGTATGTTAATATGTACATTTATTGTCAAGGTTGTACAGCAGTTTTATTCCCCTTTGGATGCTCTAAGCTGTGACTGGTGGTGGCCAGAGCATGCTGTGTTTCAATAAGCTTTGCTTGTAACCTGCTAAGTGATGGCTTCCCATTCATCTGCAGGATTATAGGATTATGGAGCTGATAACTTCCCTGAAACAGCCTTCACTCAGCCGAGCTAAAAAGTGCTTTGACTGAAATGCTACTTCCTAAAAGGGATAGAATTTTGGTTGACATATATCAGGCTTTTTTGCATCAAGTTGTAATTGATGGGAGACAATATAATTTGACAGCTTTTGAAATATTTAGTTACCCAAAAAAAAAGTTCTGCAGTGAGACCTTTTCTTTTCTTTCTAATTTTTAAATAACAATTAGAAGCCAAATATTTGGGGATGGGAGAGTCAGAGCTTCACCCTGAAAGATTCAGAGCTCTTCTACTTCATACCCATAAACAAATATTAATTTAATTTGGAAATCAGCACAAGTGGGGGAAAAAAAATCTACTATAAATTGCAAAAGGAGTAAATCCTAACTGAGCCCAATGATGATACCGTCTCCAACTTGGTATAGAGTCTTCCAGTTCTATTGCATCTTAGAGGTTTTAATTTTCTGTCATTGCTTTATATTGCTTAAAATAGTTCTTAAATTTACACGATGTAAACATACAGGAACATATTTGAAATATTCAAAATAAATAATATTGTGTTTAACAACCCTTACTCTCCATGAGCAGAAAATCTGAGGATCCAGCAATAGATTCTATTGCTGCACTGAGAAAAAAGTTGTAATAATGCTGTTGTCTGTTCAGCATCATTTTTGCGAAGAGCTCAGAATGATGTTAAGGTCAGAAGTCACCATGAAAACATTGCTTTGTCTTTTGATTGTTCCATCCAAGTTTTGTTTATGTCATGTCTCCTTTCGTTATAAAGATTTGTACTTTTTTCCCTGTGGTCTTGGTGGTTCAGAAGCCAGTGGAATGATACAAAACTGTGAGCTGAAATCTAATGTACTGCTTCGAACAAATCCAAACCATCAGAGAAATCTAATGTTTATTTCAAGTCCCTATGTTAAGAGATCATAGCTTAGGATTTTTTAGCTCTTAGCCTGCTTAAAAGTTCTAGCAATTAAAAAAAAGTCTAAGAAAATTTCATATAGTACTTAAGTCTGTCATGCCCTCTTTGTAGTCAGAATGTACCATATAATTAGAAAATGTTTCCCAGGCAGTTTCACGGGTGTTGTTTTTCTTAAAGGAGGATGTGGTGGGAAGGGAGAGATAAAGGTTTTAAATATACACTTAAGTAATTGAAAATAGATGTTATAATCTAATATCACAGGGTTGAATCTCCAAAACTTGGCAGGAGAAACTTCTTGTTCTTAGAAAACTTACTTTCATGATCCCCTCTGCACGAAAAATGATTTGCTGCAGTATTTCTTATTATTTTTTCCTTTCAGGCTGATCACCTGACTCCTGTTCTCATTTTGTCATCTTATACATCTCATATATGATTCAGAACATTGTTCTCTTTCCTTATAGAGATTTTTCATTTAAGTCATTCATTTGTAATTATTTCCATTATGCTGCACAAATTTGCATGGAATGCAGCCTCAATAAAAGTAGTATTTATTCAATTCCTTGCAATTGCTCTTCGCTAGGAGCTGCAGCATTGTCTATAGTTACAGTAACTACCCAAATGTGAACTCAAGTGAATAAAGATTCTGCAAAGGCCTGGCTACTGCATGAAACAACAGTAAGTGAGAAGATTATGGCTGTCAGCAGGAACTGATGGCTTCATACAGCATACAGTAGTTAAGTAAATCATTGGCAACATTCTATGTTTTCCAAAATGTGCTTGGCATTTCACTGCCTCTGATACACTCATGTTTTGACAGTGGCAGCTGGAAGAAAATGAAAAGACCTAATTTTGTGCTATAGGTACAGTTGAAAGGCATGAAGTTTAACTACCAAACTGTGAAAAACACAGGATATTCTTGTAGCGCTAAATAACTTCAATAATTGATTTGGCATTTAGAACTGACTGAGAGAAATATTTATATTTTTGGATATTCTCAGCTAAAAGGCAGAGAGAAGACTCACAGAAAGAACCATTGTAGCATAGGATCAAGACTGCAAAAACACTTAAGCCTATGGGCATATGGAAGGCAGTTAGGTGATGCATCCTTTACCTTGTCTACTAGCACTCCCGCTAAATTATCATCTATAAACTGATGTATAGATCAGATCATTGGAAAAGAACACAGTATTTGCTTCTAAATAGCATTAGTTCCAAAGGTCTATCTATCAGAAAAATGATGCACTTGATGCTTTCTACTAAGGACTTGAAAGGCAAGATGCTGTGGGTACAGGGTTAATATCTGTTACCTAGGATATTGGGGACACTGGCATGCTGTATTTAGCTTTAGCTAACTTACTGATCTAGCAGGTTTTTTGGTGGAATTCTACATGAGATTGTTTTAATATTAAAATGGTAAATACTTTGCCTTAAGCTAAAAGATATTTGCATTATATTACATGTACTTATGTCAATGAAATCCATTTTTGTAGGCCTCTGGTATTTTTCTTCCAAACAGAAAAATGCTTTCATCGGTATCTGAATAGCAGTTTAAATAAAATGAGACATGTTTGGCTTATTCTTTACTACTTTATTCACCATGACAACCAGTCCATTTCTATATTATTGCACCAGACCTTTTCTAACCTCTATTCATCATGATATTGTTCAAAAATATGTTTATATATTTCTATAGTATATTCACAAACACAGTGTTTGAGGTTTTTTTAAATAGTATTTAGTAACAAATCACATTCTTGTGGGCATCCAGATATGTGAGCCCAAACTAGTACACATTTACAGCAAGCTTTCTGGGATGCTTGTCTGATGAAACGCAAGGTTATTAAGATTCAGGGGAGGTTAGAGAAACTTACCAGTTAATCTGTAGAGATCTAGAAATTAGATTGTCAAAATCTGTTGTGAGGCTTGGCATTTAAATAACTTCAGTGGCTCCTATCAGTTATTAGAGAAAAGCAATTTCTTGAACAGTGAGTGCAAAGGCGCTGAGGCTTGAAGCCCAGCATGGCATGCCAATGGGATTTGCTAGGTAACAGAAAGACAGGGATGAGAACTGGTCATTCCACTGAATGAATTATCTGCCTTTTTCTTGACAGAAGCCTACTGGTAAAGATTAATCATTTAATACTGAAAGCCTACATCAAGAGTGAATATCTATCTATGGAGGCTACCTATCAACAGTTAAGCTATATCTCGTAAGTCCCAAGTATATGCAATATTGATGTAATATCAAAAACAATGTTGATAAGTGTTTTTTAGATATGCTATGAAGGCATTAGTGGGATATTTTTTCTGAGACCTGGATAGTATTTTTCCTTTCTTTTCTTAAGTGAACTGCCTGCTAATTAAATTATTTTAATGGTTACCTGACACTCATTTTTCTTGCTAGATAAAAAGATGTAAAACTTGTTTCAAACAACAGAGAGAACAATTGCTTTAGCAAAAATAAAACAACGACAATAATTCTAAACTTCTCTTTAGGGGCTAATCTTGAGCAATATATCTTTTCCCTATAGGAAACCAAAATAATGCATAGGGACATCAGTCCATCTTTACTAACTGGCTGGAACATTAGGAGAAAGGGTTATTTACTTATGATCCCAAGGCCAGTAATAAACTTGAGTGTTAGGAAAATGTTCATGACTGTAAAGTGGTCACAGATCCTGAGAGTGCTCATCTCCCAAGTACCTTAACAAGCCAACCAAGTGGAAATAAGATACCTTCTGTTGGAGCCTGCTTGCACTTTAGTCAAAATTAGTGTTATTTTAGTAAGTACTTATCCTCAGGTAAACCTCTTATATTATGTAATTTTTAATGTACTGGAGTTGAACAATCTTACAATTTCTTGATATTTAGTTCCTATTGCTTCTCTCAGGAAGTACCATGTTTTCCTGCCAGTGAGTTTTTCTCTATGCATAGCCTGCATTTTCTTTGACATAATCTAATGCTGCTGTTTCTAGTTATGCACTGAGTACCACACTAAGTAATCTGTTCCCACTTGGAAGTTAATAGCCTAAAGATATGTTATGCCTGGTATATAATTCATTCTTAGTCATCACTTACCCAAACAAGTAGCTTGTGGTGGTTTTTTCTGTTTTTATTTTATAACCTCCTCTAATCATCTCAAGAAAAATATTGATTTTTATTTTCCAGTTTACTTAATTTTCTTTTTCTTCAAAACTTCCTCTAGTTTTCCTGTGTCGTTTTTATCATATGCTGCCAAAAATAATTGAAATATCTTCCAGAGTTATTTAGGAGGATGTTCTTTAATTTGTGATAGGCAGTTTGAAATAATGTCTTTGCCTTGTTATGGATGCATATTACATGGCACACAGGTGCTAAATCTGCTGTCTGTCATTACTTGTTGTCATGGTTTGATATTGGCCAGGCACTCACAGAAGTCATTCACTCACACTCTTTTGCTTATAGTTGAGCAGAGGAAAGGGAAAAAAATTAACAAAGGGCTCATGAGTTGAGATAAGGACTAGGTAGGAAGAAAAAACACTCCAAGGACAAAATAGGTTCAAATTTATTATTAACAGAGTCAGAGGAGGATAATGAGAAGTAATATAAGCCCTTTTTTTTCCCCAGCCCCTCCCTCCTTCCCATTGACAGAGTAGGGAGATAGGGCATGAGGGTTTTGGTCAGTTCGTCATTCGAGATCTTCTGTTTGCTCGGGGAGAGGAGTTTGTTCTCTGCTGTGCTGAGTCCCTCCCACAGGCAAACAGTGTTCCCAGAACTGTTGTGGCCTGGGTCACTCGTCCATGGGGTGCAGTGCTCTAAGGATAAGCTGCTCTAGCTAGGAAGCAGGGCTCCCCCCTCTCTGTGTGTCTCTGGAAGCAGGGCTCCCCCCTCTCTGTGTGTCTCTGGAAGCAGGGCTCCCCCCTCTCTCTGTGTCTCTGGAAGCAGGGCCCCTCTCTCTCTGTGTCTCTGGAAGCGGGGCCCCTCTCTGTGTGTCTCTGGAAGCAGGGCCCCTCTCTCTCTATGTCTCTGGAAGCAGGACCCCTCCCTCTCTCTCTGTCTCTGGAAGCAGGGCCCCCCTCTCTCTGTGTCTCTGGAAGCAGGGCCCCTCTCTCTCTCTGGCTCTGGAAGCAGGGCCCCTCTCTCATTCAGGTCTCCCACTCGATCACAGCTTTCCCTGGCATCCAGCCGCTCTGCTGTGAGCACTTTTCCCATGGGCTGTGAGTGGATCTCTGCATCCCCTGTGGACTTTCTACATTACAGGGGGACAGTTTGTTTCACCAGAGTCTTTACCACAGCTTGCAGAGGAATCTCAGCTCCAGATTGGAGCATCTCCTCCCCCCCTTTGTTTTTCCACTGACCTTGGTGCTGCCATGTTTCCCTCACATGTCCTCACTTCTTCCTCTTCTCTGACTAGAAGAAAAACTGCTGCTCATGGATACCATTGCCAACAAGTTCTTCTAATTCAAAGATCCTTGCAAGATCTCACAGTGCCAAGAGACTGATGTCGTCTACGTGTCACATCAGGGACTTGTTCACTGTGTTTCTGCTGTTGGCCACACAGTCCTGCCGCCATCTCGCCAGCAGTGGCAGCTGCCATGGCACTGGTGCTGTTTAACCCCTCTCTTCATTGCAGGGCACTGGGGAGGAGAATCTGCTGCTGCCCCTGCCCCTCTGCCTGCAGTGCGGCTGGTTGGCGTGGCAAGGCAAGGCCAGGCAGGTAAGGCCAGGCCAGGCTCACCATGGCCATGCTGAGATGGCGGCAGCCATGCCCACGCATCACCACGGGCCACGCTGGCATGGTGGCAGCTCTGGCAGCAGTGGTGGTGGTGCCTCCCCACCTCTGAGGAAAAAACTGCCTGTGCTGTTTTGATTTTCTTCTTTCATGTGTCATCACAGAAGCATTACCAACCTCTCTAAGTGGGCCAGCAGCCTGTCCATCTTCAGAGCCATCAGGGATTGGCTCTGTCGGACATGGTGGAAGCTTCCAGCAGCTTCTCACAGAAGCCACTCCTGTGCCCCTCCCCTGCTACCAAAAAAACAGGCTGTGCTACATCAACACATTTGTAGGCTTTCATCTTGCAATATGTCTGCTTTTACTGAATATAGGCACTGAAAATTATTTCCCTTTCAGTATTTCCTTTACATACTATTTTTCTATAGTGGTTCTCATTTCTTTTTTAGAGGCCTCATTGCTGCTCCATACAAAGGCATATAACCAGATACATTTTTGAATGGTCAATATGTTTATCCTTCTTTTAAAATACTTGATGTTTAAAGTGGAAGCTGATTTGTCATTTTGGCTTTACCTGCAGAAAACGAAAGATGTGATTGAATGATACGAAATTTGTCACTGTTTTGGTTTGTGGGGTTTTTTTTCAAAAGTATTTTAAAATTGGTGGGTTTTTTGAAAATATAAAACCATTTTTGTTTCAGGTAATGCAGATTTCCCTTCAAAAACATTTCAGTAGTTGCCCAACAGCTATTCCCCTCTTTTCCCTGTGTCTCAGCAATGTTATCATTACTAATGTTATGAAGAATTAGATGTATATGAGGTTTCAAAAACCATTTTGTGTTAGCAACTCACATGAAACCATCCAAGACTACTGAAAGGATTGTTTATCAGGTATGATCAGTTAAGTATATTACCACATCCAGCAGAATATAATCATTAAATTTACATCTTTATAATCTGGGTGCTTTGAGTTAAGGAATTACCTTGGTTCTTTTATGTCCTTTTTCCAAGACTTTATTTGCTAATGGCTTATTATTATTTGCACTAAATAAGTGAGGATTTGTGCGATCCCCGGTCAATAAACATTATTTTAAGTTCATGAGAAGTCACAGATTTGTAGCTAATGAGATCCAAGTTTGAAAGTGTCAAAAGTTTCTAATTGTCAGGTGAAATTATTCTGGAACTAGACCTGTGAAGGAAATGACTACTGACAGAGGTTGCTTATGTGTATATGAAAATCCAACAAATTATCAGGCTTCTTCTGCCTGATAATACCATTTCTATCAGAGCCTATCAGGTTGTCTTCAATGCCAAGCCTGATAACAGTAATTACTCATCATCCAAAAACCATTGGAGGGCCACACTGCATAATAACGGGCTTTTTCCTAGTCTTTCCTCTAAACATATAAATAGGTGGTTTGTGCATTTTAGAATATGAGAAAGTTTTCAGCTTTCCATAAAATCCAGTTGGGGGGGGGGGGGGTGTTGATTCTCATATTTGACATATAAGTAAAATTTTCTGTTTTCATACATTCTCACTGCAAACACCCTTATGTTCATTGAACTAAATCAAAACTTTTAAAGTGTTGAAAAGAACTAGGAAAGAAAATTACTCATGTCTTTCAAGTCTCTTTCCTCAGAGCTAATGAATTCAATTCTTGGGTTTGAAAAATTTACTGTAATACTATAATTGATGGGTAAAATAAAGCAGGATCCTCAGTATACTAACAAGGATAGATTTGTAGCTTAGATCAGCATGATTTTACAAGTTTGAGTAATGCCTTTACAGGTTAACACTATTTCTAAGAATTATATAGTACTTCCTTTTTCGTTGTGAAGTTCCTTGTGCAAATAAGTCACAACAATACAAGCAGGTCTAAACTGTTTTCATGCTAATCCATATTTCATGCTTACATCCACAAAAGGAGGAAAGGCAGTGGAAAACAAGGCTTTATAATATTGCTATATCTGCCTTTTCTATAGCAATATTACTATTGTGGGGAAGTAGGAGATAGATTATTCATTATTCCTCCCATTACTTTCATTAACTGTTGTTTAGCAGATGGAATCTTAAAATAATGTGTAAATAATCTTAAAATTCTTGGAGTTCTTTAATGCAATTCATGTTTCTTCTGTAGAACCCATTGCAAACTTTATTCTGTCAGGAAAAAAGAAATTGAGTCCTTCAGCAAATTCATAAAAAATAAGTTCACCTGTGGCCATAAAACCATGATCAGAATGCATCCTCTGTCTCAGGAATTGCTACACACTCAATGCACACAGAGAGATATAAGAGATGAATTCCTCCTTTATTGCCTTGTTATTTATGCTCTTTACCATCCATTATTGATTCAGGTGAAAAATAGGTCTCAGGTTTTTTCTGGAAATTTTTATGTTCCTTACAATATAAATACAAAGTCCTCTAGGCACATTGTATTGATGCAATGGTATAAATCCATAAATTTGACAAGAAATTACAAATGGGAGAGCTGAGTTATTGAGTAGAATGTTATCTTTGATTGGAAAAGCATGGAAGAAGATGACTAAAAGTGGCTAGTGTGTGACAATCTATGTGAGATTTTAAAGGTGTCTAAGGAACTAGAATTTAAATCTGATGTCCATATTGACCAAATAAGTAGAATTAATGGACATGGAGATAAGTACAAAAGAAGGAGAGAGTTGGCAAAACCTGAAAAGTGAAGTCACGACTCAGAGAAAACCCATTTACATTCTGTGAGCTGACAGTGAGAAAGTTGAGGTAGTCTGTTTTGAGTACTAAAATATATTCTACAAAGTTCTCCCCAGCAGAACCTCTGGCTAAGCTGTCAAAAGACCAGAAGAGTCAAATGGTCAAAGGATTGGATAAAGAAACAGCAGCACAGTGAAAAACTAATGACCAGTTTGGATGGGGTGAAAGGTTCTCAGCAGAGAGCCATTTGCCCACCTGTGTAAAAGGGTATGACTAACAAATCACATAGCAAAGAAAAAACCTTTCATGGTGAAGCAGAAAAGAAGAAATATTTCCTTTCCTTGTAAGAGCAGGAGTCCTCAAATAAAATAATGGATGGTAGATTCAGAACAAAATTGAATTCTACTCCATGAAATGGGTAGTTAAACTGTAGAAATTTCTATTACACTGAGCCACTGCTTGGGAGCACCAGTGGACCTCTGACCACTGGCAAAGCTGTTAGGTGGAATAAAGAATAACAGCATAGGGAGGGGAAAATTACTAATTATCAATTTACCTAATTTTAAAAGAAGGAGCATGCCTTAAAAGTCCTTGCATTCAGAGATTTATATCTGCCATCATAAACTTTCAAAGCCCAAGCTATGGATCCAATTTATCTTTTTTTTTTGGCACTGTAACAATAGCTGAGTAGTTTATCTTTAGAAATTATCTTAATTACTTGTCATGGCCAAACACTGCTTGATTCTTGAAAATTTGCACTTTGTTTCTATCCTCGTGGACTCTATTGTATTCTTTTAAGTCAATGCCTATTCTCTTTTAGGCTCTGAGACTTTTTATCTGAGATTTAGATTTCTTTGCCAATGTTTAATTTCTTTTGCTATGGATGCAGCGATTGTCTCTGCAATGTCTCTTAAAACTTTCTAGTCCCCTCTTCATTAAGAGGGAAGATCAGGCCCCTTTTTGGGATAGGTTTGCTTCTTTGTGAGTATGTTTTCCATATCATCTGAAGTTTAGCAATAATGTCCAAAGTATTTATGTTGTACTTAATTTGAATTTAATCATGAGGAAACCTAAAGACATATGTGATGCATATACAAATGTTACACATAGTCATAAATAGATTGGTTTTATGCTAAGATACACCTCCTCTCTGATTTCAGGACCATATAATTCTGCAGCTTCTTTACATTAAGTTCACTGTGATACGTTTATATCAGCCTTCTTATTTATTTGCTGTTTCCTATACTGCTTATCTCAAGGAATAGAAAGGAAAGAGCAGAATGTGCATTAAAAATTGGCATTCTTTGTTAAATAATGAGCAGCTGCTGTGTGCTTGTATTTTTAATAACTAACTTCTGCTCAAAGCAAAGTTAACTTTCAGGATATGTATTAAATACAGATATTGTTTCTGTAAAACACCATTCTTAGGCTTCTTAAGATCCAAATGAAATATGTTTCAGCTAATTAGTGACCATATTTGCCTGGTTATTTCCATTGTAAAATATATTCTTTCTGTATTGAATCCCTCAAATCTATTTTTAGCTAATGAATCTGAGGCTATTCAAAGTAAAGCTGTTGACCTTGTTACAGATAGTTAGGCTAATTCAGTCCAATTAGTCAAATCCACCTGTGTTGCAATTAATTATTTCCTGAGGTTATAAAGTAACCAGAAAAGTATAAGTAAAATTTATTTTCCAGCAACTGATATTGATCTAAACTCACGCATTTTCATACATTGCATCTATGGCCTTACATATATTGTATTGCAGGCCTTGGAAGAATGTGGGTTGTAAATGTCTTAATTTTTTTTTAAAGATTCCTTAATTCATTGGATAATATTGAGTAGAAAATTTAATTTCTTGACACAGTTTATTTACTAATTATGTTCACCCTTGGAACCTCCTAAATTGTTATTTACTGGGTCCCAATTTTATGTAATCAATTCCTCTAAGTGCTTAGAAAGATTTTGGTTAAATCTGACTAAATGCTTGCAACTAACACTAAAATTCTGACAAAGTATTTGGATTTTGGTTGGTGGTTTTTTTAAAACCTCACCTGAGGAGAGGAGAGACATGTTTTACATCATATGTAAGTCTATATCTAAAAGCCATCATGGCCTTGAGTATAAAAAAAAAAAATCTAAATAATTTAGAGAAGCTGTTTCCAAGCTGTAAAATATTCAAGGGATTTAGGCAAGCTCCAGTATCCCATAGCAGTTGATGGTGTTTTAATGTGACGGAACAAGAGCGAAACGATGTAATGCCACTGTAAGTGCACACGCTATACCAGACCTATATAGCCATCCTAAAACAGTCCAGCTCTCCACTTCACAACCTGCTTTATTCCATTCCTTTGCTGCAGGAGCAAAATGAAAATACTTAGCAGATGGCATTGATCTGTTATTTATCATACAATGCTTTGAAGGAAAACAGCCACTGAAGATTGGTGGCTGCTACTTTTAACTGCACAGAGACTGCTCTGTGAAACACTAATTCATTGGTTCCAGAAGAGCCATATAATGAAATCAAAAATTTGAGGTCCAAGGATAGTGAACTACACCTGGAAAATGCCATTATGGCACAGGAATTGTAATTAGAGTTTTAAATTGAGCTAATTTTGTATAAGAAAGTAATTTTTTCTCTAATAAAACTCTTTACTCTAACACCTTAATGGAATTGTTATAAACATGAAGAGTATGAATCAGGAAGGTAGAACTATTTGTAGTTTGTTGATAAAATATGCTCCTGTGTATAAAAACAGTGCAAGCTGTCACGTAGCAAATGCTGCCATTTGTCTCCTTAGCACCTGGCTAATGATCCATGACAGAAATATCTGAGCTGAGTGATAACTGTACAGTGATATAATCGGGCATTGTGGCACAGATTTTACACCAAGGGCTTCAGTCATGTTTTTTAGCCACTTTGCTGTTGAAGACTAACATTGAAAGGGCTTTCCTGTCCAAATAAATTTGTCTGGGTGACAGAAACAATTTACAAAGCTCCAAATGTGTTGTTTGGCCTGTTATTTGTAAGATCTAACTCCAGAATATTCAACATAAATAACATTCTGGAAGGTATCATTAGGAATGTGTCTGATTTAAACCTGCCTATAAAACTCCATGATCCATAGAGAGGGGGTTTCTCCACACTGTTCTGCCAGGCAATAAAAGATAACCAGATATGACTCCTCATGATTTCAAACTGCCTCTGATACCATATTTGCTTAGCTTTCTACCTAAGTTCTTGTTGCCTCTCAGAAGCTAACAAAGTTTATAATTAAATAGTTAATTTCAGAAGAGGAGACTCTGCCACAGGATATGACTCTGGTAGAATAGCCTTCAGTGCATGAACATTCTTGTTTATCAAATGATTTTTTGAAAAAGGAGGAAAAAAAAAAAGCCACACCTAGAACAAAAAAAACCCACCCTCAAGTCCAAACCAGACTTGTCTGTGTTTTTCTAGAATTTAACAGTGTAAATAGTATTTGCCAGCAGATAGTGAAATAGGCCTTTTTAATGATAATCCCGTGACAATCCAGCTTCTCATCAGAGACAGCACTGCCAAGCTGCTTGTTCTTGAAGACAGCACTTACAAGGGGCATGTTTAAATATGCCAAGAGACAAGCTTGACCCTTACAGCCACAATGATTACGTGTTCTCCTGTGATAACACTGACAAGTGATTGAGTAACAGAGGCCAGAAGAGAGAATCAATTCTGTCTTAATGAGCATGCAAGGCTATCAGGGAAGCAAGTAGCACACAATTGGTTGGGTTAAAGACAATATTAATCTACTCACAGTGAAAGGAAAGAGTGATGCTGACCCTGTGAAATGCGTTGTGCAAGTTAATTTCTTTGTGTAAGTGTTCTTGTTTCTTATATCTTAACCAATTTTGCCCTTGAAAGTTATGGTGTCCCTGAGGTATTCATTGATAATATTTGTCTTCCATACATATCGTGGTGGAGCTCCTGCAGTCCCTCAACATAATCTTTTATTGTGTGGACCAGTATGGATGGACAAGGGACATTACTGTCAAGTTAGTTCATAAGTTAATAGCTTGGTTGAGAAACAGCCCCTTCCAAAAATAAGAATAGATAAAGCCCCTTTGACTAGCTTCATTTGGTCTACAGCTGTCTACAGCTACATTCACTCTTTCCCTAGAGAGTGTGAAGGAAATCTAGATGTTGTAAACTGACATTCAGAAGCTGTGGGATAATTGAGCTTTTTGCTTGCATTATTGTTAAATACCTCAGAGTGCATTAATCTTGTTTGTGATCCCAGTTTGTATACTTGTAGTATTCTCAGAAGTGGTTCTATTATTCCATCATGACCACCCGGAGATATAAACAGTGTGGGTCCCCCTGGGGGAAGAGCAGGCTGTAGATCAGGCACATTGAGGGAGTACAGAATGGGGCTCTCTGCATGGGATTGTGTTTCTTGATGTTTTTTGATGATGTTCACATGTTTCTAGTAGAAAACGGGAGACTACAAAGACAGATTCAGTGCATAAATAACATTTCTTGTTTAATTTGCTGTGCCAATCCCCACTCCAAGCTTAGCCTGCATGTTTTTCTTTGGCAGTGTTCTGTTTCTAAAAATAATCATAGCACCTGTCTCTGAACTGTTGGCAGTGCACTCACACAGTTCACCTGCCTGAGTGACTCATGGTTTCCTTGTAAGGTGAGAAATAACCCTGTTCTCACTAACCATTAATTAGATCATCTTTTATCTGTGATGAACTCTTATCACCTTGACTGAAGGGACAATGACTTGATTTAAGATCCAGAAACACCTTTACAGATTTGTGTGTAGTCTGGTGCAGTGCACATAACTCAAAAGTGCAGTCTGTGAATGCCAAGCAACCAACTGTTATTATCTCTCATAAACTGCCATAATTTGTCTTGCAAGCATACCCCATTGTCTTTTAAATACACATTCATACTAACAAAAGTTGCAATTATCACTGACTGTTTCCCTGGCTTGTAGCCTCAAACATGACTTTAGGACATGGTATTGTACAAAAAGGTTAGGGATATTGTTTCAGAGAGCTCAAAGATGGCTTGACCATAATTCAGTTTTCTCCACGTGTTCTTTGTTCCCTTGTTATCAGTCCAATTATTTTTAGCTGTTAAGCAAAATGATGCATTTAAAAGTTGTTTCAGGTGTTTGATTTCTTTGGTTTGTTTTTCCAAAACATCTAGATGTATGGAACTATAAGGGAGACAACTTGTGAGTTGCTAAGATTGTTACAGAAGTTTAGAGGATTCTAGAAGAATTAATTTCCTTGGAACTGTTTAGCTCAGTGTTCCAATCACAGATGGGAGACCTGATTGAATTTTACCACTACTTTGCAGTGCAGTGGTCACTAATCACCCCTGGTGTGTATGAAGAGCAGGAGAAGTTCTCTGACTGTTTTTCAGAGTCACCAGTGCTTATATAATATGCTATTTAAAAAGTGCTATAAAGATAGAGAAACAATGAGGACGAAATTCCTGTTTAAATAAAGAACACAAATGGCACAAAGGGAAATCTTACATGCTCTTCATCTGCAGTTTGAGGTCAGTTGGGATGCAATACATTCTTCTCCTTACTGCTTCCTTTTCTGTGCCTTCACTTAGGTCAATCAACAGTTGAGACACAATTCTCACAGTCTTCAAGCAAATATCACCTGGACCTCTCCAACATAAGCAGTTTATCATAAATGTTACCCTGGAGGCTTATTTAATATAGCTGAGCAAACCAAGACCCTGTGGACCAAATATAACAAATTCAGTGTTACAGCTTTTCCTCTACTGAGTCAGAAACCTTCCCTCTATGCTGCTGATGTAGGTGTTTTCTAAATTTAACTAGGGTGGTTTGAATAACTGAATAAGTCCATCTAAAAATATCTCCTGGTCCTAGTTTCTAATCTACTACTTAGTAGAGCTGTATATAAATGTCATTATTTTAAAGGAGCAAAGAGATTTAGGGAAATGGAGCAGCTGGAAAACAGGACATGGGACAACAAGTAATGGAGAGAAAAGGGCTCTAGAAATAACTTTAAAACTGTTATGCTGTAATTATTGGGTAGTACATTACCCTCAGCCATTGTTCCTTAAAGAAATAGGAAAAACCTGTTTAATGTTTGCATGGATGTAGCAGTCTTAGTGCAGTCTCTAGTGTTGACTGCTGTACTGTGTGATTTTGAAGTGGATTATCATGCTTCAAGACCTTTAGTATGTGGATAGTATCTAAGGTCATTTGCTGTAATATATGAGTATTTACATTACCAGGCTTTACATTTCACCACTTTGACTGAAACAGAAGAAAATAGTTATTTCATGCTTTGGAAATTTATATTTTAAATTTAAAATTAATGAATTGCAATAATTTATATCTCATAATAATTTATATCTCATATATCAAATAATAGGATGGGTTAATGAACCAAGTGATACTACGATCATCACATCTTCACATCAACAAAATAATACTGTGGCTAGTTACAATAGGAAGAGTTGACATTCAGGTAATTCATGCAGTTGGTTTAACAGTTTGAAAATTGCCTTCTAGGAGGGAAAATGTAGAAATGCAAAGAACACAAACTTTACCAAGAAAATTGGTTTCTGTTGGCTGTTAAGGGCCAGCTCAGGTACATTCCCTCACTTCCTCTCTCTTGTGCACATAAGTGTTAAGGATTTCATCCCATGACAGTTGCACTTAAAATCCAGATTCCATGATTAATGCATTTTGAGGGGTCTCTAGCTGAGAAGGTTCAGTACCTCTCCATACTCACTGAATGGTAGCAAGCTTTGTACTTTTGTCACGGGCAAAGCTGCTGGGTGGAGGTCAGATATACTTTCAATAATGTTTTCATCATGGTTTTGGTCACAAAAACCAAAGATGATTGAATTTAACCCTAAATAAAAAAAGCCTATATATTAGACACCATAACATTATTTCTTTAAAAGCTTCAATGCAGAAACAACAAGTAGTTACAGATGTCTAAGCATCCTAAATTTCATGTCTTATATTACAGAGCTTTTTTTGAACCAAAAAAAATTAGAAGTTTCATCAAATTACTGCTGAAAGATAATTTTTATAGGTAAACTTATTGCTAAGAGTTTTTTTCACAATTTTAAATAATTTTAAACAAATGTATTTTCAACATTAAATTTTTCAAAACTCATATTAAATGAAGTTCAACTTTAATTTTTTCCCTCCTTTCTTTGGCTTATACTGTAGTTATGCTTTTAAGTACCTGGCAATAATCCTGATATTCATATTCTTACTCCTTCAATTTGTCTCCCCAGTTAATCCAATGAGTAGAAAAATCCATTATTCCTCATTTCAAGTATTATCACATCAGGAGACAACCTCAACCAGGGAACTTCAAATACTTCCATAGCCTTAATCTGTGAAAGAATTATATTCCCTGGCTAGCCAAATCTTTGTTCATACTTCCCATATTGTGTGGCAAAAGGCATGCTGTGCTTCTGCCTTAATTCTCATGTTCACAGCTAAGGAGTTAATGGAGGTGTATTTTGGGTACTAATGTGCCATAAATCGGGGAGGGGGTTAGGGGTGTCTGTTTCAAAACTATTAGACAGGAGATTTAAAGTTGAAATAACTGTATAAATTAAGAATAGAGCTGGCTGAAATGTGTAACTTGTAGTCAAAACACTTTTTTGCACAAGCAGATTCAATTCTGATTTGAAACATATAATGAAAAAAAAAAGCCTTACATTGAACATTCTCCTTAGTGAAAGACTTTTGGTACTTTCCAAGTAAAATATGCTGCCTGGCAGATGGTGGCTAGAGCTGAAGAGCCTTTGGCCAATTTTATTAGGACCTATAATAAATAGCTACGTTGGGACTAACTATCCTTTGATATCTATTTGTTGTGTGTAGTCAAAGCCATTCATTTTGCACCTCTATTTTCAACTCTTGCCTTGTTCCATGGAAATATTAGCTGAATTAAAGGTACTCCCATGGTGCACTTTAGATTAATCACCATTCTCAGACGTTTTGTAACTCTCTTAACAAAAATAATGTTGCATGCAAAACATTGTATTTTTGTTGGAGTGAATCTGTAAGACTTATACACAAAATGAGTGAGAGAATTATTCAGCTCTAATTGGCAGCAGTTAATTCCTAGCTGAAACACTGATGTTTTACTTTTACAAAGTTTTAAAAGCAATTATATTTGCAATTAAAAAAAATTAAAGGTGGAAGACAGACTCTATGAACAAATTTGAGTTCACATATGCTCTAAGAATGATCAAAGCCCCTGATACTGCAAGGCCACCATATTTGATATCCCTAGGTAGCTTTAAAAAAGGGGAGGGTGATAGTGATGCACTAAAGTGAACCATCAGGATGCCTATTCTGCTCATGAATTACCAAAGGAAGCTATCTGGGTATTGATCAGTTGTCCTCTGAAATGGACAATTGCACCAGAGTAAATTCCTAAAATAGAGAATTTCATCATTTTTGTCAAAAAAAAAGGTCATCCTGCCCTTGGAAACCAGGGGAAAAAAATTGACAAAGAAAATCTTTTCACTTGAGTTCCTGTGAAGGAAGAATGAACCCAATCTAAAAGATATGAGGGAAAAGAGAAGGAGAGAAGTGCCAGTCATGTTCATTCTTTGCATATCAAATTTCTAAACTAATCTTTGAAGCAACATTTGCTTTTATTCTTTCTGACTTAAGCTAATGGCATGGAAATAGCTTCATAATATACAATTTCTTTTCCAATTTCACATAGTCACAAATCCTTTATTAGATGGCCATGACCTTCAATGCTCCAGTAAATATTTTTTTTCTCTTAAATTTGCCTTAGAGCAGATACTTAGTTTCATATCACTCACCACTACATACAGCCTGATGATTAGTTTTTAATTAGTTAATACAGGAATATGCAGAATGGTATTCATTTGAATTAGGATGCTGACCTTTTTCAGCCTGCCTGGAAGGGCAGTTTCCGTTGTCTGCAACTTGTCACCCAAATGCAGCTCTTATTTGGAAAAATAGATCAAAAGCAGAGATTCAAATGGAAGTGGTTTGTTGGGAGGGTTTGTTTGGTTTTTTCCTTAAAAGACGTGACAGTGCAAGTTTCCTGGATATAATCATCTGGAGTTGGTAGAGGTGGGGGTTTTCTTTCCACAGTATTCCAGTGAGTGGAAGTGTCCCAGTTGAGTGACCACATATCCCAGCCTCTCACTGCTCTGGGCTGGCAAACAGGGTCTTCTCAGTTGGGCTTCTCTGAAACTCAGACCCTTCTCTTCTGTTGGTTTTAGGTGAGACCTGAAACTGTTTCCCAAAAGAAACCCTTACCCTTTTTATTCAGAAGTAACATTCTGATCAGTAATCCAATGACAGTGAAGACAGTCCCAGTTCTTGTTCTGGCACAGCCAGTGATGCCATCAGAGCCAGGGGCAATGCAAATGGACTGGAACAGGTGGCTGGGCCTGTTTAAAATTCAGCAGCAGGGAGTATTTCAAAAGTCGAGTGCCAGAGGAACATAAGTCAAAACATTCTGAACTTCTGGCACATCCCATGAATTTCTTTAACCAACCTCAAGGAGGGCACAGAGAATGGCTCTTCACTAGGCTGGAAGGATTAACCTTGAGGAAGGGGCTGTTTCCTCATGGTCTTCATTAGAACATGTCATTTTGCTTGTTCTGCCACATTTATATGTTTAGCGTAAATCGTTGTGCTTTGTTAATCTTTCTCTATTGTGCCACACACATCTGAAAATCAAAAAATAATCCTTTCTAGAGGCCTGACCTAACCCTAACCATTTCCTTCAGAATATTATCTTAGGAGTTATATCAAATGTCTCAAGTCTCTCTTGCTTTCATGTTCTGTAGTGAAAGTTTAATTTCAATGAAAGGTATATTCTGATTGTGAGTATACAGTAAACACTGAAACCTCATTTTCCAGCAGCATTTTGATCAGCCTCTAGAGGGATATCTCTTTCAGGAATTAGATTGACTGAACTGCTTTAGTAAAACTTGGTTTATATCTCCTAAATAGGTAATGGTCATTCAAATCACTTGCAGAAGTATTTTGTGTGTTCCAGGCAATAGCATGGAGTGCAGACAGACCCATTTGGCTAATTGTAAAACAAAAATGCATTCATTTGTTTTTTTTATAAGTAAGTAATTTCTGGGCTGAGGACCACAGAGTTTGCCTTGATGTTATTCGATTAAGTAATCTAAATTTTTGAAAGTCAGCAGATACATAGTGCTTTGCTACACTGGAGAAAAAATAGGAAGTGTGGAAGACCTGTGCAAAATAATTGTGAAGAAAGTGTGCAAACGCTTCAAGCTGTTTGTGAGCTGGTTTTCAGTGCACTTTGAGATGCTGCATGAATAATAGTGTTGGTTTAGGCCCTAGTCTTGAGACAACAGCAGAGTCCATGCTGTGTTTATTGCCACATTACAGTAATCAAAGCACAATTACACAGGCTGTGAGAGTAGCACAGGATCCCACTGTCTCCTGAATAGAGCCAAATGCTGGGAGCACACAAAAGGGATTGCTCAGAAATGGCTGGGAGGTGAGCAATGTGTATTAGCACCAGACATTGGATCTGGAACCTTGTCATCCTTGTCCCTCTTAGTCTGTCTGTTAGGAAAATACAGCTAAATATTTCTATGATAGGAGTGAAGAATTGGAAGGAAAGCAAGGGATCACTTTAATTTCCCTTGTGAACCAAATTTCTCAGTTAAAAATAACTGCCTTTCAGATAACATGTTCTATCTGAGAAGAACTTCAGGACTGACAAAGCTTCTGAATAATGCTGTTTAAGGTGAAATCTGTCTTCCTTTGTGTTCTGCCAAGACAGTAATATTCTATATTGTCACTGGTTTTGTTAAAAAAAAAAAAAAGCAGTGCCCAAATACTCTGTTCCCTGAACACAGAAGCAATTTGAAAATACTTGTCTACTTCGTTACAAGTTAGAAAATATCACTTAATACTTCCCTATTATTGCCAAAATATTAAATGACAGTTTATAAAAAAACAAAAAGGTATGCAAGCCAGTTCTGTAGGACTGTTTTTCTTTGATAAGCAAACAGGATTTTACTGTAAGTTTCTGAATGCCTAATCCTTCCTATTATTCATTATCCTTTCCGTGTTATGGATAAAAAAGGAGAAATGAATCCTATTTGTATTCACAACACAAATTGCAGTACATAATTAGTAAAGTTCAGTAAAGTTGATTATCTTAAATAGCTGTCATGGAACAGAGTATGTAGTCACCTAAATCTCTGATGCCAAATTCTGGGGTTGTTTTTCACATTTTTCCAGGCAACGTGGTTGTATGTAACCTATTCAAACTGGGAAACCTTGTCAGCAGGATGAGAAGTTATGCAGCATAAGGACATTATTTCAACAGTATTAGAACATAAATACCTCTTTTACTCTCTCTTGGATTTATTCAACTCCTCAGAAAATAAAAAGTTTTTACAGAAAGAAGCAGGGACATAATTTCTTGGGCCACACTGGATGGCAAAGCACATTTTCCTTGCTCTTATAGCTTCAAGAAAAGGATGAAACAGCAGAGAAAAGGAAGGTAAAAATATACAACAAAAATCAGTTTCTTGACCTGGGTTTGTTTGTATTTGCTAGGGATTTTTGGCTTGGAAAACACTTATTTAATTCTGATTTCTGAATTGGTTTGTAGTCTTGACTTCTATTAAGGGATTTTCCCGTTCTAACAATTTTTTTGGCTGCTTTTTTTCTGTCATTCTCATTGGTTCTTCCCTTCCAGCCCTCTCTAGAGTGCCTAATTTAGGTTCAGGATGTACACAGAAGCTGTACAGATGAGCAGAAGCAAGAAATGTTCAACAAACCACAGAACTGCTGCAGTGTTTCAGTAAATGGTAGCAAAAGCAGCAGCTCCTTAGTAAGGCAGGGAGTGCTCACAGCAGCAAAAAAGAGAGGTTAATTTGGTAGTGGAGGACATGGTGCCTTCCACATTTTGAGGGTCATGTCTGACATTTCATCATCTCAACTTGGGTGCATCTCAGGATTCTGTACATCCCTGCACAGGCACTGAGATGTCATCAGCAGATTCTCAGTTTTGTTGGTTTCTGTGTGAGTGTGCCTCACCAAGACCTGGCAGAGGAATACAGGATGTTTCACGTGTGATTTTATGGATCTTTATTTTAATTATGGCACACAAAAACTTTTCCTTTGTAATGTTACAGAGATTAATTTCAAAAGGAGGTGGTAGCAGATAAAAGGATGGGCTAATTTCTGTTGACTAGAATATTTTTCCAGTCTAGAAAAGAGACATATGAATTAGGCCAAATTGTGCTTACTATTACAATAGCATTTTTTTTTTAACCCTATCACTGACATGTTACACATCTCTCAGTAGTAGCTCTACAGGTGGAAAGATTAATATAAGGGGAATCATGAAAGGGCAGGACATGCCTTTCACAGATGTCATAAATATGTTTCTAATGAAGCTTCCATTCTTTCTGGGCACAAAAAATTGTTTGAGGAGTGGGGAGAAAGGAGAAATTGGTAATGCTGATGATTTTATTCCTTAAAGCATCTGCTCAGCCCTCTGTGAGCAGTGCATTCAGCTGGAGAGTCAGGCATTTCACAGTGATTGATTGCTTTTGCAAGTCTTGTGCCAAATCAAACCAGATAGTTATGCATTGACAACACATTAGTCAGGGAAAGCCTGAACTTTTATTGTGTAAATTTCAAACAAAGCAAATAAATCTGCTCCTGGTTTCATGCTAATAAAAATAATCTGTGCTGTTGAACGTCTGCCTTTTGAATTTTTGTGATTTGGTTTTCTTTTTAAGGTATCTAGCTAATGCTTTTGGCAATTTGTGCCAAAAAAGTAACTTTTTTCCTGAAGTTTTGAAATCATGAAGCAGTAGTTATTATGTGGTATCTGCTTTGAAATTTTACTCTATCATTCTGTACCACAGTGCACTCTAATTTTGTTTATAGCATTTGATTATCATGTCAATTTACATCCAGGGTAGAATAAATTGGCTGGGTATCAAGCAATAAATTTTAATAGGTTCACCATCTGCATCATTTGGTATAGCATTCTGTGATTTTTGTCCTGATGTGGCAAACAAGTTCTCATTCTTTAGACACTGCTGATCTTGTTCTGCATGACTGACCTAACTGCATGTTGCTCAGTCCCTGGTGTCTGCTCCACACATTACAAGAGCCTCCCAGAAACAGACATGACATGAAATACCACAATGGCACGGGGATATTCTGCAAGAGCTGCCATTTCCAAAATCTTTGCTGTGTTCAGAAGTGGTAGAAAAGAATGTATAGCAAGAACCAGATCGCCATTTAGCAGTGGGGTTTAGGGCTTTGCACACACTGAAAAATGTGGAGAGCCGACACAAATTGTATAACATGATCCATAAACCCAAGAAAATGGATTGGATTTTAGTGCCTGTGTCAGATTCTCACACTTTAAGGCTACGAAGAAACACAGAGAGTGCTTGTTGAGAGTGGGAGTTGAGCAAAAGGCATTCCTTGGCAGTGTAGTCTGAAATCCCTGATGCCCTGCAAGGTGCTGGACCCCAAAGCCAGGGTTTGAGGGCAGCAGACAATATCAGCTCTGTCTGACACCAGGGATCTCAAGAATCTCCCAGAGCAGGATGTTTTCTTTGCTCTGCACCTCTCCTGATCACTGCCTGGAGGTCCTCTGGGGTCCTTACAGGATGTTGGTGCCAACAAACTGAAATAAGGGAAGAATCAGCATCTCTTGGGAATGTACATTGAAATTGTACCCATCTACTGCCCATGGTCAGCTGTCATCTTGCAGCTTTCCTTTGTTTGTTGTCAGAGGGGGAACACACAGGTTCCTGGAGAAAACAAATAATTCAACAGCCTGAACTGTATATCTGTTTATCCAGATTGAAGTAACTCATTTCTTTTAGATAATCCAGCACTGCAAAGACAAAAGCTATATGTTTGCAAGTCATAGTTATCCACAGTGCTTTTCTTTGTTCTGAAACAGATATTGTAAATTCCAGCTGAGATGCAGTGAAAGGATTAGGTTTTGATCTTGTAGCACTGAAAGGATTCAAGTGCAAAGAATTCCACATGATTAATGTTGTTGAATAATTTCTTCATGTTAATGGAGAATAACAATAACATAACTCATTCTCCTAACAAAGGTTTTTGAGTGGCATAGACATGTACAACATCAAAGGGATCTGCCTCAGGCTGACATTACTCACTGTGATCAGTGATATTTGTTTCAAGCAGGCACATAAAGAGGTGAGAGCCAATTTTTTTCAGTTAGATGAGAAATAAAGTTTTATTAAAATTTTTAATACACAATCTGATATCATTATATAAAGAGACAAATTCTGCCAGTAGCTTACATCTATGAGTTTTCATAAGGTCTAGAGCCCTTGGAGATTCTTCACGGTATAAATATATTCCACTGGTATCACAACACCTTGACTGAAAGTTCTTGATACTTAAAAAGTTGAGTGAGCCCAGTCCTATTAAAGCCAAAAATCTAGCAAGGGGATTGAATATTTTGCTGGATTTTAAGCTTCTAGTCTTTCCTTTTCTCCCCTGCTTTTCCATACACTGTCCAAAAGCAATATTAGGCAGTAATTACTGTCATTTGCTGTGAGAGGCAGGAAAGGGGAGCAGATAGATTCAAGCATGG
Organism: Acrocephalus scirpaceus scirpaceus; assembly: GCA_910950805.1. NCBI lineage: Eukaryota > Metazoa > Chordata > Aves > Passeriformes > Sylviidae > Acrocephalus > Acrocephalus scirpaceus. Next base: position 7,062,721 of record OU383785.1, read on the forward strand.
GCATGGCAACAATTTGTTCTCATTACGCTGATGACTGAAATTCAGTTTCTGTTGTGTGTTCCCCTTGGTTTTGCCTTAACTCCTTTGGCTCAGTTTTGAAATAAGAATATGGGGGATATATATTTTTTAAACTGTGGGGTTTTTCTTCCACACCATGTTTCTGATTAAGTCTTTTTAGTATGGCAACTAAAGATGATTTGGAGAATCTTATGCAAGCTGCTAAATTGTAAATTTTTCTTAAACGTTATTTATACTGTGGAAACCTGTGGAAGAACCAGCTATTCCCTTTCTGTCCACTGTGCCAGGTAAAGAAAACAAAAAATCCCATCTGCTTTTACAAATACTTAATAAAAATTCTTCATGAGTAGGATATAATCTTGCTTCATATATAAACTGGAATCATTTAATTCTACTAGTAAGGACATAATCATGATATTTTCTTGGTTAAGAGTGTATGAGAGAAACCTTGGATAGGAGCTGCTTCTGGAATGCTATATATCCGTGATGCTTTGAGAAACAGGAAAATTATAGTTAGCACTCTAAAAGTGCCTCAGTTTTGTCAGGCTGGGAAACTTCTTTCTGTGATTGTTACTTACATTAACTGGACAAACGGTGCTAATGAGTTTTGCCTTCTGGATTCTGCATAAAATATTCCATCTTAGACACCTCACCAGTGCTGACTCTACCTTTTTTTAACTTTGGAAAAGTAATTGCTGCTCCTGGCACTGTTTCCCTGGGGCTAGGTTCCTACAGTTAAATTACTGACTTGCCTAATTCTTGATGGCAGATACTTGCAGGCAGGCAATTTCAGCAGTTCAGTTGCTGAGTACCCTTCTGATACCATTATTTTTATAGAGATTGGAAAATTTGTCAATTAATTTTGTGTAAAGAAGATCTAGTTAGTATGTTCTCCTAAATTAATATTTTTCCCATTATCTGAATGGAATTGTTGTTTAGATCATTAAAATCTATCCCATACAATGATTTGAAAGATTTTAAGAGAATGGCAATCTTGGTGAATTTATGTGCTTCGCCTAATTTGAGAATGTTTTACATGAATATTTCACATATCCATGTTTCTTCATATCTGAAGTGTGTATATATATATACATTTAAAAAACCAGAAAATTTACTTTCTTGCATCAAGTGAGCTGACACAAAATTCCAGAAGATACTTTCCCATTTCTGTACAGAATATTCACATCCTTTATAATTATTCACAAACTTCAGCTTTCAAGAATTCCACGGAATAAGCAAAATATAAAATTTGATAGAATGATCATTGCAAGAGTGTTGTAACATCCACCTCAGTGTGCTTCTCTGCTATGTCTGTGTTCTATGTCACAAATGTGTCTCTCCTTAGCCCAAGAGACTCCATAAAAATAAAACTGCTCAGAGGTTTCTCTTTGGCAGAATAAGCAATGACATCTATTTTACAGTCAGCTGCTGCACACTGTGATTAAGAGAAAATGCTCATTTCTCACGAGGATGTTGATTATTCCCTAACTTTAGCCCAAATGCCTAGTTGCTGATTATATTCTAATGTGCTAAAATGCTTCTTCCCAGAATTTCTGTATTTAGAGGTAGTGTCTAGGATAGGGGAAAAAAGGCTAATATGGTTATATAAAACAGCAGTTAGTTGTGATTCTTTACAAAGACACCAGTAGGAGTTTTTTGGCATTGAGCAGAAATTCTTATCCACATAACCTCGTCCTGTCACACTTTGCTGCTTTAATCTTGGTTTGCACTGATAATTTTTTTGCAAGGTATCTACATGAGAAGAAAATGTAATTGTGTGATGTAAGAGAGTGCCACTGGTGTGAAATATTGATGAGAAGGGCATATAAACATGCACTTATAGATGGTAAAAGACCAGTGAAATACTAGCAAAGCAACCATGTGAAAATACTTTCAGAAGGGTTCTAAGGGTTCTTGCTGAAAGTTAAAAAGGGTGAAACACCAGTTTATGGTCAAAGTGAACTTGGTGACTTTCTCTTAATTTCCCTGCTCAGTTCAATCCTTGAAGACTTAAAGGAGGAAGATTCTGATTTACAGAGAGCCCCACTCAAAACCGAGTAGCAATGTTAAGTGCTACACTGAATTAAACACTTCTTTCCTGTAACAAGCATGTGTAGGACTGCTCATCCTTGTGGAGCTGGATCTTTCACAGCCAAACTGACTGACATCAAAACCACTGATTAATGCAGGTACTTTTTGTTGTGTTTAGTTGAATGAAATGCTCTTGCTCTTTTCTAGATCTGCAAAGAATTTTAAGAAAAATCTTTTATGTAAGTAAAAGTTCATTGCAGTGATATAGGGCAGATGTACATAGGTTTTCAGGCTAAAGAAACCAAGTGAAGCATGAAAATGGCTCAAAACTGATGTTCAATACATTCCTTGGAGAAGAGGGGGAGAAAGGTGGGATCAAAGTTCACATTGCAGCTTTTGCTGTGGATCTGAGCTGCAAGTGCAGTGCTGACTTTGAGATGTGTAGATAGATCTCCACCTCTTTTAGGTTAGAAAAAGTCATTCTGTTAAATGGTCAAGACAATATATCTGTTAAAAAGTTCTATCAGAATAACTGTCCACTCAGAAAACATGGCAGGTTGGTGTTTTGTGTGGTTTTGTTTGGGGGTTTTTGTGAAATGACAACTGAGATAGAGAAGCCATTTTGTTCAAGAAGTGTCCCAAAGAAAAGGTTTTAGGTCAGGAAGCTGGCACATGATTGCTATAACTGTATATTGCTATATAGTTCTTTCATGTGGGAGATGCTACATGGGAAATAAATGAACCCTTATTGCTGTAGTTGAGGGAGACTTGGGAGGAGGACACACCTGAGGGGTTTTTTTCTCCTTCTGGTAGGCTGGAAATGAGCAATATCTGCCAGCCAGACGACAACAGGATAAGGTCTAATATTACCAATTTGAAAGGTCCTCTGCACTTCAGAAACAATGGCTGGTTTGTGTACCTCGTGGTAAGAGGGGAGGGCAATTGCAACTTGATACAAATGAAACTCAGACCTTTCAGCCTCCCCGTCCTAAAATCTCCTAAGCCCAGCACAATGTTCCCTCTGACTCCAGTGCTATGCTTTAGAGCTTGTGCAGTGTTCCAGGATGACTGGTTTCTGTATATTATCTCTTAATCTTGGGAAGAGTTTGAGTGCAGCAGGAAGAGAGTGAGGAGTGGTTTTGGTCATCTTGGTTTGACACATTTGAAAATGAAACTGGTATTGAGACGAATCACAAAAGCAAAGACAGCAGAACATTCAGGGCACCTCTGCTATGTTTTGTGTATTTACAAACTTGTGGAAAAGTCCTAAGACCAATAAAAAGCCACCAAAAAAGAAAGAAAAAAAAAAGCAGCCCTCAAGACACCACTGTTGCAAGTGCTGAAATCACTATTGTGGAAATGCATCTTAAAAATCAACCTGTGTTGTCTGTTTCCAGTGAATGATTACTGCTCAACTTTGGAAGATTCTTCTGCCTTTACTGTAACAGCTCTGTATCCATTCCAGAAGGGCAGGCAATGAGTCCAAGCACTCTGAAGGTGAAGGATCCTGACTTGCCTGGCTATACCTCTGGAACTTTATTGAATCACGCTGTTAAGAACTCAGGCTTTTTGTTCTGCAGCTTTCTGGTTTGAGAGGTCAGAGCCACCATTTCATTTTGGAAAGCTGTTGGGCATATCACAGATATTATGCCAGTGTAATGTGTCCCCGTGGTATCCTGAAACATGTCAGGAAAACCCTTCAGCAGTGCCATCACACACAATAAAACAAAATTAAACTAAAGCATGTTCTCGTATGTTTGTTTCCAAATATGCATTTCCCTCAAGAAATTGTGTATGGCTGACTGTTGCTTAATTCCACAGAAATATATATTTGTCTGGGCAACAACTGGAACATTACACTCCAACTTGCTGCAGGTGACCAAAATAATGGTTAGACATGAATATTGAGATAGAACTGGGGGTTTTTATCAGTCATAAATAATACAGAGGGGCAGTAAAGGCTATGGGAAAGTGTGAGGCAGAAAAATCAGTGGTATTATATGGGTGGATAAAATACTGTCTGTTTTCTTGTATGAAACAAATTTGCTCTGTGCCATAACAGCATAACTGAAAACTTTTCCATGACTCATTAAGAATATTTGAAAAGACATAAGGGATAAGAAGAAAACAAGAATGATTTAGGATGAATTGCACTTAAGAAGATCTGGCTAGATTTCCATGTCATTTTCTGCAACTATAAAGTTACGGTTTAAAAACAAGACAAGAAAAAAGATATAGCAGACTGTCTGATTAATAAATTGCAATCAATTGCAATGCCTAATTATCTCCTGAGAGGTTTGAAGAGATAGTAATGGATGAAGCATGCTTTTCTCTCAGCATGAGGGGAGCTGGCTAGAACAGCTTCAAGGCTTAAAATAAACAAACCTTTGCTACAAGTGAGAAAAGGACCCAAGTCTTAAATAAAAAATGTGCTGATTTTCTAGTTTGAAACAGTCAAAGCCAGGAGTGTCATGTTTGTGTACAGATAATTGAAGCAGTGTTTCAGAGAGGAGTGTCTTCAAAATTCTCAAAAAATCCCAGTAAAGATTTTTTTTCTGTACAATATATGGGAGGGCGGTGGGGTGGGTATGTGGAGGGGAATAATTGTGAAGTATTAGGGAGTTCTGCTCAAAATTTGACATATTCAGTAAGTGGTTTCTTGTTCCCTGTGGTATAGATGGAACTCTTAAAGGAGTCTAAGCTCACAGTCCAAGAGAAAATATCATCAGGTTTTTAAGGTCATTCATCACATGCTTACTCTATAGGAAAAATAATTCTCAAAATTTATCCTCTTTTTTTTAAATGCAATTGGCTTTGCCAAGGCTTTCTCTTCTTTCTTCCTCCCAACACACCAAAAGGGGAATTTCTGAGCTTGAAAATAAAACCCCACTTTAGCTTTTCCCGTGTGGCTTAAATTTCCCCATTTTTTTTGGCTTTTTTAGTAGCTTGGGAGTAGATGTGGGCAGGTCTGTTGTGATTCACTCTCAGTTGCAAACAGACAAAAAAGAAATACCTGAGAGTTCCTTGGCACAGCAGTCCATGGAGCAGCTGCTGAAGGTTGCTGTTGAATGGGATGTGTCCTGTCAGGCTTCTGCATGGGACAGAGTTGAGTGAGATACAACATTTCAGCTGGAAAAGGAAGGACTAAGAGGCTTATAAAATATAAGAGGAATCAGGGATGTAAGAAGAGTGAAAAGGCGGGTTAGGAGGTTTGTAAAGATGCTAAAATTGTGTGCTCAGTCAGAAGAGAAATGGGAACAAGAGAAAAGCAACAGTGTGAGTAAACTAAACCTTAGTGTGCTCAGCTGTAGGCAGATTTGTTTTCTGCATTTCAAGATTTGATAGAGTTAGAAAAAGTACAAAGAAAGGCGACTGCAGTGTGAAAAGGCATGGACATTGTCTTATAAGGAAACTAAAAAAAATCTGAGATTTTGCAGTCTGGAGAAAAAAAGGCTAAATCAGGGGACACAGCCAAGGTCCACAAAGTCATGAAAATAAAGTGAATAAAAAACTGGTGTTCATCAAATCCTTTTGTGCTAGAACAACCATGGATTTGTTGGACTGGTGGGAGGTTGGTTTAAGACAAAGGATGGACTTTTTTATTAAGATATTTACAAATTTAATGGGATTTGTTGCCACAACAGGCTGAGGTGACAGCTGAACAGTATCAGCAAGGAGTAGAAGCAACTGGACATATTTCTTCTGTAAAAGAACTAAATTTTTAGTTGCTCATTAAATGAACTTTGCAGCAATGTGTGCTCTCGATGCACGACCACAGTGGGATGGGGAGCAAGGGAACAGCAAGGCCAGGGGACTGTACAAAAGGGAAAAGCCTGTTTGTTCCCTTAAAACTCTTGTACAGCAGTGCCCAGAGCAGAACACACCACCGAGTCATATCTCACTCAATAGGCCATTCCTTCTGTTCTCATGTAAGGAAATGTGGTTTAATTTCTCTTAACAGGTTACCATGAGCTGTGAACTCCTTCTTGCCTAGTTAACTTTGAATGAGAACATTTATTGTGATACATGTTCTCCTTTACAGCAGAGCCTGGACATTGGATGTGTTTCAGGTTTTTTTTTCCTTTAGTTCAAGTAACTTATCTACTTGCTTCAAAATTCTGATGCATGCACCCTGAATTTTTTTTTTTTTTACTTCCTTGAAAAATTTCTCAAGAGTCCCTGGTGATTTTGTAATTATTTTACAGCAAGCTGAATAATTCTGGCACTTTGGATCTGCAGTGATAACTGTGGATTAGAACTATATTTAAAACAAGAGATTGTGCTTTTTCATCCTAATGGGGTTCTCAAGCCCATACAAATAAGACCCCCATGCCCTGCATCCAGTGTTAGAAGATACTGGAGTAGCAAAATATGCTGATAAAAACCAAAGAAAACAATAAATCACATAAGTTTCAAAAAAAGTCTTATTTCAATGAAATAAAGATGCTAAACATTATTTATCCTGAGCAGATGGAGCACATGTTTTTGCTGTTTCCCAGACACAAATAGAAGTTAAAAAAATACTAAAAGCCCCAGAGTCACACAGAAAATGAATAATCACAAGACTTAAACATTTCCTGAAAACAGCATTGATATCTCTGACAGACACTGAATCACCTGTCAGCATCTTGTTCTTTGAAAAGTTTTTGCTTTTCATAACCAACTTCTCCTTGAGCATTTTCTGTTTGCTCAGAGACCAACCATTTAAACTTTAAGCCATTCATCGGGAGGTTTGCCATGTTCACTTTATGAATGCCCAAGTGTACTTATGTAACCTAAAAATAATTTTTAAAAAAGCCTTTTGTGAGGATCTGTTAACAGATTACCTTTTTTTTTCTGATACCATGCACTGTGTTATCTTGTCAGAACAGCTTTATGCTCTTTTTGATAAGCTTCCCATTCAGGACACACAAAGGATCCTGCAAACCTATATATACTGCTTACAGTGCAGCTTTCCTGCCCCATTCTCTCTCTCTTCCAGAGCCTCCCTTTAAAGCTTCTCCCTTACCCCTACTCACACTTTTTAATCTGAAACCTTGAAAGGCAAAATATTCCAGCTAGAGAATTGATGGCTCTGTGCCCAGTTGTCATCTAATTCTTCTGTCTCCTCTCAGTGCCATCCTCTGTCAGGAGGTCACACTTCTCCCAGCTCTGCTGACTGTAGTGAGAGTCAGGAGACAAAATGATTGTGGAGAAAGCTTCCTGGAAATAACTGCTCAATAAATTTAAGCAAGTGCTAAATTTATAGGAGCAGAGGAGGGAGTGTTGGATTTTATTGCTTCCTCCCAACAGAGACAACAGTAGGTTTGAGCTTTGAGATTTTTTTTTAATATTTTTTTTTCTTCTACATATCTTTGCATTCAGTTTGGGCCAGAACTACATTTTCCGATTTTGCCAGTGTTGTCGTAGGTTTTGCTTCCTTCAAGGGAAGGGAAGAAAGTTTTCTCCCTTCGATTTGCTTTTATCTATTAAACTGGGGTATTGTCTGACTGGGAAATTCAGCAGAGTCTACTTTCAGGAGATCTGTTTCTATATCATGAGGAAGTATCTTATGACCAGTGTAAATAAAAAAGTTACAAATTTATTTCACTTTGAAAAGCCCTCCACATGGTGTATTTTTTTCTTCGGTCTCAACCCTAAATATGAAAAACTTTTGTGGAAAAAAATGACTTGAAAAAGCAGCAGAACAATGCACGTTTCTGCCAACCTTGTAACCTCAGCAATCTGAGGCTGTGCAGTGAAATGTCTCCTGGCAGGCACCCAAAGAGTGCACCTTAAGGAAAACTCAGAGAAATGTTTTAACATCACAGTTTTCAGATGATGTATGGGGCATCTAAGCTTAAAGCAGGCATCTGTGTGCATGTACTCATGTGTTCTGAGTGTTCCTAAAATCTTCTTCTCTTACTCTCTTACTCATCTACATACTTCACTTTGTATTTCATTTTTGCAGAGTATCTATTGCTTGTATTTCTAATTGTTTTCAAGTTTTTTAGAGGATATAAACTCTGAAATGAACTATGGGATTTCATCATTTGGTTTTTGCTTTGCTAGAACTTGGAAATCAGTTTATAAATGTCTAAGAGGATGTTAGAAATTCCTGGAAAAAAATAAAAAAATTGTAGTTTTCCAGGGTACTTGTCATATTATGAGAAGTAAAAGCAGAAGAAAAGGGCATATGCATTGATCCTAATTTCAAATAAACTTATAAGAGATATACGTTCATGTAAAACTACATTCAAGATACTTCTAGAAAAATAAAATACTAATAAACTAGATGTTAATGAGGAGACATGTGAAAGCAGGCACAGACACATTTAACAAAGATAAAAAATATGAGCAGGGGAGAAAATAACAAAATTTTAATGAGATCCTGGGAAACAGTGAAAGAGAAGAGGTTGCTAAGGAGATGGTATAATTTTTGTCAGAAAAATTAAGTGAAAATAATTTTTATTTCTTTAGTTCCACAAAAAGAAAAAATAGAATTTAGTAGACATTAAAACTATTAATTGGCTGTAAAGAAAGGGCCCCAATGTGAGGCAATGGCTTTTCACAGGCACTGATGTCACTGAGCTGGAATGTGCAGCGTTTGGTGTTCCAAGCGTAAGAGACAGTGGTTTGAAAGAAGCTGAAATGGGGCAGAGTCACACTGAGCATAGGAAAAACAGATTTTATGGACTTGCAAGTAATGAACTGCATTAAGGATGTTTAGGATGAGCTCAGTGAATCGTCACTGAATTCCTGTTGTGATGGATATAACTATTATCCTTGCCAGCTTAGACAGGAGTGAAAGTTTGCTGATGCCTGGAAATGCTAGAGAGCTAAAAGCCATGAAAACCAACACTGATGCTTAGGATTGTGTGAAACTCTGAAAAATGATGACAGAAGATATTAAATGATCATTTAAGACTCTAAAAAGATCATTAAAAAGCAATAGAGATGCTAAATAGAACTTGGATTTCTGCCTCTCCCCTCTCTCCCATACTATGAGATGACAGAGGCTTTTAGGGCCAGAAATTATAATGAACAGATGCTTTAAATGATACTTTTACAAAGCTGTGTGAAGAAATAGATCTTCTCAATCCTAGTAATACGAACTTCTTGACATCTATGCACACATCAACACTATAATTAACCCTGCACCACCCCAAACATCTTCCTTGTTCCAACTGCCCTCGCTTGCTGCAAAGCACACGGTGGTGTTTGTTTTTTAAATAATAAAGAAAAGGCAGAAAAAGCATAAAGAAAGATAGATAGTTCCATAAACTGTCATAACCTGTTGAAAAGATTGACTCTGAACTGAAAATACAGACAGCTCCTCCACCATCTGTTATACCTGGAGATATCTGGCATGTAGCTACAGCAGCGTCAGGTGGAAAAGCTACAGGAGACATTCTAAGGTCATAGATATGATAAAAATGGAAAGAAAGGATGCTGTGTAGGTGTTGGATGCCACAAATGGTTTCCTGATAAATACCAGTTCGAGGGGGGGAAAATAAAGGAACTCCCATAATGCTAAAGGAAATAAAGGGAGTTCTGAATAAGCTCAGAGGGAATAAGAAGGAAAAGTTAACTTGAGGCTCTCAGGTGATGCAGGGACAGCTGCCAGCTGCATGTGTGCTGACAAGTGAGGAGCCTGACTCCTGCCACACAGACTGAGAGTTCTAAACACCTTCCAGGAGGCATTTATAGGACTTTAAAGGTCTGAGAATGTCTGGGGACTTGGGCTTGGCATCTACTCATCAGTGACATCCTCCCAATTAATTTAGCTACAAGACAGCCAGTTTAATCTTTCGTCATTGAGTGGGCACCCTGAAAAATTTAACTATTTGCATTCTTTCAGTCTACTGCTATTTGGAGCAAATTCTGTGTTTGTTTAGAAAGCACTTTAACTGGCTTGCTTTACTTATGTGCTTGGGTTTGTTGTTTACATAAACTTAGGGCCAGACCCCTGCTTATGAATAAAGGATAAGGTCATCACTACATCCCTGATACTTTAAGATATTGAAATACATACACAGCTATCTATCAAAAGGAAAAAGAGAACTTTATTTTAATAATTATTTCATCAAATGTTAAAATCATTTCTTTAAATTCAGTTGTAGTAACAGAAGAAAGTGAATTCTGGAACATAAAGTAGAGGGGAAAACATTGTAAAGCAGAACTAGAAAATATGAAAGATGGTGACAGAGAGATTCATTTAACTTGGAGTATTTTTCTGACTAATAATTACTTTTGAAAGGCCAAAGAGCACACACTCCTTATGGTCTCTGTGATTGGAAAGGATATGGAAGTATTTGGAACTTTACTTGATGAGTAATTTCTAAATGCAAATCTGTAGTGGTAGAAGCTCTCAAATTAGAGTGAGGTCAGCTGGGCTCCACTAATTCACACCAATTGTGAAACACATTCAAATTAGTTCCCATCAGCTGTGAACTTGGATTCACTTGGGTAGAAGTTCATTTTACTGGCAGGGATCTCTGTGGAAAGGACCCAGAAGTCAGCAACAGGCAGGTAGTGAGAAAACTCTTTTGATCTACTTATAGCATAATTCAAAGAGCCTGGGCTTATTCCTGCAACCATGTAATGGCTAAGAAAATCTACAAGAAGATTTAATGCATGATTCTGCAAATTCCATTCTGGTTTTCCTGGGCTAACTGTTATATTTTGCATCACTAGAAAATTTAAAAGTTATGTCTACCACTACACTAAAGACAAATAGTACTTAGAGGGTGGGTTCCCAACAGGAAGAAAATCCGTGGACAGTAGTATGAAGGACTCTATTATCTTTAGAATGGCCTTTGACTCTGTCTTTATGTGTTACATTTTGGAAGGCAGTTGCTAACTAAGATTTTATGAAAATACCACCTGAGGAGGTAACTAGGAATGTAGAATTGTAGCATTCTGTGTTTATCAACATCCTTTGTTATTTTAAAACATATTTTGAAGAGAAATCCAGGATTCCCCTATCCTCCCTGTAACATATCATAGTCCAGCAGTTCAGTGTAGGAGCAGTATATGATCAGCACAGGCAATTCCTGAAGTGCTGATGGATAAAGCTGCACAAATTTGGCTTTCATAATCAAGTAGTCTTCCTGGGCTTGTTACATTTTTTTCCTTATACCAGAGTGACTTTCAAATCTTTTTTCTCTGAATCTGATCTTTTTCCTTAATCTCTGTTTGTGCATTGCACCTGATAGGTTTAGAAACTCTGCAAAATACACTTTTCCAACATTAGGCACTGAATTACTCATCTTGCTGAATTAGTGGTAAAGGGATTTAGGTTTGACTCTCTGTAATACTCATTACCTGATTATTGTTCTGCTTGAAGTTATTTGATTCTTTCATAAGAATACAGGCACAAATATGGAAATATACAGCTAGATACACTCACTGGCAGTAAATTCTGGTAGGGCTGTTTCTTGTGGAGGAAAATATCTGCAAGACCTAAAAACTCATGTTGTATCTCTGCAAAATATTTGTATCTCAAGAAAGAGACAGGTGAGAATTCCCACCATTTCTACTTTTTCACTTTCTGATTTGTTTCAATCCTGTCTGTTCTCCTCTTTGTTCTGTGTAATAAAGCTTGTATCTTTCTTTATGTAAATCTAAACTTACTGTGTGATATTATCCAAATTAGCTCTTATCCTACTTGGGCACTGACGTCATGTAGAGAAATCTGTATGTTTCTTTCTGAACTCTCTGATGAGGTCAAACCCAGTGTTTTGGGAGGATTGTATAGTGATTTGGATGGACTGAAGTTACAGTGATTTGTAATCCAGCAATGACCTTACCAGATTTTTGCAGACATTTTCAGCTGTAGCTTAATGGCCTTAGCCATGTACTAGCAATGGGAGGTGTGGCTCAATTTTACATTCATTTGACACTGTTGAAAATGGTTTATTATGTAATTAAGGATAAATATACCTCAGTGAAATAAGTATCATAGTATTGACATCGGTGAGCCAGCTGGAACTCAACTCTTCATGTTCTTCTAATATTCTGTATAGGGACGCTTGATCAAATGAGTGTTCACCTTATCTCAGGCATCATCTAAGTGTTGTGTGAGTCAGAAATTACCTACGCTCTTCTGGGGCTCCAAAGAGTGCTCTCTCTTGTTCTCATTGATCAAGACCAGGAGGATGTCTTGGCATCTCTGTCTGCATGAAAACAAAGAAAATACAAGCAGTTATTTCAGCTTGCAAAATGGAAGAACTTTGAAAAGATTCATGTAAAAGTGCAAACTGTAATAATTCAAAAGGAAACTCTGAACTTTTCCCTCACAGCTCCTCTGTGAGCTTGTATACTTGGAGATTAAAGACAACAACTGCTCCTTTTTCCTTCATCACCTTCTTCTATACTCAACTTTTTTACCTCATGCTGAAAAAGGAAAACCCTGAAGTGCTTTTCACAAAAAAAGGTCAGTCAGAACAGACCACAATTGTGGTGCAAGTAGTGTTTATTTCATTTGATTTTCATGTACCCTTCATTGTCTACAATCTTTAACATTCTCATTTCCATCTGGAGGGCTGGGAAGGCAGCTGGCTTCCCAGCAGACACCAACTCCACAATTAGGTAGCTGGCATGCAGCTCTTGCCTCCCTGTTTGTGGAGCCTGCCTGCCTCACTGGACCTCACAGCACACCTGCCCACTCTAATCCCTTTTTCACTGGGAACCTCGCTGCACTTATTGGCCCTGGGTCAGAAATAGGAAGGGTTCAGTGAGTTTTGTAACAGCAGTGGCATTGTATATGACCAGGCATTAGAAAACATATGGACTATGATGATTTGGAGCCAGTTTGTTGGGTTATCAGTACTGCTGACTCAGAAGGAAATGTGTTGGGTATTTCTTTGGGGTGTACTCAGGCTGTCTCATCAGGAAGGCAGAACAGTGATTTTCTTATCCTGCTGACATTAAATCAGAAACCTCCTCATGAAACTGTTCCTTGCACACCTTTCTGGTGGCATGGTTCATGCTGCCTGTAACCTCTGAGCAGCACTAATTTTTGAGGCTGTCTTTAAGCCTGTTTTGTTCTTCTCATCCTTTCTATTGCTTTAGGTTTGCATGACTCAGAAATACTCTGGACTTTAGGGGTTGCTGATGATGCTTCTGATATTCAAAGCCTTTTCAAAGTTTTACTGCATTTTTTTCTTGCTTCTCTGAGAACAAGCAGACCATGATCTGTAGCTGTTTGCTTGTTCTGATGTTGGCTTGCCTACAGGTTAGAGAATCAAAAAGTTACTGTTTGAAATTAAGGGAGCTGGATGGTTTGAAATCTAGATGTAGGTAAACAAAATACAAGCAATAAGCTCAGATAACGAGTGCGACTGTATTATATAACACAGTATCTCTCAAGCCAGAATTTCACAGAAATTACTCGAACAGAGGTTATTTGAGAAATTATAATTGTGGCTCTTGCTGGAATTCCAAGTTCAGCAGGTTTTTTTTGGTTTGTTTGTTTTTTGGGTTTTTTTGTTTGTTTGTTGGTTTTGGGTTTTTTTGTTGTTTTTTTTTTTTGGTAGCCTGTGTCCTTTCCTTTTCTCTTCCTACTTTCCTGTGGTATTGCAGAGCTGCCCAGCACTCTGTCAAAAGCACCAGATTCAGATTTGAGGACTTCTCTTACTGACTGTGCTTCTGTCCTCCAGCCAAATCCATTGCCACAAAATATTGCAGATAACTTGAGATCTTCAAACTATCACCAGCCATGTTACCTTTGTTATTAAACCAGCTGAGATTTAACCTGTGTTCCAACAGGAGGGTATTCCATACTGCATCAGAGTGAGCATTCCCTTAGCCCCAGTAATGTATCATGATGAAATTTGCCAGGTAATGTTATTAAAAGTTAAACCTTTAGGCTTTACTATATTTTTGATTCAATAACAATTAGCAGCCTCATTTTTTTGCCTCCTAGTTAATCCAAGCCCAAGTTTAGATTTTATTTTTCCATCTTCATTTTCTTCATACAAGAGTTATCTAAAGAGAACACAACATTTTTACACATCAGTTACTGACACAGTTATTTTTATCTTTTGCTTTCCCCAGCAAACAAGCCTTGTTATCTTCCTTGTACAGAAAGGAGCTGCAGGCAGGGGAAGGGCCACCATGGAAAAGTGAGGAGGTGCCAATCTGCATCTTCCAGCTGCCTATAGCCCAGCAGAAATTCAACCAGGGATGGGCAACAGACTTCATCCTGTCCTTCCAGCTTCTTCTCTATGATAGAAACATCTTTTGTTGGTTTTACAGTGAAGGGGGCATAGAAAAAGGAGAGAGAGTAAGCTGATTCAAAATCAAACTCTAATTAATTTTGAACAGTTAGAGACCATTATGTCACTAAGTCCAGCACCTCTTTAAGCAGCATAGGTGCAGATGGGAGTTTTATGTTATAGCATAAGTTCTGTGCAGAGTTTTCAGAGCATCTGATCCGTTTTCTTAGGTTTTGATTTGGCAGAGTTAATCTACAGGTGAAATCTTAAATGTTATTTCATTTGATCACAATTAATAAAGTCAGAAGCAGTTTCTGTGGTTATTTCAGCTCTTCTGGAAAGTGTAATGAAACCTAACACATCAAGAAAAACTTGCTCAAATTATTATATCCTTGATGGCAGTTTTTCTAACTTCTTTTTCTACAATTTCTGGAGCCAGAGGTCATCAGCCACATGCCAATGTGTTCTAGCCCTTTTGTGCAGAAGGTGATTTTAATTCCCTTCATGCTTGAGGAAGAGCTCGAGGTGGTTTGCCACATCCTTCAGGCACACATGCTGTGTGTATCCTACAAGTGGCACCCACCAGGTGTTAGGGTCAGTCTTGTGAAATTTCTGGCTGCTGCTGCCATCTTCCAGCTTTTGATATTGCATTTGCTTAGCAAAAAGAGCACTCCAGGTGTTCCTTGACTTCAGATTTTTTTACAAGATTTCTTTTTTCATTGTCCTGTTGCTAATTTGAATGTCTTGGCCAGATTCCAATGCAAGTAATTACATTCTGTCTGTCTAATTTTCCCTGCCGTTCCCATTGCAGATGTTATTTGTCATTACTTGCAAGAGTGGCACTGCTGTTGAATTTCCAGTGTATATTTGGGTAATGGAGAAGAAAACTGTGAATAGAGTCCAAAAAGAGTTTGCCTTTTTCCTTTTGAGATCAAATATGATGTCAATAATATGGTTTGAAGTGGTAACAAAAGAAAAAAACCAAACCAAAAAACAACAAACACATTTTGGTCTGGCAAGAGTGGTGCCAAAAATGACATAGAGAAATCTTTGCTGGCAATGTGTTCTTTATAGCAATTTTTTAATTACCAGGAAAAGGTTGGATGTAGAGCTATTACAGTTGAACATCTGAGATCCAGAGGTCCAGGATATCAGATTTTCATCTAGTTTAAACTGATAAGTCCCATTTAATTTGCCTTAGCTAAATTGCATTTATATGAGATAAGGCCACAAACTTTCAAAGACTCCACATTCAATTTTCATGATCCCTGTAACCTCTGCCCCTGAAGACCGTGATCTCCAGGAATTAACTTTTATTTCATCAGCTGCATAGTAGAAAAGGATTAATGACTATGTTTCATCCATTGCTGAGGTTCTCTCTCACATTGCCTACACACATATATTTGGCGTCTGGTATGTGAAATAATCCAGGAAAAAATTACCTTTAAGGTGATCTGGGAGATCAGTAGGCACAGAATATTGCTTTAAACCTTTATGAATTTGTTAGGTTTTCTTACTCATGACTTGCTGTGATTTATTATGATAATGTTTATTATGGTAGACATTTATTATGACCTCTCTGAATCAGTTTGTTTTTAACAAACAAGCTTTGTTCTCTAGATTAGTTTAAACTATACATATCCCACAAGTGTTCAAATCTGAATAAGCAGATATCAGCAAGGTGTATTGTGGTTTCATGAAATTTAATTAAAGATGCTTCTCTAGAAGCATCAGAACCTAGAATTTACTGTAAGCTGTAAGCGTTAGCCTATTGCATTCAACATGGTTTTATTTCTGTGGTTTCTTAAATTATTGCATCTCTCCAGATAAAGAAATAAACATGTAGACCTAAATCTCTGTTTAGAAGAGGACAGAACAATTTTTAAATTTTTTTTCTCTCTGGGAATGGCAAATATTTTCACTTTTGCCATAACAGCCATTTCCACCTCAGTGGCACAAGAACAGATCTCCTAACTCACTCATCCAGTGTTGTATAATGTCTGGGGGAAGAAAAGGCACGTAGAAATTTGGCATAGGACAAATATTTTCATTAGATCAGTAGAGTCTCTGTCATACAGCCAAAACTACAAACAACACTGTTCTGTTCTGCATGTGCATGGTAGCGTTATCTTCTCCTTACAAAGCAGTGGAGGTAAAAGATTTGCAGTGCACTAAGCAGGTCTGCCTGCAGACTCCAGAGTGCTGTAGAGTGGAGGTCTCTGTTATCAGGAGCAGCCCAGCTATGTTAGCACAGACCTGAGAGTGAGATAAATGATCCTGCCCAAAATCTGTGCCATATTACACAAACCAGGGCTCCACAAAGGGCGTTTTGCAATGAGAGTCTTTGATTGTGCCCATCCTAAGAAAGGTGTTACATCTGTTAATGGAACTTGGGCAGCCTGACTTGGAGGAGGACAGAGTCCTAAACTGAGAGTCACTTTCCCAGTTATTTTGGGATGTTTTCTTAGTAGCTGAGTAGACATAGATCTTTCTGGAGTTAACATCTACCTGGTAAGAAAAGCCAGAAGTACTTCACACCTTTACATGTTATGTTCCATTTAATAACTGTTATGAAACACTTTGGATTACCTTTCAGACCTCCTCAAAAATAGCACTTCCCCAGTAGTTATTTTTAATACCTGTTGTTCAGATAGCCTCCAAAAAAACCCTCTGATATAACCGAAAGAATTAATAACATTAGAGAATCCTGTTAAGTTTGCTTCTGTCTTTAAAAGCTGAGGGTTTTAGTAATACCATGCCAATACCTAGTTCCAGCTACAGGGGAAAGTGCCCAGCACATGGACTGTGATGGCCTTTTCCTGTACCTTTTGCTAGAGCCAATATCTCAGAAGGAAATACAGACTTGCTGTCCTAAAGGCTTACAGAAACAGCCTTGTGCTTATGTAAGTACTTACTGAGATACTTGTGATATAACTATTCTACTTCCCAAGGCATTAGCTGTTCTGCCAAGCTGATATTGCATTACATTGTGTCATGGAATGTTTCTAAATAATAAAAGCAATATAATTTTGGTAGTCTTCTCTTGGATATCAGACTGCTCTACAGGGTATTCATTAACATGCAGGAGTGGAGCCTGTCTGGTTGCCCAACTTCCCTTCCTTCTCTGATTTAAATCAGATTGTATATGTCTGCAATTCAATGAAGAAATTGCATAAAATTCAATCCCTGTGCCTTATTATTTTTATTCCTGAACCTCAAGGCCCTTGTGAGAAATGCTTTAATTAAAGAAGCATCACCATGGCTTTAGTCTCAGTGGTTTAAACTTTAGAATTGACATTATATTCTTCTCTGCCTTGTAAAGAGAACCAGGGGGAAAAGTGTTGAGAGGGAGACAAGAAAATATTCTCTTCCTTTGTCAAAAATGATAGAACAGATTTGCAGCAAGTATTGCTTTGTACTTTTGCTCCTAAACATCCACTTTCATAAAGCATAGCTCGTGTTTTTGAAAAGAGCTGCTTTGAGAGTGATGATGTGTGGGTAGATGTTTGCCAGCATTGGGTTAGGACACCTCACACCTTTCTCTGCCATTTGTATTGGAACTGTAATGGTGCCCATAAAGTGTTTCTGTTCTACATAACCCAAGAAAAAATTCATGGTTTGTGAGATTGATACAATTTAACTTTTGTTAAACAGGTTTACCACTCACCAAGTGAGCACAGTACTTGTGCATTAAATATTTTCCTCTCTGTAAAAGATGGCATGGCTGAATTCTACCCTGGAATAGCATCACTGTTCTGAGTCCTACAAAACCCTGGAAAGTCAGAAGTAGGACTAAAATTAGCATCAGATGTTTCAATCTTTAACTTATGCCAGAGTGCAGTGTAAATGCACTCTGAAGTGGGGCTGATGACTTTCAGAGGAGATAGATCAGAGGGTTAACCAGGGATTTTTCCATTTATGCCCTATTCCAGCCAAGCACTCAGGCTGAATTCCTGTAGCAATGTAATGTCCAACACTGTTTTGATTGTCTGTAGGTAACTACCAACAGTTAACATAAAAAGTTTCACTTTTTAGTTTCCATCTCTTCTCGCTCAGGGCTGATGACATAAATACACATATTAAAGGTTGTGTTTTATTCAAATTACTTTATTTATTAAGTGAGGATCTCTGGTAGGTTCCTAACTTGAACAAGAGCCATAGTCATACCTTGAGACTTAGAACTAGCAGTGTGATGCTGTTCATAAGTGATGTGAGGCTGTATCACTCTTGTGTTGTTTTCAGCTCACAGACCTCTCTGTTGGACCACCTTCCCTGTACTGCTGGTAATGAGTGCACTGTGGCATCCCAACAGGAACTGCAATTCAGTAGAATAATACTTGTGTAACAGATTTGCAAAGTATATATTGTAGGGGCTAGCAGAATTGATGGTCTTCAAATTTACTGTCACTGCTCAGCTTAAGGTACCTTTTTTGAGGAACAATTAAAGCTAAGGTACTTCCCAATGATGCTCAAAATGCTAAGAAAGCAGAAGGAAAAAAGAAGGGGAGAAACCCTCACATCCAAACCAAACTGCTCCACTTAACCTGTTTTTCTAAATTTTTTTTCTAATTAACCATTATATCCTAGTGAAAATTTTAACTGGAAAATTTTCTTCTGTTATTAGCATTATTTGGACTTTGATTTGATATTTTAACATTTTCTTCTTTAAAAATTGCATGTTTGCAGATGTATTCTGGGGCAAAGATCACCGTGTTTTCCTGTATGATGGAAGAGGCAGTTCCCTTTCTTGGCAGAGTTGCTAGGAGTCTTTATCTACTGCTGTTTGTAGAAAAATATGAAGTTGCAAACAGAAGCTGGTAGGCATCAGCAAGAAACAGTCATTTCTTGATACTGTAGGAAATAAACCCTGGAAATGCTAGTCTCTGCTCATCTTGGTATGAAAAAGTTTGTGGAGTTTTGTCTCCTGAATGCTCCTGAGCAGCAAAACAAGTGTATTCACTAAGGCTTCAGTAAATGACAACAGTTATGAGCAATTATCTTGAAATCATTCTCACAGGCCATAGCTTTCAGGAAGATACCATACTGCATTTTGTCAAAGCAGCCTCAGTAATTATTCATCTTTATTTTACCTGGTTTATTAAATGGTTCAGTGGCCTGATTCTGGCAGAACAAAGGAAATGGAATAGAAATGTAATTATATATTTGTGCTACAGGTTCGGCCATGCTTCTGCATTTCTAGAAAATTTAATGCCTGCTAAAATCATCCATCCCTGATGCATATGCAAACAACTGCAGCTGCCTTACTGTTGTGAAAGGTCCTATTTGTCATAGTACTGTGAAAATATTCCCAAAAAAAAACAGACAAAGTTTTGCTCTCCAGTCCTCTGCTGGTGTTCCATCAATTCTCAAACTGCTTGGCTATTGTAGACCAATGGATGTGACAACTCTACTCTCTTTTAAAACTGTGTATAGTCAGTAAATGGCTTTTATAGAAATCAGTGGAAGCTAAAACTGTGCAAATTCTGTCTCTCCTGTAAAGGATTTTCTTTCTTGTGCACAGTACAAATAGCACAGTATTCAGTGTGCAGATCTGATTAACTGCATTGGCTGATCCAAGCAGGCAGCTCTATTCACATCCAAATCATTCACACAAGACTTCTCAGAACTCAGCCAGGGTTTATGTGAACACATTCATTGATCTTTGATGGAGATCACAGTAAAGAGCTCTTGTTTGATTAGTAAAGCAAAATCATTTTTTCTGGCTTTTGAAAATCACACTGAATAGTCTACAGTAAGGATGACTTTACAACCTACCAACTTAAAATGGTGAAAACTTCCAGGTTTTTGTAGAAACTCACTAATTTGGAGATATTTATGTGACAGGAGACTTTAGGATAGACTGATGGTTTTTAAAAATCTACTTTTCTTCCTACGTCTTCCAGATTTCACCCATTTTCCAGAGCCAAATCTCCTTCAGAGTCCTCTCCTTTTCATTTCCCTCAGCAATTTAATAATACAATATAATGTCTTCAGGATTTATTGGGAGGATGGGGCAGGTTGGGTTTGGGTTTGGGGTTTTTCTCGGGGTGGGGGGGTTGTTTGGGGTGGGTTTTTTGGATTTTGTTTTGGGAGGGATTTTTTGTTGTTGTTGTTGGGTTGGTTTGGTTTTTGTTTTGGGGTTTTTTTCCCCAGACTAACTCTGCCTTCCTCAAGAAGTGTTTGGACATTGCTCTCAGGCACATGCTGTGATTCTTGGAGGTGTGCAGTACAGGGATAAAAGTTAGACTTTGATGATCCCTGTGGATCACTTCAGGATACTCTTTAGTTCTGTGGTTCTTATTCAGAAAAAAACCAAAATAGTAGGAGAGGTTTGTTTAGCTTTTCACACTGTAAAATGTATCTCTTGGGTTTTTTCTTCTTTTAAATACAATATTGTTAATATAGTTCTGCCTAGTTACTGTCAGTGAGCAGAAGCCTATTTGGTCATTATAGCATTAACTGGTTCCTACTGTTAACAATTAAATTCCTCAGGACTCTGAGCAGATATTAACAAGTTAATGTGAGGAGGCCAACAATCCCCAAGGTATTTTCTTCCACCCACCAGCTTTGGACAGAAAACTCCAGTGTAATTTCAAAAAAAAAAAAAAAAAAAAAAGAAAGAAAGAAAGCCTTTAGTGTAACATTCCTACTGAAGCCCCCGTGTTCAGTGATCCTTCTGTGGCATGCTGATGTGGGAGAGCACAGCCAGCCCTTCTGTGGGGCCTTCAGGAGGCACTCAGTTCGTAACCTCCCTGTCCTCTCATTATTCTGGGCCAGGCACCAGGGAGAAGAAAGAGACTGTAAAGCATCATCTGAGCGTGTCTGCAATGGAATGGGGAATTCCAGGATATGATTTGTTTATAGTGACACATAAGGACTTCAGTCTGTTTAGCATCTTTTGCTTGGCTTGATAGTTGATAGATATAAAAGACTTTAAAGATATCAAACTTCTCAGCTCCTCCTTTCTTCCTTCCTAGACATGACACACCACTTTATAAGCAAGAGGAAAAACTGCAAAGTATCCTAAGCTTCATCTTTAGCTCAGCTGTTTCTTCTGAGCCTCTCAGGGGGAAAAAAATTTCTCTTTTTCTTATATCTTAACAGCCAAGGAAGCTCTCTTCAGTTCCACTTTGCTTTCACATTCTAATAAAGTAAATAAAGCAGGAATAACTTGTGACTCTGAACCAAGTTTGCCTGCCCTTGCTAATTGTGGATCCAGGTTTCCCTTCAAACAGGATCTTTGCTTCCCAAGTGCGTGCTCCAAGAAGGTAAGAAATTACTTTTGTTACAATCTTATTTCTGTTTGTCCTGGTATTTAACTGTGCAAGTGCCAAGGCTGGGACTATAAAACATGTGGATGGTTCCTTGTCCAGAAAAGGGCTTCCCTTCTCTTCAGGATTCTCCAGTTGTTGTCTTCTTTCTAGCTCCTCCAGCTGGAACTGAAGAGTTGAATATGGAGCTTTGTTTCACATTTTGCAAAATGTTCTGGGCTTCCTTTTATTGAAACTCGGTGCAGCTCCCTAATTAACTGTTTTCAAAAATCTAAAAAACTATAAATCTTTATCCCAGAAGGAACTGCACTAATGTTCTCAGTGATGAAAGGCAAACAAGATAGTGTGTCACAGCAGCATGCCTCTTTCTAGAGGGACAGATATTTCACCATCTCATTAACAGTAAAGTTTTATGGAACAAGTATAAACATATTTGTTTAGAAAAGGGAAATGTTTTTTAATTTATTTTTAAGGTAAATATTGCATATCGGTTAAAATTTTTGACAGGTCGAAATCAGTGATAGTGTCCCTCCTCTGAGGAAATTACTGTCACAAACATGAGGACTTGACTTAGCTCACAAAGACAGAACTTAAAAATCAAAATAGACTGCAGTGGTATATATATTGTTTGGTATTTTTTAAATTAAAATATTATTAACATTTCCTCCCCAGACATGTAAGTATTTGGACTGATGTCATAAAACAAGAAGCCTTGAGGAAGGCCTTAGTCACTACTTTCAAATACAAATGAGGTACTTCAGTAGGTTAATATTGTGAATCTTTTTAACAGTGCCAAGAAGCCTGCAATTGTTTGTAGGTAAAGCACCAAGATGTTTTTTATTAATGTTACTATTTAATTCATAGGAGTCAGTATTCAATCAGTTCCCCAAAAATATATTCTCTGGAACAATTCTACTGTCTAAAAAATGAAATAATATAAAAACACTTTCATATGCAGTCATATTTTTTGTGTTAAATATAAGCCTCTGTATTCCAAGTAAACTTCCTGCATTATTTTAGGCTTCCAAGTTTTTCAACTTGTCTATAGCCCAGTTTTAAACAACTTACTATTTAAAAGAAGCAGCTCAAACAATGCTTGCTGTTTCCTTGCCTTGAAATGTTCAAACCCAGTGAAACTCTAGAGTTGTTAGGATTCCACTGTCCCAGAATCCTTCCCAGGCTGAAGTCGGGTGGTTGCTGTCACATGTTGTGCCCTGAACTGCTGGTTTCCAGCACCTGTGCTGCTCCAGGCTGGGTGGCTGTCAGCAGGCAAAGGCCACATCTGTAAATGTTAAATGTATTTTAGGATTTTCCAGGAAGGTGCAAACCAGAGCCCACCAAAGCTGTGCAGTGACCACGTGTGCCAGGGTGCTGGACATGAGTGCCTGGAGCAAAGCAGTGTTAGCACAGCACGGTGTGTGCCTGGCACAGTGTGCTGGGGGACTGTGCCAAAGGAATGCAGCATCCCTGCTGCTCAGGTGTGAGAAATACAGCAAATCAGTCTCTAGCCACTTTGGCAAATGTCAAAATATGCTCCTCGGGCTGAGGTCCTCCCAGTTCCCATGGCTGTCCAACAATATCTGAGAAAATTTTCAAGAACATTAAGAATAGTCATGGAAATTAAGACAAAAATGCTATGTATTCTCTCCTATGGTGGCAATTGTTTCTCTTAAGCTCACTTTTTCTTGACCTCATTTTTCATAGATCTGATCTTTACTGTGTTTTGGAAATTATGAGGCGGGTACTTTGATCCCCCTGTTAACCACAGATCTAAATGCTTTCTGTTCTCACTATTGCAGGAAAGGAAAAAAATAAAGACTGTGACCCTTCCCATCTTTTTGATTTCAGGCAACCCTGGAAAAGATGAAAATTTTCCTTTGCCCCTTTAGTGCATGCATAAAGGCTGACTGTTCAGAAGCCATTATACTCATGGAATTCCCCATAGAGCTGATGAACAATCTTCTCATTTTATGCTGGTGACACCTGAGGCACCTGGCATGTGCAGCTGTCCAGCCTGTACCTGGGTGGTGGCCTCAGGACAAAGTATGTGCTGTAGTCACTTTAGCTCTATTCAAGCAACCAGAGCTTGCCATCTTTAAAAGTTATGACAGGATGGTTCCCTATGCATTGAAGTACTTAAGGAAAATGTGTCGTGATTCTCTCTCTTCGTGCCAGCAAGGAATCGGTTTTATCACTCATTTCTGTCATGTTAGCAGGTATCTCAAAGGTCAGTCTTTGCCTATCTTGCATTAAATACTGTCTAGCTGATTAGCACCTAGAAGTGATTTTGGAAAAGCCTTCTTTAGATTTATTGATAAAGTGAGGATTAAATGGGAAGTGCTTTAGTTTGGCTGCTCTTTTTTTTTTGCCTTTTTTTTTTTTCTGGTGGGGTGTTTTTCGTAAATTCCAGTTTTATCTCTCAGAGTACATTCATATGGGTTTCAGGACATATCTAGCTTTCAGCTTACTGGTTTTAACTCTGCCCTTTTGCATTCAATTGGAATTGACTAAATGGATTAAGAAAAAAAAAAAAATCTTTACCTTAAAACCAGCTTAAGGCCAAGGAATGAAGATCCCCAATTGTGCTGGTTACCCCGACACACTTGCTTGCCTTTAGCATTTCAACTACTTAAGATGAAAATCCTAACAGGTTTTTTTTTTTAAGCAGAAGCAGTGTGCTCACTATTCATAGATTAGAAGCTTGATTTTCAAATTGCAGATATATAAGTCGTAACCTGCAGAATGGTTAAGAAATCACATTCTATAGCTGGCTTCTAAGCCTCTAAGCAGTTACAAATTCCCTGAACCAATTCTGATAACAAAAATCATTTCCTGTTAGTACTGACGTCCACTGACCACATCTCACCTTGGCTTCTTACTGTAGACTGTAGTAAAAAGAATCTTTTCAATAAATTCCAATTAATCAAAGGCAAACAAAAGTATAATTTAGTCTATTCTCAAACAGTCTCTCTCCTCATTCATGTGTCACAGATGCTGTTGCACAACAAGCTACATGTCAATAATTTTTTTCCAATATTACTTTTGAGAAATAATGAAAGATATTATAGAAATTTGCTGGGGCAAAGATATTGGGCTCAGAGTAATAGGAAATGACCAGAGCTGGTTTTTGTTCAACTTTTGTAGCAAGAAGTTGCTTTTCTAACAAAAACACTAAGCTTATGCACAACGGTATAGCACAGGGGATAATAGAGGTCATAGATATTACAGCTTGGAGGTGCTGTAATCTAGTATTTAAGACTTTGCTGAAACAAGAATTCAACATTGCTGTAGTTTTCATAGGTAAACTTGCTTCTTCAGAGCTCTTCTGGTTTAGAAATACTCATTAGTTGCTAATATTCAGCTGAATCTGCAGATGTCCATGAATGCTGTACATGCACATACACCCAAACACTCGGCGGTGTTTGGAAGGAGGTTTTGCTGTAGGACAAAAATGTATTTCATGATTGCAGCTGAGAAATGCTCCTTCATGGCTTAACAAAGAAAAGCTCTGAGCCCTGGTGTTTACCCAGCAGTGCAGAGGAGTAAAAATGCCTAAGCAGGAAAGTACAAATGTTTCTGTGAGCTGTCCCAGCAGTCTGGGCAGTCTGCTCAAGTAGCAGCCAGAGTCTCTGAAACACACTGTAGTAATTATTTCTTTCAACAGCACCAAGAATGTATACCATTTATCAGTATCAGTATTTATCATTTACCAGTATTTCTCCTTTCAAAAACTGGTTCCAAGATATTAAAAGCTACATTTAATTTCAGAATTAAATTATATTGTTTTTAAATTTTATTGTAGGTGATCAGCACCTTTTGTTGGTGATAGAGGAGGAGATTTCTGAGCACTATTGGGCAACCTGAATAAGAGTTATCTATTACATCTAAGACAAAAAATTCCTTTTCTTATTCTGTTGTTTCTAAAGCACATTTCTTTAGCTTCTAAAGCATAAACTTTGGTGCGAGTTGGTTTACTGAGAACTTACCTTAAACATGTGGCTAATTAAGACTATTTTGTTCAAGTTTCAATTCCCCTATCTTTCTGGTTATGATGGTTATGATGAAAAATAAGGGATTTTCCAGAAATTAATTTCTGTGATCTACTTGGCTAAGGCCAGAAAACCAAGATACCATAGAATTTTTCAGTCGATGAAAAATCAGGTGATTAAAATTCGTTTAAGGAGAAACACAGAAACAAATTTGCAAGGCAGGAACCCAAAACATGACTGTGGTTAGACAGTATAAAATTTTGGTTTGGGGACCTTCCACCCTGAATCAAAAATGCTATGGCTACATGATGCAAAGTCCAGTGTGGTGTGAAAGTGTTCTGCTCATTCAGATTTATTCAGGAATTGTGATGGGTTTATTTCATAGTGGATAGCAGTGCCAAACTTTCCATTCTCTACCATTAGCACAAACTCTTCATTGAGTATTCTATTCAACTTTCTAGAAATCACTCTAAATTTCTGTCAATTTTTAGAGAATAATGCATTTTTATGTTTCTTAAGCTCTTTGGATAGAATTGTAAGGTAATATAATTATCTATGAAATATTACAGCTTCAGCCTCTAAGCTATATAACATTCTGATAAATTCCTTAAAGCCAAGGAATTCCTTAAAAGCTCAGTACAATGCTTTCTGACTTAAAGCTCTTTGAAAAGTAACAGAATATGGCATAGCAGCTTTAGAGGAATAAACTCTTCCAGGTTTGCTTCACATGACAGTTTTGTGCTCTTACACTTCTTTGGCTATAATTAATTTTTTTTTTTTTAAACTTTTGGAAAAAATTAACAAGAAAAATAAACAAAAACAACACCAAAACATCTGTTACAACAACAAATTATCTCCACATACCTGATATGAAGATAAAATTCTCCATTCTGTATATAAATAGTGTGCAGCTTTCTATGACGCCTGCTTAAGTCAGGTTGATATAATTCTATTTGCTTCATTGGATCCTGTAGTTGCATTCAGTTCTGGTGCAATGCCAGTGAAATGGACTCTTGGGGTTAATTTGGACAAAATAGTTTGACCTTAAAGAGATTTCTAGAGAGTGGCATTTCACCTTCACTATCTGCCTTGGAAAAGAGTGCTTGAGTTCTAAATGACACTTTGAAATTGGTTCTTTTGCTCACCCCCTTATTATCTAAGTAATTGCTGCATATCATAAATTGATTGATACTCACTGGGTTTAATCTACATGAGTCTTCATGAGACTTTGAAGAACTTGAATGTTATTTAAATATAGAAAGCTTCTTTCTATATTTCTATTTCTTTAGGGTAGTTTTTAGTGTTTATCTGAAGTGTTATTTCAGGGGTGAGTGATTTCTCCTTCTAACCTGCTTTAGTGCCTACATTTATATCAATATGTTTGTTATTGAGCAGTCATGTCTCTGACTGTGAAAGCTTTGTTGTCAACAACTTGCTGCTCTGAGAGACATCCAATTTGTTTCCATTATAGATGAAGGCAGAGCCAAACAGGAATTTGGGTTTCTGTTTGCATACGCTGCGTGGGTACAGGAGTGACAAAGTCTGAAGGAAAATGTAAGGACTTAGCTACAAGCAGTGACAGACAGAACTTTTTCCAGTGTGTGTGTGTAGCCTCTGTTTGCTGAGCTCTTAGGGATGGAGCCTCTCCGTGGTTCTCATGAGCGTTTGACCCTTACAGTACCCCCAGTCTGAAAGACTGAGGAAATGAACACATGCGACAATCATCTTGGGTCTGACCTGAACTGAATCACTGACCCCTGCTTATCACAAGAATGGATTTTATTGATGTTATTTGTTTGATTTTAAGCAATTGTAAAAGCAGGAAAACAAGTAACTGAGAAGTGTTGGAAGACAGTCAAACATTCTCTAATGATTTTATGAACTTTGTAATACAACTTCTGTAAATCTCAGGGTTTTAAATGTGTGGGTCTAAAAGCAAAAATTAATATTCTTCTTTGCTCTTATTAACCCTACTGATTAGCTGGAAAAGTTACTGAGGTAATTTGAGAGTGCTGACGTATCAATTTCAGGTAGTCAGTGTGAATTCCAGTTTTTCTGAGTTAATTTTTGAGTATTACTTTCAAAGCATTTAAAAACAAGTATATTTGGTAATGATGTTTTTCTGTCTTAATGGAGTGGAGTTCAAAATCTCTGTAGTTCATCGCTTCAAATTCCCAGGCTAACTAGCATGTTCATTGCCATGTAATTGAGCTGGGGCTTGAAAGAAAAGGCAAAACCAGTTTGTGAGTGAGTTTGTGAGTTGTGCTCCTTTGAGGGACATCCTTCCAAATGATATCATGCTTAAAATCACATCTCAATGCTGAAACCCACTCCAAAAAGTTAGAATCCAAGTGTTTCAAATCTCAGATTTTCACTAGACTTTGTTTTCTTTCAGGGAGTATCTCCCCTGATTGTAGAATCCCCCACACATAAAACATGGTTACTGCTTTTTAAATTCCACTGATTCAGGAACCATGTGCATAGGACACACATTATCATACATCCACATATGAAACTGTAAATTTAATCTGCCAGGACTATGCCCCTAGCCTGTTCTTGCTGACTTTCATTGCATCTGTGATTCTCCCACACACTTCTTTTCACTCAGGCTCTGATAAAGTCCATGTTTTTGAGCTATGAAGATTTTTTCCTTAATTTTGAAAAGTCTCCAAAGAGGACATTACTATAAGAGGAGAAAAGAACCTGGTCCGTTGAACTCTTTCCAAAACTTTGCTTTACTTGAACAAGTCATTTGCTCACTTTCCAGCTTCCTTTAAAATGAGGATAAAGTTTGTTAACATCGCAGAGAATGTCAGAAGAATTTTTTAAGCTCTATATTCTATTTCTACAAAGAAACTCACAGCGCATAGAAATTGTATCTTAATGCTAGAAACTGTCTTCTCTCCAGATTTTAGCACAATATGATTCTTTGATTGATGAATAATAGTGCAATTTTTGGATGGAATAGAGATAGCTGAATGGAAATGATTTTAGAAAGATGAGAGCTACTTTTGCTGCCATCAATTATCCATTAAAGGAGGAAAACCAGTAACAAAGGAAAACCCAGAAGTCAGTGGATTATTTACTTTTTTTCTGATTTGTTTGTGAAAGATACTTTTGGTTTGGGGTTGGGTTATTTTTTTCCTTGGTGGGTTTGTTGGTTTTTTGGGTTCTGGTTTTGGGGTTTTTTTCATAAAAATGTGAAGTAACTCTCTACTTTCTTCAACTGCTCTTTTAAAAGCATTGGATGAGAATTTGCTTGCCCTCTGCTCCTTCAGGCACAAATTGTATCTTGTCAAACCAGACATTTGAAGAGAGTCTTGGAGAATTGCTTCTCAGGCCAAGTTACTCTTTGTGCTCTTCTATGTCTGCAGAATGAAAAGATGATGTTTGACAGCATTGGCAATTCTGTTACAGAGATGATGAATTCTCCTCAGCAGCCATCAGTGAAAATTGATGTAAACCAACTCCTTGAAGGAGGCAGGGCAGTTAATTTCAGGAAGTACAAAGTTAAATGAAACCAAACAATTAATCTTTATTTATGCAATGATTTAAATTGGTTTATTGGCAGAAGATTGTATTTGTAGTTATTACAGTTGCAGTTATTAAAAAAGGAAGAAAGAAAAACAACACATGCTGGCTTTTGTGCATATAGAAGCTCATTCAAATTTAAAAAAAAAAATGAAGCAGGAATCTATAATCTCTCTTTAGAGAGTTTCCAAATTGCAGGAAAATTCAGAGCTGGGCTTTAGCCAGGACAACTTGATAGGATATTTTCAGAATTTTTAAGCTTACAAATTATATTAGTAGCTGCATTCAATTTTAAGTGGATCTGAAACTGTCTTTAACAAAGCACTGTTTTGAAATTTCAGATCTTTGGCTTCTGTTCTTGTTCACACCTGTAGTGTGGCTGTTGCTTTCTCTGGGCAGGTCAGCTTTATTCTGACATCAAATTCCTGGTAATTCTCTAGAGTTTGTACATAGCTTGTTAATATACTCCATCTATGACCGTGGTACACACAGCAGTACCCCAGCTTTGGTTTGGGGTGGTAGTTACAGTCTGAGCTGGACCCCTGAGGGCTCCATAAATACGATCTATTTTCACATCTGTGATAGTGTTGGGATTTTCCTCCTACATTATTCTGTGGAAGCCCAATGAAATGACAGCCCACACCTCTCAGATTCTGCAGTGTGCTAAATTTGTAGGTCATGCTTAAAGTTCTGTCAGAGTTTATACCAAAACAATTTTTATTACGAGAATATTGTAGTTCTTTCTGTAAATCAGAGATATGAAGCTTTAAGCTACATGGATTTAGACTTCTGAGATGGGATTAACTTTTTAATAATTTGGTCCTTGATATCCATTTTTTTTTTAGAAACTGTAGTTCATTATGTTTGTCTTAAATTGCTTCCTGCATTAGTTTTAATTTGCCACTGATGTTGGATATTTAAATTTAAAATATGCCAACTTTCAACTATAGTCAAAACTAGATATCTTTTTAAGCTTTGGGCAATTTATAGAGCAGGTAATTACATTTAACATTTTTAAGTTCTTTTAGTATATATTTTGGGACAGTGTGCATGCTAACAAGCAATTTAAGTGATTCATAATTGATAATAAAGTTACTCTAGTCTACTCAGTATTTTTCCTATGGATTTGTTCATGTGCTGAGACTATCCAAAGCAAGCCTTTTCTTGTAGCTCCCTTCTCCCCACCAATGATGATGAGTAGAGTGACATTGCTTCTTATCCAGCTTGCTTGAGTCCTCTATATTTAATTTACAAAACACTGCCAAGGGAAGCTAAAGACTGTTTAGAGAACTGGGGTCAGTCGATTTGTTTCTATCTACTAATTTGTGCTGTCCTGTTTGTTTTCCTTATTCTTCCTATATATTTGGCAGGGAGCAGACATGAATCTGACTGTGTTCTGTTGAACAGCCACCACTGCCTCAAGCTGTTTCAGTAACACCTTGCCAAAACACTTTTTCTTTCCAGTTTTATCTCCTTGAAAAAGGGAGGGGAGTTAGGGCAGAGATTGTCACCTGAGAGTTACTTTGGGACTAACTGGGTTGGTATCAGAAGGTGAAATAGTTTCATCATCCTGAAGTGGGGCAGAAGATGTTGAGAAATCAATAAACTAAAAGTCCTGCAAACATACATTGTCTCGACAAAAATGGTTTTAGTTTCTATTACTGCTGTCTCATCAGCGTATCTTTAAATTGCAAAGTGTTGCTTGAAACAGAAACTTGTTTCAATTACATCCATATCCTAAAATGCCATCTTTATTTGATTTAGTAATTTTACTGTGCTTAGAAATTTATCACAACTGATTTTATTTTGCTACCTGTTTCTATCTGAAGAGCTCTCAAAGGTTTTTAAAAAACCAGAAAATACCCCATCTACCCATAGTAGCTAGAATCCTTCCATATGTTGGAAACTTTATAATAATATATATATATAACACATTATTTACTTTACCACCTGTCAATGTCATGCACTTGTTTTAAAGTCTTCTGCTTAAATATCACCATCTTGCTCCATAAATCCAGGTTTACAGGGACAGATAAATTGTTTCATACAGGTTAAGATTTAGGAGATTTACAAATGCCATAAAAAAATGTACAGTTATTTGAAACTATAAAATAATATATTTTATACTATGGAGTTTCTGGATCATATTTCCCCACTCTGTGCTGCAAAGGGAGAGCTGTGTCCAAAGCATGTCTGCTCTGAGCCCATGAGAGCCTCGTTCCTCCTGCTGTGTAATTTTTAATGTGCTGTCTGATGTGGAAGACAGTCTAATGAGAATTCTCATCATGAATTCAAACTTAACCACTGAAAATGAACAATTGGTAATTAAGTGAATGTGATGTGATGACTAATTAGTTGATGTAACAAATAGCCAAAATGTAGTTAATTTTTTAAGCAAATATTTGAATTGTTTGAGAAAACGTTTTGTAATACAAGCAACAAAACTTTGCTCTATTATTTTTAATTGCAATCTCGGCTTACTCTCAAGAATGACTTGCTGCCTTCCTAAGAAGGCAGGCTTCAAGGTCAGACTTAATCAAAAGGTAGATTAAGTCTATCATTACATGTTTGGCTATATAGATAAAAAAGCCAACTTTTTTCATCTCCATTACTACATAGTTGTTCTCAAATTTACAGTTTATTCCCTATGCACAGCATGGAGTTGCAAGTCATCAAGAGAATTCAGTCTTTCCTTGAAACATACCATCATGGATTTATTTAAAAGCTTAATCATGTTCCCTCTTTTATCTCAGTGTCCATAATTTTATCTTATACAGTAGAAAATGCATTAATGAAGTAATGATTAAGACTCCACTTCTTAGCGAGCAGTATTTTAGTGGTAGCCATTGTGCACAATAGAGGGTGTTGTCGGAAATCTGCTGCTGCCTGATGGTGAAGAGCATTTGATTAGAAGTGCAGCCCTGGAGCAGGGGGTGAGCCTGTGCTCCCAGGTGCCTCTGCTGGCAGCTCTGCCCGGGGGAAGTTTGGGGCATCCCCTGAGCAGGCTGGGTGAGAGGTGCTGCTGCTTGGGCAGAGCTCATCCTCCAGGGGCCCTCACTGCTGTGCTGGGACTTCAGCACTGCTCCTCCCTTCAGCTCTGGATCCGTCATGGATACTGAGCTGCTTCTCTGCTAAGCAAGGCCTGTAATGGGAGTGGAAATAACCCACTCATAGAAAAAGATTTCTCATTCATTTTCTTCCACCGAAACAACCATGTGGGTCTAGAGAGGAAAATAAAACTGAAAGTGATAGGTTACATTTTGCCTTCAGTGAAATCAAATTCCTTCTGTTTCAATGTAAAAAGACTTAGGGATACATTAGATTCTCTTGTAATAACCATCTGGGTTTGTGTTTTGCTAAAAGAAAATAATTGGAAACTGTTTAAGGACTTCTAACCATAGAACAGATGAAGTCTCAGCTTCTTGTACCAAACAGTCCTTTAGAGGATTCATCATATTTTTGGGTTTTTGTTTGGGGTTTTTTATTTGCTTTTTTTTTTGTCTTTCCACAGTATTTCTAGAGCACAAAATAAGCCAAGTATGGCATGGTATTTCATATGTATGTCAGAGCACACCTGAATAGCCCAAAACTTTTTCTTACAACTGGAGAACTGGTGCAACTTTAAAAGGCAAATCCCAGCTCATAATGTGATTGGGTTCCTCATATTTAGAGAGAGGAAATTTTCAAGTGAATACAAAACAGGATCAGGGATTTAGGCAGTAAGAACCCCGTGTGATAGTAGGGACTTCAAAACAGAGCACTGCCTTTCTCATAGTAGCATGCATTTTTTTATCTATATGTTCAAGAATAAAACTGGTGGCAAAGAATTTTTGGTCAATAATGAAAGTGAAGAGATTTTCACTTGCATCCCTTGTAGGAAAAGAAACAATTCAGAAATGAAACAGTGGGAGATAAGAAATCCTGTTCAGTTCTGTTCACTCTTGCTCACCAGAAAGCACTCAGGGAAATGTTCAGCTAACAGTGAGGTAAAAACCAGGTCACATAACCACGGAAAAGGTTGTATAGCTAGCATGTGGTCACCTCATGTGTGAAGCAGTGATTGGTTGGCGAAATGTGTGGGCACTACATAATCAAAGTGGTGCTTGGGCAAAAGGATGCATGAACAGCAACACTGCAGTGGCAAGCAGCCAATGCATCCTTGTTTTGGTTAAGTTTAGAACATAAAAAGCGCTGGGTTCTGCAATAAATTATTTTCTTCAGAGCAAGCAAAGAGTTCTGTGTGTCTTTGTTTCACATTGCTACAATAAATGCTGAAGAAAAATGCCTTAATTAACAGACTTTTTGTTATGTTGTTTCATGGGATGTGAACTATCCATTTTATTGTTCTCTATTGTTGTTGCTGTTACTGATCAGGAATCCACCACATTATGTTTTGGTTTTTTCTTGTTACTTGATTAGACTAAAAAAAGGTTTCGTGGAGCTAATTGCTCTAATTAAAAGAGTGATTCTGTTGAAAACTGGGCCTGCTTATAAAATTATAGCAATTGCAAACCAGAATAGACGAATTATTCCCTCAGTCTGACCATCTGTCTCTCTGCAGAAGTCAAAGCCACACAAATCACTGCACAGTCCAGTATTTCACCCTGCCCCAAACATCTGGATCCCTAAAATGTGTTTTGCTTGAGACTGGGCTTGAGTGGGCATGGGAAGCCACACTGCACTAATCCCTTCACTTCAGAACCTGGCAGCATTAGTTATCGAGAGAAAAGGCAAGGCCATAGTATGAATAGACAGAATTTACTGATATCATATCTGGCCACAGAAGATAAAAATTGTGTTCAGAAGAAACCCCACAGCAGCAACTGGAGAGACTAAAAAAATTCTTTGAAATAGAAATACAAACTTAAAGTGAGAAGAGATTTCTCACGCTATTATATTTCTCTATAGTGAGCAAACTTTTTCAGAAAGATAACTGATAACTTGTATAGATAATAGATTCTTCAAGCTCATTGTTCAGGTAAAATGTCAAAGATCTTTGGTAAGGGAGAGATGTGTGTGAGATTTGTGCCAAAGGTAAACCATTCATATGAATATTTTCAGGCTGTTGTTCAACAGTTGATTTGGACCTGGCTGTGAGTTCTCTTCCATGAAGAAACTGGCAGCTGCTTTTTGCCGTCAAAGTTCTAGTTTTAAAAATCCAAAATACGTATTGCCATTTTGA
Organism: Acrocephalus scirpaceus scirpaceus; assembly: GCA_910950805.1. NCBI lineage: Eukaryota > Metazoa > Chordata > Aves > Passeriformes > Sylviidae > Acrocephalus > Acrocephalus scirpaceus. The sequence goes on from OU383785.1 coordinate 7,096,943, forward strand.
TTTTTCAAACCAGACTGAAAGAAACTTTTAAGTTCAGTGTATATCACGTTTTCCTTTATGTTTACCCTAGCATATCCCACTGCACTTTTGTTCTGGAGACTGTACATGCATCTAGTTCTATTGAACAGTTCTGTGTGGCACCTTCTGTATTCAGTGTATCCCTGATCACTCAGAGCTTTCTGAATCTGGGGCTGAATCCCAATCTCTGCCATTGCCCGTGCTTATGGTCACTGTCCCTTTCAAAATAGGAAAAGGACTCCAAGAAATTCCACTTCCTGTGGGCATTTTTCACTTAGCTAACAAGCCTTGAATGATTCTTAAGGAAGAATTCCATTTCATATGCATGTTTCCATACGTGAAGTAAATCAGCCTCTCAGAAATGTCAATTAGTCAAAAATTGTGTTTTACAAAAGGATAAAGGGATGAATGTTAATGGTTAAAAAATTCTGTAATAGTAAAATCCTTTCTTTTCCTTCTTGTTCTACTGAAGGAAGAAAAATAGTAAATTAACTTTAAATGTTCATCAGATATGGCATGCACATTGAGCTTAGTTTGTACTGTTAAATGTAGTTGGTTTCCAGCCATCTAGAGGGGGGGGTGGGAAAGCTTTAGCTGTCTTAATCAATTCCTGTCTTTCTTCGTTTGTGGAATTTTGTCATCTCCCTCTGGTGGCAAATGTCTGGAATATCCATCACACAGCTGCTGCGGTGGGGAGGAACCCCTAAGTCTGAAAGGTTGAAATCAGCAGATTTCCAGTTACAAATATGCAAAGCACATCATCTCTGCTCTCTGGAGCATAGCTTTGATGGGAGAGAGAATGAAATGAAGGCTGGCCTGAGAGCTGGGATTTGCAGTACCCAGTTTGCAAGAATGTCGGAAAAATGCAACAAAAACAGATGCTTTTGCCACATAGACCAAAGGATGGAATCCCAGACTTTCATGTGGTACAAAACACTGGCCTGCAAGTCCAATATCAAAATCTAATATTAAATACTGTTGGGGGTTAGGATCTTTCCTGTAGTTTTGTTTGGGTTTTGGGGTTTTTTTCCCTCACTCACGGAATTTTTTCCCATAAGTTGCTGGAAACAGTAACAACCGAGTACTTAAGAGAGACAAAAGTTGCCAAGCTCGGGAGCAGAGGGTATCTGGCTGCACTTATCTGAGGCATAAGGATTAAAAGCATTGTGCCTTGGCATACTTGGGCAAGAATAAGAAACTTTGTAAGCAATATAGAAGCTAGCAAATATTAAGTCACAAGCTGGAGACACAGGATGAAACTTGGTAAGAAATAGGAAACAAAACTTGCAAAAATGAAGGACAGAGCTTGCTAAAACCAGTGAGGAAGTCACTGAAACGGCTCACAAGAGACTGCCATGCCTAGAGGAAAAAGCTGAAAAGGGCACAGCAATTAAGACATCCAGCCTTCATCAGGGCACCACCAAGGAGGACGTGGAGCCTTCCTCAGGGCCACCACCAGGCTGCTGCACCTACACCTTGCCTATGCTTATGATAGTAATGAGTACTAAGAAATAGTTTGCATAACCACACCCTTTCTAAGGAAAACTATGAATATGCATGAAGTATAACCATATATATAACCATAATCTGCTGTGTGCCTCCGTGTGTGCTGTTAGGAGGAGATATCCCCCACGTACCCAGAGCACTGAATGAAGCAAATCCCTGCTCCTTAGACTTTCTCTTTGAAGTGTCTCTTGGGCCAGTTCAAGAGATACTGTGAGATTTGGGCAGGTAAAAGACGGGGCTGGGGCAGCTGCTGTCTCTCTCCCTCTTGGCTTCAGAGGAGGATGGCTGAAGCTGTTGCTTGGAGGAGGGAATTCACTGCCACCGCTGTAGCCCAGCCCAGTCCTGCTTCTTCTTCCATGGGGTGAGCCTCTGCTCATGAGAGCAGCCACTGAATTGGGGCCATATTAACAACCTACTTCACAAAAGAGGGCCCTTGACATCTGTTTGGGTGCCTCAGGGGCAAAGACCAGGATCCTCCCCCTCCCAGAGGGCGTTTCCCCGGCTGTGTGTGGCAGCTGCTACAGAGAAGCCTGGCTGCCGCTGCCCTGCCCCTGCCATTCTCGTGCCACTGCTTTGAGTTTTCACTACATTGCAGCTCTGCTACAATCCTTTCACTACATCCTTGCCCTGCAGTTTCTGCCTGCCCAGCAGTTCCAGCCACAGCTGCCAGGTTTGTGGTATGTCTCACCTACCACTCTGGGATCTTTGCTCATCCCTGCCTTCCCAACTTGCTACTCTGAGGTTTTCTGCTACAGCTCCCTGTGCTATCCAGAGAGGACACCGGGACCGGCTGCCCCTGGGGGGTTGCAAAGGAAGCCTCTCCTCCATCCCATCCTGCCGGCTGTGTCCACCATTTTTCCCATGAGGGAGGGAGATGGCCCAGCCCGCGCCACAGCGCCCCCTGCAGCCGCGGGGGCATCATCGCACCCGCCCTGCCCGGCCGGGAGCCGCCGGCGCCCCTGGCGGCCGGGACCGGAACTGCACCGAAGGGGAAAGCGCTTCAAGAGCAGGCAGAGACTGTCTGTCCATTGGGTTTTCTGTTCTTGTTTGCTGTTGCCACTGTTGTTGTTTGCCTTGTTATACATACACACACCAGTAAAGAACTGTTATTCTTTTTTCTCATATCTTTGCCTGAAAGCTCCTTAATTACAAAGTTATAGTAATTTGGAGGGAGGCGGTCATATTCTCCATTCCAAGGGAGGTTCTCGCCTTCCTTGGTGGATGCCTGTCTTTCAAACCAAGACAAATACAAATTCTCAAAAAGGACAGGTTTTGAGCACAGGAAAATTAAGGATTACAAAATGTAATAATTGAACCAAGACTTGCCTCATTTTTTACTTTTCAAGACACAGAGATTTTCAAGAAACAGTGCTTCCTGCCCACTGGGGTTTGTGCTTGAGTAACAAAGTTTGTTAAAGAAGGATTTCTTTATGAAATTGATTCTTCCTTGATAATCAGAAATAATAGCACTGCTTTGCTTTTCTTGTTAGATCACTTGCTGCACCTTTTGAAGTGTGTGCTAATACCAGAGTATTTCAAGCACATCTCCATTAAAACTAATCAGCAGGCTTGGAAGTCTACCTTAAAAACTTCTGACTGATTTAAGGTGTAAGTGATGTATCTACATTCTGCCTGCCATGAATAATTTAACATCTGAAGTATTCTGGCTCCCAAAATTCATAACTTGAAACAGTTGTTTAGTAATCCATTCAACCTGGCTTTATCTCTTTTTCCCCCGATCCTATGTATATATAGCTGAATGTACCCACATTAATACTGCCCTTAGTCATCAGTCCTTTGTGTCCTTATAGTTAATCTGTGAGTGTAGAGTATAAGTAGGTGTCCTATATAAATAAACTCCCTAAAGGTAACCAGATGCTGAACTTTATAGCTGAGTAAACAGAACCACTGAAAGGTGATGTGATATAATATGCTTGGCATCTGTGAGTCAGCATTAAGATGTGCTCCAAATACTATTGAAAACACTGACAGTTTCTGGATATAAAGAACTCATTGTGCTTTCATTAGCACTGCTGGAAATTGCTCCCAAGGGTTGTGATTCTCACTCAATTGAGATCACTTATGTAATTTCAGAGTATGAACTGTTTCAGGCAACTGCAATGTTCACTGAATTTTGCACTGCTTGGTGAACTTTCCATTTAAAGGTTTCCCAGCATTGGGTTTAGAGCTAATACTTCAAGTTCAGTAGTCTCGAAGAACTCCCAAAATGTTAGATTAGAAAATGCTACTCACAAGATGCTCCCTGCCCTGCTTAATGATCTGATTGAAAAAGCAGAGACAGAAGCAGAGACAGTCTGTTGGGTCAGGGCCCTGATTCACCCTAACACTCATCTTCATTAATCTTCTGTTTGCATTGTTGAAAAAGTACGTGCTGCCTGTGAAGTGAGATAGCTTCATCATTAAGCTGGATATCTGATTCCTGGCCTGACTGTCAGTGGAATGTAAATGCACTTCCAGTGTGGGAATGTGCAAAGCCCCAGTGATTAGAGGGACTGGATGAACAGCAGTGACTGCCTGCCAGTGCTGATCACCTTTACTAATGAGGTTTTTCTGAACTGGGGTAAAACTCAACAGGTGAGTTTTACAGAGAGTTCATCCATCCTGGGCTGAATTTTGCATTTTAAGGAAACTTTCACCAAAGTCCTGCTCTGAGCTTTCACTGTTACCAGCCACACCTGAGCCATGCAGTCAGTGCTGTGCTGATGTTTTGTGCTGCTTAAATACAAACTATGCTCAACAGCCAGAGAAGGTTTAGCAAGCAGGCTCACAGACAAGCCATGAAACTCTCCTCCTTTTAAAAAAATGTTCAAACTAGCACAGAAGTCCTACTTTCCATGACTGATTTTTTTTTTCCTACAGACTGGTAAAGCAAAGATTCTGTGTATTTCCAGAGCTACACACACCTATGCCTTGAGGTAACTGGCTGACTGTACCTGAACAGTGACAGGAGACCTCTGTGCCCATGATACAGGAACATACATGGTGACTGCCATCACCCTGCCAGTCTCCCACTCTTTAAACAACTTCTTCCAAAAAAGCAAACTTTCCAAAAGACTGAGCCAAGTAATGGGAGGTTACAAATATATCAGTAATTTATCTGAACACACCTTGAGAGCAACATGAATAAACCATTTGCATTCTTAAGCCCTGATGTAAATTCTAGGTAATCATAAAATAAATATTTTCAAGCATGGTACGTGTATTTGAATGAAGCTATTGTGTTGGTGAAGCACTTGCCAAATTTTTTAATATGACAGATCCCGAAATATGGAATTCCATAGCTTAGGTTTGGAGGCAGAATATTAAGGCAGTGCTGGGGGTTGGGGTTTTTTTGTTGTTGATTAGTTTCTTTGGTTTTATTGTGGGTTGTCTGGCATTTTAAATACAGCCAATAATAGCTGAAGCAGTAAAAATCCTAATCTTAGTCTGCAACTTTTTAATCTATTTCTGAACTATTTTTCAGGAGTTCTGCAATTAGAGATTCTGTTAGACAGAATTCTGTCTCATTCTATGATGGGCTTTAAAAAGTGCTATCAGTTAAATATTAATGTCATTTTTAGTTCTGTAATATTGTGAAAAGCAAAATTCATGAAGTGCAGAGGTAGAAATTAAGGTTTTTTCTATGATTCTGTCATTTTAACATAGTTTATAGGCAGGATGAGTAGAGGCATAAGAAAAGATTAAATTTATTTCTTCTAAGGGGACAAGCTCAAAGGCTAGTGAGGATTTAAGCAGTGTGTTTCACCCTTGTGGGCACTGGGAGAGCTCTGGGCAGAGATGTGCTGTTACTTGCACAGGAAGGCAAACAGGTGCTTTGGAAAAGCTGGTGGATAATTCCATGGGTGTGATAATGAGGCACTGGTTTGGTTCTCAGTGTTCTTATTCTGACAGCAAACTCCTGAGCCTCACCTTTTGTTAGTGGGCTAAAATTGTATAGCCAAAGAACACAGGTGTGACCAAGTTTGCAGGAAGGTTGATTTTGGTTTGCCCTAAGTTTTTGCTTAGTAGTTTTTGCTTTTCATTTAAGTTCAAACAGCATACTAGTTGCAACACCTCCATAGGAAACATCCAAGGGTTATTTTTGTGTTTTTCTAACCAAAGTCGTTGGTCTGTATAATTTATATCACGGCTTTGCATTTCCTCTCTCTGATTACAGCCGAGTACATAGGGCTTTACTAATCTCTTTGGAGGGATAAAATGTCCTCTGTTTTTCCTTGCTGCAGGTTTCCAAGCCACATAATTGGCTTCACTTTGGGTTTGGATTGACCAAAAAGATCAAAGCAAAAGACATGTAATTTACCATGATCATTTTGACTTGTAGCCAATGTTCAGTAAGCTGGGAATTTCCACGGATGCAAAAGGGATATAGCTTCCCAAATGTCAATGACATTCAGAGGGGTTTGGACATACTTCAAGCTTCTTTTACAGTCCTATGCTGGAATGGCCCAGCTCTGCTTTCCTTTCTAAATATGCATTTCATACTATATCTTTTTAAATTGACAAATTCTCCATTTTAAAAACTTGCACCTCCCTGGAAGATGTTAATCTTGCTGACTCTGAGCAGTGTTGACAGCCCAGTATAATGACACATGACAGCAAATGAATACTTGGGTCAACACAAGTTACCAAGTAGGTGATTTTTAGATTACTTCCATTCCTTCCAAAAATAAGGGAAAAAGATGGGCCTTAGAAACTAGAAAAGTTTCTAAATGACTAGAAAATCTTAGGTTTCTGAAAACATTACCAATTTTTCTCCATGATGTAGTCAGCATGCAGCTAATTAGTGTTCTACAGCAAAGACAAGTTTCTGTCTTCCTAAGAAACTTTAAGAACATACTCAAGCCTTTTACAAAATATTATGGAATTGTCAGCATTTTCAATGGAAGAGTAAAAAGCAAAATACTTAAAAGCTTAGCAAATGATACATATTTAACTGTCAGTGTTATTAGATCCAGCCCTTCTTCCACCATTTTAGAAGGACAGAAGAGGAATGACTACTTATAATATTTAGAAATGGTCATTAGTTAATTGATAATTACTAAGTTCCCTGACTCTTCAGTGTTTCCTTGACTTTGTAGATCCTGATTGCTGAAGCAGCACTCTACAGTGACAAGAGTCAAATGTTGTACTTTAATAATTCCTATTAATCTGTGTAATTTTGTGAACAAAATCAATAATTCCATCCCTTGTTTAAATATGTAATGAATTTTAGACAGGGCTGTATTAACTTTGTATGATCATACTTTTGCTTAAAAAAAGTGCAACTTTCTGCCAAGTGCCTGGACAAATGTCTGAGGGGAGACAAGGAAAATAGCAGAACCTGAACCAAATGGGATTTCCTGTGTTCTGGCTTTGTTTCCATGCTGTTGAACTCAGATGTAGCAAACCTGAGAATGAAATCAAAGTGAATGTTTTCTCTGCACCATCTCTAGTCCTGGAGTGGTGGCCAAGAGGGAGGGAGCCTGAACCACCTTTGCTCCTGATCTAGAGCTTTCAGAGAAGGAGAGTGGATAACAGATAGTGACAAGTGATCTATCTTCTGGAGGAAGAAAATCAGAAATTACTTAAGTCACAGGTTTTCCTTTCTTAGTGCCAGTTGGGTTGGTTTGTGCCTGGGGCCATGCAGAAAATTTGCTGTGAGGTTTTCACAGATTTGCAGGCATCACTTTTTTTTTTTTTTTTTTTTTTTTTTTTTTAAAAAAAAAAAAGTGAGAATACAAAATCCGATTCAGTTATTGTGTTTACCTCGATTATATGAGAATGGCAATGGTCCCACATTTTATAAAATGGCAGAACAGGAAAGGAACATCTCAAGTAGCAACAACTGAAATCCCATCCATAAGTCCTGCAGTGAGCTGCATGTTTTTATAAAGCACCTGTGCAGGTAGTAAACACCAAAGCAAGTATCTTTGTCAAAAGCTGGGGAAATAATTGAAGAAAATGTCTGTTCTCAGGTGAAGAGCTTTCATTTCATCAGCAGTCAGGGTTATGGTTTCATTGTTACCCAAGTATGAACAGAAAAAAAGTGCACATGTCAGGAATAGTAAAATATCCTGAACTTCTCAGAAGCCTTTTTTTTTTTCTAACTTTAACTAAAGAAACTTCAGAAATGCTTTTACAATCCTAAACTTAGATATGGTTAAGACTGGGAATTGCAGTTGCCCCTTCTGTAACCTTTGGTGTTCTCCTCAGTATTCTTTTTCTTTGTTCAAATGTAATCTATTTTATGAACTCATTATTTTTCCTGTACTAATACATTTTCCTTATCTTCTAATTAAGCACTGCTCCCAGCACACTTATGATGGCACACTCACATCTGCTCTCGTTTCTCATCATTATTTCAGTGCAGGACTTCTGCTGCAATTGGCACAGGTGAGGCTGTGACCCCCCTCAAGCTGTCTGCTGCTGCCTTTTGCTGTCTTTCACAAGTCTACCAGTTTCCAGTTCAGCTACGGCAGAAATCCAAGCAGACAGCTGCTAGCAAATCTTCTTAATTGCATTTGAGAGGGGCTTGAGCAGGTAGATAGCACCAAAGTTCTTTAAATCCCCTTAGTTTTCAAGTTTTTCAAGTTTTCAAGTTTAGTTTTTTAGTTTGCATTAGAACCTTTCCTTAAGATTTTAGTTCTGCATGAAGTACAAGAGCATTGTAGTTTTCATGTTCAGACATCTCATATGGCTTCTCTTGCAATCACTCACTTCTCTTTCTCCCGTGACCTCTTGTCAGAGACAAATGGTTCATGCCTTAAACACTGTTATGATGGAGTTTTGTCCATTATAGCAAAAACTGCATAAAGAAGCTACAAGTACAGAAACCCACCTGTCTTGGAAGATGCCTGCTGGAACTTTGGATTTGGACTGTGGATTAAGCCACCTAGATAAGATAAAGGGGACAGTATTGTTCAATCATCTGAGTTCTAGGGAGAAGACAACAAGGCTGATGAAAAGGAATGCATCCACAAGAAATCCAAATGCAGCAGAAAATCATCTCTATCTGTATTTGGGGACAAGAAGACCAGCTGGAGAGGATCAATGGAGCATCACTGGGATCCACAGAGTGGTGATATTTTCTTTAATCTGCTTCTGTCACTCTCTTTCCATCCCCCCACCTCTTTTCTATTTCTTTCTTTCTCTGTCTCATATGTACTATCAAATAAAATCCATATTATTGACTTTAGCATATGATATTATTTCCACCTTAATTCAGGCAAAGACATTTCTAATAACTTTAAAAGCTGGACTGTAACACCTCTGATGTGTTGAAGTAATCTATGAGATTTCATCCAAAAGTAACAAAACAATGTAAAAAAAAAAAATCAAAATGTTTTTATTAATTGTCATAATCTTTAGCATTAAATTTTTCTAACCAGTTATGATAATCTTGTTGTTTGGTTTTATAATGCCACCTGATATTTTATACTTTTTGGCAACCCTCCATTCTTTTATAAATCTGTTTTGCTGACAGATTTCATTGCCTTATTTTTTAATGTTGTCTCTTGTGCAGGTCTTTATTTGGTGTGAATCCACACGAAATACTGAAGTTGATGCTACAGAAGAACTACTAATAAATAACAGTAGTGTACAATGAGAAATCAGGCAGTGACTGATGGATGTCTTCCTACATAACGTGGTGTATCTGGAATCAAGGCTATCCCTGTTTTTGCAGAGTGCTGTTTGCAGTCTTCCCTTTTTGTTTGAGGCTTTTTAATCTGCAAGGCTGTAAACAGAGGCTTGAAAATCTTGTACAAATAGCATGTTTGGACAGAAAAGCATCATACTTTAACCTAGAGCGAGTTCTTTGCTGATGAAGATGGTCAGAACATGGGCTTTGGAGTCTGGTAGTTTGTGGTTCTGTGGTCACTGCTGAGGCTGTTTGGTAACACCACAGCACCAGCTATCTCAGATTTCCCAGAGCAAGGCACAGTGCAGTGCAGAAGAGATGGAAATACGTTAGCAATGCAGTCTTTGGTAAGAACTCCTGCAGCTATTTTACTACTGGAAAAGTAGTAAAATAAAAAAAACCCTGAAAGTATAAGACCAAGAAATACCAATGACAGTTATAGTCTTGGGCACCTTTCATTTCACAGTGCTTGAGGTGTTGTAGTCTTCAGACATGTAGGCATTGCAGAAGGGTGAAAATGGATTTCTAGTGGAATTTATATTAAAAATTACTTAAATATAGGTATAGAAGTACAATATGCTTTAATATTATATAGCTCAGTACTCAGTAAGTGCTAGGATCATTAACAACACTTGATACATTGTGTGGTAGCAATTACACAAATGCCATGCTGATATTATCATCTCCTGTCCTCATCACTGAGTTACTAACACCAAAGAATATGTGCAACTTTTCACTTATTTCTAGAAAATTTGCTAGAGAAGGATTATTAATTTCCCAGATTTCTGACTGTGAAGCAAATGTAGCTTGAGGCTTAATGTGCTGACAGTGTTTCCCCATTTCTAAAGGTAGTCTAGCTGTCATGGTTACAGTGCAAGAAACCAGTCCACCAAGCTTAATGAGAGTTTCAGGAACGAAAAAAGAAGTTGAAGGCCTTTGAAGAGATCATTAACAAGAAATTGGTTTAAAAAGAAAGTGAAAACATTTTGCTATTCTCTGGTCCACTGTTATTTTGCAGATGTGGAGGACATTGTTAGGCTGGTAAAACTGGACGATTTATTCCCAAGTCACAGAAACATTTTCAGAAGGAGAGAATGTTTAAACTTTCACTGTGCTACATGCCATAGATATCCTTTTCTCTCTCTTTACTCCCCTTCAACCCCTCTATAGTCTTTGTGGCTTTATCTCTTCCCTTCTCCTGCACCCCTATCTTTATTTATCTCTAGGTAGAGATTCCCTGAGATGCCTCTGGATTTTTTTGAATGCTGCTGTATTTCTTCTCCTTTCTCTCCTCTCATGTGCTCAGCAACCATTGAGCAAGTGCTCCAAGGTGACAGCAGGAAACTCCTGTTTGAAAAAGCAGCAGCAATGGAGCAGTTGGTGTGGTTGAACGTAGCTGGTCTTGAAAGAGAACCACCGTGAAAGATCTGGCTGGGACTTTGAAAGTTTGAAAAGGAATAGCTCTGTGCTTCATATATAAGTGGCAAAGACCTGCAGGGGGACTCATGAAATAATGGCCAAAATGTGAGAAATGAGCAATCCAAAGGTGTTTCTTTTATAATCGTTTCACAAACTAGTCTGCTGAAAGTGTTTCTTGTTAACATCTCGTGTAATATTTCTTGTCTCCAAGTAATCTCATTTGTGCCAGCCTCTTGCTATCTTTTTCCTGTGCTGGGAAGGGGAAAGAGCTCTACTCCTGCATGCACCTCTCCTGTGTGGTGTGTCAGTGAACTCATGGCAAAAAGACAAGAGCTGGCCAGCACATCTTCATGTCAGTGTTTGCACTAATGGATTTGTTTGAAGCAAATGGCTTCTCAAGGGTCACTTGAAGAGCCTCAGCTGAATGCATTGCCCTTCATCTAAACATTGCAGACTGCTGATGTAACTCATTCTTTAAATGTCCTGTTCATGTTATGATATGTGCAGGAGGTGAGGGTCTGAGCAGTCTTTTTCTTAGAAATTCCAGTTGTCCTTATTATCAGATCTATTGGGGTTGTTCACATCTTTAGACATGGAAATAGACACAACTTCCTTGGGAGTTTTATTCTCTTTCCAGAAGGCTGCAGGCATAGCAGAGGAGTGCTTTTAGCAGTGACCTTTTATCACACTAGAGATAATATTATGATGTTTGTTAATTCACTGTTGTGATGCTTTAGGCAAATGTGATGGGTGGAGAGGCAAGAAATATATTTGGTAATGTCATCCTCTGTAAAAACAAAAATATTATAAGGAAATGCTTTGTTAGCATTGCTCAAAGTAGTGGCTTTCTGGTTTTCAAAATACCAGCAATATTCAAATGCTTTCAGAAGAAATATAACAGCTCTTTCCTCAAATAATTCACAGTCATAGCAGGCTGTCATCTGCTGGTGTGCATGTGTGTTTTCCATTTTTATTGCCCTTTTTCACAGAGAAGAAAAAAAGAAAAGCATCAGAATGCTCTCTGTTGTCAAATGAAGAGAAAAAAACAGGAGAGGAGGACTGCAACATGAGTGGGGAGTTGTTATTTTTATGATTTGTTGAGGGTAAAGTTCAGATGATTACCTCCAATGTTGCAAAGCTTTGCATGTCAGCGTTGATCTATAATGAGAATTTGTTGGTAGATATCCAGAGGGAAATTTCTTTTGAATTCTTGCTTTGAATTTTACAGTGTGCTGTTTCTGTTTGAGAGAATGAGCAGTGGCTCATTGTGGGCACTGCTTATCAGGTACCAGCCCATCTCCTCATGACCACTCTGAGAACAAATGCATTCCTTCCAACTGATCCTTCTGTGAGGTTTAAATATTGCAGTACAGCCTACCTGTCACATATTTTAGGGAAAAAACTGCTCAGACCTCTTAAATAATCTAATCTTGTCCATTTGTTTACTTCTGCCAGATTTTCCTTTCTTTGTTGGAGCCCTAGAGCTGATCTTCAAATTTTCACAGTGGTTTACTACATATATTTCTTTCTGAAGATTGGCAGTATATTAACACTGTGTTCTAAAAATAAGTTGGAAAACTTCAGCTTGACTCTTAATTGAAGCTTTACTGATTGTCTATCAGGATTCATTTTGCTAAAAATAGAAATTAGTTCTCACTGGGTAAATTTCAGCCGTTTCTAATCTTTCCTTCTAATTTCTGTATTGATTTAAATTAATTGTTATTCCAGGATTGCAGGCTCTTCCCCATGACTGTCTAACGACTTTTGCCAATGCTCTATCACACGTGCTTTGAATTTTAACGATTCAGGAGATGGGGAGTTTCAGCAGTCATTGCTGCCTAGAAAGGAAATTGGTTTTCATTGGTTAAAAGTTATTGAAGGTGCCGTTCTTTATAAACGTCAAAACTCCGGGTTTGCTGATGATGTTTTGTTTTTTAAGCTTACTTTTTCAACGTCTTGATAAACTCACATTTTGACCTGAGCAGTTTCCTGAACAGTCTCAGAGATGCTGGTTGGGATCAAGGACTGGCATGGTTTACCTTATAGTTTGCTTGATTTTATGAGCAATTATCCCCACATACCTTATCTCTCCATCTGCCACAGAAACCAGTTTTTAATTGTCAGGTGAGGGGGGGAATGGCAAAGTTTCTCTTCTCCTGCTTTGCAGAATGTCCTTCCCACTTGTGCTCTGTTGCCTGTGTAACTTCAAGCCTCCCAGAGAGCAGCTCAAGTGTTCTCTGGGGATATGACTTACCATAATAAGGTCATTGTTTTCTAAAATGTGTAATGTAATGGAAATATAACCTCCTGACATCGTATAATCTTATTGCTCAGCCAACTCTCTGTGAGACAAGATTTTGTTGCAGTAGTGGATGAAATAGTGAATTGCAGCTCAGAAGTAAATGTGTGTGGCTGAAGCAATGAATTCAGCCATCAGCTGTTGGGGTGGGTTGTGCCTCTGCTTCTGTTGGTAAAATGGGAGAAGCATTTCTGACACACTGGATGTTGTAAAAACTGATAGGAAAATGTTGCAAGTTCCTTTGAGCAGCAGTGATTAGCTTTAAAAACATCATCACTTTGCCACACAAGCACTTTCAGAGAGCTCATAATTGAGGCCCTTAATATTTTTTTTCCCCAAGCAGTACACAGCAGATTTTTATGGAGACTGAAGAGTCAGGTTCTGTTTGCTCACCTAAAAGCACAGGCTAACAAAACCCCCATATTTCTTTTTCTTAAGAAAACAGATGAGCAAAAGAGGAAAGAGCAAGTGGGGCAGGAGGGATGGAGAGAGAAAAGCTAGACACAAGTGTCAGATGGGAGGAGACTTTGGGAAGACTGAGGTGGGTAACACTGCACTTCTTCCAAGGCAGATTTAGGATTGCTGTCTTAAGTACTGTGTTATATTTCACCAAAATTCAGAATTTCAGCTAATCACCTTTGAATGTTTATTGCAAATGCAGTTTATGCCAGCTCTGGGAGAAATATTAATAGAGCTTAAAAGTAGGAGGAATTTTTGTACCTCTTTTATTTCTGGGGTTTTCATTCTCTCTTATTCACAAAACAATGAAAAGTGCTAAAGTGGTTATATTTTGGGGGAAAAAAATCCTGAATATCGTGGCATAATTTTCAAAACTGGTAAATTCAGTGAGGAGCTGTTCTTTATGTCAAGTTACAAATGTCTCCTGGGTGACTCTAGGTGATAATCTAGGTAAATTGTAAAATTATTGTTGTGTAAGAGTTTAATTTCTAAGAGTATCACAGAAAAGCTGTTGTATGCACAATTAGAGTAGGTACAGGTAATCTGCCTGGTACATTTGCTTCCATTTGTTGAATTTCAGTGGTGTTTTCATCCAGTCTTTTAATTAAGTTAATGTAAAACTCAGTTTCTAGGGTGAGTGATGATTTATGTGCCAGTATTTCCCAGTGTTTGCCCTTGAGAAAGAAGACTGATGGTTTAAACTGACTGAAAATGTTTCTTCCTTTTCTGTGTGACAGTTCATTAACAGATTATACACAGAAACATCCTTACATAAAAATCAGATTCATCAACAAATATGTCAAACATACGTTTAATCCCATTCACTTGATGAACACAAATAATCCATAAAGGTGATTTATTATTGCCACTTGCTTTATCTTGCATGATCAAGCTATAATCAATAAAAGCTATTAGTCTTTCAAGTTAGAGATTTATGGACCTTGGTCATGGAGTAATAGCCAATGTGCACATAAAAATCAGTTTGAAAAGCCTTTGCTTTTACATTCATGTGTCTTTGAGACACAGCTACCAAATTGGATTTCATATCATGAAACAAACTGGATTATAATAATCTTAAATCAAAGAAATCAGAGGGCAAAACGGGTTTGTTAACCTAGCAATTGATTTCTTTTTCCACCTATGTCATACTGGAAATCCAGCTACTCAGCATTTTTAAAACTAGGCAAGCAAAAGAGGCTTTTCAACAGTTCTTCACTTAAGATCTCTTATCCTGTAGTGCTTTAGGTCTTGCTTTGTAGTGTGTCAGGATCAGCCCTGGGGCTTGCAAACAGCTCAGGCTGATTCCAGAACTCTGTGTGTTGTATTCATTTTTGTCACAGTGATTTGTACAAGTAACAATTCCAGCTTCCATGTAGTAACTTATCAGTTGTTATAGTTCCTGTGACCTTAAAATTTGTCTCACTTCAAATTTAAACAATGTGAAAAAGTTAAAACTTATTAACTTAAGGTTGCCTTACTTCAGAATCACAGATAAAATGAAACGTTCCATTTTTGGGGCATTGCTGTTGTCTGCAGACTCAGGTTAATACTGTCATATCCATTTACCTTATATTTACTTGCTAGCTGTTTTTATTATCTTTGAGGAATCTCCTTTCTGGATTCCCAGATGATCCCTAATTCTTAATATGGAGAGCTGATAAGAAACTCTGCAATAATAAGAGGCAAAAAAAGCTTTTCACCTACTCCAGCCACAAAAGCACTAGCTGTTGTTTAGTTTTAGGATTAAAGGCTTGCTACGTTTAGGTAAGGGGGTTGACAAAACTCTAAGTTCTTGAAGTTAAGAGATGCAAAATCACCTGGGAGCAGAAAAATTCCTATGTTCTTAAAAATATTCTCAGCCCAGCTTTGTGCATTTTAATAAAACAAGGTAAATTAAGGTTCATACAATGTGCCTGAAGTCTCTTGCTTTTCTTAACGCTGTGTTTGATAGGAATTATGATATTTTGGCTGTTGAAGTTTCATTTTGACTCCACAGGTGGGAGATGAGTACACTGAGAAAATAGTTCTAGTGTTTCCTTCCTTTTTGACACACTGTGGCAGACAGTTGGCAAACTGCTGTTTCAGTAATCCTTTACTGCAGACAGTAAATCAAGTACAGACTGGTATCTGTACAGCAGCAAATTAATTTCATCCTATCTCTGTGTGATGGTAGAGGCATTGCCCCGTGAGAGTATGTGAGGTCAAGGCAATTAAAAAGTCCTAATTTTTGTGGACTTTTATTTATACATTATTTATTAGAATTATATACTTGGATCTATTTAAAGCTGTCTTTTGGCTCATTATTATTATAACCTTAAAGTGGAGCTTTCCCACTGAAATGATAAATAGTAACTTTTTTGAAGTAAGAAATTTGAAGTTTTCTGCAGATGAAAGGCTTATCAAGTAGTTATGTCTAACCTTCCACTATGTTTCAAGTCATGAAATTATGCAACCATCAACAGGTGCTTCTAGGTTATTAACAAATGAACTGTTAAATTAAGTTACTAATCAGGAAAATAATATATTTAGATTTTTTTTCAGAATGTTGTTACAATTACCCATAATACATCAACTGAATGTTTATCTCCTTTCAATTGACAGCACTTTTCTTCTCTTTACAAACAAATTTAAATTCTACTTTTATTCTAAAATTGCATTTATTTATTTATTTACCAAAATGCTGTCACCAAATCCTTTTTTTTTTCCCTGAGAGAGTTCAAGAAGTGTTTGGACAACACTCTCAGGTGTAATTTTGGGGCTGTCCTGTGCAGGGCCAGGAATTAGATTTAACCATCCTTGTGTCCCTTCCTACTCAGGATATTCTATGGTTTTCAGTGATTTTTATATCATTTGAGATAGTGTATACATGTTCCACTCCTAGGGGCACACCAAACTGAATTTTAACACACAGGGGAGAAAGAAAAGTGTGAGATCTTTCCTCTTCCCATTCATATAAGAACCCCTGGAAATTGCTACGGATTGTTCAAACTTTTCTCCAGAAAGAAAATTTTTCAGTTTTGCCTTCACTGGTGGATGAGATGTGAAACACCCACTGGAATAAAGGATGACGTTAAGATAGAATTCCTGAATTTCAATATATGAAGAGACAAATCTGCCCCTTCCAGGATTAGGATACAGGAAATAAATCACTTGATTGTAGCTCCTTTTTAGACTGGCTTAACCTTGAGGTAACAAGGCTTTCAAATTGGTGAAAAACCAGTTTAGGCACCCAAGAGCTGAAGCTTTATCTGTAGTCACACGTATTAAAGCTTCACTGCTCTACCACTGCTTCTCATCTGAAGAGGGAGAAACACCTGACTTTCAAGGTTCCACAGGATTTGCTGAATTTTCCCCATAATAGAAAACTCAGGCAAAATTCTGTTTGGGGCCAGGTCAGCAGCTATTTAGTTAAACAACAGAAGAAAGTTGTAAAGATATTTATTCTGTGGCAATTTCTAGATGAGAAAAACATTAAATAAAATATTGGTATGTGTTGGATGGGATGATAAGTTGAGAGTCTGCAGCAATTTCTTCCTGACAGGTGGGCTGTAGGGAGGTTGGAGTGCTGGCAGCTGATATTTAGGATGTAATCTGAAGAAAGCAGGAAAGTAGAAGCAAGGAGCAAACTGTAGAGTGAAATGGAAATAAACAGAGCAGTGAAAGTAGGAACCTTGATAATGTTTTCTTGCAATATAACAACTGCAATTCCTAAATCACTTAACTCTAGGGGAGGATGCTTGTTCCACAATTGATGACTGAGATATAAAGGGAAATATTTTTCCTGGAGAGCCAGAGTTGTCCCACCACAAAGGGCATCCTAGTTTGAAATGTGATATGGCACAGTGATACAAAAACCAGCCAAAGTCCATGTCTGTGTTAAAAAAACTGCTTCCTGCAAGGGTATTACAAATTTCACATTATTAGAGTTTCATGCCCCTGTGACATAATGTGTGTGTCTTAAGGTGCTTGATGTCTAGTGTGCAGCTCTAGTTCTTTCTTTGTTTTTATTAATTTGCTTGACAATTTATGTTATACAGATTTTCGTCACCTACTGTACTTAATCCTTTGGAGCCTGGTGAAAAAGAGAATGTTTGTCCCTGTTCCATGAATACAGCCAATTTCTTCAGATTCTCCAGGGATTAAATGGAGACAAATTTTCACTTTCAGCATCTGTGTCTTCTTGCTGGCATCTGGCAGCCAGCGTGCCCATTGCTGGTAATAAACAAAATGCAAAATATACTGCTTTATTTGTCGACTACTCACCCTGGTTTGCTTCAAGTTTCCTCTTCCACCAGATGTCACTGAGTTTAAGAGTAATGGTTTGGTCTAAATGGACTGGTGATTGCTACCTGCCAAGGAATCAGCTGGAAGAAGTACAAATATTTTCCTTCCATTTCAATACATGTTCATCTTTCACTAATGTCTTTTCTGGGGTGTTAGAGATGTGACTGATTCATTCCAGGTCTCTATGGTCACGACTGGGCAATTTTTCAGTCATCAGCTCTTGTTTACTGTAGCTTTACCATGTCAAGATTTTTGGGTACCATTTGCTCCAGTGGTTGCTACTGTCTTCTGGTATAAATGTTCATTTAGTAGTGCTTTCAAGAGCATTTCTCTACTTTAGTCTAAACCAGTTATTTAAAATTAAGGTAATTTCCCTTTTAGTGATATTTTCTGTGTTTCTATTCCATTTCCTTCTCTGTACATAAAAGAGACAGCAGTCTGGCATGGCATACCTAGAGGTGATTAGCAGTTTCTGTTAGGGATTTCTGAAGGGTTTGGAAAGCAGGTAAGTCCAACCTGACTCCTCAGATCCTGTCTTCATACTAAATCAGTTGCCATTCATTATTTCTAAACAAGTCTTGCACCAACTGTAGAGTGAGTTTTGTAAGTATTCCATGTTTCAAGAATCTGAAGGATATCTAATGTGTGTGGGGCATAGTTTAATTATAAAATTAGGTCCAAAACATAAAATAATCAGAGTAATAACTCCAAACTCACTCATGTGCCCAGGATGGGAAAAACTTTATGTGTAATCCAACGTATTATATAATAATAACTATAATAAATAACTGCAACGTATATTTGCAGTTTGCCCCCAGCAAAGGCTGGTGTTAGGGTGGGCTGATCCCCAGCCCTGTGCTGACCCCCAGCCCCTGTGCTGATCCCAATGCCCTGTGCTGATCCCCAGCCCCTGTGCTGATCCCAATGCCCTGTGCTGATCCCCAGCCCCTGTGCTGACCCCCAGCCCCTGTGTTGATCCCCAGCCCCTGTGCTGATCCCCAGCCCCTGTGCTGATCCCAATGCCCTGTGCTGATCCCCAGCCCTGTGCTGACCCCCAGCCCCTGTGCTGATCCCAATGCCCTGTGCTGATCCCAATGCCCTGTGCTGATCCCCAGCCCCTGTGCTGATCCCCAGCCCCTGTGCTGACCCCCAGCCCCTGTGCTGATCCCCAGCCCTGTGCTGACCCCCAGCCCCTGTGCTGATCCCCAGCCCCTGTGCTGATCCCAATGCCCTGTGCTGATCCCCAGCCCCTGTGTTGACCCCCAGCCCCTGTGCTGATCCCCAGCCCCTGCGCTGATCCCAATGCCCTGTGCTGATCCCCAGCCCCTGTGCTGACCCCCAGCCCCTGTGTTGATCCCCAGCCCCTGTGCTGATCCCCAGCCCCTGTGCTGATCCCAATGCCCTGTGCTGATCCCCAGCCCTGTGCTGATCCCCAGCCCCTGTGCTGATCCCAATGCCCTGTGCTGACCCCCAGCCCCTGTGTTGACCCCCAGCCCCTGTGCTGATCCCAATGCCCTGTGCTGATCCCAATGCCCTGTGCTGATCCCCAGCCCCTGTGCTGACCCCCAGCCCTGTGCTGACCCCCAGCCCCTGTGCTGACCCCCAGCCCCTGTGCTGACCCCCAGCCCCTGTGCTGATCCCCAGCCCCTGTGTTGATCCCCAGCCCCTGTGCTGACCCCCAGCCCCTGTGCTGATCCCAATGCCCTGTGCTGATCCCCAGCCCTGTGCTGATCCCCAGCCCCTGTGTTGATCCAAATGCCCTGTGCTGATCCCCAGCCCTGTGCTGACCCCCAGCCCCTGTGTTGATCCCCAGCCCTGTGTTGATCCCCAGCCCTGTGCTGACCCCCAGCCCCTGTGCTGATCCCAATGCCCTGTGTTGATCCCCAGCCCTGTACTGACCCCCAGCCCTGTGCTGACCCCCAGCCCTGTGCTGACCCCTAGCCCCTGTGCTGATCCCCAGCCCCTGTGCTGCCCAGGCAGTGTGCCCTGCAGCCATGCCCTGCTGTGCCTGCCTTTGGGGAGCCTGCAGTGGTGGCACTGGGGCTGCCTGCCTGCCTGCAATCTGTAACGTAGCTCTACTGTGGTAAAAAGGTCACCACTAGATTGGAAAATGATGAATGCTTTGGTGCTGCTTCATATCTTTACACTTTGATCAGAGGTAAATTAATTTGGATTTTAAGCCAATCCCTCAAGTTTAAGGCCTGCTGATGCTATTGAATGATGTATCACCAGACTTTTTATGACAGTGGTTTCTATTGTCTGACATAAATAAATTCAGCAGACCAGGTCTGTGTTACATCTTGCTTTCTTCTTGAATTGTTTGTACTTTCCCTTACAGAATGAAGAAAGTGTTTTGTCTTCTACTACAAAGCAAATGCCACATAATAACTGAGCATTCTGAAAAATTCAATCAAACGTGTCTGCATATTTAGGGAATAAATAGATTATAAATCTGTAAGGGGTACATGTATAGCTGAGAGAGAAGGAAGGGGTGCAGAAGGAACAGGCTTTAACTCCATGTGAAAACTGACCTTTTTTCCCCTATGTGAATCTGTGTGCAAGATCTCTCAAGCTGCATGTATTGGTTGTTTTCCAGAAAGAGATATTAAAAGGTTGGTGCAGGGCTTGGAACACAAACCCTGTGAGGAATGGCTGAGGGAGCTGGGGTTGTTCAGTCTTGAGAAAAGGAGACTCACGGGTGACCTTATCACTTTCTACAACCTCCTGAAAGGTGGCTGTGCTCAGCTGGGGGTTGGTCTCTTTCTCCAGGCAGCACTGACAGAATGAGAGGACACAGACTCAAGCTGTTCCAAGGGAAATATAGGTTGGATATTAAGAAAAAGTTTTTCACAGAAAGAGTGATAAAGTACTGAAATGGTCTGCCCAGGGAGGTGGTGGAGTCACTATCCTTGGATGTGTTTAAAAAACGACTGGATGTGGCACTGGGTGCCATGGTTTAGTTGAGGTGTTGGGGCTGGGTCGGGCTTGAATGATCTTGGAGGTCTCTTCCAACATAGTGGTTCTGTGATTCTGTGATTCTGTAAACTTACAGTTGGTTATTTTGCCAATCACTGAGAATAGGACCCTCCAGCAAAAGAGGCTTTTATGATGTTTGTGTATTTTTATGATACATGGATGATATGGGGTTTTTATGTTGTCAATGACATTCACATTTGATTTGCAGGGGGAGTTTCTTGGTGATGCTTGGAGCAAAAGCAATTTTCTCCTGTGGTACTGGTGATGTTTTGTGTTTCCTTTGTCTTATAGAGACTATTGACTTGAGATCAGATATGTCAAAAGGAAATCTCTCTTTTTTTAAATAAAAAAAATTGTGTTCAATTTCTATTGATTTTCTATCTTACAGTCACAGGTTCAGGGGTATATTTAACACATGGATGTGTTTGTGAGTGGCATATTTATAAAAGCAAATATAAATATTTGTTCTGCAGCTCAAAGAAACTTTAACAAATGTGAGAAAAGACATTGTGATGCATATAGTGGATCATATCCAACATTTTCAACTACTCCTGAACACAAGCTAAGAAGCTTACTATGAAACACTGTGTTTTGGACTTCGAACTGATTTTCCATATTAATGGGGGAAAATTCTGTAAAAGATTTGTTTTTCTTCTGCTGTCTTAGAAAATTTCAGTAATTACTCCTGCTTATGTTTGTGGTCCCACAAAGTTTCTGTGATGTAGCAAAATGCTGCATCACTAGTGATCCTGTGTTGATTGATTTTAGAACTGAGGAGGAAAAGAGAATGATCATATGAAATTGGCTTTAGGGGCACCCATGATGGGCAAGGGATGGGCCATGTAACACCTTGTTATAAACACCATGTACAAAAGTGCTTGGACTGAAAAACAGCAAGGGAGCAACTCAATAAATAGATACTTACCAGCAGTGTATTCTTTACTGAATATTAATGGTTCCATTTGTAGTTATAGAATGAAATTGATTATTGCTGCTAACATAAATATGATCTGTTTAAAGCATTGCATGAAGGAAATATATATTCTCTCCATTCAAAATACAGTTTTTCAGAAAAATTAAAATTGTAGTTATTGGTGGAGCCCACTGAATACCTGATTGCTTATAGCAATTGAACCAGGACAGAAAGTATTCCTTCACCTTAAATTATCAGCTTGATGAAGGAATTATATTTTGTACTCTATTTAAGGTTTTAGATCAAAAATTCTTCAGGTTCCATCTCTTGCACCATACAAAAGAGGGAACTGAATGAGCTCATTGTGTGTTGATGCATGAAAGAGGGTGGTGAATCTAGAAAAAAATTGGCTTTGTGAGGGAGTGCACAGGAGATAAAGCAGATTTGATCTCTGTCAGTACTCCAAAAGTTGTGGGATTCAGGCAAATTCCTAGCTCTGTTTCTATAATAAAGTTAACAACTACCTCTTTCCAGTCTAATTTCTTTGCAAAAATGATCTGCTTTATGATGCATGGCATAGTAGGGATTTTCTATTAGTTAGGGCCTTTCAGCAGGATTTTTAGTAATGATCTGTATACTCATGTTCCACTAAAGTAAAGTAAGGGTAAAATAAAAATTGGAATTAAGAGCTGTATAGAAAGTCATAAAATGAAACATACACTTATAGACTTATAAGTCTATAATTTTATGAGACTTCTAAGTCTCATTTTATGACTTTCTATAAGTTTATACACTTACATAAACTTATAGAAAGTCATAAAATGAGACTTCATTGGAGCATTTGGAACAGGGTCTCTGAACAGCTTCAGAAGAGTTTGTGGCATTTTCCTTCAGCCTCGAACTTTCTGCAGAGATTTTTCTAGTGTCTTTGCACAACATCTGGAAAGTCATCATTTTTCATTCAGTTCATAACTCCCAGCAGGAACTCTTGGCATGGCAAGAACTCTAAACCTGAGTCAGTCATTCTGGAAAGTTCAGTGGCTGCTTGACAGCTCACCCTTCCCACGCCTTGATTACCAGTAATGCATACTCACTATTTGGTAACAGAAGCTGTAAAATTTCAATTTTTACTTTAAAACATACTATAACAAAGAGGATGTTTCAGGCCTAGGCTGGACATCTGTGCTTAATCCTTCATCTTAGCCACTGGATGGACATCTGCACATTGTTCCTTCATCTTCAGCAAAGATTTATCCTTTTGGAGGTAGGATTTAGAGCAGAATGCAGGTAGAGGACCTCATTCACCTTTTCCAATGAGGTGCTGTCTTCTCATTTTATTAGACCTGTTCCCCTGTCCAACAGCTAAGATGTGCCTTCTACTGACAGTCTTGATTTGACTCACTTTTTGGTTTAATGTAAATGTTGCAGCAAACCTCTTAATGGCACAGAGAACTCATAGATTCCCTTTTCTCTCTTGCCAACTGCTAAATGCAAAGTGAGGAGGAGTAATTCCTTGGATTTAAGGAGATTTTATATGCAAATTTCCTGGAGGAAGAGGGAAGGGATTTTTATGCAACACTTAAATTAAAGACACCTTATCCTGTAAGGTGCCTGGTTTTTAGCTTTCCACGAGGTTTTCCTTGGTCAAATTATATGACCTGATATAGTCTCCTTGTATCCAGTTTCCTCTCTTCTTCAGCCTAAAGCAGCATTACTGTGACTCCATCACAGAATCCAAAACAAGGGGCACACAGGAATTGCTCTTATACTTCCAGATAACTTTTGTTTCCATCCTTTCCTTCTGCCACTTCACTCTCAGATGTATTTATACTGTTTTTCCAAGGATCCTCCTACGGTTTCAAACAAGGAGAAAG
The DNA here is from genome assembly GCA_910950805.1 of Acrocephalus scirpaceus scirpaceus. NCBI lineage: Eukaryota > Metazoa > Chordata > Aves > Passeriformes > Sylviidae > Acrocephalus > Acrocephalus scirpaceus. The sequence continues at coordinate 7,120,330 of OU383785.1, forward strand.
AGCTTACATTGTCTCCCAATGTAGGGAAATAACGCTGAAAAAGCTTTCACAAATATTGGTGTCTTGGCTATATTTGATTATTGTTTCCATGTCAGCCGAATGCCATGCAAAATAGCAGCAAATATATGGTTGGTTTCTTGTAATGCCACTAAGATGCCCAGAGAGAGAAGTGAGTTAAATGTTTGGTAGTTCTGGGAACAATTTTCACATCTTTACATGTGCACTTAGGCTCAGCATTTGCAGAGAAGCAGGATGCTCTCTGAGGCCATACAAAAGATGTACAGCTGAACAAGAGATGGCAGATGTTCTGGTTACAAATCATTAGAGAGTCTTGACAGAGACTTTAAATAGTTATGAAGGTTGGCTGGATGCAGGCTTCTTAAAAGTCCAACTGCTTCATATTGCAGTGATGCTGCTAGAGGCACAGATCAAGGGTAGTGGCTGCTCCTTAGGGCAAAATTCTCAACTTGAACTCTTCTCTGCGCAACAAATCCTAAGCATGTCAGGCCCTTGTTCCATGCACAGGGTTTGCACTAATCTTAGAGTCCCTTTCTTGTTTGGTTGTTTAATTTGTGGGTTTTTAAAAGAAAACTCTTGCTCCCTGAAGCAGTTAGGAGGCAAATCAGTTTGTTACTGTGCTAAATGCTAGAATCCACATCAGGTTTTGAACTTGAACATCCATGGTAGGGAAAAGGTCTGGGACACACTACGTCTTTGCAACCCATGGAGTTACTCCATGGATAATGTGATGTTGCCCTGAGTAGAAGCTCTCTCAGCATGTTTGAAAGAAACAAAAGATGAAACATTCCCATCTTCCATTAACCTCACAGGAACCAGCCAGCATGACCACAGAAGCAACCCTGCCGGAACAGTGCAGGAACAGTGCAAGTTTTCTCTGCTTCTTTTGAAGACACGGCAATGGCCTTCACAGTGCACTGTATACAGCCTAATTTATGGATTTGGGAAAAGTCTTTGCAAAAGTTCCTCTTCACTGACTTCTGCTTAAACTGAAAGCTGCAGCTAGTCAAGGGAAGACGTAAGAGTGGATACAGAGGATAAAGACAGCTAAAAAAAATTGGAACAAGCAATTGCTTGTCAGAAAGGCTTTTCTAAATTGGAGAGAAGTATTAAGCAGGGTTCCCAAAGGGGTAGTCCTTGAACACAGTCAGTATCTAATGTACATACATGACTGACGGGGAGAGTGAACTAGTTAGTTGCTTATTAAACTAAATTTGGAGCAGCAGAGGATGTGGAACAAATAATAAAGGAGACTTGAAAGAATTCCAGACTTAAGTATGAGCCCTAGTGTATTAAATGAGCTTTAATACAGACAGATGTATACCACAATAGAGCAAGCAGGAAAAGTGCTCTAAAAAAAATCGTTTAAACTGTAAGAGAATAAAGCTCAAGGGCTGTAACTCTTAAAGCCTAAGGCCCAAAGAACAAACAGCATATCTTTACAACTATTCTTTCCCATTGAATTAATTGATTCATTTAAGTAGCACCAGACTTTTGCCATATTTACACACCTGATTACTTGGTCCACAGATTATTCCCAGTCCTTTTCCTGAAAATATTTCAAAGTATTAGAGAATTGATTTGTGAGGCAATTCTAACTAATGATTTCTCCCAATAGTAAGAACAATTGGAGCAATTTTGTGGCAGAAACTGTCTCATATTCTATTTATCCATCTGTTGTAGGTATGAAGCTACATGGAAAAAAGTGAAAATTTGGACTATCAGAACCAAAGTAAAAGAGCAATATGGGTTTATTTTCCAGGCATATGTGTTTTTCAGCAAAGTTAACATTATGCCTATGCTCTCTGACATTCTGCTGACAGTGTTCTGGAAATCAGATATTTTGTGCAATTGCTGCCAGGGGTCCCCTGCTCTCTCTGTTGCCCCAATGTGCTGTATCTCCACTTCTCCTGTCCATGGATATAGGGTGAATAGTGCTGTCCATGTAGTTGTAGAGCTGTGTCCAAACAACTTTAGGGCAGATTACTTATAGAGGCCCCTTAGCACCAGAATTGCAGGAAGTTTAGGAGCTGTGTGCCAGGTCTGTCCAGGATCTGCTGCCACAGCAGGGGCACAGGGACTCTCTCATGGGCTGTGGCAGCATTTACCAGCTCTGTCTTGGCCACATGCAGCTCCATCCCTCCTTCTTCTGTAGGTGTATGGATAGTGTTCAGACCATTCTCAGGGACAACAGGAACCAGCCAGGCTTTGGGGCAGTGAGTGCACATCATCTCAAAAGCTCTTCCTCATCTCCTCTGATGGAAAGACAACAGGGCAATTATAAACATCCTGCTGCCTCAATCTGACAGAACCTCACAATCTTTTATTGCTGGCATGAAAGGATCTGTAAATCCAAGGTCCTTGTCCTTTTCCTTACAGCTGACTTGTGTGAGTTATGTGCCCCATTTTGCAGTATTTCATTTTTACATGACCCAGAGGAGCATTGTAGAGCCATGTACCCAGAACCCTGCACAGAACTGTGGCATTACAGTGCTGCTGGCCAGGTGAGGCTGCAAAGAAATCAGTGCAGCGAGGCAAAGCATCTTATTGCTGCTGGTAGTGTAGTTATATTTTATTGTCTTGGCTGTCACCTTGGACAGCTTTTCTGGCACTGGCTGATGTGGGTTAATCATGGTTACTGGGGCAGAGACAAAGTTGTGTATAAATTACTGCCGTCAGCTTGGAGAAGGAAAAAAAAAATCAATAGAAAATTCTGATTTTTTTTTTGTTGTTGTTGTTTGGAAATGGACTGGCAAGAGGTTTTGGTAATGATTTAAAATGCATCTTAGAAATGTTTTTAATTATGATTAAGATAGCTGCTAAATTTAACAAGATACAATTAAATACCAGTTTATTAAGTTTGAATTTGTTGCTGATTAGCGGTTACGCATGATGTACGTTTTTAATGTTCCTTAATCCTGAATAAATGGTTTGGATAATCAATTGGTATTTCACGTATTAATTTCTATCTCAAAATGCAAAGAAAAACATGCAGTTCTGAGCTGTGCATTATATCTGCCCCACCTATTCCAGAGCTGATCCCTTGCATTGGGCCATTTAAAGAAACTGCAGCAATTGTAGGACAAGGCTTCATTGAAGCTCATTGAAGTAGGGATTTGGGGGTTTGGTTGGTTGGTTGATTTTCTTTTATCATTTCTCTTTTTTCTTTTTTTTTTTCTTTTTTTTTTAAGGCTGCTGTATGACTTGGACATGGCTGTGTTGCAAAGAGAGCAGAGGTCATTCAGAGACATGGTAGCTTTAACCTTTGTCCCACCTGGGCTCTGCTGAACAGGATCCAGCTTAGCCTTAGCTAAGTCACCTTCACTGCTGCCACTGAATAACATACTTCTAAATATTTATCACTGAAAGCACTGTCAATAAGAACACATGTGGTGCCTTCAGGAAATCCAATTTTAATTTAGAAACTAGAAGATTTACCAAATGTCTGTTTTGTTTTCTGTATTTTTAGAATTTACTGGTTTTTTAATGGAATGCTTTGGAATACCCTTGCTTGGAGCACACAAGCTAATGTTTTCAATAATCAGTGCCTAACACACCACTTCTTCACAAGCTGTTGTTAGCTGTGTCACTTTCATGAGAGTTCAGAGCTTTTTGGAAACAAACTTTGTCTATGCACAGAGTTTTCAGGGAGCATTTGCTGTGATACAGCACTGATACCTAAAGTCTGAATACTGGTGCAATTTAACTTTTCAGTACATTTAATTAAGTGCATTCAGATACCTTACTCTGGAGTCTCAGTGCCTGCAAAGTTCATGTTTGGGTTAGGTGGGAGTTTCAGCTTGATGCTGTGCCTCATACCATAACAAGGATGCAATAGGCATTACTATAAAGACAGGCAGTTGCAGATTTGTATTTGTGGAGCAATAGATATCACAAACCAGCATAAATAGATTGTTACATCCACAGAAATATCCTGCGTACTTGGATTTTCAATATCTTCCCCAGCTATCTTGCCACATCACCCCAGGTTCTGTGGGTTCAGTAATCAGGAGAAAAAAACTTGAGCTCTTCTCATAAGAGACTGTTGAATGGCTGGGCAGACCTTGAACTCAAAGGGTCTCATCAAATTGTTGTGTTACTTATAAGCCTGTAGGAATTTTGTCCTACCAGATGCTTTGCACATACTTCAGGTATCAGCTTTGGGATGCCCTGCAGAGCAGAGCAGAGCAGAGCAGAGCAGGGAGAGCCTCTGGAGCCCTCTCCAAGGTCTGCTGCAATCATGGTCAGAGGTGCCCATGCCCTGTGACCCCAATCATCTTCACAGGATTTTGTTCCTTCTTACTTTTAACTTCTCGTTATTAAAATCTCATAGAACTTTTTGTAGCCCATCAAATTGAACTGAGTATCCAAGTGTCCAGATTTAATCCTCTAAGTAATAAAATAGCAAAACCAACAACGCATATGAAAAAATAAATAAAATCTAATAAATATGTTACCTTATACTATTTTGACCATCAGAAGCATCATATTGTGTTCTTGACTAAGGGGCTTTGCTTTGGTTAACAAGTGTCTGAAAGCTTATCTATGTTTTTCCCTGGATCCATCAGTCAATCCAATAAAAGGTCCATAAGTCCCTATAAACATGACTTCATTTACATTATTTATTTTTTAAAGCTACATGAGAACTGGAACTACAGTTTCATCGTGAGTAGCAGATCTTTTTTGGAAGTGTAAGTCATAGGAGTAATGTATCTCCTTTATCAAGGACATATCCAAATCTGGGGTTTGGCCTGCGTGATGGGTTTTGGTGTTTTGTTTGCATTTTTAAAACCTTCATTAAAAAATAAATAAGTAACAAACCCCACAACAACAACAAAACCCACCTTAACATTTATTCATTGACTTTGAATTGAAAGGACAGCTTTAATATTTGGTCCTTGCTCTGTTACTTGGGGGTTTTTTTTCACTGAGCTGCTTTTTAAATTAGTGGTTTTTAATATTGTTCATGTCTGCTTTGGAGAGAAGCTTAACATGGACATTTTTAGCATGGGATTTAATGAAGTATCCAAGATGAATGATTGTGTTGGGGACTGAGAGGCTTGACTCTCACAAGCACAACCAAAATGCCCTTTGATGCACTGCCACTAGTGCATGGTGTGGTGCTGTCCTTGAACTGCAGTGAAAGAAGTCAAAAATAAGGCTTGGAGGCAAAACTCAAACACTGGTTCAAGCAGGAAGGCTCTATAATTGCTATGAAATGTAATCTATATTTGGATAAAATCTTTTGCTCTTTCTTGGGCAGACTGCCCAGAGCAGAGACATCTCTCCAAAGAACAGCAGGTGGTATTTGGGGTATTGCCTTTCTCTTTTCCTATTGATCTTCTGTACGCAGTGGGTCATTCTCAAGAACATGAATCCAAAACTTTCATATAGACTCAAACTTCCTTTGAGTCTTTATAAGCTCTTCAGTAGCTGGTGTTGAAAACCCAAATATTTCAGATTTGGAAAGTGTTGGATCCTTTCTTTTAAGCTATACAAATAGCTAAAATCTAATATTTTTAGGAGAACTTCAGCTCACAGAAGTATGCTCTACAGCCTTTATTTTAGGGAGCTCATTCAGGCTTTGAGATGCATGGATTTCATGGATTTCACTTTAGGGAACCCTGGAGGTGGGAAAATTATTGTAACTCTTTAGGGAGCTATGGAAAAAGAGACCTCAGGGCCCTGCTGCACAAGGAATGAGTAACAGATAATCAGATGGGAGGGTTATGCCTCATAACTGCTAATAGAAATGTTCTTCTCAGCTTTATCTCCTTTAACTAGTACAACAGGGACTCTTGCAGTCACAAACTTTGTGACTTAGTTGCATTTCCAAAGTCAAGTTGCCCTGAATGCAGAAGTATCCATCTGCTATTTTTTGAATCTCAGACAAATTCCATTTTTTTATAAAACTATGTATTTTTGTTTCCTTCTCTTTCTGTTATGTTTCTTTTATAGCTGTAGTTAGGGAAATGAATCAAAATCTGAACCATCCCAGAGCTGCTGGAAGGAGAGATGACAGATTAATTTGGCCTAGGTAGAAAACATCTGTGATCAGTGCTGCAATTTTATTTCAACTCCTCCTGTGTTTTCCTCTTTTTAACCACACTGCCTAAGGTGTTCCCACCAGATAATTAGATTAACATCCCATTTTTTTTCCCATGCCTTTTGAAAGAGAAGCAGCATAGCATCCCACCAGACAGATTGGATTTGACTGCTATTCTTATATTAGAGAGCAGCAAACCACGAGATAAGAAAGCTGGGAAGTTTGTTGTAATATTTAAATCAGGACTCCTGTCCTCTTTCTGAAATTATTTAACCTTGAGCTTATTTTTCTCTAAAAAAATTATCTCTGATGTCAGAATCACTCAAATAATCATTGATGTTGCTTAGTCACAAGACTGAATTTGCTGGTTCATTAAATATGTCTTGCATATGTGGTTTTATCTAAGGGAAGAGAAAAATTACTGCAGCTGAGGGAAAACAGCTTTTTATTGGGTTTAGTTTAGATGTTCTTCAACTAGTAGGATTCTCCCCAAATCTGATGATAGGCAAAAGCAATTACTGAATTAGTGAGAACATTTTTCTTGTGGGCAAAGAGAAATCTTTGCCCACAAGATTGGTGTATGTTTCCCAAACAGCACATGAGGGTCATGTTAAACACTCCCTGTCCAGCACAGAGTAAGGAGTGTTTGACCGTGAGGCAGCACAATTATAGATTTTATTTATAAAATATTATTCATTTGCCTGTTCATTACTGTAGGTAAGGATTTCTAATGTAGAGAGACATATATATAAAATTTTGAGAAGCTTTTGAACATTCAACAGGAAAGAGGTTTGAAGAAAAGAGAGCTTTGCAGCAAGGGCAGATTAAAAAGGCAGGCAATGGAACTGATGTCTGTACTTTTGTCTGAATCTTGCTCTTATTTGAGAGAGAGACAAAGCAAAAATGGTTGTTGCTGCCATTAGACTGGCAAACTAAAAGAAATTACCTCTTATTTCACACATTTTCTGTTGTGCAGGGAGACAGGCTCATGTCTATAGTCTCTGTGAAATAGATTTGAAAAGACAGTCTTGGCAAAAATCTAGGCTTTCTGCATATCATAAAACTGTATTATCTCTCCTTCAACTCTCTCCTAACATCATTTCTCCCAGGAATAGCCCTAAAAATATTTATTCTTTGCAGTTGTATGTGTTAGGTGCAAATATTGCTTTTCCTTTCTCCAGACTGTAGTGAAATTTAAGCTGAGATTCATGATGTCTGGGGAAACTTGGTGTCCTCAGATGTCTCAATACCTGGAATAGAGAGAAGGGAAGAGTTTGGTAAAAGACTATTAAATTTACATTTCTTTTCTTTCTTACTGTGAAGTAATGATACTGTAACATAAAATGTTTTTTAAGACACAGTAATAAATTCTTATTGTTTTACTCCACAGTGTGCTCTTACCACAATATATTCCTTTTATTCATCTACTTGGTGATCACATCCACGTCACCTTTATTTTGTATCTCATGGAAAAGTATTCCGCTGCTTTTTCCATGATTATAGATGAATTAGTTGTGAAGATTCAGATCATGATTCTTAGCCAGATCAAAGAGTCCTCTCTTCCTTTATAACTCCAAATCAGGTTTTCCTCCCTTACAAGAGCCCACTCGATCATTGCTGCAACCACATGACTAAATAAAATCTAACATTGCCATCTAGTGTCCTTGTTCTGGGATATTGCACTATTTTAGCCCAGTGGTATCAGAGAGCCTTTGGGTATCACTTGTAACTGTGGAGTTCACAAGTGAGAGAAACATTGGGTTTTTCCAAAACTTTCCTTTTAGTTTTTTTTTTTAATCTAAAAGAAATAACTTTCTATCTAATGTCATAATAACATTAAATGTTTTATAATGATGCTAAGAACCTCAGCTTTTGCACAGTTTCTAAAGGATTGTGTTCAGTATTAGAGTCAACTGGGGTAGGAAGTGCAGACAGTAAACACAGAGAGTCTGTGCTCTTCCTCTCACTGTTCTGCTGGAAGCTTTCTGAAGGGTTGACACAAATGAGCTTCTTACCACAGAGTCTGATTCACCTGGGGAAAAAAAAATTCCCTTGGAGAAGGTGTCCCTGCAGTTCTGTGACACAAATTGTCAAAATGACCTTAATGAAATAAGGAGAAAGGAAACTATTCAAGGAAGCATTTTATATCTCTGGAGATTTGTTTAGAAATAATGTGTACAGGACACATTTGAATACAAAGAAATATCATCTCTTATATCAAGGGGAAAGCCAAATTTTTAGTCGTGTCTCCAACAGCTTTCAGAAGAACCCATGGTCCATAGCTTTTAGCACTGAGGGTGAGCAGGCTGAGTGTGCTCCCCTTCCTGCTTTAGGTGCTTCTAAAATAACTTAAACATATATAAAGAATGGTAGAAGTACCTCTTTAAGAGATGCATCGATTTAAGATCTATTCACTTCTTAAGTAAAATGAACTGCTACACTGAAAGCTTCTTTCAGCATTGCAGCCTGATAGCCCCAAGCAGTCTGTCAGGCTGCATGTTTATTTACTGCTCCATTGCACCCCCATGATTGATTCTTTCTCACATTCCACTATTGATTTTTCTGTTCTGTCTTTCTTCAACCAAAAATATGAAGAAGCTCCTTGCAAGCCAAGTAGCCTTAACCACTGTTTGAAGAGCCCTTGCTTTAGGGTGTCTCTCCCCAGCCTGCAGCAGGCAGAGAGGAGAGCTCAGCCTTCCTCCAGCTGGGAACGCCAGCACAGCTCCAGCCATGGAAATTGTGCAGATCAGACCCCAGCAGCCAGAGAGTTCCACAGGAACTGCAGGACACGCCACAGACAAAATCTGTGATGTGATGTGACCAAAGGTGATTGTAATAATTTTACTCCTGGAGCTTTATAGGGAAACATATTTTGCCTGTATTTTAGAAGATTCCTTATTACTGCCCTTTTCACAAACACAGAAGATCAACAGATGTCCATAAAACCCGCTGGGATCCCCTTTTCTGTAGTCAGGTAGCTGTTCTTTGTGTTCAGTAACGTCTCAATCTTTGAAATTCAGTGTAAAAATTTAAAACTTTGACTGGAAGATGAGGAATTGTCAGGTAGGGTTGTTAGTATGCCTTTAGAGCTGTGCATTTCTTTGGTTAAGAGAAACTTTGCCTCTCTACAGTTTTGCAAACACTTATAAATTTCTCCAATAAATCCATTATGTTTACTGTCTTGATTAGTTATTGCTCATGGTTTTTTGTTTCTAGTTTATACTCCTGTCTAATGAGATTATACAAGATCTAAAAAGAAACTCAAAATTGCTAAATTATGCTGAAAGCTTTGCTCATATGCATGATGGAAGTGATTCTGGTTGGTTTTGGTTAATTGGCTGGTTTTTTGTTCTTTTCTTTTCCCCCACTGTGTGTTTCTCTTTCTCCTGGTCAATGAAAACCAATAAAACTTCTTTTCATCAAGTATCATTTCGTAGGTTTTCATTGCTGCAATATTTAATATTGCACGTATGAGTAATGTTTAATTGCAGTGCATACATAGTGCAGGAAAATAGACAAATGAGTTTTGCAGATCTTCTAGCCAAGGAAAATTATGTTTACTTAGTATAAAAGGTAAATGTTGCACCTAACTGAATTGGAAGTAACTTCTTTCTGTTGATAAAGAATATTCTATCACTGGTTTCCTTCTGTACACTAGCAGTATCCTGTCATTCCTCTGGACCAGAATTTACTTCATATGCCCATGCCTTATGGTTATTTTTTTCTCATTCCAACAGCAGATATTGGCACGAGGAAGGTGAATTTATTCCTCCAGAAGTAAAGAACTTCCATTCTCAATGTCAGGCAAGTTGATAAATCACTGTAAGCCGTGGGCTTGTGCTGTGAGCTCAGGTACAGTTGATCATCCAAGCACAGACATGACTGCCGTAGGTTTTTACAGGGCAGAAAGACACCCTGGGACACACAGGTTCAGGTTTTAGGTGGAAAAGGGGCACATGCAAAATGCAGAAATCAGCCAGTGAGAATTTTCTGTCAGAGAGGAGAGAAATATGACAAGAAGGGAGGTTACCTGTGGAAATGGGAGAGCTTCCTGTGGTTTCTCTTGTCTACTCGGCATGGAGCAGCCTGGCTCAGACCTTGCCACCCCACCACAGCTGAAAGGGACTTTGATTCCACAGGAGCTCATTTCCATGGAGACCAAGGAAACAGCTGACCAGCCCTGCACATGTTCTGCCAGGCTCTTATCAATACAAAATTATTAAAGTTAATTAATTATTAAAATAGTGCTCTAAAGCCAGTGAGAAGATTTCTGTGATGGGTATCCACACAGTAAACTACAAGTGCTGCTTTCAGGAGCTCTGCTGTGTAAGTGCTGTACCTGGTTCAAGATCAGTCCTTCATATTTTGGTGCACTCAAAGTCACAATAAATATCATGTGAATTAGCCCTTCACCCCTTGAAACAGTTACAGATTCTCCTCCCTCCTCCCTCCTCCCTCCCCTCTAATATTCAAAAAATATTAGAATTGCAAATCATTATGAATAGCATCAAGCAATCAAAAGCTAATATAGAAATGTATGCAGAGATAAAGTAGATATTGTGTTCTGCAGGTTTAATGAAAAATGTCTGTTGCTTTTCTAGTCATGCTTTCATTTGATCTGTTTCTCAGGCTTTTTTGTGATGAAAAGTCTGAGCCAATTGATTAATTAAAAATTAGTATTCTCTTGCCATTTTCTTTTATAAATATCTATTAAAAGTTAGAGTCCATTTCTATTTAAAATCTGTTTCCAGAAACAAAAATTATGTTGGTGTTACTTTTGTAATCTTTGTCTTAGAGAACGTGGGATTAGCTATTATACAACCCAGAATTTTTTATTTTCTTTTTGCTTGTGATACTTCCTGCCTCTCAAACAAGATTTCAGTATGACAGTGAAATGGGTATTCCTTCAAGAATACCCATTTGCATATTTTGATAAGTTATGCCTCTTGGCACAAGGAAGACCTGATTGGTTTAAAAACATTTTTGAGGTCTTACAAAGAAACAGCAGGTGTTGTAATGACAACATCAGTCACTGTGTTACTCGACCTTGCACATATTAGACTTGGCAAATCTGTAGCAGAAGTGTCATCTGATCACACAGATAAACTCAACCTCTTCCAGTTACTAAATGTAGGAGGTGCTTGTTCTGACCAATACAAATGTTGTTTAATTTATTAAGCATAAACTCAGTGGGTAAGTTGAGAATAATCTCAATTAAAACATGAAAGAAAACAAAAAAATGGAAAAACGAGGCATTGTTGATAATGTGATAATGGTGGGCTGGGTTGGTTTTTGGCATTTTTATCAGAGCTTTTGTCCTTCCCACTCCTGTCCAGTCCAAACACAATTATGGTGATGTTATTTGAGGCCAATGAGTCAGGCTGGTGAAATATCTTTTCCACCGTAATAGCTGGAAGCCACCAGAAATCCTGTAGTGGCTAATTATGAAATTATCTGTCTCCAAGGAAAATTTCTTCTTAACTGCGTGAGCTAGCTTATTCCCTGGAGGAAGAATGTTTTATATTTCCCATATAATTACACAAGGGAGCTTAGAAAGTGCTGAAACAAATTCCTTTTTAAAAAATAAGTAGATATTAGAAAATTATAAAATCCATTTTCAGCTTAGACAGAAAATAACTTAACATGGAAAGCAGACACAAGGTAGGAAAAAAAAAAGTGTTCCAGAATATTTTATTTTGAAGGAGGGATGTTAATTGAATATTTTCTCTTTCAGAAATGGCTAATAAGAGTGGATTTCATACTGACTGCTGGGTAGAATGGAAAAATCAAGTCTGGCATTGCGTAGACGAGCCATGTCTAGTCCCAGGCTTGCTGGGTCTAACCCCCTACAGGCCTGCACCAGCAGAACAAAAACCATTTTCAGCTGATCTCAGATATGAGAGCATGAAAAAATGTCACAAATACATCTAGCTATAAAACTCTATTAAGTTTGTTGACAGTGATATAAGTTAATTGAGCATCACTGCCCACAGAGACTGTACAAAAGCATAACCAGAGCTGAGTCAAGACCTTCTGTGGTTTTGAGTCTGTCAGCTTGCATCGCATCCCACACTCTAAGGATGGGCTGAAGTTAATAATTGGTCTAATTAATCACCTACTAAAATTGTGCCATTGTAGCACGAGGGAGCTGTGTGCAGAAGGGCACAAGGCAGTGTTGACTGTGATTCTGAGAGGCTGTTGTTAACGTGAAGACAGAAAACACCACTCACTGCTCAGACCTGGGGAATCCCAAGACAGGGTGAGTGCTGTCGTGCCACCACAGTGAGCAGCAGATATGGAAGAGAATAAAACTTTCCATCTGGTTCCATGCTTAGCTTGATGCTGCTTTTGTAGTTTTGCTCCCCAACCCCTTCCTGTGTGATAATCCCAGCATAGAGTGAGAGTGGATCAGGGCTGACCACATCAGTTTGGGGCATTCATCCAGGCCTCGGGCAAGAGCCAGGAGCTAATTTTGTCTCAAAGCCAAGGAAACCTGACTGATAAACAGCACTACTGGACAGAGGATTCACAAGGTTGGGACAGAGCCAGTCACAGAACTGCCTTGCACAAGCAGGTGAAAATGAAATATTATAGTCTAATACTACAGTCTATTAGTGACCACAGACAGGATATTTATGGTAGGAAGGAGGTACGCAGTGTTTAAAGCAATGGAGTGCATATAAGAAAATCTGATTTGGAAAATAAAACACCCACTTAAATGTCATATACACAGCTTAGAACAGTGTTTAACTATGATGATAACAACTGAGCTTATAATGAAAAGGGTGAAAGCCTCTTCACTAGATTTTAGCAAGTACGGGGCTATCAAAATGTTGCTTTGCTTTGCAAAAATGTTAAGTTGGCACACATGAATTATTTAAGTAATTCTTGAAAGCCAAATGTCTGCAAAGGTACTGAGGCTGCATGTAAATTCAGAAACACAAGGATACTGCTGGAGACAGGTACAGTGCAGTAGAGCGTAAGAAATGCAAACTGAATTGCATAGCATACAAGCAGCATTAAAGAAATGTATTTCAGCTTCCAGTCAGTGAACCCAAACATGTTGTACATTATGCAGACTGCTTAGCAATTTGCATAATTATAAACTCCCCTTGAAACAGTAAACATAACTGCAGAATTCAGTAATACCAAAAAAAAATCATCATTGATATGAATTGCTTATTTGACTTTTTAATTTTTCCAGGGTCTTTGAAAACACACAGGTTTTAGAACAGGCCAAATAGAGACTTTTACAGTAACAAGTAATCTATATTGGAAAGAAATGGAGCATAAAATAAAAACTTTTTGTTTTAATATAAAGTAGTGATCTTGTTGACTTTTGAAGCTGTTTCTGGTAAAGTTTTATTTTACAATTTAGATACATCCTTAAATTCCTCCAAAGAATAATCTATTAAACCACAGCTTGCCAATATATGAGGGGGTTCAGAAAAGATTATCTTTATTGCTGTGGATGGCAGACAATATGATTACATTAGAGGACTCTGCTGTGGCTGGAGAGCAGAGGAGCTGCATTAGCAGCAGAATACTAATATTGATAGTACTTCACAGGAGATTGCAGAAGAACTCTTCCAGGGAGATTCAGGGAAAAAATATAGAAGTTTAAATATGAAAATGAAAGAACTCTCTAGGAGAGAGGAATAAAAAAAAATCCTTTTGTTAACAAAAATAAGAGAATAATGCATTGGGAACTTTTGTGAGCTTTATGTCTGGCTCATATTTTCAAGAAAGCCTGGTTTGGGGAGCAGTTAGGGAGGAAAACTTCTGCCCTAGAGAAAACGTTTGTCCTCTGTGGGGACCTGTCCTGGGGTAATTTATGTCACAGCTTTAAGTAGATTTGTCATGTTTTGTGTAGAGTAAGTGACCTCACTAATGCAAAGGCTGCAGAGTAACTTCAGCCCCAATGTTGGCTGCTGAAAACTCTGACTGGGAGGCAGCCACAGGAAACGGTGGTGGTGCTGCTCTGAGCAACATTTCTGAGGCTCCCTGTTGATTCTGGTTTGTGTACTGAAAGATGTATGAGGGGAAAAAATAATGCAAAGATGGAGTGCTTACAGAGTCTAAAGGATGAGAGGTATGTCGGCAGTGCTGGTACATCACTGCCCTGGATGTTTCTGTCCACAGCAATTTCATTGTAGAGCTGTTTGTGTGAACTTTGAGAAAAGCAAAGATGTGTTTGCATTTACCTCTGCGAGCATTCTGAGTCATCCTTCACTACTCCCTATTCCAAAGCAACAACGTCCTTAATTCCAGGCTTTTAAAAAAGCTTTTAGAAATTAAATAATTAAAATAAGCATCAGGGAAACAAACAATTATCAAGCAAACAAAACAAAAATTATAAGCTTCTATGCAAAAGAAATAATTACCCTGGCAGAGAAAACTACTTCTAATTTTTTCTAGTGGGAATGACATAACAATAAGTACTGTGTAATCTTTCTTTTTTTCTGTTTCTAGGAAAGAGAAAGGCTGCTCGCTCAGGCAGAGCAGGATCCAGTTAATTTTCTGTATCCTCAGACCAATTAGTCAAGTTGAGGAATCAATCTCTGCCAGAGTCATGCCTGATACTGGCTGTGTAGGAGGGGGATGGTTGTAATGGCTAATAGTAATTTCTTTCAGAAAGGTAAGAACATTATTGCTATATTTAGTCCATATGTACAATAACATTGTCATTCAGATAAGATTTCTGAAAGGTTTTCATTTTGAAAACCCTTCTTACAAAATAGTTGGAGACTCCATTCTCTTTATTTTTCTTATCTAAAATCTTCCTGTTAGGGTGACCAGTAATTGGATTTACCTGCAAGTGATCACTAACTGACCAAATCCACAGAGACATTTTATTTATATCGTAATTTCAGGAGGATTAGGAAGGTGTGGACTAGGAACACGTACCAATATTTGAATTGTGTTGTATTTATGAGGCTTAATTTGAACCACCAGTTCAGCTGCTTGTTCCACCCACCTTTTGTGGATAAAGTACTCTGCAAATCTTGCACAGATTTAAGCTCCTGAGCTATTGAGCACAACTTAATGCAGACTGTGAAGCTGTAGGGCAGAGGCTACCAAACTTCCTGACCCTGAGGGCCCTTTTCTAAATTATTTAATGGTTTTTTATAGCCATATCCTTTTGTGACTCTCTCTGTATCTTCTGTATTTAACAGACCAAGCCCTTCCACCCCATTGTCTCTTTATCCATCTCTACTCAGAAACAGAGCTAATTTGGGCAGATTGCTGTTATTACATTGTACAATAGACACCTCCAGGTTCTATTGAAGAGTAAAGTTCTATCTGCTCATTAACAACCATGCATACTTATGGTTTTGTGCTCCCTGTTTCAGAAATGCACTTGTGTTTAAATAGCATTGTTCTGGGATTGCCTGTTCCCCCTTCCTCAGCTCGTGCTGACCTCAGGTTCAGCAGCCAGCACTCACTCTGCTGCCCTTCCACACCTCTGATTACAAACACCCTTGAGTTACTCTGCACTTGGGCAGATTTTTCTCCCATGTGGTATTGCAGGCAGAACCCTCCAAGCAAGTGCCCTAATTTGAGGTTATCCAATTCCACATGTTCTCAGTCACTCTGGAAACATGTTTTTAGTAGTTTCTCCATCCACTTTAAAACTGACAATAATCCAGCATTCTCAGTTGACAAAGGCTAGCAAAGGTAGGTGAGATTTTGCAGGTACTCTGCACAGATAAATAAAGAATACAATTTCTACATTTACACAATAACTATCTGCTATGTTTGTTCTTCGGCTGTGCCACTTTTATTCCTGCCTTGAGCTATGTGCAGCATCAGACTGAATAAACCAGTCAACACAATGTTTTCTTCCTATTCTTGCTTTTAGTGAGCTTTGTAATTATTTGAGTAGCTATCTGGATGGAGTGGGCCCAGTTGTTCAGAGGGGCAGACCTGGGGCTGCCTCTGTGTGCAGGCTGGGCTTGTGCCTGTCTGTACCATGCTCAGAAAAATTCTTTGGAAGAGTGGAGAGTCTTTTTGCTAGGCACCCAGGGTCTCATTTTAAAATAAACTTTATGTAGTAAGTAAACCCAAGGAGGCTGTTTTCATTGTTTTAATAGAGTTTATGTGCCTGGATGAAATGACATAAGTAAGAACCAATTAAAGAAATCTGGGTGTTTTCTTTAGCATTCTCCAGGGTGCTGTCAGCAACCATATTTTGCTGCCTGCAGCCTGTCTGTTACCAATTGTACCTTTAACCACAGATATTCTTTTATTTCCCTGCCCATTGTTTTAGCTACTTCATGAATAAAGAGAATTTAATTTGCCTCAATCTAGAGCTACTGCATTTTTAAGTAATTGCAACTGATATGGGACTATCAGAGCTTAGCATATTATAATATGTATTAGCTGCTCCAGCTGGCTCTTGTAAACAACCTCTTTCAGTAATATTTCATTTCTATGCAGCTGGAGGTTTGCCTGAGCATGCAGCATACATATTTTAGCCTAGAAGAGTTAAAAGTACATTTGAAAAGCAGAAATTCAGGAAGTTAGTACTTGCATAGATTGGGCAGTGTTTATGTTCCTGTTACATTGAAAGAATTTTACAGCCTCTTATTTAAAATTAATTTGTGGGTTTGAGTCTTGCAGAGAACTTGTAAATAGTCTGTTCTGGATTGGACAGCAATCTATCAGGATTTACAGAAGATGTTTTCAGAGAACAGGAATGTTTCTCCCAAACCATCCCTCCCTATGCTTCATCTCTCTGCCTCTCCTCCTTCTTTTGTGTGCAGTGAAGCTCTTCTTCATTAACATCCTCTGGAAGACAAGACATTGAGATCCTCAGAAGTGGCCTTTCCACACCAGGTGTTCTTTTTTATTCCTTTTTCTAACTCATTATCTTATTTTACCAAAAGGCTTTTCAGGAAGGTCTGCTAGGAGTTGCTTATAAAACCAGCCAGTACAGCGAGTGGAGAACTAATACTGTAATTTTCTACTTTGTCTGGAGTTTAATTAGCCAGAGAGAGGTTTGGGGAGCTCTGAGATGTTCTGAGCAGCATGATCAGCAGCCTGCAGGCATGTGTGTGTGTGGATGCTCTCAGGCCAAACGACCCTCTAGCTTCAGTCTAGTCAGGTGTTCTCTTCCAGGTTATAAAGAAGAGAGTGCCAGGTTTTACAGACACTAAGGCCAAATATCCTGTTAGATAAACACACCTCTCTCCCCTCTTAATTAGTCCATTGGCACACTGTGTAAGCTTCCATCAAAGCACCTGAGGACATGAATCACTGCTCTCAAACACCTTTGGGGAACAGCCGTAGTACTCACAGCTGGAAACTTGACCTCAAGTAGTTCTTAAAGTACATAAATCATATAGATAGAGATGATCTACATGTTACTGTCATTTTGCAGGATCACATATTTTATTGTTTGACTTTGTATTCATCATTTGTTCTTTGTGCTTGCATGGTGTCTGGTCAGAAACTCTTATTCATTTACAAACATTAATGAAACTGTTCACCTATTGCTAGGTCGATTCAGGTGCTGTATGTGCTTCAAAATTGCTCCTCTTTGATGTCTTTTTGAGTGGTATCTTTTCTCTGTTCCTGTGTCAGGTCTGTCCAGGACAGAAACTGGCAGGAGAAGGTCTTCCCTGCAGTGATCCCTTATTCATCCACCCTCTGTGCTGCACCTGCTGTGGTTGACTAGTAGCTGGCATGGTCACCATTTTCCCCAAATTTCAGAAAAAGTGTAGGTGATGTGACAGCTCTGTTACTCCTACCAGTGGTGTGATAGTGCCAGGAAATTAAATAAGTTGATGTAGACACAAAACATGAGAATACAAGGAAAGAACTAATACTGACTAAGTAGAAAGTGATGTCAAAGGAAAACCACTTGGGAAAAAAAAGCATGTTTTCTCTTTCTTATGGCTTTGTGTTATGATAATCTCAGGAGACAAAAGATCTGTAAGAAGAAATTGCATGTTGCAACTATAAGAGAAAAAGAGTTTTGTAGCAGTGGTCTAGTCCTGAGCCTTTGTCAGTGTTTATTGCCTGCATGTCGTTGAAAGTGATCAAGGCAATAGCAAGCAAACTGATTCATTTAATAAAGTATTAAAGATGTCTTTGGTGGTGTAATCTGACTCAGAGGTTTATTGCAGGGCTTGACTTTACTAGAAGACCAGCCTTTACATCTTGAACTTTGTAGGCAATACTGTTTCATGAGCTGATTTGTGGGTTTATGAACCTCCAAGAGTAAAATACCAAATAGCTAAAGCTCTTGTACCATGTGGTTTGTTTTCTTTTCTGTTTTAGTTATCAGTAATTCTATTTTTTGTCTCTGTCTTAAGGGAATGTGAGTCTTGAAGTTGCTGTGGTTTGTGCACAAGGGTAGCATCTGCCCTTGCTACCTGGGATGCTCTTCAAGGAGTGTGTGGGTTTCTGAAGGTCCAGTTTGGATTCTCAGTGCTGTCCACAGCAACCAGTTTGGATGTAATTCAAGCACACAGCTTATTTATCCCTTTGCTGTACACAAATTTATCCCTTATTTATCCCTTTGCTTGAACAGTTTTGCAGTTGTTCTTGCCAGGTGAGTGCAAGCGGGTCGTGCTGCAGGAGTTTTAGAAGTTCCCCAGCTGAGCCCTGGGCTGCTGCCATGCAGAGCAGCCAGCAGGAAGGGTCAGGTCAGTGCCCCAGGGCAGTGTCCTGGCTCAGCTGAGTGTGAGCTGTGCCATCAGGAGCAGGAGGTGTGTGCCCAGGCACATGTGCTGTGAGCAGCAGTGGTGACCTCTGGCAGAGGACTGAGGCACAGGGCTCAGGGATGTGACCTTCCAAGCTGCCAGATTTGCCAGTGGTTTTCAATCAGTCCTGAGCTGGGAAACACAAGCAGAGTCAGCAGGAATACCTGCATGCTTTGTGAGCTCATTTCCCTGTTGAAACAACAGCACAGGCTCATAGGAGGATGCAGATGCGCTTTTGCTGGCAGGCTTTGCTCCACCTACTCAACACAAGTGCTGTGTGAGGCAGAGGCAGTGAGGCCAGGCCATTAAATCCCATGTCTCCAAGGGGCTCATTAGCTTGGGCTCAGTGCTTTTAACCACAGCTACACAGCTTTCTGCCTTGGAGCAGAGTCACATCTTCCCAGCTCAACAGACAGGCTGAGAGAGCTCCTGTCTGCAGACAACAAGCAGACCAACCTCAGAGTCACACTGGCATATGTGGTGGTGATCATCTTTGGGACTGGGATGCTCTGCTGACTCCAGTAACTAAGAAAAAGTGAAAGCATACCTTTGAAATTATACTCTTGTACAAGGAATATTTAAAACTGAAAATAAATTACCACATGACTGGGCCAGGCTGCCATAACCATCTGATAATTCACTGCTGCCACCTGTCCAACCTACAAGGCAGTGACTATTTCAGGTGTTTCTTTGTATCTCCCAGCATGAAGATACTTAAATCACACAGGCTGGTGCTTCTTGGCTTTTTAGCTAGGAAAATCTTAATTGTCTAAGTTTATGTTCCCAAAATCATCATTGTCTCAGACCATAGTAATAAGATCCCAACTAGGAATGTTAAAGATTCAAACTTTTCCAGTGCCTTTTAAATTTTTTTAATCCCTTCTTCTGCAATACTGGGGAGCCTGAGATGCTGTTTAGAAACTTAACGTTGACTTTTTTTTCCTTAGAAAATCCTATTTTTTTCACTCTAAGTTCAATATCCTATTTATTTCTGTAGGCTCAACCATGAGCAATGCGCTTAAAAGTTTTGGGTTTGGGGTTTTTTTTAAGGAAAAAGAAAGTTAACATTTTCTTTTAATAAATTTTAATACTATGTTTGTCTGGGGAATTCAGCAGGGATTTGTCTTTATACTAATGACTACTTTGTACTGATGACTACTGTGAATTCTGTGAATACAGTTTGTGTTTGGTGTTTAGTTTCAGTAAATAGAAACATATTTTAAATATTCTATGCTTAATTTGCACTTAGCAAAACTATATTCTTGGAAAAAGAATTATGTTCTGAAAGAAACATTTCTGGATTGATAAGTTGATCTTTAAGTAAAAAGTTGTTGCAATGGCTCTTTCTAACAAGCTCCTTCTTATACAGCTGCAATGCTTTTTTCAAATTTACTTATTTGCTCCTTGATGTGATAAAAAACCCTGCACTTATTTCATCTGAATGATAAATGATTGCAAGGAGGGAAGAATACCTTGCAACAAAAGATACCAGTGATGCTCTTTTCATTACCAATTTCTTATGAAAAAGATCAAGAAGTGAGAGACCTGCACATCCACTTAGATTATTCATTACTCTTCATAAAATAATCTTCACATTTGAGAGTTTGTTTCAGCTACAGCTGTGGAACTCTGCAGGTTTTAATCACTTTTTCAACTACTTGGATTAAAATAGAAATTTCCCTTCCTGTGAAAAGTTTTTCATTTGCAGTCTTATTGTACGTCTTTATTATAAGTGAAGAAAGGGGTTTTTTTTAAAATGCTGAAAGTCCAATTTACAGAAGATGAGACAAATTTCTTTTCCTTTACAAAAATGGACTCTAATAAATGGGCATTTATCTGTTTTATCACATACCCTTATTTGATTCCTTTTTTTTATTTTAGCTGATTTTTTTTTCTATAGCACAGCATGAATTTGGGAATGATTACCTAAAAACGGAAAAAAAAATTACTTTCAGAATTTCTTACACCTGTTGCTGTATGATGTCCATTTTAGCAATGGCCTTTCAGCCTCAGTTTTCCTAGCACAGGGACTTCCCACAGTGTGGAGTGGGCTGGGAGGGCAGAGCCCCTTGACATCCAGATGTGTAGGTAGCAGTCCAGGAGGTGCCTGGCCCCTGCCTGGGGCCAGCCAGGGGGAAGGCAGTTCAAAAAGATCCAGGGGTCACCAGGGCTTGTCTGGTTGTTGAACATTCCTGCTCTTTGCTCCATGCCTGCCACTGTATGACCTTCAAGAAGGATTAAACTTGAGAGTAGCTGATTTCTGACATGGAGAAATCTCTGTGACCATTAGTTCAAAAGAGAGAGAGGCTTTTGGTTTGGAAATGCCACCTACGATCGCATCTCAAATGTGTGGCTGCATGCTCTTGTTTTCATGTTTCAAGGTCTAGATGAGGAAAATGATTGAAGCATGATTAAAAACAGTGTGAGAGGTTGTGTGTGTATGTATGGACCAAGATGTATCTGTATACTGCTTTTTCCTTATGTCAGGTCTGAGCAGAGTTCTAAGGAAGTTCAGTTTTGGTTAGTGACATGCATTTTATCATCGCTGTTATTAATTTCTATTGAGTATTCTCTGGCAAGAGTGAGTTCTCTGAGGGTTTCTCTCAGGGTTAGGCAGAGACTACCCAGCAGTGTCACTTAGAGCACTTCTCCACAGTCAGGATGGAGTTAGGAGTCTCTCCTGGTCTCCCATGACAGGCTGAGGCTGATGAGCTCCTTGGCATTACTGCAAGGCCCACATTACCATCCAAATGGTGTTTATTCAGGCTCTGATGGTTCAGTAGAATATGGCTTATCAATCAACACAATGTGGTAATTGGGCAAATAGTAAAACTAAGAGTTCCTCTGCTATTCCTCTCCTGACATTTGGATGATCCTTCATCCACCAGACCTCGTTGTAGTCCTTTGGTAATGTTCTCTGGTATTTTAACTCATTTTCCAACTAGACCTAAGCATTTCCAGTTTGGCAGCTAGTTTCCCATACCCAGTTTTGAAAACATGCTGGAGCCTTTAGAAGTTTATAATGTATCTTTCAGTTCACAGTATCTGCTCTGCCAGGCTGCTTTATAACTTAGTACTTCATAAATCACATTGGAACACCTTGTACATAGAAACACTATCTGAAAAAAAAATTCTAGTCATTGTCTTGTTCAGGTGAATTACCACAGAAAGGAATTTCTGCCACATCCCTCTGTCACAGGAGGGGCTTTGTGCTAATTTTTAAGATTTTTGCATGAGTTGATGAAGAATAAAGAGAATAGACAAGCCTTGTATACTCAGTCCAGATGTCCTGATTTAAATTATCTGACTGAGTAGAATTTGGAGTATAATTATTGAATGTATCCAGAAAGGTATTTTTGAAAAATAAATCAATACTGTAAAATATTTTAAAACTATTATATTTTAATAAAGATTAATATATTTTCAGGAAAGAGAAAAATAATGATGCTGATCAGTAAAAACAAAAATGTTGGGAAGCTCTGGGGCAAAATAAAAATCTGTCATTACACTTGTCCCTTAAAAACCATTTCATAGTGCTCTTGTAAATTCCATTTATAGAAAGTGAGGAGAGATATGGGATTCTAGAAAATTAAAAAATGTGTTTTAAGCATCACTAGACAGTAAAGTTTTTTTTACCACAATATGCAATAGAAGAGCTTGAGTCTTTTTGAAAGACACTGAGGGCAAGTCCCTTGAGTAAGAGAATAGGAATGAGGTCATCATGTCAAAATGAGGAAAGCAATTAAAAGGAAAAGAAACTGCTGAAAAGCTGTAAGCAAAGCTTGACTTAGCAAAGGTTGCATAGAAAGGAAGTTCAGGGCAGTTGTAAGCTGTATAAGTGTGTGCTAGTTCGAGTGCAGAGCAGTGGGAGGAATTAACTCCACACAAATATCTTGCGAGAGATTCCAAGTCAGAACTTCAATTTAATAGGAAAACTAAAATGAAGGTAATAGTACAGAAGCACTGGCTTAAACTGACAAAAGTCAGAACACAACCTGACACCCTGTTGGTCAGGGTGGTGGGAGCAGTCCAGTTAAATGGTGGTTACAGTCCTGTTGGAATGATGAATGTGGTTTCATCAAAGAAGTGATCCTGTAGAAAGATCTGGTCCTTCTCTGGAGGTCCAGTGGTGGTTACCAAGCTCTTGTCTGCTGGGAATTCTGTGGTAGTGCTCTCATGGTGTCCCGTGGTAGTGGTCTCATGGTGTTCCAAGCCTCAGATTATATCCAGGTAGGAATGTTTGATTCCTCCCTCCGGGCAGGGCAGGGCATCTCACAACGGGACGATGTGATTCTGTGAGTCATGATGTGAGACCTCGATGATGGCCCATTGGAGGAGATAGCCCCCTGGAGGGAGTTATCAGAGCTGAATCATGCAGAAGATAAAGAACACTTCTCCACCTATTTTAACACCTTATGTAGATGGTAATAGAGTACATAATTTTGGTTGTACCTTTCATTGTAGCCTAAGACAAAGTGGTAGAAGATAATATAACAAGGAAGAAAGACAAAGTTGCAGAAAGGTTCAGATAAGGCTATAGACTCTTTTTTCTCATCACACATTCTGTTTCCTGGAATGTTTTGCAGTCCTTCCGGGCAGGTGTACAGTATTTCAGCAAAGCACATAAATGCTATGAAATAATGAGGACAAGGTAAAAACAGATGTAAAGGGGTTTGCACAGAGAATGTGGAGGGGTTTTTTTTTTCAAGTAACTTGGCTACTTTTTCAAGTAACAAAGCAACATAATCTTGAATGTCATGGCTGGATTATACGACCACAGATCTATGCAGGACAAAATCACTGCTAGTCAACAAGGTTTCTTTTCAGATTTCCAAACTGAAATTAGGTAAATATATAATCTCACCTGTCCTTCATGGTTCATTGCTTTAGTTGACTAGTTGGGTAGCATTATGTTTATTACAGAAAGCCTAATGACCCATGATTCTAATTTATAAATGAAAAATTAGTTTTATTAAAAGGCTATCTGCAGAGCACAATCCACATTTGCCTGCCCAGACCTTCTGCCAGTCAAATCATAGTGGCATTTTCTGATAGCACTTGTCACTATTTGATTGTTTATGCAGTAGAAATACAATGCCTAGAATTATTACCCTTATAAATAGGAGAGCAGAATATTTGTATTCATTTTTGGCTGACATGAAATCTGTCCTTTAGTTTTGTATTTGCATGTGTGTTTTCCAAGGGGAAAAAAGAAGATTCTCAAATGCTCATTGACCCAACACTTGATGTGTAAATAGCGGATGGAAAGTTCCACTTCAGTAAGAAAAAAAAGATATCTGTGCAATTATCATTATTATTACTTCAATGAAATTCATTCTTGCTCATGGTGGCAAGTAGCCAGAATCCATCATGTGCCACCATATTGCCTTTTAATTAATTGCTTTTAGTCTCACGAAACATTGCAAACAGTATTAATGCCTCATTAATTAATACCATAATTGTGTTTACTGCACATTGGAGCAGCTGCTATACAAAACTTAACACCATAACTGCCTTTTTATTGAATGTGTCTCTTTGGTATTTAATATTGATGGAGCAAAATTCGAAACGGCCACCCTGTAACAAAAATGAACAGGCTTCAGTGCTTGTCACTTCCTTCAACTCCAGAACAGAATTTTACACTTTTGTAAAGGTGAAAATGATTTCTCATTGCTGTGGATTTTTTTTTCTTTTCCTGCAACTACATAGATATGGGAGATGAATTCAAAATGCTCAATCCCTGTATTGCACTTGAAGACAAACTTCTAAGATGGTAACAGCATTTCTCTTTGCCAAATGGAACATGAAAAGGATTATAAAAAGACATTGGTACAGGTGAAAAGGTCATGCTTTTATGTAAGCCATGACCTCCCCTCTCAGAAACATATAAGTCTTATACTATGACACAAGTGAACTCTAAATACAGGTAGTTAAATAGTTATAAACCTAGAATAAATTGTAAAATTTATATGTCTTTTTTTAACCTGTTTTGACTTATCTCTATAGCTAGTTAAACATAAAGAATAAGTAGAAATTCCTGATTTGAGACTTGCAAAAGAAAGGGGGAAAGTAGAATAACCAACCCCACAGGTTCTATTGTTTTATAAAGTAACTCCTTGTCAGCACCCTCAGTGCTTAACCTATATTTGGAAAGTCATGCATATGCCTTTGCAGTTATTTATGTTGTAAAGACAAGATCTTAGATGTAACAGTGTCTTTTATATCCATGTTGACACTTGATACCATGGTCCCCCATGGTATCTGGATGCAACTTTCATTAATGTGTATTGTAAGGGAGAATTTCTTCCTGTAAGATGAAAAAAGAGAGATTTTGAGAATTTTAAAGAGATTCCTACTTGTTTATCCACAAGCTGTTACACATTTTTGGTGTTCAACACTTGCTGAGAGACTTTCATGTCTCTAAGCTCTTTATAAAGAAGAAACTGTGACTCCAATCTAGAATGTAGCCTTAGGGGAAAATGTGACTAGATTTTCTGTATTAAGGATGGAGAGGAGAGCTCATCTCCTAGCCTACAGTGTTCCTTGGCTTTGCCAAACTTTGCTATTACTTATCTAGGAAATAATGAACAGTGATTTTCCTGCTCTTAGCTAACTGATGCTGTACTAAAGCAGCCTCCTTTCTCTGGAAGTATTTCTGTTGGGGGTGCTGCTATTTTAAACACTGGAATTCTAATAAATAATCATTGATAGGGGCTTCTGTAGGACTGGTCCATCAGAAGAGGAAGATCCAGACTGATGCAGCTTCCTCTTGTCCAGCTGTCCATGATAGAAGTCATCTTCTTAATTGAATACCTGAGCTAGGTACTAATGGTTCTTGCATTTCTCATAGCAAGAGAAAAGAGACAAAGAAACAACTTTTAGCTCCTTTGGGTACCTGAAAAGGCAATGGCAATCTTTGGTGTAATTTAACACTTTCATTATTCTTCTATGTAAAGTCTGATTTACTGGTAGTAATTGAACTGTGTGTTTCACCAGTTTCTGTCAATACATCTTTTTGTTCCACACAAGCAGTGAAGAGCAGCAATGTGCTGCACAGAAAATCAGCAATACCATCAAGAGCATGGCCTTTAAAATTTTAATTTTAATTAGACATTGACATCTGGTATGGACTGTGAATGCTTATTTGCACACCTGCAGGCTATTTGATAAGAAGAAATCCCAAGCACCTGAAGAATTTGTCTGCAGATGGAGTTTAGTACTTTATGTTAATATAGTAATTGTGAAGCATGTATTGAATGCATAAGTAATGTAAAATTTGTATGTCACATAGGTTCTATGTACTTAAAAGCTGCTCATTTTATAAATAACACTTTCCCCTTCTGTCAATTTTCATAATTGATAGGCAAAGGGATAATCTTGACAATATTACAATCTTTGAGAGTAGCAAAGGTATTGTGGAAACCCACTTTGATTTTTAATAACATGTAACACTTACAAGGGACTGAAGTGGATTTCCATGAAGAAAACACATTGTACAGCAAGCTCATTTGGGCTGAGTTGTGCCTGAGGAATCTCACACCAAGCAGTCAGAGAACAGTAAAGTTCACTCAACATTCATAATTACTTTAATGATCTTGTTTGCTCTGGAGTTTAGTTTTAATCACAGACTTCATATTAAGAAACATTCCTAAACCTTTGTAAAATTACTGATTTGTCCTACCTGTAAGTACTGAATCAATCACAACACTGCAGAACCTTGAAGTTAATGATCACATTAACAATTTTCTACAGCAGTTTTGAAATTTCACATTCCAGAATCATTCTCCTCTGCTCTCCTTTAGCAGAAATTCCTCTTGAGAAATGAGAACTGGAGGCCAGACCCATGTTTTGTGTTAAACACTTCTCCCATTTAAAGTAACAGGTGTTCTTATTTTTCTCATTTTTCTGCTGCTTTCAAGGCAGAGGAAAAGGCTGAAAAAAAAGAAAAAAAGTAAGAGAAGATTTAATTATATATAGGGAAGAAGGAGAAAAAGTTATTTTATTACCAGAAATGTTATGTTCTTTGCTTTTTAAACTATCCATCCCTTTTGAGGTCCTGACTGTCCTTGCAGGGGATTGCTTCAGTTTTGCATGTTCTAATCTCAGAGATGCAGCTGAGATTCAGCTACTTCAGTAACACATGAGGAAGGGATTCATCCATGTAAGCTGCAGCAAATGCTGGAACTGTGTCATTTATACTGCAAGGTCCTTTCCTTTTGGTATGCAAAATCTGACACATTGCTGCTGGGAGGGGAAACCCGAAGTTTTGCTGCTCTAGAGGCTTATTTAGGTCTTGATATATGGTCTGGAATGCAAATCTTTTCATTTGTTTACCTATGGGCATCTCATATAAGGACTTGCAGAGTACCAAAGCATATGTCTGGATATCAGATGTATAGTCTATTTTATAGGTTTGTAGCATCTGGAAGAAATTATCCTTGTGATTTATACCTGATTTCCAGTTCTCTTGTTTTCAGAATCTCTATCAGAAAAAATCCATTCTACTCATAGACTCTTATTTGCTTGAAAAAACCCAAAACAACCCATATAGCACACACTGCAGTAGTGTCATGAGTTTGACGGAAAATAATTAATAATTTGGCAAGGCAAATGTGCTTGCCATTAGCATATAAATATTTCTATGGGTTAGATATTTTTTTAAAAGAAGAGATATTGGAATAGGAGAAAATGCTTTACCTGAGCAGCATCACTTCCATGCAAACCATGAAGGAAAGGTTTGGAGGGACCAGAGCATGTCCCTTGCTGAAGAATTATCATCCCCCTAGCTATGATCTACTTTTACAGCTGTTCAAAAGCAATGACTCTAAACTTTGCTTCTTAATTGCTTATTTGGCAACAGTATCAGAGGGACATATTGTACAACCTTTCATTATAACAATAGTTAATCACAAGCATAAACGCTGCAACATTAGAGCCTAGTAATAAGGAAATCCTGCCATGCTCTTTGACCACCACACAGGACTGACACAGCACTGATGCTTCTAATTTGCTTTGGCTACAGAATTCTAATAGCAGAAAAGAGGGGAATTTTTTTTTTTTTTTTTTTAAGCTGGGTGTTTTGTTTTGTCCCCTGTGCAGTCTCTGTCATTTTGCCCAAATCCTGAAGAGTAAATATTCCTTTGCAGTTTCTGGCCATTTCATCAAGAGGATGGGACACAAAGATTGCTCTGAATGTATTAATTAATACGTTGTGCTCAGGCCTTTTCTCAGAGGCCTGTAAATCTTGAGGAGCACAAAAGCATTTACAGTAAAAGAGAAGGGAAACTTGGCTGATGTGATGAGAGAGCCTGTGCTTTAATATGTTCTGCAAAGTCCACGGCGTTCTGCTGCCTTTGTAGAGCTTCTGTCCAAGAAAATCACTATAATTAAATTTGGTCCAGTCCCTTAAATCAGTGTGGTTTTATTATTTATGTAATTTTTTTATATTTATGTATTATTTTTATATTTATGTATTTTCACTATTTTTTTCCTCAGCTGTCATTAAGTCACACCTTTATGTTTTTAATTATAATAATGGAAAACAGAAGGTATTTGTTTTCCAAGTAACACAGAAGGTGATACCATATGGCAAATACACTTTTAAGCATATGGCTGAGAAAGGTAGTATTTTCTTAGTCAAATAAATATTTTAAATAATCCATATGAGCTTGGTTAGGGTTTTGCTGTTTTGTTTTCCAGTTAATGTGGTTTATTTCCAGAAAGCACCAGAAAGAAATGTTGTTCTTTGAGGATGGGTACAAACTGTCTTATAAACAGGGAATTAAAGCACATTTTACAGCAGGTATTTTCACCTGCATTGTTAAATTTCCTGTAGGAAACAGAAATAACAGGACTGGAAACTTGAGTTTGGTCTCATCATAAGTAGGGAGAGTCTCCCTACTCTCAGCAGAGTCCCTGAAAGTTCCCTCCCTAGAATACTGTTCTTTTTCACTTTCTTCAGACTGTGTCATTCACTCAGCTAATTGGGAAATTTTAACTAGGTCAGTCAGCTCATTCTCTGTATGTCTGTCAAGAGCAGAGGTAGATGTACAAGTGCAAACTGAAATATGTCTGATTCTGTTGGCTTTAGTCCTTGGCTTATTGTCTGGTAATACAGAATTGGTCTCAGTGTTGGTCAAACCAAGGTCTGCAAACCAGAGCCACACAGGCACAAGCGACCAAGTGTCTCAGAACCAAATGTGCCTGCTGTGTCCATCTTGCAGTTGGAATTCCTCCTCAGCATGTCCCATACTTATTGATTAAATAATTGATTAATGGAGAGAAACAGCTGTTCTTTGACCTAGAAATGCAGAATACCTTTTCCAAAGCAAGTAAATGGGCTACTGAAAAAAAAAGAGAAGTACTCAATGGTCTCTGGATATTACTGGATATTGTCCTGCCTACACTAACAGGACATTAATTGAAGATAAATGATGGTGGAATTGTGGACTTAGTTTTCTTTGCTCTGCTATGTTTAAACCAGATTGTAACACTTCTGTGTCACTGTGGCTCCCCTGAGGGAGTCTGCCTTTCCCAGATTAAATGCAGACTTGTCACTGGTGTCAGCTTTAAGCATCATTGGCAGCTGCATTGGTATCTGGTGCCTCTCAGCTCCTGTAAGGCTGTACTGCTTTCACCCTCAGGGTCAGTGGTAGCTCAGAAGGGTCACAGTTGCTATAAAACAAGAGATCAGGCAGCCAAGTGCCTGAGGCACAGAGATTTCTCCACAGGAGCACTGACCCAAGCTGTATGATCATGTGAGAACATGCTAAACCTCTAGCTACCACTAATGGAAAGTTCATTTATGTAATTGGCCAATAGGCTCTGTAAAGCTACAAAACTCAATTTGGTTTGGGATCATGGTCTTTCTGATATAGAAATTCACCTTATCTCTCTTATTCTTCTGCTACATCTGAGTGTTATTACAGGTGTACTCGTGTATCTGCAAGCTTGTGCTTTGGAGAGAAGATACTTCCAAGTTAAAATGTTTAACTCTTTCTCCTCTGAAGGCTTGTTTAAAAATTCTGGCTAAATGGAAAAATGAAAACTAGCATGACCAATCCCAGAAATTTGCTATTTCATCTCATGTATCACTCACAAAGTAATTCAAGATCTCCAGATGTTTGAACAGATTTTGGACCTACCCGACCTGCACAGTGAGTACTTTGATAGGTTCTGTGCAAATCTGGATGCAGCAGTAGGGGGAAGGAAGCAGGAGGCAGCACAGCCTCTTGTGTTGTTACTTGAAGTGCTGTCAATCCCATGAGTAAATCCACTCCAGCTTTCCAGCTGGTTCACCGTTCCATGAGTTGTTATTCTGTGTCACTGAGTGATATTTCAGGAACCAAGTCAAACATGTTAAAAACATCTCCTATCATTTACTTTTATGAATTTATATTATTTTGAGCAGCAATTACAGGCTGACTCAGTCACTGGCAATGGAAAAAGTGTCATTTGAAGTAACTCAGGCCAAGATTTAAACAAGAATGAGATTATTTGATAAGATGTCAACAAGTGAAGGTTGCAGCCTTGTCATTAATGACATTGCAAGTTCTCTCGTGTCCTGTGCAAACTGTAATAACCTTTGAACAGGGGTTTCAGCAAGATGAATTGCTTATGTCACACAAAGAAATGGGTCAAATCTAGACTGGAATAAATGGAAAGTTCAGTAGGCTCTTATTTTCTGGGGTTCTAAATCAATTCAAATATTTAATAAATAAATAGAAGTTTTCATAAAGATTGTACTACAGTTTCTTTGGCTAAAGAACCTGACTTTGAGATTTGAAGACATAAAAGAATGGCACTGTGTGCTATGCTCTGTGCTACTTTGAGTGTGAAAATCCTAGAGGCTGGAGTAGTTGGATGTGATTTAAAAACAAGGTGTTTAGAATGGGTTAGAATGTATATGGGTTGTAGAATGGGTTATGCTGTATACCGTTGTAAATGTAGGGTCTGTCTGTACATTAGTTCTTGAATTGGAACAAATATCTTTACACAACAAACCTTTTCTGCTGTTGGAAGAATTCCCCAGATGACCCCACCAATCAATTTTAGAGTTCTGTTTTTCATTTGATTGAAAATCTACATTTAATTTAAAAGCAAAAGGAGTATTAATTATGTCAAAGATTTCTTCTTTTGAATGGGCAGAAATTCCTCCAACACTTGCAGAAGTTAAATGTATACACAAAAGGCTAGATTCATATGTCCAATCTAACCACAGAAAAAAAGTGCACCAGACGAACACTCCTGCTCTGCAGAAAAGCAGTTGCAATTCACCCTTCATGTTCCTAAGGATATTGAGTTGTATAGATAAAGCCACCTCAGAAATGAGTGGGATTGGCCTGGGAGAAGGTGCAGTCGGCACACTGAAAGGAATGTTAGTCAGCTTTTCCCAGAAGTGAAGTCAGAGGATTCTCTGAATCATGAAAGTTGCTATCTCAGAAGCAAGTGTTTACGCAGAGCTGCTCTGTGCAAATAGTGGGATTAACATCAACAGGAAAAGCATTGAGGGGCTGATGGAAAAGAGATGACAAACATCACACCATGTGCCATTTTTGGCCAGTGCACAGTCACTGTTACAGCCATTCACTTGTAACTGCTCATGTCCATACCCACAATAACAGGTACTTATTATCTGTCTTTGTTAACTGCTGGGGCTTTCATCTTCTTCCTGCAAAGTGAGACATTCTTTCCTAACTCCAGATGTAAGGTTTAATAACTCCTACCGTGCTTGGACATGAGAATGTCATCTGGTGTATTTTCTACAGCATCCCCTTCATAAGGTTTTTCCAACCTATTTTTATATTTGTACTTTGATGTAAGTGACTTTTTTTTCCCACCTAGCTGATAATACATGAAAGACAAAAAAAAAGGTATAGGTACAATAATTGCCAACAGAGAATATTTGACAGGAAATGGCAGGTTCTTTCCATTAAAAAAAAAAAACACAAAGGTTTTCATATAGATTTATACTAATCTCTTTAACAAATTGTACTTTATTAAAGATTTTGCAGCTAGTACATGTGTTACATCAGAAAACAGCCAGACACTTTGAAAGATCCTCATCAAGTTATCTTCCCTTTATGAAAAATAATAAAAAAGAGCTTTTTTGTTTCCAAAGGTATTTCATTAAAATGTCCAGCTTGATAAATCTCCTGTAGAGAAAATGTCTGTCATCAAGATAATAGTGACCAGCTTCTGTGACAATCACTCCAGATGACAGACAAAAAGTGAAGCATCAGTTGGCAGTGCCCTGGCTAACATTCCCCACAGCTATTATTCACTTTTTCTGTCTGCTTCGTCTATTCTTGTTTTCCCGCTTTGACTTATTGCCACTGTATCTCTCGAGGTGTCTTCTCTTTTTTCCTCCAAATGGTAAAAATCCACACTTGTCCTTGGTTTTGTGCCATCCAAAAATAGCCTTTATAAGCTTTCTATGTTGCTATCTTTCAAGCCTCATCTAAAGAATGAATTCATGCTCCTAGATCTCATTGTGCCTTAATGTTTATTACTTCTTTTTATGACAGAGGAAATGAAATGTCTTATCAACATCTAACTTAAAAAAAATCTCTTCTAATTACATCCATTCTTTTCATAATGGTCATCCTCAGGTCATAGAAGTGGTCTTCAAGAGTGCATCACTACCATAATGTGGTGCAATAGTGGAGGTCTCTTGGTTGGTTTTTTACCTGCTGAGTTGTGTGTGGTGTTATCTGGCCAGTGCAGGAACCTGGAAGTTTCTCTGTACTTTTCCAGAATGCTGGAAATTTCTGTACTTTTTACAGAAATTCATCTGCAGTATTTGAGCATCATGCATAATGTGGCCTTCTTTCCATCCCTGCCATTAGCAGAGAGCCAAAAAATATTAAATAAAAACTAATCCAACCTTATTTTTCTTTACATTAAGCTCCAGTCCTGCTCATGGATGGCTCAGCAGGGTTATTCACAGCAGCTAAGTGGTTAAACTGAGCCTACCCCAGCTGAGTCCTGTCTATTGCAACTCAGGTGTCTTGGGGTCCAGAACAGCAAATATATTTCCACTCTGCAACCAGACACCTTTTTTCCTCACACACTTCCCGGGTGTGGTGCCTTACACCCACTGACTGTGCAATTTGTAGATTCCTCCTCTGCAAAGCGTGGTTCAGATGGGGCTGTCTGGATCATTTCAACAGTTGTTTAAGCTCTGAATCCCAGCTCCCAGTGTGGGGGTGATTATCCCTTCCCCACAGGAATAATGACAGTTTTCTCAGCTTTTGCTGAAGATTTGCAGCAGTCTGTTTGCAGACATGAAGTTCAAAGAGCCCCTTCCACCATAGCTCTCCTTGCCTACCTGCCCTCCCTGCACAATGCATGCTTCCAGCTGCCTTTGCTCTTTGACAAAACCCTCAGGCAAGTGAAATCCCAGGAGACAGAGCTGCCCAGGCTGAGGAAACACTGCCTGTCTAGTTTGCCAAATTAGTCTATAATAATTACATTCTTAAACTGGTCCATTTTCATGGTTAATTTGGCTGGCAGAAAATGAAGAAGCTATTTTTGCAGCATATATGCACCATATGAATATAATCACTTGGAAGCATTGCAGACTCCAGGATTGAATGCTTTAAAAAAAAAATTTTCTAATGAGCATGAGCAGGCTCTGCAGTTTGCAGTTGCCTGGGTAACTGAGATGAGACCTTTACCTGGCTCTCTCTTGTACCAGTGGAAGAATATACACTAATTCTGATGTTTGGGCTTTACCCTAAAGTACTTTATGGAGATAGGAAAGGTCAAAAAAACATCTTTAAGCCTGCCCTTCCTGCATGCAGCTGGGACAACGATCAAGCCTTTGATCCCTTTCATAGGAGAGCTGTGTGTGACTGGAATAGAAAGGAGTTGGTTCCCTTCACTTCTGCATCTAATTGCAAATTCTGTCCTGTGATGACAGGCACAAGGAGGCATCGTGGGTGTCTACTCTGAGTCTGACTGGACTTTGAGAAGCAGCTCTGAACCCCAAACACGGGGACTGCAAAGTGTTTTCTATCCACACAGTCAGGAGGTCTGCAGGAACCTGCTCCTGTGGGATCCCGGTCCCTGAGGCTCCAGCCTGGGCTGCCGGGCAGGGCTGGCTCTGCAGAGCACTCAGAAATGTGTCAGTGCAGACAATGCCTATCTGCCTTCACAGTGCTGCTTCCTGCAGGGAACACAGCTTCCCTGCGCAATTCAATAAGCCGCCTGAAATTTCTGAATTACTTGTGTCCTAGTGTTGCAGTAAAGACAGACAAAGACACCTGTTTCTTCATGCAGAATAGCCCATCTTTATTTTTCACAGCTCATATTTATATGGTTTTCTAAAAGCATCATGTTTAGTTTTAACTGGTCAGTAACCCATTGCAGTCCATTGGTCAGTAATGACCACTGTAGGTGTTCAACAAAAGCTTTCCTCTCTAGACATGTTTACATTCTTGTCTCCTGGGAAGATGTTTCACACGGGTAGAATCTTTCTCCTCACAGGTGCAAATTGGTTCCCACAGGAATAGACTGATATGCAAGCTGATTCTCACTGTTACAATTCCCTTCTCACGGGAATTTACCAGGCTAGAAGTTAGCTGTACCCAGCTAAAACAGCAAGGCCTGAACCATGATTTTACAAGGCTTTATTTTGTAAGGTTTTACCCATATGCCACATCCTTAATGCTGAGATGGCTTGTACAAGTACAGACAAGTAAGAGACGTTGCAAAGGAGAGATTATCAAAAAATCCCACTTCTACCAGGAGGTGGAAAAGATGGATAAGCATTTTAAGAAATATTAAATTTTACTTTACCTTGTTGCTAACTTGGCAGTTGTGCCTGAAATAAAGGCTAAAGTATTATTAGCTATAAACATGCTGGTTTTTTCCTCTAGAATAGTGAAAGAAAATCATTATGCAATAATTATGCCAGAATAGGCCATACTGCTAGAGCTCAATGGTAAATCTCCCTGTGTTGACAAGTTCACTGGCTGCCAAACAGACACAGAAGCCCTGAAGTTATTGCTGCCTCTTTCTGCTGCAGTATGCCTCACAGGGGGTTTCATAGACGAGGACTGAGAATATGAAGTGGATTTTTAAATCCTTTATTTTTTTAAACTGTGTAAGAACTGAACAGGGAGCCTGAGATTTTTTTCTCCTCATTTAAGAATTCAATTTGCCAGTTAAGAATAAAATCCTTATTCCTCTAAACAGGCCAAGAGAATTGCTACTCCGAAACATTCTTATCTGCTGGCTCTCCCAGCTGCTTGAACTGTGGGCTCGGCCGGGTGCAGGCTGGCGGCGGCCGTGCCCGGGAAGCGTGAGGGGCGGCGGTGCCCGGGAAGCAAGGCAGGGCCGGCCGTGCCCAGGGCATGAGGGGCGGCGGAGTCCCGGAAGCATAAGGGCTGGTAGTGCCCGGGAAGCATGAGGGGCAGCCCTGCCCGGGAATTACGGCAGGGCCGGCCGTGCCCAGGGCATGAGGGGCAGCAGTGCCGGAAAGGATGAGGGGCCGCCCTGCCCGGGAAGTACGGCAGGGCCGGCGGTGCCAGGGAAGCATGAGTGGCGGTGGTGCCAGGGAAAGCACGGCAGGCCCGGCGGTGCCCGGGAAAGCACGGCAGGCCCGGCGGTGCCCGAGAAAGCACGGCAGGCCCGGCGGTGCCAGGGAAAGCACGGCAGGCCCGGCGGTGCCAGGGAAAGCACGGCAGGCCCGGCGGTGCCCGGGAAAGCACGGCAGGCCCGGCGGTGCCAGGGAAAGCACGGCAGGCCCGGCGGTGCCCGGGAAGCACGGCAGGCCCGGCGGTGCCAGGGAAAGCACGGCAGGCCCGGCTGGCTGCAGCGGCGCTCGCTCCGCCGGGGAGGCAGCGGAGCTCGAGGTCGTCCCGGTGCTGAGATGGTTCACAGAAACGGTGAAGCAGGGCCAAGCAGGTACGGGCAGGGAAGCAGGACCACAGGAAGAAAAGGCGAGGAACATGAAGAGCCAAGATGACCCTCCAAGCGAGCCGCTGATCCCTCCAAGAAACCCAAAGCAAAAATGACTCCTGCTGTGTCGCAGTTAGCTGCGTTTATGTGCTGAGGTTCCTCCCACAGCGTGAGTTCCCGTGCACTCTTTGCGGGCAACCCGGCATTTGCTCCACCGGCCAGTGAGGGGGGTCACTCACAGTCCGACCCTGGAGGCCCCATTCGCTGGTGGAAGTCTCCCCTACAGGGCTGCAAGCACATGTATAGCCTTTATAGGAATCTTTCACCTCATTTATAACATATGTTGAGGCATAAATAAAAATCGGATTCGTTACTCTCGCCTGGAATTTTTCCTAAGTGCCATTTTCCATCTATATCTGTAAAACTGTGTTTTTCAAGTTATTTCAATCAGAAAGCATGAGTAAAGTCATACTGGATAACATGAAAAAAGATACTATTTTTTCGCAGGAGGATGAACAGAGTCCATGTATGATATAAATCCACTGAGACACAAATCTTCGTGTCAGAAAACCAAATGGGTGTCACTGTTGTCATCTTTATACACCATGTGCAATGGAATTCTTGCCTAAGAGGGCCATTACTGAGCCTTGTTTTAACACATTTCGGAGCAAGGGAGTTCTGTGCATCAGAGTAGCATGGGTGAATGCATTGACAGATGCCCAGGAAAATGAAGTGGCAGCAGCTCCTAAGATTAGCCTGCTTGCAAGTTCACTTTCGTTGCTCAGAAGCACCTTCTTCCTCTGCTCTTCTGCATCTGGAGAACTTGAGAACTGGATGGCCTATTAGGAAGAACAGGTTTCATAGAGAAGGCAGGAAAAGGTCAGGAAAGCTGCTGCAGCCATTCTGTATCTTACTTTCTCGTATATATTCAGTTTTCTGTTCTCTTTATGGAAAACAGCAGGGGGAGTATTTTGAGTGATTCTTAACAGGTCATTAGTTTTCTAATACCTGTGACTTAGAAACACTGCTGAAAACTCAACCACTTTGCTTTAACTTTCTTCTAATCATACTTGGGCTGCTGTCATGTGAATGATGGTGGATGGCTAAGGTAGGACAGATTTCTTCAGCAAAATCTTCCTTTGGAAGGTGGCAGATTGTCAGGAACTGAGATTCCATCCTGGGCTCTGTTACAAATCTGCCTCGGAGTTTCCCAGCAACAGCCATACATTGCCAAGAACACTCGAAATGAAGGCTTCAGTTATAGTTTCCTGATCGCCTGAAATGCCTGGCAGTAAGCTCTGCTGAAACCACCACCTGTGCTGCAGCCAGGGACAGCCCTGCAGGTGCCCTGTGAGCTCCCAGGCAGCTCTGAGCCTGACCTGTAACATCTGGAGCTCATCCCCAGCACAGATTGACAACTGTGCCAAATGCTGCTGCCACTTTGACAGACACTCCTGTTCCTGGGTATTTAAACAGCAGCTCCTGTCCAGCCACGTTCACAGAGTGACCTAAACAAGCCTGAACTTCTAGGGCTCTGGATGGCAAATATGAATAGAGTGCTTTGGGAGTTTTCTCTTGCAGTGCCACTAGCATTTTTTTGTTCAAACCTGTTGCTTGGCTACAAATCTTTCTTTGCATTTGAAAGCTCACATAAAAACCTAAATCAACTTCTCTGGCAGTGTTGGCTGCTGAAAGAATATCTTGCTTTACAACCAGGAGTCTGAAAATGAAAATGTCCTGTAATGCTTTGCTTCCTTGCCACTTAGCCTGTTCAAACATTTGTGCCATCCTTCAGATAAAATCTACTCATAAATGGCAGCTGGAATAATTGATGCAGAAAATCACAGAGCACAGCATTCTGTACTTTTTGTTTGTTTTTTTAGTGACATGGACATTGTTAGTTTTAGTGGACTTGATAGCAGTTCTTCCAAGTGAACTATGTAACATAACTACATTATGACTTCTTGGTTTCCTTAACCTAACTTTGCCATCACAGTTGTTCAGCATGCACTCTCTAAAAAAAGATTAGTTCATTTCTGTCAGTGATATGGTGGGCAGTGAGGAGGCAAAGTACAGAACACACCAAGATGGCCATGTCTGGTTTCTGTGTGACTAACTGGGGTTGGTCAAGGAGCAGGGGAAAGATTTCTGCCAGGAAATGATGGGAGTTGTACTGCTGTAGTTTGAATAATTTATCCAATATGCCTGAGTGCAGCTGTGGCTCATTTGCTGATAGTCAAATAACAGCCTATAACCCCTGAACTATTTATTTGGTGCTTATTGGGGTGTGGGAAGTTAGCTTCCCCTCTAATCCTTATCCTTACTACCATTCCTGTGGGAACAGCTCACCCCCTCTGATGCAGCTCAGAAACACCGTGGTCTAAGCTCCCTTTGGAGCTTACATCTCTGTTGCCATGCACACTGCTCTCTGCCAGAGGTGGTGAGGGTTGGTCTGCCTGGAATCTCTCACAGCCTTCTCTCATCAGGTTGGGGTCATCATTCCTTACTGCAGTGCCACAGAAATGTGTTGCAATAGATGGTTCCTCCTCAAAGCCATCACACAGAGTTTTCACGTATCTGCTATGGTTTTTATGTAAAATTCATAGTTTTGATTTTGCTGACCATTTTTCTGTCGCATTCTGAATATATGATTCCAGATTAGTTGTGTCCATTAACTGAGCTTCCAATTAAACTCACATTAAAAAATTTAGCAGTTAATTTCAAAAAGGCTGGGTTTAGTTTAATGAAAATGTTGTCAAAGGAAAGGCATTGCAGCTAAATTCTGAATGAAAACAGGTGTCATACTTTCCTGAATATGAATTTTGATTAAATCCTTGACTCCAACAAAACTTCTCTGAATCATTCTATTATAGCTTAACTACTTGGTGTTGGAAATAATGTAGGTGTCCCACTTCTGATGCGGTAGCTAATTAGGTTAACAGCTCAAAACATGTCTTAGACTGTAATTAAAAATTAGGCCACACTACCCATAACAAACTAGAAACATATCTGACTACACAAAATTTGCCCTTTATTCTTGTATCCACTCTCTGGAGCACGAGTGGATTTTACAATGCAGAGAGAAGAAAGAATACATTATTCCTTCCCCTACCCTTTTACTACTATCTAGTACAATTTCAAGTGGCTCTACAAAAAAAAAAGCTGCTTGAATAAAAGGGTGCAGCTTTCAGTTATGCCCACCTCTTCTAAAACACCTGCATTTTATATTGTGTCTGAGAGTCTCAGCTGTGTGGAACAAGGAGGGCAGTCTGAAATTGGGGAGATTTCTAAATATGTTCATTGGTTTAAACTCTGGACATCCATGGTGCTACAGTAATAGTGGATGGTGCTATTTTTCCAAGGTTTTCTGGATATTTAAGGAATTTTTATTTATCCTTTGTTGGATATTTGCATCTCCTATGTGTAAATACTTAATTTAAAGCATTGATCTCATACATTTATTCCCCTAGACAGTTTACATAGTTACAAGAGACAGTTCCTTATGTCAGATTCTCTAAAATCATCCTTTGCAAGTCTCTCACCTTTCCTTTTACCTGAAGGAAGAGTAGGATATGAATATAGTTATTTTGGCAGTGAATATCTCCCTAGAACTATTACCATCACACAGCAGAATTGCTACCCTTATGAAACCTCTGGTCTGCATGTCTCTGAATTTCTTTAAGAAGTATCTCTGGTGCATCTGTCCTTGGAGACACACAGAACTTGAGTAGACAAGGCCCAGAGCAACCTGATCTGCCTCTGAAGTTTGCCCTGCTCTTGTGTGGGACATTGGATCTTCAGGGCTTCTGGCTAGTGTAAATTATTCTGTGCCACTAAATTCAACAGCTCAGGGCATAACCTTGCAAGAGTTTCCTTTCAAGCTCTCAATTCAGAACAGGTTCATCCCCTGAAGCAGAAAATGAAGAATACATAAATCTTATATGTTTATAAATGATACAGCCATGATTCTAATTTGAATGGCAAGAAACATGCTCTCAGTGTATAATGTATTTTCCCTTATGAATTTCTGGGGTTTACTACTGTTCTTCAAGCTCTAACCATTACTTGAAAGACAAAGTGCTCATAAACCAGCAAAAATGCTCTGTCTAGTAAGTCAGGAGGAAAAACAGTTCAGGATCCAGGGCAGGTTTTACTTGCTCTAAGTCTACTCTGTTGCTCCCTGAAAGGGTGCTTGAATACACTGGATGAAAAGAGCATCCTGGATACAGCACTCAGGAGGTAAAGTGATCTGGATGGGCTCCGAGGGCTGCTTTCCAGCCCATGTGGCTAACATGGATAATATGCTTGTCTCTTCTGATGAATAGCACAGTGTGGAGAATCCAGTAGTTGCAGGAAAACAGACTGAGAGCATGTGCCAAGAGGATTGTAAGATGGCCTGTTAAGTGCTGAGAACGTAGTTTAGAGTGTGTCTTGTTGAAAAGATCTGATTCAGTTGGCACTTGTTTCCAGCTTCAGCAGCATGTCTGGAAACAGAAAACTACTGTGAGTCAAAGCAGGGATTTAGGCAGATAGGAACAGGGAGGAGAAAGCACCCATCTGCTGGAGCTGTCAGCAACGTGTGAGGTTCCCCAGGGGCTGTCCACATAAAGGAGCTGTCTGGGTGGGAGGTTTGAAGGAAAGCCAGATGGCTGCAGTTGCTTGCAAGAAGGTTGATATGCCAAATAAATTTTAACATCTCTAATGTGTGAAAAGGGATCGGCCCTTAACTTCAAAGTAACAGAGTGTTTGTCACGCTGGCTGATACTTTTCTGGCTTTTTTTCTGGCTTTTTCCTTCCCAGACAGCAGGGTTTGCTATAGCCATCCTGC
Organism: Acrocephalus scirpaceus scirpaceus; assembly: GCA_910950805.1. Taxonomy (NCBI): domain Eukaryota; kingdom Metazoa; phylum Chordata; class Aves; order Passeriformes; family Sylviidae; genus Acrocephalus; species Acrocephalus scirpaceus. Next base: position 7,160,837 of record OU383785.1, read on the forward strand.
AAATAGATCACGGGGTACCTAGTGCTTAATCTGTGAGCTGCCTAGCTAGCAGTCCTGCCACTGCAAATGGTGGGGATGTGGTGCTATTTAGATTGGCAGCAAACACAGAGTTCAGAATTATGTGTATCTGGCTGAGTTCCAAATGGATAATTACATTCTGCCTACCTAAAATTCCCCCTTACAGCTTTTTGAAATCCATTGCTCAAAGTTATTTTTAAAATGTTGCTATCTGCTCTTAATTGGTAACTACCCTCCACTCTACAGGCAAGTCCATTTCAGTAACAAGTGAGGTGACCTTTTATGCATTGTAGTGTCCCTATCATCAATTGCAAATCCATGTAAAAAAAGTAACTTTTTCCTGCGTGCTTCATCCCAGCTGCCATCTCCCCAAGTATGTTTCTTGTACTATGTACTTGCAAAGTAGTTGCCTGTATTTTACCTAAAAATAATTTTTCAAAGTTCTTCTATCATAGTTACTTCCTGCTTTTTTTTGCAATAAACAAACTTTTTTTACCTTTTCTTGGTTTTTTATCATTTTTTTTTCACCATATACAGAACATCACTGCCTGTATCCCCTGTATTTAAAGTGTTCTGAAATTCAGTCATGAGAAAGAGATTATTCCAGGTGTGGACACGCCCTGCAGAAGCTTCCATGCATCCAGAATCTGGGCATAATGTCGAGTCATAACATTTAATCAAATATAATGAAGTAGTACAAAAGCAGGTAGATCAATATCAGCACTATCACTATTGTAGAAGATATTGTCATCCCAGTGACTGGTCCATCCACATGGTTCATGAATTCCATTTTCCCATTTCCAGGGCTGTCTGAAAGCTGATCTTAGAGTGCTTATCACACAAAGCTCTGAAGTGGGTAGTGCCAGGTGCGGGTATTGAAGGCTGAAATTATACAAGTTCTCCTATATTTAACTGTAATTAAGCAGATATTTGAGTATCCGTTCATCCGGTTTGTGCTTTTTTAGGCTTGCTACCATTCAGTAAACACATCATTTTAGCTCTGTTCCTCACATAAGGTATGTGCTTGGGAGTGATTAAAAATGTTAAGCTGTGCAGGGTGGACTTCACATTAATTCTTGTGGAAAATGTGTTTTGATGCCATTTCCATCCTGTCTCCTGCAGCCGCCTCTAAAAAGGGAAAAAAAAAAGAAGACTTGTTTTAGGAGAGTATATTCTTCACTGGGAAAGAGAAGAAAGCAGAACAAAACATGTGCAGCACATTGGACAGTTGCAAACTTGTTCTCAGATTTTGCAAAAAACATCACAATGAACCTCCCACTTAGAGATCTGTAATTAAAAAAAATGAATCAGTGATGTTCTTGCTAATAACACCACATTCCATGTTTGAGTAACCTGTTTATGCTCTGAGGCTTTGAAAACAAAAAAGCAAACAAATACTTGAGCAGTGCAAGTTCTAAAGCCTGGTTTGGGGCAGGAGTATCAGCCACTGCAGAATATCACAGCTACACGTGCATTGTAGCCCTTCTTTCTGGGAAGACTGCTGCTCAAACTCTCACATTGCTTATTTGTTCTCCAAGAGTGTATTTCTGCCACAGGCAGTCCTGTGAACCAGATTACATGATTTAATATTTTGCAGGAGTTGTAGTAACAAGGCAAGTAGGACTGTCCAACATGGAGCATCTTCCATTTCAACCAGTAGGTGAAGCTGAGATTTATTGGAAAGAAATACTGCCTTCCTGCCATTAATAAAACTAAAGGGTTTGGGTAGTGCAGCACAGTTATTTCTCCTTGTGAATTTATGAGGGCATTTGGGGAGAGCTGTTTTTCTTCACCAGGTTCCCTTTCCCTTGCAGTGAGTGATGGCTGTGCCATGCTGGCTGCAAAGCGAGCAGAGAGCAAACAGTTCATAAATGTAACTACCTTCAGGAGAGTTCCTGGAGCACAGCAAAGTGCTCTAATGGAGGAAGCAGGCAGGGTGGGCAGGCTGTAAAATAAATGCATTGCTACTTAAAGAGTTGTCTTTGCTCTGTTTATACCTCACTTGCTGCCTGATACAGACTGAGTGGAAATATTTTCAGTAGAGGTATCTCTGAGTCTTAGGCAGTCCTGCTCATCTTCAGTGTGCCCTGTCAGTCATCCACTGCCTCTGTGCCTGTCCTGGTAATCTCTGCTGTGCTGAACAGGGAAAAAGAACCCTGAATCTGGGCTGGAAACAACTCATAAACTTATAAAAGTCACATATCTACTTCTGCTTATACCTTGCACACTGTATAAAAGGAAATACTGTTACTATTTTTAGTTTGTTTCATAATACCATAGCTCAGGGAGGAAGTTTGTTTAGTTTCTATGGTTCAAGAAGGGCACCTTCTAGGTTCATTAAGAAAAGATGAAAGTTTTTAATAAATTTATGTTCAAAATCTAATCCAGTAGAAAAGTGTCCTTTTTTTCTAATAAAATCTGTAGATCTTTTTCCTCTAAGGGCAACAAGATAAATATATTGTTTGCACTAAAACACTCATTTCTAATAAATGGCACTGACCTACTTTAGTGCTGTTACATGCGTAATTGGGGCAAAATAATGTGTTAATCTTTCTTTAAATATGGGAGTATCCTGCAAAGCTAAAACATGTAAACATAGGGGAAAAAAATAGGAAATAAAGCCCTGAATCTACCTGAATTGTCTGCCTGCTGTTTGCCTTTAAATATTGTGCTGTTAAAATTATAGCTGTGAATTTGCCAAGCTTGGAGATTTGTAAAATACTCCATGGATATGGGTTAACCCAACATATTCTTCACAGTTCTGCATTTTTACAAGCATTAGTTTTATGTTAAATCCTGTTGGGCTGAGTGTAAACCTGGGACAGTTGTTTCTGAATTTTTGTCCTTGCCTGTGACACTAACAGTCATTTTTCTATTTGCAAAAAGGGTGGTTCATTTACATCATCAACTCTTTACAATGACTACCTGGTTAATGATTGCAAAACAGACAGAGGGCTTTAAAATAATTGGTAAATTCTTTCTTATCCTGGTCTTATTTGATTAGAGCCAAATTTTTATATTGATTAGAGCCAAAATCATTTGATTTTGCATCATGTTTTCTCATGCTGTCACCAGTTACCAGTTCAGTTGTGTCCTGGGTGATTAGATGGGCTTGTGCAACTCCTGTCTTGCCTCTGCACTGAAAAAAAGTCTCTAAAAGGCATTTCCTTTTGTAACCTCAGCATCTGTGCTGCTGTTCTTTGGGTAATCACCTATTTGCAGCATATTGTGTGCCAGACCTGGAGGAGAACTGCCTCATGTAGTACCACTAACCCCAAGAACCATCATCATCTCTTGGAAATGTCAGCAAAAAGTGGAACTTGCTATACAATAGTCTTGAAATTGTTTTTGTTCCTTTCAAATTTCTGAGGAAAACACCCTGCTGTGTCTATATAAACCTGTATTTTATGTGATTAAGGGAAATTTGTTTTAGGAGAGATCTCTGCTTTATTTCTTAGTGTTGTCAAATCAAGAATTCCATCAAGCACATACTTAATATAGGAAAAATTAGATAAAAGTACTGGCAAGTGTGGCAATGGGAAAGTATTGACTAGTGTTAACAGGAAACCAGGCTGTGCAATCTCATGCCTCAGACAGCTGTAAAACTAGGAACATTGACAGTCCATCTTTGCAAACAGCTCACTTTTCTCTTACCAGTGGAAGCACAGCTCCTTGGTAAGGATATCACAATTAGCCCTTGTGAGCAAGGTTCATAAAGTGTGTCTATTGCTTTTCGTGCCAGTGTTCCATGAAAAAGCTGCTTAGATACTGCAGATGTGCTAGACTGTTGTGTAATGGTCAGGCTGGCCAATGTGACCTGTGGGTTTTGTCCAAGGGGAACTTACTTCTGTAAATAATTTCTTTTGTAGAATTCACATGGTACAGTAACAAACCATATCTTGAGGCACTGCAGTGCACTGATGAATGAAAAGATGGTGTACTGGGTACAGAAATAGATGATTTTGCCAAGAGACTTTGCCTTCTAACTGCTAAGAAAAGCAGTAAAACCACCATGCAGTAACTTCTAGTTTAGACTGGTGTAATAGTAAGTACAGATTGCTGTGGTTATCTCATAACCATCACCTACTCAAGCAGTGATGACAGTTAATGTTGTTAGAAGGAGCTTTCAAATGCCACACCTCTTATTCCAGGTAATGCAGCTCCCAGCACCCTGTGGTGTTTATAACTTCACTATATGCCCATGTAAGGAGAAAGGACACAGGGATCAACACCCACAACACTCAAGCTGGAGAAAATAATTAAGGAATAGAAGAAAAGAAAGAGCACAGTTGACGTTGTTGAAACTGTCTCTGAATTTAGAGGAAAAGAAGTTCCACTGTTTACAGCAGGTCAGCTGGGCTTACATAAGATAACTAACAAATGAGTAAAATTCCAGGAAGTTAGACTAACAGCTTTCCAGGCTCATAGCACTCCCTGCTCAAAGCTAAGCTGTACAAAAATGATGGATTCCACCATCCACTTCAGGGTTACAGCTAAACCCAGCTCACTTAATTGCTGGAGGAGATGACTGAGTCAAGTGCCACATGTAACAGCAGGCTGTAATCAACTTCAGTGTGAAGATACAAATTACAATCCAGTGCTTTTAAAAACAAAAAAAGTCAGCTTACAATCACTGTGGTAATGCACAAGTAGACTGCTCTGACAAAAACACAACCTTTGGCAGTGGTACAGAACCTCTTTCACACACTCTGGGACCAGTTGTAACACTTCAAAATTTGTGAGGAACACTTGGCTGTAAGTCTCTCTTGTGTCAGCAAGAAGATGATAAGAACTTTTTTCCTTTGACTCAAGAACAGACTCATGACCTAATGCAACTTCAGTGGAAATTACTCTATGTAAAAAGTCAGTCTGGAAGTGAAGTCAATTATACATCAGACTCAAAGAACATTTATGTTACTAATGCTTTATTTTGTGTTTGACTTTGAATGTCATCGGGTTTTGATTATAATTAAATGAATTATGTACTTTGAACAACAAGTCTTGTAGTTTGTAACAGAAATTGCAACCCTCGAACTTTAAAGGCAAGCAAAAAATATTTTCTATTTTTGTTCAAACCAACCTTGGCTACAAATCATCAAGAGTGACTGTATGCTTCATGTTCTGCTTTTTAAATACATACTAATTAAAACCTGAAATTTTTGCCAGTATTTATGATAGTATAAAGTTCTACAACCAAAAAAATATCTCACAGAACAGAAGAATAAAACAGGTTTTCATAAGTTAGAATTTAAAGTCTTAAATTTTTGAATTTTGAAATTTTTGAGAATAATAGCAGAAAAGATGTTTAGATTGGTTTGGTAGGGGTTTTTTCATTTAATGCGAATCTTCAGAATGTTTTCACAGTCTGATACTTATCATTCTGCTTTAAGGACATATTTCAGACTTGAGCAATCTTAGGCAAAATTAAAATTTCTTCATTTCCATTGGTTAAGTTATAGTTAACAACACATAATAATATTGTCTCAGACATTACAACCAGATGTAAGTGAAAATCAGGTTTGGAATTAGATTTATTAACTTCATTTGGGGTTCAGCCTTAACAGTTGCTGTTCGGGTATCACTTGGATTCCATTCTGCCCCTCATTTCTGGGATCAATTGTTTGCTCATTGTCCTGATTATTTTGGATTCACAAAAATGACTGCACAAGTTATTTGTTGCAAAGCAACAAAAAAGTAAGCCTAGGGAATCTTCAGGAGAGAGGCATGTATTTGCTTTTTACCTTAAGGTTTCACATGAGATTTCAGACCAGAAATAAAAATCTGCCAACATTTGCTCTTCATTTCCTTATCAGAGATTTTGTGATAAACTTTACTTGAAGCATAGAGCTGGAACATAGATTGGGAGAGGAAGTTGGAATTTGCCAGAGATTCTGACAAGGAGGTATCTGTACCCAGCCTGAGGAGATGCTCTGTTGGGATAACAATCTGTCAGGCCCGAAATAGTTACGGCATGGAGCATTTGCTTCCTGTCAGCCCATTTTTCTTGGCCTTGCCTAATTTTATAAAATAACTACACTGCTGAATAACAAAGAGGTGCTTCATCAGGTCTGACCCAGTTCTGCTTCCTAATTCTGGTATTTGCATATCATCACTATGTTCTCTAAATGCAGCCTGAGCAAATGGACTAAAATAATTTTTCTGAAATTTGTCTAGATCTCAAATTTTCAATGTGCTTTTGGGTCTCTGCTTATGCTGCCTCACTGCAGTACATCTGATACTCTGCAAAGACATTTCTGACATGACTGGGTTAATTTCTCTAGCTTCAGTTATATATTTTTCTATGGGGATAAGATGTGACATTTCCCAAAGTTACTTAATAATCCCCATTTCCTTGCAAAAGGTCTGTCTTGAGTCACCTTGCAGTAGAAACATAAGCTCTTTTTGTCTCTATGGAACATTGCCTGTAGGCCACTTCTCCCTGGCTTCTTGCTTTAGAAAGAGGCAGAATAGTTGGACTAGTTTGAGGCACCTGCAGTAATTTGCAGTGTGAGTGCATCAGCGTTTACCTCCTAGCCCTGTCCTCTCCCACTCCCCCCATCACTGCTGCCTGAGCTGGCTGCCTGTCATTTGCTCTGGAATAAGGTGGCATTTCCTAAGGTTAATGTTATTACTCTGTGACCTGACAGATGGAGGAATCAAGAGAGATGGGAGATATGGATAGGATAAGGTAGTTGGAAACCTTTCTAGGAAAATCAGCCTTGACTGGGCATACTGTCAATATTTTAGATTTTATTAACAGAGGTCTGAGGAGAAACACCCTGCCAACAATTGAATTTTTGTATTATACTCTTTTGTGGTCTTATAAAATAGTTTCTGTCCTATTATCCTATTTTAGCTATCTAGTTTATTTAAATGCAAAAATGTGTATCCTAGTTAACCTAGTCTGGGAGAGTATGGCAGTATAGAAGGAGAGATAGGATTGAAAGGAATTTTACTAATGTTATTAAAAGGGAATTAATGCTTCCAAGGAGCATTTTATAATTACATATTATTATGCATTTTGTTCTCAGATTCTTATATAGAAATTTGTGGTAGTCTTCAAGGCCAAGGAAACTTGTGAGCGGGAAGGGTAGATCAGTCTCCTGTGTCGTTTAACCTGTGTTCATCCATCCTCCAGTAGCTGACACAGTCCTCTCAGGTCTCCAGGTGTTCTCCATGTGGTGCACGACTGCCAGGATTGCATTTCTGCCAGAGACTGAAGTGATTTTCATGTCATTCTTTCAAAAATGCCTGAAATTAATTGCTCTGGAGAGAACCAGAACAAGTTCATGCTGTGTACTCATTGGACACACCTGTGCCACTAGCACAGGTGTCACTGGACATTCCTTCAACAACGCTGCATGATTGGGTCCTGATTAAGCTTTCCCTTGATCTTTGATTGACATGCAACTGTGCCCTAGTGAATTTGCCCTCTTTTTAGCCTCTCTGTGTTTTCTTTCCATTTCATGTAAATAAGTAACTCTTCTCTTTGAGGCACTTTAATATTCAAATTTGGAGAACTGAAATTAGAGTCAGCACATTCTGACAAAAACATAGATGCATAAAAGGTTTTTACATATAAAGGATCTTCTGGTCAGTTTCCAGTTTATTTTCATTTTTTTCTGCTTCCATTTGGAATTTTTCAGCATTGCTGAGTTCCCACATGAACATCTGCAACATAATTTCAGCCTAAGTGCTTTATAATCATACACACTATAAATATTAGAATGTCTTTTAGAGGCCACTTCACTTTGATTTTGAATATTAAGTGGAACAAACAAAAAAAATTATTATTCAGACAATTGCTCTAATTTTGGTGTCCTCATTTCTGGGCTAAAATGCAACTGAATTCTGCTATTGCTGGAGTTTGAGATCCATGGTCTTCTAATTAAGTAGGATGCAGGATCACTCAGAGAGCTGGAGACAGAGGCATACTTTGGATAACAGGTATTGGTTTCTTTTCTAATAGCAAACTCAAAGGACTTCTAAATAGGCACAAGGGAACGTTTCCCCATCCTGCAGCAGAACATGCTGCTTATGTGATTTATTTAGAAAAACAAGAGACAGCTGTGCAAAAAGCCCCACCTAGACATAGATATTAGACAGGAAGTGTGTATTTGCAGTTTGCTAAGTAAACCTTTCCTGATTAATTGGGCTTCCAGTACAGTGGGTCTACAAGCTGCCTCACTTTGCCCTATTGTAATCGTGACTTACCTCCCCAGTCTGTCTCTGTGCTTCCTTTTCCCCAGGATCTGGGTGGAGATGGCTTCTTACAGTGTTGTGCTGGTGGCCAGGATTGTGTCTACCCCAGAGGTTTCGTTGCTCAAGCTGTCACTGTAGTCATGCTTAATTGATGTTTAGCAGGGCTTATTGCAGTCTGTTACTCCACTACTCCCAGAATGAATTGGGCCCAAAATTCTTTAATACTTTTTAAATCCTTAAAGATGAACTTTTCTCAGCCATGGAGAGATGGTAAGAATTGTAGAACACTGATGGTGCTGGTTGCTGCTGTTTTCTCTGATTATTGGTGTCTTTTATAGATAAGGGAGGTTCCCCAGATGCTGAATGCTATCAAGATATTTTCACTTCTACATTACCTGTAAATCAAGAAGGTTGCAAATAACACATGTCCCCTCTAAGGCTTAATTCCATTATTCCAAAATTTTTTATTTTATTTCCTAATTGAAAGCAGCAGCAACTTTTCTTCTTGTTGCCCTGTATGGATGATGCAGCACCCATTCAAAAGAGCAGCGGTGAACTGGAGATTTATGTCATGTCAGCTGAATGAGTGACAGGCACTGTAGCATACCCATCTTCTCATTTCCTTATCTGGGTTTCTTTTTCTGATAACCAGGGTATGGAAAGAATGGAGATGAAGTTTTTGAGAGCTTAGGAAGGAGTTAGGTCTGGAGTATTTCCTGGAATATTTTTTTCTCTATGAATTACCCTTTCTTCTATAAGCAAAGGAAGAATTGTATGTTTCCCTGTATTTAAGACCTTATATGGAGGCTGTTTCCAAAGGTCAGTGATATAGGCTGTATATACAGTTTTGTTTAGGCCAATCTATATTCGTGTGGCATAGAATTTTTTTTAATATTATTTAAAGTGAACTATAAGAGATTCTGTATTATGTCTCATGTTTCTTGGATAAGAGTAATAAAGGCCTGTTTTCAGAAAACATCTGTATTTAGACAGTACCTTCATGTGCATCCTCAAAACAATATCCATGCCAAGATGTGTAGTTCTGACTATTTCTTGAAATGGCCTCACTTATCAGTCTCACTTCTGCACTGGCCTGAGCCTGCAGTCTTCTGTCTGTAACTATGTTTACTTATTCAAAAATATATATGCACATAAAATATTTTTAAGAATTTATTGCCAAAGTCTGGCACTAAGAAAAGCCAGAGGAAAAGTCATGAAAACCTCAGTCCTGGCTGCTGTTTCCAGCTGATATCTCCAAGTAACACCATTCCATTTTGGACTTTGTAAGGGCTCTATGCAAGTGTCATTTTCCTCAGCTGAAAATGTGAGTGGGGCAGATGTAATCCCTGCTCTGAAAGCTGCCTCTGCCTACACTTGTGAAAAGTACAGTGGGCCCAAATGTAATAATAGCCCACTACAGTTCTTGGGCGTGCTGGCAGCAGTGATATTCCTTGCAGCAAGCCAGATAATTTTAGTCTAACTCTCTATTTAAATGAGCATATAATGTGGGAGATCAGAGCAAGCTCCTTATTCACAGAATAAAGTTAACACAGCATCCAGCATTACTGTTTGCAAGCTGGAAACTTCCTTCTTGAATAATATTTGATAATCATCCTTGTCTGCATGACCTGTATGTCAGCATATGCTGACAGCACATCTATTTTGAAACCAGTCTTAATAACACAGCTGCAGCCCTGCAGAAGGGAGAGCTGCCTGAACATGCCTCTGCACTGCTCAGCTACAGCACAGTTCTGCATCAAGCACTGAAATCGGCCCTGGGCTCAGGAAAGAGCCTTATAATTAACCTATTGTAAGATTTTGGGGTTTATTCCCCAAGGAAAGAGCATCTAGGTGAGACATGAAAAACGTGTCAATACAATACAGTAATAGAACAGTGAAGCTCTGTGGTCTAATGACGTATTAGATTTATGAAAAGCTCTTTTCTATTTATCCCTGCAAACACAAACTTGGACTCAAAACCATTATATAATTGTTAATCCATAACACATTTCTCTTGTCAGTTGAACAACAGGCTGTGCTGGCCAAGATTTTTGAATGAAGTAGGTTTTTTTGGAGCTGTTTTTTCATTCTAGCAATTTTCTTTAATACTGCAAGTATTATAGCTCTACTATAAAATGCTACAGGATAATTTTAGGCTCTGGTCTGTATCCTGCTAATCAATACAACTGCATTCTTCATTTCCCCCAATCTCCTTTCCTTTTTCCATTCGTCTTAACTACATGATACTTTCTCTGAACTGTGACTGAAGAAGAGTTTCTATGTAGTGTCACCAAAAAGTGAAAGAGCTTTTGAGCAATAATTGCAAAGCAGATAAAGAAGCTTGTGGCTGAAATTCCTGTAATACTCCGTTCACTTGCTAAGGTTTATCTCCCTGGTCAAACCTTCCCCAGAATGGCTCTTTTGAATGGGTTCTACATCACCCATATGGGGCCACAAGAAGAAAAGTTGCTACTGCTTTCAGTTAGGAAATAAAATAAAAATTTAGGAATAATGTAATTAAGCCTTAGAGGGGAAGTGTTATTTGCAACCTTCTTGATTTACAGGTAATGTAGAAGTGAAAACATCAGGTCAAAACATGGAATCATTTACTTAGTTATGATTCTTGATAATGCACACTCCTGAAAGCAAGTGCTGCCACTGCACTTTCACACTGATTTTCAAAAATAAGCTCTACCGTGTCTGAAATTTTGCCCTGAAGTTCCAAAAGCTAGCTTTTGAAAACAAGGTGCAGAGCTTGTCTTTCTTTGATAGCTCTGAAAATGGCTGGTTTGTATCTCTACCTTCTAAATTTGTTTTTACATATGCCTATGAACAGGGTTGTTTTTCATTTAATGTGGATCCCTTTAATAAACAGCACATGAGGCATGATTGTGTAAAGCTATTTTTGCATATGCAGGAAAGACAGGACTCCTTTCTCCAGCCTTTTAAGGCTGGGATGCAGAGATCTGCAGCTGAGCCTGTTTGTTGTTTGGCAGGAATGAGGCAACCTCAAAAGAGAATTTTTTTTTTCTTGTTGCTGACTTTCTGGTGAGCTTTCTCTTACAGTTAACAATACCTTATTTCTATACAAGAGTCTTCAAAAAAGAGATAGCATTTGAAAAAATACTTGTAAATTATATGTCACAACCTCTCCTTCCTTGCTAATAGCATCAGCATAGCTCTCTAATGCAGTCTCTTTCTATCACATAAGAGAGAAATTTTCTCTGGTGTTGGATGAGATGAGGCAATCACAGGGAGAATGCTAATTATATAGGCTAGCTATGAAAAATTGAGAAGGGCTCTTTCCAGTGTCGACACAAGAATGCAAAAGGAAAACACCATCAGTGCTCTGCTGTAGCATCCCCTTTTCCAACAAAGGGAAGTATTTCCTGTGTACTTTTTCTTGGCTTACAATTGCAGTACTCACAACTAGAAGATAAAGCATTTGGGGATAAAAATGCCAAATTGTGTCTACTGCATGCTGGGGTACATAGTGCTATCTTCCTTCTGGTTTCTTTCTTGTTAAGTTCTTAAAAAGAAAGTTCACAAGTTGCATAAAAATGCCTATAACTTTCCATTATAATATGACATATAAAAAATCATTTAAAAATAAACATAGACCTGCCTGAGGAGACTTGAGATGGGTGAGTATGAGGCAGTTCATCTGTGATATGCGGATCTGTCTGTACATGTTATAATGCACACTTGGAAAGAACTTGCCACTGTAATTCCCTTTGTCTCTGCCAACCCAATGTGCCTTCCAGCTCTTCTAACAAAAGGAATAAATAATTATCCTGTTTCTCTCTTTTTTTCAAAAGTGTTCAAGTGCCCTGGATACTTTATGTGATGGATACAGGCAAGGGCTATCTGTGAAAGTTTATCACAGTGCAGCTAAATCAGAGCACAGTGACTTCACAGATGTTCAGGACAGAAATGTAGCACAATCTTACCAATGATGAGAGTTTCATTCATTGATTAAATACAGGAAGAAGAAAATAAAAGAGGCTTTCAAAACATGAATGGTGGCCTTTATTTTTATAAGGTAGAGTTAACAGCTGCTTATTGCAGTGAATACATTGCTGTTGTGTTTATTCCATATGTTGTGTTTATTCCCCCTTAGGAGACAGGCTTGTCAATAGCTTCTCACAAACAGGAACTTTTTCAGGGTTTTTCAGACCATTACAAAACCATTAGGGAAAAAGTTTCTCTTCCAGGAATAGCACGATGCACTTTTTTTAGTTAATTGAAGATGGATATTTTAATCCACATGTGAATGGCAAAGAAAAATTGTTTCCTTACATTGTTCCTCTGAACTTCCTGATGACACTAGTTACCAAATGGCACCCCATACTCTACAGAAAGAGTATGCCAGTGTTCCTTTTGTTGCAAAGAAATTTTCTTTTTTCAATAGCTGCCTGATGAAATTGTGAATGATACCATTTTAATTTACAGCATATTGTTCACTTCATTCTTCCATCAAATAGAAATCTTGAAAACTCTCCGGGACACACTTTCTTCCATAGCTTTTTGGGAGAGGTGCAAAGGTTTTCACACTTTCATTATTGCTTCATATTTCAGACATTCTGATGCAGCTTGTGAAATAATGTGAGTACTGCATCTACCCTCCTGCACTAACACCATCTTACACATTTATCATCTCACATCTTAGTGTCACTGAGCGTCTAGCTGACATATTTCTTTATGGGTAAGTCATCTTTGCTATAAATAGATGGTAGTTAAATCACTTCTGTGTTGATTGTCTGGTTCATTCCAAATGCAGAAGTTCAGGAATTGAGATACCTAGAAATGTTTTAGATTTTTGCCCATCTTTTGAGACTGTACTACCTCCACTGGAAGCACAGAGAAGAGTGACAAAGAATTGAACTGTGAGGAGGAGTGCTTTTTCAAAGAGGAAGAATAAAAGAGGTAATGACCCATTATAATTTTATACAATGAATATATCTCTGTGGGTCTAGAAATTTTGAGGAGCATCTACTCAAGGAGGGAGGAGACTTGTCCTAGGCTAGATTGCACTGTTATCTCCTAGAAAACCATGTGGGTATTACAGATGGGAAAACTGTGTCTGCCCTGTCGAAAACTGCCCATAGTGCATCCAGCAGTAATAGAACAGAAAGAAAGAGGGTAAATAGTTTCTTGAAACTGAAACTTTTTAGATTTTCAATTAGGGAATGATGATAACAGCATTAATTGACTGAAACTTTACAAAAGACTGGACAATGAGACTCTAAAAGCTTATGCTGTATGATTATATAGCAATAGAGGGGGAATTGTCATGGATATTCCTCTGCATGGCTTACCTGAATTGGCTGCCTCCTACTTACCAGCTTTTGTGAGTTTAAGAACATAAATGACTTCTTTTTGTCCCCTCCCTCCAAGTCTGACAGGTGCTGAGCTGCAGCTCAGCCATGGGCTGTCCATATGTTTCTCATCCTGTTGCTCAGGGACAGGGTGACTGAGCACAGTCACACTTTCTGCAGCCCTGCCTGCTGTTTCTGACCTTGTCCCATGGAAAGGCTCAAAATCCCAGTCAGAAATCCAGTAAGCAGGAGCTTACTGGTTCCTTTTGAAGGCAGTATTTCAGAAGTGGCTGCCTAAGGGGAACTCAGGCAAGGCTGCAATAGTTCCAAATGTACTGGAAAAAGAACTTGTTGTAATCACTGTGCTGAAGTGGAATAGATGGCAAATCTCAAACATAATGGAATTGGAAAAGTCTGCATCACCTTGATCTTTCTCTTTCAGGATATGTGAAGCTGAAGCTTCAATAACCAGATGAAAGCAAGCCAGCTACTTTAGTAAATGTTGAAAAAATCCACACTTCACGGGTTCTTTCAAGGATATCTCTGTGAAAATATAAATCAAATAAGCGTGTAAAATATTCTAGAATTGCAGAAAATGGACTTTATTAAGCTCTTTCAGAAAGAGTTGAAATACATTAAATGTATTACCAAAGGAGTGCAATATTTTTTGTAGATTTCCTGCCATACAAAGATGACATAACACATCACGTTTCCAGCAAGCTGGAATATTCTTGCAAGAAGTTGTCTGAATTATAGAAAATTGTCATTTTACAGAAGGACGTATCTTTGAGTTCTTTCATCTTTCCTGTTAGGTGATCTGCTCACATTGATGGCACATTTAGTATCCTTTAGGTTTTCAGTGATCTGAAATAAAATGTTTTGTTTGCTTCTGCTACTTTCTCACTCTCAGCACTGGAAGTTCATAGGTCAGAAAGCCATTATCTTGCTGCTTTGATTATGCATGCAGTTATGTAATTCCCCCCACAGAGCACTTGCTGAGTTCTGTGTGGTTTATGAGGACATATCTACATTTCCTGCAACACATTCAGTTGCCTGATGGCAGCAATTGCCTTCTCTCTTCATGGCCTCTCTCTTCACTGTTTGACTACTGCCTTTCAAAGACAGTCAGGAGGAGGGCTGATTTCCAAACTAAGTCATTTCATTAATTCATTTATACAGTAAGAAATTTGTTAAGATTTGCAGAGAGGTCCTCTCTTGAGTGTCAAGCAGGCTTGCCTAATTGTGATTTGTGAAGCTTTAGAAAGAGTTTCCCAGGGGAAGTTGTGGAAGGCATGGTTCTATTATGTGTAAAGCTGCCTTAATTAATCTTGTCTGCTTTTATTTTTAGCAATATGCCTGAAATTATTGCTTTTTTAATTTATAAAATCTAAGGAATTTCAACCTACCTTCATGTATCTCAGATACAGAATGAGGTGCTCTGATAGGTAATGTGTAACTGTCACCTGCAACTTTTATATATATACATATATATATATATGTATGTATGTATGTGTGTGTGTGTGTGTGTATAATGTGGTTAAATATGTATGTAGTACAATATGTATCTGGGTCACTTTTCCATCCACTGTTCAGATCTTAATTTAAGCTGAAATCAACTGGGAAGTTAATTGCTCGGAACAAGAACAAGGTGGCAAAATTATCCGGGTATCCAGCCTTTAACCTACAAAATATGAGCTGCATCATTTCACTGCATTTTCACTGAGTGCTCACTGTGTGTTTTTTGGTAATCACCAACAATGGAATTTCTTCCTTTTCTTTATAAAATCCTTCAGCACCACAGTTTAAAGATTACACTGTAAGGACATGGCTCTCAGTTGGTATATGTTGAATATAACTTTGATTTCAGTCAAATAATCATTTGTTTGCACACTGGCAGAGTAGTTTTCTCTTCTTCCAAGACTCAAACATGCACATATTTTTGAATTTGATTAAGGGTTTTTTTCCTAAAGAAAGTCACATACTATTTCCCCCAGTCTAAATTAGGTGGATTCAGTTCACATGTTTAGTTCAGTGGAACCTTGAAGCTGCACAAGGCCAGTGATTTTTATTTTTGGTTTGCTTTTGCACATTTAGTGCCTTGTCATTGTAGGGCAGCTTCCAGTTCTCAAACTCAGGCTGTTTGAGTGAGGTTTTGCTGTGTTCAGATTGAGCAGAACAGCACCTACTCTTCCATGGCTGGAGCCCGAGCATCTGGCACACTGGATCACACCTGCAGTGGATGTGTGAACAAATCAGGAGACAATTTTCAATGATAATTGAAGGATTAATATTGGAAGATTTAATTACTTTATCTCTCCAACCCATAAAACATCCATTGTTTTAGTGCTGGCTGGCATTTTCCTTTCAAATCAGATTTCTTTGAAGACTTTGGAAAACTGTTACCTGTGTGTAAATGTGATTAAGCTGGTGCTGCAGTTCTTTATTATCTGAGCTATTAAGATTCAGCTCTTGAACCACTCCACTATAAGTAAAGACGAACAGGAAAAATGTTGTTAGAAAGTCATTTTTAAGAAAAATGGCTGAATAGATTTAGTGGCATTTTAATAATTTGAAAAATAGGATACAGGATTCATGATGGAAAAGCCATTGTTCACCACTGTTAAATTGGCTTTATCTATGTCAATTTGCTGTTATGAGACACAGAAAATATATCTTAGATATTTTTTTGTCCCCAGAGATAGAAATAGATTTTCTCATATTGAAGATTTTGTTGTGTCTTTTAATCTGTGCGTTCTCTGCAGAAGTTCTGAGATGGAAGAACATGCAAGACACTGAGCAGAATTGTCTTTGTGTCAAACCTCTGCTTGCAAAACATGAAGGAAGTTTTCTTCCAGGATGGAATTGGATTTCAGCACTTGTCATGCATTTGTCTTTCAGCCTGCCATCCCTGCTGTGAATGGCTTTGTCTGTGGACTCAGCTTCGTACCGTTGGCAGCGCCGGGGAGCTCGTAGTCCCTCCCAGGCTCTGTCAGAATCAACACCACTGCTGTTTGCTGTCAGAGACAAACCAAAACTCAATCTAAACAAATGGAGGATTGTGTTGCCTGACAATGGGAGACAATGGAACGACTGGAAACAAGTTTCTACATTTTATTCTAGAAACAGGATACAAACCACAAAATACACGTGGTTCACGTTTTTGCCCCAAAATCTTTTGGGACAGTTTCACAGGTAAAAAAATTAATTCAATGTTCTGTGAGATTCAAGAACTCTCTCCCAAACAGTGATATTTAAGTGTGATGCAGAAGGGCTGCTTTTGTAGTTGCAACAGTACTAAAAACTTAGGTGATCATAATTTATAACAAAATTACACTCAGTTGACACTGAAATGGCAGATTAAAGCAACCACAGGGAGTGCTTAACCACTGCTGTGACCAGCTTTTTTAATTGAATGCTGTAACAGTTCTCTTTGTAAAAAGAAATCAAGTTTTTATTTAAAAATCCTTCTGGTTTTGTGTTGCATAAACCTCTGATTTTTAGAGCACAAAAAGAATTCACTGGATGTGTTGAGACACCTATCAAATTCTGTGGATTTCAGCAGCTCAGTTCTGATACATTTTTAATGTCACAAAGTGACTGTCTACCAATGTAGAAATAGTATATATGTATGTGCAAGTCCGAGGTCAGGTTTCTTTCCAAGTGCTGGTTTAAAATTATGTAAACCCCCCCAGCATAAAGAATCAAGTCAAAAAGATGTCCAGGGAACTATCATCATAATAAAGAGAAATGGAAGTTGGATATCCATCTCTAGCTTTGAAATTTTCATTCTTTATATTAGATTGGTCCATTCCTAGTTCAAGTTCCTAGTTCTGCCATTTTCAGAATCCTTCATGGATTCCTGAAGGAAACATTTCTGTAATTCATTGGTTAGTTTTTTAAGGTTTGTTTGGCATTTGCTTAATTTTGTTCTTATTTTCAAGACTGAAGTTGTGAAGGGCCATTAAAGACCTTGGAGATCCCAGAGACAAATAGTGTTTCTAACATGAAAACTGGAAAACTGGAGCTAGCTATAATAGTATGAAAATGTATGTCACAGGCTCTTCTAAGGAAAAAATTAGCATCTTGGTTAAGCAGCTGATTAATTCATTCTGGAGAAAGGAAAAGGAGAGTAGAGGAGTGAAATTATTAATGTTCCTTTGACACAGAATGGGAGTTGTTCATTAAGGAAAGGATACATTCTAATTTCTGACTACTTTTAATTTATTTTATACCTTTTCAGGCTGGGTAATCTTTACTTTTTCTTTCTGGTGGTTCTGAACTGGTTCCCACAAGTGGAAGTTTTCCACAGAGAGATTACAATGCTGCCTCTGGTTGTGGTGCTGCTTGCCAGCATGATTAAAGATGCTATTGAAGACTACAGAAAATACCAGTATGATAAGACACTAAACTTCACTAAGACCAGGGTATATGACAAGTAAGTAAACTAAATCAATTATTTGTTTCCTTGCTTCTGTTATGTTGCTCATCTGATTTTACAGTAACTCCTTCATTGACCTTTCAGAATACTGTAAGTTTGGAAAAAACATAACAAAATTTTTTTCTACCCTTAAAAATGCCTTATTTATCTCACTTAAATCATCTCAATATCACTGAAGCTTTGTTTCATATCACAACAGTGGATGCTGATATTTACAGGTTTTCATTCCAAGTTTTCAGAGCAGCCTGCCAAGACACACAACATCCTCTCCTGACAGCAGAAGGATCTGGAGGATAAATGGAACTTACTCAAGTCTGGAACAGAAAACTGAGGCTGTACAGAAAATTGGAACAATGTCTTTCAGCTGTTTCTCACTAAAACCAGTGATACAGAAATTAATGATCAACTGCACTCAAGGTGAATCATAAACAGGAGATGAAAAAAGTTCTAGGACTTCCAGTAAGCAGAGAGATCAATACAACCCGCCTGGGCTTTGAGCTGGTGCAACACCTGCAGGAAGCTGTTTGCTTGGTACTGACTCAGAAGGAAGAAATATTTTCACTGCAATTCTTATTGCAACATTTCAATTTCATCAGAGTTTCTTGTCCAAGTACTAGCTTGAGACTTCTTAACTTGTCACTACATCATGGAGCAAATAGGAGTTTTCATTTTAAATAAGTTTAAAAATTTGTGTGCTTTCCTTTTTCCACCTGCCCTTAAGCCCAGGCCATGGAGAAAAAGTTGCTATGGTTTACATACATGTCATTAGCTCTTCTGGAAATTAGCCCTCATCTGTGCTGACATACTTATGTGTCAGAGGAAGGATCAAAGGGAAAGGGATATCTGGGTGAGAGAAGGTTTGGGGTCTGTCAGGGAGAAGAATCAGGCTGAGGGGCAATCCAGGTACATTGCACTTCACTTGCTTACGTCTGTGTATGATTCCTCTGACTACAAAATCATAGGTTTACTTAGCTTGGGGGAATGGGGGTTGGTTGTTTGTTTAATAATAATCCATGTTATGGTCATGAAAACAAACAATAGGTGGGGGAAATAAAAGAGAAATACTGTCTGTACTGAGGCTTGTAGCAATCTTTTGTTGACATCTGGGACGTGAAGCTCTGCCCATTACCTTTGAGCTTCCTGGCAACTCCCAGGGTTGTAAAGTGAGTCTGAAACTCCTGGAGTGACCTGGGAAGATCGTGTGTATGTTCTCAGCTTTGCCACTGCTCTGTAAAAGCAGACACACTTCATGAGAGCAGAGAGTTACTGCCAGGGAAATGGTCTAAACAGGGCCTGCAGGCATTTGCTGACAGGAAGAACAAAACATTCAAGATGCTTTTGGCATACGTGAGGTGCAGCCGCCCCAGCAGGCTCTAGGACCTGGCACAGCTGAGTCAGGATGATCCCTGTCCCTGGGTAGGAACAGGTTGGAGTGGAAGAGCTTTGGATATCTGGGCTTCGGACATCTCAACCCTTCTCTCCACCATTCGGGATTCATTTGGACTATTGAACTCTTCTTACTTTATTGGTTTTCAACCTGAAGCTACTTTTTGAAAGAAAAACAAGATGTCAAGGAAGATTTTTCCAGGTTGCTTCTCTGCAATGATATGGAAAAAGCATTTTTTTAAGGAAACCTGCTGCCAGTGTGGTGCTTCAGACATGGAAATCCAAAATGAGGAGCTGGAGAAGAGAGGAAAAGTAAGGAAAAGAAAGAAGAAAAATGAAAATAAACGTGTGATCATCTCCAATTTGCCCTTTGGAAGCAAGAGGTGGAAGGAAAATCCAAACAGATACTATGACTCCAATGAAATTAAGACCACAAAATATACCATCTTAACTTTTCTCCCTAAAAACATCTATGAGCAGTTTCACCGCTTTGCCAATATTTATTTTGTGTTCATTGCACTGCTGAATTTTGTGCCAGTGGTGAATGCTTTCCAACCAGAGGTGTCTATGATCCCAATTTGTGTTATAATGGCCATCACAGCCATTAAAGATGCTTGGGAGGACTTCCGGCGGTACAAATTAGACAAAGAAATCAATCATATGGGATGCTACATTTACAGCAGGTAAGATTCATACAGCTTTTATTACCAAAAACATTGGCTCAAGATCTTTTATCAATGATGAGGCTTTTTGCTTAAAAAAAATAAAAAATACCTGCTGAAAAATCACAGTCATTAGGCAAAATGGGGAAAAGTCATGGTCGCTATAAATCCCCTGGAGTTTGTTCTCATACAGGGAATTTTTTTTTTTTTTTAAGCATTTTTGTACTGGGAAGTTAAGTTTGGGTTTCATTATATTGGTGTGTCTAGCAGCCTCTTAGACATGCAGTGCACTGAAAATAGGTGCTTAAAGAGCTACAAGCAGCTGAATTTCTAAGACATTTTCAAAAAAGTTTATTTCTATCAATATAAGGTAGCAGAGAACAACGTCTGTCACGGGACTTGTTTGCATTCTTAGTGCCAAGAAATCGCTTAAAAACCTGGCCCTTTGAACTACATTTTATTTTATACTCTGCATTGTTGACTAGCTATCAGTTATTTTTTGTTTCTTAGGCAGTATGTAAAATGAACCTGTAAAAACAGTCTAGAAATGAAAGATAGTAATATATGCCTCTGTTTAGTCACCTCTAAATGAATTAACTGCATGTGTCTGCGCTCACTTCTTCAAAGTGTTTCATGACTTCTTGCTTTTAGGACATTCAGAAGATTGAAAATTATGTTTTATTGTATCAAAACTGTTCTTTCAGCAAAGTAGCAAATGGCTTCTCCCTGATAAAATATCACATCTGGGAGTCAGAAGTGCAAAACTTTCCATCTCTGTGAATGTACCTGTCATCCCCCAAATTAATCAACAGTGCTTTATATAACATGTGCTTTCATGAGCAAGACCTTGCAGAACTCTGGCTTTTATCACATGGGGCTGCCATTTCTGTTTATTTCTCCTGTATGTGGTTGTCAGATTTTCATTTTTATGTCCTGCTGGTTAAACAGGAAAGCA
This sequence comes from Acrocephalus scirpaceus scirpaceus, assembly GCA_910950805.1. Lineage (NCBI taxonomy): Eukaryota > Metazoa > Chordata > Aves > Passeriformes > Sylviidae > Acrocephalus > Acrocephalus scirpaceus. The sequence continues at coordinate 7,181,816 of OU383785.1, forward strand.
GTAAGTTTGCTTGTTTAGGGGCTAATCGTAGGCCCACAGATAGATAATGATTTGTCAGAAAAAACCCTGCACTCCTCTCCTTGCCAACTTTTTTTAAAAAGCTGGCATTTTACAAGTTTCTCAATATTGTGGATTTAAGATCTCTTCCATGGTGAAGAATGTCAATAATTGTACTTCTGGGTAGGGTGGCAAACTGCCTCTTCTGCCTATCTTTGACATTTCAGTCTGGTTGAATGTTCTGGCTTTTCCAGTGTTGCATTAGCCCATGAGGCAATGGATTATTTGTTAGTACTTGTTAAAACCAGTACAGGACAGAGTAAGTGGGGCAGTAGGTGCTAATGAATAAATCCACAGAGGGATCTTGTTTCCTCTTTTCACACAGAAACCATGTCAGTTTTGATCTGAAAGCCTTTTACCATGGGAACATGAGAAGCAGGGAATACAGTAGAACTTGTTTTGTTTAAGGGAAAAATGCCCACCATGGAATTACAACATATATTCAGGTCCAAATTCAAGATTGTTATGCAGAAACGTGAGACAGGCCTGCCTTAGAATTGCTTATTCCATCCCATAAAAAAGATTTTGATCTATGAATCAGTCTTGTCTAGGATCTTGTCTTTCACCAAAGATTTGTGGCCCAAAAAGGTAGTGTAAGGGATAGGAAAATGAGAAGGGCTTTAGACTACAGCATTCATCCTGTCTGGAAAAATTGTGGGTAATAACAATTGCCATCAGATCAGTCACTACAGCTTATTATATTATGAATAATTTCAGTCGGGCTTCTCTGGTGCTTTGGGAAGCTGATATTTCTTGTTCTTCTTGCTAGCTGCAAATGGAAGGGCATGATGTCTTCTAATTTTCTTCCAAATGACTCATGAAAATAGGTAATTGTTTTAACATAGGTGAAAGTCTTTTTGGGACTCTGCAAATTTTGTTTATCTTGTAGCAGCAAAAAGTTACTTCTAATAGAACAAATGATCTTCCATCCTAGATGAAATATTACTTAGATTTTAAGAGGTAATTTTGGAGTGTATGTTGTCTTTATTTCAAATTTTAATAAGAATTCTGACACCTGTTACAAAAAAAATACAAAGGCAAACCAAACTTTTTGAGATGCTGAATGTTCTCCAAAACTTTCTTGAAGACCAGGGGAAATGCAATAACTTGTCTTCTTTCAACACAGAGCAAGGAAAATTAAAATTAAATAGGCTGGCCTGTAAACACATTTATTCTAATTTTCTTTTCACAGAGATCAGCTCAAATGGGAAATCTAGTCTGCTGGTCAAATGAAAGAAAAGACACTTCCAATAGTGTATTTAAAGAATTTTTAATTGGAAAATGAGAAACAATTAAGAGGCATTAAAGTGTCTTGGGGAGGTGCAATAATCTAGATGTTTGATTGAGGAGTTTGTATTTTGGAACCAAATCTTTTGGAATCCTACTCTGTAGGCAAACTGCTGTGCTATTGGAACGAATGACACAACACCAAAAAGAGAGAACAAAAAATTGAATTGCAGATGGTACAGGCCTGTGTTAAAATGCCTGCTTTCTCATGGTGTTCTTTAAAATATACTTTGTCTACTTTAAAATTTTCCAAGCAAGGAAAATTTCCATTACTACAAAATGCCAAGGTGTTTCCTATGATACCGTACTTTATTATCCCTCTTTAATTGCATTTAAATTTTTCAAGTCACCTGATTTCATGGAACCCTAATTAGTTGGACTCCATCCATACCAGTTAATTAAAATCTTCAAATATGTGTGATTTTTATCACATTCATTTTGATGCACCCAGATGAGGGTGTGGGTCTGTAGTGATTCAGAGTCCCCAGGTAGGTGCAAAGGAGAGCCCTTTATTGCAAAATCCAGGCCTTTTTAAGCAGTTAGTCCATTATCAGCTGGTTTGAAATCATAACAAACGTAATTCAACCAATGACCATCCACCACGATGTGAACAGGCAATGGTTATATAAGTTGTTTTTCTACCTCTAATTCAGCTGAGTCTCTTTACCATAGGCCTCTTCTACTTAGCCAAAGTAGCAGCCTGAGCCATGATTTTACACAGCTTTTTTTTTTAAGCCTTATAAAATAAGGCTTTACCTGTATGCAACACCCAGAGACTTTTTAGTCAAGACTGGCACAGATTTCTCTTTTCATCTTTCTTGTCAGTCTGTCCCTCCAAACCTACCATGGTTATTTTTCTCTAAGCACTCTTCAGTTTGTCATTAACTTACTAACAGGGGCCAACAGTGAATGTGGTACAGAAACCTAAAAGTGAATGTCAATGCAACAGTTGCTAAAAGCTATTATTCAATTTTCTTAAAGTTCTATAATGTTCGAGGAACTAATTGATATGTAATTATTATATAGCTTGGTTGTGATATACCCCAAGGGTTATATCAAGTTCTGTAAATACTCCATAGCATCCAGACAGGTTTTTGCATCAATTTCACATTTTTGGAAGATTAAACCTACTTTTTCCTCTGTGTTTTAGCAGACACTAAGATTCAAATGCAAGGGCTATCCACAGTTCAGTATGGCACAGCAGCAGCCACAAAAACATTAACATTATTTAAGTTATTCATATTTCTTAATTATAAGAACTTAAGTTCAGATATCTGAGACAGTGACTCAGAGAAACCTTGTTTATATGCCTTGAATCATCCTGTGGAGCTTTTGGAGAAGCAGGTAAGACTACAGGCATCCTAAACGAGGTAGCCTCATTACTCTTCCCATAGCAAGTTCCTCTGTAATGCTTTCAGGCCCTGTGGTTTTAGGGCAGTTCCTACAAGCATCAATCTCCTCCTCCTCTCTAAGTCCACTGATATCTGTGGTACAAAAAATTTAGGCTGGCCTTCACTCTGACTCTTTGTCTGCTTAGTGTAAGGTTTTAGAACATTTAAAGATTTTTGCATCAGCATTAACTCTGGATTAGCACTAGAGCAGAGGTATGAAAGAAGGAAAAAACAAAGTGCTCATAACTGTGTTGCATGAAATCAGCACTGCCAACAGCTGAAAAACTGAAAGTGCCTTAATCTGGACCCACTGTTTTGAAAGAGAATTGAAATTTTTCGGTCAATTGTAGTTCAGTTGAAGTATTGTAATTCTGTGCTGCAATTTTCTCTCTGACAGCAGTGGAGATTTGCTTGCCTACAGGTGTCCATACATACAGGGTACTTTATGCTTTCTGTGGGGAGCTGGGCAGCAAAGGCAAAGGCTGCCCTTTGGTTTGAATCTCCTTCATATGCTCTGCTCAGCTGTATTTCTGAACAGAGGAGAGATTGTGCCTCCCCTGGATGCTCCCTGTCTGGGATAGTGCCTGGGGCTGGCCGGGGGTGCAGTGACCAACAGAGGTGTGGGGCATCTGGGAGAAAGCAGAGAAAAGGGTGAGGGACATGCTTGAAGACAGGAATTGACTTACTGTCAAATCTCAGAGTTTAAAGAAAAAGAATTTTTCTCTGGACTAGGAAATATCATATGCAAGTCATTCAACCCAAGGTGAACCTGGAAGTTTGTATGGTAGAGAGCAGGATGAGAGGAAAATCCCATTCTGCCAAGGACACGGTGAGCAGAAAGATTTCTTGCCAACACATTAATTTAGTGTTGGTCAGCAGCACTGAGTTTTCACTTGTTAAAGAGCCTTTGCTTTCTGCTTTATTTTTTTTTTTTTGTTTTCTGACAAGGCACAACTTTAAAGACTAGGAGCCTGCTGGAGACTTTGGTGGGTCCATTTTATACACACAAAAAAAGGTCAAAACCTGTCCCACTCAAAACGTCACCACAGGCAAAATTGCAATCTGTTTTCTTGTGCATAGCAACATCAAGGCTCCTACACCTTAGTCGTCCCTTCCCTGAACAGGGCAGGAATCTCCTCAGTTGGAGGCTGAAGCCCTCCTGAGCAGGTGCATTCCTGTGACAGCCACAAAGCCTGTACTCAGGGCAGGTGCAAGCTGCTACCCCCCTGCCTAACCTCAAACATGAGTGTGCTGTTCTCTGGCTTTGGGCATCCCCTGCTCTGTCATCCCCATAATTTTTGTCTGTACCTCATGTACTGTGAAAATTTTGTACCTAGTTTAGCTGTGGATACCTGAATTGGCAGCGAGTTTGACTGAAGGTACAAATGTGCCTTCTGCTTGAGACATTCTTCAGCCTCCCAGTGAGCTGAGAAAATGCCCTTAACCAAGAGTACACTCAGGTGTGTTATGTCACCGTGACACTGTTGAAAACAGTGGTACCAAAATCATGAGGAAATTGAAACACCTTGTGTGGGATATGATGATTGCATTGTGAAGAATTATGGGACATGCTGAACTGACTGAATGCAAACCAACTCTCAGCTGGTCCAGGCAGCACCACTTGAAAATGGAAGAGCAGTGAGCTAGTAACTGTTGTCAGTCAGGGTGTATTGCTACAGTGAGGATCCTTGGTCTCTGTGGAAGAAAATCCATTAAATACATTACTAAAGCTACCACTGGTTCAGGTATTGCTTTATCAGAGCTTTCTTCAAGATCTATTACCTGCCAGGGCATTTAAAGCTGCTTCACAGAAAAGGTGCAATGGCTTAGCTGACAGCAGCAGGAGCTAATGACTAAACATTAGGACCAAATAAATAAGAATCTCTGGCTTTGGCTCAGAGACCTGCAGAATCATGGTTTCATGGCATTAAGATTCATCCTAACTGTCTAAACTTTTAGAATACCATTAAAACCTGGAGAATGGCAGGTTTCTACAATGTGACCTCAAGAGCTACATGTTCATATAAGGGTATGACTATCAAAAAAGCTGATGTAGGCTGTGCTTTCCAGAAACTTCACAAGTTAATGAGAGTCCCTAGAAGCTAATGCTAATGATTAGGAGACATTAACTGAGTGACCTTGGAATTATCTGTTCCTTCCAGCTGGTGCCAAGAATTGTAACAATAGTATTTTGTTCAAGGCAGTAAAAAATAAACTCAACATTTTCCTAAATACAGAAATCTACCATTTACAAAATTAACCTAGTAAAGTCTAAGCAACACGCTGATTACATTTTATTTTATTTCTTCAAAGAAATACAAAACCATTTGTATGAACAAATAAAACATTTATATAGCTCTGGTACTTACATAAAGTTTATGTAAGCTTCAGTTGGTTACAGAAGTCGAGCATAGGCTTGTATCATTGAGAAAATAAGTTACTTGTTATGATGCTATAGGCAGTTTAAGCACATAAGAAGATAGGATCTGTTACTAGTATTGAGCAATTTGGAATGCCAGTATGATAAAGTGTATGTACTTTATTAGACTTTAGAAAAATTTATTTTAAAAGATGCTTTTGCTGTCTTAACATAGCGTTCAAATCCTGAGAGTTTGGTGCTGTGGAGGAAGGCTGGAGCTGGGTACAGGAGTGGCCACTGCTAGATCTGTGGTTGGTGCTGCTGGGCTGATGTGCTGACACAAAAACCCCTCCTGCTCTGGGGTGGGATGGTGGCAGCAGCCAGTGACAAACCCACACACACACAGTGGCACCTGCAGTATCTGCAGCTCAGGAGCATTATCAGCCAACTGTGCTGTACTCTGACCTATGGTCAGTGTTCAGAATCCCTTCCTGTCTGATCTAGTGCCTGCCTTGACTCCTAAATCTGCTCCTTGTCAGTTTTTTGTGGCAATAGCTCCTAATGGTGAGGTCCTGGACATGAAGTGATCTTTGAAAATATTTTGTGAGGGGTTTGCATATAAAAGCTGATATAATCTTTGATAGCATAAAACTGTGTGAGATTTTTATTTGCAAAAAAATAAAGGGTATTTGCTGTGAAGGGTAAGCAGCTGTGTGATTCAACCTGCTGCCCATGTAGAACTGGGACCCCTAAATATTGGTGTTTTCTATAAAATAGGTGATGCTTGAAGGAGGCCATTTTCAAATATAACATTCCAGCAAATTTACATACAACAAAATATAAATATGTAGGTTTCTCTATTGACAACACTGATGTATTTTTCTAGGTGCCATGACCTGGTGACAGTTTGCAGGAGTATAGTACAGAGCAAACAATATCTTTATTTTGAACTGCAGAGGATCCCGAGATGGAGCTTGCAGTAATTCTAGTCACTGGACTAATTGTCTGATAAAATGTTTCTAGATGACAAAGATTTCTGAAGATCTTTCTCTATGGCGATCTAGGAGACACACATGCTGTGGAGTGCATGTGAAAAATTACTTTTATTTAATCTTTTCTGTACAGCAGAACAATCATTTTTGTTCCCCTCCATTCACCATGTATTTTGATCCAGTTTTTGTTAGAAATTTATCGTTATTGAATCCAAGAAAGTGAAATCAAATTGTTGACACAAAGTCAATAATTTATTCAAGTTCCCCCATGATCTCCAACTGCAGCAGGACTTTTTTATGGTCCATTTTCTTTCCCAGAAATGACTTCATAAAATCTGTTTAGTTCAGGCCTTCTGTTCAGATTTGATGAGTTCAATTAGAGTTCTGGCAGACATCATTTTGACTGTTCAAGGCCTCTTTTCATTGGCAGTATCCTCTGATGGGCATCATCATGATATCTATTAGCAAGGGAACACTTTTGAATGTGCTTTTAATAAATTGCCTGGTAAATGAGAGAAGGGACTGAGGAACTTTGATCTTACATCTTGTCTTCAGTGTTCCACAGCCCTGATACTACATGCTATCAGAACCAAGTATCCAGATTCTCACCTATTGAAAATCACCACATCTTGTTTGTTTTATTGGTTCAATACATTTGCCCTTTTTGTATGTTTCTCGTCAGACCATTCTGGGTTTATTAAGCTCCTCTGTTTATTTAGCAACCAGAGCTTGTGCTATTAATTTTAATCACTGAACAGAAAATGGGCAGTGTTCCCAGTTGCAGGAATTGCTAAAGGAAACTGCTTCATCTGAAAAATCTTGTTAGACAACTAGGACAGCGCTGCCATGGGGTGCACCAGTTTCATCATGAAGTACTTTTCTTCCTTTCATCCACTGGCAAGTCCCTACAAAGTAGTAGAAAAGCTTTGTACTATAGAACATTTTTAATCTTACAGGCCCAGATGAAGAAAATGTGCATTCTTTGAATACTCGTTGGGATAGAGTGACAGTTCACCTTAATACAGGTTTGGGATTCTAGCAGTGCCTGAAGTGCAGTCCCTGTGCTAAGTAAGGCTTTTCCTCTGATCTGAAAGAGGTCATTTGGCTTTTCTGACACACTGGCTCCTCTGTAATTAGTGATTGGGTAGAACCCTGTACATGTAATATCGGTTTCGTAGAGAGTTATTGAAAAAATATTACAAATCCTTGATTTATGTGTATTATTTGAGCTAATCTGGTTTCTTTCAGCTGATGTGAAACACAGCCAGCTGGACAAGGCCCTTCTATAGCATTTTATGAGAGGGCAAAATCCAAAATATGCTCAGTAAACTTCTGAATTGTGCAAGAGTTGACGTACAGAGAGGAAGGATTGCCCTGCAGAAGCCAGAGTAAACATTATATGCAAACTGTAAATGGCATCCAAATGTCTAGGATAGCAAGAGAAGACATCTACTTCCTCTAAACTGATCTTGTACTCTTTCTTTCATGTTTTAAATAAACAAATTAAGAAATCCTATTCAGAAGGTGTTTGGCATGGAAAGGATTGGTACTTACATAGTTGATTTGTTATGTTAACTTAGAGGATTAAATGCTTAGCATACACTTGCTAAAATACTTTTCAAATATAAATTTAGCTAGATTTTTTTAAAAAAATACATAACAACATTTAATTAACTTGCAACAAACCTCTGTTCTTCAGTGTGGTCTTTTATGTCTGTTGTTGCACAGAAGAAAAAGGATGTGCAGGTAAGCAGAGTCAGACAAAATAAGAAGAATGAAATTAAATGAAAAAAATATTTATATAACCCCATCATTTAGTAAGTGGTTCAAAAGCAGCAGTAAAGGGATTCAAATAATTCGGTTGGGGGGGTTCTGTTTTTGACTAAACGTGAGAACCACTGGGAAATGGGCAGAATTTCATTTCTTGCATAACCTGTACAGGTAATTGTTAGATGATGTAGTTTTGCAGATAAGGGCACAGGCCAAGTGTGAGGGTTTGCCTGGCAGCCCTGTGGCTGGCTCTGCTTTGCAGAAAGCCAGGAAAGTAGGTTGTCAGGAAACAGCCCTTGGCCTGGCTGTGAAGCACTGCTTGGATGTGTGCTTTGAACTGTAGCAAAACACTTTATCTCTTCCATCACTGCTCCCCTTCTCATGGTGCAAACACTTCAATGAAAGATACTATTCTCTGTGCAATAGATGAGAATGATTAAAAACTTAACCAAAAATGAGACTCTGAGTCATTACAAAAGGATTTTTATTGTCTGTCTGGTAAAATATCATGAGCATTTTCCCCCTCAAAGAGCAAGGCATAAGATGATTCAATTATTCATAATGAAAAAATAATTTCTTCTCAAGGAGTTAAAGGAACCAAGCCATTGTTGCAGTGCATTTTTCTCATTAACTAATTTTAAAGCTTATTGTGTAGTTTCTGGTCTGCTTCGATGGTTAAGAGTAGTTGAAGGATTAATTACTGAAAATGCAATGTCAAAAAAGTCTTCTATTTGCTGAACTTAGTTTGTTGATGAAATAGTAATTTCTTTTCCTTGAACCCCGTAGGCTCTTTTTTTTACTTTTTTAAAAAAAATATGTTAATTTAGAAGCTCTTTGTTTCTCACTTTAATTTTTCCATTAAACTTAGGCTCTTGTATTTTTTTACTTAATACTAAGGGATCATTTATCAGCTGTTCTACTTTTTGAAGTTGTTTCTGTGCACTAAGCTCAAGATTTGTAACTCGCTCTTGAGAGTTACAAACTGGAAAAACCTGAAGCAAGTGTGGCTGAGATATCAGTTTGCTTCTTTCAGGATCTATATGCTGATGTGGGAAAGTATCTAGGAAACAGTCAAAAACAATAATCTAAATTTCTTCAATAAGATATTTGAAAATACCTCTGTTAGTCAGAACTACCTTCTATATTTTGCTGTGCAGATTATAGGACTGGTGCTAGAATGAAAGAACTGTAAATTTTTTATTCCATGTAAAGAATTCAGTTTGAATGGGACACATGGTGAAGTGCTGCTATGGCAGTGTCTGAATCATTAATTTCTAGCTTCTGTGCTGTGTCCCTTAAAAAAAGGTCAGTGTGCCCCCATCCCCTATCTTCTCTTTTTGAAGCTCCCCATCCCAGCAGTCCTGCTTTCCTAATGTCACTCATCACCTGTGATATGCTTTTAATGCAACAGGGAGGAACATGCTTACGTGGAGAAGTGCTGGAAAGATGTCAGAGTGGGGGACTTTGTGCAGCTGCAGTGTAACGAGATCATCCCAGCAGATATCCTGCTGCTCTACTCCTCTGATCAGAATGGGGTCTGCCACCTGGAAACTGCCAGCCTCGATGGGGAGACCAACCTCAAACAGCGCCAGGTTGTGATGGGGTTCAGCAGCCAGGTGAGTCTGGGAAAATGCAGCCCAAGGGCACACGTGTCTCCAGCTGTGGCCACTGTGCCACAGCAAAGCCACTCCACTGAGGGATTTATTTCTGCATGGCAATTGGAAGAGAGGTCATGGTCCCCTGCCAAAGCATCTGTGGGTTTCCTTATGGATTCTGTGTCTCTGGTGTGGCTGACACACCACACTCACTCCCTAGGCAGGTGGAGGTGTGGTGGCTCAGCTGGGAGCTGCTCTAAGGCACACTGGGCTGGAAAAATTTAAAGAATGGAATCCTCTGTAGGAGTGCATTGAGCAGTTTAATAGGAACTCAAGGTAAATTCAAATTTAAAATAAAAGTTATATGTTTGACATCAGTTTGTGTTTCAGTTTGAATTCTTAAAATCACCATTTCTTTTTCACAGACAGTATTGTTTCCTTTTTACACTTTACTGCTATATTTGCTTGGCTTATGTTGGATAAACCTGAAGTAAACTAGAAAATATGACTTAGGGAGAGTTGCTACATTTTCAAGTGTCTTTAAAAACACAGCAGGACAGTTTTTCAAATAACCCAGAACAACTTAAAGGAGTGGTAGCATATGAGGAGGAAAACTTTGTTCCATTAGAATGAATCCAGCAGACAGGAAATAAAACCTCACAGATAATTCTAGGAATTACATAAATTTATTTAGCAATTAGTACCAGTGCCACTAGGAAGATCTTTTGGGGTTACTGATGTGTGGGACACAGCTGCCAGGGAGCAACCAGACATTAGATAAAAGCACACCATTTCCGTGGCCAGTGCTGTACTCCTGTTAGCTCCAGTGTTATTTGCATGTTGTTCAAATGGAAATCACTTTGCAAAGACAATTAAGGGCTCTCTCATATTGTGGATGCCATAGCACAGGGCACAGGCCTTTTCCAGTGCCTTCCAGTGATGATTAGGGAGGGGCTTTGCTCCTGAGAAACATTGGAAATTTTAATATGTAGAGATTTAGCAGAAAAACAGCAAAGTGGCTACTTAACATTTTTTTAAATGTTGCATTTTTCTCATGTAGTTCTAGTTTACGTGTTAGATTTTCTATTTTTCCTTTTAGAGGAGAACAGGGTCCTCTACCATTACACAAAATGCAAACTTTTGCCTCTGTTGTTCATAATGAGAAGTCTTCCATTATATCAGAAAATATACCCACGTGCTAAATTATGCCCCAGACTGCCTATTCCTGGTATTTTCTTTAGACTTTGAGTTGTTATTGGGATAAACTATAGGAATGTCTATACTTAGGCCTCCTGTTACATTAACAGAGTGGAGTGCAGTTCTGGCCATGGTGACAGGCAGAGCTCAGGAAGGTCAGAGATGACAAAAGCACCTGTATTGTGGTGTGTTTGTGTAAACAGTGCAGGTTTTGGTGTGCCAGCTTCTTCCTTGTTCTTTGAGCTTTGCCTAGTCCCATGGTTTATGAACTGCATAAAACCCCCTCAGGTGTAATTCTGTCTATAAAATGACTCCATAAACAGGGAGGAAATAAATATGAGCTGGGGTTAGTTCTTCAGTTTAGGATGCAAGAAAGGTGGAGAGAAACTATTTACAAGAGCATAGAAGGACAGGACAAGGGGGAACGACTCCAAACTGACAGAGAGTAGGTTTAGATGAAACATTAGGAAAAAATTTTTCCCTTTGAGGGGGGTGAAGCCCTGGCACAGGTTGCCCAGAGAAGTTTTGGGTGCCCCATCCCGGGAAGTACAAGGCCACATTAAACTGGGCTTTGAATCAACCTGATCTAGTGGAAGGTGTCCCTGCCCACGGGAGGGGTTGTAACAGGAAGATCTTTATGGTCCCTTCCAACCCAAACCATTCTGTGATTCTGTGATATGCTTATGAATATTGAATACAGTTCTCTGTAAAAGACTGAGAGAAAGGAGTATTATTTTTTTCTTTTATGACATTTTCTAACTTGTCATCAAAAGAGAAAAAAATTGAGACAAGAAATTTTCTTCTGTACCCCTTTCTATCTAGAAGCCTATTAGTTTTCTTTTTTAGCAATGAACATTCCAGGTGACTTTTGTATCTTCCCGTTCTGTTGTACAAATACTTCTAGCAAAATCAAATATGAATTGATTTTCCCTTTGAGTTCACAGAGTTGAACAAGATTCAGCAGAGGTGAAAATTCTCTCTTAACAGACATTATAAAAATACTCAGCCAAATGGGTCAGAGGGTATGCAAAATGCCCTTATATTCCTGAAGCTTTTATATTTCCTCCAACAATTTTTTATCATATTCTCTACTTTTTTGTACTTATAGATATGTATATAGTAAAAAAAGGAATATACGTATTGTTTGTGAAAAAAAGAACAAGCGAGAGAAAATAATGTATAAATAAAAGCACAGTGCTTCCTTTAGAAAAAAGTTGGGAGGCCCAGTAGTGGATTTGATTTCCAGCTTTCCTAAGAGAGGATTTTGTATTAAGTGAGCTTCAGTTCTTTTAAAAATTCTGTGACACAGCAATAATTATTGTCTTTCACATTTCTCACATCCCTTTTTTCTTACATTTTCTTAATCAAAAATCAAAGTTCTGTGTATTTTTCAGTTAAGACTAAATCACCACTTATGGCAGCAAAGTACCTCTCATTCTGTCTGCTTTCTGGACTGCTTCATGCAGTCCAAACCCCAAGCTGCTTCCCTGAACACAGGGGAACTCAAGTAAAATTGTGTGACTCAGTTCAACTCCAAACTCTGAGTGAGCCCTTAGCCTGAAAAGCTTTGTGTAGGTTTACTCTACTGCCTTCCCTCTTCTGAATTTGTTCATCCATTTTAGGGTTGGGTGGTGGGCGTTTTATGCTGTTAGTCTTGCTTTTAGTTTTCGTTGACTGTGGTATTCATTCATTCTTTCAAATGTGTGGTTTCTTTACAATTATACCACCCTGGACAGTGGTATGTATGGACAGTAACATAAATCTTCTAGCACAATCAAAAATCCTCTAAAATCCTTAAATTATTTTCATTTGAGCTTGGTCTTGGTTGACTACTGTTTTTCTTTTATGAGTAATCTGAATATTTCATAGGAGCATAGAATCCCAGAATGGTTTGGGCTGGAAGGAACCTTCAAGTTCATTTTGTTCTAACCCCCTGCCATGGGCAGTGACACCTTCCACTCTCCCAGGTTGCTCAGAGCCCCATCCAACCTGGCCTTGGACACTTCCAGAGATGGCACAGCCAGAGCTCTGTGCAACCTGTGCCAGGGCCTCACCACCCTTACAGGGAAGGATTTCTTCCTAATATTTAATTTAAACCTACTATCTTTGTTATATTCACTTTAAATGAAGACAGATGTTTTCACTAATTGGCATCTGTGATGTCTTGTCCAATACACAGAATTTTCTTCATTGAATTTAACCAGTTGTTATTGCAAGAGGAGGAAATGCTGAGCACTTCTGAAGCTTTGCTTCAGGCTGAGTGAGCTAAAATGTCTTTGTCTCTCCTTCTATGGCAAGTGCTCCAGCCCTGATGGTCTAAATTAAGCTTTTCTTAGTGTTTAGCATTTCAAACACTCATTGAATTTGACACTCATTCTCGGTGTGTTTTCTTTTGTAGGATACTGTGTTTGAACCGGAATTTTTCCAAAACACCATCGTCTGTGAAATGCCAAACAATGATCTCAATAAATTCAAAGGTTATATGTAAGTACTTGTTATCCATAAATACATTTTGGATCTGTACTTTGATATTACTCTTGAAGAAATTGGATGGAAGGAACATATTTGGAGGAAATTGATGGTTGTCACTATTACTCATTCCCAAATTCAGAAGTCAATATAAAATGTAGACTTGGACTCAGTTTTGTGGCTAGCTAGAACCAAGGCTTGGCATTGCATTTGCAGTTGTTTTGTACAAACTATTTTTACAAAGCTTCAGCTCTCTTCAAAACTTAGTAGTAAACTCATTTACATTTGACCTGCTGATTAGATTAATCTAGATTTTAGATAAATCCTTCCAATTGTATCCAGCTGCATGGCTCTAGTTTCTTCACATTTACGGCCACAGTGAAAAGGTCTCCAAGATCTAATAAACAATCCAGAGTTTCTTCTTATTAGAAAGACAGAAAAAACAAACATGCATGCAAAATGCTATTGAACCAACGCATTAGACTGGTATAAAAAAGTAGAGTAGGCTTCTTTTTTGTCTTTCTTCATTAAATAATTCTGGCACAGGCATAACAGCAAATTCAGCAGATTTAACCCCATTTATGAGTTATAAGATGCTTGTCTTAAAATTCTCTTCTCCTCCAACACGGAGCAGCCTTTCCCAAGGCCCTCTCCAGAGCAGTCACCAGTCCATGCTTATTCCCACACCACGGCAGAGAATTGTCCAAAATACCTGCATTATGATGTAAATAATTTAACTGCATGGATGTGCAGGCATCCTCATCCATGCCCCAGCTTTGATGAGTGTACCAGCCACTAAACCAGGAGTCAATGACTCTGCAGGAAGCAGTGGAGTGTTGTACCTGGAGGAGCTGCAAAAGGCTGGCTCTCTGACAGAATAAACCAGAGATTCTCTCCCATTAGCACTGACCGTGTCTAATCTGGTTTTGAGGTTGTGCCCTGTAAGAACGGTGCCTGTAATAGCAATGCCATTTCTCCTCTGCTGCAATATCTTACAAGGGAAAAAGAGGTCAAGTTTGTATTGATTGCTGGCTGTGGTTGTTGGCTTCAAGGACTACTGGGTATAATCTAAATTGAAGTAATCCCTCCAATTAGTGAAGAGCACTGAGATTATAGAAATGTGGGAGACAGGCTGCAAGAAAACACAAATACACACCCTTAGGATGCAGGACTGGCTTCAAAATACTCAACTCTCCACTGAAAGTCTGTAACAGAAATCTCTTTGGTGAATGCCTGTTATCTCACTTGATGGAACATGCAATTAACTGCTTTCCTCTTCCCTCTTCAGGGACAGAAGAAAGAATTTGCTGGGGAAAATTACTTGCTAAGAGTTAGTGGAGTTTCTGTCTTTGGTCTGCTGAGATTTGAGTTATTTTGTAAACACAAATTACTTGGAGCAAGCTACCGTTTTCTCCAAGAACCCTTAATAAATTATTGAGGCTCTATTGCCTTGCTATAAAATAGCAGGAGTACTCTCTGTTAAAAATGATAAGAAATAACTTAGTGACATCCATCTGACATGCCTGATCAGAGAAAATTCTGTTCAAGGGGATGCAAGAAAGCTTCTTTTAAACGAGTTCCCCAAGGCTGAATTTAGATTCCAAGGAAAACAGATTTCTGGCATTATGTTTTTACAATTCTACCAGCTGTAGGTAGTTGGCACCTACACCTTTTCCCTTGTCTAGTTTAAGTTATGTAATCATGTGCAGCTGCAGTTAGACGTAGGACTGTCCTTAGCTCTGATATAACACCTAGCCTTGCCCTTCATTTGACAGATGAGACTATTTACTGGTAAATGAAACGCAAAATACCAAATAGAAAATAGAGAGAAATGATTATCCTAGGAAGAAAATTCTTTTCCCACCCTGACCTTTACATAACAAAACAAGACAAAGTATCTGAAATCCAAGCTCTCAGCTTTGGTAAAGATCTCAGGGGAAACCTACCAGTGTAAAATAAAAGCTGTGGGTAGGGGTAGGTGTGTGCCATTAATTTTCAGAGGCAGGTAACAAATTGCCTCCTGATGGAGCACCAGCCTTTATGGTTTTCACCAGTTTGTTCTGCAGGCAGAAGGATCTGGTGTGTGATGAGGCATCTTTAGCCAGGATGAAAATCTTCTAGCCAGGATGAGAACGAGGAAGAGCTCCTCAGCCTGAACACTACTTGAGTGAACTGAGATTCACAAAGACCTTTGGTGGCTGAAGTAGTGACAGAGGCTCTTGCAGAGTGTAGATGTATTCATCTGAACCTCTGCTCGTCTTTCTAAAATAAATTTGTCTGCAAGAAGTTGCAAAATGACTCTTGTGTTCTTTCATAAGATATTGAATCTGACAGATGAGGTTCCAAGTGAAAGTCAAACTTGCTTTGTATTGGCATCACAACACACACTGTGCAAGTGGTCTTTAAAAGAAAGACTTGGACTTCTCTGTAGCTTTTTGCTGGAGTCTCCCTTGAAACTGAGGGAAATAAAAGCAAAATAGGGCCTACAAAATTACTTGATTTCAATATGAAACAGACATGCACACAAAAATTTTCTTTCGCACTCCTTTAGAAGAGAAAAATTAATTGCTCTATTTGATTATATTTCTTCTAGGGAGCTGCCAAACCATGAACAGGTAGGTTTCAACATTGAAAACCTCTTGCTTCGTGGATGCACAATCAGAAATACTGAGGCTGCAGTGGGAATTGTTATATATGCAGGTAAGACATACTTTTTATTTAGGTAAACTGAGAATTTCCCTGTAAATATCCTTTAAAAAATAAGTATAGTTTAATATTGCAATATGATTTGACTTTTTTTTTTAAACTGGTAGTGCACAGAAAAAGAATTTAACTTTTTTTTAAGTGAAGGTATTGCTGATCCATCTCCAAAGCCAGCAAGTCTTGCACTGGGTCTTTGACAAGTGACAGGATCCTTGTGCATGTCAAATATCTTGTAAAAACATCCAGACAAGTAAAAAATTGCTCAGGTGTATTTAACCCTCAGCTCTGCCTATACTACTAATTCCATCTGTCATAAAATCTACACAGCTGCCCTAAGGGAGGTCTCACTGGCTCCTCAGGGTAAAAACTGGAGCAGCTGAAGATTTAATTAGAAAAAAAAAAGTCATCTGTGAATTTCATTCATCCATTCAGTCTGTGCTGGTGCCAGCACACAGGAGCCAGTGAGGCAACAGCTGGAGGTGACAGAAAAGGCAGCAGCAGCTCAGGTTTGTGCTGACATAGACATAGTGTGTCTGTGCAACCATGAACTTCATGCAGGAGACACATGGGTAAGGAAAGACTGTGCTGGTGCCCAGATCACATGCAGCAGTGCCAGGTTCAGCAGTGGGTAAATTCATCTGTTTCTCAGCATCTTTTGCCTTTGGAGTGTAACCACTGCTTTTACTCACTGAGCATGATTTATCACTGGCTTTGCCAGCTGTGCCCTCTTCTGCATCAGATAGAATGTATCAGCTACCCTCTCCTTTGTAGATTAAATAAAAGTCAATTCAAACACAACAATTAATCCCATTAGCTGTTATTATCTTTCCAGTAGAGTTATATTAAATGTTTTATGTCTGATCAGCAGCAAGGGGTTCAGGGTTGAGCCACCTAAGAGAAAAGTCACAACTTTACAAAACCATTTAGCTTAGATTAATCTCCACAGACTGGAACAATTTAGCTGACAAGAGACTGTCTATTTCACCACTACACAACGGGGCTCTAAAAGTCTGTAGCTCCTATATGTTTCCAAGGTAGCTTTGCCTTTGTAGGTCTTTCATTGCGTGTCCCTGTGAACACCACAGACAAGGGTGGTGCCCACCAGGCAGAGGAGGAGAGCCAGAGCCAAACTCAGCAACCTTCTTTTCTCAAAGTGGCTACTGTATAAAAATCTCAGTAGGGATCATTCCTGATATAATTGGAGTAATTTATCTTCCCTTCTGCTGTTGCAGTTCCTAATGTTCTTCTGTTTAGCTCAGATTTCCCGTATGTTCCCTTGACCACCAACACAGATCCTATTGTTGATCTGTTTATGTTGCTTAAGCTGCCAGTAGCGAGGGTTGGAGTTTTAAAGTTATTCCCAAGACATGGTGGTTTTCATAAGAGTAGGTCTTCAAATCAATTTCCAGCTGAGTTCTTATTGTTAATGTCAGCATAAAAGTTTAATTTTTTTTCCTAAAACTAGGCTGGCTTCCGTCAGTATCAGCTTCATTCCTAGGGTTCTTTGACATTGATTATACTCTGGCTTTTAATCATGGTCTGTGACCTTTTCTGAACAATCAAGATCAGTCACATAATAAGATGGCACACTTTCCATTTTTATGACTCTATTACTCCTCAGACCTTCTCTCTAATGGAAGCCTTTGTGAGGAGTAGAGCCATCACTTAGTGCGATTGCTTGGTCTGTGCAGTTCTCATCTGACCCGAGGACAGTTATACTTTCCATGGCTACTCAGATGGTTCTACACAAAGCAATAGCACTAAAACACAAAAACCTCATTACAGAGTGACAGCCAATGTGGTCATCTCCTTGTGATTGGGACAGCAGTAAGAATTATATGCTTTTCATATACGAAAGTACCAGAAAAAAGTTTTAGATCAGCCTATCAGCATCTGGAAATAGAGAGACAAAGTACCATTGGGGTGGTAGGTGAGGTGCTGTGTTTCACAACAAAGGAAAGTGTGAGGATTAGAGGGGAACAAAGCAGTTTATTCCTCATATTTCTGATTTTCTGTTCCTTACAAGATGATAACTGTGTTATAGAAGTGTCCTTTTCCTGATGATCGCCTGAAGTGGAAAGGCATGGTAGAACTGATATTTGGAAAGAAGTTCACCACGGTTTCTTCCTGAAATAAATTCATCAACGCTTCCTTTATGGTTTTCTGGGAGGGATTTGAGGGCTTTGGCTTGTTTTGATTTCAGTACAAAGCATTCCATAATGCCTGAGCTGAAAGAAAAGTGAGGACTAAGATTCACAAAGCTACTGGAGGCACAGAAATGCAAGCAGCAGCGCCCTCCCCTTCAGGGGAGCTCAGTGGTTAAGAGATTTTGTTCACCAAAGGAAAGACTTAGGGTTTGTTCCCAGTTCTGCCAGTATGGTAGCAAGCACACGTCTCTGCTTCACAGGCTGTACACTGAATACCTGCCTAAGTGGAACAAGAGGCTTTGTACTTATGTGTGAGTTGGAAAGGCAGGAGCACTGGAGGTACAAACTGGTCCCTCTGACACAGCTCCAGATTGTGTAAACAATTACATATTCATTGGAATAGTAAGCCAGGAGCTGCAGCTCTTGAGAGAATGTCCTGAACATAAGGCTGGAGAGTAATTTTCTCTCTAGCTCTCTTCTTAATTAATAACCACTGATGTAAACCTGGAATGAATCCAGCAGGTGTGATTGAGCTGCACCTAACTTCCAGTTTTGGGGTTAAATCACTTCCCTAGAGAAAGCTAAAAGGCAGCTTGGAAAGCAGTCCTTGTCGCACACATCATGCACATATAAATGAAAACTAAATACAAGTCTGCAGGGTCTGTATTTTCAGGGAGAAGGGCTGTAGAAATAAACATAAAAAACACCATTCAACATAACAACAGATGGTGTCCAGATATCCCTGTTGTGGAGCCACAGTTTAGATAACATTAATAGAATTGAAGAAGTAATTTCTGCTTCTTGACTTCTTGTAGCACTCTTCTTTTTTCATTATTAGTATAGCAGCTCAATTCTAACTCACTAAGTTTCAGGATAGGGGTTTTTTTTATTTCTCATCCTACCGTTTTTTCAGCACTTTACAACCAAATAGTGAAAAGCTAAATATTATTGTTTTTCACTGATTTGTTGAATTTTATTTAATATACAAAATGTATCTAGTGGCTTTTGAACTGCTGCTGAAAAATATTCAAATGTAGGTTTCAGGAATCTGTATAGGACCTAAACAATTTGTTCATCAAATGCGAAACTATAATACTATTGTTCATTTTCTTTTTCTTCTCACAGATACTTGCCTTTTGATAATTTATATAAACCTTATGATCCTACTAAATCTGCTGTCATTGGGACAGAAAAATGTATATGACAGCTGAAACCTGTGATATAATGGAGGTTTTTGGTAAACTTCAAGATTTAAACTGTGATGTAGTCAAATAGGAAGACGGACAAGAAAAGTTCTGAATGTCAACATTAGTCATCTTGCTCTTATTTGGGGAGAGAATGCTTTTTTAAAAACCAAACCAAAATACAAAATATTACATAAACATGATAATATCCATTTGTGTTTTGAAGGTCATGAAACAAAGGCCATGCTGAATAACAGCGGTCCTCGTTACAAGCGCAGCAGGATAGAGCAGCGGATGAATATGGATATTTTCTTATGTGTGGGACTCCTGTTTGTGATGTGCCTTGTTGGAGCTGTAGGTATGAAGCACTGACAAAAATCTTTTTCCTAAATGGTGATTAAAATTGATGTTATAGGCATGAGTGAGATCTACAGCTGAATGCTCTTGGGGTCTTTCCAATAGGTGAGTTAAACTGGCAAATCTGAGCAATTCAGATGAAGAAAACATGGCTACAAACATTTCAGATAAGATTCAGCCCCACCATGGTATAATACATGTAAAGCAAGAGAAAGCCATCCTGTGACTGCATTGTAGGAATCAATATTTGTCAGCTGAGATCTTCCTTCCTTCCTGAGTGCTTCCTGAGGGGGTGTTTGTTCCTTGTGCATAAGAGCAAAAGTAAAATGATTTTGCTTTACTTTCATTTCAGTAGTGTCTTCCTCTAATATGTTTGGGAGTTATCTTAAACAGAGACACACAATTGAGAACCCATGAGCTGCTCATAACTAATTCATTCAGTGTACATCCTCCACGGCTTCCTTCCCTCTCAAAAGCCCCTTTGTATCAGGCCATGAAATGGAATAATTGCTTACATTGGAATAGCTGCCATTTTTCTGGGATCTTTGCAAGTGAGCACATGTGAATTTAGTAACTGGTGTTTGTTAACTGACTGGAGTTTAGAGGATTGGTAATCTCAAAAAGATCATTTCACTGTGTGTAAGCACCTGCTTGCCTTCCAGCTCCGATTGCAATCTGTCCCAGGCAGGCCAGAATAGGATCTCATCATTTGGAGCAAAGGACCAAATTTTAAGTCTACTGACTTTTGAATGGGGCAATGCTTTAAAGAGATAACAGGGGCTCCCATGAGCCCCTTCTTCTTTTAATGGATTTTGTTTCAGTGAGAACTTCCTTAGTGCTACTGCTCTGATCAGGCAACAGTCAAATCAGGTTTTCCTGTGTCTGCCCTGGAGGTGTGTGATGTGGCACACCAGTCAGTCATCAAGGGTAATACCTAGGGAAGTAAGGACTATCCAAAACAGATCAACAATGGAACTGACTTGATCACTTCTTTAGTATTACTGCTTCATGTTGCAGTGGGCCTTTTTGGCACCAAAATGGGATTGCAGCTCACAACTGAGCTCTGTGTGAGGGAGAGATTTTATTTTCCTTGTTCCCTGGCTGCTGTCCTGTGGATTTAGACAATTTCCTTGTCTGGTGTGTAGGGGCTCTTGAGTAATAAAGGCCTTCAATTTAGGATTAAAAGAAGTCTCAGGTGACAAAATCGGCATTTAAAAATAATTTATCTGCTCAGGTTAAAAAAAAATATTCATAGTCTAAGTGAAACATGTAAAAGAGTAAAAGGTCCATTAGCTTTCATCCATCCAAAATGTCCAAGGCTGTAACATGAGTTCTTGCTTTGCAGTCTTCTCTGAATGTAGGGTTCAAGGAAAAAGTATCACTGGTGGATCAGTTATCAGGATTGTTCTTGCACACAGTGATAAACTGGGGTAAAGAGTGGCTTGTAGAGCAGAGTTGTCCTTGTTCAGATGTGACTGTGGTCTGAAGCAGCTAAAGAGCATTGCTGAAATAATTTGAATATTTTTGGCAGCACTTTAGTAGGCAGATGCTGCAGAATAACTGCTTGGTTAACTGGTGCTAATGGAAGTTTTATTTGAGCTCTGATGTGGACTGATAGAGGTTTTTGGCATCTGGACAAATGATGCAATGAGGGAAACCAAGTTGCTTGCCTTAGCTCAGTGGGGAGCTTCTGATGCTGTAAATTTAGCAACCTGCTTGACAAAAGTTTATTTCAATAAGGGCAGTATGGAAAGTGGTAAAACAGTTGTGATGGGATGTTGTTAAGTCCTGGAACAGAGGCTTTGTTGTAGCAGTGCAATGATATCTACTGGTATTTAAAACAGGGAGGAAGAAGCAGTTGGAGATGATTTAATTGAAGAAATGTAAAGATGAGTTGTCCAGACTGAATTTGGGGGGGTTGTCAACTCTTAACAAAGACAGATTGAAATCAAGAATAGTCAGGGAGAATAAGAAATATTTTAGTTTGTCTATATACAAGGGTCTTGAGGTTTATTTCTGTGAGAGGAAAGAGAGTCTTCAGCACCAAGGATTTTTATGGATAGGTGATAGAGATGGAATCTTCCAGCAGGGAAACACAGAATGAGAAAAGGTCTGTGCAGAGCTAAGAGCCATGGGAAATACCTGATGAAGCAGAGGTGAATGAAAATATCCCAGAATACCTATTTCTCACTGGCATATCAATTATGGGTGTGTGCTACAGAGCTCTGCAGGTGCTTTGCATTCTCCAAAAGATTTGCAGCATTGCTTGGGGAGCATTGTTTCGGAAATGCTCTGTTTGATCAGCAGAGCAGGCCATGCCTGCACATTTCAGGAGCTTTGTCACTCACTTCCCTGCTCAGCTGATTTCAGTCTTGTATCTCATTCCTACAGGGCATGGCATTTGGGCAGGAAACTTTCGGGAGCATCCACCTTACGATGTCCCCGATAGCAATGGCAATTTTGTGTCTCCAGTTCTTGCTGGTTTCTACATGTTCCTGACAATGATAATCCTGTTGCAGGTAAAAGACAAAAACCTATTACCTCTAAGGAAGAAGCTACTCAAAATTGAGTATAATCACTAATGAACAATTAATATCAACTAATAGCTGTGCAGTGCCTTCTTAATCCTATTTGAAAATATTGCTAGGAGTGTTTCAAATCATCCAAGTGTTAAATAATGCTTCTTTTTTCTTTTTTTTTCTTTCTAACTGCAGATTTTTTTCTTGCTATTGACACCCCACAAGGATATAGATAGGAAACACATCTATAATATCTTTAACTCAGAATATCTAGCAGATGCAATAAAGAAGATATTTACATCCAAATGTCAGCTTTTTCTTTTTTTTTTCTGCCTATATCCCAAATTCCAAAATAAGAAGGCCACTTAACATCTCAGAAAAACAGTGAAACAAAAATTGCCAATTTGCCAGTGGGGAATAATAACTAGGTATGGTTCATCTGGTCTAGGAAAGAAGCTAAATTAGAAGTAGGATAGTTGTATACCTGAGTGTGATTAAGCCTAATTGGGAAAGAATATTTTATTGGGTGAGGAAAAAGTTACATTTACTTTTCCAATTTCTTGATGTCAGTGCTGAGATTTAAGTGGACCAAATTTCTTTAATATGAACAAAATCTGAATATAATTTTCAGAGCTGCTTAGAGATTCCTTGGGGGATTATTCTTCATTACTGGAACAGAATATTTGTGCATCTTAAGAGTGCATTATTATTTCAGGGCTAGGAAGTTTGTGAGTGGGAAGTGTTGTGTGCAAAGTAATGGTTTGTGAAACTTTTCTGCACTAAGAGCTACTCTGTTCTGGTCCATCCTTTCAGAGTTTCAGAAGGGTAAGAGCAAGCATGATCCAATGTCCAGAAAACATGCTTTGTAAGGGCATCCTCTGAAAGACCCACCTTTGAATTCAGTACTCTGGGAATTTAGTCCTAAGTTTGCCACTTATTATCCCTGTTTCTTCATTGCTGTTGTTTGCAGGATTTTTTCACCCCTGAATTATTATTCATCAGTCCTACAATATGTCTCTAGGAAGAACTGTTTCTTTGGAAATCATCAGTATACCTGTGCCAGGGCATTGCTGGTAGAAAGCAGTGAAATTTATCTCACCCCTTACCGAGAATTTAAATTCTCTTTCAGATTTTAATCCCCATATCTCTTTATGTGTCAATTGAGTTGGTCAAACTGGGCCAAGTCTTCTTAATTCACAATGACCTTGACCTGTATGATGAAGAAGCAGATTTGCCCATCCAGTGCCGTGCCCTCACCATTACTGAAGACCTCGGACAAATCCAATATATCTTCTCAGACAAAACTGGGACACTCACAGAAAACAAAATGGTATTCCGACGCTGTACTGTTGATGGAATTGAGTTTTCCCATCAGGAAAATGGTGAGACACTTTTTTATACTTGCTTTTTTTGTCTGAGCAATTAAATGTTATTAATTTAAATATTAATACCTAAAAATATTGAGCCCTCTGATTGAATGTAGAGTTTTGTGGAATAGTCACTATTTTGTGAGGGGCTGCTGTTACAGAGATTCACAAAAGTGAAGGCATTTTAAATTATTCAGTAGTCAGATGGGAAAGCTTTTCCAGATCCCTCTGCAGGTGCCTCCAGGATTTGCCCTGCGCTCAAAGAGCACGCAAAGAACATTTTCATTTCTAAATGAACACCAGACAACCTTTTATAAGCTCACAAACCGATATTAGTTAATATTTAAACTCAGTGGGTCCAAAAGTAATTATTTCTGTGAATATGTAAATGTACACTTCTGAGTGATATGAAAGATACAGGTACTCTTTTCCTGGAGTGGATCCTGGCTGCAGTCTGGATCTGGAGGATCTTGGCACTCGATGCTCTGAATTGATGGTGTTGACTCAGCCCCTTCTTCGTCGTTACTTTCATGCTCCATGTAGCAGAAAGGATCCTGTTACCCTGGCGAGCAGCTGCCAAAAAGATGTTTGTGTTCTGTGACTGAAAACATTAGCAAATTTGTGAATTACCATATTTCGCTCTCCTGTTCCAACTGCAAAAAGCAGCTGAAGAGACAAAACATTAAGAGAAGCCCATAAAAGTGACTGATCACTTTGAAAACTCATTTTTATTTTCCTGCAATAATAGCAGTGGCAATTGCCAGAAACTGCTGCAGGCAGTGAAATTTTCCTGGTGATGGCTTTTGAAATGTTTTGGCTTTAGTTTAGGTTGTTTCAGGTTTTTTAACTAATCAAGGAATTCCTCCCAAACAATGAAAAAAACCCACCCCAGAATCAGAGGTAAGGTTTCATTTTTCTTTTACAGACAGGCGACTGAAAATACAGAAAGAGCTGGATTTAGACAATGAGGATTTTGCAAAACTTCAGCATTTCACTCTTCCTCCCATGAATCTTGAGAGACCAGCCACTTACAAGCACAATACCATGAGACCTCTGAGGAGGTGCCAGAGCGACCGGGCGCGTTTTCAGGGGCACACAAGGAACAGGTCAGTCGGTCGACGCGACAGCAACCAGTCTCAAGTGGCATTCAGCAGCCCCATCGTGAGTACCAGCAGACTGAGCTAACACCTTCTAAGTTATCCCTTCTATTGCCTTTTGTGATGGAAAGCCAATAGGTAGAGAGGAGCAATCCAAGCCTTGTTGGAGATAAGAGAGAGAAGGGGGAGAGAAAGAATCAGAGTGCTCGACTGGAGCATGCAGGCTGCAGTCAGAGGGGAGCAGAATCTGTGGCAATTTGGGTCTGAAACTTGCCAAATTCACACACAGCCTAATTAAAGTCAGACTGTTCTGCTCTTCTTGAAAGTTTTTTGACAGACGTTTCAGACAAGGATTTAGTGAACACTAAAACAATGTCATACACTTTCAAAACTAGAATTCCAATTAAAATTAAAGGCCTGGAAAACCCATCCAAATCCTTATTTAAAAAAAAAAAAAGTCTAATAAATTCAGAGTTCTCAGAACTTTATTTGCTGCAGTTGTTATAAGATCCTACTTACCTCATTCAATTCTGCTGTAAATAGTAAATACCACTCAGAATTCCTCCTGTTCTTAAAATATGGGAGTTCTGTAAGTTTTTATCCTAGTGTTTTCCAGCCCAAACCTCATGAGTTGCTGAGAACATCTCCGTGGATTCCTAAGAACCCATAATTCATGACTTCTGAAAATTTCTTATAGGTCACGACTATTGAAGGATGATAAAGAAATTCCTTGCCAGTATATTTTCCAATTGCATTTTTTACTGCCAGACCTTTTCCTTTTCTTCTAGAAATAAATATTTTTTTTAATTCACTGTAAAGCAATATCTGAGGAACTAGTATCAAATGTGTCTTTTGTAGAAGAAGAAGATTAAGCTGCTTTATGGGAATAACCAGCCTTAGCTGCTCACAGATGTCACTCTGTCTGGATAAATTGTTTTAACATCCTATGACAATTGTGAAGATGTTGTAAAAATAGAGACATTTAGATATTGCACAGAGCCTGCCCTGCATGACCTTTAAATGAGACATAGTAGTATCCTTCTTTGCCACCTGAGCCAATTCCCTATTAATAAAATGGGAATAATAAATTTTTCTCTAAGTGTCTCTATGGTTCCTGCCCTTTGGAACTTACATCTCATCTGGTGCATTTTTACTCTGCTACAAATCTGCAGCATCCTGAGTACTCCTGGTATAAAGTGTGTGTTTGTAGACTTGTGTGTATATCAGCAGACAGAGGTTTGTAAGAAAAATCCATCTTTCAACAATGGAACGTGATAGAAAATGAAGATTTATTCTCTCTGCCTTTAGGCGTTCTTATGAATAAGAGAGTGACAGTACATTTCCTTCTAGATTTAATAGTTCCAATAAGGAGTGCCTTGCTATTAGAAACATCTAATGAAGATTTTCATTGTCCCATGGTCATCAGGTTTTCATACCATCAAGTACAAATGCAATCAAGTTAATGAGGAAACCTTAAAACTGAATGGCACTAGCCATTTTATATCAGCATTTTCACTAACAAAATTGTTAACATTGAAAAGGTGGCAAAATTAAGTGATTATTGTCATTGATGATGTTTTATTCAGTTTTCTTTTCTGCTTGGTTAGGGTTTTTAATATATGTTCAGGCTGAAAATTCAGGTCAGCACTGTTTTCACTTAATGTGAAAGAGAAGATGAAAAAATTGTTCTGATAAATATTGATGTTTTTTATTGTTTTGTTTTTCAAACCTGTCTCTGAGGCTACAATTAGCCTGAAAACTTTCGATTTTTCCAGAGGAAATTTTTGAGTTCAGAAAGTTGCTGCTGAAGTGAAATGCCCAGTAGTGCATTGTCCTTTTTGACAGGAACTTGCAGCAGACATTGAGGATATAGATGAAAAAGAAATTGAGGGGGATGATGACAGATAGGAGAGGCTGAGATACACATGTAATAATTTGGTGTTTGTGATGTTCATTCTAATTGTGTCAATGCATGAAGAAATTGGATGAAAAATTGTGCAAGGTGTTGGTGAGATTCTAATCTTTCATGTTTCAAATTTAATAGAATTCCCAACATAACTGTTTGACATAACTGTTTGGACAGGTGTATCTGCACATATGTGTTATTCACTGGAATTGTCCTTTTAAGCTATTTGGGGTTGTTCTATGTACAAATCATTGTATTGGCATAGTCCCATCACCCACAGAACCACTGCAGTGCAATATTGTGAAGTGGTTTCCTAAAATCAGCAGCTTTAATTTTTCAGCCTCTGATTCTTTTTAGGAGGCCTGAGAAGATAACTAAAAATCAGCCTTGTCCTTAGCATGTTTTTATTTGTTAGAGAAAGGACTGCATCAATACTGCAAACATGTCCCTGTAAGTGAAGTAAAAAAGCATTAAAATACTGAGCCAGAAGAACAGAGCTTTCTGCAGCAGGGAAAGTGCAAAGCCTTGTTCCAGCTTTGGATCTCAGCTGAGCTGAAAAATGAGCAGTAGGTTCATTTGCAATTATTAGGACTATTTAAGAACTGCTTGTCACTTTAGCAAGCAGGAGATGGGATGTAACATTCGGCCCAGCACGGTACAGCAGAGAAGGTGCTTGGGTGACTTCTGTTGCATGTTTACAGAACTTGGGAAAACTGTGCCAGATTGAATGAGGTGAGGGTAATAGCTGAGATGAACTAGAAAGCAGCTAAATGACTTTGGCAGTTCCTTAAAGAAGGCACACAAAAGTGCTGGCTCACGCGAAGACGTCTTTTAAATTTGGAATTCCTTGTTAAATATGGCCCTGAACTTAATCCAAAGCAGATTCTGCTAACACGAAATCTCTATTAAATGTAATACTCCCATAGCTCTACATCAAATTAAATTGTAGCAAAGTGACATGGTTAAGTAGTTTGGCTTGCAAATTTAGGTTTGATGAGAAAGAGAGTGGTAGTAAAATTACAGAAACATTTCAGGAACACATAAATATGTATTTATTTATTTATTGCAAAAACTGAAGAAGAAAAGTTTGAGAGTACTTCCCTTTGAAATGGGAATGGAAAGCAAAATGAAACTGCTCTGGAAACAAAAAGTAATACTGCTGTAACTAAACCATAAGCACAAAATGTTCTCTGTTGAAATAACTATTGACTCCCACACTGAACTGGGAGACCCCAACTATACGTTTTTCTAGTATGCCCTTTAATTCAGGAGTCAGCAGTTTCAAAGTTAAGGGATACAGTATAGATTTTTCTGATTTTTAGTGGATCTTAAAAGAAATAGAATTCTGAGCTAGTCTTCCTTTTGAAGATGCATTTCCTTCCAATCATCTAGTTGTGCAGCTTTTTGAAAGATATCTTTTTTCCATAGATGTTAAGTACAAAAGGCATTTTCTAGGTCTAAATTCAAGAAGTCTATGAAGTCACCAGTAATTCCTTGAGGACAAGGGTAAATGAAAATAATCCTCACTAAGTAATTTCTCTTCCAGGAAAAGGACGTGGCTCCTGATAGCAGGCTGCTGAGGCGAGTGCGAGAAGCTGCCCTCCAGACTGAAAGTTTTTCTCCTTTTCTACATATGAAGACTTCCACATCCTTTACTGACTTTTTTCTTGCTCTTACCATCTGCAATACAGTTCTGGTCTCCACTGCTACTGAGCCAAGACAAAGGGTAATCAAACTTTAAATACATGAGGAAAATGGATCATGCTTCCATTTAACAACATAGAGTAGTGTCCAGTGAAAACTGAAGTGGTGAAAAATGGTTTGTTTGAGAGTTGTCCTCTGGTTCTTTTACCTTTTCTGTATTATCTACAGCTTCCCTGCCTGTGTATCCCTTCCTAGCTTGTCTTCTTATGTTTGATGTACAGCTAAGGCTACCACAGGGCCTGCAGTTGTTCTTTTAGATTTTGTATTATATATGCTGTAAGAAGTTTGTTGAACTGGGTTTTCTCTGATCTGCCAGGCAATTGACAGAACTACTAGGGCTTAATTACATCTTTGCTTCAGAGGTAGAGATACAAATCACCATCAAATTTGGATGCCAACTCACATATGACATTTCTATTGAATCCTTCCACCACAGTTAAATGGCAGGAGAGGGGAAAAAGGGAAGTTGCAGTTGTTATTATTATTGTCATTTAAATGCAGAAAAGTAGAGAGAGGTTTTGAGAAGGCTCTTGAAGTTCACATTTGTTTATTTTTAACCTTGGTTTTTCTCATATTTCTAGGTCACAATCCCACCACCAGTAAAACCTTCAGGAATCTCCCTGGAGAAAATCCATCAGATATTTCAAAGGCTAAAGTTAGCAAGCCTTAGTCAATCTTTTTCATCATCTCAGTCTAGTTCACAGCTTGGTGCCAGCTTCAGTGCAAAGAACATTGAGGAGCCTGTTACAGTGCTGGAGAGTTGTGACAATGAAAACGACTGCTCTGCCAGCAGTAGAGGCCAGGAGCTCCAGGACCAGGGCAGCACAGATATTGGTACTGCTTCCTTGGATGAAGTTTTTAGGTCTGCAACTAACAGTTCTCTGCCAACAGACTTTTGTTACGAGGCTGAGAGCCCAGATGAGGCAGCTCTTGTCTATGCTGCCCAGGCCTACAGCTTCATTCTCGTGTCCCGGACACCCGAGCAGGTCACTGTGCAGCTGCCACAGGGCACACTCCTGACCTTTGACATCCTCTACACTCTGGGATTTGACTCAGTCAGGAAAAGGATGTCTGTAGTGGTGAGACACCCTCTAACCAAGGAGATTGTTGTCTACACAAAAGGTGCTGACTCTGTAATTATGGACCTGCTGGATGACTCTGCCAAAGGTGATTAGCCACGGAGCTATTTCTGTTGTGTCTCCTAATAAAGAAGTTTGCAGTAGTCTTTTCTGCATGAAATATTATATCTAGGTATTAGAAGTATAAAAAAAGGATAGGCTTTCTTTAGTATTGTCCTTGCAGATCAGAACTGAGGTATTTATTTAACCTCAGAGGTGCTTAGAATATGGAATGGGATAATTAAAGTTCACTGATAATACTAACCCACGTGGATTGTGTACTCTGCAATATGTCATAAGGGCCTGACCATTGTTTCTCATGTTGTCAGCAAGAGTGCTATAATATTAACAAACAAAAGTACAAGTAATGTTATCTTAAAGGAAACGAGAATTTTTAGCAAGATTTCAGCTTCTGCACAGCCAACATTTTTGAGCTTTTAAATAACTTGATATTATAATGGAATCCACTTTTCTCTAATGCCCACCCTTTTTTAATCTTAGGGCATGAGATCAAAAATTATCTGTGCTTAAAATATGGACTCTTTTCCTTGTGTTTCACAGGTGACAGTAGCACAGAGAAGAGACTGAAAAGAATAAAAGAAAGAACACAGAAGCATTTGGACTACTATGCCCGTGATGGACTGCGAACTCTGTGCATAGCTAAGAAGGTGGGAGAGCACCAGGTTCTGCACATGTCAGTAGAATTACTAGAAAATATAGTTGTTATAATTCTGCTTCAGACAACCAGCCAGATACAGCTCACCTTTTTGTCCCTCTATTTCCCTTGTCTGGAGCTTTTTTTTCCTCTTTTTCCTCAATGTGACCAAATGATGGATTTTTAGCCAGTCTCAAAACATTTATTTCTGTTTCTCATATAGTAACTCTAGCTGACCTACTCTACAGTACTTCCAAGCAAGAAACAAAGAGTCTGCAGAGCAGCCAACCTTTTTCTCTTCTGTTTGGCATTCAGCTTTCAAAAATCTTGCTCTCAGCCTGAGTTAGTCCATCTTGGTGTCATACTTTCATACAGAAGTTGCCAATGTGCAACAAATAGATCATATTCAAGCTCTGGAGAAATGTAGATCAGCCCTCAGAAACTGTGTGCTCTCAGCTAAGTGAGAGTTGTGTGAGCAAGAGTTTTTCTACATCATATTTTTGAGTCTCAGCTGTAGGTCATTTGTACAAACTACTTGTTTCTTGCAGTTTTCTCTTGGAAAAGTCAGTGTTGTTTTAAAGATGACACAGTACTTTACCAGATTGGATAGCAGTTAAGTCTCTGTGATCCAGAATGTTGCCATTTCTCTCTTATTTAAATTTCAAATAAGTGCTGTTTAAATTGTGTTATGCAGGTCCTGAATGAAGATGACTTTCAAAAATGGGCCAATTTTCGTCGGGAGGCAGAAGCTGCAATTGACAACAGAGAGGAGCTGTTAATAGAGACAGCACAGCATCTGGAGACCAAACTCACCCTGCTGGGTAGCTAAAAATAAGAATTGTCATTGCGTGAAGTATCACTTGCCCTCCTGTGATAGTCTTGGCAATAAGACAGACAACAGCTTATACTAATTTATATCTAAAAGACTTCCTCTGTGGTTTGGAAATCTCCAGGGTAGGGAGATAAAATCTAGTGATAGTGTCTATACAAGTTCTCATGCATTTTGGGCAGCAGTAACTTTTAAAAAGTGTACTGAAACTATTGTGTGCCCCGAGCAATGAACATGCACTTCAGCTCTTACTGTGGCTCAGCTGACATAGTAGATAATGAAGTTCCCACAATTCAATTGTGTGTCCATATCCTTAGATAAATCTATAAAATACTATAAATTAACTTCAGTTTTGGGCACAAATTCCAAGGGAATTTTGGTAATTGAACTGTATAATAAAATCCAGTAACTTAAACATGTGGGCGTTTTGCTACTGAGTTTCTGCTGTTGTTGCATTGTTGTGCTTGCTTTGTGCACTTTGTAAAAAGATGTTTAGTATTAAAACTTACATTGATTGACATTTCTGCCATATCTAACAGTATCATTCTGTTAAATTATGGAGCACTTCAGTGCTTTCTGTTCTATTTTGTTTGCAAACATTTTGTTCTTTACAACTTTGATTTTTGGAGTTGTCTCAGTCTCATTTTTCTCTGACTACAATTTGTGCCCAATTGTACTTGGTTAAATTTCTGCAATTGCAAGCAATAGCTTGCATTATGGCTTCTCATAATCTCTGCAGTGATTTAAAAAATTAGAGTAATAATGGTAAATGCCATAAGCAGACCACATAAGAGGTAATGTAGATCTTGTCAGAATCTGTTACCTTTGCCAATTACTAAAGCTCTATGTGCTTTCACACTTTAATTTGCAAAAAGTGTTCCCTTAGCCTAAATCAATATCTATCTTTAATGTACCACAGTTACAGCATCTTCAAACTGACCTCTAGTGGAAGTGATAAGGAGTATTGTAACATTCAGAAGATGATTTCCCAACATCATCAGGATGAGTGTTGGCAGCTGCTTCTAAGTTTGTGCATGTTCAAAAAGAAAATGTACTGTACTGTTTCTTCTGCCTTTGATGGCTGAAGCATCTGACTTGACAATAGGGACAGCATTCATTTAAACAGTCAAAGTTCATCTTTTCTGGTTGCTTTGATGGGACTTAATGCAGTGTTTTTAAAATGCATATGGTGTGATTCCTCTGCCAGCACATTGTCACTCTGGATTATTAGGAAGAAATGAAATGCATTGTTCTTGCAATGAGCAAAATGAAGAGGCAGAACTTGATTGTTGACACATTCAGACCATAATCCAAATGCAGATCATGTTGCTTGTGTGTTTATTTGTTGGACAAAACCTTGGTTCAATTCCCAATAAGTTCAGGAGCATGATTGGAAAGCAAAGAGCTTTTTCTAAACGAGAAAATAGCAACTTGATTTCCAAGAAAAAGAAAATTATTTCTTTTCTTTTCCTGTCTGCCCAGGAGCAACAGGGATTGAAGATCGTCTGCAAGATGGAGTACCTGACACTATTGTGTCTCTCCGAGAAGCTGGGATAAAAATCTGGGTGTTGACAGGAGACAAACAGGAGACAGCAGTTAACATTGCATACTCCTGTAAACTTCTGAACCAAAGGGACACTGTCTTCACCATTAACACTGAAAATAAGGTGAGTAAAGAAAGACAAAATGCATAGAATTTGCTGTCATCCCCTTTCTTTGTGTCTTGCAGTTTGGCATTCCTTTGCTTTTGACCTCACTCAACAAAGAACAGTCAAAAAACCCCAAATAGCATTAGGCCAGAAACTCACTAGACAACACATAATAGAATGAATTGAAATATAAGACACTAATGTAGAGTTTTATTCAATTAGAATACATTGATTTTTCCAAATGAAAATAGTGTTTTTAAAAATTACCTGAGTTGCTAAGTATTACCTGAATTAGTATCTTTAGGAAGAAATTAATACGCAATTGAAGTGCCTAATTCCTTAATAACAGAATATCTAGATTTCCACCTTACAATGGAAATTTCAGTTTAACCCTAAGTGATATCTGTTAGAAGATATTTGGAAAGTGCTGTATGAGTCAGCCAAGAAAAAATATGAAAGTGTAGATTTAAGTAAATTCAGAACTTTCTAATTGCATGTTCCCTAATAGGATCAGCCTTAATCAGAAATTTATTAGCAAAAAATTTAAGCCAGTATATCTTTGTTTGAGCAGGAGCCAGTTAAAAACATAGTCACTTTCTTGACATTCCATGGTGGCAAACACAGTTGCTGATGTGTTCAAAAGTTCCCTCAATTTCCATGGGCAACAAGAAGGGCAGGTTGTGGGCGAAGGGAACATAGTCCAAAATAAGGATAATCACTTCAAGGGCAGGTCTCTCAGTTCCTGTGAGTCACTAAAACACAGTGAGCAACATGTGATGCAATCTATGGCCATTGCTGACAACATCTGAACAGAAGAGAGAAAACAGACTCCTAACTTCCAAAGAGGGTAAATGCCATTATGGATGGTGAAAGTAAAAGGCTTTAGACAAGCCAACTTGGCTTTTGCTGGATGTGGAGCAATATAAGCAAGGCACCAGGAAAATCATGCCTTAATGTCAGAAAGGGGAATGGCCATCTCTGTGCACAGCCTCACCTCAGCCCTTCAGGCATCTGGGTAAGACAGTGCCTAGTGGATGGATTATGGGGACACCATGTCCAGCCATTGTGCTTAAACCAAACCCACTTGCTGAAGAAGATCAGCCCTGACAATTTCTTAAGCACAAAAAGGTCCAAAATGCCATTCTGGTGCCCTTTTTGCATTTTCTTGCTGGTGACCTCTTACTTCCCGTTGAGGTCTGGAAGCCCCTGAGGTGCCTTCAGAGCAGCTGCTGCCTTTTCCCTGCTCCTTTTTTTGCAGCATCACTCATGGTCCTCATTCAGCAGGAGCAAGAGGCACAGTGAGTTCTGCTCCTCCAAGGGCTGGCATGAGGCTGTGGTGGACAGGCAGGGCTTCCTTGTGTGACCAGACAAGTCACCCATCTGGGTTGTCTCAGCTTTTCTCCCCAGAGAACCAGGGTTACCAACACAAGATTGCTTTTCTCAATAAATTATAAAGTAATAAATAATCCTCACTAATCGTGAGGATTAAGTAAATATTGTTAAAATACTTGCTGTTTTCCTTATGGTAGGCAATTTCATGGACCAGTGATGGCCTACTTTGTAACTGCTTTTATCTGCAGCTAGTAGCTCTCCAAACGAGAAAAACATCTATGCAAATATCTGTCTCTTTTAATGTAATGGAAATAGAGAGACACAGGAAGATGATATGGAATCTGGCACGGAAAGCATTCCCATGTGTAATTTCATTTGAAACACATATCTGCTTTAACAGGAAGCAGAATGAATACATTTAGGATGGAAATGATCAGGTGGTTTCTGCCAGAGCAGAGATGCTACATCAGGACCTCCCTGCCTCCAGGAAATGCCAGCCTGGGCACTTACCCACAGCAGATCCCCTGGATCCAGGCTCAGAAGCAACCACATACACATGGGGACTTGTGGGAGTCCCCATGGTCCAGGGGACACTGGAGATGATTCTCCACAATAAGATTTAGTTCCCTCACTTTCAAAATTGAACCAAAGACAAACTTCTGAAAGAGGCTCCCAACAGCAGCAGTGAGGAAGCCAAGTAATATATACAAAGCATTTAGCCTGTTAATTTTGCCAAAGTTAGGTCTTGAAGTGGAGTCACTGTAAAGGGCCTCTCCTTACCCCTGAGCCCAGCAGATTGTTCAAACACTGAAAATGAAATATCTTCCAAGAAGATGCAACATAATTAGGTAGCTTGGCAGATTTGTTTCAAAAGGCAAGTCAAGGCAAACCAGGAATTTCCACTACTGTTTTTGGTTTATTCACAGAAAGATGATATTTCTTCAATATTTTTAGGGGTTTTAAGTGTGCAGGCTAGGTGCAGGTTTTTATTAGATGTCAGAGTTACATTTGAATCCAGAACCTCCCACTTGAGTGCAATTTAAATCTTGCAAACATCCTACACATGTACCTTATGCTACATAAAGTGAAAATAACATTATAGAACTGAATCATCACTCAATAAAAATGACAGAAAAGGCAGAAAAAGGAGTGATTAACTCCTCAGATATTCAGGGCCATGCCACAGAAGGAGGACTTTGAGTACTAAGAGGGAGCAAAATAACTTTTGATATAATTTTGGATTTTCTCTGATAGTGTTGTGCTAGTTTAGGAGATCTGGATGGGAGAGGTAAGAGTTTTCCCCTTAAATCTGTTTCTATCTAGTGCCAAGTCAATTCCAGTGGTTGGCATCTAAAAGGGGACTTGATCCAACATGAAGCAGATTTCCTAAGACAGGACTTTGTGTTTGAGGCACAGTGCTGGAAAATATGAAGTTTTATTTCTGTTCCCAATTGTGACACATGCCTGATATGTGACTTAGAAAGGGTTAAACTCTGAAAGTTAATGGATGATTTTGAAAATCTGGACCACAGTTTATTTTTCATGGAAGCCAGTGCTGCAATATCTCACATCATTCATATCAGAACTAGATTTTTCAATCTCTTTAAAAGAGAATATTTTCTTTTAAATTTCTGAACTCTTAGCATAAATGCACACACATCCTCCTGATGTAAAGGTTATTATATTTTCTTTTAAAATAATTCCTTACCTCAGTTAACTGGCTGATAAAATGTGCAGTGTTTTCACTGAGGGATTGGATGGTGTCATATTGAAGTAATCTCCAACCAGATTAATCAGTGCATTTCTCAGTAAATTTCCCCTGATGTTTATCTGATAGTCTTAAACCCACTGGCATGATGATACGAACGCACATTTGGCAAGGTGCTGTGCTGTAAAGGGATATGGAGATAACTCTTTCTAGAACCATGTCTGTTTCCTCACAGGAAACCTGCGAATCTCTCTTGAATTTAACCCTGGAAGAGGTGAAGAAGAATTACGAGTACGACAAACCGCAGAGGAAGATTTTTGGCATCATCCCAACATCCTCCTCAGTCTGTGAGGCGCCCAGCCCCGAGTTTGGGCTGGTGATTGATGGGCGGACGTTGAACATCATCTTCCAGGGCGGGCTGGAGGAGAAGTTCCTGGCGCTGGCGCGGCACTGCCGCTCCGTGCTCTGCTGCCGCGCCACGCCCCTGCAGAAGAGCATGGTGGTCAAGCTTGTCCGCAGGCAGCTGAAAGTGATGACCCTGTCCATAGGTACCTCTGCTCTGATCTCACAGGAGACAGGGGAATCAGGATCTTTCTTGAAGGGAAATGTGTGGGATATATTGTACGGGGCAGATTTTTGTGCCTCAGATAGGTGCAGGGAGGGAACGGCGTTGATTAATCTTTTCTGATCAAAACCCATATAAAAGTCCTTCTTCAGCTGGCACTGAGCAAATCTTGTCCCCCTTTAAACAAGATGAAGGCACTCCAAATTCAGAATCTTCCAGCAGTCTCTTTCATGCACATCAGTATGAACACACGTACATATTACCTCCAAAATGTCCTTGTTTTGCGCCTGGAAATCACTCAAGATTAGTCACTATTATATCTTTTCATAAAGCCCTTTTCCTGTCAGACTTTCCCAGCTGGTGAAAACAGAATTATCTCCAAAGTGGTATTAAGCACTGAGTCATTTGCCTTTTACCTCCAAATAATGTGAAATGCTTTGAGTTTTCTTCCAGATTTTTGGTAAGTGATGCCAGTGAAATCCTTGATGAATTGATTTAGATGACTCTAAACTAAAAAAATACACCTCTGCGGACAAAACAGAAAAGGAAGAGTCTATTGCATTTTTGAAATATTACTTTGCCTTATGGTTCAAACCATGAGATTTCAGCTTTCTGCTGCTTCATTTACTTTACCAGCTAACTGAATTTACAATCTCCACATTGCAAGCAGTAAGCATGGCTGTTCTTTCCCTGGAAATTTGGTTACATATTTAACTGTGAGTTGAAATGAGCAAAATAATTCTTGAAACTGGCTTGTTACAGTGTCATCTGAAATCAAATTTGTCATAGATGCAGAGAATTCAGTGAAATAGGGTTTTGCAAAACATGTTCCTGAGCATATGGATTTGGCCAAGCAGAAACACAAAATGATGGTGATGTAAATGGTGTTGGGGCTGCTGTGTCACCACCCAGGCCATCCCAATGCTGGATTTTGCCCTGGCTGAGCCAGGTCTCCTGGGAAGGAGGGAGACCAAGGCCAATGCCTTGATGTCGTGCTTGATGCCACACATCAGTTCTCCTGATCAAGATGCATGGTAGTACAGAATATTTGAAATTATCAGCATAGCTGAGATTGTCTCCTTCTTCTGATGGAGGCACCCTTTCTTGCACTGTTGTTGATCACTCTGTCTTCCCACTCTAGGGGATGGTGCAAACGACGTAAGTATGATTCAAGCAGCTGATGTTGGAATTGGAATATCTGGCCAAGAAGGCATGCAGGTATCCTCTCAGTTTCTTTCCTCTTTTGTCAGGTAGTCCCTTGAGACTTAATACGTTTCACAGCAGCCCTACACTCTCAAGTGCCATCTTAAAAATGCAAGTTCGCATCATAAATTAATATACAGTTTGTAATTCTGGGTCCAGCCAAAAAAAAAGAGCATTTTGAGCCAAAAATTAGCACGTGAGGACAAACCTGTGTTTGCTCATGAGACTGGAAAATTAGCAGATGTCTGCCCAGTGTTAGGTGAGCATCTGGTTTCTGAATCTTCTCAGCTGCTGCATTTCTAGGTTTCCAGGTTTTGTGGATTCTCTTCCACTGTCTTCTGTCCTGAATGCCTTCCCACACATCCCCCTTCCTTACTCTCCTTAAATGGAGAATTCTGCAGAGATAGAAAGTTCCAACTGTGTTCTTGAGGGTTATTTTGCTGGTTTGTTTCTTCTACAATATTCAATAGTAGGAAATTATTTCAATGTCTATGTTCAAATTTCATTATATAACGTGTGAAAAGGATGTGCTGTAAATGACCTTCTGTTCCATTTCCCAAAGGCTGTGATGGCCAGTGACTTTGCAATATCCCGATTTAAGCATCTCAAAAAGCTCCTTCTTGTCCACGGACATTGGTGCTATACTCGCCTGGCAAAGATGGTGATTTACTTTTTCTACAAAAATGTGGTAAGATGATTAAAATTATGAAATTTTTATCCTAGCAAAAGTTAATTCCAGGTCTGGGGGTTTTCTTGGTTGTTTGGTTTTGGGTTTTGCAGGTTATAATCACAGTTCATGTTTCTTCACTTAGCAAGTTTACAGTATGCGCCTCCCTTCTTAGCAAGGTGCTGCATAGAGCATTGAGGAAAATACAGGCTCTAAATATATTTTCAAATAGCATTATTCCAGAGGGAAAAAGGACTCAAGGCTTAGTAACTTCATATGGTAGCACAAGAAACTTTATTAATAATACCCATGAGCCTCAAAATAAAATTTGCATAAGGGAGATCAGATTATTAGCACTCAAATGTAGATGAGTGTACACTAAGAATTGCCTGCCTGTGAAACCTCTGAATTTTTATAAGAACCACTTTCAAGTAATGATGCAGTCATATGTGTCATTATTATTAAAAATTTAATGTATATGCAAATGAGCTGTGCATTGAAGTATGATATAAAGTGGAAAAAATGAAGTAATTCAGTTTCTACAAGACTGGGCAAACAAGTCCACTTGACATGAAATACAGTCTGAGCTTGAAAGGGTTTTTACTTAGAATTCAAGGTGTCTGTTTCTTGTGGAGTTTTTAATAATTTTCAATAAGGATTACTTCTTATCACTGTTAAAATTTGTAGTAGAAATGAACACTTTCCCTTTTTTGACTGGACATCCTTTTAGAGATCAAAGGCTGTTTGCAATAGTGAAATAGTTCTCCAGACTAGGATGCTGCTGTTCTTTAATCTCCTCTGTAGCATTAGGGAGCAGCATGCCTTTGATTCCACACGGACAAGGAGATTCTAAAAGGATTCTAAAATCTGGTGCTCAGGGCTGTGAACAGTTTACTTAATTATTCTCTGATATGTTCATAAAGAACCATAATGGGTTTTAAAAAGCTGTATCACAGTGGATCACTGTGAAACAGACCCTAGGGGTATATTGCTTTATGGAATGAAGTGCAGTGCCTTTAACCAAAATCCTGTTCTCTTCAGAGACTCTGTTAATGACCAGAGTCTGTTAATGTGTCTCACATGAACATCAGTGTCACAGGTGGAACCATGTGTTTGTATCTGCTTCTCCCCAGTGCTATGTCAACCTGCTCTTCTGGTACCAGTTCTTCTGTGGGTTCTCAGGCAGCTCCATGGTGGATTACTGGCAGATGATCTTTTTCAACCTCTTCTTCACCTCAGTGCCCCCTCTTCTCTTTGGAGTCCTTGATAAAGATGTTTCTGCAGAAACACTCCTACGTCTGCCTGAGCTGTACAAGAATGGACAAAATTCAGAGGTATGTCAGGATTGCTGAAATAACTGCTTGATATCCAAAAGACCACAGAGGGGTTTTTTGTTTAGGAATGAGGAAAGAAAGAAAAGAGTTTAGACTTACTTGGAATGTTAAAACAAGAGCCCAATCTTCTGTCTCTCCAGTAACACATTCCACTCCATGGGAGCTGTGACACCATGGGTCACAAGTTTAAATATGACAAATAGTCAAATTAAAATGGCACAAACAAGTGTTTCATTAGAAGAAAGGATTTTTGACCAATTTTATAACTGTAGAAAGAGCTTGGATAAAGAGTTTGAGGAATAAGATCCCTTGTGAAGGGATGCGACATTAGCAAAATTCAGCTTTTAAGACTCTTGGTTGACTTGGCAATATTCCTAAGGTCTATCTTTACTTAACAGAGATAAAATGTCTGTTTAGAAATAAGCCTTTGGTTTAATCAGCTGCTCAGGAGGCATTTACTCATTGAAGGAGACCAGTTAGCAATAATTAGTAGTCTGAATGGAAGAAAAACAGACAGCAATTATGTTTGCAGGACAGGCTGGAGATGTATATCCCATCATAATGACTGTTATCTATAAACTCCTGCAGATATACAACTTGTCAACTTTTATTATTACAATGTTGGATGCCTTCTATCAAAGTCTCATTTGCTTCTTTGTCCCCTATTTGGTAAGTAACAGGCTTATTAATATTCTGTCTCTCCTGTCTTCCTTAGAAGTAATAAATTCAGCTCTAAATAGTCAGGGTTCACCACAGTCTCTCTGCCTGTTTTGTAGATGTACAAAGACTCTGACATAGATGTGTTTTCCTTTGGAAACCCCATCAACACCATCTCCCTCCTGACCATTCTCTTGCACCAGGCTCTAGAAATGAAAACATGGGTACGTGTTTGACCTGTCCTGTTAACAGCACTGGTTTTCTTGAGAATGTTGCATCTTGTGTAGGCATAGAATTCTCTTTCAGAGTCATTTACCTGAATTCTGGGTCACAAAAAGTAAGTAACAGGTACACTAAGATTTCACAAAGTGCCAGAATTTGTTATTAGCCCCAGATTAATACCTTCATGTGCACAGTGGGAATTTGTTTCTATCATGCCTTTGGACAGTACAAAATATTTGTATACCTCAATATCAGGAAGTGCTACTTGGAGAACTGTATTCATAGCTGTTTTCTAAATTAATTTCTGGCTATTCCTCCTACTGTAGATTTCAGTAAAATGCACTGGTAGATGCATTCCTTCCAACCAGCTTTGTCTCCTCCTGTCTTACACTTGGTCAGGGTCTCACAGGCATCATTTGTGCTTGCAGACCATGCTCCAGCTGGTGATGATGATCGTCAGTGTGGTTTTATACCTCATCTTCTCAGTAACCTACAACGCTGCCTGCCTGGTCTGCAACCCTCCCACCAACCCTTACTGGATCATGGAGAGACAGCTCCAAGACCCCATCTTCTATTTGCTGTGCCTTATTACCCCTGTCATCGCTCTCCTTCCAAGGTTTGAGTGGTTTCCTCTCAGCTTTCCTTTTGTGGGTTTGTAAACACATGAGTGAAGAAGCAGTAATGATGTGTACAGATATGTGATGTGTCAGACACATGCTGCACAGGGATAATTGATCAGCGTGGAAGTCAGATGCCTGAGTTCAACCTTCCAGTTCATGAACCATTCCTTTATTCAGTTATAAACCCTAGATCAGTCACTATATATCTTCTTCTTTTCCCATCAGGAAAGCCTTTCTTTTTGGGGTGTATCAAAGTTTACCAGTACAGATCTGTTATGTAATTGTTCACTGTCATAACCACAATGTAGTTGAACAGATGAAGACTACAAGTAAATCTGAAATATTCTTATATGTTTGAGAGTTACTAAATATATTCTTGGTTTTAAGTATATTATGGTGTATTACTAAGCTGAATTTAAGAGCATTTCTATATGAAAAAAAAATCATTGCACCCAGAATTTTAGTTTTACGTTGTATTGCAAAAAATCAGATGTATTAAGGATAACTTTAATTGAGACTGGATAATATTTGGAGAGGGATAATTATTGTGATATGCTGCTGAAAAAAACAGTTTAAAAAATGCAATGATTCTGTTCCCATATACAAATATGGGAACATTACTACTTTTGGTGTTCAATACATTACTAATTCTTAACACAGATATGATTTCAGTTGCACCACTTGTTTCAAATATTTATTTGTTGTTTGCTTGGACATTGAAAGAAATGGGTTGCTTTTACTATCTTGCTAGTTTTCTTCTCATCCTGATTCCCATAAGTAATGCAGCACACTGGTATTACAAAATTCAGGACAATATTTTTAGTATCTGATTTGGTAAATGCTTTAAGGCATTAGAATCTGAGCCTTATCTTTGACTGAAAAGGAACTTTTCTAGCATAGATGGTGGTTTTCTTCAAACTATTATTACTTTCCCATTTGAGTTGAGATACTCTTGTGATTTTATGTTATATTATGTAAGTTCAGATCAGGATAAACAACACAATTCAGCAAGGTCTCATGTCTTCTAGGCAGGGCATCCTTTTCCAGTCTGTTTTGCTTCTGCATCACTTTTGTCTTCCTATCAGCCCTCATTCACAGTGTCATTTTTGACCCTGAGCTTTCTACTGAGAGCTGCATCAAACATGTGGTTAGAGACCTCGTGTCTCCATCTTGGGAATTTAGCACAGTTAAGAGCCTTGCTGCCTCAGCAGGTTACTGAGGTTGAGGGTTATATATTCATATCTTCAAGTCTGAACAACTGCTGTTCCTTCGTATAGGTACCCCAGATTATTTTCTGCACAGTCCTTCATCTGCAGAACATCCAGGACCTGTTTCTACTACAACTGAGCTGGCCAGCAGATCACAGCAGTGGTGAAACCACCCTTTGCTAAAATGCACTAAATTTTAATTTCCATTCCATGGTCCATCACACTGTGCTGCCTGCTCCCTATCCCCTCACTTGATGTCTTGAGGTTCTGCTTTCCTTCTAGCAGGATTTTTAAAAATAATTGCTCTCCTGGGTTTTTCCCCTCAGTACTGCCTTTTGTTTGAGGTGCAGCACCCAGGGGGAGGCTTGGCCTGTGCCCTGCCTGCTCCAGGCTTTCCCTGGAGCACCATCTGGCAGTGTTTTACACATCTGCATCTCAAAACTGCCTCTGCACAATGTTTTGGGACATGAACTACACAGC
This sequence comes from Acrocephalus scirpaceus scirpaceus, assembly GCA_910950805.1. NCBI lineage: Eukaryota > Metazoa > Chordata > Aves > Passeriformes > Sylviidae > Acrocephalus > Acrocephalus scirpaceus. The sequence continues at coordinate 7,224,164 of OU383785.1, forward strand.
ATTAAGTACAAAAGCCCTCAAGTCTGAGCAGAAGAAAGGGGTTTGAATTTCATGTTTATTCATTAGTAAGGGAAAGCACTGTTTCTTGGAGTTTTCCCACATATGAACCTGGTTGTTTCCTCAGCTGTGGAAGGCAGACTGTGCTCTGCCAGGACACCTGCAGAGACCCTGAGGTAACTGAGTAGTCTCACACCCTGCAGAGACCCAACAGGTAATGGGGCCTCACAGCCTGCAGGGCTGTGGGAAGGAGCCAGTGAGAGCAGTGTACATGACAGGAGACACGGTTTTCCATCCCTTCTCTGTCCTCCTGTCTGGTTTACCTGGAACTTGCACAAAAGATACAGAAAATGAGCTGAGGGGAAGGACACAGGACAGATCCACAGCAGATCTACACAGAAAGTCTTGGGCTCTCCCAGGCTCTTACCTTCCTGACCAGACCTGAGATTCTGTTGGGATTGGCCAGCCTGAGCACAGGCACAGTAAATATCCACTCCTGCTTGTGCAAGCCCAAGAAATCCATTGCTTTAAAAGCCCTTTCTGTGCTGAGTGTTGCTTCTTAGCCTTTTTATTCTTGTAATTCTTTTTCATATGTACATTAAGCAGCAGGATGTGAGGATGGCACCTTTCTAAATGCAATTTCACAGAGTACTCATGTTTGGTTTAAAATACATGTTGAAGACACCTATGTAAAGGTCAAATCCTAATAAAAAGATGCTTTGAAAGAAACTGATTTTCACACAAATCTGACATGAGATGGAGAGAGGATGTCTCACAGAACACAGTATTTAGTTACATAAGCTGTCTATCCTGCAAAGGGCAGGTAGGACACTTTCATTGCTGCCTTCTGAAAAATCCAAAAGCTGAGATTTTTAACTTCAGTTTTTCTTGTATCTAACAAATTAAGATCTCTTCTTTAGCCTGTTTTAGCAGTATAAATACAACTCCCATACTTTCAAATATTGCATCTCTTGAGATTATTTCTATTTTTCTTCACTGTTCAGCAAACAAGTAGTTATAAATACTTTTTTAAAAATTATCATATATACTTATAGTTGACTTTATACAGGTCAAGCTAAATATATAGTAACATGTTGTGTTAAGATCCAGGAGTCAATTTTCATCTGCCAGGTATAAGGTGTCTACCAGATGTCTGTAGAGTAATGGAAAATTAGTATCTGTATTTGGGATAAGTGATGTAGATTTTGGAATGAGCCCACTGCTAAAAAAATCCATTCCCTTCCTCCTTCATCAGGTTCTTTATTTTTGCTCTACGAGGAACCTTTGGAGCATCTCTTGTTCTGAAAGCACAGCAAGTAGATAAACTTCCTAAGGAACAACAGGATCTTGAAATCCAGAAACTAAGATCAAGAAAAGAAGCTACTTCTGGTGCACCTGTGGCATCACCTGCATCTAATGATGACCTTGACCAAAGCATCAGCCACTTATGTGTGTCACCGTTTCTACATCCAGCAGCAGTCTTGTCTCATGGGGACACAGAAAATCAGGGAGTTTCTGCCTCTGATCCTTTCAGGAGGACACACGAGGAAGGCTATTACTTCTTTAATAGGTGGGCAGAGGAAGAATCTGCTGCTGCTGATTCTTCAGCAGGGCCCTTCTCTGGCAATCATCCCCTTGTACCCAGCAGGGAAACAGCTCCTGGGCAGGATGGTGGCAAAGTGACCAGAGATTATCCCAACAACTTTAATTACGGAAGCCACCGGCGGTCAGTGAGTTCAGTGACGCTCTGAGGAAACATTCAGACATGGAACCCACAGCCCGTGTGGAGAAGGACTCAACAGGGAAAATAAAAATGTTTATGTTTGGCCATTATGCTCACTAGAAATGGAGAGAGAGGCAACTGCAGTAGCAACTCCAATACACAACTTTTGCTGAATGCATTGTCTGGGTTTATCATTACATGACTTTTTGATCTTCCTGGTTTGGTCATGTTACAGGAACATTACATGGAGCATCACACAGTTGCTGAGAATTGCACAATTACTTTCTTTTAACAAGTATTTTTGTATCATATTAATATGGAATACTTGTGAAGTTTCAATGTTGTTGTTATTATGAGTTAACAGAAAGAGAATCCATTTTTTACTAAACCAAGTCTTGAAGCAACGCATCCCGCTCTAGATTTTTACTATCAAAATCTTTAAAAGAGCTTCGTAACTTAAAAGTTGTAATTCTGCATGAAAAATTATTACCTGCAGATACTAAAGGTACTTGCAGAATAACAGCAATGAAGAGACATTAGAGAATGTTCCAGGTTTTAATGTTTGTACTTTACACATACAACAATATCAGCTCTACAGCCTGTTTTGCCTGAAGAGTAAGCTTAGGATTTTTACACAGATAGCAGTTTGACCTGATATTGTTAAGAAAAGGACAAATGAGCTTATGGAGATGAATACAAATACTGAACTACCTGAACTGCCAAGACAGCTTGGTGATAAGTGGAGTCTACTTCTTCATACATACAAAAGTAGACAGATATAACAAGTCACAGTCAAGGATTTAGGTCCTAGAATTCTAAAGGATTTTTCCTCTAGAAATTCAGTTTCAATTCCCTATATTGTTATGTGGTGCTGCTGCATTCAATCAAGGATGAATTGTGCTCCTCCACCCAATTGGTCACATTCATTAGTTGATGGATCTCAATAATGGAGATTTTGACAAGCCATATATGAAGGTCACTAATCACATTGTAGTAAGTACATGGTGTAAAATGACAAAAACATGCATAATATGTTAACCCTTTTTGGTATCTCTGGGCAAAAAGATGCAGGATGTAAGACGTCACCATCATAACTACTTATTGCAATGCAATGCAAGGTGACTTTGGTATTTCTTATAGAAATGTTGACTAGTAAGACCATTTCCCAAGTTTTTCTTCACAATGTGGGATGAAATCTTACCTAGTTTAAAATTCAAACCATCTGTACTTTTGTGAATCTACCACTGGTTCTGATTTAATAGGTTTTTAGCCTTTTTTATACATGCTGTTTTTAGCTATTTACTACCTGTGACAAGATGTGATCTTTCTAATAACCTATTTAGCAAATGCTAATTTAACTTGTGTATGTTATAATCATTTTTGTAGCTAGAGTCTTCAAGTTATTACTTTAAAACAACTCAGGCAAAATTGAGTAGCATATCTCCCACTGGGATTTCTGGTAGCCAGAGCAAGATAATATGTAAGAACTCCTTTTGTTAGAGTATTAATTGTCAGCAGTTAAACAGTTCAGTTAGAGATTATTTTTTTTTTTTGCTTGATGAACAAAATGAAAGAAATTAGGTATAGATGAGATTATTGTTAATGGAGGGTGAGATTGCTCAAATGTTTGCTCACTAGCTGGGAATGGACCTGGGGCAACAAGACTAAAGATCAATCCTTTACCATTCACAACTTTTTTTTACATTAAATGGTCCATTTCCTTTGAACTTAAAGAAGATGTCAATTCCTTACACATTGTATTACAAATTGTGAAGTGTTTCATAGAAATTGTACTACAAATTGTGAAATGTTTCATAGAAATAAGTGTGACAAGATCATGCCTTGCTGTGTTGTTGAGAGGACAAAAACAGAGGTGAAGGAGTGCATTTCCTGCTGTCACCCATGAGCAGCAAATTCAAGTTTCCAGAGGCTGCTCCTCTGCAGAGTAGGAAGGCTTATCACAAGATAGATGATAAATGTATCTGAAGGTGCAAGGGGCTAGACAGGTTGTGTTTAACTAAATCTGGAAGACTTCCTTTATTGAATGCCAATTGTATGCCTTTCCTGAATTGAAAGCCAGTAATTAATCTCATGTTTTCTCATCAGTCTCTGCAAAATGGTTCTACCATGCATTTTGCCCTGGCTTAGGGTCAGAAATAGCACAGAGGGGAGGATCCTTTTAAGAAAGGGATGGAAAACAAAATAACCCCTAAAAGCTGTTTAGTGATGCATTTCCTGCTATGTATGAGAATAAAAGAAGTGGAAGAGTCCTTTTCTAAGTATTGTCTAGGCTTCAACCAAAAATTGTTATGTCAGTCAAAAGAAAGAAAAAAATAATCCAATTTTGCATGGATGCCTTAAATAATTCTGTACTAAACATACAAACTAATAATTCTATTGTGTGGTAGATTACCACAAATGGTCCAATTTGTGGAATTTACCTGGAGAGTTTGCAACACAGAGGAAAAGCACCCCTTCGTTTTCCTTGATCCTTGAGGAGAGAGAAAGCTGAAATAAACAGAAATGAAAGGCAGCACCATGCAAGGCTTGACCTCTGCATTCCAGCTGGCTCCAGAGCTTTCTACATCTCCCCTCCTGGGTGACAGTGCTGCCAGCTGCCCTCTGAAGCAGATGCTGTCTCAGTTCTGGACCCATATTAACTGCTGAACAGTGTGATCTTCCTTCTGCTCCTGGCTATGCACTTACCATGAACTATCTCATGTTAAAAAAATGTCGAACAGGCACTTACATCCCTTTGATCATGAGGTAAATTTGCTGAATCTATCCATCCTTTGGGGATGTAAGATCAAGAGAAAAAACTTTTTTTTCCAGTGAAAACAAGCCTACAGCAAGACAGACAGTCTCCTAAGGAATTTCTTTGGAAGAAGGGAAGTGTCTTTACTAAATGGGTTATTTAGACCTAACTGGATTTCCAAGGTAGCTTTATTTATTTATTTCAAGACATATTTAATAATACTGTCAAGGTCCATGTTCTATTAGTTCTAATGTGAATGCTTCATAATAGAACAGGTGTCTCATTTTTAATGTATCCTCTGGTGATATTCAATATTTCATATGCTTAGACAATAAAACATTAAAATTAATGAGAGTGGTGTGAAATTACTGCATTCTTTTGTTCTTGTCTATGATGTGTTTTTAATGATGTTGCATATGGAGCAGTGCTTTGAGCTATTCAGAGCTTTACCTATATGAAAAAAAAGAGGTGACATCTCACACAGAGGTGAGCAAGAACTGACCTGCCAGATATCTTGGCTAACAGATGCCCTCCCCTGCTACTTGCAAGGGTCAGTGAAGAGCCATCCCTCCTGTTCCCAAAACAGGCAAATTCTGGGCTCTTTTAACACGAGATGCAGGAAGTGCAAACAGGTACATACACTTTGGTCATGTCTGTCCCAGTACAGCCACTTGGAGCTGTCTCTGAAGTTATTGCTGATTATCTGCTGCAAGTCAGCAATAGCTCTGCAGTGTAAAACCAGAACTATTCAGGTGTGAGAGAGGAAGGATTCCAGTTTGCTCTCTTTCCTTACATATCTCACTGTTAATACTCTGTGGGGATGGGTTCTCTGCTGAAGCACAGTGAACACCTACTTTTCCAGAAGATGAATTGCATATACTTTCCTATTTCATTGGCTGTTGGGATATTGAGAGAGACAGGACCACTGAGAGGCATCTTAAAGCATGATTTATTGCTTTTATCTTCTGCAGTCTCCTAGAAGGCTGAGAACGTCTTCACCTCATAGTCAGAAGTCAATAATAGTCAGTGATCAGTGGTCACAAGATCACTGGTTACAAGGTCTTTTAAAGGTTAATTAGCCAATAAACTACTGCCACAAAGGATGTTTCTATTTTCACCCCAATCCCTAATTAAATTGTATCACGCATCTTGTCACAATGTAGACATTCCTAACCAATCATACAATGGCACACAAAACTACTTGCTACACCTTAAGACTTTTTACTATTTCTGTAACTAGTTCTATACACTAGTTCTATATACTTTAAAACTTTCCACTACCTCGCTTAACATATTTCTGTCTAAACAACAAACCCACATCCTTGCTTATGGTCTCTAAATCTGGTAGCCTTTTCCAAGGCCTCAAGTTGAACCCTGTATTCATTTCTATGTTCGGGCCTGCATGCACAAGGTTTTGAGAATTTTCTGTGTCTGGATTTCCCACAGTTGGCTGATGCTGCAATGTTTAATTCATTTGTTTGGTTGTAGTTTGAGGTGGTGTATGAGCACAGAGCTATTAGCTCCAGGGGTAAGGTGACTGCAGGCAGGATGTGGCATGATTAGATACTTGTAAGCAGCGTTGATGAGTAAAAATATAAATGTGGAGACAAGAGGCTCTTGAAGATAATGATCACAGAGGGTGGGATTTAAAGAGATGACCAAATAATACTGAAGAGCTATAAAGTACTTTTGACATTGCCAGTGACTGGAACTTGCTGCAATTATCAGTACATGAGACAACTGCAAACAGAACTTGCTGTCTGGCTCTTTAATATAACACCTGCCTATGCTCATTTACATGAAAAAGATTCAGACTGAATAGAGCCTGGATCATTACTTTTCAAAAAAGATCTCAGGACCTGTTGTCTGAAGGCATAGAAGGCAACAGTTATTCACTCACATTCCCAGTGCATTACTGAAGTATGTTTCCATGTCCAGCCATACTTTCCATGTTAGTGCCAGATAACTGGTGTCCTTATTGTGTTCTTCAGCAGGAGAGCAGGGCTCTGTGAATTATTAACATAAATGACAAAAGGGTCAAGTTTTAGCTCACAGAGACTAAATTTTGACCTTCACTTCACAGAAACCATGTCATGCTTCTGCTTTCTTGTACCCATTACTGTACAACACCATAAAGCTGAGACAAAAATTTAATGGAACTGGGAGGGGAAGCAGTAAAAATATTTGCAATAAGTAGGCAATACAATGGAAGAAGAGTCTAAAAACAGAGATGGTTCCTGCCTTTTGTATGCTTGTATTCCCCTCTATTTTACTAACATTTTTCTATTTAACCTCAAACAGATCATTTAGAGAACTTCCAGACACTTATTGGTTTTATTCAAGAATGGAAATCAATAGACTGCAGGCAGGTCAGTCAAGCTCATTTGAAATCAGCTGGTTTCCACTGGAGTTTTATTAGTTCCTATCTTGTTTTGTTAATACTTTAACTCAAGGACTTTTGCCAGGAAGGACAAATATCTACGTAAGCTCAATCTGAATGGATATTCTTTCACAATGTTTAGGCAGCTTGTGGCCAGTAATTTCATGGTCTAAGTCAAGATCTGAAGAGCAGCAGAGACTCTTCATTCTGTTCCCGTGTGCACAGGATGGAATGGGAGGTGGAATATCAGTACCAGGAGTGCACTGTAATGATAAAGGAAGAACACAAACACGTCCAAGACGTTCTGGAGCTTTCCAAGCAAATTCTTGAACTGCTTTCCATAATTGTTCAGTTGTCATTAAGGGCTTTAAGTGTCCATCTAACACGCTTTATGAGTAGAACAAGTAAAATGTGCATTCATGCGTGTTTGTGGTTAAGTGCAGAGGACTGTGAAGAATGGCCACACTCTTGCAGTAGCTAAAATAAACATGGTTTTAATCATGTTTTGAGAGGAGGTAACGCTGTAAAGATTGAAATTGGATTTCTCAAAAATATTAAATGTATAAATACTGGGAATCTGTTCTTAAGATCCTTTGCTCAATGTCATAATCTTCAGTATCACAGTAGGGAGGGAATATAGTGTACAGACATCAAAGAGCCAGAATTGTGCTTGCAGCAATTAGTTCTTAGATGAAAAATCCAAAGCTAAAATTTAGAGCCAGTAGGAGTCTAACTCTCCAACACTCTTCAATAATACAGTCCAAGCACCACACCAAATAAACATTTTAAGTCCTAATACTGATTTTGAATGCAGGTTATTTAAAAGGAATGTTCTGACATCATGTGTGCATTTGACTTGCATTCTTTAAAATTTAAAATGATTTGCAGTTTCCTGAAATTACTTAACATAACTCATTATTTGTGATGTATTTTCACAGAATCAAACAACAGCCCAGTGTCTCAGGAGAGAAAGACAATTCATGTCACCTATTTGTCTACTCAAGTCTTTATTAACAAAATCAAACTCAAACTGTGAAAAAGGAGATTAGCCCTACAGAGAAGCGTGTTTGAGGAGAACCTGCTTACTGGAGTTTTGAAGATTTATCCACTATCTGTCATCAAAACAAAGTTTTTCTTTACTTCTAGTTTGTAGAAATATATCACAATAATGGTAGGGATCAGGAACAAGCTCATATGCTGTGATAAATGACAAGACTTCCATGGTGTTCAAAGCATATTGGAATCTATTTCATACCTCATCTGTTATTGTAAGCATAAAATGTGCAAATGCTCCCCACTGCTGTTAATGTCAGCACGCTGGGGGCAAATGCTTTGATTTTCTATCAGCAAATAATGTTAAATTATATAGTGTTTAATCATGCTTGGTGAGAGTGATGAACTTTAAGGAACGAATTTCCTTCCAATCATTCCATCGTCACTTCTGAAAATCATTTATAAAATCTGAAAATAACTTCCTCAGCCTGGAGGCTTTCTGATGGTTCAAGGCTGATGGTAGAGCACTAAAATGAAAACTATTTAGACATAAACATTACTTTGATTGAGGAAATCAGGTATTTGAGCATATAATTTGCAAATAAACTTTGAAAATCAGACCTCTCTGATTTTCTGGCACCTCTAGGCAGTGAAATTTTCTGCATTTTTAGAAGAGTCTACATTATCTGGTGGGACACAGCCTAAAACCTGTTGATTTCTAAATAAAGCAGTTGTATTTACCAGGCCAGAACGTAAGTGATTGGAAGGTAGCAGTGCTCCACTGGAGTTACTGAAGGTCTGGAGTTTTATACGTGTGGAGAATCTCACCTACACTCCCCACCTGCTCATTCCAAAAGGAAAGGTGCAGGTAAAGGCATGGAGGAGAGTTGAACAGGGGTTAAAAAATATAAAATTTCAGATACCAAAGACATAGTGAAGGATAATAATGGTAGTATCTTAGCAACCAGAGAAACTTCAGGAAAAGCTGTACAGGAAAATCAGCTATAGATCATTTTAAGGCCTTTTTCTGGTTTACATTTGTTATGTATTTCTGAAACTGGATTTTTAATCACAGTATTTGAAAATATAGAATTTTTTATTGGAGGACTTGATCATCTTCAGTTTCTGCTGAGGGAAGATACAGTTTTATATTTGGATCAGTAATTATTGATTCATTAGAGCAATTTCATTAGCATGTCTGCCTTGAGGGCAGATTAGAAGAGACAATAGTGAAAGGAGGGGTTGGTGCTGTGCTGGATAGAAAACCCTGTGCCCTGTATGGTCTGTGGCAAAGCCTCTGGTCTTTCAATGGCACAGAGACAGGGCCTGCATGGCTGAGAATCAGGAAAGTTTGTTATGTCATATCTTCACCTTTTTTTCTGATTACAGTGGTTTCATCACTGTAACTACAGCCTAGATTTCCAATTGAGTCATCCCAATATACAGAAAATGACAGGGATTTTTTTAAATCATCTGAAATAAAGATACTGGTTTCATGGCAGTCAAGGGGCTTATGGCAAAAGTTTTATAACAATGTAGAATTACTATGACATTAGTCTGTTTTCCAAATATCAGCTTTCCATACAGCACTTTTAGTGTAAAAATGCAGAAATCTTGAAGGAAAATGGAATTTGCAGAGTTAGTCAAATATTAGAATAATTGATGCACATAAATGCCAGTACATTAAAGATTTATATTCACTTTGTTGCTCTTTGATTGTAGGAGCTTCAGCACCTATTGCATGCTATTATTTCTATCACCATTAACCCTCATTATAATGATCACAAATGTCAAAACTTGAAAACTATTTCATTGAAAGTATGTCCTTAAATATGTTCTATTTGATACATATAATAATGTTTTATTCTCATACTGGAAAGTTACAATTACCTAAGTAAAAGCAGAAAATAGGTTAAAGTGAAAACTAGTTTTGTTTGATAAAAAGCAGACATCCAAAGTCATTTTGTGCAAACCTCTGTTTTCCAATTTATTTAGATCTGTTTGCTGTTCAGTGATAAATGAAAATCTTTTTAAAGGTTGACAAGAAATAGGAAATTATTCAGAATCCCCTAAATGCTCATCTTCAAGAAATATATTGTCTGCTTAATAGTCTTTATCTTGCTCTAATCAATATTCTGTCACAATTGAAAAGATTGTTTCAGCTCACAAAAGGCAAGCAGATAATTTACTGTAAAAACATCGTTATTAGCTTGTGTATAGTTCTTTCTTTGTTAAACCACTAATGGCTCAACTGTGCTAAATAACCAGGCTTTTGGGAAGAGAAAAATAAATAATTTTACTGAATTTCTGATAAAGAAACTGTACATAAGTCGTTTTAATCATTTTTAGTAAGACTTAAGCTTTATATATTGAAACCCTCTGTCTGTTGCCAACATTAAGGTCTTATAGGTCTTGCTATTTACTGAAAATTCATCCCTCTCCAGGGCCTTTTGTCTTGCTGCCCGACTTGGAGCTGACTCAAGAGCAATTTTTAATTAGTATTTTGAGTTTAAGATGTTGCTTGCTTGCTCCCCAGGCTGTCCTCAGCCAGCCCCCTAAGGATGGTCTTCCCTCAGCACAGAGGTCCCAGGTCAGAAAGATGCAGGTGCCAGCAGCAAAATGGACAATTGTGCTGCTAAAACAGAAACAAAATATGCCTTTGCAAACGTCTTTTTCCAAGCTATCTGTGCAACAAATGCTTTAATAGCTTCTCCCTCTGCAACAGCACGCAAACAAAAGCAAAATGCTTTTCTAATAAATAAATAAATAAATAAATAAACCTTAAACCCACCAAGTAAGGCTGCCCTGCAGGCTCACATCCCCTAGCAGGGTCTGGGGAGCTCTCCCATAGGTAAATAAAGGAGCTGCTTTGGGTTTCAGCAGTCACAGGTGCCACTCAGGGACTCTGACAGAGGGAAATACCTGCCAGGAAATGGGAGCCATCTCTCCATGGTTGCCCTCCGTCTGTAAGAGGAGATAATAATCCTTTCCTCTACATGGAACAAGTGATGTGAGAATAAGCAGGCTTTAAGCTGTAGTGGCTGGAATGCTGGCAGAAGTGGGGGATGCTGGACAAAAAATGCTGTGCCAAATGTGGAGATCAGAATTATCAGGAGAAATCCCTTCTAATATCTTTAACCTTATTAGAACTGAATTTCAGAGGGAAATCTGAATAGATTCACAAAGTGGAAATTTTAAACAGTACTAATGTCAGTAGTTAACACCTTGGACAATAAAGTGGAATTAGCCTCTTGTGCAGGTACAAACATTCATCAGAACTGTTTCACGTCCTCCCACTCTAGCAGCTGACACCCATGACATTCAAATTTCTTTAAGTCTTTTCCAGACCATACTAACAAGAGCCTAAATACTCAGATTGCACCTGTCCATTCCACTAAATTGACTACTTTGTTGTCTTCATAGTCTTTTGAAGAGTGATAAACAACTGCTTTGGTTAGTGGAGAAGATTTCTGGATTATAGCCTTTAAATCCATTCTGGGAGGTGCCTGAGGGCTGTCCTCTCTGGTTTGGAAACATTGAGTAAGACTGACTGCTAGCAGGTGATGCTACATGAGAATGTTTATGTGATGGGATACCAGATGATGCCTCAATCCCTTCATTTGAACATTAAGAGAAATTCTGGCTGGAGAAGTAAGGGGGAGAGATAAGCACTGTGTTAATACCTGGAGACCAATTAACAGCAGAGCACGAGCTGCTCAGTATTACTGAGATGGTTTTAATACAGAAGATGAAAGGTTTCATTTTACGTAATTCTGAAATTCCACTTAGGGCAACAGGCAGGTAAGCAAGGGGTGGCATTCAAACCAGCATACTGATCCAGCACACTCTCTTCCAAGGAGACTGTGAAGAGTCTTGTTATTCAGGTATTAAGTACTGAGCACTCAAAATGAGAATCTCAGCCCTGACATGCAAGGTACTAAAGATCTTTTTCTTCTGAGAATGTCTATGACAAGCAATACCCAATAACTGAAAGTTTGAATTGTAAAATAATGAGAAATATTCCCCATTAGTTTTTGTACTATACAGGTAGCATTTTTTATTTTACCTTTTTTTCAGCAGCAATCACTTCCTGCAGATGCCTGCTGCACCAGCAAACAAAAATTTTTACCTGCTCACTTATGCTGGGAATGATCCCAAGGTTCCCAGAAAGACTGTCCTTACCAGGCAGTCAAGTGGGCAGCAGTGTTACAAAGAGTTTCCTCTTGGCCAGAAGCTGAATGCTTTTATTTTTGTATGTATGTGTGTGTATATATATTATATACATATTTATATATGAAGAATGCATCGAAAGATAATAGCTGTGATTTATTAAAATGTGAATATCAATCTAATATCGATATCCAACAGTGACAGACAAAAACTCTCTGACAGTTAAAGTTAGAAAGTGTGTGTATATTATGATGTGGGATAACTCCCTAATGCGCACTGCAAAGATCACAGGTAATTACAAAGCCTTTTATTTACAATAGTGTTGAATACACAAAATACAAATGCATATTCATACCCCTGTCACCTCTCTTTGCATGCTAATTGACCAAAAAGGCTATTAAGCATGCATAGTTTGTTCCCTGAAATGAGTCAGGGAGGGGACCCCCTCCATTCTGGGGAGGGGCACCAGAAATGAGGAAGTAAAATGAGTGTTCCTCATTTCTGACCTTTCTACCTTCTCAATGCATATGTGACAAAAGAATATTTGGTAGAACTTACAGTGTCCTGTGTTCAACGGGTCCTTCAAGCATGGGGAATCTGCAACTCTCTTGTGTCCTTGAGATCCATTTACTACATTTTGTTTTTCATTACAAGCACAGCTACACAAACATAAAGTTGACAAGCAATGAGTTACTAGATCTGGGATAGCTTATCTAAGATCCAGCTTCTTCTAACTATCCTCTAACTTATAACTGATTCCAGCAAAGCTTATCTATTCATTTCAGATAAATCAGCAACATCTATTGTTAACTACAATCTTAACTTTTCTAAAAATCTTTACTTCTTTAAAATTAGTGTCTCAGCTGGACATGGCAGCTTGCTATCCCCAAATAAATGTGAGATAATGCCTGCTGAGCCCACAGCATGTTTTCTCTGGACTCAGACTCAAGGTAGAGAATTCAGAGGTGAAGACACAATGACCATAAACAAGTAAAAAGAGGCTACTGAGTTTTGCACCTTGCTCCAGATATTGACAGGTTTCTCTTTCTAAGTCACTGTTCCTTGCACAGATGCAGCCCAGATTTATGTAAAGTTTTATGAAATGAGTTTCCATTTGCAATCCCCATCCACTTCTTTTCCTTTGCCTTCTTGCTTCTTCTTCTCCTTGGATGTTTTCCTTCTGTTTCTTATTTCTCAAGGAGATATATTGACACGGCAAGCAAGAATGAACAGAGCTGAGGTAATTAACAGCTTTTTTAAGCTATTATTTACCCTGCACAGGAACACAAATCAATGCCAGTTTGTATGACAAAAATGATGCTGGCCAAAGCCTTGAAAGCCCATTGACTCTCTCTTTTCAAACTCACCATTTTGCTTCAGAGTCTACTAAGAGACATTTCCTGGCTCCATAGGTCCCTGCCTGGATGAAAAAATTTTAGAAACACTTTTCTCACCAATTCCAGGTAAGTGAAATCACCTTGTGAACAGTCTGAGTCAGTGCAGCATGAATACTATTTCAAAAGAGGGAAGAAAGCAATCAGGAAATATTTGTTTAAAAGAAAAGTAAAAAAGGAAAATAAAAATTAAAAGGACGTTTGCTCTTTTCCATCTTTTCACTGTCATAAAGTTCTAATATTACCTATTATGGTTCCAGCTACTGGGAAGGAGCCAGAAAAAAATCTATGCTTGTTCTGGTTAAGGTTAATATGGATATATGTATATAAGGTTAATATGTATATATTTTCAGCATTGAGTCCTCTGTCCTGGGTGCACAAGCACATAATGCACATACATATCTGTTACACAGACTGGGTTCATGTGGGTTTGCAAGTGCTCTGAGCGTGGAGGAGGTTGCAGAGATGCACTTCAGCTCAGCTATTCTGATTTCAGTGCAGGCAGCAAAACAAGAACAGTTCAGGTTCAAAGCTGTGAAATTTGTTAAATTCTCTGGATCTCTTTATGTTGTTGCTCATGCAAATACATGAATTTGCTCTGATTTCTGTGAAAGCTGCATGGAAAGACTTGCATTGGCTTTATGAACTAAATCAAAACCGGCAAAAAATATAATCTGAACTTGCTTGCAGTTCATAAAAAGTATACAATGATTTGCAGAAAGGAAAAAAGCCTCTGTCAAAATGAAAGCAGGATGTTTGGTTGAACACACTGCATCAACACTATGAGCTCTCATTTGTTCAGCAGTCTGAGGTATGGCAGTGTCACCCAGCAACTTCTGAAGGGCATTCAGACTTGACCATACTGAACTACACAGAAAAACTTGTATAGATTAATTTAAAAATTAATGCTTTTATACATTTGTCAAAAGCATCACATTTGAGATTAAAAAATTAACACTGTACAGGAGGAAAGGAATCAAAAAATAATTGTCATGCTGGCAGTAATGCAGTGGGAGGAGTTGAACTACTAATCATGAAATGCTGCAAAGGAAATAAAGGTGGGCATTTCCAAAGTCTCTCCTTGAAAGGTGAACATGCACACCCAGAAGATTTATAGACATGTATGCAGGCATGTATCTATGTACATTACTTTAGATAAGTTCCATGGTTTTCCAGGTACTTATATTAACAAAGAGGAAATACTAAATTTATTAAGTTTTGTCCAAAGTATTTAATACTTCCTTGTATGTACAATTCCTTATTCTTTAGTAAGTCTATACTGAACTGGTCTCAGCTCACATGAAGATCAAGGCATGGAGCACCATGGTGGGCTGTACTGTTAAAATCCAGTAACTTCTCATGGTGTTGGTGCTGCCAAGACTGATGGAGAAGATAAATGTCTGTGTGTGTACAGCCAGGATGAACAGGTGTGGTGGTCAGCAAAACTTGGGCTGATTTTGGCTGATGGATCAGCTATGGTGACGATCAAGTCAACCACCCAGTCTATAGTCTATGAACTTCAACTATGAAAAACCAGAATTAGTAAAAGTTAATTTAGGCTTATAATAATTTTTAGTGGGGTATTTTGAGTAGTTCTATGTGAGGCAGGTGTAGGCAGTCCTCTGCACACATGATAATAAAATGTGTCCCTTGCAGTGGTTTTCTAGGTTATATTTTAATTATTAAAAGCTTTCAAAGAAGAAAAAAAAAGGGAAATTTCCTGAGAATTTTCAGGCTAGTAATGCACCAGGGCATTTGCTAAAAATAAAGGAAACAGAAATTCTAGGAAAAAACAGGAGTGGGAGCACATTGCATTGCATTATCTGGCTGCTTGTGATTTCTGTTCACCCACAGAGTCTGCAGGTGAATTAGCTGGTCCCTGCAGTCTGCTTTTCTCTGAGTTTGTATTTGCAGCCATTAGTCACCCTCCAGGTCACACAGAGGGACTGCTCCAAGGTGGGGGAAAGAGCAGGTGCTAATGGGATCTGCCTGCAGGCTTGTCTAAACAGGCTAGTCCAGAACACATCTAAGAAGTCTACAATGACTTAAATCAAATCTGAGCCTGAAAAAGAGAAATAAGTTTGAATGTGCGGGACAAAAAAACCAAAAAAAACCTTAAATGGCAGCAAGAGTGGAAAAATCTTTTACAATAATTCTTGAGTGGCTCTGCTGCAAAACTTTTCCTCTATTGCTTTCCTCCCATCTCCTGTGACTCTTGGGCTTAACCTCCTTTCAAACTCCTCACACCCAGGCAGGCTCTGTGGGGGCCACCTGGTTTTGAGACTGTTTGTGGACCCAGTGGCTGGTTCCTCCCCATGCAGGAAGGGCTGGCAGGATCAGGTCTGTGGGGCAGCACATTTCACACAATAAACATAATTGAGGACACTGATTATTCCTTGAGTCCTCTGTAATTTTCAGTTTTGCCTTCATCAGCCTCTCTTACTGTGGCTGAGGGATGGGCAGAGCTGAGATCCCATCCAGCAGAGAGCTGCTGGACCTGCAGACTCTGTGCCTGCCAGGCCTGCAAAGTGGGGTGAGGCTGGCAGTGTCTGGGGGTGTCTAGTGCAAAATAAAAGCACTTTTGTTTTGTTTGGTACTTCTGTTTTGGTTGCACAGGAAATTATTACCCCTTAATAACATGTATGTTGCAAGGTCTGATATCAACATCCACACATTCTCTTATGCTGAATCATCCCCATGGCCTCACAAAACACAAATTTTATTGAGCAATATATCTCTTACACTGCCTATTTTTTATATATATATATATATATATATATATATATATATATGAAACAATTTTATATAATGAATGATGGTAATTAAAAACTAAATCTGGCCTTGCTGCCTCCAGTCAGAACATTTTCTACTCCACGGGCTGAGATGAAACCACAGCAGATCAGTGAGGCAATTTTTAATCATAACAAAGCTTCTTATCTCCCTGTTCTTCCCTCAGCTCCCTTCCAAGACTGATATTTTCCATGAGAGAACATAAGCAGCTTGTTTTCTCCTGAAGTCACTGAGCAATGTAGATTGCCCTGTGAAGAACTGAACAGGCAGAAGCCTTGCTGCCTGAAAACCAAGCGTGATAAAAAGTGAAGTGACACCTCTCAACAACAGCTGTTCCCACAGGATACAGAGTGTCCCGTTATCTTTCCATGCTCTTGGTGAGCAGGAACAGCCTGGAACCAAGCAGAGGACACCAGAGCAAAAGACTTTCCAACACACAGTAGCAGAGGGCTCCCCTTGGGATCAGCAAGAACACAACATAGGATCCAGCAAAAGAAAGAGTAAAAATGATTTATTTGATGGGTTTTTTTCTAACAAACTAATTAATCACTGGGGGAATCTATCAGTATGGCATATGATGTGCCTTTCCAGAGCTTTTGGTTCTACCTTTCATCTGTAGTAACAACTGTCTCTGCCTTTTCATTTTTAAAAGCTTCCCTTTTTACCTCACCGCTACTTTTACGAACAAATAAACTACATCTTTCTACTTCTTTCATGATTACTTTGCTCTACAGCTGCTGGAGAAAAGTGATGCTGAAGCAAAGCTGTAATCCCAGAAAAAGTTTGGACTTCTTCACCAGAATGAAGTTGCCATTTAGGAGGCAGATGGGAAAAAGTTTAATTAGTTGTACAAATACTTCACAACCCATGGCTGATGAGGTGATGAGCTTCAGTTTAATGCTTTCTCCTGTGGTTATGTTATAGCACCAGCCACTTGCATTTTTTTCCCATTGATAGAAGAAAGGTGGTAAGAGCTCACAGAAAATTCAGCATTGATAAAAAGATTGCTGGTGGGTGGGATACAAGGCAGAACACTCTGAAAAGTGCCTGGCTGACAGCACAGGGAGGTACTTCTGAGCTGATGTGCACCAGCCATGGGGTGGAAGATGACTGGAAGGCACAGGAAATCCAACACACCTTTCTCTCCAGGCACTGTGTGTGCAACCACAACAGAAAATCAGTTTCTGTTCTAAATGGTTCAAAAAAACCTCTTCGTGTTTATCAAGTAAATGCAAATCATGTAATTTAGATGACTGGCAGCTGCAATGGGCTGTAGAATGATACTCTGCCAGCTTAAGTGGGATTGGGAATGCAGTCAGATCTCAGAGCTGAAGAAGGAGCTCATAACTGAGGTTAATGGCAGAGACAAAACAACCTCCCATGGAGTGCCCACAGACTAGCAGTGATGGGGGGTTAATGGGTCTTTCCAAAAGAAACCTCCCACTGATATGTCCCCTGTTCTGCTCCTAAAACCAGGGCTGAAACTGTAGGCATTTAGTGACTTAGATCAGTTCACAACTCCTGATAGATTTGTCTTCAGCAATGGAAAAGGCTACTCCCTTCTACTCCACTGCCAGCCATGGTCAGCAGGGCCCTGCCTGGAGGCTGATTGAGAGGATCTGCCAAGATGCCACATTGCATTTCCATGCAGAGCTTCCATGCTGGGCTGCAGCTGCAGCTAGGCTACACAGAGGCAGAGGAGAGTCTCTGGTGAAATTCCCCAGAGCAGGAGTTTTTCCTCACAGCTGTTCTTGCTCTTATGCACTCTCCTCTTTGATCCATCTCTGGGCAGAGGCACACAGGCTGGATTTATCTGCCAGTGACAATCATGGTCATTGTTAGACAGTGACGTGCAATACTTCTGTGCTCCTGAGCACGTGAATCACACTGTGGGTGGCTCAGGCTCCTACCAGACACCAAAGGATGAGCATCCTACCAAAGGACAAGCAGCTCCCATGTCTCTCCACCTTTCTGCCCATGCACGTTGAGGCCTGGGACTAATGAACTTTGGGAGCACTGCAGCTCCCAGGAGGTTGAACTCCCTGTGGGGTTTATTTAACACTGAGAGCAGAGGAAGTGAGGGGCAATGTTCAATTGGCTCAGGTGGGAAAAGAGGGGAGGAGGGAAAGAAGGACACCGAGTGCAGTATCAGCTCAAAAGAGATGAATAAAGCTGTGTGCCATGAGCAGTCCTTTTGACCCTGCAGAGAAGATCCTGCTGTGGTCTGTGTTAGGTAACTTCTGGGGATGAAAAGCTGTAGGAAAATATGCCAGAGAGGAATTACATCTTCAGCCACTGTCCACCCCATGTACCAGAGGGCACAGAGGTGAGGTCTGTTCCTGTGTCATTCAGGGCAGTGACCATCATTCCCTGAAGACTTCACTCAAATCTTTTTGTTTCAAGGACCATTCACATGACACTTCTCTAACATCCAAATATGAAGTTCAGCTGAAGCATCACACTGTATTTGATAGATCCCATAGTGAGTATAAGGACATCACCATCCCCCAACTCACCCTCCCAGCACAGTTTCCCTGGGGTTTTGTAATAAGAAAAACACTTAAAGACAAGATATTACATTGAGATATCTTGCACCAAAATAATCTAGCATTTTAATATTTAATTAGTTATTTGCAGGATTTTTTACACAAGTTTGTCATGTTGGGAAAGGGCCTCTTACAACAAAGCACATACAAATAAGAAATTGAGTAACACAGAGGTATGTTGCCCTTAATGTAATATTTTAAGTGAAGAGGAAGACACTCTGCTTAACTTTTAATTATGTTTATTCCAAGCAGATACTAGAATAAAAATTTACTTGTCTTTTAAGTAAATAGCATCTGCAACATATTTCTATACCACAGCATGCTGAAATGTCTCTCTGCAGCTTGCTATGCTTCATTTTCTTCTTCATGGGAGAAAGCCTTTTGATAGAGAGAAGATACATGGCAGAGATGTTTTGTTGCAGCGTGGCTCTGACAAAAATGTGTCCCCAGCCTGCTGCACTCACCCTACCAGGTGTGTTTCAAGCTAGAGGTGCTCTTGGCCTGATGGAAGAAATGCACAGCAAAAGTCTGCCTGGAACTCCTGTCTGTGTCCCTTGGCACTGGGGGACAAGCAGGGAGACTGGCACACCGTGGGGCACAGAGGAAACCATAGAATGACTTGCTGAACCACACACATGCCAGTTTTATCATTACTCGAGTAAAGTGAAAGCAGCAAACACTGCAGGAAGCAGCCAAAAGCACCTGTTGTCTCTTTGCAGTGAGTCTCACAACACTGCACAACGAGAGAGGCTCTCATTTTGTAAAAATGTTAAGTCCAAGTGAATTACCCCTGATACTGGCTGATTTATTTGCCCATTCCCATTTTGTGTTTCCAAAGCATAAAAGACATCAGTGCAAATGCCTAACACCCAAGGAATCAGGCCACATTTGTCACTGTTCACTGATGTACAGCTTGCAGGTACAAGTTTATCTCCAGCAGGATTGAGATGCGTGTGAAGAGGCTCAGTTTAGGTCAGCCCGTGGTGAGTCATTTGTGCCCCGGGACAAGCAGGTGCCAGGAGAGGGTGAGCACATCCCGGGCACTCTTGGCACCAGGATTTCCCAACAACAGAAGCCTTTAAGCTCAGCCTAAGGGCAGATAAGCAAGATACCCCGGGTGTGTGGCAGGCAGCTCTGTCAAAGAGGGTGAGACCTTCCCCCTTTCGTGATGCAGTTCAAGCATCTCAGAAACATCTAACCCAGCCCACATTGCTGCAATGCTACCCCCAGTACTCTGCAGGCTGAGCTCTGGCAGGATTTAAATCCTCCTTGCCTCCACCAGCAAGTCAGGCAGGCACTGATCCCTCCCTCTCTTTCACCTGAGCTGTTTTATCATAAGTAAAATTGCTGCAAAGGAGCCCTCTCAACTCCCCCTTCCCACCTTTGCAGTGCAATAGAAAACCAAAATAAAATAATTTATCTCCCTCTGCTTTTTTTTTAATTGGGAATTTTACATCTAAAGCCCAGTGTCCAATATTCCCCCTGACAAGGTTTAGAAATGCACCCAAAGCCATGTCTAAAGCCTGGTGACAGATCAGAGTGCTCTGTGCCCCTGCAGGTCAGACACTATGGGAAGGGAGACACGTGGCTGTCATCTCCCCTTACTGCAGCTCTAGTATCAGCTCATCTCTAAATCAACCACAACTAAAACTTGGAAATACATTTCTTAAAAATGTTTATTTAATCTTTCCTCCTTAGTTTTTGTTCCTGGGGAAGAAGAGGGAGGAATGGGAGGAAATTATGAACTAAAGGGCTTGTGGTGCCCTGACTCAGGGTAAATAATTTCAATTTGTTCCAATGAGCTACCTCTGAAATAATGGAGGGTTTGGCACTGCTTGAGATTATTGAGGTTCCAGTCAGTGTGGCTGAGGCACACGTGGACATCCCTGCTCCCCCACCTCCAAGCCACAGACAGCTGTGTGCCAAGCCCAGGCAGCCCCAGCACTGCTGCAAATTCCCAGGTGTGGAGCCAATTTTCTGCCAGCAAACACAGCCTGGGGACCATGGGCCCCTCCTTCACTGCCATTCGCCCATCATCAGCTTCACCTGCAGTCAGCCCTTCTGAATTCCTACACAGCTACTTGCAGACAAAATAATTACCTCACAGACATTTTCTTTTTCTTTTTAAGAAACCTTGTAGTATTGCAGATAGCTCTACTTTTCTCATTAATTTTTCTCTGGTTAAATGAAAGCTGATGAATTAGAGACTGCTGTAAGACCCACAGAAAATTAGGCTATGTAACACTTTTTTATTTATTTAGCTTGATATCAAAGTTGTTTCTTATCATTCTTCAGGTACATTGTGCTCAGGAAAAAATTCAATTTTCTATTCAACAAGGAGGAGCTGATTTTTCTACTGCTGATTTTCTGTCTTTTTCTCAATTCTCACTCTATTATTGGGGGAAAAATAACAAGCTTAGCTGGAGCTGGAGAAACCCTTCCAGCTTTGCACATCATGCCATTCCTCACACGATCCAAGTGGTCCACCTATTGGGCTCTGCTCGACAGAGCAAGCACCTAAGTCAGAACACAATGCTGGTTTTCTTTATGTAGTTACTTGCTGATGTTGATGAACAGAGTGACAGCTGTGCCCTTTTTAGGGCAAGATTTGTGCAGAAAACAAAAGTCAAATAAATAATTTCCTTGGGGCTTTTTTTCCCCTCTCCTGCTCCTGCTCCTGCAGTCCCAGCTGTGCTGAGCTCCCGGGAAGCAGCCAGGCTGGCTGGAGCTGCAGATGGGCCCCAGTTTCCCAAGTGCCAAATTCTGCTCCTGATGGTTTCTATCATGTCTTATATTGCTCTCACCACAAAATGGGCTCATTTTACATAAATTGTGATGGGAAGAGTGAGCAGAGACCTCTACACTCCCAAAATTGAGAAAAAGTAAGAAACAAGGAGAAGCAGGAGGGTAGCTGGAGACAAAACTACCTCTTGGGAAACCCAGAAGGGCTGTAGTGTTTGATAGGTTTTGGCCCCTTCTGGATTTACACCAGGCAGTGCCAGGCACAGCAGGATAAGGAGCATTCAGCCACCTCTGGATGACACTCACTGGAAAAGCTCAAAGCTCCTGCCACACTGGGTTTCTGCTGGAAGAATCCAGCAAGGCAAAACAGGAACCAGCAGAGAGCAGGGTTTTGGCTGCAGCTGAAATATCTCTCTGCTCCTCCCGGTGGTGGCCACAGGCTGAGCAGTCTCAGCCTCTCCTGCCTCCCCCAGTCAAGCTAGAGACAGTGTGGTGCGTGAACAAGAACTCTGTTAGTGCCCTGATTCACCTGCAAAGCACAGAAGTACCAAAAAACCTCAGGAAAATCCATCTCTGCCTCTTAGACTTCACAGTCAGCAGAGTGGGTCCTGCAGAAACCACACTGTTCCTGGGGAAAGCAAAAACACAGGCAGAGGTGATTTGCTCAAGGCTGCTAGCCCAGCAGTTACTGGGGGTTGCAACCACTGCAAATTTCATGTCACAGCTGTCATTTTATGGCTGCGCTTTACCCAGAGAGCAGCGTGGGCAGCAGCCTCTCGAGTCACCCACAGAGGCACAGGGAGAAGCTGGGGCTCCTCAGGGGCAGGCTGGTGTTTGCTGCACACACAGGGATGTGTGATGCCAGCTAGGACCAAGGCACATGGCAGAAAGTGTAAATCCCTGGGAGCACTGACACAGCAGGGACACCTGCGTGCAGGTACACCTGTGTGCAGGTACACCTGGGAGGGGCTCTGCCTGTGCACTGAAGGGCCTGAGCAGTTTTCTACCATGGCAAAATATGTAACTGTTGAAATAACTAATCAGGACCTGACACAGCAAATAAATACACAATTGCTGGAAGGCTCCAAGCTTCAGCTCCTGGGCTAATGCTCTAACTGTGTGTGTTAATCTCAATTAGGCAAAAAGGTCTATACTTACTGCAATTGCAATCTTGGTATTTGATCTGTGTAAGGAAAAGGGACAAGTCAAGTAAATGTGTGGGTGATACTGCTGACAGATAGCACAGAGTACACAGACACAAAATTCCTTTTAGCCTTTTGTTTTTTAATAAAAAGAGAATATGACACCAAAGCTCCTGCATCTGTCAAGAATCTGCCTTCACTGGGTGCTGTGGTGCTGTTCCAGAAGCACCTGAGCCAGCAGAACAGGCCATGGAGGTCTCAGCACCCTGGAAACTTTGGGGCATCATTCCAGCGTTAAGCTGGAGGAGACATGGTGTGAAACCAGGGGAATGAAAATAAACTAAGGTTGGGGAGAGGGACTGGGGCACAAGGCAGGTGGCAAAACAAACCTGAATTGCCGAGGAAGGAAGGAAAAGTGGAAGGGGAGAAGCCAGTTGTTTCTCAGCCCAAGATGCATGATGCCAGGAAATTTTTCCCAGCACACAGAAATGAAACATCATAGGAGAGAAATACTTTCTGTATCTGTGAGTGTTTACATGTGCTTTGGGACATAAATGCAGCTAGAAATGACACTAACATCACACTAATCAGTAGTTATTTTCAGTATGACTTTCTTATCCTGTTTCTTCTTCACACCTACTGGCCTGAAAATGGCAGTTCACCTGTTCAGATTGCATCAATAGCTTTGGAAGTTATCAGGCTTGTGCTTATATAAAGGTTATGAAGAAATTCAGTTCTTCTGTTGAAACAAAAAGTAAAATAAATCCTTACATTTCCTAGGTTTTTTTAATGACAACAAAACTGTGAACACAGGTAGCAAAATAATTAATGCATTCTAAGAAACTGTCAGGTGTGAAAAATATTGAAGGCTCAACAAATGTATTAATGTTATGAAAAGTGTTATACAGCAGGTTTATGTAGCAGCACCTGCACAGTGAAAGGTATATATGACAGAAATTAGGAAAATCCTGTGCAGACACCCCAAATCTTTTCCTTCTAGAATTAGTGCTGACACCCAGCAGTTGGCAGAGGGAACACAAGGCAGGTCCAGGCCCACCTGGACAGAGAGCCTGGTCAGCAGCAAGGACCCCCCAGGCAGCCCCACAGGGGCTCTGGGAGCAGAGATGTCAGTGGCAAAAAAGGGCAGAGTTGTGTCATCCCAAAGACAGGTGAGTTCCTGTAGCCCTGCTCCTTTGTGAATCTGAACATGAACCCCAAAAAAGTCAGGTTCTGCTTTTTATCCAGTGTCTGTAACCAGGCTTAATGAGCTGGGGCTGCTTCTCAAAGATGATTCTCTGTGCTGACTGTGGGGCTCCCAGAGGATTTGGTTTCAGTAAGAAGCTCTTTCCCTCTCCCTACCCCTCAAGACTGCATCTTTCAACTGGAAGTTCAAAGTTACATGGTATCCTGCCCTAGTCAGGTTTAGGGAAAAGGCAATTTGTCCATCCAGCTGTTGATAAGCCCAGTGAAGGGTATCTACCATGTCAGTCTATAGATAAAGGGCTGTGACAGAAAAATATACTTTTCTGAAATAGCCTGAGGCTTTTTCTTTTAATCAAAAGCAAAATAAAACCCCTGAAATGCATCAATATCCCATTAGAACTGTAAATGTACTGACATCCTGCGATATTGCCTTTACATTTTAGTGTTCCACTGACATTTCAGGAGTTAAAAATGAAAAATTAGCTTTCAAAAAGCAGGATCTTCTTGATTAGAAAAACTTGTTGGAATTGTAATGGAAAGATCAGAACAATTTCATTAGTCTTCATTAAATAAAATTAATATTATTTCTATTCCCTCAACATACAATCATCTATTACAATTATTAATATTGCAGATGTTTCTTTTGTCCCAGCATTTAATGTATAAAGCTGCAAACCTTCTTGCATGAAAAACAACTTATGATCACTAGAATGACATGCAGTTCATCTTTTTTAAGTTCATTAATTTTCTGTAAATAGAGCAGAGTCACTTTGCATTGTTTGCACTAATGGAGAGCTCAGAGCAGTTTACCCTCTCACTACTTATCATTCATTTGGGTGATAATTTTTAAAAGCTTTTAAATTAAAATGGTAAAGATAGTTAGGGGAAAGATACAGCCTTTCAGAATGTTTCAAGCATGATAGATTATCCCAGCAAAAAAGATGTTTCTCATTTAGGAAGTGTGCCAGAGCTGGCTACACCTCCAACAATTGCATTTCAAGGCATTTTTCAAGCCCTTACATTGTTTTAGGCAGCTTGCCCGTATCCATTTTGGGGCATTATTGAACCAGCCTCCTGCCTGTGTTCCCCCCACAGGGACTCACCTCATCCAGCATGTCCCAGGACACCTGAGAGCTCTGGGGTGGTGACTTCAGCTGGTGCCTGGGCTGTGACAAGTGACCCATCACAGCCTGGGGAGCCAGGCAAATGCCACCAGCACAGTGATGGTGACACCTCTGGCTGAACTGAGCACCCTCGGGCTCTCCCAGGGCAGGGTTCAGGGCAGAAGGAGCTGGCACAAGGTACAAATTCCAGCACACTTGGTACCACATTTGCAACCTCCTTTAAACAGGCCCTCCTCATGAAAAATACCTGTGCTGGTGATGAGAACATTGCAACCAAGGTACTGAGGGAAGAAGGCACTTCTGTTTCCTTGGTTGCAACCCTTCTGCAGTGAGACACCTCCCAAACTCAGTTTAACAAGGGTTCTCTCCTCCACATGTCCCAGTGCCCATGGGAGCTCCTCAGTCCCACCCAGCTCTGGTGGCAGCCAGCAGCTGGGCCAGTGGCTGTGGGAATGCTTCTTTGGGGAGCTGCTCCTCAGCTCAAGCTCTTTTTTTAAGACTTCCATGTTTCTGGCAATAATCATTCTTTGTGTTGCAATCCAGGTGCCCAACATACCAGTCAGGCACTTTGTGAAAATGAAGCTTTGCTTAAAATAAAAGAAGTACAGATGAAATGAGTTCCCAGCACACATCCAGGCAGGTGAGCTTGTTCTGCCATGGCAGGGACAAAGTCATGGATCCAATAGGCTGATCTACATTAGAGGTACATTTTGTTTGTTTTTGTTTGGAGCTTTGTGATAGATGGTATCAGTGTGCTGTGTTAACTCTTCAATCAGCATCTCACTCTGCTCCTGCAAGAATTTTGGTTGCCTGCCAGAAGGATTTGGGATGGGTAGGAAAACTTAACCAGCTCTGGGAAATTATTTCATTTCCTCTCAAAAATCTGGTTAGAGGCTCTGAGTCAAGAAGGATGAGGAAAGGCAAAACCAACCCAAAACAGTTGCCCATAGTGGCAGCTCATCTGACTGTGGAGGGAGCCCAAAAGCCTGGTTAACTTGGACATAGACTTGGTGGGCCTAAAATAATAAAACCTAAAGCAGCCAATCCTCCCATTCCCCCCATCATACAGTACCCAGGAGTGGGGTTTGCTCACAGTGTTAGATTAGGGCAGTGACACATGGCATATCAAGTGATTAAGGCTATAAACTCTGCAGTTAAATCTTGCTCAGAATGAAGTTTTTGAGAATTTTGCAATTAATGGGAGAATCAGGCCTCCCATCATCTGTTTAAGTAGAATATATCATGCATCATGATCAGCTCTCCAGCAAACAAGCTGTCCAGGCGTTTCTGTGCCTTCAGAGCCCAGGAGTGCCTGGAAGGCACAAGGGTTCCTTAGGCTTTAACTTAAAACTATGTCTAAGGTGAGCTAAACAGTGAGATTTATGTCTGCAGGCATCATTACTAGTTATGACCTCTGAGGTTTGCTTTGCTGAGACATAAGGGATTGCAGCTGCCCACAGCAAGCTGCCAGCTGATCCTTCCATGCTGATTTCTCCAGCAATCCAGAGCCCCCAGCTCTGAGAAACCCAAAGCACTTCCCTGCCAAGAGGACTGCAGTGGCAGAACTCATTGGCTAACAGGCAGTACCACAAGCATCTTCCCACTGCTTTTTATCTTCCCTCCACAGTAACTCCCCTCAGACACTTTCCAGTTTTCATGCTGCTCACTTTCTTTTAACTACATCCCAAAACATCAATAAAACGTCTTGACAAGTGTGATAGTCACAGCAAAATGCCTGAGTCCAGCAAATGCCTGAGAATGAGCTAATTTCCTTAGTCCCTAATAATTGTCAGGAAAAATAATCCACAAACACCAGAAGTTTATGCCCAAAAAGGAGACAGAGGAGTCCTGTAACTTTATTCAAATAAAGGGAGAGGCCATGGGGCATTTCCCCTGGGGTCTCTCAAGATTTTTAGAGGATACAGACTCCTTTTTATGCTAATTTCCCTGCTGCATTTCCCTCTCTTTTTCCTCCATTGGGCTGAGGTACTTGAGAGGTACAAACTTCCCAAAATGCCTAATACCCCCTTCTAATGTATACCCCCCCCCCGCCATTTTGCTTTTTCCTTGTGTCTCTGTTATTTTTCTCTAAATCCAGAGATGTAGCACAGTCTTGAGTGAGTGACAGTCTGTGTCAATTAATGGAATTCCTATGGAATTTATGGTTCACCCCATTGCTTCTTTCACCTCTCTGTATCTGGCCTTATCTACCATCAGACCCACAGTTTGTTTATAAAGACACCTCCTTCTCATTCCTTTCATAATAAAATTAAAACCTAAGATGGTTTTGTCCTTTACAGCATATTTAAACTGGTAGGTATTTCTTCTCTTGCTACTTTGGCTAAGATGCAAGGCAGGTGATGTACAGTTTGGGTGACAAGGAAAAAAACTGAGTGGTTTTTCTGCTGCTGGCAGTCTGGCAACCACTGCAGCCCTAAGGGGGAACTTTCCACTTCCCACATTTCTGGAGAAATGACCATGACATGGAGCTCTCCTGCTCCCAGGGGTTGCAGGAGACTTTGAAGGCATGGCCCCTTTGCAGGTAGGCAGCAGATGCCTGAAAAAGAATTATAGAAATCCTGAAATTCTTCCAAAGGATCCGAGGAGAGCAGCACCCACTCAGACTCCAGGGGTGTTGCACCCCTGCCCATACCTCAGGGATGCCCGTTTTGCTGCCCATGTGCTTGCAACCCTTGTCACCATCCCCCAAAGCTCAGCACCTTTCACTCCAATAACTTATTTGCACTATCTACCAGCTCTGACTACTTAAAGGAATCAGAGATTTATATCAGGAGACTTTAAATATAGAAATAATTTTGTGTAAATGCTTGCCTTTATTGAAAGAAGGAGAAGGGACAGAAAAGCCTTTCTTTTTTTTTGACTTGGCACAAAAGAAGTTAAATAAGTGAATAATAAAAAATGAAAATCTCAAAGTGATTACAAATATGAAAGATATGAACACGAAACTGAAACAGCCATTTAATCAAGATAAAGTATAGAAATCCAGCAATTGGCCTCTTTCCTTGATCCTGTAGGGGTGTGCAGAGGAGGCAGCAGGATGCAGTGTCAGCAGTCCCAGCTTGGCAGCTGAGTGCCCAAACCCCAAAATCTCCCACCCTCTGAAGCTTTTCACATACCAAATGCTCTGCTTTTTGGATCACCTTTGAAGTGGAGTGGCTTTAATTATTCAAGAACTGAAGTAAAGATGAAAAAGTAATTGGATTTTAATTGCTCTAATAATGGTAGGAAGCTTCACTGTGACTTAAATACTTAAAGGTTAAGACTGTTCATTAAAATGCCTCTTATACAGCTTCTTTATATTTTATGCCTCTCTTCCTCACTCCATAAACAGTCACACCAGTGTATGCCAGGTTTATTCCTAAATGCCTGAGATTGTTTGAACTGTTAGACAGTGATATCTGCAAATTAGAGCTTTTTAGTGTTAAGGTTGAGGGATTCCCTTGTAAGGTACCAATAGCAGAGTTCTCAGCTTGAAATACTTGCTTACACCAATCATCCACAGCCTGGGCAATAACAGCCCTTATTGGCAGTGACACCTGGAGACAGGTGAGTGTCATTGTAAGGGCAGACAGAACACACAGTGACATGGTAAAACCTTCAGAAGGCTCTTTATTATGGTGGCATGCTGTCTTTTATACAGTTTTTACAAACCTCATGGGCAACTTTAATTGGTTAATAGCTTACTTGTTAATTTTTCTATTGGTTGGTAAAAGGTATTCTACTTGTCCATTAAATCTATCTATTCTTGGATTGTTTACATGTTTTCTTTACTGATTCTCATGGGACAAATCCCTTGTTATTACAGGTGCATTTGTTTTTCACCCTCAGAATATATTGTTGTGTTAAAGGAACTTGTCATTCTCAAAATAGCTTCATATGGTAACTTGCAAATTGCTTGTTAGCTGCACTAGAAAGAAATGACAGGGCAGCTTTGGCTCTATCACAGGTGAGGGCAGTGAGAGGCTGCAGGGCAATGTTGTTACAGGGTGGGGAAATCACATTGTCCAGTAGGCAGCATGGCTCTGACAGTCTCTGCCATGGAGAAGCTGCTGTTGGGTTTCTTTATGATGCACAACTGGCACAATAAATCCCCAGGGCCTTGGAATGGTAGGGCAAGGCATTGAGGTTTGTTTTCTCCTCGCTGTTCTTTATGTGCTCAGTACAGTAAAGTGCAGATGGGGACAAATCCCATCACAAAAACTCCATGGAAGCAGCCTTGCCAGGCAGCTTTGGTGAACAAGCTTCCAGTTCTGATCTAGGCTGCATTAATTGCACTTTGGAAATTAGTGTGAAAGTCACTGTTTGATGCCTAGGTGTCACCTTTGAGTACCTCAGTTGATTGTTTCTCCTTCTGCATGAGGGAGTTTTCTGTTTTTGTTGGATCCATTTCACAACAGCCTCTTCAATTTCTCACACCATCTTCTACCACCAAACCCGAGTGCCCTCCCTTCCTTCTGGGACTGCACCACCCGGCAGGATCAGGTCAGACAGAATGAGCTCAGGGAAGGAAAAGATGCAAGTGGACTAGAGTGAGGCTATGAACTTGGTGTGCCAGCCACGAGCTGGAGCTGACCCCAGGTGTGAGCTGAGCAATAAAGAAACCCTTACACTTTATCACCTTTTAAAGTATACGGAGAGATGTCAAAACAACTGCTTTCAGTGACTGATTTCAGGCAGTCATTAGCCTCATACAGAGAGAATGACACACATAAATACACAGGCAAGACTACTGTGAGCAGGAGAAAGTTATCAAAAGGACTTTTAAGAAACAATTTAATGCATGGGTGAAAGTGAACACCACTCTCTGTCTTTCTAGTTTTCCTTTCAGTGGAAGGAAACATGAAGGAAAACTGCTCAACATGAGTTCAGTAGTAAAGGAGTTTATGCAGCATTTTCATAAGCAGTCCAAAGAGAAGTCCTGATGTTATAAATATATTATTATTTGGCGAGTTTATTTATACTGGAACAATTAATAATCCAAACTACAAATCAGAATGGAAGCAAATTTTCCCATTTTCTGGACTAAGATACAAGGCAGAAGAAGTTCAATTTGGGTGATAAGGAACCAAAAAGGAATAGTTTGCCTTCTGCCAGCAACCAGTGCAGCCCCGTGGGGGAGTTTCCGCTTCCCACATCTCTGGAGAAATACCCACAACATGGAGATGTCCCAACCCCAGGACTGCAGGAGTCTTCAGTGGGATGGTCCCTTCAGAGGTAGGCAGCACAAAACTAACTGGTAATTTAAACCAAGGTGAAAACAGGATGGCTATTGGTTATTGGTCTCAGCAGACCCCTGCTCTGCTGCAGGCTGGGCAGACCCAGTTGCCCAGGGAACAAAAGAAGTCAGGAACTGTAAATCACAAAGTAGACCCCTCAGGTGTCTGGGAGAATTCCAGCCCTGGTGGTGCTGTTACACCTTGGTGCAAGACAGAAAGTGGGTGAGATGAAGCTTATGGAGAAAAGCTTTTACAAGGTTAAAGGCAAGACTAAACATTACAGTCATTCTTCAGCCTCATGTAATTGGAATATTGTCATAGTTAGGGCTGAATTGCAATTGGCATACAAAAGTAGGAAGATATTTCTGTAGTTCACATTTCCATGAATGAAAATTGTCTAATGAATTAGCATTTATTGCTGTGAGACAATTTCCCATTTCAGAGGAAGCCAAATTTTGTGAACAAGGCTTTAAAAATAAAATATTTTCCATTTTTGGTGGAAATACTCTCAAATGTTCCATCCTTAAAAGGTTCCCTGTCTTCCATGTATGCTACTGGGAAGTGTTCAAAGCACAGAGACTCAGAGGCCCCAGGCAGGTGCAAAGGAGAGCCCTTTATTGCAAAAACCAGGCCTTTGTAAGCAGTTAGCCAGTTACCACTTTACATGGTTTTAAGGCACAACAAGCCCAAGCCAACCAACCACCCAGCACCACAATGTGGACAGGCAGCAGTCACACAGCACATCTCACACATCTCACACCTCTCACATCTCTCCACCCCTATTCCAGCTGAGTCACTCTCCCACAGTTCCCTTCTACATAGCCTAAGCAGCAGACCTGAGCCATGATTTTACAAAGGTAGTAAGGCCCTTGTTTTATAAGGCTTTATCTATATGCAACACGGAAGCCCTGCCCAGGGGAACCCCCTGATTCCTGTTGCAATATGGAAATTTTTTTCCAGCCTCCTAACTTTTTTCTGAGCAGGGGAAACACTGAGGAAGACATTTGTGGGTGTGTGAATAGGAACATACAGGTACACTGAGGAAAGGGCTGGTGTGGGACCAGGCCAGGAGGAAAAAGGGCAGCAGCCATTCAGGGACAGCTGAAACCCACCATGTGCAGACAGACTTCCACATCCAGAAATGCTAACTCACTTCTCAGGAAGGCTGGTGTCCCACAAGGCAGTGATGCTTTAGGCATAAAGCATCCCACAGCTGATTTGGCATTGGCTGTAGCTCCAAACTCTTCAGCAAGGAGCCAGCCAGCACAACCCCTGGGCAGCCTGGGATTCTGTGAGCTGCAAGGACTCACAGCTGTCCCCTCCCTCCTGCCTGCTGCAGCTTCGTGTTCTGCTCCTTGCAGGTTAATTCTGGGACAATAGGATATCAGGCTGGGTAACACATCAACACTCAATAGATCAGGAGGAAATCAAAGCTGATTAGAAGGATGGAGCACCTCTCCTATGAGGAAAGGTTGGGAGAATTTGGATTGTTCAGCCTAGAAATGAGATGTCTTAGGGATGACCCAATTGTGTCTTACCTGCAGAGAAATAGAGAGGGACTCTTTACAAGAGCCAGAAGTGACAGGACAAGGGAGAATGGCTTCAAACTGACAGTAGGTTCACATTAAATATTAGGAAGAAATTCTTTATTGTGAGGGTCATGAGGCACAGGTTGCCCAAAGCTGTGGCTACCCCATCCATCGAATTGTTAAAGGCCAGGTTGGATGTGGCTGTGAAAAGCCTGGCTTGTGGAAAGTGTCCCTGCCCATGGCAGGGGATTGGAATGGGATGATCTTTACCCAAGATCATCCTTTCAGTCCCTTCCAACCCAAACCATTCAGTGATTTCATGATTCTCTGAAATAGGGCAGATGTTGCCAATGGCCTCATGGTCTGGAAACCCCAACCCATGCCTGTCCTCCTGAATCACACTTACCACCCCCACAAGAAATATCTCTGCCACTGATTTAAAGATGCTTTGAGCAGAGGCAAGATTTTATCCCTCTGCCTGTGGCTTAGACCCTGTGGCTGGCCAGATAAAGATAAAACTCATTCATGTGCTCTGACAGTATTTTTTTCTCTGAAGTATTTCTCATAATACCCTTAAATGAAAAACGACCTGTAGTAATTGCAACATTTTCCCAGTCACCTCAAGAAAGGATGCTGGTATGATCCAGCACAGCTGCAAAACTGGACTAAGTCAAACAAAAAACAAGTTTTTTCACAAGGTATTTGTGCTTCCTGCTCCTTCTTCAAATACACATAAAATAAATACCTTATTGTAGCCATTAAAATTCAGCATGTATATTGTTTAAGCCATCTATTATGAACAAAGAGCTAACATATTTTAAAGTAATGACACAAGCACAGTATTTAACAGTGAGACCATTGCACTGTTCTTGTTGACTGTAGTAGAAAGATAAAATTATATTTGTGGCAAGGAGCACCATGCAATTTGAATATCAGCTTCATTAAACAGGAAATAGTGAATATATCAGCTCTACACCTCTGATAAGTAAGCTGAGGAAACTGTTTTGTAGGGTCAATGGTAAAAAACAGAGCAGAAACTCATTGCTGCCTTCACAGAAAGATCAGAAGTAATACACACTTACAAGGAAATTTAACTGAGACTGTCGAAATTTATTCCATGAGAATTTCCCTTTCTATGTTTGGGTTTTCTTTTTGGTTTCAGATAATGAAAATGATTATTCAGAGGGGAAAATAGGATTGTACAGATGCCACTGTGCAAACAGCAATTTTCGGAGGAGTAAAACATTATCAGCAGAGAACATGGAAATTTGATTTACAGCCATGGAAATGTGACAGCAAGAGAATAGAGACAAGCCCTGAGGGGGTGAACTCACCTGTGACTCTGCCGTGGGCTGATGGTGAGGAGCCTCCTATTGTGCTGAGCAGCTCCTGCAGGCCTTGGCAGAGGACACCGTGGTCTCTAGCAGCTTTACCATGCAGGGTTGAAATTAGCCCGTTTCCCCTTGGTTAAAGAAAGCTTCCTTGAGGCTACATAGCCTCTGTTAAAGCATAGTTCAAAGGGCTCTATGTTACACCAATACCCCCTAAATTCAGCTCAACCATCTTAAGAGACATTTAAGTCTCCTTTTAGAACCATTGTCACCTCATCAGTTTCCATTTCGAAGGCAGAGACCCTTCCAAACCCAATTCCAATCTCAGCCTCGGCTGGTGATCCTGCTCTAAAGCTCACACACCAGCCTGAGGCCACATTGCAATTTCAGTGCAGGCCCAGGGCAGTACTGTCACAGAAAGCAGAATCCAACTGTCAGTGGCCTCATTAAGCAGAGGGCACCTCGGTCCCCTGACCAGGAGAGCAGCACACGGGCCCTTAACAGAGCCAGGGCTGCCCAGGACTCTGCAGTGCCCAGGAAGGGTGAGCCCTGCTGCACTGGCAAAGGAACCAGCAGAGAGCAAGAAGGTTAATTAGTTCATACCTTGCCATCACTAATGGATGTAACAGATGCAGTCCTGAAGTCTTGCTTATCTGACAGGGTAAATTTATTTTTTGTCAAATGGGCAGCATATGTTTTCCCAGCCAGCTGTGCCCAGGTGTGAACAGACAGAGCTCCTGTGAGCTGTGTTATACTGGGAGAAGGCATTTAGAGCTCTAAGACTCATGCTCTCCTATTCAGACTGTCTCATTAATCCAGTCTGACAGGCATTTCTACGTGGGACTGGAGTGTGCTCTGTGTGTGCTTGTTTGCCCGTGTGTGCACACAGTGCTAGTGGTTTTGTGCTATTGTTGGAAACAGTCATGTCTGTGTCTCCCACCTTCTCTTCCATTCTGTTC
The DNA here is from genome assembly GCA_910950805.1 of Acrocephalus scirpaceus scirpaceus. NCBI lineage: Eukaryota > Metazoa > Chordata > Aves > Passeriformes > Sylviidae > Acrocephalus > Acrocephalus scirpaceus. The sequence continues at coordinate 7,258,179 of OU383785.1, forward strand.
CTTCTTTTGAAGCCTAACCTCGGGCAGATGTGCTGATTCTGATTCCATCCCTTCTCACACTGCCAGCACCAATGCCTGGCACTCAGACCACAGCTCCACTGTCTCTGCTCTGATATTACCATCCTCCCAAAACAGGCACTCGTTTCATTTAAAGCAGGGGAGGCATCCCACTGAATGTAAAGAGATGCACATGGGTTTGAAATTAATCCTTTGGACAAATGTTGGCAGGAGCAGGCTTTTGGCCCATAGTCAGCAGAGTCTGAGGGAGGCAGACTGACACTGTCTAAGATACCACATTCACCAACAGAGCTGTACTCCAAAAGAGCAGAGTTTAGCCCCAGAAATTAGTAGCTCACTGTGCTGAAACATTTGTCACACAGTGACTGAGGAATTGTGGTTCCTTTTAAGTGAGTCAATGGTGCTCTGGATCACTATTGTAGTACAAGGCAGGTGTCCCCTTCCCGTCACAGAGAGATTTGAAATTCAATGTCTTGTGCAGAATTGAGGAGGTGGAAGACTCAGACCTGAATGCTTCCAGCAAAAGTTAATAGCAAACCTGGGCAACACACAGAGAGGGCTCCGTGGCATCCATGCAGAGGAGCTTGTTTGAGTCAGAAAGCTGGACTCCAAGGCTGTTGAACCAGCTGGGAATATTGATGTGATTAACAATGATTTGATTTGGAAATCAATGGGAAGGAGGTTGTTTGCTTGCTTTGTCCAATTTAGTCCCTGAAATACTGGCTTCAATACAGGGAGAAATGCAGCCGAAGCAGGAAGGGGATTTTGGGGAGGTGTGGGGGGGGGGGGTGTTTGTTATTTTATCAGATATCCATCTGGATTCTAGTTGGGGAAAACTTGAGCATTCAATCAAATATTTTATGTGTGTCTGTAATAATCTGAACAAAGGAACAGCTGACAGCCCATGATCATTTAAAGACAGAGGAATTTCTGTTTAGCAATCCTGGAACTGCATTTTCCCTATCTACGTGCAAGATTTCCTAATAGTTATGTGGGGTTTGTTGCAGTTTAGCTGCTAATGAAATACTATGAATTTAGAGGAAAGCCAACACAAACACTAAGTCTTTAAGAGAAATATTAAGAAGCCATTCTCCTGGGTCACAGAACAAACAGGCAGCATACACACAGCCATTAAATATTGCCAGGTGTAAGATTTTGGGCTTATACTCTAACCCTAGGAGGAGTGATAATTCATCACATATAGTTTGAATTAAAAGAAGAGAAGCATTTTTTAAACTTCAGTCACATTAAATTGTCTTCTCCATTTTAACTCCAGGGAGCTGCTTCTGTCAGTAACTCCTGGGAGCAGTGCAAGAACCTCTGGATAAAAGTTTTGTGGTGTGGTCTGGGAAGCAAACTAGTAAGCAATAGATAAATGATCTCTCCTGACATTATTATGTTTTCTTAAATGGAAAGAAATGATGATATCCCAGACCCCATATAAAGTTTTCATACTGACATATTACTTTTGCTAAGCAGCCTCTTGCTCCACAGAAACCGCTATAAAATACCACACAGGGAAGAGCAGTAAGTGTCACACCAGAGGAAAAAGCTTATCATCTTAGTATTGCCCTTGGGAAACAGAACCTCCTTAAAAGCTGCAGCTTTGTCCATTATGATGTAATTATTTCATTATTCTCTGTGGGAAAATGAGGATTTTCCAACCCCCGCCATCCAGCAGGTTACTCAGACTGCCATGAAATGCTTGGTCTCTGCATTAAATAATTTTGGAGCTGTAAGACTCTCCCTGCCTTGACCAAGTTTAGATGGCCAATGCTCAGACTTCTGTAAGTGAGGGAAATCCATGGAACAGACAGCCCTGCCTTTGTATGGCTCCTTCCCACAGCCACAATGGGCACTGGCTGGCAGGGCTGCAGGGCAGGGACCAGGAGCTCTGTGTACAGCAGACAGAACTGGCTGCTGATTCCCATCCTCACAGCTTCTAAGGCTGTACATCTCTTTGGGTGCAAAGGGAGGGGCTGGAGGATGGGTGGGTTCTGCTGGGCAGAAAGCTGAGAACTGCCTGAACAGTGATCAGTGGTGCCCATGTCTGATTGGAGTCACTGACAATCTTGGACACTCTCTGGTGACACTGCTCACAGATACACTTTGCCACCCTTAGGACCATCTTCTCCATAGAAGTTGTTCTCCTTAAAGACTAAAATTTCTACCTTCTCAGAAAGGTGTCACCTTTCTGATCCAGTTCCTGACCTGATAGGAAGAAAGTACCTCCTTTTGAGAAAGGAAATCACATCTGCAAGATTTTCACACAGTTTCAGTACATCTGTGTAGGCCTGGACTGCTTTGACAGAAGAGTTTCATCAGCTGAAGGTGTCTCAGTTCCTTTAAGCAGTGGGACCTCTGCAGCTCTGCTTTCTGTGCCAAGACATGTTTCCCCTTCAAAGAAGGGGAAATTGAAGGAAAATTGAAGTAGCTATGGACCAAAAGAAGTGTCAAAATATCAGCTTATGGAAGATGCTCTGCTGCTTGGAGCAGATTAAAACATCATGCATACAAAAAGCACTGAATGGAAACATTCTCTGTGTTTGGACTCTGCAATACCAATGTAATCCAAAGAAAAGCAGGAGAAAAGTCCTGCAGTGAAAAATGTCATCAGCAGTGAGGCTCAGCCCAGACTGCAGCAGTTGCCAAGTTAAAATGATCAGAGCAGTTTGGGCTGTGATCACCTTACACTTTGGAGGCTTTTCACTGACCTTTTTTCTGCAGCTGAATTTCTCACACATTAGACAATTTAAGTAGTGATTCAATTCACTGCAATCTCATCCTGAGTCATTACTGGAGCAACTCCCATACAAAGGTAAAGCATTTTAAATAAATAGCTCTACCTTGCCTGAGATGGGTTGCAAACCCTGGGTTGTCACAACTAGACATTCAGACAAAAGGGATTTCAATTCTCACAGGTGAGATCCATTCACATCCACTGATGCATTTTTATTTCAGTAATTCAGTGTTGTCTTTGAGCCTCTTTGTGAAAGTATCCAGTGAGACTCTACCTTTTTATCATGTATTTGTAACATTTACTCATTTACTCAGATAAAAAAGACCTTGATGATTTGGACAGCAGCCATAGCTTTCCACATGAAAAAACAAATATCTTTACCATTAAAATAAGGAACTAATTTGACCAGTCCTTCAGTAATGACAGAAGAGGAGACTACTCTCTCTCCCATGTGTGAAGAAGCAGTTTTGGTGCTTCTGTGCATTGTGGGAAGGCAGCTCTACCCACAGGAGGGCAGTGCTAGATCAACTGTTTCTATTTCTGTAATATGCTCTCCCAGCACAGCACCTGAAGAGCTGCCTCTTTCTCTTTTATATTGTCATTGTGTATGGAGAGTGGCAGACACAGTACCAGCCCTCACAGCACTCCATGGTGACAAGGTCTTTCACTCTGTGTCCAGCCTGAGCCAGATAAAAGCTTTCCTTAGCTGCAGTGCTGCCCCAAAAATCTGCACTCATAGGGAATGCTCAGCACTGGGTCAGGGTTCAGCCCTGGAGACAATTGGCTCAGTATTAAGCCCAGCAGTCACCCAGACTTCTACCCTTAATTCCACCACCTTTATAGACTAATAGCACCACTGCCTGTACAGCAGTAGCTGAGCCAAATCCAAACTCTGTGTGTGTGAGATAGACACACAGACTTGGCTTGCCTAATACTAATATTTTTGCCCTGTTGTTCGTACCAACATCAGCAGTGTTGACAAAAAGCAAGCAATGCATTTTGATAAACCTGAAGAGCTGTGTTTGACTTCCCAAGCAGCTCTGCAGGCAGCCTCACAAAAGGGACTGACACACTCCCACAAACCAGGAGTCTTCAGGGAAGGAGGAAGGAGATGAAGCAAATGTTTCTCAGGTTCAGCTCAGCAATCTTCTGTGCAAACAGACAATTCCTGAAGCAAAGGCAGCCACAGAGCTATTTTGACTAAATAAGCCTAGGATCACTGAATCTTTCTTCCTGCCGAGTTCTAGAGAGGAATGGGAAAAATGCCCAGTGCCAGTCAGTGAAAGTAACAGTTTTGAGAACACTCCCTTTTTTGACTGTACCCCTTGTTCCACTACACCTGTAAATTCTTCGCTAAATTTAGTATTTTTAAAGTAAAATAATGAAAATATGGAATGGTTTGTGTTGGGATGGAACTTAGAGATCATCCAGTTCTAACTCCCAGCCATAAGCAAGGACACCTTCCACTATCCCAGGTTGCTCAAGGCCCCATCCAACCTGGCCCTGAACACTTCCAGGATGGGGCACCCACAGCTGCTCTGGGCACCCTGTGCCAGGGCCTCACCACCCTCAGAGGGAGAAATTTCTTCCTAACATCTAATCTAAACCTACTCTCTTCCAGATTAAAGCCATTCCCCTTTTTCTATTGCTCTATGCCCTTGTCCAAAGTCCCTCTCCAACTCTCTTGAAGCCCTTTTAAGTACTGAAACATGATCTAAGGCCTCCCTGGAACCTTCTCTTCTCCAGGTTGAACATCCCCAGCTTTCCAACCTGTCTCCATTGCAGAGGTTCTCCAGGCCTCGGAGCATCTTTGTGGTCTCCTCTGAACCCAGTAAGTCCATGTCCTTCTTATGATGGGGACCCCAGAGCTGGATACAGCACGCCAGGTGGGGTGTCACAAAAGTGGAGCAAAGGGGCAGAATTCTCCCTCATCTGCTGGCCACTGTGCTTGTGATGCAGCCCAGGACACATTTGGCTTTCTGGGCTCTAACTGAACATTGCTGGGTCACGTTAAGCTCATCAAACTACACACCCAAGTCTTTCATCTCAGCTCTCAATCCATCTTTCACCCAGCCCGTGTTTATGCTTGGGATTGCTCTGATCTACATGCAGGACCCTCCACTCGGCCCTGTTGAAGTCCATGAGGTTCTCCTGGGCCCACCTGTCTGTCCAGCCTGCCAAGGCACCTCTGGTTGGCATCCCTTCCCTGCAGCCTGTGCACAGCTCCATACAGCCCAGAGGCTGCCGAGGGTGCCCTCAGTCCCAGTGTCCGTGTGCCTAACAAAGCTGTTCAACAGCACCCATGTCCGTACCGGCCCCGGGGCATGCCACACCTCCTTCACAATCTCTAATGTTGGAATTACTGGCAAAGATTCCTTCTCTGTTCCCCACTCCCCAGAAAGCTCGGCAGGCCCTCAGCAACCGGTCCCGCTCGATGCCCACTGTCCCCCGGGACCACTTTCCCTTGTCCTGTTGAAAGCAGGATACTGAATAACCGGGACGCCATTCCCGGAGGCTGTTTAACCCGGGATGCCGTTCCCGGAGGCTGCCTAACCCGGGATGCCGTTCCCGGAGGCTGTTTAACCCGGGATGCCGTTCCCGAGGCTGTTTAACCCGGGATGCCGTTCCCGGAGGCTGTTTAACCCGGGATGCCGTTCCCGAGGCTGTTTAACCCGGGATGCCGTTCCCGAGGCTGTTTAACCCGGGATGCCGTTCCCGGAGGCTGTTTAACCCGGGATGCCATTCCCGGAGACTGCCTAACCCGGGATGCCGTTCCCGAGGCTGCCTAACCCGGGATGCCGTTCCCGAGGCTGTTTAACCCGGGATGCCATTCCCGGAGCAGAGGGATCGCGGTCCCCGCTCCTGCTTTGCCGCGGCGCTCCTGCCCTCTCCTGGGCAAAGGGAGCCGAGCACCGTCTCTGCTATTCCGGGGAAAATCCCCGAAAATCCCCAGCCCGGCTGGCTCTGCCGGCTCCCCCGCACGCCGGGACACTGCAGCGACACAGCCAGATGGCAACACACAGATCTGCCGCGGCTCCTATAAATATTTGTTCTGCTCAAGTAAATATGCACGTTTTCAGGCTCCCTTGAAGAGCATGCATCAGAGAACTTGGCTTTATCACAAGATTTCTTAGACCTTAAACTGAGTTTATATGGCTGGTTTTATTTAGCAGAAGCTCAGAGAACTCGCGGGGGTTTATTCCCTTTTCCCTGCCGATGTGAGCTTCAAGATTAAGGGAAAAATCACTCAAGGAAAGTAAAATCAAACAGTGGAAAGACCAGAGCTTGTCATATGTCTAACTAGGGAAGAGTAGTGAAACATTAAACACTCACTAAGAAATGTACAGAGATTTCAAAGTTACCAGCACACCAAATTTACCTCTCTTGGAGAGACCCTATGAAGTGATAGAGTGTAGTGGGGCTGCAAACTCTATTTAATTAGCTATGTTGGAAATGTCACATTATATCTGAATAAGGGCAGCCAGATGGGGAACAGACAGATTTTTAAATGCTCCTAGAAATATTTGCACATTTTTTCAGTGTAGGATATCCTGTAATAGTCAGTCCTGGCAGCTCTACCATGCCATCAGTGCAACAGGTAAGCAATGTGAGCAGCCACAAGCTGCTCTGGCAGCAACAGCAAGACTGAGGGAGTGCTGAGGACTTGTAACAATTCAATGGTTCCTTCAAACTTTGGTTTTGAAAACAGCTTTCATAAATTGTAGCTCATGTTAACCCCTTCCAATTGTGAGCTGTTGTTAGAATATGTTTCCATGTTTTGAGTAGTGGGAGGAAATTTTTTTTTTCCCCGTGGGAAACTATAGAACAAACCAAACATTGCTGGTTCTTTTCCAATCTGTATTTTTCTTTCCATTATATTTTTGTAGCTAAATGCACTGACTTGCTGAAAAGAGTTGGATCTATCTATCTCTTCTTGTCTTAAAAAGTGACTGAGAAAATTCCAAGGAAAATGAAACCCAAACTAGAGTCTTTTTCCACCTTCAAGTTAATTTACATAGGGCACAAATCCTCCTGAAGAAGATTAACATAAAATCATTCCTGGTCTTTGGTCTGCTAATTGTTCAATTTTTCCTACTACTGAAAGAAGCCAATTTGATTTTAAAACCAACAAGCAAAACAGAAAAGCATAACTAGGTGTGCTAGAGCTTCTAACACAGCTTCTTGGCTGCCTCTATGCAACTGTAGATAATATTCCTTCTTAAGCTTTGGCTCATGGTCCAACTGCCTCTGCACAATGTCCCAAAGTAGACGGTGCTAATGCTGTTTTATTCCACAGTTTGACACTGATCCTGCCAGACTCACAGCACATGGATAACAACACAGTGAAGGCCTGTTTGTCTGCACACTGCTTGTGGCACTTCCCAAAAAAGGCAGAAGAGCTTTACTCTCAAGACTGACCAAGTAGTTCTATGCTTAAAATCAGTGGAGGAGAGGCAGGTATGACTGGATGAAGTCTCTGCAGCCTCTTCCATGCTGTGCTGGCTTATAGAGGACCTCAGTGGCACTATGTGACCTCAGCTCTCAGCTTTCCTAAACTCCCGCCTCTACACCAAAAGAATGCAGGGCTGCCCCTGCCACATATCCTGTGATGTGTGGTTGCACCATGACAAGGAAATTTTACAAGATAAAGCTGCTCAAGCTTAGATCCAGCCCTGAACCCAAGCCCTGCATCTCCTTGATTCTCTTAATGCCTTTAATCACATAGCATGGGTTAGACTAGAGGACTCCTTAAGATCCCACACAGTCTTATTTTCTTTGGCCCTTCTAATTTCTTATTGTATCAGAAACTTCCCACTCCAGTATAGAATTCCAGCCCTTTTGGCAGCTTTTTCCAAGTTCCATTAGAGCTTCACAATCCTAAATAAAGTGTAGTTGGTTTGGTGCAGTCTTCAAAGTTCCATAATTCAATTTACTCTTCTTTGCAGTGGTGCAATTTCCCTTCTAGAGCCCTGTGTAACAGGCAGATATTCTTATCTGTCCCTGTACTGCCTCATCTGATTAGAGCAATGGACAAGGCAGATGGATCCAACAGTGGGAATCCACAGTACCCAGAGGATAGTGGAGACAATGTCAGTCCTCCAAAACACAGAACAGGAGAGCAAGAAGGTGTTGAATGTTTCACATCCTTTGCCTGTTTCCCCTCAGATGTGTTGAGAGATATGTGATCAGTTCAAGGGGTTTTTTAAGATTAGAATAAAGAAACACAAAAATCCTCTTTGAATACCTTGAAAACACCTCCTCATTGTAACCTACTGTGAGGCAGTTCCAAAAGTGAACATTTCACCACGTGAGTCAGGAGTACTCAGACAAAAGGTGCCAATGCTCAGTTATACAAACCTGTGGCACCTGAGGAAAGTGTCTGCCCACATCTGAGACATCTTCCAGTGCAAACCAGTAGCTTCAAACCTGTCCAGAAAAAAAGGAAAAACAAACAAAAAGCCGAGAGTGATGGGGAAGTCAGTCACCTACAGCAGACAAAAATCCTGTCAGTAGGAGCAAACTTCCCTGCTGCAGCTGCCTAGCAAAAATCCCTTGCTGTTACAGCAGTAATTATATAAATCCCTTTGATGCATTTGTGTCAAAACCATTTATCAAGAAACAGTATTAATTAGACCTAATCCACATTTCGGAGGCACCAGAAGGCATCATCATGGCTCCAGGGGTTTAGGGCAGCAGACTGTATGTTTTAGCAAGGCTTCCTTAATTTTGTCCTCATGATTTTAAAGGTGTAAAGGCAGAGAGGAGAGGAAGAGGGAAGAAAACAAACAAAAATTAGCAGATTTGCAAATTTAACCTTTCCAAGGTGAGTTGTGTAGGAGGTTAACACCTTGTAGGAGACAAACACCAGGCAATTAATAGACAAAGGGCTAAATGAACCCCCTGAGTTATTTACTGCAGGAAGGTGAAGTCTGAGATCCTCAGTGCTCCAGTTTTGTGCCAGCACAACTGGTTCCCTGTGCCTCCAGTAAAAAGCAGGGTCTGCAAGTTAGAGTGGGAGGCAGGCACAGACAGGAGGGAGGGGCTGGCACTTGGAAAGTGCTCCAGGTCTTAGGCTCTGAAGAGTTAAAGCAACCAGAGGAATCTTAAACAAAAACAAAACTAACCCCAAACAAACAAACAAAGAGAGCTAAGCAGCAGCCCTTACAACAAAAATACATTTCCAAAATTAATGAGATTTTGATAACCTCCCCTTTAAAAATGGCATATTTCAATTTTAAAATGCACAAAGACTAAAATCTTCATAACTATCCTATTAAGAAACTTCTGATGCTGTTTTGGATTTTCCATTGAAACACAGTGCATGGAGGTTGCCATAGCTACAAGCAAATTTTTAAATAACTGTTTTTCATCAGAGCAGCTGCAGTATCCTACAGAAATGAAGTGAGGAAGCTGGAAGGAGTCTGACCAAATTCAAGTTCCTAATCAAATCGCTCCAAGATTTTCATACATGCAGCTAAGAAACTTTTAATATGGGTTCTGGTTTTTAGAGAAAATACTGCTCTTTTATTTGACAGGACCCCAGGAAATGCTGTCAGCAGTGCTGGAGACCTCAGTCAAGAGAAGAGCTTTGTTTTCATGCTGGAAAACATAAAGATTTCCACTGCTAAGCCCCAGCCTGGTACAAGTCCCCAGGCACCACGGGATGTGCCACAGCCTCAGCTTTCTCTGATGGGCTTTCTGAATGAACTGCTTGACTGGCAGCAGTGGGCCTAAAAATGCCCCAAGAGCCACAGATTTCTGTACCCAAGAAAAGCTCTTCCTTGCCTGAGCTTGTACAGGGAAACACAGAACAGAGGAAATGTGAAAAACAAGTGAAGCTGTAAAGCATAGGCAGGAGGCTTTTGAGGAGAGGCTGTGATTTAGGTGGTCCTGCCTCCAATGGTGTTCAGTGCTCACTGGGCATCAGGAGGCTGTTCCTTCTTCTGGAGGATCTCTCCCTGGCTTGAATAGGCAGAGCAATGTTCTGTGCAATAGTGTGAGCAGAAAATAGACATTTCTGCACTGTGGGCACCTGCTTGGGGGAAGCCTAATCTAAGGACAACACCGAGAGCCTCCTTCAACCTGTAGTATTACCTATGGCAAAAGTCCTACGAAACTTCAAATAAAATCATATTGTGCCCTCAGGCAAGCATGTCCCTGTGTCCCAGTCCATAACACCAAAAATAAATAAAGAATAAAATTTCTCAGAGGAATACCAAGAGATTTAATTCCACCAAAACAGTAATTGAATTGCTATCTATGGAAGGTGGAAATGCTTGGCTGGGTTTGGGTGTTTTTCTGAACAACAAATTAATGATCATTATTAATGACACTATTATGGATCTGAAAGAACTATCTCAGTGATTACTGGGTTTATGCACATTGGTTCATTTATCTAAGAAGTACCTCCACAGCACAGTGGAAGTGCTCCCTCGTGCTGGGTGGCAGTGCTTGAAGGTTCATGTTGCTCTGCCATCACCTGCACAGCAGAGGAGTTTACAGGCAAGCAACAGATATTAATCCTGGTAATATTAAGAATTAATAACTAAGTCTTAACTAATATTAAGACAAATCTTCTGGACAAGGTAATTTTATTTCAGATGTGATTCAAAATTCCCTTCACATCTTGAAATGAGACAGCTTCCTTTCCCAATGACTGTATGCTTGTTTGCTCCAAAATTCTTCTGGGGTAAAAGACAAAGAAAAACAAAGAGGAATAAAGTCAGAAAAAAACTTCTAAAAAAAGTTAGAAAAATGAAAGGTAAAAAAGCTATCATGGCAGATTCTTCTAACAAATTACATTTTTTTGCCAATTCCAAGTACTCACAGAAGCTTTCAAGGCCATGTTGGATGGGGCTTGGAGCATCCTGGTCTAGAGGAAGGTGGCCCTGCCCATGGCAGGTGGTTGGAAATGGATGATTTTGCAGATTCCTTCCAAACCAAACCATTCTAGGATTCTATGATTCATAGGTACTGAGGCAGCTTAAATACTATCTTTAGCACAGAATAGAAATTCTTTTAAAAAGGTGGGAAATTCCCTCATTTTAGAAATTAGATACTTCATGGCAGGTAGAAACATCTCAGTCATCTCAGTGAGATCCTGGCACAAGACTGTTCAGCTGTCTTTGCCCAACATCCCTCTCCACATTGGCAGTAAGTGATCAGAAAGTGGAAAAAAAAAGAATGGTTACCAGAAAGACAACCCAGTAAATATCTTTTATAATGTAAGTCATTGAAATTTCTCTTTGCCAGTGTGAAATAGGCTAGCACAAGAGTAAGGAAGGGATGCCAATGAACAGAATACTGTATTGGTGTGCATGTATCCTGTCAGAGGGTCAAACCTTGCTGTATATCTAGGCATTAACTTTTCTGATGTAGAGTTTTTTCCAAGGAAAGAAACAGAAGATAAAGCACAACCTGCTGTATGGTTGGGCTGCCAGAAAAACAGATTGTGAGTCATTGCAAACCACTGATCTTAGTCAGCATGTTGTGACTCCATGGGTTTTCAGCCCTGCTGTTTCTTCCCCAGGGCAGATGAGAGAGGCTTGTCAAAGCTGTAGAGGCACACTCACGCTCACAGTGAAGTGCTATTTCTCTCAGCTGTGCAGACATCAGGATTACTGAACCCGACATAAACTCATCACTTTCCTGGAAGGAAAAAGAGATGCTAGCCAAAAAGATGAGCCACGGTCTGCCAGAGCTTCCCTGTCCTGAAGTACCAAAGAGCAGAGCCACCTCCAGGGCACTGCAGTGCAATGCACGGCCACTGTCTGGGGATGCCTAAATCATGTACTGAGAACACCTCCCTGCAGCCTGCACTGAGCCCCTCCTCAGCATCCACCGGGCAAGGCACACACAGGGGAAGGAAGAAATGCAGAGGCTTAAGGAGAGGGTGGTGGGTGGCAGGCAGCAAAAGGGAGCAGTGGGCAATGCCACAAGGCACCTTCTCCCCTTACCTGCAAAGTGAAACACAACAGCACCTACAGACCAGGTACTGCTGCAGCTCCTCTCTGTGCTGCTTTCCTCTTTGTTCCCATTTTGCTTTTGAAGCAGTTCATCAGGCCCTCCAGCACAGGAGGTTTGCTTTTTTCACCAGATTCAAGCATTATCTTGAAGCAAGGAGAAGAGAATCTTGGGGGATGAGCTAAAAAAAGGAGATAAAATTTTAAAAAATATGGAGAGAGATAATACACAACATACAAGGGAGAAAAGCAAAAAAAAGCTTCAAGAGATATGCCCTGAGAGAAGCAGGGAAGGATCAAGGACCAAGAAGTGGGGATAGAACATCAGTCAAGGGGGAAGGCAGCAAACCACACAAGCAGTGTGGTGACACTGGGGCACGCTCCTACAAGAAGAAGAAGAAGTATGTAGGTGTTTGTCCTCATTTGTTTGTTGTGAATAGTTAGCAGAAAACCACAAGTCAAAAGCAAAAAGTATGCAAGAGGATTCAGAGCTTCTCCATTTTAAGTGTTTGGTCTCTCAGTTTGTTCATCTGCAAAACATAGGTAGGTCTGCTGGTCTGCCAGAGCTGTGCCAGGGGGATTCAGCCCATTGATTTATTCAGAACGAAAAAAAAGAGAGTGAGATCTGTGAATAAGCACCAGAAGGTGCCATAGATCTGTTTAAAAGAGATACAGAGAGAGTATATCTTTTTAGGAAAAGATTTACTTGTGCCAAAAAGTAGCTTTTAATCTATACCAGCACTAAAAAATTCAGGTGAAGTCTGAATGCTTCTGTACTGAAAAATAAAGTGAAAAATCAGAATTTCACTTTGGAATGAAACATTTGGAGCAACAGATAAATCTTCCAGAAGATATGCAGTCATCAGAGTTTTGATGCTTCCACTTCTGTGGTTGTGCATGTAGCTGGTAGATTCAGTAGAGATTTAGATCCATTAATATACCCTGACGTGCTGTACATCTGACAGAGTCATTTTACCCTCAGCACTGTGACCCTGCCTTGCCTCTATCTGCAGGCTGGGGGCTGTGAGATGCAGGCTGGGCCATCCTGAGACTGCCCCAGTTAAAGTGAAGCAGAACAAACAGGTATATGGTGAGGCAGCAAAATGAAACAGACAGAAGGTTACATTGGTTTGAAACCACACACTAAAAATACTTTCTGTTCTGCTGGAAAGGCACAGCACTGTCAGTAGGACAGCCTGGGACTTGAAAAGTAATCTGGTTTAAATATATCAAGAATATCCTAAAAGAAGATGCCTTGTCATGAAGGGCAAGGAAGCCTCAAAGGCAACTACTGTAGCCTGGGCCTGAGGAAGAACACCCTGAATGGTTGGTCACTGCAGGGCTGAAAGGCAGCCTTGCATCTGCCTTCAAAATAGCTCTGTACCTATTCACTTCAATCTGTTCTCTCACCAAGCAGCAACTGTAGAGCACAGAAACACACAGGCAGCTGTGAGAGGAAAAAGGCTTGAGAATAATGAACTCTGAGAACAGCTTTTTCCTTCACCATTTTCTACATGAATGTTATGATCAGAACATATACTTGCTCAGGACACAAATACCATCTAATTTTTCATTACACACAGGCTATGAGATAGTTTTCCTACATGAAAGGCCCTCATTCATGGAGAGCTGCAGCCCAAAGCTAGGCAGAGGCTTCCTGACTTTCACCTGGACACTGCCAGTCCCATGCACTTGGGAAGGTTCAGTGCCGTGCAGACGTGGCCACCACGTTTTTAGTAGTGACATCCCACTTGCAGTTTGCCAAAGGCATGGTGACCTGGTGTGTGAGTTTGTAGGGGGTGAAGAACCACACTCTGGGGGAACACACACAGCTCTGGCCCACCTGCCCCACCATGAGTACAATCACAAGCACCAGCCACCACCAGAGCATAAACAGCTCTGTATGTGCTCCCTGCCTACATGATAGTGACTCCTTCACCCCTGTGTTTTAACTCCTTAAGCTTAGTCTGAAACAACATCAACACTCCTATTATTAGTTCATGACTTACTGTAGGCTTTTGAGAAAAAAAAAAAGCATTACTTACAGCACATTTTTGTTTTGTCACATAGATGGGATTGCAAAGGCTTCTGTACTCCTTGATTTCATCCATGGCCTTGTTACCACCATGCACACATCACCTTCTCTGCTGCATCACTGCCCAGAGGCTGGGCTGCACAGTGAAAGAAGAGGATGAAGTTTTGCAGCTTCAGGCATCTAATATCCACCACACTGCCTGCATCAGATATACTGTAAATTGTTCCATCCATCTCTCTTCTTTTAAAGATTTTGCCAACTCTGACCTCAAATTTCATTTCCTTGTTCTGTCAGAGATAGAAGAAAATAAAAAGCAAAATTTCAATATAATCCTTTGCTCTGTTTCTCCGTCTTGTTTAATGGATATTCCCACAGCAGGAGCTGGCGGAACCAGTGAGCTCTTTCATGAACTGTAATTTCTAAACTGGTGAGCACAATGCATCTCAGACAGCCACAACCAAAACTCTTCAACCCGTAGGATAAAAATTTATATGAAAAGTATATCAGTATGAAGGTTCATTTGTAACCACAGGCAACAGTGATTAATATCTGATTTTTTTGTGTGTAAATACGTATTCAGAATGAAAGGCACATGGCAATTTTAAGCTACTTAGCTGAACACGCTCTTCCTGCACCTGTGGGATTTTAGCATTTCCATGGTTTTAAGAGCTTTGTAACACAGGGATAAGATCAGGGTATGATCCACTTTACTGAGTTGGAAAAATGTAATTTAGAAGGTGTTATTGCAGGAAAGAGGTGGAAAGCTCGTTGGTAATCATATCTCTTTACATGCTTAAAGACGACAATCCCTAAATGAAAAATTTTAACATAGGTCCTCCAAGAAAAAACATCAACCTGTGACTTGAATGAATTCCCCTTGAGGGATGTTTGTGCTACCAAGCCCTCAAATAGCACTTACATTGCCATTACTAATTACACTGGAAACTCCCTAAGCCAAATACTTCGGGTGCACATCACTAACCTCCAGAGAGGAAATCTGTGTTTATATAAGTGGGCTGGTTGGCTGGTGCAAATAAATAATCTTTATGGTCACAGTTTCTGTCAAAAATGGGTATTTGGCATAAGACAAAGCAAATGAAGCAATAAGTTCCCAGCAGTGGTACCAAGAGAGCAGGGTATTATCAGCTGGCAAATTTAATGTTCAGCTCAAGGGAGGTACAGGTTTTCCATGGTCTACAGGAGCTCACCACAGCTGTCCACAGGAGAACTGTGCCACTCAGTAGTGTTTGGGGACCATCATCCAATCAACAGTATCTCAGGGATTTATATGGAACCTTGATAACAATGGGAGGAAAGAGCCAAGCTAATCAAACAACGCAGGGCCTATAAGTTCAGCAGAGATTCAATCACTACACAGCTATTTTTCACGAGAGAGCCAGGCCTCTGCAATAACCCCTCCCTGCTGAAATGATTCACATCAGTTATGCTTCCTCTCCTGCTTGCTGCTATCATCATCCAGAAGAGGCAGCGAATGATAAAGTGCTTCTTTGATCTCCTGTGTATGTGAAGACAGAAATATCCAAGCTGAAGAACTGAGCCCCATGGGTCTGACAGCAGATTCAATTACAACCCATGGAATTCAGTTCTCAAAGCTGAGAATAAATGACATTCATTTTCAGGCTGTCCCAACACACGGCAGTATCTCATACTCCTGCTGGCTCTCTCCAGTTTTCTGGCCTTCTTCCAGGGGCTGTAAAACAAGAGTGAAAACTTCACTGCAGCCAAATCAGCTCTACCAGACTGTAGGTCAGAAGCAGAATAATGGCTCCAGGATATATATTTTGAAAAATGAGCTATTTTATATATTCCTTTGACACCAGAAGCGGCCACACACACAGGCACAATGTGCCCTAACACATTGCAGAATTCCTAGTAACAACAACAACAAAAAAAGTACAGCCAAGGAATATAACAGTAAAACATTTTGCACTTTTCTGGAAGCCTCTGAGAATTTCAAAGAGGTGAGTTATAAATTTACTTCTTTTTTTTCTCTGTTTTTTTTTAAATACAACAACACACACACAGAGATAGGATTTTCCAGAGTCAGTCAGCAATCTTCTTAACAAAATAATCCAACCAGGAGCTCAAAAGAAGGAAATCTGACACTGGTGCAGTCCTGCAGAGTCGTCAGAGTCTGTGTGGCAAAAAGGCAAGTAGAAGCCTTCAGCACTACAGCTGCATGGCTGTGTACTGACACAACTGTGTCAAATGGGACAGCCTCACCCCAGGGTGACAATCTCACCCAAAGGCAGCGTTCCCGACCACAGAAGGACCCTGCTCAAACATGCTGGAGGGCAAGGCTGACATCTCCCACAAGGAAATCCCCCCATCACTTCTGAAAAACCTAAGAGAAGTCACAAGTTTCACTAAACTACATGCCCCAAACGGGGAATTTTTGAGGAAAAAATAGGTTGGATAGGATGTTGGATGATCTGTAAATTAGATGTTAGATGTATATGTCTATATATAAACAGTGTTGGGTAAGTAAAAAAAAATTCAGATTTATTCAGAATATTTTAAAGATACTTCTTTTTGTTCCAGTGAGATGAGGTCTCAGAAAAAAATATCTCTGGTTTCAATGAAAAGAATATTTGGTGTGAAATAAAATATTTGGATGTCAAGGGGATTTCAGATTAAATCTTTTAGCTTTAAAAACTAAATTTAAGGAAGTTTACTTAACAGAATAGTTCAAATAGAATTATTTTGGTTTAGCATTGATTTTATTAAGTTGTAAGTATTTTTTTCAGTGAACAATCCTTGCTAACACCCCATGCCACTTTCCCAGTACATCAGCCTCACATGCAGCCCCAGCAGTGTTGGTGGAAAAGGCAGCAGTGTGCCCATGTTTTACAGCTCTAATTGTCTTCTCAGGCTGCTGAATCAGTCAACCAAACAACAGAGATTAAAAATACACTTCTTTAACTGTTCCTCTTGCTGGGAGAGAAACCTCTGAACAAAAATATTTGCTAAGTAACTGCCGTGTGGTACCCACAGCCCAGCTCAGTCCTACCCATCTGTCACTTGACTCCGTGAGACAGGAAAGAAAAATCAAATTAACAAAAGTAACGTCTTGCTAAGGCCCTCAAATAGGAAAAAACTTCATCTGCAACTCAAAAATAAGGTACTAAGGTACTGTAGCAATAAATTTTGCTTGTCTGATATTTCTAATATTTCTAATATCTGTCACTGGAATACTGCTTGCTCAGATCACTACTGACTTAATTAGGCAAGACCTTCACTAGCAGTGTGGCCCTTCTGTGGCAATCCCTCTTCCAATCCCAAGCAGGAAAAACATCTAAGGATCATCAATAAAACATCATATCTTAAAGTAGAGAAAAGGTCCAGAAGAAGAAAGGGTGGGAGTACCTATCCCTTAGGACAGTCTCCCCATCCTATGAAAAGTGCATGGCATTTCTATGGAGAAGGAGCTGTCACTACCTGGGCACTGGTGTGGCCAGCACCCCAGCTGGGGACAGACAGCTTTGGCACCCATCATTGTACAATCAGGCACATAATGACGAGGGAAAATATGGAATGCCCCTCCATGAAACACAGTAAGAGAGCTGCAGTAACTCTGAGCTACCCCAGGCCAGAGGAGCAGCTGAGCATTGGGGTGCTCCCCAACCCTGTTCTCACAGGAACCTGAACTCCCCGGTCCCCCTGCCTGGGTGAGGCCCTGCAGAGCTGCCTCTTCCCAGGGAGATGGGCTTGGAGAGCAGACAGCCCCAAGGCAGGGAGTCAGGTGAACATGCCCTAAGATTGCTCCAGTCCCTCTCAGAACTCTGGGGTGGATCTGTCCCACAGGTGTCCCTATGGAGACAGAACAGCCCAGCTCTCCAGCAGCACACCTGACATTTTAGTGAAATCCTTAAGGAAAGGTATGGAAGGGCATATCCTCATAATTCCACAGCCATATTCCAGGTAAGTTGGCTTTACAGGTTTTTTAGCTAAGAAGGAGTAAAGGTCACATTCTCTCTTTCAATTTGCCTGCAGAGTTTAATATCATTGCAGTGCATTAGTTATCTCTCATCTTCACAAACACGATGCCAGTTTCAGCCACATTCTGCTCTGACCCTTTATGAACTTCATATGTGACACTCTCTATCCTTTCACTGTCCTTCCGGGAATAATTCCCTCCCTCTGAGAACCCATTTACTCAAGGATTAAATTCATGCATTTGCAAACAAGAAGACAGCCCATAAAATTATATTGTTCTGCCTTTGCAAGAGCAGTCAGGAGGCGAGTCTTTTCAATGGGCCATAAATCTACTTCTTGAAACAACACTATTTTGTTCTATTCCAGCAAGGTCCCTTAGTACCTCATAGCTCAGAGATCTTATTACACCAGATTTAACAATTCCTACAGGACAGATACTTAATAGACAATCAACTTATAAAGTTTTACTGCTACACCAAAAGGCAAACCTTTTTAGAGTGATTGAATAATGTAAACTGCCCGAAGACTATTCTTCCATAAGTTTTCTTTTTAATTAAATATGTTTTAACAGGAAAAGAACATGAAGATCCTAAAGCTATCGAGTTACTGCAATGTGTAAATTCTCTGCATTTTCCTTACTATTCCCTACTTTTATTCTCTATGCTGCCATTACAATCTTTCTTTTTAGTAAAGCATCTACGTTTGTCCAAACATATAACCAAAGAGTGAGATTTTAATGCTTTTTAACCAGTCAATTATCTACTGCAGCTTCACATGAAATCCAGATACTACCCAAATGAGCTCATCATGGGTGGTAATTAATTAACACAGATAGAGAACTTGAAATAAAATATGGATATGGTCACATTTCATTAGGAGCATAAAGCATCTTTTTCACCCTTATTTTGTTAAATACGTTTTCCCCACAGCTAGCAGGAAAATGCATAGCTACACTGACAGCTGGGTAAGTTGAAACAAGAGGGTGAAATGGAAGATTAAGTTATTCCAGAGTTTTTGAAATATTTTTTAAAAAGAGGAAAACTCACAGCCAGAAAGGGGACCCGTGGCACCAGAGGCAGGCAAACACTCGAGCCCAGCAGAAGGTCTCAGTTCAGCCGTGCTGGCTGTGCTGCAGGGCAGAGCTGAAATTTCAGCACAGACCATGGGCTGTGTGCTCTGCAAAGCTCTGCAGGGGAGTTCTGCTCGCTGGGCAGACCTTGAGCATCCCCTGCAGCAGCTCGAGATCAGCCTCACACAGTGAAAACCTCTGCCCAGGGTCATAAACCCAGAGTTCAACCTTTAAAAGCCAAATGTTTGGTCTTCTCCATTTAAAAATTACCCATTTCTTTGATTTCACCCTGGCCCACCTTTTCCCACTCAGCCCAGGACAGGCAGCCTCATTTGCTCTCCACAGTAACTCCAGTTCCTGCAGAGGCTGCCTGGTGTGCTGGGCTGTGGGGATCCTCCCTTGCCCTCCTCACGTAGGGTTACCTCACACCAAAAACAATCACACTCTTTCTACACTGATCATTTTTAATTTTAAGAGATAGTTACATTTCTATTGCCAATGTCTGTTCCACAAATTACACACATTTAATTTCTTCTGCCGTAGAATTATTCCACTCTGCTTATATTGAGGTTCAATTCTCTTGTCTCCATTTTAATCACATTTTCCAGCACAGTACTTTGTGCAGTAAACCATTTTTCTTCAAGGAAGATAAAAACGATCACATATTCCATTTCATTTTTTGACCTAGAACTTACTGGTTTTTTCTGCACTTTTTCACTAAATTGGAGAAAGAATACATGACAAAATACGCACTAGGCATAAATCACTAAGAAAAACAACATTTACATCAGCTATTTATATACATTACAGCTAGTAAAAACACAAGTATCAAAAGCACATAATGAAAAGTTATTTCCTATTTTTAAAGAGTTCTGGCTAACAGCAAAAATAAAGACTTCTAATACTAAGTATTATTTTTAGTAATCACTATACCATTTACTTACAGTGTAGTTATAATATAGTATAGTTTCATTTATACTCAGCCACAGTAAGTCACAGCCCTGGAGACAATTTCAGCAAGCTTTATGTAATGAAAAATACAAACTTTTGTGGGCTCCATGTTCTGGCTTTTTTTATATATACTTTCAGATGACAGGATGAAAGTTAGTATAGAAGAAAGCAGCAGTCTAAAGCACATATTCTGCACATTGACACAACTGCAGTAACAGCTGTACTAACAGCGCCCAGACGTAAGAAACTGGAAAGCCACTTTTCAGTCTGCTAACAAGGGCAATGAGGACTGAGATGCTAAAAGCCCTCGCAACTCCTCAACCTCTATCTATTCTTTCTAATTTCAGCAATAAAATTTTACTGCAAACACACAAGATGTTTCACACCAGCTGACTGAGGGCAAAAGAAATGTACTAACTCTTCGAATACAGAGCTGTCCCAAACCCAGTGACACTTCCTTCCTTGGTCAGGATATCTGATAGCCATGCCCAGGGCAGATGCTGGAGGTGACATATAAGCTGTCTCCAGCAGGTTGGTAACTGTTCATGAACTAATTCCTGATAAATGTAGTGGAACAGAGCAAGCTCGAAATGACTGATCAATTGATATGTTTCAGAAATAATCTAAACACCCAAAATAGGAAGATATTAAAAAAAAAATAAACAGGAGAGAGTAGGTGAGCATTTCGTATTCCTTCCCAATTTACACATTTTTAATAATTCAAGAGTACTGGCAATGTTTCTTCTGTTGGAAGTACACAATTATTTACAGTATTTCCCATTACAGAACTACTAGATGATATTACTAATAGAAAAATGATTACACTTTGTATAAGCAGTAAAAAAACAAACAGTCAAACATCAATTAATCACCTTTTTGTAACCCTTCCATTACTTAAAAAATAAAGAATATGATCATCACCTAGCAAGGAATTTACTTGGAGAACCACACTGTTATAAACAACTGTAAGGTTAGTAATCCATTAGAAACCAGAGATTTCCTCAAACAGGTTTTTTAAATGAACAATTAAAATATAAAATATTGCTGTATTTATATTGTAACTATACTGTAGTTATTGAAAATAAAGTATTCTAGAAAGAGCAAACAAATTTCCAATACATGTGTGGTTTGTTTCAATGCTAATGCACTGAAATAAACTAGTGTAGTATTAGAATAATGAAAGAGCTCGAGCAGTGTGGCACTGGCCACTGTTAGTTCAGAGGTACCTGGCATTCTGAGAGCAATGAATTGTGACCTAGCTAATGCACCTGAGCCTGTACTCTATTCCCATGGAATGGCTCAGCCTATGGGCTGTGAACACTGCTGCCAGACCCCAGAAACCAGTCCATGATCCTTTGTGTTTAGAAGATGAAAAACTAGGTGTCAGTTTCTGGAAGCTTCCAGGGACTGCCTTCAGGTGGAGATGGCTCCTTTTTGGGTACATGAAATGGTCCAAGATTTTTGTTTCGAAGGGCATCCATTAGCAAAGGCTGAGGAATGCTCCCCTACAGCCTGTGGGCACCTGGTGTTTTCTCTGGGATACACTCACCTCTTAGCCAAAATTTTAAATCTTGTTCTCCTTGAGCTCATCAGATCTCATTTTAAAGAAAATAATTCAGGTATTATTTAGATTCAACATGATCACATCCAGAATATTTAGACAAGTATGTTGTCTACATCTAATGATTCCATGAATAAATTAAGATCACTAGAGTTGCCAATAAGGACTTGGATACCCCGTGTATATTAAAGGCTTAAATACAGCTTTGATGCAATTTTTTCAGGCTTCTCCTTGATGAATCCCCCAAGACCATCCCAGGTAGTCATTGATATATTTGAAACCTCTGTCTTGCAAAAGAGTCCCCACTGGAACCCTGGGCCCTTGTCCTGCTATGCTGGCAATCCTCAAACTCCCTCTCCCCAGAAACTCCAGGCCCCACTGTTTTAAGAACTGTGAAGCTCAAAGCAAATTTAGATGGAGTCCAGGTATTTGAAAGGCTGCAGAAGATAGAGAAGCTTGATTTGCTCATGAAATTAGGGAATTGGTTCAACAATGACAAACAAAATCGATTTCAATCATAAAAACTGATGTTCATCCTCTCTTTTGGGAAAAGATGGATAATGTGTTCATTCTGACTGATAAAAAGAAATTTTAAAAAGACTAGAAAATTCTATCATCAAAATAATTCACATTTTTCATCACCATTTCCCACAGAAAAACATTCATTTCAACATTCTCCCATATAAGGGTGAAATGCAACTAAAGCTATGGCAGTTATTATTTTTTTAATCCAGCCAAAAGGAAGAAAAAGAAATCATAAGAAAAATGACATTTGGCTAAATCTGGAATAATTTTTAAACATTATTTTCTGAAAATAAAACACATACCTTTGAGATACATTACATAATATATTTTGGTCTAAAACAAACGCTCTTTCTTTTGCCATTACTATTTTTGCATGTGAGCAATTAAGAAAACGCAAATAGGTTTTTTTTAAAGAAAAAAAAAGAAAGTTTAATTCCCCAAATGTTAAAACAAATTTACTTTTTGATTATTTACGCAAGACTATTTGCTGCACTTAGCTGAGCTTTGTAAATAATTTCACTTCAGTCAAAATTGCATTTTTCAGCAAGCAAAATAATCAGAAAAATGAAAGAGTAACTGCCTGTCTCGAATCATGCTAGTGAAGGTAGGGGAGCTGCCTTATCCTGCAAACTCCAGAAACCCTTCCCTGCACCAACCCAACAGGGAATTTCTTGGAAATTCCACAACAGAAGAGTGGCAATTTCTCCATCTCCTTTTTTCATGCTGCGAAGCAAAATTTTGGCTGCTTAGATAAGCTAGAAGCACATACCAAAAAAAAAAAAAAAAAAAAAAAAAAAAAACATTTCAAAAAAGTAAAGAATTGATGTGAAAGAAAACCAGGGATAGCCAGTCAAACTCTTCTGTTACAATCAAACACCGTAGTTTCTAAATCAGTAGCATTTGATGAAAAGAAAAAAAAAACATACATCAATTAACTCACATCCTCTCCCTGTTTAAATAGTTGTTATTTAAGTGGGTTAAGACACAGATTTAAAAGAAAAAAAATGAATCTATATAAATCATAATTCAAGGAAAATATTAATGCACATAATTATACCACCACCCCTTATTTCTGAATTCCATTGGATCTGGAATAAAGTCACAACAGCATTAGAAGGACAAGAGAAAAAATTCCTGCATGGTGAAGAGAAATACTAGAAAATGTGCAGATTCCCATACTGACACAAAAGTATTTAAAATCATTTTAAATTTCTCATTGCTTTAGCATAAACATAAATCAAAATTACTTCAAAGACCTGATATTCATTATGTTGCATTTACAGAATGTAAATCCATCAAAGCTGACAGAACCATCCGGGTTCAAAACTGGAGGAATTGAAGAAGAAGTTGATATTTTGATTCACTCTTTAATGTGCAAATTACCTTTCACGTATACAAAGTGTACTGGTGCTCAGGCAGAAGACAAACATGTAATAAATCAGCTTACACTTTTTTCGGCTTACTCACAGTGGAATCCCCAAAATTCATTTTATTTTATGTTTTTCCCACTCTTCAGCTTTTTCTCTTCCATTTTCCTTCCTCCTCTTCAATCACCACAGGTTTGCATTTCTCGTTTTCTATTTCACATCACTCCACTTTGTTCTCTACAATGGAAAGGCAGACAGACAGACAGCAGGGACAGAGACACTGTCAGCCCAAGGTAACCTCCTCGGACACCCACTCTCTGGAGCATCTGATTCTCTCTCAAAAACATTTTAACTTTATAAAGGGAAGGGAATCAAAACTCATTTGCATATGGGTTCATTCCATCTCTTCAGCTCACATGTTTCTAGCTCTGGAAAGTCCCTTTCTGATTCCCTGGCTGATACAGAGCCAGGAAGGTAACACGGCACAGGGAGAGGTGAGAACTGTTCTGCTGACCTTGCAAGAGGGGCTGTGCTGAAGCGCTCCATTCACCTTGCTCAGAGGGCTCAGCTGGGAGATTTGGGTGCTGATTATCCTTTAGATTTCAAGGCTCAGACCATGCATGCAGAGTTAAAGAATCAAGCCAGAGAAACCCCCACTCTTGCACAGGAGGAAGCTCTGGTCAGGCGCTCGATACTTCAGCTTCCTGTCTGTACACTACGCGGTCTCATCTGGGGAAATCCTGAAAACATTATCAGATGCCTGATAAGCTCTTTAGCTTTCAAGTACATAATGATTCAGTTTCGGTCAAAACCTCATTTGAATACGGTTTTAAAGTCTTAATAAAAAGTGGGACCCTAAAGGAGAAGACATTAGACTTGCAGCCTAACACCTGTGGCATCCAAAAAATGTGGCTGATGTTTGATACCAGCATAAACAAATCTACTTCTCCATATCTGCACCAAGATGGTCAGAGTGTTTGTTCAGCTTATTAAAAAGGAGTGGAATTAGATGTCTGGTTAATTAGCACTTTTATTTATGCACAAACACAGCAGAAGCAGCACGGATTGCTTACTCCATTCCAACATTGCTCACTATTGACATGAGGCAGATTGTTTCTGAGAGAGAAGGGTTGCTTAAAACTCTGGTGCCCACTACTCCCATGGGCTTTTCTGGCAAAGCTGGCAAGTGACAAGACTTGTTTTGTTACATGTAGACTCCTATTTACCAGGCATTAGACAGATTTTTGCAAACCCCGTTCACAGACTCAGAACAGGTTGACAGCATTTAACCCTGTGGATTCAGCCCTGGAAGAGTAAACCTCCAACACTTTCCAGTTCAGATGGGTACTTGGTGAGGATTCACCCACAGGAAATCTCACCCTCTCCACTGGTTGTCTTCATCCCAGGCAGGCCAGGGGACTTTTCTAGGGTACATTCCTGGAGGTTCTCCTTCACACACAACTTCTGAAGACAAAGAAACGCACTCCATCTATGAGTCTGGAAGCAACTAGGAACGTTCTCCCATGTATTGCATGTCTGCAAGCAGAGAGAGCATACTCCCAACACAAAAAAAAAAAAAAACTGGATCAAACACTTTCCATGACAACTCTGATGTTTTCTGCTGCACTCCCCCCAAGGGTTACCACAAAAGCATGCACATGTATGTACCTTGGGGAAGATTTGAAAGATATTTATTGTTAATAACCACATTCCTCTGAGTGAGTACAGAAGTTCAGATTGTCTATACTCAGGACAGAAATATGTAGCATCTTTTGTTTCATCCCAAGATCTGGTTTACAGATCTTCAACCAGGCTAAAACACAAGTTACAATTCACTAGAGCAGAGGTTTCAGACACAAAACCACCCACCATTTTAATACCCACATCAAAATATATAACAACAAAGACAAATCCCAAAAGCATGTGAAACTGGGATTTTGCTTTTCAGCAGCACGAGAGATCTGATGGGCTAAAAAAATACCATTGTCTGAGCTCTCAGATGCTGCCCTGGGTCACTTTTGGACTTATAAATAAGGATGCTTAAATTAATTTGAACGAGTCATTGTCGAGGAAGAGAGGAACAGTGAAATCTCAGGCTAGGATCCAGCTATGTTTGCAGTGTTCACTTGTACAGCTTCAAAAATGCCTCCTTCGCTCTAGTCTTGGATTTAAAAACTTCTTTGCAAAAGATACTGAACTAAATATATTCCCTGCTGAGCAGCACATCCTTGCTGGCTCTTTAAGTAAAGATAATTCAGGTTTCCTGTGTCCCAAAAGGTAGGTGTCATTGTGTGCATGTGTCACAGCTGGATAACCTTCAAGCAGAGAGCAGCTGAACAGAACCCAAATCCCTTGGTGAGAGCAGCACTTTCCTCAGTCCTTGGCACATCTTCCAAGCAAAGGCAGGAAAGTGTACAGTAAAGCAAAAACATTTAGTGAGGCCTTTAGAGAGCAAGGATGACAGGACAGGTTCTTCACTTTGCTTGTGAGACAAATGCAGGGACCAAAGAGGGGGTGAGGAAAAGAAAGTTAGCACAGAGTGGAAGAGACTGGCAGTATGTTGTGCACTGCTCCCGACAGCTGAGATCAGTCAGGACATTATCATCTTAGCATCTCATCTGAAAAGTTTTGACTGACTGAATTTCTTTTTTGACAGGAAATCCAGATCTCAGCCTAACTGAGTGGCTGGAATCTCTTGAGGCAATATTATGTTAAACCAAGCAAGGTAACACTACAGCCCTGGGTGCAGTACTCTCAGAAACACGTGTGGTGACACAGTGCATTTTAAGGGCACGAAATCACAGCCCAGGTGCCAGACCACCTGATAGTCCCAGCTTCTCTGCTCCATTTACTGCTGTTCACTGTATTCTTTATCAATAGAAGAAGCTGAGTTCCTTCTTTCACCAAGGGAGAAGGTCCTCCCAGAAGGGAGGATCTCCCCCAAGGTAGTTAAAATCTTTACAGAAGTATAAAACCTGCAGGCATCAGAGATAAATCATGTCCTGTATATAAAATATCTTCCACAGAAATACAGCCTTCAGAAAGCAGAGTAGACATACAGTCATTTCATGCATGATTTCATAAATCTTTCATCCCTGCTTAGAGTATTTCTTTGTGACAGGCAGTGAGGTATGAGTTACGAATTCCAATAGGAGCTGGAGCTTAGACCCATTGAACACTACAGCAAAATCCTCATTACTTTTGAAGAAACTGGAATTTCTTCTTCAGTATTCTTAAAAGCAAACTTTCACTTGGTTTTCCATGAGAGGTTAGTTCTGTGGGTCTTTTGCTATGATACAGAGCCTTATTACCCACATATATATATTATTCTTTACTTTTGTGCCTTTATTTGTCTGGTTTCTTTAAGCTGAATTGACTTACAGATTTGACGAGCTCTCCCTCTGATTTCTGTCTCTTTGCTTTAATACCCTTTTCAATATATTGAAGAGAGCTTGGGCTGACAGAGAAACTGAGGAAATACTTTATAAATCATGCACCCTTCACAAACCACTTTGCACATTTACAAAGGCTGTGGTCATATCACAAGCCAGATAGGATTTGATCAGCAATTTCACTGCCCACTGGGACAGGCATATAAATTAGGACACCGTGCTCCTACCTCGTGCAAACAGTGAAGAGCTGTCAGGCATGCCTGGGTAGCAGAGAGGAGAGGGGATGGTAGAAATAGCTCTTCTGTGTACTCCTGATGACCTGTGCAGCCTCCAGAATCCAGAACTCCGCTCATGGACCAGGCTCACAAAAGAGGGAGGAACATGCCAAGACAGGAGAGCTGCAGCACTCTCATGACATGTTTTTCTGAACTGGGAAATGTTCCCAGTAGGAAATGCCTGCTGAGATTCATACAGAGGCATTAACCTTCCCCCTAGAGCCTCTTTGTGTACACGAGTGCATGTACATGCACATATTTCTTATCCTAAAGAAGATTTTTGCTCCACAGTAGCACAGAGGGCTGGGGTGTTACCAGAAGTGCCCACAGCCCCTGCAGCTTTGCTCTGTGTCCCTCATGACATCCAGATTGCTTTTTCCAGTACCTTAAAACCCTGCCAGAGTTGTTCTACTCAGGTTTGTCAGTCTCTTAATTATTTTCCTGTGACTGGCTCTTAACATCTGTGAAAACAAGAGTCTGAGAGCCAGTGCAACAGTCAGACCCCACATAAACCACAGTGCACCCAGAGATTTGCTCCCACACTGGCATCCTGGCCCCCATCTCCTGTCATGCTTTGCTCCCTGGGACAAGTCCTCAGCTTGCCTGTACCCTGCCCTTGACACAAACAGTGCTCCCTCAGATGAATTAAGCATTTCAACATGGTAAAAATATTCCACTGCTGCCCTGTCAGCCAGCTCAAGTGAAAATAAAGTGATGCAAAGTAGCACCAGGCAGCACGGTACAATTTCTCTCACAAGCTTCATAAATGGCTTCACTTTGCAGTCAGAAGTTAGAAAACAGGAAGGTTTCAAATGAGTTCTAAGGCAGGAAGTGAGTCAACCCTTAGCAAAAGGGACAGCAAACAGCAACCCCTTCTACTGCAGACACCCAGCCACAGACGTGGAGCCAGGCACCCAGAACCAGAGTGAGCGAGCCTGAGAGCAGAAAGCAGGGCCAGAAGAGAGAGGAAACAAGATTCCTTTTCTCCAACCACAGCCCAAAGGAGGGGGTTTTTTTTATCCATTTTATCCATCCAGAGGACTGCCTGCTAACCAGTCTTCCTTCTCCTTGCAGCCCTAACCACCAAGCCACCAGCCCATGCCCTCCCACCCCTGCCCAGGCACACCAAGGCCTCCTGTGCAGTTCTGCTCAGGAGCAGTTCAAAAGAGTCCTCCAGAACAGCTCAGCTGGAAGTGGGATTGCAAGTCCCCTTGAGCATCAGGAAATTTGGATCCTGGCCTCTCACGCACTCATTTGAGTACTTGCTGTTGGAAACACAAACACAACACTTCCTCCTCAGCTGCCATCCCACTCTGCCCGCATTCCACATGAGACAAAATTGCTCTGGAAACAGCCCCATCAGCCTCCACAGAATAAGGAGGCCAAGGAGCATCTTAGGTGTAGAGAGGACTCTAGCTACAGTGCCTAGAAACAGATGCTCATCAGAGAATTCAACTGCAGCAAACAGAAGAGCCATAAGCCACCAGTGCCACCACAGCTCAGCAGCTTATCATGGCAGGAGTTCTGAGGATCTACATTTTGGGGATAGGTACAAAAGAGGCCCCAGTCCTTTTTTAGGTGTACCTCCAGGCACAAAAATTAGACCTAAAAATAGAACCTAGATAGTGAAGTCACACAGGCAGAGTTGAAAATTAAACTCTATACACTGGACAGTATTCCTCATCACATAAAAATGTTGCACTCCTGGATGCAGTGCCAGGAACATTTGGGCCTTAAGCCTGGGCAGTCACACAAGCACCAAAACCCTACATGGATAACAAATCCCTACCAACTTTTGCAGGTTCCTTAACAGCATAGAATACTTAAAGAATTAGCTGTTCCACAAGTGATGCATCTGGTTCCTAATGTGTTGTCCTCTGTTTCAAACAAACAAACTAGGAAGGATCTGGAAGTTGTTGAAGATATTAGGGGGACAAATTAGGTTTTGCTCTCTGTATTTATCAGAAAACTAGGATGCTAACTCCAACTGAAAAAAAAAAAATCTGGAGAATGACTGACAGAATTGCCTTGGTTCCAGCACTAAAAGAAGCCTTTGTCTGTCTGCTTTTCTTGATAATAATCTTCTGTAAACCATCGAATCACTGTAGCAAAAGACCTAAGAATCACAGCATGGTCACAACACACCATGTGGGGGAACCAAGACATGACTGAAAAATAACATGAGCTTCCTCGAAGCAACTAGATTTCAACGCAAGGCATTTCCAGATCCTTCCTAGTTTCAAAAGAAACTCAGACTAAAGCACGGGAAGCTACACACAGAAGAAAGCACTTCAGAAGGTTTTAATCCTTGAAAGAAGCTGTTGAGAGCTTGTTATCTGAACAAAAAAAAAGGCTGGAGCAAGACTGGGTAGAAGGTAAAAAGCCAAATCCAGAACCTAGTTGCAACTTGCAAGTTTTGAATATCTTCCAGTGTAATAATCATTCTTAGAAAAGTGCTGTGCTTTTGGAATCAATTTTTCCACAGGAATGTTCCCATTCTCACTTTGGCTTTTTTCTCTCACACATGCTTTGAGATGTCAGCATACTCCTGGATCCAGGGGGCATTGCATTTACAAGATGAAGTTTTGTAAACTAGTTTACACAGCAAGGTTTTGTAAGTCAGCTTTGGAATTAGAAGTCTTGGTTTCATAATAAGGGGACTTTTTAACTGGAAATTTTAAATACCTTAAGAAAATTTATAAGTTCCTTCACAAAACCCAGAAGAAGAAACATAATAGGCTCCACTTCCAGCAAAGGATCACAGAGTTGCTAAAAACAGCTCTCAAATGTTGCATATTATTTAAGAAGGAATGTGATGGACAAAGAGTAGACAATGCCTAAACAGCCTTAGGAAGAAAACCATATGGACAAAACTTTCAAGCTGAGAAGTTCAGAGAAAAGAGCTGTTTGGTACCGGGTATGTTTAGGTGAACAGAACTTGATACATTCTCTGAAAATAAGCAGAATCCATCAGAAAGAATCACAACTTATTTCTCCTGCCTGGAGTTTCTACAAGCAGCGGGTACAGAAACCCAATTGTGGTTAATTGTACTTTTAAAAGGAGGTTTCTATCATGCTGAATGAAGTGCAAAAGTCTCTGAACTAATAAATCCAGCAGCATCTTATATTTGATTAAAGAACAAGATGATAGGCTACTTAAACATTATGTTAATTTATTGATTCTTGAAGCTGGAATTATTTTGGTCACCTGGCTTACAGAAAACTGAAGCCAAATAATAGCAGATTCAAACTTGGTTTTCTCTGGTTTTTGTTCTTATTCCAAAAATGAGTCATAGAGACTTTAAGAACCTGCACTGGAATAACAGCCAAAGAAAACACTCCTGTTTTGGAAATCAGATCTGCTGAAAGCAGATGTTCCCAGATGGGGACATTCCAGCACAGAGGGTGTCTGTGCCTGCTGTGACCTGCCCTGTGCCACAGCCCATCCCTCTCAACGTGGTGGTTCAGCACACACGGAGCCCCCTTGGAGCCACCTCTGTGCCCTTGCCCAGCACAGGTGTCCAGTGCTGCTCCTCAGCCCTCCTGCAGGCACCTCTGGCACACGGACTGCTCACACCTCCCAGGCCATTTCGGAAGGAGGCTGGCCATGATCCATGCACAGGCTGGGAGAACCGTGTGTTTGCCTCCAAGGGCTGAGGGATCCCAGGGCCCTGCCTTGGGAGTTCCCTGCAACAGTCCCAGGAACATCCCTTGCTGCAGGGCCAGGACAGTTGGGCTGTGTCTCTGTGAACAGCCCAGAGTGTACCAGAGAGGAAAGAAGGGGAAGACTTGCAGTTCATGTCCCTAGCTCAGCCCGATCTCCCACTGAGGGATGGCTCATCTCCTCTCCACCTTCTGAAGGGGACACGCACACTGTAGCTGGGAAAAACACTCCAGGCAATTTCCAGGGATTTTTCCTAAAACCCACAAACATCCAGCATCCCGGATGGCTGAGTACAGAAGATGAAGACAGCACCTTGAATAGACGTCAGAAGAAATTTGAGCAGCAGTGGAGAGAAAAGTAACAAACATGAAAAGGCCCCTCCCTGGCTCTGCAGCCATCGCCCTGGCACCGCTCACAGCGAAAGGTCTGCCTGCGTTTTGAAGAAGGGTCGGGCTTTGCCTTGCGGGAAGACAAGGCTCTACATTCCGCACCAAGGAGAGCTCATCTGTCTCGCTGGGATGCGTGTCACACACGGATCGCTGTGGCCCCGGTTAGACGCGGCCCGCCGTGTCCCCGTCGCGCCTGCGGCCGGCGCTCCCTGCGGCGGCTCCGCTCCAGTCACGGCTGCTGCGGCCACACAACCCCGCCTGCCAGGGTCTCGGCATCCCCCGCATCCCTTCCGTCACCTACGGATCCTAGGGCTCGGTACAGGGCACTGCTTCCTAACCCCGGCTCCTAAGCACCCCGTACTCCTCGCAGCAAGAGCTGTCAGACGTGCAGTTACCCCTCTGCTCCGGATCCAGCACAGCCCCACACCAAAGCTCCCCAGAAGCTATTGCCGAGGTCTTTAGATCTTTTCACAGCCATCCTGCATGATCCCAGCGGTAACACTCGGTGACAACATCCTCTCACTGTTGGTGTGCCAACATCCAATTCTATCTCCGAATGAAGTTCACCCAACGAGCCTTCTTACCACACATACAATACCAAATCTGAGAACTCGAATTTTCATTTTGCCGCATGACCTTCAGTGTGTTCAGTCGTGTGCCTGTCTCCAAAACTGTGACCAAATGTAATACCTAACTTTTTCTCCTCTAACTTTGTAGATCATTTGAGCACAACAGGCCCACAGTGCTTTAATCTTTTCCCAGACTGCAGTTCGAAGTAAATTTATAAAAAACACTTTTCTCACATGATTTGCAAAGTTGTATGCAAAAATAACTTGGATCTGACACACATTTAGATCCCAACCAGTTACTAAATATATGCTCTGTGTATAACCTGTATATAAACCTCATTACAGACATTTTGAGGGGGTCAGTGCCTGAGTCTCTCCCAGCACAGTAAGTATCACCCTAGGGATACTTCAGAAGGCATTATTGTATTTCTACTACAGTATTTTGCTAGCACCAGTAAAACTGCAGTGAAACTCAAAGTTATGAGATTCACAGCTTTGCTAACCCTGGAGAGACCAGTTGCCTCCAGGCTTCTAATTTCTGTTCTTTTTAAACACGGGAAGATAAAAAGTGCTCGGCTGATAGACCGTTCCCTGTAGTCACAGGGTAAAGGCACTGTGAATTCCTTAGTGCCCACTCTTACCCTCCATTTCCCGTTAATGAGGCGCTGAGGCCATCGCGGCCACCTACACTGTGTGCGAGGTACCAAAGGCACGCACCACCACAGCACCGGCTGCAGGCTGCAGGAGGAGATCTAACAAGGCTGTTACCATGGTGCCACCCACTGCCAGAACACTGCACACAGGACGTGCACTGAAGTAACTTCACTCAGCCTGCTAAGAGATTGTTTCCATGTGCATCTCCGAATTCTCCTTACAGAAGTTCAGGTAAGGGCTTAAAGTGACTCTCACAGAGAGAACAGTTTCTTTGCAGAGTGATAACCAACTGAAAAGGTCCCAACTCTCTGCATTTCTTTACAATCCAGAGCTCTCAATCATGTCCCCCATAAGGTCTGTTAAAGGCTGCCACCACACAAGCATTTTCATCATAGCTATGCATTTAAAATCCCCACTATCTCAGATCTTTGCAGGAAGCATAAGCTGATCAAGCAAGTAAACACAAACATTAGAAGCAGTTTTTAGTAAGATGGCTGTTGAGGAGGAACATGCTCAAACAGCATCTTGAACTCAAGTTGCTCAAGTCAGTACTGCTGATGATATCCCAATGGAAAATAGAACTTGGTAAGTATAAAGAATCATGTGTGTTATAGCAACATGAAAGCAGCTAAGGAAGTTGATCTTTAGTCACCAGTAGAAGTCAGTGTTAACACGTACCTGAAGAAATACAAAATTACAGTGCTCCTGTGCCAGCAGCACTGACTTCATGGGCTGACACCGAGCAGGCTTGCAGCTCTGAGGCATGAGTTTACATTTTCCAAGAGATAGTGCCTTGTGACTGGGAACTCTTGGAGTCACCAAGAGCAGGAAACTCCATTCACAGATGCAGTCTCACCACAGCTTTGTCCCAGAAAGTCTCAGGAATGTGCATTTCCCTTTAACCTCAGTCAGAGAAGTTGAAAAGTAAATGAGATGAGGAAAATAAAAGCAGCTGATACAAGTGGAACTTTCTAATGAATGTTTATAAAATTAAGCTTTGTAAAAGGAAAAGCTTCAACCTGCATTAGCCAGAAATCCTAATGAGAGCAAAAAGCCTGAGAATGAGGTTCACTGTAGCAAACAAAAATAATTTAGTTAATCCTACCACTACCATCTTATTTTCTACACCACTGCAGCATTCATCCCTATGCAGACAGACCACCAATATTCCCAAGCCTGACTCCCCCCATCTTTCTGCACACCCCACAGCTGCTGCACCAGCCCCACAAATAACAAGTATTTAAGCTCCAAGACTAAATAGTCTAGTCATATCAAGAGGCCCATGAACCTGAAATGATTTATCATCTTTGCAAACACTAGGCAAATACATGTTCAGTTTGCTACAAAACTCTACAAGCATGTTCTAAATGTTTTAATGTGCCTTTATAGACACATGTGGACATGGCACAAAAAGTTTATTTGATTGCACCAAGAGATCTAGGTTCTTGATCATAGTGAATATTTCAAAGTAACAAAAAAGATCTCATTTCACCTTGATAAAATTCCCTAGTACATATGAAGTACTAGTGTCTCTCTCCCAGTGAGGTGTCTGTTTGCACCTACAGAAACTTACTACCTAAATTTATGTTAATGTCACATCCATACTGTGTCTCATACCACTGCTCTCTGAGGCCTCACATATCAATGTGTTTTCACCTGTGTGGCTGCCTACCAAGAGGCCATGTGATGGCACTGTGTAACCAGTTTCAGTACCTCAGTTATAAGCATTTTTCAGTAAAAAGTAGTCTACAGCTGCATAACAACCCAATATGCACCACCTTAGCCTGTGAAGAGTAAACAAGTTCAAAGGGGAAATACCAGAAGAGTACCAGCTGTAGTGCTTACTTTACACTAGATACACAAATTGGTTCCAACCCTTGCATGCTTAATGGATCAAGTTAGGCAGCGAGGTCAGAAGGATTTCAACCTATCACACACACTCCAACCAGCAGGTACCAACTCCTAGGTATGGGTGACAACAGTGTATTATAGCCTTACTTAGAAGCTTATCTCCTGCTTGTCAGATAACCTCCTCCTCAAAGCTCTATTTTACTACCTACATCTTGGGCTCACTGAAAATGAACAGGTACAATAGCATATAAGTTAAACTAGCTTTTATTAAAATACAGAACTATATGAAATTTGACCTTAAAAGAAACTTGAAAGCGCACATTAATCATCATACATTGGAGGTGGCATGTCAATGATCTCATCCAGGGTAGCAAGGAAGTCAGCAGTTGATTGTAGGCAGTCTGGAAGTTAGAAATAAATCAAGTCAGTTTCTCAAACTCAGCAGCTGCTCCCAGCAGCTCAGCATAAACCTCTTGAATAAGAAAGGGAACTATTGCTTCATTGTATAAGCCAATGCCACCTAACTCATCAGTTTGCAATGCACCACAAAAGATTGCTCAGTGTACTGCCTTTCACTGGGTCGTTTTCTTCACAGCCACTGGTATGGGCTGTGTTTTTGATTTATGCTGGAAGCAGCATTGATAATTCAGGGGTGGTTTTGTTGTGTGAGCACTGCTCAGCAATAGAGTAGAGGCCTTTTCTGCTCCTCACCCCACCAGTGAGGAGGAGGCTGGGAGTGCTCAAGCATCTGGAAGGGAGCACAGCCAGAACAGCTGATCCCAGTGGGCCCAGGGGATATCCCAGACAATATGGTGTCATGCTCAGCAGATAAAGCTGGGGGAGGAGGAAAGGAGGGACATTTGGAGTTATGGCACTTGTCTTCCCAAGCCACCATTGCACATGATGGAGCCTGCTGTTGTGAGGATGCTGAACACTTGCCTGCTGATGGGAACTGAATGAATTCCTCATCTTGCTTTTCTTAAATGCATGGCTTTTGCTTTAGTTATTAAAACTGCTTTTATCTCAAAGCATGAGTTTTTTCACATCTTCTCTTCTGATTTCTTCCCCATCCCACAGCAGGGGAGCAAGTAAGCAGTTGTGTGGTGCTTGGTTGCATCTGGGTTAAGCTATAAGTCAGCAATACCACTCTGAGAGGATTGCAAGAACTGACAGCATTGGCCAGGTACATTGAGCTTGACTACACAGCAGAGGCTGTTTGATACTGGTGAACTGCTCTGGCAGTTTAGAAAGCAACAGCAATTCATTGCTGTAGCCAACTGGCTTTTTGCCCTAACCACTGATGAGCATTTTGTGAACTGAAAGTCACACAAAGTTTCCACTTACTGGATTCCCATGAAAGCTCTTCAATCTTCACTGGTGAAGGTACCATGTTCACACATCTGTCATATGTCCTTTCAAATACCATGAGGGGAACACCACACAGGTTGATATTGCTTAGTTTGTATTCTTCAGGAAGA
The DNA here is from genome assembly GCA_910950805.1 of Acrocephalus scirpaceus scirpaceus. NCBI lineage: Eukaryota > Metazoa > Chordata > Aves > Passeriformes > Sylviidae > Acrocephalus > Acrocephalus scirpaceus. Next base: position 7,293,637 of record OU383785.1, read on the forward strand.
TCAAAACTCTCAAAGTCTGTTTAAGAAAGAGAGGAAGCGTGCAGTAGCCTGAGAAGCTGCAAAATCTTCTAGAAGAAGAAGATTAATTTTTCTAAATTAAATACAAGCCAATCTAAAACAACACAACAGTCCCCTCTTATTTACTTGCAGTTGCATCTTTTAGCTGTCCATGAAACCCCATACAACAACCCTGATGAAAACATTAGGCTGCCTAATAGAACTGATAATGTAAAGCAGTTAGTAACTTCAGCAAGCAAAGCATATATGTTTCATCAACACCACAGCCTTCGGCACAGTAGTTTTCACACACATCCACATGAAGAGGAAAGCTTTAAGGACACACTTTGAAGGACTGAGATAGAATATCTAAAATGGGTGTTTTGGGTTAGATAACAAAAAAAAAGTATATTCTATTTCATCTGTTTTTATCTCTTGTAACTCCAGGGGGGAGGGGGGCAGATGCCTTCTGATAATGGGCCAGCTGTTAAAACCAGGTGTGCCAGTGTTTCTTATCTCTTTCACCACCTGTCCATCCTCCAGGGAGATATCTTCTGCTAATGGGCCATTGAGGCTCACCAATGACATGACATTACATCATCCCATTGGGAGTCGCTCCACCTGGGGGGGTGGAGCCAACCATTTCTACCTGGATATAAACTGAGACTTAGAAACAGCTGCCAATTTTCCAGGAATCTCTGGGAAATCCAGCCTGTCCACTGGGCTCCAGGAGGAAGACTGGACTCATCTCACCACCACTGAACTTTTCCTACTCCATCATCTGTACTCCACAGAACCACATCTGTTACTCCAGGAGGATTTATTTGGACTGCTTCCAACACCCTCACCAACAGGGTGTCAGGTACTATCCCTGACTCTGTCAGGGTTTTCCAGGATTTTTGTTGTGCTTGCTTACTTGTCTTTATACTACTACATTTGTATTTTCCTTTTTTTTTAATATTCCTAGTAAAGAACTGTTACTCCTATTCCCATATCTTTGCCCAAAAGACCCTAATTTCAAAATTATAATAATTTGGAGGGGAGGGGGTTTACATTATCCATTCCAAGGGAAGCTCTAGCCTTCCCTGGCAGACAATTGTCTTTCAAAGCCAAGACAATGGGCTGGCCCAAGAACAGCTTTAGAAGTTTCATCTTCAACTATTATATCCTACAGCAGCAGGAATCTCTTCAGTTACAAATAATCTTGGCACACACTCTTCTGTATTCCATTGAATACTTGTGTACTAGTCACTGTTCTATGAAGAAGAAGCTAATACATGGTTATTTGGGACTTGTTTCCTGTCACCACAATAAGAGACTCATAACAAATCTGAGGCACAGCCATTACTGTTAGAAATACCACCTCATTCCTGCTTAAATATTTCAGAACATGCAAGCACCTTTATGTTTCAGAAAGGACTCAGGAAAAATGCAATGCTGGCCTGTGTGCCACAGTAGCTTGGACAAATTCTTAGAACAATGACACCACTCATGAAAGCCTTATTGTTAGTTGCAATAATTACATCAATAGTTCTTACCTTGAGGATCCAAAGGAAACATATTTTCTATTTCTGGCCACTCTTCTTCAGCCACTGGACGGCAGCTTTCTAATCCAGTCTTTTTGTTAGACATAAAATGAGGAAGTAACATTATTTGAGCAACTGTAGTATATCCATATATTTATATATATAATTTCTTATACATAATTATATTACATATAATGTCAGTATATACTGTACTGTTTGTGCTGTTCAGATCTACAGGCAAGCAAACCTGTCATACTTTGCTCAGTCAAGCCTAAATTCTAATGCCTTCAACACAAATAAGACGAAGATGGGCAAAGGTTTCAACTAAGTTTATGTAGATCAGTACTATATGGGGTGGTAAGAGATGACTGCACTAAAACAGGTAACTCTTAAATGTGGATAAGACATTAACTCTATCTTCTCTAAACCATCTACATAGCTGCCCTGCTTTTAGGTAGGATAGTGTTATTTTTCTTCCTAGCAATTCTTATGAACCCATGTTTTGGATTCATGATGAAAACAGCATTGATACATGCAGCTTTTCAGCTATTGCCAAGCAGTGTTTACACAGTCCAGACCTTGTCTGTTTCTCACAACCCCACCAGCAAGGAGGCTGGGGGTGCACAGCCAGGACTGCTGACCCCAGCTGCCCAGAGGGGTATCCCATACTGCCTTACAGCTCAGCAAGGAAAATCAGTGGGAAAGTAGGGATACCACTGCTTTGGGGCTGGCAAGGCATTGGTTTTGTTTTTCATGAGATTTTTAATTATTAAATTGCCTTTATCTCAGCCTGTTATTTCCACATTCACTCTTCCAATTGTCTCTCCCTGTCTCATTAAGGAGGGAGTGAGGGAGCACCTGTGTGGTGCCTAATTATGCCAGAGTTAAGCCACAACAGCAGGTAAATTATGGATTTCCCCTCCTCCCCAGCATAAGTGTGTTGTACTCACTTTGTTCACAGTGCAAGGCTGATTTTTCTGTTTTATCTTATCCATCCTGCTCACGACTCCTTCAGTTTTATTCACATTTCCAAGAACCTTTCTGACAGACCGAGATGTGACTGGAGAAGTACTGATTGCTTTTTTAGGAAGTGGAGTGTTAATTTGTGTTCTTTCAGCTAAGACTTTTGCTGGAATGGGAGGGAAGCAAAAAAGCAAACTTCAGAACACTAAAGCTTGCCTAAGTAAGTGCACATGCTGGAAAACTAGCTGTAATGGAAATCACTGTTCACCATCTATAACTCATAAGCCACACTTATGAGAAAAGAACAGAGTTATCTTCAATTTTATAGTAATTGATGAGCTTGGATAAGTGGATTTATGAATAGAAAACTATAACCATTAAAAGCAATGAATAACAAAATGTTATTTATGCCCTTCACTTGATCCCTTACTGGCTCAGGGCAGCAAATACGCACAAGATCCTGAATGGAGCTTCAGCTGACTCTTGGGAGCATGAAGTTCACCATTCTCCTGATCAACAAAGATCAGAGTTGCCATCTTCAGATTGGTGAGACTACCCTATAGAGTCCACAGAGGAAAAAGGGAAAACACTTTTTGTCATTTGTCACATCACAACACACTTTTTAATAGGCAAACCCCATTAAAAACAACAGAGCTATCATATACTGGTCTCTAGACAAGAGGAACAAACCCCTACTTCACACCATTATACAGTAGTTCAGCTAAAGACCCTCAGGTTTGAAGGCACTGTTAGTGCTCCTGTATTGTGCTCATCACGACCATTACACAGGTGAGCAAGCAATTCCTCATTAAAGAGGTCTGCAGGAAAACTCAGAATCAGTGAGGCAGAAAAAGATCTCAATAATCAAGCCCAACCTAAACACCACCATACCAACCACACTATGGCACTGAGTGCCACACCCAGCCTTTCCCTAAACACCCCCAGGGACAGTAACTCCACCATCCCCCGGGCAGCCTATTCTAATGTCTAACCACCCATTCTGTCAGGAATTCTTCCTAATAGCCAACTTAAACCCCCCCAGCACAGCTTGATGCCATTTCTTTTCGCCCTTTTGCTGTTTGCCTCAGAGAAAACACCGATCTCCACCTGGCTGCAGCCTCCTCTCAGGTGATTTGTAGCGAGCGATAAGACTTCTCATAAGTCTCCTCCAGGCTGAGCATGCCCACCCCCAGCAACTCCTCATCAGACTTGCGCTCCAAACTCTTCCCCAGCTCCACTGTCTTTCTCTGGGCGAAACTCCTTTTCTTTATACAGCTTGAAGCAAGATTAGCACTCCCAGACTGGCCCTATCCTTCAGCTCACCTCAGAAAGCGATAGCGCAGGAGAGCCGCAGAGCCCGAGCCCCTCTACAAATCGCGAGGGCACCCTCAGGTCCAACGGCGCCAGCTTTTAAACCGGCCCCGAGCCGCCCATTGGCCGCTTCGACCCACGCGCGGCAGCCGATTGGCTGACCGCGCCGCTCGCGCGCCGCCGCACGCGAGCTCAGGGGCGGGCTCAGGGACGGGCAGGGGGAGGTGGCTCCGCCCCGGAAGTGGAGGGGCCGCGGGGCATTGTGGGGCGGCGGTGGGGCCTGGCAGGTAAGCGGGGACTTGGGACCGGGATCGGGGCTTGGGACCCGGACCCGGGATCCGAGGGGGTGACTTCTGTAGGCTCCGAGCAAGTGCACGTGTCCCCCGCCTGGGCCCGTGCCCGTGTCTGGCGCGGCTTCCCCGCCGTCGTTCTCTCCCGTCTCTTCCGGGGTACGCGCAGGCCCAGGTCTCATGTAAACAATAAGGTAATTTTGTATTTTCGGCATTGGGGCTTATTTTTCACGACAGGGGTATGAAAGGAATGCATTATACGGAGTTCGCTCATTTCACTGAGTGACACAAAGTCACGTTGAAGAGCTGTGATGTCAGAGGATATTGATCTGTAAGGGCTTTCTTTTGTCTTTTAGGTGTTTTTCTGCTAAGGAAAAAATCCCAAATGGCCTCAGGCGCGGTAGCAAACGCCCCTCCTGCAGGAGGGGCAAATGATGTGAGCCTGGAGGAACCAAAGAAGATGACAAGGGAAGATTGGAGGAAAAAGAAAGAATTAGAAGAACAGAGAAAACTAGGAAATGCTCCAGCTGAAGTGGATGAAGAGGGAAAGTATGTTTTACTAAAGCTGTGGTTATTTTAAAGCTGCTGAGGAAAAATGTCTTCTCCTGTTGTGGTTACAGAACGATTGTGAGGGTAGCACATGATTTCAGTGTGAGTCACTGTAGAAGTAAATAGCTGCACTTTGTCCTTTAATATTCCAGTCATCAGATATTTTCTAGAAAAATGTAGCTTCAATGTTTATCTTCTGTCAGCTACTGTCAGTTGTGCTAAAAAGTCCTATCCATGAAGCTAATAACACGTGGTGTTATGGTGTTATGTTAAAAGTGAGCAAAACATAGGACAGGGGTCTTTTACTGTCTGCCTCATTTGTTGCCTGTCTCTCTTGCTTTTACATGGCTTGTTGCTTCTGAGAAGAGAAATATTGCTATATTTTTTTGCTCAGCAACATTACACAGAATAAGTCATTTGATTTGAAGTCAAGAGTTTAGGTAAATTAGGTGGCAACAAAATACGAAAGTCTGTGTTTATCAAACTGAGAATTTATTTTGAAGTGCATTGTACCAACTTCATTATTAATTATCACTCCTGAAGCACTTGAATTTTAATGTGAAAGTTGTTTGTTAGACTAAGTTGTTTTGGATTTTTTCCCTGTGCCATGTGTTCACTGCACAACATCTTTTGCAGAGATATCAACCCTCATATTCCTCAGTACATCTCCTCAGTACCATGGTACATAGATCCTTCTAAAAGACCCACACTAAAGCATCAGAGACCTCAGCCAGAGAAGCAGAAACAGTATAACTCCTCTGGAGATTGGTACAAACGAGGAGTTCAGGAGGTATGCAAAGTGCTTTTCTCATGAAATAAGGATTTGGGTTGATTGCTTGAGGAGATTTCTGGTTACGTGGTTTTGAGAGGGGCGGGGATTTTTATTCAGCAGGCAAATCACAGTGACTGCTGATAATCAAAACGTGTTTGGGCTTTGGGGAGGGCATGCACACTTGAGTGGTGTTGAAAATACGAAGTTGTTATTGGGAACCCTTCTGTGAATCTGCCACAGTGTCCCCAACGCTGCCCTTGTGTTTCCTCAGCACGCTGTGGCCACGCGGTACCGCAAAGGAGCCTGTGAGAACTGCGGGGCACTGACACACAAAAAGAAGGACTGCATGGAGGTAAATTCACCTCTGTCCCTGTCTTAATGGCTTTAATGATGCCGTGGGAATTTTAATCTTTGTGAAAAAAATAGCCAGCTGTAGATGAAATACTGGGTTTGGAAAAGCTATTGTGAAAAATGTTACAAATAGTGAGAGGTGACCTAGGAATTTCTAAAGAAATTATTATGTAGGAAAAGTGAAGGGGGAAAGTGATACAATTCAGTGTGTCATCCATCAATTCTGTTTGTAGTAAGATCTGAAATAATAGGTGGACATGTTATGTTCTTGTTAATTGCATTAACTCGGGTGCTGTTGTGTCTGTCTTTCTGCTTCATCTCAAGTAGAAGCCATCCCCAGAAACTGTTTTAATTGCTTTCTTAATTGTAGAAAATACAAACAAGAATTTATGGAGTTTGAAGTCAGTTGTTCTACATAAAAGTGCAGAACTACCTGCATTTATTTACAATCCACTGAGCTGAATCTAACTTGCTTTAGAGGAGCTTGATTGATAGTATTTTTAAAGGGATATGTGAGTGAGTAACCTAATGGACTGATCTAACCATCTTTTCTTTCAGAGACCCAGGAAGGTTGGAGCAAAATACACAGGCATGAATATTGCCCCAGATGAACACGTGCAGCCCCAGCTGATGTTTGATTATGATGGGAAGCGAGACCGGTGGAATGGTTATAACCCAGAGGAGCACATGAAAATTGTTGAGGAATATTCCAAGGTTGATTTGGTACGTAGGTGCTGTGGTTTACTGGGGAGAGAGGCTGGGCTGGGCTGGGAGGAGGGACACTTGGAATGTGCTCTGTTGGTTTTAGACCTGGTGCTAAAGAGAAATATTTAAACAAATGCATTTTCGTGCTGCACAGGCCAAACGTACACTGAAAGCCCAGAAGCTTCAGGAGGAGTTGGCATCAGGGAAGCTGGAGCAAGTGGTAAGTAAACTTACTTAATTTATTTCTGCTTAGGCTCTGTACAGGGTCTGCTGTTGGGTTTTATGCCCTTCAGTAATTTAAAGGTTTTGTTAGCACCAGCGTGTTCTGTGTCACACTCAAGAACTTGAAGCATCCTCTTTCCAATGAGAATTGCTTTGTGTTCTCCTTATGGGCAGAAATTCCATGTGATTATTACTGTTGCTGAAATGAATGACATGGAATTTTGGGTCAGAAGAGCTTGTTTTTCATGTAGTATTTTTTTTTCGTATCCTGAAATACTTTTATTCAAAGATTGGTATGGTCTGGCTAGCACTGAGGTCATGACTGTGCATTGATTTAGTAATGTTTAATGTAAATTGGAATAGGAAGGTGTTTCCTTAAGAAGAAGAAAATTGGTTTATGATAAAAATCACTGCACAGTGACTTAAAAAATGGGGGGAAAATAGAGACTGCTCCTGGTCAGAGGTAGGTTTTCCAAAGCCTCCTTGCAGAGGCTGTGCTGTCCCCTCATGGGTTGTCACTAGATGGCACAGTGACCTCAATCTGCCACCCAGCCCAAACTGCAGTGCTTTGACCTCCCCAATAAAAGAGATTCTTCCTCTTTTCACGCCTGTTTTATGAAGCAAACACTGTTGGCTTCTGTATACCTACTGCTTTAGAACTGTAAGAGGAAAAGTGTGTTTGAAATTTAAGAACTGTGTCTGAGGGAGAAGACTGAGACTGATCTGCATAATCAGTGCTGGCCAGTTGCTGGTCCGTGTTCCAGGGCTCACAGCTCTTCTCATTTTTACTGCTATAAGTATTTTTCAGTTAAAGACAAAGCAGGATGAAAAAATAAAATCTGGCTGTGTTTGTCAAACTTAAATTCTGGCTTCTGTTTCGTGCTTAGTATTCCTGAAAATCCTGACTAAATTCTTGAATACATATCTCCTTAATTCTTTTTTAAGCTTTCAGAGTTGAAACTTGGTTACATTTACATGATATGAAATGTTATAGTCTAAATCCTCAGTGTTCAAAGGCATAACAAGCTCTAAATAACAGCAACAGTTCTAGAATTTGCTGTTCTTGCAAAGAATTGGAAATTTTGTTGGGGATAGAGTGAAAAGTTCTCCAACATGTGTCTGTCACAGAGGCAGCCAAGAGCATTTCCTAGAATGTTATGTAGCAGTGTTTCTGCATTTGGGGCCTATGGTAAATTGTATTTTGTATCCAGCATGAAGCTCTGCTTTGATTGTCCTCTGTACCCCTGCCATCTTCCCTTTTTCCACTATCTTGTCTTCTCTGCTGATGTGCTCTTTGTTTGCTGCAGAACTCCCCAAGACACCAGTGGGGAGAAGAGGAATCAAATTCACAGACAGTAAGATGATTACCCACTGCATCACACCATGGGCAAAGAAAGAACCTGTAGTCAGTGGAACAGTAAAACGAGGGTGGCACAAGGGTTTGAATGTTGTGTCCATGCCACTGCCTACCTCTTCTTTGGGCAGAGGTTTCTGGATTTCATAAAGAGGCTTTTTGTTTTAATTCCTATGTGTTGTGAAGCCTTAGAGATGCAAGCACATAACTAGATTTTAACATGTGGTATATTTTGACAAATGTTTTATTATTATCATCATAGTTATGCTCTGATAACTATTTTCATAGAAGGAAATGAAAATTCTTTAATGAGTGCTCTGAAGTGTTGCATGTTAGATTAGCCTGAGAGCACACTTAAGCCCAGGTAAACTGTGCCACATTGTAACTACAGGGATTGCAGAATTCTAGGGAAACCACTAAAATCAGATTCTTGTACGTGTCTCCAGAGTGAAGGAACTCTTTTAGTTAGAAATTTTCCATTTCTCCTCAGGAAAGAGATCATAACAGTGAAGATGAAGATGAAGATAAATATGCAGATGACATTGATATGCCTGGGCAGAACTTTGACTCCAAAAGACGCATCACAGTCCGAAATTTACGTATTCGAGAAGATATTGCTAAAGTGAGTAAAGAATTCTGTACAGATGTTCTTCTGTATTCTTGAGAGTTAATTTCAACAAATTTTACATTCAGTTATTAATGACTTTGTTTATGGGTCTAGGGGTTTGGAAGTTAAGGTCTATTCTCAGTTCTGTTCGTGCTCATGTCACTTCATCAAGGTCATCCTTTTGCATAGATAGAACTTCTTAAAACATCTAAACTGGAGGATGCAGGAGTAATCTCAGTTCTTTTAAAATCATAAATATTAATTATCTTTTATGTTGTTTTTTTCCCTAGTACTTGAGGAATTTAGATCCAAACTCTGCTTATTATGATCCCAAAACAAGAGCAATGAGGGAGAACCCTTATGCCAACACGGGCAAGAATCCAGATGAGTAAGTAAAAATGAGGTCATGCTTGTATATCCAACAAAATTCCTAAAACTGAGATTAATAGTTTTATATTTTCTTTTACCTCGACGTCCTTTAGCTAATGAATCTCTAGTCAGTTACATATACACATATTAGTAAACCTGGGAAAAAACTGTGTTTTATTTAGGAACACAGAACACATTTTGGTTTAGTATATAAAAGTGATATTTTTGTAGTACTGACTGATCCTGAATCTTCAGGGACATGTGGACCATGGTTTAGTGTAATTAGCTGTACAAGATGCACTGCTGCATCTAGAGACAATGTCCGTAAACAATAATTATATTAACGTAAAGTATTTCAGTAACCAGATTTTAAACTTTATTCCTTGGCTCTGGAAACTAGCATGATGTGTTTGTGGTACCTAACAAAATATTTGAATTAGGAATAAGATCTCCTATATTAAGGGATTCTGCATAGAAAAGGTGTGAAAGCTCTGCCATTGATAGATTAATTAAAGCTACCACAGGCTGGCTGTTGGCTGCACACTTGGCTGTCTCCCTTAAACCCCAAGTCAGACACTTCACTTGTGTTGTGCTGGGAACATACAGAGCAGACAAGCTGTGAGTGAAACATGTATTCAGAGAACAGTAATTGGGTTAGCTCGCTGCCTAAAATAGAATGGCAATACCTAAATGACAGCAAATAATGCTCTTTCCACCTCTCCTTGCCTCCAGCTAGAGTACTGCCAGTCAATTCTTTTTTTTAGATGCAGATGCTTTTGCTTCTCTCTCAAGTCATAATTTTGCCTTTGTTGAATATACGGTTCTTCCACAACTTTGCAGACTAAATTTTTCAGAGTGGCTTTGGGAAGATGAGAGAGTGGGGAATTGGATTGCTAGCATTATTTGATCCTCAGTGTGTGTTTCAGGTACTGACTGTGCATCTCTTCAAGGGCTGTGCACAAGTGTCTCAGCTTAGTACTGAGGGCAGTAAAGCTGTCCCAGGCTTTCTTTAACTCGGCCAAATATGCTGGGTCTGGATGGAAGAGTCAAAAATCCAGAAGTGAGAATCATTGTGCTGGAATATCACAGACTGTATAGGCATATTTATAGTGTAACTAGGGCCAAGTTTAACTTTTAGTTAAACTTGAGCTTGGCATCTCAGACAGAACTTCAAGTCTGTGTTATGTGTCCCTGTGAACACAGACATCACGGGTTTTGAGTGGCTGCCTAATGCTTTCGTGGTTTTACAGGTTTTTGTTTCATATATCAAGTTAAATGCATCTTCTTCCTCTGTTCTTAACTCCTAGTGCACAAGAGAATTTTTACTTGCCTGTTGCACTTCTGTGTTTGTATTTAAGAGGAAATCACATTACAAATGCTAAGAATTGTGTTCTTTTCTGCAGAGTTGGTTATGCAGGTGACAACTTTGTTCGCTACACAGGCGATACCATTTCAATGGCACAGACTCAGCGTAAGTGGGGTTTGGGGTTTTTTTAAGGACATTGACTTTAAGTATTTAACAATGCTGCTTTCTTTCAAAAGAGAAATAAGTAAATCTTTATAGATAAAGGCCTTCTTTCAAATTGCTTCAGAATTAAAGAATGTGATTTGAATGTGTATGTCAATTTTAGAGTAAATATTGAGTAGAACCTCTTGTGTACACAGTGTTTGCCTGGGAGGCGTATGACAAAGGCTCTGAAGTTCATCTGCAAGCAGACCCAACAAAATTAGAGCTCCTTTATAAATCTTTCAAAGTGAAAAAAGAAGATTTCAAGGCTCAGCAGAAAGAAAGCATCCTAGAAAAGGTAATAGGTGTATGGGTTTATTTAATAGGAATTCTGTTGAGTTTGAAGTCTGGGTCCTGGGGAGCAAGTCAGATTACTAATCCTCTGTGAGAGAGCATCAGCTGTTCTCAGCAGCTTAGACTTAGTGTGTATAAATATAAAAATATTCTATCTCATCAATTGATGAATTTTATTATTTAGTATAGGGACCTTTGAAGGTCTGCTGGTATTTATATTATTGGGAGCTCTTCCCTTAACTGTCAGAATTTCTCCACTGAAGAAATCTGAATTTCTTTCTGACTCAAATTTTGGATACAGTCTTTTAGATAAATACTTACTTTATATTTTGCAACTTGTTTCTTGGACAACTGAAAAAGAACTAAATAAGCCATTTAGATTCTAACTTTGTCAACATTCAAGTTTGGAAGGGGACAGGAAGTACTGCTCTGGTTGTACCCAAGCTGTTTGGCTTGGCCACTAAAGTTTTTCTGCATTGAGTGAGGAGTATCACTGTTGTGATTCTCCAAGCATAAAACAAAACAAAAACAAACAAACAAAAAACACAACAAAATACCACGTGCACACCAAAACCCCCACAAAACTAAACACCAAAAGACACCACAGAGGCCATAGGAGATGATGTATTTCTGTCTTAACTTTTCAATAAAGATTAAACTGTTTCTGTCCACTTTTGTGCCTTCTTGACAAGGTATCAAAGATGCTGGTTTTGAAATGTTTGCTTAACTATGTAAAAGGTGGGTTTTTTTCAAAACTATTATATGTCATTTCTATTTGCATTTTAGTATGGAGGACAAGAACATTTAGATGCCCCCCCAGCTGAACTGCTGTTAGCTCAAACAGAAGATTATGTGGAGTATTCTAGACATGGAACAGTCATCAAAGGACAGGAGAAAGCTATTGCTTGTTCTAAGTATGAAGAGGATGTGAAGATCAACAACCATACAGTAAGTCTTAGGTTGCATTAAAATTTTTAAAAATCAAATACCATGCCATTGGAGGTCTATTAGGATGCAGTACAATATAATTAATACAATATAATTAATACACCAAATATATTTCTCCTGTCTCTATGCGACACCATCCCTTTTCTGCCAAGGAGAAACTTCAAATTGTCATAGCTGTGATGTGAATTTGAGGAGTGCCATGGCAATCTTAAACGAAAGGGGAAGTTACTTTATTCACCTTCCACTTTGAATATAAGTCAACCACATCCTGTAGTGGTTCTCTTTTTTGACAGTGTACCTGTAAGGCCCATGTAAAATAGCAAAAGTATTTCTCTTAGCTTCCTTTTGGATTGTTTGAGTCATTTACTTACAGAATATCAGCTCAGGAGTAAGTTTTAGCCTGCCTCTTAACAGGAGTAACTGTAGGGTGTGTTCTCTTGCAGTGCATTTGGGGTTCGTACTGGAAAGAAGGCAAGTGGGGTTACAAGTGCTGTCACTCCTTTGTCAAGTACTCCTACTGTACAGGAGAAGCTGGGAAAGAAATTGCTGTAAGTATTCTCTTGTTTATTCATGTGGAAAGAGGTAAAAAGCATTCATATTTCTTACTTAAGGTTTAGACTGTTTTGCTTTTTGGGGAAGCTTGGTTTTTTAGCGGTATGTGGGATTTTTTTTTTTGTCCTTCCCCTTTCAGATGTGGTCAGTAACAGGTTATGTTTGTTGTCTGTTGTATAGAATACAGAGGCAAGTTTAATGGAAGAGCAGCCTGGGGAGGAAGAGCACATGACAAAACCCAAAACACTGATGGAGGTAGGATGTTTCCCTTTCTCTGGAAGACAGATTTAACTTAATTACACTTTAACTCCTTTAACACTTTTACTAACTTTAACACTTTAACTACAAAATTCTGTAGAGTCATAATAAGCCTGAAAATTACTGGACTGCATCATTAGAGCTTTAAAATCTCCATTGAAAACTAAGCTCTCAAATAGCATTAATAGAAGTTTGGATTTAGCTTGGGCATTATTAATTTTGGCAAGTTGAATCTTAACAGTAACTTGTTTCCCACCTTACAGATCCACCAAGAGAAACAGAAAGAGAAGAAAAAGAAGAAGCACAAGAAGAGCTCAAATTCCGACAGTGAGGGTGAAGAGAAAAAGAAGCAAGAAAAACTAAAAAAGGTGCACTATAATCTTCAGTGGCTTTGTGGCAAAAGGAACATGACATATTTTACAGCATCAGTTTTATGACACCTAGTCCTTGGTGATATACATGGGGTAGTTTGATGCTAATTTTGAGCTAAATGAAATTTAAAATGCTGTTAGATGTTCTAAAGTCCATCCCCTATTCCTCAGGCAAACCTTCAATAAATACTTAGTTTTGAAAGACTTAATTTAGATGACTTAAAAATTTCATGTCTAGGCACCTATTACACCTGTAGGTCTATAAAAGACACTGCAGAACACAATGATTTGTGTACTGAAGAAAGATGGAGAGATCAAAGGCAGTGTCAAATTTTACCTTAGCACTTTGTACCCCAGGCTTGGCCCAGTCTCAGGGCTGATGTAACAAATCCTTGCCCCCAGCCATCCACTGCTGAGCAGCAGTGTGCTCCCGTGGGCACAGCAGCCTGCCTCGGGCTGCTCTGAGAGGAAACCTGTTAAAACCATGGTAATTCAAGCAAGGCACAAATGCAACTTCTATTCCAGTAGCAGAAGTAGTAGTTTGAGGAAAGAGATAGCACAAAGCATTTAAAAATTAAAACCCCAAACATATAACAACAAATAACAAGCAATTAATTTGTACTTGCTAGATCACGATTGTATTTTAGGTAAATGCTGTGAGTTTCTTCCTTGATTTTGACATCTGAAAGAGATGAAAGTGTCTTGTTTACTAAACAGCATTTTACCATCATTTCATGTTAAACACCAAAAATGAGCATTGAGATGTGCTGTGGGTGGGCCAGATGTTCATTGCTTATCCCACCCTTGTGCTTGCTCCTTGTCTGTCATACAAGAATCTAAGAGAAGCCTTCATTGTTGGAGTTTTTTTGTTTAACTTTCATTGCAGAGTTTTTGATTCCCTTTGCTCTCATTTCAGGCTCTAAATGCTGAAGAGGCTCGACTTCTCCACATCAAAGAAATCATGCAGTTAGATGAGAGGAAGAGGCCATACAACAGCCAGTATGAAACCAGGGAGCCAACAGAGGAGGAGATGGAGGCCTACAGAATGAAACGGCAGAGACCTGATGACCCCATGGCCTCTTTCCTTGGGCAGTAGTCACAGGGGGCACCATTCCAGGACACGAGGCTTTTTCCACAGGTGTTTACAACTCTCTGGCACTTCACGTGATTCCCTTGCACATGTCTGAAAAGGCAGAAACCTTTTTGTGCTCTGAAGAAATTTGTGAAAGCTTCTTTCAGCAGACATGAGCAGTCTAGTACTTCTGGAGTTTTGTAAATATGTGTGTATGTATACAGGCACATAAATACACACACTTATACATAACTTATGTATAAATAAAATACATACACCTACTCTGTAAGTTCTTGAAGGAGATCTGACTGAAATCCAAGGTTTATTTGGCCAACTGATATACGTGTATATATATGTATTTGGCCAACTAATGCGTAAAGTTGTGATACAGTAAAAGTGACTAGTCAGAAGAAATGGTCAGCAGGTGTCAATACAGAACAAATTTTGTTGACAAAAAATTGACACAACTGCTACTAGAGCTTCTTACTTGTAAAGCCTGTCTCATGACCGTACAAGAATACAGTTTCTTGATCACTTTGTAGTAAGTACTTTGGAAATGTAAAAATTAATTGCTTTGTTCTGGTTAAATCAATATAAAGATCTTAAGTGCTGTCTAGCCTTTTATATGAAAGGGTTAGAAGAAGCTGACTGTAGAGTTTTAAGTTCCACTTGTTTCTTCAGGTGTATTTCCACAGAAATTTCAATTGCAAAGATCTGAGTTCTTGGATTTCCTGTTGATAAAAGTATCCTGTTACATGGTGTGACACAGAGTGTCAGGCTCTGATCCCCTGTGAGAACATGAAGCAGCATCTGCTTTGGTTTGGCAATATTAGTCCTTAAACTGGGAGTTTTCCCCTTTTAACTAAATAAAAGTTGAAGAACTGGGTAAAAAACTTCACAGCATGACTTCAGAGTTGGAAGGCTCGGGAATTACTTCTATTGAGGCTTAAACTCTTTCCAGGAAAAAACCTGCTCTTTTCCACAAATAATTACATACAGAAAACATACCTGTAAATGTCCTGTGTGTGATTTCACAGACACTCTGAGGACTGAATGTTTTGATTTGGCACACATAGCTAATGATGGCAATTTGCACTGGTCTGCAATGTAGTTCTGTATTAATATGATGTGTGATATTCTCACTGGTGATCAAAATTCTGAGTATTTACTGTGTGACTGTGCGTCAAATCCTCTTCCACGCAGTAAAGCAAACTGTGTCTGAATTAGCTGATTTGAACTGTGGGGTGCTCTTCTTCTCAGGGCTGTAGCACCTGAGGTTGTGCCAGCATGCCCTGCAACTGCTGTTGGCTTGGTCAGTGCCAAGTTCAGTCTGAGGAAAGAGGAGGTGTCAGAAGGGTTCCTTGAGCTATTTACATACCTTTCTCAAAGCTGCAGTTTAGTCTAAAAAAAAGTTAAGTCTGAAATACTTAATTCTTTATACAGGAGGTAATTCAGAAATAACACAAAGGAAATTTCAAGACTGACTTTGTAAGCTGTGGATTGACTGCATGGAAACTTTAATACATCCAGTCTCTACTGAATTTATGTGAAGTGATTGTTCAGGGATTAAAATTCAGTACTAAATTTAGAATACTTAGATTTCACTAAGGAGTCAAGCCCAAGCACTTGGGGCAATAGTTGATCCTTGCCAGATCTTTAGTCTGGACTGTAAAGGAAGAGGGCTCCTTTAAAGGGTTGTCAGGTTATTTATTTTAACCTTGAGAGGACAGTGTGTTATCCTGAGACTCATTCTTAAACAGCTACAACATTTATCTGATGATTTAAAAAAAAAAAACCTTATGCATACATTTCTAGCTAGAATACTCCAGTCAGATGGATAAACATTTGTCAGAATAAATAGCAGGAAATGTGAAGCAATGCTGATACACTCAGAACCTTTCAGGAATAAACAGACCTGTCTGGTTTTCATCACAAATATGAAATGGCATTTCTCCTCTTTGAGAGTTTATTCTTGGTGCAGCATTTCATGCATAGAACTATGTAAGATTATTTCTTGGATCATGAACTTTTTTGAACTTGACCCAGTTACTATACAGGCTTCTCCAAGAAAGGGAAAGAAGTATGGTCAGAATTAAAAAATAACATTTTGCTCTTCCTCTGCCCAGAAGTAATTATGCATTGGGCTGGCCCCTGAACCTCATAAAATACTGGTCCTGCTTCAAAGCAAATGTTTCGTGCTAATATTTTTTATGATAATCAATATAAATCAGGAAGAGGTTTTTGTATGGAGAAAAGTTACTAATATAAAATGATAAATACTTACAGGTTGTCAGCAACCTTTCCATGGGTTGTGAAGCAAATGGTTTAGATAGTAAAATACTTTCTGAGGTGAGTTTTGTGACAGTCTGAGAGCCTGTAAAACGTAAAGGTTTGACCCAAGTGTTTGTCATGACTAATGGCATAGTCATTTCTAAATAGTAATTTCTGTGACTAATCACCATGAAGTTAATTGCTGGGGTCTGCTCTTCTGCCTTTGTGATGTTCACACCAGGCTGCATATTTATTGCTGCAGTTGAATTTTCTGGTATCTAAAATATCACAAGCCATTTTTACAGGCCCATTTTTATAAGACTCAAGAATTACTTACTTTTTACCATACATTGCAGAAACACAAGCATTTTTAATTTTAAGTTACTGACACTCAAAATTGTCCTGAGAAATGCCCAGTGTCTCAGTTCTCCGAGCTGCCCTGTTGAGCTCTCCAGCCCAGAACAGCTTGGCTTGTGCCAGGAATGCGTGTTCATCCATGCTGGGCTTATTCCCCACGATGGCACACAGCCCCATTGCTGAGGCATTCATACATCCAAGGGTCCTTCCAGCTCAAGATCAGACACACAATTCACATTTCTGTCTAATCCAGGCCTAGTGTGGTTGTTCTTGTGGCAGGTGTGCAGTTTGTTCCTCTCTCTGCCTCCCCCTTCCTGTTCCTTCACCTGGCCCTGCTGCTGAAGACCATTTGTAGATGCTCCAGGACAATTTAATTGTAAGATGAGAGGGGTGAGAGTTCTGTGCTCATGATGTTTGCTGCTTTAGCTGCCTCCAGTGCTGCTAGGAGGCCTCAGCAGGAGTTAACCACCTAAAAAACGTGTCCCACTTTCAGGAGTGTTTTGCAGCCCTTGCCAAGTTACTGGCTGTTGGTTACACTGCCTCCCATGTAGAGTTTGGTCATTCTTTGATGGTTTTGAATACCTTGGGGGGATATTGGCAAAAAACCAAAATCCTGTACTTTCAAGTTTTTTGTAGATAAGCTGAAGAGTGATTTCTGATATGATTTGAAGCAATTCTTGTTTAACTGCTTGATTTGTCAAACTGAAGATGTGTGTGATGCCAAAAGGCAATTCCAGGCAGATTTTGGCTAGCGAGTTTCATGTCTCTCATGCTTCTACTGGTGTAAAATTTTGAGTTTCCAGTTCCATTCTTATGAGAATTCCCTACAAACCCTTGACTGAAGTAAATTGATTAAGTGGAGACTCAACTTTCTCCATAAGCAGCATCTGTTCCCTGGGAAGCTCAGTGAATATTTCTGCCATGTGGCATTTCCCAGCAAGGGCTGAACAGCCCCACAGATCCAACAGATGCAGAACCAGAGCCAAGCTTAGAAGTACATGGATGTGAGCAACTCTGGGATGCCTCAGTCCCCCCCTGCCCTTCCTTTGGCCCCAGCTGCTCTCCTTTCCCCCACAGCAGATCCCAAGCACCAGCACAGAGAGGACACCTCAATGCCATGTGTGTCCATGGTGAGCAGCATGGTCTGTGGAATTGCTCTGATGGTATTTCAGAGGTGTCCCAGAGGGGTTGGGCAGGCTCAGTGGAGCCTCTTCCAACACATCAATGGAATTTGAGCTTTTGTGGTGCACTCTTGGGCTAAGAATGAGTGACCATAACCTGAGGTGACCCTGCCAGTGCCCACGCTTGCCTCGGGCACAGTTATCTAACACAGAAATCTGCTCTGGTCAATAGAGCAGGGAACTGGAAATAATAAACAACTTGCTCCCTTCTGCCCTTAACTTACTGGATGAAAGGGGTAAACAGCAGTGTAGCCCCAAATATGTCCACTGAGAAGCTTTCCTCATTTCTGTGTCTGAGAAGTGTTGAATTCAAAGCACCTTTCTATATATAAATGTATATATATTGCACTAAATTATATAAAACAGAATGGTAAAAGAAAAGGAATTTGCACATATTAGATAAAAAAGAAACCTTTTCCAGGTTTGTAAGTCAATTATCATCATTAGATGAGACTAATAAAATTTCACATGGTGCATCTAGGGAAATTGCCTCTTTTAATGTATATAAAATCAAATTTGAAAAGCAGAGATCAGTTGTAGCATCTTGAATATCCCCTCACAGGATTTTCAGGACTGACACCTTGTGTGTTTCCTGTTCTCTGTTAATAACTTCTTGCAACTTTACCACATGAGAACTATCTTGAAATTTGTTCCTGAGTTTCTTTCTATAGTGAAAACTCTTGCAAAATTGTTTGGAAATTTCCGTTGTGCATGGCTTGCAGGATAAGGTTCTTATTAGCAGGAATGTTTCATAGAAAAGGAAATACGTGCTTCCTAAAATATTAAGTGTAAAATGGCTTTGATATCATCGCAATGTCTTCTGTAGTTCAGGGAAACTCCAGAATTTAAATGATTAACTGGTATTTCCAGACTCCTGGCCAAACTAACACTTATCACATGTTCTGTTATTAATGACCAGGTTTGCTTGGAGCCCTCTGTGACCCTTTTTAGTGTTTGATTACTAGAATAATATTGCTTTTACTTGTGAAAATATGTTGCTCAAGTTGCACTGGGTGACAGCCTGATTTTTTTTTTTTAAGCTACATTGATAGAATCACAGGATGGTTTGGGTTGGAAGGGACCTTAAAGATATTTAAAGATACCTAGCTTCACCCAGCCTGCCCTGAGCAGGGACACCTTCGATTAGACCAGGTTGCTCCAAGCTTTGTCCAACCTTGGCCTTGAACACTTCTGGGAAGGAGGAGTCCATAGCCAGAGTCCACATTGCAGAGACAGATCAGATCCTGCTGGGTCTGCACACTTAAAAACTCCACTGCAGAAAACAAAAGCACACGAGAAAGAAATACCCATTGTCAGTCATTATCCTAAATTAGTCTATCCTAAACACCCAGACCTTCATGTTCTGTATCTCTCTTGTCCCTTGGTAATTTTTGTGTTAACATTTTTGTCCCCCACTGCTGGGTTGGGGCTTCATTGCTGTACCTTGGCTTATCTGGGACCATGGCAGAGCTGCCCCGCTCTATATCCGAAACTTAATTGTGTAATGCTCCTTTTTCTTTGACATCTAATGACCACATGATTTATTTAGCCTCCTGTAACAAAGCCCCCTTTGTGCTGAGTGTTGTGAGGGAAAGCAAAGAGTCGGCTGCTGCCTTGCTCTGTAACTGGAGTGACAGCCTGCCAGGAGCCCCCCTTGGAATTTATTTTCCTAAGTGCAGAGGAGAGCAGCTCATACACGATGACAAAAGCAGGCAGCAGCTGGCATTGCTGCTCTTCAGCTGGACCCTTGCCCCGGGGGAACCATGATGTCCCTCTCTTCTTACTTCCCTGGAATTCTGGTGTTTAAAGAAAGAAACAGATCACCCTTCCTATGGGACCTGTTTATTTGCACTTTATGCTATTCTTAATACCTGTCTGCAAGTGTGGTTCTAAAACACTTTTTTTTAATGTAGTGACAAGTTGTGTTTAAATTCTGGTTTTATAAATATCTGGGAAAATGAGAGTGTCCAGCTCCTGATGAATGACACATTCCCTGTGCAAAATACCCTGATTGTTTTTTGAAGGCTCTCTTTTAAAGAAAAGAGTTTTGCCAATTATTTGGGTGGGACCATTATCAGACTCAGTGCAGATTTCTGGTAAATCTGTTTGATGATAGAGTGCTGGATACACATCCATGTTCCAGGTACACACCTCTGCAATGAGCTCAGGGCATCCCAGGTTGGAGGGCAGGCCTTAATGCTTTTTATGTTTCATGCCCACACTCCTTTTCATATTGAAGGAACTCAGCAGATTTTCCTCTCTCTTCTCTCTTCTCTCTCCTTTCTCCTGACATTGACTCAAAATTCTCCCAATTCCTCTTTTAACTCTTTCAGCTCAATAAACCATCAGGAAACTAAATGAAGACTCTGATCAGCTTCTGCCAGATCAGCAAACGAAGCCAGCTCAGCAGAGTTCAAGTTCTAGAGCTGCAGCAAGGCTGGTGAGGTGGGCAGGGGAGAGGGGGTGAAGGAAATCTCTCCCCTTCCAGCAGCAACTCAGACTCATTTCCATTTAAATAGCTTGAGCAGCTTCTGCTCTGAGGCCCAGGGATCACTGGTGATCTGTGAGCCATATGAAATGAAGTTCAGCTTCTTTGAGAAAAGATATTAAACGCTGAAATTAATTAAAACCACTTATCCAGGCTGGTACAGCCCCTTGAATCAGAAAGTAAAAATGTCCCAGTGCTGTGTGATAGGATATTCTCTTCCTGTGGGTTCAAAGAGCCCAGATACTGCTAGTGTGGTACTTCAGTGTGCCCACAACATGGTTTCAGATGGAAAAACAAACTTTGGTTGGCTAAATATTTGTTTACTTTTCTAATGAGGCTTCCAGGTATGATTTGATTGTTCCCACCTAAAAATCTACCCTTATATATTTTACCAGGGACAAATCATGTAACCTTACTCAGTCAAAACTCCTGGTGAAGATTTACATTTCTAAAAGAAGCCATATAAATTTAAGGTAGTTTTTTGCAAGTGCGCTTTCCCCAGCACATAGCTGCTTCCTTCTGCTCCATGCTGCAGCCAAAACCCTGTTCCTTGCAACTGCTTATAGTGCTGAGAATTGGGAAACCAGCCTTGGAAGGAGCATGAGGAGAGGAAACTCTTCTAAGTTGCTTTGGCTGCAGAACATTTTGTATTAAACCGGGGACTGAAGGAACACAGGGACCCGTCTTTGATCCATGGAACATCAGGATGACTTAGAACAATAGTGGAGACTTTGTTAACCTTTCTTCTATAAACTATTACAAATTAACTAGATAATAGGCAGTGTAAAAAAAAAAAAAAAGAGTTGGTTATGTATTTTTATAAGGTCATGCAGAAGGATTAACTCCTGTAGGAATTATTGGATTCTAGTGAAAAAATAATGAATATGTGTCAGTAATGACACTGCCTTAAGTCCTCTGTCCTGGTGTGGTCACTCGGTAGGGCAGACACATCTGTGAAGACTGGGGTTGATGAGCTCTCTCAGGGATATTATTTTATCCCTTTTGTCCATTAGGCTGCTGTTACTTGGATGGTTTTGGTGGCTAAACCCCAGGATTTTTATTTCTCCTTGATATCAGTGCTGCCACTGACCTAGTTCTGCAGCGAGTAACTGCACAGCCATCTGTATCCCAGCTGATGCCAAGGAATGAAAATAACCCTGAAAGGTAACAGCCCTCTGGCTCAGGGGAGTGTTTATGGGCAGCATTTGCTATTTGTGTTGCTTCCCCTTTGGACTGCACTTTCCAACACCTGGTAAAAAAGGCTGGGAAGGCAGAAGTGCTGGGAACAGCCCTGCAGGGCTCAGGGGCTTTGGCCGGCCCTGCCCACAGCTCCTCACTGGGGTTTATTTTATCCTGCCTCATGGGGTTCAACCAGTAATGGCTTGGTGTTTGGGGGGCTCTTGGAGAGAAGAGTCAGTCACAGCCATGAGAAATTAAAATGTTGAGTTTCTCTGCTGTCCCTGCTGCCTGTACAGATTTCTCTGGTGTTGCACTGTCCCCTGGCAGTAAAGGGGCAGTGGCAGAATGTGGGGTGCCAGTGAACAGGAAGCAGAAATGACACTGCCTGTGTTGGTCATTGATGTCTGCAGGTTTTACCCAGGATTGTAAGTTCCTGCTTTCAGGAGCTGCATGAATGCAGGACACATCCCAGCACAATGCAGATTAGGCAGCAAACCTGTAAAGTAGCATTAAGATGCAAACTTTGGCCTATAATCCTAATTATTGCTTTTCTACTCCCAAACAGTTTTGTGCAGTGACTGTGGCAGTGCTCGAAAATGAAAGTCATGCTGATGGCAAGCCCTGACATGGTTATCAGGGGTGTCGTGAGATTTTATGCACCTCTGAAAGTACCAGCTGTGAAAATTCACGGCTTTCCTGAAAGTCTTGGCTTTCCTGAAAGTCTTGGCTTTCAGTTAAGAAATCCACCATGTATATAAATGTTTCTGAGGGTATGAGGAAAAGTTTGAAAACTTTTTGTACTCTAAAAGTTTAGATACTAAAGGACAGGTAAAATGAACATCAGCTCTGTTGCTTGTATAAAATCCCCTGTTGATTTTAACTCTTGGCCCTGTTTATTATGGTTACCATAAGCTTGTCGGTTTAAAACCTAAGCAAACTTTGTGACTTGTAAATATCCTGAGAATACTTTGGTTATTTCCTAGTGGTGATGCATGGATGGTGGAGCACTGGTGGCTGGGACAGGGGTGAGGTTTTTGCCTTGGTTCTGTCATGTTCTCTGACACTAAGGTGTTCTATGTTTTTAATTGCCAAGAGCAGCTCTAAATTCTCTCTTTGGGGGTGTCCCCATCACATTTCATTTGATCATTGTTCATCATTAAAATCTTACCCTGTGACTGAATCCAAGGACAGAGCAAAGGGCAATTATTCAGCCCAAATTCAGTGCTTCATGTGAAGGCAGTGGGAAGGTTTAATTGTTAATACTTGTGACACATGGATTTACTGTGACAGTGGGGGCCCTAAAGGAGCTCCCACCTGCTCCCTGATAGCTCTGCTCAGTGTTCCATGTGTGAGTGTGACTGCAGAGCCCTCCTGGAATCCAGCCTTGGAAAAAATTTCCTCTGTGAGATACACACCACTAGAGCTGCAGACCATATGAAACATTTAATAACTTCTTTACAAGGCAGCTGGTTTATAAGTGAGGAGGAGCATTTGGAACATGTGATTTATAGTTGGGAATGTTTTATAATTGGTGAATGGTATTATCACACTCACAGTGCCGTGTATTAGTGCAAGTTACTGGTGAAATTTCCACTGGTTTAGAGTTCAGGTTTGGTGACACTGGTGACAAGGCTGTTTCTCCAAGGCTTTGCAGTTTTGCAGAGTTTCTGCAGGTTTCTTCAGATTTTCTGCAGTTTTTGCAGGTGATCTGCTGAGACTCTGCACCTTGCAGAGGCTTTCAGCACCCTTAGGGTATGAGGGGATTGTGTTTGTTTTCAAGACTCCCACAGTTTTTAATGGGTTTATCCTGACAAGAGTGTGGTATAGAAGAGTGTTGGTCAACCCCAATTAATATACAAGAGACACTTCATTTAAGAACCCTTGAACTTGGATGTCTGCATAGTTGTCTCACAGAGACAGAAGTCAGGCACTGTGCTGTGTCTGGAAAAGTCTGGACACTCTCAGTTCTGATGTGTTGAAATGTCTTTAAAAATCTCTTTATATATATAAGAGCCAAGCCTTACAAAGATCTGTGACGAATCCCAGAGCCAAACCAAACTCTCCACAGTGAAAAGCTCTGCTGCAGGGTTCAGCTGCTCGAAGCCTGGGAGAGGCAGGAGCTGGTGAATTAACTCTCTGAGGTGCAGGGTGGGAATGATGGCTTTGCCTTCCTCTGTTTTCTCATGTGGTATGCTGGAACCTTGATTATTCCTGTAGGACTGAGGCCAGGCTTCTCTGCAGCACTGTCCCAATGGGTCATTCTCTGAAAGACCTGCACAAACGTTTCACTGGCAAAAGGAATGTACAAAAGTGCAGAGGAGGCACCCCTGGAGTTGCCAGCTCTGCCCCCAAACCAGAGCTCTGCTCATCACTTGGCAGGAGAATTGCTCAGGTTTGCCTTTTCCCCTCAGTGCAGGATTATTTTCCTTCTCATTTCTCAGACTGCTGGAAATGTCCACTTACCTCCTATGGCAGAAAACTTGATCAGATACCAAGTCACTGCTGGGTGAAAATAGGACTAAATGCAATGACTAAACACTGAGTTAGTTACTGAGTAACTTCTCTGGAGCCCTTCTTCATACTTGGGGAGTTACTGAACACATGTGCTGGTGAAAAAAAATTGAGCTGTGGGGTGGCCTACTTGTACACAGGACTTTGAAGAGGAGCCTGGGTGGTTGTTCACAGAAAACCTCAATTACGGATTAAATGAATAATCAGTGAATAGAATTCCAGAGGCTCTTCATGCTCAGGAGAAGTGGATTGAGACTACCAACAAATGACCCCTGTTCTCTCCAGCTGCTCTGCAGTGAGCCCAGTTCCAAGCTCTCTGATGGTGATGGTGTTGGCACAGCCTTGCTGCAGGGCAGAGTGAGGCCAGGCACCACCCAAAGCTCATTCTGAGTCCCACTGGAGATCACTTTTGTCCTTCCAACATGTGAAAACAACAATAGCCACAGGGGAGCAGATTATTTTTGTAGGAAATGTGGAAGGAATGCCCAGTGTTCCCTTGGGAGACAATACATAACCAATCAAAGAGCTGTGGCCTGCATGGCATTATCCAGCTTAGTTTGAGGGAAAAAATAGTGGCACAAAATCAGCTTATTTTTTAAGCTCATCTGGAAACTAGTGGGAATTCATCTCACTGAATAAGGCCATTATAAATTATATCAGGCTTCATCACATATATTTGGAGACAGAAAGAACTTATTGCAGAGGCTTGGGTTGATTCAGAGTCACACAACATAGAAGAAAGCCTCAATCTGTGAGCCTTCTGTGCACTTTTATGAATAAAATATTTAGACGTAATTTAAAAGCCCCACTAAATAAAAACTGTAGCATATAAAACACAGCTTCAGAGTTGCCTTGAGCTGCATTAACTTTTACTGTACAACCCTTTTTCTCTCCCCCTAAGAAAACAGTATATAATCTTTTAAGAAAATCAGATCTAACTCCTTTGTTGGATTAAATCTAACTGCTTTCAGTTGGATTAAATTAGTTTTTGTCTAGCAGTGCTTCTCAAGTGCCCCAGAGCAAGGGCTCTTGGCCCGTGCACAAGTGACCTCAGGCTGGGGACAGCAGGGGATGCTCCTGGAGTGGAGACATCCCGGTGGGATGCACAGCAGTGCCTTGGGTTGCAGGGCAGAGAGGCCTCACCTGGTCTCTCCTCTGTGGCCTTGGCAGCATATTCATGGAATTTTTCAGTCGTGCCCACGTGGGAGTCATGGCTGCCAGCCAAGAGCTCAGGCAGAAACAGCCCTGTTGTTAATGATTGACTGGTGAGATAATGAAATAGCCCAGCCCACCGTTTGCTTGCTTTCCTTTTCTGCTGTGCACCAGAGTACCACAAACCCGGGGCAGTGTCCAGCCTGTGACAGTCACCCTGGAGCTGCCCTGGGACATCCCGGGGCTGTGGTGACAGGTGAGAGATGGGAATTGCCTCTGACACTTGGGAGTGCACTGAGAACTCTGCACAAGTTCTGCTTCACTGACTGGGAGATCTTTTCTGCGGGCACAGCTGGGATGTGGAACCAGAGCATTGGCTTCTGTTTTATAAAGAGAATATTGGAGGTAGAAAATTTGTCCTGTCTGTACTCATTGTGAACATGCCTTCAGACTGCTCGAGCTAACAGGTAACCTGGTGTGTGCAAGGTGTCCCTGCCCATGGCAGGGAGGGTGGAACTGGATGAGCTTTAAGGTACCTTCTAACCCAAACCATTTTGCAGTTCTATGATTTTAACAAAACCAAACCACATCTCAGTGTGTGTGTCTGTGTGTGTCTGTGTGTGTGTCTGTGTGTGTGTGTGTTTTAGATGCCTGTACCTGGTACATATTGTCTTCAGCAGTTGCTGTGTTGTCTATTTGCTTTACGCAAGAAAAGAATGAAAAGAACATTCTGGTTACTCTGTTGTTTATATTGTGTTTGCTGGAAGTCTGGAGAGCACGATTCTGCTGATCCATGGTCTAAGTGACTGCTCCTTAGCCTGTGGATAAGTGCATGTGTTTGGGGAGGGATTCAGTGAGATCCCAGGGACAGACCTTTAAGGGCCCCAGTGTGTGGTGGATGAGC
The DNA here is from genome assembly GCA_910950805.1 of Acrocephalus scirpaceus scirpaceus. Classification (NCBI taxonomy): domain Eukaryota; kingdom Metazoa; phylum Chordata; class Aves; order Passeriformes; family Sylviidae; genus Acrocephalus; species Acrocephalus scirpaceus. The sequence continues at coordinate 7,319,698 of OU383785.1, forward strand.
TCACTGGTCTCTCCTGACAAGCAGATTTTCCTTTATCTCAGCAGTGTCCCTTGAGCATCTGGGGGACCCCCACCTGTCCTTGCACCTCACAGGGTGTGAGGGATGCAGAGTTTGTGTGGTTCGTGGGTTTGGATGCTTGAGACCCACCTGGCCATGCCAGGGACCTGTGGCACTGTGGCACATGTGCCAGTGTGTGGGTGCTTGTGGCATTGTGGCACACCTGCCAGGGTGCTTGTGGCATTGTGGCACATGTGCCAGTGTGTGGGTGTTTGTGGCATTGTGGCAGCCCCTTACAGCTGGTCTGGGAGGCCTCAGCAGAAGAGGAGGTGCAGAGTGTGCTGTCCCAACTCGGCAGCTTGGGTCCCACTGGGGAGGGATGACTTACACGTGCTGCGAGACCCCATTCAGGGCCAGGCATGAGCTGTTGGATGGTAGTGAGAGAAGAAAACATCATGTTGGACAACAGGTGTGCAGGTGCTGTGTTTTCTATCAATTCTTTCTCCCCACCAAGGGCTGACTCGGTTCCCAGGTGCCTTGCAGAGCATCTGCTGCCACGTCCATGTGCTCCCACCTGAGGCACCCTTCTGTAACAGCCAGCCTGGAAACAGAGGAAGGAGCAGGATGGATGCTGGAAAATATTAAAACCACATTTTGAAATGTTTAACTTGGGGCTGGAAGCTGTCTTGGGCACACATGATTGCACCAGGCCACCTGAACTTCAGGGCTTATCCTCGGGATCTCTGACTGTGAAAGATGGCATTTTCATAGGGAAATGTGTGAATGTAACCAAATAATTGAGGATTTGTATAATAATTTGTAACAGAAAAAGTTATCTTTAAAATCCTAAAATTATCAGTGTGTTGTAGTGTGTAAGGGACCAATTGCACCCCTGCTGTGGACATGGACAGTCTAGAGTGTCACCTGAGTCTAACACAATCACAGGAGCTCTTCTCTATCCTTGAGTGTGCAGATTATGTGGGTTTTTTTAGAATAAAGAGGTCTGTGTTAAATGGGTCAGGTAAAGGTAGGCATTTTTACATAGAAAATAGCTACCTTGGTACAAAATGTACTTAATGATTCTCCAGCACAGGCAATGTTTGAGGCTCATGGTGAAATGCAGGTTATAGAGGACTGATTTGGGAACTCAGAGGGGAATTTCTGTAGAATGGGTTAAATATAGAAAGGTGGATCTGCAAAAACTCACACTTCCAAGATTCAGGATGGGGACTAGTTGTTATGAAGTGCTACAGACAGGGAATCATTTGGTCCCTGCTTGTATGTACCCAGCAGACCCCCTCACTGACACTGACACTGCTCTCTGAATTACTCACCTGTTATCAGAGGTGAATACCTGCCTGGAATCACCTGCTTAGGGAAAGTCTCTCACAAAAGCTCTGAGTGCTGCCTTTTCCCAAAATTAAATTAGTTTATGCTTCCCCCAGGATTTTTCCTCTGACATCTCCTGCCAGTCTTGCAGCATGTCTGGAGGGAGGCTGAAGTAGGGTGGCTTTTGTTTAGATACTGAGATGAAATTCTTACTGTGAAGGTGGGGAGGTCCTGGCACAGGGTGCCCAGAGAAGCTGGGGGTGCCCCATCCCTGAAAGTGTCCAAGGCCAGGCTGGATGGGACTCTGAGCAACCTGGGATCGTGGAAGGTGCCCATGGCAGGGGGTGGAACAAGGTGACCCAAACCATTCTGTGATTCTGTGATGCTCTTTGCAGACCAGTTCTGAGCACCCCCCTCCCCACCCTAAACCTGCTCGAATGTAACCCTTGGATATTTCCAGATTATTTTTAACTACTAATCCAGGTTTTCATTTTTTGTTGTGGATGCCAGAGATATGTTTAGTGAGATTAAGCATAAGCACTTATGAAGTCTGCCCAAACAAAAGCTATGGGAAAATGATGGAATGCAATATTTGCCAAAGGAACAGAGCTGTCTTAGATATTATTTCTTATGTATATTTGGTGGTTTCCTCTTGTTCCAGTGGAATGTTCTGTAGTAACTGGATATTGCAATACTGTCTGCCCCAGCCTAAAGGCAGAAGCAATTATGTTTAACATCTGGATGAATTACACTGAAAACAGACATCCTCTGGAAGGGAATAGTTTCTGTCTCCTGTGTCAAAATAAGAAAGAGCTAATGGCTTTTTTAAAAATACCAAATTAATTAATATGACTTCATAATCCTTGATTTATATACAAGAAAATTGAAGTGCTAATATTGTTTGCCAATTATATTTTAGACTGCTGCTATGACAGACTGGAAAAGTTACATGATTTACTGAGGGTAGTAACGTATTAAAAAAAATTAATTGGTAGTTAGGAGGAGTGCTGAGAGGCCTGGGTTCTGCTCCTGCTGTGGGACTCAAAAGATTTCATGGTAGGGCAGAGTCCTACTGGTGTGGCAGTATATAAATGAAGTTTGTAAGATATACTCTGAGGTACAGGGGGATGGTTTTGTTAGATGAAGCTCCATTTCCACATCTGTGCTTGCTTTCTCTCTGTTTCTCTCCTGTTTCCAGTCTCCTCCTCACTTGTGTTCAATGTTGGAAAGTTTTCCTTCCAGGTACCACAAGCTGATTCCTGTGCCCTCCTGTTCTCAGGGATAATCTAGATGAGCCAGCTTGACCATGTCACCTTCTGCTCTGGGAAGGTCTGGTAGGATTCTCTATCCCATATTTTACCTGTTGGTATTCCCTAGATGGAAATGACTTTGGGAATGTAATGGAGAGTATTTCTATATCTTCATGAAGTTCATAGCACACAGTCTCAAGCTTGCAAAGTTCAGCAAAAAGCTTCTTTGTACATTTGGGGACCAGAGAATTAATTTTTGATCCATCTGAAGCCATAATTTTAATTATATAAACACATATATTTATATACATAAATAATATATATAAAATACCACTTCATTAAGGCAAACTGGGCAGTGTTCCTTTCCCAGTCAATGCCTCTGGATCCATCCTTGCCTAAAACTGGAGCTGCAGCAGGAATGTTTGTTCTCATTGCAGGTTTGTCTCTGGAAAACATAACTACAGCATGTAGAAATTGGAATCTGCTGTGTTGCTCTGGCAAGGACTCTTGGACTGCAATTACAGAGCCATCCATAAAGCTTCTGAGAATAGTTTTATATTAAAATAAAGCATATGTAGGTGCCAGAAAACCAAAACAATTTTTCAAAGATAAGATGACTTCATGACATTTCTCAGCCAGCCAACCCTGACTAGTAAGTTTGAGTGAGCGTCAGCTCTGCCAGAGCTCTGATAAAGCTGGAAGAGGCAAATTCTGATCCAGGCAGTGCTGGGAATACATTGGGTTTGGGATGCGTGGCACCTGGTGAAGCTGCCTGTTAAAAGCACTTGGGTTTTTCTAATTATAGGCAATTAATAATGAACATGTATTAAAATTGTGCTTCCACAGATTGCTAACCACCTACCAACTCATGGGATTCTGGACTAAAACCATGTCAGTGAAAGGAGATGTTGAACTGGATTACCCCTATTTAATGGCCAGTTTCTTCTCTTGTGAGCTTGACTTGCTGCCTAATCTGTGGGAAGCTCAGTGCAGCCAGGAGTAGGTCAGGGGGGCTATGAGAATTTTATTTTTCCCTGATGTTTCTTGGACAGCCTTGCTGGGAAGCAATCAACATGGTAGAAATGAGAAAACATCTTTATTATATATATTAATTTAATTAAATTCTATTAATTAGTTAATTTAATATATATATTAATTCTAAGTACGTATGTTTAAAAATCAACAGTGCCATTAGATTTTTTTTCTTTTTGATTTTTAGTACTTTAGAGTTTGTAATTTTTTAGTGCTCTTGTGGTGTTTTTGTAGCCTGTAAGAGCAGTATGGGACCACGTTTACGGCATCAAATGAACTTGATTAGATTTTAAAAAGAAATAACGAAAATATGATGACATTAAAAGGGATAAAATGAAAATGGTTGGGAAGAAATGCATACATTTGGGATTAAACTGTGATTTCTGGCAAAATCATTCTCTGAGAAGCACTTACAGAGGTAGAAGAAACAATAAGTATTTGGTGTTTAATAGAATTGACACTAATGCTGACGGAAGCCAAGAGGAATTTTTGAGGCTGAATAAGGAAAGTCAGGGAATTCAAGGACAATAGAGAGGTATGTAGTGGGTAACTGCTCTAATGAAAAGGTCAGACTCTGTTGGGTGCTCAGAAAAGGTCTCTCACAGGGCTGTGAAGAATTGCCAAACCTGATCTTCCCCATTAAACCCTTGGCCAGAGATTGGGCCCTAGCCCTCACCTCCAAACGCAGTTTATTTGGGCCACAGCTTTTCATCACCCAGTAGGCATGTTAGGCAAGTGCCAAATGTTGCTGTCCATCAGTGAGATGTCATCCCCATGGGAAGTGACACCAGGAAGGTGTAGGATGGACCCATTCTGTGGCTCCAGCAAAGCTCCCATGCTGGTCACTGGAGATCTCTTCCTTCTCTAGGGAGCCTGGCACAGCAGCGTGAGGAAGTTTAGGAAGGTTTGTCTGTGCCCTCACACAAAAAGGGGATACTGAGATGCATTTTATTATTATGACTTTCATCCTTCTCTAAATTTCTCACGACCCTCTGACAGCTCCTGAAAGCCTCAAGTGTGTATCTGTGGGTTTTACTGGAAATGTATTGGAATTTACATTTCTCAAACTAAGGTGAAATTTATTTCTGTGCACAAAAGGCATAAACCTCTAAATCCCACTGAGGCTCTGTTTTGGGGCTATGTGACTCTTTGACTTCCCTGACTCCCAGTAGCAGGGTGAGGCTTCCACTGGGCCTGGAAGCCAAATGTGAGATTTTGTCCTTGGGTGTTGATGTACAATAGTCTTGGTGACCATTACCTACTTGCATGATAGTTCTGGGAATTGCACTAAATGAGAAAAACGGTGATTAAGAGTCTTCAGAAATCTTAGCAAAAAAAAATACAGGTGAGCAGAAAGTCTGTTTTTTCAGTCAACCAAAGGCAACATCATCTGCTATGTTTGCCTTCCTGTTTGAAACCTAAAGTCGAAAGTCCAAGGGGATAAAATTGTTGACTACAGTCTAGAAACAAATAATAACAAAGGAAAAGTATCTATTAAAGGGCAGAGAAAGAGGGAAATAGCGACTTTCAGAGATGCTAGGCACAAAGGCAATGCCAGCCACACTCTCCTGAATGTAGGATCCTTCCATTTCTCTCACCCTTTCTACAGTCATGTCAAAGTGATGGAATTGGAAGACTTTGGACATTTGTCTGGAATTTCTGGATATTTCAGAGTCTGGTCAAAGGAGCAGCTCTTATTTCCAGACATCTCGTATCTCAGAGGTAGAGTCACTGAGAACACATCCATGTTGTGCAGGGGCATGGGTTTCTGTCCAGGAACACCTGGTGGAGAACTGGGAACCTGTGCTAGGTTACCAAACATGACCTGCTGAAGGTTTCTGGGATGCCAGAGACTGCCCCTGACTTCCCCAGGATTCTGGCCTCTCTAGGCTGCCCTGGGAAAGCCAGGAGGATCACCTGCTAAAGCAAGAGTCTCTCAGGTGATCTTTTGGTGGCAATGAGATCTCACGCCCTGGGGAGCAGATGGGTCAGGTGCTGCAGAGTGTGCAACAGATTGGAATCTGAAGAATTCCAGTTAATATTTACATTCAGTGTTTACCCCTTGATAAGGAACAGGTCATTCACAAATGTGGACATGACATAATATTGGTAAGCTGGTCAAGGTGTTTGCTTTGCATTTTGCATGCTTGTTCTCTTCTGGAGAACACTTGCATACTGTAGTTCAATCCAGATTAACAGCTGTGGGTTTCCCCTTTATTTTCATGGAGCCATTTGTATAAAAAGGGTAATTACACAAAAAGAGAGCTAGGAAGGTTTGAACTCTGCTTGTCTTTATTAAGGAAAATTCTCATTCTTCCTTCTCTGATGGAAAGATTGTGTTGGTCACTCCACAAGTACACAAATTATTGCAGACTGTGTTATTTGCCAGGAACCATTTCTCCTGGGTTGTTGAGGGCAAATCAGAGACTTGACAGAGAGAATACCTGTGTTTCTGGTGGGGGATGATTTGTTTGGGCAAGCATTGTATAGAAATGCAGTTGAGTCACAGATCAATTATGGCACCTAGCAAACTCTAAATGAGGTCAAACAAGACCAAACTGTAATTATTATAAATCTTGCCCTCATAAGACAGGTAAGTTGTTCACTGACTGTGGTCTGGAGTCACTAGGTTTTCTCTGCACAGAGTTAATTTGCCAGACATGAGGCTTTGACATACTGAGTTGGTGGCAAAGAATTCAACATTGTGCAATGCAAATCACCTTTCCCGAGAACAGAACAGGTTGATGCGGATGGAAGTTAAGTTAGCCTCTGTTTTGAACAACAAAAAACAACACACAAACAATTTTGGAACTTAATAGGTTGATAATGGCTTTATTTCTTTCTTGGACGTGGAGTGAATACACTTCCCTGGATTCCTACACTGTTAATACACATCTGTGGGAGGACAGACAGAGATGGTGCTGAAGGCAATCTTGCCCCCATATATTGCAGCTGTATTAATTACCAAAGAGTGGAACAGCCTTGCCCTCACAGCTGTGGGTGTGATAAAGAGTGAGTTTAGCTGGTAGGGGGCAGTTGGAGTCTGCTGGCCGTGCTGTGAGGAGGGAGGGACAGGAGGTTGTGAGAGGGACAGAAAGGGTCAGATGTCATGCAAGGGTCACACAGGGTTTGGTGGCCGTGCTAGGGACAGGAAGGAGCGAGCTGGAACTGCAGAAGGAAGAGAGAAGGAGAGAAAGAGCCAGAGCTGTGTGGAGCTGCCCATGGGAGGCTGCATAGAAAAGGTGTGAGAGACTTTTAGATAACAAAGTGCTGATGCTTGAAGCCTTCCTCGGTGTCAGTCGTACCTTCTCCATCACACTTCTCTTCATCTTTCAGTGGTTTGGGTTCTGATATACTTTAATTTAACATTTTTCTTCTTGCTTTCAGTGGTTTACAATGTAAGTATTGCAAGCTGGTCTGGAATAGCACATTGTATTCCAGCCTTGCCAGAATATATCTGAGACCCAGAGACAGCACAGTCCATGAGGGAGCTCTACCACCCCCCACTGAGAACAATAATGTCATTGTTCATGACAGTTGAGTTTTAAGGACATTAATGATTTTCTCTTATATGGGAAAGAGAGGGCAGTTTCCACGTAGTTCCTTGAACATATTGAGATAAATGATTCTGCTGCCAGGGTTTAGAAAATATCCTCTTCAAAAGAAATAAGACAAGTTTTCCCTAAGGTGTATTTCAGTATCGGTCAGAGGTTCTTACCTCAGTCTTCTAAGATACTGAAATTATATTTCCTAATACTTCTGGTATCATTGTAAAAACCTGAGTCAAAAATTCTTCTCTCTATTGCCAACTTCACTGTAAATCCCAATGAAGAGCTTGAAACAATGGGGGAAAAGAGATCTTGGGAATGACTGGTATAGGAAACCAGGAGAGAACTTCCATTGATAGACATGAACTAAATCACAGCAGTTACTTGGATTCTACACATTGCTGTGAAAAGTTAGAGCCAAATTCTCATTGTAAATCAGGGTGGCTCCATTAACTTCTGTGGAACTCTGCCAGCACATCCCAGACAAAGACTTGGCTGGGTCTATTTACAGCACCAGCAGTAAGAGCTGCTTGGAGAAGTTCCACTGGGAGAAAAATTTAATTAAAGCAAGGGAGATAAGAATGACAGAGCAATCTGTCTTCTGGATCTCTTGTGGAATGGTTTGATCCTGTGCACCCACAGCATCTCCAGGTACTGCTGGCCTATCCCAGCTCAGTGAGACCCAGAGGTCACTGCCATGGGTCAGACTTCCAAGGCACTTTGTTTGTCTAGGAAATGTAACTGCAGTGTGATAGACCATGGTACCCTCCCAGTCTGCATTTTCTGTCATTGAAATCATTCAACTGCTTTTTTTTTTTCTCAATGGTTTCAGAAAATCCAAGGTTTTCCTTTCACCAAGTATCTAAGGTGTTTATTTCTTTAAATTCCTCAATAGTGAAAAGGATGGGGAATGGCATCACCAGCCACTGATGCCTCCTATTTCCTTTGTGACCCTGTTATTCACAGACAGACAATTAAATTTCACAATTGCGTTTTAAATCACCTGTGAAGAGGGAGAGAGGTCCAGACATGCTTGAGTTTGTTTCTTACTGAAACGTTAAAAAAACAAACGCCCAAAAACCAACCCCCGAAAACTAGCAGGCAAATTACCACTTTGTGGTGTTAGGCTGTTTTCATTTCCCAGAAACTAGTTAATTTATTTAGTGTGCCCCACCAGTCCAAGTTTCATTTATAGATTAACTTGTGTATTTTGGCTCCTATCCTTCGCTTCCTTTGGCTCAAAATGAATGATACCAGGACTGTCTTTGAAACAAGGCAGGAATGTGATTTTTTTTTTTTTTTTTTTTTTTTTATTAAAGAGAAACATCACCCTGAAACCTTTCTGCCAGGTTTTGAGGTCCCACCACAGAAATATGATATTGGGAACGGCAGATTAATGTCTGATGAGTTCAACCTTTATGAATAAATCAGACATGTAATATTCTGGAGGGATCTGGACACAGTCTGTGTCAGAAGGCCTTTTACTGGAGCAGCTTGTTGATGAAGGTTTTCAAGATAGTTTGTTTGCTTTTTTTTTTTAATAACTAATCAGTTTCTAGAGCTGGTCTAAATGAGAATTACTAAACAAGGTTGCTGAATAGCACCACTCTAGTGCCAGGTTCAGTCTTTTATTTAGGGCTCCTACTGCCTGGGGGGGCACATCACAGGGTTTGAAGCTGGCAGAGGTGGCTGAGAGGGTCACACTGTTGGTGGGATCACCACCAACATCTCCTGCTTGTCTTCTCCTAGCCCATTGGGTTGCTGCTTATGGAGATCCAGTTGTTAAACTAAACCTATGGGCATCGTGCACAGCAATCAGAGAAACTGTCAAATGCTGCTGATAAACACAGGGTGTTTTCCAGACTCCGCAGAAACTGTGTATTTGTCGTACATGAACTCTGTGCTGGTGTTCTTTCCTAGTCCATTTGGGGGTTTGCAGGGGAGTTCTGAGCTGCAGCCATAAATATTTGGCCATCTTAAAATCTGTGACTTGGGACTGACAGCAGAATATCTCATCAAGATGCTCTGTCAGTCTCAAACCACTTTTTATAGGACTCTGGGAAAGGTTTTCCAAGACGTGCTGTGAGAATCTTCCTGATGAGTCTTTTTCACACATTTCTCTTTCTTTTCAGGATCCTCTAGATATTATTGGAACGTAACTGTAAAGAAAAATGTTCATTTCTAACAACTCAGTTGTGGACTTTTAATCAGACTTGGATTTCTGGAAATACTACAAGATGACTTCAACTGGGAATGAGATAGAAAGATGGACTCACAGGCAAGGTGGCAGAACTGGGAAGCTGGCAGAGCCTGTGGCCTCTCCTGAAAACTATCATCTTTTGTCAGTGAAGTCAATCAGCAGCATGGACCATCTCTTGCACCTCCCTGGAAGGGCAGACTCTGCTTACAGCTCTTTCTCAGGAGGATCAAATGTTCCAGAATACCCCACACCATCGTGCCACAGTGACTATTTCTGTGTGCCTCCAGAGCAGGTCCCGTACATGGACTCGGAATATGTGACAGGAATTTATAATCTCAGTGCTGCACACCCTGACCTCAGATCCCCCCAGCCATACAGGGCACCAGACCTGAACACCCACAACTCTCATAGCAGCAGTCTCACGGATGGCTGTGGAGTTACTCCTACCCAAAGGACTTCAAATCAGGGACCTCCAGCCCTGGCAGCACCTCCACTGTCCCCTGCCTCACGACTCGACAGCTCTAACATCACTAACAGACACTGGGAAAGGTCAGGAGAGAGACAAGGCTCTGCAGGGCACACTGAGTGTGCTGTGCAGCCAGCTCCTGGTGTGCAGGACAGCCAGCTAGCAGATAGGGATGAACCATGGAGTCAACACCGGGGTGCAGTTACAGAGCAAGATTTAGGGCCTAAGAGGGAAAAGTCTCTGGAAAACAAGGGCCTTTCTTCTGATTTAACAAATGAGGTATCAAAAGTTCAGGCATTAAAGAAAGAGGAAAGTGGAGAGCGGAGCCCATCACAACAACCTACAAAGAGAAGCAATTCACACATTTTCAGAAGACCTTCTTCATTCATTTTTCAAGAATATTTAAAGACAGACGCTGTGGCGAATGTCCCAAAAATACTTTCTGCTTATGATTCAGGTCATGCTAATAAAATTCCCAAAGAGAAGAACTCCAAATCCTATCGCCAAGCACATTCCAACCCCAATGCTGTTAATGATACACAGGAAGTCAAACAGTGTCCCAGGGGTGTGCCTAAGCCAAGAGCCAGAGAAGAAGCTCTGCCAAGCTCTGTGCCAGGGCCCAGCCAGAGGAAAGAGTCCTTGCCCTGTGCTCAGGGCCCACTCTATGCTGAGTGGCATTCAGACATGGATCAGGATGTGTTTGAGGACAGTTTGGAATTAAAATATATGGAGAATACTCTTCTAAATAAAAATGCTCCCAGGAAGCTGAACAGCTACTCAGACAAAAATCAGTGCTATGATTCTGAAGGAAAAATTATGAGCAATATTAGGGAACCAGTCCCAAACCAGCCAAACAAAGTGCAGAGATCACCTTTGTCCTGCAGCTGCAATGCTATGGAAGTGGAGCACCCTCAGCATAAGGAGTTGGATCAGGGAAGGAAGCAGTGCTGTGATGGCACAAGCCAAATGGCTTTTTTCAGACCAAAGGAAGATTCCACATCTCAGTCATTACGTGAAGTCCAGAAAGAAACCCAGGGTAACAACAGCAGTCCTGACCTCAGCACACGTCTGGAACAAGAGAAACCTCCTGCTGAGAAACACCAGCCTGTATTTCAAACACAGGTCTCAAGACAGCTTCAGGAGGACCATGCTGGCGAACAAATAACCAGGCAGGCAACTCCCATGCTTTACTACCTTTCTGCAGGGAAAGCCACCAGTGTCCTGCACCCCAACAAGGACTCAAGGAGGTCACCAAAGGAAATTCCATCAAGCAGCTATGCTGCCTCAGCACAGTGTCTAGAGATACAAAGAGAAGGCCATCAGCTTCAGAGGAGCAGCCACCACCATCGGTGCAGTGCTGATGATCTCGTGCTGCAGAACAAAGATCTCATTTTTAGGAGTCCTGCCTCATTCACAGAAGAGAGTTTCCAGAATGACTACATAGAGAAACTTAAAGTAGCTCAGAAAAAGGTTCTCAAAGAAACCTCCTTTAAAAGAAAAGACTTACAGATGAGTTTGCCTGTCAGGCTGAGACAGAAATCCTCTAAAAGGCCATCAGTTGAACACCTTCGGTCTCTCTCGTTATCCAGTGCAAGTGAGGATGCCAAACCTGTTCCTTTGTCCCCTTCTCATCTGGAGTCCTTGGAAAGTTTCAACAGAAATGAAGAAATGAGGCCACAAAAAGGTCAAGCAGGCGGAAGGAAAAGGATAACCCAAGAGCAGAAGAAATTGTGCTACTCTGAGCCTGAGAAGCTCAATCACCTAATGGATAAGGAAGTATCATGGAGTCAAGTTAGGGATGAAATCACTGAGCAAGATGCAGTGGCATCCAGGAGAAGGGATCTGGAAAACAGAGGAAGGGCACTTTCCAGTTCAAGTGTCTCCAGGACAGAGCTGAAACAAATTCAGCACAGTGCACTGATCAAATACATGGAACGAAAGATCAGTCAAAGACCAGGCAGTTCACAACATCTCCCACTGCATAAACCACCCCTGCAGAAGAGGCTGTCCAATCCCAAAGGTCCTCCTGGCCAGATTTCCAACCCAAATGGAAGCAGAAAGATGCAAAATGATGAGGTTTTCTGCCAACTTCTCTCTGAACAAAGATCACCAGATATTTTTCCTCCTCTGCATTTTGCTCCCCCACTGAACGTGACCAGCAGGTGCAATCCCAACAAAGGGGACAGGAGCTGTACCAGCAAGTGTCCATCAGCTGAAAATCTCCCACAGGCAAGTGGTTCTGCATCTGGGAGAGCTCCTGAGAGATCAAAATCCACTCCTTCTTCTACACAGGTAAGAAACTCTCACTGTGGAGTCGGAGAGAGGGACACAACATTACCACAGCCAGTTAGTGCAGCAGCAACAACTATTCATTACCCGGCAGCTCCTTTTATAGGGTTTCAAACTTCTGTGCTCACAGACATGATGGGTCAGGGGTCTCAGCTCCACCAGCTCACTGGCCGATGATATGGGTGCTTTAAAGGGATTGGCTGAGGTGCTCTGTTTGGGTTTGAATCTGACTTATCATTACCGTGTCCAGGGACTTGTTTACTTTGAGCTGGGCTGGTCGAGCTGTTGCCTGTAAAGCCAAATTATCTGTGCAGCTATAAACCACCCATATTTGTCACGAGAAACCAGTAAAAGGGGACATAAAGAATGCATTTGCAGAGAACACGTGCTGTATGCAGGGTGGGGCTGTTTGTGCTCCAGCAGTCATTATTGTTAATGACAGCAACTTCATTAGAGCCCTAGCCCAAAGAAGGTCATTATAAGAAGAATTTTATAAATGACCAACCTTTTTTGGTTCCTGAATTTGAAAGACAGTAGCTGTCAATATTGTTGAGGAGAATAAAGGGCCAAAAAATAAATACTTTAACATACCAGTAAAATTACCCTACTGAAGACACTGACAAACTTCCACCAGTGCTGAATTTCTGAATTGTTATGAGAGTAGAGGTATCTTTTGTTGACAGATGTTCTTTTGGTTTTCCAGGGGGGAAAAAAAAAAAAAAAAAAAAAAAAAAGGTTGCTACCCAGGAAGAGCATAATAGCAATTTAATTAATAAAAAAGAGGTAGGCAAAAACACCCCCAAAGATTTAAAAAAAAAAAAGAAAGACAACGAACAAAACCCAAACCTTTCCCCCTAGAAAAAACAACAAACAAACAAACAAACAAAAAAACCCACACCCAACAACACAAACCACTAACAAACAAAAAAGCACAAATCTCAGTGTACCTACTTGAAGATCTACCATCAGCTCCCCTTTCTGGGGATGACAAACATGGGAGTAAAGTTAAGCAGCTGCCTCGCCTGCAATGCTGGCTGCCCCAGTGTGCTGTTTTCCCTTCCAGGACACGTGCAGATGTGCCAGAGGTGCAGCAGCACCGTGCCCGCGCTCTGGGAGCTGCCCCGGCACCTCCAGGTAAGGCTGCGGAGCTGTGCCTGGGTACAGCCCGTGTCCCAAACACGAGACCTCAGCTTCTCCCTTTCTCTCTCGGGATCCTTCGTTGTCCACATGAATATTCACCGGTTCCTATCAGGGTCAGTCTTTAAAATCGCTTTTCCCGCGTGAAGAGCACAGTGCCAGGTGCCCCGAGCAGCTGCCCCTGCACAGCCTCCTCCATCAGATCTCTGGGATCACAGCTCCCTCCTCCGAGCTCTGCAGAAAACAGCATTTCCAACAGCTCGGAGGTGCCCCGTCCTGGAGAATATAAGGATAAGGACCGGTGCAATAGGGGATTTGGGTGTGGTTTTTTAAAGGGGAAAAAAACCAAACCGTGCCGTTTACGCATCACTAACTAGGAAGTTTGTGTTTTAACTCTCCATATTTGCTTTGCTAGTTTGAGGAGCATCAAGGGAGATAAACATCCAAACTCTGTCTCAGCAAGGCAGTGATGCTGACTCTTCTGTAATAAAAGAATTTCCATTCTTTCAAGTTTCATCTCCAGTTTCTGGAGACTCGAATGGCTTATGGAGAAAAAAAATTAATTTTTCTTAAATTTCCTAGTTTAGCAGGTTAGCATAAAAGTAACAGAAAGTGCCAGACAGAACCTTAACGTCAGAAACATTTGATCATAGCTCTTAGTGCAAAAATATCTGTTACAGAGGGAATGTCTCAAATAAAAGGAACTGTCTTCTTCCTTACAGTTTCCGTGATCCTGAGAAAAATGGATCCAAGTCTCATGAACACAATGACATAACTGGACATGTGTGTGGTCAGGATAAAAAGGAGCAGACTCCTGAAGCCTCTATTCCTGTCCCAAGAGGTGGAAGCAAGGAGAGTGTTCGAGTGGAGGAGGAATGCAGAACTCAGTCTCCGAGTGGGAATGCTGCACTCAAGCATCCAGAGCAGCAGCAGCAGCCTGCAGCTTCTCCAGGGCAGGAAATGCATCTCCACACAGCACCAGCTCAGCCTCACCAAGGAGACAAACATCCAGCCAAAGGTTTACCTGCCCAGGAAACCCCCATGCACAGCAGCCACGATGATGTTCCCCTGGAGGGACAGACACACCTGCCCCAAAGGAGGCTGCAGTCTCCTCAGGACCAGCGATACCATGAGCTTGCTATGGAGATCATTGCCAAAGACAGTTCTCTGGTGGACATTCTCATGCCTCATCCTCTTAGAAAAACTGCTTTGGACCTGATGGAGGGTTTGTTTCCTGTTAACATTTCCATGCTGGATAAATCACACAGGAAAAGGGGAAAGGTACAGCATGTGCAGGAGAATGAGTAAGTAGACAAAACCAATTATCTAGCACTTTTAGTGTATAGATACTAAACATACTAGTAGTAAGATGAACTTGAGCATGTTGTTGTCTTTTTGTTTCATTAGAAAAACATACAGTTTTCTGATTTACATACCAAGAAATGTCTGAGGCTGAGGGTATATGATGGAAGAAAAGTGGTTTTGTGGTTCCTTATTAAAGGGACTGTGACAGACCTAGCCTGCAAATCTTTTGCTCTCTATCTTCTAAAAAATTATAAGATCTCTTGTGGTGAGAAGAGAGGAGAGTGATCCTGAAGTCAAGATGGATAAAACCATGAATTCAGTGTTCGTGAAGAAAATTGTAATGTTTGCTACAGGTATTTATTTTCTGTTCTAATAGCAGGAAAAGTCATGGAGATAGACCAGAAGAATGTCTGAAATCTGAACATGAAACCAAGCAAAGGAGCAAAGATCCTGCCTCTATGGGAAGCCAAGTCCTGAAGAGGCACAGAGACAGCACAAACAAGCTAGATGACATCATATCTAAGAAAGTATGTAGATGACCATCACAGGAACCACTTTCTCCATCATGACAAAGAAATTCTTATAATATCATTATTACTATGGATATTTTTATCCCAATAACATTTCACAGGTAACTTTGAATCAATTTTTGCCAGTAGGTGAAGTCCTGGCAAATTGGCGTATTGATCATAAATTATAGTATTTAAATTCTGCCTGATTTGACTCAGATCTCTCATCTATAATCATTAAAGGTTTCCTTGCACAGCCAGCTCCTGTGCAGCAGCAGCAAACTCCCAATTTAACACTCAGATCTAATCTCAAAATCTGTAAAATAAATTAGAACCGGCAGCCTAAATAAGAAATATTCTTTACTCTGAGAGCTGGCAGCAGCTTCTGCACATTCCAGTGTCCAATTAATTCCATAAATGCAGAGAATGGGGGACATAGTTGGACAGTGATAGAAGTATGGAGCTTGGAAGGGTGATTATGTAGCTTTGCAGAGTTAGGTGGGCTTTTTCCCCTGGCCATGCTCCAGCTCAGGTAATGACAGTCTGCTTTCCTGAAGCTCCTCCTGCTGTGCACATTACCTGATGTCTTACTGCTGCTCCTGTTCATTCATCCAGTGGCATTGTCCAACTTGCAAGGAATCTGACAATGTGCTCCCATTCAAGTCTTGAGGCCTTTTTCCATATAATTTCCCTATGAAACAGCCTCTTCTGATTACTTTTCTACCCAGGCACTGTGGCCTGCTTGAAGTGCCCATGGGAACTGACTTTTTCAGTGCAAATGATAAAATTCCAAGCAGCTCTTCCAAGGCTTGGTACAGAGCTGGGACTTCATGCTCACGTCTTAGAACAACAGCTCTGGGTAATCATGTTGTAATCTTTATTGCAGTTCCCTTCTGACTGACTGGAAGCTCTCTGAGCCAGAGAATATATCACCAGCTAGAGGTGATTACTAGTAATTTGCTTTTCAGAGTTTGAGAATTAAGTACAGCTTAGAAAATATTGCTGCATTTTCCCCCCCTTTTTTCTTTTCCTGTAGCTTAAAATTATTTTAAAAGTCAAAAATTTGGCAAAGACAATGTGAAGAAAATCCATTCTCTAGAACTGATATGGATCCTCTTTGGCAGTAACAGTTTCTGTGACTTTTTGTCTTTTTTTGTTTTTGCAGCTGGAACTCATGGCCAGTCTCCAATCCAGGCTGCAGGCGCTGTGGGAGGAACAGGAGCTGGTTCTCCTGGAAGTCAGGGAGTGTGCCAGGTGGGGTGAGGAGCTGGAGGTGATGGTGAGGGACCTGTGCAAGCCCAATGAATTTGAGCGCTACATGATGTTCATTGGGGACCTGGAGAAGGTGGTGAGCCTCCTGCTCTGCTTGTCCAGCCGCCTCGCCCGAGTCCAGAATGCCATGAGCAGGATGGATGGCAACACAGAGGCTGAGGAGAAGGTGAGTGACAGCAAAGGTGTTGAATTTGTTTGGTTCACTTCTTTCCGGGTGCAGCTGTGCTCAGCTCATTTGTCTGACAGCTTATTTGGCTTGTTAGTTTTACATTGTCCCAGGCAGCCTTGCCCAGGCAGTGTTTGTGTCCCAGGGTGGAACAGAGCAGAGCAGGTTTCTGGTGAGGACCAGGGCACAGTGCTGGAGCACAGGAGCGCAGAGTGAGGCTGCAGCTGGTTGCTGGGGGCCAGCAGCAAAACCTTGAGAGGCTCCAAGCCAGAGGGGGTGGCCTTTGGGCCCCTGGGGAGTAGCTCCAAACCTGTCCTTCACAAGGCTTTTTGTGGGCTTAATTCTCCACTGGTAATTTCATTGCATTAATTACTGCCTTTGAAATCATATTTGACTAAATGGGTTTGTCCTAGTGAGCAGGAAGGTGTGGGAGTAACTTGAGATAA
The DNA here is from genome assembly GCA_910950805.1 of Acrocephalus scirpaceus scirpaceus. Classification (NCBI taxonomy): domain Eukaryota; kingdom Metazoa; phylum Chordata; class Aves; order Passeriformes; family Sylviidae; genus Acrocephalus; species Acrocephalus scirpaceus. The sequence continues at coordinate 7,336,644 of OU383785.1, forward strand.
AACTCACTGTAGTTTAATTCAACTAGCCAGCATTGATGGAAAATGAAGAATTGTCTCATGTCACCAGGAAATAATTTCAACTCTTGGAAAGTCTCCTTTTTGCTGAAGAAAAGCCTAATTTATCCCAGGAATTAAGCTTCCCTGCTATTCTTATTGTTCTTAGATGTGTTTTTATCAACACAATACCTGCTGTTATCTCTCTTTTGGAAATTGGAAAAGCATAGAGTTAGAATAACTAGGATTTTCTGGCGCTGTGTTGCTGCTGACCTGTATCTCTGGAGGTTCATCATAGTTCACACACAGACTAGCACTAAAAAGGTCTTTCCAAGCAGTGTGACATAGAGAGCCAGGATTCACCTCTTCCAAAATGTCAGTTGTGTTAACCTGAATATTTTTAAACAGTATTTCATACTTACTTTCACTTTATGGTAGGCAGGGAGGCTGTTGTTTCTCTAGTATTACATTCATACTTTTCATAGGAAACACATTTAAATAATTTATTCAAATATTTGAATAAAATGCCTAATAAAGACTTGGTTAAGTGCCGACATTTTTAACAACCATCTCCCACTAACTGCATTTGTCCTCATGTCAGCAAAACCAGCAGTCTCAAACTTTGACTCCATTTTTAGGGTGTCAGTAGTGACCATTGCTCTGTGCTCTATTTATGGACACTGTCCTGGAACAGGACATTTTCCAGCAGCATAATCCCTATGGAAATTATTACAGCTGAATGGTAATTAGCTAAAGGTGAAAGGTATAAAAATCCTGTAGAACAAGCAAGGCCCAACTCTTTAAAAGAAGCCTTTGATGAACAGTTACTGTCTACATCACAGTTATTTTATCACACTGATGCCTTTTTCTGGTCTTAAAAAATTGAGAGCCAGAGAGGGTTAAGGGATAAAGGGTTTTTACCTTGGTGTTTAATAAGGATCTTTATGGTGCACCACTTCACACTGAAATGTGCACACATGATAGATCGTGTATACAATTTACAGACCTTACAAATTAGCATATCTAACAAAGATGCCCCAATGAGAGGCTTGGATGAATAGCATGATCTCCCCCATCTGAGGAATTCCCCCATGGATGGGCTAAATCTTAGTTTACAGGATATGTTCTAGAGGGAGCCTTGGTTCCTGAAGACAGCATAGGGCTTTCTGGCCTCCAGCTGCGGGGTCTCTAGGGTGGTTGATCTCTTGACTTAACAGAATACTAGGCCTATGCTAAGTTATCAGACTTAAAGAATTACAAGTATGCATGCTAAGAGTACTGAGGATATATAAAAGGTATTAAAAGAAAGGCAAAAAATCATCTTGGCATCAACACAGACCTTTTAATGGAAGCCACTCTATCTTTTTAATATGTCACTGGCACTCTGGCCACATGCAACACACAAAACCCAAAGACACATGCCTTAAAGAGCTTCTAATTCAATGAAGATTGTTACAGAATACTTTAAAATGACCAGAATGTTAAGTATATTGATTTTTTCATGAGGGCAGCATAGGAGAAGTGAGCCTTGATGGCATTTACTGTGTATTTACCTTACAAGCCACAAGAATGAGTAATTCAATTGGAAAAAAACTCAGGTGGAACACAAAGCCCACAGGAGGAAGTAATTAAATTAAATCGACTGTGGCTTCCAAATGAAGAAATAGCGTCTGCCAGGAATGATGAGTTCTCATGGTGTGCTGCTTTGTTTTTTGATTCCATTAGCAATCGCTGAATGAACGGCACAAGCTCTTGTCCCGACAGCGGGAAGATGCAAAGGACCTGAAGGAGAATCTGGACCGGAGAGAACGTGTGGTCTCTGGAATCCTTGCCAAATACCTGACAGAGGAGCAGCTCCAGGACTATCAACACTTTGTTCAAGTCAAGACCTCCTTGCTGATTGAACAGAAGGACCTTGAAGAGCAGATTAAATTTTTGGAAGAACAATTAGAAAATCTTGAGCAAAGTATCCCCATCTAACACCTGCCACCAAGCCAGACATTTTTATACGTTATTTGTGATGTTTCCCTGGAAATCCACAGCCAGTCTCCTCACAGGGCTCAGTTTGGTGGATTCTTCCAATCCTGTTTGTGCCTCAGCATTGACAAGTGTTTAGATGCTCTGGGATGCTCTAGGCACACTCTGGACGTGCCCTCCACTTGGACAGTGTCTCACAGTGTGTAGCAAACTGTCCTGTGGACATGACTGATAGGAATCATTGCTCCTATTTACTGAATCTGTATTTCCCCTTCTTCTTGTCTGTCCATCTGTTTCCAGATTGACATCATCTCAATAAAAGAACTATACAAATATTTGCCTCTTGTGGGTGGGTGGAGTGTTTGAAATGAAAAAATTATGTGGGTGTTCAGATTTGAATTGGTGATTGTACAAAGCCATAGGAAATGTTATGGACCATTTCAGTGAAACTCCTGCACTTGTTCCTACTGTTTATATGTGTGATACAGTAAAATTACACTGTAATGAAAGAAAATAATTACTTCCTTTCTTGGCAGTTGCCACCTATGAGTCTTTCCTGGCTCTGTGTAATCCTGATAGGCTGTTCACAGGAGGTTAGAAAAAGGGTGGTCTTCATTGACATCAATGAGACAATCAGTGATGTAGCCAGTTTAAATGAACAGTTTTGGGACTCATAAACTCTGAGCTTAGTTCTGCATAGTCATTTGCAAAGTCCTTGCTGTGCTTTTGAATAATTTATTTTTCAAGTAGCACCTTCAGGGGGGTTTTTTTTAGGTAATTTTGAATTGTTTCCCCCTCAACATGGGGGAGAAAAGCTCTGCTGCAGACTGAGCCAGGAGGAACCACTGGAAGAGATTATTCCGTTTCAATGAGACTTTATATAAATCCCTTGGCAAAAATCTTTTCAGCCAGTGTTTGCATTGAGTCAAACCAGTGATGTTGCTGTATTTAAAATCTCAGTGGTTTTTGTTTGCAAGAATTCAGTGAGAACAGTATGTAGCCTTAACTACATACCTAGAGCATGAATAAGGCAGCCACTAATTAAACTCAGGTTTCTTCCACATCCAAAATAGATGTTCATTGTGCCATGATGCTGGGCTTTACCAAGAAATGTTTTATGTGTGTGTGTCCTGGCTGCAGTAAGTATAACCACCACTGAGAGAAGCTGTCGTGTTCCTGAGGAATCTTCTTTGGAATTGCATGTCTGTGCACAAGAACTCTGGGAGCACAGTGACCAAGCTGCTGAGTGTACTGTGGCTGTCTTAATACCTGAAGGGAAAATGGCCAGACATTGTAGATCCTGTGAGTAATCTGCACAGTGGTTCTCAGAAGGCCATAAATACAGGCTTTTAATACATAAATCTGAAAGCTGCCTTTTGAAAATGGTCTTTAAAATAATAGAAGCAATATTTATGGAGTTAGTGGAGAATTTATAAAATACAAGCTGTTAAATGAGCTGTTTACATGATTTGAGAAGCCTGACTTGAAGGTGCACTTTATTCTTACTATTCCTAGTTGAGGAGAAAACACCTGATTGGGAATAGGTGTTTTGTAATTGATGCTAGTGCTTGCTTTCAAGGATAAAAATGGGGCTGCCCAGCTTAGCTTATCTTTTTAGGGCATTGTGCCATGGGGAAGGCAATTGCTACCCCTTCCACAACTGGCACTCACACATATTCTTCAAAGAGCAATAATTAAAAATAACTTTTACTCTGTTTAAAAAAAATAGACTCCTTTGTATGGTGTTAGACTGTAAATTCCAGATAAAGTGAAAAATGGACACAGTGACAGCATCAGAACCTCTCTGCAGGCAAGCAGAGACCCCCTTTCAAAGCACCAGCAGGTCTGGATTTTCAGGTGAGTCTTGGTTTTGATACTGATCATTTGTTAAACATTTACTAGGAGGATAATGGTGAAAGGTCATGCTGGACCTCGGCCATGTGTAGCATTCCTGGGACACCAACATACTAAAACATGGTAAGTGTTCCTTTCTGCTTCAGTCAGCTGTGGCCTCTGAAAGTACAGACTGAAACCAAGAAACAGTTTAGGCACTTGAATGCTCTTGAATCCAGTTGCCTTTTGCTGAAAGTTTGGTATTTAGAGCACTAGTTACAATCCCCTACCAACACGAGCCAGTTTTTTCCCCCAACTTCAAGTCATGCAACATAGAAGACAAGATGGCCAGAAATGCAGAACATCTTCATTTTACAACACTGTGATCCCACACTGCTCCACACAGTTTTTTTCAGACCCTTTACCATCAGAAGACAAATGTAATACTTGAACCCTCAATAGCAGTAACTCGTGGTCTTCTTGGGGAAGCAGATCCACAGGGGTTATGGAAATAAAATCCTGTGCAGTGTTTGTATATAATTACTGCTCACACCATTCCCATTTGTGACTTCTGCATCAGTGGCACGGAGTTACCTCTGACCGGAGCCCTCGGAAAGCCCCTTCAAGAGACTTCTGCACCTTGGCAACGCCCCTTGCTGGGCGACCTCTTGTGTAAACGAGTCAGGTGTGTGAGTTGGGAAAATGCAAGGAATGAGAACCTGCCCGGTACGTGACCCTGCGGGAGAGCAGGCAGGAAACCCCCGCTGCCGCCCAGCCCTGGGAGTCTCCTGCTGCTGCCTGCCAGCCCGACACTTTCACAGGTAAAGCAGAACGTGAGCCCGGCTCCACGGAGAACTGTAATCGGAGCCCTGCGGAGAGCTGTCCCTATGAATTAATGACAGCTGCACCCGGGAGAGCGCTGAACAGCAGTGCTGAGGAGAAGGAAGAGGTGAAAGAGGCAAAATGCAAACGCCCAGGTGTCCCTGTGGGGTGAGGCGGTGGGAGGCTGGTGGCATTCCAGGAACGATCTCTGCATCTCGCTTGGCCACGCACACGCCAGTGGCGCGGGGGAAGACTCCGCACTAGGTTCTGCGGTGCCAGGCAGCACCGTGGGTCTGATTTGGGTGACTTGTATTGCCCGAGGCAGAGGATGAGCCTGGGGTGCAGGTGCAGGAGCGGTCAGTGGGCAGCAGCAGCTGACAGCAGTGTCCTGGCAGCAACTGAGAGATTTTAGACACAGTAGCTCGTTTAGAACTTCATTTAACACCCACTGCAATGTGTGGGAGTCACTGCTGGACCGGGAGCTGCCGTTTCAGCCTTTTGGGCACTAAATTGAAGGGGTTTAATTATTTTGTTTTAAACTCCAGCCTCATTTTCTTCACTGGGGCGTTACGCTGGGGACTTTTGCGTGTGGAACTAATTAAGGAACAGAGAGACGCAAGAGTTAATGCAAATGTACTCTGCAAAAAGATCTATTTGGTGCTTGTGAGAGCTGCATTTAATAAGTAGAAGGATGTTCTCTCTGCTTTGAGAATTCATGGCAACCATCTGAATAAATTTTTTAAAATAAACTCAGAGCAGCATTGCAAAACTAATCTTCTGTGCCTGGAGGGAGCCCACGTAGACATTAAAGAATAATCAGCCTGTAGGAATCATGCAACCTCTGGGGTTCACAAAAGGCTCTCAAGAAGCAGCACTTGAATTTCACTGCTAAATGAAGAGAGGCATTAAAGGTTATCAGAGACTCTAAAATACCACATGAGCCTTGAAGCTGAGTCATCTCATAGATAAATCCACAGAGAGAGAATATGGGCTGCTCTGATAGTCTTGATTTAGAGAATAAGAGACATTTCTAAAAACGTGACTAAAGACCCAGAGGTCTTTCTAATGGGCTCAGCACACAGTGAAAGAACAAGAACATTCCAAACTACCTCAAAAGGGAACCACTTGTGAAACAATCTCTCCAGAGATCCCTGCCCTGTGACAGCTCCTGATGGCATGGCTGGTGCCTGCAGGACCCCTTTCTGGGTTTCAGCTGTTCCCTGCTGAGCACAGGGTTAGTGTCACCAAAGTCACTGGGTGCTTCGAGAGGTCTGGTCCGGAGCTGATCCTAGCCTGGGGTGAAGCTGTAGTTCTTTGTTGCAAAGGGGAAAACTACCATGGGAGAGTGGTGGAAGAAAATACAACACAAAAATCATGGTGAGAAAGTCTATCTGTACCGCTGCAGTTTGTTATTGTGACTATATTGGTGAATCTTACTGGTGTGACCATCTGCCTCATGCAGGAGCCTGTGGGTGAGGACACCAGGGAAGGCCTGACACCCCAAAACTACAACCTCACATCAAGGCCTTGTGCATTTGGTATCAGGTTCTATTCACTAGAAATGAATATTATTTGGTTTGTGTCAGCTGTGACTCCACGGTGCTTGCTGTGCTTCTCAGCTGGAGTCCCTCACCTTGTCTGGAGGGTCTCAAGGTGATGGGGATGGATGATTTTCCTCTTGGGAAACAGTGGTTTGGGTTTGGCTAAGAACTCATGCTTTCAGGTGATGAAAAGTATGCTCTACTTGGGACAAATATAGAGCTGAAGTTCTATTGAGAAAGGGAAAGCTGAACAGTGCCAGCATAATTTTTATTGTGCACATCTCTATGTTCTCTTCACAGAAAGGGAAGAAGATGTACTAAAGCTGTGCTAATATTAACAGTATGGATCTATTTTGCCTGGTTCCAGGTTACACACATAGTATAAAGGCTCAATGCGCTTAATGACTTGCTTTGTCTTATAAATTACTGAAATAAACCTTGAAACTGGAATAGAAATATTCTTCATTAGGATGCAGTTTTTGACCTGTGTTGTCCTGCAGTGTCCCTGCTCTTCCCCTGCAGGAAACAAATACCACACTGTTTGTGCCCATGCTACATGCTGGCCAAGTCCCTGTTAACAACCTCTTAATTTGGGCAGTCCCACAATAGTACAAACAACTGGAAAGGGCAAAAACTGCCACGTTGCCATTTTATTCAGATTAATATGCAAATCAGGAGGCAAATACATCCAAGGAATGTAGGTCATGGTGGAAACATGAAGAGAGGGAGCAAGAGATGAGCAATGGGGAATTAGGGGACTGTCTAGAAATGCTTCCTCTACTTCCAGCTGGTGGCTGCAACTTCCATTGGTCTTTTGGAGTTACTGTGACTCTTCACTGGACCGTGGGTTTGTGATGAAGCTGAAATCTCATTAAGACTCCTCTGCAGTACAGGAGCGGCATTTCCTGGGTTTTCATAGTCCATGTTTCTGTGCAGCACTCACAAAGGGAGTGGAGACAGCCAAAAACCTCTGTGAGCCTGACCACAACCACACTGTCTCACCCTGCTCAAACAGCCACATCCTGGAGGACAAAGTCTGTCCCTTTGTGCAGAATCGTGGTTTAAGGTTTGTTTGCAGAGCTCTTCAGAGCAGGTTTTTTAGCTGATACTCCTCAGAACAAAATGTGCCAAGGAACAGACAAACCAAGTTATCCTTAGCAGGCAGACTGAGCCAGGGTCAGGCAAACAGTAGCTTTCCTGATCCCTAGTGCTGCTGAATTAAAATCTGAGCTAGTTTTTATTTGTGTAGGCGCTCCACTGAATGCGCATTCCCAGGGTGGGGGAATGACACTGCTCATGCTGCCTACAGGTCTAAAAACATTATCTTGATTTCAATTTGCATATCAGTACTGACTGTGTGCTTTAAAGAAGTGACCAAGGTGATTATCTACATTTTATAGCAGGAAGACTGAGACATGCTGAGAGGGCAGGCTAGTAACCAAGGCAAAATACCACGGAGCTGCTGAGTCCTGCTCTCCTGCTCCTGTGCCTGACCTGTGCCTTCCATCTCCAGCCTTTCCCACCACTAAGCCCTCTCCAGGGGGCAGGAGCAGAGCCAGGGGCGGCTCAGGTTTTTTGGTTTTTTACCTTTCCTGCTATTAGCTTTTATGGTGCCTTGGGCAGCTCCCAACTCTGTGCTGGGCCAGGGATTCAAAGGCTGCATACCCAGCCCGTGGCACAGCCCTTGCCCCGGGCCACTGTGCTGAGGGAGCCCAATCCTCCTCTCAGCTGTTCCTGTGAAAACAACGTGGCTAAACTTCACAGCTGTCATTTGTTCAGGTGAAAATCCTGCTGCGTTCAGCCAGATTTGGGCTTGACATGAGAATTATGGAGAATCAGCCAAGCTGAGGGATTCATAAAACAGTCCTGCTTTAGCCTCTTGCAGGAAAACACTCTCATGATCACTCATCGCCCTACAGTGTCCCTTCCCACAGTTTAAAGGGTGACATTGGAACCCAAAGGAACCAGGCTGATGGACTGGTTTGACTTCAAACCAAAGGCACTATATATATCTGTAAGATTATAGCAATGTGTTCTGAGTATCTCTCAGTATTCATCTGCACCTGAAGTTGTACTGCGCTTCATGCACCCAGCCTGCCTAAATACTCTTTTCCTTCATCGGCTCAACGAGGAGGAGGAGGAATGAGCTGAGTCACTGCACAAACCTGCAGGCAGAGCCTGGCCCAGCCTACCCCACCCACAGGACCCGGCCTTGTGAGCTCCCCACCTTTGTGACCACCCTCCTGCCAAGCCTCCAGCACTCTCTGAGGAATGCTGGAAGAGGGCTCTTGCTGCAGGGCATTTTTCTATCACACCAGGTAATCATTTTGATGCCTCTGAGGAAGTAGAGCAGAATTTTCTTGACATGTGTTGCAATGAAGTCTTATCTCAGCTGTGACTTCTTTGACAGAACAACAGAGAAGCAATGAATCCTTCTCCCTACTTTCCTGGGGGTGAAATCACAACCACTCTCCAGATTAGACAGGTGGGGTTTTTAAACACTAAACACTCCATCCTTGAACCCTGCCTCTTGCTCATGTAGGCTTGACTCTGAATGAGCACTTAAGTTCAAAATGTTGTTTCAAGCCTATACCCATAATTCACTTAAGTTCAAAATGTTGTTTCAAGCCTATACCCATAATTATTGAACAAACTTCTCAGTAAGGCAAAGCCAAACTGAAGTGTTTGCAATTCCCACAGAAACAGAACGTTTTCACCAGGCAGTGTCAGTGCCTTAGAGGTAACATGAATGCACACACACACTTCTGTGGTTTCAGGAGAAGGAAAAAAAAAAAAGTTCTATGTCCGTACACTTGGAAAGACAGTTTAAAACAGAGCCCTGTTTTTCCCAGAACTCTGCAAGCTGACAGGGTGCAGCACAAATCAAGGCTTCAAAGGACCACACTGGTCAACGGTCACACCCACCGCCAGAGAGCAAATTGGATTTTATTTTTTTTAAACCCTACTCCAGATATAGAAGTCATGAGGTGCTTGATCATTAACCTTTGCTTAACAACTTAATTAGTTCAATCTAGAAGCAGACCAGTGCAGAATAATCCAGTCTCTTCCTAGAACAGGTGCATCAGAACTGGCCGCAACCTCTGACCATGTTCCCAACAAAAGTCATCAACTCCAAGAACTTCAGGGAGAGTGTTTTGAAGTAAAGAGGGCAGTGCCTCTATCTTCAGTACTACAGCATTCCTTGTGAGTGATTAGGACAAGCCAATTAGAACCAATTACAAGGTTTAATGCAAGGCAGAAAAAACCAAAACATTCCTGAAGTTATTGACTTGGAAGGAAAGGTAAAGCATGCAAACTAGTGTTTCAATGCAGAAACCCAAGCAGAGCCAGTGCAGCATTGCTTTCACCTTCAGCACCTCTCAATGATACAGGTTTCTGGTCAGTTTTAGAGAAAACGTATTGGTTTAGCAGACTTGCCCCAGAAGTTGGACAGCTTCAGTTCATAGCTCTGCCTCTTTGCATTAACTTTAACCAAGCAGTAATTAAAAAAATAATAATCTTACTGCAAACTTAACATGCAGTTAGCATGCTTTTTGAGCTATGTGTAGTTCTATATATAGAACAACTATGTTTATCATATAAAAGAAGAAGAAGAGTTTGTTTTAGGTCAATGATTCATGCTGTTGAGATAAACACTGCTTCAAGAGGTCATGCAGAGGTTCTATCATGAAACACCTAACATAAAGCCCAATGTTTATTGGGCTTTATTGTAAATATTTATTGTAAATAGGTCAAAATGGGCCAAGTTTTAAACCAGAAGAATCAGACATAGAAGCCTAAATTTGTTTCCAGTTGGCCACTCAGAAACTCTGACAGATCCAATTCCCAGTTTTTCAGTTCAGTTTTTCACTATCAACAAGGGTTTTTATTCAGCTTAAGTTGATTGAACTGCAGTCAAGTTTAAACATTCACAGTATCATCAAGACATGTAGTAAGTACCACATGGTCAAAAAGGTCAAAAAGTCTTTCAGGAAAAGAGAGAAAAACCACTAGCCAAGCTTTTAAATTGAGGTAGACAAGTCATGGTGATTTGAGTGCTGACGGTCAGGGTCTATCTTTTTAAGTAATTCATCTAATAAAATGCATCAGGCAATAATTGAGATTTTTATGTTAGTATTTCTGATGTGAAATAGTCAGAAACTCTCGAAGTGAGAAATTTTGTTTTGAAAAAGTATACAATTTTTGTAAATAGAAATATCCTTCTTCTGCTACCAAAATAATCAGAAACATCATAGAAAACTATGCATCTTTCCTCTGCTAATTTAATCCTGTTAGATAACAAGCCTTGTTATAAAGTAGCCAGCTACCAGCTTGCTGTTCACAGTGTAAAATATGGAATTCTTCACCTTACTTCTGCTCACCAGCTGAAGAACACAGATCAGGAAGGCTGTACCTCAGGCATTTTGACCTGTCCACACACACATTAGCTGCTTTAGGTTTTCGGCCATTAAGTATGAAGTTTGCGGTCTCCACCAAATCAGCACAATGGTACCTACAGCATGGATAGCACTGCCTGGCAGCTCCTTTTTCACAGGCACCTGAGGCTGGCTTTCATGCTGTGGGTTTTGGATGTAGATCCTATCACTGATTCGGTTAAACATCCAAAAAGACAGACACGGAGAGAAAAAATCCAAACTGCCTCTGCAAGAGAAAGCTGAGACACCAGCCATGCTATTAAACCATTTTGATCACAGTAAGGCAGAGGCTATTAGCCAAAGAATAGCTCAGAAACGGGTCTGCGTCTCACAACAACCTCTTCCTCCTCCTCTGCTACCTCAGAGAGTGAGGAATAAGAAGGGAAGCCCCCTCTGATCTTCGGCTTCCTCCTCGGGCCCGTAGTAGCAGTCAGAAGCTTGTTTAAAGTTGAAGGCTTCCTTAAACCTTTGGTGAGATCATAGAAAGCCATGTCATCGGATATGACTCCCAGGAACGTGCTGGTGGAGCTCAAGATTGAAGCCGCAAGCTTTGTAGACTTCTTGATGGGCATGGAGTGCTCCGTGTTTTGGGAAATGCTGGGGTCCCCCAGCAAGCGTCTGATCGGAAGGGACGTCCCTTCCTTTAAGTACTGGTGCGGCTTCTTCCCACTGTAGTCCCTCAGGTCAATCCTGGCATGGTAGCTGTAGACGAGCATGGAGATGATCTTCTCCTGGCCGTGTATAGCAGCCAGGTGCAGTGCCGTGTAGCCACCGTGCGACCTGGCATCCACATTGACACGGGACCCGCCCTTCTCGGCCGCTCGGATGATGTTGGTCACCATGTCACAGTTGCCGCTCTTGGCGGCCCAGTGCAAGGCGGTGAAGCCGGAGATGAAGTCCCTGCGAGCCGCCAGGCTGGCGTCGCCCAGTAGCAGCCCGTGGAGCTGCTGTGTCCACTGCCCGTCGGCCGCCAGCACCAGCCACTGGTGCTCCGCCTGCTCCAGGGGCACCACCGTGTCCTCGCTGGCCCGGTGGTTCTTGGGGCCCCTCCGCAGCGCGGGCGAGCGGTACCCGGCCTCCTCGTCCAGCGGCGGGGGGGACAGCGGGGTGCCCGCCTCCTCGGGGGGCCCCGGGGCGGCGGGGGGCTGCACGTAGCGCACGGGGAGCATGCAGGGCTTGGGCGGCGGCTCCCGCCGGGCCCCCGCCGCGCCGCCGGGCAGGGGCACCCCGCCGCCGCCGCCCTGGAACAGGCCCCGCAGCTCGGCCACGGCCCGCGGCCCCGGCGGCTCCTCGGGGGGCGTCCCGGCGGGGTCCGGGTCGAGGACGGGAACCGGGTCGGGGACGGGAGCTGGGTCGGGGACGGGAACCGGGCCGGGGACGGGAACCGGGTCGTTGACGGGAGCCGGGACGGGGACGGGAGCTGGGACGGGGGCGCCGGCATCGCCCCCCGCCGGCGGGGCAGCGCGCAGCTGCTTCTTCAGCACCACGAACTTGACGCCGTCGATCTCCTTCACCGTGGCCACGGCGTTCACCGCCGCCTTGAACCGCTCCCGCCGCGCCGCCCGCCCCTCCGCGTCCCCGGTATCGGCACGGGCCCCGCCGGCCTCCAGCAGCGGCCGGAAGGCGCTCACCAGCTCGGCGTTGCGCACCCGCCCGCCGCGCTCCCTCAGGAAGCCCATCACTGCCTCCGCGCTGATGTCGAGCTCCGCCATCCCGCCGCCACAGGTGGTGGTGTTGGAGCCGCCGCCGCTCCTGCCGCCTCCGCGCGGTGTAGGATGCCGGGAGCCCGCGGGGTGGCTGGGGCTGGCGGGCGGCAGGCACCTGCTGCGGCCAGCGCGTCCCCCGCGGCCGCTCCCGCGGAGGTGCCCGAGCCGCCCCGCCCCGCTCGGGGAGCGCAGCGGCCCCGGCACCGGTCCCGCCCCGCCCGCGGGGCGGCGCTGCCGGCGGGGCCCGGCCCGGGAATGGGAGCGGGGGCGGCGGCACCGCGCGGGGGGACGGGCGGGCGGCGGCTGACACGGCCGCGGACACGGCCGCGGTCCCGGCCGCGGCCCCGGCCCCGGCCCCGACCCCGACCCAAGAGTCGGTGAGGGAGCGACGGTGTCGGAGACTCCTCGGGCAGGACCCAACGCTTGATCCATTTACTCGTCTTCCAGCTTCCTAAAACGGTTTTGGTTTTTTTTGGTTGCTTGGTTGGTTGGTTGAGTTGGTTTGGGTTTTGTTTTGTTTCGGTGGCAAATAAGTGGAGCAGCATTGGGTAGGAATCACTCTGCAGAGTTTGGTCTCCACTCCTGGCAAAGCCTCAGGTGTTCTGTGGGACCTGTGATCCTGCTGGGCAGGAGGCTGATGCCTCAAAATAAGTCAGAAGATGGGCAGATGGGTCAGTCTTTTGAAATACACTCACCTCTATGTGTTACTATATATTATCATATATATATATATATAAAATCATGTATTATCTGTTTCTTTTACCTATATTGCATCTACAATGCGGATGTATGTGTCTATTTAAACAATGAAATATTTACAGCATGGGTGCATCTGTTCATGTCCACCAGGAGAAGAGAGAGCTTCTCTTTTTATAGAGAAGCTGTCTCTGCTGTCTTATCAATTACTTGTGCTTAAGCATTTAACATTACTGTTCTCTGCTCTACAGGACAAAATAAATCCCAGGAAAATGCCTTTCCCCAGGCAAAGTAGGAGCACTGAGGATCTCTTGGAGGGATGTTCAGCCTGCAAACTTGTTTTCTCCTCCTCTGAATGTTGCAGTTAAGATCACTAAGTCAATGCCTAAAGAGTTTGTCTAGGAGAAGAGCAAGAGAAACTGAAAACAGAATGAACAGTCAGTGTGATATGAGGACAGATAAAACTAACTGTATGAGGATGGATAAGAAACAGCAAATAGATTTGGAGTTGTTTTCAGTCTGAGAACTTAATAAAATGGAATATCCTTTTATGACCAAGTGACCTGCCTCGTAGGGAGGTCTGTGGATGTAGTCTACCTAGGTTTCAGCAAAGCCTTCAATACTGTCTCCCACAGCATTCTCCTGAAGATACTAGCAGCCCATGGCTTGGAGCCCACTCTTCTTTAAAGGGTTAAAAACTGACGGATGGCTGAGCCCAGAGATTGGTGGTGAATGGTGACACATTCAGTTGACTAGTCATTAGTGGGGTTTCCCAGAGCTCAGTATTGGGCCCAGTCCTGTTTAATATTTTTATTAATCATCTGGATGAGGGGCTGCAGAGCACCCTCAGTAAGTTTGCAGATGACACCATGTTGGATGTTGATCTGCTGGAGGGTAAGAAGGCCCTGCAGAGGGATCTAGACAGGCTGGATCAATGGGCTGAGGCAAATGGTGTGAGGGTCAACAAGGTGAAATGACAGATCCTACACTTCAGTCACAGCAACCCCTGCAGAGCTACAGGCTGGGGGCAGAATGGTTGGAAATCATCCCAGTGGAAAAGAACCTGGAGGTGCTGGTTGACAGTGGCTGAGCATGAGCCCAGGTGGGCAAGAAGGCCAATGGTATCCTGGTCTCTATCAGCAATAGTGTGGCCAGCAGGACCAGGGCAGGACTGGTACTTTGGGACCAGAAGGGCAGGGCAGGTACTCAGCACTGGTGAGGCCACACCTTGGGTGCTGTGTCCAGTTCTGGGCCCTTCAGTTAGGGAAGGACATTGAGGTGCTGGAGGTTTTTAGCCTGGGGAGACCTTATCATTCTGCAAGTACTTGAAAGGACACTGAACAAAGGTGGGGTTTGGTCTTTTCTCCCAGGCAACCAGTGACAGGACAAGAGGAAATGGCCTTAAGCTGCACCAGGGAAGGTTCAGGTTGGGCATCAGAAGGAATTTCTTTACAGTAAAGCTTTCAAACCCTGGAATGGTCTGCCCAGGGAGGTGGTGGGGTCTCCATCCCCTGAAGTGTTTAAGGAATGACTGGACATAGCACTTAGTGCTATGGTTTAGTAGACAAGGTGGTATTTAGTCAAAGGTTGGACTTGATGATCTTGGAGGTCTTTTCCAACTTTAATGATTCTATGATCAATCTGTGTCAAAGTCTCCATTTTGAAGGCAATGTGAAGTGTGTCCTCCTCACTAATGCTGACTCTTGCCTCTTACTTACCTTTAGGGTACTGAGGGTAGAAGAGCCTTTTCCCACAGATTGCATTTGGCATTCTTTCCCCTTCTGTCTCCATCTTTGTGCAAATGTCTGTAAAACTATTTCATCTTTTGCTAATGAGCTGGCACTGAACCAGTTCCTCAAAATAATTTTGCTGCTCTAATGCTTTTTCACATAATAATAGTGTGTAATCTCCTTGTATTAGTTCTGTGTTTCTATGTGAATTGCACACCTCTTATTACTGCCTTTTCACATGGCCTGAAGAGCAACCTTGCCCTTGCTGAGGCAACCACTAGAGCAGTGTTCTGCAATGCTCTATAGCTCATGGCATTGCCTGCCCTATGTAGAGAGCTAAAAATGACCCTGCATCCAAATACTAATTGCTGTGCCTTGCTTTCACTGTTCAGATCCTTAGTAGAATCCCTTGCAGGGGTAAGAAAATCTCAGCAGTCTGTGATTTTTGCATTGCAAACTTTCAGCTGTACCCTAGGATTATAGTTCATATCTGCAAATGAGAGCGAGGAGGAGGGAAAATGATTCAGAAGAACAGGCTCTTATAAAAAACATTTTCTTATGTTGCAAATGTTAAGGGAGAAGTTGCTCCAGTTGCTTGAATTGGTTCAAACAGGGGGCAGGGGGATGTAGGGAGGGGGAGCCTCAAGCTCACTGCACTCTGTCCCTGTCTGCACAGCATCACACCCCTGCACCCCTGTATCCTCAAGGGTGCTGTCACATCCCACCTGTCACATCCCACCCCAGCCCAGCACCATTCCTGCAGAGGGATCTGCCTGCACCAGGCCTCCAGGACACCTCACTGCTCTGCACCCACACAGCCAAGCCTCTCCCAACGCTTGCATTGGGCCAAGGTCCAAAAGCAGGGAAGTTACTGAGACTGTTCCCCTCGGCAGATCCTGGCATTCCCCATTGCTGCAGAGCACAAGGACACATAGCCAGGAGGTCATAGGAGATGGATGTTTACATATGCACCTCGTGCCATGCAAAGTCTGAACTGGTTGCTCTGGTTTAACTGCTCTGACACAATGACCTCTATACCAGGTAATGCCTCCTGCCACCTGTCCCACAGGCAGTCTCTTCATGGGTAATCCATGGCATGTGGTTGTGCTCCTTTTCACAATCTTTCAGTGGGTCTTAGTAACCTAACACATTAGCCACCTATACTATCTGTAATAAAGAAGAAAGCAACACTTCTGGCTAATCACCTGTACCAGTTCCAGACCACACACATCCTGTTTGCCAACCTTTCCCTTTAGATGTTGATGCCTTTTGGTTGCCCACCATTCAGGATGAGTGCCGAGTATCAGAGGACCAGCTCCAATGAGCTCCTCTTAGTCTGCTGAGTGCTGATCACACTGATCAGATTATGGAGCAGAAATTAAACCCTTTGAGTGAATTTTGTCAATATAGATAATAAAATCCTGGAACATTATGGTTGTTATATTCATCAGTCATCCAAAATTTCCAGCCTTAAAAAAGCATGAGAAGTTTTGCCTCTTTCTGTGTCACTAAAAACCTACAAAGCAAGTATTTCTTGTTGGGCTATTTACAGAATATTGTGGGCTGCTTCGTAGGAGATCTCAAGCCAACTGTCGTGATATTTTTCATTTATTGACTGAGAAAAAAACAAGATACAGAAGCCCAAGATTAGGTTAATTTACTACTACATTTTTAAACACAAATATTGCAGTTTGTTATTTCTGCACCATAGGCTGTAGAGAGCTGGCCTCTATTTACAACAATGTGACTGATGAGAGTTAGTTACCTTTCCTGTGAAGAAGTTTCCCAAACTCAAACTTTTATTATTACAGTGAAGTAAACTGTATAGTGAACCTGGGAGCTTTTCCCACTCCCTCAAAGGAAGAAGGTGAAGATTATATGACTAATTATCCATACCACACAACCAGGAAATAAAGTGAGAGATCAAGTACAGTATCTAGCCAAAGCAAAGAAGTTTCTACTGCCCAAAACGGAAGGAAATGGTACCGTAGGTCTCGCTCTTTCCCGCATGATATTCTCAGAGTCACAGGGAAGATGAGATGTCAGGCTAGAAGCAAAAGAGGAAGAAAAGGGAATGTGGTGGATAGCCCCAGTCAGACAGGATGCGGCTGCTTTGTAGAAAGGTGAAGCTTAGCTGGTAATGGCTACAGATGGCACTTTTACCTCAAGGAAAACTTATTTGCCTCAAAAATGAAATCAAGGTTCCCAGAATAAATAGGATGACAAAGCCCATGATTTCCCACTTTTCTTGTTATATTTTCATGTGAAACAAAGACCACACATTGTGAGGGAAAATAGCTCTTTCTTTGTTCCATGGAGAAATGCAGTAACCTACCATAGATAAACAATTGAGCAAAAGTCTGTGATGGGGCAGTGGGGGGGAGGAGGGGGGAAGGGGAGAGAAGATTTTTTACAGATAAAAGGCATTTTCTCATAAATGAGAAGGATTCAGCTCTAACTGAAGGACCTCAAGTAACGAGTTCAGAAGATGTCTCTTAACAGCGGCCATTCAAACACAGTTTTCTGTGTATCTCAGAGTCTGTATTTATTAAATACGGCTTGTTCACACAGATGAGGCAAGGATTCACCCCAGTTTTCTGTGTAACTCAGAGTCTGTATTTATTAAATACTGCTTGTTCACACAGATGAGGCAAGGATTCACCCCAGTTTTCTGTGTATCTCAGAGTCTGTATTTATTAAATACGGCTTGTTCACACAGATGAGGCAAGGATTCACCCCAGTTTTCTGTGTATCTCAGAGTCTGTATTTATTAAATACGGCTTGTTCACACAGATGAGGCAAGGATTCACCCCAGTTTTCTGTGTATCTCAGAGTCTGTATTTATTAAATACGGCTTGTTCACACAGATGAGGCAAGGATTCACCCCAAGCATCCTCTGTGTTTCAGATGGTGCCTGCGAACTTGATGGGTTTTTAGCAGGATAATGCAAACCTGGTGTGAGGTTCAGTGTGGAAATAGAATCATCAGCTCATAGAATGATTTGTGTTGGAAGGGACCTTAAATCTCCCAGCCACCCTGCCATGGATAGGGACACCTTCCACTAGACCATATAGTTCCAAGGCCCATCCAGCCTGGCCTTGAACACTTCCAGGGATGAGGCAGCCACAGCTTCTCTGGGCAACCTGTGCCAGGGCTTCACACCCCTCACAGGAACGAGTTTTCTTCTACTACCTAATCTAAATCTACCCTCTGCTGCACTTTAGCACTAGGCAGCAGGGAAATTTGGGTTCTGTTTCTGTATGGAAATGGACCTATAGCTCCTACTGACTTCCACCTTAGAAAGATAGCACTTCTGTAGAAATGCCTTATGAGCTCCATATATTGTCAGTATAACCAATGAAATAAAGTGCTTGGTGGTGTTGATGCTAAAAGAGTAGCTATAAATCATTTGATTTCTAGTAATCCCCAGGACACACAGTGAGAAATGTATAGTTATTCAAAAGCTGCTTCCTCTGGCCTGTGTTGGAGACCCTAAAGGAGATCTGTTTATCTGCACCATCTGGATTTGAAAATCAAGGGTTTTATTCAGCCCTGAAAGCTGGAGCCATCCTCAAAAGGCCTTGGTCTTGCTTCTGTACTCATGTGGCAGGTGGGATGATCTCTTGCTATCTGTCTGCCTACAAAGTCAAAGGGGCTGTGTGATAGCATTTATTTCTCCCCATTTTCATTGCCTATGCCTATGCTCATAATGTGAAAAAGTAAAGCACTTCCTGCTGATCTCCCCAGCCATCAGAACTGTGCTGCTGCAATGCCACCATCCATGCAGAGAGGCATTTCCCCTGCTCTCCCCAGCACAAAGAGATTTCAGGGACACATTTGTGCCTCTCCAGTCCTTTGTGCTCTCTTTCCCAGGTCTTCACCTATAAAGAACAGCACATCTTAAATTCACTGTGGTTTTAGCAGGTACAAATATTCCATGAAATTTAAAGTCCTTAGAGGAGCATCCAGCACTATAATATAATTACAGAGCTATTAGGAATAATTTGCATAACTATTAGCAGTTAAAGGAGTCACCAAATCCTAGTCACTTCTCTTGAAGCAGTTTTATGCAGCTGAACCTTTTGAAATCAGCAGGGTTTATCTTGATTTGGCATTAGAAATAGAATGCTTTTGGAAATAACAAGGGGATTAAAAATAACTGTGAGCTTTTATACCGTGCTCTGCTGTCACAGAGATCTGCCCCACGCTGGTGGCAGCACTGCTGGACAAAGGGACAGAGGAATCCAGCTCCAGGAGGTCTGAGCAGCACAGCTCAGAGCCAGGAGGCAGCAGTATTGGCTCTTGATCTGTTGCAATGTCTCACAATTTCCTTTGTGCTGTGAATCTGACCTGCACCTCACAGAAACCAGCAACTGTTTGGGAGTGAAAGGAATGAGAAGGAGGTGTCTACTAAAAACCTGTGGGTCTGATGGTAGATAAGGCCAGATATGGAGAGGTGAAAGAAACGATGGAGGGAACCATAAATTCCATAGGAATTCCATTAATTGACACAGACTGTTACTCATTCAAGACTGTGCTACGTCTCTGGATTTAGAGAAAAAGAACAGAGACACGAGGAAAAAGAAAACCAGAGAGGTATACATTAGAAGGGGGTGTTAGACGTTTTGGGAAGTCTGTACCTCTCAAGCACCTCAGTCAATGGGAAAAGAGAGGGAAATGCAGCAGGGAAATTAGGATAAAAAGAAAAATTTGAGAGACCCCAGGGGAAATGCCCCATGGCCTCTCCCTTTATTTGAGTAAAGTTACAGAACTCCTCTGTCTCTTTTTTGGATATAAATTTCTGGTGTTTGTGAATTAATTTTCCTGACTGGAATCAGCTTTTGCGAGCCTTGTATTGTTACATTGTGCACTTTATTGTAACGGAATAGAGCTCATAATGAATCAAAGTCAATTGCTTCTCCAAAAGCACCTGGCATTACAGCATTTAGGCATGTGTTAAGCAAGAGTTTTACATTGTCTTAAATGAGGACTCACAAAGCTGATTGTAAAGTAAAAAAAAAAAAAAACAAAAACAAACAAACAAACAAACAAAAAAACAACAAACCTTCCAGGTCTTCTTATCTGTTTATTTTTGCTTCTTTGTGATACATGAAAGCAGCCTGGAAAGTTAGCTCTGCTTTTGTATTAACTGTTTGACTTGCATCTGTACACCAGAAATACCAGATTTTAGCTTCCACATTTTTGGTGACGGAGCCAGGGAGAACTGAAGAACCTTTGGGAATCAGTCGAAGATACAAGGTGATAAAATGAATGTCTGGTCTGCAGGAACATTTCACTCACAAAGGGTAAATGAATAAAAGGTTCAGCAAGCTTGTAACACTGCTCAGGCTTGGCTTCAGGTGCCAGGGACCAGCAGGACAGCTTTGTTGTCCCTGGCAGCATTAAGAGCTGTGGCTGTGACAGCAAAAAGGTTGGGGGTGGTTTTGGTAATTTTTGGTGAAAATAAATTAACAGATGGTGTTCAGCAATGACCTTTTTAGAGAAGTACATTTTTAAAAACCTGTCTTTATCCACAACTAATACATGGATTAGCAGAATTAATTTGGTTGTAAGCAGTCTGCTCAGGAAAGAAAAAAACAGCTCCTTTGACCTGCACTAGATCTATCATATTTCAGAAAGCAAATCATTTGGATTACACCATCTCAGAAAATGCCTTGAAATTGCTTAAAGGGAGAACACAACCTTCTTCTTAATCTCTAACCCTTGCTCTCCCCCTTCAATTACCTACATCTAAATTTATATCCTGTATTATTTCTCCAGCATAAGCACAGTGACCTTCTGGAATGAACAGCGTTTCCCAGAATTCCTGCAGCACTGTGCAGGTAGAACACAAGGAGGCTTGGGAAGAATCAAAGATGTGGAGATGTAAAATACAGACACCTGCTGTAACCCAGCGACTCAGTGACTGCCCTGTGGCTGGCGTGTGCACCGAGGGAGAAGCAGCCCTGGGGATGGGCTTTGAGCAGCTCAGCTGAGCAGATGCTGCCTGACAGCAAAGGAGAGAGGGCTCTGTCCTGTCTTTTCGTCCGAGAAATCTATCAAAAGGATCCTCCCCGAGTCCCCCTTTTATAGTGGAACAGGATAAGTGGTAGGAGGGATTATTTTCTTGCCGGGTTCAAAATGATCCTCATGAGTCCCTTCGTCACAAAGAGCATTGTAGGCAGAAGTATTTGGTCTCTTTGACCAAACTCAGCTCTCCAAATCTGAAGAGTGGATTGCTCCAAGAGAGAGAGTGAGGAGGGGAAAGGTGAGGACATAGCAGGGACAGAGGAGAAGCCTCAGATAAACCAGGGAACAGAGAGATTAGCGGTGCAGGTCTGCTCTAGTGACCCAGCAGCACGACCGAGCACACACGCTCTGGTGAGCTGTTCCTGGGTAGCTGCACTGCAGCAGAGGGCACCAGAAAGCAACAGAAAGCGCTCTGTGCTAACACCCCGGGAAACACCAGTGTCTGCGTTACAGAGACTGCCGGTGGCCTTGGCTCTGTGCCTCGGGTGGGAAGGAATGATGAAGAAAGACTCCTCAGCCGTGTGTTGCATACTTTAAATTAGCATCAACACGGGCAGCGTTAATGGCCATGAGCTCTCGTGTCCCGGCTCAAACCCACGCTGTAGCTGCCACTTTGGTGTGGCTCCCTCGTGTTACAGGGGCACCTCGGTGCAGAGACACCGCTGCCCTGTGGAATGGGATGTCCTTTCAGCACGCTCAACGCTGGAGACCTTCCCGAGATGGGTCTGTGTGACTCCAGCAGAGGATGCTCGCGGCCCTTCCACAGACACACTGCCCCGTTCTGAGGGCGCTCACAGCGCCCTTCTCCTGCCAGGGCCACCCGTGCCGTGTGTTCACCCCCAGACCGGCACCTGACCCGCGGCAGGGGCCGTGAGGGCCCGGCCGGGGCAGCCCCACCGCCGTCCCGCAGCCCCACAGCCCTCCGCGGCCGAGAGTGCCGCGCTGAGGGGCGGGACCGCCCCGCCGGCCCAGAGAGGGCTGGCCCCGGCCCCGCTCCGCCCCGGCCCGGCCGTGCCCGTCCCCTCGGCTCCCCCGGTCCGGCGGGCGGGCGGCGCCTGCGGCGGGCGGAGGGAGTTTCCAGGAAGTGGCCATATTGAATCCATTCAGCCGCAGCCACTCGCGGCGGGCAGCGACAGCAGCGCTCCTGCCGCCGGAGCGGAGCCAGCGCCGGCCATGGCCGCCACCGACCTGGAGCGCTTCTCGGTGAGCACCGCCCCGCTCTCGTACGCGCCTCTCCTCGACCACGCAACTTGGCGTTTCTTTGTCGCTCGGATGCGGGGGAATAACCCAGCGGGTGGTGGGTCCGGGACACCGCGGGGGATGCGCTGCTGCTGCCCCGCCGGGACCCCGCGGCGGCATCGGGGGGAGCTGAGGAGGGAGCGGGGCGATGCCGGTGCCCGCGGCGGGCACGGGGAAAGTCCTTGCGGGAAGATCCTGCCCGCGCCGTGGGCGGAGGGAGCAGCGGGTGAAGGGTTCCGGGGCCTCGCAGCTGCCTCTGGGCTGGCACCGGCACCGCCACGTTCGGGGACTCGTGCCGGGGTGCCCAGGATGCTCCTAAGGGGTGTCCGGGATCCGTGTGTCTGCAGCATGCATCACCCCGCAAAGACAGGCGGCAGGAAATGGGGTCAGACCTTCCCAAATACCAATTGTTTACATACCACTGGTATCCAAACACTCTGCAGTAGTAACCTAGCGGTGTGTATATAATACAGCGAAAGACACTATGATTTAAACACGAGTAAAGCAAACCCTTGAGGCTGGCTGCTCTCTGAGCCAATGTATGAGGAATGCTGTACGGCAAATATGGAGCGTGACCTGTGCACTGCCGCCTCTCTGCAGCTCACATGTTGTATAACTGCTATCGGAAGTCAATCTGGCTAAAATCTGCCGGCCCAAAACTATTCTTTGTCTACAGCTTGAATTTTCTGTTGCGGTTGGAAGGCTGTTCTCGTTAAATAGCTTGGTGTTGTGTCTTGTACCCTTTAAGAGCTAAAAACATTTTTTACCGCATTAAATAGCTCTCCAAAGTCGAAATAGTGTGGTGTGATATTACTAAATAAATGGGAACAGCAGTGGTGGCTGTCTGAATTATAGGCATGCCGGTTGAGCACAAACAAGTCCCTGCTACTGTTTTGTCTGTAAGCTAATTTTTGCCAAGGGTCTCAAACCCTGCTTTGTTTCTTTGAATCCTGGCCCAAAAGTTTCCATCTCAGGAATGACTTTTCAAGACTGTAACTTACTTAAAACCTGCATAAAGGAAAATTGAATTGGGGCTAATATGTAAGAAAGCTAATGTTTCTAGGCTCTGGGAGGTGTAGATTAAGGTAAAGACGGTGGTGGCAAATGAAAACACCAAGACTCTCTCACTGCAATTCTTTCTGCATTTGTATCATATCAAAATACTTTTAATGTTAATTTGTTGTGCCTGCTGTTGTCTGTGCAGGTTTTCATAAGTATTACAGGAACCTAAAATATTGCCTAGTTCTGGAGAAAATTAAATTAATTTGCTTTTTTGGTGTGGGTACTTGAATGCTTGGTGTACTTACATCAATACTTTGTCACTTTGATTTTAAAAAAAGAAAGGGGAAAAAAATCTCCTGAAGGTGCTTGGCTCTCATTTGGGCACCAAAGGGAAATGGCTGGGCTCTAGCATGGTTTGAGTGCCCAACTCCATTAGGAAGAAATCTCCTTGCTTTGTACAGGGAGCAGGGATGGGTTTATTGGGATTTGCAGGCACGGTAGGTCTGGTGATCTGATGATCTCAGTCTGCCTTTTGCCTAGAACCATAGATGTGGCAGAGGTGGGTGGGAGAGCAAAATTTCGTTTCCATTTGATGTGGGGCAGATGTCTGTCCCAGCTGCTGTTTCCTTTACCCCTAGCTTGTGTCTCAGCTGTTGTTCCTCCAGCAGTATCATGGAAACCTCATGATCCAGGTGTTCTGAGTTGTTCTTTCTGCAGGGCTTACAGGTTTCTTGTTGCCATTTTATATTACCGTACCTCAGCTTCCCGGGCATAAAGTCCATGTGGGAGTAGCTTGTCACTGCCCACCAAAGGTGATGATAAATTCACTTATTTTTACCAGCTGTTTGTATTTGCAGTAGGAAGTAATGCTGAAAAAGCCTCTGAAGTAGGGTTTGATACACAATGGGTCATGATTGGTGAAGCCATTTATAAGTGTCCAGCTGACACTGATACCCTGGAATGTAGTGATCCTTAGGTTTGGATAATGTGTTTTGAAAACTCCCCAGATGCATGCTTCCCTTGTACAGTCCTCTGTCCCCAGCACAATAAAGTTCCTTCAAGTGCTGCTGTTGGTAATGACCAACAAAAACAAAGGAAAGGAAGCTTGCCCATGAAAAGCTGCCTCTGAGGCAGCAGGATCACACCAGTGGTGCTCAACACCACCTTTGTTTTTGTGGCTGTAGTGTTGCAAGAGAGATTTGCTTCAACCTTTGGAGAATGAAGTTTTCTGCTCATCTGCTCTGGTAACCACAGCTATGTTCAGGGCTTGGGCTGCAGACATCGCTTCTGGAGACACAGAGCTGCTCACTGCCAGGGTGGAAGGAAAACTGATAAAGTTTGGTTCACTTATGTAATACTTTTATTTTGTCATTAAAGCTCAGGGCTTCTCCATTGCCTGGGCTGGCCAGTGCTGAGTTAGCACATGTGATGACTGTGCTGGAGCAGACACTAGCAGCATCAGCAAGGATGTTGGGATGTTGAGTGGGAAACAGCCCAACCACCATATGCAAGTGGAAGCCAGAAGGTGTTTGAAATGCAGAAGCTCTGAAGGAGCTTGGAAAAGCTGGAAGGAGAAAGAGTGACAGAGAAGCGACTGGAGATGCATAGGAGAGTAAATGGGATGAGGTGTGAGACTGAGACTGTAAGACTTCTGCTTTCCTAAATCTGTTGCTTTCTCTCCTTTTAAATAAAACCCACTGACCTCACAAAATGCTGTTATTTAACTATCTGCACTAATCCCCAGCCTGACATGGTGGTGCAAAGGTAGTGGGCTCCAAACAGAGCAGTTCTGCAAGAAGAAGCAGATGTCCTCAGTCTTAAGGTTGGGATCAGATTAGAGTTTAACGTGAAAAGCTGACTTTTGGCTGATTGCTCTGTGTGGACCCTACCACTGCCTGCA
Source organism: Acrocephalus scirpaceus scirpaceus (assembly GCA_910950805.1). NCBI lineage: Eukaryota > Metazoa > Chordata > Aves > Passeriformes > Sylviidae > Acrocephalus > Acrocephalus scirpaceus. The sequence continues at coordinate 7,361,550 of OU383785.1, forward strand.
TGGACAGGGATGTGTGAACATTGATGCCCAGGGCAGAGAGGATTGGGCACATGTGCATGGCAGCGTGTGAGCTGAGGCTGGGGATAGCTGTCTGCATGCAATCCTGAGATTTCCCTTCATGTAAGTGATTGACAGCTAGGCTGGTACTGGCAGCTTTACAATAAATTAATGTCCCTTAGAAGATCTTGCAGAAAAAACACCACTTTATACAGAGGAAGGCTGAAGAGCAACTTCTTTGCTGGAGATAGATGATAGGATTTGCTTTGTTTCAGCGAGTTGCTGACCTTGGGGAGGATCTGGCAAGTTTGTCAGCTGTGTGTGAGTGCTACCTGTTTACACACCACTGCCTTCTTGTCACCTGCTCCCAGCTCTGTGGGAGGAGAGGAACCTTTGGATGGTGCCTGTTCCTGCCATAACTGCCTACATTGTGATAAACTTCATGTGTTGCTGATGCTTTCTGTAAGCTCAGGGTTCACTTAATGACTGCACAGCCTAAACCCACTCTTCCCTGTAAGGGGCCAGTGTGATGCCTTAGTGTGTGAAGGATGAGCTTGAGGAGTGAGCTGACAACAGCTCTGTGTTTCATGACCAGAAGTCTTATCATTGCAGGTCTTAAGCACCAGGCTTGCATTTTCTTCTAAACGAACTCCCAAGGAAAACCTTTTCATGGCTCAATTCCAGTGGAAAATGGGGTTGATTTGAATTCAGACATTCCCTCTGCTCTCTTTTTCGCCCAGGCAGCTGGCACCATTTGGAAGTTCCAGGATTAAATCTTCTTGTCTGTTTCTGCTATTCAGTTATTTTACCTTTTACCTGGAAAAACTGAAGTGGTCCCCCATGCAGTGTGGAGCTCAAGTGACAGATTTTTCTCCAAGCTGGTAGCAGGCACCAGAAAGCCAACCCAGCAGGAGCAGCCCTTTCCCTCCCTGCCCTGGCCAGCTCTTCTGCCTGTAGCATATGCTTTTTTGGGAAGGAGTGATGCAGGAAATGGCCTTCCACTGGAGGGGACAAATTGGTGGTTGCATCTCTGAGCCCTGCGATCTGTCCCCTGGAATTTCGCTTGTCCTCACACAGGAAGCCAGCTCTGACTGCCTCAACCACAGAATCAATTAACTCAACCACAACCCATGGCAGTTAAACACTTATTTTCAATGTATGCACTGGGTACAAATGTTGCCCAGAATAAGATTTTTTTGAGGTTTTTTTTTTTCCTCTTCCCCTCTGTGGTGCTGTCACTGCTGGTGAATCCAGAGTGTCGCTTCCTCCTGCAGCAGAGATGCAACATGTTGTTCTGCGTGAGAGCTCCAGAGCTGCTCCGAACCACTCGTAACTGCAGCGAGTGCGGAGGCAGTGGGTGGAAGGACGTGAGCTGGCAGAGGCTGAGGCCATGTGTGCCCTCAGCATCGGCAAAACAAATGAAAGCCTGAAGAATAACTCCCTTTCAGGAGGCCGGCACGGTGTCAGGGCTTGTCGTCTGTGCTGTGGTGGCAGCTGTCAGCCAGTCCCCAGCGTTGCTGGAAGGCCAGAAGCTCCCTAAATATTATCTTCTGTGGCAGAATACCAGTGCTGTCTCCAGCTGCAGGGAGAGGCACAGCCCTGTCTCTGAGTGCCCCCGCTGTCCCCAGTCCTGTCATCTCAAGGCACCACTGTGCAAGCCAAGGGCCGCATCACTGGGCTGTTTTTCTGTCTGCAGGAGCGACAGTCACGCTCATCTCCTTTCCTTACCGTGCTCCTTTGGCTCCGAGCTTGGGAGGGGGAGAAACTGGCATGATGCTGAATTGGCTTTTCCTGGGTTGTGCAATTAAGAGGAGGAATTCGGGAGATGGGACTGAGGGAGACAGGGTGTGGGCACACTGCACACTTAACCCTACCTGTGTAGGGTAAGGGCACATTTATGAGATTATTCATAATGTTCTGAATACTTCAGGCTGTGGATGGGAGAAGCTGCCCTGTTTGTTTCAGATGCCCTGTTTGTGCAGCCTTTGGAAATAACATTGTCCTGTCCTGTACTTGTTTTGTTGTGGTGGGCCTTGTGTTTATATAGAATCTGCTTGTTTCTCCTCTTCCCCACATCGGTGTAGCTGCAGCAAGCTCTGGGTTTATACCTGAAGCTTTGCATTTGTATTCATTTATCATAAGTGTCAGACAGCTAAGAGAGCCCACCTCTTCTCCCAGAGCAGCCCAAGTGAGGAAAAAAAGTCCTGAAAGTGCTGTTTGTCCTCAGTCCCAGCCATGTGCTTTCCTTCCAGAGCCTCTTCTCTGGCACAGTCATGCTCACCACCTCCAGCTTGTGACATTGAGATGCAGAAGGTAAACCCAGACAGGGAATCAGCATCCTCCCAATGGGGTGATGGGAGACTTTCAGAGAAGAGTGGTGTCAGTGAGAACCACAGGATTCTTGGATACAGCCCTAATTGCCGCTCTCGGCTTGTGGCTGACCAGGTCAGGGCTGTGAAGGCGCCACTTTTAGATTTTCAGATTCCTTTGTGAAACCAAAAAGTGTCCATCTCCCACACGCATGAAATTCCAGAGATGTCAGACAGCTCGAGCAAGGTTCCCATGGAGCGCCCTGTCCCGGGGCTGTTGCCCTCTCTGGCTGCACCGCCTCCAAACCAGACTGTCACAGGGAGCTGTGGAGCCAGAGAGCCTGGGCTGGATTTCCGTTGAAGGGTTGGGGTTCCCATATCTTCACCTCACCATTGCATGAGATGCTGTGATGAGTCTGCATTTTGTGTGCAAGGAAACCTGGGGGGGATGCATCAAGTCCTCCACAGGCAACCAGTGGTTCAGCTGGCTCTGGCTGTAACAGGAGCAGGACTCAGCCCTCAGCTTCTCCTCTGCTGAGTTCATGTCTGCCTGCAAAGGACTGTACAGGCATGCCTTCAGCTGTGGCTGCTCTGGAGCATGTTCCCAGAGCTTGTGGTGGTGCTGGAAAATGGAAACTTCTCGTGTCTGCCAGGATCTCCCAGGCAATCCTCAGGTCTGTTGCTGAGAGAGGAGACCATCCCCACTGTGTTGCACAGTATGTGCATTCCTGGGGTGCCCAGAGTGTGGGGGCAGCTGGGGGCAGAAGGGCATTGCCAGGTCTCTGGTCCAGACCCTGCTTACAGCAGCCTTCTATCCTGAGCCACACTGATCCTGGCTTTCAGCTCTGCCACAGGAAAATGCTGCCTGAGGAAGGCTGGCAGCTGGCCTCTCAGCAACGTTCCCCTTCCCTTTTTCTGCAGCAAAGGTGCTTCCAGCTCATATTCCTAAATATAGATTTATTCTTTATTTTCATACAGAACAAGTAGTCATTTCAGCTTATCTCTTTGCTATGTGTATTTTTCAAATAGAGGTTTTCTTTTCCTTTTTTTCCGTTGCCTTGATTCTTGAGATTAAAGGTATTCTGTGCTAATACACTTGGAGGCTTTCTGGAGGCATGTGTTAATAGGATATATAGCAGTCAGCTTATTAGTGTGATGACTCTGGTTTAGCCCTCAGAGGAGTCAAGTTGCTGTGGTATATTGTGGGATATTCTCTTTCTAATGTCTTCCAGGCATTATTACAACAAGATACGATCAGTAGCTGGAAGACCTGTTTGTGGAGATGGTGTGGGATGGTTGCATAAGGCAAACTGGGAAAAAGCATACAGTGGTGACCAAAAGCGCTTGGGTTCCCATTATATCTCTGTTCCGTTCTCTAAAAATATACTGGATAATAGTATTTATTGTAATTGGGCAATAAATTCTGGAAATGTATGTGGGAATTAGCCATGTTTATTTTAAGTGGTAACTAAAGCAAATAATCTTGGTGACTGCTATCCAGCATGGCTTGTTTGGAGTGATGGGGATCCAGATCCTTTTTCCCCTCTTCAACACTTCTTTTAAGCTGCTCCAAACCTTTTTCATTCCAGTCCTTAAGGGTAGGCACTCAGTTTATCTCATGGCTTTGTCCCACAGCCACTTGTGTTTGCCAAGTGTCTCCTCTTCCTCATGGAAGCATGCTGGGAAACCAAAGAGATTCCTCAGCTTAGAGCAGCTCAGTGTAAACTGGGAGTGCATCGATGCCTTGGGTGAACTTGGGGAAAGTCTGTGCTAGATAAGGTGCTAAGATAAGGCTCTTGACAGGGTTAATTGGGAAGTCTTTAATAAAAAGCCTCAGCAGCTTCTGGATAAACAATTTTAAAAAGAAACTGACTTGGGCAGTGTTGGGTGGCTTTGTTTGTCCATATTTCAGGATCTTTTTTTTTCAGTCTGTTTAAAAAGTTTTATTTGTGTTTTGGACTTTGCTTGGTTTTGAATAGCTGATGGGGGATGGAATTCTCAGGCTGCCGAGAAGCTGAACTTTCTCATCCTTTAAGGTCATTTTGGAGGAAATGTCTTTCATTTTTGGTTCCATAGCTTGCTTTATTTTAACCAACTTTCCTTATTCTCAAAGGCAGTTTTCATGTTTGCAAAACACTCTATACATAATGCCTGGTAAATCCTGCTTTGCTCCGTTTTAAACTCTCGCCCAGGACTTGTGATAGAGACAAAATGCCCGTTTAATCCTCTCTTGATTAGGAAAGACCTCACAATTAATTAATTAGGCTTTATGAATGTTATAGGGAAATTGCTAAATAACAGCTTAAGAAAAAAACCATGTGGAAATTTTGCTTGTGGTGTAAGAAAGAGAGGAATTTAAGCCAGAAAGAGTTTGTTTGCAGAAAATTAAAACTGATGTTGCATTCACAGGTTGTGAATGGATCATCTTGGATGTGTGTGGTATGAGAAGATGAGGAGCTTTACTGTCCCTTGAGACCTGGCTTTGAACACCAGCAAAAACTGATGTTTTAAGTTTGTGCCATTTGATTCTGTAGATGTGTGTAGGATTTTTATTTTGTGTTCTGCGGTTTGTTGTGGTTTTTTGAAGGAGGAAAGACTGCTGGGGCTGAAGTGAAGCTGAAGGCAATGCCCTCGGTTCAGCTGCGTGCTCACATGTGTTGAAGGGAGCAGGCTGGTGCAGAAGGGGAACACGTGGAGTGTGCAGGTCTCTGCTCCTGGCTGGCTGCTGGGAGTGCCCCGCATCCGGCTGGTTGCTGGGATACAGCACAAGGTGTGCCGCAGGAATCCAGAGCGTTTTGGCACCCGTACCTTGGATACAGGAAAGCAATTAAGGAGTTTGCCTAAGGAGTTCCTCCCTTCAAAGGAGCTTGGCTTTCTCACTTAAATCCCTGTCCACCTGCTTACAGGAGGAGGCTGTAGTGTGTGTTCAGCACTGGGTTTTGCTGGTGTGCAGCAGAGCCTTTGCTTCCCCCGAGACTGCCCTGGGGCATATGGCACGTTGTGAAACGTTGGCACTGGACCTGTGATTTTTTGAAGTGTCTGTTTTCTATTTTTCTAGTGTCTGTAGGTGCTGAGCATTGCACTTCACAATGCACACATGGTCACTCGCTGGTCCTAAAGTTTGTGAAGACCTCTTAAAAATGGGTCCAAAAGTTAAAAGCAAGAACCTCAGTTCTTGAGCCTTCTTGCTTCTGTAACATAAAGTGGCTCTAATTTTTACTTGGCATGTCTTGGTGGTGACTCCATATGTGGTTTCTTCAGTGATGTTTTTGCCTGCCTTGAGTGCAGCTGGGAGCCAGGAGGGATATGAATAAAGGCTTGAGTGTCTGGGAAAATTCTTGGCATTCTTAGAAGAGTGATTTAGGGGGGGAAGGGGGCGGGGGGGCTGGGAATTGTGTTGGTTTAGCGTAAGGTTTTTTGGGGGGACTCCAGTGTAGGCTGGAAACTCATTGTGAGCATGCAGCAACTGGAGATGGCTGGCTGGCACAGCGTCCCACGCACAGAGCTGGCTTGGATGTGGCTGTGCTCCTGTGTACTGAGTGTTGGAAAACGGAAGGGAAGGCACTTGGGGATCTGCCCTGCCATTGCTGGAGGGAAGAGCAGTGTTAGGCATCACCACGTTACCTTTTACAGCTCTTTAGGGTTGCTACAACAGGGAAAAACAACAGTTGCCCTCCCTGCACAGGCATAGAAGGCTCACAGTCTCAGATGCATCCTGGTTGACAGACCTTGTACCACCACCAGAGTGGGCAGGAGCAGGAGGCAGCAGAGAAGATGAAGCTCTTCATCTTTTATTGTTGGTATTGTAAGATAAGTGGTAAATCAGCAGAAACCCCACACCTGTGGGCTTGTTTTTTCTTCCTTTCTTCTTTCCCCAGCCTGTTATTAAGTGCTTCACAATGAGGATCTGAAATTTTAAGCTTAACTGAAAACCTTCAGGACTGGGTGTGTGCTTGCACTTTCCAAGTCTCCTTGAGATTAGGTGCCATTTAGATGTGACGATTTTAGCCTAAGAGGTGCTGAGAGCTCCACTGGCCAGCCCCAGCTGAGTGTGCTTCATTTTGTCTCCAGTGCCAAAGGCACCCACAAGGTCATGCCTACTCCACCTCTGTTGAGCCCTCTGTTAATACTTACTATGCTCAGAATCCTCTCACTGTCAAATCTGGTCTCATTACCTCTCTGGGACCATCTCCCTCTGCTTAACAGGCTGCAAAGTGCAATCTCATTCACCGATGTTGTTATACATCTAATAGTCATTAGCCTGGGAGTACAAGATAGGTAATATTTTCAAGTGTCTTAGCAAGTGTTTTGAATGTTGCTCGCACCACAGAGGTGTTTTTCGTAAATGAGGTGTGTAGTTGGTGTTAACTGCCCCTCAGCTCTGAGCTAGTCAAAAGAGATATTTTCTCATGGAAACATGAGTCTGTACTCACTGCTGTTGCTTTACAAATGTCAAGTGGCATTTATTGAGCCAGCATTCAGAGATGAAGAGATTCTCCAGAGAGAGGTAATTTGTCAAATTTTTCTGCATTGATCCAGAGGCTGGGCCAAGCCCCAGGGAGTGCCTGCTTGGACAAAGAAGCTGAATTTGGCTTCTGACACTGTTTGCCCAAAGGTCTCTAGGCAAGTACTCAACTGCTCCATGACTCAGTGTACTTGTGAAATGATGATAACTACAAGTGCCTTTGTATGGAATCTTGCATCAGTGGGCATTTGGGGGAGGTTGTGGGGTTGGGCTGGGGACCTGCACATGCTAGACCCTGAATCAGCCCCTCTCTGTTTCATGGTTTGTGGAGCTGCTGCCCAAAGTGCCCGGCCTGAGAGGGGCCAGGCACAGCCTGCAGCTGCTGCCGTGCCAGCACACATGAGCCTGTACCTGGGACCAGCTTGCTCTGCTTGGACTGGATAAACAGCCAAATACCACTCAGTCCTTTCTCTGCTCAGTTGCAAAATGAGACTCCCTGCATCAGGATGGAATGATTTCCTGATTCCATGTCTTTCCATGCAGGAGACAAGGGAATAGCATCCTACAAACCCCACTGGTGCATGTATTAATCTTTGTGTTGCACACACTGTTGTGGATTGTGGATGGGGCATCAAGAGGGTGAAGTCATTGTTTTGTGTCCAGCAGCAGTCCCCAGCTGTGCTGGGTGCTGGGCCAGCCCCTCGAGCAGTCCAGAGCTCTGCAGCAGCAGCATGGCTGTGCCTGGCAGGGTTTGGGGAGCCTTCCCTGCTCTTCCTTCTGCTGCTCTCTCAGTCACTTTGCTCAGGAACCTGCAATCTGCTAGCACTGGTTTTTCTTTCTGTTTCGATTTGACTGTAAATCGGAGGGGAGAGGATCTGTGTGTGCCTGGCACTCCGTGTCCACATGTTCCCTGCAGGGCAAAGCAATGCTTCCCTGGGAATCACCAGTGCCACAGACCTGCTGCAAGGCACCAGTGTGGCAAAGATAATGCCTGGACCCAGGCTGCAAAGCACTGGAGGATTTGTCATGGTGACATCCCGGATTGAAGAATTTAGAAACAAAAGTGTGCCTCAGCAGTGGGAATTGAAGTGCTGTGGAGAAGTGTCATGCAGATGTTGTGTTGTTGCCTCTTTGTGTTTTCTAAGTGTGTGTGTAAAATGTGAATGGGAAAACTCTGGGAAGAGAAGGACCTGGAATACAGCTGCCTAGTGAGCTCTTGGACGACACAAGCTTCTCCCTTTGTGGGGCTGGCATGTGGGGAGCTGCAGCCTGGCCGCAGATCCCAGGCTGGTGGTGCAGAGGTACTGGAGGGAACATTTGGGAGCAGCAGACACCTTTGGGTTGAAGGTCACTGGTCAAGTGTAAGCCCTATTCATGTAGCAGAAAGGAGAGAAAACTTAATTTCCTTCCTTCTTTCCCTGTAGGTCTTTGCTGTTTGGCCTTGGAAAATGTCAGCTGTCCATCTTTCTCACTTATGTTTTTTTGGGCTGAAGAAGTGGGAAAGGGCAGCTCAGATACAGAATAGTTCTGTGCTATCCCTCAGGGTATACGTCCAGGAGTCATGACTCTTTATCAGCTAAACCATGTGACTTTTTGTTTTCCCTCTTGGTTTTATTCACGAGTTGCTTGTATGCTGTTGAAGCAGGGCCCAGGGTTTACATTACAAGTCCCATCATGCCAGGTTCTTAAAAATAAGTATCACCATTTAAAAAAAAAAGTATCACCATTAATGGTTGTGGCACTCAATTACGCTTTTGTTTACCCATATGCTTTCACCTGCATCACTCAGGAAAAAAAACCCAAGGGTTGTCTCAAACAGGAAACACAAGCATATGTCACTAAGGAGAATTTTGTGGTGGGATTAATTGAAAGATGATACTTCTAGAGATATTTATTTTTTTTAACCAACTGATATCAGAATGATCTCTATACAAGGTCCACTCTGTTTATAGTGCTCCTGGTGAAAGCAAAGGAAGCAGGGGTAGCACATCTAAAAGCACTAATCTGCTCTGCACCAGGAGCCTCAGCTAGGAGCACTCTGCAGCTGAGGGGCAGTTGAGCATGGAACTGGTCCCACTGCTGACATTCCCCTGGGTTGTACAGGCAGTGGTAAAACCACTTTTCCTGGAACAAGTTGCTGAAAAATGTAATGACGCAGAGTGAAACTGATGCTAATTTGGAGGTGAAGCATGAAGAGAAACTGTGATCGAGTTTTTATATTTTGAAGAATCATAGGCACGCAGTTGGAAGCTGTAGCCTGTGCACTTCCCACAGGTTTCTTTAATCACTGTCTATGAAGAAGAGCCTAATTAGAATGTGATGCTGTGTTGACCCTCTTATGGGGATCTGGATTTGGTCTCTCTAATTGTGTTTCTCTGTTGCCTTTTCTTGTCTGACTTGCAGTAAAGGGCCAAATAACATATCATCTGCAGTGGATGTGGTCTGTGGCCAGCTGCCCGCAGCAATACTGCTCCATCTCCCTGCCAGCCCTGCGGTCCTGCCACAGGGCACAGCCTTGGCAGCCCTGCTGGGGATGGGCTCGGAAGCCAGTGTGGGTTTGAAGTGCAGTTTTTGGTTCCCTGGGCAGCTCTGTGCTGCTGTGGCCACAGGAATGGGTTGTTGTGCCGTTGTACATCCCAAATGCATCCTCAGCCTCCAGCAGGGTGTGTCCAGGAGCTGGAGTGCCTGGTGCATTACAGTGCATTTGAAGCACTGTGGTTGGAGGTTTCGTTTCAGTTCTTGTGGTGTTCAGCTAAATGTGTCCATCTGTGCCACCAAGGACATGTCTGTCTTTCCACTGCATGCTAAGAAAGGGGTTCTGTGATGTTGGTGTCAAATCAGAGCTAAAGATTGGTGTCCCTCTGGGATGGCTTTTGTTCTTGTGACCATGCCCCCAGATGCTGTTTCTGTGCCTGTTGCCTTTAAACATTTGTGAAAATGTTTAAAAGACTTAGGATTTGAAAATACATAAATTCTGCTCTGACCTTATGATGACTCTTTCATTTCCCACAAAATTCCAGATTCAAAATATGATTTATCCCCTTGGCTCTCTGCTTCAAGCCTGAAGGTCAGCTCAAGGCACAGAAATCCTTGAAGAGCATGTTCAAAGACAACAAGTAAAACCCTGGTAGCTACCCCATCATAGGATGTTACTAATGACCCAAGAAGGGACGTTCAGGGTCAGTTGCTATTTGTGGTGAGAGTTCCCACCTGGAGCCATTGCAGACTCTTAATTATCATGTTGTGTAATGATGAAATGGGCTTCAAAAAAGGTTGCCTGCCTTGTGGTTATTTGCAGCCCCAGGATGGGGTCCAGCCTGGTAAGAAGCAGCAGAATTGTCTCTACAGGCCATGAGATGGAGGGACCTGGTTCACATTGAGTGTTGTGGAGAGTAGGAGTGTTGCAGGGACAACACTGCAAAGGGCAGGGCCATGTTCCTGCCTGCTCTTGCAGTGGCTGATCCCATCTGGCTCTGCCATATGACCCACCCAGCTCCTATCCTGCTAGGCAGTCTCATTGCTGGCACAAAGTATGGAGAAAGTTCCACTGAAATCCATAGCTTTTGTTTGAAAAAAACACAAACACCCCCCCATACACACATTGCTGCATTACTGCTGCCCTCATTTATTGCAGCATTTGTGTTCTGGATTGATTATTTATGCTGAGTGTGGCAGGCTGGCTGCTTTTGATGGAAGCAGTTCTATTTGGAGTGTGACCTTGTCTCCACTAGCAGGTGAACTGTTTCTAGCTGTCCTTGAGCCACCTTGGCATGTGGGAGCTGGCCAGAGGGGCTGCTCATTTGGGGCTGCTCGTCAGGGTGTGGGCAGGCTCCTCTCCAGCACAGATCTACACACCAAGCTCCACAAGTGAGCAGAAGTAGTGGTTGTATTCACCAGGTCACGTTTCCAAGCTCAGTGGATTGGAGGGAAAGAATAAAATAGTGAAAACTTCATCCCCCCTTTCTTTATTTTCCTAGTGTTATTACTTCCCAGCATCTGTTGCCATTGTTTATCCTAACACAGCAAAATCCCTTTGGAGCTGAATGACAGCTGAACACACTGCAAGCACAGCAAATGGTTTTCTGCTTTGGTACCAGCAGTGCCTTGAACTTGAACCAGGTTATTTCTGCTGCTTATAGAAATAAAGGAAATTGCATTTCAAGGTCACTGGCAAAAATTATTCCACTGAAGTTTGGCTCATTGGTTTAGCAGCTTTGAGAGATGGCAAGCAGTTCTGAGTAGGTGTATTCCTGTCCTGTAGTGAACAGTAACTGAGTGCCAAAAAAAGGAGAAAAAGCCCTGTGTGGATGCATTTGGGTTTCCTGCAGCCAAGGCATGACTGAGTTCTCAATGCAGCTTTGCCTGGCTGGAGCCTATTTAAATGCAGCCTTGCTGAGCTGGAGCCTATTTTAAAATCTCGAGCAGTGGTGCTGCCTGTTGCCTGGAAACCTCCTCCCAGCCTCAGGCACTTTCAGCCTAATCATAGCCATCGGCAGCCTTTATTTATTTCCCATCCAAAATGTCATTCCAGGCTTCTGGTTTGTGTTTTTGTTTGCTTGTTTTTGTTTATTATTTAAAATGAAAAGACACAAAGTGTAAGCATCAAACTCGGTGACTTTCTGTGGGAACAGCTTGCTCGGCTGTCACCGCATTGCAGTGGTGGGAACTGGCATTTTAAGTTCTGTAAAGTGGTGGCTCAGAGGGACACGGGAGGATGAGAAGCGGGGGCTGAGAGATTGGGCTGAGAGCCTGAGGAAGCCCCCCGAGCTTAACTGGTGCCTGCAGTGGCTTCCTGGGCCTTGTGACAGCCTCTTCCCCAAGGGGAAAACCAGACCTAATCAACTCTGAGTCTTTTCCCTGCACACACGTGTCCCAAGTTCCCTTCCCAGTGCGGTTGTACCACCCCATGTCAGATCCACAGCTCAGCATTCGGCTGACTGGAGCAGCACAGATTCACTTTTAAAACACCCTCTATCCTGGGGTCTGAGTTGAAGCATCTCACTGTGCTGACAGGTGAATGGAAGAAAATTAAACTTGAAGATCCCCCTGTCTTAGGGGCCGTTTTTATTTTTAATTCACCTAAACTCTGGCCATCTCAAAACCTTAATTGCTGACATCAGTTACACATGGAAACTTTAAATGATTGCTCTTCCTACTAAGTTAGTGTGATTGATCCTGATTGGACAGAATAGGATGGATCACAGGAGCCTGGTTATGCTTCAATTGTGGTTTTATCCAGGGTGTCCCTTGGGAGAGCACTGGGCTAAAATAATCTGAAAGTGGTAAAAAATGCTAAGTGGAACAGCCTGAAGGTTTGTGTGTGAGGCATAGAAGCTGCTTCAGCCATTCACAAGTTGTTCTTGTGATTTAAATGGTTTATTTTACAAGGCTGAAGATATTTGTTCTATCAAAAACAGAGCTAAAGGAGGCTTTGACTAAGATGCAGTTGGACAAAGGTTTGTGTTTTGTTTAGCAGTCTTACTGCAGGCACAGAGCAATATGCAGGGCTTATCACATCATTTATTTTCCTCTTGATTTAATTTAAGTTTGACAGGCAGCTTAGGCTCTTCTCAGGGATGCTCTTGTCTCTCAGTCTTAGTGCTGGGGCATTAAGTTTCAACTGTCAGGAACAGACAGAAGAACCAGAGCCAACCAAGGGCAGACATTTTTTCTATTCCCATCTTCTATGTGTGCTGGTGATTAAGAAGAACAAGAAAATAAATTACCAAAGAAATTGTGAGGGTAAATGAATCATGATTCATTCTCTGGAGTCCTCTCTCCTTGCTTTTCTATGGGTGGGTAAGAGTGCCTGAGGGGCTCCAGGGATAGTGATCTGTTCCCTGGGTTCAGACATCACTCTTATTTGTGCAGAGAGGTGTGCATCTGTTGGAATTCCAAACTTTCCTGGTTTTAGCCACTAGAAAAATAAATTATCCTTCTGTCAGCTCCTCTTTGCTGGATTTTATAGCTGCTCTGCTCTGCCTTTCTCTATAGCAGAGAGCTCTAAGTCATAGAGCTGCCGTCTCCTCGGATTTTGTTGTCTTAGTTCTTAAGCAAAGCCTTTACAGGTGATCAGCTTCTCTGGGGGAGGGAGGAAACAGAAGGGAGAGCAAAGTGCACACGGGGGTGGCAGGAACAGGAACAGCAGAGGAACGGTGGAAAGCTGTGTGGTCACAGATGGTAAAGCAAGAGGGTTCCTGTGCCACCGGCACCCCCAGCGCCTGAGTGAACAAACCTCGCTGCTTGTGGCAATAGCAAAGGGGGAAAGACAAGTACTCAGGGAAAAATGCAGAGTCTGTCAAGCTGAATTCACTGCTGGAGGTTTTAAGAAAATAAAATACAAAAAAAAATCAAAGAGAAATGAGTGCTAAACCACACCGTGGTAGGTTTTCCTTTGCTAATCTCTCCCAGCTGCACGTAGTTGAAGCTCACACTACTGTTTTCTTTACTTTGGAGCCTGGTAGCTTAGTTCTACCAACTCCCCATGAAGATCAGTATTCCACACCCTCATTCCTGTTGTTGGTGGCTGTTGAGGGTTTGTGCTGTGGTGTGCCAAACACAAGCTCTATTGCTGGGCTTTGCAGTGCCCAGGAGGGTGGGTGATCTTGGTCTCATCAGTCTGATTTGTCATCTCTCAGTTTGCTAATCTGGCTTCTTCTCCCTGCCAGAATGAAGAGAAGAGGACCCTTTCCCTGGGGGGCCATGTGGGCTTCGACAGCCTCCCCGATCAGCTGGTCAGCAAGTCTGTCACACAAGGCTTCAGCTTCAACATCCTCTGTGTGGGTGAGCACAGTCCTTTGCAAACAGGCGTGGGAGGAGGTTGGGACCAGGATTTCTTGAGTGTCCTGCTATGCCATGAGCCTTGGCAGTGACTTAAGCAAATCAGAAATGCCGAACTTAAAAAACACATTGAGTCAAAACAGGAGAATTTCTGTAATCAGAGGGCTATTGCTCATCATTTCTGCTGCAGTAGCTTTGCAATAGGAAGGATCAAAGGAAGGCTGTATATAGCAAGTCAAGTATTTCCATAGGCAAATTGGGGTGGGAGCAGCTTTTGCTGGATATGATGTTTAGGTAGATACAGTCAGATGCACCATGGATTATATCAAAGCTGGTGTTGGTAACTTGGTCATTTCTGAGTGTAAGCCTGCACCCCAAATCTGGGCACAAGAGGTTTGTGTCTGAGCTGTCCCTAGTCAGTGCTTTTCCAGGGTCAGAGGGCATGAGGTGTGGTCTTGGAAAGGGAGGGGGAGTGTTCCTTACTGACTTTAAAATAACCTCATTATATTCTTGGCTTTTAATTTTGGTATTGATGTGATCTAGCAGGCCATGCTGTCTGGAGTACTAGAGACCAGTTCCTTTCAGTGGTGAGATGAGCATCATTTTTGCTTTGGCTGGTTCTTGTATGGTGTATGAGGTCTGAAGTATTGTAAGCTGCTAGACCAGCAGAAATACATCAAGAGACAGCAGCTCCTATGGCTTTGTATAGACTGTGCAGTGACTCCCTAACAACTTACACAAAGTGCCTGTGCCGTACCTGTCACTTTTGCATATCCACACCACAAGTAAAAAGCATGGCTGAAATCACTGTTGAAATTCACAATTTTGTTCTTAGCAGAAGGGTAATTGCAGCGGACATCAATATGTTTCTAATTAGTGTAATTCTTGGGAGTACCAGAATGGATATTCCTACATTCTCATTTATCTTTTCTTAAATTTTTTTTGGACAAGAGAGAAAAAGCCCCACCCTCTTTGCCAGTTCCTACTCAGAACAGTGCCCACAACTGAACAGGAGAATGTAGCTTACATCAGGAAGTGAGTTCTTCATATGTCTGCTTTCAGATTAATCCAGAGCACCAGCTGGCTTTATTTCCTTGCACAGCTCTTAGCCACAGCTGGTAGGAAGCAGTGCCTGCCTCTGCCACGCTGTGAGCACTCTGAGGTGTTTATTCTTCTGTGAAGAGCAGAGCCTAAGGTGCTGGGAGGAAGGAAAGAGTCCAAAGCCCTTGGCAGTAGACATGGCACCTCTGTAGGGCAGAACCTTTCCCACCCTTCTGCTCTATCACCAGTGTATCTTCTGTAGGGCTCCTCAGTGCCTGTCTCTGCTGAAGTGGTAGCAGGGTGGACTGCTTGGAAAATGAGCAGAGAGTATAAGGTTGTTTCCTTGGGTTTTGCTTCTCTTTACCCCCATGACCAATAGGGCTGTGTGTCGTGAATAAGGAATTTAAGTGAGGCCCCTTCTAGGCCAAAGTGGAAAATGTCAGTTTTGTTTCATTACCAGGAACAGCAGATCAAAGCCTTTCTGGCTCACAGCTTGTCAGCCAAATATTCTGGGATAGAGGTTTTTTGTGATGCATTCCAGGTGTCCTTCAGTGGCTACTAAAATTGTCCTCTCTACAGCTTCTCTAGTGCAGAATCCCAAGCAAAGTCAGGGGTCATGGGAAGGAAAATAGTGTTTTTTGCTCTGCTGATGTGCTTTGTGTGATACTGGGGGACAAGACCCAAGTGCTCTATGTTGTTTGCATTAAGCATGGGGGGCCTTCACAAGGCAGACACCTGTGTGACAATTACATGTCTGTCCACAAGCAATTCGTGGTGACCTTCCACAGTGTCAATTAGTTCTCTAATTAATGTGCTTTAAAGTACCTGTGGCAAACCCGTGCTGCAGTGAGCTGATGATTTGTCCTCCCTAGGTGAGACTGGCATTGGGAAATCCACGCTGATGAACACCCTCTTCAACACCACGTTTGAGACAGAGGAAGCCAGTCACTACGAGAGCGCGGTTCGCTTGCGGCCGCGCACCTACGACCTGCAGGAGAGCAATGTCCACCTGAAGCTGACCATTGTGGATGCAGTTGGATTTGGGGATCAGATAAATAAAGACGAAAGGCAGGTCTTGTGCCATCTGCTTGGCATTTCTGGGCTTGCCTCGTGCTTGGACATCAACTGCCTGCAGTTCCGTTTGCAGTACTGCAGAAGTGTCTATGTCTCTGTTAAAGGAGTCGCTGCCTGTAGTGACTCTGGTTCTGGGGACAAAGGGTAGAGGGAGAACAGCCAGAAAGAGAGGTCACAGGAGGTCTTTCCAGGAGAGATTGCTGTCCTCCGGGAGCATGAGCTGTTAAGCAGCTGTCCTCAGAGCAGGGTCAGGAGTTATCTGTTCTGAACTTGTCTCATTTAACTACTCAGACATCTTGTTCAAGCCCCAGGTAAAGGCTTTCTGGGATTCCAAGGTGTCTCCTTGGTCATGTTGCATTGCTAGAGACATGTCTGAGCTCTGAAATCTGGGCAAAGTTTGATATGGGAAGTAGTTGTCTTTCTGTGCTCCACTGTCCTTAGACTTTGCAGTGCAGCCTCAAGAATCTCCAGCAACCTTTGGATTATAAAGTCTGTGTGTAAACACCACACTTTCCCCATTGTAAAGCTAAATTGTTTTAGTCTTATAGCTTGTTTTTAAGTGATATCATGAAATGTCTAGGAGAATTCCTTCAGCCTTTGGATGGTTTAGATGTGTGCTCCAGTAGCTGGTTTGCTAATGGGATGGTTTTAGTTACAGGCCAATCGTAGAGTACATTGATACGCAGTTTGAAAACTATTTGCAAGAGGAGCTGAAAATCCGCCGGTCTCTCTTCAACTACCACGACACGAGGATTCATGTCTGCCTCTACTTCATCACCCCCACCGGGCACTCGCTCAAGTCCTTGGACCTGGTGACAATGAAGAAGCTGGATAGCAAGGTAGGAGACTATGGTCCCTCTTTCTGGAATGCTTCTGTTGGTACTGATTGTCACGTGAGAGGTTTTGTTTGTTCCTTCTGTGCAAGTGCTGGACTCCTTCCTGCATGGCAGCTGAGCCATTCTTAGGACTCTGGTAAAGCTTTGTCTGGCCTGGTGGTTGCTGAAATCCTGTGCTTGTTTTCTCACTGACTTTCCTGAAGAATGTCAGGGAAAGCCTGTTTTCCAGTTGGTTGTGTAAATTCCAGAGTGTCCTCTACTGTAAGAACCTTACCCAGATTAGTTGATAATTATCAAAGCCATCAGCTGCAGCTCTGTTGGGTGTGCAGGTGAGGATGCCTTCCAGCTTCAGCAGTTAAATTATGGAGTCCCCATTGCTGTCCTGACCTGTCAGCAGGTACAGAGGGGCTGAGAGCCATCAAAACTGTAACTGTCCTAAGGTGGTGGTCAGGGCTGAGGAGAATCTTTGGCTCTGTGTGAGCTGTCACTGCTGGCAGTGCCAAGTGATCTGGATAGGAGGTCACAGTATCTTCTTAGAGTGTAGGTATGGTGAGGAATTCTCAAGGTCATAGGAATCCTAAAAGTGGGTCATGAGAGGGTCTACTGGGGTTGTTTCTTTGTGCATAATCTATTCTGCCTTAGGGGGCAGGGTGTTACCTAACCAACTACTTGCTTATATTCCTGCAGCTGGGAGCAAGTTTCTGACATAGTTTTGGGTGTTCCAGCTGGCTTCCAGGGAGCTGCAGGAGGCTTCAAAGGTCACTAGTGGCAGCAGAATCTCTTTATTTTCTTCTCAATAATTTCTTGTCTTTCAGAGCAGTGTTTTAGCAGCAGGTTGGTTCCTTTCAGGTGGCAGATGCTGTTCAGCCTACAGAGGGACAGACATGGCAGGTGGGACCCTGCAGGACCTGGGGATCCCCTGGATTATCCTGAGGGAGCACTCTCTTCTCTGGCTGTTGTTCACATGCAGCTCTGCCGGACTTTCCTGGTGGCTTGAGTTCCTCTCGTGCAGTCCCTGCTGTGTGCCCTTACCACCCAGGGCTCATGGCCTGCTTTTCCTTGGCCCCAGTCCAGAGCAGGCGCTGGCTTCCCATTGCAGTGGGCTGTTTGTAGCTTTAGTGGCTGTTACACTGACTTCATCAGGAATCTGAAAACTTTCCCTTAATAAACTTTTGTCTCTTGGTACAGTGCCAGCATTACATATTCTCAGAAATATTTTTGGAGGAAAGCTTTTGCACTATTCCCCTTGGTGCTGGTGGTCCCACAAAACATTTCTCTCCTTTCCTTCTCATTCCCTACTTTTCACATCTCCCTGTGGTTGCCTTTAATGTGGTCCTTTGGTAGTACCAAAATAAATCCTTTGTACTTGTGCACAGATGAAAACTTTGTGCGCAGGCAAACTTTTTATATTTTCAAACTTCCACTTAAATAGCCCTCTCTGGAGTCATTTTATGCCTTTGTTCTCATCCCCCTTCTTGCCACAGCATGAGAACATCCTGGATTTCATGCTGTGGTGGCCTCACACAAGTGGGCACATGGAAATGAATAAGCAAGTGGAGCCCATTGATATTTTCTGGGCATCAGAGATTTATGTTGCATTTCTGCACTGGTGTCATCCCAGGACATCAGGGTGCTCTCCAGGCATTCCCTGGGAGTTTGTGCCCGGCTGTGCTGTGCCCCTTCCCCACTACAAATGAAGCATTTGTGCTGGAGGCTGGTGTGTGGGCAGGGTGAATTGGGGTGTCAGCAAAGCCCAGGCAGCTCTGCCCTCTGCAGAGGGGAGCAGTGGGTGGTTACTGGGCAGAGGTGCTGTGCACTGGCTCCTGTCTGCTGCTGTGTGAGCACACCTGAACCTGCCCTGTGTCTTGGAGACCTTTATGTGGCCCTTGTTTTACAGTTGCAGAATGGAGCCTGTGGAGGTGGAAGGTACATCAGAGGCAATGCTTTGCTCTGTGCTCTGCTGGCTCAGCCTCTGGGGCTAGTTTAACAGGGAGTTTATAGAGCCATGGCTCAGTTCCACCTTTGCTTTAGCCCACAAGTGCATGATGTGTGTTCCTGGGCAGGCTTTTGACTCTCTGTGACAATTTCAATAACCAGTCTTGCTTTTAGTGTAAAGCTTACAAAATCCCTTCTGGTAAAGCTGTTTTGGAAACAAAATCTTCCATTTTACTGTAAGACAATATCTGTTTGGCTGAGTTTACGCCCAGCTGTTACCTGTGGTATTTAGTTACAGCCAGAGAGCAGAAGCATCTTCAGAAGTGTTTGTAGGTAGATGGAATTTGGCTGTCTGGTTGCTAGTTGGAAGCACATAGGGCCTGACAGGTGTAGACTTTCCACTGGGTTTAACCTGGGAAAAGAAGGAGATAAATAATAGTGCATTTGTATCAGATGAGAAGCTGATTTATTGATTTAAAACTCAGCCCTGTCATGGGAAATGGTTGCACAGTGTGTGCAGCCTTAAGGGTCCTGGAGCTCACTGCTTTGTCCCTGGCTGGTTTTCAGTCAGCGTGTGCTGTTTGAGCTGTGGCTAACTGCCTGCCCTCCCAGAGATGACACATCCTAGGCAGGTGGGGATGCCTCAGGCAGGCTGTGCCTCAGTTCTTTGGCTTCCCAAGTAGGATTTGCCTGTTGGCTTCACTGCAACTTGCATTCAGGAACAGTTTGGAGATGGGGAAAAATTCAGCTGAAAAATTCAGCTGTATTTCACAGGACAGAAGTGCCTGCAGTCTTATTGCATCAGCAAAATTATTTTCTACCAAATGACGAATTCTTGTAAGTTTTATTTTTGGAGATGAGAAGCAGCTCTGGTCAGAAAGACTTGAGAAGGAGGTGCATTTTTGTCTGTGTGCATGGGAGTTCCCTGTCCTGTCTGAAGCCCAGACTTCCTCTGGTCCTAATTCCATCTCCAGCAAAGCCCTCCAGCACATGGACTGACAGGCAAGGGGACACTGCACCCCTGTCACATTCAGTGGAGATATAATAATGTTGCTCTAGGATTTTGCCTTCAACCCAAGATCAACATTATTTGTGTAAAAAGAGTGGACAGAGAATCCTTATGTAGTTTTGACATTCCTTCCTTTTGTTGGGTTTAAAAACCTGTTCAGGAGAAGAGGTGACTTTTCTTGTCTAGCTAGATATGTATCAGTTTGTCACTAATCCTGTGCCACAGACTTGGCCTTTGCATGGAAGGTGCTGTGGGGAGGTAGGATTAGAAGTGCAGTTCAGTAGCATCTCATGTCTCGTTGGTTTCCTGTTTCCAAACTATTCCATCCTTTCTCTGTGTTGTGAAGGAATGAACCCATTCTAGACTTAGGACTACACTCAGATGCTATATCCATGCCTCCTCAGTATTGATGTGGCTATTGATTATTGGAAACACAACCTGTAAAACCCCTTTGTGTTGTGAACTCTGCCAGCAAGTGTTCACTGAGTTGCCTTTTCAAAAGACAGAAAATCTGGTTGAGGGCACTCGAACCGGCCTTGGTTTGTGCTTTCTCTGAGTAGTGCTGAGACCACAGTGGTGACCACAGAGCCTGTCTCCTCTGCTGCTAGAAAGCCACACCAGGCTCTGGACCTCCTGCATTGCTGCAAGCAGGGCTAAACTGGTGCCCCTTGGAAAAAGGAGGGGAAATTGCTTGGGCCAATTGAAAAGGGATGTGAGCCCTGAGCTGACCCTTTTTCTGTGGGAGATGGTGAATCCAAGCCTCCTCAGCTCTTAGCAGGTCAGGGAGACACCCAGCTGTGGTCATGGCCCTTTTACTTTTGTAATGAGGACATTGACCTGCTGAGCAGTGGAGTGAACAGCAGGCCTTTTTCTGTGGGGGGGTTGTGGTCCTTGGTAAAAGAGTCTGGGTCAGTGGCTGAGAAAAAGACAAATTTATTCTCTCAGATACATTTGCAATGAGCAAATTTAGACTATTTTGGTTCAGTGTAAGTAAATGCTCTTATGTTTAGTAAGTGCTAAACCACTAAACAGAGACAAAGAAGGGGGGAGCGGTGGTGTGGGGGGAACCCAAAAAAGTATGGAAAAAACATGGTCCTACAGAAAGCTTGTGCTGGGAAAGCAAAGCCATTTATTTTAATGGGCACCCACTGGATACCAATTGGTTGCTATGAATTTCTGCTCTGTAGGACAAAAAATGTTGGCTGTTGGGAAATGTTAGATGGCAAATCAGACTTTCCCCTTATTTGTCTAAATTCTTGTCTTTCACTGCTATGAATTTGGCTGCTGCTCAG
This sequence comes from Acrocephalus scirpaceus scirpaceus, assembly GCA_910950805.1. Classification (NCBI taxonomy): domain Eukaryota; kingdom Metazoa; phylum Chordata; class Aves; order Passeriformes; family Sylviidae; genus Acrocephalus; species Acrocephalus scirpaceus. The sequence goes on from OU383785.1 coordinate 7,382,288, forward strand.
ACAGACGAGTTCTGCTGTTTGTTTAAGCAGTGGTTTGCAGTATCACACTTGGCTTTTCTGGGCACGACAGCATTGTCTAGCACAGGTTCCTGTGATAGATCCTGCCTCACTGTAGCTCTCTTAAGCATGAAGCCATAATGAACACCATAACTCCTGATGGATGTGGCCCTTGTTCACTTTTGATCTTGGTGGGTACTGGGCACAGGGAGACCTCCCCACTGTGCAGCTTGTGGGTGGCTTTGAAGCCCAGGTGGATGAAGTTGTGTGGCTGGCTGATGTGAAACCAAAGCTGAGCAAGAACAGCATGAAGATAAATATGTCTGCAGTATGGCACCCTGCATCTTTCTCCATATAATCCACATGGCACACCCGGGTTGTGATCCTCACCAAGAGGCTCGTGGAGTCCTTGGAAAGGATCAGCTGCTGTCAGAACATCTGCTCTTTCTACTTGAGCATGGGAAGGCTTCACATCAGCTCAGTGTGCGTTTCATCCTTGTGCTTGTCTTGTAAAACATCCTGTCAGCACAGCCAGAGTGGATGGGTGACAGCTCAGATGTGACAGCTACGCTGTGGCTGCCTCCCTCGACGTTTGTAACAAAATACACAGGCAGGGGCTTTGATCTGCTCCTTGTGTACTTAGTACAGGGTGTGTGGTTTATCTGAAGTCTTGTAGCCAAGTGAGGCCTGGAAAAACTCTTCCCTCTAGTGTTCAGCTGAGCTGGGCTGCAGCTCCTGTGTAAACAGAGCTCCAAGGTGATTTTAGGAGATGTAAAACAGGCAGTGGGGCAGGATCTGGGTCACCCCCAGGCTCAGCACGGCTGCTCACCCAGCTGCTGCTCACCTGGGTGTTTGTCCTTCCTTCCTTCTGCTGCAGGTGAACATCATCCCAATTATTGCCAAAGCAGACACTATCTCCAAGAGCGAGCTGCACAAGTTCAAGATCAAGATCATGAGCGAGCTGGTCAGCAATGGAGTGCAGATCTATCAGTTCCCCACGGACGACGAGGCAGTGGCTGAGATCAACTCTGTGATGAATGTGGGTAACACTGCCAGTTCCATCGCTGCCAAAAGTTGTGACAAATTAAATTGCTGCACAAAAACACATTTGAAGGGCAAGTTTCATTGGGAATGTCCAGACACTGAATCTGTTGGAAAGTCGAGCTGTGGGTCTCACAAATGCCAAAGGCCGTTGCATACAGAATTAATTAAAATGTGGCTCATGTTTAATCTGGGGGCTCTCTGGAGAAACTTAGCTCTAGAATTTGTTTTATTGAATTTTTGAAAAGTACTTTCCTCAAAATTAATTATGTCTGTTCTTAGGCTACTTTGCATTTGGGGAAGAAGAAACCTTGAATAAAATGTGACAGTTAAGACTTACATTAGTCTTGTGACTTAAGGAGGCTGACCAGGGAAAACCCAATTTAAAATAAAGAAGAAAAGGTTTTAATCTCTATTTTGTCTTTTTTGAAATTCAGAGTTCAAATTCAAACCTGACTGAAGCACATGCAAAAACGCTCTCGAGCTTCCTGTCTCCCAAATCAGAGTGCAGCTATGGCAGTAGAAACAACTGAAATGTTTCCATGTTAATTTTATAAATCAACAGTAGCTTTTTCATCAAAATGAACGTTTTCCTGCATAGCTGTTTCTGATTAAATGATTTGTCTTTTCTTTCACCCTTCCCCCCACCTTTTTTTTTTTAATTCGGTCACCAGTTGGTTTCTGGGTGGACTAGATACGTGTTTTCACTGGAATAGTTCTTTTTTGCTGAAACCATGAAAAATTTGGAGGATTCACTCTTATTTAAATAATTGCAAGCTATGTGTACTGGGGAGAAAAGCAGGAGTCATGCTTGCTTGGCTTTTTTTTTCCCTTCCTTCTTCCAATGAAAATATATTTGGCCACTTCTCAATGAGTTCCACGCTTCTGGATCCATTTCTTTTTAAATGTGAAGGATTTTGTCAGCCTCACCCTGCTGAAGCACCCACTCCACGGCTCCTTCCTTGCAATCCCGAGGAGGGTGTCCTGTTTCCTCCCTGTGCCTGATGCTTTGCAGACTTGGAGAGCAGCGAGTACATGTTGTATCCTGCACATGTCCCTTGCAGTGCCCACACACTCACTGCTGTGCCAAGGCCTGTTTGTGGATGTCCCTGCCTGTGCTTTCGGCGAGGCAGGGAGTGCCCCGCTCGTGGTGGGTACAGAGGGATAGAGTAGAGCGGTAATGACCACAATGTTCCTACAATATTTTCCAGCTGGTGCAGCCCAGCCAGCATTGCTGGTGAGCTATGCTGTGGCCTGACACCACTCTCTGTAGTAAAGTCCCGGTTCATAGTAGAGATTGCTCCAAGTATCAGAAATTGGTAGTTTCAAAGAAAGGACTCATGGAAACAGCTCCTGTGCATGGGTGAGGGGGAGCTGAGGGTCAGGCTGATCTCTGAGGGGCTACCCCATCCACTGAGTCCCTGCCCTTGGCTCTGTTTCAGGCTCATCTGCCCTTCGCTGTGGTGGGCAGCACGGAGGAGGTGAAAGTTGGGAACAAGCTGGTGCGAGCTCGGCAGTACCCGTGGGGAGTGGTGCAAGGTGAGGGGCTGCAAATCCACCCCAAACTCCCCGTGTGTGCTCAGGCAAACCCTGACACCTCCCCGGCTCTGCCCTCCACCAGCACCTCTGCAAGAAGGTGCCCTGTGATAAGCAGTGCAGGCATGTCCCCTGCAGCCTTTTGTGGGCTGGCTTGTCTTCCCTTTGAATTGCCATTCCTACCAGCGGGTGGGAAGGTCAGCAGGGATCCCTGCATCAGAGGGGTTGTGCTGTGCCCTGAGCAGGGCAACAGGATCCTCAGGATGCGAGTATATGGAGTCAATCATAAGTGCCCTTGTGTTCCTCCACCACACCTGCAGTTTGCTGACTTGTCCCTTCCCTCCTGTCAGTGGAGAATGAAAGTCACTGTGACTTTGTGAAGCTGCGGGAAATGCTGATCCGCGTCAACATGGAGGATCTGCGGGAGCAGACACACACGCGCCACTACGAGCTCTACCGGAGGTGCAAACTGGAGGAGATGGGTTTCAAGGACACAGATCCAGACAACCAGCCCTTCAGGTGAGTGGCCTTCACATCTAGCATCAATTTAGAGTGAGAGTTTGGTACTGACAGCCCCAAAAAATGGGAGGTTTGTAGGTGAACTCTACAGTGCTGGGCTGGAAAATACCAGCGCTGGGTTTGAACTTCACAGCTGATTTGGATGTTCCCTTCCCTCCCTGTAACAACACAGACAGGCATGCATTTCCCCATCACTAACTCATCAGTGTCCAGAGAGTCTGGATTTCATTTGCTTTCTTCCCCAGCCTCCAAGAAACATACGAGACCAAAAGGAAAGAGTTCTTGGGTGAGCTCCAGAGGAAAGAGGAAGAAATGAGACAAATGTTTGTTAACAAAGTCAAGGAGACAGAGGCAGAGCTGAAGGAGAAGGAGAGAGAGGTGGGTGTGCCAAGAATTTGTGAGGAACCCAAACTACAGCCAGCAGGGAATCTGGGTCTGAGCAATGCATGAATCCTGGAAAGCACATTCTAGCAAACCTCACCAGCCAAAGCACAAACACATCACTGGTTTAGGTGCCTCAGAAATTAGTCTTCCCTGTCCTGTGTCGTGTGGAAATATGGCTTCTGTCTGGGGAATGAAAGCCAGTGGCAGGAAGTTTAGGTGAGCATCCTTGTCTGTGAGTGAGCCTTGTGGCTCACTGAACAGCAGAGTAAAGGGGGCAGCTGGGATGGGATCCCCAGTCAAAGTGAGTCTAGTGGAGTCCCCAGTGTGAGGCCTCAGGAAGCAGATGTGACTGGGGAGGCATTAAATGGGCCATCCTCAGAACTAGTGAGAAACAAGAGATCCTGTCATGTCCCCAGCCCTGTGCAGGGCTGCAGGCTGAGCCAGAATCCCCTGTGCTCCTCTCTAGGGTTCATGCTGCCTCTGGTTTGCTGCATGATGTCAGGCAGAGCTGAATTTATTGTGTCTTCCCTGCTTTTGGTGGGCACAGGGTGCTGTATTCTGCCAGCAGATTGGTCCCTGTGGTGGGGATTTGTGTGGGAGGTGTAACAGGACTCCTGGGGCAGGGTTAGCACAGCCAAAAGGAGCTGAATGCAATGCTCAGAGGGTCTGTCTCCTACCCAGCTGCATGAGAAGTTTGAGCACTTAAAAAGGATACACCAGGAAGAGAAACGGAAGGTGGAGGAGAAGAGGAGAGAGCTGGAGGAAGAGATGAACATGTTCAACAGGCGGAAAGTCGCAGTGGAAACCTTGCAGTCCCAATCCTTGCAGGCTACCTCACAGCAGCCACTGAAGAAAGACAAAGACAAGAAAAAGTAAGTGTCTTAACTGGAGTCTTCCTCCTCTGCCACTGTAAAGCTGAGAGTCTGCTCAGATGCTTTAATGTTTGATCAGTTGTTTAAACATCATACAGAAAAGGGGATTTTGGAATCCTAACTCCCATCCTTCTAATTCTTTGCTTAAAGCAGAGGAGAGATGAGCCCCTCCTGTGCCTGAGCACTGCCCAGAGAAGCCTGGGCAGCTGCAGCTGGGAGGGATTTGCAATTTAGGGCCATTCTCTAAAGGCTGATGGTCCCAAGCGGTTCACTCTTGCCTCTGTGACAGCCATCTCAGGAAATGGGGCTCCAAGGCACAGTTCTGATTACAGGAAAATTCTTTTCCCCTAAAGGCAGAGTTCTTATCTTAGATTGCTGCACATTAATTGACATTGCTGAAGCCAGCAGGAGCAAGGGTATGTAAATATTGCTGTTCCAGGCACCTGACTGTGTAATGATAGACCAGGAATGGGATGAACAGGTTTAAATAGAAAATATGTTGGAGTGGTTATGCTGCTTCCAATTCAAGCCACTCTCTAAGGAACACTAGCTAGGGAGCAAAATAAGTAGCACTGTCATGCAAACTGGTAATTCTGCTATTGCAGCATTTTTTGTTACTTCCCCTTGCATGAAGGAGCTCAAGAGTCAGAGCTGCATTCTATCAAACCCAGAGCAGGTTGGTGGCAAGGCTTTCTGAGCCTCTTAATGATGGCCAGAAAAAAAGACCATGAAGAGTGGCAAAACCCAGGTTTGTGCTTGACAGCACAGCATTCAGCTTCTCACTGCTGATGAGATCTTGTGGGCTGTCATTTCCCTGCTGTGAACTGCAGCACCAGAGGAGCTCATTCTGTGTACTGACATCCTAGCAATTTGCTGCTTCCTGTGGAAGATAAGGAGTAGATTATTTGAGTATTTCATTGGAATGTAAATGTGTTGGTGCTAAAACCAAAGCGCTCTCTTCTGCAGACTGCTCAACATGCTCTGGGCATGGCCTACTTCACAAACAGAGTCTAAATGGTTTGTAAAATACTTTGCTGAAAATAGGGTTTTATGTGAATTAGGAGTTGAATCCTAGGGCTTTCTTGGACCAAGAACTGCTTTGGGGAAGGTGAGCACAATGGTAACTTGTGCAAGTGATGTCAGTGGTAGGGAAGGACTGTGAACGTGGGCCAAGAAATGCTGCAGCTTCCCCTCTGCTCCTGGCTGCAACAGAAAAGGGTTTTCCTGCATTTTACTGGGTTTAGCCCACCTTCAGATGTGAGTCTGGACCATTCCCTTTCTGGATAGCAACAGAAACGAGCTGTGGTCAGGAGCAGGACTGGGGGGCAGCTTGGTGGCGTGCAAAGGTCCAAGGGACACCCACAGCTTGTGCTCTGCACAGTGGGGGATCCCACGTGGTGCTGGGGCAGGGGGTCTGGCTCTGGAGCACAGCTAGAGGAGATGTACCATCAACAGGGTGATTTTGGATGGGGGTTTTTGTGTTGTTTTTTTTCTTTTCAAACCTGTGAGCTAGCTCAAAATATTGCATTTTGGGATTTCTGCTCAAGTGAAATATTTAGGATACCTAGTTGAACTCTTTATCATCTCCTGGTTCAAGGCAGTGTTCTTAATAGCTTTAATAAGTATAAAATTGTGATGGAAGAATTGCAGAAACTGGGGGAAAGAGAAGTGTTTGTGGTGCTGAGCAGGTTGTGCCAGGCTGCTCTCACCTGAAGCCTCCAGCTGGCCCAGCAGTGTTTGTCCTCCTCCTCCTCCTCCTTTTTTTTGTTTTAACATACTTCGCTACACTTTGTTTTTGTTTGATTTTCATAACTTTAATTCATGCTTTTTTATGTTTTGTTTCTTTCAGTTAATCACACACAGACTTGCAGGCCAAGAGTGGACTTGGTGCTTTCATGTGTTAAGTTGCTTGAGTTTCCCACCCTGAGTGACCCTTCTCATAACATTGTGTGAGTGGACCAAAGTGAAAGAGAAAATGAGCATCTCCGGTGGTTGCAGTGTTCCGACCTGCTGTTTTCTTTTCAGAATTATCAGGAGGTTTGCAGGAAGTAACCTTACGTGTACATTTTGTTAAACAAAGCCAACTAATCCCTCAAGTAAGATGTTTTGTTCTAAACCCAGTAATTGAGCAGCCGTGTATGAAGTGACCATAACTGAACTCGTCTTACCCACCAGCTAAATAATTGCTTTCAGCATTTTTCTTTTAATTGGCCAAGGTGACTGCTGGAGGCTCATTGACCTCCCCTGTACATGCACAGTGAGAGGAGTGGTCTGAAGAATGCTGAAATGTTTGTTTTTCTAACAAAATTCTCAAGTAAATTTTTAGAATGGGTAGAAAAACACAACATTTAGGCTTTCTGCAGGAATCTTACTCAGAGTAACACTCATTCCAGTAATTCTGTATTAATTCCTGAATTACTCTAAACACTATCTACATCATTTATTTTTTATATATATATATAAGGAGAGAGAGTGGTTAATAAAATTAATGGGACAATGTTTTGAATTTTATTTACTGCTAAAGTAGAACATTGATAGAGAGGTTTTTCGTAAGAGTTTGTTGTATAAAGTGGAACTACAAGACTTGTGTAACATTTCAGTTGTCACTTACCAATGTATTTACTGTTGTGGAAACTATTTAAGCCAACATCTTTACTTTTACTCTTTAACCTTAAACCTAATATGTGCCTAATAAGGAGAATCCCCTGCTCTTGAGCTATGCACTGTATTTATGCTGACAGGTTCTGTTCCTCTTAGAAGGTGCTTCTTTTGACAATTCCTCATGCCTAGAAATCACAACCTTGTTTTCCTGGGCAACTGAGCTTAGAGGAATAATTAGGATCAATATTAATTTTTTCCACTCAAACCATTTTGTGAATAGGCAGGGCAATAACTGAACAGAGAGTTACTAGCTGTGTTGTCATGGAAAAATAGTTGGACCCAATTCCATCCATCCATCAGAGCCTAGGCTAAATGAAAGGAAATATTTTATATTAACCCTCACATAGGGTCTTTAGAGTTTATAAAAACACTGGCTGGCTAAGTGTTAGTTGTGAGTGTGTGCATTTTTATTTAGTTATTAATGTTACAGGATTTTTCTGATACTTTTTTGTTAAAGACTTGTCTTTAAGCTGTCAGCAAATTCCTGATGCAGAAGGAGATGCAGGGCCTGAGTCTGAGCTGTCACAGGGCTGCTGCAGGGCAGCATTTTGCTGGATTCTGAGGTTCTTTGGCACCCATGTTCCATTAAAGCAGCTTTTTTCCCCCCTTTTCTAAATACATGCTCAGGTGTTAAACTTTTCCAATGGACATTGGCCTTTTCTGTGGATATACTGACAGTGTTGCTTGATGCTTGTAGAAAAGAACCTCACAAAGATCTCACTGGTACCTTTTAGAACAGACTTTTGTTGAAAGAACAAAAATTCTGCACTTGTTGGGAGTCTGCTGAAAGCTGGACATTTAATTTTTAAGGCTGTGCCTCCAGGTTAGATGTATTTTAAAGAGTAACTGTCAAATGTTAGGAGGGTTAGTGTGGTTTTCTCAGACACGTACAAGGAACCCAACCTTCTGTTATATGCAAGAAGACAATTCCACCTCGCCTCTGACTACAGACCAATCATGTAGCAAATTATTTTTTATTAATCTTTTGCTAATGAGAGAAACTGTGGTGCACTAATTGCCTGAGCAAGCAATGCTCTTTGGTTCATTGTTTTGCTTCCCAAGGCCAATGATGGGATAAAACAGTAACTGGTGGTACTGGTGTGCACCCAGCTGCCTCACCAATGTGTTCCAAATCAACAGTTCTCTCCTGATCTCATGCTGCAGCCAGCAAGATCTATGCAAATGATTTCTCTCTGCCCTGGCTCGTCAGAGATCAATTATTTTTTCCTAGAATAACAGGTGGTTAAGAAATATTATTATAACAAAGAGTAATCTTCAAATCCATGGGCATTGTGGAGAAATTTACAGCATTTTCTGAAGAAGACATTCAGAATGTATGTAACAATATTTTCATGATAATGATTATTATATTACTTTGACTTTACATTGTGACAGAGATCTCTTGTCCTTGTAGTTGCTTGTTCAACATCATAATCTCCCCAAGGGGACTCAGTCATATTTTTTTTTCCTGAGTACTCTTTTTTTCTTTTGGCTGAGACAAGATTTAAGTACTGTGGTAGGGTAGTTCTGTATATTATTTTTATTTAACAAATTACAAATACGTTGTGATGCTACTCTCACCTGGTCTGAAGACTTAAAATCTTGTAGGCTAGAAAAAGTGAAAGAAATACCCTTCAGAAATGATTGAAACCATCCAGTTACACATCTTTCAGCTGTTTTATATATTTATCTGTAAAAGACTGGTATTAATGGGAAAAATTATCCATTTTTTTATCATTTAAACATTTACTGTCCTGTATGTTGTCTGCTTTCTAAATTAAACTGTGTTTTGTGGGTCTCTGAGGGGGGGTCATGCCTGGCTGCCCCAGGGGTGTAGATGGGGGTGGTTTGGAGCCGTGGAGGCACCTTGGGGACCTGCATGGGTGACACAGCCCTCTGGGGCACACTGCATCCCTTTGCTTTGTCATTCCCAGCGTGTTGGGGCTCATGGTTTGTTTGGTTTTTTCTTTTTTTTCTTTCCACTCACTTTGTACTTTTTTTCTTTTATTAAATCTCACAAGTATTTTGAGTTTTTGTGGTGTCATTTATTTAGTGGTGCATTTTCTGTGCAATCTTGTTATTTTCTGTATTATCTGTCAAAATAATAGTGTGTCATGATTGCAAGCTTACCAGTCACAGGCTGACTATTGGGAACATTCAAGAATATAATTAACTAATTAATTAACAATTAGCTAATCATAGGGTATGCAGAAATGTATTTCCTGTGTAATCTGTGGAGAAATTTGTAGATATTAATACAAAAGCTTTTTGTGTTTGGGCAGAAGGAGCTTTGAGGCTTGTTGGTACATCTCCTTCGTGAGATCTAGTGACTGAGCAGGGGGGTGTACCAGCAGCTTTGCTGATTTTATGGTGCCCAAAGAGGTGATTTAAAGGTAGGGTGAAAAGGGAGCAGAGGTGGAGAGATTTCCTAGTCATGCGTCCAAAGCTGTGTTCCTTGTCTGGAGAAGAACATAATACACTTAGGTTAAGGCCAGCAAAAGAACACAACTCTAGTTTGGTGCTCTGCTTTCAGAGAGCTGCTGAAGCTTTACCCAAATGTTTGTTCTCTGGGCCATTGCTACGCACCAACTCATATATATTCACTCAGCTTTGGGTCCTTCTGGGGTTTATTTGGTATTGGACTGATATCAGTGCTGCACTTCAGGCACAGCCAATGTGGAGTTTGGCTGATGCCCAGTGTTTGCTGTGGCAGTGCTTCTGGTGGGAGGCTTTTCTTCAGCCCCAGCTTGAAGAGCAAAACCAGGCTGATGATCCTGACTACCTCTCAGAGCTTTTCAGGAATATGCAACTGGAAACCTTTTAGGCAAAATCTTTAGGAGGGAATTACCAGTTCATACCAAGTGGTTTGTATGTAATGTTTACATCCTTTCCCATCCCAATACATTTTAAAGCCAAATCTAGGAAACCAGGGAGGAGCATGTGCATTCAGTTACATCAGAATTCAGGGAACCAAAGGTGGTGGAGTAGCTGGTCCTTTTCAGGATGGTCCACCTGGTGATTCAGAGGATGTGTGTTGGCAAGTGTCTTTCTAGAGGAGCATTGTTTAGAGCGTTCATTAATATTTGTGCAAAGCTCCTAGAGGTGCTTTGAGGAGAAGGAGGAGTGCATGGGTTTGTTAGAGAAGCGGCTCAGCAGTGAGGTAGGTGCTGCCCATGTTTGCAGTTCCAGAGGCGATGCCCATGGGACATAGGTGGCACTTTCCTTCAGGAGGCAGCCCAGCAAACCCAACCTTGTCCTCAGCTGTCCCATGGGGAGAACTGTGCAGGTGTGAGGGATGGAATGAGGTGAGGACCATGCAAAGCCACTGCTCCATCTGTGTGTGCTGGTTGGCTGCTCTTGCAGATCTCTGTCACCTGGGATTTCTCATCAGCAATCTTTTCCCATTAAAATTCTAAATCAATCTTTTGATTACCAGTTCCAGACAAGATGCTGGGAGCTGTGAGAGCTTCTCCAAGTTGCAATGGGTTAAATGTGTGTACAATAGATTGGTGCTTTGACCTTTCATGTTGTCTTTACTTAATGTAAATAACTGAAACTTAAACACTGATTCTCTTTTGTTCTTTCTATAGCTTTTTTAGTCTTCCCAGTGCGTACTCCATAACAACAGGAAGATATGTTAATTAGAAGATTTATTAAGGCAAAAACATCTCATGCAGAAGAAATTAATTGGTGCTTACACCTTTAAGCTTGCAATATATTGCACAGAAGAGAATATGTAGCAAGGACTAAAATTCACCGTGTCTTTTGATGGGGAAAAGTTTGCTTAATCAGGTTTCTTGGTAAAGTTGAAATCCAAGATACTTGCCAAAAGGTAAACTGCTAATTCACGCTGCTGCACGGCTGGCACTAAATCCAGAATGCTTATTTTGGGGCTCTTACCCTAAGGGAGTTAACACTGACTGACACCAGAGAGATGAGGGACAAAGCTGGGGTAGTGTGAGGAGCTTTCAGCTTTGCTGCTTGAGCTGCTGCAGTAACAGGGTCCTGCAGGTCCTCTCCTCAGTCTGGTTCTGGAGTGTAACTGGGGAACCTGATGTCCCTAACCTGACATCCCTAGTTTGACATCCCTAATCTTTCAGCTTATCTTTCATATCTTAGAAAGATTCTCATCTTTCATAACAATAACTCTTCTGTGCAGCTTGCTTCTGTATACTTACAGGTTTTATAACCAAAATGCCCCAACCTTCATATCTTTAGTTTTCTGAGGGCTGCACATGGTGCCTCACACCGTAACCCCTTCCCCAGAGCTCCCTGCCCACCTCCCATCTGCTCTCTTGGGGCCAGGTAACCCTGCCTGGCCAGTCCGGGCTCTGCTCGTCTTGCTGGGACGTGATGGGTGAGAAGGGAACCATTTTAAAGCACAACTAAATGTTATTTATTAATGGAGGGGAAATGGTTTAAAGCTGGAGACTCAGTGTTCCTGGTGTAAGTTCTGTGTTTGTAACAGACTGACTTCCCCTTACACAAATACTTTTTTTAAAAAAAGGAAAGGGGAAAAACAAAGTGTGATGTCTGTGCCCCAGTAACTTCACACAGGAACAGGGAGAGGCCCCAGTTCATCTTTGTTTTAAACAACCTTGTAAATGAATCTCAGGAATGACCTGTACCAAAGCTGGGTTTAATAAAAACAAAACTGACTTGTTTAACAAACATCTGTTAAAACGATGGTTTGTACACCAGGTATAACCAGAACAATGTCCTCTGTCCAAATTCACAACCCTCTGTGATCCCAGTTTCCCCTCATTAACCCCATTGCCCTGTGATTAAAGTGTGATGTCCCCTGTGCATCCCTATGTCTTGGCAGCTGCTGTCCCCAGTCTCCCTCCCTTTTTCCCGATTGCTGCTTTTCCCACTGCCCTGAGGCTGGGGGGTGGTAGGAGGGACCAAAAGCCAGTCTTTGGCAGGAGGTTTGAAGGCAGTCTCACCCTGTGCCCCTGCCTCACGCTGGGTGGTGTGACTGCAGTGGGACAAAGGCTGAGCACGGGGAGTGTGGTGTATGTGACAGGAGCCCTCCGAGGCTGCCAGGGAGGACATTGTGTCTCTAACCCCCCAAGAGATAGAGAGGCTGGTGTGGATGTACTGACTGCCCCAACCACTGAGTTCCTGTCCCTAGGGGGTGTGATCAGTGACAGTCTCTAAACCCTCTGCCCTTAGCCTAAATTAGAACTGGGAAATAGATTGCAGCTGTAAGAGGTATGTGATCTGAAAAGAACTAAAGTCGACATGGAGAAGCTGTGGTGACTCCTGCCACTTGCAGGCATTAGGGATGAAACCCCATGACAAACATGTTCACCACATGTTCTTCATCCCTGCCTGTCCCTGCTGCCACAGTGGACAGGGATGAGGCACCACTTTTGTCAGGGGAAGCACCAGGGTCTGACACAGCTGTGTCTTGGGGACCATGAATTCAGAGCTGGAAATCTGCCTAGGAGGGCTCTGTCTGTCTTCACATCTGTGGTGCCCTGCAGAAAAGCTGAGGCTGTGTGTGACCATCAGGCTGAGCTATGATACAGCCTTTGCTGCTGCTTTGATGACTGTTTTAAACTTTCTTGTGTTCTCTTTTGAGGCCAGACACTCTTAATTCCTTTGGCAAAGCTTTCATCCGGCTTGGAGCTTTTGTCAAGTTAGATTCCCAGCAGGATAGGTGAATTGGGAATAGAAGCTTTTTGTTCTTTTTCCAAATTGCTCGGAAGATTTGATTAAGTTCTGTTTGTCATGACCATAGTTAGGTCACCGGGGGGATTCCAGTTGCACGTCTTGCTGAGGAGGAATGGGAGGGGGCTCTGAGACCTGCCAGAAGTTAATGCATCTCTCCATCTCAGTGCACTTTTCTGCCTTCCTAAAGAACTGTAAGTACTGCTCAAATTCAATTTAACGCATAAAGTCAATCAGCAGGAGAAAAAAACCCAGCAACTGTATACATGCAACCCCACAAATGAGGTATAACTATTGCACTACTTTTCCCTTCGCAGTTTTCTTGTCTCTTGGTCAATTCTCTGACTACAGGAGTTTCTTTATTTGTGGAACTGTGTAAGTGAACTCTTCTCCTAGGTCATCACACACCCTCCACAATTAGTGACACTGAGTCAGGTTTATTGTCAGAAACACCCCGGTGAGTGCTGCCTTGAAATGGGGCAGCTCCCTCCTCACCTGTAATGGTTCCTGGGCTGAGCTGTGCTCATGTGTGAACTCCATGAGCTGTGACGTGGTTCCTTTAACTGGGGGTTGTGGATCTGAAATGTTTTGCTGTTTCTGTAGGTGTTTTAAAACAGCCACAGAAAATAGTTCTGTGGGTGCTTACCACAGGGATTTCAGGTGTAATTGCAGCTTTGTTTACAAGGCGGTGGTAGCTTCAGGCATCTGGAAATCTGGCCTGAATTGAGGCAACAAGAAGAGGAGTGTGGGTTTGAGAGGTATGCCTCACCTGGGCTGAAATCCCCCAAGGGAATGGACCTTTACCAGGTCAGAGCTCCTTGAAAATACTCTATAAGCAGTCTCTGTAGTTTTCCTGGGGGTGAATATTCCCCAAAACAACAATCCTCGCAGAGCTAGCCATAACCACATCAGACCTGTGCCAGCGCTCACTGAATCTGGCACATTTTCAACAGTAACTGGTGTGTAGTAAATGGGATCTGCAGTGGTGAGTTGAGCTGCAGTTGAAATAAATTTGTGTTGTACACAGAGTCCAAACAGGCAGGCACACGGGTGAAATGTCATCCTCTCTGAAAGTCACTGGGCAAAATAATTGTTCCTGTCACTGCTATGTATGGGGAGTGTTCATCTTGTCACTCATTACTTGTCCAGTCAGGGAGGGGAAAGGTATTAAAGCTTCCAACCCTGTTCTGCAAGGAAAAAAGAGAATTGGTGCTATTCTCACTATCCAAAAAGCTCCTTCTGTAACAAGAATGGTCCTGTGCATGGGCAGCTCCTTCCTGTACCTGGCAGCTCATTCTTTGGGGTAGGAAGCTCCATTCTGAGTGATGGCAAGAATGCAAAGGTAAGTGGCATTTTTAGCCTGTTGAAGCCAAGACAGAAGTGTTTTTTTTCTTCATGGTAACTACAGTGCTGTGGGAGGGAGGTGTGCTGCCAGAGAGAGGCAGCAGTGTGTCCTGGGAGCACAGGCAGGCTCCAGGTGAGCTGTTCCCATCCCAGTGTGGCATCTTGCACCCTGACTGGGAGCACTGGCCCTGAAGGGCCTTCCAGCACTGCCTTTATCTTTTAGAATTAACCCCTGCTAATGTATACTTTTGAATGTTGATCATGAATATCTGCAGAGATTTTGTTCATGGGTTTTAACATGTTGTCCAGCTATAGGCAAAAGGCTCAAAGCTGTGGGAGGAAAACACGATTGTTGTGGTGTAAAGTTACAGCATGTTAATTACTGGGTGTAGAACTTTGCTGCTGGCATTTCCACAGGTAAATGCAGCTGGTGACAATGCTTGAGATAGGGCAAAGGAAGGGATGGGAGGGAAGCAGAGCCCATCACACAACCCAGTTTTCTGCAGGGATCAGTGTGGGCATCACCTTTCATCTGAGCTATTCCAGGGCCACAGAGGCAGACTAAGGTTATGTTTTATTTAGTGGAAACTATACAAGACAACTCGCCTCCTTCCAAAAGCCAGGCAGTCAACTCACAGCTTGTAAAAGAGAAGGGTACTGCTCAGGAGGAGGGAAGAGCCCTACCATTAGATGAAAACCTTCCCTGTGGTAGCATAAATAAATACCATGTCCCAAGCATGCTGCTGCCTGACTCCCGAGTATGTGGGGACCTCACAAACCTCATGTGGTCTAAACCAGCCCCCTGAGTCCTGCTCCTGCAGCATCCCAGGCCTGGGCAGAGCCCCCCCTCAGCACAGCATCCACAGCTTGAGGTAGCTTTGACCTGGCTCATGGGAATTCTGTGGCTTTCACTGCTGGTTCAAGTCATGTCCATTCACACAGGCTATTTGCACTAAGTCTCCATTGCTGGATGTTACTGGAACACTTGGGCACTTCCTTTGTGGTTTCAAGAGCAGCATGACTTTCTCCCTGCACACACAGAGCTCGCTGTGTTCTCAGAGCTCACTCTGGCAAATTTAACACTTGAGAAAGCATGAACAGCTGCTCAGCACATCAGTCCTGCGTGGTTGGCATTCAGGAATTCCTCTCCTACAAGACAAGACAATGAGGAAGGGAAGAAGGCCAGAAACTTCCTTCTTGCACTGATGAGCTCTGCTGTTACACAGCGTGAGGGTCTCCTTGCTCCTGTCCCGTCTCTGTCTCCAAGTTATTTATCCCATGTCATTACATGAGACACCTGCTCAGTATTTAGCCTGTGCCAGTCCATATGAAACCCCCTCCTGTTCTGTGACAGGATGGCAGGTATGGTGCTGTTACCCATCCCATAATGGCTGGATTATACTCTCAAGCTAAGGTAACAATTTTGCCTATTGTTCTAAACAATAGGCAAAAATGCCTATTGTTTAGAACAAAACCCCCACTAATTTTAAAAGGATGTGTGAAGCTGGTTTTTCTTGAAGTGCAAGAGTGGTTTAATCTGACCTTTGTGTGAAACCACTTTGCTATGAAGATTAAGCAATTTGTAAGAAATAATGTGGTTGTCGTGGTGGAGGGGAATTTTTAAAGGCATTTTATATTGTCTAGTCTGGTAAGACAGAATAAATTTAAAAAAACCTGACCAGCACATGGTGGTTGGTGAGAGCCCAAGGCAATGGTGATTGTAGACAAGAAGTGATTTCCCACAATTCATAGAAACTGTGATAGAGTCTGTAATGGTTTAACCAGGACAAAGCACAGATCCCAGACCCCTGGATTACAAGGTAAGGCCTTAAGGAAAACTGGGGGTTTGATTCAAGCTTCTTACTGCTCAATCAAAACCTTGGTTCTATCTGAGAACTCTTGCAGAGGCAGCAGTAGGGCTGCCCATTCCTCGACAGCAGCTCCTGTTCAGGCTCCCATGGGCCAAGCCAGATTAGCTCTAATGAGAGAACAATGGTATGATCTGGATGAAAGGTTCAATCTGTCAAACTTCATCATGGCTATTTCAAAAATAAACTCTGAGGCATTTGATTCTCCATGAAGTTTGCCTGCCAGCTGGATCCCTGGGTTGAAGGACTGTGACCGAGTCCCTCCTCTCCCCAGCTTTCTGTCTTCACATAATCTTAAAACTGAGGGGTAGCACATACTGCTTAGGAAGGACATAAAAACAGATTGATAATACCAAGTGTCTTTATCCTCTGAGAAGCACAGTGACACTTTTGCCCTGTTGTTTTGGGTGTTCTGTTTCTGGGACCTGCTGGTTCTGCAGGTGCTGCTTCCAAGGCAGTAATTCTCCACTAGTCCTTTTCAGGCGGCTCTTAGGGAGGACAGGGGCAGCTCAATTGAGGGCACGAGCCTCCTCCCAGCACTCACTTCCCCATCCTCACTGTGCAGGTGTCTGAATCCATCACAGCATGCTTCAGGCTCAATGGTTTGATCAGGAATTTGGGCTGTAGTAGGTGTGAAAGGTGCTGAAACAGGCTGGCTTACAGCAACCTTCCAACACCCTTGATGGGAACTCTTCCATTCAGAAGGGTGATGGCAGGGTAGCCTTGCCTTGGGGTGGCCCTGCACAGCTTGGCTGATGGCATAGAAAATATAAACAGCATTGGATGGCTACAAGCACATTAACTCTTGATGCACAAGCTCTTTGCAGTGGATGAATTCAGTGCTGTTCACCTGTAAAGAAAGGTGCAGATTTATTGTAAGTTCTGGATAAATTCCTCTCTTGTCTCGCCACTGCTCCGGTCACTTTGTAATTAGGGGGAGGGCAGGGACAGGCTGCATGCCTCAGTAGATCCATAGCAGCAATATGCTGTTGATCCTGATGGAAAACACTTGTCCAGGAGCTCCTGATCATTCCTATAACTACTACTACTCCTACTACACAAGAACATGGGCAAGTGCTTCCTCTTTGCAGGAAACAACAGGCAGCAGGGACAGCAGGAGGCCAGGTTATTTCAGACAAATTCAAGATCTTCAAATGGGTGGATGGCAAGCTGACCACCTGGGTCTTTAGCCTTCTAAGTGTGCTCTCATAAAAGGCATGTGTTTTATGAAACTGGGTAAAAAGCTTTTAAAAAGAGAAAAAAATAGAGTTTGTCATGAATAATTAGAAGTCAAACTGATTGTATTTTTAGAGCCATGTCACTGTACTTAAAAGTTTTCTCAGTGTTCAGAGGGAGGCTGAGGAAACAGGGCAGATTTCTAGGTGCTCTCAGACTCTCCCATCATGAGAGAATCTCTCCTGGCTAAGGATGCAGGGGGCTATCTGTGGTCAGGAATTTGGAACCCTCCCCTCCCTGCCAAAGGGATGTCCCACCCCTGAATTGCACTTTTGTTCCCTTTTGTTAGCACCACAAAGTCTGCAGCAAAGGCAGAACAAGGACACAGGTCTCAGGAGCTGCTGAAGTGCAATAGTGGCTGTAAATACACATGGCTTTATTCATTTATCATGTCCTGCCTTCAGGATTTTTGACCAAAGGCCATTTTGCTTCCTACCTGTGCTTTTTTTTAGCAGACCAGTAATAACAGGAAACCAACCAGGAATCTGCCTCTCCAGCTCCAAGGTGATGATCACCAAAACCAACGTGGAGCCCTTAAACTGCACGAGTTGGTGGCAGGCCATACAGTGCTGCAGCTGCTTGGTCAAGAGTGCAACGTGGAGGGAAGGATTCCTCTGAGGCAGTCTGGGGGGGAGATGGGCCAGCTGGACATCACCATGGCATGAACTGCAGAGAAGATAAAGTGTACATATATATATATACACATATATATATGAAAAGAAAAGCAGAGGTTAGTGAAGTTTATATGTTTTCATGTCATCACCCAGAAGTACAGATGAATTTCATCTCATATCAGGGAACTTGAAGGCTTTCCCCACCTTTTTTTTTTTTCTGTTTTGTGTTCATACTTGCCAATCATTGAACTGGTTTTTTGAGCTGATAATGAATGTACGAGGTCTATGTTTCCTAACAATTTCTGAGGTTTCTACATTATCCAGATTGCTGTCCAGGAGATTCAATTCAGGACAGCAGCTCCAAATCCAGTAAAACCAGTAATACTTCACTCTAAATTCACCAAGGAAACAAGCACCTACGAAAGGCAATTTTCACAATCAGCAGCCTAAAATGGCTTAATATTTGCACATAACTTTAAAATAGGGATCCAGGATGTGTTTGTATCACATGAATTTTGCCTTACTAGCACATGATCGTTTCTTGAAGACAAAGTTTATTTGTTTCTATTAAATGTTTAGTAACTGCAATGTGAACTAAGTGCCAGATCAGGGTAGTTGCATTGCATAAGTGAATAAATAGTGGGATGAAAAGTAAAATGGTTTAAGAAAAAACCTGTGTGTGAAATGTAGCAAAACTCTGACAGCTTTCTATGTACAGTATTAATAGAAAGGAAATAGTTAGAAATATTTTTGCAGCTTGTATTTAAAAAAAAAAAAGAAGGCATATAGTTGTGCATTATGAGAATCTTTTTAATGTCTATTCAGTTGTCCTTTAAAGATGAGAGTAAATTTTTTTGACCAAAATAGAAGGTTTTAAATATTAGAAAATTTTTTTAAAATTTAAAAAATATAATTACTGTAATATTCTTTAAAAGGCTTGAAGATAGGTAGGAATAGGTAGTTTGCCAAGCATCTTGGGAAGGATGTGTGGGGGTGTGTGTGTGTGTGTACGCATCTGTGTTTTTTTAGTCTTATTTGATAAGGAGTTGTTTCTTCAAAGAAAAAACATTGCAAAACGTAGTGCTTACAATGTTTAAGAAATCCATTGGTGTTTCTGTGTAAAGATCCCACTGAAGCTTATCCAGTGTAATTCTTTCCATTCTCAAGATCTCGGCTGGAGAGTGTTTACATCTGCTCTGCACCGCTAGCGTCTGCACTGATGGTATTACCTGTAAAAAAATTTTTAAAAATTAAAAAAAAATAAAGAAACCAATGTCCTATACAGTGCTGTGTGCTCTTCTCTGTATTGTGAAGGGGTCTGACAAGTTAAACAAGTTTATGTTAAGCAGAATGCTCATCCAGCAGATCGCATTCCTAGGTACCTCTCATCCTAAATGAAGAGTGGTCCCTGCTCACCCCAGGGCAGCTGCTGCGGACCCAGCCCACAGCTAGAATGATTCCGTGTGCCTCCCCAGTGTGCTCAGTGATGATCAGTGATGCACCTTCCCTGCTACCGCTAGCTTTGCTCAGAGGAGCCTTCCTGTCAGCCTGTTCTACAAGGCCTGTGTGGTTGTCTTGTTTCCTGTGGTCATTGACACAGCTCCTCCTTTGTAGCTGAGAGGAAAAGAACAATAACCTCAGTGTAAATAACCACCTAAGAATAACTACCTAAGAAAGGCTGTGAAGGGCATTTCACTACCACAGTGGCTGTTTGAAGAAATGTGTATGTCTGACTCCATCTCCTGGCTTTCCTCTTCTTTTGCAAAGCAGAAGGAAGAAAAGAGCAGGAATGCAATCTGAAATGCTTTTAGCTAATGCTTGTAAATGCCTGCAGAAGTCTATCACTGTATTTTTGCCATGAGAGATCTCCTCTGTAATTTCTCACTGGCTGCTGACTTTACTTTCTCATCTTGAGATGCAGACCTGAGTCAGTTCCTCACTGGGATCAGAAACCAGTTTTGGCTCTGAGCAAACTCATCTATTTAAAGCTTCCTCTGCTCTGTCACACCTGCTGTGCCCTCCCAGGAGCTATAGCATGGGAATTACTGCCCTCTGATGTGCATCTTGACTGTCCCCTCAGACTAAGCTCTACTGTGAGCCGTGGATTCTGAAAAGAGGAGAGAGGTTCGGGAGCAGGACAGAAACACATCTGTGACATAAACGAAAACAAGTCCTTCATCGGTAAAGGTCATAATTAGTTGGAGCAACAATGAAACAGGACTGAAAATGCTATTCTCACCTCTTTAGGACTACTTAGGGAAACAAATTAACACTTTTTCATTATGTCCAAGTTGTTGAAAGACCTGGAAACATGAACAGCTTTTAGTGTGTTTAAAATGAAACATACAGACCTCAGCTTCATTGGTTTTTGCTGCAAGGACAAGGCAGGAAATTGCAATGCACTGCAGATATTTTAATTGGGCCTGAAGGGAGAAGAAAAAAACAGTGAGTTAAGAAGATTAAACTCTTGGGGGAAATAATTGTCATTCTGATACATACACGAGTTTCACACTTTCATTTAAGTTGCAGTTACTTCTGAATTAGTTCAGCTAAAGAAGCTGGAAATAGAACAAGGAAATTCAAAGTGAAGCAGAATAAATCCTCTTATAGGTGCCATTTCTATTCATGTCTCTCACAATTTTTAGACTATGCAATGCCACAGTATTTACATGTAGCAGTGGGGAGCAAAGAGACATGGACTCTCTTATGCATCTGAAGGAGATTCCTTTATTGTAGAAATCACCCCTCTTATATAGCTTTAGTTTCCACTGGACATAACCAGAACTTTAACAGAAGGAGGGCACCCATTGGCTGCTCAGCTGCAGCTGCTGTGCACGTGTCCTAGCACCCAGTCAGCCTCCCACTCACAGGCTGTCCACGTGTTCCTCCTCACAGCTGCCTCTCACCCCCCAGCTGACCTCTAACGGTCCAGCCTGCAGCTGCCTTCCCCACAGAATCTTCTGGTGAACATAAGCGTTAACAACTTTACCAAATATAACCCCATATCCCACATTTACACTGCAATGTTGCTCCTCACTTTCAGGTATTGGTTCAGGTTGGACTTCAGGAAGAATTTCTTCATGGAAGGGGTTATTATACATTGGAACAGGCTGCCCAGGAAGGTGGGAGAGTCAGCATCCCACTAGATTGTGCTGGTTTGAAAGCAAAACCAGTGAGAGACTCCAAGTCAGAAACACAATTTAATAAGAGGAAAAGAAAAGAAGTAAAATAAAGTAAAATAAAATAAATGCAATAGTACAAAAAAACACTGACAGAGTCAGAATACAACCTGACACCCTGTTAGGGTGGTAGTAGCAGTCCAGATGAAATGCTCTTGTTGAAGCAGTGAACCTGTAGAAAGGTCTGGTCACTCTTGTCCTCTGGGAGTCCAGTGGAAAAAAGCTCCCTGTGCTGTCCCAAACCCTGGATTATATCTAGGTGGGAATGCTTGGCTCCTCCCCCTGGGTGGAGCATCTCCCAATGGGCTGATCTCATTCTATGAGTCCTGCAGTGGGTCCTTGATTGCCCATTAACCAGAGATAGCTCCTGGAGGGAGTTACCCATGAGCCATGGGCACGGCATTGCTGGGCCATGGACAGGAGAGAAGGGAAACACTGCCCCAGCTGATTTCAACAGCTCATGAAGATGGGGATAGAATACATACTTTGGGCACATCTTATATTGTAACCTAGGACATAGATGTGGCACTTAGTACTGTGGTTTAGTTGATAGGGTGGTGATCAGTCAAATGTTGGACTCAATGATCTTAGAGGCCTTTTCCAACCTTAATGATTCTGTGATTCTATATGTCCGTATCAACCTAAATAGAATTGGGAGCTGCAAGGCTCAGCTCAACTCCTGCCTTTGCTGTAGCTTCAGTGGCAGAAAAGGTCAGCCCCACAGTTTAATTAAAAATAGTAGTCTAAAAACCAGAATATTAAAAGTGATAATGTGGATAATTTCTGTTTAGCAGAGAAAACCAGGTGAGTTCATTGTACTTACCACAGCAGTTGGACTAAGTCCACACAAACAATTCTAATGAGGTCAGTGGAACCTCATCAAACACTCAAGTTCATACGTGTGTGTGTGTGTATATATATATATTTGCTTAATGGCCTCCCCCAGCAACGACCCTGACTGCTCCCTAAATCTGCTGCCAAACATCATCCCTGCTTTGTGTATAAACTGATTACATGCTCTTTACATTCCCAGTCAGTAATCTAGCCAGGGAAAAGCTGAGATCTTTACTGATGCCAACAGCCTGTAAAGATGCTGGTGGCTAAGGCAAACATTTATGGGTAAAACTGGAACTGGGAGCTGATTTCTGCAATCCAGAGAACTGCTTTTTGTAACCTGACAAAGAAATATCTGTGCCCTGAGGGGAAGGAAAAGTTAGAAGAAAAATACTGTTAGTGCTTTGATGATTTTGTTAACATATCTCCAAAGGAAGACTCAAATCTTTTTAAGTGCTCTAATTAGCATTTCAGATGGCTGGAGGCTTAAAATGAAGGAAGATGTCAGCTGTGTCCACAGAGGAAGGGCAAGGGCACGTTTTGGAGTGGTCTAAAGGACTCACTCGTGTTGCCCAACCCATCTGGCTCTAGCTGTGCTTGCAAAGGCCTGGTACTCAGTTGTACTGGAGCACTGAGTGGGGAAGAACCCAGGCTTCCTAAACTGAGCTCTTACAAACAAGGTCCTGAGTGTGGTCGTTATTCCCACCCTGGGAAAGCTGAAGCCTCAATGCAGTGCATGTTCCACTCAGCCAGCCTCAACAGAGGAACTAGAGTAAGGAGTAAGTTTTGATTTACTCTGCAGGAGTTTTAACAGCCCTTGGATTTGCTGAGTGTTGGGACCAGAGCCAGGTTTGTGAGTCCCCAAAGGTACATGGCAAAATATATTGAGTTTTTTCTTTCTTATATCTTCTCTGAAGCTGCATTCAGGTGAAAGAGAGGACCATGGCTGCCATCAGACTAGCACCCAGGAGCCATGGAACACACCTGAACATTGCTGAAGAAGTAAAAGGGCCAAGCAGCTATGCAGAACAAACAAGATTAAACACCAACTTCTTTAATATTACTCATCACATTATCTGTTTCACTATTTTGCTTAATTTGGTAGCAAAAATGCTAGGTAAAAAGTAGCATTTCTAGACTATTGCAAAAAAGAGACAAGGGTGTTAAGGCACTCCTGTGCATTCTTCCATGGTTCTAATGCACTTCCAGAAGTAAGCAAGCAAAACTGTTTGCATTGTACACAGAGGCCATGGGGTCTTGTAGCTTCCTAATGTAGCTTGGAATGGAGCTGGGTTTTTGTTAGGCCTCAGTGAATTCCATCTTCTCCCACCTTAACAGATGGAATTCACAGATAGTGCAGAACACAATATGCCAAATTTATGGTTTTACCATCGATTGGCTGGTCTTACTTGCTCTACCACATTATCCCAAACTATTTCACATTTCCCAAAACTATTACTTTTCTGACTGAGCCAGAACAAAATGCAAAGCCCCTGGTTTATACAAGGCATCGATAAAATGTAAAATGGGACAAATACAGACCCTGCTACCCCTCCATTCCTTAAGCCTAGTCCATGAGGGATGACTTTCGCATTCAGGTGAATCAGACAGCATGACCAGCACTGCATCTTTGCAGGGTCCTTTGGGGAATTCCAAAGAGGACAGGGGAGGATACTTCACAGTGAGATTCTGGAAAATTGGCACTTTCCAAATCCTGGCCTCTCTGGCTAAGGCATTTTCCAGAAAAAAAAGGCAAGTTGTGAGCTCTCTATATGTCCAGGACACTTTGTGGCAGCTGTGTGAGCCAGTTTCCTGATGGGAGCCACTGACAAAAACAAAAAAAATTATAAAACAACATCCCAGATCCTTGTACTAAGTATGATTTCCTCTTTTGATGCCTTTCCAGCGCTGAGAACTGAGGGGCAGCCACAGGACTTGTTTGTTTGCAGACGGAGCAATCCTGATATGCATTTTCCCTGGAAGTTCCCGATGAAAGAAAACATGTCAGATGGCTGAAAAACAACACAGTCCAACTTCTTCACTCCTGGGCTGTGTAACAGCTTGAGAAACCTTGGGTCGAGCAGTACAGATTACTCTATTCATCCTGTTTCACACATTTGGCTCTCCATTTGCCAAGCTATTCCTCCACAACCTCTTATTACCTGATTTCAAGTTTCTGGCAAATAGAGGCTTATGGTTTCCATACAAAGGCTCAAAGATTACTCTTAGGAGGTTTCAGAATTCCCAATTAAAAGTTTTCCTCAGAGCAGTTTAATCTTTGGAGATACCACTTTGGAAATCCCAATCTCCAGACTAAGGGGAGTATTTACAGGAAATAAATATCTTTGAATCATGTCAGTACCAAGTGAATGAGAACATCCAGCCTGACACTATTTCAAGTCTTACATTTTGGTGTCTCTGACAACAGAAAAGAGATGTTACTAGATACAAAATTCCTGCTTTTCTTTCCAAAGAGTGGTGAATGCAGGCTTTCACGCTGTTTTTTTCTGGAAATTCACACCATTATCTCTCCAGTTCCATTAAAAAAAACCCAAAGTGACATGAATCCTCTGGAAACCGCTCTACATTTCTAAAGCTGGAGCTCTGTGAGGTTTCCCTGAAAGCAGGAACCACATGTGCCTTTAACTTCGGCTGCCACTGGTGTCAGAGCATCCAAAGCCGGACCGTTTCAGCAGAGGGAGAGCTGGCAACGATTTATCTGAGCGGCTTGATGCACTGAGAAATTTACTCTTGTGTAGCTGGGATGGGAATAATAATTAAAATCTCGCCCCCTGGCTAGTTTGGACTGTCCTTGAGAACGACACCGAGCAGCTCCCGCACCGCCAGCGCTCAGACAGCTCCTCCAGCCCTGTAGAGCGCCCGGGGGACGATGGGGACTCCCGTCCCGTTCGGTCCCGACCGCGTCCTCACCCGCCGGGCCGGGGGACCGGGCGGCTTCGCGGCGGGGCCGGGCGGGGCCGGGCGGGGCCGGGCGGGGCCGGGCGGGGCCGGGCGGGGCCGGGCGGGGCCGGGGACGCGGCTGCTGCGGCGGGACAGCCCCGGGAGGGCGGCGGAGAGCGGCGGCGATTCCTGCGGGGAACCAGCCCCCAGGGGCGCTGCTGAACGCCTCCGCCGGGAATTTCGGTGCCCGATCTCCGGGGCACGGCTCGGCTGGAGCACCCATCTCGTCTCTCGGGGTCCCGTGGGACCTCCCAAGTGAGCGCTGTCTCAGCCCGTGTGGGTCTGTCTTACCTGTACAAGAGATCATTGTGCCAGGAAAAGCGCTCCCGGGATCGATGAAATTCTGCCACGGTGATAAATACTGCAACCTTCAGAATAGCTCCCAAATCCGCTTGTGCCCCCTTCTCTGGCACCGGTTATTGCCTTGACAGGTGCGCTGTCCCTTCTCTTCCACTTGGCGCTCTCGAAAACGCACAATTGCTGGATCCACACAATCCCAGCACCTGCCAGGACCTACTTTCCTTCCAGTCACAGGACGTATCTTTTCTCTGTGTGTTTCATGGAGAATATGCGCCTTTGCCCTCTCCCAGGGCTGGATCTCTCTGCCAGCATCCGTGTTTTCACCCCACGTTTTCTTCCACCCAGGATCTCTCCATGTCTCAAAGCCTCAGATCCTGGACCCCTTTGTTTTCCTCCTGCAGCATTTTCTGTGGAAGCTGGTTCCAATATTTTATGTTAAACCTTTTTGCATTCCTCAGTTTTGCCTGCCTACACATGACTCTCTGTTCTCTCACCAGCCCCTTGGATTATAGGTTTTCTGGTGCTAAACTATTGGTCCACGAATCTGTGCGTGCAGCACAGCTGTGAGTAACACCGTGGCAGTGTGTGAAGAGCAAAGAGATTTTGATGAATAGCTGGTCTTCAAGCTTCCTGACTCACCTGATGATGCACACCTGGGGCTGAGGAATGGCTCTGTCCTGTCATTTCAGTGTGTCCCCAGCCCTGTGATACACCGGTCAGTTTGGTCGGGGAGTTGCCAAGGTACAGATCAGCTCTGTCCACATTCCTGCTCCTGCTTACATCCCTCTGGCAAAAATACACCACCGCTGAGGTACAGCGCTTGGTTTGTGTTTGTGCTTGGTGCTGGGGATTCCTGGCCTTGCCCAGGGATCCCAGACCCCAGTGGTTCACAGCAAATGTAATGAGGGAAGAGTGGGACCGGAACAATGCCCTGTGACCTGCCAACAGGATTGGGGTGTGCAGAAATACCTGGGGGGAAGCGAGACTGTGAAGTGTGATTGAGGGTATCAGGTACTGGGGAAACTATTCTTGGACCTCTCCTGTTAAGTAAAATTATCTTTGACTCTTAAGGACATATATAATGAAAGAACAAAGTCAGATAGTTAGAATAATTTAATCTAATTCATGTGGCACATGGAGAGTGTGATGTTGAAATGCTGCAAGTAGGAGACGAGCAGGTGAGGCTGTGGAGGATCCCAGCAGTATGCCATGAAACTTTACACTAAATGACAAGTAACTTGGAAATGTGCCTTATTAGAGCAGGACTGATTTATGTGCCACTTGGGCTGTATTGCTTATTTATATTTAAGTTACTCTGCAGACCCTTTATTTCATCAGTAATTAAAACCATTTCAGTCATGAAAAGACAGAGATGGATTTTCTTCCTTGTGTGGAGAACAGGCTGGGGCTTGCAGCCCTGTCAAGAGACCCAGAGCCCCCCAGAACCCCTGGAGCCCTTCCAGAGCAGTGGAGTCTTGTCAGAGCCTCTGGAGTCCTGTCAGACCCACCGGAGATGTCTCAAGGGCCCATTCAGCCGGCTTGGAGCCCTGTCAGACCCACCGGAGATGTCTCAAGGGCCCATTCAGCCGCCTCGGAGCCCTGTCAGCCCCTCAGAGCCCTCTGGAGCCCGCGCCCCGGCCTCGCGCGCTATCCCCACTCCCCCCGCGCTGTGTCCAGGACGCCCCGCCCTCCCCGCCGTTCCCATGGCGACGGGGCGCCCCGCCCACCTCCGCCGCTTCGCCCCCACCATTGGTTGGGCTCTCCTCGGCCCCGCCTTCCCCGCCCCGCCATTGGTTGCGCGGCCACCGCAGCGCGCGGGGGTTGGCCGCGGGGCGGTGCGGGCGCAGGCGCGGTGCCGTTATTGTTCCGCGGTGCAACCGCCTGGCCCGGGCCGCCGCCGCCGCCATCGCTATCGCCATGCCGGTGAGATGCGGGAGGGAAGCGGGGTGTGGCTCCCGGGCCCGTCCGGTCACTGCGCACCTCTGCCCGCCGCGCCCGGGATTCACAGACCCCGTCGTCTCCGTTCCCATGTGCGCGCAGGAGCCGCTGCACGGGCGGTGCCTGTCAGGCCGAGCGGGGCGGGGGCTGATGAGGGGCTGCGGGCGGCGCGAGGCCCCGCAGAGGTGGTGGCACCTTGGCCGCGGGGAGTGGAGGTTCGGCCATCCCGGAGGGTCTCGTCCCCTATCCCGGGTGGCTCGTGGAGACACCCAGTTCTCGCTCCTGATTTTGGCTGGCGCCTCGTGTGCCGTCCCTCCCCCGCCCAAGTTGGGCTGAGCCACTCTGCGTTCAGCAGGATGGCAAAAGCCACCGCTGAGGCCTGAGAGGAATCGGGGCAGGTGGCAGCTGGAGGGAGAGGCGTTTGGAAACAGGATTTGTTTCGGCTTCACATCCAATATAGCTGCTCTAGGAGTCGTTAAGCGCTCAGCTGCAGCATCTTTAGCCCAGGGGAGTGTCTCAGGCTTAACTAGATTCATCAGCCGTGCTTCAAGATTTGTTTTGGTAACTACGTGAAAGAAAATGAATGTGAGGTTTTATAATACAACATCCAGGCTTTCTAAAGGATTAAACTTAAGCATGTACACTGAGGGTTGTAATTAAAATGAGTTCCCTTCAGCCAGCACTCCCTGGTATCTAGCTGTGTGCTCTGTGAAGTTTGAGAGTGTATAGTCAGTGCTACTGGAAAAGAATGTCATGGCTGCACCAAATTCCAGCAAATTTTTTGCAAGGCGAAATTGTTTCTTGAAAAAATTCTTAGATGATGTTGAATGTGAAATGCTCAAGGTTTACTCATTCAGTTTTCATGTTGGCAAACAGAAGAAGATCCCATTGCCTGAACAAGTGTGTTATTCTCTCAGCTTTAATTATAAACCAGTCCTGGTTTTAAGTCCTCAAGTTCATGATCCTCTGGAGATTTAGCTGCCCAAGCTGATTCAACAGTGTTTGTGCTTAAACACACAATAATTTTATAATGGGAAACAGAGGGCTAGATTGGATAGTAGGAAGAAATTCTTTCCTGTGAGGGTTGTGAGGCCGGGGCATAGGTTGCCTAGAGCAGCTGTGGTTGTCTTGTCCCTGGAAGTGTTTAAGGCACAAGCAACCTGCTCCAGTGGAAGGTGTTTCTGCCCATGGCAGGGGGTGGAACTGGGTTTCTTGCACCCCAAACCTTTCTGTGATTCTATGTTAACACTAGTGTTACAACCTGTTTGTTTTTTTTTTTTAATAATTATAGATTAACAAGCCTGAGAAGCTGGACAAGCCGGAAAGCTGTGACAATGTCAAGGTGGTTGTTCGCTGCCGGCCTCTCAATGACCGGGAGAAAGCTACGGGCTACAAAATGGCAGTGAACGTGGATGAGATGAGGGGAACTATAACTGTTCATAAAACAGACTCATCCAATGAGCCTCCTAAGACATTCACATTTGACACAGTGTTTGGACCAGAGAGTAAACAGCTGGATGTCTATAATTTAACAGCAAGACCTATTATAGATTCTGTCCTAGAGGGATACAATGGTAAGTCTTTTGTTGTAAGGGAAGGATCCCATCCTGTCTGCTATTCTTTGCTTTGTTAAAATTCCCGCTGATCTTGTTTAAAGGAGTTTCACCTTCTGAGGGCTGAGCCTCAGATCATTTCTGTTGTGGCTTCTAGCTTAAAATAGCCTGAAGGTACATGCTGTTCTGAGTGCTCAGTGGTTGTACCCACTACTGTCATTAACTGTGGGAGATGGGTGATGAAGGAGACTCCACTGAGGTCAGTTATCTTCATGGTTTTATCCTTTATCTTATTTTTGCAAAAGATATGCACTTATGTCATTATCAGAATTCTCAGCAGCTCCTCACTGTACAATTTCAGTACCCAGGAGCTGCCATGCTAGGATGTCACTAGGTATGCAGACCAGACCTCTGCATAGAGCTGCTGCATTTTTTCCCCTGAACTTTGCTGTTTTCAACTGAGATGACCACTTAAGCACATCTGCCCTTCCCCACAGATAGTCTGTTGCTTCCTGCAGCTAGGAAGAGCATGGCCATGATTTGTGTGTGTTTGTTACTCATGGAAATGTAATATAAAAAGGAAAGCTGATTACTGCTTTCCATAACAGTATGCCACAAACAGCAACAGTTTACAAAGTTTTCCAGGGTTTGTAAAATGCCTGATAATCTCTTGTGCTA
Organism: Acrocephalus scirpaceus scirpaceus; assembly: GCA_910950805.1. Lineage (NCBI taxonomy): Eukaryota > Metazoa > Chordata > Aves > Passeriformes > Sylviidae > Acrocephalus > Acrocephalus scirpaceus. The sequence goes on from OU383785.1 coordinate 7,411,479, forward strand.
ACAGGCACTGGTTTCAGCTGATGAAAATTCATGGTTTGAAAGTTATTGATTTAAGGTTGTACCTGGGGAGGTTTAGACTGGACATTAGGGAGCATTTCTTTACTGAGACACTGGATCAGGCTTTCTAGAGAGATGATCATTGCCCCAAGCTGGAATTTTAGAGGCATTTAGTCAATGCACTTAACAACATTCTTTAATTTTTGGTTAGCTCTGAAGTGCTTGGGCAGTTGGATTAGATGATCGTTGTAGGTCCCTTCCAGCTGAAATTATATTCAGTTTTTCCAATCTGTAATGTCAGTTGCTTGATAACAGAAATGTGAGTTTTCAGCAATGCTAGGCTAAATCTAAGAAATGGGATATTTTGGGAGTTCCAGACTCCCAAAATATTTAAGTAATGTTTCTGGATGCCTTCTTGTGCAGGCTAATTCTTTAGTCCAAATTGTAGCTGTATCTGCAGGTTCAGAGCTGGGGTTTTGCTGTGGCTCTGCTGTAGAAGCTTCACACCATTTCTGCTGTGGGTTAATGATTAGGAGTAGTTGGGTTTGCTGTTGGTGTATAACCATGTGCTGCTAATTGGCCGTGTTATTAACTGGGCTTGCCTGCTTTGTTTGTTTGTGGAACTGAGGTGTACTAGCATTCCATGCTTTAGTCACTCTGCACTTTTAAAACAAGCTGACTTTTTATTAGACATCTTGCAAGCTGGATTAAGCAGCAGATAGGTCCTGTTTGCTGTGTTTGTCCAGCATTTCTGTTGCTCCAGCCTTGTATTCCAGTAGCTACTGGAGTGGGTGGAAAATTTTAACTCCATAAAAATTGAGGTGTTTGGTGCTATCAGGCTAAGAAGGGATGAAGTAAAACTGCAGTTAGAGTTTAGAGAAGACTCAACTTCTTAGAGTTTGTTCTTTTATCTTATTCTTCAGGTACTATTTTTGCATATGGGCAGACTGGAACAGGCAAAACCTTTACCATGGAAGGGGTCCGAGCAGTTCCTGAGCTCAGAGGCATCATTCCCAATTCCTTTGCCCATATATTTGGACACATTGCCAAGGCAGAGGGGGATACAAGGTAAATGCCTTCCCTTGACTGCTTCTGTCTTTTTTTTTGTTGTTTTTTTTTTTTAATGTGAGTCCATGTGTAGCAGGAGGCTGACCTTAACAATGACAGCAGAAATGGTACTTCTCCCAAGATGAAAGGCTTCCACTTAGGCAGTTCTTGAGGGGCAGCAGGACTGTGTTGGTATTTCACTGTTTTCTTTGCACTCTGTGACTGTGTTTGTGGGACTTGAGCAAATGTTTTGCTAAGTGAACTACCCAGCTGTTCATCTGCAGGTTTTTAGTTCGTGTCTCTTACCTGGAAATTTACAATGAGGAAGTGCGGGACCTGCTGGGAAAGGACCAGACACAGAGGTTAGAGGTGAGCCTCTCCTTCTGAATGTGGTGTTTGTTTTGAATCAGAGCAATATTCTGTTTTAAAGATCAGAGAAGCACTTGCAGGGAAGTGGGAGGTTGGGCTCCTCAGCTGTCCTCTTTCCTTTGCAATGCAATAGCTGGATGTCACTGCTGGCTTCTTTGAATCTCTTCCGCTTGGTCAGTTGCACAAACTGGCTGTTCTACCTGAGGCAGTTTTGTACCTGCAGTTCTACTCTGAAGGTGCCTCAGCAGTCCTGGGAATTGGAGACTAGGATTTCAAATCCTGTCTTTCCCCCAGAGGAAAACAGTAGTATGTTACCATGCATGAGTCTTTATTCCTTATCTGCTCTGATTCTAAGTGGAGTGTTTTATGTGCGAGCCAGAAGAAAATGGAGGAGTAAACCACTATACTGTTACAGTATCACTAGAATTACTGTTGGGGATCTCCTAGGGATGCTCAGTCTGAACTGTTTCTCTCTTAGGTGAAAGAGAGACCTGATGTGGGAGTTTATATCAAAGACCTTTCAGCTTATGTTGTAAACAATGCAGATGATATGGACAGAATCATGACTCTGGGCCACAAGAACCGTACGTAGCCTTGCTGTGGGCAAGTTTATAGCTCAGACAGAGTAAAGGTCTGGTTGCCAGACACAGTAGGAGATCCTAGTCCTGTTGCTGGGAAAAGTGTTTGGCTGAATAGAATGAAAAAGGTATCTCCTCCCAAACCCTTTTTGTGCAGGGGCAGGTAAAGAAGGCTGTGCTTCCCACATCGGCCAGTGCCAGTGGGGATCAGCAAAGGGAGGATGCAATGAGGGCAGTCAGTGTTGTCAGAACTGCTTGTGTGCCTCTTCATCCTTTTTCTGCTTCAGTTCTGATGAAGATGAACATCAGCCCTGTGCTGCAAGTGGGAGATAGTTTGTGTTCTGGAAGACTTCTTAGTTAAGCTAAGATTATTTAATGACTTAAAGTTCTGACTCCTGTTGCCATTGGCATGGATTGCTGTGTTCTTATATCCCAAAATACAGCTGTTTTGAGGGATCTGCTATGAATACCTTAAGCTACTGATCTTTAAACAGATGAGGATAGTTGCTGGTCTTGGGAGTCTGTGGTTGGCTTAGAGCTATAGCAGGCTGCAGGACCTTCAGAAAAATTGAACCTTCTGCTAGTCCAGACTGGAAGTGTACTGCAACTTCAGTGCCCAAGAATAGACTTTGCTGCTGAGTCTGAGCATCCCTTTGCCATCTTCTGGAACACAGGGTTGGGTAAAGAGGTGGGAATGAGTCTCCTCTGAGAGCAGGAAGAGTTAGAAGAAGACGTGATTAATTCTGAAGACATCACTGCTTTTTTTCCTCTATTAAAAGGTTCTGTTGGTGCCACAAACATGAACGAGCACAGCTCTCGCTCACACGCCATCTTCACTATCACCATTGAGTGCAGTGAGAAGGGGGTAGATGGGAACATGCACGTGCGCATGGGCAAGCTGCACCTCGTTGACCTTGCTGTGAGTAGGACCAGACACGTCTTTGGCAAGATATTTGGTTTGGGTTGTTGAGGTTTTTCCAGAGGGTTGTGACCGTGTTGTTCATCACTTGCAGGTTCCTTTCCTCAGTGTCACAGTTTGAACCAATGTAATTGTGCTGGTAAAACATGGCTTTAGCCCAAGATTTACACTGAGGTACCTTTCTTTGGGGAAGATGCAGAAAAAGTGAGGCTAGAGGCATTCAGCTTATTTAAATGCATTTTAACTTATTTACGTGATGTGTGTATAGGATGCTCTATGAAACTCTTTAAAATAATTGCAGTGTTGCTGTTTGCTCTTGTTCTGCTGATAGGAAGGGCTGTAGATGGCTGTTGGCAGCTGCAGTGCCTTTTAACTGCTGACTGACTTCCCATAACGTTTTGGGGAGGAAAATCTCCATTTTCCCAGCTGCAGTGCTTTAAGCAATCCAGAATTTGCTGGCATTGAAAGCTTCTGTTTAAGACCTGTTTGACTTGTCTCTTTAACAATGTCTGAGATTACTTTGCCAGTTTCTCTAATAATGGATGAAGTGGTTAGTGACACTGCTGCTAGCAAGATTTCACGTGTAGCTGATTCTGTTTGGAGGGAGATGTATTAGAGGATCTGTTTTAACTCCTGCTTCATGTTGCCTTTGCAGGGTTCTGAAAGACAGACAAAAACTGGAGCCACAGGGCAGAGACTGAAGGAAGCCACTAAGATCAACCTCTCTCTCTCCACACTGGGCAATGTTATCTCTGCACTGGTGGATGGCAAGAGCACCCATGTGCCCTACCGTAACTCCAAACTTACACGGTTGCTGCAGGACTCCCTGGGGGGCAACTCCAAAACCATGATGGTAAGCTAAGAGATTCCAGTGCCAGCTATTGGGCTGCATTTTTGCAGGGATAGCATAGTGACTTGAACAGCCTGGCATTTACCTCACTAATCCTAAGGTGTCTGCAGCTTCGAGAGCCTTTTGTGTGCATCTCTTTCCATCTTTTCTCTTTGCCTCTGTGTAGATGAGGTTCTAAACACAGCACACGTGTACATACATGCATGAGATCAAACAGAACCTGTGCTTGGGTAGTCAAAAGTGGCTTCAGTGTAGAAGCAACAGGAAAGCTTGGGAAGGAGTAGCAGTGTGAGACTGTCAGAGCTGGGGTTAGGTTGTTGCAGTGCCTTGTGCTGGGCTCTGACACTGTCCTCCAGTGACTTGGTCTCTACGTGTCGCAGTGTGCAAACATCGGACCAGCAGACTACAACTACGATGAGACCATCAGCACTCTCAGGTATGCAAACAGAGCCAAGAACATAAAGAACAAGGCCAGGATTAATGAGGATCCCAAGGATGCTATGCTCCGTCAGTTCCAAAAAGAAATTGAAGAGCTTAAGAAAAAACTGGAAGAAGGTGAGACTTCCCTTTCCCCTTGTGTTCCTCTGCTTGTTCTGATTGAATGAGAACATTCTTTGCTACTTGAGTATGTATCACAGGAGGTTGGCCGCTAGTGCAGGTAGGTGTTCTGGTTTTGTTTGCCCTGCTGGATGCCAGGAGAGGTGCCTAAGGCTGCTCGTGGGGTCTGGCTTTCCCACTAGGTGGCACTTGGCACTAGGGTGAGTGTTGGCCTCTGGGCTGGGATCAGTGTGCCTGGGTTTCCCTAGTAAGCATGGGGGCTCTGGACACAACTGACATGGTATAGGGAATTAAACTGAACTGCTAACAATAGGTCACACTTCTCTGACTGGGAAGGAGGGATGCATTTATCAGGAGAAAAATTGAACCAAATTCTTGGAGCTGGAACTGTTTTTCTAAACAGTTCCTCTGTAGAGGAACAGGAACTTTCTTTAAGCCTTATAACTTTGTAGCCTTGTGTCTCTTATTAGTCCATCAGCATGGAGTGACCCTGCTAGAGGGATGTTTGCTAAACAGTGAGCAGAGGTCACAACATCTCTCTCTGGAGATACTCACAGTACAGCTGTAGCAGTAACTCCAGCATGACTTGCTGTTTGTTGTCTGCCCCATTCAGGAGAAGCAGGAAATGGTCAGTAATGCTTTTTTCTTTTTCTTTCATCTGAGATAGAAGTGTGAGGTGGAAGAGAAGGTATGGTAGAAGCCTGCTAGGAAAACTTCATAGCTTCAGCTGTGCAAAGATGCTCTACTTTCCATAAAAAGCATCCTCTTGAGCTTTAGTACATATACACTGACATCACAGTATTCAGTTGCTTGATTGTCCTTAAGTGTCCTGAGCCATGGCAAGCTGTCTGCTTGCCTAACAGTTAAGGTTTTCTGCAAGTACTCGTAAGGTGATGTCAGGCACTGCTGTGTTTGGACAAATGCTGCTGTCAGAGTAACAAGCTGATTTGAGGTGAAGGAAAGCTTTTGATAAAAGCACACTCTTCTCTTCTAGGGGAGGAGATCTCTGGTTCTGAAACCAGCGATTCTGAAGAGGAGGATGAAGATGGGGAGATTGGAGAAGAGAAGCGGAAGAAACGGCGGGGTAAGGCAGTAGAGATTCCTGTCAGTGCCACCAGTCTCCTCTTACCCACAGGCTGGTGTAGGAAGTGTAGCCAAAGCCAGGCAGGGACAAGAGGAGATGTAGAGATGCCCTATGCCGCTGCAATTATCATGCCTCTCCTAGAAACGAAGCCCTTTGGTGCCGTCTCTGCAGATGGACAGCTCCAAACCTGTGTAGTACCTGCTTCCACTTGGGTAGCTGTGCTTGTCATGACATCATCCTTTGTGGTGGCTCCCTGGGTGCCGCGAGGTGGCTGTGTATGGCTTGTGACTGACTGGTGGTGTGGAACTTCCCCTGCTCACAGAGGTGGGAGGGAGAAGACACCAAAGATCATTTGTAGGCAGGTGTGGTTTTTATAGCCATGGGTATGATTGGAGGGGAATTTTGGCTGTGGTTTAGGCAAAGGATTCATCTGTCTTACGGATCTTCAGTAACTGACTCTTCTGGTGTCCTATTTTATATTGATAGAGGGAAAACTTGACCTTTGGGTATCTCTGTGCTAGCTGAAAAGCTTAATGGGACATTAAGCACATACTTTTTTTGGGAGCAATCTGAAAATCCCATGGTGAAGTTTCCATTATCTCATATCAATGTTAAACTGCTGTGTATCATCTAAACTCCAGGGGATGTTGCTGAACCAGGAATTGGCGGTCACTGTGTACCATGGGGTGCTGTGGCTTCTTGAGAGCTTGCTGTTCTCCTAGAAACCTGCTGGTAATTCCTCTCTCATGGATAAGAGAGAAATCAAGCCCAGTGCTATGTTGTTGTCTGCCCAGCTTCCAGTTTCTCTAGTAAAATCATCTTGACATTTAAACTGTCTTCCTGTCCTGAAGCACCCACATCTGTTGAAAAAAAATTCCTGTTAAAGCATTCCTGCCTTTGGGTGTACTCTCTTAATTTTGGTGTCTGTCCAAGTAGTCATAAATTACTTTTGCGATGCCTTTGGTGATAGTTGTAAAAAGTTCATTTTTCACCTTTTGGTTGTTTCTAGAAGTGGAAAGCTTGACCACTGTCTCCAAATGTCCTGCCCAAATCTCCTCCCAAGAGGAGACCACCTCCAAGGTGCTGCTTGGAAGGAGTAGAGGGTGAATAACTGGCTTATTCAACTCCCAAACAAGCTACTCTAGTTAAGTTCCCTAAGAGAGCTGCTTCACAGGAGTACACACTGACTGTCCCTGTGTAAGCTGGCTCTGCCTTCCAGAGTGAGAAGTGCACATTGCCGTGTGCGTAAGACTGGAAAGGATTCATGGTCACTGAATCCTCTGCTATGGCAGATATCCACAGCCTTCTCCACTATGATCTGGTGTTCTCTGCTGTTGTTGCTTGAAATGGAAGCTGCCTTGGCATGTTGTTTTAAGCTGTAGTCTGGTTTAGATGGGTTTAAACTGAAATGTCTTTCTGAGCATGCAGTTTTTTTGCTGGGAAATTGTGGCTTTGCAAGCTGAATCTGGGAGGGATCTTAGCAAATGCTTCCTAGTGGGAACTTGTGCTTTTTTGAAATAGGTTGCTGGCTCTTCTGGGTTTCTTTCCTTTAGAACTAACTTCCCATCTGCATGTTTCTTCCTGTCTGGGTTTTTCTGTGGGACGCATTTCTGTTTTCCAGGCAGTAGCAGCAGCAGTAGTTCAGACTCCACATGCTCTGTCATAGAGAAACCTCTGGATAAGTCCTTCACTAGTGAGTGGGAGCTCTTAAGTCCTTTAAGCTTTGGCCTTTCCATAATCTACACACTCCATTTTGCAATGTTGCACTCTTCCCTGCTTTGTCTGTTGGAAAGATAATCCTCAAGCTGTAATTCCGCTAAAGCATGCCTTTCCTTTGCTGCTTCCATGCTTGAAAGAGTTATTCAATGTGCACATTGTTAGCCAGAAATGTGGGATAATAGGAAACAATGTAGTAGGCTGCTTGAGCAAGATTTAAAGGTAATTGAGAAATAATAGGTTAAAAAAATCCAGTTTGCAGCTTGTGTTAAATACGCATTTTAAAATACAGGGGAAAAACCTGAGCTAACTTTTTAATGGGAATTGCTACAATATGGATTCATTAAAAGGACAGCTAGATATGTATTCTGTATTATATTGGACTCTGCCTTAGTTTTGAAGAACAGTCAAACAGCATGACTAATGTGACTGTTAGTATAACAGCATGTTATACTAACAAAGAAAATGTGGCAATGCTTGGTTGATGGGCTTTATTTTTGCAGATACTTTAAAAAATATCCTTGGTGGTTGGGGTTTAAGTGCCCCATGATACTAAGTTCTTGATCTCTATGGGACTTAGTTCATAGGAACAGGAGATCCAGATTTTGATCTAGTAGTGAGGAAAGTCTGGGCTGCTCTTGGTCAGAGAGGTCACTGTGCCTGTAAAAATCCTACAGTCAGTGAGGATTGAGGCAACAAATCACATCTTGGGACTCAGCTTGTGGGGACTTCACCTGGTGTTGTTTTGATCCTGGACAGAAGCAGTCCACTCTTCTCCCTGTGTGGAGAGACCCTGGAAGGTATTGCTGTATAGTTCACACTAGTGATGTTAGTGGAAAGCCTCAGCTCAGAAAAGGTAGCTGAAGAGGAGACAACCCAGGGGAGACCTTTGGTGAGTCATATGACTGTAGCCTGGGAGTTTGATTGCTTCAATCCTGCTCCTTTAAAGCTTGCTTGGAACCTGAGTGTTTTATTTGGATGAGGACAGTTAATAGCAAACTGCTGATGTGTCAGCAGGTGGATGAGTCCATCTCCTGCAGGTTTGGAGACAGCTCTGTTGGGGAAGTTGTGCTGAGCTTTTGGCAATTGGGATAAGTTTAGCTTTTTGTGGTTTGGGATATTAACTGTCCTCTAGTGTGACCCTTCTGCATGTGGTGTCTTTCATTATCCCTTTCCTGTCCTGCCTTTTTTGTTGCACTTGCTTGAATAACCAAAAGTGGCTCTATACCTCTATGGAAGCACCAGTTACTGCAAATTAACCTACTAATCCCCTGTGTAATTAAATGGAGAAATCTTGTGTTGAGACTCCCTGTGTGCAACTGTCTTGTATCTTGCAAAGAATTGGCTTGGAAATCTTGGTTAAAACTTAGAACATGTATTCTGAATGCTAATATTTTACAGGTGATATAACAGAATTGGCTCTCTTGAGTGTGGGGAGCATTAAGTTTGTTAATTGAAGGAGAAATCCACCCCCTTTAACTGTTTCTTAGGTCATGATCCTTGCAGCTGGCTCCTAATGTTGTGTTTAGATCCAGCATTGCATTGAATGGGCAGAAGAATGCAAGAGTGAGCTGAAGATTGTCCTGGATTTGCAAATCACTCTGAAGTACAGACACAGTCTCTGTTTCAGTGAAACATGATGCATTAGTGTTTGCTCTAATAGAGGGGGTTTTAGTTATGATTATTTCATATTTTCTACCTTAGAAACATGAATGTAAAATTTGATGTTTGTTCTGGTGCTGATGATCTTTGTCCAAAATGATCAAAGCAATAACATTTTCTCTCCTCCTCTTTTTATGTGTTTGCTGCCTCTCTGCGATTTGCTTTCTACTTCCTCTTAATGCAAGATCAAGCAGGTTGGTGTAATTGATTTTCACCTCCTTACAATTGCAAAGCTTGTGAAAGGATCTTACTACTTGCTTCATTTCAACTTTTTCTCCCAAACTGAGAATATATAGGGCTATGTCCTAATAGTAAGAAGTCTTTATCTGGCTTATCTCATATGATGAGCTCTTCCAGAAAGCTTCTTACTCAAATACTAATTAGTGAGAGATTTTTGCACCACAAGCCCAGAAAAAAGTGCTCATTATCTGATTCTGAGTTTAGCAGATGGCAGTGAAGATGTTGTTTGCTGTAGTGGTGAAGTCCTTGCCTTGCAACAAAAGTAATTAAAGCTCTTGTGCACATGAAGAAATATATATGCAGATGTGAAAATATGTGCGTGCATGTATACATATGCAGTACACTTTGCTGGAGTGTATATGATTATAAATAAAATACATATATATGTATATAAATGAAGCTGAATATCTTAGACTGGTGGAGGAGAAGCCTTTTACTGAACACCTTCCTTGAGTGCATTCTGACCATGTGCACTATGTCACTGTGGAAAACAGTCAGGTAGCAGTCAGTGGCTCCTGTTAGTTTCAAGTACATTTTACAGAGTGGAGTTTTTTCATGTCTGGAAAAGCAAAACAAGAAAATGATGGCTTCACTTGTGAATAAATGGATATTTAGGACTTCTGGATTTGAGGAAATGCATCCTCATTCCACATAACCCCCCAGGATCTCTATGTTTGCCTGCCTTGGGCACTCCTGGCATTGCAATGAAAGTTGGCTCAAGACTTGCAGAGTGGAGTGCCTTTGGAGAGCAGGAGCCTGACACTTTGTTTCAAGTTTGGGGTGTTTGGGACCAAATCTTAAGGTCAGTAGATCTGGCCACTCCCTTTGTAGCTCTCCAAGACATGGACTTGATGTGCTGCTGTGGTAGTTCTGTTATAAAGACACAGCTGGTTAACCCAGAGCCAACCTTGGTACTTGGGAATCTGTGGATAGTCATAGACCAAATATCATCAAGAAGTTTCTTTAATTGCCTGGTTTTCATAGGGCTGTTCTGAATTTCTCTATTTTTGTAGTAGTGTGTTCTTAAAAGTATCTACATGCTCACTTTGGAATAGGTAAGCCTGTAAGGAGGGCAGTGAATGAGGGGAATGGTAGAGATGCTAATCTGAAATTTGGGTATGTAACTCTTGGTAGCTGAGCTCTTGTAGCTGTAGGTCAAGGCAGTCTTGTGTTTTCCTTCCTCTGGCCTGATCTGCGTTGTTAGAACATCAGAGTTTCCAGATCGATCTTCTCTTCAAGCAGTGTTCCTTCTCCAGGTGTTTTTGGTATGTTTTATAGTTTGGGGGCATTAGAGTCCAGTGTTAGTTATACAGCATTGCTGCTCTGTAGGAGCTGGTGACAATTGGCCAATGTTAAAATAGGATTTGGAGGACTGAGTTTTGCCCATTTTGAAGCTGATACCTAATGAAATTTTTGTTAAATGCAAGTGTTGAACGTGAACTTGGAAAAAATGCTGTGATACAGAGGTTGTTTTACTTTTCAGTGAACCAGTTTGTTTTCCCCATGTCTTTCAAAGGCAAAAAGAAAGTCTCCCCTGATAAGATGGTAGAGATGCAAGCAAAGATTGAAGAGGAGAGAAAAGCTCTTGAAACTAAGCTTGATATGGAAGAAGAAGAAAGAAATAAAGCCAGAGCTGAACTGGAGAAGAGAGAAAAAGACTTGCTCAAAGCTCAGTGAGTACCATGCTCTGAGCAGTTTGTGTGGTCATGTGGGTTGTTCCTTCCTTAATCATATGAATATCTGGAGATGCATGGTAAGGTGCCTGTCAAACTTTGTAGAAAGTGAACATCATCCCTTGCTATTGTCAAGGTGAAACAGGAGCTTATTCTGCTTTTAGAGTGTAGAGTATATGGGAAAGACAAACTTTTATCCTTTTGCCACTTCTTTTCTTAACTTTACTTAGTTGTGCAAGATAGCCTAGAAACATAAATTAATCTCCCAAGACCTGTGAGGATCAGCAGTACTGTTCTGTAACAGGCCAGGTTTCCTGCAGCACAGTCACAAGCATGTAATTTTGGGTGTAGGGATGCTCTATTCTGAAGCCAAAAAGCTGCTAAGGTCACACTACCCTATGCAAATAGACTGCTCCAGCAGCAGCCAGCATTCTGGGTTCAGCTGCTCTGCCTCAATCTCTGTTGCCTCCCCTCTATTTCAGCAGCTGCCTCTGGGCATTGCTGTGCTGGCAGGGCCCTTTTGTGTAGAGGTTGCCTTGAGTAGCCTGGTGATGTCACTGGGTGCTTGCAGCCCCTCTCAGAGGTGACTTGCAGTGGATGGCACTTCTCTGCTGACCTGGTTTTCCTTGAGAGAAAGTGGTGGCAGCTGGAGCTTGGGGAACTTGCTGCTTTCGCTTGCACTGCCTCACCCCCACTTAAACCCTCTGCAGCAAGACAAGTTTTTCCAGCCCTGTGAGTGCTGTCTGGGCTATAAAATCAAGCTGGACCTGATGCCTATTGAACATGGTAGGACAGGAAGTCTCACACCTACCTGTCTGTCTAGGCAAGAGCACCAGTCCCTGTTGGAGAAGCTGTCTGCATTAGAGAAAAAGGTGATTGTGGGAGGAGTGGACTTGCTGGCAAAAGCAGAGGAGCAAGAGAAGCTTCTAGAAGAATCAAACATGGAACTGGAAGAACGAAGGAAGAGAGCAGAGCAGCTTCGCAAGGAGCTTGAGGAGAAGGAGGTAGGGTTATCTGCTGTGGCTGTCTGCAAACAGCAATGGCAGGACACACCAGGATCAGGTACCCAGCTATGGCTCTGCTCTGGAAGCACTGCAGAAGCCACTCCTCCCACAGGTCACTCATTAGCTGTGCACCTCCTGCAGGTCTGAGCTAGCCTGGCTCAGCCAGAACTCTGTGCTCTTGGCAAATGCTTTGTTCAAGTAGCTTTTCCCCTTGTTCATACTGTTGCAGAGAGTTTCTGTGATTGTTAATGTGTGTGTGTGTCTGTGCTAAATGTTGTCCACAGCAAGAACGCTTGGACATCGAGGAGAAGTACACCAACCTCCAGGAGGAAGCACAGGGGAAAACCAAAAAACTGAAGAAAGTTTGGACCATGCTTATGGCTGCAAAGTCAGAGGTTAGTATCTAAAGTCCTCAGCCAGTAATCCTGGGAGGCACTAGAGCTGGGAAGGGTAAGCCATCAGCTTTGTAATGCTGGAAAATGTGCTGTATGTTTAGAAATGTCTTTCTGTGCTGTGCATTTGGCTCACATAATTCAAAAAGACTAAGTCTGGAGTTGGAGCTTTTGAACAGCATGTTGTAGAGCCTTTCCCAAGGCCAGGCTGAGAAGGGTTATGTGTGAGACCCTGAGATGTTGAGAACTTCCAGGAAAACCACTGGTTATTTCTGAAATAAAGTGCAAATTGCTTGCTGGCAGCCCCATTCCTGCTTTGCTGCAGCCCAAAGGCTTCTCTCCTCTGAGCTGCCTGTTCTTAATGACTGATGCCCTTGCTACCTCATCGTCAGTCACTGAATCAGTGTGTCCTTTGGCTGGTAGCTGGAGTTCCTGTTTCATTAAAAAATGCATTTGGTCTTTGGGATCAGAGATTTTCCTTGAAACCTTGCCAGGGATACAACTTGTCTCTTGCTCTTCATCTAGTCTTAGCTGAAGCAGCTTGGATTGGCAGAAGGCCAGTTTTGGGTTTATGAAACTGAGAACTTAATGCTATTTTCAGCCATCTCTGAGCTGAAATGTTTCAGAGGGTTTATTTTTCAGAGATACTCTGGTACCAATAACCAGAGTTTGCTTTTGTTTTCCAAAAACCTCATACAGACAAAGACTGCTCTCTTTAGGCTGTTGCCATGTCTTAAGATAAGTCTGATGCCTCTCAAATGCATGTTTTGTTTTCAGATGGCAGATCTACAACAAGAGCATCAGAGAGAGATTGAAGGGTTACTGGAAAACATTCGGCAGCTGAGCAGGGAGCTTCGCCTTCAGATTCTCATCATAGACAACTTCATTCCTCAGGACTACCAGGTGAAGGCAAAGCACCTGAGCCTGGGGCAGGGGTTGTGCTGTGCTAATCTCAGTTCTCTTGCAGCATATTTTCCTAAAGGCTTATAAAAATAAGAAAACTACATTCACCACATAGTTAACTGGTATATTCACTGTGTGCCCAAAATGAGTCTGTTTACAATCTTTTTTTGTCCTCTAGCTTAAAGTTGCACTTGCTAATGTCTGATATTAACACAAAGACTGGATTTTTAGATCTTTGACTTCTTTATGACTCTAGTGTACAGAAAGTTCACAATGAGCTTAAATATAATGCACACTATTTAATGGGAAAAGTAAGATAAATTCTTCTTATAGTTTTCATTTTTTCCATATTACAGTGTTTGCTTACTGCTGTCCTGATGGTGTTGGCATAATGGAAACCCCATGCTTTAGGGGGCTCTCCAGTACATACAATTTGGGAGTGGTATTTTTCTCTTCTGTAGTCTTCAGAGTATAAATAGGGATTTTTTTTGCACAGGATATAGCTGTCCTGATAGGAACAACTTGTAAGTGTTCAAGACTGTTCTTAGGTAGCTTGTCCAGGCCTTAGGATGTATGTTCTGGAAAGTGCATGTGGAGGATAGATTGTGCAAGTCTAACACTTACTGTCCTGATTCCTAGGAAATGATTGAGAACTACGTTCACTGGAATGAAGACATAGGAGAGTGGCAGCTGGTAAGAATGGCTGCCTGGCTTGTGTACAAGCTAATGAAGTATAAGCTTCTGAGGGGTTTAATTGAGCCCAGGAAGAAACTGGTGAAGCTGTAGTCAGTTTTACTGTGCATGGTAGGCTTTACTAACAAACCTTTTTTTCTGCTTGCAGAAATGTGTTGCATATACAGGAAACAATATGAGGAAACAGACACCTGTCCTGGATAAAAAAGAGAAAGATGTGAGTGACCACTGAATTAATATATTAATTAGTTAATGTATTAAGCTGCCTGAGTCTCAAGTCCTGCCTGAGACTGCCACTTTCTCTTTAGAGCCAAACTGTCCAATTTCAATTTTCTTTTCTTTTGAAGGAATGAGTCTTTGTAGTGTCATGAAAGCACCATTGATCAGTGTATAAAATTATTCTGATGATTTTGTCTTATGAGTTTTTCTGGTGTTTTTCTAGCCCTTTGAGGTGGACCTTTCCCATGTTTACTTAGCTTACACTGAAGAAAGCTTGAGGCAATCTCTGATGAAGCTGGAGAGGCCGAGGACTTCAAAAGGAAGATCCAGGCCCAAGACGGGTAGAAGGTGAAGAACTCTGGGGTATTTATATGCAGTGAGGGACTTACCCAAGGGAAGGCTTAAATTTATGTATGCAAACTTATCACAAGTCTTCAAACATTTGCTTAATGAGAAGGCAAAGGACAAAATTTTTGCATGGTGTAGTTCAGTGTTGCCAGGTGTGACAGAACCAAGTTGAGATCTCTTTACTGCACTAAACCTTGTCCAGAAAGACTTGTCTGGGGTTTTTGTGATGTTCTTTTGCTGCATTCTCCTCTTCCAGCTCTTTGCTTTATTTTGCTGCATTTGGTGGTGCAGTTTAACACGGTCTGGCACATTGCCAATGCAAACACTGGTGTACTGATGGAGAGAGGAGAGGGCTGTTGGGGGAGATTTCAGCATATGCTTTCTTGTGCTTTTTGTTTCGTTGGTTTTGTTTACAGAGAAGTCATGTCATGTAGTTTTGACTTGAAATGTGGCTTGTCTCTGTCCTTCCTAGACAGCATAATGATGTGTGTGTGGTGTTGTTTTTCCCTTTCCTTTCTGCTCTCCAAACAGAAAACGTTCAGCCAAGCCAGGAGCTGTCATTGATTCCCTGCTGCAGTAGTGTGACCTGGTCAGAATTCCTGTAAATATCAGTGAGTGTATAAGGTTTGGCCAGAATATGGAATTCAAGAGATGGCACAGTTTGACATGGCTATAATTTTTTATTTAAAAAAATGTATTTTTCCTTAGTTGCCTGTATATTGTATGTTATATTAACATCATATTAAACTGGTATATATGATTGATGGCTGTGAAATTCCATGTACTAAATGTGCTGTGCAGGGAAACTTCTTGGTAATCCTTGTTGAAATGTATAGAAAATAGATGTGTGATTGAGTTCTAGATGTGTGTTGAAGTGCTAGATGTGTTAGTTCAAAACAGTTAATGACATCCTGAAATTAAGGCTGGTAAATCTGATTTATGCCCTGCTTTGCACATAACTGGCAGCTTTCACTGTTGTCCTCTGTTGCACTGATCTGTGTTTGAATGTAGTTGCTGCAAACTTTTAAGAGCATCAAATCTTTTTATTTAATATTCCTCACTGTGGCTGTTAACCTAATTGTGTTGTGTGTCGAATACACAATCCTTTTCCCTTTTTGCTGGCTCTTGCTGTACAGAGAAAGTAGCTGGGTAGGAAAAACATGAAACACAAAAGTCTTGAGATTTCTGAAAAGGGACCATGCTCTGTTTAAGTGCAGCAGAAATCAAGGGTGTCTAATAGTTCTTTTATTTTTATCAGTTTGTTTGTGATCTGCTGGCACTGTGGAGAATGAGACCTTGGATATTAAGCCAAAAGAGAGTTTTTTCCTTCTTTTAAGGCTATGTTACTTTGGCAGCTTTTTGTGCTTCAGGGCTGGAATTTTTGTGTGAGTAGTTTTGTAATCTGAACAGCTGAGATGATTTAAGGAGGATGCTGTAACACCAGGAGCTGGTGTCAGCCATGGGGCTGAGAGCACTATGGCTCTGTTTCCTCATCCCTGGCTACAAGGCACTGGGCCACTGCTCTACACTGAGGATAAATTTGACTCTCCTTTAGTAAAACAGAATGAACTGCCCAATTTTCCCAGAACAATATCCCCTGACATGGCTGCTGCTATGGTCCTGTGTATGCTGTGTGCATCTCTGGCTATGCTCCGATGAGAGGAAAAAAATTTTGGTCTCTGATAATAACCATTTATTTGTGATGGCTGCTCTTTTTATTTGATATTTATGCTGCTAATAGACACATATCACTTTAATATGTTGCTTTTGTGTCACAGAGAAAATGCATCTCCTTCAGACTGCGTGTGTTTTAGCTGTGGGTTTAACAGCAGCTCCTGTGCCAGGGTGGAGGGATGGGCTGTGACCTCATCTTAGTGTTACCTGGAGGATTAAAAGCTGTCATTACTGACAGGAGAAATGGAGTTTCCTTCATTCAAGTTTCCTTCTGTCACATCTTCAGTGTGACAGAAAACAAGACAGCTCCTCAGGTGTCCTGAGTCCTTTGTAGTAGCCACATCTGCTTTTACCAGAATGTTCCTGTAAAGTACTTAAAGAAATTAAATGTCCTTTCTTGCTGTCATGATGATTATCTGGAGGTACCTTGGAGTCTGTAACGGGTCTGTGACAGGATCTGTAGTAGTTAAAACTGGTCTTGTAAGGACATAATTTGCTCTGAAGGGTATATTCAGTGGAACTCTAAATAAGTTGTGTTTTCCTGGTGTTTTTGATGGGTTTTTTTTCAGGATCATGACCTGGAAGAACATGCTGCCCTCACTGTTGGAGGGAGTGTCACCTAAATTCATATAACATACAAACACTGGCATTTGTTTTTTCTAGCATAGCATTAAGAGGTAAATACTCAGAAACTTTCTTGATTGAAGCTGTAGTTGGTTTTCCTTGTGAAGAGCTGATCTTATTTTAAATGTGCTTGAATAGAGTTGAATTATCTCTTACTACATAGTTCTCATCAAAAAATCCAGACTGAAAATTACTTAAATGCTGCTTAGAGTCTTTCAGTTCTGAGTCCAAGCAGATAAATTCATAACTGTGGCCTGTACTGTAGAACTGTAGTTCTCAGAACCAGAAATAACCTCTGTTTCCTCTTTGTGTTGTATCTTGTGCTAACATTTATTGAATGATCTGATTTTATGGGAGTTAAACCAGAACCGTGCTTTCAAAAAGACAGTTGAAAATCCTTTTACCTGACAGGTATCAGTCACCTCAAGATACTGCTGCGAACAGTGGCACTCCATTTAAAATATTTAAAATACTTAAAACATAAAGGCATATGATTTACAATTAACATAACAAGCCTGCTGCTGCAAACCTTAGTACTCTGCATGTTTAATTGAGCCTTGGAGCAAGGGAAAACAATAAGTAATTACTTGCATACCTTTAATTGGCAGATTGGAGAAACTGGTTATCTCCTGTTACAGAGGCTTGGAGTACAAATTGTTTGCTCTATAGGAAGATTTTAAATAAACTGGAATACTCTCTTGGTCATGTGCCCTATCAGTTTGGCTCACCTGTTAAGTGGTGTGTTTTGTTGAAGTTCTGGAAGTGATTGTAAAACCAGGGAGTTTGACTTGTAGATTTAGCATGTGGGCCCTCTCTATAGCCCTGCCCATCTGAGAATGTCTAATGGGCCCATAATGTGTTTTAATAAGGAAAGGGTTGATTTATATGGACTTTCAGAAGCTTACTACAGTCTTTCTTGTTGCAGGTCAGTATGTGCTCTGTAGTATTTATCAAAACTCTTATTGCATAACATACACTGTGTGTGCTCATCTTTGCATCGTGCTAACAGAAGATTCTCCTCATTCCAGAACATTGACCTTAACAGCAAGATTTTTGTTTAATGTTGTGTAAATGAATTATTTCATTTTTAACTTGTTCCTAGTCCTTTAAGAGGAGGGGAAATGGTCCTTAGTGTCTTTCACTGACTACACTGTCTGCACATGTTCAGCTTTCACCTTTCTCCACAATTCTGCTTAGCCAGGCCTGTATAGAGGGGAAAACTGCTAATCTCTATAATTTGTCTTTTTGTTTATTTTTTTAAAACTCTGTTTATTTCTGACTATTTCTTGTTTTATTAAAGTTAATTCATTATACTGTATAGATCAATATTGTGTCCCTGGAGCATGTTCATACCATGAAATAAAATTCTTGCTTCCTAATTCCACCCTGTGTGCATGTTTTCCAAATAACATTATACATAGCATATCTTTTAAACTCGATTGTGTCAGGAGCTGGGTGAGGAAGGGTGGGTGGGCTGCT
Organism: Acrocephalus scirpaceus scirpaceus; assembly: GCA_910950805.1. Lineage (NCBI taxonomy): Eukaryota > Metazoa > Chordata > Aves > Passeriformes > Sylviidae > Acrocephalus > Acrocephalus scirpaceus. The sequence goes on from OU383785.1 coordinate 7,429,508, forward strand.
CAGCACTCTGGAGAAGTTTGTGCAGGGAGTTTGGGGGGTGTTGGAGCCTTGTTGCCAAGCCCCAGGGCAATGGGCAGCAAGACCTTGTGGAAGAGGTTGACAGGGCAGAACAAGAAAATTCTTTGCAAGGCTACAGAGAAAACCAGTGGGATGGGGCTGCAGCTCCAGAGCTGTGCCTGAGGAGCTGCTTGAGCCCCTGTTTAAGCCCATTCTCTTCTGGGGTGTCCTGGGCTGAGCCAGGGCACTGCAAGAGCAGTCCCTGGGCCCCTGCATGGTCAGTGCTGCCCATGCTCTGCCACTTCTGATGTGTGCATTGCAGCGGGGGGCAGCTGAGGGGGAGAAGGCTTTGTCTCCTGTGCTACACAGGCCAGCCACAGGCTGTACTGATGCACATGGTGTGAATTTACCTGCAGTTGTTGGCAATGTTCAGCTGTTTCCTTTGCTGCATGAGCTGTGTTGGTAGTGCCAGTGGCCGCTCAGCCCATAGGTACCACGTTTGGTCTGCAGCCTCTGCAGCTCCCCAGAGTCCTGTGACTCAGCCGATGGATGAGCCAAACCCTGCACAGTCCTGGCCTCTTCACTCCTGGGCCACAAAGGGCTGTGCCATATATATATAGGTATGTTATAACACAGGGTATAAGTAAAGTGAGGAGAGAACTTGGTTAGCTCCAGACCTGACTTCTCCCTTTGCAGCTCGAGCATGCACTTTTGAGTTCTCAGCTTTCAGGAGCATGCCCCATTTGTGGCCTGGCTTTTCCTTCTGCTTAGACCTGTGTTCCTCTTGTTAGCATGAGCTTAATTCCATAGCAGGACAGATTGTTTGGCAATTCCTAACCACATCACCCTTGTTCCCATAGACTTGGAATTCTCTTAAATATTGCCTTGTGTAACGTCCTATGCAATGCCAGCACGTTTAGTCCAAAAATACATTTATTTAAAAAATTACTATACATAATCTTTGAAAAATAGGGTCATAGTTTAAAAACAAAGTATTTTTTCACTGCTGACTCTTAAACTCTTCTTGAAGGACTTGTTGTAATTCCTTGAGGAAATTCTTCAGTGAAGTGGTGCTGCCTGCTGCCACAGGACATGGCCTCTGGAATGGGAAAAAGGGGCTGTTAAAAACCTTGCTGGGGTGGGATTGGGTTCTGCAGCTTGGATTGGGCTGCTAGCAGTGGTGGGAGGGTAAAACAAAAACGGTGACCGAGGCAGAAGCTTGAGGGCTGTGGGCAGTGCAGGGAGAAGTGTGCCTCACCTTGTGCTCTGCTCTGCCCTCACAGGCCAGGCTGAGCAAGTTGTCGTAAATGGCCTCGAGGTACCTGTGGCAGCTCTGGCCCTCCCGAGCAATTGTGGCAGCTTTGCAAAAGATCTCTCTATTGTTACCTCTCTGGGAAAAGACAGATGACTTTTTTAAAAACTTTTGTGTAGTCATGGCATATTAGCAGCAGATTAAAACACTACAAAAATATATTTCTATCCTAAAGGATAGGTGAGAATTGTGGTTTGAGGTGCCAAAGCCTCCCTGAAGTTTCCCAGCTCCATCTGTGCACACCTGGCTCTGCTCCCATCCCTTTCCTGGTGAGGAGGAATCAACCCCTGGCAGAAGCTGTGGCCGTGTGGCACAGCAGCAAGCCCCCCTGTGATGGAGCATCGTGCTCCTGCTGCAGGTGTGGATGTGGGACCCTGTGAAGCTGCTCCCTGCAGGTTCCCTGGGAGTGAAGCTGGTTTGAGCAGGCAGAGGTGCTACAGGAATAACAAAAGCACCTGGGAAGAGTTTGCCTTCATAAGTAACAGAGACACGTGGAAGATGAGGAGTTGATAAGTAAAGTGCTGGTGGCAATAAAAAACTATTTGACTTTCTTCCCCGGGGGATGTTCCCAGTGCTGCCTGCTCTATCTCAGCTTTCACCCGAACAGTATCTTTAAAAAGTCTGTCCCTGTGAGCATGGGCAACTGTGAGTGTGGGGCTGTGCAGCATCTCTGGCATCTCTTCTCACAGCCAGGGCTGCTCCCTGTGGCAGGAGGGGTGTGGGGATCCCCTGAGGGGTGCTGAGCCCCAGCCCCCCAGTGAAGGCTGCTGTACCCCTCAGATGCTACTGGGTGTGGCACGAGGTGAGGGCATGGGCTTTCTGTGAAAACAGGAACTCAGGCGCTGGGGAGCTTGGCTTAGGCAGCAGTTTTCAGAGCAGAAAGAGGCTTTATTATCTGCTATTAAATCTTGTGCTAACTGCAGAGCCTTCCCCCGGATAAGGAGCTAAAGAGGGATACTGTGTCTACCCAGCATCACTATGCTTTGCAGTAGGCAAAGGGGAGGGGTGTGGAGGGGTCTGAGTTGGTGACTGCACTCCAAGGCAAAGGGAGATGTTCCTGTCCCTGAAAAACTGAAACCTCTGTTGGCTGCCCGAGCACAGGTGCACATCCCTGCCCTCCCTCTGGCCTCTCCCTGTCCCCAGGGTGGCCAGAAGCCACCAATGCTGCTTTGGCTGGTGGTGGAGATGGGTGTTGGAAGACGAGAGCACCTGTGCAGGGCCCTCACAGGTGGTGAGAACCAGCTGGGCAGCCCAACGTTTGTGCTGGGGGCTCACAGTGAGCTCCTTGCTCCTCTGCAGCATCACACCAGGACAGGCAGGATCCCGGGGATCCTGCCTCCCACTGCCCTGTGCTCTCCTCTCCCAGCATCCTCCCTGTACCCATCAGGGCTATAAGGTTGGGTTTTTTCTTACCTTATAGTCTGCAAAAATATTTGTCACATTCATCTTGTTACAGGAAACCTTTACGGAGACACAAAGGAGAGGAGCAATCAGGCTCCAGACAACACGGACCCATCCTGGCCCGCACACACACACACACACATCCGTCCCCCCTCCGGGCCCCAGGTGCACTGAGAACCCCGGGCTCATCACCTTCCTCTGGCTCAGCATTGGTCCCTCAGAGCCTGGTGAAACAGCCTGTCCCTCCCATCAGTGGGTGAAGCACCGACCAGCCCTACCTCCAGGTGCTGGAGCTGGTCCAGCAGCGTGATGCTCTCCTTCAGCATGTTGCTCCATAGATTGCGTTTGCATGGAGTTACCACGTCACCCAGGCAGGCTGACAGCATCAGGAAGGTGAGCAGGATCTGGGCCAGGATACTCATGGCTTGCTTTGGCTGGATCCCTTCAGCTCTTAGTCTCTGGATTGTTTGGTGATCTGTAACTGTGTGCACTTTTCTGGAGGAAGCACCTGAATTTATTACTGAAAAATTGCTGAACCAGAAGGAAAAACTTATTTTTCCTTTATAGGCACTTTCCAAAGTCGCTCCCGGTTAGGAGAGCAACAACTCTTTTCTGTGCAAGTCAAAATTTTCTTCTGATCTTGCTTTCTGAAATTTCCACTGTAAGATGGCAGTGGCAGGAGTCAGGTCATACAGAATACAAGCTGCCTGGTTTGGGGATTCTCTGTTTCTCCATATCCCAAGGCTTTCTCTACACTGTGAATTGGAAGTGGTTAAACTGGGCAGCCCACTGCTCTGGCAAACTCAGATAGCAACACTTTTCTTTTTGTTTTCCTTTAAGTGTCCTCCAAGTTCTTCTATCGTGTTTCATTTGAATATCTCCAGATCACATAGAGCATCCTTCATCTGCACACCGATTTCCGTCCCTCAGTTTCTTAACCTGGGGAGGAACAGAAAGTATGGCAGAGCCCTGTGGGGACAAACCTGGGCCAGGAGCAGGACATCAGCCTGGGGGGTTTGTGGAGGGCTGGGGGCCCTCCTGACCAAACAGGATCCCCAAAGCAGTGTGGCATCCTGCAGGGCTCTGTGCAGGGAGACGGTGTGGATAGTCCTGCTGTGTCAATGCTGGGAAACTGGGGGGTTGTGGCCCTGTTCCAGCATTTCAGGGAGTTGGAGACTGCCCTGTCCATCCTGCCCTGCTTGGGAACAATAGCCTGAGTTTTCAGACAATGGGGTCTGCCAACCCTATAAACCAGTATTGCCACAGGAAATGGCACTGAAAAATGCTGAGCTGGGAAACTTTGGAGTTTTGTAATAACTAATAGGAATTTTTCTAACTCAAACAGCGACTGCAACCAGATAACAACTTGTGAGCACTTGAATCCGGGAGTAGCCAAACTGAGAGTAATTTTGTTTGTCTGGTTCCGAGATACCCCGGATGAAGTTAGGTGAAGTCACCGACACAGAAAGACCTTTGTGAGGGATTTGCCAGTGGAGAGTTGGGCTGTTTCCTACCTCCCTGTTATGGAAAGCAGGTAAGGGAGCATTCTCTGGCTGTGTGACTGCATCCATGGCCTCCAGGGATGGTGGGTCCTCACCAGCATGCCCAGAGCAGTCCCACTGGTCTGGGATGAGTGGTGGTGGTGGTGGTAGGATCCCTGCCTAAAAGTGATGCTGGAGAATGTGATGGAGGCAGTAGCCCCATCCTGCAGACCCAGGGATTTCCCAAGTGATCATGGTGGAAACCTCTAAAACTGGAATAAACAAAGAGAAAATGCTCAAATCACAGAAAAAGTTAACCTTTGCTCTACCCAGGCTGAATCACGGCGGAAAACTGCATCACTGTGATGAGAAAGCAGTTGTGTTGGGTTTGCATGGCAAGGTTTTGACTGTGGGGAGCTACAAGGCTGGGTTCTCTGGGAAGCTGCTATAAGATTTCCCAATGTCTGATGGAGCCAACTTCAGTTGCTCCAAGAGGGACCTGCTGCTGGCCAAGGCCCAGCCCTTTGGCAACAACAGCAGTGCTCTGGGGAAAAACCCTGCACAGCTGCAACTGGAAGAGAAAGGAGAAAAAAATCAGGAGCAAAGCTCAGCCTGGGAGGAAGGGATGGGTGTGGTTAAGGTGTTTTAAAGTTTAGTTTTTCTCATTATCCTACTCTGATTTGATTGACAATAAATTGAATAAATAAACTAATTTCCCCCCAGGTTGAATCTGTTTTGCCTATGGCAGAAATTGCTGATTGTTTTTTCCTTGCCCTTACTCTGACTCACAAGCTTTTTGTTATGTTTTCTCCCCACTGCCCACTTGAGGGTGACAGGAGTGCTGTGGTGGGACCCTGACATCCACCCAAAGTCCATAATCCAACACAACAGCAAATTAAAAGATTCCCATGTCCTTTCCCAAGGGTGGGATGGAGCTGATGGCAGTGATGGCCCCATGGCTCGCTGAAGGGACAGCTACAGTCCCAGTGGGGTCCTCACTGTTTCTGGAGCCCTGGCTGTGCCTTCATCCCAGCCACCATCCAGGGATCAATCTGCCCTGTTTCCCTGACAAAGGGGCTTGATTCAGTTTTTCTCCTCTTGGAGCTCCTTGGGCTCTGTGGAGCCTTTCCCATCCCACAAAGATCCTGCCCAGGCTCTCAAGCACCAATATGCTGATGGCTGCTGAGCCTGGGCTCTGCCAAAAGTGACAGCCACCAGTTCAGCTCTGCCCTCTTTGTCCTGAACCAGAAAGATTCCAGGACAGCCACTGAGACAGGGCCTTGAGGGTTTGCCCAGCTGCCACATCCTGCCTGTGGTGACTGAGATGGCAGCGGGGATCATGGAGTCACAGAATCACAGAACCACAGAACTGCTTGGAAGGGACCCACAAGGGTCATGGAGTCCAGCTCCTGGCCCTGTACAGCCCCATCCCAAAGGGTCACACCATGTGCCCGAGGGTACTGTCCATGTTCTGTTCTCATGCATTTCTGCTGCTGCCATGCCTGGTGCTAATAGTGCTGGGGTTTACCCAGGACAAATCCCAAGGCTGCAGCTGAGCCCCTATTACATGCATTTATAGCATGTATAACAATTTCCAGCAGTTATTTTGTGGATTTGTTTCCTACATGTGTGCTGCTGGCACCAAGCAGGCCCTGATCCATAAGCCAGCCCCATCCCTTCCCTCTCCCATCAGACAAGCCTTCCCTGCCTGCAGCTCCACTTTGGCTCCTGCTGGCTCTCCCTTCAGCCCCCACTGCCCCCAGACCACAGCCTGCACCCCAAAACCCCCCTCCACCATGGCCCCATGCACAAGTCCCTTTTCCCAAACAAAGGCTCTCATCCTTCCTCCTCCAGCCCTTCCTTTCACCAATTTCCTAAGCCACGAGCCTGGTGGGTTCTTTGGTGCCTTTTCCTTTCTCTAGGCCTTGCTCTTGGAAGCAGAGTGGGTACATTTACTGTACATTGCCCCAAAAATGCCTTTCCAAGGAGCATTTCTGACCAAGGAGGCAGCTCCCCTGATGCTCCTCATCAATTGCTGAAGGTAAGAGGGAATTGACAGCATAAACTATGGACACCAAGAGCTCTTAACTCAATTGTTTATTGCTTAAGCCCAAGGACACTTCAATAAAATCAGTGCATAATTGATATGAAAAAAATAAGACATTCAAATACATGGTAATTTGAATATATTAACTCTCATAATACCAACATTTTAAATAGAGAAGAACAATAAATTACAAATCAGCACATGTTCATTCATTGTTGTGCAAAGGCAATGAGACAGTAAGAGTTCCCTAAAATGAGGTAGCAGTGTTTTAAATATGATTGTTTTCCACAGAACTACCATGTAATTTCAAAACAAAGGGTCCCAAGCAATGAAAACTTTCAACAGCCAGGACATTTTGGTCATGAATCTTTAGGTTACACACTATAAAAATAAGTTATTTAAATAACATATAGTAATAAATAAACTTCAGAAGTATGATGCCAGCGAGCACCCATTAGATTCAAAGTTATCCTACAGACTCTCCTGTCTTCAGTATTAATAACTTAAAAGCCAGCTACAATAGAAGAGACATATTGAAGTTGCAGTAACAGTTCCAGCCCTTCCAACCCTTTTTCCCTCCCAGCTTTTGCTCTCGAACCCGGCACTTCCCCAGCCCTGCTCCCAGAACTCGGCCTCCCCCTCAGCTGCACACGGTGAACATCAGCTGCACTTAGCAGCACATCAGTGAAAAATTCATCATTTCAGCCTAGATTTTGATCTCTTTAGGAAGAGAAGATGATTGTGAAGAAACGTCCCGTCACTAAGGGGAACAGGAAGCAGATAACCTGGTTTTGGTTTTGATAGGTGCTGCGGGAGCAGATGAATGAGTTAAGAGCTCAGGCCCCTCGGCAGCTGCTCCAGGATGCTCTGCTCCTCCCGGCTCGGCGAATCCTCCCGCATCCCTGCTCCGGGGCGGGGGGCTCGCACATCCCAGCTGGGTGAGCCGCAGGCAGGAGTTAAGGGCAGCCTTGTACAAAGCAAACCTCTCCTGCTAAGGCTGAGTAACATCTGACACACGGCACTGGGACGGAAATTCTGGGAGCTGTCCGGTGCCTGCGGACACTCCCGGTGGCAGCTGAGGGCCGCCCGTGCCCGGCTGTGAGCGCGCTCGGCTGGGAGCATTGCTGGGTTTAGGAGGGCTGGAGCAGGCCTGAGCAAGTGCACGAAACGAGGAGCAAAAAGAAACAAAACAAAACAAAACCACTCGGCAAAACCTATTTTAGAGCTACAAGCAGTGAGATCCCGGGGCTCCGGGCTGGCGGCGGTGCCCGTCTCACTGAGCAGCCGACGAGCTCAAGCGCCTGTACATCCCCTGGGTGAAGTTCCCCAGCGCTGGCAAGAAGTGGCGCAGGTAGATCTCATTTTCATCGCTCAGGAAGCAGTTCTGGGAAAGGAAAAACGTAAACACGTTAGAGCTGGCAGCACGATTTATCTGCTGGGTCGGTGGGTAGCTAGGCTCCCAGCCCAGACAGATGCTTTGTTTGCCTCCGTTGCCTCATAAATAACTCAGCAAATAACTCAGAGTGGTGAGGATGCTGGCACGGGCAGTCAGGAATTGTTCTTTGCTCAGAACAAGTGTCTGGCCCCTGTGCCCAGCAGCGTGACTCCCATGGCCACTGGTCTGGGGTGGCTGGGGCTGGTGGGAAGTGTCATCCTCCTGCCATGGAGGCAGATTAACCTGAAGCACTGGCACGTTTGCAATGTCCAGATCTGACCTCATTCAAGAGAACAAGTTCTGATCAGCCCTGTGGTAGCCTCAGTGTGGGGGCATAGGCACCGTGGGGCCGGGGCCACAGAGCACAGCACAAGGAGGTGCAGTTCTGCACCTGACCCTGCACCTGACCCTGCACCTGACCCTGCATCTGACCCTTACCTTCTTGCCATGCAGGCTCTTCAGGTTGGTGAGGAGTGGCTCATAGATTTTCTTGCACTTGGTGACTTTGGTGAGTGCCAATTCTGCCTGGCACAGCAGCTCCTCGTCTGGCAGCTGGGGAACATGAAGGGGGATTATTAGAAACATGCAGCACATGCAACATGAAGTTGAAGTTGCTTATTCAGGTGTCCAGGACTGGCAGAGGTTCCACAGTGACTTCCTAACCTGTTTTCATGTTACAGCAGTGACCTGAGCTGTGCCCCATGCCTGGGGGCTGGGGGGAGCTGGGGGGCAGAGGTGTGGGCTGGAGGCAGGCTTGGGCTCAGCCAGCACAGAGCTGTATGCTCAGCCCAGTGACTGGCACTGAGCAGCCCCTCAGTGACTAATAAAGCTACCTCAGGTAGCTGTGCCCCATGGCGAGGAGAGCCCTGGCTTTGTCTGGATTTATGATAAATGCATTTTCTGCTTATCTCTGCATAGGTATTTACCTTTGGATTCATGAAGGCAACCTGTGCCACTCGGGTGTCATTGCAGGGGACCTGGAGAGACAACACAAGAGAGAAATCATGGGTATGACACTGTCATTTTAAGACCATAATTATGAGACCACCCCCAAGGAGTCACCTGCTGTGCCCTCTCCATCCCTCTACAGCAGGCCCGTGCATCCATGGTGTGGATGCACCCTTGGTGCTGCCAGCACTTAGATCCATCTTTCAGCAAATAGTTTCCAAACAGGCCTGAGTTTGCACAGCACTTGTTTGGGAAGGCACAGGAGAATCCCTGTGTCCTCAGTGGGAGTAGAGCAGGGACCCTCAGCAGCTCACACAACCCAGACCACCATGTCCATGTCCATGTCCCTGAGCTGCCTCTGTCACCCTGACACAGAAGGCTTTCTTGTTCCTCAGCACTTTTTTCTGCGAAGTACCTAACATCAGGCGGAAAACTTTGTCTGACCCAACCCAGGGGCTCCTTGTACCACCAAGTCAAGTGCTGATCACACAAGGTCTAGGCTGAAATGGGCCAGGGTGCCCCAAGCAGTGGGTTGGGATGGAGCAGATTGAGCCAGAGGCAAGGGCTCCTGCCACCCAGGCGGGGACCAGTTCCTGTGGTGGCAGTGCTGGTGCCTGGCCTTGGACACTGAAGAACATCATCATCATCATCATCATCACCATCATCATCATCACCATCATCAATAACGAGGTCAGAAAGCAAAGCAAAGCTGAGAGGTGTAGCAGCATTTACCTGCTCTCCTGCGTGGAGGTGTTGGATCAGCCGGATGACCTCCTTCAGTATTTGCTGGCGAGGTGGAGACGCAGGTCTGGAAGAGATGAGCTGGAGCATGGAGAGTAGAGTGAAAGCTGTCTTCAGTGAGGGGAGCATTCTGTCACCGCTGTCTGAGCACGTCCTGTGCTGTCTGGGCTGGATGGCCAGGGTCTTTCTGCCTCTCTGCTTGACACAGCACCATTTTTATAGTGTGAAGAAGGACCTGGGTCTCCATACTCACTGCCAAATATAGGTGTCTTCCTGTGCAGCACAGAGGATGCAGTGGGAAGTGAGACAACCCAAAGGCCATTACGTAATGGTGGCAAAGATTTTTCTGAATGTTGAATAACTTTATCTATTATCCTATATATACATGCAGATTTTAATCACCTAACTGATTGATAAGGAGATACTGGGATAAGAAGATGAGAATTTCTTTTCGATGTTCAAGGATCTATTTACTGTTGAGCATGTTTGTAATGTGCTGCATGTGGAAAACCATGGACATGTGCAGGATTGGACACAAGCATTGCAAGGCTTGAGTAAAGGTAAGGCATGATTTTATGTGCAAAGAAATATCCGTTAGTGCTTTCCTGGTCTCCACAATGGAAAAGACTAACAGGCAGAAGGATCAGCTCTAGAACGTGCATGGCTGGATGCCTGCCAGGCTCCTGCCTTGGGTGTTGGTGTCTCATGGGGGATGGCATGGCACCAGCAGGTACCTGGAGCTCTCCTCCTGCAAGGCTCCTTTTCCCAGTGGTCCCTGGGCCATGCTGGGACCACAGTGCCCTGTGCTACAGCTTAGCCATGACCAGCAGGAGGGGGGATCATGGGTGTTAGCAGTGCTTCAGGGAAAGGTCTGTCACAGGGACACTGTGGAACTGTGTTGAACTGGGAAGAGCTGAACTGTGTGCCAGAAAATATTCATGTCCTCTGCTCATAATAGCAGTAGCTCCAGCAAGCACCAGCTGTGAAAAGACCTGAAGGAAAAAAAAAAACCCTCAAAACTTTTATCAAGATGTTAAACATACGCAAAAAAAAAAAAAAAAGCTCTTGTTCGTAAAGGAAGAAGTAGCTGAGGGTGTTAGCATATGTGGGTATTTGGTTTCAACCAGGACTTACTCAGCTCTGTTGCACAAATCCCATTGTGGGAGGATGGCTCCTGTAGTTCCCAGCTTGGAGTCCCACACCATCCCATGGTGTCCCACACTGTTCCATGCCATCCCATGCCATGCCACATTGTTCCTCTCACGGCATCCAAGGGGACATCAGAAAACCAACAGTAGTTCAGGGATTCAAACCACCATATTCTTGAGCAGGAGAACAGCCAAAAACCCATAGTTATTTCTCACCATGGCTGGTCTTGTCAGCAGAAATTTTGTGGGGAAAAAATTTTGACTTGACAAAATGGCTCATTTCTTCTCCAAATTCTTAAATTACTTTTGCTTCTTCCTCTTGCATGGACAGGTGAAGCAGCACCTTGTGGCTCTGCTGTCACCAGCTCCCCATGGCCCCACAGTGCTGCTGCCCCAGCTGGCAAAAACCATGTCCAGGGAAGCCCAACTTCAGCTGGTACCTGCTTAGAGGCTTATAAATAGTGCAAGTTGTTAAATGAGTTTAGAAAATATAGAAACATTTAAGTTTTAACCTTTAACCTTCAATTGAATAAACATTTGACCTTTTTCTTTTTTTTTTTTTAATGATGTCAAGGTGTCACAGAGCCTGAGGGAGCCTGAGGAAGCCTGAACTTCATATTTCCAACAAACCCACTTCACTGCACTCCTTCTCTATGGGATGACCATTGACTTAAGGTTGCAGTGGCAGGACTGGGCTGCAGCACTCACCATTTGCTCCTGTATTAGCCTGAAAAACTTCATTTTCCTGAAAAAAAAGATGGTGACAGTTTCCAGTCATTGGATTTCCTGTGAATTTGAGAGGCTGGGTCAGAGCCAGGTGGGAGCTGGTGCAGTGTGTGTTATGACCACCTGTCCCAAAGCCAGTGTCCCTGGCTCCCTTGAGCCAAGCTGTTGGAGCAGGATGCACCATGACCACAGGAAAAATTCTATGGTCCCACCACTGTGCCCTGACACAGTGTCCCAGTGGGATCACAGGGCTGTGGGGGCTGTGGAGAGGGTTCCCATGGTTTTGGATTACCCCACTCTGCAAACCATGCGTTGGAGGGTGTATGCCACCTCCCCAAAGACAGATAAAATCAGTCCCCAAACTATTGATATCGCAACATGAACCTGCTGATGGGAAAAGCTGACATGTACCAGTTTGAGTTGTGGGGGTAGGAAATGATACCTAGAAATTGGAGCCCAGTTATGAGAAACAGCATTGAGGGGGATGCTCATGTGAGAGGGGATCAGAACTACCAGGAGCATGGGATCTGCAGGGAACCAAAACAGCTCCTTCCAAGAGTCTTAGTCAGTCAAGCTGTTCTTCCCAAAGGGACTGGGGTGCTGGGACACTCCAGCCATGAGCCCAGGGCTGCTGATCAGAGTGGACACAGAACCCCAGGTATGTGAGCCTAGCCTGAACTGGGTGCCCTTGTCATAGAAGAGATGATTTTTCTTTTGCTGTTTTTTGCCATGTGTGTCCAGCTGCAGCCAGAGGCAGAATGGAGAGGAGTCCCAGAGGTCTATGCCCACCCTGCCTTGTCACCCCATGTTCCTCATGCTTGATTTAAGTGACCTCCAGTAGGTCCCAACCAATTCAGAGAAATTATCCAAGTGGTTATTTACATATATCATATATTAATATATATATATTAATATATATAATCTATTAATATATATACATTTATATATATCATGCTCCTCTTGCCTCCTTGTGGAAGAGAACTCAGGGGGTGATGGTGCACATTGGGCCAACATTGGTTTGTCTTTCCACACCTGCATCTCTGATGATGACACCAGAAAACAGAGAAGTCATCTGAAGAGAACCTCAGTGCAACCAAACCCAGAAATACTTCTTTGTTCTGTACCCAAAGCCATAGCTTTTAAATTTGTTTTATATTTTTTTTTCCAGCAGCAAAGCCAAGGTTGGATGCCCCAATCATGACATACAAAGGAAGAGCTGAGGTGATGGCTGGAGTCATGGCCATGATCACCATGGGATGGCATTGGTGAGAAATGGAATTGATGGAAATTAGTGGAAAGAAATGGGCATGACCAGTGGCTGTCAGATTTACAGGGGCTACAACTCCCTGTGGCAGTGTTCCCTTCTGTACCCTGGCTCTGTAGGAAATGGGGGAATGCCAGACCATAATTTTAGCTGGGCTGAATTTGTGCCTCCGCAGTTAAGCAGGCAGTAACTTCACCTTGGTTCTGGGCCATCCCAGTGGCAGTTGATCAGCAGGAGGAGTGGAAATGTTCCCCTCCAGCTGCTTTGGCCATCCCTGGCTCAGGATGGGAAGAGGACCCCAGCAGAGTTGGCAAGGAAGGCACCTGCTTCTCCCAGGTGCCTTTCCTCTCCCTGCAGTCTCCTCATGCTCAGCTCCCTCTCCCTGGCAGTTTGAGCAAAGGGAGGCAACTGAGTCACCTTCCCACCTTTGCTTTAGCAGCCAATTTCACCCCTGTGGCAGGTAGGGGATTTGTGGAGGGACAGGATGGGATCATGGCATTGAGAAACAATGTCAGAACTCAGGAGGTCCAGTGGGCACTTTAAATGAGGTGGTATAAAAAATTCAGTTTGTCCTTGACGGCCTGGTTTTGGATGACCCTACTAACCATTTTCTCATTTCCAATGCTATTCCAGTGTTGCCTTCTATGAAATCCTCATAGAAAAGCCATCACAGGACTTCCAGACGATCCTCTCATGTGTGCTGATCCTTACTTACCAGAGCAATTAAATAAAACATTTTATTAGCTGAAAAAACCCAAATGTGGGTCACAGAACAATGTATAGCATCAGCACATGTGGTATCTCTTGAATCAGTGGTTGGGTTTATTGGCTTTACCAACAGTGAGTTCCCCCTTGTGCAGGGCTGCCAGTGCTGGAACCTTCCTGCTTCCTTCAGCTGCTGCAGCTGGAGGGAAGGGTGCACTACAGCTCCAGCAATTTACTTTTCCTGCTTGGATCAAATTACACAAATAGGATGGAGCCAGATGAAGGAGAATTTGCAGATTGCATGGCATTCCCCAAAGGTGTAATCTTGCAGTAGGCAGAGAGTAAACTCTGGCTCCTGGTAGATTGCCCAGGGGGACAGCAAACCTTGTCATACTGAAATAGATGAGATGATACTTGGTGTGACATTTAAATGCAAAGATGCAGGGAGACAGCAAATGATTAAGCTTTTGAAAGCATCATCTATATTTATTGCTTTGGTTTGTGGTGTTTATTTGTAGATAATCTCATCTCCTTGTGTTTTTTAATATAATTTCTAGGGCACGTAAAAGCTCTTTGCCTAATATGCAGCATGTAGGAGGAAGCTGCATGGTGAAGTTGCACCTAGAGGTAGTGAATTAAGTAAGTCAGTTTTTTACTTCAGGCAGGCCATAAAGTTTTTGATAAAAAAATAATTTAAAAATTCATCTTCTCTGAAATTTGTAAACCCAAAGTACTTCAGGGCAGGTGTTATACAGCAGTCTGTAAACAGGCAGCAGAATTGTACTGCAGAAGTAATACTGAAGGAAGCATCAGAAAATCGAAGTATTGGTTTTCTATTGCTAATGTAAATTCCACTTAGAAACAAAATGTTTAGACAGTAGTGTCTTGGAGACCTCTGAGTTTTCTTCCTAGTGAAAGTAGCTGGCACCTTCCTGACTAAGTGCAGATAAAACAAAAATATTAATGGTACTGAAGAAACGGATGCTGTGACGCAGAGGTGGAAGGAAATTTCCTCACCTGAGTGGTGCATGCCGAAGCCCTTCATCTCCTGTAGATCCCTGGCTTCAAATGCATTTTTCAGGGCTGAGGCTGCAACCAGACTAAATTACTTGGAAGGGATTTGCACTCAACCAACCCTTCCAGGCCAACAGGAACAGTAGGTGTTTGGTGCTCTCAGACAAGTGGCTTTGCAATTACCACCCCAGGCAACTGCCTGAATCTCAGCTCAACTCTCTACTGCAATTCCACTGACTTGATATTTCTGTTATTTTTCAGCTGTTATTTTTGGCTCTTAACCACAGTGTATCTGAGTGTGTGCATGTTCTCTGAGCTGTGTGCATGGATTGCTGTCTGGAGGTTGGATGCTGTGGTCTCCCTGCTAGAAATCCACCCCCACTCCCACCAAAATGGGAAATGAACAGAAACTTTCTTCACCACTTTGCCACCTGCCCAGTGACTTAGAGCAATAAATCTGTGCCTTGTTTGCCGTAAAATGTCTCTGCTTGGTTCTGCACTTTGTGTATTATCACGTAATACACAAAGTGCAGGGGCATTTTGGGGCACTTTGGGGCACTTTGGGGCAAGGATCCCTCTCCTGGGATGTTCTGTTCCTGTGCCAGCCTCCCCTCCAGCCCTCCCACGCTGGGTGGTGGCAGCCCCCGTGTGCCAGGGCGGGGGGAGAGCAGAGCAGGGATGCCCTTGACATGGGGCTGGGGACAGCTGATGGTGGTGCCTGTCTGCTGCTGCTGCTTCCTGTGGGCACAACCAGAGCAGCCGGGGCCGTTTCTGCCCTCACTCCATCAACAGCAGAATATCATGAAAGTGTTTGAAGTTTCTCTTACACTTAATTCACATAAACACGTTTTTTATTTTCTAGTCCACATGAAAGCCATGGGGCTGGCAGAGTCTCTTTTTCATGTTGTTGCTTGTAAAGAGCCTGTGGATCATTCAAAATATTCAGTGAATTTTTAAAAATAATTTTAATTGATTTGATATAGAAGAGTTGGTTCCCCACTACATTTCTTGTGTTTTCCCTATCTTTTGGAAAAATGTTTAATGTCCAAGTACATGTGAGGATGAACTTGGGAAAGGCTGATTAGGCAAAAATGAGCCCAAAGTACTTCACAGAGGAACTGTGAGCCTTAACTTGGGAAAAATAGCAGGACAGAATTTACAAAGGCTGGGGAATTGCTCCTGGTGACAATGCAGAGCTGGGGTGTACATGTCATGCTAAAATAAACAGGTTGTACAGGCAAATTTGAAAAGACAACACAATTTTTTTTCTGTTGATCGTATCTTTCAGAAAATTTCCCTTCAGAAAGTACTACTAGAGTCAGTGAAGCTTCCTATTTAAAACTGCAAATATAATGCAGGTTAGTAGCATTTTCCTATTCCTACTCTCTCCACACCCCCCACACCCCCAGTTGAGTGTTCATTGCTTTTTTTGGGAACTGGTGAAAACATAATTACTAGGAAGTCCCATTCATTTTATTATCTTTGAGTGGTTTCCCCATGACTGGGGTCACCCTGACACTGATGGCTTGCAATTTCAGAACATTTAGGTGGAAATAATCCTTAGCTGATGATCTTGGTTTCTGCCATCACTCCTTAAGGCACCTGCTGCCCTTCATCCTGGCCAAGGCTGAGGCCAAAGAGAAGAAGATGAGAGAAGAGATGGCCTTCTTTGCCATCAAGAATCAGAGCTGGGGTATTGTGGGCTCTTGTCCTTTTCTGTGCAGATATCCAGACTCCTCAGCAGGCAGTGTTAGTGGTGTGTGATGTAATGTGAGGGGCTCAGTGCACCATCTTCAGGGGCAAAGGCCCCGGTCCAACACGCTCAGCCAGCCCCAGGCCCTGTCTACACAAGCCAGGTCTGCTTGCACCCCTCTCCTGCCAACTTCTCCTTATCCCTGCAAAATAAAGTGATAGCTGCACCCTGGGAGAGAAGGAAGACAACATGCAACGTTCTTAGGCTCATTTAAGTATTTGCCAAAGAGAAATGTCCTGATGTTACAGAAATTAACTTTCATGGTGGTTTAAAGATTCTTCCTCTGAACTTGTGCTTTGGTCATACACTATTTGCTGAGGAGGGACCCACTGCTGACTGCAAGGATTTAAAGAATTGCAAGCCCAGCTCCTGCTTGTGCACTCCTACTGACTTCAAGGTACACCCTGACTTGCCTACAAAGAAACAGAGACCCAGAAATTCCTTCCCTCAGGGCATACATGGCTCAGAAGCAGCAAGGTATGGTTTGTGCAGCCTCAGGACTGTGATGATCAGGCTCTTTGCATTTTGAGGCAGCCCATCCCCATGGCTTTCCATCGTCACTCCCAGTGAGAGGCAGGTTCCCTGGGGCTGCCAAGCTGCAAGGCCCCTAGCTGTTGTCACACCAAGGGAAAGAGCTTCAGGAAGAACTCAGAGCAGGGCAGGCGAGGCTCAGCATCCACACTAAATCTCTGTGACACTTATGCTCCAATTTCCTGTTCTCAGACACTGCCATGAAGAATTGGAACATGGCATAACTCACTGAGCAGAGAATTCACTCATTCAGGTTAGAGATCAGCCTTTGCTTTATTCTGAAGCAAAACTGACTTGGGGAAGATTCTGTCTTTGAACAGCCAGAGTTAGGTTACCTTGTGGAGAAAAGTTCTTTTGAAGCTTGTCAATTTTGGGTAGATTAGGTGGGTAGCAATGAACACACCTTCAACCAAAGTGACACCCATCAGTGCTCACCTTGCCAGAGATGGAGAGCAAGCCAAATTCCACAGGCAGAGCTGCAGCTATTCCAGAGAATCTGCAACTTGAGCAACTTGTCCCACAGGACATGCACAAAGAACATCACAACTTTATTTTCACTTTTAAAGCACAAAATACATCAAAATTTAACTGTGTGGTATTCATTTAAATTCTTTCAAATTATGGTGATTCCTAAGCCCAGGCACAGAAACATGTAGAAAGGTAAGAAGTTTAAAAGTATCACTGTTTTAGACTTTGGCTAGAATTGTTACAAATTTTCAATAGAATATGATACAGGGAACTACATTTTCAGACACCTACACTGAGCTCTGTCAAGTCAGACAGTGTATAATGTATCAGGTTAGGCTGTCCAGAATATGTAATTACTTGGCATTCTAATGAACATAGGAGCCTAGGGAGCTGACACTGCATTTCATGATCTCAGAGCACTGGTCAATGTTCTTCTTTATCCTGTAGAATGTTTCCACATACTCAGAACGGCCCAGAAGTTCAACAAAATCTTCATCGTGAGTAATCACCAGAAGCTGAAAGTTGCGTTGGTGTAAGCGGCTCTTTATTATCCTACAAAGAGATATTATTGAGTGTGCATTTATTTACCTAAATCCCATGCTAGCATTAGAGACCTTGCAAATACATAGCACAAAAATATTTTATTATTGACAATGAATGACAACGACCTTCAAGTAATCTAATGCTGAATACTCACTCTTTTTACCCACATAAAAAGCCCCCTCAAATTATGTAAGAAACACCTTTTCCAGACAGAGAGGGAATCTAAAACTGCTCATAACAAAGACGTGCCACCTTAAAATATAATTCACTACTGCCATATGGGTATTGAAAAACACTCAGTGTTAAGCACCACAAGGAGAGCTCACTTACTCTACCAGGGCATGTGCCAGGGACTCGATGTTTTCTCGGTCCAGGTTGGTTGTAGGCTCATCCAGGGCCAGAATGCCACAGTTGAGACAGAATGTTTCTGCTAGAGCAAGGCGAATGATGAGAGAAGCAAGCACCTGATGGAAAGGAAAAAACCACAAAAATCTCAAGCTTCAAACTGTTTGAAGAGGATCTACACGTAACAACCTGTTTTTAATGCCATTACAAACCGTGACTGAAGTTTACAGGACAATGTGCTGACAGCTCACAAAATGACAGTAACTAATTACTGAAAAACTACATTGAAACTTCTAGTTTGAATTCAAAGATTGACTCTACAAAGAAGGACTCAAAATCCAGAAAACATTGGAAATAAGGATTCTAATATGAGGTAAGGACACTGTGACACTGCCACTTGCATTACCCCTACACTCTGCTTGAGACCACCCCACCGCAGCAGGTGGAAATCTGTCTGCATATTACTAAGTTTGAATTACTGTAGTCCTGACTTACTAAAATGGAAGACAGTAGGATTTACCATCTTCTATGTTAGTTTGGCATCAACATGCATAATCATATTTACAAGATCTTCTGTACTACTAAAAACTACAGAACACTCAATGGAAACTGCTGCCAAAAATATTTTCCAATTATCATGACTGCTGGCATCACATTTCATGATCAAAGAAGAATTCTCAGAACTTCAGCTAAGAAACTTGTTGAAGTTTCACTCTCATTTACATAGGACTGTAACGCAACATCCTAAACTACTCTAGGAGAGGACACAATTAATAGAACAGACAGGTGGAAAGAACCCTCAGCATGTGTGGGTCTGGTTAACTATGATGAACCTCTGACCACAGGTCACAGCTGGTGTGTCATGGGGCACTTGGCCAGTGTGTGTTATTGAAGCTGAATGGGCAGACCACAGAGGTGTGAGCTGACAGCACAGGAGGAAACACGATGCCTGGAAGTATGGCTAGGTGTGATACTGGTGACGTGAACTGAAAGGTTATAGTCAGCAGCAGGTGAAAGCAGCATAACTTGGAGGAAGAGAGGTCCTATCAACTTAGAGTAAATGCAGTTGCAAAAAGAAGACCAATGGCTCAGAAAGAAAAAAAAATGGGGAGCAAATTGATAGACCGGAAGCTGAGGTAACCTCAGTGGTAACTAGGAAGAGACAAAATAGGGGGACTTGAACTTGAGGACAGAGGGAAGTCAAACCCTTCACTCCTGCAGGGCATCAGCCTAGTGCCCATCTGAAACAACCGATTTTGGCAGCCCAAAGCAGGGCTCAGATGTTGAGTCATATTTTGTGTAACACCCAGAGAGAGTGAAGAGAAGTTGTACACAATTATAAATAAGAGCTGGAGCTGCCTATTCTTTGATCACTTGACTCTGCATTCACATGAGTCTGTTTTCAGAATCTCTGTTATTGTGTACTGAAGATAAAGAGCCATTACCTTTTGCCCAGCACTACATCTTCCTCGCATATCCAGTGCTGTATCTCCCTTCACCATTACTACCCTGTAATTGTAATTTCTTCTTTTATCAGTGGCTGAGACATTCTCATCTGCATCAGAGCGGATTTCTATATATTCAATATCTGAAAATGGAAAGGAGACAGTTCATACATTAGCAAAAATCTTGAAAAATATCATAGGACTAATGGGAGATGAGAGGTATAATATATAGTAACAACAAAAATTCCATTCAGAACTCCCACTGATAGATCCATCTTGGAAATTAACTTTTCCAAAATAGAAGGAATGAAGCCATGCACTGTCCTGTGTCAAAGAAACCTAACCTTTGGAAAACACAGAAAAGTGAAAATTAACTCTATTTATCCTGCAAGTTACCATATAATGTGCAATAAAAAGATTATAGTGGTGAAGAACAGATACAGCCTTTAGAATGGAACCAGCCACTTCCCATCCTGTGAACAAACATGCTACCATATGCAGTGCTCAATATCAAATGCATACATATGGGTAAAACTTAAAAATAAATTATTACATACCTTGTCCTCTGTAAATGCTTCGCCACAGGTCTCGAATTATTTTGTTAATTTCTTCCATTTTCATGCTATGAAATGTCATTATTGCTCTAAAAAACAGCAAAAAATGTAAATTGTTAGAGATGCAACCACGAACTGCTATGGACTGCTAGGGGCTTTAAGGCAGGTTGCAGATCCCTTTCCATTCCCTTAATACTTTTAGTGAAAATAGAGAAAACACTAGTTTATTTTGGACAGAGGAGTACCTAAAGAGTAACAACATGCCATTGCATAAATAATTCTATGCTCACAAACAGCTCAGAAGTAGGAAAGTAATGACAACAAATATATTTCCAGTCACTCAATGGAGAGTGACTTTACCTGACTTTTTAAGAGATTTATGATTTATGTGTGAGGATTATTTTCAGCCTGACACCAAGAAGATGAATCTGATGTTAAGCTTTCCAGAACAGGAGTGTTACTCTTTGGCACAGTCTGCCAACAGGGCAAACAACAGCAGGAAAGGAGAACCTGAAGTCTCCTCAGAGCAGAGAACTCCTACTGAGAATATAATTTGTAATTACCCAAACAGGCATTACGACAAGAACTATTTTTCTCTTCATCAGCAAGAGTAACACAGGATATCATTAATAATTTTTCATTTAATTTCTCTGGTTAACATAGTAGCATGACTTTAGCTCATTAACAGATGAAATCTTACAAAACACTCAGAAAAGGACAGGACACTGCATTTCTAACTTGGCTTTTTACAGAAAAGCTACTCTGTAATGAAAAGAATGCCCACTCACTTTATGGCAATGTCTTCTTTCAAAAAATGTGGTGGAAATAAAATATCCTTCTGCAACTACATATGCCTTTTCTACCTTTGCTCTTCCACCTGTTGTGGGGAATCCTGAGGTATCAACTCTAATGGGTTTTGTTAAGTAAAAATAAAGTGTTTTCAACTATTTACTTAACCCCAAGAATGCATTCCTCATCAATATTTATCATAGCTCTCTAAATATAGTCAATAAAGATCATCTGATAGCACGGAATGCCCAAAGTGTTGGCTTTCCCAGCCACAGACACAGCTTTGGCCATTAGAGTTAGCATTTTGTCTCGCTGATTTTTCAGACGATTACCGCTAAGTGATGCTTATCTATTTTTCTTGAAATTACCAGACTGTTTTCCTGTTTAGCCTTAAATAGAAACAATAGATGATTTGATACCATAGAAAAAAAAAATCTAAAAAGGAAATTCTTGGAGTGCATTTCCATTACAACTGAAAGGGAAGACTTATACACACTCTGAACAACTTAGATCTTCACGCAATAAATTTTGGATTAGCTTACATTCTAATATTATGTTTATTTAATGTTATTATCAAACCAGCTTAGAATAGGGCTCCTCTAGAATGTCCTTTCAACTTGGAAAGTTCTCATTCATTTTGTTTCTTTTCTTGACCATTATGCTGTATCCTCAACCACATAATTACTCTTTTGTGCTCCTATTTCCAGTACTAGTAAATCCTTTTAAATAGAAGGCCAAAATTCCATACTTCATTCAAGACATGGGTGTATTGAGAATTCCTACAGTGGCCAAAATGTTTCTCTTTCTTTCTCTTTTTTCATTCCTAATATTTATCTTTCTGCCACTGAGCACCAGTTTTCTATTTCCTGAAATGTATCCACTGATTCCAAAATCCTCTCCCACTGTCCATCAAGTTGTTCACTGCTATTTCATCATTATAACCAAACAAACAGGGTTTTTAGGGAGCCACATGTTTTATTTTGTATATAGTTACCAGTTTTGAGATGCTCTTTTTGCCCAGTCAGTCCAAGACTAGCAAACAAGCTTCCAAAGGAAACAGAAACAAGAACAAACTTGCTGCACTTTCAATCAAATGCCAGACATGCTTTTTATGATCTTACTTTCTTTAATATAAGCACAAAACCACCCACACTGGAAAAGGGCAAAAATCCCCCTCTACATTGTAATATTCTTTGAAATACACAATTATTTACCTGAGAAAATGCCATGGGAAACAAGAAAACTACCTGGCATATCTTACTCATGTTAAGATATGACCAGAAGATGCTATAGAAATAAAAGTAGAAGGGCTCAGGTTAAAAATGAAGGATTTAAACATCGATTTCACCATTTCTTATCTCTCTTCTATTGCTGTACTGCAAATATAAGTCCTAACATGTACAACCAAAACTCCAATTAAGTCTTTCAGAGAATTGGGAATACAAATATCAGACTTACCTATGACTGTATTAAATTCCAATTATTGCCATCAATGCATTTAATATATGTACATTATATACATTAACTTACAAATTTCCTACATCATGCCAATCCTGTGTAGTTTCCAGGATAGTTTCATTAAATTAGTTAGGAAGTTATACCTTGTTATGTTCTCTTAATATTTAAATGCCAGAATTTATAAAGATAAATTATATATCTCAAGGAATCATAAAAATTTACTCTAAGTTACCCTGGAAGCCTGAAATTGAAAGCTGCTTTTGCATCAAGGTTATCAATACTAATCAAGATGAAAATATTTAAGAATCAGCCTCATTTGACAATACTTACTTATCAAGAGCCTTGTAATAAAGGTCCAGATCTTTGTTCACCAGCTCTGTTGTTCTCATGACAATCATCATGTCCCTGTATTTTTCTTCTGCATCTTTGAATTGTGGCTCTCTGAGCTCCTTTCTAAAGCGAACAATCTCTTCCTCAAACCCACGCTGGCGGCCAAGTGCAACATGATGGTTCCTTTTCAGAGATTCTATTTTCTCTTCCAAATGTTTCTGCTCACTGTGAAACCATAATTGATACACAAGTATTTTGTATTTAGTGTTTCAAATTTTTAATCAGGGTTCTAATTTTGAGATTATGTTAGACAACAGCTCATTGTGTCATATCTGTAAAGTCCGTAACAATTAAAATTACAGAAGTAATGCCACTGAAATGAAGATGCTGTTGAAATAAAAATAGCTTTAAGTTTGTTAAGAACATATTCTAATCACTATGCTGAGTGGGAGAAGAAAGTTGTCAAGTTCAAATGCTAAAGTGCTACATGTAGAAACAAAAAAAATTAATTTTATAGATGGATACTAAGCAAAATAAGCTGAATTATTGAGTAAGCTCCAGCATGCTAAATAAATATTTCACATGCAAGAACCAGCAAAGGGGTAATTACTTTTCAAAAGTGTTTATTATCTAAGCAATTATTACCAAACTACTAAAGTAAACATAAAATTTGCTGCTGGGAACTAAGTGAACAGACTGAAAATAAAAACTAAATACTCTCATCCAGAAGCATGAATTATTTAAGTGTGGATTTGTCAGTAAACATCATGAAAAGGATTGGATTGGAACAGGTATGAGCAGATATCTCTATTTCAAGCCAGAAGCACTGTGTAATTTCACTGAGTCATTTACACTGTCATCATGGGGATATGAAACAAACACAGGTGTGAAGGAGAAAGTAGTCAGCATGAATGGGGAGAAAAGAGGAGCAGGACACACTAAAACACAGTGACTACACATTCAGATGTTCAATGAATTCTTGTGCAAAGCACACCATTCTGTTTTGAAGGTGCTTACTTTTTCATCTGGGGGACTTTCATTTCTCCCATCTCCCTCATAAGTTGTTTTATATTGTCTTCAACTTCTTTTAGCTCTTCATTCCGCTTCCTCAAAGTGAGATTATCCTCCAGCCATCTTTCCTGTATCTAGCTCCAAAGAAAGCAAGAAATTGTATAATGTTTCACTATGTTGGTTATCAATTATGATGTATTGGTTTCTGCACAACTCTGAAACATGATGCAAGCATAAAATAATTGACAATAAAAATTATCACAGTGAGAACTTACCTTTTCCTAGAAATAAAGTAAAATGGAAATCAGCAGTTTTATTTCATCTTTCAAGTGTTTCATTACTTCATATTTCAGTGTGGAATTACACTTAGCAGTGTTTACTGTTGCAAGTGAACACAAGAGTGATTCTTTTTGAGAATATTAATCCATGTTTTAACCAGGAGGTAGTTCTGGTTTAACCAAGTAGTCCTGGTTTTAACCTAGGATGAGATTTAACCAAGTCCCCTATCACAGTTCTACTACAGTAGACAGTAACTGAAGGGGTAGAATGGGGAAACACATATTTCCTATAAGGAATGTAAACAGCATTTTGGAACATATACACAAGAATTTAAAGTACATTATAAATCTGGAGTAGCAAGCAACTTTTGGTACCTGCAGTTTGAACTTTACTTATAAAGGCAGGTATCCTCCATATAAAGATACTCTTGAAAATGCTGACTACTATCCCACCAGACTTAACTCTTAGAAATACCGTAAGATGATAGTTAGAGATAAATGGTTTTTAAATTTGTACAAACAAATCTCAAGACTACTTTCAGCCTAATGCATGCATAGCAGCTACCCTGACTAACAACTGATCAAATAAGTCAAGAGGAAGCTAATTTCACACCACTACAGACATAGGCAGACAAACCAAAACTAGGAATTATTTCAACTATGCCAAGTATACTTTAAACAATATATCCACCTTTTGAGTGTCAACATCTTGTCGGGTCATTTCCATCTCTTTACTTATCTTTTCCTTCTGTTTCTCACAGGCAGCCAAACGAGAATTTACTTCATCAAGTTCAGACTCCTTTTGCTAAAGAAATATTAAGAAAAAGGTATATGATTTAAAAACAAAGTACTTTTGATGCTAATTTTTTATTGACTGTTTCTTAGATTCTTACCTTTTTATAGTCTTCTTTTCCCTGTTGAATATAGTTTTCAATTTCTTTCATGTACTTGTTTATATCCTTAACTTTCTCATTTATGGCATTCATCTGCAGAGAAAAGATTTCAAATGAAATATGGTCTTATGTCCAAGCAGATATGCTCTGTATCAAAGATACTGGATAACACTACTGCCAAAGTATAATTCCTTATTGTAACTCCCTTTAGTTTTCTAATAAAGACTTCAGCTTCTAAAATCTCAGTACTTCTTATAAACATGAAAATGTTCCCCAAAACGAAATAAGGGCCACTTAACCTGGGAAGAACCAGTGTGTCTCTTGGCAAGGACAAGTGATGGTCCTCCTTGCTGCTCCTCTTTTAGGGTCTATTAGGAAGGGCTTAAGAAGGCCATCAGCCACTAAATATTGCCAAATGTCCCAGTAAGTCTTTTTTTCAAGACTACCAAAGGTTAATTACAATTGAGTTCATGTCCTCACTGACATGTTCTTTTTCTTCCCTAAAAGCTCTATCAATCTAAATGGCAATAGAGTCTTTGATGTTTCCTAAAAGCAAACTCAGTACCAGTTTCCATCCATGCCTGAAAAATAATATCTAATCCTATGTAACAGCTATGCAAAGAGCAAACAAACCTTCTCTTGTGTTTCATTATTACTTGCTGTCCTTTTATTCACCAGTTCCTCCTTCTCCTGCTGCAATTTGTCTAACTTTGCATCCAAAGGAAGTACCTGTTCTTTTGCTTCCTGAAAGGTAGTTGGAAAAAGTAGTTTTTATTTTCGCATTCTGGTAAAGATTAATAATCTTTCAAGCAGTAAGAAAGTTATACGGTTACTGATTTCTTTTTTGTGTGTATTAAAAAAAGGAAATGTGAAAATATGCAGTTTAAAAGTTCTGGAAATTCCCAAAGAAACACAATAGCAGGACAGGACAAACATTTAAAAATCCATCCCATTGTCTAGGATTAGAGACAATATTAAGTACAGCAAGATTATTATTTTATTTCAAGGCCAGCAAAGCTAAGGGTTAGACAATTAAGAGTATTTCTCACCTTGATCTCTCTGCACAAGGACTGAACCTCAGTGGTTAATTCCACAGTCTGCTCCTCCAGCTGCCGCCGCCGCTGCATGCTGCTGACAATCTGCAGCTTCTCTGCTTTGAGTTCATTAACTGCACTCTTCAGCTGCTGAATCTGGCTTTGCTGGTCCTGCTTGAGTTTTTGCTTTAACTCAATTCTACCAGTAACTGCAGATGAAAACAAAGTCAATCTGTTATTAAAAAAAATCTGTTATTCTTATTGAAAATTCATCCCTCAATTAAGCTGGTATGACTACAAAAACTAGTAACAATGAACTAGGAGAATACAGTTATTTGAGAACATAAAATAAGGAAACTAAAATTTTAATGGCAAGAATTTTGGAACATTACTTTTAGCATAAAAATGAAGTAACAGGTTTGTAGGACCTACCTGTATCCCACAAGTGTTTTTTCTCTTGTTTTTCTTGGCTTACTTGAAGCATAGTTCTACTTAAATCGACACCTAGCAGCTTAGCCTCCTGCTGAGCAATTTTTCGTTCAACATCCCTAATATCAGTCTGGAAGTAGGAGGAAAAGTACCATTACTACTGTATTAATGTTTAACAATGTATTTTTTCACCTTTGGCACATTAGAACAAGCTTAGGGCTTGAGGCACTCCAAAGCTTCAAATTTCCTTTCTCTTGTAGAGCAATGTCACATCATTAGCAGCAGGGTTATGTCACCTGCTAGGAACTGGAATTCCTAATTGTGTATGCAATCAGTCAATAAGGATGCACAGGCCTTTAACATTCTCAGCCCACTTCGGTCCCACGTGCAATCTGTCCCTGCAACACTGGAATTGTTGGAGACTCAGGAGCTGCTGACATCTCCACCCTGTGAAATGCTCTCAGTCCTTTGCCTGGGTCCAGGGTCCCTAACTGCTCCTCTGAAGGCTCTCAGTCAAGCAAAGATTTTGTGTTGGTAATAAAGGCATGAAGACTGCTCAAAATGGTCTCCTATGCCAGAATAAAAAAAAGTGCAGGATTTCTTTCCCTTTACCATATATTCAGATGGCACAGAACCAGGAAACACATGTGAGATGCTGGGAATATAGTGATCTATAACGACTATGAGGACAGAAAACACTTCGGTGTACTTGTGGTTGTGCTAAGTTCTGGCTTACACCTCTTTTTTCAGTTCATATAGAACAAAATTGAATCAGAACTCAAGGGACTCTGTGGTGCTCAAAAAAACACCACTTTTGTAAATTGAAGTTTTATTAGTACAAGATCACCTACGTTATACTGTCTTTGGAAGTATTTTAAAATAAGGACCTCAAAGTTTTGTCATATTACTGAATAACTACATATTTAAATGCAAGTGAATATAATTTTATGTATTAAAAAAACTACCAAAGCATACCTGATACCTTTCCATCAGAGTTATATCCTGTAAACATGCTTTGGCACCTTCTTCCTCACACAAAGCTGTCTGGAGGAGTGATTCCTGTTCTTCCACCTTACCCTTCAGGCCTGTTAAATCTCTGTTTGCATTCTGGATCTTATTCCTCAGGTCTGGAATTTCCTTATCTTGGAGTTCAACTACAGTTCGCCTTAAATAAAACATAAATCCCTAAAATTTCCTTGGTCAGAAACAGCAGCATAAATTGAAGACATTCAAGATCAGGAAATCTGTGATATGATTAAGTAGTGGAAGACAAAATTTAGCTAAAATAGTATCCCCTTAACCTCGCCCACATTTAACTAAGCTTATGTTATACACTCAGCTAAGGTAAGACACCCCTCATTTTAGGTGAGGTTATACAAACAAGCAAACAAAATCCCTTTTGGTTTTTAACTTCATTACAGCAAGTGCTCAGGAGAAGGTACAAAGCACTAAACAAGAGTGCCCTCTTGTGAAGGAAAGCTCTATCCTCATATATTCTCCAATTCTCTCAAAATATTTATCCCAACAATGACATTTTGAAATTAATTAACCAACCCTAGAATAAAGCCTCCTTGATATCTGCATAGCTTTTATAACCAAACCCCACACATTCGAAAGAAAACAGCCTGTAACAGTATAGTTTAATACTTTACCGCAGTGGTTTAAGACTCATCATTTCATCACGTTTTTTCTCCTTTTTTTTAAGCTCAGACTCTGTTGACTTCAGTTTGTCTGGGGCAAGGCGCAGTTTCTTCTGCAGATCACTAATGACATCCTGCAGTTCAGCCTCTGTCTGAAAAACTCTTTGGCAAACTGGACAACAAGCCTGGTTCTCCTCTGTCAGTTGTGTAATGAACTGTGAATAAACTGCAGTGGCTCCAGCAAGCACAGCTGGGTAAAGAACAAACAGAAGACTTATGTTGAATAAACAGTGCATAATCAGCTAAATTAGTATTTCATGGAGGAAAATAAAGCTATACATGAATTTACCTCGCTGTTTGGAACTTTTTTCAATTTCATCTTGAAGTTTGTTCAGGTCACTGTCAAAATCTTGACTTCCACAAACATCAAAAAGTTTTGCTTCATGACTGGACAACTGGGCTTCTTTTTTTTGTAGCTCACTACTGGCGTAAGTTTTATCATACTCTACTGATGCCAGTTTCTTGCTGAAATATTAATGCAGAAACACTTTTATAACCCAAACGCAAAGATTTAGACTACTGAAGCAAAATCAAAAACCATGGAAAGGTAATCTGAAATTGGAATTACAGAACTATTCACTAGTTCTTCCTTATGGATTTTTCAGGCAATCTATAGCATGAACTTTTTATTCATCCAAGTATAGCATAAGTGTTTAATTTTAAATCCCTTGCATTTTTCAGATGATTACTGATGGGAAACTTCCTATTCTTTCTAACTAATTGTTTTATATAATCAAATGAAACCAGGAACAGGTAATCACATGAATTTGTGATATCACACATGATATAGTCACTAACCACTCTGTGACTTATAAGAAAATCAGAAGGCCAGCAATTTCCAGCCCCAGGCACATTTGTTCAGCTACAATTAGTACAAAAAATTGAGGATATTCCAGATCACTGTTTTGCTGTCTGCTTTTAGTGCTACCTTCAACACACTACAGATAGTATGATTTTATTAACTAGCACAAACTGTATCACCTCTGTATCACAGGAACTCTGCAGGATGTTTTCTCTGATTTTGCAGATACTTATATGAATTAAATACCTATATGAATGATACACTAATGAATTAAAGTAAAAATTATTTTGAACATAATAAACTTTTCAAGATTTAAATTTGTAATTACACAAAAACATGTGAAGAAATAATTGATTAAATTAATACCTACTTAAGATTAGCAAGACTATCCCTTGTCTGATTAATCTTTTTATTTTTGTCATGAAGCCAGTCTTCAAGTTGTTTTTTATTGGGAAAGTATCCCAACAGTGATGTTAGTTCCTCAGAATGTCTTGACTTTACTCTTCTAATCTGATCTTCTTTCTCTGCCTGGGGAAATGAAGGATTTTAAATTAAATTTTCCTATCTTCAGGTTTATAACTGTCCGTGCATTTATTAAGCTAATAACTTCTGTGAAGTTAGACAGAAGCTCTGCATCTGATTGTTGATAAACACCTGAAAAATATACAAATGTTGGAGGGACTGTATCAATTTCATGTCCCTCCCTTATGAGATATTGATAAAAACATTACTTTGTCTTTCTTCAGCATCTCCATTTGGGTAATTGTTGTAGTGTGTACATTCAACTGCTCCATCTCTTGATCCAACCTCCTAAGAGCTTTGTCCAGGTTTATTTTCTCATTTTGCAGAGTCTGTACTTCCTGTTCCAGTATTTCTACATTGCTGTTCCTCTCAGCCTTCTCCAGCTCATGTTCCTATACAAAAAATAAAAGCCCAGAAGACACAAATAATTTTAAAAAAATCAATAAAGTTCTAGCTAAAGGAAACAGAAGAAATCTCTTCAGCTGCCTGGCAGCAGAACAGTAGCTGTTACAGGAATGACACAAGATTGGTAAAAAATACACACAAAAGGACAAAGGCTGTGACACTGGTGTGGGGCAAGGAAAGCCCCAAACAGATACTGGATGCAGTCCTAGAATGCAGCATTGCCCCAACTTGCTCATGCTTTTACCAGAAGCTCAATCATACTTAATTTGATTTTCTGTATTCTAGCATCTACTGTATATTGGATTTGGAATTACCCTAGTGAGGAGGCTAGAAAAAACACTCTCAAGCAGAATTCATATACTGCTAACAAACATAAAATATTTGGCTACGAAGGCATAACCAGCTGTTCAGCTGGAATATAAAATGCTTGTAACTTTACTTCATCAGATAAAACATTTATAACCAATTAGTCCATCTCACAGGCAAGTTATCTCCAAAAATGTAGGTAGTATGGAACTTTCAATTCAAGTAATTGAAATTGGCCAAGTAATTTCAGAGTAACCAATTTCCTAACTGCCAGCTGTGCTATTACCCTGTTTACAACTCACCAAGCAGAAGCAGCACATTCTATGTGTGGACTGTACAAAAACAAGGTAGTGAACAGACCCTGCCCCAAATGGTGCACTCTCTGAACAGACAAAGCATACAGGGTATTAAAAGGGCAGAAACATACCTGAAAGAGTAAACATCAAAGAGGGGGTCATGGGTTTTGGTAATTTTTTTTTTAATGATAAAGCCACAAGCTTTTACTTCAAGCTTCTATGATTTCTTCAACTACACACTAACTTACCTTCTTGCCAATCTCCTCATCCAACTCACTAATCCTGTCTGAAAACCCCTCCAACTGCTGCAATTCACATTTTACATTCTTCAGTTCTGCTTGTTTCTTATTTTGAATGTCTGATTTCAGGTCAATGGTTCTTTCTAATCCAGTTTTCTTGTCTCTTATTTCATCTATCTGTTTTTGTTTCATTGCTTCTTTCTGTGCAAATTCTCTCTGAAAGAAGATCAGCAACGATATATTATTTTTTCACAGAAAAATATTTTAAAATACTTTTTCACACTAGTATGCCAATATTCACCATAGTAAAACATTGAAATACTGAGGAAACTACACCTTGTCCAAAATTATCTGCTGAAATGTTTTTAATAGGAAAATGCAGATGCATCATACCAGTAGCGTTCTGTGACAGCAACTCCCTTTTTGAACATAACTTCAACAAAAAATTGTTTCTTTTTAAACCAGCTGCCCACTGTAATTCTTCCTCAGGTTTTTGACCTCATCAGTGATCCACCTGCATGAAGACTGTTAGAAGAACCTCTCTGATGACCTGCCTGTTCAATAGCCTTGATGGCTACTTCTAATTCCAAAACTAACTTCCATGGAAAGATGCAGATGACACGTAAGCAAGAATTCCAGAAAAAAACCAGCTTCAGTTCCACCCCCCCCAACACTTTCTCCCAGCACCATAAAGACCCATGTGGACTAATGAAACACCACAGAAATTACACTACTTAAAAAAATTCTTACCATCATACGATTTGCAGCTTCTGTATCTCTCTCCTGTCTGTCCTTCACCAACCTGCGAAAACTGGCAATGTGCCTTTCAGTGAAAGGTGCTCGCTCAAACCCATCCAACTCCAGCTGTGCTGCCAGAGACTGAATTAAAGAATCCCTGGTACCAATGTGCTCCTGGTGACGATCTGCCTGCAGTTGAAGACGACCTCCACAAAAACAAAAAGTGACATAAATGTTCAAAAACTGAAGGCAGAAGACACACTTAAGATTCAAAGCCAGTTGAAAGCCTTTGAAACATTGAAGTATTTCTCAAAAATGCAAAAAGCTACAGAATAAAAACAAGCTGCAGGTAGAG
Source organism: Acrocephalus scirpaceus scirpaceus (assembly GCA_910950805.1). NCBI lineage: Eukaryota > Metazoa > Chordata > Aves > Passeriformes > Sylviidae > Acrocephalus > Acrocephalus scirpaceus. The sequence goes on from OU383785.1 coordinate 7,460,951, forward strand.
ATTGCTATTTCAGGTAACTAAATTTTTATTAATGAAATAAATCACTATTTCAAAAAAAAGGAAAAAAACCAAATCCCAAACATATTTTATGTAAGCATATATTCTATGACTCAATTACTACAGCTGTGCTGAAATTTCCATAATCCATCAAAAAAAGGATACACAATTGAAAGGATATTTACCTTAAAACCCTCTGACTTGTCCCCAGTCCCCACAAGAGACATGGAGAATGCTAGGCATTCAGCTTTCACGCTTTTTCTCTGTTATATGACAAGATGTACTACATGTTGTAATTATAGCTCAGCAAAAATGCACATTAGAAACTTCAGGAGAAAAATACCAAAATTTGCCCACCAGCAAGACTCTCACACCCCACTGTGCAGCTGAACCTGAACTAATACACAATTTAGGAGTTTGTCCAGTTCAGATCAGTTCAGTTATCAGTAGTTCCATTTCAGATCTCAATTACATTAGAAAACATACAAGACTATAAATGAAGTCTGAAATACCTTGTTCAATAAGCAGCTCTGATTTCTCACTGTTAAATCTCTGGCACTCTTTAGTGGCTCTGTCTAAATCACGCTTACAGTCCAACAATCTCTTCTCCTTCTCCTTCATTATTCTCTGGTGGTTCTGGTATCTATCCCTTAGCTGTTCATCAGTTCCTTGAAAAACCTGTACATCATATACAAATTTATAAGTCAAATACTGATGTTTTTACCACAAATGTATAGTTTTTACCACAACAGAATTAAAAGAATAAGAGTTCAACACCTCACATGCAGAATCTCTATAATAAGACATATAGGGGGAAAATCTGCAGCAAGCAAAACTGGAAAACTGTTTTTCTCAGACTGATAAAGTAAAATAATCTGAGTTTTTTGTCATAAAGGCAACCTTTTCCATCTTCTGTTGCAAATCTTGATTATCTTTTTCCATCTGCCGCTTCCTGCTCTCAAGAGCCTTCACATCATTGTCCAACCTCATTACTTTTGTGAGATTCTGTTCAACTACTGCCAGAGAGCTCTGCAAAAGAATGTGGTAAGTAAAATATCTCATCAGTCCATGAACCCCATAACCAATTATTTTAAGTGCAAAACCCCCAGTTTCATTAAATATGTTTTTTAAATAGGGAATGTTTTAGTTTGGTTTTTGTTTTAGTTATAAGTTAAAATGGTTTTAGATACCAGCTAAATTTGAGGGAGATATTAAATTGATTGCTTGATTCTGCTGCAGGGCAAAGGTATGCTTGATTCTGCTGCAGGGCAAAGGATTAGATACAAAAGTGCAAGATTTCAACCAAGAAATTCATCCACCTTCCACTTCTTTTATTGTTTTGTATTAAAGTATTAACATAATCCTCATGGAAATTACCTTTAGAGGCTCAAGCTGGTTCTCAATTGATATTACATTCTCCTTAGAAGCAGCCAGTTGTGCTTCTCTGCTGCTGAGATGATCCTGGATTTCCCGTGCTTTCTCTTTATTCTGTTTTAGGTATTTCAGTTCTGTCTGACACTCTTTTACTTTCAAGCTTTGTTTCAGTCGTACCTGACGCAGAGCTTCAAGTGCTTTTATATACCTTTAAAAAAAGTAAAATTTCAGCTGCTTTGGCACTACAGCAATACTCATATGAAACAGTGCATGAGACATTTTTATTAACATTTATGTTACAAAAAGACATTTTTACTTAGTTTTTATTTAATTATAGTAAAGGGAACAACCTTGTTGCTGAAAAGATCTCATCAAATTTTTGTTTCAGGGCCTTCCCTTCACTTAATGGCCAGTTGGATTCTTCTTGGTGACAGAAAATGACATTGTTAAGCACAGATTTGGAAACACCAAGGGCACTGATCATCTCCCGATCTATTTCAGCACACTTGGAACTCAGACTGACCTTCTCACCATGCCTATGGACACAAAGAAAATCCCCAAAGAAGTTACTGGTAAGTTCTTCAAAAAGTGAACTGCATTTTAACAGTATAACCTGTTTTAACATACCCATTCAAAAATTTAACAAGTAACAATTTTTAAGCACAAAATTACCATGCTCAACAAAGGCATTTAACGCTGCCAATTTTTGAAGTCAGACTGTTTTCACAGATTAGAACTCTGAGGAACCACCAGAGGGGGCAGGAGAGCTCTTGAGTTAAAGGAATATACTTAAACAGCAGCGATGGGAGTTAAACACGGGCCAAAAACTACCTGAAACTGAAAATGGTACTAAAGAAAGTAAAGCCGACATACTCCACACAATGATATTTTCAAACTGTATCCTACAATTATGGAATCATGGAACAATTTGGGATGGAAACGTCTGTAATGCCCATCTCATTCCCTCTGCCATGAGCAGGGATGCTACTCACAGAAGCAGGCTGCACCAAGCCCCATCCACCCTGGCCTTGAACACTTCCAGAAATGGGGCAGCCACAGCTTCTCTGGGCAACCTGTGCCAGTGCCTCACCACTCTTATTAGTAATAAAGTTTTCAAATAAATGCAAGCCAACAGATATGAGTATTTCTTAACACCATGGCTATCAGATGTGAGATTCCTTTAATCATCTAAGAGATAAAGTAATGAAACTACACATCTTTATAATCTAAAAGCACTAGAAACTATGTCAAGAAATACATTATGTAATTTTGTCTTATCTGATGCATAAAAATACACCAAAACCAAACCTATCTTCATGCCAAAGTAAGAAGAAACACTTGATAACTTACTTTATTCTGGTAATGACAGATTCCAGTGTTTTAAATTCTGGAGTCTTGCCTTTCTGAGTACAGACCATGGAGCGCTGGACAGCTAGGGACTCCCCATTGACATCTCGAAACGACAATCGAATCTGAGCTCTAACATCTGTTTCATTGGCAACCTTTGGTAGAAGAAAAAAAAAAAGAAAAAAAAAGAATGAGGGAAACTCTTCCCAAGGTCCAAAGGAATATGTGCCTCTCCAGCTGTGGTGTATGTTCTAATGACCCCCAGTTCTCTGCTTTTCCTTATTTCAGCTCAAGGCTGGCTATGACTTGAGCATCCCTGTTTTATTCACAACCCGAGCGTAGTGGAGTATTTTACTTAGGAGTAAACACACATTACATCTAGTCACTATGACTTACCTTTGGATCATGAACAAATGTTTTTCCTTTGGTGCCAGGAGGAAAATCACCAGTGCATATATATTTAAGACATTCAATGATAGTCTAAGAAAACAGAAGTAAGTATATAGTTATAAAGACAAATTTAGAGTAACCAAAATGAACTACAGGCAAATCCACAGTAACAGCCCAAATATTTATAAATGAGTTAGATATGTAAAGAGAGAGAAATAACATTTTAATTTTTGAGTACCATGAAAATACAATACTTTGCAAAAGCAGTTTTAATCAGGATCTGGATCAATTTCCTATTACAAAATATCAACCAGTGCTATGCAAATTCCAGGCATGAAAGCAGATGTCCAATAACACTTAATAACATGATATTTATATCAAACACCATGATTTTAGCAATATTATTAATACTTTTCTGTAGAAATTATTAGTCACATGTTAAGGCCTTCCAGACCTATTTATAGGTCAAATCCAAACATAAAGGGAGCCTTACCGTTTTCCCTGCACCGTTTGGTCCCACCAAAATAGTTAATGGATTAAAGAAAGTGATAACTTGTTTGTCTTTATCTTCTACCCCAAAACTCCTCACTCCGAGGATACTCATTTTTTCAATCCTCGACATTTCTGCTGAACAACTTCTGTTCCAAAGCCAGAGGTAAATATTTACACTGTAAATACTGTAAAACAGAGCTTTGTGAAAAATCTAGTAGGCAGAAATAACAATCGATTACTGAAGGCTGACTAAACACCTGTACAAGCAGAATACATGATGGATATATTTAAAAACACAGCTAAGGTTCTTCAGTTACTGCTCAAGGTTGAAAACACATGAAGGCAAAATCTTATTTGTATCAAGCTGAGAAATTAACCAATTCCAAACTACGTGCCATACTATGTATCATGAAATCAAACACGATGGCCCCAAATAACCCTTTATTCCACTTCACAAACACTATGCACGTGCCTTCAGAATGCCCCAAACACAAGAGAAGCCCTTTATTTTTTTCCCTTTGATAAACCCACTGTTGTACTGCAACACCCAACACCGTGCAAGCTTTGCCAATGCCTGTTTTTCACACGCACATCCAGCATCACCTTGTCCTAATTCCTGCTGTGAAGAGGAAGACTCGGGCCTTCCCACGCCATGGGGTGGGCACAGACCACTGGGCTGAGCACGGGTGGGAGCTGCCCCGGGCACTGGGGGGGTTTGGGGAAAGCAACTCCGACTCCAAGGCCCGTCACAGACCCACAGCAAACACGCCTGTGTGGTGTGTGCATGGCTGCGCACTCCGGGGGTGTTCCACGGGGCCCACGGCTCGGGCTCGGCCCTCCTGCGGCTCCTCCGGGGGTGCGCGGCGGGGCTCGACCCGGGAAAGGGCATTTCCTGCCGAGGCAGAGGTGGCAGCGGGGCTTTCCCGCCCGGAGCTCCGCGCGGCGCCGGGGGCGGATGTTTTCCAGAGACATGCCCTGGGTAGGCCCTTCCCCTACCCGCCTACCGAGCGTAGCCCAGCTGAGCCCGCCGCGGTACCGCGCCCCCTGTTCGGCCGCCCCCTTTTCCCTCACCCCTGCGGTCACTTCCACTCGCCGCCGCTGCCGCCCCGGCCCGGCTCCGGCCCGGCTCCGGCAGCCCCCGCGCCCGTCCCGCCCGGCTCCGGCCTGGCCCCGCCCCGGCCCCGCCCCCGCCCCGCTCCGGCCATGCGGCCCCGCCCGCCGCGCGCGCGCCGGCCCTCACGGGCCGCGGTGTCCTTTAAGGGCTCAGAAAGGAGCGATGGGGTTTTGGGGCGGTATCGTGGTGGAAACCCAGCTGGAAATCATAGAATCACAGAATAAGCTGAGTTGGAAGGGATCCACAAGGGTCATGGAGTCCAGCTGCTGGCCCTGCGCAGCACCATTCCTAAGTCGTCACACCATCGGCCTAAGAGCCTTGTCCACACTTCTCTTCAGCATTGTCAGGCTTGATGCTGTGACCACTTCCCTGGGGAGCCTGTTCAGTGCCCAGCCACCCTCTGGGCGAAAAGCCTTTTCCTGATACCCAACCTAACACCCCTGACACAATTTCAGGCCATTCCCTCAAGTCCTATCACTGATCGCCCCAGAGAAGAGAGCTGCTGCTGTACTCCTGCTGCAAGATCCCGTCTCAGCCTCATCCAGGCTGAACAGACCAAGTACCGTCAGCCACTCCTCATACGGCTTCTTCTCCAGACCCTTCCCCATCCTCATTGTCCTCCCCTGGACACTTTCTAATAGCTTTAATGTCTGTCTTACATTGTGGAGATGAGGCACCACACAGCCACTGGATCCTCCCCCCCCAAGTTCGGGGGAATGGGGAGAAGAATCAACTCTAAAACTTGTAGCTTGAGATAAGAGCAGTATAATAATAGAAAACAAAGTAAAATACAATAATAATGGTAAACAATAATAATGAAAATAAAAAGGGAAAAAAACCCAGAATAACTGATGCCCAGTAAAACTGCACACTGCCTGCTGACCAATGCTAGACCCTTTCCAAGTAACTCTCCCAGTTTAGCTACCGGGCATAATGTTCCATGGTGTGGAATATCCCTTTGATCCCTTTGGCCAGTTTGGGTCACCTGTCCTGCTGTCCTGTCTGTGCTCCTTCACTGTTTCTTTTCTGTACCTCCTCACTGGCAGACCATAAGACACAAAAAACAAAAAAAAACAAAAAAAAAAACAAAAAAAAAAAAAAAAAAAAAAAAAAATTATATTTATATATATATATTTATATATATATTTATATATATATTTATATATATATATATAAAATCATATATATAATCCTTGACTTAGCATACAACAACTTAGAAAAAACCAAAACATCAGTATACTATCAATATTATTCTCATTCTGAATCCAAAACACAACGCTATACCAAATACTGAGAAGAAATTAACTCCACCTCAGCTGAAACCAAGACAGGCAGTTTTAGGGACTGCAGGAAAGTTCCAGATGATTAGGGGTAGGAAAGGGGATCACTCTCTTTGGCTCGTCAAGTTCATTTCTCTCTGGGGCCAAGAAAGCTCCTTGCCCCCTTGTACCAGTCTCCTTCCACACCTTCTTCCTCTTTGCTCCCTATCCCCTATTCATCATCTAGTTAAAAAAAAAGTCCAAGCCAGAGGACTGCCCCTTCCTCCTGCTTCTCTGGAGTTTTGTTATCCTACTCCTGAGGACCAGGAGTCCCTCCAGAACTAAACATAGGGTCAGGCTGCACGTGCCATGCACACTCTTACCTTGACCCAGTAGTCCCTGGCCAGCTGGGACCATCTCAGGTTCACTGTACGAGCCAACAGCATTGGGAATCTAATTTATCTACACTTTCAGCCAACGCCAAAATTGATTAATAATTTGCCAGCATATTTTAGTGTTTAGTGTGTTTTCTTCATGAAGGGAAACAACACAAGTAGTTCTTGTGTTGTCAGATCAAATTCATGGTTAGGTAACAGAGGCAAACTTTGGAAAACAGCCCTTTGTGCTCAATCTCAGCATCATCTGTAATTAAAACGAGTAACAGAGATGATAGGTGAAGTAAGTCTGGACCTTATCAGAAGCTGGTAGCCAGCAGGTGGTTTTGTTGGCCAAAACCAACAGGAATTGGAATTGGCCAAAAATTCAGGCTTTCACTACAGTTGTACTCTAATGATAATCCTACCTTTTATGAGTGCAAAAAGGGTTCACAAAACCTAAGCTTCAGATTTTGAGACAAGAAGAAATTAGTGTCCATGTTGGCTGAACAGCCTGTAAAAATATTGCCGAAATTCATACCCATCTTTGAGAAGTCAGTACAACTCCTATGGAGAGGAGACACCAGGTTGTACTCCGTTTGTGTGTCGCCTCGTGCCCTGTAGCTGCCTCGGTATGACTCAGTTGTTCAGCAGCACAATGTTTTCTCTATGGCAACACTTCTCCACATTGCTTTTAGATGATTCATCGATCACACCCTGATTCTATAGCCAGTGTCACCTCTGGAATATTCTGCGAAAGTTGATGATTAGGAGACATCATTTTCGGCACTGTTTCTGGTAGAGTTTTCTGTTTCACACACACTATTTTCCCACCAATATGAAATCTATTCTCTAAATAATGTTTGTGTTTATGCTGCTGTGGGATGGTTTAGTGGGAATTATTTCTTCGCTTGTGATTGTTCTCCTTTGACCAGCGCAGTTATCAGCTTTATAGAGTCTATAAATCTATGAATATGCGTGTGAACATGAAAGGCTGAGGAGCAGAAAGGACAGCCTCTTTCCTGCAACATTTATTATCATGTCATCCCTTCTAGAAATCTGGCAATCTGTTTGGAACTTAGGTAGAAGAACAAAAGCAGTTACATACTTTTACCTTTCCAGTCTAAACTACTACAAGAGTAGCCAAATGCTGATTTCTGTGGAGGAATGGAAGTATATCTTGTATTATTTCTACATGCACCTCTAAGAGCCTAACATTTTCATCTGGGCGTGACAACAGAATGTTTCGTAAGTTTAGTGTTAAAAGCTTCATCAGGAGCTTTTCCAGTTAGGATCAAAAGATCTTTTCAAGACGGCTTTTTAAACTCATATACTTTTCTTGTGGAATTTTAGGACAAGAATTTAAAAACAGTATTTAAAAACTTAATTAAGCAGTATTTTCAACAAAACTTAAACAGATCTACTCATGAAAATATGTGTTGAGAAACTGGTAATTCGATGTGCACAAGGTCTTTTCTCTTTCTGGGCCTCTCAAGCAAGTAGCTATGGAAAACCAGATGACTCTTCTCACATCATTGAATGATTTTTCCAATTTTGCTGTAAAATTGTAACCTTTTAATGAATGAGTGTTACCTTCTCATAAGCCCTTGCCAGTCATCTGAAAATAGCTTTCAGCCATTTTTAAGCACTTTGGTTTTTTTCAGTAGATAGAGTTTTTCCACTTACGTTAAGGGACAAGGTTTTCACCGGATGCCAGGACAGCTAATTCTAGCCATTAATACCTACCATGCTGTCACTGGTGGGCTGTCAATTAAGTCCATGCCTTTTCCAGCCATGTGTTCTATGCTGAATTTCCCCCAACAGTGAGAGTGAGGGAGGAAGGGTAAAGAATCCAAACTGGTTAAGTAGCATTAGGGTCTTTGTATGTCTAAGAAGTTACTGGTATTTTTTACTCAGCCTTGAACTGCAGTTCATCTTAGAAAATCCCACTGAACAAAGGATGGCATATTACTGAGTGGGATGTAAAAACTACATAGCTTTTCAGATCTCCATCTCTCTGATTATATGATGCAAAATTAAGAATAGAATCACATAAAGATCTGTGTTACAGAAGGAATGCTCCTATTTCCCCTGATGAGTTTTTGATATCATGTAAGTAATCTCTTATCCACAAAGGTATTTTCCCCTTACTTGATGTCAGAAGGAAGGAAACCCCCAAACGGTCCCCAATGAGGCATCCCACAGCGCCCATGATAACCCACACTATAGTCTTGTGCCTTTCCTAAATGAGAAAACTTTCCCTTTCATCTAATATTCAAGGTATATATAGGCAGCGTATGGTGCATAAATCAAACACAGCTTTCCTTGAACCCAGAATGCTGTTGCTCTCTATCTTCTTGGTAAGTTGCTGCTTACCTGGCTCAATGGGAAGTGCAGAAGAAGAATTTCAAGCAAACCTCGAAGCTCTAGTGGATCTAGCAAACAAAGAGGTGGGTCTTTATCTCTTTTTCTTCATTTCCTATAGTTCTTTTGATGGAAATATAAAATGAAGTCTGCGTTAGTTTCAGCTCTAATTTGTATGTCCTGTGTTTTGTTTGTTAAAGTTGAGATGCTCGAGGCACTGCATGTCAAGCTTTCCTCAGAAGCCGGTGCTGTAATTGTTTCCCCAAAGGAAGTTCAGAAATAGAAAACCTGATGAAGATGATATGTAGTTCAAGATGTTTAACTATGTGGCAGTCACTTAGAGGAGAAATACCTTCTAACAGTATATTTTTTTTGAAAATTTTAGATCTTTATTCCAGTACCCAAGGGGAAATTTCAGGTAAGACTTTCAAACTTCTTTATTCTGCTGTTGATAATTATTTGAAAAATGATGTTGCTTTGTAGCTAATTTTGAGGGAAAGAGAGTTAGACTACAAAAAAGACCAAATCCCACTAGAAGGGAATACATATGCTAATTTTTCATCAGCAGTTCTGTCAAATTCAGTGAAGCTATGGAAATAAATAACCAATTCTGTGACTGTGGTCTCTGAGACTTGGCTGTACTCCTGCTGAAGGCAATCTCAGGAGTTCTTGCAGAGAGATTACTTCTGAGGCTGTTCTCAACATTACTGCCTAAGGTGCAGACCCTGAACAACATCTGCTGTCATATAGAACCAAAGGTGGGTAAATAGGGTTAGTACTTGAAGCACTAAGATGTTCTTACCTCTTGGCAAACAAACAAGTTGAGTGTTATAAAGCACCATAAAGTTTGTGTCTGAAGGAAGCAATTTGTTGGCACAAGAAGTTATTGCCCACAACTGTGTTGATCAGTGGTTTCAGTTTGTGGTCTGCAGATTTCTCAAGTTCTGTGAACTGAAAAAAGGTTCATGAAAAATAATTAAGGACAGCCAGCCTGTTGTTTTAGAGGAAAAATTGTTTAGGGCTTGCAGCTTAAAGAGGGCTAAGATATAGACAGAGGGGTACAGTGCTTCTGTCCTGTGTGGTAGATATAGCTGGGAGAGGGAGTTGGCAGATCTAACATCCTTGGGCTACTCAGTGTGGTTTTGATAAAGCTGCAACCCCAGTGGATTTTAGTTTCCCTTTACAATTCTTTTCTCTGTTTTCCTTTATAACAATTTTTTTTAAATGTGTTTCTTTTCTCTCCTGCTGTAGATTTTTTATCAAGCCCCAGAAAACATAGGAAAGTACCTCTTTCTGTGTTTATACAGAATTTCTGTTTCTGCTGTGCATGCAAATAGTTATTGAAATTACTGAAAGATAAAAGTTAAGTCATTTGGCAGAATATAATTTTGCTGTTATTTGATTTTTTTTTTAGTGCAGTCTTGTTCCCTGTCAACTTGAAAAAACCTTAGAAGGACTGAAATTTTCCTTTAAGAATAATTCAACCTGTATTTCTCTGATGGAGAAAAACAAGGATCACATAATATCAACTTTAAAGAAAACACATACAGTAAGTTTCTCATGAATTATTTATAGTCATAGAATCATGGAATGGTTTGGGTTGGAAGGGGCATTAAAACTCATCTAGTTCCAGCTCCCTTGGCTGGAGTAGGGACACCCAGGTAAAAATATGAAATTATGTGAATGTACCACTCACTTGTTTTCAAAACATGAAATCAATCATCTCAGCATCCTGGCTGACTAAAGTCAACAGCAAAATTTTGATGCCATCTCTGCACACCCTTAGTTTTTCAGTGTTGAGCATTATGGCTGCTGCTCAGCAGTGGTTTTACAGGAACTACCTGAATTCATAGAGTCTAGATGGAAGTTAGAGCTTCCTAAAAGATGCATCACCTGTAGACAAATCCTGGGACTTGTCATTAGCCAGGACACTAGTAAGAAAAGGCCCTAAGCCACATCTCAGTAAGCAAAGTCAGTAAAGAAGTATTCCCGATACTCAAATGTCTTCTCTCTGTTCATTCATGCAGATCTATCTTTCATTCCAATTGAACATCCCCTTGAATAACCACCAACACCTTCTCAGCAATATGTTTGTCTTATTTCCTCCTTTATTTTGACTATAACCTTTTGCTATTTTTTGCTATTATCATTATTGTAGCAACGCAAGAACACCACGTCCTGTCCGATGACAGAAGTGTCCCAACAGAGAGTCCTGGAGCACTTCAAGAAATACTTCCAGAAGATGAATGAGAAATGCTGGGAGTCCTGATGACAGGTGTTGGCACCCCAAATACTTGGAGACAACTCTTACCCAACACTAGAGCTGGTTCTGATTGAAGACAGAGCACCACAAAGAGACACCACAACATTAACATGAATGTTTCATACAGGAATTATCAGATATTTATGTCTTATTGCAATTATTAATGTATTTATTTTATTTATAGAGAATTTTTATATTTTTACCCTAATGTTCAAAGTGATCATGAATAAAAGAACTTAAAATATTATATATAAAATAATAATATGTAAATATGGTAATATAATATAATAAAACTGTACATAATAATATATTGTGGAGGTTGTGTACTTAATAACTAGAGTATAAGTCAAGGTTATATAAGTGAAATCAAAAAATATACAGGCTAAGAGTAAGATCCATTGATGTGCTCTTCTGCAGGCACTTGCAGAATTGTCAAATATTTACCATCTGAAAGCAGGAATAAAAAGAAGAGAAGGCTGTCTTTTAAATATATGCATAATTAAGTTTGAGAACAATGTGTTTCCCTGTAATTCTACAACACAGTTGCAGTGTGGTATACTTGCATGACACACATTTTGTATTTAATTAATATATTTAGTGTGCGAGCAGATCATATTTACTTTAATATTACTCCAAATATATTTTCAACCATGGTATCTTCAAGTTTTGTAATAGAGTCAGGAATTAGTGTTGTTGGCTCAGTGATAAGCCAAAACAAAACCCTGAGCAGGTCTCTGGGTTATTGACATAGACATACAGTGATAATTACCAAAAAGATACAGTGGTGGTAGCACAGGTTGTCTAGTTTAGGCTGGATTCGTTTGTTTGGTTTTTCTTCTCAGGACTGCCTAAAGCTGTATTTTTTATGAAGTGAAGAATGTGATTACAAGTCACTTTTCCTAAATAAAAATACAACATTTTTCTAGAACCTGAAGTGTCAGAGGAAGACAACACTTTTTCTAGTGTATGGAAGCATTCCTTGAATTCCAAAGGAAATGCAGTCGTTTTAGTTGGCTGTCTTTTGGGACATGAAGCAGTTTGAAGACCTGCTCAGCTAGACATTGTGTAACTTTTAAGTGAAAAATACTTGGCATAGGTGTATTTTTGGGAAGTTGTAGCTCATCTCTACTGAAATGAACAATAGGATTAAGTAACCAAGCATAGTTATATCCAAGGAACCATCCAGTTTGTGATGATTGTAGCGACTAGACAAGATTTTACAAGAAATGAAAGGGTGCACGTCAAAGAGATTCCCATCATGGTGACTGTGAAAAGCTAGGATGAATCCAGACATTGGTATTAGCAGTGTGACAGTGGCTAACCCAGTCAGTGTTGAAACTAACAAATCTTCTCCAGAGCAAAGAAAGAGAGCAGCAAAAAGGAAGTGTGGAGAACAGAACCCTGTCCCACAAGACCATGCCCATGCTGTTAGTCACTGCTGGAGGTTTAGCAAGGGCAGACAAGAGCAAAACAATGATCTTTGAACGAGTAAACATGAGAAGGCACCTCTCTAAACAGGGCCCTTCTGACACAGCTCCCAAGGAACCAAAAATGCATCCAGAGAAACACAGGAAGCCGGGAAATCTGTCTCATACAGAGGAGATAGTTAATTAATTCAACATCAGCTCTCATAAGTAACTGTAAATTATGTACAGCTGCTAAAATTGAGGCAAGGCTGGGAAACATCACTTTTTTCTAGTGTTTTATGTTTCACTCCATCTTTCTGCATAAAACTGAAAAGTAGGAGCAAAGGCAGCATTTTACCACAAAGTTTGTTGTGGTAAAACAACAAACAGAAACTCTATAATCTTAATCAAAACAAACCCCTTTCAACCATTGCTGAATGATTGTAATTTTAACACAGGTCATGATAAGAAATCATCTTTCCTTCCAAAACATGCTAAAACCTGATAAAAGTGTGAGCTATAATGTGCTGTACTTGCATTGGGGAAAATACTGCTCACCCACACCAAGCTAAACCTCACAAGACAAGCACAGAGAAATGATGCTAAATGCTTAAATGCTTAAATGACCAGACTGGAGTTTACTTAGCTAATTAAGCAAACGACATCTCTAATTACAATTATATAACTTTGCATAAGCTCAGCTCATATTTTAAAGTGTATTCTTTCACTATTCTGTCTCATTACCTTGCGGTGGGTCCATCCCCACAGCAGAATCTTTCTTTCCATTTTGTTCTTCTGGAAGTGTTTTACTTCCTGCATTGGCACAGGTTAACAGAGTTTGGAGCACATGCAATTCTTGTTTTATGTTCTGTGCTCTTCAGGAATAGCAGTGCCAGGATTATAAAACAATTTAGAATCCTTGGGAGCACTCTAAAATAGCAGAAATGGATTTTTAGTGTGCTGCCAACATGGGGTATTATCCATTTACCATGCTGTCAACCTATTTAATAGTCTTTTCAAAAGAGAAAAGAAAGGTGGTCTTTCAAACCAGAGTCATCCAGGCACATAAAAAGCTTTTTAGGAGCCCTGGCAGGGAAAGGCTGCACACACAAGAGCAGAGAAAGTTGCAAGATTGGCTATACAAACTTTAAAATTCACACGCAATATACACAATGGTGTTTACCCTGTGAGTGAAGAGGAAAAGCCTTTTAAGACTTCCATTTTCAGGATGTATAAGCAAAAGACCTACCCAAACTAGGCAGAGTCTACTCTTGGGAAGGTCTTGCTGAGAGCAGAGGGCACTGGGCACCAAGGCAGGCTCCTGCTACAGGGTGTGATGCTGGGGGAAGTGAAACCCAGCATGTCTCTGCCACCATAAAAATCAGAAAACAAAGAAACAAAACCTTTAAGGACAAGTATACTGAGTGGTTTAGGCTGAAAAAATCATAAGCACAGGTTTCTGAGCTCCTACAAGTTTCATTTTCTGGTGAGGGAAGCCAAAGGATTTTAGAAAACAGAAGAGATGCTAAAGCTGCCAGAAGAAATCCCTGAGATCTGAAGCAATAAGCATCCCACCACTGTTCTTCTGCTTTGGCATTTCAGGGAGATACATGACAATGGATTAGGGGGTTTTAAAAAATATTTCATTATTCTGGCTACCATTCCACTGGCGTTTCCCATCGTGCTTAAAAGCTTTCTGATACACTCTGGGCCAGCCAGCCAGTTGTGCCTTTGCTTCAGCCCAGGGCAGACAATGAGCAGCAGATGACATCCACATTTTGTCTGAGTCTTGAGCAACAGTTCCCTCTCTTGTCTTTTCTGCCTTTATTTTTCACTATAGGAAGCATCCCATTTTGTTCAACAGCTCAGTCAAGCTGATCTTAGAATAGGATCTGACAGGTCCTCAGTGACGACAGTGTCCAGTGCTAAAAGGGAGCTGAGAAAAAACTGGCCACATATTGCACATATTGTTTCCAGAAAGCAGTCACTCCCACAGACTGTCACAGAACTGTAAATAAAATTCCTCTCAACAGCCTATTTCCCAGGAAAAGCTTTTGTTTCATATAATTTAGGTCAAAACCAGTCTTGACTAAATTTCACAATTTCTCTGACTTGTAACTGGCCTTTATAGAATCACCAGGGCTGTTTAGGGACAGAGAGGCTCCAGGAGCAGCACTATGAGAAGCACTACTTTGAGATGCAAGATCTAAGTCTAGGCATTTATCTTTGTTGTTCTTTGTAGGAAACAGGAATTCTGCTCACTGCTAGAGCATCCAGACATGCACGTGTACCTTGCTGTATCAGCCACCATCACAAGGGGCACGTACTGCCCATTAAGTATGGTAGATATGACTCCCTCCTAGTGACCTGTTTTTTGCACTCACCTGGGTTCTCTCCGTTACTGTCTGTTACAAGTGAGAGTATCACTAAAGGTTAAAACAGGTTCTACAACCCCAGGAGACTGGATGGGTTTGAGGATGAGGAAATTTGTCAGGAAGAGAAAACTCCATTTCAAATATTTGTTTTAAGCTGAGTTCCCAGCACAAAATATTGAAACACAACCATGTGAGAAAGCATTCCAAAGCATCTCTGCAGGAGTTGTTCCCTGGTTTCCAGAAATTTCCATTTTCTTGAGCCTGGCAGGCTACAGAGGCACAAGATTACTCCACCATAGCAGTGCTGCATTTTGTACTCACACCAGTAAAGAAACCTTTTCTAAACATTGTAAACATTCACATGCATCTACATGAAAGAACAAAACCAGCTCCTACAAAGAGTTGCAGCTCATTTCTTGCAAGGCATGCACTCAGTCCATCAACCTAATGCAGGCACATATCTGCAGGAATCATCAGCATTTCTTGACTCAAAGAAGCCCTTGCTTGGGATGATCCCAGCTGGCATCAGCAGCACCTTGCACAGCCTTTAGTGATGCCTTAAGTTTTAGCTTTTATATTTTCAGATTCTGTGCTGCCTAGGGGTGCCGTTCTGAGCCTTATATTAAGTGCCATTGAGCTCTCTGCACAGAATAGGAAACAAAACAAATCCTTTTCCTGCTGAGGACCAAGGACAACTTTCAGCCCAAGTGCACAAACAACAGTGGGCTGAAGAGAGAAAACAAGAAGGATGAGACCTCACAGCCTGAAGCTGTGATTGGACAATTAAACCCCAATATCCAATGGACCAAAACTTATAAAAATGTAAGATCTCATGACTTGTCAGCCATTTTGTGATCATTCTTAGTCCACCCTGGGTGTAGCCTTAGTCAGGCTCCTGTCTTGTCCAAGGTGGATCCTGGAGGCCTTTCAATAAATACCTACTTTATTCTCTAGCTCTGTCCAGTTTCTGTTTCAGGACAGCCTTCCCAAGGCATCATTAGGATAACTTTATTTTCACACTCAGCGTCATCTGATTATTTTCTCAAATAATATTCCTAAAACAGCTCTAATGTGAACACATCACACTCTGACTCCCACCAGAATGCCTTTTTAATTAGTATCAAAAGTCATGAATTAACTGACTAATTAGATTATTTATTCACTTCACTTCTATCCTCCTAATCATTCCAAATTGAAATGGAGACACTTTGGACAAGTCCAGCAGTGTAGATTTCCACTTGCTGTCTGTTACTCTAGTCTCCAGAGTTTCTTCTGAAATATTTTCTTTGCTTATTCTTATTCCTATTCCTATCAATTCTATTTGTGTTTGTGGTGCCTTCACTCTGCTCATATTTCCAGATCAGGCAAATCTCAGAACTGTAAGTACCAGAGATTACACTGTTGATGTCAGGATCTGCTGCTTTGCCATATTTTTTTCTTACATCCTTCTTCAACTAGTTAACTCTGCATTCATGTTAAAAACAAAACCCCAAACCATCTGTACAATAACGAACCTCTCGGGAGATGAGACTATGATTTGTGTAGGGGCACTGAGCCAGCTTAGAGAGAAAAAAGGCACTTGAGCAGTTCTGTTACCTCAAGCAAAACAGGGGGAAAAGTGAAGCAAAAGAGGAAAAGGAAAAATTCCTGCATTGAAAAGTACAGTGATTTTGGAATATGTCACAAGAAGAGAGAGTGGTAAAACAGCAAGCAGTGAAGGACCATCTTGTTCCTTTGGAGCTGGGAAAAGCTGAAAGACTGGCTCTTGCTACTGATATAGTTAACAAAAATACCCGTGAATTCTTTGGAACTGGGAATTACCTCCTGCAGACAAAGTTTATCAGGGGGAAAAAGCCAGTCATACAGGTCATACAAAGTTCTGGGACAGTGCTGGGATTCCGCAGAAGTGGCTGCAAATACTAAATGCAAGAGAGGGAAGAAAAGAAAACGCCTGAGAAAAAATCTGTTGGCAGTTGTGGCAGCCAGGAATGGAATTGAAGACAAATGTGCTCTCTGAGCTAAGCAGCCCCAGAGTGGGGAGGTCTGAGGTGGGAGACACAGCAGTGTCACAGCTGCCCCATGGGCAATCCTTTGCTATGGGCACAGGAAACACCATGCTACAGTGGATGGGCCAACTGTTAGCCAAGGAAAAGGTGAAAAAAGTGGGGTTTTCCATCAAACCTTGAGTTAAAACTGAGTTGCCCACAGAGGTCTCTAATGGTGGGGTCCAACATCAGCCTGGCTGGCAGGGGCAGCCCAGGTAGCAGCCAAAGGGGAGAGGAGGCTTTGCCTGCAAACCGGTATGAGTTCGAAGGAGACCAAAGGAAACAAGCTGTGAAACACCAAAAACACAATGAGCCAGGAGTGGGTCTTACTCTTTTCAGTTTTATGGCTTACAAATTCAGCCTTAGGGCAACTGGTAGTGCCAGGCAGGTTCTTTGTCTTTGCATCCCAGAGATGTACTTATGCAGAGTCCACAGGATCACAGAGTTGTTTGAATTGGAAGGAGCCTTAAAGACTGTCTAGTTCCAAACCCTGTGCCATGAGCAGTGACACCTTCCACTAGACCAGGTAGCTCAGACCCCCACCCAAGCTTGGTCTTGCACTTTCAGGGGTGAGGCTTTTCCAGATAATCTGTGCCAGTGTTTTACCCCCTCATTGTAAAAAGTTTCTTCCTTATTATTTGCCACATTCCTATAAGGATACGATCCCCAGAGCTGTGTGATGAGAAAGTTCTACAAATGTGTGAAGTGTGGAAAAAAACCTCATCTTGTTAGAGATGACAAACAGATACAGCAAAGCAGGCAGCAGCCAGCTTGCATGTTAGCTTGAGCTAAGCCACATAACCACTACTGACTTTTGACTTCCCCAATTCAAAGTATTTAGATATTGAGATGTTTACTCTGAAATGCTGTGGCATCAGACCCCATGAGTGGAGCCAGCAGATCTGCTCCTGCCCAGGAGACAGGGGGCTGCACTGCAGCCACCATGGCTGCTGCTTTCATTTCTGTAAAATAACATCATGCTTTTTAAAAAGAAGTAAAAAAAAGGAGCTTTTACAGCTTCCAGGAAAGAGGGAAACACAAGTCATTGGCCGATTTGGCCAAGCAACACACCACAATGCCTTCAATTAATGAAGACCTTAGACTGGAACCCCGCAAACCTGGTGGGCTTCTCCTTTCTCAGCTCCTAGCCAGAGAATGGGGCAGTAAGGGGACCATTGTCCTTGTACAAAATCAACTTTGGGGCACTGACTGTGCCCATGAGGTCCAGGCTGATGTACTCAAGATATTCTGCATCCCTCCTTCCCACCCAAAAATGGCCACTTTGCTGTGCCCATCCCTAGGGCCACCCTGATGCTCCCAGGCAGTGGCTTCTCCTGTGTAAATTAATTAACTCTTACAGAATAGCTGCATTTTGTCAAAATTTTGCCATCAATATTGCACAAGTGCTGTAATTTTTCCTTTCTAGGCAATGGGCCACCTAGTTTTCATGGGGTTGTGTTGGGTACTTTTTCTTATGCCAATCTTTTTCCTGTTGTCTAGCAGATGATCACACTTCATGAACAAAGAAGTTTTGATTTATAGAGAAGTGCTGTGGAGATGGCATCTGCTTGGTCATGCTTTGGGTCATTCTATGCATTACTAATTTTCAAATCGAAAAGCCACTCCTCAGATATCTACTACCTACTTTCCATGGAAAAGCTGATTGGGTAAGGAGGCTGTCCCAAGGTTAAACACTAAATTTACTGGAACACTGTTTTTTTTTTAACCACTTTTAAAATTGAACCTAAACAGTTATTTCCTTGTAGAGACCATAAAATGGTAGAGGACTGGTCCACAACCACTTACAAGTTCTCTGAGCACATCAGCAGGATGAAGACCCATCTCTACCTTCTCTTGCTGGCTGCAGGCATCTATGCTGCTCCCCAGATGAGCAGCATGGCTGAATTACTGACACTACTACAGCAAGTGTATGAGGGGATGACAAAGGATGTTCAGGTAAATTCAATTTCCATTTTTCTAATCTAAAATTTAATGTACTGAATCCTCTTATGTTTGAATATTTAACTTTTTTGAAAGTAAAACAATCTATGTTTTTATCTATTATATTTTTATCAGTGTTAATAAAGAAGATATTTGAAAAACTGAATTAATGTGTTATTTTGCAGAATCTGAGGATTGAAACTCCTGACAATATAGATGTAAGTAAAAGGTTTTTTAAATAAAAGTAATTTTTTTGGTTAATGTGTTCACTAGAAATTAAAGTAGTTCTTAAATTGTCTCCTAAAATACTCTATTTGTATTTAAGAGCAAACAATTACTTTAAGTGTAGCTACTATAAGATATAAAATTAATTATAAGATATAAAGTGTCATTAGATATAAAACATTATAAAACCAATCAAATGATGAGTCAAAAAAAAAGATGCTGTAATATAAAAGGACAGCAGCTATATTTGTTCTATGATTTTGTAAATCTGCAGAACACACACAGGGAATGATTTTCTGAATCAGTTTTTTGAATGAGATACAGCTGAAAAGGAAAGAACACATTCATTCACACTTCCTGCTTGTATGTCTGAAAAATCCTTCTGTTTAGTCTACTTCATTTAGTCCACTTCTAGAAATGGCTTTTCATATTCTTACAATCAGTTAGGGAGTTAAATAGTTGTTCTACCTCATCTTCTCTGAAGGATGGTATTAATGCACCCTGAACAGTCCACCATGACCAGGTGTCCATGAACAGGATCTGTCTTAAAGATCAAACTCCCCTTTATGCATTTCTGATCTTCTTTTGCATCTCCAATAAATTTCTCCTATCCCCCTCTCAGGTTTTCTTTTTCAGATAACGTTAAAATGACTCCCTCATTGTGCAGACATTAATGAGGCTTTTCCCTTTGCTGTGCATGTACTAGAATCTTGGTTTCCACAGACCACAGTCCAGCACAGAGCTCTTCTGTTAATAATGTGACCAGATGGATATTTGTGGAAATGTTATCTGCCTCATTGATTTATTGAAGGAGCAGAATAATTCCCTTTTTTACCCTAAACTAGCTACAGGAGGAAGCTTGGGGTTTCAATCCCATTCCATCCCAATCCAGCCCATTCCTTGCAAATTAGATGTAAAAATTCCCAGCTCTGTCACTTCTCTCTGGATCCTGTCTGGAGGAGCTCTCTTCTTAGGCTGGGGCTTTATCTCTGAAGTTCTGACCCTGAATCAGCAGTGCCCAATGGTGGCAGCTCACTTGTCCCTTTCCCTGATGAGGTCCTTGGTTGTGCCACCACACCCCACTGTGCCAGTGCCCAGCTCTCCTTTGAGGGGAGGAGCTGCTTCGTGCTCACCTGTTCTTTGGGTCCAGAGGTGACAGAGACTTCCTTGGTGCCTCTGTGTTTGCTGTTTGTCCATGGCAGAAGCATGTGGCTTCCCAAGCAAGGCTGTGGAGAGAAATGATCTTATTCATCGTGCAGCATCCAGGAATGACAAATAGGAGATACATGTTGGTCAAGAACGGCAATGCTGACCTTCAGCAGTCGCATGCATTTCCTCCAATCTTCAGCTATTAGGTTTTTCTTCAGTTTTCACCACTTTCTTCTCCTGTAACATCTAAATCTGTTCCTGCTGCTGATGGCTGTGTCCTCTCCTTCTTTGCGAGTTTGTCTGATCTCTTTCAAAATAACCTCACGCTGGAGAGTGTGACCATCATTCATCATTCTTTGCTTGGCTTCCATCCCACATCCCTTCTCCCCCTTCTGGTGGCCTTGTCCAGAGCACAAAGTCTCGGACGCCAAGACCAGTGACTGCTTTGTGGCAGAGCACCAGCACGGCCAGCCTTGGGATGGGACAAGGGCCAGGAAATGAGAGGGTGACCACTGTCTCCCCCTCTCCTGGCACACAGGTGTCAAGTGTCACCTGGGTTAATATTTGGAGTAGCCTCAAGTTCATTTGTTTTCTTTCTCTTGTGTTGGAGAGACAGGAGCAGATGTGAAAAATCAAACCAGTGTTCACATGGCTCCAGAAGAGGCAGGGCTTAGTCTTTAGACAATGACAGATTTCATCTGGACATTACAAGACACACCAGCAGATACTATTCTTTGCCAGGTCTCTGTCTGCAGAGTAAATAAATGTTTGCAGCAGATAAGCATACTTGCCTAAGCTGTTTGCAAGCTCAAGCCCAAAAGTCAATAAGAATAAATTTGCCACCCAGGCAGCTGGGCAAAACTCACAATACTTTTAAATAAACTCCTTGTAGCTTGTGGTTATGAATACTTTCATCTCAGTTTTTCTATTTCTTCCATCTTAGGATGTGAATTGTATAAGCACAATCTTCGAAGGAGTGGAACATTTGAAAAATAATCCAGCTATGAAAAAATTCAGTGCTTTTTTCCACAAATTTGAAAGACTGAAGCAATGGCTTATGCCAAACCTGACAAAAGAGGTAGGAATTTATTTGGTGTCTGCCAGAGACCACACAGCAGAAATGTAACAAAATAAGATCTATAATTCACAAATGTGTCTTTACATCTAGAAAAGATAGTAATTTCTGTACTGGCTTGATTTTAGTATATGGAAGAATAAATTCTGGCATTATTTCATGTTTATATCCTTCCTTTGTTCTAATATTCATCTTGATCCACCTTTAAAATAAGGATTCATACGTGTGATAAGCAAATTAAAGAAAAATGGTATCATTTATAAAATGATTTTGAGATTAAAAAGCTCTAAATAATGATTAAATATTAAGCAATTTCATTTTCTTGATTCATTTTTCAGGGGAAATGTGATACAGAAAGAAGGAGCACAACAATATTTATAAACAAGCTGAGGACATTAATCCAAAAAGTATTAAAAAACCCAAGAGTGGAAAGTTAAAAGTTTCTAAAATTGCTGTAAATTTATATAAGCAGTAAAATCTTTCCTTGTTTAAGAAGTGTTCCTCCTTGGCATTAAAATTTGGCAGGGCACACCTTGAGTTTCAGTGGCACTGCACTGGTTCATGTTTGGCATCTCAAAGTATTTGGTGGCAAAATGACATTTGTGTTTTGAGACACAAATTTAAATGCTTGATAAACCAAATCATGCAGGGGATTACAGAAAGGCATAAAATCTCTGTGTTTCTCATGAAGAGTTAATTTCTAAATCACAGGGAGACTGAATAGGGGTCAGTGTCAGCTGGCTCACAGCACATCCCTCGTCCCACCATCACCTGGCCCCACAGGCCCTGCTGTGCCATCAACACAGAGTGAGAGATGTTACAGAATGTGAAAATATCCCCTTTTTCTTTCTTTGAAACCAGACTGGGCCAGTGCAGGGGGGAACAGCAATATGGGACAGTCTGAGTACCCTTCTGACTTTGAAGGTTTAAGGTCAGATTTCTACTGGAAAGTTTTACTGCTCTCACATAACCTCCTAATTCCATAAGCACTGGGAAACACATCCTGGGATTTTACTCTACCTGCAGCTTTGGAAAATCTGTGTAAATTTGACAACTAAGGATTTGTAAGGATCCGAACATATAGCACTTTGAGTATTAATGGGGGTTTATAATGTTAATGGATAAGAGTGTTTAGATCAGTACAAATTTATTTCTATTGTGTCAGTTAAATTATGTTGTATTTCATAGACAAAAGGTTTTTGGAGAAAATATTTATTCTGTATTTTTAGTACTTTTAATTAAGTGAATGTTTGTCTCTGCCTTTCTCCCTCCCCTTCACCCCCAAATTTCTTTCAAGCTATTCCCACACTTCAGGAAATCTAGTTATCAGTCAGGGGAATTATATCCTTGAGGTGAGTGAGCAAATGTATTGCTGAAAGCTATTTCTAATGATGCATGAATTAAAAACCAGAGAGTCCATTAAGATACCCACCTCTGTAATAGAGCTGAGCTCACACGTTCTCTCTAGCTCCCTGGATGATGCTTGCATTTTTTCCTATGAACATCCCAGCATAAATTAATTCCTTAAAATACATACATATATATAGGAGAAAGAAATGAGAACAAAATTGAGAAGATTTTTGGTCAGACAGAGAGGCAGGTTCCACCAGCGTCTTTCTGATAATTTCCTTCGAAAATCTACCAATTCTGACAAGGTGAAAAAAGCTGAGCAGATGAGAAAGGCACTTGTCACAGTGTTGCCAAGGGTTTGATTTAATGTGTTCCAAACGCCTGTGGCAGTGTCCTGATACAACGTGTCAGCTTCCCTGCTCCTTTTTGAGGGGCATCCTCGGAAACACCAGGGAAAAGACAGGCGAGAATCTTGCGATGACAGAACAAATATGCAGAAACAAAACATTTTCTTGCCACATGCTGATTTTCCCAGTGTTTTCTAGAGTTATCCAACTTTTATGAAGGAAAAATACCGTTTTTCATGGTATTGCTCGGTAAGATGGGCAAAGCAGGAACAATTGCTGGTAAAACAAGGGTCAATCAGCAAAATTATTATTATTTATAAGTTATTTGTGCAGACGTTGATTTGTCAGACGCTTCACTCTGCTGCAGCTCAGTCCCGAGGCGGCGGAGGGCGGCTGACGGCAGGGGGCAACAGGAGACCAGAAATGCTCGATTGAATCTGCCGGGAGAGCTTTTGGGCAGGAAAAATCTCAGGCAGGGCTTTCCTTCCTTCTTGTGCTCAGAGCTCCTTCGTTCCCTTCAAGTTCCCCGTTCCGCAGCGATTGCGGCTCCTGAGCGGAGCCCGAGTCCCGTCGGTGCTCAGCACATCCCCACAGCGATCCTTGTCCCCTCAGTGCCGCCCAGAGGAGGGCGATCCCTGTGGGCACGATCCGCCGTGTGAACGCTCTGCCTCGCCTTTCCCCGGAGCGGGAAGGAGGTGACAGCCCCAAAGGCCTTGCCTAAAGAATAGAGCGGCATCGGCAGAGCGGTTCAACCCCGGCTGCGACCACGAACAAGTTCAATCCAGGCAGGCAAATGCTCAGGGAGAAGCTCCCTGGACAGGTTTCCCTGGATTCAGAGCGTGCATTGAGAGGGGCCGAAAGGTGGAGAAAAAGGAATGAGATCATTTGGCTCCAGCTACAGTGGGCTGTGGAAAACACCCAGGAATGGTGAGGAGAAAAGGAGTGTGCAAAGCCCGAACAGGGAGGGATGAAACTACCCCGAGAAGAAAATGAACCACGCTGCTGGCACGAGTCAGTGGGACGAGCTCGAGAGTCAGCAAGACGAGCTCAGGGTCAGCAAAAAAAGGGAACTTTAGAACTCTAAAGATACTGGGAGCTCTGTCTGGGTCTCTGTACCCCCAAATCACTGCAGACACCTGCCCTCCGACCCACCTGGATCCTGCTTCAGGGGAGAACTGTTCCAACTGCGCTTTCATATTAATTATGACTTTGTATAGAAAGTTCAAAAGAATCATCTTTTCTATCATGCCCAGGGGAAAATCCAATTATATAGATAGTACAAATATGTGCTGAATTATGTATAATTATTTATTGTATTTTAATTGTAATATATATTATATATAGTATATGCTAATTTTCCAGGGAGTTCTAAACTATATTTTAAAAATATAGTATGTAATTAGTAACCTATCTATTATATAATTGATATACAGTGTCTTATCTTATTTTTCTATTTTACATATAAATCATCTTTTCTAGCACGGCCAGGAAAAACAGCATACACTTAACGTGAAATAACACTGACTTCAACTAACCTTTAATACTTCCCTTTCACACTTTAATTGACCCCGAGAGCTGCATTACTCATCCCAGAGATCAACTCTGGTTTCCTTCTCCGACCTGGGCCAGGGGTCAGCGGATCGAGTGGGTGCCCAGCCCCCTCGGGGGGTCAGGCCAGGAGCTCACCGGTGCCCCGAGGGGAGTTTCCCGGCGCGGCCGGGGATTCCCGGCAGGGCGGCTGGAATTCCCGAGCCTCCCTCCGGGCCCCTGACTCACGGCCCGGCCCCGCTCAGCAGCGCCGCCCCGCGGCCGCGCCCGGCAGCGCCGATTCCCGGAAGCCGCTCCCGCCGCCGCGGCTCCCGCGGGAAACCGAAACTGAGCACGGCGGGACGGGGGAGGGGAGCGGGGGGAGCGGGGAGAGGAACCGGGACGAGAGAGGGGAGGATCGGGGAACACCAGAAGCGCGTAGATAAATACATACGTACATACATACATACATACATAAATACATACATACATACATACATACATACATAAATACATACATACAAAAATACATACATACATAAATACATGCATATATACATACATACATAAATACGTACATACATACATACATACATACAACGGCCATACGAAAATTACGGGAAGAAAGAGGGGGGAGAGGGGAAGGATTGAAGAAAAAAGGGGTCAAAAAAAGGGAGGGCAAAAAGGGAGAAAAAAGAGGGGGAAGGGGGGAAGGGTTAAACAAAAAGGGGGGCAAAAAAAGAGGGGGCAAAAAAAAGGGCGAAAAGGGAGAAAAAAGAGGGGGAAGGGGGGAAGGATTAAAGAAAAGGGGGGCAAAACCAGGAGGGCAAAAAGGGGAGAAAAAAGAGGGGGAAGGGGGGAAGGATTAAAGAAAAGGGGGGCAAAACCAGGAGGGCAAAAAGGGGAGAAAAAAGAGGGAAAGGGGGAAGGGTTAAAGAAAAAGGGGAGGCAAAAAAAAGGGAGGAGAAAAGGGAGAAAAAAGAGGGGGAAGGGGGAAAGGATTAAAGAAAAGGGGGGCAAAACCGGGAGGGCAAAAAGGGGGAAAAAAGAGAAGGAAGGGGGAAGGATTAAAGAAAAGGGGGGCAGAAAAGGGGGGCAAAATAGGGAGGGGGAAATAGGGGTAAAAAGGAGAGAGGATGAAAGAAACAGAGGCAAAGAGAAAGGCAAAAAGAAGAAGAGACATAAAAAAGGGGACATGAAAAAAGAGGGGACAAAATAAAGAGGGATGCATTAAAAAGGGGGATACAAAAAAACGCGGGTGCACACAAAAAAAGAAGGCGGTACAAAAAAAAGACCAAAACACCAAAGGAAGGGCACAACAAAACCCCTCTGATCGGAGATTTCAGCCACAGCTGGCAAGTTGGTGGCTGGGAGTCTCCACTGGGAATGCAGAGGATGTTAAAAAATAATAATAAAAAAATTAAAATCTGTATTTATTTCAGAAAAAGATCACTCCCACCGAACAGGGAAAGCGATGAGTTTGAACAAGGAATCAATCATATGGGACAGCTGGTCCTTTCCCCAGGGTCCCCCTCACTGGGTGCTGCTCAAAGGGTCCCCCCATTCCTTGGTTGGGAGAAGGTTGCAAGGGGTCCTTCCCTCATTGCAGATCTGCCACTGTCCCTCAGCACCAGGTCAGCTGAGTCACAGTTCCCTCCTCCAGCATCCAGCTGGATGTGCCACTTGGCTTTTCCTTTTTTCTTGGAGGGGGGAAACAACCAGTGCTTACAGCACCCCCTTTGAGTATCTAAAAACCAAGAGCCAGAAGTGACAGCTGTGACTGCTCTGACCCCAGCAGGGCAGGAGCACCACACCTGCCTCAGGCAGGTGTTTGTCAAGCACCAAATCTGAGTCTTGCTTATGTAAATAGTGGGTTTATCTATTATGGCTGCTGTTCTCCCTCATGGCCTGTGTCTGGGCAGAGATGTTTGCAGCTGGCATCACGGTTAAAAGCTAATCAATTAAAATATAGGGAATACTGTTGGAGTATGAATCCTCCTGGGCCAAATTCATACGGGCCCAGGAGTGCCTAGAAACGTGAGGATTGAATTAGAACTTTCAGAAAAACTAAAATATACAAACCTACACAGACATGAGGTAGAAATGCAAGTTTATTTTTAAATAAATAGAGGATTTTAAGTGCTTGTATTAGCTAGTAAGAGAAGCCCTAAAGCCTAGTTTAAAGTTCAAGTACCATTGCCTTTTGCAAAGTCAGTTAAATTTTAGTCATAACAAAAACAATATAGCCTTGCTAGATAGAACAGATAGAGCTGTATATGTAGAACTTGTGTAAGAATTTGCGTTTGACCATGTACATTAATTTTGGCTTAGGATAAGTCCAACACTATTGTAAGAAAATTTGTGTAAGCACCTAATTAGCTAAAAATAGAATAAAAATGCATTACTCTAAGAACACACACACACAGAGGATTCACAAAAACACCCATGCCACTGTTGTTGCTATTGTTGCGACTGCTGCTGATAAGACGCTCGCAGAACACAGGCTACTGATGCCTTTACTGCAGCTGTGGCTGCAGTTCCTGCTTGAGACTTAGAAACTTCATGTTACAGGGTTTCTATGTACTGCTAGGGACTCCAATAACTTTGCCTTCATAGGACTGATTTAGTGATGCAATAAAGGACTTCTACAACTACTCAACTTTTAGTCTTCAATGAAGACGTCCAAACCTCTTGGTGTCAGAATACAACTCAAATGTTTTAGCACATGATTTTTACTCTTTGCTATGGTCCTACACGATCCTTGATGCCACCGTGGTTGCCCTCAGCACTGGGACCAGCAGCCCAGCTCAGACCACGGTCCGATCCTGCTGTTCACCCAGTCTATCCCAGCTGGGACAAGCCTCCTTCCCACTGCATCCTGCCTCCACTTCCCATCCCTCAGCTCCTCATGGCCATAAGGTGACCAGCCCAGGCACTTCTCAGCAGCCATAAGAACTTCTGTTTCGGCATCCTCTTTGCACAAGGACAGGACAGACTATTTCAAACAAAGCAGGCATTATGGATGTTCTTTCCAAGATGAAGCAGAGGTGAAATACTCCCAGGCCACTGCACTGCAGTCTCCACTCCAGCTGACTTTTCCTGGAGGGCCAGTGTCCATCCCCAGGGTCTCCCTGCCTCTTGCTTGCAGGCTTGCAGCCTGTTCCAGCTGCTGGAGGGCAGCAGCAGTGTGCAGGTAGGGGCTGGGAGCAGGCATGGGCTGGGAGCAGGCAGGGGCTGGGTGCAGGCAGGGGCTGGGAGCAGGCAGGGGCTGGGTGCAGGCAGGGGCTGAGTGCAGGCAGGGGCTGGGTGCAGGCAGGGGCTGGGTGCAGGCAGGGGCTGGGAGCAGGCATGGGCTGGGTGCAGGCAGGGGCTGGGTGCAGGCAGGGGCTGAGTGCAGGCAGGGGCTGGGTGCAGGCAGGGGCTGGGTGCAGGCAGGGGCTGGGTGCAGGCAGGGGCTGGGAGCAGGCATGGGCTGGGTGCAGGCAGGGGAAGGAGGTGCAGGCAGGGGCTGGGAGCAGGCAGGGGCTGGGTGCAGGCAGGGGCTGGGTGCAGGCAGGGGAAGGAGGTGCAGGCAGGGGCTGGGTGCAGGCAGGGGAAGGAGGTGCAGGCAGGGGCTGGGCAGGAGGTGGGGGGTGACCTCCATGAGCCCCCAGAAGGCCCCTGCCTACCCCTGAGAAAGGCTGGGGGCACAGCACCACACTGCCATAGGCACTGGCCTGTCCTTCCCTTCTGACAGCTGGGAAGTTTGGCACCTTTTCCAGTCAGTCCAGGACGGAGCAAACTTTCCAAGCCAGGAAGCAGATGAGAGGCACAGCCAGCCTTGCCCACCACGTGCTGCTTGTCGCTCTGGCTTGGCTCCTGCTCTGCAGATGGCTAATTGTGCAGGAGGTCCAATCTCACTGTCAGATGGATACTTTAAGGGCAAGTAAAAGAACTTGAAGACACAAGTCACATTTTTTTCTACTGATCTCAGTCCTAGTGTCACTGGCAGGACTCCAGCAATCTCAAGTGCACGGATTCCCATTTGACTTAAGGGTTACCGGCCAGGATGCCAGGACCCCTGGGCACCCCGGGTCAGCACAGCCCCATTCCTGCTCTGCTGTGCCCTGGGTGAAGACCCATGTGCACCAGGAGAGGCCCAAGTCTCTCTGGCCTTTTTCAGGGAGCTCAGGCTGCTGCAGGTCTGCACCCTTGTCAGCAAAACTGTCAGAGCTGCCATGTGCCTGCAGCTCACATTACTTCCCTCAGCAAATTGTTCATGACATGTCTGTATCCTCCTTCAAGGTGGAGAGGAAAGTAAGGAGCATGGAAAGTCCGAGACCACAAGTGAAGTTTTTGCAATTTTCTTTATTACCACCAAAACAAGCACAGAATCTCTTTTTGGTTTAATTAAAAAAAAAAATTGCTGTGCTATCACTGGGAAGAACTTGGATGATTTTGAGTCTTGAGATAGGTTTTTGCAATTCCAGGAAACTGTAAACGGCCCATCCCAGGATATATTTATTGTAGCCTGCAGATCAGAGCACTTGCTGGGATTACATCATGCCAGCTGGGCAGAGTTTCAACATTTCTGACATTCATTCTCCTGCATGTGCTTCAACCAAAGTTCCTTTCTGTAAAATAGGCATTTATAAGAAATGGAAACAGCTTGCAGGCAGCCCTGCACCCTCACAGCTTCTGACCCAGAAGCAGCTAGTTTAGGTTGTCTGTCTTGGCAGCTTTTAAGGCTGATACTCCATCCTGGCTCCTGACAAAAAATCACTCTGCATTAACCCCTCGCCACCTGGAAAGCCCTTGGGAGGAAGAGGCATTTCCTGCCCACAGAAGACCTCTGTTACCAAACTGTGACAGCAGTTTGGTAACAGAGTGCTCCTTAGTGGGGGACTATGACAGTGTTGAGGTTATAGGAACAGCTCTGCATCCATTTTTTATGTCCCGCTCCAAAAAGGAAGTTTGTTTCTGAGTTGATGGGGAAAGAAGACAGAGGCAGGTGTGTGTAGGGGGAAATTAGAAAGGGCTTGAATTAGAGCAGGTTTCTCTTAAAGCAGGTAGAAAAGAGGAACAAGCAAACCTTCACGGAGTGGGGTCTGGAAGGGCTGTTGAGGCCTGGTGGGCATAGGAAGGTCCTGATGCAAAAATGGAAGGAAGCAGCCAGGGCCACGAGGAAAGAGATAAGAGGCTTCCTCTCACTGTGCTCCAACTCTTCCCCTCCACAAACCCCTACTCCATCCTGTGGTTGTTCACTCCCCCCACCACAAATACTGCCTGGGCATGCAGACCCGGAGCTCTGCTGCCTCCCTGGGCTCACTACCAAATCTCCAGAGGCAGCTTTCTGTGGCAGCCCCCAGCCTCATCTCTCCCTGTCTCCATCTCCCCATGGTCAGAGCACAGATTCCTCACTGTGGACCTTCTCCCTTGGCTGGCTTCACAGGGAAGGGAAAATCTTCCAAGCAAAGACTGTCATGAGTGCTTGGTGTAATGCTCAAGCTCTTTTCCCCAAGACATCTTAGAGATTTAGAACTCGAGGCTCACCTGAAGGTGAATGTGGCTCTTAAGTCTGTACCCACGTGGGCAAGCATGTCTGCACTGAAGTGTGCTGGTTTTCTGCCCCTCACCTTCCAGCTTCTCCAAGTGTTTCTGGATGTTCAGAGCCTCAGGTTCCCCCCATGGCACATGAGATTTTATATTAACCACGATTTCTTTCATACAGCACAGAAACAGAGCCATCCTGAGTGGCTTAAACAAGAAGAGCAATGATGCCAGAGAAAAAACACTCATGTTTGAGCCTCTATATCTGATCCATAACCCTGCCTCCATAGAGGCCATGGCAGGAGCTCCATGGCTGATGTCATCCAGGTCACATTTTTTGCATCATTTAAATTACAGTCCTCCTATGAGCTCCTTATCTCAGGGCACTGGCTGAGAGTGAGAGGTACGTGCTATTAGATAACAAACACAACTTGCTGAAGGAGCAGTTTAGAATTGAATTTGGTTTTAAATAAAGATACTATTAAATATTACTTCTGCATTCTACAGTCCTAGACTTTGGATCCCCCTGGATCAAGCAAATGTGATAAAATATGTCAGTGATCTGCTTCTCTGTGTCTCAGGTTACTGATAAAACAAGGGAATTGGCAATTCATGGAGGGAATATGAAAAAAAGGTGTCCAAGGTAAGACGCCTGTGAAATAAAGCTGGAACAGGGCCATGATTCTGCAGAGAATAAAGATGTTGACATTATGGAAGTTCTTGGGTGATTACTGGGTGGAGCAGAAGGGCTTTATGGCCAACCATTTATTGACTCCCTGAGATTATTTTTTCATTATACTTTTATACATGACAAATTTAAGTGCATATTCCTGCTACATTAGGTAAACTGCTGAAAGGGTGGTTAGTGTAGTGGGATAAATGAGAGGAAGGAGCCAGTTTAATAAGGAGAAGGCTTTGTAAGCGTGGTATAAGGGAATCTGACACTCAGTAACATTGTGGAGACACGAGTTGTTATTTCCTTGTTTCAGCAGAAAGATAGCAAAAAAGCAAACAAACATAAGGTATCCCAGGCTGGGCAGGTCCTGCTCCATGGAAACGTGCCATGCAGATGTGGGACAGGACACAGATAGAAAGGTCAATTAAGTTTCCTTATATAGAATCTGTCTGGGTTTAAACCCGAGTAAAGAAGAGGAGATTGAGGGGTGGGGTAATAATTTTCCTTCATGAGTTTCTACTGTAGATCTATTTATTTGGTGTCTGATGGCAATTCCTGACAAGATATAGACTAAAAATCCAGTAAGGGTCTCAAGAGTACTGAAGTCATGGATCAAAAAAAAAGTTACTGTTCAAAATTCAGTCATTTAAGGTGTTTGATACATTTGGTGTGTGCAGACCTTAGCCCATGAAACCAGGAAGCTCAGAATTCATTTTTTATAAATCTGGGTGAGTTGTGAAAGCAAACCATGGGACATTGTAATGCAAAAGCAATGAGCATAATTTCTTTTGTCAATATTTGTTACATAAGAGGTGGTGTGACTATTTTTGTAAATGACATTTACACTGAAACATCAAATTCTTCTGTCTCTTTTTTCAGGCTACGTTTATGTTAGCTTCTGTTTGTCCAGTAATATCTAGTATCTCTCCTTCTTTGATTATTTGTTTAATTTACCTAACACAATGTATCTTTACCTACGGTGAAATCTCGGTGGTGAACGGTGCCTCCCTCAGCACAAAGACCTGACTGGAGGATCCTACCACAAGTTAAGTGTGTCAAGCAGAAAAAAAAACATTAGTTAAGAGAAAGCATGGGACTCCTACAGGGTGTTTCTCTGAAATTAAAACCAGGTTGGGGCTTTTCTTTCATCTTTATATTAAAAAAAAGAAAACTTGCCAGAGCACGCAGTCAGTGTGGTGGTGTCACACTCCTGTCTCAGCTGCCCATCCATCTTGGTACCTCTCTCCCAATATAAATTCCTGTTGCATATGACTACAATCCTTCCTTGAAATTATGGGATTTTAAGAATGCTCTAATATTCTGCTGAATGGAGTGCCCCTTGAAGACACTGGGTGAAAATCTAATCTCCCTGTCATACAGTTACAGCGGACTGAAGTGAAATCCTGATGGTTTCAGTGGCCTTCTCTCATCCTGCCATTTCCCTTCCTCAGGCTTCATCCAAAGAGGGATAAGAGGGGACCATTGGTCACCATTTATCACAAAATCACAGAATCCCAGAGTGTTCTGGATTGGAAGGGACCTTCAAGGTGCCAACACCTTGCAATAAGGACACCTTCCACCAGACCAGGTGGCTTCAAGCCTCATCCAACCTATCCCTGAACACTTCCAGGTACCGAGCATCCTCCCTGGGCAACCTGCTCTAGGGTGTCACCACCCTCACAGGGAAGAGTTTCTTTTTAATACCTAATCTGCACCTATCCTTCTCTCAAGCGTGAAGCCATTCCGCCTTGTCCTGCTGGGGGCCACGTGGGTACCCGGCACACGCTGCTCCCTGGTTTAGGCGCACCACGATGTCCACAGGAATTGCTTTGGCGACTCCATCGTCTCTTCCTGAAACGGGGGCTAGATCGCTCTGTGGAAGGGAGCGGGATATCTCTGCGGGACGGGGGCTGGATCCCTTGGGGGGACGGGGGCTGGGTCCCTCCATGGGACAGGGACTGGATATCGCCGTGGGACAGGGACTAGATCCCTCCGTGGTATAGAGACTGGATCCTTCGGTGGGACAGGGGCGGGATCCCTCCGCGGTTCGGCTCTGGATCTGTCCGTGGGACGGTGCCGGATCCCGCGGGGGGAGCGCGGGGCGGGGCCGGGCGCGCAGCGGGGAAGCCGCGCCCCCCGGGCCGCTGGTGCTACAACAGCGTGATTTCCCCGAAGTGATGCTGCGGCGGCCGCCAATGGCGGGCTCGTCCCCGCCTCGCCGCGGCGCGGATTGGCCGGGCGGCGGCCGGGCCCGGGCGCGGGGAATCCCGGAGCCGCCGCGTTATACCCGCGGGCGCGGGCCGGCGGCAGCCAGAGCCGGGCGGCGAGCGGCGGGTGCGCGTCGGGCGGGGACACACAGCTCGGCACTGCACGACACGACACAAGCGAGGTGGGTCGTGGTGCAGCCTATCCTGTCCTAATCCTATCGTATCTCCTATCCTATATCCTATATCCTATATCTTTATCCTATATCCTATCCCACCGTTACCTCCCCACTTTGCGCAGCGCGGAGCAGAAGGCGCCCCGCAGGGTCCGTGGGAGCGGTGCCGGGGGCACGGGGAGTCTCAGCTCTGCTCGTCCAGGGGCGACAGCGCCGGCCCCTGCGGTGCGGAGGAGCTCTGGAGGCGGAGCGGGCGCATCGCTCCGGCAGCCGTCGGGGAGGGCACCGCGCATCTCTCCGGCGGGCAGCGGCCGCGGGGCAGCGCGCAAGCCCTCGCAGGGGGCAGGCTTGGGCGGGCTGTCGCTGCACACCCGCAGGGCCAGGCACGGCTCCGCTCCTCCGATCAGCCCCGGACGGAGCGGGCGGCCCGAGCCCCGCTGCAGCCCTTGGCAGACCCTGGCCCCGGGGCGGGCACTCTCCGCGACCTCGTCCCGCCCCCGCCGAGCGGGTTGCTGGTGAAAGTTAAGAAAGTATTCTTTGGGCAATCTTGGGCTGTGTGTCTTGGAAAAACACCGCAAACAGGAAATTATTTGTGCAAAGGAAGCGCCAGAAGGGCCGGTCCTTGCGGCGGCAGCGACGGCCGCCGCTCCTTGGGACGGGTCGTGGTGGAATTGGGGGTACCCAACTGCAGCAGGACCGCTGCCCCCTTCCTTGCGCAACTTAATTAATAATAAACTTTTAAGAAGAGGATTTTGCAGTCGATGCCTCTCCGCGGCGGTGGAGCGGGGGGACACCCGCACCCAGCCGCGGTGCTGGCGGGAGGCTCCCGCTCGGAACCGGGCTCGGAACCGGGCTCGGAACCGGGCTCCCCCGGGCCTGACCCTCCCACGCAGAGGGGGCTGAACACCCTCTGCTGCCATCGGCCTCTTTGTCGAATTCCAAACCTGAGCTCTGTTTTGGAGCTGAGCCAGGCGAAGCAGGAAGCATTTCCTTCCAGGAGCAGGTGAGGGGACTGAACAAGAGTTAAGACTCCGGAAATGTAGTTCGCGGTAGCATTGGTGGTGATGCTGAGCACAGAAGGTATCGGAGGGGCGACACTGCAGAGTGGTTACAACAGTGATGAGACTTTGTCTGACCTGTTTGTTACTTCCTTCACAGCCAACATGCCTGTGTCAAGAATGCGCATGAGGCCCTGGTTGGAAATGCAGATTGATTCCAATCAAATACCAGGACTGATATGGATTAACAAGGTGAGACTCCTTTGTACTATTATCATCACTATTAGTACTACTTGTGTGTCATTAACATTCCTTGTTCTGAGTTAAATGACACTGAACACAAGTCAAGATCATAAAGGAAAAGACATGGAGAAAACTTGCCAGCATTATGTTTGAAAAGCAAGTTTTTGTTTGCAGGAAAGGTAGCTCTGCTTGGTACACAGTGGAGTAGTTCCATTTTTTCCCCAGAAAATTCCCAGGAGGGGAATGATAAATTGCGTTGGAAACATTCCAAGTATGTTGGAGAACGAAGAAACCTTTAAAATGTCTTTTAACTCCTGCTGCTCATTGAGCCAAGGCACCTCGTGTTCCAGATAAGCAGCTGCTGTTATACTCCAGTTGCTTCCATTTTTAAGATTTGGCCTGAAAGAAATGTTGTATTTTTTGGTGTGTAAGGCATATCCCTGTCACCAGGGTGTAGCACAGGTCAAGATCACTGAGCTTACTGAACCAAGTTCAACTCTGAAGTTTCCATATCCACCCTAAGAGGATATTTAAGTTACATTTTTTGTAGGATTGCTGCAGGATCTTATGTGCAACTACAAAAAGGGATTCTCTGATAAAGTATATCTAGAAAAAAATGCTGTAATTTATGACATACTAATAGGTTAGGTGTGATGTATTGAAATTATTCTGGGATAAAGTTGATAATATTGCTCATGTCTACTTTATGTAGCACCTTTGGGTTTTTTCCCATTTCAGAAACCATAAAAAGCCTTAAATGCCATAAACAAAATAGATGGAACAATGGCTATTTCATTAAAATATAGATTAAATAACCATTGTAGTTATATGCCAATAGTTATAACCCCTCCTGCTCTAAAATATAGAGCAGGGGGGTTATAATATTTCTGAGCTGCAACTGAGAACTCTGATTAAATCCCTCATTCCAAACTGGCATGTGATGTTCCTTTTTTAATTCAAATCTCTATTGGTTAAATTTCAGGATAAGAGGATATTTCAAATCCCTTGGAAACATGCAGCTAAGCACGGCTGGGACATAGAGAAGGATGCCTGCCTTTTCCGGAGCTGGGCCATTCATACAGGTGTGTGCTGGCTTTACATTCCCATCAGTCATATGATTATCTTAAACAAGGCATTTTTTTTCCTTGACCTACACTGGTAGTTAGATTAACTACTAGTATATATGTCAGAAAATAGAATGTTGGTATCTTTTGGTGGGGAAAAACCAGCACTGGAAAATCTAAAATATGCAATCCATCTCTTATTTATAGGAAGGTATAAAGAGGGTGAGAAAAATCCTGATCCAAAAACCTGGAAGGCAAATTTCCGCTGTGCCATGAATTCCCTGCCTGACATCGAAGAAGTGAAGGATAAAAGCGTCAACAGGGGCTCCAGTGCTGTCAGGGTTTACAGGATGCTGCCACCCTTGACAAAGCATCAGAAGAAAGGTAAACTCTTGGCAATCCAGCTGGAGTTACACTGTTAAACAGCCCTTAAATGTCCTGCTCTATGTAAGCACGGGGTAACAGACCTGTTGGTAGCACTGGTGCTACTGGGCTTGCTCACTGGTTATGGCTGGGAACAGCTTGTACAAATAGTTAATTTTATCCCAAATTCCTTAAACATGCCTAAAGGCAGCATCGGGGGGTCATGGGGACTGGCTGGTGCTGGCAGTAGTTGAGCTTGCTGAGCAGGTTTCAAGGCTACAAGAGCTCACACTTGCCTAAAAGGTGCAGCCCTTTCTCACATTCGTCTTGTTTTATTTCACAGAAAGGAAGTCAAAGTCATCAAGAGAAGTAAGAAACAAGAGCAAGAGAAAGGTATGTGTCTGTAGAGGCAGCTGAAGAAGCTAGAGGTTTTGGTGGTTTTCTTAACTTTTTTTCATATGGGAACTTGCATGTTCTGAGACAAGTCTTTCATGCTTTACCCTTGTTTTTGTAGTGCTATGAAGAGACAAGGCTGAAAGAGTCAGCAGAAAGCTTAACCAGCAGTGCTTTGCCAGATGACCACAGTGGCTACACCATTCACGACTATGCAGGGCAGGAAGTGGAGGTGGAGCGCACAGCCATCACCTTAGGTGAGATGCTGGGTTTAGGTCTGAGCAGAGCAGAAAGCACCATTTGTGCTAAACCCACAGTCAAAGATGAGTCTTGGGGCTGGGGCAGCTGCGGTGTCAGAGTGGCAGGGAGGAAACAGAGGCGGTTCTCTCTGTCCTGTGAGTGCCAATCCCTGGTGCATCCCACAGACCTGTCCCCCTGCGAGGTGAGCGGCTCCCTGACCAGCTGGAGGCCAGCAATGGAAATCACCATGGCTGACAGCACCAACGACCTCTACCAGCTCCAGGTGTCTCCCCTGGCTTCATCCTCTGAAGGTGGGTATTTCTTTCGTCCTACCCCAGTCTTTCATTGGTCTGCTGGAGGCAAGGCAGCAGGATAAAGGAATGCCTGGGCCAACAGGAGAAACAAGAACTGTTTTGTAGAAAAAAACAACCCCTATCCAACAGATTTGGGAATTTGGAGTTACCAAACCAACCAGGGTGCAGAAGGGAAGAGCTGGCACATGCCACCTGCCCATGGGTGAAAGGCTCTGAAATGCCACTTGCTCCAACAGAGATGGTGGAGGTAGCTTCCCACTGGGGAAATAAATAATTAGCGTGGATATATCAGAGTGGTTCTTCACTCGGGGGGCAGATCATCTTCCTCCTATCATCTTCCACAGGAAGTGGGCTCTGCTCTGTTGAGTCCTGGGGAGGCATCAGAGCTGGCTGGAGCCCTGCACCTCAACATGCAGTTGTTGAAGAGCATCAGAGATTAAGGGTTGTGAGGAGTCTTGGGTGGGCAGGAATAAAAAGTAGTCATGTTGTGTGACAAGAGAATATGAAGCAGGTTATGTGGTGAAGAAGCAGAAGTATGAGGGCTAAAAGTTGACATCTATGTTTTCTTCCCTTTTTTTAATGTGCTTACAAAACAGTCACAGACGAAGATGAAGAGGAAATAAATCCAGATATTTTTAAGGTAAAACCAGCTCTTCTGGTCAGAATAAAATTGTCCAAAGTTGGTGTTTGTACCAAGAGAGGAAGGGAAGCAGGTGTCTGATCCAGTCTCATGTGAGCTGAGCATACACTTACCTAATGAGGAAGCCTGAAAAATTAAATATAAAAAGAAAGCTGCTTTGCAAACATGAATTGGAGAGGACACACCCATGGAAATATTTACCCTTCATGTGAAAGTCAGAGGAAGCTACTGAGTATTGCTAGGACTAGAGTTTCATAGAATCACAGAATCATTAAGGTTGGAAAAGATCTTTAAGGCATCAAGTCCAACCATCAGCCCAGCACTACCACCATGTTCATTAAACCATGTCCTCAAGTGCCATATCCTCATGTTTTTTGAACACTTTCAGGGATGATAATTCCGCCACTTCCCTGGACATGTTCCAATGCTTGACAATCCTTTCCATGAAAATTTCTTCCCTAATATCCAATATAAACATCCCCTGGCACAACTTGAGGCCTTGATCTCAGGTTGTTGTATTAGGGTCAGGAAAGATCCTCTAGACCTTTCTATTTTGCCCTTCCCTTCACCTCTGACATGTTTAGCTCCTAATCTGCATTTCCAGACATGTCACGCTCATCCCGCTGATAAGATAGGAAAAGGTGCTCCAGCCCTTGCTGTTTTGCATGAACTTTTTTTTTTAAGACTTTGACAAAATAATTTTTATATAACTTAGCATAAGAAAATAGAACTTGATCTTGTTGCTTACCTGACTTCTAATTAAGGGCAAATAATCAAACATTGTACCCACAGCAGGAAGGAGCAGTTTTTACCATCTCCTTCTTCTCTTCCAGCTGCTTGGACCAGCCCAAGACTGGCACAACACCAGCATTGGGGGGAAAGGCTTTCTCACCAACGAGTCAGGCACCCAGACCCTGTGCAGCACCTACAGCTACAAGGAGCAGGATGGGGACATTGACACGACATCAGGTACAGGCTCCTGGGCTCTCCCTGACAGTCAAGGCCACAGGATGATGCAGATATGACACTAACTGAGAGGCAGCACAGGAAATGGAGGAATTCACCATCCTTGTGTTCTGAGATTTCCAAGCAGCCTGTTGGAAGGCTGTAAGGAATTTGTTGATAAAAAGGAAAAGTCAAAAACACCTCCATTAAGCAAATCCTACAGATTTCAGGCTTATACATGCATAAGTTAGGTCTTGGAATATAAATGAAGATATTCCTTTAGCAATAGTTTAAATGAAACAGTTTAATAGAAAGTGTTTGATGTATTAAAGGAAAATAATAGTAAATAGTAGTCAAAAATACTAGGAAAAAACTAGTAAATAGTAAAATAATAGTCTCAAGTATTTACTCTCATCTGAAAAATCTTTCAATTTTTAATATCTATTTTTAATATATCTATACACTATTTTGCTCTTGCTGCATTAATTCAGTGCCCATTCTTGGTTCCTTTTATCTAGGAGAGATGGATTTCAGGTTCTTTGACCAGAAAAACAGCCTAGACTTCTCCTGGCTGGATTCAGTGAGGCCAACCATGCAAGTCATTCCCTGTGGATTGTAAACCCTTGGCTTCCTCCAACCACAAACTGCTCTTGGATAGAAACTTCAACAAGCGTGGAGAGAATGGAAGAAATTTTTTGTTACTGGCTGAAGGAAGAAAGTAGCTTTTTTATTCCGTTTCAGTTGTAGGCCTGGAAAGGTTAGCATGACAAACAACATGATCAATGTAAAAAAGGAACCCCATCTCACTAGCAGGACTCTGGCACTGAAGGTGATCAGCTGCAGCTCCCACCTTGCTGCTCTGGAGCTGAAGCTTTTGCTGGGAGTTGTCTGACCTGGTGGGGTACCACAAGCCTGGGGAGCAGGTTACCATCCTCCCCATGTGTGGTGTGATGAGCACTTTACTCACAGTGTGCTTAGAGGAGAGACTGCAGATCAGTCTCTGACCTGTTAGTTTTGGTTGCTGCTTACCTGTGCAACACTGGTGACATTGAGCTTAACAACTGTCATTACACTTCTGCAGAAAAATTGGGTTAATGGGCCATCTCTTCTTAGATTTACTCCGTCATATAGTTCATCTTTCAGACCTTTTAGACTCTGTTAATAGACCATTAAAATGTGAAAATTCAGTTTAGGCTTTGCTTCCACCTAGTCCATTTCCCAGAGCACTCCTAGGATGCTCTCTGCCATAGGCATGCCCTATCCCTTTCCTCATATGAGTTCAAGAGCTGCTGCATGAAACAATTTTGCACTGACAGGGGCAGAGCTCTTTATTTTTACCATGCCTTTTGCAGATTCCTTCTGGCACTCTGTGGGGTTTCCTCCAGTACAACATACAAGCTGTAAATCCCACAGATCCTCTGGATCAGCATGTGCAGGCAAGTGCTGGATGGAAGAGGTTCTAATGTGTGTGAGTAATAGATAGGAATCAAATCACTAAAGACTATTTTCTTGTACATTTTATTTTTGTATATAAAATGTTGTATATTTGTTTTAATAAAAAGTTTTATATATGACATGTTTACTTTTTCTCATGGAAGAGCTTTGAGGATGCATTCCAGCTTCCTTGAA
This sequence comes from Acrocephalus scirpaceus scirpaceus, assembly GCA_910950805.1. Lineage (NCBI taxonomy): Eukaryota > Metazoa > Chordata > Aves > Passeriformes > Sylviidae > Acrocephalus > Acrocephalus scirpaceus. The sequence goes on from OU383785.1 coordinate 7,500,779, forward strand.
AATAAATACCCAAACAGATGTGCTGTTGAGACACTTGGAGGGGATTTTTCATGACTCATGTAAGCACAAAGAATTTAATTTGCTCTCATTTTCTACCCCCCAGCCTCTTCTAAGTACAGCTGATGGGTGGAATCCTACATGTCAGGGAAGGAGAGCCCTGGTCCTGTGCATTGTGGGGTAGTTTGTATTTGTCATCATCTGCAAGTCAGGCTTCACTCAGAGCAAGGTTACAGGCTACACTAAAAAATCCTGTACAGCAAGCCCTACTATGGATGTTCCTATCAGCAATGCCATTGGCTTCTGGTAATAGATCAGCAGTGAAGCCATAGTTAAATACCTCAGGTTTGCCTATAAAGAAAGCACAGGCACAATTCAGAAGGCAAGGGGAAAGAAGCTGTTTTCCCCCTGAATATTTGATTCATTTGCTATACTTCATGCTGTAAACGTCTAATGTTATTGCATCCTGTGTGGTTGGATATAAGTGAGGCTGAGGCAGTGTGTGAGAGCCACAGCCACTGACACTGCCTGGAAAACCCCTGTGCTGTGCTGGCCTTTGGGGAATAACTTCATTTTCTGGGCCAGAGCCAAGGAGAATATTGGGCTGCAGGAGAGGAAGACCCAGCCCAAAGGGCTGGAACAAAGAGGATATTTCCTACTGCCTTTGGCACAGGCTTTGCTGCAGCCTGACCTGCGGGGCAGGGACAGATGTGAGGCTTTACTGAGGGAAGAGAGAAAACTGAGTGCCAGGTCACGGCTCTCAAATCCAGCACAGTAAAGTGGAGGGGCAGCCCGGGGAGGGAGAGGTCCCTTTGTCCTGTTAATCATTAACCAGCCCTCCCTGGCACAGCCAGGCAGGCAAGCCCAGGAAGCACCTTGGGCAGAGAGCAGCTTCTGCTGACCTCATCCTGGCCCTGCAGGGGTGGGAGCTGGGAGTGTGGGGACTGTGCTGTCCCCCCAAAGCTGTCACACTCCCGGGCAGGCTACCTGGCCTGAAGTCCACATATTGGGAATCCCTGAGCACCTGGGCTGCCTTAAATCACACACACCTAAAATCCTGCAGAGCTAGAGTAGGAACACTTTGTGCACAAGCAAAGAAATCACCCACCAGACTCTCAGCCTTCCAGTATTTAAAGTGAGCTTATAAAAGAGACAGAGAGCAACTTTTAACTCGGGCAGACAGTGACAGGAAAAGGGGGTATGGCTACAAACTGACACAGGGTAGGGTTGGACTGAATAGATATTGGGGAGAAATTCTTGACTCTGGAGGGTCATGAGGCCCTGGCACAGGCTGTCCAGAGAAGCTGTGAGTGCCCCATACCTGGCAGTGTTCAAGGCCAAGTTGAGAGAGGCTTGGAGCAACCTGGGATAGTGGAAGGTGTCCGTGCCCATAGCAGGTTGGAGAAAAATGAGCTTTAAGGTCCCTTCCAGCCCAAACCATTTGATGATTCTATGATTCCATGACCAGATTTGTGTCCTGGTCAGCTGCAGCAGCACCTTCTAGCAGGGAAAGAATGTGGGCCTGTGGGGCCTGGAGCTATCTCCAGCCCTGGGACAGGGCACCAGCTCAGCATCACCGATGGAAATGCCATCACAAGAAGGAAATCTGTTTTAAGAGCCCTTGCAAGTTTACCACACATGGCGGGGAGGGGGCAGGAGAGAGATGGGAAATTTTCTATGATGCAAACATTGCTAAAAATAAGGTAGAGATTAATTCACCCATTCATGCATTAAAAGGGGCATGCTTTTCACAAACCTGCTCACATGCAAAAAAAAAATATCCAAACCCAGCATTGAAATGTTCACAGATAAAAGGGTAGACCAAGATTTGGGAATAGAAGAAAGCAGCAGCAAGTGCCTCACACCCAGGGACCAGAGACATTCTTCCAAGGCTGTTTTATCAGGTTGTTGGAAATGCTTTCCCTTGTTATCTGCCAAGGTACCTGCATGTCTGACTGCATGTTGGGTATTTTACCACTGAGAAGTGGTGAAGTCCCGTGACAGAATCTGGTGGTTATTCAGCTATTGAAGCATCTGGATGGATAAATTCCACCTCAGGTATACATTTTCAGTTTTGTTGTTTTAAACTCTTTGGGAGGGGAAGAAAAACAGAGTGGTGCTCTCCAGCTCAGGAGTGGGTGACTTGGGGGTTGCTACGCTGAGCTGATGCCTGGCTGGCTCCTCCATCACCTCCAGGGCAGGTGAGATTTGCAGAAGCAACAGACTAAAGAGACTTCTAGGCTACTTGTACACAGAGGAGTATCATCAGCTCTTTAGGATAAACTCCCTGCACAGGCTGTGTGATAGAAACAGTTTTAAACCTTGATACTGGATTTTTCTGAAATTCCCTATCCTAATCAAGCTCTTCATAAACCCAGTGAACATCTGTTGGAATAAGAGTTGTTTTCACCTGTCATATACACACAGCTAAATTCAGCTGGGAAGTATTCACATCGCAGGAGAGCATGCCCCTAGGGAGTGCTGCTCAGCCCTTTCAAACCCAGCCAGAGCAATACAGGAAAGTTCCTATGGGCAGGGCTCAAAGGGCAAGAAGCTCTTGTGCTATGAACCTTTCATGACAGAGAGACAGATCTAAAGGCAGTGCAGCTGTTGCAAAAATAGAGATAACTCTCTGAAGTGGCAAACAAAAAGGAGTCGTTGTGTAATCACTGGTCATTTAGGAAATGAATGGAGCTATGCTGCAGGCTTGGAAGGCTACTCTAGCAGAGGCTTTCCACCACCTACCCCATTCTTACACCATCCCTAGCTGCAGCTCATTTGCAAGCCTTGAAACCATTAAAAAAAAAACCTTAAAAAATCCCTTTATTTAGCTTTGAACCCTTAGACCATGAACAGGACAAAACTTCCTGAAAATAACATGACAGTCTCAGATATAGTCCCACATCCTGTATGTAGGAAAGCTCTGCAGCATCTCACACACAGATTTTGCCCTGTAGCATTCTGCACTAAGGTGGAAGAAGCTGCTGCTTCATGGCAGCAGAGGTTTTCAGTGCTGCAGAGGCAGGATCTCACACTTATGGTAACTGAAGCTTTTCCCAGGGAAAACCTGGGACCTGTAAACAAGGAGTTGTTGCTTTTCCCCAAGTCTTTGTCCAAATGGATTCTCAATGAGTGGCTCAACAGTGCCTGGAGAAGCCTCTGGCTCTTGGCTGCCCGTAGCAGTGGCACCTCATGTAAGCTTTGCCTGCCAGGCAGCAGAAAGTTGTCCTGCAGTTATCCTGCAGTTATCCTTTCACCTTTATTTGCTGTGGCAATTAAATCCTGATAATCACACACATTTCCAGGCAGTCACATGATTTCCAGTATCACACCTAGAAAGGATAGCAGTGCTTCGGGCCACAGGTATGAATTTATAACTGCAAAAAACAGTGGGATATTTATTTGTGGTGCAAAGGCAAACTATTGCTTAGAAAACAACCAAATGTCTTGGACTACAAACACTTCTCTGCTGTCAAGGATCATTCCTCTTCTCCAGTTCCACAAGTTCCACTGTTTCCCCATATTTGTAAAAACACAACAAAAGGAAGACAGAAACTTTCTCAGGGCAAAAGCCTCTCTCAGAGGCTTGGGAGGGTCAAGGAAAGAAGTGTTATCTGTAGAAAAGTTCGTGTTAGAGCTTAGATGGGGAAATACCTTCCCTAGAAAGGGAGACATGGAGGAAAGTCACATTTTCATAAACCAATTGTATCTAAGTTGTGTTTTCCCTTTCACCAATTGCTTCAGTCCACTGCCCATATCCTCTCCCACCACAGGGCTGCACTTCAGAGTTGCTTTTTCTCCCACATTTTTCTAACTCCTTCAATATTTCTCTCACTATTAACTCACCCCTGTTCCTCTCCAGCCCTTCTATGTGCAAAACCCTCCAAGGCAGTAATAAAAGCAATAATAAAAGCTCATTGGTGCAGGTAGCTCCAGTTACTTGCACTATGTCATTCCCCACTAACCTTTGGTCTCATTGTCCTGATAAGGTCAGGATGTGAATTCAGCCAGCCCATGCTGTCATGCACTCTGTCCCAGCACAACTTCCCCAAATAAGGGAGGAGTGGGGAAGGGATGGGAAAACTTCCCATGGCCCCTTCTGAAGTTCCAACAAGAGCATGGAATGCATGGCCATCAGCTGAACTCTCAAAAACACATCAATCCAAGCCAGCAGAAGTCATAAATTGCCTAAAGCTTAGAAAATCTGCTCATCCTGCTGGATTTGGTCACCAACAGGGTGTGTGCAGAGATGTCACACACAGTATGAAGGACTCGGGGTTGCCTGGCATGAACATTCTCAACCCACTGACTGCCTTGCTGACCATGGTGGAAGGGCAGTGCCAGATCACAGGCAGCATGACAGGAAGATGGGGTAGCCAGGAGGATCTGTAGCCACAGGGCTCAGAGATGAGGAGGGCCAGGGAGCAGATCAAATGACCCATCCAACCAAAACCTCTGTGCCACAAGTTACCAGGGTCTGTCTCTGCATGAACACCAAGGCAATTACCATCTGTTCTGGTGTGTGAGACTGCAAATCTAAGTTAAGACAAACATAGGGATGAAACAGGCACTGGGAAACAGTAAGCAGGAGACATCCAGGAATAAGGAATCTAATTTGCAGAGAAAACAGGACAGCAAATCCAGCCTCTCTCCTTGCCTTTTGACAGCTGACACAAACAGTGCAGCTCTCCTCAGCCTTTTTAACTTCAGAATGATCTACTCCCTTCATTTTGCTCATGATTCATATAGAAACATCACCATGAAGCCTTTGAAGAGTCTGGCAGTCAGCACCCAGCCAGCCTGAGATGTCAGGTGGGATGACAGGTGAGATGCTGTCACAGCCCACACAGCACAGACCAGCACCTCACAGCTCACCAGTGTCTCCCAGCTGCCACAAACCAGTAGGGAGGAAAGGTTGAGTTGGTAGTCCACCAGGTTGCCAGGGCACATGAGCATCCTGAGCTGTGATGAGAGGATGGGTGCTCAGCTGTCACAGATGAGCTCACCACCTATTTTGCAGTAATAGTGTCACACTTCAACCAAGGATTCCTGTCTATTGTGCTTGTTCCCCATCACACAATATGCTTTGGTCACAGCATCAAAGCTGGGGCAAGCCAAGATGTGTCCAGCATCTTCTGGGGACCTTCCAGGGGAATTCAGCTTCAACAGCATTACACGACAGCCTGAGCAGAAACAGCTGCCTGCCAGCCACAGACAGAGGGAAGGACTTTGTTCTGTTTGTGTGGATCAATGGTTGAAAACACAAAAACAAGGGAGTGGTGAAAAGCAGGTTCTCAAAGGGAGGAGGAAGGAGAAGGGTCTGAGGAACTCATGGTAACCAGAAAATAGCTGGAGGTTTTGATCCTTTCAAAACATGTGTGGTTTGGCATTGATAACACAGAGAATGAAGGACAGAAAACAGCATAAGAATACTGGCCCTAATTCAAATTGAATTGAGCACAAGCATTACACATATCAGCTATTTGTGAGCAGGGCTATTAAATAACAAGAGCCAGGTGAACCACAGCATATCCACTAAATATGCCCAGTTCCAGTCTCCATTGCAAGAATATGTTTCACTGAGTTTGTTCTTTCATCAGCTTAATATTACAAAGATTTCACCAACAGCCTTCAGGCAGCAGAAACTAACTGGGAAGACAAGTCCAGACAGGTACAGCTTTGTTTTCACCAGCTTTATTGCTGAAAAAAGCAGACGGAGCAGGGAGCAGAGTGGGGACTGTGCTGGCCTGTTCCAGCCTCATGGCTAGTTCTTAGGATATTTTTAACAATTCTGGAGGGATATGGCATAGATTATTAGTGGCAATATTTAAAATCAGCAAGTGAACCATGTTAGACATCTATATTTCACACAGAAATAATAATTCTGTGTTATATCCAGCAGCTGCCATTCCTACCCAGGGCAATCCTTCACCATCAGCTTTGGAGGAGCATTACTGGGATTTCTCCTGCCTAGCCTGCTTCACTCCATGCTTCTGTAAGCCACAAACAGGCTTCCCACAGAGAAACATGAGGAGCTTTGCTGGAAGGACAGGCTGAGCCCTTCAGTCCCACCCCTAATGAAGAGCTAAGCTCACTTCCCTCCAGTATTTTACTCGTGTTAAGCAGGTAACAAATATTCTACCTCATCAGCATCCTGAGAGAAGCAGCTCACCAGGGTGTTTGATTTCAACGCACACACCTTTAGGTAACAGGAGCATCCAGGGGTTATTAAAGAGTGGGAACAGCCCTTGACCTGCTCACAGGTATGAGGAAGCCTTGAAATAACATTTTTCTGGGTTCCACAGCAGGGTGACATCTCCTTCCACCAAGGAAGTGAGTGCCAAGGAATACAGGCAGGCTGAGTGGGTGTCCTGCCAAGGCAGTGTCTCCAGGATCAGGAATGACTCTGCTCTGACAACTTTCGTGGGGATTAAAATGTTCTGGAGAAAAGGAGGCTCAGGACAGAACCTCATTGTTCTCTGCAACTCCCTGACAGGAGGGTGGAATCAGATGGGGATCAGTCTCTTCTCCCAGTGATAGGACAAGAGAAAATAGCTTCAAGTTGTGCCAGAGGAGGTTTAGATTGGATATTAGGAACAGTTTCTTCATGGAAAATGTTGCCAAGCTCTGGAATGGGCTACCCAGGGCATAGTGGGGTCACCATCCCTGGAGGGAATTAAAAGACATGTATATGTGGCACTTGGGGACATGGTTTAGTGGTGGGCCTGGCAGTGCTGGGATAATGGTTGGACTCGATGATCTCAGAGGGTTTTTCAGCCTAAATGATTCTGGGATGCTGTAGCTACAAAATGCCAGAGTGGGATGAAGGCAGGACCCTGCTGGGGTCAGGGGAGCTGCACACAGCTGACATTTGACTAGTCCCAGTGCCTGGGCTGGAGCACTAATGCTGAGCTACATAAACACAGAACCTTACAGATCCAAGTAGAGACAAAATTTCTGTATTTCAGGGGAAACAGCTAATTGCCCTGAGGAAGGTCCTTCTTGTGAAGAGCAACGACTTTCTCCCTAAGCCATGTTTGAAGGCTGAGGATTCATGTTGGAGCAGAGAGGTTTCCCTGTTTTAGAACTAGGAGATATCTGCAGAAGCATTGGGAACACCAGGGTGACAGGCAGCAGGGGCTGCACTGCCGCCTCCCCCAGCCTCGGCTGGAAGGAGTCACCCCATCATCACCATGACCTATTCACATGGCCTTTGTAAAGACAAGGAGGAAGATACTGGTCCTCCAGTTTACTGCTTTTTACTTTCAGAGCAGATGTGGTGAGACGTGAGTGGCGCTGCCCTTACCACAGCACTCCCTCAAAGTGGAGAGGATGCGTGGGAACCCCACTGGTGCCCTCCCACACGTGGCATGGGCACAGCACCCACTCAGCACAGACCTGTTCCTACCACGAGGAAAGGGCCTGCAAGGGCTCACCTTCAACCCCTTCACACAACAACCACCCAGGGGTGGCTGAGCCACCTTTGTGGCAGAGTTTCACAATGAACTTGCTGCAGTTCAGCAAACCTCAGGCACCTTGCACTTGGGGAATAGGAACCTCAGCCACTGAGACCTGCAGGATGTGAGCCCAGCTCTGCAGGAAAATGAACTTGCTACAGTGTCAAAACTCAATTAAAAACTCAAGAACTTGGTGCTCAGGACGTGTCCCCTGCTGCAGGCACCCCAAGCTCACAAGTGCGTGCTGGGGTACCCCACTGTGAGCCATGAAGAGCTCAGCACAGCTTTCTGCTCTGGAAAATAAACTCAGAAAATTGAGAAAAACTATGAGAAAGGCTCATGCTACACTTGATAACAACTTGCAGCCTCTTGCACCTCTGCTGAGCAAACCACCATTTCCTGAACTGAGGCGTCAGGCATGAAATATTTCGCATGCTGGAGCAACCGTCACCGTCTGCTAAGTGACAAACAGAACTTCAGCCTTTCCTGGTATTTAATGCATAAATCAGGGTGTGTCCTGTGTGTCTGTTTGTGATTCTGTAATTGAAAACTCGCTCTCTTGTTTGGGGAGGCAGCAGCAGCAATGTTTGTGTAGCCAGTGTAGATTTAGCCTAAATGACTTCCTAGCCAAGAGTTTCTAGAGTGCAGTCTCATGCTGCTGCAGCACTGCCAGAAGTATCTGTGGGCATCAGGTAAGGCCACATCTGAAGAACCAAGAACATGCTTCCTTTTCCCCATTTATCCATGGATTTATCCATTCCTTCCAGTCCACATCTTACTAATGGGAAATGACTCAGCTGTAACTCATGAGCTCATGGCAGGCTGATCTCTGCAGAAGTATTTATTTTTGTTATTACCTTCCAGGCACTCATTGACTGTCCCACCAATTCCATATCCAAAAGTGCCAGCAGCCAGTGTGGTCTGGGGCCACCAAGTCAGCTCCTGCTTGGGTCTCCAGTTCACACAGTCTTTTCTCTTTAGGCCTCCACATGGATATACACCAAAAGAAGCACTCCCAAAAGATGGAAGGAAGAGATTCTCCCATCTACCTAGAACACAGCACACCACACCTAGAACACTGTGCCCAGTTTTGTGTCCTTCCAATACAAGAAAGACACTGACAAAATGGAGAAATAAGCCCCAAAAGCCTGAAGCCACCAGCACAACTAGGGCACTGAGCCCTGGCTGAGAGAGGAGTTGTTCTTCTGGAGAAGGAGAGGCTTTGCAGACTCATAACACTCTCCTGCCAGGGGCTTATTGAGAGGGCAGACCCAGCTTCTGCCCAGGATGCATGATAGGAGCACAAAAGAGAAGGGGGACAAGGGCAAAAGCTGTAATAACAGGTTAACCAGGATATTAGAGGATGTTTCTTCCTGCAAGGCCAGACAAACAGTGGGACAGCTCATGAGAGGTTTCCCAGATTGGAAACAGCTCGGGACAACCTGGTCTGACCTAGTGGCTAACCACAAGCAGGATGCTGGTACAGCCCTCCTGAGGTCCCTTCCCATACAAGTTATCTTACAAGGCTGATTCTGCCATGTTCTTCATACAGAAACCAGACCATTGCAAGTGGTGCAGTCCACCAGAAGCTCTCTGCTTTTCCCCTCCTGCTTAGTGCACTGATTTACCACCAGTTTATCATCTTTCTTTAATCAGTAGCCAGCTTCAGACCATACTAACAGAGGAGCTGTTTTCCTGTTTGATTTTGGTGATATTTCAGTTAAGGTTTATGGTAAGCTTCCTGTTCTTCCACTCCTGCCAGACACAGTAACGCTGCTATCAGTGCCTATTCCCTCACCTGTTGCATGTTTCCTTACTGCACAAGTTCAACAGCATAAAGCTCCTAGGTGAACCCGTTCATATCAGCTCCAAAAGCAGAGGTGAATCCCAACAGAATGTACATGACATTTCTACCAAAGCCTTCCACACTAGCTGTAGCATTCTGTACACTGAAGTGCTGGCTTAACATCTGCTTTATCACACTCCAAAAACACCCCAAGGATTCTAAACTTATTATCCAATGAAAGATGAATCATCAATAACTAAAAACACCCCCCTCCCCCAAAGCAAGAAACACTGGACCAAAAGCTCTGACTGAACCAGAAGAGGGGAATTACCTTCACAGGCTGAGATTGCTGCTGGAAGATGAGAGGTCCATTTGCTGCCCTGTTTCTGGCTCCAGAGGGACAATGAGGAGAGCACAGCCATTGCTTCTGCAGAGCCCTAAGAAAGCCAGCCTGCTCTGGGCTCTGATGTATCACAGCTGGGGCCACAAGTGCTTTCAATTTCTCAGGAATTTATTTTCTCAAACCATCTAGATGCAAGAACTAAAGCCCAAGAGGCCCCTTGCCCTCTCTAAAATGTGAATAAGTTCTGTGAAGACAATTTTAGTGTGCATTATTGCTAGAATAAGCCACAGCAGACAATTCCTTATTTCCTACTGAAGAATATGGGAATGGAGGGTAATTAGCACAGATGAGTTAAAAGGGGAAGTTGGTGCCTTGGAAGTTCCTTTATTTTTTTGCATGATATTCCTATTCACACATGGCAGACATTGCCTGCCCTCATGTTCCATTTAGAACAGAGGAGCAGGAAAAATAAGCACAGAAAAAAAAAGTGCAGTGAAAGACAGGGAAAGCTGGAAATATGGAAGAAACAAAAATAGAAAAGGAAAGTTGAGAATCAGTAGAATTTGGCTTCCACTATGAATGAACAAAAAAAAAAAATCTAACCAAACCAAAAAGTTTCATTTTGAAAATGCAACTCTTACTGTGCCAGAGACACAACTGTGCAGGCAGCTCCACCAGAATGTTTTCCTTGTTTTCCTCTACTTTCCAGAGCCCTCAGTACTGCTCCTAATCTAGTTTGATTCATACCAACCCACGACAGCCCACAGCACCCACTGCATGGAAACCACTGTTTTACTGATCTTCAGATGGTAAAACAGAATTAAACCCAAGAATGACTGCAGCAGCTTTAAGCCACTTACAGTTCAAACAAGATACAAACTTCTTTAGATGGAATCACCAGATCAAAAGTTATTAAAATTACAGGGTATGGGTTTACTTGCCCTTAATTCTTCTGCAGTATTCTAGTGAATTAGTTTGGGGTCTTCTCTCCAACCCCAGGATATCAGCAAACCAGTGCATCACCACTGTCAGGATTGTACTTCTGGCATTTCTCAACCACTTCTACCCTTGGGTCACAACCAATAAAAATTTCAAATTGTATCAGAGTACCTTTGCAGGGAGGAGCTGATTTGCAGCCAGCTCCCAGCCTGACTCTGCTGCCCTTGGGAGCCCTGCTTCCTGATAAATGGATCTATTGGCTCCTTCCCCCTGCGCTAAATAACATCACTGCAAAGCCCTGGCTGGTGGCAGGATGCAGCCACTGAGAAGTGCCCCTGGGTCAATTGCACCATGGAAAACCCCAGCGCTGAGCTCAGCTGAAGAGCTGCAGCTTCTGGTTACAACACTCAAATGCAAATGGAAATAAAAAAAACTTTCACAAAGTAAACAGCACCACACTGAAGCATGCAAAAATGCATTACAGCAGCTTTACTTCCTATTTCCTTTTCCTTACAGCTCTGAAAATAATAGCTGTGGGGGCTTTTGTGGACAGTTGCTCGTGATCAGGCTGCTGTGGGACTGGCTGAATACTCAGGAGCCATGTACCACAGACCCACCACTTCTATAGGATCATCATTTAAGGTGGAGAAACCCTTTAAGAGCTGTGGCCAGAGCCCTGCAGATAGCATGGTGTAAATGTCTTACTCTGGCTTGTGTTGCTTGTAGTTATAAAAGAGGGGAAAATTGTGTAGAAAGGATAATAAACACCCTTTTGAAGACAAAATGCAATAGGAACCTCAAAGATTCATTTAAATAGCTCAAGTATGTCTTTGTCCAAGGCTCAGCAATCCTTGACAAGCAACAGGGGAGACGGCTTGGAGATGGTGAAAGGCAGTATTTGGAAACGGGAACTGAAGCAATATCTGATGGGAAAAGAGAAGTGACTGGGATATTTCTCAGCTGGTTTCACATCCAGGCACCTCCTTTCATGCACGATCACTCCTGCTTTTTAGTGGGTGGGAAAGTGAGAGGTTGGAGCCAGACCCCAGATTGCCCAGGATATGGGGCTGATGGAAACATCATCACATGGAGACTGATTTATAAAGCACTTCTTATTTAAGAGAGAATTTTCCCTCTCATGCAAAAACAGCAGGCTGTCAGCCGGGATACTCATGCTTGATATGGTTGTAGCATCTGCATTACCTCCCACAAAATATGTGGTTGTGTGGGTTTATTTTAGAATAGCCAAATACACAGGAGGGTTTATGTTTTTGCTTTCTTATACATATAAATAAACCACTTAAATATACCCCAGCACCACAACAGCCAGCAAACCCAGCTACACCCACAGAGACTGGGCTTGGTTTAATTTCTAACAACTCTGCCAAGCAGGGCTTCCCCACTTCTTCCTATATTAACTTGTGGTGATGTACTTTGTTTGAAGACATATTTGGAGAGACTGTTTTATTGCAAGTGTTACCTCAGTACCAATTTTTAACTCACATTCTCACCTATCAGGTGCTTCATAGGACCACAGAATGGTTTGGGTTGGAGGAGACCTTAAAGACCACCATGGGCAGGGACACCTTCCACTAGAGCAGGCTGATCCAGAGCCCCATCCAACTGGCCTAGAACACTTCAAAGTCTCCCATTCAAAGCCTCACATCCCTGGAACACTGGGAGCTACTGTGGGTCCTGTGGTCAGAGGTTGGGGGCTTCCACACAGAGCAGCTTTTTACCTTCCATGGCAGAGAAATCTGGTGTCTCCATAAGCATGAGCTGATGCAAGGTTTCTAGTGCAAAGGAGGAAAGCAGCACAGCTGGAAATGCAGGGACATTTGGGTAAATCACAGCAGAACACACTGGATTGCACCCACTGTGGGGGGTGCTGAGCGTGATCTGAGCACACGGGCTCTGTGTTGTGTCCCCATCTGAAAACACATAACAAGGATGATGCAACTTACCACAGGTTCATTTTTCACAATCTTTTATCAGAGTAATTTAGAAACACCAGCAGACTCTGACGAGCGGCAGTGTGAAGACTGAACTTACCCTCACCTTGAAGAAGCCTGGGAAATATTAACCACAAACATGAAATGAACATACCACAGCCACAGGGTGGTGGAGTTTTTTAGCTTGTTTGGTTTTTGTTTGTTTGCGGGGGTTTTGTTGGGGTTTTTTTGTTTGTTTGTTTGTTTTTTCTTTTCTTAGGGTTTTTTTTTAGCTTATTAGCCATGATGCTTTTTATAAAGGTTTTTGTAACATTGCAGAAAAGAAGAACTGAAAATTTCAGAGGTGCATTTTATGCACTACAAGAGATTTTCTTCCAGTTTACCATCTTAAATTTGACTTTTGCTGTATCCCAGTATAACACCCAGCTTGAAAAGAGCATATGTGAACCACATGCTTGAAAGGAACATATGTTATAATGGCATATGTGAACCAGTGTGTTACATGTACAAAAGCAGAAATTACTCCTGCCAACATCTTTGAGGACACTTAAATACTAAAATAGGTATTCTCCTTTTCCAAAACATGCTTTATTTAAATTCCTTTTAAACATCCTTAATTTAGTTTGCAGTGCAGCAGCCAAATAATCTCTAGATAGTATCTGACTAGAGTATAGTACTCTATTTTTAGGATAATAAATCTATATGGAGTCTCACAGATAGTTAAGTGAAGCCCCAAAGCCTGGTGTGAGAACTGACCCCTGGTTCACACCTCCTTAAAAAAGTCTAACAGCCCCAGAAGACCAGATAAGTAAGATACAATGCACACACTCTTGCACCTGTGCCTATGGGAATATGAGATCTATTTTCCTAATTCATAAAAAATCCAATTTCTAATGCATCAGGTGATTCCAGGAAGGCAGAGACCTTCTCAACACTGGGATTAAACTGGGATGAATTAATGCAGCAGAGGTTGGGCTTTATTTCATGTTAGGTAGAGGGAATCCCTTGCTGCAGGTTCCTGCCATCAAGCATTTGGCCAATCGAATCCAGGTCTGATAATGGTCTTGGGAGGGTCAGAATCTGCACATCAGTGAAGATTAATCAAGTTGTAACAATGTACAATGTTGCTGCATTGGTGTCAGTTTTCTCAGTGTATCAGTGGTATTTCTATCTGTAAGTATGCTGCCCAGAGTCTTTCTCACATTATCTGTTTCCTTTACTGTCAATTTAATACCTTCCTTTGGATTAAAGGATGATACCACCTCTATATTTTGAAAATCTGTTAGGAAACATTATCCCAGAGTTGTGATCACTCCCCTTTTCTCCTGCCTAATTTGTAATTTTCATAGACTCATTGCAAATTTCTGCTAATGTCAGTAAGAATCCTGACATTTCTTATACCACTTAACAGGGTTGATGCTCTTAGGCTGATGCTTTCCTCTTTCATACTGCTTATAACCAACCTAATAGCCTCCTTTTGTGATCTGCATTTTGCTGTGATTTGGTAAAAACTGACAACTCACAGCTTGTGTGCTGGGATTTAAAGGGCTTTGATGGGTTCCTTTTTGAGACTGCCACGCACTGGACTTTCACATTCACAATGACTTTGTGATTTAATACTCTTTCTTGGTATTTAATACTCTTTCTTGGAATGTAGGCAAAATACCAGAAAGTACCAAATTCTCTGCAAGCCCCATCTTCCCAAAGGACCATTTAAAAAGATTGCTTTTCTCCTCTGACTAATCTGCCAGTATTTGGATGGAGCATTTGGTACCTTAAATGAACCTCTTAGAAGGGATCTCATTACAGGCAATATCTCAGGCTTTCCTGAAATGCTTGCTCTTTTGGATCCTAATTCTATTCAGAGGACATTTAGGATGTTTTTCACTGAAGCCACTCATCAGTGCCTCTTTTCTTATAAAATGAGACCGAAATGTGCATCACAAGGATGGATCCCCATTAAAGGTTATACAATTAACTATAATAATGGTGGCTCCTTCCTGAAGTTACCTTTGTAAATTAATTGATTTTCCAAAGCTAAATATTCCAGGCCTTTGAACACAAAAGGACATCTTTGTCTTTTGCAAGAAATACCCCTAGGAGGATTTATGTTAATTTTGATTTCTAAGGTGTTAGCACTGTTGCTGGTTTAACTGCTGCTTAAGAATCAAAAAAAAGCAGATACTCTCTTCTTATGTACTCTCTACTTCTGCTCTCACTCCCCTCTCTGCTTTGTGTGCCCCAGTTAATCTGCCAGTGTGACTCATTTGGTATCATCTAATAGTGCAAATTCTGCACAGTTTCACGTGCTTACAAGTGCCAGTTGCCATGGAGTTTAACCATTCAAGGGGCAAAGGATATTAGGGCTGCACAATTTGAGGTGCTGAAACTGAAAGTGGTGGAGGTCCTGCCATATTAAAGTGGGACAGCAAATCAGTTGATATCGGACTTTCAGCTGGGCACCTCTGAGAATTGCAGCTTTTCAGCAATGACACAGGGATCTTTCTGGCTGTAGTACAGAAAGAGAAACTTCAATGGTTAAGCTGTTTGGCGTGAGAAAACGGCAAGGAATGGGCCACAAAATACTTGAGCCAGATAAATTTCACTTTTCTAGTGATGATTTTGCAGTTGCTATTTCTTGTCTGCACCTTTACTTTTCACAGGAAATAGTGGGGGCTTTAATGATTATTTTTCTTTATTGTTTTATATGCCTCCGTCTTTCCAAATGCAATTAGCAATTTTGCCTCTCTTTTCTGGCTTCTCCTTCTTTACTTTTGGAAACTTGTATGAGGCCATTCAATCTTGTCATAAATGTTCTCATACTGTGGGGATAAGTATAAGATACATCTAAAGTGGTAAAACAAACCCACAAAAATAGAGGTTTGTACAGTCTGCTGTGAGAACTTCAGGGCACAAGTCATCTTTGACCTATGTTATGTTGTATTGGTTTAACCTTTAGTTCACTAATTACTATTATAACTCTTTGGCCTTTAGTCATAGTCTTTCAAATCAAGTCCAATGTTTCAGCTATTTTTTATTTATTTCTAGCAAAGGCTTCATTTCTCCAGGAACATTGTAGACCAAGAGCATCCATGGTAGAGTTCTGCTGTCATAATTAAAAGTGTCATTAATTCTGGTACAGTTTGTGCTGGTAATACATCTAGAAATAGGTCTAGAAATACATCTTAAAGTTTTTTAGATATTTGTCTTACTTCTAAATGTAACCATTATTTTAAATATTTAAGAGTTGGGGTTTTCCCCCCCCCACAAAATACCTCTCTTTGAAACATTACACAGGGTTTAAATGCAAAAGCCCACCCTGCACAACATGTTGTTGATTCTGTGCAGTAACTGCAGCTTAGCATGCAGTGATGATACCATGGGTTAAATGACATTCCTTTCACAGTGACCAAAACTCTGAGACTGTCTATGCAGCCATATGCAACAAAGGTTAGGATGGCTTAGCTCAAGTCCTAAAGTTAGTGTGTATTTTAAAACCTCCCAAGAAGTTGAAGTCAACCTCCTTGATTGCTGTACACTGGAGTCCAAAGAGAATTTCAATGTACTTTTGGCATTTATATCTGTCATTTACAGCTGTCATTGCTTAGCTCCTGAACGTGGGACTCCCCCAAGACTGATGAAAGTTGTCTAGTTAGGAGTGGCTCAAAGACATGATCCTGCTCTGGAAGGAGGGTGACTTCAATGAGAAGATTTTTGCAGTCTTAGTCATCTCTACTGCTTGTGATTTTTATATGAAAGTGGTGAGAAGTTTTTTGAAGGTAGTCAAGAAGCTGGCAATATGGACAGCTTAGAACTGAACACCTGCTGCAGTGCTACCATGGTGATAATAGAAAGGACATAAAAAATTAGAAAGGGCAAACAAAGAAGTTGAAAGGAAAAGAAAATTAACCATTATTCCATTCTTCAAATATATCATTCTTTAAATCATCATTTTCATGCAGTTTCATAGCCTGAGTTGTTATCCCTGAAAAGGATAAGACAGTAAGCTTTTAATGGAGTAGATGTGATAAACACAGGTAAAGTTGTGGTTTTTACATAAAATATAAGTAATGCCTGAGCTACTCTTTTCTGAAGGTACTTAGCTCATGCTTGCTCTGAATTTTAGTGTCATGACTGTCATTTAAATTTTTCAAGAAAAGCTCTGAATATCAACATTTATTTTAAAATAGTAATTTATCTCCCTTATTTGTGTGAAGCCGGTTAAGCCTTTTGCTGTCAACAATGTTGCTTCACCTTTTACGTTGTATCCCTCTTCCACTTTGCGCTTAAGGGTTATAAATCTACCTGCGAATTGGCATGTGGAATAGAATACTTTTTATTTTTGAAAGCTCATGTAATTTAGCCTACTTACAGCAAAGTAAGTTAATTAAAATTCATTAATTTTAAGTCCACAGCTAGCATATTTTTCACATATTCAAACCTTTTAAACTAGCGACAAAAACACTCTAAAATATTTTTTTAAGCACACAAAATGCTTGCCTCCTTTGCTGTTGGCAACCATATAATGAAAGGTATTTCTGCAGTATTTTAATGCACACCATATTTAGCCAAGTAAATAAAAACAAATAAAAAGTAGTCCCTTCAATTTGAAAATAGTTTTTAATTGTTTTTTGAATATGCAAAACACACACTCACCTTATGCATTACATGCAGATTTAATTATCATGAAAGCAAACTCAATTATTATGTTCATCTAGCAGAGTTTTCCACAGTTCCCACAATTGCTCTGGGCACAGTTTTCTACCTACATGACTTTTAAGACACTCTAAGGTACTTCTAAGATACTGTAGTAAGCAGAAAAGGATGAGAGGTTGTGCTTTATTTTTGACTTCCTTTGGTTTTCTTTTTTTGTTATTTCCTCTTGTTCTTTCTCATGTCAAATTTCAAGATACCATGTGATTTAGAGTTATATTTGCAGTTTACTAAACTATGGATTTTGTCTGTAATTTTTGTAAGATTTTTTAAAACCCTGTTAATATGCATCTTTTTATGATTTGCTAGCTACATATAAAATCTTACTGCTGTTATAAAATGCTTTTGTTTGATTTGCGTTTTTATCACCATTCAAATTAAAAGGGAACAGTTCCTATATTCACTGCTTTTGTACTGGATTCAGTTCAGCAATGTGGGCTAATGCTGCAAAAAAGATCTGCATAGAAATTGACCAAGACACATGGTACAAGGGTCTTGTAAATATTCAAAATTTCTCTGCCATTCTGGCAGTCTGTCTTCACAGTAAGGCTTGATGAAGTATTTGGCTAGCATTTATTTGACAGAAGATAGCAGCAAAATGTACAGTATCCCCTCTGTTATTTATCACTGTCTAAACAAATTTATTCTTGCTGTGGTACATAAAATATCTTAGTAGAGCCCAAGACTACAAAAATACAACTTTGATCTGGATTCATTAAACCCGAATCTATCTGTGGACGGAATTGCCCTGCTGTGAACTCAGAGCTGTGAGTCACTGGTTTCAGTGAGCTGTCTGGAGAACTGCATTTATGGTGGGCTTGACTTTTGTGTCTGTAAGGTGGGGAGTTATGGGGCCTTGAGCCCTGAGAGTACCATGGACACAGAGACCCATGGTGTAGCTCTTTGACCAGCAGCAGCACACTGAGGTGTGATGGATGACTCCCAGAGTTTCTGTGGTAGAAAGGTTTTCTGCCCCTGTGAAGAACGAGACTTCCATTTTCCTGCTCAGAGCCATTCTGTATGTTACAGTGGTACCTCGAATTAATCAAGTGCTATTTGTGCAATAGTGAGTGAACTTGGATAATAAAGCTTCTTGTGTTTGATCTGTTTGCTGTTTCAGTAAATAGCAAAATTTCCAATGACTCCAATGAAAATAAGATTAAACTGCTACTGTATTTCACATGTTTGCATAATAAAATGGTGGTTCTTGCAAATATTTGCAATGGTGATTTCAGATACTGAAACACCAGCTCTGCTCAGGGCAATTTTGAAATTTACTTTAGTTGTTTTCCATGTTTCTTAGCGGGTGAACCAAGCCACTTCTAGTTTTCAAGGCAAAGCATTTCAGAGTATCCTCAAAAAGGCTCCTCAATGAAAGATGAAAAAACTGGTGGGGAGGGGGCAAAATCCCATTCCTGGTTTATGCCATAGATTCAGCCAGATGATCAACAATTACTAGTTTAATTGGGCACCAGCGCAATCTTTCACTCTCACAGATCCCAAAAAGCTTAAAACATCCAGCAGCTGCTCCCTCACAGCACGTCCCTCAGCCAAAAGCCAGGCCTGGCCTTCCCCTTCCCTTGCGGCCTACAAATTTCCTTCTCAGCTCTATGGAAAAGCACATCCTCCCAGTGTCACAGAGTCCTTAGGGAGAGCAAACAGCAGTTCCACTCCAAACAGCTCAGTGTGCCAGGACAGAAAGCTTTCTCTGACCCTTGCCTTTTCCTTGCAGCCTTTCCTCTTCAGAGCACGCACTGAAGCTATGATGCACTTTGCTTCTCAGCTGGGTGTACCGTCGTACTGCTGGGGTCCCATATGTCCTTCTCCTCCTCGCACAAAGTGCTTCTGCCAAAATGTGCCAATGCTACTCACTTTCCTGCTCAGCTATTCACACCATCACATTCTGTGTCCCACTGGCAGTCTAAATCCAAACCGAGAAGTTTCTGGGGACATCTCGCACACACAGATGTGTCAGGAGCAAAAGGTTGCTCGGACCGTGCCGCTTATGTTCAACAATGTCCGTTCACCCTGCAAGTGACAGCTTTCTTCCCTTTACATCCTCCAAACTTCACACACACACACCTACACACTGGTGTTATGCACTTTCTTTCTTTCTCAGCTGCACTCACCCATCCCCCACCTTGACTTCTCTGCTGCTTTTCTCTTGGCCTTGCTGTGCAGACTTTAAGACACCTATTGTGCTGCCTACCCCCCTGTTGTATTGCCTTTCCTACCCAACCTTGCACTTTCTTACCATTCCTGACCATTCCTTTCCCTTACTTTCTTGACCTATCCATATCTTTCCTTTGCCCTTCCTTCCAATCCAGTTCCTTGCATTGAGTTTCTCACCCCTCCCCCACCTGGAATTCAAGACCCCTCTTTCTGTGGGATTTCTCAACTTGCCTTGCCCTGCCTGCTCCTCCTAGGACTCTCAAGGCCTTCATGTACCTCCAAAGTTTCAGGAGCCTGTGAGAGCAAGCCCAGAGGAGGTCACATGCAAGCACACCCATCTGTCCTGGCAGCTTTGTTCTGGCACCTGTCCTTGCATGTCTTGAATTTTGGACATGAAATTCATTTTTCACTCTTGGGCTGTAGGACCAGAATGACAGCTCTTTTGCATACATAGGAAAGGAGGTAGCCCAAGAGTTTTAGGTACAGATTAGAGACAGCCCGTGTGGGATCAAGGCCAGAGCGTTCTCTCTTGGCTGTTTTTGTGTACCAGCAATTCTTGAAGGCACATCTCATTTGCCTTGCCTCGGCAACCCCAATAGTTTCCTTGCCTTGCCCTGCTAACCCTCCCCACCCTTGCATTTCTATGCATGTCTATGCCCCACCCTTAACCTGCCTGCTGCTTTCCTCCAGGGCCTTGCATTGCCTAGCCCTTGCAGTTTCTGCCTGGCTTATCCATCACTGGGCTTACCTTCCTGTGCCCAGCCTTGCCTAGAACCTCTGGGCCTGCTCTTGCCTACCACTCCATTTGCTTTCCCCTCACTGCTCTGACCTTGCCTACCTGTCCTTTGACTTGTCTACAATTGCCTACACTTGGTTTGCATTGCCTTGCCTGCATGGAAGGCAAGGTAGAGTGGTAGGCAAGGCAAAGCAAAACAAGGAAGCAGTAGGTAGGGTGAAGCAAGGCAGACATAGGCAAGGCAAGCAAAGCAAAAGTAGGTTAGGAAAAACTAGGCAAGATACTGAAGGCAAGGCATGGCCAGGAGACTCGGAGTGCCTTTCCTTGAGAGGTAAAAGATATAGTGCCAGTGTTGGTAGGTAGGTTAAGGTACCATGGGAAGGTATAGTCCAGCAAGACATTTCTGTCCTGGCCCCTTCTGTGCAGGAGTAATTCTTGGATATATTCAATATTGGAGGTGGATCAGTCTCTGGAATTTTTGTATTTTGGAGGAGAGGATGCCATTTCTTTCGAGATGGGCTTCTGGTTCCTCCCTTTGGCAAAGAAAGTAAATTTGGATGGGCACTTTGGGTGGGCTTAGTGAATTTAAAGGTTTTTCCCAATATGCAGTTCTCCGGGTTAGAGCTGCTGAAGTGTCAGTGGGAATGCAAACACCGGGCTCTCGAGATTTTTGTCCTGTTAGCTTTAGTGTGTGAGTAGTCCCTGGTGCCATTCCGCTTGGATCCTGACTCTGAGAGACTGAAGGCTTAGGATGGTACTTAGAGCTGAGAAGGAAAGGGCCAATAGCAGGGTGTGTGCCACTAGTTTGATGGGTACAGCTGAAATTGTAGGCAGCAAGAGATTTTTCAGCTGGCACTTTAGTGAGCTCTGTTTTTGCCAGAGGTTTTCAAGTTTGTTAGCAGACTCTGCAAGATCGAAAATCTTTGTTAGGGTAAAGGAGTTCGTGTTGCCCTTTGAGCATGGTGCAAAGAAGAGTTTGGAAGGGGAAGATCAGGGAAACCTTTTTGTGCTGGCACAGTAGATTTGAGAGCAGGAACGTTTGCAACTTGGCTCTGCACTCGGGGTGGTTTCGAGCTGGGTTTGGTGCGTTTCTCTCTTTTGCGAGTCGGCAGCGGCATCGTGTGGTTGTTCTGATAGGTGCTGACAGTGTCCAGGAAAAAGCCAAGAGCTTTTCTGGCCAGGCCCCTTCAGTGTGGGGGCAGTGAGTGCAGGAACTCCGCTGTGGATCCTGGCTCTTGGACACTGACAGAATGGGATCCCGCATGTAGAGGGGAAGAAAGAGGAATCGTTTCATTGTTGGCTGTGCAGTTTATCGGCTGCAAAAGAAAAGGCAGTTGCAGCACGGCCCCTTCCTTTTAGAACCTTTTCTGTGCAATCGGCTGTTCAAAACGTAACTCACACCCTCTGAACTGCATCCATCTCCCCAGAGATATGCACTTTCTCTCAAGCTCTATGTGCCATGCTATGCTCTCACTCTCACAGATCCCAAACCCCTTCAAAACGTCCAGCAGCTGCTTACAAAGAAAAAGTCTGACAGTAAAAAACCAGTGCTGGCCTTCCTAGTGCCTTTGCAGTCTGTAAACTAGAAGAAACACACTAGTGATTCACGCTTCCCTTCTCAACTATATATATAGCATCAGCACAGTCACTCAGAGTGGCAGAGTCCATGACTAAAGCAAAGTGTTTCTAGCTGCAGTTCAGCCTGGAAGATCTGCCAGGAGACAAGGCATTTGCTAACCTTCCCTTTCCCCTGAGAAACCTGATACTCGAAGCGCAATCACTTTCACACGGCTTCAGTGTTGCTGAGTCCAAGCAGCTATAGCTCACAGAGAAGTACATCTCATGACAGAAGGCATTCCTAAAGTAGCCATTTCCCCAAGCAGCATTTAAATTGCACGGAGCATACTGAGACTATGCACCTTCCTTCTCGTACATACAGACTTTCACATTTTTCACTCTTGCAGCTCTGTTGCAAACATCCAGCAGCAGCCCTCACCAAATAGCCTCTAGAAGACAAAGCCATTGCTGGGCTACACCTTCCCCTTCCTGCACGTAAACCACATCAAATTCACCAGTGCACTGTGTATATCCATTCTCCGCTGTGTCTACCATTGTGTTGTCTGGATCTCTGCCTAAACGTAAGGGCAATTATTTTCACATAGAGCTGGAAGAGGAATAGTTGGCTGCACAAGTAGCTGTTCTTGAACTTACTGCTTAACAACTGCCTATGTAATTAGGCAGGCGAGTGAGTGGCAGTCACACCCCTCTGGCAGCCTGCACGCTGCACACACCAGCCTGGTGCTCTGCAGCTTCATTCTCTGCCTTTTTAACTTGTTGCACTCTCATTCTCCTGGAAGTGAGTCGCCATCTATTTCTCGCACCCAACACTGCCAGCAGCCAAGCACTCCAGGGCACTGCTTCTGCTCAAAGATGCTCGGGCCAGGCACTTACCTGCTCAACACTATGTACCAGCACATTCTGCCTCTCTTGTTGTCTGAATCCAAATGGAGAGCTTCTTGGCTACATCTGGCACAGAGAACTGTGCCAGGACAATAAGCTTGATTGGAGCTTGCCCCTGAAAGTTGTAGAAACTTTTATTTGCACCACATTCAAGGTCTGCTTTCCTTCCTGAAGTGCAAAGCACCATCAGATTGGCGTGTTCTCTTCACGGTCCTTCTCAGCTCGAAGTACCACTACGCACATCACAGCCTTGCAAGGACTAAAAATCTGGAGAAATGTCTCGCACTGAAAAATGTGCCAGGACAAAACCATGTTCTTCATGTCCCCTTCTCATCCCCCAGATTGTGGTGCTGTGTTAAAAGTCTTGGCCATAGAACAACTAATCCAGCAAGTGTGTCTCTCCTGGTACATTTTGCTGAGTGAGAGCTACATGGAAAATTCGAACTCTGCGAAACAGAAAGAATGTCATTGTACCTCTCCCTTACATTGCCTTGCCATCGAACTCCTCCTTTGCCATGCACTACCTTCCCCACCCCTCCCCCACCTGGAATTCAAGACTCCTTTTTTGTGACATTTCACGGTCTTGCCCCGCCCTGCCTACTCCTAATAGGACTCCCAAGGCTCCCATGTATCCCCAGTGTTCCAGAAGCATGTGAGAAGAAACCCAGGGGAGGTCCCATGCAGCCAGACCTGTCTTTCTGGGCAGCTTTTGCCTGGGACCAGTGCTTTCATGTGTTAAATTTTGGACAGGAAATTCACATTTTGCCCTTGGCCTCCGGGACCAGAATGACAGTTCTTTTGCAGCCAAAGAAAGCAGGTAGCCCAAATATTTGAGGTGCAGATTAGAGATGGCCAATGTGAGATCAAGGCCAGACAGAGCAGTCTGTCCTGGCCACTTTTGTGTACCAGCAATCCTCCAATGTACCTGTCGCCTGCCTTGCCTTGGCACCCCAAGAGTTTCCTTGCCTTGCCCTGCTAACCCTCCCTAGCCTTGCATTCCCTTGCATGCCCATGTCCCACCTCTGACCTGCCTGCTGCTTTCCTCCAGGGCCATGCCAGGCCTGGTCCCTTCTGTTTCTGTCTGGTTTTGCTTCTTAAGGAATGTTCCAGAGCAAGAGCATCCACAGTAGAGTTACGCTGTCATAATCAGAAGTGTCATTAATTCTGGTACAGTTTGTGGAGGTAATATATCTAGAAATAAAAGGGTTTAGGTATTTTTTACTTTGAAATGGAACCATTATGCCAAGCAATTGAACCAATAACTCGAGCTCGCACCGGCCCGCGGCGGGGAGGAGGAGGAGGAGGAGGAGGAGAGCGCCGAGGGGCCGGGAAAGGACTCGCCCGCAGCCGCTGCCAGCCCCGCCGGGTTGGGCACCTTCCCGGGCGCCCCGCTCCGCTCCCGGCCCGCTCACCTGCCGCGGGGTCGCCCCGAGCCCTCAGCCCCGCTCCGGCTGCGGCCCCGCTCCGTGCGACTCTGTGCCGCTTTCGCTTTCCCTTTCCTGGAGAAGGAGGAGCGGCCCCGGCTGCCGGCCGCCCTCGGGGAAAGGTCTGGGGGAACAGAGGCGGGGGGAGCCCAGGGAGACCGGCCCGGAGCCAGGGGCACGCCTGGGCTGCGAGCAAAACGAGTCCCCCAGCCCGCCTCTTACACAGCGAGATTCTCTCTTCCCCAGACACTCGATCGCGATATTCCCCTGACCTGGAGTAGGACAGGTGAAGAAGCGCTTCGGTTCCTCACCGAAGGGACCAGAGGGGTTTAACAGACATGTAGATGTGGCAGCTGCGGACAGGGTTTAGTGGCGGGCTTGGCAGTTCTGGGGAAATTGTTGGACTCGATGATTTTAGAGGGCTTTTCCCACCTGAGCGATTCTATGAGCCCCTGGAGATACGGCAGACCCAGTTCCCGCAAGGTCATTTACCTCTTGGGACTTGAAGCGGAGGCATTTGGGATGGTGGGAGTGACTTTCTTCGTGGGAAAGCAGCAGCCCCGTAGCAGGAGAGCTCCCTCTGAGCAATACCCTCTCTGCAATTGAGAGCAGGAGCTACATGAACTCTGGTGGCTTGGATAAAGCTATTGGAGCACTGAAGAGTTCTTATGGCTAAGAACAATTAATGAATAAATCAAAAGGAAATTAAGTCGGTTCACCCCACGGGCAAAGAACCCTCCAGATGGTCATAATTAAGATACTTCAAGAAGTCTCAATTATAGCAGAAAGCCAACACCGACACAGCCAAGGGGAGAAAAGCTGGGACTCAGAACTGCTTTGCAGGAACAAGGAACATCCTCAGCTGGTCTGCAATACCCCTCCTGCACAGCTGCTCACTCCACAAGGCAACAGCTGCTACCAGGAATGCTCACTCAATGACTGCAGACTTTTAAGGTATTTTCTTCAGGAATTTAATCAATTACCTGGTGTTCTTGTATAGTTGTTGCTTATCACTCATCATTTACATGGCCTTGAAGCAAAGCTGACCTAGGAGCCAGTACAATTGTAGTTTGTCAGAAGGCAGGCAAAGAGTCAAGTAACAGAGGTAAGACTTTCTGGCCGACGAAGTCACAGATCTCCAGTGCAAGTGAGACAGGAGAACTGTCTCCCTGCAGCTATGGACATCCATCTCCAGAAACTACTGGCTCTGCATAGTGTTGGTTTGTGGGATTTTTTTTTTTTTCTCAGAAGCACTTGTTTCTGCACAAGAATTTCTGGAACGCTGTTCCCAGGCTTTGTTCAGAAGAATGACCCCAAATGTAAGAAAAAACATGGTGCACAGGCTGCTAGAGGCACCAGGGGTTTTACATGAAACCACAGACTGGTTTGGGTTGGAAGAGATATTAAAGCTGATCTCATTCCAACCCCTCATTGCCAGGGACACCTTCCACTAGATAACGTTGCTCTAAACCCATCCAACCCAGCCTTGAATATTTCCAAAGGTGGGTCAGCCACAGCTTCTCCGGGCAACCTGTTCCAGTAGGTACTTACCCCTCCACAGTTGAGAATTTATTTCCAATCTCTAATCTAATCCTTCCCTCTATCAGTTTGAAGATATTTCCTCTTATTCTGTCTCTCCATGCCCTTGTCCAAAGCCCCTCTCCCACTCTCCTGGAGCCCCTTTAGGCACTGGCTGGGGCTCTAAGGTCTCCCTGGAGCCTTCTCCTCTCCAGGCTGAACAGCCTCAGCGCTCCCAGCCTGGCTCCAGTGCAGAGAGGCTCCAGCCCTCAGAGCATCTCCAGGGCCTCCTCTGGACTCTCTCCAGCAGCTCCATGTCCTTCTGATGCTGGGGGCCCCAGAGCTGGACACAGCATGGCAGGTGGGGTCTCACAAGAGCAGAGTAGAGGGGTAGAATCTTGTCTCTTGACCTGCTGGCTATCCTAAAAGGGTTTGTTTTGTTTTGCTCACATCCTGGGCAGCACATCTGGGTTGCACAAGTGCTGCTGGCACCTCTTGCTAGGCTCTGGGCTGACAGGCACCTGGACACTGCCAGACTGTTGCTATTTGTATGTACACAGACACCTCTTACACAAGGATCCAGGGTATAGACAGTCCAAGAGACCTCAGACTGGCTGTTAAACAATAAAACTTCATACCAACAGCCTTTCAATAGATACTAGGATATATTTCTAAACATGAAGATGAGAAAAAAAAATTAAAGATAATTCCAGATATTTTATTCTTAATTTTACAGATAACAAACATTTCTCTATAAAAAACTAGAGTAAGAATCAATGTAGGTACAGCTAGGAATATTTACATTCTTAGGAGAAATTTATATATCTTTCTATATACAAGGCTGTGGCCATTACCAGTTTAAGGTAATCCCAAAAGCATTTCTAAGTAAGGCTTTATGGTCTTAAGCCCGTTGTATGTTTTAAGAAAATAATTTATAACTGCCATGACTAAGGTCCTATTCTACAAATACTGAAATAGGTATTGCAGTCCAGCACCTCGGGCAATGCAGCCTGTCCCTCTGTACCCACCCACCCCAAATGCTCCTTTGGAAAGGGGAGAGGAGTTCACACCTCTTCACAAAATAGTGTCAGAAGTCAGCCAAAGTTGCCTCATTGTGGAAGATGAAGTACTAAACGATGCTTATGAGAGCGTTACATTCACTGTCAGGAGAGTCAGAGATTCTAACAATTATTGACTGTGGAGCACCAACATCACAAGTAGTTGTGGTACCTTTTGAGTTGATGGCATTTCCACTTGCAAGCAAAGAAACCGAAGTCACAGGATTATCTGACATGCCTGAGATGATGACAGGAGTCAGCCTGAAAGCTGGAAAGGAAGGGATCCTTGTACCCAAGGCCATATGCTATTTCCCTTGGTGAAGATAATCCAGTGTGATTGTTCTCTGGCAACAGGGAATCATCTCTAACCAGGTAACTATAATATGTATTGCTGCTGTCATACAGGTTATAGGCACCCAAACCATGCAGGATTTCCCAGGTTAAGGTCAGTCTGAACTGCAGAGTCCGTTTCATCTCCCTCCTCTGCAGCACAAGCTCACAGGTTTATCACAATTCCTCTTCCAAAGGTCAGTTCTATCCTTTCTCCCTATTCTGCAGGTGTATCTGTAGTCACACTCTATGCTGCAAATCTTATCTGTTGCCAGCATGGATGCCACTCTAAGATTTGCCTGTGACTGTATCAGGTCCTTTTATCTGTTATCTTGTTTATTAAAATATTCCCTCAGTTTCTTTTGGAGATGCCTGTTAAGTGGATTCTGCCTACCCACTAGAACAAGATCCTTGGCTTAGAGCTGAACTTGAAAAGAGAAGGATAAAACAGTAAGTACAAAATAACCCAGTCTGCTATATCAGTTATGTTCCACATTTCTGACTCAGACTTTATGTTTTTAAAAACATAAGCAAGGGAAAAAAACATTTTTTGACACAAAGTGATTGCCACTGAGTTTTGTAGCATTAGTCACAACCAGGAAATTCCCCAATTCGGATTTTAAAAAAAATCCCAAAACAACAGTAACAACAGAAAACCTCACAAAGAACTTTAGCAAACATCAAAATATTTAAATATTCAAGAACAAAAGTCTCTCTTTCAAGGCACATACTTTGATAAAACAGTGGCTAAGAAAATACAGCTAAATCAGATGTTAAATGGACACTGCACTTTAGGACTGGAATTTCCAGACTAAATCATGTATCAGGCAAGCACGTATCTTACATTTCAGGGTATTTTCTGAGCTGTTTACAGGAAGAGCCTTAATGGGACAGGGTTGTTTACATTGGCAAATTCATTACAAGGAAGTTGCAGCTGAATGTGTTTTGCCTTAGATTCCTGTGGTTATCAGATCATTCTTCTACAACTCACACACAAAAAGCTGCTTCTCAATGTTCCAGTTCCTAAACATAAGGTTTACAAAGAAAAATATCTGTACTACATTTTACAACATACTCTTATGTTTGCAATGAATATTTCAAAAAGGCCTAACAAATTAGGTCATGCTTTTGGGCAAGGGGGACTGGCTGTGACATGCACTCCCCTGACATGCACTCCCCTGACACGTATTTGCTCATGTCAAGGCTGTTCCGTGATGTGCAGTGAGGCTTGTAAAATCCACATTCTCAATTTTGGCAGTAGCCTCAAATCAGACACTGCACTTTAAACCTGCCTGCTCAGGGCTTGTCAGCCTACTAAACAGGAGTGACACTGAACCTGCCCCAAGCTTTGGACTTCTTTCCTTGGAAAAGCTGACAACATTATGTTTGTTATACTCTGACCTGGTGATGTTGGTCAGCTTCCTGCTGCCTTCGTAAATCAAAATTTTAAATAAAGAGGTGAGAAAATGCAGGAAAAGTGAAGTAAATCCTAGAGCTCAAGACATTGTTAGAAAGAATTTAACCAAACCAAACCACTGTAGTCTATACAGCATTTTCTACTTTCTTCCTGTGACAAGCAGCCCAAGGTACACATCAGTCCCATTACTGGAGTCTGTTACCAAGGTCAGAATTTGGGATATTGATTAATGAAAGACTGGAATCAGCCAACACTCCTGTATATTTAAACACCATAGAAAAATGCAAAACTTCCCCAACCAGCTGCTGCAGTAGAGTAAGGACCCTGAGAGTTTAGGCTACAAAGGTTTAGGCTGTTTATTATTATTGCCTTAATTTAACAAGACAGAACAAAATACAAGTGCCATGAGAGAGAAACCTGTCACCACTCACATTTGTCACACTGTAACCAGCATAGCACAAATGAGATTCTGTGTACAAATATATTGTATATTTAAAGAAACACAGGTAATGCCAGACTTCCATAGCACAAGGAACAATTTCTTGGCAGACTGTCAACAAGATTTGTGGGTTTGTTGGGTTTTTAAAACCAATTTAAAAGCAATTCACTGATTATGTAAGTTAAGTGAAACTTAGAATGAACAGACCTTACAGCAATCATATAGTTGACATGTGAAGATTGAAAAGCAGTGGTCAGAGATACATTCTGAGTTTTGTTCTCAGTACATTCCACCATGAGGTCAATGCAGTGGCATGATTACCATAAAAATTTACAACTAAATATATTAATTGTGTGCATGTGTATATGAGTGGGAAAAACACAGAACAAAGACAGGAGAATTGTTTCCATCATCCAAATTGCACAGAAAACATTAAAACAATTTACACATAAAACTTTCACCACACATTGAAAAAAGAGAATCCCAAACTAACACCACTCCCTCTACACACAGGTGAAACCATTTGCATTATTTAGAATAAATCCAGCCTAAAAAAAGGCCACATCCAAGGACAGATGTAAACAACTTCACCAAGAAGGTACAGTTGAAATCCTGCATTGGAATCAAGTGAATTTTGTGAACAAAATTTCAGTACTAAATACTTTGTGCAAGACAATCCTTTCAGTCTATGCTGAGTTAAAATATATCAGGTTAGAATTAATTCTCAAAATTTTTCTTTGCGTCTTTCTCAATTTGGTAACAAATTCAGCACGTGCAAAGTCATTTGAGTAAGATCACAGAGAGGCACATTGTCATAAACTTTCACTATAATAAATAAGTTTTCTGTCCAGAAACAGAAGTCAAGGAACTAAAAACAATGAGCAATTTTTTCAGGCAATTTTTACCTCTCAATGTAAGCATTAGCTCTGGAGGAGGTTCACTGAAGAATCCAGGCACCCTGCCAGCCCTTGAACTCAATTTCAAGTATCTTTCAGCTGAATTATACGTGTAAAGTTACAAAGGATTGATCAGATTCTGCTCCATGGTACTACTGCATGAACACAACCATGGCTAAAAATCTCATTGAAGGCTACAAAGTATCTATGTTCATATAAAAAGAGAATGTAGGGACCACAGTGTTTAAATTAATAAATAAGGTTAAAATTACAGAAAACAAAATGTTGCCACTAGCCCTTTCTAGAATAAATTTTAGAAGAAAAGTCCATTTACTTTCAGTCCACCAGGAAATACATAAGAGTTCCATCAAAAAGCTGTGCTTTTCAAGATCTCTGGATTTTCCTCTTCCTCCTTGGAATCCCTTGTGCTACTAGATGGAGGTCTGTATTCTAATCTGGAGGTTGAAGAAAGAAAAAATAAAATAACTTTAAAAAGTTATAAGAGGACTTAAAAAAAAAAAAAGAGTCCTGTCTGACATTAGAGCCTCCTAATTTTAATATTCTCTTGACTTCACTTGAAAAGGTCCCTTTCTTACCCCACATCTATGCTCATATGTCATCTTCAGTCAGAGCCATGGCAAAAGGCCAAACACTCTCAGTGCCCTTTAGATCATCTGAACTAAACTGGAAGAGTTCAGCTCTTCCCCAACATTTAGGAGACTTTCAGGCCTACGTGTCCCTATACCCTGATAAACAAAACATTTTTAAAATGCATTCCTCAGATGTACTTTTATTAAGTCACCAGAGTCAAATGATAAATTTGGAGCTGAGAGATGTACACATGAACATTTACACTTGGGAAGAGAAACTAAAATTTCAGCTAAGCTTTTGTATTTTCAACAGAGTACTACTTTTGCTGCCAAAACCAGCCTCTCCCTCTGACCATACCTAGGCACGTCCATTCCTCAGAGCAGAGAAGTGTTAAGATCAGGTGGCACTTACCCTTTCACTCGCAGCATTTGATCAATGGTGTCAGGAAGAGGCATACCATAGCTTTCAGGCAGAAATAGTGTGAGAATTCCTGAGAGCACAGTCAGGCTCCCCATCAGGATGTAAGGCAAGAATCGATCATAGGCACCTAGTACAACACACACGGAAAAAAAAAGGTAGCATCAGCTCTAAGTTCTTTGATAATTCTTCAAAGCTGTGGATGGCCCATACCTGAAGTGTTCAAGACCAGGTTGAACAGGGCATGGGGTAACCTGGTCTAGTGGATGGTGTCCATACCCATGGCAAGGAGGTGGAATGAGATGGTATTTAAGGTTCCTTCCAACCCAAACCATTCTGCAGTTCTGTAGTAATGTTTGTACCAAGAGGGCTATGCAAGATTTGTGCTTTCAGTAAAAACAAAACCAACCAACCCCCATCACAGCCTGACATTCAAAGTGTGTGTTGTTATAAATGTGGTTGTAGGAACTCAAGGAGTGGGAAACAATAGCTGTAAAAAGTGTCCTTATTGAGGCCAGAGAATTGAGTCTCCAGAGCATCTCTCCAGCAGACCAGTTAACTCACCAAGGTAAACAAAGTAGGGTGAGAGGATGCTACCCAGTCTGGAGGCCATGGAACTTGCTCCAACTCCCATGTTTCTTACTACTGTTGGGTAGAGCTCAGCCGTGTAAACATAAACCATTGAGAAGGCAGATGTGATTCCAAACTTCCCCAACATCACCAGTAGAATAGACAGTGCACGCATATCTGAAATCCAAACACAGTGAAGTATTAGGCTCTTGCAATTCATTGTATCCCTTAACTCCTTTGTGTAAGTCCTGCCTAATAAACTTCAGTATCTGGTGTCTGTTTTCCCTGCAAATATCCTCAAACATAAGCAACATTATTTTTTAATTTATTCTTTTTTAAATTACTAGAAGTCAACATTTCCATTTTCTCTTTGAGAACAGGGCTTCCTGCCAAGTGAAAAATAAGTAGAACAGAGCCAGAACTGTTGAGATCCTCTCAGGTTTCAGGGGCCAGACTTTTGCTATAGCAAAAAATGCCATATATCCCTTTTTAATAAAGTGAACAAAGTAAAACATTTGAAACAAATTGATTTATTTTAGGTTTCCTAAAAACCTGGTTTTTCATTAACATTCTTAGCTACATTCTTAGTTTCATTAACACTCTTAACTATAATAATTTAATTATAGGAAGTTGGGTTGACTTTAACTGGAACAGTTAAGATTTGAAAATCAAAACAAATCATATTGGTGTCCAATTGACTCAAAAAACAGGGGAAAAACCCACCAAATCTGAGAGTGCAGCACATATATTACCTGTATAAAATAAGCAAGGCAGTTCTTGCACATTCTCTTTTGTATATCTTTGATAAGTAAATGAGTCCTAGACAACAACACCTCCCCTTATATTCAATATCATTATCAATAATGACTTCATAGCCCTATTAATCTAACTGGACTAAAGATATATATTGAGATCCAATAAATGTTACTTGGCCCTCCTTTCCAGTAGCTACACATTATTTTAACTATCAACACTAATTCAGTACAAGCATCTCTGCTTATCAAAAATACTTCCACAATGACTCCATTGAAAATAACTCTTTAAACAAGCTCTGAAGTCATCAATAGCTGTTTGGGAAGTGAGTTCTGCAGCTCCCTGGTAACTTCCACTGAGCAAATTCTGATTGGTCTAGTCCTGGTTTTACACCTGGACTTTACCAGGACACCCCAGAGATGTAGTTTAGAGGCAAAACTGGACTACAACTCTAATCCCAACAGATCACAAAGCTAATGACCCACCTTTCGAACTGTGTCTGGATGACATGTTGTGGCAGTTACTTGTGCAGTAGCACTGAGAACCAAGAAGAGGGGCAAAGATAGGACACGAGTATCTGTATTTAGTCCCCTCAGGACACTTTTCCTCCACATCTGCCCCATGCACGGTACTGCACGTCACCTATCATACATATGTGAGATCAACTAACGATTCCATACGTGAAGGCACCAGCTGAATGAAGAGAAGAACACAGCCTCCCAAGAATAACGCAGCAGCCATTGAGTACCGTCGGGGGAAATGGCGAAGCAGCAGCCAGGAAATTATGTAGGCTGGGACTTCAATCACTGCTGAGAGGAAGCAGTTCACATACACGTCTCCATGCAAGTTAGGTGTGTCAAGAGAAAGTCCAAAATAGCCAACTGAGATTATCATCCTGAAAGAAACAATAGCAGGGTCAAACAAATCTCTCTTCCTCAAGTTGCCAGGAACCTCTTCCACATTTCCATCAAGCACAGAAATGGCTATGCAAGGCAAATTCAGCATCTGGCAGACTTATTCACCTCTGAAGCAGCTGAAGTGCTGACTTCAGAAACAGCAAGTTAACAATTAAACCATGCAGATGCTTTTGATCTTTCAGACTGCTCTTAATTTCAAAGAAAAAAATATATTACCCTGGCAGGAAAGTGATGATCATTCACACTACAATAATGCAGTAGTTGCCATTACTTCAGTGTATAGCCATAACCTGGAAGTCTGAGCTACTTAATTTTACTGCTGCTGAGGCCTACAGCAGCCTTCCATGATGTTCACCAGGGAACTCTGGGTGGAGAGCATTGTTTCTGGGTCATTATGCTCCTTGCTTTCTGTATAAAGTCAGAGAGGAGGAGTATGGCATCCTGGCAGGCCCAAACAGCCCGTGATTTTCTCTGATGCTCCAACCTGGCTGGGCAGCATCCAAATCACATTGGCATGGCTGGGTGCCTGGGCTGGTCAGTGCATCAGGACAGAGCTTGGTGGCTGGAACACTCCCATCTTAATTTCCTTCCAGATGACAGCTGGCTTCCATGTAATCCATGGAAATACACAACTGGCCTTGGAGACAAACTCTGTCCTATCTTGGGAGACGCTGGGTAGAGAAGGTTACACTTTACCAACAAGCATAACATGGTAAATAAGGAAATAATGGGCAGTGGATCAGGTTGTGTCCAGGTGCAAACACGAGGCACGGAACACTTGGCACTTCATCTCCACCAGCATCTACCTCATAACAGAACCTGGAGCACCAAGTGCACCACTGACAAAAGATTAGCTTTTCCTCTCCGTCACTGAATATTGGAAATGCCTTCATGGTCCAGTTGCTTAAAATAAAGCTGCTTAGTGTACCTGGGAAGGTATGAAGTGACACAGCTGAGAGTTACCTCCTGCTGCTGTGGTGCCCTGCCCTAAGCCATTCTTCTCAGAAGTAGCTCTGCACAGTTTTTCACACTCTGTGCTCCTTGGAGTTACTTTTATATACAAACTGTAATGCTGGAACTCCCTTTTGGTAGCAGATTGCCTTAGCTCATTACATTGGCAAACCTTAACATAATTATATATTTTGTAGAACTTCAGTGGTATTTATACATCCTAGGGTGCCAAGAAGCCAAACTTCTTCATCCCTGGTGCAAACCCTGCAAAGGGAATAGTTTAACGGCCTGTTACTTAGTCAAAATTAACAAAACACTCACTATGTAAAGGTGATACATTGCTGTCTGCAACTATCCTCTTTTATAACCCTTTTTTGTGAGAACTTTTAATTCATGATACAGAATATACCATCAGTATACCATGGGTTGGAAAACCATGTACTGTGAGGAAGCACAGGATATTGTAACCTTATATATTGGGAAATTAATTTAAAGGAGATTGGGTCACTGACATACAAATTATAATAGTAAAAAAGTTGCCTAACCGAACACTAAACCTAACCGAATACTTTTCTGCAAGAGGAGGTAAGATTGTGCAAGTCAACTGTACTTGTTTGACTCTTCCTGCCTACCATAAAACTTGATTTTTGATGTGGTAATAAGCCCTTCAGTATGGGTTACTGAATCCAGTAGAATGGATTACATACTGTCATGTCAGTGTTTCTCTCAGCTGCCTCATCCTACCAGAAACCTGTTCAAACAGGTTTTGCCTTTGATTTCTACAACCACACACAAAACTGGCTGTGCCCAGGAGCTACAGCCCCACATCAAGCAGATGAGGAGTAGGGCAGTCTCACTTCCAATCAGAGTCAGTGACTGGACTTGAGCAGTAAGACATTATATAGACACCCTATTGACATTTCTGCAAGGAAGCAACACTACTCTTCTTTTTGAGCTGTTTTTTGCACAAGTTCCCTTCTCAGTGTGTTTGTGGCCTTGTGCTTGGAGATGGGCCAGAGAATCTGGCTTAAATATAAGCCAAATCACCCTTTGATCTAAGATGCCACATCATCTTGTATGTGCTGGCAGGTCAGTGGACTGAACTCTGAGGCTCTGCCTCACTAAGGCACAGGAACATTGTTCAAAAAAACCCACCATATAGACTTAGCTGGCTCCCAAGCACTTGAGGGACCTTCTTGGTTTGGTCACTAGGTACATGCACTAATTAAACCTCACTTGTACATCCTCTGGCAGGTGATAAGTTACCCTCTCTGTTTACAGCTTTACTGAGATTTCTAGTAAAGGAAAATAGCATTTTTATTTATTCAAATGATTCATTTATTCAAATTGAGCAATAAGTATGGCTTCAGCTAGTGCAAACCAAGCTGAATATGACAAGTAGACAAAGCAGACAGGGAAATCTCAGATGAGAACTTAAAAGGTAGCATTATCCCTTTAAGAGCCAATACAAAAGAAATGGAATTATTCTCCCCTAAATCAGGCATCATGTTCAGATCCCTGGGCAGAAGTTCTCTGACTGGGGGTAGGGCATGACTCATTCCTCTAAAAAGACTTTGTTACAGTCAGAAGAGCATTCCCCAAGGCCCAGGATCAGGCAGGATTCCCACACATCCATTGCCAGCTGATCAGATTCTTGCTCAGTTCAGGATAAGCCTGACTGTTTCATAAAGGAACACCAACCCAGATGTGTTTCTACACTGTCACGAAAATGAAGAACCTATGTAACCAGAATTTTGTTGTTTCAGCCAGCTAGTCATTGATTTTTGAGCTGGTTTTGTCTGTATCTCTTCTGAATACCTCAGTATTCAGTATTTAAAGTTACATACTCCTGAATTACACTTGCTTACCAAAGAAGCACTGACATAATTGTGATAGTTAGGATATTTCGGGTTCTCATTAGATCCAAAATGGTGTATGTCTGTTGCTTCTGGGAATTCACATCTTGTAGCTGTAAAAGAGCAAACAACAAACAAAACATGGGAACTTTAACTTCCTGCAAAAATAATTATTATGAAACTAAGTCCTACCACCACCTTATACCTCAGTATTTTGATCTGCTGAAACAGGTGCCCAACTTCTAACAAAACATAAAAGAGTCAACT
Source organism: Acrocephalus scirpaceus scirpaceus (assembly GCA_910950805.1). Taxonomy (NCBI): domain Eukaryota; kingdom Metazoa; phylum Chordata; class Aves; order Passeriformes; family Sylviidae; genus Acrocephalus; species Acrocephalus scirpaceus. Next base: position 7,536,738 of record OU383785.1, read on the forward strand.
ACTTGCAAAAGTAGAAGCTCCTCTCTAATTTGAAGTCACTTAAAATTTAGACTGAAACTTAACTCTCGTGACCACTGACAGGACTCAAGGAAACTGCATGAAGCTGAGTCAGGGAACGTTCATGTTGGGTATCAAAAAGATTCTTCACCCAGAGGGTGGCTGGGCACTGGAACAGACTCCCCAGGGAAGCGGTCACAGCACCAAGCCTGACAGAGCCCAGGAGGATTTGGACAAGGCTCTCAGGCATGTGGTGTGACTCTTGGGGTGTCCTGTGCAGGGTCAGGAGCTGGACTCTATGATCTGTATGGGTCCCTTCCAGCTCAGCACATTCCATGATTTCTATAGTAATTTTTTATTATTTGAATTACAAAGCAACAGCATTAATTCATGATTTATATGTCACTGCTGGAAGGGTTCTTACATCCAGTTTTGAGCACTGCACCTGGAGAATCAGGCGACTCAACTGCACTCAGACTAGAAGAGAGTACAAGGATGGTGAGACATCTGAAAAAAAGTAGAGGGTTTCTTTAGCCTAAGGGCCAGAAGACCTCGGACATCTTAAATGATACACAATAGTCTTCAAATACCAGGAAAAGTAAGTGATAAACTGTCCTCTACATCCATTGCCGACACAGCAACAATTAACAAGAATTGCTGCAATAAACTGCAGCAGATCAGAGTAAATAAATGACTACTCAAGCTGGACTTAAGAGTAATGTTTTTAAACTGAGACAAACTGGCTAATGAACTGAAAAGTGCCCATCATTATCCAGTCTGTTTTTGAGATTATCTTCTAAAAGTATAAACAAAAAGACAAAACTTCTCCTTTCCCCATTAAACTTTCCAGCTCCTCAACATAAAATCACTTCCATGTAAACAATGCAAGGGTATTCATCCATGAAGTATGAGAACAAGCTTTGTGCTTGGTAAGATTGTAAAAAAAGAAAAATTCATTTTTTTCAATTAGGACTTTATTTAGGCTCCTAAAGAGGGGGACCAAGGGAAAGATTTTTCAAAATATGGAAAAGGTGATTTAAGAGGACAAATTCCATTGATTAAAACTATCAGCTCTGATAAAGCAACCTGGAGTTTCTCTAATCTCTGCAGTAACGTGAAAATTCTTTCCAAGTGACAGTTGGTTCTGAAGATTTAAATGGATAATGAAACAGCAGTCTGGAACACGCCAAATTTCTGTGTATTTGCTTTCATAAATCCCAGGCAAACAGTCCTTTACCTTTGATAGCTTTGACTCAGCCTGAAGACAAACTTACATCACACAAACTGTAGTCACTTCACAGCTCATAGCCCTTTCTCATAAATCACATGATTTTTCCTAAGTATTCTCCAGTTCTGCCAAGAATTTGTTGCCAAGTAACAAGAAAAAAAAATAAAAAGAAAAAAAAAAAACGAAGAAGAAACAATCAAACCATAAAACAAAACGAGGAAGAGAAAAATTCAGAGTCAGTTGTTGAAAAAAAGGGTCCTTGCCTTTTAAGAGCTGGATAAGCAGACAACATAATCTTTACCATGACAGGCTCAACAAGAAGCTATGGGCTCAACAAGAAGCTATGAGAGAAGGGCAGGGAAACCAAAATGATGGCTTGAAATTAAACCTATCATCCAAACATTTCTATCCCCTCTTAACCAACAAAGCCATATTTGTGCCCCACAGCTGATTTGTGATTCATCACCTGCTGGACCTCAACTGGCTTGAAATCTCTGGAGTTAAAATTCTGCAGTTGCTCCTCTCCAGCTGCACAGGTTTGAGGGTGGCTCCTCCATCCCAAACACACATTCCAAATTCAGGAAGGCTAAGGGCCAGCTAGATTTCTGAGAACCTCTCCGCAGCATAAACATGCTTCTTAAACCCTCAAGAGGCTGTAAGCCTTCTGCTTTCCAGCTCTTCAGATAGCAGACACGAGAACAGTATAAACACACCACTGATGCAGAGTTTTGCACAGATCTTTTGGCCACAATATTACTTTTACCTTAGAAAGCAAAGAGATGGACAGGAGATCTGCATATTCATCCTTTGATGGTCAGAAAGTTAGTATGTTTTTCAAAGCTGACGTGCTAATGTCTGTAAATACACACCACATTCTCCAGCCTACCCTGCTGCAACATCAGCATTTCCCCTTGTCCAGTATTTCTTGGGACAAAACCCCTACTCATGGCCCCTGCCTTCTGCTCCTTCACTATCCAACCCCATTCAGAGACAACAAACACACCAGTGTTCCTTTCTAAGAACAAGAGAGAAGATTCCAGGAACAGTGATCTCAGGCTGATGTTGGAGCAAGGGCTTTTTTTTTGTTCCCCTGCTGCAGTGCCGGCAATAGATGAGTTTTCATGGTTACAGTATGAGAAAGAAGAAGAAAAAGGAAAAGATGTATTCTAATGAAGATCCAGAGGAAAAGGTATCAGGAGTGTGTTTTCTTGGCATTCTTACTCTGTTCCAGGATGTTTGCCCTAATATCTAGTAATAAGTCTGGACAAATAGCTTTATCTGCATCTCAGCTGACTTTGACACAAGGGAAGCTGTTTCAATCTCAGTAGCAAACACCTACAGCTTAATGGCTTCCCATTCTCCTTAGCCCAGAACAGAGGCATTGCAAAGCAAATGAGTGTATTATACTCATGATATATACTACATGTATTTTCACTTAAATGACTGTATTGGTTTGGCATGGCCTGATTTTTCATAGCAGGGGGGCTACAAAGATGGGTCCTGTGAGAAGCTGCTGGAACCTTCCACCATGTCCAGCAGAGGCAATCCCTGATGGCTCTGAAGATGGACAGGCTGCAGGCCAAAGCTGGGCCAATGAGGAGGTTGATAACACCTCTGTGATAATGTATTTAAGAAGAAAATCAAAACGAAGTGGACACACACATTTTTATTCCTAGCCAGAGAAGAGGGAGAGGTGAGAACATGTGAAGGAAACACAAGTGATGGAAACACACAGGTCAGTGAAGGGCCAGAGCCAAGATTCCTCTGCAGCTGTGGTGAGACCATGGTGGAACAGCTGTGCCCCTGCAGCTCCTGGGGATCCACAGGGGATGCAGAGATCCACCCACAGCCCATGGGGATCCATGGGGGATGCAGAGATCCATGCACAGCCCATGGGGGAGGTGCCCATGCTGGAGCAGGTGATGCCTGGAGGAGGCTGTGACCCAGTGGAAGACCCAGCAGAGAGAGGGGCCCTGGTCCCAGGCTGGAGCAGCCTGTCCTTGGAGGGCTGCACCCTATGGAAAGAGAGATCCACATCACACCAGTTTTGGGAGGACTATCTGCCCGTGGGGGGAGTTCATGTTTGCAGCAGGTGCAGTTTGGCTGCTGCTTGTGAGAGTGGACCCATGTCAGAGAAGTTCACGGAGAACTGTTTCCTGTGGGAGAGACTCCATAGCCTCAGAGGGGAAGGATTCCTCTCCCAGAGCAGTGGAAGAAAATCTCGGTGATGAAAACCCCCAAGCCCTGTCTCTTTGTGCTCTTGGTGGGATGGATGGAGGGGCTGGTGGGGAAAGGAGTTTTAAGGGTTTATTTTACTTTTCATCATCCTTCTCTGACTCTGGAGCAACTCTCATGAGTGCCTGGCATCGGGCCAGTGTCAAACCATGACAATGACAAGACACTGTCAATTGTCAGCCAGCAACTGCCCAGACAGATTCTGGAGATCTGTTGAGGAAGGTGTCCATTCTCCTGGAATGTCCAAATAGTTTGTCTCTCTTGACTTTCCAAGGTCATGTCTGAATGTGTATAGAACTGCTTCTACACCTTAAGGGCAGCCCTCAGCTCAGACAAAGGGAAGATTTCCGGAGAAAACAGGAGCATGCAGGAAGAAAGAGATGGGAAAGATACTGTCACTACTTCACCTGAAAGGGTCTCAAGTTTTGCTTTCCTTAATGTGGATTAGAAATTGAAGGTGAGTACGAACTAGAATAACAATATTTCCAATGTCACTGGCCAGGATTAGCCATGTGTTAGACTTTTACAGAGTTATAGGCTGAATAAGCACAGAATCTGCTTGGTGCAAATATTTAGATCACTAAGCAATAGGCACCTCAAATGCATTATCCTCCCTTGAAAAATAGAGTTTAAAAGGAAAAAGGGCAGCTGTAAACTGCATGAAAAAGATGTCTGCATTAGAATGCATGTTGCCATTCCTGTGGGAATGGGACCACGAAGACTTTGCAAATCTCAATGAAGGGAAAGGGTATTGTGCTTTTCAGCAGAAAACTATGATCTTTCACCCACTTGAGAAGCACATAATGCAGTGCAGGCATAACTCCATTCATCTGTATGGAATTAATTGCTTTACATTAAGTCCAGCAAACAATGGAACTGCTAAACAAGTCTTACCTCACTAGGGTCAAATATTACATCTGGAGCTGTAATGCCATTAGTTTTTGCAGCTTTTCGGATGATGTCTTCTGCCTCCTGAAACCTCCCCTGGGAGATCAACCACCGTGGAGACTCCGGAATGACCCTGCAGAGAAGGTTCAGAATAACAAGCCTGCATTTCCATAGAAAGAACTGCTGAAGGGACCCACACATTGTTCTAGGCAGGAAGATCTCCAAACATGCCACATCTTGCAGGAATTAGTGCAGTGACAACAGAAATCAGATTTACAAGAGCAGACTAGTGTAAGGAACAAGACCAGACTAATATGCCCTTATGGATTTCAGAAGTGCCGAAGGAATTAGCAGTGACTCAGAAAAAAGAGCAGTCCAAACATTCCACGTATGGGATTAATTTAAGAAATTCAGAAATGTGAACACACAAGCAGCATGCTGTAGGTTAACAAGCATATCCTTAGAGGCTAACATATATAAAATATAACTGTAAATTCTGTCGCAGAAAGGCAAGTCAAAGAGCAGATTTCCCCAGTCATTCAATTGCATAAGAGCCGAGATGGAAGCACAAACACAGCTGCTACTGTAAGTGAAGGAACACTACCACCACGTGGACTATTTCAGTTTTACATGCCACTCGAAAGCAGTATTTTAACAACTACAGAAGAAAACACGGAAGTGTCACAGCTGTGCAAGTACTGTTTTGTAGTTTTGTAGTTTGTCATATCTGCGTCACCCTACCAATGTCACGAACAACTGTTTTATCCTTCTGCCCTTAGTTTACACCTATACTTAAAAGCCTGTGGATTTCAGCTGGTGCAGAAGTATGAGTTTTGAGTATTGACCTTTTTTTTTTTTTTGCTTTCTTTGTATGTACAAGACTTAATTTTACAGAAACCTATAGAAAATGAAGAGTAGGTTTTTGGGCATCAGTCAGATCACGTCCAATGCCACGGACTGACAGCTAAACAACTGGGAGAGTAAAGGACACAACATCCATTCTTCACCTCCCCATTCCTGAATTTCATTAGCTTCATCATCTTAAAAATCTGCAGACAGGACCTTCTGAAGACTAAAGTCTTGTAAGTGAGTTATACTCACCACCAAAGTGGGATGAAGAGCAGCCCTGGCAGGGTGAGTGCCAGCAGCAGCATCCTCCAGTCTCGGATGAAGAAAGCAAACAGAGGCAGCAACATGTAACCAAATGCATAAAAGATGCACACCCCCAGGGTGCAGAACAGCAGACGGACGGATTTGCCAAGGATTTCTGTGCCTGTTCAAAACAGTAAAGGGATTATTAGCATTTTAACTTAATAGCAACCAAGTAACTTAATAAAAATACCTCTAGCAATTGGCTTCAAAATGCATTGCAATGCAGAGTTGCAGGGTATAGCACTCTGTTGTCTAGTTGGAGAGGCACCACAGAGCTTCATACCGTGATTCTGCACCAATGAAAGTAATTATATGTGTAAAAGAATGAGAACTGGACCACATAGCATTTCTGCAGCTCAATATGTAGGTCATATTTCTGTAATTTTACCCTTTTAGAATCTCACATTTTACCTGAGGAGCTGAAATCACCTGACATTCTCAACAGTTAAACGTAGCTTGATCTCCAGAATCCAGCTTATGAAGAGTGACCAGCTTCTTAAAGAATAATTCAAATGTGCCTAAACTAAGTTCCCAACCTGTATCACATTCTAAAAGACTATTTAACCAAAAAAACCATCACAGTCTTTTAGGGTAAATATATGGAATTCATGCTGGTCAATAAGACCAGGCTACTGTCAGAGGAATTAAATGCATGAACAGGGGTCAGTGCCCCCCTCTGGAATGTTTTGGGACCTGCAAATCAAGACACACAGGAAAAAATACAGTCTTTCTTGTTTATATGGAAATCAAAGATGCCTGCAGTTGCAGCAGGCTGTGTGCAGCGAGGTTAGCTAAGCACTGCTTTCACCCCTGAGCTGGCCTTGGCTCAAAATGAATTCCTTGCCACCATTTGGTACCTTGGACAGTGAGGTCACTGTAAATAACATTAATAATTTTCTTAAAAAATCTCAGATTCATGAGGTAATTCACATTCCCATTTTTAAATATGGTCTTAGTTAGCTTGAAAGTATACAAAGCAAAAGTCATGATGGCATTTAAATTTTTACTATAGGCTGTTTAAAGAAGACTTCATAAAAATTACTCTACCTATCTTGGTTCTTTTGCAACTTTTAAATTAAACAGGTATTTAGGCCCCAAAATGGACATCAGAAATCCCCAAAAAATCATAGAATCATGGAATGGTTTGGGTTGGAAGAGACCTTAAAGATCATCTAGTTCCAATCCCCAAAAATCATGTCTCACATGTATTGTCTCTCCAACTAGAAGATGGACTTTATTTCAAATAGTCAATTTCTGGGGTTTTGCCTCTTTTAGGATGGTCAACCATAGAAATAATTCAAAATGCACCTCTATCAGCTGGAAGCTTTCAAGGAGAAGAGAAGTTATTCATGCATGGTGAGGCCACACTCTTAACAGTGTTGCTTGGCAAAACAAATCAATCCTAAGTCAGTACTGAAAAGGAGCAGGAAAAGCACAGGATGAAAGGACACATGCAGTGACCAGCAGGACTTTCATACCAAGAACAAATGCCGCCACGTAGTTAGATATCTGTCCCATGCCAACCAGCACAAACAACACTGAAAACATCTCCCAGTTGGTAGAGAAGACCTGTATGAAACTGAAGCCAGTCTGCATTGCCAGAGTTGCAAACAGCACATTCTTCCTGCCAAACCTTCCATCGACAGATTAAAAAAAGAAAGAGAGGGGGGAAAAAAACATATGATTAAACAACATAATGAATGAAATCTACAGAAACAGAAAAATAAAATTACTTATATGCATACTTAAGGAGATGCAAAACTTCTGCCAAAAGCAGAGGTTCAGGAAATGCAACACAGGCACAACTATTCTAAACACATTAGAAACATCACTGGCCAAGAGAAAATAATATTCCAAGGGCTGCTAGTTAAGTTGTCTTTAAGAACGTGCTGGAACACTATTCCTTTCTTCCTGATAGGATGAGCAGTGAAACAAATCATCAGAGCAAGTTACTTAAAGTGCAAGAGTATCCAATGCTTCTCCTCCTCCAAGGAGTACACAGTCCATGACAGACCTTACAAAAAACACACCTTAAAAAAAGAAAAAGGAAAGGCTTCTGGAAGAGAGGTAAAACTCAGATTTGGAAGAAGCTACTGGCAGTCAGTGATCCCATGCTGCAATCTTCAATCCCTTTGGTTTAAAAATGAACAAAATTAAGGGATTCTAGAAGACTTCCTGACGAAGTATTAAAAAAAAACAAACCAAAAACCAAAGAGAAAAGAAATTAAACTAAACTCAACTCATCAAGCTGCTGTAGGAGTGGTTGCTGATGTCCTGGCCCAGGCAGCCCCACACTGCTGGGACAGGATGTGCTGAGTGCAAGTTTCACAACCCCAAAGTCTGTGTTGACCTGCAGGTCCACAGCTGGTGTTGTGGACATCAGATGGGTCACAAGGCATGAAGAACAGACTGTTACTTGAAACCCCCAAATATTTTGTCAACTTTCATGTCTCAGGCTCATTGCAGGTAGCAGAACACTGTAGGCAGCCTCGCTGGAGCATTCTCCCCATGGAGAGAAGAAGCTCTTAACCATGAGCCGGCTGTCCTTCAGTGGCTACAAGTAACTGGATGGGCTGCACCCATGGCCTCCTCCCCTGGTCTGGTGAGGATCTGTGCTACCGTGAGAAGGAGCTGCAGGAGACTGCCAGGAGTGTGAAGGTAGGAAGCTCATGGATTCTGGCACCAGAACAGTTCCTGCTTCACCTGCTGGGTAGTCACCACGGGAGACACTCAGGAGCCTTGCAGCAGACAAGGAGCTCTTTGGAAGGAAGCACCTGAACCTTCTGGAGCCCCAGCACCAGGAAAAGGTGGTCAGAGACTCCCCTACAGGGAAGAGGGGAATCACCCCTCACAGGGGAGGGCAGCAGGAGGGCATGGAGCTCTGCCTGGGGATGAGGGACAAGCCAGCTGAGATCATGGGTTGGGATTAGCAGGGAGGCCTACATGGGTGGTGGGTGTCTGCTGCAGCCACCTGCTCAGAAAAAAGCAAACAGGGCCTGCTGCAGAGCACCACAGGAAACCTCCTCGTGTCCAAAGGCACTGGCCAGCGTAAGGGCTTTGCACACTCCAGGACACGCTGAAAGGACAAAACCCAGGAGGTTTCTGGAGCTCATTAGTGATGACTTCCTAACACAGATGGCTGAGGAGCTGACAAGGGGAGACCTGCTGGACCTCACGCTTGCAAACAAGGGTGAACTGACTGGGGGTATGAAGGCCAGCAGCAGCCTGCTGGCTGTGCAGTGGTAAAGAGTAGCACTGTGAGGGGAGGAACAAGACAGAAGGCAGGATCACAGAGACAGCAAACAACAGTCTGCCCAGGGATTGGTTTTTTTTTTGAAAAAAACCATGGCATATAGTTTTGGAGAGAAGTACAGGAGACCTGGATAATTTTTAAAGATCACTGTCTCTATGCTTGAGATTGGTCCAACCTGATAGGCAGGAAATTATGGAAAGGCCCTAAATGATGCCACAATATTTGTGGCAGACAAATATTTCCAGACAAAACTTATCTCCTACACCTGTCTTCTGGCATAAAAAACCAGTTTGCTGCAGAGTGATTTTGTTGCAAGAACAAACAGATGTAGATAACACCTACTAACAATCTTTGTAACATTCTGTTCTAGTTCACTGCATTTCTCTACACACTCTGTATACACTCAGTTAGACAATCACAGAACAAAGACATGTTAGCAGTTGCAGAAAGACACTAGTAGGAAAGCTGACATACAAGAAACGCCTACAAATGAGCATCAAAGAGACAGCAGCTCTGGTGTATATACTTTACTTGTCTGAAAGCTGTCCTGAGATGAAAGATCCCAGCAGGACACCCACAAAGAACAGGGAGGTGCTCAGGGGTCCTTTCCAGTCGTTGGCACATACGAGATTCCACTGCAGGGAGAGAGAATTGGAAAGTCTTTTATTAAACAGGATTTCCCCTCCCTCCTAAACTCTGCTGAGCTGGGTTTGGAAGGAGGTAGAACAGAATTACAGAATAGTTTGGGCTGTAAGGGGCCTTAAGGACCATCTCATTCCAACCCCCTGGGCACCTTCCACTATCCCAGGTTGCTCCAAGCCCCATCCCACCTGATCTTGAACACTTCCAGGCTTGGGGCAGCCACGGCTTCTCTGGACAACCTGTGCCAGGGCCTCACCACTCTCACAGGGAAGAGTTTCTTCCTAATATCCAACATAACCCTGCCTCTGTCAGTATGAAGCCATTCCCCCTTGTCTTGTCACTGCATGACCTTGTAAATAGTTCCCAAGCTTGATTTCTCTGCATATAGTAATGCTTCCCATTAAAAATTCACATTCCTAATTTAAGAAAAATTAAACTATAGAAACAGCAATATAGAAAGAAAAAGCCTCTTTATGACATTTTAATATGGTTTTGAGAGACAGTAGACTGCTCATTCTTCACTGGAATCTAGCTAACCTCAATTATAATCTTTGAAATACAAATTGAAATATACACCTAACAAACAAAGGTTTCCAAAATTAAAACAAAAATGAGGAATAAAGGAAAATATTTATTAAATGAAGTCTTCAATAGTTTTTAAGATCCTACCCAGTTCAGTCAGATGTTTTTGAAACAGAACTCATATTATTTTTCCATCTACATAAACAACTATTATTAAAAGATTCTTAGTTCTATTTGGCTTATCTGGGGGGGGGAAGTGTGTAAATATTAGGAGAAAGGACAAAACCCAGCAGGGATCCTTTATCCCCTCTTTCACAGCAATGTTCTGGCTGGAGGACCTAAAACCAGTTTCCCAGAGCTCTCCCAGTACCTGCTGCCAGAGGGCAGGAGCTGCAGCCCTGCAGGAGAGGAATTGGGAGGCAACAGGTGCTTCTGATGTGAGATCAAACCCTCCTGAGCTTATTTATTCAAACAAGTCCCTCAAGGCCCCTTCTGATGTATTAGCAATGGAAAATTTTAGGTTTTAATCTGTATTAAAAAGGCCGAAATGAAAATATTCACCCTGACCTGAATAATTATCCTCCTTGTCCCCCAGTTACAAGTAATTCAGTATATTTTTCCAATTTGTTGAAGGGAACACCCTTCAATGCTTTGATCTGCTCCATAATAAACACAGAGCAGTTGCTGTGTGTTCCAGCTCCCCATCCATCTCATCTGTAGTCCCACACGTGGCAGCCAATGTTGGTGTTTCACTGTCTGCCAGCCCCATCTCCTTAGCACCAAGCCTTTGACTCAGAATCTTGCCTAATAGCCCTCAGCCTATTAACAGTCATGCTACAACTACATCCTAGTCCATGTTTTAAGGGTGCAGGATCACTTTAAACTATGAACAGAATGAATAACACCAGCAATGGCCTTCCACTGCCAGGTTCCCACGTTAAAATGCAACGGAGCCATCACTTATTTCACAGAATAGCACCCAGTTTTGAATTAGAACTGGGAACTGTTCCAGAGAACTATGAATTATGGTCATTTACACAGGCTACACTCTCATCAGCTGTCTAGCTGCCAGCCCTTAGATTATCTTATATTTATAAAACAATCATCATAATTATTATTTTTAGGTCAATATGCTCCTTTTTCCAATTTGTAACTGTATGCAAGTAATTTCATAACCTCTTCATTGATAAATATGTTTGTGGTTTTATGTCTGAAAAATCTCTCTTTCTATCAGGTTTCATAACCCTCAACATTTCTTCCCCAGGCCTTTCCAGCCTCTCAGCACCTGAGGCTCAGGTACCAGCACTCCAGGCAGTGCTCCAGCACATCCCACCAACACCATCCATTAAGCATCATTACAGAAGTTCCTTCCAGAACTGCAGCTTTCTAATGTGTGAACAAATCATTCATAATGTGTATCCCACTCCTGGTAAGGAAGTGAACTTACTACAGATTATGAACTATAATTAATATTTATAGTTAAATCAGTATTATTCATCAAAAGCTATCCGTCATTATAGATTAAAGAAAGTTTGAGCACTTCTGTCATGACCACAGAGGCTAAGCCAGCTAGGAAGCTTCAGTAAAATATATCTGGCAACTTGGAAATACCAGCAAATGATTGTTATCAAATTTATAATTTATACAGGCCAAAGGTTTCAGTAGTTATCATATGCCTTTATATGATAACACCTACCAGAGAAACAAACAGCACAAATACAAATCCCACTGTTATAAAGACTTGCCTACTCACAAAAAGTTATCTTTGTATCAACTACTGCAGTCAGACATCCTCAATAACAGAACTAAAATCTATCTTAGTGATCAGTCTGTCATTACTAAATAGGTCATTACTTTCCAGCTGATCACCCTGTGTCTGTGAGTCCACCATCTCCTTTCATCTGTCCTACGCCCTGCACTTTGGCACAAGGCTTGCACAACACTTGGATTTCTGGACACTGGTATGTCTGTGTCCTGTAACAAACACTTTCTTCAGATCACTGAGGTGGAGACCTTTCTTGGAAAAGTTCATGGTATTAAAATGTTTAGCATAGCTCTGCCAAAACCTTCCTGCACTGGCAGGTGGAAACATACTGTGCTTTTAAATGTGGCAATGACTACCAGCTTGTTTTTCTGGCCTCTCTGTTAAAGCACAGTGAGGAGCTGAAGACCACTTGAATCAGGCATCAAAGTGAACTTCAACATCAAATTTCTAAAGTAGAACTACCTTATTTGTACAATACCAGTTACTTACAGACTCCACAGAAGCACAACAATTAGAACAAAGGGATTTTAAGGTCTGTTACCCTTTGCCCCAGTAAATAAATCTCAAAGTCTTCAACTTATTAATGACACACCTATAATAAGGTCTATTATATTGCTTGTCAGTGATGATGGCATCATCCCTCCAGAATGATTTTGCAACTATATCCTTCCCTCAACTGCACATTGTCCAAGAGGAAGTCACCAAGGCATCACTGCTAGATCAGCATGGCAAAGAGCAAGTGTCCCAGGAGTAGTTACTAATTAAACCCTGATGCTGGCAGTGCTGTTTGAACACAGCATATCATGACCTAGTGCTCTAAAATCACGTGCTATTTTCACTTCTTAGTATCTTTTAAACTAGCCTGCTATCTGTAACAGCCTTTGCCCCAGTGAACAAGATAAGTGAACCTCGGCAAGGTATCTGGGCTTCAAACAGGAGAAAAACATTTCTGCTCTGTTTTTGAAGAGCAGCTGCTGATGTTGTGAAACATCAAGCTGCTCAACACTGGTACCAAATGGAACAAAGCATTAGGACACTTCAGGACATCCTCTGTTGCAGTTTAAACTTGTCTTCTTACTCATCTTACAGATATTTTGTGATTTTTCTACTTCCCTGGCAATTCTTCAGGTTGGGGTGATGTCTGTCAGCAACCTCACACTCAGCATAAATGATCAGTTGTGTGATGGAGTTGAGGTGTGCCTATGCATCTCTGTAAGCAGATTATTGGTTAATGCCAGTAGCTGGTGAGGAGAGCTGGGAAGAGGGGATGGGGAAAAGAGGACAGGCTATGGAGATGGCCAGGAATGTGGACAGCTTGGGTTAGAAGGCAGGGGGACCAAAAAGTAGAGGGACTGAAGCAGCTGCTTCCCAAGCACAGGTTTGGGGTCCCAAGTATTAAACAGCCTCAGGCACTTACAGTCATAACTTACACATCTCTCTAGGAGAACACTTTCCAAATGCTGCCTTATTTCTTACATGCCAGCTGCCTGGAACCATGTCTCCAAATCCCTTGCTAGAACGGCAAGCCCAGTGACAAAACTGAGAGGAATAAAAACGCTATAAACTACTCCATCAGATCTCCTCCCTCCCACAAACTCAAGACCCTTCCCTAATGCCATTACAAGAACCCTAAAGAAAGCTGGGCTGTGGCAAATACAAAACCTCAAGAGCCTCACCTGGTTATACTCCTGTCTTACAAGGAAAAGCCTTATAAGCAAAACAGTTTTTACAGCTACAAGATACTGTGTCTTCCCATTCCTTTATTTTTTTAAACTCTTCTCCTGTCTTGCTGAGAATAACATGCATAATTGAAAAATTAAGCAGCAAGTTCCACGTATTAATATTTTCATTTTAAAAATCAACCTGTTATCAAGACTTTTTGAAGCTAGGCCAGTACCCTGTATTCCCTCCTTCAACTTGCTTTTCTCAGCAAGTAGAGGCAGGTTCTTCAAAAAAATCTGTCTCACAACCAAGTACTCACAACCTTTGATTCTAAATCTGATTTTGTTTATAGCCACACAAGTATTTTCTGCTTACTTGAAAGCTGTGTTATTAAACACCCTTTCCTCTAAAAACACATTTGTGTATTCCAAATACTTAGAAGGTCTAGACGTTACATTGAAACTTATTATCTAAAGCAAACAGAAGTCTGCGTCTACAAAATACACATTCTGCTTAATTTTCCCTCCTCTAGTTTTACATTTTTACAGAGATAAAATTTGCATAGACTAGGAAGGAAATTGCCAAATAATTTACAATTCTAGTACAGGAACTGAACTGTTCCCCATACATCACATTTTTGAGATGGCTGGGGAAAAAGGAAAGAGGGCACTGCCATCACCTGAGGTGAGTTTGAATTTAAAAGTAAAGGCAATATAAAGGGAATTTTATCTTGTCACTAACTGTCCACAGTGCCTCTAAAAGAGCACTGTTTCCACTTAACAATATCAACTGCAGGCCTATTATTCTTTAACAATACTAATCTTACTTTATGTTGCAATATCAGAAATACCTGCACTTTGTACAATTTTGAACGCTACTGCATGATGTGCTTTTTAAATCACACCTTGAAAAACCCAGCATTTTACAAACACCTTTGCATATCTGTCAGACATTTGTATTCACTTATTAAATGAAAACCAGGCTTTCTTTTCCTTCTTCTGACAAGACTAGCAATATTAAGCTTTTGCAAAGCAGCAAACAGCTTTTTCAGCTCCTGGGGCTGCAAAGTTACGAGTATGAACTTCAGCCACAAAGATATGCAGATATTAACCTACAACAATAAAAAAGCACCTGTTTTAAAAGATGATAAATAATGGAGGTGACTAACATTAATGAACAGTTGGACGAGAGCTGAACCTGGATGACACAGGATTGATTTATAATTCAGCTGCTGGCTCCACTCCTGCAACAGCCTGGTCTAGAGGAAGGCGTCCCTGCCCGTGCCAGGGGGAAGTAGATGACCTTTAAGGTCCCTCCCAACCCAAACCATTACGATTCTATGACTCTATAAATTACAACGTCTAGCATAAGCTTGTGTTATTTTGGCAAAGTGAAACAATACATACTTCTGCCTTCCAACAGGGTGTACATCAAAACCTCTGGATAACCAGCTGTGCCACAGAGCCCATTTGTGTCCTCCACATGTCACTGCTGCAGGCTCCCCTTGCTTCCTGAAGCCCTAGCATAACCCACTCATCTCCAGGGGCTGTGGTTGGACAGTACAGCAGGGCACTTGAATCCCTGGGATGTAGAGAATGGAAACCTCTGGGCCCTTGTCTCTGTCCAGAACTTTCTCCCTCTGAACACCCATACAGGATGGAGCAACAGCCCTGCACCAAGCCTCTAGACACCTGGCAATTCCCACCATGTGCATCCTTCCTCTGCAAAAGCCAATAGTCCCTAAAGTTTGCCAACAGCAAAACAGACACAAACCATGCAAATCTGGCATACGCCACCTGCACTGATTTCAAATTGATGAACAATACAACAGCTTTTTAGAAGTTGAGGATGAATAAGTGTATCCAAAATTCAGCATCTGTTTATGGTTCACTGTTTAAGAATTATTACTCTTGTGTGAACTAAAATGTTCTGACTGATGTATCATCTAACATCTCATCGTATCATATCTCTAGTGCACTCATGCCCTTAACTCCACTGCTCAATCTACTCACAGTTATTCTATATAGCTCCATAACAGCCATGACTGGCAGAAGTTAATCTTTGCCCTTAATTACTCCTGGTTTAGTCTTTCTACTACTATGTATGAACTTTTACTACTCCTACATTCATTTTTTACAGGACCTATGAAGGAATTAGAATGACACAGTTGGCTTCTTGAACCAAAATAAAGCCCTTCTTATGCCCTGAGCTATAGCATTTCAAAAGGTAAAAGACAGAAAGGGATTTTGTTACACTGGAGCTGGGTAAATACTGCAGACTGACTAATAACAACCTTCTGTTGCTAGTCTGTGAGAAAAGAAAGTCTCTCTTCAAGTGGGAGAGAACTGAATGTTTTAAGTCTCCCCTGAAAAGCAGAACCATAAACAAGGTTTCTCTAAAGTCACGAGAGATTCAGTAAAAACCTTTCTTAAAAAAAAAAATCCCCCTTCCCCCTCCCAGTGTCAGCTATGGAAATCTGGGACAAAGGTCCTCATGATTATTCAAGAAGTTAGAGATATGCAAATAAACACAAGATTAGTTAATCATAAAAGCAGTACCACCAAACCAAGAAATTAAACAAGTTAAACACTGAAAACCTGTAAGTGTGTGAAAGGTCACAGCTCTTACAAAACTCCCTAAGAAGCATGAATATTAGAGTAGAAAAAAATACTGCCTCAATGCATGATGCCTGGGCAGACAAACATCGCCTCCCACGGGCACGGGACATCTGCCAAGTCACACAGACAACGAGCCAGGGCTGGGGCGTCTCAGCACTATGTAAGCTGCTCCTTTTTCTTATAGATTGTAAAACTCCTGGATGATACTCCAGTAGCTCAAGACATTTTAATTAACATCAAGCCAAAGCTGAGTGAAGCTCTAAAGACAAAGCACCACATCCAAGCCAGGATAATCATCATATCACAGCACTCAGAACAACACCCGTGTGTTTGCCTGCCCAAGAAGATGCCTTACACTGCCCTGAGAGTACTCTGCCTTTCACAACAGTGCATTTCAGCAAGCACTGGAGCCGAGAAATTACAAAAGCTTTCCTCTCGAGGAAGACAGCAATTCTTAAGAAACAGATGTGCCACTTGTCAGAATCATTCAAACCCTTGACTGAGTTTCCATGAACTCCAGTGTCCCCATTTCCAATCCTCCCATGGCTCCTCTTACATGTTTCCCAAGTCACCTTAGTCCTCTGTGCTCAGATCATCAGCTTATGGTCATTTAGTACTCACACCCATCACTAGCCAAGCACTGATCACAACCCAATTTGCAAAGCAAGAAATCATGGAAGATTTTTTATGGAGCTCCAGCTCCATAAAATTCATGTCCAGGCAATGGGACTCTACAAACTTTGTAAGCCTTCTGAAAAAGGCCTATACTTGTACTGAAATTCAAGTATTCCTCAAAAGCACTTGTTAAAAGCCATTTCCTTGCCTCTTAAGTCAACCTGCCCCTGTGGGTCTGGACAGCTCTCTTCTGAAACCAGACTGACAACCAGCACAGCTTCACCTTTGGTTGATTGCCCACACACCCCAGAGTTGACTCAAGCAGTGTACCTGCACAGACAAAAACATGACCTGTCCCAGCAGGTGAGCACAGACACCAATGCAGAGGCACTGTGGGCACATGGCAAAGTTCAGGGTCCTTTGAATAAAGCATCAAACCAGGGCTCCCCAACCCGTGCACCTTGCACAATTCAGGATGACTCCAAACTATGAGAGTGGTTACACACTGGCACAGGCTGCCCAGAGAAGCTATGAATGCCCCATCCCTACAGGTGTTCAAGGCAAGGTCGGACAGGGCTTGGAGCAACCTGGTCTAGTGGAAGGTGTTCCTGCCCATGCCAGGGGATTGAAACAAATGTTCCTTAAGGCCCCTTCCAACCCAAACCACTCTGTGATTCTATGAGTTCTACCACGTTTATTTTTTTAAAGAAAGAAAACAAATGCTGTTGATCTCCAGAGTTCAGAAACATCTCCGTCGCACCAAGCAAGCTGAACCCAGAGCTGACCCTGCTCCAGCCCCTTGCACAGATACCTGATGAACCAAGAAGCATTTGCACAGTGTGACCAGTTTCGCTGGGTAAGGAAACAGGCTGCGCTTGGAAGCTCATTATAGAAACAGAATGTTAAGGGATTGGAATGGATGTTAAAGACATCTAGTCCCTGCTATGGACAGGGACATCTCCCACTAGACCAGGTTGCTCAAGGCCTTATCCAAATTGGCCTTGAACATTGGGTATCTACAACCTCCCTAAGCAACCTGTTCCAGTGTCTCACCACCCTCACTATAAAAACGTCCTTCCTCGTTCTTATGCAAATGAAAGTGAACAGAAGATCTCAAAATAAACTCGGCACGTCACGTTTAACAGCAGATCAATGTGCTGGCAGGCACCCCAGAACACGACGGAGCTGCACGGGTACTGCGATAACCCCACGGTTCTCCCCGGCACCCCGGGGCTGCCCGAGAGTTCCCTCCCGCTCCCGCGCACCTCGGTGACGATGGTGGAGAGATAGACATCGCGGCTGTACTCCCAGCCGTCCAGGCACGGCTCCTGCTCCAGCGCCTCCAGCTCCACGTCGGAGCCGGGTCGCAGCCCCAGCGCCGAGAAGTTGGCGAGCGTGGCCAGGCGGTAGCGGCGACAGCGGCTCGGCTCCTCCTGCCCGCCCCGCAGCTCCAGCGGGATGCTGGCGTTGCGCCACTCGTCGCTCAGGTTGGCCCCGCGGGGCACGGCGCACCGGTGCTCGGGCGTGCCGGCCAGGAACACGATGGAGAGGCCGTTGAAGCCATTGGGAATGATGCTGGCGCTGAGCAGAAAGAAGACGAGGCGCTGGAAGCGGCCCCACTCGCCCAGGAAAGCGGTGGCCGCGTCGTAGTCGCGCATGGCGCGGCCGAGCTGGGGCCGCCGGTACCGCGGCTCAGTCTGGCGCGGGCAGGAAGCGGCCGGCCCGCTCCGCCGCGGAGCGCAGCGCCATGGGCCGGCCTGGGGGTGGGGTTTGCCGGCGGCGGCCGCGCAGGTGGGGCCGGCCCGGCGGAGGAGGGCTCGGTGCGCTCCGCCCGGGGGCGCGGCGGGGGCTCGGCCGCCCCGGGCCGGCGGGTGTGTAACAGCCGCGGGCGGGCCTCGGGCGGTTCTGAGGCGGATGTGTGACACACGGGCTGCGGTAGGCGGAGCCGGAGCCTGCCCGCCCCGGGAGCTGCTCCCGGCGCTCGACGCGGGGCTGCGCTCCGGGCAAGCCTCGTCACGGCCTGGGGCCGCTTCCCAGCTGCCGCCCGGCCCAGCTCTGAGGGACAGGTCCGCTGCCCTTCGTGACTTGCGGTCAGGAACGGCCATTAATATAGGCGTCGGATCTCGTATTTACTGCCCAAAGAATTCAAAAACCAGGGTGGAGATGAATTGTAATCAATGAGGTTGGAAAGGACCTCGCAGATCAGCGCGTCCAACCTATGACCGAACATCATCTTTTAACTTACATCGTGTCACCGAGTGTCACGTCCAGTCTTTCCTCAAATACCTCCAGGGACAGGGACTCCACCACCTCCCAGGGCAGCCCATTCCCACCGAATGACAGTCGGGCTGCCTGTAGCCCCCAAGCCACACATGTGAACCTGCCTGGGGTTCTTCGATAAAACCTTGTTTGGGGTCAGTACCATGGGTGAGTCCGGAGCCGTCATGGATTGTTCTGCTCATCGAAGCAGGGCAGTTGCTGCAAGTTCAGGAGTTAAAGGGTTCCTCATTTCACTCTGTAGTACCTTCCCACAGCTGCCATTTTCCCTTCAGCAGGCTCAGGTAAAGCTGTAAAAAAGCTTTCCTGACCCTGACACTATTTTCTCAGGCTATGTCTACTACCTGCTTGACAAATAATAAATTTAATAATATTCTAATTTTAAGTCCAAAATCCCAGCTGAGTACCTAGTGGCACTGGCAGGAAGTTCAGAGTCCCATAGATGTTAGTTCAAAAGCTGAATTGTATCACTGCAGAAATTCGGTCTTGCTCTTCATAAGGCTAATTCACATTTTCAAGTGACTTTTTATGGCTGATATTTTTCCCACCCCTAACTGATTTTTAAAAATAGTGTACTTTTTATAGCATTTTTTGAATATTTGTATTTAAAGTGATCTTTTATCCCGGGTTGGAATCACACAGTTGTGAAAAATTTCAAAGGTGGAAAATGAAGACATAATAGGAGTTAAATCACAAAATCATCCTTGAGCCTGGCCAGGGTCAGCTTCCAGGGATTTCCACCTGAAAGGTAGAAAAACTGTACCACACCATCATAATCCTCCTGTGTGGAAGAACTTAATTGGCAAAAGAGTTTATTGCAGGATTTTTTTTCATGCCTGATTATCGCTAAATACATTTATTTATTTATTTATTAAGATTCTTGACACCAAGTGCTTAAGTTCGGAGACTTGCTCTTCAAATAGAATCCACACAGAAAGCAGGTTGAAACAATGTCAGTGCACATTTTTATTACAATGAAGTCAGAGGGCAATGACTGACAATTACTACAGCTGCATATAAGCATTAGCAGATCCAGTAATTCAGCTGAGGATCAAAGGTTGCACAGAGAGACCCCAGTAACAGAGGTTACAGATGAGACATGGTGTGATGACCTCTGCGTCAGTGAGAACAATCCAGCTGGGCTTCCCTCATTTCTACTACCTTTAGGCTCCTTATAACATCACATACTTTCAAGAAGGACATTGCACTCTTCTGAAAGATTATTAAATCTGCTGCAAAAATGCTAAAATGTGACACTAGCTCGAGATCCATGGTTTAAGTAAGAAAAATGAGACTGGTTGAAACACGGTATTTTAAAAAACACTGTACTTTTTCTTATTTAAAAAAGGAAAAACAGGTTTTTAGATACTTAAGGGTTTGAGAGTACAAAAATATTTACCTTTTAGAAATACCCAAGCCTACAATCACATAAAATAAGTCTCAACTTAAAATAACAATCTTCATAAAAATATAGCCACCTATATTTAACTCAAGTCATCAAACCTATCCTATGCTGGTAAAAAGGCTTTCTTGAGAAATTTAGTTACATCTAAAAGGTACTTCTTCAGATTAACTCTGTAAAAGTAGAAGCAAGATTAAATACTGCTGTTATTAGAGAAAATTATTGAGAAGGGATGAGAACATCAGGAGTCACAGGACACTGGTTCCCTCATGCCATGTTACATTTATGGCAAAAACATAACTGCAGGAAATTAAAAGTAGTATTTCCACTCCCAAAAGCAGCCTGAGTTAATTGCACAAGTTCCTTGCATTTGTTATAAAGCTTAATATTTGTGCTTGAACTTCAGGGAGAGCCTCATTCTTGTGCCAAGAGCCAGCACAAGACAACTTACCCTGAACTCATGCATTAGAGATGAGACACTGTGCTTTTGTTGGCCCTTATAGAAGGTGAATCCGGGCTAATTGTTATTTATAGAGGATAAAAATCAGTCTACCAGGTCTAATAGACTTTAAGTAAGCAAGAAGTGCACATACAGCCAATAAATACAAAAATAAGAGGAATTACACTCTTCAAACAATGTAGTGTTCATAAAACAGTAGTAGCACAACTCCGAGCTCTATAATTGTCTTCATCCAATCTAGTTTTTCTGCACTTAAAAAAACCCAAACATACATAATCTGTAGGATTTGAAAAACAAAACACTGGTTTTGTTGGTGTTTGGTCCCAAATAAGTCCTTTTGAATTTGTAATAGCTGCAGGTGAACATATCCAGTACAGAAAATCTGATTTTTGTGACCATCAAATTGCCTTTAAGTTTGTAAATTCTACGATGGTTTTGTGAAAGCTTTTGAAACTGCAGTGAGTATTCTCTGAAGGTGCAGAACAAAGTGGTATACATTCAAAGGAGAAATTAAATACTTTGGGGGAAAAAAAATAAACCCACCCCAAGAGATCTAAAAAACTGCTTATGCCCATGTACCATGAAAAACCTGAAAGCTATAACTGCATGGCACGATAGCACAGGATCACAGACTTGCTACAGCTCACTTTTCTGTTGAAAGTGGGTGTGACCCACCAGAAAGTGAGCAAATTATAGTCCTTACTCAGTGCTCAAGATTTTCCCTCTTCCCCAAAGATACTGAAGATTCACAAAGCTGAGGGATTTGGGTGGGCTCAGGCTCTATGAAAAAGCAGCAGCTTTTACAGGAACAGGAGGATCCCAGGTCCTGGGAAAAGCAAGTGACATCTAAAGCCACTCTGATGTTATATTTAAAACCCATGTCCTTACAGGGAAGTCTATGTCTGCTCTGCTACAAATGAATTCTGACTCCACTTAGTCTATGGGCTTTGGTCACAGATTTCAAAGGAGGCTGGGATCTTTCTTTTGAAAGGCAGACACCCAGCATCCCTTCCTCCAGTCAACATACAAAGTGAGAATAAAAACCAGCATTACATTTGCTATTTTTTTTTCCTTTCAGCAGCTTTTATCGAGTACCTGCCTGCCTGGAGTCACTGCTGTATTATTTCTAAGGCTCACTTCCTGCTTATTCCTTGACTTGTGTTTAGCACAGACAGGCCCCCATTTCTCAGTGGGACTGTGTCTGCTGACAAACCCCAGGAAACAGGACACTGAATTACAGACTAATAGTCCTACAGGAGTAGACAGCATCTGGTCAGTACATTATGTAATTTAGGTACAGCAGCACAGGGGATAACAACTATGGAGCAGTAGCTGTTGGGTTTTGTTCAGTTTTGAGATGATTTTGTTCTTCTTTCAGCCCCTCTGAGAGGTGCGTCTTTCTTCACAAAGGTGTTACCAGACTTTTAGGACTCTCCTTGGAACTCCTAATGCTGGTGATTTGTTCCCCATTTCTGAAACTGAAAGCAAGTAAAAGACTGAGAACCTTTTCCACAGTGTCATCAGACACTTCCCTGTCTTATAAGCACCACTCCAATAACCATGTTACACTGCTAATACAAACATGAGATGAAATACAATGTTCTGTACAGCGTGCCTTGCTGGATGGCAGCAGCAGTGCAGCAAGCAACGCTTGGAACTTCAACGTCATTCAGCATCTGTAATTCAGTTATTTCAGGCTGTTAATTCAACAAGCATCCGAGGGAAATCTGGTTTGACTCCAGGATTTCTAGCTACAGTTTGCCAACTGAGAAGCTGAAAAGCCACAGAGGAGATGTGTAAGAAGTCCCTAACTGTGATAAAGAGCAAAATGTCCTTTCTCAAGGAACCTGACCTAGGAATTTTTCTTATTTTGAAAGCATAATGACAGCTCCTTATACTGACCAGAAATTAGATACAGGGAATTCTAGCTTTTTCAAGGTATTATTGCTTACAGGGGCAAATTCTGTTCCAAAACCAGTTCTCACTGAGCTGAATGGTGGCTATGCAGCTGCCCTTTGGTTAATTCAGTTTCCCTCTGCTGCTCTAAGAATTTTTCTCACCCTGTAGTGGATGTGCATAGATCTGAGCGGAAATGTTTGCTCGGAGTACCCTAAATAACAATATTAGTGAGACAAGAGAACTGTCATTGCTTACAGCTAAATCATATAAACCAGAGGAAAAGCTGTCCTGGCCTGTCTCTGGCTGCCCAGAAAGAAGCTAGAACGTTGAAATCCTACGTTTAATTTAGAATAGTACCTACAGAAATTACACTGGAAGAATGAAGGGTCTCATAATACATATATTCCAACTAAATAAAAACTTTAAAGGAATAGTTTAAATAAAGAGTTAAGGAAAGTAAATGATATAGTAGTATGGAAAGTGTCTGGAGATCTGAAGCAACAGCCTCAAGGTGCTATGAAGGTCAGCCTTGCTTTGCCAGAACACATCAGCTCTCAGGTTCAGACATTCTGGAGAAATTGTATGGTGCCACTGTCGAATTAACAACCTGAAAGAAAACATTCTGAAGGGCACTTTGAAAGCTTTGAAGTTTTGCAGTGGACCTGAAGAAACATGTTTCCTGATTGTGAAAGGGATTGTGTTCTGAATTCCTGTGAAGCATGGGATGAATGAAAGCTGCCTTACCATTTCACCTTCAGCATCTGCTCAAAGCTCTCGGGCAGTGCATTGCCATAGCTCTCTGGGAGAAACAGGGTAAGGATCCCAATCAGCACAGTCAGGCTTCCCATCAGGATGTATGGTAGGAACCTGTCATAGGCACCTGGCAGAACACAGAACATTCCAACAGTACTTAATGTCCACAACTGACAAACCCCTATGTAAAGTTTATATTCCAGACATTGCTGCAATGCAGAATTAATTTGGAATAATTAGCTGAAAGATTCATCAATATCAAAGGTGAATCCAAAGCTGAATTACATCTATTACCTGCCAGCAGTCAAAGGGACTTTTCAATTTTAAAGTTTCAACATGTTCTCTTGGATGGCCACATCTACCATAATTTCATGCCAACCTCCACATTTGTGTAGCATCTAAAAGTTTGGATAGGTTTTTTGTTTGTTTGTTTGGGGTTTTGGATTGTTTGGGGTTTTTTTAATATGTTTTCAGCTGGGATAATCAACGTCTTTGGAAGGCAAAAGCTCTGCTGGAGCCTTCAGTACCACACTGTCATCAAAAACCAAATCCTCTGTTAAATAATACAATATGAGGGAATAAAATTGCTTGTAAGCAGTGAAGCACTCATCACTGCCTGAGATCATGTATCCTGCTGGGCTGATGCAAAAGAAGGGAAAGGGAAGAGACTAAGTCAGCTGAACAGGTCAGTTACAGACTAACAGCTCATTAATGGGGAAATGCTTTAATGCCTTCCTTACTGCAAAGGGAGAGAACATCAGACTTCCCGAGGCACACATGAGGCTCTGACCTTAGTCTACTCAGAAAATTATTTTGGACTTGAAGGCAGCAGCTTCTGCCAGCAGCCTCAAGCTGGCACACCACTGTTTAAGCAGGATGCAAGATCCTCAAGTCACAACTGCACAGCAATGAAAAGGTCTTTCAGAAAAGGGATTAGCTAGGAATTAAAGTACTGAAGATAGAGAAAGTACCAAACTGGACTTGACAGTTTTATTTTATAGCTGGGATAGAGCAATATGCTTCATAATGTATGGAATAAACTCAGATTAAAGAGAGGACCTCTGTGTATGTCTCACAAGCTGAAGTTTGTGATCTGATCTCTGTGTTTTTGAGCTGGATGAACTGCAAAGTCCTAATTTAGCTGTAGCAAATAGCAGCAGCTAACTAGTTTCTGTTAAAACCTCTTAAAGTTTAAGAAACTGTTTTGATGTCTGGAACAAGATTTTTTTTAAAACTGAGCCCAGAGATACCTGAGAGAAAAAAACCCCACAAACCCACAATAAACAATCAGTAAAAATGTTATTTTGTCTACATGTCTCTCTTAGTGCTGCAATGGAGACTGAAGACCTTGAGGAGCGTCACAGTCCTGCTGACCCTTTTACTTTAAACTTGCACTGTACAAGTATGAAACGAAGACAAAGTATTTTCATCATTTTTGGTACAGTGTGTTCCAGTTACACTGGAAAGCAGAGGGGAGTCAACATTGGTTAGTTACAGATAGTCATCTCCTCTCCACTTTCCTGGCATGGAGAATCAGCACTAACCCCTCAGCAGTACACCAGCAATGTTTTGTCAGAGCCAGCAAAGTCATGCTCGTGTTGTATCAAAGATCTCAGCAGGAAGCAACACTCATTAGGGGCAGAGAGAGTTGACATGGGTCCAGTGCTGGCAGAAGGAAATAAATCATGTATGAATGAAAGAAAGAGGAGATTGAGCACCCCAGACTGAACAGTAGGTATTCACAGGTACTTTCACCCTTAGTCCCCTAACCTCTGTCACTCTTTCCTGTCTGCAACATGAGGAAGATTTTTATGTATTAAACAATAAAAAACTAAACAAAAAAATATTGTCAGTTAATATATGTGCAGCACTCAGAATGTGATGGCACTGAGCATCAAAATAAAGCCTATGAGGAAATCAGTAATTCTGCTTACAGAAATATTGAGCAATAAGAAAAAGCAAAATGAATGAATGCTGAGGTAACTGGCTTAGAAAAAAATTGTTAAAAATCACTTAAAGTAAACATACTTTCATGCTACTTAACCTGTATATTTTCCATGTATTACTTTAGAGAGCACAAATCCTGGGAATGTTTGGATTCCCACCTGGTTTATCTCCTGACATGCCCACTTCAGGATGCACAGGGACAGTACCATGCAATGCATTTCCTACTGCTATATTTCCTTACTTGCAAGACCACTTCTTGTCACACTCTCCTGGGAAACTAACTGGCATTCTGAGATGTGATTATCATTTCAGCCACTCCACTTACATAGTTTATAAACATCATCATTGTATTGGACCAGCTCTAACCCACTTCAGTGATATATAAATGGGCCCTAAAGGAATTAAGTGCCTGATCCTTCTGTGAAGCCCAGGGAGCTCCACTTAATTTCTACCACGTGTGACAGTGAACTCACACCCAAACTGAGAGAAGGAACTGAAAAGACAACAAGCGAAGGGACTTAAAGCTGAGCCTGCACTGCAGAAGCTCAGACAACGTCTCTGGGCAGTTGTGTGGTGCAAGGCATGAAAAATGAGATCTCACCCAGGTACACAAAGTAAGGAGCAATGATGCTGCCCAGCCTGGAGGCCGTGGAAGTCGCTCCCACTGCCATGTTTCGCACTTGTGTTGGGTACAGCTCCACGTTGTAGACATAAAGCATTGAAAACGCTGCTGTGATGCCAAACTTCCCAAGCATTACCAGTCCAACAGAGAGGACATAAAGATCTGGAAGAGAAAAAATAAAATCAAGGTGAATTAATAACACCCTGTGCTTATTACCTGTCTACATCCAAAAGACTGTAATGCTGTGTTTTTCCAAAAGTTTGGCACTTTAGGTTTTTTTAATTATACAAAGTATCAATCCCATCCCTAGATGACTCCAAACTCCCCACTAAACATAATGTACACACTCAAGTTATTTTGTATTTTTAAGATCTTGGTTGTTTTCAAGTAGAACAGCATTCTTGAAATGGAATAAAACTCTGGATTACACAACAATAAACTACAAGCTTGAACCCACCCCATTTCCACAAAATCCCATGGAGATTTGCCCACAGTGAAATCTGGATGCAGGTTTTTGTAGCCTGGAAGCACAACCAGTTAAGTCACAGTACACTTTCAGCTTTCATTTTAGAAGCTGGTTCCCCCTCAACTATATAAAGCTCAGTAATTTGACACAATAAATGAGAGTTGAGTGTGACTCAGCATATACAAACGCAAAACCCTAAGGCTGCAAGGGATCAGCATAAACTTGACCTCAAATTCTAAATTTGATCCTGGTTTCCAGTAATTTTGCAGAACTATTACACAGTACCATAACATATTTTGAATGTTTCATATACTTAAAGTCACATATTTAATTTTGTACCTGCAGGAACCAGCTGAATGAAGAGGACAACACTTCCCCCTAAAAAAAGGGTGCCAGATAAGGAGTAGCGCCGTGGGAGGGAGCGGAGGAGAAGCCAGGTGATGACATAAGCTGGAACTTCAATAACAGCTGAGAGGAAACAGTTGACATAGGCATTTCCATGCCAGTCTGGAGTGCTGAGGGACAGGCCAAAGTAACCAACTGATGTGAAAAACCTGAGAAAAGCAATAAAACCAAGTTATTCCAGAAACAGCAGTCTCTGAATGCCTCTACTGTTGCCTCAGATGTTGTTACAAAATAGGATATCACAAAGCACCGCCACAGGCATTGTGGCTTAAAAAAGTCTCAGTGGCAACCCCCTCTTTCTAATTCTGTCATTCCATTCAGTGATCATATCCACAGCAGCTTGAAAACACCTCAGATTTCTCTGTCCTTCCTGCATACACTACACCAAGTAAAAAGCTTTGTGGAAGTTGTTCACAAAGGCTTTTCACTGCAATGAACTCAACCACACAATGACACTCTTGCAAGTTTCCCAAGCCAACTGCATTCCTACTTGTAGCTAGTGTCAGGATCTCCCACCCTCAGCAGTTCCGTTATATCTTATTTAATCTTCGAGAGAGCTGGATGTTCAGGTTTCAAATCTCAGGAGTGTTTTACCAAATGTGCTAGCCAGTTCTTTCTGCTGGGGGGAATATGGATAGAAAAGAGTTCTGGTTTGTCTATATGGCATTATTGGGTCCTCATTTCTCGTGGCTGCCCAGGCAGGGACCAGGATCTCACTGAGATGGGCACAGTACAGAAACAGAACAAAAATGCAGGCCATGGGTCTGGCTCTTGTTACGTTACTGAGTTGCTGCCTTTGCTTCAAGAAGAGCATTTTTCTTCAAATAGAGATTACAGAGATGGGGAGCATTAAAAAAAAAAAAAAAAAAAAGCTGTGTACTTCATAATACACAAGTTGTTATATATAGTTTTCTAACTATTTTACATCTGAGTCAAGGCTACTGTTCGCATATTCTTGTGTATTAATGCAGTGTGGGTGCGAGGACACTGAGGGCCATGTACCAGCCAATGACCACTGCAGCCGGGCTCCGAGGCTCAGATTTATTATCTAAACCTGTGGCCTCAAATCAGAAACTGTTCTATTGCCTGGGTACTTTAGGAATACACATTTCCTTACCACAAAAGTAATGACATAATAGTAATAGTTGCAATGTTTCGGGTTCGAAATAGGTCCAGAAGGATAGCCTTCTGCTGCTGCTGAGGCTTCGAATCCTGCATCTGAAGGAAAAAGGAAAACAAAACCAAAAAAATTCCCACACACCTAATAACAACCTCTGCTACCCACAGTCTGGGCAGTTACAAAGTTATCACTACCAGGGGATAACTGGTCAGCCCAAGGGCCACTTCTGCACCAGGGAGTGCAGTCCTTAGGTGGAGCTTGTCTCTGCACCCAGCTGTACTCATGGGAGTTTCCATTGCACCACGATGACTAATTAGAAAGGAGTATCAGCTGACCAGACAGATGAGTTAATGTTTCCTTAACGATCTTACATGTACTTCCAGAAGTAACCTCAGTACCAGAGGCATTTTTGTCCATTCTGTGCACTGTCCATTCTCTTTAACCTTCATAAGAGATGTGAAATGAAGGTAGGAAATCACCCAGTTTTGCTGCCTGCCAGCACCCTGACATGGAGAGGAACAGATGAGAAAGGTTGGTGAGGTGGCCAGGGCACATCATAGGAGCATCCATCACCTCAGATTGGAGTTGGAGGGTCTCTTTTGAGGCTTGAAGCAGGAATCTTCTGGGTGGCATTAGGGTGCCTTTCTGCCTGCACATTTTGCCCTTGTTAGGGCAAAGCCAGCACTTGTGGCCAGGCTTCCCCCAGGCCCAAAGAACAATCCACCCTGCTTCTACCTACAGGACTATCCAGGAGATATCCTTTCCTAGGAGTAGATGATGGTTTCCAAGGAGCGTTTTTCTATTAATGTTTGAAAAATACTTCCAACATGCGACTCAGCATGCAGAGATCATCCTCAGGCTTTTGTGGACAGACATTTTGGCACACAAAATTTCCATGAAGCAGGTGAGTGTCTCCTTGTTTCAAGCAAATATGCAGGAATGATAAAATGCTGCAATCCAAAAAAGTCATCCCCAGTTTGAAAGACATCTGAGGCCTGTCTGTGAAGTAAGGGAAGTGCTTTTCCATGATTGATCTAGAATGAGCTTCCCATAATTGGAACATGCACTTCAATTTACACTAAAACTTCCACTTGGGAAAGAGATCTTCAGCCAAAATATAAGTGTGACAGTCAAGTGACAGATCCTGCCCAGGGGAGGGGTAACTTGCAGCATCTTTGTCTTGCAGACACTGCAGAGGAGCACACAGTGCTTTGCTTTCTGCTCCATCAGAAGACACAAAACGCAGGTGGAGGAAGATTCGACCTACAGACACACGGTCATTGCTGACACATGGCTGGAAGAGTCTTTGCACAAGAAAAATGTGCCTCTTTGTGAGGAGCGCCAGTGAGGGCAGGGCCAGCAGGGGGGGAGATGAGCACAGGAACCACTGTGGCTATGCTGCTCCCTGGCTTGCTGGGCTGCCAGGTTTGCACTAGATTTTCTTCTTTTAACCAATAGATATGAAATAGAGAAAAACCACAGTTTTGAAGAAGAGCTTGATGTTGTTCACTGTCTTCATTCACATCATGGTTTTCAAGTTCCCTTGTAGCCCTCAGGTGCTTTGGCTGGTCTGTACAACCTTTAGAGTCCCTCAGGCCCCACACAGCTCCAGCTCATGTGGGTGCTTATTCAGGTCCCCCACAGAGCCCCCCTGCAAAGGGCTGTTGCTAAACTGCAAACCACTAATAATGCACCAAACTGAAATGGGCACAAACACATTTTCCTTGGTTCTTTGCGGTGCCCAAAGGATGAAGAAATCTGGGTCACCCTCGCTTTGAAAACCACAACAAACCACTGCTGAGGAAGAGAATTTTATTGTGAAAAGCAAACAAATAAATCCTCCCTCTGGTTCTCACTTTGATCTCACCAACCCAGCACTTACCGCAGGCCAACAGTCACTGCCAGCCCAAGAGCTGCTGGTGCAAACCAGTTCTTTGCTGGCATTTCCCAACAAGTCAACCAGCCAAATGGGGAAGTGCAAGTGAAGTAAACTACCAGGATGTATGGAACATACCTCTGCAGTATTGAAAAGCACAGTTGGGGCTGGAATGCCATTTATTTTTGCAGCCTTTCGGATAATAGCATCTGCCTCCTTATATCTTCCCTGGGAGATCAGCCACCGAGGAGACTCAGGAATAATCCTGTAAGAAGTTTCAAAATAAATGACTCAATGTTTTCCCACAAGTAACAAGTTGTAAATAACATATTTATTGTGCCTGTGAGTTACACTGTGATCTCACAGACTGAAGCAGGAGACAGCCAGCACAGAAGCATGTGGGCAATGTAACTCAAATATATGGGACCTATTCTCATGCTAAAGTAGATGCTTTGTCCTCAGTGGTTGTTTTTTAAGGAGTAATTGATGTCCACCAGATGTCACCAGATAGGCAGAAAGGATGGGGGTAGCTTAGCCAGTGTGAATCAAAAATATTCTTAGGAAACTGCACACAATGTGGAAATGCTTTAAATATGTATTTAAAGGTTCTGTGTCATAGGAATCTTATATACAAACCTCACCATGTTACCACAGCTCTGAGGCAGATTCTCCCAGGCAGAGTGCAGGGGCAGTGTCCCCTTGCAGAGTTGATTACATTTTCTAATCAATTAGAGGCACATGTTGAATAACACCAAATGATGGACAGAAAACTTTAACTTTCCTTAACTAAATCCTTTGGTCTTAACAGATGCTATCTTGCTCCCTTTAGCCGGCAGCACCTTTTCCTCTCCTTGGAAAAAAAATAGGTCAGACATTCCTTTTCTGATGAACTCTAAAGGCTGACTCAAAGCCAGGTCAATAATTAAACATCAGATGATTTATATTTGATCATTAATCACTGATGGGATTTTCTGCAAGATGAGCTGCCTCCACTGCTCTTCTTACTGGGAAAGCTGAGGGTCTTGAGACTGCAGAGATTAATGCAGGAAACCTTCTGGAGAATTTGGAAGGGAAATCAGTAAAAGAGCAAGAATGGTACAGAGCAGAGGGAAGTGCGAATCACACGGCCTGTGGAAGCAGTGGGTCCACATGCCAAAATGCCAGGTAACACCAACCTGCCTTGGCAGAGCTTTGCCAGTGCACCTTGATCCCCATCTACCCCCACACAGGCCCCAGACAAAATGCTATCAAAGGAAGTTTTTGGCATTTTTAAGTGTAAGATTTTAAAAGGCCTGGGAATTCTCATCCCATAGATTTCAAAGCAGGACTCTGAAGCCATGCCTTGGAGACAAATTTCCTGTGCCTCACAATGCTCATTCTATAGCAGACATTTGAGAGGCTCCCACCCAAATCCAGCCTCCCCAGGGAACAGCTGCTTGGTGCAGAGGGAAACGCTGCTGTGATGAAGGGGTTTTAAATACTTCAAGTGGAATGAGCAAACTGATCCTTAAACAGAATCAGACTGTCTTTAAAATCCAGTAACAGCAGAGGTGGAGCTGAAAAACATTTTAAAGGTTTGGTTTGAAGAACCAACTAACCAACAAACCATCAGCAGATACTTCTAACAAGACTGGGACATGCAGGAGGTCTTTTAGATTATAGAAGAGTGTGTGTAAATCACTTAACTTTTATAAAGGCACTAAATGCTCACTTTCAGATATAACTTTTTCAAGATAGCAAAAAGAAAGGAGTTCCCTGAATAATATGAAAGTACTCTTCCTGTTGCAAATTATCCTTATTTTAAGAGTGTGAGTGATACCTTGCTTTTCCTTTCCTATTTTCAAACACCCGTCCCTTCAGCAAACAGCAGATGCCCAAGGCAGCACCCAAATAGGGCTATCTGCCCTTCTTCAGTGCTTCTGTCCAGCTAAAAAGAGCAGGGCTTCAAGTACACAGCACCAAGGAGGCTCTCGACTTAAAAATTCTCAAGAAAAACCCAAACAAAAATAAGGCAAAGCCTTCTCACATGGTGAATAGAAAAGTGCCCCCTCCTCCCTGGCCCTCTGCCATTACCCAGCACCTAGCACAAAGAGCATCAGGCAGGAGGGGAGGTGGGAAGCGTGGCCTGGGCATGGACTCACCACCAGAGCGGGATGCAGAACAGCCCCGGGACAGTGAGCGCCAGCAGCAGCATCCGCCAGTCTCTGATGAAGTAAGCAAACAGTGGCAGCAACATGTAGCCAATTGCAAAAAATATGCAAACTCCTAATGTAGAGAATAGAATACGAACTGATTTGCCAAGAATTTCTGTGCCTGTTTAAAACAAGGGAGGTTGGATTAGCATTTTAACTCTTTGTTTTCAAGCATGACTATATACTTTATTGCATTTACAAACAAAAAAATAAGCTAAACAATCTTAGAAAAGAGCAGCACAGCACAGACCCACCTGTACAGAAAAGCTGCTGGGAGTATTGGGAACCTTCAGATAAAGAAGCTACTTCTGTTTGCTTTGATTAATGCATTGGCAGACACAGATAAGGACAGGCATGAGGGATGGCCAGCAGACTTCCAGAAGCTTTCCCCCATGCTCACCTAGGACACATCCTGCTCCCCCACTTAACCCATCTGGATTTAAGATGCAAATCACTGCTGGGCACTTTGGAAGAGCAAAGGTCTGAGCACAGGAGACTGACATGGGATGGAAGGATGCGAATTTACAGTGAGGTGAAGTGGAAACAAATTTCCCACCTAGTTTTTGGGACAGAAGAAAAGTTGGAATGTTGGATCAGCACATGACATGCTAAAGGACTGAACCAGGGAAGATGCCATCCTCTAGTAATGTTACAGTTCCAGTAGCCAGGCAGCAATCAGGGAAAGCATCCTAGAGCCATTGCACCATGCAGCAACCTAATATTGAGTAATAAAAACTGAGACAGTTCTAAGCCTTCAACAGCACCTAAATTCTTTTACAATAAAACACCCAGCCATTGCTTAGTAGAATCCAGTGAACCCCTCAGGTCCACCTCACTTCTCCTTGAGCTCTCAGCCCCTGGTCTATAGAGCTCTCCTTCATATTAGGAGCAGTGCAAGGGCCATGACAGCCACAGTTTGATCTGGACTCAATTAAATGCAAATTACATTGAGTGACTGTGACAGGAGGATCACAAAGTGAGGAGAGTGTACTTGGGTTGTGTATAATGGCAAGAACTGCAACATTTATTATTGCAGAGAAAATGGAAAAAATTACCCAAGACTGGAAAACCCTCCTATTTGATTTTTCATCTCAGAAACCTGGAGTAAGTGAATAACATCACAGTAATAAAACCTGAAAATAAGAATTTGCTGAGCTAAAATGAGGGTGTGGGAATAAATGATACCATCTTCCTCTTGACTTGCTCTTGTTTAGAGGGGCTTTCTTGGGAGAGGTGTGATACTTGAAACATTGTTTTAAGCCTGTTAAATGTTACATTATAGTTTGTGTCAATTCAAACCCAGTATGAGATTATGTCTCTCCTGCCTTTCCTCTTTCCTCATTCTCCTAGGTATGGAGTAACAGTTCTTGGACAATACCAACATGCCTTCAAAATTTCTGACATGTTTTACAGTCCCAGAACCTGAACACAACAGTTTTGAGCACAGAGAACAACTGAGACCTAAAGCTAAGAAAGAAATTTCACAGCATGTTGAAATTTCACAGCATGCTTGAAAAAACTCTAACATTGACTACAGAAGTTCACCAACAGGGGGAACTATTTCCATGAAGGTGGGCAATAGTGCAAAGGGCAGCATGAGCCTGGGTGGCTAAAGATGCTGAAACAGGGTCTGAGCTACACATGGGGAGGCAACAGAGGTTTGGATGTTGAAACTTTGAATGACAAGAGAAACCTGCACCGAACTAGGAAAAAACCCCACTGCACTTGGGGAGGGAGAGTGTCAGGGCTGCAGCACAGCCAGGGTCAATGGGGCCTTTATAGGTGACACACTTGCTGGTGTCACTGCTCCCCTCCCAGGCACAGGTCAGGCCTGCCTGCTCTTGAATGAAACAAGGGGAGCATCTCCAGCACATCCTGTAATCAGGATGGGCTTTCTTAAGGAGTTATTTTTCTTTTTATGGGTATATTCTCCTGTTCAGTACCTCTATCATGTGCAGCTTCCTGGAAGCTCCTGGGTTTGCCTTGCCACAGGCAGAAGTCACAGTGCTCATGGGGACACGCTGGCTATGGAGTGTAGGGTGGGAAGGACCACCCTCTGGAAGTACCTTCCTCCTCACCCATGTCAGCTGACAGCTCACTTAAATGAGGAAGCTAATGTCTAAGTTAGATTAATCCTGCCCTCAGAACCAGCCTCAAGGCTGCTGGGGAATGGCCAGCACTGCTGGCAAGTGCCCCAGGAATCTGCCTCTCTGTGGCTTCCCTGGAAGCCATTGCTGCTGTGACAACTCTACAGAGGAGAGGATGGCAGAAGAGACAACAATGGGGCAAGGGCCAGCAAACAACAGCTAACCAATTACACAAGCCTAAGGATACCAGGGGAGGCTCAGTCCCCTCTCTCAACAGTAGGACCATTTTCCCAGTGGGGTGTTCCTGGCTCTCCCTTCCAGCTTTGCTTCTGATGAGCACCGAGACAGCATCCCAATCCACATCCAGCTGTGCCCCACATTCCCAGGGAGCTGGGAGCTAAATTCCTGCCTGATCAGAACCTGCACCTCTGTGCTACACAACCCATGTCTTTCCACAGGATTTTCAGCTTTACCCAGTGCTGTACCTCCCAGCCTTCCCATGGCAGGCATTTGCTCCTGCTCCATCAGCTCCACACAAGAATTAAACTACCAGGACACTGGGAGCAGTGGCAATGGTGACAGCAATGGCAGGAACAGTTACAATGGGGATGGCAACAAGGGATCTCCCTGCTGACAGCCTGACC
Organism: Acrocephalus scirpaceus scirpaceus; assembly: GCA_910950805.1. Classification (NCBI taxonomy): domain Eukaryota; kingdom Metazoa; phylum Chordata; class Aves; order Passeriformes; family Sylviidae; genus Acrocephalus; species Acrocephalus scirpaceus. The sequence continues at coordinate 7,571,465 of OU383785.1, forward strand.
TTAATCCTCCCTGTGCCACAGGCAGCAGTGACTCATGGCTGCTTGGGGACACAATGCTGTATCCTCTTCATAGCACTGACTTCATATTATGCTCTTCTGAACTATTTTTTCCCCGTTAAATCTCATGGGGTAGGAAAGACCAGCATTAACTAGTAATGTACAATTTTAATCTAGCTCACATTACAATCTACAAATTGTAATGTTGACACCAGGGGTTTAAAAATGGCCATAAATATATATTTATACACCCCTTAAAGACAGTGCTTGCAAATCCCAGTTTCCTCCCTGAGACCTGCATCACTCATTCCCCATAATTTGCTCATGCAATTGCCTTTCTTGGAACCCTCATGTCCAGTGGGAGCCTCTGTGGGGTCCCCCTTCCCCATGGGGTCCCTAGGCAGCAACTGTAGCCATGCAGCTGCTGAGTCTTTCCTCCTACACTCCTCATGGAAAAGAAAGCAAACCTTAGCTTCCAAAACTTAGAACTTTATCACTGATCTCAACATTGAGAGCAATGACTTTATGGCTAATGGGGCTCTGGCACCCACCCAGCTCCTCTGCTCTGGTCCCCCTGACACTCATTGTGCCTGGAAATTGCTGGTTTGCTCTGAGGCTTTGCACTCAGGTATGCACTGACCACTCTGCAAAGGGTGCAGAGGGAGGCAGGGATGAACCCAAATGCCTTCTGTATCTCAGACTTGCTGCTAAACCCTGAATGCTGCCTTGAATGTCTTCTCAAAAAGAAGAATGAAATGGATGTTTACTTAGACTCTTCCTGCTCTCTTTTTTTTTTCTCTAAACGTACAGAAAGTATAGGCTTGAAGAATCGCAGAGCAGAAAAAAATCATACTGGCATCAAGTAGGAATTTTACCAGTGAAGATTTACCACTGTCTAATTAAATGATCCAGGTTCAGAGGGGAAAAAAAGTAACAGTACATTAGGCAAACATTTAATCTAATGCAAACATATTCATACCTAAAATGAAGGCCACCACATAGTTAGAGATCTGTCCCATCCCCACAATGAGAAAGAGCACTGTGAACATCTCCCAGCTGGTGGAAAAGATCTGCAGGAAGCTGAAGCCAGTCTGCACAGCCATTGTCAAAAAAAGGATATTCTTTCTGCCAAACCTTTGGTAAAGAAAAAGATTATTACTGAAACAGCATGTACTTATAGTGGGGGTTATGTAAGAGGGCACAGGGGAGAACATCCATTCTCAAGTGATGCATATTAGCACAACCTGAAGTTCTGTTCATCTTAAAGAATTTTATTACTTTCATATACACTAAAAAATTTGAAAATTCCAAGACCCATGAGACAAACAGAGAAGAAAAGCTATAAGCAGAAACTTCAGAGAGCCACTGGACAGAGACTAAGGAGACTAGGCAACACTACAATAGGGAGACACATGCAGACTGCAAACCACACACCTGAAAGTTAGGAAATTATGGCTTTTAGGCTACTGGCATCTATACTTTGCAACACCATTAGGCTTTGAGTGTGCTAAATAGCTCTGTCAACTGGTTTCAGTCTGAGTTGCCAGACATACTGTACCCTTTCTTGCATTTGTTTCAATGCATTAGGATTACATGTTGTCCTGGAGAGGCAGGACAAGCTCACATACAGGTTTTCATACCTGTGGGCAGAGATGCTGCACGGGCTACCTCACCTGCTGCCTGCAGCAACCCTTCACTGGGGAAAGGCTTCTGTAGCAGTCACAGGGAAATTGCTTGGGTACAGGCTGAGATCATAACCCTTTACTGATAAAACTCCCAAATAATCCCAGGAATCTCATGTGGGAAGGCATGAGCCAGGCTCTCAGTGGCTGTGCTGCCACCAGGGCACACACACTTCCTCAAATGCTCCCCTGGGCAAATGGCACCACTGGGATTTAGTGATTATCTCATCTCCCTTTCAACAGTAACACCAACTGACTTCTGCACTGGGGCAGGAGTCAGGCGATTAAATTCAGATCACATGGAATTTAATGCTGGAGGCTTTAGGATTAAGACTCCTAGCGAGTTTTGAAACCCCTCCAGTAAGCACCCAGAGGAACTCTGCTACCTTATGCCATCCTCATTCCCAGACAGCAGTCAAAGCAGGATCAGTGATCCCACCACACAAGTATGGACACAGGGCTGTGTGGAGAGGCGAGCAGAGATTTGCAGAGGGAATGTATATTCTGCATTCAACACTTGTAAGGCCAAAACCTCAGCATTGCTGAGACAAATATCAAATGCCTGTAATTATTTTTTTACATTTATATCTACTTAGTGAGATGCTATGACAATTGCTATCATTTTCAGGTTATCTTTTTTCCTTCCTCTCATATGTCCTTACTCTATTTCCACCAAACCATCTCTCCTATGCAGAGATTCCATTCAAAGGGCAAGTTTCTATCTTGAAGCTCTAACAAGACATTATCAGTTAATGTGCAACAAAACCCAGCATCTTTTAAACTACTAAAAAGGATGGCTAAAGAAACAAATGGGAAGTGGATTGTGAAGGGAAACCCACTGCATCAATCTGCAAAGCAGGCACATGGGCTCCTTGTGGAGATCAGTCCCTGGGCTCTGAAGTGCCCAAGAGAGAGAAATCCTTCACCTGGGGTAGACCAGGATGGAATTTTTGAAGAAGCCAGGCCAGTTACCAAATTTTGATCAGAACTCAGAGCACTGGACATTTCACTCCTTTTGTCTCTTAAAAACAAATGCCCCAGGTCTGCCCAGCTCTGCCCACAGCATTACCTGTCTGAGAGCTGCCCCGAGATGAAGGAGCCGATGAGGACCCCCACAAAGAAGAGGGAGGTGGTCAGTGGGGCTTTCCAGTCGTCCTCACACACCAGGTTCCACTGCAAGAGAAAAGCCTGCATTCAGATACAGCCCCAGTGCTACACCCAGCCTCGTCCAGCACAGGGGCTGCTGGTTGGAGGCACACATATTTCCATGCAATGGAATTCTGTTTCCCCATATCCACACTTCCACCCATCACTGGCAATGCTTTTTTGGTCAAGGTCACTGTTGGAACACCCTGCTTAAATAAGCACAGGAAAAAGAAGGGAAAGTGATTGCCTCCCCAGGCAACTCCATGAGGCCAAAACACCAGCAGCTGTCTGACACAGCCCCATTGCCTCTGAAGGGGATGAGCAGCCAGCAATGCCAAACCTGATGAGAGCCCATATGTGCAGCTCAGGGGCTGCCCTGGACCTGTTTCCAGTACAATCCTCCCATCATGTACCCACCAGACCCCTGAACCTGGCTCCCCATGGTCCAAGATGCTTCCACCAGTGAACAGAGCAATGGAGAAGAGTAAAGAACCATCCCAGCTAAGGACAGCTTCCAGTTTACCTCTGCCAGCACAAACCCTGCTGCACCTCTGTAACTTCTGGGGCTGACAAAACATATGTAAGAAAACGCACAGAATGAAATCTCTTTTCTTGCACTGGCGTGTTACCAAATTCTATTCCATCCCACAGCCTGCACCACTGACTTGCCACCCATCACAGCCTCATGGCTGCAGCTGGCTGGGGCTGCAGACTTAGGACAGGAGCCAGGGTGGAAACTTCCACCTAAAACTACTCATAACCTCAGACAAGGTTTTAAAAAAATAAAAATGGCATCATGAGCCTCTGTCCACTGAAGTTACAGCTTAGCATGTCTCTGCCAAGGCTTGCTCCCTTCCTGGTGACTAATCTCCTAGTTAAGGCATGCCTGCCAGGAGTACTTAGGGAGAGGCTTCAAACATATCACTCTCAGATCAGATAATTCTACCACAATGGTAAGCTAGATAGATCACAGATAAGCATGGCATAATTTTAATAATTAGCCATGCTATCAGAGAGTGGGGCCATTGCCTGTATGGCAATGAGCAGCAGTCACCTCTGCTTGGAGAATGGATGGGCCAAGCACCGGCAAAGGCTTGGTGATGGAGCAGAAACTTGCCATCAGAGCTGCTCAGGCTCCTCACTCACCTGCAGGCAACAAGGAGCAACTCTTGTGTTACAGAGACACCCAGGTGCTGTCTGATGGCACCACAAGCCCTGCCAGAAACAAACCACGGGTGGATTGAGCTTCACTGCTGCTGCAGAACAGGCAGGCAAACCCCAAAACAAGGGGGAAGATGGTGTGGTTTGATGCAGTTTGCTTTGGGCTATAATTTAGGAAAGAGATGCAATTAATGCCTATTTTCAGACAGAAGTACGCTGCCAGCAGAGGGGACTCAAGTACCTCTGCCCTTTGCCCAGCCTGCAAAGTAACACCAGCTACATGACAAAAAAAGAAGTTGAGGTTAAAAACACAGCCCATGCCTCTTCCTGAGGAACACACATGTCTTCAATGCAGGAACAAGGAGACTTGTGGACTAAAATGTGCCTCCAAGACTTAAATCTGATTAAGAACAAAAACGCTATGGCAGAATTTTCTGTAAGGTATTTTCTTGTCCCTGCTGGGAAAGGAGAGGTGGTGAAGTGTGGGCTCATCTGGGCACACACCTGCACTTATCTGCACTGTGTTTTGAGAAGGTGGAAGTTAGCATGTGGGTCAGTGGGGCTCTGGTACTTTCAAGGATGCTAGTTGTGAAAAACAGATGCAGGGATCTGCTTCACCTGTGAAAGAAAACAGATTTCTGTAAAGAAGATCAGTAGAAATCAAGTCCAATATTTAAAACAAAGCAAAATTCAGCTACAAAGCCATGGCATTCAAAGTACACTCCAGAGGTCTTTCACCAGAACCTGCTGCACCTTTCTTTCCCCACTCAGGGAAAGCTGTTGACTAACAGTGTAGCAAAATTTGCAGCTCATGCAAACTATTGTTAATTATTGTTAATTATCTGGGTACTGAGCACCTTGGTCTGGGGCCACCAGCACAGCGCCTGCTCCCAGACCTTCAGACTTGAGTTGCTCAAGGTTAAGGATCAGTGTTTTCAAAATGTCTCCATGGTGCCAAAGGCACTTTGGCTGTAAAATAAACCCAGCTAAATAATAACTTGCCCATGAAACTGCATTACCTCCTTGGTGCCAAATGCCTCCTATCCAGGTGTTCACTCCACCTTTTCCCATGATATATTGCATACCCAGCAAAAATTCACTGTACAGGGTCAAGTCTTTCAGATTTGGGGGATGTGTAAACAGCACACAGCAGCTGGCTGTCCAAAGAGGGGTTACTATTTACAGGAACTCACTGCATTTGACCAGAAAACACACAAACACATCAAATCCATCTGACTTTAAGTATACCTGAAGCTGCTGAGTGAACAATCCACCTATTTTAGCTCCAATATCACATGGTGCCTGAGCACTACAGCCCTACTCTACAGCTACACCTCATCTCCCAAGCTCCAGTCTCCCATCCCCACAGGCACTCACTCTGACTGAGGCTCACACCATGGCACTGCACAGTGATCAACCACATATCCACATGGTAAGGTTTCACTAGTGCTTCAGTGTATAGGGAAAAGTGAAATGTAGCTTGACCCCTTCCTCAGAGGCTGCATCCATCACAGACAGCACCAAGCACACCTGGCTACAGGAGCTACAGCCCAGCCACAGCTGAACTGCCTATAGCTAGAACTTCCAGACTGTCTCTAGTGGGCTAATTACACATTAACCAGAAAATAATTAATTCTGTCATGTCCCTAGCAAAACAGACTGGGGAGCAAAGTTCATGTAAGATTCCAAGCAAGGCCTCTGAATGCCAGGAATAGGAGCTACTCAAGAATGCTGTTATTAAATCACTTTACTCCCATCAAATCCCTACAATCCTTTCTGACATGCTCCCAGCTACTGGAAGAGCCAATTCTGCTAGGTGCTGCTGGTAGGAACACCATAGATGGACAAGCTTTCTGAAACTGAAATTGCTGGAGAAGGTGCCCCGACTGCCCAAAGTGCCCCCTGCCAATCAGAAATCACTAATTAATATCCTGAGTACAACCCATTCACATCAGAGGAGAAAACACTTGTGGAGCCTTGTGTAAATGGGTGGGGCTGCAAACCAGGGAAAATCTGAACTTGTTTCCAAGAGTAAAGCTGAAGATGAATAACTCAAGAAGTGTTAATTATTCACAGATGGCCCCATCCTGTTCCCTGGGAACCAGGTCCAGCAATGAGTCCAGCTCTGCTCGTGCACAAGCGACAAGCACGAGCACCTCCATGCCCGAGCACAGGGTGGGCTTCCAGGGCTGGGCAGGGCTGCTCTCCACTGATGCAAAAAGTCAGAACAGAACAGAAAAGACCTTCAGATGCCTTCAAACCACAGCAATTCCTATCCAGTCTCCTGCCTCTGCCAGTCCCAAAAGCTTCTGGTTTCTGCCTTCACTAACATCAGTGCCAGGGCTGGGACGGGGACCGAACAGGATGACACAGGTGACAGAGCAGTAGCCCCAGTAGAGCCTCTGGCACTCACTCTGCCCTTTGCTGGGGCCTCAAAGTGGTGTCTGGGGTACATGCCATGCCCCAGTGGTGGAGAGCAGCTCAGCGTGTCCCCAGGGAGCAGTGCTGGGTGACAGCCTGGCTCAAGGGAACTAACTGGATCCTAATGCCTACTCCTAAGGGCAAAAGCAGTGCTTGTCCTTGAGCCTCTCATTCATGTTTGATTTGATCATCATTTTCTGGATGTAAAAGAAAAGTAGATTAAGTTCCAGAAAAGGATACCAATGTAACAGTCCTCAAGAGCCTGCCAATAGGAAAAGGAAACCCTGCAGCCCCTTCATCTCAGCGAAGGGATCACTCTTGACCCCACAATGACTGACATTTCCACTTGCCCACCATTACACTTACAGCCCCTTTGTTACATCATCTTGGCACAAAGATCACCTGAGGACACATTCACTTTTCCCCATCATCTCCATTTTAAGATCATGAAGATGACTCAGTCTGGGATTCTCTGTTCCCAGTGTTTAGCATGTCCTCACAGACCAAATAACACAGGTGCTGAGCTGGCATCTCCCACTTCCCTTCAAGCAGCACTAATAACAGGATTTAATGCAACTGAACGAATCAAATGATGTCTCCAGTGCTTAATCCTGTACCATCAAGTTCTGTTCTTCAACTGAGTTCTTGAACTGAAGCTGTTTCTTCACTGAGCTCTTCTGATGGCATGTCCTGGCTTGTCTTTCCTAATACAGAGAAAAATGTTGGGTACAAAAATAAGCATCTCAAATTTGTCTAAACTGCCTCTTTCCAGCATTTAATCAGTGCCTGTTTTCCTTGTTTTGAAACCAAATTCTGCATTTTTTCCAAATGTCCATGACAATTTTGAAACAAAACAAGTATCCTTCTTTTCCATCTGGCTTACAGATGGGAACCTGGCACTTGGTTTCCATCTCTGAATGTGCTATTGCCTCTCTGACACGCCCCAGGCCCTGTGGCAAACCCTACTGCTATGTCCCTCTGAATCCTGCACAGAATGCCCTTGTTTGGCATCTGCCAACACAAATTATTTACTGTTCATTAAGAAGAATCACATTTCTCCTCCTTTTGCTTCATTTACTGTCTCTCCCAGACCAAGCACTGACTCCAAAGCGGAGATTACAAGTTCATAGACACACCAGGATAAAACTGACCTCCCTGTGGCAGTGAGAGTGGCATTGTCTGAGCAGTGGTGGCCACCAGGCACCCCCGTGCAGCCGTGCCAGCCTGTGGGTTATGTGGGAAGCAGCCATGCCAGCCAGGCATGTGGGCAGCAGCCAGGCTGCTGCTTCAGTTCTCCCATAGCCAGGAGCAGAGCAAGCTTCCCATGAACCCCTGCCCTGATTTGATATTGTGAGGGATCTCCGGCGACTGAGTACGAGTGTCAGCACAAATGGCAAGTGTCACATGTGCCAGTAAGTTCCCTTTTAGCAGGTGACAGGAGGCTGACATCTCCTGCCCACATCCTGCCTGGCATGTGGCTGAGCCTGTGTCTGCACACCCCTAGCACAGACCCTCCTCCTGTGTCCTCAGGGCACGGACTCCTTGCCTCATCATCAGAACCTTGCCTGGCTGTGCCATCCCTCGATGTTTTTTTGGTGGCAGATCTTGCTGCTGAGTCACAGGGACTGCGAGGAGGGTTCCACACCCATTCCCTCTCATGTGTCCCGAGGGTGAGTGCATGAGGAGGGCGACCCTTGGCTACCTGGGCACGCTCGGCTGAAGGACCAGGGAGCCTGCCAGTAGCCATTGTCTGGCATGAGGGTGAGCCCGTTATTCCCTGAAACCCCTTACACAACAAAGAACAGCAACAGCATTCCTGCAGCTTCAGAGGAATCATTTTCCTCCTCTAACGGAGCTCCACACTCCGTGCCAGCATTACAGAACAGCACGTCCCTGCCACCACACCACGGCACGGCCAGGAAACCCAAACAAGTGCTTACATGAGCCGGCACCGCTGATGTTCCCACATGACACTCTGTCCAAACGATGCCATTGCAGAGCCTTACAAACCGACCGGACACCTGGCTGCAGCCAGGTCAGGTTCCCGCAGAGTGACCACGGCACCTGCCTGCCACCAAGGCCAGCGCTGGCGGCCACGGAAGCCGCAGGTATTCCAAGGCGAGGGGCCAGCGAGGGTCCACTCTGCTCTAGCCCCAGACAGGCTGGGTGTGTGTTTACCTGAACGTGCCCGTGTCTCCATTCAACGCTGCACTGAGGACGAGCAATTCCATCACATAGAAAATTTATCGGAATGGTCAGCGTGTGGCAGGAGGAAACTACCCAGCCTCAATTTTCAGCCTCTGCCTCCCCCTCACAAAAACCTGTCTCGGAGTAAAACAAGCTGGAAAACACAGCTGGAATGGCGAGGACGGCAGCTCCTTCGTCAACCTTTACCTCTCGCATCCCTCCCGCTCCTCGCAGCATCGTGCCGACCCGAACCACTTCCCACAGGCACTTCACCCGATGGTTCCCGCTCCCTGTTCGCCCTCCCCCAGACAGAATGACAGGCCCCGGGGTAGGGGTGTCACCGCGGCCGCGCACCTCGGTGACGATGGTGGAGAGATAGACATCGCGGCTGTACTCCCAGCCGTCCAGACACGGCTCCTGCTCCAGCGCCTCCAGCTCCACGTCGGAGCCGGGTCGCAGCCCCAGCGCCGAGAAGTTGGCGAGCGTGGCCAGGCGGTAGCGGCGGCAGCGGCTCGGCTCCTCCTGCCCGCCCCGCAGCTCCAGCGGGATGCTGGCGTTGCGCCACTCGTCGCTCAGGTTGGCCCCGCGGGGCACGGCGCACCGGTGCTCGGGCGTGCCGGCCAGAAACACGACCGACATCCCGTTGAAGCCATTGGGAATGATGCTGGCGCTGAGCAGAAAGAAGACGAGGCGCTGGAAGCGGCCCCATTCGCCCAGGAAAGCGGTGGCCGCATCGTAGTCGCGCATGACGAGCGCGAAGCCCCGCGGGTGTCCCGCGGAGCCGGGCGCTCCGCAGAGGCGGTGCGGGCTGCTCCGCCCCCGCCCGGCCCGGCCCGGCCCCCGCGGGGCGGTGCGCCCTGGCCCGGCGGTCCCGGCCGGAGAGGACCGGGGTAACGGTGCCAGCCCCGGGCTCTGCCGGCCCCGCCTCCCGGTGGCATCCCTGGAGCCTTCCCCCGGGCACCGCTTCTGCTCCGCCGCCGGCTCCGGAGCTTTCCTCAGGAGGCGTGTCCCGTTTTTTTCCATTTATTTGCCTGGGCAGCCGCAGCCGCAGCCGGAGCGGACCGGGCGGTGCTGGTACCGGCAGGGCGGGACCGGGCGGCGGCCTCGGCAGCAGCTGCCGGTGCGAGATCAGCGCTGGTGGCAGCGCGGCGATGTCTCCGCCGCCCGCAGCCTTCACCGAGCCCTGAACCCCTCCTCCCTTCGGGGACCCAAATCAGGCTATCCCTGTATTGCTGCTGCAAGATGGAGGCACAGCATCGTACCGTGCCCGCGGGAGCGGAGCACAGCCGCCCATCACGGGAACAGTTATGGACAGGGACGGGAACAGCGAGCCATCAGCTGGGAGCTGGCGGGGCTCCCGGGGCGGCGGGGGTCTCTCTCCCTGGATCATCCCGCCTAAGGTAGCGACGTCAGTAATGGAAGCCCTCCTACACACTGGCACAGAGGAAAACAAGGACCAGACACTGCTTTAGGAATCAAACGTTCTCACAGCCCCTGAAATCCCGTCCCTAATGCAGCCCAGAGCTTTTTCCCAGCAGTGTTTACTCTCGGCAGCAGACAAGGTCAGCAGTGTCTGCTCAAGGAGCCTATAGCAGCTCTGGCCTTGAGAGAGGAGCTTTTTATATTCCCATCTCCTATCCATTTACTATTCCTGCTCTGCACGTGACTCTGCTTTGCCCGGAGTCGGATACGTGGATAGTTGTCAAAGCCATTTCAGAAATCTGAACAACGCTGTCATCTTCTGAAATAACTCAGGGAGCACTCAGAAACCCGCCGGTGTCTAAAACAAGCACGGTGTTTGCTCTGCTCGGAGAATACGGCTCCCAGGAGGTGTGAGCAGGGTGCCCGTGTCGGGCTGTGCCCAGACGAGGATGCCCGTGCTGGTGATGTGCGAGGGCAGGCTGGAAACCATCGCTCCAGCAGAGATCACAGAGTGGCGTGGGAGTGTGGGAAGGAAGCTCGGAGTGGGAGCGATGGCTCGGCGGTGCTTGGGGAGGAGAAGCATATAGCAACATTTATCTGGCGAGGCAGCGATCTGCTGAGGCTGCTTCGGATGTGGGATGAAGGAAGAACTCATGGGAAGATTCAGATATCTCCTGTTTGGAGGGGACATCCTCATGCCTAGCCTGGGCTACTGAACGGTGTAAGCTGTCCCCAGTGATAAGAGCAGGGTGGGGGCCAGCTGGGACGGATCAGGGGCTCCCAGGCAGCAGCAGGCAGCAGCAGGCAGTAGCCCTCCACCTGCCCTGCCCTGAGGTTGTGCAAGAACCATAGTAAAGAAATGCAACGCATGCCTACTCCCATGAGGAAATTAGGGATGTGAAGTGTATTGTCTTAAGCATTAATGTTAATGCAATCTTAGTAATTATTCAGTCAACAGTAATTTATTACAGAGGACTAATTCGCAGAGCTCAGAAATAACTGTGGTTAGGCTGCAAATTTAGCATATCAAAAGTAAGTGGTAGACACAGACTCAAGTAAGTGGTAGATAATGTGCTTAGGTTTATCTTGTTTGCAGTTGCATGCTTAACATATTAAAATTTCACGTGTCTGACATGAAAACACCACAGGGTTTTCTCTTATATTGTGAACCTGCATAAATTAGCAGTTAGAGAAATCCCTTGTGTTCTAGCCAGCTCTGCCACAGCACCACAAGCTCCTGCTGCAATCGCCATAGCCCAGAGTTTTTGCTGGGTGCTCCCCAGCTTGTAAAATCCACTTGAGATCCAACATCATGGATGCTTTAACTCAGGCATGGAGATTATGAAAACCACATGAAAACAGTGGCCAGTGAATGGCTTGGAATGTTGTGGAGCAAATTCGCTGTAGGAGAAGGACTACTCCTAGTTCTTGCAACTGACCTTTCTTAAAGAGGTCAGTGCACGTGTCCAGAGAAGGGCAACAGAGCTGGGGAAGGAGCTGGAGCACAATTCTGACGAGGAGCAGCTAAGGCAGCAGGAGGAGCTCTGGAGTATGGGAGGCTCAGTGGGGATCTTCTTGCTCTCTACAACTCCCTGAAAAGAGGAGGTAGTGAGGTGAGGGATTGGTCTCTTCTCCCAAGGAACAAGCAATAGGATGAGAGGAAATGGCCTCACGTTGTACCAGGGGAGGTTTAGATTGGATATTAGAGAAAATTTGTTTGTGACACTGGCATGGGCAGTGGTGGAGTCACCCTCCCTGGAGGGATTTAACACACATGAAGATATAGCACTTGGTGACATGGTTTAGTGGTGGGCTTGGTAGTGCTGGGGGCTTTTTTCACCAAAACAATTCTATGATTTTGCCAGAGCCTTATAAAACACACAGTCAGCTATTACATGAAGAGCAGTGGGAAATGAGGTCAGGGAGATTCCTTTAAACTGAAGTCAGATGCCAAGGAGCCGGCAGAGCAAAGGAGAAGTACTTCATTATAAAAGTACTAAGAAAAAAATCTTTGAATGGCTGAGACACCACCTCTAGTGCAGGCACTTGGTTCTTGTGGAAGCAGGAAGCTGCACCAATGGCTGCTGGATGCCACAAGCTGCCCCCAGCGGTGGAGGAGCCCAGCTCCTGTCATGTGCAGTCACATTACCCTCACCCAGTGTGACACTGTGCACTGCTGGCATCAGAGCTCCTGCTCTGCTCCAGAGTGGGGTGGTACTGCCCACAACAGCTCTGCTCTTTCTGCTAGGGCAAAGCCCCTTTGAAGGGATCCTCTGCTGTGGTGGGACAGCTGTGCCACCCTCCCAGCAGCCATCTTGAGAGCTGGGAATTAAGAAAGCACATGATAATTTTGAGTTCTGTGGATTGTCTAGTTCTTGGATCATGTGGAAACTTGCTTATCAACAGGGCAAAGCAAGATCCATCTTGTATGTGAGCAGTGTGTCCTTTGAGTGCTCTGTGCCACATGCTGGAGTGTGGTACAGCCCTGCTCTGGCCAAAGCCCTGGCCTTGCCCTCCTGCCTACCTGCTGCCCACCCTGGAGCTGGTGATCACATCCATCAGGGTCACATCCCACAGGACCTAGAGCATCTGGGAAAAAGTTACCTTTGGCAGCCTTTAAAAAGGCTCTTGACTCATCTCAGCCTTTCTGCTCTCTCAGCAATATAGTGCAAGTACCCCTTGGAGCAGTGCCAAGAGTTGCCTGATGCTCACTTGAATCCAGCTTGTGGGATTTGGAGCTCTTAGGGGCCTTATGGCCATCACTTCCCAGTTCCTGGTAGTGGTGAATGAACTTCTTTCCTCCTAAGCAGAACCCAGCAAACATTTGTTGTGAATGATTTTTCATCTTATTTGTGGTAGCAATCCTGTAAAAGAGATGGAGTAAGGATGCCTGTCTTTAGCACGTGTGTGAGGATTTGGGATAAACCCTCCCAGATCCCACCTACTCAAGTGCAGTCAGCTTTCCCAAGGCTATCCACCACTCACGAAGGACTTCAGTAATTTTGCCTGGTGCAATGTTGCTCCAGCTGGGGAAGAGACATTGCTATGGCCCTGGCAGGGACACGCTCCCTCTGCAGCAGCAGCAGGTGCATCGAGACAAACACGTTCTGCTTCCCTGGCCCACAGCCTTTGGGTCAGAGCTCAGTGATGTGGGTCAGGGCTGCATCAGAGCAAGGAATCCCCGGAGGCCTTGCCAGACAAGAGACGAGATGCCCAAGCCCATCACTACGGTGTAAAACGACCTCTCCCGGAGAGATCATTGCCAGAAGTTTCCCGAAGTGCTGCCCTCTGGGTGGATTTGGATGTTCTCGCACGGGAACCTCCTCACCATGCTGGGACTCCTCACAGAGCTGGCTCCTGTCTCATCCTGCTCGAAGCCGCTGGATATTTCAGTTTACATCGCTAGATGGAGCAGGAGACAGCACAGCGGATGAAGCTCTGCCTTGCCCCATGGCCCCGCACCCAGACAGCTCCTCTGCCCCTCACGCACTTCCCACATCCTTTATAGACCCCTGCAGTCCATCTGGCCCTCATCTGCCCCCACACATCCCTTATAGGCCCCTGCATCCCAGGCACACTCATTTACCACTATCTCCCCTAGAGATCCCATACATTCCTCTGCACATCATTCATCAAACCCCTGGGACATGCTGCTTGGGGAGCTGGGATTCTCCATTCCAAGGACAAGATTAGACACCTCTTGGGAAGACCATGGGTGCCTGGTGCTGCCTGGGGATAGGGGCAAGGTGTGAGTGGCCTCCTGAAAGCCCCTCCAGCTGGATTTTCCAGTGGTGGTGTCCATGTCCCACTGGTGAGCCCAAGCCCTCCCAACCCATGGTCCCACCGTGCCAGCAGCTTGTATCTCCTCAGAGTCCATCAGTCTGGGGAGGACACACTCATCACTGGCCTCCTGGAACCCTCCAGGTTCGGGAGTGAAGAACTAAGGTGTTTCTTCACAAAATAGTTATTCTCATTAATAAAGCCAAAAGCCTGAACCAGGCTGTGCACATTAACTACCCTGAGAGCAGTACTGCCCCCAGCCCAGGCCCTCTCCACTGGGCTCCCTGCACAAGCAACTGCTTTAGGACAACCTAAAAATTCAGAATATTTTAGTGTCCTGGTGGAGAAGCTGGTCCTGGCTGGAAGAGCTCTGAGAGTGTTTGCTTGGGAGAAATAGAGACAAAAAACTTGCAGGTAAGTTTGTACAGATTCAGGAATTTTCTGGGTTTTAATACATGTGTAGGGAAGATTTTTTTTTTTCCTCCCTGAAGTAATTAAAATAGCTTCTTTCATACAGGAGAAAGGGAAGAGAGGGAACTTTTTGCAAAGAGTGTCTTTCCCTCAATCCTTCTCCTATTATGGCACAGGACATTTATCCTCAGAGAAATGGACAAGCTGAGATTTTCTGAGTCCCTGGGGCAGACTGACTGTAACAAAAGCAAAGTTAAACAACTCTGAACAAAAGCTGCAGCAGAACAGGGGTGTGGTGGTGGAAATAATGCCTGGCCAAGTAGGAAACTTTAATGATGATACATGGAAAAAGTTAAACAATTAAAACTTCAATCAGTCTGGCCCTGGTCCCACCTGGTTTAGTTAATAAATACTGCACCTCTTTTTTTCTAAAGAAGAGAGGAGGCTCCCAGTGTTGGGCTGGTCAGAGTAGCTGTGTGGGCAGCAGAGGGTCTGGGGGCCCCAGCACTGCCCAGGCTCCCTGTATTCCTCAGTCTCACAGTGAGGATCACCCCAAGGGGCTGAAGCCCCCCAGCATCGATGCCCAGCAGGGCAGAAGGATCAGGGATTGGTGGTGGCTGAACCACAGAGACACATCCAACATGTGTACTCAAGGGTGAACAGAGAAACCACTAATTGTAGAGTAACAACCATATTAATTTGAATATGTGCACTAATTAGACATAGACTTACACCGACCCACACTATGGAAACCTTTTCTGCCACACGCAGATCCTCAGAGGTTTTGCCTTTTAAATGTTTCAGGCACACAGAGACAACAATTTCCATATATGAACACTTGCCAAATAAAAGCTTTCAGGTTAAATGTTGGAGGCACTTACCTCACATCCCTCTGCCTTTCCCATACATCAGTGATTTGAATCCTGATCAACCATTAAAACCAGACCCATTGAGACTGAGCTACAGAAGCAAACATCCCTCTGACACAGCTGCTAACCCCAGCCTGCCCTCACCTCCCAATCCCCCACACTCCCACCACTCAGTGGGCTTCTGTTCTCCAAGGGTCAGCAATAACCTCTCCCCGATCACTCCAGCAGTGACAGCAGTTAACACGCCCAGCACAGCAAAACTGTGGATCCCAGTCTGATGACAGCCTGGGACATCAGGTGGGAGAAGGTTGCCTTGGAGTGTCACTGTGGCCGATCAAACATCCCCAAAACCACTGATTCATCAGCCTTGTGCAGGGGCAGATGCAGCAAAGCTCTGGACCATCACAAGATGAGCTGGGTCACACTGGTGGAGAGGAGTCAGGCACCAGTGGGGGATCACGTAACAGGCAGAGAGACAAAGTGCCTTTCCCACCTCCACACCTGATAGGATGTAGGATCCCAGGAAGGTCTCAAAAAAACCCCACACCAACTTCCCCAAAACACAGGCCAAACCTCAAACAAGCTCTCAATGAAATGTGAAAAGCAATTCACATTTGCAATTCACATGGAGATGCAATTCGTATCTCCAAGATACTTTTTGAAGTTTATCCAGTGTCCTTCTCACCTGGATGCTGGGGGACCCCCACACATACAGACCAGGCAAAGGCCAAGTGATGTGAGACAAAACCCATAATACAATTTTATTTTTTGTTTCATACAAACAGCACCCTCCCCACATTTTACAGTTTAACAGGATTATCTGGTGACAGAGAAGGTAAGACTCGCGCTTGTGGCTGCTCCTGCAAGCCTCACAGGGTGGCCTGAAACCAGGAAATCCTGTGCCCTGGGATGGGCCTGTGTGAGGCAGCTCCAAACTCTGCAGGGGGACCAGGTGAACTGATTACTCCTAAGAAAGGGTATAATGAGATGTCATGTGGAAATATTGATTTGAGGGAGCTTGGGATCAAATGAGAAGAACAGCTCCATGCCCAGCATTCCCAGTGCTGTATTGGTGTGGCAGTCAAGCAAGACCACCAAAGGTGCCCTGGAAGCAGCCTGCTCAGCTGGCTGTTTAAAATGAGGGTGATGAACCAACTTATGAACTTCTTGGTGTTCCCTGTATCAGGGATGCAGACTCCTGGCATCCTGCAGGACATGGCCACCACGCAGGTAGAGTCAAATGGGGACAAGAGCCCCAGGGAGTGACAAACAGCACCACTGGCAGCTCCAACTGTCTGTCTGGAAAACAGGGAAAGGGATCCTGTGCCATTCATGTTGTGAGTCTTCCATCATGCAGCCAAGCTGTATTCAGTCCTGGATTTGGATGAAGCCTGAACTCTCAAGCTACAGGCACCAGAGCTCAAACCAGGAATTCAGAATAAATGTTTCTGACAAGGGCAACCTAAGGACCTCCAAGCACAGCCCTGCAAACCAGGGCAGTAATGCTTCCCATCTGATTACCATGTCTCCTCATTTACACTTGTCCCAAACATTCCCCTTCAGAGGGTCCAACTGACCAAGCAAGGCCTTGCAAATACAAGAAAAACATGGTTCAGCACTGTGATAAAAATGTCCATGTTTCTTGTACTTTAATAATTAAAAATTCCTGATGGCAGAAGGAGGGGGAGGTGGATGCCCTGCTGCTTGCAGGAATGTACACAGTCAGCATCCCTGTAGTACCCAGCTGGAGGGAGCCCGGGGCTGCTGGGAGGCTGCAGGACACGGGGCAGGAGCTGCTGCATCCCTGTAAGGCACTGCACGAAGAGGTCTAGATGGAGACCAGTAACACCCTAAAAACCTTCTGGGATGCAGAACCTCTAGGAAGAAATTACCTGCTCAGCCCCAACTAGGATCATGCTCCCAACCCTCCTCCAATCCCCAATTTTCCCTCTTATGGAGAGCCAGGAGGCTTTGACCATCATCCTATTTCTTTTTTTAACTTTTCCATGGAAGGAAAGCAAGCACAAGAATTTCTTTTTCTCCCCCACATCCTTCCTCTCTCAAAGTGAGGAGGAAGAAGAGTGAGGCTGTGGCAAAGTAACCTCGTGGTACCAAAGACACAGCTCCCATCACCTTGCATAGCAGCATCCAGCAGCTGAGCAACTCAACTCTCTCTCTCTCCTTCCTCTAAGTACTAACATGAGAAAACCCATATTTCTCTAACAAAGAAACATTTCAAGATCTACAAAATCTTTTCTCTGTCAAATAAAGTGGATAATGGGTCTGGCTGAAAGCACAGCCTTGGGAGATGGGTGTAAATACAATCCTGCTGCCGCCCTGGGACTTGGGGCTCACCCAAGCTCCAGTTATTCCCTATGTTCCTGGAGGGATTTTAATACCCCCTCCCTGCTGGGAGACAGACCCAGATAGCAGCAATCTGAGGATCCAGAAATAAAGGACTGCAGAATTATAGCAGAAACTGGGGAATAGTCACAATGGCCAAAGCAAAGGCAGCTGTGGGCAGAAGTGTAGGAGGTGGGGATAATCAAAGGGTGCTCCAGACTACTGCAGTGTCCTTTCAAGGTGTGCTTGAGTGGTTAGATGACAGAACAATTCAATTAGGAGTAGAAGTAGGAAGAAAAAAGCCTCATCACACACTCAGTGTGGAGATCTCTTGGGAACTCGAATCAGTCCTTGTCAGCCTCAAACTGCATTTGCCCTGGTCCAGAGAGTTTCACTATAATAACTGTTTTAAGAGACCACCCTTCTTTGGCACATCTGTTGGGATGCAGCTGAGTGAGGTACCCACAGGTATCATCCTGACTCTCAGGGGTTGTTTTTTATCACTGAGGCAGCCACAGGACAGGAGATTAGGGTCAGGACATAAGAGACAGCTTCTTTTGTTAAAGTGCCTTATTTTCTTCGAGCTTTTAAAACATCTTTTAAAACATTGTCAGTAGAAGGAGGGCACAAAAAAAAAGAAAAAAAAAGGAATACAAGTTTTATATGAAAGAGAGTAGAGAATTAATCACTATTTACACAGATCTTGGATAAGATTACAGCACAGACTAATATCCCAACACAGCAAAAAGCAGAGTGTCAAAAAGAAGGGCAAAACCTGTTCGAATGCTTTCAACACCATTCCCCGGAGATCCCAAGTGTAAACGGTTTTATCTAGGAAAAGGCATTTTAACTTGGGCTTTGGTAATCGGGGTTGATTACAGCCCCACTGCTCACAGCTGGCAGGAGGACGTGGGTGGGCGCACGGCCACCCGACCTCTCCAGAGCACAGCCCAGCTTTAGACGAGTTCAACTTTGGCGTTTGGATAAACAGCCACCACGTCATATCCTTCGGGGGGCTTAACCCTCTCCTTGGCGTGCGTCTCACAGTACAGCTGCTCCTCGATGAAGAAATATCCTCTCTGCTTCAGGTTGAGGCCACAGTCGTCACACATGAAGCACTCGGGGTGGTAGAGTTTGTCCCGAGCCTTGACGATGGTGCCCCTGGGAGAGATTGAGAAAGCTCAGGTGAGGTGGAGAAACAACGAGCATGAACAGCTTTTCCTGCTGCCTCAAGTAAAACAGAGTAAGTGGAGGAAAGCAGCATGCAGGGACATGTAAGGGTGTTATCAGGGGTTCTCAGCCCACCCAAAGCTACTACCTCACTCCAGGTGTGGCTTCACTATGCTTCTGCGGGAAGGGATGCTCCACACCCAGCAGCACTGCTCCCCAGCTTGAGCCTTAAGTATCTACATTCAACCTGGATCTGAAAATCAGGAGCCAGCATCTGGGAAGGACTGAGGCTCTGCATTTGCAGGCACTATGACTTGTGGAGCAGAGACCCTCAACTCACAGCACCGGCAAAAACACAGTTGCAGGAATTTGCACAGCTCACACTCAGCCAGCAAATTTGGCTTGAGCAGAATGTAAATTACAGCAGAACATAAATTACAATAGGTCATAAATTACAACAGAACAAAGCAGAGAAACATCTATACTTTCTGAAATAAACATCCATCTGTCAAAGAGTAACTCTTCAACAAACAAACAACTCTCTTCTTCTCAACACTCAAGGTGCTTCTCCCATCAACCCTTGTAAGGCAGTGAAGGAGTGCTGGTGCTGTGGTGCTATTCATAGTCCCTGGTAGTATGATAAGCAGGGCACAAACCATCCCATAAATCATTCCTTGCAAGATTCCCTTAAAAGGGGCAATCCAAACTGTATTGCTCAGGTTTAGATATGGTCAGAAAAATCCAGAAAGGGATTCAAGGTATTCTGCTATAAATTCTAACCCACGTGCCTGGCATGACCCAACCCAGCCATGTCCCAGTGTCACTGTCCCCACTGCACTGGGGGCTTTGGTGAGGCCCAACACTTACACGATGCCATTCCTGCAGCGGGTGCACTCGGGAAGCATCTGCAGCCCAGACATGGGACCACCAAGTTTTGGCACTGGGGACTTGATGTTTCGGGGGTTGCTCAGTTTGTCGAGTTTTTCACCTGCCATGAATTATAAAGATACAGATTGAAAACTCAGCCTCTCAGGGCTCTTTTTCTTCTCTTCCTTCTTTTTCCTTTTTTTTTTTCCTTTTTCCCTTATGGAGTCAGATGAGTTTGCCTACCATAACAGGACCTGCAATTTCCTTGGAAGTTCCAGGACAGCACCAGCTCAACAGATATGGACCTTGTCAAAATGCAATGCAGCTGTGATCTAGAGATGAGAAGTTAATTTAGCTGTAATACTACTTACTGAGTTAAGAATCTTAAATGGTGAAGAGCTCAGAAAAGCTCCTCCTCGACCAGAAAAAAAAAAAGGTTCCATCACACCAACATTTCAAGTACATTTGGTAGATCCACCATCTTGTCAAGGAGACGGAGATGAAAGCACTTCAGAGAATGAGGCAAATTGAACCAAACAATAATAGAATCACAAGCACTTTTCTTCCTAGAGCACACATTTAAGCTTAAATAATCTAAACCAAAATATTGTGATAGAAGATAAGGTAATCTGAGGCACTAGCCTCCTTTCATGAAGGTCCAACAATGAGAAAGGAAGCTATGACAATTTTGTGCATATGAAAAATATCATAGCAGAGTTTTCAGTGTTGTTGCTCCCACTCCCCACAGACAACCTACCATCTGCCCTCCAATTCTAGACAACACCAACATGCTTGTTGCCAACCCCTGGGATACTGAAAAGTTTCCAGTATTGACTGCATGGTTTTCCACAGCTGACAACTGGTCTGTTTGGTATATATCAATTTATGGTTCCTCTGTGATTGCCTAAGGTCGTAGAAAGGAAAAGCTCATGAAGAAGGACCAGTTGGCTCACATTTTGGAAAAGCAGCAGAGGAGCTCTTGGATGAACAAGCTGTTCTCCAGAGTTCTAATCTGCCACACTCCCTGAGCTTCCAAGGTGTTCCAGTCCAGGGTCCATTGTAAACATCTGCTTCAAGCCCCGATGCCCAGGAGGTCTCAGTAGGACAGAAGCACTTTCTGACCAAGGTATCTGCACGTACTCTGTGCCAGTTTTGGCAACTTCCAAACAAAATCCAGTATAAGTTCCTCCCATGGCTCCAGGAACATCTCTGCCTTTCCTAAAGGAACTTTTAGTACCTGGAGCCTGATACATCATCACTGCTGGTTGCTCACAGACCCCAGGCAGGGTCATAAGATAGATATATTTTGAAGGGCATTACTGGGAAAAGTTTCCTTCCATGGACAGACCCCTGCTCCCAGTCTAGCGTGTCTCAGGAGTGCTTATTGTCCTGGGCCCAGATGGGAAGGAGGGTGCACACCTGACTCATCCCCTGGGGTGCACAGGCACCTTCACACCACAGCCACCCTCTCCAGCCATGGCTCTGACACAGAGGCCAACGCTGCCAGCAGTTCCAGCCAAGTGGGTAAAACCAAAAGGACAAATTTCCCACCAGACCCCACCTCCCCAAAACACAATACAGTGTTTGGCAATGCCAAGAACATGCAAGAGTGCCTGCCCAAGAGCAGAGCAGGGCTACTCCACCCCAGGAGTTTCCCCAGTGCTCGGCTGGCTCCAGCCAAGCCCCTTGTTGAATCTTTCCGCTGCCTTGCTGGGAATAAACTGCAGCAACTGCTCAAGCTGTTGGCTTCCCCCAGCGTGAGACACAGCGTGCTTGGACTAGACACGCTCATCTGCCAACATTTAACAGTTAAGCTGTCACTGCCTCTCATGCAGAGTGCTTGGATAAGCTGCTTAAAAAGGAAAGATGGGAAAAAAAAAAAAAAAGGCATTTTTACAGCAAAATGAACCCTGCAGAGAAGGCTGCTTCCCATCTTCCTGAGCTGTGTATGATTTCCTTCTATTTACCAGCCCAGGCTTATGGTGATTTATGGTCTTCAGCAAGGCAGTAAAATGCTTTAACTCCACAATCTCAACCATTCCATCCCCACTACTGCTGGAGTGTTTGTCCTTTCTAGGTCATGGGTGCCTATGAAGGTGGGCACTGCCATTCCTCCAGCCTCCACCACAGCACAAAGCATTGCTCCCGAAGGGTGTGGGATAAGGCTGAAATGCTTCCAGTAGAAGCATTCCATATAGAACAGGTTGTTGTCCAAGACACTCAGCTCCTTGGGAGAGGAGAGCTTGACTTTAAAAGGACAATGCAGAGCAGGCTCAGGTCAAAATGTGTAATTTTAGGCTTAAGGAAAAAGGAGCAGGGGTGGCAGCTGTAAAACAAACCCAGCAGGAACACTTGGGATTGAAAACATGCTGGAACATCACAGAGCTTCATGCCAAGCAGAGATGCTTTTCACCTAATTTCTCATTCCTTGTGAAATAAACAGCGTTGGAATGACCAAGGCATAAGTGAGGCTGTGCCTGCAGGCAGTCACACATCCCCTCCACACTACTGAGAGGGAGAGAACATAGAACCCAGGGGACAGTGACTGCTCCAGCCTGTCCCATACTGGCTGGTACCCAAAAGCAGCCTCTCAGGCTCCAGACGAACACATGGTGTTGGCACTGGTGATGGGCTAGTGCCAAGAGAATGCTGATGAGCACACATCCAGGACTGGCTGGACAATCCCAGGATGTGGGGACTTGTCCTGGTACCTCTTAGTTCCCCAGTCCACAGCCTCTTCTTTTTCCCTTCCTACTAGCAATGGGTTTCTGCCAGCCCAGGGCTGCAGGATGCAGAGGGAGGTAGGAGCAAACTAGCAAACCTTGAATTTTATTCCCTTTCCCTGGCACAGAGCAGGAAGGAAGGCAGCAGCGTTACTAATTGGGATTAACACCGTCAGTTCCCATTTGCTTCTTCCTAACAAGGAGACTGGGGAAGCAGCAGATTTGTCCTTGCTCTTTGGAGGTCTTGAAGGACCTGAAGGTCCAACTGGGGCCTGTATTTAACATCAGGTTTTCTGCCAATTCAGGGGCTGTAATACTAATATAAAATATAGTAATATACCCAGTGCTTCTGAGGTTGATCTTATCTCATGCTTTGCAACTGTGCCTCAGTCCCACTGAGAAAACCAATACTGGTGGAATTCCATGATGACCGGAAGTTACCTGCAATTGTGCTTCTTGTGAAGCAAGAACCAACATCCTTCTAGTCAAAGAACAGACTTCTCCAATTTTAGACAAACAGAAACTGAAGTGTAACAGCCCAACTTGTTACCTCTCATGGCTCTATAACGAGATTTACAGTAGTTGGTATTTTCCCATAAAATATACATTCCTGGATTCACAACGATTGGAGTATGGGGCCCTTGGAAGGGAGCAGGAAGAGGAGTCTTGCCCTGTGAGACTGTAAAAACTGCAAGGCCTAAAAATTTCAACATAAAAGCTCCAACAGACTTAACCTTGAAAGGCAAATAAAAATAAAAAAGAAACCGAAGTGTATAGATTGGGGATCTTACTATTTAATGTGTTAACGGCATGGGCAGGAAGCTGTGACAGACCTGAGAAGTGAGCCAAGAGCTCCTGATCTCTATCCCTGCCTTGCTGAGGACCATCCCACATCCTTATGCAAATACCATTTACTTAACCAGACCAGGTTCTCCAACAGTGATCTTATACAACCACTTAAGGCCATCACATTTCGTAAACCATCTCAGAAAACAGCTGCTACAGTGGTTACAAATCCAGCTTTCACATGGTGCTCAAGTCAGCCACAACATTTGGTAAGCAGGGGTATGTGAAACACTGATTTGAAACCTGCTACCCTGGTGGTCTCCTCACAGGAGGGTGCTTGGGTGCCAACCTCCTTACCATTCTCACTGGCCTCCAACATGCCCTGTAAGTACCGGAAGGATCCAGACTGCTTTGGCTCTGAAATAGGCTTTTCATAATCCTGAAGCATCTTGTAGACATCCGACTCCACATCAATCCCATTTCTGTTCCGTGGGAGAGACTTCACAGGGTCAGTGCTGGTTTAAAGCAAAGAAAGAAAGGTTCCGGTCAAACAGAAACAGCTACTGTCAGCTCATCAGGGAGGTATTGAAATCTCCACATTCCCACAGATTCAATTAAGCACCTCTGTTCCCATGTGCTTCCCTGCCTGGAGGTATGTCTGGCCCAGGAACAGTTGCTGAACCAAGGAGGTTAAACTTGTTCCCTGTTGAGCTCCAATTGAGCAACACAGCAAGAGCTGGCCCAGTTACCAGATGCCTTCAGGAAAGAGGGCAGCTGCTTGCAAACACTGTAAATTGTTTTGCCGCTTATGGAATTTATTGAAAAACGGGAAAACCATGCAATTAATTAGTTATGTAGGGCCAGGGCATGCACCCACTTCTTGTAAGGGCATCCTTAAAGGCAGGACAGCAAAACCCCTCACCACCCACAAGTGCCTCCTGTGAAGCTGGTGTTACTGTAGGTACATCACAAACACAGACCACAGCTTAACAGAAAACCACTTCACCAGGGAGGGGGACACTGGGGCTGCCCTGCAAATTCCACCTCCAGCTTTCAGACTGGAGCTGCTCCTGGTCTCTATGAGGAGCATTTGGGATGCACAGACAATGAATAGCAATTTAAACCATTATTCCAGTCGAGTACATCAAACCATGAAAAGCATGATCTGGAATCAAAAATATTTCAGGTACATGCTTAAATGTCCTGCTGAGGAGAGTTGAATCCAAGTGCTGTTGTGCTCCGGAGGCCCCAACACACAGCACAGCTTCAAGGGAAGGGGCTCCTCTTCCTTTTTATAAAACAGGTCATCAAGGTCATTATAAAACCAATAAAAATAGCAAGAGCCCTGAACTCCATCAGCTTCACATATTTTAGCCATCATCTGGATAATTTTCTCCACCAGTATTATATTCATGTCTACTTAAATAAACAAAAGAAATAACATTCACATTCAAAGAAAGAGAAAAAAACCTCCAGACAAAAGTTGCTTTCAAAGAATGGCTAGAACTCCATATTCTGGTAGTGACTCCCCAGCAGCTTTGCTCCTTAGGGAGGTGAGGGCCACCCTGGGTGGTGGGGATGAGCCATGCTGGTGCAAAGGCATAGATCCATACCCGTGACTCCCAGCCAGTCCAAACCCCGCATGTGTGCTCCAAGTGCTTCTCTACCCTGCTACAGTTCACTCCTACATCAATTCACACATTTTCAATGGGAAAGGGCAGATTTTGGCCAGCTGTGTTTATTTGGCACAGCCTGGTTTGTTGGGGGGGGGGAACGGGGGAAGGGTAGCTCTGTGAGAAGCTGCAAGAGGCTTCCACCATGTCCGACAAAACCATCTCTGATGGCTCTGAAGATGGACAGGCTGCTGGCCCAGTTAGAGAGGCTGGTAATGCCTGTGTGATGACATTTAAGAAACAGCACAAGCATTTTTTTCCAGGGGTGGCGAGGCACCGCTGCCAGGGACCATCCCTGGCGCAGTGTGCGGCGATGCACTGCGGCTGCCACCATCTCAGCACTGCCATGGCAAGCCCTGCCTTGCCTGCCTGTCCACGCCTCGGCAGCCATGCTGCTGACGGACGGGCGGGGCGGCTTCTCCTCCCCGGTGCCCTGCAATGAAGAGAGGCATTAAACAGCTACCTGTGCCCGCACAGTGACAGTGGGGCTGCCTGGCTGGCAGTGGAAACTCCTCGACTCTGGCAAGCTCCTCGGGCTCAATGCAGAACCTAGACAAAAGCGACCTCTAGGTGCTGTGGGATCCTGCAGGAATCTTTGAATTAGTGGAACTTTTTGGCAATGGTAGCTATGAGCAGCAGCTTTTCTTCTAGTCAGAGAAGAGGAAGATGTGAGGGCATGTGAGGGAAACATGGCAGCACCAAGGTCAGTGGAAAAACAAAGAGGGGGAGGAGATGCTCCAAGCTGGAGTCGAGATTCATCTGCAAGCTGTGGTAAAGACTATGGTCCCCTGTAATGTATAAAGTCCACAGGGGATGCAGAGATCCACTCACAGCCCATAGGAAAAGTGCTCACAGCAGAGCGGCTGGATGCCAGGGAAAGCTGTGATCTAGTGGGAGACCTGAATGAGAGAGGGGCCCTGCTTCCTAGCTAGAGCAGCTTATCCTTAGAGCACTGCACCCCATGGACGAGTGACCCAGGCCACAACAGTTCTGGGAACACTGTTTGCCCGTGGGAGGGACTCACAGCACAGCAGAGAACAGACTCCTCTCCCTGAGCAAACAGAAGATCTCGAATGACGAACTGACCAAAACCCTCACACCCTGTCTACCTACTCTGTCAGTGGGAAGAAGGCGAGGGGCTGGGGAGAAAAAAAAGGTGTTTTAAAGGCTTATTTTACTTCTCATTATCCTCTTCTAACTCTGTTAATAATAATTTTACTTTATACCTTTAAATTTGAACCTGTTTTGCCCTTAGAGTGTTTACTTCCAGTCCTCATCTCATCTCATGAGCCTTTCGTTAATTTTTTTTTCTCTCTCCTCTGCCCAGCTGAAAGCAAGAGAGAGTAAGCAAGCAACTTTCATGGTGCCTGGCATTTGGCCAGTGTCAAACCATCACACCAGCCCAGCCTCATCAAAGCAAATGGACTCCAATTCAAAGAAAAAGCACTCCTGCTCCAATTCTACTCAAAGACCCAAGTGAATGTCCTGGCTTCAGGCTCATTTGCAGATAACACTAGATTTTGTTCTCTGTATTTTTTATGCAGTTCTCCTCTTTCCAACTTCAATAACTTTCCCGGGGCAACACAGGGAATAAGCTGTCTTGCTGCATCACTGAAATACAGATTCACACAGAGACAGAGTTCCCGAGCTGAAAAGAAACACTCTTTGCACGTGATACAGACATTACTTTCTTGCAGGATCTTTTGCCAGTTTGGAGGAACATAAATCAAGATCCTCATAAGCCATGTGGAAACATCCCAGTCCACAACCTGGCTTGTCTCAAAGTCTGAGTTATTCACCCAAACCGTTCTTGGCTACACAAAAGCCTTTTCTTTCCTAGGAGCATTATTTCTCAGCCTCCTGGACAGCTGCACTGAGCAGATCTTACACTTATAAACATCCTTGTTACTGGAGTTCATCTTTTCAGCCAATACTTCCAGCTTCCAGGGTAAGAGTTGGCTCCTGGGTCTGTGGCAAGGTGATCCCCACTCCTAGGAGGGGAGCATCCTCCATCCTGCCTTGGAGACACACTTTGAAAAACCAAAATATTGTTGTCTGTGACATTCACAGTGCCACGGAATTGTTTAGGTTAGAAAAGCCCTCTAAGATCATCAAGCCAAACCATTCTCCCAGTACTACCAAGGCCACCACTAAACCATGTCTCCAGAACAAACATCCACGTGTCTGTTAAGTCCCTCCAAGTAAGGCGATTCCACACCATTGCCATGGACAGCCTGTGCCAGGGCTTGACAATCTTGTTGGTGAAGGAATTTTTGCTATTATCCAATTTAAACCTCTCCTCCTCTTGTCTTCCTTGGCATTAATCCCAGCTCGGGGATCCAGGGACCACTAATCTACCTACTCACACCAGCAATAAAATTATCTTAACAGACATCTGGAGAACGAGCACCTTCACCAAGACGCATACCTTAGCATTGTTTCAGCATCAGAAGCTTCAATTCAATGTTGCAGTTGCTACCTATGTAGATGTGGCCATTTTGTTCAGAAATTGGTGTCTCCAGACCTTTTTATTTTTTGCTTTGTTTTGTTTATTTGGTTAGTTTCTTTTTTTCTCCCACCCACATTTGACGAACAGAGCTGGGGTCCAGCCCAGCATCTTGATGGACTTGGCAGGGTTAGGTCAACAGTTAGAGAGATGATCTTGAAGGTCTTTCCAACTGAAGTGAGCTAAGATTCCATGATCTCTGGAGCTTCAGGAGCACCACAGCCCCTGTGCACTCCCTGAGCCTTAGTTTGCAGGAACAGCAGCAGATGCAGAGAACAAGCCCTGCCCTGGTCCTACCTGTGGGCAGGAGTGATGTGGAGTCCACTCAGCTGGCTTGGAAGCACTGACTCGGAGCTGTTGTTCGCATAGAGCCGGGTTGGTTGGTGATGCTGCATGTTCAGCATCTGCTTGTTGTCCATGGGGCTGCCCCCAGATCCATGGGGCATCGACCTCCTGCTCTGGGCAGGGCCACTGTCCTGAAGAGAAAGAAAGCAGAAAACCTGAGATTTATGGTGTGTGATGTACATGGAGGGGCTGTGTTGGGACATGCAGGTTGCAGTAGTAACATTTTATGTGTGCTGTGGAAAACAGGGATGTGCAGCAGGAAAAGGAAAATTCAGGCTTGACCTGCAATTAAATTGTACTGGCTCCCCTTGGCCCCCAACCAAATGAATTTGCTGTTTTTCCATGGTGAGCCACTGCCAAATATTCTGCATTTATTTTCCTGCATTTATTTTATATTTAAAAGCATATTTGCTGTTTCTTTAAAAGAAAGTCTGTGAGTCTACTTCTTATTTCATGTTCCATCACTCTGAGGGCACTTGCTGTCCTCCTGATTTCAGGGCCATCCCTTCCATTTCCATCAGCAAACAGGATAAACCCATGCTAGGCAGCTCCACGTGTAGGTTGGGCAACATCTGAGGCCAAGGGACTAGTCCTGGGATTTTCACTTGCACCTACCTTTGTCCATACAGATCCACATTCATTTAGGGAGGTTTTCTCCCCAAATAGGATCAGTCATTTACAGTGTGAGAAACACATCTGTCAAGGATTTAGCTTAGTATTTATATTTCCATTTGCTTTTTAAGTCCTAAGATAAACTGTGGAAATTTTTTTGTCATATGACCTCAAGTCAGGAACTCAGATGCCATTAAACCACAAATTTTCCACATTATTTTACCATTTTACCAATGTCAAACATTACCTATGTGCTATTCCACACACATGGAATTCCACATATATGGGTGTGTTATTAATCAGTCCCATCCACACCCATAAACCAAGCAATACCTACTGCTAATGTCACCTGAGCCAGGCTTTACCTGCAAAAACTCAATATGGGGTGAGGAGCTAACTCCAGCAATTGGGAAAAACAGCAGGAAGCTTGACACAGCCCATGAACACACGTTGGCTGCAATTTCCAGCCATGTGAGTCAAAAACATGCCTGGACTGATGAAAGACATAGATGCTATGTAAGAGGCTGGAATCTGTTTAACCTGGTTTAATTTGTTCTAGGGCAGCTCCCCAACAGAGCTGCCTTCCACCAGCTTTTCAGTAGATTGAAGTTGATGAAAAACCAAGCAGGGAAATAAAACACCATCCTGTGAACAAATAACGAAGTGTATATTGTGGGGCTCTGAAACAAAGCTTATTTTTGACTAAAATAATCCCATAAATACTAATTAGAAACAAATATCTATCACTGGTGAACAGGAGAACGCACTGGCACTCACAAACCTTGTAAAAACAAACAGCTAAGAGAAGGAAAAACCAGATCTTGCTAGAAAAAGATCCTGAAAGTCCAATTCTTCAGTTCTTCCTAAGGCAAAACGTTCATTGATAAAACCAAGCTTAGTTAAGAACTGAAAGATGGTGCCTTTGAGGGTTTTTTCCTACCATCAGCTGAAAACCTGCAGCCTTCAGCAAGCTCCCAGCAACTTCCCCTGCCTCAGAAGCTGCCCAGAGCCCTCTTGGCACAGTTTCCTCCACACCATACATGCACAAACACGTGGGGAAAACTGCTTCCAATATAATAACTTCAAATTGTCTATTAAAAAAGGAATTTTGCTGCCAGGAATAATATAATTTTAACTGTTCCCCAATTTATACTATATATATATATATACACACAAGCAGGCTGTGGGTTCCCAATTCCCAGATTTAGATTATTATTTCAAGAGAAATAAAGAAAACACTCAACCATAACGCAGAGAGGAAAAGAAGGATCATAAACATTTTTTTGGGATAAAAGCAATGGCCCATACAGCTGGCAGTATTGAGAGCGATGCTTGTAGAAAGCCATTATCTTTAATTATCTGGCTTCATGGCTCAGATTCACTCTCAGTCCAGGGTGGCTGGACGAGAGGGCTCAGTCCTCTCCTCTGACCTCATGTGCTCCTGCACACTGGTGCCATCCACACCTTTGCTGGGGAGCAAGGTTTCCATTTTCCAGAATGGAAACCTCCTCCAGTAAAGGACCTCCAGACCATCATCTCCATGGACTTGCTTAAATCCAAGGTAGTTTGTAAAGCTTCGTCCCTTTGTCCCTGTTAAGCTCAGCAATTTGTACATCAAGACCAAATGTTGCTATAAAGCTAAAACTTATTGCTTGGGCACTCTCCAAAAGGAGGCCCTTGATGGAAGGGAGAAACAGAGCACTTCCTGCACTGCTTGGCTTCCTCCGTTGCCACCAGCTCCCTGTCCCTGAGTGAGGAGGATGTTCATGATGGCAGCTCACCTTTCCTCTGCTCAGCCATGTTATAAAGCCACAGGTGACCCAGCAGCATCCACAGAGATCAAGAGGTTCTTCCTGTAGCACAAAAAGCTGTTCGCATGCCAGAGCTCAGTCTCCTCTTCCTCAAAGGCTGTGAGACCTCTACAAGGCTTTGCTTTGTGCAAAACACACACACATTCACCCTCAGAAACCCAGAACCAGATGGATTTCTTTTCCAGTTGTCAAATTCGAGATCAGTTCAAATTTCCCTCCTTCAGGGCCTAATTTGCTTTTCTTTGCTGGATTTTCTTCCTGCTTTTTTATGGCCTTTCTTAAAATAAGTTTGCAAACCCTTCTTAAGAGCTGGCCTGTGAACTCTCACCAAGGAGCACTCTTCTGGCCAACAAACCAGAAACTACCAATTTGTTTTCTCATGCTTGGCTGGTTTTCTTATGCATTTTCCAAAATGTCCTATTTATTCTCCCACCCTTTTTCAACTGCAAGTCCTTAGATCTAGAGACCACAGAGATTCAGAGAACATCAGACTTCATATTCTGATCCAAAGCATTTAAAATTCATTTACTTCAATGTGTTATAAATTAGACTTTTAAAAGAGCAGAAGTACAAACAAAATAAATAATCTCCTTTTTCCAGACTACCAGGAATTAAAACTGAAGACTGCTAATTTGATAGGCCAGCATTGGCTCCTAGAACCTCCAAGCAAGCCCCTCCACCCATGGCATGATTTGGAAGGGCTTTGAGTAATGATGGTTTCAGTATATCTAAGAAACCTTACTTGGTAGAAAACTCATCAGCTGCAAAGCTGGAAATATCTCCTAAATTACATCTCCAAGCCCAAAGTCCACGCTCCATCTGCCCAGTTGTGCAATGGTGGTGGGAGATTTGCCCAGACAGGACCAGCAGCATCTCTGTCCCGGCGATGTGGGTGCCCATCCCCATAAGAATTGCCTGCACCTTGTTTATTTTCCTAATCCTGGAGGTGCTGGTCCTGTTCTCGCACACCACATGAGATTCAAACACAGCTGAAGGCCAAGCTTGGCTCAGTCCAAAACAGTTTTCTGTTGGATGTTCTTCAAATTCACCCTCTTCTCAAAACCAGACCATGATGGGCTGGTGTCAGCTGAATGTTTGCTGCCAAAACGCTGAATTACAGACACAACCATTGCTGTTTATGCACAGGAGGTAAAGCATCCCTCAGCCATAGAGTCACCTGGAACAGGTGCCTCTTGTGACTGTGTTTGGTTATCTGCATTCATCATCCAGCAACAGCAGGACAAGCCTGTCTACTTCAGCTCCTCCTTCGGTTTCTTTCTCCCTCGCTCCAAACTTGGGTAATTGAGTCCCAACTGATTCTAGCCTCTCCTGGCAGAGGGCTTTCTGTGAATGAAGTTTTACTACCTTCATTACTACAAGTCCTCTATCATATGCAAATGTGCCAAGCAATTAAACCTGAAGACATATCCCAGTACATACTGACACCCTCAAGCCAAGACTCAGCCTCTGCACAGAAGACAACTGCAATGCTGCAGGTCCCTCCTCTCCTTCCCGTCAGGTTTTCAACAGTAAAGATACTGCTTCATCTCTGATGAACCAGTTCAAAAGTCCCAGAAATGGAAATCTTATTATTACCCCACGGTGGGGGTATATAGGACAGACTGCATGGATTTCATTTCAATGCAAATAAGTGATTTACACTGTGGCAAATAACCACAGAAACAGGACTGATTCTCCAACAAAAGCCTCAGGAGAAGCCCCAGGGGAACCCTTATGACAAAGGCTGCTCCCAAAGCTTGGAGAAAAGAACAAATTTTAAAAGCTACACTCATTTGAACACATATTTCCCCATAAGCACAGTTCAGATGTTCTGTGTATATGCTGCTTTTACAGACTAAGCAGCCTCCAATCTAACTTTCAAAAGCTCTGGAGTAAGTATGATCCCATTATTTAGCTCAGCTCAGAAGATTAAGAGATAAGGAAAAAAGGTCAGGTCTAATTTGCTGAAGCAGGATAAACTGAGTGTGTGGGTTATTTTACAAGACATTTTAAATATTCTGCCAAGCTCCCCTTTCAACGTTGTCAGAGACTGAAATATAGTTTTTGACTTAAACATTTTCATGAAGGACTTTTAGAACTGTATTACAAAAGCTGCAGAGAATACCACCACACCCTGAATAGGCCTTTGTTCACTGATGAAGATAAAACTCAGGAACCAGGGACATTCACAAAACACAAGCTCAGCACCTTTGGGGAGGAGAGCCCAGCCCCAGGGCTGTCAGCTGCCGGGCTGGCACAGCCCCTCACAGCCCAGGGTGGGTGAGGAGAGGTTTTGGGGTTGCTGCAAAGCCTCTGGTGAGAGGCAGTGCCCGCCCAGGCCCCGCCGTGCAGAGGAGCTCGGCTGTGGGGCCTCCCCCGGGGGCAGCTGAGCCCCAGCACAGCGGGGACACGGCCCAGCAAAGGCCCCACAGGGCCCAGGCCCTGCACAGAGATGGGGCCACAGAGCCTCGGGGCTGCGAGGGACACTGGCAAACCGGCCCTGCACGGGAGCCACCTGGGCCTTCCCACCTGCCCAAATGTATTAATCCATGGAATTCTGAACTCTTTGGCGTGTGGCGGTGTGATGTGGGACCCTCAGCACCAAGAGACCAGACAGAAGGGAGCAATGAGACATCACTGGGACCCCTGGATGGGTGATGTGCTTCCACCTAACCCCTGTCACACTCTCTCTCTCCCCCCACCACACACTTCTTTTTCTAGCTCTCTTTTTTTTTCCTCTTTGCCTATTAAATAAAAAATACATCAGTTTTTTGGCACCAACATCTAATCTCGTTTGGTTTTAATCTTGTTTTTTGGGTATATTTTGAACCTTCAAAGTTCCTTCCAGTTTATACACAGAGACTTAGCTTTCCTCACTTTCCTGGGTTTAAACTCGATCCTTACAAAAGTATAACACAGTCTGAAGGAAAACCTTATCCATCACATCCCTCTCACTACACTCCTTTCAGAGCTGTCAGCTAAATATCAAATTAGTTTTTCAGATCTCTCTAAGTAAGAGACCAAACTTAAAATCAGATGATATTTTCATAAAAAGGCTCCAGACAATGTTCACATGAAACATGACTCAAGCTGGAGCCTGGTGGAGCCCCAGCCCACCCATATTCCCAGGACAGGCTGTACTGCACAAGGGCATGCAGTGACAGGACACGGGGGAATGGCTTCACACTGACAGAGGGCAGGGTTAGATGGGATATTAGGAAGAAATTCTTCCCTGTGAAGGTGGTGAGGCCCTGGCACAGGTTGTCCAGAGAAGCTGTGGCTGTCCTGTCCCTGGAAGTGTTCAAGGCCAGGTTGGATGGGGCTTGGAGTAACCTGGGATAGTGGAAAGTGTCCCTGGCCATGGAAGGGGGGGTTGGAACTAGATGAGCTTTAAGGTCCCTTTCAACCCAAACCATTCTGTGATTCTGTATAGTACAAGGTACAGCACACATTTAACCCAGGGACAAACCTCTCACAGTCAAAGAGCAACAACATTTTTCCACCTCAGAGCAGCCATGTGGATGGCCATCAGCAAGGCTCTGATGGATGTTTCATCCCACAGCTCCAGGCAGAAGCTGCACCCTCCTGCAAATTAAAGAGCTCAGCAGAGATTCCAGCTGCAATGCCAGGACTTTATCCCTTAACCTACCTGGCTCCCCAGCAATCTCTTAAAAATCCACAGCAATGGAAAGAAGTTACCTAAGACTGTCAAGATTAAAATCTATTTGCATTTATGTTGCCTGCTGCAGTGCAGAGATCACATTTCTAACACTAAGTGTGCGAGGGGTATTTACCCAGCACACAGAGGAGAGCTTTGTATGAATGTCTTGGTAGAAGAGCCTTGAAATTTTCTCCTCTGCCCAGCGGCAGCAAGCTCCTGCCAGCTGACTACCTCACTAGATCTAGGCTCAACAACAGCCTAAACCCTAGAGAGGACTGTCCTACATCTCAGTGTTCAGGGCCACCTTCTATGCTCAGGAACAGGAGGGCTTTGCTCAGTGCAGGTGTCAGACTGATGCCCGCTATGCACAGGCTGCTGTTGGATTAACTTGCCCACTGACAGAAAATAATATCCACTATTGGATAAAAAGATGGAAAAGAACCCCTGAAACCATCACAGAAAGTGTCCACCTGCCCTCCTGCCTGCCCCCTTTCTCCCAGGGAAGATGCTCCTCTTCCCATTTCAGACCATGCTTCCATTGAATCACTTTACTCACCATCTGGTGTTTGGCTTATAGGACAAACCTGGTGAGCTTAACTCTAACAGACTAGGTCCTGATTTCATGTTTTCCAGCTTACTGTCACTCTCCTCTCTCTCAGTTGAAAAATTGTTGCATTTTCAGGATTACCATATCATACTTTCTGATTTTCTTTCCATAATCATTATCAGCAGCTAATTGAAATCAAAAGCTTCACTGGCAACAAGCTAAGTTTCAGGCTGCAAAAATATTACATGCTTAAAACCAAAAGGTGCCTACTTCACCAGCCCGGCTTATCTGTACACCTCCTTCTGTAAAAGCCAGGGTAAGGTACACCAGAAAACACAGCAAAGCAACAGGATGATATATTTTTTTCATTTTGGAATGTCCCAACTTTTTGTTTTTCCTCATTAATAAAAAAAGATAAATTCAGGTAGATTCAAAAACATGTCAGCCTTTCCCAGCCCTCTGTGGCATGAGCTGCTTTAGGGGATCAAAGCAGCTGCTTCAGCCTGATCATCCTGAGGGACAACAGTGTGCATCCCTCCAGCATCCCTTTTTGGGGGATGGCTCTCTCCACATGCTCTCACCCCAGCAGGTCACTCAAGCGACCTCCGAGAGTAATTAATTGCTCTTAAGTGAGACACAAGGAAAAATTAAAGGGAATAAGCTGGTTTTCCTGATGGATAAGAACAGAAACACTGAGCTACACCCGTGCTTCCAAACACTTGGCACTTCTGAGTACACAAACAGCAGTTTCCTTACCTGTGCTAACAGAGTCATCACTGAAACTGATGTTATCAAGTAAAATAATACAGTATATGTCTGTGGTAGCACTTAATCCAACAGCATTTTGTTTTGTCCTAAACTAACCGCCACTGTTACAATTTCAGTATAATTCCTATGTACCTTCAATGAGAACAAATTATTCAAGTTACCTGGACAGAAGAAAACACCATTTTGAAGTTTCCATTCCCATTTTTTCCCTCCTTTATCCTAATACTGTTTTTGCCTCTTTCATATACCAGGACTATCAAAACTCACTTACAGATGCTAATTTATCTGACATATGCAGAGAATTTCACGTAAAAGGTTACAGCTTGAAGATGTTACAGTGGTACTCAGCAAACTCCTTTGCTTTCAAACGATGCAATATTATATCACAGGCAAAAGTAAACACAAGTGCACACACTATGTGTGTGTAACCTCTTCACCCAGTAAATTACATCAGTGTTTTTTTGTAGTGTAAAACC
The DNA here is from genome assembly GCA_910950805.1 of Acrocephalus scirpaceus scirpaceus. Lineage (NCBI taxonomy): Eukaryota > Metazoa > Chordata > Aves > Passeriformes > Sylviidae > Acrocephalus > Acrocephalus scirpaceus. The sequence continues at coordinate 7,606,829 of OU383785.1, forward strand.
ACAATATCTGGGTGTGAAATGTTGCCTGAGCACCCAGAGCTCATGGCTGATGCACCCACAGTGGCTGTCAGGATTCAGCATGTTTCTGCTATTAAATCAATCCTCAAACAACGAGCTGCGAGTTCCCATGGAAGGGAACCCGGGTTTGTGCCAGGGTATTAGCTCATCCTTTGTTTTCCCCAAAGCACGAGGCAGACATTTTCCCTCCTTCTGTCAGGAGAGTGCGGGTTGGTGCCCAGCCGGCTGGGACTGGGGGTCCCAGCAAGAGCTTTCCCAGAAGCAGGCATGGCCTATGCTGCCCTGCCAGCAGGGGAGGAAGGAAGGTCAGTCGCCTTGAGAAAGGAAATTCCACATCTCTAGCTAGGAGGCTTTAAACCCCAGCTCACAGAACTCAGCACAGCCTATGCCAGGCTTTTGCAAAGAAGTACATAGAAGTTTCCTGCTTGGCAGTAACCCACAGAGAACTTAAAACAAATAGTCCATTTAATTAAAGTTAACTTAAATTAAATCCATTACTCAGTTAATTAAATAAGGAGATATTCACCCTTATATAATCTAGCAAAAAGTAAATATGAGCATATTTAAGACATTTTTAAAGGTGTTAAAATCAGTGCTAAGGGCCAGGATGGCAGCAAACTACGCTCCCTGCTCTACTGTGGAACACTGCTGCTGTCCCTGGGTGCCCAAAGCTGGGACAACAGAGGCTCAGACTCCCGTGAAGCCCACGTGTAATTTTATTTATGTAATTAGGAGCAGGCACGATCAGCAGTGTCACTGTTTGTGAAGTCAGGGCAAGCATGAAAAACTCCCAGGAATGATGCTGCACAGCCCACGCTGAGTGGATGCTATGTCCAGTGAGAGGTGGCAGATCCTCAGTACTGCAACCACACACACACCTGAGCCCCTCTGACAAGAGCAAACAAAGGTGAGTTCACATTTCCAATGGACTGGCTCACACCCAGCACTGCCTGGATTAGGCTGCTCAAACAGTTACAGGAGATAGAAGTTTGTCCTAATTCCTCCTCTTCACCCCATTCTAGCTGGCATTTTAACATAGCAAGTAATACACCTTGCACCTGATTTTAGTCAGAGCAAACCAACAACAAATCTCTGTGGACTGAGACATGGGTGTCAAGAACAGAATAGGAAAAATAATTCGTAAGTGATGAACAGAAGACACCTCATTTTTCCTGTGCAACTCCCCTGATGCTGTGGCCCTTCTCCATTGCCCAGAACTCACCCTCTCAGTCGGGTGGTCAGGCATGGAAAGCCACTGCTCAGGACACAACACAAGAGAGGACCAAGAGTGCTGATGTACCTCCCTCATCCATCCCCTGAGAATGACACAGGAGCTGTTCTGCTAACTCAGTAGCACCAGGATGCCATTCCCAATGGACAACTGTGGGAAGTGCCTCTGCCTGTCTGCACTACCAGAGGAAATACAGCCTTTCACCCCATGTAGCTATTTCAGCCAAGCATCCAGGTTTGGGAGGACTTGCATCCTATTCCAGCTCTGGCTACGTGCTGCCAATTTAATTCCTGCTGCAATTATTCTCTCACCCACACACTCAATCTATTGTCAGTTAGCACTGTCAGAGTCCCCACAGCCCAAATCCCATGTTTCCAGCCCCCGTGGGACAGAGAGCTGCCAATTCTGGCAGTGTAGGAATGAACAAGGAAACAAACATCCTCTCTTTTTATCAGCACTGCATGGCAGTACTTTGACTAGCAAGCTGATGCTACAGGAAGCCAAAAACAGTGGGACCTCCAGAAACTGATGGATGGGTGCTCGCTCCCACTCCCCGTCTGCTGGGGAGGAGTGGCTGGGGCCAGTGCCCACAAGGACACCAACACCATGCCAAGTGAGACTGGGGATCCCAACATATCAGCAGTGATGTCATGTCTGCATGATGGAAATCTTGACTGCAGGCTGGAAAGCTCCGAGCTGTCCCCAGCATCCCTGTGGGTCCCACCTCCACCCATCTCTGGGTCCAACAGACAGGCAGCCCCTCTTCAGGTTGCAAATCTGAATGTCACTGCATTTGGGGCCTCCTCTGTAGGTCCTTGCTGTTAAGGACAGACTTGTGTAGTGAAACCTACTGATAACCAAAGTCTGCTTTAAAAAAAAATAAAATTATTTCCCAAAAGTGACTCACTCATCCTGTTTAGAGTTGTTCCTGCTAATTGTGAAAAAGCAGCTCTCCAGTTCCAGCTTCTTCAGTTTGAGGGCAGCTATTACCCACAGTCATGGTAATAATTAAAGTTTTAATAAGGAGGATTGATTACATTCTTGGACTCTGAATAGGGGTTTACCAGAAAGCTCAACTGAGAAACCACAATAGATATAGAAACAGGGGAGAAGAAAACCCACCAGCTACTCCATACCTTCCAAGTCCTCTTGCACAGAAGATAACTACAAATTTCACTGCCTTCAAAAGAAAGACTACACCTAAAACCACCTAAACTGTAATAATAGAAATACAGATTTTCCTACAAATCACTCAGATTGAGGCATTCTGCTTATGTTCACATGTTTCAAGCAAGAGTTACTGTAGTCCTAAGTCAAGATTTTCAACAGATCTTTGCCCAGTATGATGAAAAAGCATCTAGAGTAAAACCTGGAGGAAGAAAGGACATGTGCTCCACATTACTGCAAAGGCCACTTGGGGTAAAACTCTCAAAACCTTTTTCAGGGACCAACCCCCAACCTATTTTTGTGATTTGAGGGCAGAATTCCAGCAGAAATTTTTCCCTGTGTTTCAAAGCAGATTGCTTTTTTCCAGATGCTAGGAAGTGCACCTAAAGGTTGCACATATTGAGCCAAGTTATTACTTTACAATGAGGTTTTTCCTTTTCACAATCTAATAAGTGCCTTTGCTAGAGGGGCTGAATGAACACAGCACGGGACAGCCCTGGGTCACCTGGCATTGCTTTACAGGGAATCCAGCCACGCCTGGGAGCTCTGCTCAATCAGTCCCAGGGGACTGGATACCTGCAGCAAGGGTGCTCTCTTTGGGTGCTGATGGTCACCCTAAGCCTCACACAGGCCAGAGGACATCAGTGATAAGGCTTGGGTTAGCACAGCTGCTGGCATGTGTTCCAGGCTGTCAGCATGAACCACACTGGACGCACAGGTGGTTCGGGGAGAAGAGTCAACCAACACATCTTGGGTGCAAACACAGCAGCCTGGAGGCGTGCATGGAACCACCTTCACCTCCTCTCTGGGAAACCCAAAAAGCCACTAAGGAAGACAACACATGGATAAAGGCACCAAAAAAAAAAGAGCAAGAGCAGGAATCTGCTGCCTGTACTTGTGTGTACCCTTGTTCACACACCTCTCTTGGTGCCCTATCACAAACACATCTGCTTTACACACCCACTCCCCAGATTTACATATTTTCAGTGTAGGTCTGGATTCAGAATAGTCCATCCCTACTCCCTTCATTATATTCTATAAAACTGTCTAATTTTTAAAAAGATCCATATGTAACATATATTAATAGTCAGATTCAAAGCCAATCTGCATTAAACCTCAGAAAGTTGTATCTGGCAGTGGAACTGCTGCACATTTGTTCCTCATTTAATATTATTCATAGGTAAAGTCTAGTAAAAAAAAAAAAATGCCAGAAAAGATGGCTGTAATTGATAAATGAAGCAAACATGGCCAGACTGCAAGGCCCAAGCTCACACATCACCCTGTGCTGTAAGTCAGGGCAGGAAAGACAAACAGCCCCACGTGTCGCTGGTGTGCGGTACTGAGGCAGCTCTGCCGGTGCTGCTGTTGTGCTGTGCCTCTGCCCGCTGTCCCTGGGCAGAAATGCAGAATATCTGCAAATTCCACATTGCTGGAATGGTCAACAGACTCACTGGCCTCACACTCCAGTCCATTCCTCATGGGGTTTGGACGATCTCACTCTTGTTCTGATCACTTGGTGTGCTCTCTGCTGCCAGTACCTTCTCCCCATTCCTCACGGAAGGAGACATCATTCCTTGTAGTGCAATCCTTCTCTCTTCCACCCTTGCAGCTCCTGTATTCCTTCTGGACTGAGCCAAGGGAGGGCTGAGGGGGTACCCTAGAACCCTTATCAGGACACTCTAAAAGCCTCTGTGGAAAGCAGCAGTTTAGCTAAACCAGCAGATCCTGCACACAGGCATTTTGTAAGGGCTGGAGAAAACCCATGGAATAGCATGACATAAATCACCTCTGTGGAGAAGGAAACCATCTGAGCAGTATTTGAACACTCAGCATCAGCCAAAGAGTGCTCACATGCTTTGGGGGCAAGCACAGGGGATTCTGTCAGTCTGAACTGACAGACTTTGATGTTCTGAAGGCTGTAGGCAGCCCCAGGGCCTCTACCACTGCCCTGGGAGGGGTGGCCAACCTACAGCAGTAGAGAAGGTTGGCCTCTGTACACCAACCTATAGAGAAGCCTCAGCAGGCTTGAGCCCTGCCATCCATGACCTCGGGTACCCTGGGAAAGTTGGCAGCATATGCATCAGTTCAGCACACATTCAGGGGGGACCCAGACAGCAGGAGCTGGGCTCTGCCTATCTATCCCCCGATATCTCCACAGGTATCAGCTCCCCAGATACCTCCACAACACAGACCAGCACATACAAATATTGACAATCCAGTACCTCATAAGCAGAGAAGGAGAAGAAAAATCCCATTTCTCTTCCCATCAAGAAGACAAAGGAGAATGAGAGTCACCTCTGACCTTGCTAACAAGCCATTAGAGATGGGTAGGAAAGATGGGGAGACCTGCTCAGCTCCATCCACCATCTAGCTGCTGCAGGAGACAGGGTAGTAAAGCAGGGCAGGATACAGGTAGAAGGCTCCAGGAAACAGAGCTGAGGACAGAGGGAAAAGACAAGCTGCAAAACAGAGAAGGAGTGAGAGAGAGGAAAAAAAAGGAAAAATATGAGAACATTACAAAAAAAAACCCCAAAAAAACCAGAAGAAATCCACCATCATGGGAGGTGAATCACTGTCATGGGATTGGGAGGGTGCAGCAGATCTTGGAAGCAGCCAAGGTAGAGGCACACCAGCTGAGGCAGATGCAGACAGACCCTGGGCGTGCTGTATCCTGGGAAGGGCTGGCACTGGACAGTCAGAAGATTCCCAGCAGCTCCATCTAAAATAACACTAACTCTGAGCTTGGTCACAGCCTCACAGGGGTCAGTGCTGGATGCCACCCTCCACATGCTGCCCAGCCATCTTGTGTCCCTAGCAAGCTGATCCAGCAAAGCCTGGCTTGGATGGGAACCATGGGAACCAGGGCTGTACCAGCCCAAGAAAAGCACAGATAGACCTGCACAGAATTTCAAAACCACACACGGAAAGTCCTTCACTTCTGGAAGGACCACAGGCAGAGCACAGGGCTTTCCAGACTCCAGACATGGATGTTCTGTGCTCAGAAGCCAGTTGGGAAAGCAGCAGATGTGCAAGGCTGCAGCTGCCGTACCTGTGGGTCCGGCTCGATGTTGATCCGGTATGCTTGAGCCTTGCCATCTTCCAGGAGAGGGGATGACCAGGTCTTCCCTTCAGCTCTGCAGTGGGAAAGAAAGTAAACTCTACTTAAATTGCTTTTTAAAAAGCCCAAACCAAAGCACTCCCCCTCAAACAAACAAAACCCTCAAAAATTCCAAAGAAAGAAACAAGCTCCTTAAACAACAACAAAAAAAGCAATTAAATTTTTTAAAAAGCCAAACATATATATAGCATATATTAATTCCCTGATAGGTTTATATTATATTTGCATTTGTCCAAAATTATCCTCAGAAACAGTACAATGATAAATACAGAAGATGACAGTTTCATCCTATTAAAACCATGAAGCTCAAAACCATCCTTGAACTAGAAGGTTCTGTCTGTCTCAGTTTGGAGTTAAAGAGAAACTTATTTTGGTTCAAGAAATCAGAAGACAAGCTCTTGGTGACTCTTGTTTTGCATATTCTCGGCTTTGTCCATTTATTCTGGCCCTGAATCCAGAAAGTATTCTGATTACACGTGTGTATAGATATATGTATACATATATATACGCAATCCCTGGCAAGCCTGTGTACTAGACTACATCAGGAATTCTATCAACACCTTTCAGAGAGAAGGCTTTCACCACCCTGTATGAATCATCTTGACCCTTTCAACAGTTGCCAGATAGAAAAAGCCCTAAAAATACAGTTTCCATTCCCAAATGCCTCTTCAGTCCTGCCAAGGCAGAGCAGAATACTGTCACTGTCCAAAGATTTTCCATGTGCCTGATCATTTTTTTCCCCACAAAGGCATCTGGGGACATGGCTGGAATGTGATCTCCAGCACTTAGGGTATGAGGGAGCTGCAGGGGCCTGGGCAAGGTCCAGCAGGTACATACACAGACTTTTCAGGATGCAAGAAGGTTAAGTTGGAAGATGGAAACTCCATTCTTCATATCTTAAGTTCAAGATAAAGCTTTCAACATGCAAACTATTCTGTTTATCATCACAGTCTTTATATGCACCACTTCACAAAAATAGGTCTTGTTCCATGGGCACAGATGCATCCAAGCATCCTTTGTGGACTCTCACCCCTGCCACATACCACATTCACTTTCAGTTAAATTATCTGCAGAGTCCAAGCTTGAAAAATAAGGAGTACGGTTTTAACCCAGGAATTCTCGAGGAGATTTTTACCTTTGGTATTTTGCAGCTGCACAAGTCAACATACAAAGCTGCCTTTCCAAATCTAGGGTCTGACCAAATGCAGGGACTCCCACTGACTTGAACACACTTTGGATCCAGCCCCTGAGGATTTCAGCTTTTTTTTTCTCACTACTGCCATTACAGCTTTTTCAACAGGGAGTGATTACTCTCATAGGTATCTTGTATCTGATCATTTATCTTTACTGTTATTTGATTTTAGGCTGGGACAATTCACTTATAAACTGGTCTTTCCAACTGGGACAACAGAAACAGTCCCTCCCAGGAACATCAGCATTCCCTGCAACCCTGACTTGCTTTTTTGCCACAATCTGGTGCTTTGTACGTTGCTTCCACATTGAAAATGAAATCTGGAGGCCCAGAACAATGGAAATGCCTAATTACATTGGCAGGGATCACCACTATTATTTCTGTGCTTTCCCCTGCACTGAGCTAGCCCAATGAGAGCTCACAGTGCCCCAAGAAGGGTCCATGATGACTTCCCCCCCACTCAGCTCTGGAGCCCACATGCCAACACAGCTTAAAGCATCTCCAAAGAATTCAACCTGCCTGTAAATAAGAACAGAGTTTCAGAAAGTGATTTTGATTGCAGAAGGTAAGAGCAATAGCAGTAAATTCATTCTGGGTGAACGTATGGCATTCAGTCACCAGTATTGCCAGCACCTCCCAGCTCTCCATAGCCCTGACAGAGGTCACACTGTCTGTACCAACAAGCAGATAAACCTGTGCTTTCCAAAAGTCACCACGGGTATATTTACACTTAATGACACACATGGACAGACTTTCGTTTACATGGAGAAGTCCATTCATGGTTAATGCTTTAATGATTAAACTCAAGGCTTCATTGTCAGTTCTGCAGAGTGACCAGAAGTTCCTGGTATAACTGAGACCAATTTTGACAGCTTCCAGCAACAGTCTGAACAAAGCCAGGCTCACGTCAGCCCCAGCTTCCACCTGAACTATACTGAAACAAGCTGCTAGAGCACAATTTGGGCTCCATTTGGCACTTTGAAAGGCAAAGCTAAGGTGAATGGAAGAACCACCAGCCTCACCAAAAAGAAAGGCAAGTTCTAAGTTTGATGAGCATTTATGCTTACACAGGGAGACCCTCTCTTTCCCCTGGGAACAGCAAAATACCATGTAATCTGAAATAATCCTAAACAATTAAGAGATTACTCTGCCTGAGCTGTTACAGGCAGCTGCCGCAGGAGAGGCTGATGCTTGGAGCTCACGCCCTAACCCTGGCTGCCAGAACATCCCATGCCCACATCTCCAGCAAGATCAGCAGCACAGGGGTCCCCTGTACCCCCCAGAACAAGCCCCAGAGCAGTGGGGACATGGGGGCCAGCAGAGTCACCCCGAGACCCCCAGCAGCAGGTTCACCCTACCAACAGTCAGAGTTTTGTGTTTAGGCAACAGCAAAAACCCAACACACTTTTCATACATCACAGGCAACAGATCAGGCATCACTCAAATGTTCCGAGTTGTTTAATTTACAGCTCAAGGACAGGAAAAGTGTTCTCAGATGTGCTATAGGGGATTAAAGGCAGCTATGTGGAAATCATTACCCTGCACGTACACCACTCTGCTCTCTTAATGGCATCTAGGACAATCCCAAGAAAAATAACTTGACCTAGGTTAGTGCAAGGCCTTCCACACAGGGCTTCATAGGAAATGGACCCATAAACAGGACATCACTAAAAAAAACCAAAGTTGCAGACACCTTTTTTCCCACCATTAGCTTTCTAAATGTCTCAGAGTCATTCTCAAAAGATTACTTGCATATGCTCACATATTTTACCAGAATGTTTTTTCACCTGGTAGTGATCTGCAAGTCTCACTCTCAACGTTTGTAGAGCTGTTTCAAGTTGCAAGAATTCCCATGTCTTACCAAATTTCTAATTTCTCCATCCCTTTAAAAACTAACATTTATCACTTGGGGAAGTGCCAGCCTGGATCCAGGTCACTGCTGTTACCATACAGCTGCAAACCACCAGAATAATCACGTTACTATATTTCACCCCCTTTCTTTGGGGTGAAATATATTTCTTCACCTGTATTTCTTCAAGGGTCCTACCCATCTCCTGACTGCTCCTCATCTCCCACCATGGCACATCACTATGCTCACAACTGATTGTTAGCACTGATATGGCCATTAGGCTTCTAGAAGCTGAACTCTGTCTAGAAGCAGCTACAGCTGATGCTTCAAACCTCCCAGGATTGTGAACTGCACCACAATAACTGTAAGGTGTTGGATCCATCCTCTGCAAGGCAGGTGAGCAGCAAGGAGCTGAGCTCTACTGAGCATCCCAAAGGACTTAGCTTGTTCAGACTACGTGAAGAAGCTGCAGGATTTCTCCTCCTTCATTCCTCTCAGCTGAAACCATTGTGTATTGCTCTGGAAAGCTGCCAGTCTTCCTCTCTATTAGTCTTCAAGGAGCTCCAAAGGGGAAGCTGTGATTCACTTTTTCAGTTGTACTTTTACTGGAAACTTGAGAACATACATTGTCATCCTTCCCATCTTCCAGCAGCTTGCCTGTGCTGCTTACAGCTAACAGATCCCAAAAAAATCCCCAGGAACTGGAGGAGATGGGAGGAACATCAACTAGGTGAAGTTCCAGGTGCTTTTGGGGCTACATGTCCAGCAGATTCATCACTGGGATTTCTCTGAAAGTACAGAAACTTTCAGAGAAACTCTATCTCTTTACATACAGCAGGAATAGACAGAATCTTCATAGTCAAGTCTCCAGGCAGACTCAGCAGTGGCATACACACCAAAACAAGGGGGAAGAAACTGCTTCCAGGATTTAGTTTAGATAGAAGGAATCAAAACTGAACCTTCGAGGATTTATTCTTTGACACCACAGTCAGGAAATAAATTCAACTCAGCTGAGGTTCTTGGCTACACCTAGGGCCAGGCAGATGCTCCCAGTTGTCCAGCATCCACTTGGCCCTGTGCCCAACAGCCCCAGCACTGTCACCAAAAGAAAGGGCTGGAATTTTGGATTGGACTGGAAATCATAAAATGTGAAAATTGAAAAAGTCCTCTTGGACCATCAAGCCCAACTGTTACCCCAGCATTGCCAAGCCCACCTCTAAACCATGTCCCCAAGTGCCCCATCTACATGTCTTTTAAATCCCTCCAGGGATATGAGTTCCCTGGGCTTGAAAACCCTTTCAGCAAAAAAATTTTTCCTAACAGCCAATTGAAACCTCCCCTGGCACAACACACTAACACACTTCTTGCCTCTTAAGGAATTTGTTGTGTAACTTGGAAGCAACTTCACAGTGAGTAAAAAGAACAAGTTTTACCAGGTGTCTGTGAGTAATAGTTCTTGGGGCTGCTCAACACCCCGGATCTTCTCCAACCAGCTGCCACATAACTGGCCTGACCCTTCCTGCAGTAAGGCAGGCAAAGTACATCCCGTGCTGCCTTGGCTTGAGATTCAACAGCTGGGAAGATAATGGTGGAACAGCTGCCTAATTTATCAGCAGAGCAGCCTGAACCATCTTGCTAAATCTTAATCAGCACCATCACTGCCTTCCCCATGGCCTCACTAAGCCCTCCCATTTTGGGGCCATTAACCACAGCCTGGACATCCAGCCCTTGTTCCAGGGGTGTCCAAGTAATTCCTCACACCTTACATCAATGCCCACATAGGCATCAGTTACATAAATCAACTCCTTTCATAAACCAATGAGGATTTTCAATCACTTTGTTTCAAAACAGTAAGGCCACTGTGCTGCTTTGCCTTTCACAGCCTCACTGCCCAAAGACAGACTTGTACATGTTGGGGAAAGGCAGGATCCAAAAAATCCAGGGACAAAACACCCATTAACTTCAGGGAGGTCAGGGGTCTGGCCAAGAAAGGAGTTAGAAAATGGAGGGTGTGAAGAAGGAGGGAAAACCCCCTCAAGAGATTTGTCCTTGACAAGGGACAAAATGATTGGAAAAAAAAAAGGAAATATCTTCTAGTCCAGCCTGAAAGCAGGGGCAGCTTCACAGATACCAGCACTGACTGTGGGCTCCAGAGGCACAGGAGAGCCATGGAGCCCCACACGCTTAAAAAGCTGTGACATCCCCTTTCCAGAAGTTTTCCCAATGTGGGCATATGGCCAGTTTCTTCAGGGAAGCTGCAGCACAAGCCTTCACTCTCCCTGGCAGACTACAAAAGGTTCAGAAAAAGCTGTGGGGCTCGCCCTGGCCTTCTGGCACAGATGGGCAGGTCTGGACAGTGCTGCCAAGGGTTTCCCAGCAGTCTGTGTCAGCAGGAACAGCAATGCCATGAGGTCTAACATCCCGCACCCAAGGTCCTTTCAAGCAGTGATTTCAGCAAAACACAGCTCCAGCTCAATTTTATGGCTGGCTTTATTTGATGCACGATACTTGGTCTTAGGCCACTCAGTAATTCCCCCTTCTTGTTTTCCCCACATTCGGACTTTCCCACTGAACTTCCTAGTCTAAGGGCATTTACTGACCAGAGTCTGAAAACAAAACCCATCTTGTTCTCTATCTTAGTAACATATAATGTCAAGGGTTGACAGAGAAAGGGCATGGAATGAAGCAGTCCAGAGGCCACCAGGGGGGTGGAAGCACTGCACAGCTCCCTGCCCTCCCCTTCACACTCATGCCTGGCTGGAGGAAGCCTGTTTTGACAAAACAGGGTTGTAACACCAAATTTCATGTGTCTTTTAAATTCATGCAACAAACAGGCTTGTTATTTCAAACATATTTCAGACAAACACATTTAAAAATAAATCTCCTTGTGTTGACTTGCAAACTGTATTTTGTTGAAGGCAGTGTACAGAAAATATGCTGCTTAAAGAGCATGCTCTGCCCAAGGGAAAAAGATACCAATCCACACCACCACAGGCAGGGCTTTCTTGAAGCTCAGCCTCAGAGCAGGGTCCAGGGTGTTGATCCACAGCTGTGACAAACAGCAGTGGCTGGGCATGCATACAAACCAACAAACCCCCTCATCATTGCCCCAGGACGTGGCTCTCTGAGTAGGATCAGGTCACCCCATATTCCAGGAAGCAGATCCTGGAGGCAGGGATCCATTCACACCTAGGAGGGAATGCCAGATGTGCTTCCAGCAATGACTAACCACTGGGCAACAGGACCCAACAGGTCACTTAGGAGACAGGAGAGAAATCCAAGAGCCAAGTCACTGTGCACCCACTTTGGGCCAAACTAAAAATAGACCTAACAGCTCATCACTGGAGCTGCTGTCCTTACTGCAGAAAAAACCAAACTCAGTTTTTCCTGTCAAGAGAAATGCCACTTCTGTGGACATCTCTGGGAACAGTCAAGATGAGTTCTGCCCTTGAAGAAGCCACCAAACCGACCCAACAGTGTGATCTCCAAGAGGAGCTGAACAGCTCCTCACCTCACTGTCTGTTCCTGCTTTGCAGAGCCCTGAGCACTTCTTTTTGCCTATGAGATACAAAAGTCTTTAAAATCTGTGTTTATGAAGACTTTAAGGCCTGACAAAACCATTGCAATCCTACTGCTTAGCAAAGATTGACCATGTCACCCAAAAACCCTGCACCACTGAAAATCTGTGGGCCACCACCAGCAACATTTCTGTTAGAAAATTCATCTCTTCTGGACACACCACAAGGTCTCACTGCTAAAAATATCCACACCTTGGTAGGTGCAGTTGGGAAAAAACAACCTGAAGCCACAGACCTTTCACACAGCATCTTCCAGATCACCCTGAGGTCATGAATGACCATTCCTGAGTCTCGGGGAAACCAAGCAGCCAGATCATCCCTAACCCCAGCAAGTCACACACCAACACTGCTGTGAGACCACTGTGAGCACAACCTCTGCCCTGTGCAGGAATCACCACTTAGGAGATGCACTTTCACAGAGATATTCAAGGATCCAATCTGAGCCAAAAAACAAACACCAGTTGATGTCAGTGGCTGACATGAAGTGTAAAGGTGGGAATTCAGTCCATCAATTCACACAGTAGAAACCCTCATCCATGAGAATAAACACTGCCATGCTGCAGGTGAAAGCTGTTTCCAGCAAAACTTGCTTCTAACTCCCAATGAAGCTGCTCTGCTGCCAGACCACCCCAGCAGCTGGTGGCTCAGTAAAACCTCCTGTCACTACTCAAGGATTTTCACCTCTTCCAAGGAGAACTCCAGTAGCCTGCAGACAGTCAGGAAGGGAACCTTGGTCCTGCCCTGGGCACAGGTCCTCTTGGGGGTAAAAAAATCACCTAGTCTCCCTAAAACTCTCCCTAAAACTGCTCCAGATGGAAAGCAAAACAAATGCCCTTCTTGGCTATGAGAAATTCCACCTGTGTGAAGGGGTTTTGCTTGCTTTCCTTATTTTCTTTCTTTTGCAATACTGAAGCCACATCATCTGTACACCATGGGCTGAGCTCAGAAGACTTTGCTGTAGCCAGGCAGCTCAGAGATGCCTGTCTGAGGAACCATAAGGAATCACGGAGGGTTTATTTATGGCTCCATTTATGGCAGCGCTCCTTCCCCGCTGCCCAGGCATCCAGTCAGAACTACATGGTTTTCCAAGAAGAGTATAAACAGTAAATGACAGCTCTTTATATCAGGAAATGCCTCTTTAATCTGAAGTGAAAACTATATCCACTTATTTAAATTTATGACAGATAGTATTAGCCATTTGTGAACCTTATAAGGAGTGCTCATTTTGCCTGAGTAATTTGTGGTTTTGCTACAGAATTAATGCAAATAGAAACCAAAAAAAGACCAAGAAAATCAAACCAACCAAACAAAACCCCCCACAAATAAACAAAAACCACAATACACACACACAAAACACCAACTAAAAAAAAATTACCCCCCTCCCAATACCAACTCATGCCTTCATTTTGCTTTGAAATACCCTAAAAAGTGAATTTGGCAGGACTTTTAAATGTTTTTTCATTGAACAGATGCTTAAAATGATGGGTGGATGTTAATGAAGTGGAAGGGTTTGTCCAAGGGAGATTTTGATTCCAATGCTACTCTTGCTTGAGTTGACACAACCTGAAAGACTCAACTCAGGCCACAGCCTGGACAAGCATTACAAGGTACAAATGGTAATCCACACATATAAGTGAACTGAACCCACTTTTTCTATCAGTGAACCATTAAAAATCATTTTGTTTTACTGGTTTTGAAAACACAGGACAATTACCCAGACCATGGGGATGCTCCAATAACCCACCCTGGAGCACATCTGCTACAGGGCCAGCCAAAGCCCTCTGAGCAAAACTGACACAGAAGCAACAGAGAGAACCAACCTGTTCACAGAGAGCAGCAACTGGTCCACACATGCTTTGATCTTGTTTTGTGCTTCTAGATGTGTCATGTTGTCCGTGTTCTCTCCATTAATTGCCAGAATAATGTCTCCTGGGCACAAGTCTGCCATGGCTGCTTTACTGCCAGGGTTGATCTGGGAAAAATAAAAGGGTTACTTAAAAGAATGCTGGAGTTTTTTTTAAAAAAAGTCCAGTTTCTTGGAATAAGATGCAGGTGAAAGGGAACAGTTATTTCTGGAGAATGTGTTTTCTCTACACCAATGGCACCTACCTGAGGTTGAATGTCAGAGCTCTCAGGTAAGCCCCAGGTCTCCAAGACCATCCTCTACAACAACATTCTTTGAAATCAGAAATTTTAGTCAATTCCAGCCACTGTGTAACCAGGTCCCCTCTTCACATTTGTCTCTTGCTTGAAATAAATGTAATATGCTCTTTCCAGAGAGATGCTTCACACTTCTTTGGCTTGCAGACCTTTCATGATGGTGCGAGAGTCAATCCCTAAGTAGCACATGGTTTACCACCCATCCAGAAGTGCCATCCCCCTGACTGCTGCCTGGGGGGAGGTGACATTTGACATCACCTTTTCTGGACTGACACCCAGCTTGTCTCTTTCTAGCCCTGCATGGTCACCAACCCCAGAGGAATTTAGCAGATATGGCACTTGGGAACATGGCTTAGTGTTAGCCATGGCAGGGCTGGGTTAACAGCTGGAATCGAGGATCTTTAAGATCCTTTCCATCCTAAATGATTCCATGTTTCTTTTCTATAAATATCACACAGCTCTTTAAGCCTCCACAATTCTTTCCTTCTGGTTTTGTAGGACTGCCAGAACCTTATAAAACTTCTAACTTCTTTCCTGAGGAACTAATGACAGGTCCAGGTACTATTTGTGGTTAGTGACAAGACCAACCCTGTAGCCCATAAAAGAGTACTTGAGAAATTACCATTTCATTTACACCATCCTAAGTGTGGTTTTAATTTTTACAATAATATAGAATGACGCAAGGCATAGTCAGAAGAGGTAAATATGTCTGGGTAAACCCTTACTAGCTATGTGTTTTCCCTCTAATTTCCTCTTCAGTGTATTCACAGCATCTGCTAACCAAACACATTTTATCAACTGAGAAGTTAGGGCAAGCCTGACTTTTGGTTATTCATGTGTCACTGCATTAAAGCAAGTTGGTGCTTTGATTCTGTTTACTCTTGATACACAGGTGTAATTCCCTGTCTTAGGTGGTGGGTCTCTGCCCCACCCTCCTTGAGAAATCCAGACAACAGGAGCACTGCTCTACCCACCACCTCCTCTTGGCCTACAGCGGTGCATGACAGCAGCCAGACAGACCAGGTAAAGTTTTTCAGACAGTAAAAGAACAAGTGGGGCAGTTCCCCAGCGCCCAGAAGCCCCCAGCCACAGGCCATCATTAAACAGATTGTTTTTTTAGAAAGGAGCATGCACATATCCCAGTTTTCATCTTGATTTCATATAATCCTACAATGGCTTGTGTTGGAAGGGACCTCAAAAGTAATATTGTTCCAACAGAGAAGCACCTTCCACCCAGGTTGCTCCAAGCCCCATCCAACCTGGCCTTCAACACTTCCAGGGAAAATTTGTTCTATTTTTGTAGGGAATTCGAAGAGGATTTAGTCTTACCACACCAGCCCCTGTGGATTACTCTAGAGCTATCCCTGGTGAGAAGCAGACAGCCCCCAGTGTAGCACAGGCCTGCTGCACTGCTCCCTGCGTGACCACAGCTACTGGCACCACAGAAACACGAACCTGAAGGTGTTTGAGAAACTCAAAACCACTTCTGAGAGTTAAGTAGAACTGGCAGCCCAAGTTAAAGCTTTTGTTGCACTGTCAGAGTAAATCAGTATTTGCCATTTGTTCCTCAATAGTTTCAGCTGGGCTGTTTGGCTCTAACGAACCCGCCCAGACCAACTGCTCAGGGGCTGCCCTGTGACTCAGCTCAGAGCAAACAACAGGAGATGTCTTTCAGCTCCACACACATTGGCTCTGACAGGATATTTCAAGCCAGGACAGGATTATTTTTCCCCTGGCATTGTTAGGGTTTTTTTGATCCCTGTGTCCATTCACAGGGTGTTAGGGTCCTTCTACAGCCACAGAAGCTGCCAGACTCATCAGAAAGTCAACCTAAAGCTCAGCCAGCAACCCCAAGGAAGCACCTCTATGCTCTTGCTTGCTGTCATCTGCTTCCCTCTGTGTTCACCCCACAGCCCTGGCTGCCAGCAGGCTTTTAGGCTAACAGACATTCAGCCTGACCCAGGACAGCTGTATTTTGTTCTTGTCTATTCAGTGCTGTCTAGATGTCTGATGGATTTTTCTCCCATACTGATCTTAACAATGTTGTAGCCTCCTTGAAGGTACTCTTAGCTGTTTTCTACTTCTAGCTTCTGCTTTATTTCAAATTATTTTGGCAGTATTTTCATATTAGCACTTTATGCTAGCTGTGGAGATGACTGAGGGCTTGAAATAGAGCTGCACTCCAAGAATTCATTTGAGATACAGCATCGGTGTCTCAACAGCTTGGGAATCATTACTGTAATGTCTGCCAGGCCCAAAGTTTGTATTTTAGTGAATAATATTTAAAATACTGTAGACTAAGTTCTCCTAACCCACAGCTGTGCAAAGCCATTGCCACCAAACAGTCCACAGAAAGCCTGACAAGTCTGGTTATGGGTCAGTGCTGTGCTGAATCCTAGTGCAGGGGTTCTCCCTGCTTTGGACATGGTTTAGTGGTGACCTCGGCAGTTCTGGGTTAACAGTTGGACTCAATGATCATAAAAATCTTTTCCCACCCAAGCATTCTGTGACTGTATGACAGTAGAGCCTGGCAGTGCACAGAGACTTTGGGATGGAACTTTTATCAGAGGCACTCACTTGTGCCTCTCTCCAGAGAGCCCTGGGGTCTGCCCTGAGCCAGAACCACACTGTGTGTGACGTCAAGGAAGCACACACGAATTCAAGAGTAATTAGACATGTTATGAAGTAAAAACACTGCAAAGAAAACCTGCACCGAGTCACTGCAGCCCTGTGTTCTTGAAAGGCACCTCCAAAGGAGCTGATATTTGAGAACAGGAGAGGATTAAGAAAAACAGTGTTAAGATTTTATTTGGTTTTGAAATTCTCCATCTGTGCCAAGAACAAACCATTTCAAAAATCAATGCTGAATGAGCACAGACCAAGCCCAGATCGATGGATACATAACTCAGGGCGGTGTGAGCTATCTACCCAGCACAGGCAGCAGTGAGGACACTAAAGCCAAGTCCCAGCTCATGCACCAGGGCCTAATGTGGGTTATGTCCCACAGCACCTGCTGCACCCTGCATGTGCCACACCTCATCTTGCCCAGGCTAGGTGCCTGCCAGGATTTGGGCTGCTTGTGTCCTTTTCTCCAGTCAAGAGCTCAAGCAGAACAATTACACACCAGCAAGGAGTCAGCCCAGTTCCTCACACCCTGTAACCCCCCGGGCAAGCCCAGTCCCTCACACCCTGCTAAACATCCAGGGCAGCAGGGCCCCACACAAGTGTTGGTGTTTCAGGTGGGGAATTCTTTGGGTGGATGGGGTGGTCTAAGCCCTCAGGCCATCAGCAGCTCAGCAGGGTCTTGCTCCTTGTAAGGTCATGTAGCTCCCAAAGACCCCTGCTTGTGCCATGGGGTGACAGCAACCTCAACATACCTTCAGAGCAGTCAAGGGTACAGCACCAAGAGCCAAAACCACAGCAAACACTGCAAGCTTAAAGAAATATAAATATTTTTACTACAATTCCCCTAAAGGTTCTTATTTTTCAATCAGACAAGAATCCCGCCTCCTGTGGAAGCTCTGAGCTCCCAAAGACAACTTCATGAAGCACTGAAGCAGCACTGAGGTGAACCCCCAGCCATCAGCTAACTCACACTCCTGGTCACTGCTGTCCTGCATGCAAAAGTATTTTCCCAACAACATAAATCAAAAGCCAGCTAATGGAGACTTGGGGTGAAGTTGCCCAACACAGACAAGCCAGTCCTGCAGAAAGGGGAGAGGATCATCTCTCTGCATCTTCCTGCTCCAGGAGTAACATCCAGCCTCTTCTTTTATGCCATCCCTGGTGCTCAGGAGGTTCTGAGGCACAGCCTGGGATGCAATCCAGAAGAGCTGATGGTTTCACTGAATCACAGAATAGTTTGGGTTGGAAGGGACCCTAAAGATCATCTTGATCCAACCCCCTGCCATGGCCAGGGACACCTTCCACTAGACCAGGTTGCTCCAAGCCCCATCCCACCTGATCTTCAACACTTCCAGGGATGGAGCAGCCACAGCTTCTCTGGGCAACCTGTGCCAATGCCTCACTACCCTCACAGAAATAATTTCTTCCTCATATCTAATCTAAATCTTTCTTACTTCAGCTTAAGGCCACTCCCCCAAGTTTCCTGCAAGTGAATCAAAGCAACTCAGAGGAACAGGTCCAGTGCAGGGGACCTGTCATCAGGGACCATGGCAGGACTGGAGCGAGCTGGTGGTGAGCTCTTCATGAGATGGTTAAGCAGATCCCAGAGTGCTGCCCACCACCTAAGCACTGCTATATTTTCAGCAGAAAGGAACCAAGCACGAAATCTGTGCAGAACTAGTTCATGTGCTGCGGAGGTCACCAGCACTTGTGTTTTCACGCTTCCTTTTATGCCCATAGAAGCACTGGTGTGTTCCCTGCCCAAGACAGTCTCTCTGAGAATGCAGCATGCATGCCTGCCAGCTTTACTGTTCTCCCAAAATTAAATAAAGAAAGAACAACATTCTGAGTTTAACCCCTCTACAAAAACAAGCAGCTGCTTCCTTGCTTCTCTCTCTCAAAAAATGAAGATGCTTGAGAATGCTTATAAACAGAAAAGACTAAAAGAAACAAACCACTTGTCCAGCAATGATATTGTAGAGCAGAGCACAAGGGGGTGTTTGCAGAGCACGCACCCCAGGTGAGCAGCTCCATGCTCTCCAGATCCCAGAGAGCAGCCCCTCCCCACAGAGCATGCCTGTGGAGGGCGTGTCCTGCAGGGATTTGTTCCCCTAGGAAGCCAGAATGTACTTTTCTCCTCCTTTTCTAATGAGAATATTATTCCCCCTAATCCTCTCAGGATATGTCTCATTTGTGACATTTATCTATATCCTCCACATAGCACTGTGCTTCAAAAAATACCAGAGGCCCAATATTGGTGCCTGTCTCAACCCCTTCTATTGTTCCAGTAAGAAAAAGACAAATTTAAAGAAAGAGCTCCCAGTGAACCCTTTTTTAACCCTTTTTTCACTGTCCTTGCCTCTTCAGTCACCACAAAAGGTTCAGTGACAGCACAGCAAACATCACCTCCACACTATGCCTTTTGCCAAATCATCCACCAGGGAACTCTATCTCAATAAATACAACCAATTTTTAAAAATAAGTTTTTCCAATCATATTCCCCACATATTTCCAATCATATTCCTTTTTCCAGGATTACCATCCACCTCTCCACCTCCTCTAAGGCAATTACCCTCTAGCAGTCCCCTTCCCCAGCCAAGTGGATACTCTGATGCTATGAAATAGAGTGGGATACTCCCAAAGCCAGCAGCAGCTCTCTTATCTGGCCACTGGAGCATCACTAGGATTTACTGAGTGTTGGCATCTGACAATGGCAGGCCATTAAAATAAAGTATATTGGGGCAACTGCCTTGTGCTTAACCTTAGTTGGTTGGTGTAGAAGCTGCGCAGTCTAATTTAGTAAACAACATTATTTGCACCAAGAGAAGTTTGCTCTTGAAACACACTGTTCTACCTTCTGCCCCAGAGCTTGGCCACAGAAGGGTGCCAGGGCTGGGAGAGCATTCAAAACAGTCCCCATGCCTACTGCCTGCAGCCCCTGCCCTCACAGGGATGGGAACCCTGCCCACAGCAGGGATGGCTCTGCTCGGAAACAGCTTTGCTCAAGCCAACTTTAGAACTGGGCAAACACCACAAGCTGAAACAATCAATACTTTAGTAGAAGGTTAATTTTTAATATTACCTTAATCCCTTTTTATTTCTACTCTTTTCCCCAGAAACATGCCTCTAAGGCCACCTGTGCCAGGACTGAAGGATGAGGGATGCAGCTCTTCACTGCCTGCACAGGCCTCAGCACAGCCATGGGAAAGATTAAATTAGCCTTTATTCTTACAGAAATTTTTATCCAAATCAACAAAAGGTGCCTATTCTTGCCATTCCCACTACATAATGAAGGCAGCTTTATCTCTGCCATATCTTCACTTCTTATTAAAAGTGCTCCTCTAATGCATCCCATCAGTGAACAAAGCCAGGCTTTAACAGGTTAAAAGGTGCAATGCCAAACAAGCCTACACAGACCACACCATCTTCTCTTGAATCAGTGCTAGTTTGTTGTAGGCAAGGCTGAGGGAAATTTTCTGTTCTGCAACTGTGATCAAAAGGGCCTGATTAAAGTCTTTGAGAGGCTTTCAAGATAGTGTGACAAAATTCTCAGCTTTTAAACAAAGCCTGTCTGTTCCATGCTATGGGGTAGGGAAATGATCTTACATAGCTACATCTTTTAAAACAGGAAGAACCAAGAGTCAAATAATTAACTAATGAAAATGAATTCCCTAAATGCTTTAAACATTCTTTCCAGGGATTCTCTTCAGCTTTTCAAAGCATCCTGCCTTGAATTCCTTGCCAATTAATTTGCATTTTTCTAGTTGCTTATATAAAGTCTGATGTATCAATACATTATTTAGATAAGCTCACAGCCCAGTAAATGAAGAACACTGTTTATGCAATCTGAATTCACTGAATTACTGAAGAAAACAAGCTTAAAAGAATGGAAGGGAAAGAACCAGAGTATATTATAAAAGGCAAGACACTCGAAAATCGTTTTGAATCCAAGTACTAATGGATCCAAATCCAAATTTAGAAACAGATCCATAGTGTAGATCTTAACCCAGCCCAAAGTACGAGGTCTCTGTACAAAGAATAGACTAAGAATCAATGAAATTGGACATGTGTTTTAGAGCAACCAGCCACTAACCCATGAGCAGACCTCAAAATGTGGATTGAGAAAAACAAGGAAGGGATCCACAAGGATCATCTGGTGTATTTTGAAAACAACTCTCTTGCTCAGCCCAAGGGCACACAGTTCCAGCAGCACTCCCCACACTGCTCATGGTCACAGCCACCGGGAGCCCCTTACTCCTTCCTCCAAAGACAAGGTAAAGATTCTGTGCTGCTTTACTGCACAGAACAGCCTAATTCAGAAATACGGCTGCTACTACACTTAAATCTGCTGTGTATTTACTTTGCCTTGTTAGGGAGCAAGGCCAGGGAGGGACAGCTGCCCTGGGGACACCAGTGAGCCCTTGATGTGGGTGTGCTTGGAGCACCATTGCAACCTCTGCACAAACCAGACTGAGCAGCATCCCAGAAAGTGTTTATGGCCAGAATTGTTTCATCTCCTTCAGAGATTTAGGACCCAGCTCTCCAGTGAAGTCTGCCCCCTCTAACACCCCTCAACAAGCAGCAGGGCTTCTTGAGCCCTTCTCAGGAACAAGCCTTAAGCACTGTGCAGAAAACATGGAAGAACTGCTTAGAGTTTGCCTTCCAAACCATCCTGCATCTTGGCCAGGAAGGCAGGCTGACACTTTCCTTCCCATCAAAAGGAAAGCATATACAGAGTGATCACCAGCACTTGGAATTTTGAGTGTCCTCAAAATTCTTCAACATAAAAAGTTTAATCCAGTTGGTGAGCATACCTGAAGTTTCATTCTTGCAGCACACTCAGGTGTCAATCACAGAGTGCAGGGATTTGCACCTTTGTTACACAGCTGCTTTCTCGCTGTTTAATGGTAAATGTCAAGTATTTTTCAGGGTTTGGTCTTTTGGACCAGCAGCTTTCTCATGCCAAAGGTTTCTGAAGTGTTTTGTTGCTTATGGTAAACAGCAGCACTCAGAGCAGCATCTTGCAAACCTCCCAGCTGACAATCTCTTGTTATCGACCAGTCCTGGAGTCAACTGTTCAAGACAGCTTTTCTTCTAGCTGTGCACTGCCCATATCTCATAATTAAGAATAATGACTTTAAATGATCTTCTTTATTCTGGTATATTTTGTTTTCTGAAGCTTGGGCTGTAAAATGTCATTGCCACATAATCTGCTATCAATCCACACAACATGTAAAACTACTTAAGGTTTAATGGGTGTGAATGCAAGTTGCTCTGGTTGTCAAGAAGGATTGAGTGTGGCTGTGAGGCATCTTTATGGCGTTTGGAAAACTCATTGGCTGAAATCCTCTTGAACAGCACTTTTTATTTTTTAAAATAGAGCTCTGTTTTCTGTGGGGAGAAAGCAGAGTTTGTTTCAGGCTTCTCCTGGCTGTAAAAGTTTTTTAAAAGCCACACTGTGGCTTGACATCCTTGCTGTTGCTCAAGTAACATAGTGAAACTCATGTTTGCCAAAGTTTTTGTGTAAATTCTGAAGTAGAAACCAAACACAACCTTATCTACGAGGGCCTGGGGCAAATGGAGTGTTAGGGGCTGTGTACTAACCCACTACATGAACAAGCTGGGTGAGATACAGGGTGTGCTCTGGCACACATCTGGCACTGATAACAAAATCAAGCAGAGTATTTTTCTGTGAACTTGTTTGTTTTAAACCTTTTCTATCAACACTGCTAGATCTTGAGAGAGCCACTGTTTTCTTTCACACTTTAGCACCTGTGGTTACAGACAACTTAAAAAATAAAAATGTTTTTACTAAGTGTTTGGATATCTGAGAACCACAAGTCAAGACATTTTGAGAGCTCAGAAATCAGACAACAAGTTCAGTTAGAAATACTATATTGTTCCTTCTAGGATTTCCTGTGACATATATTTCATCCCCAAGCTACCAAAAATGAAATTAAATTACATTGGTCTGCATTAATTCCACACAATTCATAATGGCGTATTTGTATTAAAATTAAAGGACTTATCCAATTTCAGGAGGACCAGGATTATAACCATCTGTTGTGTTACACAGCAAAAAAAGTTTAGGAAAAAAAGAATGATTGCACCTATTTCCCCCTTTATGCTTCTTACACCAAGAGGGCTGCTATAGTAAGCCTTTTATCTAACTATTCTCTTTAACCCACTTTATCAAGTGGGATGTAAGTGCACACTTCTACAAAATAATTCTGAATAACCTGTCTCAACAGGCAATCTTTCAATCTTCAAGGAGAACTGACATCACCACTGTTTAAAACAAAAAGAAGGGGGAAGGAAGAAAAACCCCAAACCACAAATCCCAAATACCCAGGGAGACTGAACCTATACTGCATTGTCCAGCTTGGCACAGGCCTGGTGTATTTTCACGGGTGTGCTGGGTTTATTTTGTCAACTTGCCCCAAGGTCAGACCTTGCCTAAATGGATCTACATGAATCATTCTTTCCACCTGCTTTCCCACTGGGCATTATCAGTGTGCTTAATTACGGTAATTAGTATTAGGTTTTCATTCCAGTATGTTCCACCATTACTGTCTCCTGAACCAGCACAAGCATTTATCCTTCTCTTTCAGTTATTAAACAAAGCCTCAGGGACAGAAACACTTTAGCAGCAAATATATGTGTGACATATTTCTGTTAGTTCTTATCTGTAGCTCAGATTAACTGTTCTGTACCAGCACAGCTCCACACTTAACCACACACATCTCTCACCCCTGAGTTTGAGAACAACAAAAACTGACTAGCAAAAGTATTTCCTTCTACTTGAAAAAATCATCCCACTTGAAATACTATAACAACATTACTATGCAACCAACTGAGGGACAGCTTTCATCACTCAGCTCTACACAAGCAGTAAATGCAACAAAAGTCAGCAGAAATCAGGTGGGGTCATAGTTTTGGCATTCAGCAACACAGAGTGGCTCCTTCAGTCCATTTGGGAACTCTGAACAGAGTGCATAATTTCCATCTAATAAACTATCAAATACATAAGAATTATGTGAAACAACAACAAGAAAAAAACCTTATGGAAATCAAAGTCCTTCTAACTTGTCTCAAATGGAGACAAAATTCCTGGTCCTTTTGCTGCTTTCTCTGATCCTTCCCTTCTACACCAACATACGTGGAGTTCCTGGGTAACCAAACCTGTTGCTCCCAGCCCTAGCTCTGGGGAGCCCCTTCTGCTCAGCCATTCCCACCCACACAAGAACAAACCTCACAGGCCTCCCCAGATATTATACCACTGAGTGGCTTCTCTCTGCATTCACACAGGATCACAGCATAGATTTGGGCATTTGCTGGCTGCCCTGACAGAGTCAACAAAATCACTTTTACTGGAATTCCTTCCTCAGCAGAATTCTTTCTTGAGTATCCCAACCTTTAACAGGACACGTCTCTGCTCAAATGCAAAAGCTGCTTAAGTTTAAAAGTCAACCTTAACTCAAACAATACCTGGATAATGGATTGCATACCAATTATTTCTCATCCTTCTTGTGTTACAGTTCCAAGCCAATGCTGAAAATTGCATTTTTGCTGCTCCACTAGAGACCAGCGGGTAAACTAATATTGAAGCCAGCAGATAAAGGAAAAATTGTATTAAAATCTCATTCAAAAAATGCTGGAATTGGTCCATTTGTCAGTTATCTGTTTAGCAAAGTAATTTATCTACAATTTCAAAAACAGCAAGTGCATGGATTAACACTGGCAGAACTGGGCAGATGACGACATCGGCTGCTCCAGGAGCAGGACAAGCAAGTTCAAATGATTAAATGCATTCAGCTCCTCTAGTTACGCTAATGACTGATTATCTTTTAATCCCAGGCAAGGGGTAGATCAACTCTGATCCCACACAGAACCACAGCACTCACTGATGTGGTTACAAGCACAACACTGAGAACAGCCAAGTGAGTTATTCCATTCCTGCTCCTGAACCATGGCTGCTGGTCAAAAGGAATGTTGTCACTGGAGTAAGAGCCACAGGGAATCCCCTTTCCCACAGAGGGCTAACACAGCACCCAGTATTAGCCTGCTCAACCAAGGAAAAGCAGCTGTCAGTTACCAGAAGTTTAATTAAGTCTTAAAACCACTTTCTATCTAGTCATTAAGGCAAACTCCAAGCAGGTCTTTTGGATAATTTCCTACCCCTATATCCTTAGAAGGAGTAACCGTTAATGATGTGCTGTCCTATACCTAGTGTTAGCTCACTGTAACAGTGGGTATAAAACAAACTGTGTTTCCCCCCAAGAGCATAGCCTGGGGTTACAAATCCCTCCCCAGCACTGAGCTGACAACACACCAGCATCACCCTCCAGTGCTGCGTGTCCCCAAACCAGCCCAGCAAACTCCAGCCCTGCTAACATGGGTCCTCCTGAATATAAAAGAAGAAATAGGGGATAAAAGGGTAGCTGTAGCACACCTAACTTTTCATGTGACTGCATGAGAGAGATGCCCTAAGCACACCCTTCTGGATTTGCATTTATCTTTAATATTGAGGAACTCAACACTGCACCTGGAGCCGTTGGCCTCTGCAGTGTGGAGCTCAGCATCAGCTGCTCAGCACAGCAATCTTTACCCCTTGTCACTTAAGACTGATCAAATCACAGAGGGAAGTGACTTGTTTTCAAGAAAAAAAAAATACCATTGCTTAATATCATGAGCCTATTTGAGACAGCTGCAAGGGGCAGACTGAATACCATCAGCACCTGCACAGACACAGCCACCTCACAGGGGCTAAAGGCCAAAGTAAACCCTTGTGAGCGAGGCAAGTTCCATCCCATAGCAGGACAGGGTCATTGTCATGTTCCATGCTACCAAATCCATATATTGTCATTTATCTCTTGGCAATATTATCACAAGATACTTTCGTGGACCAGCTTCAGCTTTGCCCCCTGCCCAACACCTTTCTGCCCTGCACCACTGTGCCTCTTCCTCAGCTCACCCTGGCAGCTCCTTTCATTTAATTCCAGCCTCCAGCACCCAGAGCTGAATGTGGGTGGCCTTGGATGCCTCAAATCCCAAACTGCAACCTGATTTCCCAACACAACCAGTCCAGGT
This sequence comes from Acrocephalus scirpaceus scirpaceus, assembly GCA_910950805.1. NCBI lineage: Eukaryota > Metazoa > Chordata > Aves > Passeriformes > Sylviidae > Acrocephalus > Acrocephalus scirpaceus. The sequence continues at coordinate 7,632,857 of OU383785.1, forward strand.
AGGATGCTTGCAGAGCTGTACAGCCCAAACACCTTGTGACACGTTGATCCTCAGCCCCCCTTTGGGCCAAGTAGTGGGATGCAGCAATCCCACATCCCTCAGGCAGCCTAGCACACCCAGAATATGTTGGCATCTTGGGCCCATAGCTGGATGTGGCATTCTGAGAGTGTGGTCCTGCCTCTCGGCAGAATTTCTGCTTTTCCAAAGATGTTTGTAATTTAATGGCATTTTAGTATAAAACAAAATTGAAATTAAAGAAGAAAGGCACTTTGAAGGAAGGAGAAGTCAGCCAAAAGCCTCCACAATTAGCAAGAGTCTCCCTCCTGCCGTGAGCCAGGCTGGGCAAAGGGGAGGGAGGCTTTTCATTCCTGGAGGCAGGAAGCCCCCAGCACCCCTGCCCACATTTCAAGTCAGAAAGAACAGATTTCCTGGACAGTTACAGAATAAAAGGGAATAGGGCACCACAACAGCCGTGATCAGTCCTCTGCACAGTAGCAGGGTTGCACAGACCCACCACCAAGCAAAACCCAGGCTCCCCTGGGAGCCCTCCAGCAGCCCCTTCCTGCATACCCACAGCCAGGAGCTGTAGCAGAAGGTAATTCTTCCCCATCTTTAAGATTTTCAGGTACAATTTGCAAAGCAAGCAAGGTCTTTTCCTGTGTTTAGAGACTGGAGCCCAAGCAGAGCACCCTACATCCATATTAACATCCTAGTGATTTGTTTACCACCCTCCAGGAGCAGCCATTAGAGTATGGCACATCAGAGCACCAGCACTCCTCAGTGGGAGCAGAATTTAAAAAGGATCCAATTTAAAAGGCTGCCAAATGGAATAACACCCTACATCTGCTCCTTGTGTTACAACTCCTAGTGATCCACAGCAAGACTGGCCTGAGAAGAATCATCCTCATCACACCTCCCAGGTTTGCTGGATCAAACAAGAAATTTGGCAAGCCACCTATCTAGGCAAAAGCAGACTTAGGTTTTTCTTGTTTAATATTAAACCAGTTGGGGTTTTTTTCAAAGTAACAGGAAAACTGGCTCCCTCCACTAAGGTCAGATGTTCACTTCCACAACAAGAACATTTCTACAATTGCTGGGAAGTGATTTTTTTATACAACCCATGTTACCAGGGGAGAACTAGAACTCTCTATGTCCAGGAGGTTCAGGCTGAACCCCAAAAGCCGAGTTGCCCCTGTCACAGCACAGCCCCCAGCTGTGTGTGGATACCTGCCTCCCGTGCTGCACAGCCAGCCCCATCGGCACCACCCTGGCTTTCCCTCTCCTCATCCATCTCCTCCAAAACAGCCCTCACTGGAGCACTTGGAAAGGGACAGCCCAAAGTAAAAACAGAGACAAAGCCATGCAATAGACATGTTTGAACTCAAACTAAATCTCTTTAAAACATGCTTTCTTCCGTAATTATTTCTTTGAAACTCAGGATATGTGTTTTCTCTTTTCTGTCACAGCTTTTGCAGATGAATGAAAGAACGGCAAACAGCTTGTGTGCATTACAGCAGTATTTTCAAGTTACAGCTCCTTTCAAATGCACACCGTGTTTGTTCCAGAAATTCAGCAGCAGCTGCCCAGGGGAGCTCGGCAACCCTACAGAGCCCGACACGCCGGGAAGGCAAAGCAGCTTAGGGCACCCAGCCCTTTCCCGGGGCAGGCGGACGGCGATGGAAACGGAGTGTGCCCAGCTCACATACAGCACCTCATCCATCACACAGCCCATCATACCACCTCGCCGCGATCCTTCCTGCACGGGGGATGGTTTGTTTTCACATATATCTACACACAAAGCCTATTTCAAGCTATCTGCGGCGTCTTAGCTAAGAATTTTCCAGAACACATATTTGTGAGGTCAAACACAAGTGTGAGTACACTTACACAGTAATTATTACCAGCCCACAGAGACCCCAGAACACTGCAGCCTGCATGGAGAAACTTCTTGCTGACTTAACTCATGCCTTCTCTAAAAACCCCAACAGCCTGTGAACTCAGTCCAGGGCACGAATCCAAACCCTGCGAACACTAAAAACTTTGAAAGCAGATCCTTATGAATTAACATCCAAAAAAATAAAGCATGGAGAACGCTGTTTAACACTGGGAAAGGCAGCTGAAACAGTGCAAAGCTCAGAGGGGAGCACTTATTTGGGTATACTGAGCGTATATAGAATAATTTGGAGTTCCAACGAGCCCAAGCGCTGCTACCCGCCGGGCCCGGGCACAGCCCGCCCGACTCCGGGTACCACCCGCCCGCCGCCCATCACCTGCGGCCGTTCCCCGCTCCCCCTCCGAGCTCACCCTGGAGATGGTCAGTGGGGCGCTGAAATCTTTACCGCCCACCAAACGAAACCCCCACGGCGAAGGGCCACGCAGGACCACCGAGTGGGACATAGCGGCGGTGGGGCGCTCCCTGCCCGCGGACGGCTGCAACTCCGGCTCCCGCTCACCGCCCGCAACTCCCAAACGCCGGGACGGGGCGATCCCGCCTCCCCGGCACGCCCCGCCCGCAGGGCGGCTCCGGGAGGAGGAATAGACGCGTCCCGGCTGTCGCTGGGGGAGCTTTAGCACGGATTTTCCGCTGAATCCTTTTATAAGCGGGGTGCGGAGCAACTGCTCGCAGTGGTGAAGTTACAGTACTTTAGTAGTAGTAAAACATACGTTTGGTGGGCTCAAAGCCCCCCTCACTGCAGTTTCATCCTCTGCAGTGGAAGGAAAATGATGCAATAGGTCAGTAAACGTTTGGTTGTGACTGTTTTATTCATTACAATAAGTCTCCTGAATGAGAAAAAAGTTCAAGAAAATAATCAGATTTGGTTTAAAGCAGTTTGTGAATCTTTCATGGTCATCACTTGAGCAAAAGAAACTTCCAAGAAAATAATCACAAAATCACAGAATGGTTTCATTTGGGATGGACCTGAAATGTCATCTCAATCCAACCCCCTGCTGCGGGCAGGGACACCTTCCACTATTCCAGGTTGCTCCAAGTCCTGTCCAACCTGGCCTTGAACAGGGATGGGGCAGCCACAGCTTCTCTGGGCAGCCTGTGCCAGGGCCTCACCACCCTCACAGGGAGGAATTTCTTCCTAATATCCACTATATCTCTGTCCTCTGTCAGTTTGAAGCCATCCCCCTTGTTCTATCTCGCCAGGCCCATGCTCCAAGTCCCTCTCCAGCTCTCTTGGAGCCCCCTTAGGCACTAGGAGAGACTCTTAGTTGTCCCCAGAGCCTTCTCTAGGCTGAACGCTCCCAGATGTCTCAGTCTGTCCTTACAGCAGAGGTGCCCCAGCCCTCAGGGCATCTTCATGGCCATTGTACCCCAACATTACTGTGTCCTTGCAGGGGTCTCTGGAGCAGCACCTGGCACTGCAGAGGATCTGCATTTCCTGCTCGTACAGCTGGATCAGTGATTGTTGGAGCACCATGGAGATGTCCATGCTGCCAGTGAGTGTTTAATGAGATGGTTTGCAGGCACAGAGTGGTGGGTTGGAGGTGGGTTGGGTGGTCAGCAGAGCTGCTCAGGATGTCCCCCAGAAGCTGAGAAAAAAAATCTCAAAATGTCTGTAAAATTTCCTTTTCTTCCTAGAAAGGCCTGGACTAGAATATCCCACTTGAAAAAAAGGGCCTAGCAAAGGATTCATTGTTTAAAGTCCCGTTTCATTGAGTCCCTTCTCGCTTCCTGGTTTCTGCAGGTTTGATTTATGTGCCATTTGCTGTGAAGGCTCTCTGCTTGTGACATGGGAAGGTTTGTGTGACTGGCTCATTGCTGTGCCCATTTACTGGGCTTTGGTCTGGGACGGGGATCGGAGCTGTGACTTTTAAATAGGTTCCTGAGCTGTCCTGCAGCTTTGGGATATAGCAGCATGAGTACAGGCTACATGCTGTGTCTCGAACCTGAAACACAATACCCTTGGTTTGCTTTGCAAGAAAGGTGCCTGCAGAGGAGAAGTCCAGCTGCAGCCAATACCAGCAGAGCTTCCCTTACCCTTTGTTCCTCACAAGCGCCTGCCTTCCCCAACAGAGGCTACACAGGCTGACTTTTGTCTGGGTGATGAATCATACCTTCTTATTCCTGCATGATATCACCCAGCTCGCAGAAGCCTGGGAGTAGGCTGGTCTGAGGTTCCCTTGCTTGTGTTAGAAAATCCACCCAGACAAACAGCAAAATTCCTCTTGCAGAGAGCTGGAGGACTGGTTGATGTCCCACCTCTCCTGCTGTCACTGTTCAGTGATGAAGAGGATTCTCTGAAGGATGGAGTTAAAAATGTGCACAAATGCAGTGTGTCAGCATTGGCATCTCCTTCCTGTTATGAGGGAAAAGAAAAAATTATTTCTGTGAAAGGCACCAATTTTACTGGAAAACAGCAACAATAAACCAGAGATATGGAAAAAAAAAGAAGAGAAAAAAACTAAACCCACAGTTCTGTAGAGTCAAACATTTCCCACTGCCATTCACTGGAGCTCCATTCCCTGGGTGGGTTCTGAACTGCACCCTGCTGTGAAGGGCAGCTCTGCTGTGCAGCAAAGCCTCAGGGGTTACAAGTAATTCGCTGGCAGAGGCAAGAGATGATCAAAACACAGAAATCCCCTCTATTAGGGTATTCATTTCAAAAGCAGACAGGAAACTGCTGGCTCCAAGGTACTTTCTCTTCAAGGCTTTTTGAATGCTCAGCCCAGATCATTCCTCATGGAACTGATGGCTCATGTAAAACTTAAATTAAGTAAAACAAAATTTTCCAAATTGGTATAAATTTGTGGGTGTGTTTATTCCAAATGAGAATATATTCCAGAATACACTACACTGTGTGAAGTAGAGGCAGTTTTACTATGAATAAAACTATATGCATTTGAATTGCTCCTGGTGGATTCCTGATGCAGAGCAGCTCTCAAGATTCAGAACTGTATCAGGAACTAATTTTGCACTCCTCTGTCATAGATGTTTTTCCCCATGATGCAGGGAATGAGAACATTAGCTAAAGAGGTCCATGGTTCACAGGTGCCCCATGTTCTCTCAGCGGCTCACACACCTTTTCACGTGTGCTTTCTTTGAGCAAAGCAAACATCACTCTGCAGTCTATAAAGGACCCAGTCAGCTGTCACTTCAACCCCCCAAAGTGGGCTCATACATTTCTGGTTTTGTCTTTGATAGAATCATAGAGTCACAGAATGGCTTAGGTTGGGTGGGACCTTAAAGATCAACTTATTCCACCCCCCACTGACAGGGACACATTCCTCTAGAACAGGTTGCTCAGCGAGAAGTTTTTCAATTCAATTTTAGGTAATTTCCAAAAACTAATTGGAATTCTACTTCTGGCTGAGAAATTAACAGGACCAACAGCAACTGAACCTTGCTGTGGGAGCAAGCCTAGACATCCAGCTGAAATACAGTACTGCCAATGTGCTGTTCTTCAGCTGAGCACTGAAACCCTACAGCGAACTCTAACAAAGACCGCATGTTATTCAAAGGGAGGTCAAGCATGTTCATGAATTCAATCTCATCACTCCATTCACTTTATCTTCCCCCTCCCCGATATTTTCCTTGATGTTTGTTTCCAGTATTTTTCCACTCCAAAGCCTTATCACCTCTTTGTTTCTTTTTTTGACTATTCCATTCAGGCTCTACTTTGCCACCGGTGACACTCTCGGTTTCCTTCCTTTGTTATCACAGACCGACTGCATAAACTACATCTGTGTCCCATTTTGAATGAACATTCACGTTTTCCATCTGCCACCCTCCCAATATTTAGCAGAGGTCTATGTTTATCTGAGAGTCCTGATAATGACCCTTCAATGCTTTTTTTTGAACATTTGTCCCTATAAGAATGATTTAAAGTATCAGTATGGCTTGATAGTTCTTCTCCAGGTCAGGAGATTTTCTTGCTTGTACAAATTGTCATGAGGGCTCTGGCTGTTTCTGGTTAGAGTCATTTCAGTGGCTGAAGTTAGGCATGAGTTATCCATCCCTGGAAGTATTCAAGGCCAGGTAGGAAAGGTCTTGGAGCAACCCGGTCTGATGGAAGGTATCCCATCAGACTGCCCATGGCAGGGGATTGGAATGAGTTTTAAGATCCCTTCCAACCCAAACCATTCTGTGGTTCTATGATTTAAAAGTAGCTTTAACACCAAACTAGCTGTTAGCCTGTGGGTTGGCCTTGCCAACAGCCATACTCCTGTTAAAATTGTGTGTCAGAGACTCATGGTTTGTGTTAGAAAATCATTTGTTGTGAATAGTCATTCGTATTTTTTAATGCTGGTTACTCCTCTTCATATTTTTGATTGGAAAAGGTCCCTGAAATCGATGCTGATCATATGAATTCAAAATCCTTGTGGGAGTAAAAAACTCCAAGTAATATTTCATGGCATTTGTGTAATTTGCCCTCCCAGTAGTCAGTGTTTCTGAGTACAGTCTCTTTTCTTACATTAATTAATAATCCTTGAATTTTTCATCTTAATTTCCATTTCCATTGCCTGTATTAGTCCTTTCTGGTGCCTTCCTATCCCAAGAGGATTCACATACAACAGATTCTCAAGGGTTCCAGTTTATTCTTTTACTTAATAGTTTAAAAAAAAAATCCTGTCAACCTCAACATCCTGTGAACAGTTAAATTTGAAACTCCTTACTTGGATTAAGTACAGACAAATCTCAACCCTATGGCAGCTTTAGCTGCAGGTTTCCAAAGGATTACTTAATTTATAGGCTTTGCAGGATCTCTCAGATCTGAGTTATTATTTTGGCTTTTGAAAGTTCCTTGGCAGACGCCCAAGTGTTGGGAACTGTCATTCTGAATTCTGTTTAATTCATTTGTTTGTCTAAATCATTTCTAAGAAGTTTGTCTCATGGATCTAAGCATCCCACAGAGAAGAATCCAGCTGTGATAGAAACCATTAGGATAATGAAAGGAATCTCATTCCTCCAGTAGAATTTCTTCTCTGTAATCATGTTCAGGTGAAGAAGCCAGCAGCCTCCCAAGGCTTTGGAGATTTAAGAGATTACTATGGAGAAAAACTGAGAGAGAATAGGTTTAGATAAGATATTAGGAAGAAATTCTTCTCTGAGAGGGTAGTGAGGCCCTGGCACAGGTTGCCCAGAGAGGCTGAGGCTGCCCCATCCCTGGAAGTGTTCAAGGCCAGGCTGGATGCAGCTTGAAGCAACCTGGGATGGTGGAAGGTGTCCCTGTCAGAAACTTCACTGTGCATGGTCAGATTAATCTTTGATTTGCAGTATTGTGCAGCAGGAGCAGAGTCACAAAAGGGATAAAGGCAAGTCCTTTGCCTTTGTAAGGTGTGTTCAGAGGGTAAAATGCAGCAGGACCTGACACAAAATGCAGTTTATTCTATCCTGGCAAATATTCATGAGACAATATCCTAAGTTATTCTAAGTCTTGCTGATCAGGCTACCAGTCATCTACCAGAGCTTCATACGCTGGGGTTTTGCAACCTGCACAGCAGCAAGGATAAGTCCCTACCTCCCAAACACTGCAGACTAAACACAAGATAAGAGCCTGTGGATGGATTTCCCAAGAGGAACACCAGGAAGCAATGACACAGCGTGGCAAACTCACATCAGAGCTCAACAGCAGCCTGTCCTTGATAACGGCAGCTCCACAGAAGGCTGTGGACAAGGATAAGGCTGACATCAGGGCTCATAGAAAGGTCACAACATGTTCAAAATGTTACAAAACCCCCTCTTTTTAAAATATATTTCCTTCTTACTAGTTTTGCTGGAAAATGAATTGATTTCATGTTCATCCTATTCTCAGTCTCACTTTCTATCTCAGAAGTCAGAGCAAACAGATGAGCAAGTGCCTGTTAGGCCATGTCTGACCTTTCTCACCCTAATCCCCAGACTGAGCCCAATGCTGCAACGAGCCGGGCAGCACAGAGCAGGCAGGTGGGGACTGTCCTGCTGCCCTGCTGCACTCACTGCTGCTGCACCAAAGCAGATCCTTGAGTCTTTTTCACCTCACCTGTGTAGCTTCAAGCCCAGAATATATGGACCAGATGGAGGAAGCTGGTCTGTTTGCATGGAAGGGCCTGACAGTGGGTTCAGCTGCTGCTGACAATAAGGGCAGGATTAACCCCGGCTCTCGCCCTGTACGAGCTGTAACCTTTTCACAGCCATGCCACTGTGACCAATGAGTGGCAGTTGAGAAAATCAAAAGAAATATTGACATAATATTGCAAGCAGAAGATGAGATTACAAGAGATCTGCTTTTTCTGCAAGGCTAATTGTTCCCATTATGGGATTAAACTGATGGATTTCCCATCAGAAACGGTGCCTGGAAGAACAAAGTCAAAACCTCTGGTCTAATGTGAGTCACTTCACTGAGCAGCTAAACACTGAGATTTTGTTGGTTTTTCTCTTGTGAAATCATGACAGATGTCAGCTGTTGCTATATTCTGCAAACAAATTTGGCACATTTTTCTTTCACACAGTAGAATCCAAGCAATTGTACCTATCCAGCAGAAGAGCTCCCCAGCCTGAGGATTTCAGCATTTATACCCTCACTCTTGTCTCTGTTTACAGTGATGCATCCTTTTTTGGGTGTTGTACGGCTCCAGAATGCAGACAACTGGAGAGAATTAAGCTGAATGTTCCCAATTTATGCAGGTCAAGGAAAGTTTGCCTTTTATCGTTCAGAGATAAGTACAGCAAACGAACTCTTTTTGAAAGGCTGAGTTTCACTGATGCCAGCATTAAGATTCAGTGATCACAAAGGTTCCTGTAGATGGATTTCATAGATGTTTTTCATTCATTTCAGCCTTAAACTGATAGAGACAGAGAGACAAACAGTGCGCTAAGAAAGAGGGGATAAGTTTTGGGATATCCCAGTATGTTCTGCCGGAATTCATTTAGCCCAATCCATCAGCTGCTGTCTCACCCCACGTAAAACATTCCCGCTGTGCTGAGGGTGTTCCATATGCTACCTGGGGAGAATCCAGAGGGATCAGTCCTCATCTAGTGTAAGAGGCTGTGCTCTGCAAAGTGTAAACTGCGTGGTAAGGGCAAAGCAATCCTGGTAGAATAGCTCAGGGTGTGAGAACAGGACGTGAGGCACACAGCTCAGCTCAGTTCCTGGACTAGATGCTTTCTCCCTCCACCCAGGCTGTTCTTCATCCCTTCCAGGACTTAGCAGAAGTGTCTATAGAAGCCCAAGGCATCTCCTCACACCACAGGTTCTACTCACTAATGCACATTTATGTCACATCTTAGGGACTGAAGGGAAAGCCCCTATAAGGACATGGAAAATGCAGTGCATAATTGGAGATGTTTATGCCAGAGGAGAGAGGTATGTTTAACAATTTGATCTCTCCCAATTTCCTGAATTCATTGGTTCATCAGAGGAGGATTTCCTTTTGAAAAATATTGTGCTTGAACTTTGAGGTGAAATGCTATGAGGTGCTCATACTGCATTCATTAAGATTCATTAAGATTCATCAAGATTAAGCATTCATTATCCACGAGCAAGAAATTAAGAAACTCAATAATACAAAATTAAGAAACTCCTTCCTGATGTCATGGGCTTTAGCTTACTCCTTATTTTCTTTGGTTACTGTAAAGAAACAAACAGACTAAGCCTTCGTCTCACTACTAAGGCTTGCAGGCCAGAATTAAGAAGCTTTAGTGTCCAAATCCTGCCATTTCTGGGAGACAATCTCCTGGGCACCAATTGAGACCAAAAGCAGGCAAAAAACATGCCAATAGCATTTTAAAGATTGCTATAACAATTCAAGATTGGTCTTCTGAATTACTATGTCTTATCTTAGTTCTCTCTTAATATTCCCAAAGTTTGCACTTGCACATCCAGATTTCTCAAATATAACATCACAAATTCCAAACCCTGAACACAGTCAGTGACTTTATTGAATAGGCAAAAATATTAAAGTAATTGCCGATATTTATGTTCTAGTACATAAGTAGGAATTCATAAATGCTTGCAGGAATGTAACATATCAGCCTCCTTAAACAGCCATATCCTGTTTCTTTTGTTTCCTTTTCTGCCTTTGCAGTGACTGTTGCTACAACACCATCCATCACTGCTCCTTTCATCTGTCAGGCCCTCCAGCCACCCGCCCACAGCTCCATACCTGTTTCCCCAGGTCTGAGCTGTCTGGATTTCCCCCATGTTTGTTGTTTCAGGGTGTAGATGCTCATCCTTAGCAGCTGAGCTGTGTGGGCAGTGAAGGGACTCTCCGGTTCCTCAGCACCCCTCCTGTACCTGCTTGGCTGGTTGCATGAATAGATTTCAGTCAAACAAGATTGGATTTGGCAGGTTTTGTCACAGGGCTTTCATAAGGGCACTGAAATTATGGTTAAATGGACACATAAGCTGAGAGGCAGAGTGTGGTGGCTGCAGTCAGAGGACAACACACATCAACATCCCTGTTCAGAGAAGTTCAAGCATATCTTTCCTGTGCTATTATTAGATGCTTAACACATTAATTTTGTGGCTGATAAGCTGCAGGCTCCTGCTGCTGAAGATGCTACTCTGTTCTCTCCAGAACATTGCCCCAGGATATCTTCTGGAGCATATTCCTTGAAAGAACTGATGCTACACAAATGCTAATTTAATTTTCTTTTACCCCTCATTCTACACATCCAGTTACTGGGTTGTGGAAAAACTTTAAAATATCTTGAAGGATTTGTCATTACTCAGAGAAATAGGTCTGACATTCACTTGAGAGCAAGGAAGTGGAGGGAACAAAATGGGTTACTCAGAAACTGCCTCAGCCAGGCCAAAGCTCTGCCTTCAGCTCCATCTGGGCAACTCATTTAGGCTGAGAGAGCTGTGTTGCATGGTTTGGAGTAGGATTTGCCCTTGGAGCTTAAATAACCTGAATGATATTTAAGAATCTGCAAGGCTGTTTGGTGGTATTGCAGAAAACCTTATCTAGCTGCATTGAAAACTTTGGTCCAAGGTTCAGTGATGTCAATAGAAAAGATCCCACCAGTGATGGTGGGAATGTTGATTCAATGAGCAGTTTGGCCATTATCCCAAGTGTCCAGTGGGTGTTAGGATTACCAGGGATTTCACCTAAAAAAGAGTCAGGTCTCACTGTTTCTTTTTTTAACACATGCAGCCCCTTATGTTCTTTAGCCTTTTCCTGCTTTTTTTAGGAAAGGGTATGACCTGACTATGGAATAAAATGCCTTATGTCTGAAAAAATAATAAAAATCACTTAAAATCCAAGGAGCATGAGAAGCAAATGTTATTAACATTGAACTGTTTGTCTGCTTCAAGTGCAGTATTACACTATGGTAATGAATACATGTCTGTACTTAAATTTATTATTAAGAAAATAGTGCCCATCTGCTTCTCTAACCAAGGCACTTAAGAGCCTTCTGCAAACATTAGCTTCAAATTTGTCCTCACACTCAGAATAAATGAAGTTTCACAAATAAATGAGACTGTGGCATCAAATGGTTAAATAACCAGTTCCAAGACGAACAGTCATGCTAGAAATTGTACCCAATCTCCTAGTTCACTCTCCTGTAATTTAAGCAAATGATGGATGTGTCTGAAAAACCCACAAGGGACTGAGGGTCCTCTTCTGTCCCATCAGTTGTCCTGAGGTCCAACTGGATACATCACTAGTTAGCAGAAAGGGCTAATGATGTTCCACTAAAGATATTTCATCTGTTAAAGATACCACACAAAATAACACTTAGTTGCCAAAGAATAGGATATTTTATGAATGTTTAGGCATGCAAGGTGAGGTGTCACAAGATCAAACAGAACCTAGCAATTCTGATGCTCATAAAATGAGCAGGAAGGGTGAATCATTCAGCTTTTTTAATTCTTCCATGACTCTTTAAAGATTTAATATGCAGTTGTTGGGGTTTTTTGGTTGGCTTTAAATCTTCACAGTGCTTTAAAACTCTTTATTTATTCTCAGAAACCCCAACATCGATCTGTGTATGGTTCTGCTGAGCTTAGCCAGAGGGTGCCCTGCTGTGCAGCCCTGTGCCATGGCCTCAGCTTTCCTGTTCCCAGGAAAACCTTGCCTGCCCCAAGATCCATTGTTTTCTTTAGTTCACCCCAAAACTTTTCATTGCTTCCTTCAATATCTTAATTTCAGCGCTACTTTTAAAACCATTACTGTCACTGCCTAGGGAGAGAGAATACAAATACTTGGCACAGGTGGAGATTTACTTTTCTGTTTTCGTGGATGTGAAGTCAGTTGTGCCTGTTCAGAATGTCTCAGGAGAAGCATGAATAGTTTAAACATGTGTTCAAGGAAGATTTTTAGTTTATGGGTCCCCAGGTATTATTGCAAGTTGTGCCTTGGTAAAATTTTTCAAATAGGTGTACTATTGCTCTTCTAAAGGGGACTGAAAAAATAATTGAGGGCAGAAGGAATATTCTTCAGAGCACACTTTGCAGAGGAAGTGAAGCCCAGCGTGGCTCCAGCCCCTCACCCCCCGACTCCCCAGGAAGCCACAGGCCAGCCACTCTGCAGCCACACGAATCATCCCAAGACAAGGGCAGTTTCGATTAGATATTAGGCAGAAATCATTCCCCACGAGGCTGCTGAGGCCCTGGCATAGGTTGCCCAAAGAAGCTGTGGATGCCCAATCCCTGAAAGTGTTCCACGCCAGGTTGGGTGGGGCTTGTAGTAGGCTGCTCTAGTAGAAGTTGTCCCTGCACATGGCAGGGGGTTGGACTAGATAAGCTTTAAAGTTGCCTTATAACCCAAAAAAATTCCATGATTCTGTGAGGGAGAGATGTATAACGGTCTTGAAATGCTTACAGAAAGCTTGAGCATCTTGGTGGTTTGTAAACTGAAGCTGGGATGGAGCAAGCACATAGCTGAGTTAACAGCAGAGAGGTTTCTTTGCATCTGCAGTCACTGAGCATCAACTGCTGATGACTCACTTGGAAATGATTTGTTGGCAGCTTGTCCCCAGCCAGCACAGAGCCTCCATCCCACCACTCCCACTGACCCCCTGGCTGCACACACCGTCTCCATGATGTCGGGCAGGGATGAAATCCAGCTGACAACAATAGATACTACAGGAAAAAAACCCAAGAGTTTCTGCTCTTGTGAGGGATTTGACAATGGAAATAGGGGAAGTCCCTTCACTGGACTTGGCAAAAAAAAATTTGGACAGTGCTGTCAGGAAAATATTCTTCACTGAATGAGTGATGCAGCTTTTTAGGTCTTTTCTGTATTTTTGTGACTATGGAGACGGAATTAGTGAGTAAGAGGACCTTACAGCTGGTGTCCAACTCAACAATTACAACATGCTGAGAGAAGCATGCTTTTTCTTTCCTTTTGGACAACCCAATGTGGTATTTTTAGTCTCATAGAGAATTTTCTCCTCTGTAATGATGTAAGGTTCCTGTTAGCTCATCAGATTTGGTTGCCCACTGTAAAAAGCTAAAAAGAGACAAAATTGAACACCCCATCATGTCTGAGCCTCCGCTCAAGGCAGGATGTCAAGAGGAGACTTTTGGCTGCTGAATCAATCACACCCAAGCAGAGGAGAAGGCAGGACACAGAACCCAAACAAACCACAAAGCCTGATTCTAGTTTGAACTGAACTGCTAATGTATCTCTATTTATGGAGTTGTTTGATGTTAGACAGAATATTAAGCTACTTTATGGCCGCTTCATTTGAGAGAAAATATGTGATGACCTAAACAAATACCAAAATCCACAAGTTATACCCAGGTGGCAAATTTATTGTTCATGTTTTTAGAAGCCTTTTTTCTGTAATCCTCCTCATGGGCGGCTGATTGGCAAGGCTTGGCTGGTGTCAGCCTGCATAGTTGTGTCCAGTGTATTCATCTCTGCTGATTTGTGCCAGCTAACAATTTGCCCCATGTATCTTCATGTTCTAGGGTTGGATGAGGCTCGGAACGAACTGTTTTAGTGGAAGATGTCCCTGCTTATGTCAGGGCGTTGAATTAAGATGAGCATTAATGTTCCTTCCCAACCAAACCATTCCATGACTCTGTGATTCTTTGTAGCTAGAAATCTAGAAACTTCCCCTTCTCCCAAACCCTACTCCCAGCACTGTGTAACTCCACTATAAAGTATTATTAGGAAGGTTTTTTCTGTCTTCTGTTTTTTCTCTCATAGGCAACCAAATCACATTCACCTAAAGCTTTCTATGCAAGAAATTAAAGTAATTTCCTTTGAACATTCATTTGAGGCCTGTTAGTTTATAAAGAAATCTTGTTTTCTTCCATCGCCCTTCCCAGGCACTTCCTTTGCATTCCTGAGTGCCATGTCAGTAGGAAATGCAGGTGCCTCAACCTTTGGCTGCTGGCACCCATCACCATGGGAAAAAAAAAGTGTGAAGCTGTGTGCCTAGAATAGTCAATGGTTTTCTAAATCTCCCCAGCATATAAAGCTTGCAGCTTCTAATTATAGATGCTAAGCACTCCTAAAAAAAAAAAAAAAGTTTCCTATTGATGTATAAAACATAGAGGGTCAATTCATGATGTGCTGTGAGCCAGCATCAACCTGGGGACTTAGCAAATGGCTGCTGTGGCCTGTCATGCGTGGGGACACTTCTATGATGCTTTGTATAAAACTTAGATTTTCCTTGTTGGACACATGGTCCTTTCTCTGCTGACCCACTCACTAAAAGCAACAGGACATTTTAGGTGGATGTTCACAGACACACATGAGTTCCAGGTGATACGTCCTGCAAAGATGCCCCCGAATAATTTTGGGGTGTAGAAAAAACCTTTCTGGCCCATTGGAAGTGCCTGAGAATGAAGTTGCTGAGTGAGGCTGGAGCCTAAATGGGGTTTACTTTTGCTGAATGCTCTGAGGGGCCCCTAAAGACTTTGTATTGGCTCCAAGCCAACCCGTGTGAGCATTCCCGTCAGTGTGGCTTTCAGAGCAGGCCACGGAGCAGTAATGGATTGCTTGCAATATTTCCCAGGCATTTGCTTTATAGTCACTGAAGACAAAGTGTATTTGGTTTCTAATGAAACAGGGATGTTTCTCAGCATAATGAAGTTCCTGCCCTTGTTTTGCTTTTTGTAGCCCAGCATTACGTGACATATAAAACCACCCCATTTGTTTTGCATTGACTGGAAGTAAATTCCCCCCTAAGACCACCACTGAGCAGATATTATCACGGAGGCCAGCCTCACTCCCACATTCCTGTCTCCCTGGACCCCCAGCCCTGGCTTATCTTGCTGCCAGATATACAGCAAGATATATATGCAGATATATACTAATGCAGGGCATTAGTAGCTTAGCGATACTGGGTGTGTTCATGCAGTGTCCACCCCGTGCAGGCACAGCACACACTTCCTGCATGGTGTAATGGTGTATCCCATACAGGCACCCAGCCCCAGTTCTGTCAGGAATGTGTCACTCTCGTGCCACAGCACATGTTTAGTCCTAATTTCCATGGGCCTTTTCCAGCCAGATATGCCCCATGCTCCATCCCACAGTACAGCTGGATGTGTAAATGCCTGTAACATTTCTATGTGAGTGCAAATGCATGTGCTTTGTTGAGAATAGTGCTTTATCACATCCAGAAGCAAAACACAATTATATCATAAACTGTGATCATAATAAATAATAAATCATATGGTGAATAAAATCATATGGTGGATGTGAGTGGGATATTCTGGTTTGGGGCTTTTAGTGTAGGGAGATTTTTTGTGGCAATAGTTCCTCCTTCTATGGCTGAGAGAGTCAGGGTTGTTCAGCTTGGAGAGGAGGAGGCTCTAGGGAAACTCATGGCAGCCTTACAGTACTTAAAAGGTGTCCATTAAAAAGAAGGAGAGTGATGTTTTACAGAGGCAGATAGTGATAGGACAAGAGGAAGTGGTTTAAAATTCGAAGAGGAGAGTTTTAGGTTCAATATTAGGAAGAAATTCTTCCCTGTGATAGTCGTGAAGCACTGGCACAAGTTGCCCAGGGAAGTTGTGGCTTCCCCATTGCTGGAACTGTTCAAGGCCAGGTGGGTGGTGCTAAAAGCAACCTTCCCATGGCAGGGAATTGGAACTACATGATCTTTAATGTCTCTTCCATCACAAACCATTTTATGAGTCAATGATTGTCCATCTGTGGGGCTAATGGTGGAGTGTTTTGTCGCTGGGGCAGCTCTATGGACCCTGGTGTGTCCCTCTGAGCCAGCTGCAGTCCTGGCTTTTCTTCCTGCCCTCCTGGGAGTAATTCAAGCCAGGACACACGACAGACCTGGCCCCAGGAAGGAACTGGTATGTCCTCCTTCCTGGTGACTCCAGGGCCAACAGATGGAGACTGGAAAACTTGTAAGATGGAGAGAAGCAAGAACTGTTTTCCAGGTTGCAAAGCTGAGACATGTAGAAATGAAGTGACCTGACAGAGGCCTTTGGGGACAAAAGCATGGTCCATGTCTTTCAAATTGCAATCCTGTGAATTCATAGAAACCCATCCCTCCTGCTCCCTGTGTCTGGTGGTAGTGGTGCCCTGGGGAGCCAGCACCACTTTGGGAGGAGCAGCAGGAGTCAGCCCGGAGGGAATGTGCCTGGAGAGGTTGGCAGCTCCTCTCAGTGCTCCCTGATCTTCCAGTTGGGTATTTGCAAAGCACACAGAGAGTCAAGCATGCTGCTATGGATGTTTTCCACACAAAGCCTGCTTGCAGAATATACAGGCTGTGCAGGGTCTCCATTTCCTTCAGCGTCTGGAAGTCATGTTAGGAGCACCTGCTTCTCTTCACGGACAATAACTAACATACAATCCTATATTTCTGCTGCATTAAATGGAGGGATTACTCCCTAAAGGACTCAGTACAAAATTCCTGTGTTGTTAAAGATGTGCCAACATTTTATTCACAAATCTTTGGTTCCCACCAAAGTTAGTGGAAAAACGGCTTTTAACTTGCTGGAGCTGTGCTGGGGCCCTAAATTGAGTTCACTTCAGGATAACTGTGAGGAAACCTTTTTTTTTTTTAATGTGGAAAGAATCATATATTCCACTTGCTGTGATTGCCAAGGAAAAAATAATAGGGTTTTTTATTTTTTAGCTTGAGGCTTTTTGCCTTTTTGCTCTAGGAACAGGTATATGTATATATGCTGGCCCACACTGTTGGTATAGTGCTACTATTAATAACAACCTGACCAGAAAAAATAATCTGATCCTGTTAAGAAATGTGTTACACAACTCTCAGTGTATCGTGTGTATCTTGAGTTGAACCCAACCAATCTTGATTAATTTATGTTTGACTACTAAATCTACAGTTGGAATTAAATTCAGGGCAACAACAATGTTCTACAGAATCTGAGTTTCTAATAAATTCATATAAATATTTCATTTAAATGAATGCATCTTCAGCTTGGATGTATTTTTTTTCACTTTTGAAATAGATTCAGAGGATCATAAGGATTTGTTATTTTTCTATTCATTCCTTGAGCCTAACCAGCAAAATTTTTGCCTTTTTTGTGTGTGACTAGCCAAAAGGGATGTTATAAATCTCGGACTGCAGCATTTTGGGTATCAGAGGCTGATTTTATAGCAGAAGAAAAGTTCAGGTTGCTACTGGAATTGTTTATTAGCAATCCTGCCAATTAAATGCTGAAGATATGCTTCGTGTTTACATGACTTGGTTGTACTGGGCTATGCTCACCCTGACTAAACACAGTTTATTTTCAGCTGCTGCCCTCTCCTTCCCTTCCAGCTGTTCAAATTACTGCACCCCAGCGTGAAATGCATGGAGGCATTTTAACCAGAACCCCCAAATTCCTGTCACCACCTTCACGGTGGTGGCAGCTGTGAGTCCTGGCTTGGAGGAACAACACCGAGAGGCTGGAGCCAGCAGTGCCGACCTCAGCTGCTGAATCCTGCGGAGCAGTGCAGGGAGCAGCCCTTCCCTGTGGCTGGAAAGTGCCCGTGGAATTAGTCACTCACACGGCTGCTATGAGCAGCTCACTCAGCCTCTTTGTTTGCTTTAATCTGGAGAGTACCTCAGTTAATGAAGCTTTGCCAATTTGTCTCAGCTCACTGCTGGCTCTACGCAGTGACTCATTGCTAATTATTTCTTTGAGGGAATCAGAGGTGGTTCTTAAATGTGAATTTTTACTGGCACAGACAACACAGGAGTCTGGATTCCATTTCACCCAGGAGCCCAGACGTGGCAGAGAGGACAGGCTCAGACAGGGACCACGATCAAGGAGGGTGTCCATCTGCATGGGAAACAAGCAGGTTCCTAAAAGGAGCCCAGTGGGTGCACCCATGGGGACAGGATGGGTTGAGGAGGACAGAGGTGCAGGGGCCCCCAGCTGCTTGCCATGAAAGAGCATGTCCTCACTTGTCACCACTCTGCTCTAGGGTTAGCATCCTTGTCAAAGGGAATTTGCTGGCTCTGCTGCAAACATCCCCTTGTACAAAGAGCTCCACGCAGTCAGGCTGCTCTGTGTTGTGCCCAGTGCAGGATGGTCGTGCAGGGGCTGAGGCAGGTCATAGCCCTTTGCCCTGCCTCCTCCTCCCTCTCCCTGTGGGACACGTGGCTTCTTCCTGATAGAGTCAAGGAATGATTTGAGTTGGAAGAGACCTTAGAGATCACCTCAATCCAAGCCCCCTGCCGTGGTCAGGGACATGTTCCACTGGACACCAGGTTGCTCCAAGCTCTGTCCAACCTGGCCTTGAACACTTCCAGGGAGGGGACAGCCACAGCTTCTCTGGGCAACCTGTGCCAGTGCTTCAACACCCTGACAGGGAGGAATTTCTTCCTAATATCCCATCTAAAGCCAACCTCCATCAGTTTGAAGCCATGCCTCTTTGTTCTGTCACTCCAGGCCTTTGTCCAAAGCCCCTCTCCCGCTCTCCTGGAGCCCCTTTAGGCACTGAAAGTGGTTCTGAGGTCTCCCTGGAGCCTCCTTTTCTCCAGGCTGAACAACCCAGCTCTTCCAGCCTGTCCCAAGAGCAGAGGGCCTCCAGCCCACAGAGCATCTTTGTGACCTCCTGTGAACCTCCTCTAACAGGTCTGTGTCTTCTTGTTGGAAGGACCTACGCTTACAGTCTTGTCTTCATCCTCTGCAGGAACAGAGCAAGAGTTTCCCTGCCTCAGCTCTGCACCCTAGTAATTCCTAGCAGCTCTCCTTGGGTCCCAGCTCACTGCTTTGTTTTCCAAACTGCTCTTTAATAAAGTCAGGAAAACTTAGAGAGGCAGAAATGCACTTGACTCCACCTCCAGACAGTATCTTGCAAACTTAGGAGCACTGGGACCTTATTTCTGGTCTCTGATGTGGACAGCAGATGTGAGCAAAACATTTAGTGTAATAATGGTGTTAGCAAGAACCAAATTGCTAACTTGGTTGTGAATAAAAATAATCACCCTGCCAGACCATTGCCATGAAAACTCTAAGAGCAATGAAAACAGACTGGTCTGGAATGAAACCCACTCATTGTATCAGAATCATCTTGTGCATATCCACTGCCAAGTATGTTGGCTTTTGGGTTGTTTGACAAAATATGGCCTCAGCTGCTCTCTGCTGTTTGGCACCATGTCAGGACAACATGGAAAACAGGGAATCCTATTCTGCAGACTTCTAGAAAGGTGAAAAAGAAAAAAGGAAAAGAAAGATGAAGGGTATTTTACATAATTTTTTTTTTTAATAGTGGCAATGATGCAAGCAAGCAAATGGATGGATTTTGTGTGATTTTTATTTCCTGGCTACAAATGGAGTTTTTTGTGAGGAAGAAAGTTCATAAAGCCTCTCTGCTATTTATCCCTTTGACCTCTGCATTACCCCAGCTGTGGCTGGGATGACAGATATACATCCATGCAGTCAGAGTTGTGAGGTTAAAAGGAAAAGTGACTCATTCAGTATGAAACCCCCAGGAAAAAAAATCCCTTCAGAACAAGAGAGATGTTAGACCAGCAGCTGAATTTTGGCCAGTTGCTGGACTGACTTATGAGTTAATGTGCATCCATGGCTGCGTTGGGGTAGGCTTTCTGGACTAACTCTTTAGGGGCATAGGTGCTCACTTCTGTTGAGAATGAGTGGGGGGCAAACAAATCCTAACTGCACAAGTCCTGCTGGGACACACAGCATGTGCTGGAACAGAAGCAGAGTTGGATGTGAGAGAACTGAAGGAACCCTTGTTCTGTGCCTGCTGTGGGAGAGGCCCCAACTGGTGAGGATGTGTGTCATGCAAGCTGGTCCTTTTTAGGGCAGAGATACAAAGTAAATGGACTTTGACAATCTTTCATTGACAATTCCACTTTTTGGAACGCTGGGCATGATCTCTCAATTTCTTGGTTTGTAACTAGTGTTTAAAAGTAGGCTTTTCCTCTCTGTGCTTTTGGTTTTTTTTTAAAAAATCTATATTTTAGGGAGCAAAAGTGGCATTTACAGCTCTCTCTGTAAATCAGTTTTACTCTCTGTGTAAATCAGTTTTACTATAACCACTCTGAGGACAGCTTCATCCTCTTGGTCACAATCCTGTGCTGGGGATGTGCCATGTAATAACACATCCCCAGCTTAGTGGAGGAGGGAGCATCTTGAACTAGAGAACTATCCCAAGACAGGTATTCATCACTTTTGATGCTGTAAATGAATGGATTGGAAGCAGAACTGCAACAGCAGAGCTGATCACCACCACTTATATCTGGTTTACACCTTTTAATCCATTGATTTCAGTGCCCTGTCCTGATGTCAGGCAGTTCTCAGCTGCCTGAGCAGCCTGGGTTTGGGTATCAACAGGAGAAGCCTCATGGGCTCTGTCTGTCAGCCCTGTATGGTGTTAGCATGTTACCACCATATCCCGGATCTCTGTAAAGCTGATCCTTTAATTTGTTGCTCTGTTTGATCCAACACTCACAGTATTCTTGCCCACATGCTTTGATCCCCTCGTCAGTCACAGACAGAGCCCTCTGTCCTGGGCAGAGGGGAAATTGCATGTTAATATGGAAAAATACCAGTAATGTTGTTGAATTTTGTTGCTGTGGGAACAGGAGCTGCCCGTTGTGAAGGATGCCCAGAATTCTGTCCTTAAACAATGACATGGAAAAAGAATGAGACACAGAAGGCCAAGAACTGCTCTGTGGGTTAGTTTTCTGTTTCTTTTGACCTTTAACTATAAATTGTCCCTCTCATGACTGTCTTATAATATAATCTTATATCGTACATAGTTTTTCATGCTCTTGCATTAATAAATGGGATGATGTATTCCCCTTCTTCTCTCTCTGTAACCTTCTGTGACTAAAATATTCACTGAGAGATGAAAGATACTATTTGCCTTCAGCACAGATAAATATCTTGTGTTAATGTACTAATGCACGAGCATCTGCCGTCTGCACCCAGATGTCAGCCGTGATGGCTTTTCATCTTTCAGTCTGATGACTGGGTTGCTTTTATTTAGGAATGAGTAGGACTCAAGGAGGAGGTGAATAATTCAGTGGTTAATGAGCACATCTGGAGCTATAAAAAAGCCAAGCTATGAAGGAGTAGGAAGGTCAAACTGCTCCATCCACACGTGTCCTGCAGACAGCAGGCCTCTGCTGAGCTCCCTTGTGGAGGTACTTTAAATAGCCAGGGCTGATTCCCATCGATGCTGACAGAATGGAGAACAGTGTCATATCCACCTCCAGATCCAACGTTCTGTGTCCCCAAAGTCCTTTTCCACCACTGGAAACCACTCTCTGCTAATGTATAGCTGGTTTGATGTTTGTAGAACAAAGTTCCAGAACTTTGCAGCCAGGCCATGGCGAGGAGCCAGTTCCCATAATTTCTTCATTGGGGCATTTCCACCTGCACACACGAGAGGCAGGTCAGTGCAAGGTCTTAATGCTCCAGTTCAGCTGCCATCCCAGCTGTGTCAAGGCACAGAAAACACCAAGCAAGCAGTGAGTCCCAACAAGGCCCATGGCAAACACTCAGAATTACTGTTTCTTCAAAGCTGCTGGGAGTTTGGTCTTCTGCTGGCTTACAGCATGCACATCTGTGATGCATCCCCAAAACACACATCCAAACAACGCATCAGTAGAGATGGAGGAACATAGAGCTTGTGTTAGCACAGAGGAGAGGTTTTCCAAGGCAGGGTGGGGCGATTACGCCATGAGTCCCTCAGCCTCGAGCGTGCTGAGCCTAGGCCGGCTCTGGCTGACTGAGTCAGCCTTATCAGCTGGGGCTGTGCTGGGGGAGCAGCTCAGGGATGGCCTTGTCGGGGCCTCCTGGCACCACCTGCCAGCATTAGGTATCGTCACAGCTGCTGGCCACTTTCCACAGGAGTTTTGAGAATGCTTTTGAAAAATTGCGCAGGGAGGTTGTATTAAACACACTGCCCAGCTGACAGGAGTGTCTGCTCAGCACCAGCTAAATTCCTGCTATATTTTTAACCTGTTCATTGCCCATTGCACTGTGTACCTGTGTTAGCTGTCAGGAGCAGTGCTAAACTTCTTTTTTACTTTTTCTCTCAAGAAGGATTTCAGCCCTGGATGCACTGCTCTCTCCCAAGGGGTGGGAGTTATGTGCAGTGTGTGTTTTGGGCTCTGCTTGTGCTGAGCAAGTGGCTGATGGTGACCATGCTCCGGGAGAGAAGGGAAGGTCTGACCCAGAGGGGGAGCAGTGGATCCTTCCAGCTCAGCAATGCTCCGGGTGCACACATGGGGTATGCAGAAGACCCCATTCCTTCTCCCTCTGCATGATTCCTCTCTGCTTTCTTCACACCTTCCTTCCAAAGCCAATCCAAAATCAAGGCCAGGAGGAGGAGGAGGAGGAGGGAGAGGGTTCTAGTCAGCTCACAGTCAGAAGAGGGATTGGGAGGCAGGGAAATGTCCAGGCAGTTATAGGATGAACTTTGGTGTCTACTCACTTCTCCTTTCTTGAGAAAGTGTCTCTAAGATTATGAAAATAAATAGTCTTGCTGTGTCTCAATTGCCTCCTCAGCCAACAGAGTCTCTGATGCAACTCCTGGCTCACTGGTGTGAGGTCAGACACAGAGCAGCTACTGCTGACTTCCTGCTCACCTGAATTCCCATCCAGAAAGCGACTATGCCAATTTAAGTAAACTAATTTAGAAACAGGTTCTTTCAGGCCACACATTTTCTGTAGGTCCCTGGGGAGCTATGCCAAAGGGGAGATCATTCTCTCCTGCTCATTGTTTCATGGCTGCCCTGTCAAAGTAGGAACAAAGGGTACATTTAGCAGGAGCTGTGACAGCAGCTGATGCCATCTGGACCTCATTCTGCTTGTCCCAGTGATTCACAGGGGCTGTCACAAACCACCCTCCCTTCATGGCCAGCAGATTTCTCTTTCAACTGAGTTAAAATGATTCTGTCAAGATAAGGAGAGTAACAATGGCATTACCTATCTGGATGGCTGAAAGCCTGT
This sequence comes from Acrocephalus scirpaceus scirpaceus, assembly GCA_910950805.1. Taxonomy (NCBI): domain Eukaryota; kingdom Metazoa; phylum Chordata; class Aves; order Passeriformes; family Sylviidae; genus Acrocephalus; species Acrocephalus scirpaceus. The sequence continues at coordinate 7,656,151 of OU383785.1, forward strand.
TATTAATCTCACTAATTCTGTGTTTCACTGTCAAGCTGCTGAGTCAGTCAGTGGTCTGCATTTGTGTATATTTAATGCTTTTAGGGATAAAGACGAGATCCTCGGGTTTTGCAGAACACAATTCCATTCTTTTACTTTAAAATAAGCATGGCAAGCATCCTAAATACAGAAATACCCATTGTTTTCCAGCTGGGTTATAACAGAGCTGTTGGAACTGTTATATCTAATTTCTGAATTTTTTGCTACTTACTTTGTTACTACCCAACTATATGTGGCAGATGCTGGCATCGTGTTAGATGTATGTAATGAATAGTGAAATATATTGCTTTCATGTGTAGCCACAATATGTTAGCAGAATGTGAGGTTTTTATTTCAGTTTGATGTGAGGTAACAAGTACTTGAGTATTATCCAGTGCTGCTTCCTTGGCTAGCCAAGACTTTCACTTTGGAGGTAGTAACCATTTAACCACATCCATGTGGAGTTAGTACAGCTACCCAGAGGCGGGAATGGATTTATTCTGAGCACATACAGCAAGAAAAGCGTTTATTATTTCGATGTTGAGTCTCAGCTGTGGAGGTTTTTAGGCTGGAAATGGATTCACGGGAACGCAGGGCTAGAGAAGGCACGCAGCCCCTCCGCCTGCTGCAGAGGGTGAAGCATCAGGCTGATCCTGGATGCGGCTGATCCTGGATCCGGGCTCGGCGTGCTCCCTCCCGGCCGCTCCGGGAATCGCAGCCCGGCCCGGGCCAGGGCCGGAGGCGGCTCCAGTGTCCGGCCAAGGGCACACGGGCCCGGCTGCGGGCACCGGCTGCGGGCAGAGCCGGGGGTGCCGCGGGGCGCAGGCTGGGCTGGGCTCGGGGACGGGGCGAGGCACAGCCAAGCGGGTCCGTACAGGTGATGGGCACAGCACAGAGCGGTGTGTGGTGCGGTGGGAAGGGTGGGTGAGCGGTCTGGCCAGCAGCCAGGGCCTGGGGAGAGCAGCTCTAGCCTTCCTTCAGGAAGGGCTCGCAGTTGAAGCACTTGGTGAAGACAAAACCCAGGGGTGCCAGGCGAGCTGGGAGGCAGCACGAGGTGAAGATGATTCCCAAGGATGCTGGGGGAGCTGGGCAGAAGCGTAGAGACAATGCTTCACCAGTGCCACTTTAGAAACCACATGGCTGCCTTGAGACAGCTCCTGTGACACACTGAGGTGTGAAAAGTCACTTTGCACGACCACATGGCCCTGAGTTTAACAAGAAATTGGACAACACTCTCAGATACATCGCAGGATTTTTGGGTTGTCCTGTGGAGGGTCAGGAGCTGGACTCAATCATCCTTGTGGGTCCCTTCCAGATCTGGATATTCTATGATTCCAAGGGAACTTTCCAACAGCCCAAGAATGTCCTTTAATTTCTCGCAGCACAACGATGCTGAAAGGGCAGCTCCAGGCATGTGAGGCCCTGCTGGGAGCCGGGCAGCCGTGGCTGAGTTCCCGGCTGCCCTTGGCTGCCCACGGGCAGTGTGTGCAGCGGGCTGTAAAACCACAGCAGCAGAGCTGTGCCACGGGCTGTGCCCTCCAAGAACACTGAACACAAATACTAGCTCTGCCCAGGGTGAGTTGTTTCGTTTTTGACTTCCCAAAATCATTACAGGGACAGTTAGGGCACAATACCGGGGTTGGAGCCACAATTAATTAAAAATAGCTTCATCTCTTGGGACCTGAAACTTTGCTAATTAGGGTCTCTTTGTCCTGAAATTATTATGATCTGTGTAAGCAGAGGATTTTTCTGTAGGGCCAAAATTATTTACCTTGTGATAAATTTCCTCTATGGCTCCCATACATTCAGAACAAGCCAGATTGAACAGAGTGGAAATGAAGATTTATTTTATCATCTTTTAATGTGTTTCTTGAATTACAAATGAGAAAATACAATTTAATTTTCTTCTGAATTTCCATCCAGCTCTACAGCAAATAAAAAAGTCAAGAGACATTTTTATGTTAAAGCAAATATTACACAGAATCACACAGAATTGTGTGATTATTATTATTATTATCTTCTTGGTTGCATTACATATTTTCCAAACGTATTATTTTCCTGTATTAAGCATGGAGCTTTAAATCTTCATTAACCAGAATAACTCAGTTCAGTAATTGCTAAATAGAGCTGAAGTGAAGACATACATAACAAAGAGCAGGCTAGAACATAAAACCACACAATTATATCACTGCAATTATATCAGGAGTTATGAAAATGCCTATAAAAACCACTGGAATCTGTTCAAATGTCAGAAATTGTTAAATGTATTTACTCTTTACAGATATGCCATTTCATTTCTTGCAATGGCAGTTCAAATCCATTGCCTGTCTACTTCTTTTTTTTTCTCTTCTTCTTGATGATTTTCTAATGTAAGGGAAGAACACCGCCCATACAGATTTAAGCTCTTTGAGTTATTTAAATGTACTTAGAAAATGTGGAGCTGAAGATGCTTCCACATGCACACTATTTACTGTAGAACCAGTCATTGTGGGAGAAATCTCTGCCTCTGCACTTCCCCAGATCATGCCAGAAATGAACTGTCTTGTGTATCCTATCACAGGCAGAGCAAGAAAAAACATTTGCTCTGGAATAGTGCCAGCAAATGAATGGTGTGACTTTACCTATGGAGTTGTAGCATGGGTATATGCAGAAAATGTATTTTCCCTTCCAGCAGCTGTAGTGAAAGGAGTTCACTGCCTTATTTAATACCTCTACATGAATGTTCATGCTCAGGTATTCACTGTTTACTTATGCTGAGTATACAGTGCACACACTGTGCCTCTTCTTCTGCCTGGGAAGGAATAAAGATATATTGTTCAAGTCAAACAAATATTTTTAAAATCAAGCCATGTGCCAGAAAGGATTTCAGGAACTCCAGAAGTTAACAATTTCACCACTGCATTTTGCTGTGCAGATGTTGCTGCTCAGAGGAAGGATCAGGACTCATTCTGCCAGAGTTGCCCTGACTGAGCACTGAAATGGGGATTCAGAAAAGATGCTTTGCAGGAGCAGCTCCAGATCAGGTAGGAGAGGAGGCACCTCTGGGAAGAAGATTGACCCTGTCCCCTTCTGGCTTGGGTGGCTGTGCATGAATCATGAACAATACAAAACACATATGAAGGGAGGTTATGTGAGAATGATGAGAAGCAAAAAGGGCTAAGTATTCTGCAGTTGGAGGAAAGATATATTTGCTTTGCTTGGCTGGCTGCTAGGAGGACTGGATGTGATGAGTCTGTCAGAGTGGAACTTATGCCTCTGATCAAATTTAAGAAGAGTGCTGTCATCCTCCCTAGGATCTCAATTCTAAGATCTGAGATTTCAGAATCTCAGCACAAAGCTAACGAGCCCTCTGCACAAGCATTTTTCATCATCTGGGTTTCCCTTCCAAGGTGTCTGTAAATTATGGTGTGTGCAAAGGTGGGATGTGAAAAGCCAGCACAGGCTGATGATGAATGAGTAAGGACATGGAGTTGAGAGTGCAGTGAAACTGCAGAGCTTGCAAGCAGCATTTGCCCAGGCTGCTCTCTTTAGTACAAAAAACCCAGATGCAGTGGCCCTTTCCTGATGTGAGGAATCTTTTTTGGATAAATATACCTCAGTTCCATGAGGAAAACCCACACACATAGCAGGAGCTATGCCCAGCAGATGATTGCCACCTAAAGCGCAGTGACTGCAAATTACCATCTCTCCAGAGAGAAATACTTCATCCTGATCTGACTTCAGGCTGATTCAATATGGGGTTTTTTTAAGGTCTGTTTTTTCATCCACTAATTAGTAGCCTAAATAAAATAAAGGTTGAGATTTTTGTGGGTTTTTTTCATGGGTTTGTAATGTCTTTTACCCATATTTCTTAACTACATCTTTCTCTAAACCTAAAAGGAATAATGTGACTGGCTGGCCTTTCCTATTTCTGGATTTGATTTATGCTGGAGTCTGTGAAGGAATGACTTACAGAGCCTTTCCGTTGGCTGCTTAGCCTTGTACAGAATCTGTGTTGAAATCCAGGGCGTGCACAGAAAGGTCTGCCTAGTGCAGTGTGGGATGACCCAGTCCTGTTCCACATTCCCTCTTGGACTTTATTATGCAAAAACTGTGCTGCTTCTCCACAAACCCCTATGTTAAATGTGTCACAAGCTTAAATCCCTTGTGGATTGCTTGCTGAGCTTCAGACAGGGTGATCTGTCTGTGTTACTTCAAAGTCCCCCTTTCTTTATGCAGCAGTGAAAATCAGTGCTCTGTGGAGAACACGGGGGTTGAGTGGGCAATGCTCAGAGGTGCCTGCTTTCCAGCCACCCAGGTGCATTCCAATTCACTTACACCCCAGCTGTGGTGACACAGGGAGATGGAAATGTGTCTTTCTGCAGAAATCAGCATCTTCCTTAGGCTCCAACTGCTTAGAGAATTTCCTTCTTAGTTCAAACAGAGAACACAGGGTGATTCATCATTCCTGCTAGCCAAGTTTACAAAAGAGTTTATTCATTTGCTGAGGCGGAGGCCAAGTTTTGATTAAAACCCATGAAATGTGGATATGGTTAAAAAATATTTCAGCCTGGACAGTGCTTCCTTTGCATGCAAATGCTGGAGGTCACAGTCTTCAGACTGTGTCACAGTCCTCAGGTCACTGTCCACCCCAAATGCCCCCTGACAGATTTCAAAGGACAATATCAGAACATAGTTTATAAAAGCTGCCTCGTGTCCTGCAAGCCCCTTGGATGCCTAGCAAGGACTGCAGTCTGCATCACTGCATCCCCTGATTCTTTTGGGCATGCCTGGATAATTTGGAAGATCTAATTAAAACGTGAGCAATGTAATTTTAAATAAGAAGGGGAGAACTTGTGTCTTTTTCCCTTCCCACAGTCAGACCCCTCAAATTCTGCATGGCTGCACTTGTACAGGTTTAAATAAGCCAGTCAGGCAATTACCAGGTTTTTTCCCTGTGTTTGCTGAAGTTTAAATGGCCTTGTGAATGTGCAGCTGGGCACGGCTCAGAGCACTGCCAGACCAGCCTCCACCATACTGTAATTATGTTGACTAGGAACACGAGCTGTCAGGTTCCTTCCTGGGACGATCCTGGTGAATACAGCTTTAGTCTGCCAAGCCTGGCACAGGCAGCTGGAGGTACTGCTCTGCATGACAGACCTTTTCCATCTGTGTTTATCTCACCTTAAGTCTTGTCTAGCTTATCTGCAGCAGAATTTAAGGCATAAATCTCATCCTTTCACTTCTCTCTCTTGCACTTCAGTGTCCTCAAGGGGTGCAGCCTTGAATAACACTGACTTATTCATGACTGCCTGCAGCCTCACAGTCTGCTCAGCTCAGCTGCACCAGCACTGGGGTGGCTCAGGGCCTCACAGGACTGAGTTCCCAAAACAGTCTATCAGCATAAAGCCTTTTGCCCATTCCAGGAGAATCCTGGCACGAGTCAGACTGCTCAGGAAACCTTCAGAACAGGAGTTTGTTTGCAGCCAGGGTCTCTGAATTTTGTCAGAGGATAAAGCATGGTATAGCTGATACCTCAGTGTTTCACACACTGGGTTTGTTTAGCCTGTGCAGGGCAGCCCCATGCAGAGACACCTGAGCTGGCCTGAGCTGGCTGCTGGACAAAGTTACTGCAATCAAGACAGCAGATACCCAGTGGGGAGCAGTGGGAGCCTGTAGAGCAGGGGGTTGTGTGGGCTGTGGAAGTGCAAGTAACCTGATGTAGCTTTTTGTTGCTGCTGTGCACAGTGTGTTATTCCAAGAGGAAGCTGTACTTCGGTCTGTTTGTGGTGAGGTGTGTGTGTCTGGCCACGTTGCCTTTTTCCAGTGTCTGCATCTTAGTCCCACCTTCTCCTTGTGATGGAGATGTTTCTCTAATGCTCAAAGGGCTTGATTCAGGATGGCTTCCTGACAAAGGCTCCGGAATTTTGCTGTTTGGAAATGCTCTGTGATTTTGCTGTCAGCTGGGTACCAGACAGTGCCAAGCCCACAGGTGTATCTGGCACAGGAGGCTTGTCCCAGTCCATATACTCTTCCCTGGCCTCAGAAGCCCCCTGGCTTCTGCCCATCATCAACAATGCAGCTTGTATTTCCTTTGGTACACCAAATCCCCAGCTTGAGAGATCCGCCTGTGCACAGGCTAAAGGAAAACTAATAATTAGATGATACTTCAGCAGACAGCACCTCCACAACACGGCACAATCTTTTATCTATGGCTGATGTAGAGACATTGCTCAGACTTCTGGCTGGATCTTTGAACAGCAGATGTTGGATGATGGCATGCCTGGACTTTTGGCTCCCATCCTTGCTTTTCTAGGATCTGATGTGATTATTTTTTCATTCATGAAAAAAAGGAAATGCAACAGACACAGCTAATTTTAGAATTTGTTCCTGTACAAGGCCTTTTTACACATGTAAGTTTTAGGTTCAGTTTCAGGGAGAAACCTGAGCTATGCTGAGGTCAGAAAGAGTTGTTATCCAGGCCTATTCCTGCCTCCTCCGTTCTGACTCACTGCATTGTTTTATGGGAAATCCTATACATGGCATGACGTAAGTATTCTTCAGTTAATTTTAATATTTCCTCTGCCTAGGTCTTGAACAAACCCTTGTAATATGAGAGACAAGGAGACATCCAAAAATATTTGTGTGCACTTTCAGCAGACAATCTCTCTGCAAAGAGGTTTTTACTCTACTTTTAAGGAATGTAAGGGCTTCAAATACCCACAGGATGCTTGATTCTCCTTGTCTTAAAGCAGATCTCCATATCATAGCTCTCCAGGTTTAGTTGTTCCTCTCACATATTCTCACTCCTCTCTCTGTCTGAAGTTGTGCAGGTTTTTTTGGTTTTTTTTTTTCCCTTTTTAAATACAATAATACTGCTACTGTTGCCAATGGGCTCAGCATTGTACAGCAGCAACATTGGCTCCATCAGGCATGGGAGAAGCTTCCAGCAGCTTCTCACAGATGCCACACCTGCAGTCCCCCACTACCAAAACGTTGCCCAACACAACACACCTCTACAAACACATTTTTAGTCCTTTCTGCTAAAAGAGAAGGAAAAAAAATCTATTTCTTCCTAACATAAGAGCAAGAAGTCTCTAATAAAAATAGGTTTAAAAAGAAGCATCAGAACTGAGTAAGGAATCCAGCTCTGACTCATGGCATTGGGTCTGAAGACTAATGGTGTTTTTACAGTCTTTAAAATGTACAAATGTCTTTAATGTCATCACAGACTCACAGCTTGTTTCTCTCATTGATAATGCAATCATTTTTAAATTCACTCAAATAAATGTTAATGGACAAAAGTGTATGTATGTGCAACATGTGGAACTGTGTTAGTATGTTCTGGTGACAGGACAGCTGGACCCTTTTATAATGGTTTGTGATATTGTTGAAAACATCAGTGAAATTTCCCCCCTATGTTAGATATTTATTTCCCTATTTTTTATTTTTCTTATGGGTTGTGCTTTGTTGAGTCATTACCCAAACCCTTGTTTTTTCAGTTGTAGTTCACTAGATCTCTCTTTAGAAAATGGTCTTGTGGAGTGAATTTGTAAAGCGAGAGGTAGCTATATCATGGTATCTTGCATGGTCTAATTAGGTTCCTGGTTCTATTTAATATTGGAAAGATGTTATTTTTAATTAGTGTGAATACTGGTTTCTGGAGAGGAAACACAGTAAATTAGACGTTCTGGTGAGCTGGGGAATGATTTTTTCTTTGTTTCAGCTCTACCCGTGCCTCGTGTCAGGTCCATCCTCGCCCGAAGCTGTGACGTGGGCCCAGGAGACCCAGTGGGGTCCGGCTGCTCCTGGCCTCGGCGGAGCCCAGGCCAGCGTGAACCCATCATCCTGCTCATCCGGCCCTGCCACGTTCCGGCACTGAGATTGTTTTCCTTCATCTCCTTCATCATTTTTTTTCTGCCACGAGCCCGCCACCTGCCTAGGGCTCCGCCGGAGCTGCGGAGCGGCGCGGCGGTACTGTGAGCAGCGCCTGAGCTGCCGCCGGCCTGCAGGGAGCACATGCAGAGCCAGGCGGGCTGTGGCAGGGATGGAGCAGGGGTTACAAGGGGGTGTGAGTTCCCTCTGGATCCGCTTTGCACCGGGGAACAGCCGCTGCCAGACCTCAGCAGAGCGCGGGTGGCGCGGGCGGCGGGGCGGTGTATGCGCCGCTACTCGCGGCATTACGGCGGGGGCGGGGCGGGGGCGGGGTTGGAGCCTGTGGGCAGCACAAGGGGGCGGGGCCGGCGGGAGGCCGGGCTGGAAGGGCCGGGGCGCTTCTAGAACGGGCGGCGGGAGCGGCGGCGGCCGGGTGAGCGGGGCAGGGCTGGGGGTACAGGCGGAGCCTGCGCTGAGGGTGGCAGCAGCAGAGTGAGCGGGGCAGGGTTAGGGGTACAGCCGGAGTCTGCCCTGAGGGCGGTAGTAACAGCAGGGTGAGCGGGGCAGGGTTAAGGGTACAGCCGCAGGGTGAGCGGGGCAGGGCTGGGGGTACAGCCGGAGCCTGCGCTGAGGGCGGCAGCAGCAGCCCCCAACACGCTGTGCCCGCTGCCGCAGCCCCCCGGGACTCGCGGGGGTCCCGCTGCGGGGGAGCCGTGAGCGCTGCCCGGCGGCGCGGTCCGGGCGGATTGAAGGTGGTTCAGCCCTGACACACCGCGGGGAAATCCTTGTCCGGGATCCTCGCTCCGCCGCTGCGGCTCGGCGGGTGGCTGGCCCGGTGCAGCGGCGGGTCGGCGAGCAGCAGCCGCCCCTCGATGCTGCCCGTGGGCCGGGATTTGGGAACGGCGGCTTGGCACGGGGGGAGGTGGTACCGCAAAACATCAGCGGGTCTTTGTAAGCCTGTTAGAGGTGTCATCGCAAAAATAATGAAAGAGCTTGTTCCCATTCTGTGCACTGTTTGGGTTTGACAGGCCTGGCATTCCCAGTTAAATGACTGCCAGCTGACTTTGCCAGCTGCATTAACTGGCTGTGCATATTTCCTGCCTGCCATAGGCTCAGCGTAGAGCAAGCGATGGCTTAAGCTTCATAGAGGTGTTCTAACCCTACTTTTTCTGCTCATGTCTCATTTTATTTTACTCTGAGCTTTGTTTTCCAAAAAAACCTCCTGTCCCTGCACCGTTGTGCAGCTGAGCTGGGGACAAGCCAGGAGAGCACAGGCAGCTGTGTGTGACCTGTAGGATGCAGCGACCGAAGTCTCGGTGGAAAAGGCTGTGCAAAGGCAGTGGAGAGCAGCTGGTGTGAAAGCTGAAGGCACTACCGAAGTGTTACCACAGCACAGCAGCTTGGCATGTCATAAGATGGCAAAACATGCCTTTGACTAGACAGGAATAATTTTATTTCAGAAAACAAAGAATGTCCTTCTAACCTAGAAGCAAGGAGGAGAGACGATGTGTAAATAAGGGCTATTTTTGGGACTGTTTGACTTTGTGATGTTCGATGTTTCTAGCCAATAATCATTCCTCTTCCTCAGTAGTAGTGTTCCCCAGAAGACTTTTTTGTAACAAAACCTCTTGTCTTTAATTTTATAGGTGCTCTGTGAGGGTGGAGTGGAGCTGAAAGGCTGCTGTGGCCATTTTTACCAGGGTAATACATCATTTTTCTGGCATTAAGGACTTGGAAATAATCCCACAGGTATGTTGTGAATATATATAGAAACCAATAACTGCCACGCACATTTCACAAGCAGAACATTCTTCTGCATTGGTAAATTGGCACTGCTATGACACTAACAGACAAGAATGTGGCTTCTTGCTAATGCCATAATTTCTTGCGATTCAATTTTTTGATGTGACTAATCATGCTTTGGGAAGCAGTGCAGGAATAACATACTTCAAAGAGAGTAACAGCAGAGGGAGCAGCGTTCACCAGTTAGCGTAAGAAATTTTTCATTGGAGGTTTAAGTCAGGAATCCAATCTGTTTATAATTTCTGTGCTGTGCACATTGGCAAACTTCCAAAGAAGCAAGCTGTAAACATAGATATTTTTCCTATGACTAGTTCTGATTTTTGTGCGTGGTTTTCTATATGTCAGAGACATGAGAACATGGAGTGTGGAAGGGGGCATGTTCTAGGGTGATGTTAGAATAGACTCAACCCCTGAGATAACCTCTGAGACAATGCCTGATTTTAATTAAATTTATTTGAAAGACACAGTTCACTGACAGTAGACCTTTTAATATGAAAAGAAACCCTCTTATTTCTGAACAGGAAGATATTTTTAATGCTTTATATGAGCAAATGGTAAGTTATGTGAAGTATGATAATATACTGAACTTATGGGCTTTGCACAGTAAAATGCAATCTAAATATTAATGCTAAAAAAATAAGCTGTAATGGAACAAGCCCAGAGTCTTCTTGTCTTCACCAACATTGTGGGATTTGACTCCAGGCTGCTTTATAAAGGCAGAGCTTGCAGAGTGGGATTCAGGTGGATTTGCTGTGCCTTAGACTTGCATCAATTTTTATTCTCTACTGGAGTGTGGAAGAAACATTCTTTGTTATGGCTTTAAGAAAATACTGGGAGCTAATCAAGATGATTATGGCTTCTAAGGTGGTTATAATTTATTTTGTGTTAAAAGAAATGCCAGCAGTTTTGCATGATTGTGCTGTGTCCTTGTTAATGCTTGCAAATAAACAGCTTTTCCTCATTTTCTTTTGGCTTGCCTTGAGAAACACAAGGCAATCATATTGGTGTTTTCGCTTGGTAATTGTAATTGACTTTAGATGCACATTAAAATGCTTTGTAAAGAAAGGTGCTGATGTTGGCATAGGCTGGTTCAAGCACTAAAACCAATGTGCCCTGGAGGAAAGGGCTGTGTTGAACACTGGTGCATCTGAGTTCATGTGGATAATGAATTTCAGCTCTGAATTACTTGTTTCAAAGTCTTCAGCCAATGGTGTAGGGTTTCTTTCCTTAGTATTTAATAATTTTTAAAAAGTTTTATACCTGCTATCATGTGTTGAGCTAATCTGCAAGACTTGAAATACTGCTACAAATGTATGGTTTTATGGCTGCTTTTCTTGGTTGATATTGAGAGAGACTCCTCCTTAGGAATATCTTGAAAATCTGCTTATAATTAAGCCTGTCTTTTGGCTCTTAATAAGTAAGCAGCCTTGCAGGTTTTTTGTTTATACCATTTTCTGCTTAGATATCATTAACTTATCCACAGCCACCAGTACTGATAGCATCTTAGTGCCTCCTTTTGAAGCTCCATTGTTTATAGAGGGGAAAGGGATGAAGCCACCTGCAGCACCAGTTCAGTACTGCTTGGTATGTCTGCAAGCAAGAAGATAGGGTGGAAAACAGGGCATTTGGAGGAGCCCCAAACAGACCTGTCTCATCCAACAATCCAGCCTCAAATTGCTGTTTGAGGATGGACCAAACTTCAGAGCCTCAACTGTATGTGCACCAAGAGCTCATCAGTGGCCTGAGGTGGTCTTGAATTAGTGATTTGCTTGTTGGATTTCACCATGATATTTAAATATAGATACATATGGAAGCAGCTGTTTTCAGAGTGGTTTCCCAGGTGCCTTTAACAGCACAGGCAAACACAGAAGAGGAGACAGGCTTGTAACCCCTACTTGTGTCATCAGCTTGTATGTTGTATTCCAGTAGCTCAGAAAAATGGTATCTTAATCAGGTGTTGACAGTATCTGGTTATGATACATTGTCTCACAAGCTTTATTCCTCTGCAACAGATTCTGGGTCTGTAAGCATGGAACCAAACCAGAGAGCTGTACTCTGCCTTAATTACTTAGAAGAAACCATTGCTGTGTGCTCTGAAAAAATTTTCCCTAACCTAGTCTTTGGAAAAAGCGGTGACTTTGCTTGCAGCAGTTTGGATCAGTTAGATGGAAGTTCCCCACCTCCCCTAGAGAAGCCCCATAGCAAAAGGAGTGCTGTCACCTTTAAGTGAGGAGTGGAAGAACACTGTTTTTTGGGGTTTTTTCCTGGATTTCATGTGATCAGAAATAGTGTTCACATATGACTACAAGTAACACTCTGGTCTCATTTGCTATGACTTGTATTCTTTATGTTGTACAGACTGGTCTTATGTTGGTTCCACTTAATTTAATTCTCCTGCATGAGAAGTCTGTGCAAATTTGGAGCTGGATGAAGGACTTGCTTTTTTGTCCCTGTTTTTAGTTAGGCTGTCAGGCAAGTGGAGTACTCTTGTACTATGGTGAACAAAGGAGTCTGTAGCATATCAGTTTGATCAGAAGTTGAGTCCTAAAGCCACTGGATGAGTAATAGGTATTTGTTTCTTCTTCTGACCTGAAAGAAGTCCTCCCTTTTGGCTAGGAGCTGGCCTCTATTCCCTGTGACTGGGTATGAAATTCAGAGGGAACTGAGAACTGTGGTAGATGTGCAAGCAACTTCCCTTTAATAGGTCAGGTCTCTGTTTTTATATCTTGTTGATTATGAGGTTTTTATAAAGCTTATTTCATAAAGAATTCAGTCTAACCTGTGGAGAAAAATTCCATCATTGTGCATTTTGTCTAGAACCTCTTTTCCTTCTGCCAGTGTTCTGAGCCTGACAGCAATCTTTCCATAGGGAGTAATGATTCATTGAGGTCTTACACTGTAAAAAAGAAAAAAAAACCACAAAGGAAAAAGCCAGAAATATAGGCAGTATTCATCCTACAGAGACTTGTTGTCTGGCATTTCTGTTTGAATAAAACACACTGGCTTTACAAACATTTGTCTCCTTTATTGAGACATGAGTTGTTCATGCCCCTTCTGCCCCTCCTACCCTCTTTGTTAGCAGATTGTTCTGCTGGAGTAGGGTGGGCGCACATACGTGTGGCTGTGCACACACGCTCCTGCCAGCCAAGACTGTGGACATTCAGCCTCCTGTAATTCATTATTTGTGCTGGTTTTCCCAGTAACAGCTGTGAAAAGAATGTGTACAAACAAATCTGCAAACCCTGCAGCCAGGTGTCCTGCTTGTTTGAGCAAGAATTGCTTTCTCTTTTTACTGAAGTCTCTGTTTATTGACTTAAGTAAAACTGAGTAGGATGTTAAAGCTGTTGAGTGTCTGCTATAAAGACAAGCTGGTAGCTGTAATAAGTGTACTTCTTGGCAGATATTCTCAGCCATGAGAGAACATGGTGAGGAGCTGCAGGAAAATGTAGTTGTGTTGTTTTAACTGGAATATTCACTTGTAATTGTTCTCCCAGGCTTTATGTTGTGCATCCAAAAAACATTAAATGATGGCAGACTATTCAGATGGACAGATGAGGCTTAATATATCCAAATTAATGTACTTCCCAAGTGCACTTGACTTGTTGGGCTTTCTGCTACATCACTTACTGGGACTTGTGATATTGGCAGACCTCTGCATGGCACTATTCACTCAGCTTTACTTGTTTCTCAGATTACCCATGTACTAGTTCTTAACTAACTTAAACAAGCATTTTGGGAATATGTGGTTTGCAGGAGAGTGAGAAACAGAAAAGAGAAAGGAGAAGACTTATTATGAGACATTTTCCTGCTTACTCATGCTTGCAGACTATTGTGGTAAATGATTATGATTCTTTGTGTAGTCTTGTAAAGCAATCAAAAGAGTAATTTAAAAATAATCATCTTGCCATGTGATAATACACAACAGAGGACAGAGCTATTTCTAATGCTTTTAGTGATGGTGGTGTCACTGAGGGTGTGTTTGATGTTTGTGTCTGTGGCACTGGTGAGCCCAGCTGAGGGTGAGAGCTTCAGCTGTGCTGTGAGCTTGAAAATCCAAGAAAGAAAGGGCAATATCCACTTTTGATTTTTTGCATTGTGGCTATTTCATATTTTGGAGGCAGATGTGTGGAGTCCAAGGGAACAAGTTAGGGTTATTGCAGAATTTTCTTGATTCCTTCCTGTTTGCTGCATTGCTTAAAGTTTCAGGACACTTCATGTATTTTCCTTTCCTTTTTCTCCTCCCTTCCCCTCTCTCAGGTTGATTCCATTTTGCCCCAATAGATGCATTTTTACTGTATTTGGAGTTACTGGGTTGCACGTGGTAATTCTGAGCTGTCAGTTTGTCCAGTTACATTGAGTAGGAAAAAGTAATAACTGCTTCCTGAGTTGAGGTGGAGAGTTGTCACCTCCCTTTTGATACTGTGCAAGGGTGAGCCAAGAGCTCCATGTTTGAGCAGCAATGCTCCTACATGAGGCTGGCATTGGTGGCTGTTCCTGCTTGGCGGACAGGCAACTCTGGAGTGAGCTGTGGACTGATCCAAGTGCGGTGTTCCTCACAAATCCCCTGGAGAAAATGTTCTGGTCATCAGATTTCCCAGGAGGCTCTTCTGTATGCCCCTTGCATCCCTTGCTTCACTTGACCCCATCTGTTCAGACTGGCTTTCCTCCCATACCTCTCAGGCTGTGCTTTTGGAAGTAGAACAATCTGCTTTCAACATCCATCTCTGGAGCTGGTTTTCTAAACTGGCACAACCTTTGAAATACAGAAGTTGTAAGGGCTGTGCCCAGAGGCCAGTATGCTGAGATAATGCATCTTGAATAAGCAGAGCTGGAAATTTCACTTTTAACTTTTCCAACCATTGCTGCCACTTCCACACTACAAAATGTTCTATTTCTCTATTTGGCTTTCTCAGTATTTGTGTTTCTAGACAGTTTTTAAATAACTGAGTTTTATAGAATGCTATAAAGCCATTTAATTTAGACTTTTTTATTATTATTGGAATATAATACAATTTGGTGGGTCTCATACTTTCCAGCTCTAGTTATGTCTGACATGGAAGGTGTTGAACTGCTCTTGCAAAAGAGCCTGTTCTCACTGTCTCAGTGGACAATATATTTATAGTTTCCCTTTTCTCATGTGGGCTTTCCAGTGTCTTCCATGTAAATCCCAAAGAGTATGCAAGATAGCATTTGAGACTGTTAGTAACAGCTCCTATGGTTGAAGAAGAGTTTTTTCAAGCTTTACTAATTAAAATTTAGAGAGTCTAGATTTACATGAGGGTAAAAAGACTGAAGATAAAAATTAATGCTTTGGCTTGTTTCTGATAAATAAGTTAATTATTTTTATTCCTTCTCCTTTTAATTTTTTACAGGTTTGAGGTATCTGGAAGATGAAACCGTGGCTGCAGTTGATGTTCTTCCCTTATGTTTTCCTGATCTGGCACACAGAAGCAGAGTTCTTCACCTCCATAGGTGTGGAAAGAACCAGTGCATGATGTTGTGATGTGGTTATTGTGATTGCTAGAACTGTTAAAGTTAATCATCTGAAGCATATGGCTTTCTTCATGTGGCCCTGGCCAACACTGTCTCTAGTAGGAAAAGCTGCTCTTCTGCAGCATCAGGGCAATTTGTTTGCAGTTGGTTGACTTAGAACACTGGCCAACATGATCCAGGTTTCTCTGGGGCCTTTGTCAGTAAAATAAGATGGGGCCTGTGTTCTATTAGGATATGTGCATCTGCTGTCATCTTGAACAGAGCATACCACCTTATGCTAAAAGTCCTGAATTTGAGTTATGAAAATAATTTAAGTGGTAAATACGTGAAGTGGTTTTTTTCCACAGCACCCAAAATCTCATGTTCTCTCAAAAAGTTGGAGTTAGATGTCAGAAGGAAAAATCAGTAATTCCCTTATGTTGTGTATTTTGCTATGCCTGAGTAAATCCTAAAGTGTTTGCATTGTAATAAATCTGTAAAATAATTTGATTTTTATGACAATTTAGTTCCTGTGTTCTAATAGGACACAACTATGTATGATTGTGATAGAGCTTCAAATAAGCACACACTGAGTTTTCTGCTGTTAATTGGTCTAACATTTTCCTGTCAAGCAGTTTAGGGACTTCCCCTCCATAAGGGCACTAGAGGCTGATTAACTACCACTGGCTGTTCTCCAGAATGTCCTTTGAGTCAGTGGAGCTGTTTCTGAATGCCAGCTGAATTCTGAATTGCAGCTCCTGGTGGGTTGTTCTGCACCACTGTGTGGAACTGCTCAGCTGGAGTCCTACAGCCAGCCTCCTCACATGCCCTGTGCCTGCATGAACAATATTTAACTACATGTGTATTATTTGCTTCTTTTTTTTTAAGTTAAGTAGCATTTTATACAAAGCTTCCATGAAAGATCACCTTCTCTTTACACTTACTTATTCCTGAACCTTTCCTAACTCTTAAAATAGCACATCCTGCTGCCTTCTGTCTGCTTAATCATGCCTCATTCATAATTACTTTGGAATGCTGGAGCTGTGGTTGCATTTATGAATCTCATCATGCTCTTTCAGTTTGGGTTTTGAAAAGCCAAGTTTGTCATAGCAATTAGGAGTGATATGTTAGCAATTTCCACTAATGCTAATCAGGAGAGTGTGTGTGTGAGTCTATGAACATTAGTCTGAAATTCCTCTCTGCATAATGTTAGCTTGTTTCCACAGTTACCCATATTGTAAAGCTGTAACTTTAAATGATGCCAGTGATTAGCTAATAATTTGTTAGTGTGACCTAATCTGTATCCATATGTAGAACAGATGCTTTGGCAACTATTTGGATCTTTTGTTGCTTTGTCTCCGTAGCTGAGTGTCAAACCTTTCTTGTAATTGTCTTGCATGCACTTGTAGTACCAAAAGTAATTCAGAGACAGAGGAAGGGTCAGAGCAAAGCTAAATGAACTGCTGAACCTGGGACTTTAAAAGCCCCCTGAGGCATTTGAATGCCAAACCTATGTGCCTAATGGCTTTTGGGGTTTACAGGCATTGAAGTGAACACTCTTAATTTGTCTGTTGTTTGTGATGGTTTTAATAGCCCTGGAGCATTTAAGATTTCTCTTCTGTGCACTTGGGAATTGTTACTTTTTTTAGATATGATGAATATTTCCTTTTACTCTTTTTAGGTCAAATGACAGACCTGATTTATGCAGAGAAGGACTTGGTACAGTCTTTACAGGAATATATCCGAGCAGAAGAGAAAAAGCTCTCCCAGATTAAAAGGTAGGGGTGATTTGTGTAATGAAGGGTGACAAAATGACTCATTTGTGTTCAATCACACCCCACCTTTGTCACTACTCTCTGATGCTAAATCTTGTTGGTGTTTCCTCAGAAGATAATCACAGGGAGAGGATAGGTACTAGCTTGGTTTAATTTATTCCTGTTAACCTACAAGCATCCCTCCTTCAGATATCACTTAGAATTTGCTTCTTTAGCAATGGTGCTCTGGTGGGCTCTCTCCACTTTGCCCTGTCCTTGTGCCGTCACAGGGCTTCTGTAGAGAGGACACATCAGAGTCATACCAGGAGTCTTGTCATGAGAGCTGAATGCCTCTGTGTGCCAATGCCCTGTGCTGCCTGTTGTTTTATGCCATCAGCCCTGCTTACAAGAGCCAAGTGTCCCAATGGCATTTACCAGATCTCTGGGTTCCTTCCTGTGTTGGCTTTGCCCTCAGGGACAGTTCTCCTGCCTTGTTCTCTTCAGGTGCCAGCCTGGCTGCAGCACATCTCTGATGCCCTGATTGCTTGGATCACTTGAAAGGCTCTTGCTGACCACTGATACTTTGTGTCACTTAGGAAGGTTGTTAATTCTTGGCTAGCCAAGAGTATTAGGTGTGACAAGAGGAGTAGTCTAAATGAGGTCCTGATTCACAAGATCCAAGTGCCTCTAGAAGGAGTCATGCTTTCCAAAGAAATTCTGAAATCGAGGCTGTATGTGTCAATCTAACTTTCCTTTGGGAGTGTAGGATGAGAGCAGAGCTATGGAGTAGTGAAATGGTGGGAATTCTGGTCACACAGACACAAAGTGTTCTTTTCTTGAAAAGCTGCCCTTTGGAGGCAAAGCAATATCCTCTTCAAGTATTGGTAAAGGTAATATCTGTTCAGTCTTTGAATAAACTGGTATTTTTAAGGCTCATTACAACTCCAATGCATGCCTGCTGAAATTAGGTTTAAAATACTAAGCAGGGAAATATGTTCCCTTTGATGGAGACTATTGTAATTTAAAAAGCTCCACTCTATCTTTGTGAACTTGAAAAGTTGAAACCCAGTTTTGACAGTAAAACTGGCAATAATTTCATCTAAATGTGTAATTTGAATGATTTAAGAAGGAGGATGTGCATTCATAAATTATTCGCAGGCTGAGGTGCACACTTCTCGTTCCAGCTGGGCTGAAAAAATGGATATACTGACCAGCAAATCAGCCTCCGATCCAGAGGGGTATCTGGCACACCCTGTAAATGCATATAAGCTTGTGAAGCGTTTGAATACTGACTGGCTGGAATTGGAAAACCTGGTTCTTCAGGATACAACAAGTGGTAAGGAGTTACAGGGGACTGCTGCTTGTGTTCTGGAAAACCACAAGCTTGGCTGTGGTTTAAATATTACTGCCAAGTTTGTTTAAAAAGCAGCTAAGGTCTTGCTTTGTGTGTACTGATTACCCAAGTGAGTGAAACTTGCAAAACTTGCAACTGAAACACATCTCAATCAAGACTCAGAAACTGGTTTATCTGGGGAAGAAGGGAGAATGGTTCGTGCTTAAAGCTGTGGTAGTAACTGTTGAGTGTTATGTTCTCTTGTATATAAACTGCTTCATTTGCTTTCTCAGTCTGTTGCTTATCTTGATTCTCTTGATTGGTTTTTGACCATGTTGATCAGAGAATAAGATTAAGAATCAAAATGAGTCCCATATTGAACTGGTGGAGAAATCTGTATCAGCCCCAGCATTAGAGTTGGCAGATGCTGTAGTCTGTCAAAACCAGGATAGTATATGGTTGCTATCTCTAAACCAACTCTTCTAAATCAAATGCTTCCAGTACTAATCCTTGGGTTTGCATTATTTTGTCAAGTGTCTGCCTGAATTTGCTTGCATACCTTTTTCAAGTGAAGGTTTGTTTTTACTGGACTCTTGGAAAGTGAGAGAGAGGTGGTTATGTTTTTCAAGCAGGACACCACATGGTTTCCCTTTCTACTCTGCATATGCTAAAGTTTAGGTACTTGAAAGCTTTTTTCCAGACCAAGCTTTTATTGCCTTTTGGAATAGTTATCCTAAATGGAAATAAAATCCTCAATTCTATTGAATACATCTGTCACTAATTCTTTTTCTAAAGGCTTCTTTTCCCAGTTTGGCTTGCTGTATGACTAGCAATGGTTGAGCGGTTTTCCTTCAGCTGATGGCTTCCTCTTCTGCCCAACCAACCTGCTGTGTAACCCTCATGTGTTTACCTAATGCATTTAATTTTATTTCTGAATATCACCTGGTTTTACTTGTCAGTTTACTTGAGGCTTAACTCTCTCACTGAGTAAGGCCCTATGCTAGTGAGGGGATCCTGGATCAGGGTCTCTGTCCCTGGAACTGACACTTGAAAAGCTCTTATGGCTTTAGAGGTTAGAATACAAAGCTGGAGATCATTGACCAGTACTACAACCTAAAATCAGTTGTCTCTGTGGGTATTGCAGGAGATCTCATGAAAGCTAATAAGTTTTCATGTCAGAAAGAGACATTACAGGAAAATGAAGATCATTAGTTTCACATTGTACCTCAGTAATTGTGTGGAACAACAAAATTGAGGAGTTTAGCTATTTATCCTTTATTTTTTACTCAGGAGCCATATTTTCTGAAAAGGGACAGGAAACAATGTGTTTATAACTTTTGGGCCTACTAAGAGGCTTTAAATCTGAATTATTGGAAAACTTAATTCTCAAGCCAGAGCAGACGTTTCCTCTTCTGTGTCAATCCTGTGCTGATATTTATCCAAGCTCTGGAAGTAACATCTTTCCTTTTTGTTGCAAAGGCTTTATTGCAAATCTTACAATCCAACGTCAGTTTTTTCCAACTGAAGAAGATGAGACTGGAGCAGCAAAGGCTCTGATGCGCCTACAGGACACCTATAAACTGGATCCTGAAACCCTCTCTCGAGGGAACTTGCCAGGTAAGTGCACCAAGGTCTCCTCAGCTTTAACAGGAAGGAGGTGGTAACATCCTCAAACTCTCTCCAAAAGTCCTTTATGAAATGAGGATTAACTGGTCTTGCCACAGATGTTTCAGAAAATTTCAAGAGGTGCTGGGATGTCTGATTATTAGCTGAGTCCTGATGAATGTTGCTGCTGCTTATGAGACACCTACTGAAACAGGTTATGGTGTTTACAAACTGAATAGGCTTCATTGGTGTGTGAGTAGATGAGCTGACACAATATTTTTAGTTATTATAAGCATTAATAGCCATTAATAATTAACTGAATTTTAAATTTTATCTGTGCATCTTCTGAGCTGAAGCAACTGGAAATCAGTGCAGTCACACTCAACTGGACACCTAGTTTGTTTAAATAAACATCAGCTTACTTATACACAAATATACATTTACATTAAAGAGAAACAAGCTGGCTGTGCATGTAGTAGGCATGTAGTCAGGCTTCTCTGATCATCTCACAGTGTTCATCTGTAGGTTAGGTGAAATCAGTTAAGAATTTGGTCTGCTCTTCCTTTGTCTACAACAGAAAACACAATAGCTTACCCCTGTAACTTCTTTTAAACTTCTTTTTTTCCAAAGGAGTGAATTAGAATAAAATTAAGATAGAGTTTACTCTTTAATTTTGATGGTGATAACTTTAATACCGAACTTAAAATATTGTCGAAACATTTTTGGGTGATAAAAGTGTGTATTTACAGATACTTCTCAATGTGTCTCATGTATTTAAGGCAAAGGTGCTTCTGTGTGGATTGCTGAAAGGTATCTTTTTGTTTTTAGGAACAAAATATAGATCCTCCCTGACAGTTGGTGACTGCTTTGGAATGGGGAGGACAGCCTACAACGATGGGGATTATTATCACACTGTGCTCTGGATGGAGCAGGCCTTGAAACAGCATGATGAGGGGGAGGCTACAACAGTCAGCAAAGTAGAGATCCTAGATTATCTCAGCTATGCTGTTTTCCAGTTTGGGGATTTGCACAGAGCCATGGAGCTCACCAGACGGCTGATATCCCTTGGTAAGGACAAAGACCATTTTATTTTAGCTGGGGAGTGTTGCCAGCAGCAGAGCTGAGAACAGTCATGGCCCATCCACACTGGTGAGCTGACTGGAAAGGATATCCTGATGTACAATAAATGTGGGTCCTGGAAAAAAAGTCTATTTATACATGAAGTATCTTTAGCAAGCTGTCTTACGGTCCATGCTGTTGTTACCCAAGGCCCCAGTGTGTCTGACTGCACTCACTACCTCTGTGCTTTGCTGGAGTGTACTGAGATCCTGTGTTTGGCAGTGGTTAAAGCCTTGCTTTTCTCAAGTGGGGATCAAAGCTACCCCAGATGTAGGCAGTGCTGTACCTTCTGTAAAGTCCTAGTCACTTTACATATGCCTCCCTATTTCTCAGTGCAGGTACTCTTGGATGCTGGAATAGTTTGCCTGAGATCTTTCTGAATACTCAGAACAAACTGAGTTTCTAAGAATCTCCTTTTATTTCTGAACTGTTTCTAGCTTTCTCTGAGTAAGCAAGTAAGCTTCCTATCCAGCTTTGCCTACTTCCTGCATTGGAAAGGTCTGTCCTCCTCATTTAGAGTTAACATTACTCACATTAGGTATTTGATGGGTTTTTTAGTGAGCTGTGGTTCTTAGTTTAGATATTAGCAGCATCCTGAGAGTGGGTGAAACCTTCATATTGAAAAATACTTATTAGTCTAATTTCCGCAGAACTAGAATTCCTAAATTAAAATTTACAAGAGTATGAATATGTATTGAATCTAGCTCCCTCTGCAGTGGTGTTTAGCACTGATAGCAGAATGCAAATCCTTATCAGCAGCAAACAGTGGAACACACTTGGCAGTCGCCTCTGAAAGCAGCAGTTTCCTCTGCTCTGGGCTCAACTTCCCTCTCTGGACACTATTACCCTGTGCTCTAATGAGTGGTGACTGGAGTGAGCTTTAGGGTTGGTTCCATGAGATAAACACAATAAAGTTGGGAGGCCAGAAGGGAAAGAATCTGTTGTAGGTAGTAGCATCCAGAAACACAGATGAACAAGGAATTGTTCCTTCTTAGTTATCTGGGATAAAGGTCTATTGATGATGTTTATTGATTCATACCATCATTAATAAATCACTAATATGTCCAAAGATGCTAGTGATCCAGGCTCCCTCCCATATAACCCTTTAGAGCTACAGATGGATGCTGTAGGTGGGCTCAGAGCTTCCCAACCTGAGAGAAGTCTTTGGGACTGAAGGCTGTGGCTGAACTCCACCACAGTACTTGGTTAAAGTGTGCTTGTGCAGTGTGGGTGAGGAGCATGGTGGAAAGGAGGGGTACAGCAAGCAGGCTGCCTTGGTTTCTGCTCATGAGCTCTGGTGATCTGCTTATCTTGGGTCAGAAAAGCTGAGAGAGAAAAGGGGAAATGTGAAGAACAAAAAACTTCTATTCTTTTTCTTGGAATACAAGTTTTATGATTGGTTCTTCCAGAAAAGATTCTTTTGTATCCTATGTGCACCTCTCCTTTGCAAAGACAGAAACTTCCCAGTATTGATTTTCAGTGCAGACTAAAGCCAATATCTTTGTTTGCCTGATAATGCTTTAGGAGGGGAAGCATTGTTGCTGTCTTGATACAGGGACTTGTTTGTACCAACCGTTTCAAAAGTCACTGTTTCTGTCTGTTTTTCTCCCAATGAAGACAGCACTCATGAGAGAGCAGGCAGTAATCTGAGGTACTTTGAGAAGCTGCTGGAGAAGGAAAGAGAGGAGAAGGAGCAAGAAAAGTCAGTAAACAAGACTGTGACAACCACAGAAGCCGTGGTGCAAAGTGGAGCCTACGAGAGGCCTCTTGACTACTTGCCAGAGCGTGATATCTATGAGGCCCTTTGCAGAGGTGAAGGGGTCAAAATGGTAAGAGACAAGAATTTCCTGACTATGCTGTCTTTGCATAAGAGTGGTCAAGCTTGATGGGATGTTATGTTTTCCCTTCTGTGAAGCTTTTTCTTTTTTTTTTTTAAGAAAAATTTAAGTTTGGTTCTATACAGGTTGAGATTTTTACCTTGGCTTCTCAACCTTCATCTGTTACACACAAACTCTGAGCTGTACCTCTTAAAGGTTGTTGAAAATTGATTCTCCTCAGTCTGTCTACTCAGCTTTTTCAAAGTCAGCTGTACAGATGCAAAAGGAGGCTTTTTCCCCTGAGAGCTGATTATGCTTTACTACACTCAGGGAATCACATTATTCCTTCCCTTTTGCGTCTTAGACGTGTTCTTCTGGAGTGACTATTTTGACCAAGTGATTTCCAGTACATCTCAACAAACATGGATTCAATTCTTAGAACAGGGAAAAGAACCAATTAATTTCATCTGTATAGTCTTATTTACAAGAACCAGGCTTTTTTTTACAGCTCACTGCTTGTATAGTTCTTAATCTGCAACCTATTATGATTTAATTCCCCTAAAGGTTAGTGTTTCAAATGCTGCTCAGTGGTATTTGGAACAGGATATCTTGTTCTTAATTGCAGTAAATTGCAGAATCACTCTTGTTTACCTCTTGTATCTTCTGGTCACCTGATAGCTTTTACAATGAGTGTGGAATGGAGCTCATCTTTTTGTCTTGCCTGTTTGAAGTTCAAGAAAAGTGTTTGAGCAAACAATGCTTTGTTTGGTATTTTGTTTCAGACACCTCGAAGACAAAAAAGGCTGTTTTGTAGGTACCATGATGGAAACAGAAACCCTCATCTGCTCATAGCTCCCTTTAAAGAAGAAGATGAATGGGACAGTCCTCATATTGTGCGGTACTATGATGTCATGTCTGATGAAGAAATTGAGAAAATTAAACAACTAGCTAAGCCAAGGGTAAGTTTCCCTTTTTCCTTCTCACTGATGACTGCTAATTCTGTGCTTCAGTCTCTATTAGCAAGGACTAGGCAAAGGATTTGAAAGATCTGGTTTCATACTACAGATGATACACTGCAGCTGTGAGCCTAAAGGGAATGATTTTGGAACTGCCTGGTGATGTAGGACCATAAAGCCCAGGCTCCCAAAGGTATTTATGCATTATTGCACTTAATTATGCAAAGCTCTCAGTAAATGGCTTAGAAAGCTTTAAGAAATTAGAGACTAGGCTTGAAAAGGTAAATGGCTGACTTAAAATGATAGGAGTAGGTGTGCAATATGCCTTAAGTCTGCCTTTTGAACTGGAGCCAAACTTAAATGAAATTTAAAAAGTCCAAATCTCAACAGTGCAGAAAGAAAAAAAATGTGAGTTGTGCTAGAATAATACCTAGAGGTTTGGATTAGGTTTGTTTGTTTGTTTGAGTATCCTGAAATCCACTGCTTCTGTCCTAAACCATAGGTGTTCCCTGTTACTCATGGTATGAGTTCTGGTGACTCTGCACACAATAAAAAAAGCAGCTACCTCATGCAAAGCTAGTAGTCATCTGTTTTTTCTGGAGGTGGAATTTCCTGCCTGTCATCTTTCTGGCAAAAAGTAGTATGGCAGTGTGGTAGTAGTAGATGCCGCCTTAGTTTTTCTGTCAGGTCTGAGCAGAATGTAAAACTGAACAATCTTTGAATATAGAGGAGTGGTTCATTTAGCACTCTTTAGGCTATGAAAAATGGTACTAAAATTCCAGTGAAGATTTACCCTTCTGTGAGTATTTCTAAATGTAAGCGTAAATAGTCAGAAACAGATTGAGAAACTGATGCTTCCCAAGATCATTAATAATTTGGGATGTTTGTGAAGCTGGTCTTCTATGACTACCAGCCAGCTATGGAAGTGTTGGCTGAACATTCCTATCTCAGTGAGGATTCTCACCTCCTTAAATGGAGAATTTTTCCTATTACATCATGGTAGAAAACTTCAAGAGCTTCAGATAAAATGGAAGCATTCACATAGAGCATATCACCTAATCTATTTTATCAAATAAAACACTGTCTAAAGACAGCTGTTTTTTTGGTTTTTCCTTTTTATTCAAAGTTTTATGGAAAGTCTTAATTCTTGGTCTCTGAATTTTGCATATATTACTAATGTCAGAGGAATTTTTCATGTAATCTATGTAGTGTAGAACTGCAGTCAGTCCCTAGAAGAGTAGGTAAATATTACAGCCTTAAGAGTCAGATGAAAATTGTCAATTAAAAAAGAGAAACCATTTTCTTATGAGTTTTTTTTTAACCTATGTATAGCTCAGCTGCAGGAATAACTTTAAATTGTGCAGTATTCCTGAAAGAATTGAAAACGCAAGTCCTGTGATGAGATGGTCCTTAATAAATGCAGCTTAATTCTAACTTGGAAATTTTAGTTAGTAATCATGGAAGCTTTCAGATAGAACTGGGAAGTGTTATTTCATTCTAGGCTCAGAAAGATGACCACTTTCTTTATTCAAAAAGGCATTTGCAAGAAATTTTTACTTTTGGCTCCAAGCACTTCAACATTATCTGCAGTTTACACTTGCCAATAATTTTTGTAGAGAAAGAACATCTGTATGTGATTGGGAGTAGCTGCAGTTGAGTTGCTTTTTATGCTTGTTTTGCAAAATGCAATCACTGTTATTCCACTTCCAAAAAGTAAATCCAGCTTTTCAGGCAATCCATCAGAACTGGCTGGGGAGGGTCAAGAAAATTCTTAGCTCTATTGATGTGGATAGCATTGAGGCAGATCTGCCATGATAGTATGAGAACCATATTCCCAAAATTCCTAATGTTATCTGCAAGCCAGGAATGTCTGAACAGGCAAGAATATGGCCTGAAGTGGGGAGCCATGAGTATCTGAGTTCATGCTGCAGGGTTTCAGCAGTGCAGAATTTCAGAAGGAAATAGCAATGGACAGCTTGCTGAACTAAATAGTCTGAAACAGCCAGTGAAGCTTTTGACTAATGAAGGGTGTTACGATGTTTTTTGAAAGCAAATGTCTCTTACAAGGCTGATTTCTCCACCCTGAGAGAGGAAGCCTCACATTTATCAGTTGCTTTTACCAGCTGAGATGTAGATTGCATGTCTTAAATGGAGAAACCTGCCTATCAGAGCAGATAAGGAATAATATCAAAGTGGTCAGGTTTATTTGTGTTCTGATTTATTTAGATCATATGCTAGGTACAGAAATCAAGCAAGCATATACATGCTTGAAAATGGCAGCAGAATGAAATGTTTGGGAAGCAAAATATATATCCCTAAAGCTGTACTTCACTGCACCAGTAAAGAACAACATTCAGTCAGCCTGGCTCTTCTGTTGTAGTTTATACAGGCGAAATGTGGAACAAAATAACAGTGAGTCAGAATTACTGCAACAGCTGTGCCAAGAACTCTTGTATAGGGACAAGACAGCTGACATGGAGTGTAAAGCTGGCTGGAGACCTATTTGAGGAAAAATGAAGGAAATAATGTCTGTGTTCTCTGAAGAAGATGCAAATAAAAAGGCTTTCTATGACCTATAATTAGGTGGAAGAAAAGAGGTATGATTTAGAGTGTGTGTGGTTGGCAGGAGTTAAATTTAAATATGATCTGAGTTTACAGTCAAAGAAAGGAGTGTCCCAGATCTTGTTCTCAGCTGCAAGAAGGAAACCAAAGTGAGCTGGTGTATTGTTAGCAGTCATCTGTCACTCTGACACCACAGGAAACTTTATCAGTTTTGCCAAGTTCCATTTTTTTTCTACAGATCTAGTGATATAGCCTATATGTGATGATACAGTGTTTAAAATGTGTAGGTGTGCTGTGCTTTTGCAGAGTTACCTTCGTAATGTAATAACATCTCAAACTGTCTCAGAACTAGATGTTCCAGGCATCTTTCAGCTGGAAAATATGAGCATGGGAATGTTGAGTGTTGTCCTTGGGAGTTTTCTACCACTGGGGATTTGCTTGTCCCATAATTTGTAACTTGTACTGTAAAAGTTTTCACTTGTTATTTTACATCTGAGAATGAGATTGAGTTTTTAGTCCACATGAGGAGCAGGCTGATTAAATTCATGGACTATCCAATGATTTTCTCTTTGCCAGGAGGTTGGACTTCATATGTTGTTAACTTTTGTTGTTGTTCCCTCTTGCTAATATTGACTCCAGCTGTTTAAAAAAAAAAGTGCCTTCAAAACCTGTTCAGTAAGCAACTCATGGATTTAATCAATATCTTGGCTTGTGCAGTCCATCAGACTCCTTTTCCAAGATCAAATGCAGGTGATGTATTGTACTTGTGTTTCTGCATGTGTTTTAGCATGAAATCAGATCATGTTCTAGGTTGAAGCTCTTTCATCTAGTGAGATATTGAAGTTGGACAAATCAGGTGTTGCTTTTGGTAAGATGCAAGAAATTTTCTATCCTGTAGCTGATGTGTTTCTTCCCCCTTGGGATTTTTTTTTGGCACAGCTGGCACGAGCCACAGTACGTGATCCCAAAACTGGTGTCCTTACAGTGGCTAGCTACAGGGTGTCCAAGAGGTAAGCAGGGAAAAGGGTTGGGCTTTAAGATTTTTGTGCTTAACAGCTGTTGCTTGCTACCTACTATGTCTGAAAATTTGAACTGCTTTGCATGTAACCAAAGCTTCCCCAACAAATGCATGGAAAATGGCTCTTTTAGCTATCTGACAAGGGGCAGAAGAATCCTTCTGTCTTGGGAACTGTGATGTGCTGATTGGTATTGTAAAATAATGTGTTATCCTTCCCTTAGCTCATGGTTGGAAGAAACTGATGATCCTGTTGTGGCCAAGGTGAATCAGCGAATGCAGCAGATCACAGGGTTAACAGTGGAAACAGCTGAGCTCTTGCAGGTTGGTGCACTGGCTTCATCCTGGTGGAATTAGCTGCTGGTTAGGGTGGTGTGGTGCAAACAGATGTTTTCCCTGTGTGTGCCAGGCAGAAAAGGGTGGAGATGTCAAAGAAATATAAGAACTTCATGCAGGAATCTGAGATTTACCTGTTTGTTCTGAGGGAAGTGCCGGTTGCTTATTTTTCAAGTCTGCAAAAGCTTATTCTCTGTCCTAGTTCAACATTTCTAAGACCCAAATATTTTTTGTAGTCCTGATAAAGTCTCATATGAATTCAGATCTCTGAATGGCTGTTGGAGAGAGGAGTGCCAGTAGTACAGCTCTGCCAGAATAGCTGTACATTAGCCCATTCACTGTTTATCTTCCTCTGTGCTCCTTGAATTCTTTTTTCAGAGCCGGACTGAAGTACTCTTGATTACAGGCTATCCATAGAAATCAGGTAATTGTGTTGTGATCTGGGAGACACATTTAGTACAGCCTCAGAGTAACTAAAACATGTTATGTGATCACAAAGTAAGTGAAGAGGTGTTTTTAAGTTAATTTTCTGTGATCCTGGAGAGGCATTTATATGTTCATGATCATACATGAGTGGCACAGAGTCCAGTTCTGTCCCCTAGGCTGGATCCACAGGGAGCTGCACACGTTCATCTGCCTTTCCTTCAGAGGAAGGAAGCAAGCAAGAATGTGGTGAAACTATTGCAGCTGAATGTTAAAGAGGCTATTGTAGTGATAAGTACAAACCCTTGAACTACAAAAGGGAAAAAGCACTCAAGTTGTTTCTCACCAGCATACCTCAGTTCTGGCAATCTAAAAATAAGTTAGGTGTACTATAGATAATAATCTTGCCACAAAGTGCTGTTTCTCAGAGCATGCTGTGGATTTCTGAGAGCAAGTGCTATTCTGCAGCAGTCACTTGCAGTTCAATAGATATTTATGTGCTTCCTTCTTCCATGCTGTAGGTTGCCAACTACGGAATGGGAGGGCAGTATGAGCCACACTTTGATTTTTCTAGGGTAAGATCACACTTGCAATTATTTCTGAGTAGGGTGGGGAGGAGGGAGCAGTTTGTTCTTAGAGAGCTTTTGAAAGTGTTTTCTGTTAGAGCATTTAATATGTAGCCCTGTTGCATGGATGGATTATAAATTCTGAAAAGCCTTTGCACTGCCTTCTCTGATGCTGAAAGTTCAAGAGAATAATGAACGAATATCCCTGCTTACCTTTGGGACCCTGATTCCTTACACAGTACAGGGACACTAAAAGACTCATGTAGCACTTGCTTGTGCTCTTTGTGTTGTTTTATTTGTACAGTGAGGTCTGCAAGCCCTGGGTTATGAGTCTACCGTGTTCCATTAGGCTTCTGATTTCAGTGATAGTGTCCAAACCCTGCTTTGCTGGGTGCTTTAAAGCATTTTGCAGCAGCTGACTGAGGGGGAGATAGCCTTCCACTTTCCTCCCAAAAAGTAAACGTTATGAAAATCCTCATGGGTTGTACAGCCCTTCTGGCATACCCTTGAGAGTGGCTGCAGCACTGGGATCTGAAAGGAGTTCCCTGGGTCAGTGAGGGCAGTGCTCCAGCACAGGTAGATGTACAAGTGGCAGTGCTGGGTCTTCATGAGGCACTAGAGGGCTCTGCCTGGCAAAGAACAGCTCTGGCTTGCTGTGGGAGTAAAGAAGAGGAGATTCTTACTAATGACCCCAAACAAGTTCATGGACGTGCTAAGCATACTGAAGAGCTGTGGTGACTGGTAACTTCAAATATAAAATCCATGTGATGCCTTGGTTTCTGTGGTATTTCAATGGAATCTGGCATAATTCAAATGGTCTCAGTGGTTTTACCTGGTAGGAGGGATTGCTGCAGCCAGAGCACACAACCCAATAATTGAGTGCAGAATTGAAACCTCCCAACTTAGCACTGTTTAAAAAAGAATAAAATTCTTAGTTTCAACACTATGGAAGCTTGTATTCGTTAGCTTTGGCCCATTCTGAGAATTTTCCTCTTAACATCAAGTCTGCTTAGTTTCCTGAGCTGAGCGAATGCTCTTAAATTCTCTTCAAAGCCTTTGAACTCAAGGACCTCAGGCATCAAATTGGCCACTGTGGCCTTTTTTTTTTTTTTACTTTTGGATTAGGAGCTGGACCAGAGCTCCACTTGGAACATAACCTTGGCTGCAGTTGTCAGCTGAGGCAAGGCAGTTGCAGAGGTTGCCACAGTTTTGGTCTGGTCCTGCAGGCTCTCTGTACATCACAGACCTTGTGTTGAAATAGAGGTGCTGCTGTGTCACCCCAGCTTCTGATCAGCCTTGAGGATTTTTATTCCCTTGCAGTTCTCAAATACAGGCACTTCAGTAGCTGCCTATTACAACTTGGAGATTTTATTGGTTGTTCTAGTTAGATTTTTGCTGTTGAAGTTGAGAAATTCACAGTTGGATCTGGGTTTCACAACAGTGGCAGTAACCAGGGAATTCCCTGTATCTCACTGTTCTTATGTTGGCTTTTTTGGATTTGCATATGCAAGTTTTGGGGATTTTATGAACGCATTTCAGGAAAGACCATTCGTTTATTAAAACATGCTTCAAGCAGATTGAACTATGACATCTTAGACATGGTCACTGTGGCTTTCCATGCTGTTTGTTTTTTTCAATACTGATTTATTTTCTTTAGATGTTGAACATTATTGCTTTTGTGTGTAAAAATGCACCTTGATGTCTCCTGACTGGAATGACTTCCTGACTATTAGCAATGTAAATAAATTTCAATTTCATTTTTTTGAAGGCAAGAAAGACACTGGTATTCTAGATGTTCTTTCTGCTTCTACTCTGGCACCAGTGTGAGCTCAACTTCAACAAATGAAACTCACTGTTTTTTACAGACTAAAGACAATTTGATCTTTTTGATGTGGTCTTTAGTCCTAGACAGGCAACCACCTGAAACCACTCTCTAGTTTTGTCTCCTGTCAAAATATGCATTTGCTCTTCTCAGGACAGTATTTCTTTGAGTTGCTACATTTACAAGAATCTGTTATCTAAAGCCCACTGAAGATTGATTTTTTTTTTTTTTTTTTTGTATTCACATCAGTTGTTGACTTTGGATCAGTGCCCAGCACAATAATGGCCTGTTGTTGACCTTACTTGTAACATGTGTGCCACAGGCCCTGAAAGCATTGCTTCTATTCTCCCTTCAGAATTGTTCAGTGCAACTTCTCCTTGTTGCATCCAAGTGCTCTGTGCATGCAGCTGTACACCCTGGCTGCAACTTGACAGCTTTAATGTTGCCCTGTATCAGCTGTCCCCTTTCTATTCCAACTCTTTAAATTGGGCTTGAGGATCTCTGCAGAGCTGCACATCTGTAGCTCTGGTGAGAGCCTGTTTGGAACCCAGGTTAAAGTTGTTGTCTGTTGCAGCGACCCTTTGACAGCACACTCAAATCGGAAGGAAATAGGCTAGCGACGTTTCTTAACTATGTAAGTACCTCTGTCTGTCTACTGTCTGGGAGCTCGAAATTTGCAGTTATTCTCATTTAATTTTATAGAAAGATGAGCCAGATGCTTTCAAGCGGTTAGGGACTGGAAATCGTGTGGCCACTTTTTTAAACTATGTAAGTATGATGATCCTTTATGCATTGAGTGTAACTTTAGCAGCATCTTTTTACAGCTTGTGCTGTTGGTTATTTGTAGAGATTTCCTGGCACCTGGCAGTAGGGATTTCATTATCCTTGCAAGCATCAGGTGCTGTCCTATCTGAATTGTTAGAATTTTGGTGGTATTTAACATCAGAGCAGAAAATTTGAATATAAGACCTATCTTCTCCTTTTGGCCACTCTGCTATGGAATCTTTTACTTAATTGGATTCCATGGGGGGAGAGAAGACTTTGGCTTATTTCTCAGAGGGAAATACTTGGGGGACTCATGTAGTATGCTTTTGGAGAACTTGACTATCAGCCACTTAATGTGAGACAGTCTTATTTTACCACCACTGTTTGACAGCACGTGATGTGGTCTGTCATCCTCTTTCTCAGCTGTGTGGCAAAGCCAGGGTTGCTCAGCACAGCTGCTGCTTCAACAAATGGAGGAAGGCAGAGCTGATAAACTTGGTGCAACCAGGTTACAAGTGGAGATCTGAAAGATTGATTAGTTGCATGCGTTATACAGCCCACAGACCATGTACACTGGAATCCTAAGCTGCCACTGGGAATAATGGCCTTGTTTTCGCAGTAGTCTTCTGACACTATTTTATCTATCACCATATACCCACTATATCTTTAGGATCACCTTATCTTCTGCGTTTAAGATTTGAGTGATACAGCTTAAATATTTTGTCACAGAATTTGAAATTTGATGGCTGACATTGCATTTTGAAATGCAGCTCAAAACAGAACCAGTAACGCTTTCAACTGGATATGGAGGGGAGAGGTGTAATCTTCAAAACAAGAATTGGAGTAAGATGGGTAGCTGTGAAATATTCTACTGCAAAGAGATTTTAATTTTAAATTGAGTCATTCTTTTTGTCTGCTTCTCAGAATTTTGGATGAGCTTTGATTTAGAAGGAACAATACACATCTTCTCTGCCAGTTGTACATGGTCAAAGGCAATTTGCCCCTGTTTGTCCAATGTAGAACATATAACACATCATACATGTACCAACACCGTTACTAAAAAGAGTAGCTGTGTGGCTAAGACATGCACATTAACTTGCAAGGCTGCATGCACATGCTTTCTAGTTGGAAGGGGCAAAAACCTGTCCACCTATGGCATCTGATGCCCTTTTATTGTACTGAGCAGGAGGACACCAGAGTGTTAATAATATCTGCTTTAAACAGAAATCCAAGTTGCAACAGGAATTGTAGAGACTTGGGGAGTGTATTAATAGTAGTTTTTAAATTTGATAGGAGCTGGATCTGACTAATTTCTTTTGATTAGAATCTGACCCAAAGCTTACTGAATTCAGTGGAAAGATGTTCTATTTTTAATGGGAGTATTTCTAAGAACTTTGGAATCAGTAGCAATAAATCCATTGTTACTGATGAATACAATGGGGTTAAACTCATTCCAGTGTGGTAGTGCTAAGCTTAAAGATACATGGTTTTGTTTGGAGTCATGTAGCTGTAGCTGTTGAAGCTTGAGCTGCCTGCAGCACTTGCAATTGCGTAAGACTGCTGGTGAACAGCACAGAAACAGTGCAGAAAGAGAGGCTTTCTAATAGCTTGTGTAGTTTTTGAAGTGGTTGACCAAGATGCATAAACTAAATTATGAAAATGAGTTCCAAAGGCATGGTTTCAATTTATGAGGAAATATGTGGTTTAACAGACACTTGCTTTCCTAATTGGATCATAAAAGTGGAATGAAATTCTTGAAAACAGTGTACTATGAAGTCCTCTCTTTTGTTCTAGAGTATTACTGCAGGTACACAACTTCTAGTGGCTATTTGAAGTAGAGGATACATAATCTAGGGAATATATATCTAGATATACATCATCTGGATAAAAGCCTGCAGCTGAAATAAAATCCTTCAACAGCAGGTACTGCTTCTTCTGCAGTTTGTGCTGGTTGAAGTCCACCCTCCTCATCAGTGCCAGTTGAAGAGGTGCAAGTAGATATTTCAGGCCTTGGGACACTTTAGCTTGTAGGCTTTGTATAAAAAGCCTCATAAATGTACAGTTTGTGGACTTTGTTTTCTCAGATGAGTGATGTAGAAGCTGGAGGAGCTACAGTTTTCCCAGATTTTGGGGCAGCAATATGGCCCAAGAAGGTAAAGTCTGTTTATGTGTTTGGGTTTATTCCTTCTCTCTCCATTTGCTGTCTCTCCCTCAGCACAGTCCATGTAAAAGTGTGCTGATGTGACAAGTGCACTTCATTGCAGCTGTAGTGATCTCACAGGCTAAAGGGCATTCTCCCTTTGTTGGTAATGCATGAAGTGAACAGTTTCTCTTTACAGCTGTTTCTAATGAAGTAAGCTTGTGTTCAGTAGAATTCCTCTGTACTCTGAACATGACTGAGCTAGAATAGGACTAAGAGTTTTTCATGTGCTATCAATGAAGTGCTTCCAGCTGCCTGCAGCTGAATCCATAGGCATCCCCCTCCCCTTACTTTAGCCTGGTTATATTGACTAGGTTCTGACTAATCCAGATCTAATCTCACTTTTCAGGGAACAGCAGTGTTTTGGTACAATCTCTTCAGAAGTGGTGAGGGGGATTATAGAACAAGACATGCAGCTTGTCCAGTACTAGTAGGGTGTAAATGGGGTAAGTAATACTTCTTTAGAAACAAAACCTAACAATACCTTCCTAGAAGGCTCACGTAGGTAAAGCTGGGGATATACTGACCTCTTACAAAAGCATTTAATAACCTGGGTGTTGCCATTTCAACTACTGGAGTCATTTGGCCACAATGAAATTTGCTGCCATTGATCTCATGGAGTATTAAGCAGCTGCATTGTACAGCTATAGCTTTTCTAGTGAGTTTTTGTGTCAATGGCAGCACAGAGTGTAAGACTCACTGGGTTTGTGTAATGTATCAGTATCAGAATGACTTGAATTATCACTTGGCTAGAATCAAGTTTATTCCTACAGAGATCTGTCTGTAGTTATAGCTGGAAAAGGATGAAGGCTCCTTGTAAAGTAAATGGGAGTGTCTGGATATTAGGAATTTCTGCTTCTTACTGAAAGCTTCTCAAGCTTCATATCATCTAATCCCACACCTATATCCCCTAGCCTCCAAAGTATTCCCCTGGAGTGCCAGAGCATGCTGATTGTCAGTGATACAAGCCCCAGAATACACTGCTCTGTTAGTGTTTGCTCCAGAATTGTGCATTGGGGAAGATCCTTTCTTCCCCAGCCTTCTGCATCTTTCAATGTATTTTCCCTTGGTGAGTCAAGAAGTATAAGCATGGATCCCCAAACTGAGAGATTTTACCTAAAGTATCCATCTAGGCTGTGATGATACCCACACTGGGTACATGGTGATAACTAATTCCAGTTCCTTGTTTCCACAGTTTCTAACAAATGGTTTCATGAAAGAGGAAATGAATTCTTAAGACCTTGTGGGAGAACAGAGGTTGACTGAATTCCAGCCTGCTGCAGACCTTGTTTCTGTCTCCTTTTCTACTGTTGTTTGTTCCAGTTCATTTCTAAGAAATGATCCATCTTTTTCTCTGAGAGTCCTGGCACTTTACTAGAAAAGAACAATAAAATATGTAACACCTGTGAAAGAAAGTAAATGCATTGTACACATCCATGTGTTTTGATTGCAGTTATTTCCACATTTTCCCTGCCTCCCTCCCTACAGTCTCCCTCTGTAGTAATGGTGCAAATGGTGCTGTGAGCAATTCTGTTTGTTTGGGTGCTTGGTCTCATGCCTTTTGTACCTCAGAAGATTTAGATGTTAAATATTTCTTTGAACCAAAGTTGATTTTTAAAGAAGTTTTGTGTACATGTTGATTTTATTGTATTTCTATGGATCACAAGTTTTAAAGCAAAAATAAATGTTCTTTCCGTAAAGTGATTCTCTATTTGGTTTCCTTGATTGGTGCATCAGTGTTTGGTTTTAGGGAACAGTGGGCCCCTTACTTTTTCCTCTGAAGGCCTGTTGCCTTGTTGCCTGTTTCCTGTAGAAAATACATCATGGTTTTGGACAGTGTTTTGTCTAAAACTCCAGTACGCAAGACAGAACTGTTGCATCTTCTAATGAAACTGGAAAGGTGTAATTTGTGTATCGAAACTATAATGTGTCCTGGGAGCAGAGAGACTCACTCATTTTGTCTCAGTGGCAATTGTGGTCTGTGTTTTACACTTACGAGAAGCCTTTTCCTGTGGTGTTAACTCTCCTCTTGCAGGGTACTATCTTTTTTTGAGTCAAGCAGTTACAAAAATTAGAAGCCTTTCAAGAATATTGATCGTCTTGACAATCCCTGATTCTAAAAGCAGACATCTGCTGACAAAACAGTTCTTTTCCCACAGGAGTACTTGAACTCAGCACCTATGGAAATCAGTAGGATGTTTTGGAAGCAAATCTTAATCTACTTTTGTAGACTGGAGGAGGGCTTTGTCATGCCCTTCAGGTAGCCTGGGAATAATTCTTCCCTGTTACTCTCCTTTGCCCTTTTGCTCTGTTAACATGTATTAGCCCTAAGCCAACACATGGAGGACTGAAACAAAGTCCTATTTCTGAAACATTTACAAAGAAATGAGAGCTAATTGCTGAAAAAAAAAAAAAAGCAAAAGTTATGGAGAATCAGGCAAATGTTTCAGAAATGTAGGAACTTGGTTGTCACAGTACAGCTGGTCTGTAGCTGGACAGATAAATTGGGCCATAATAACATACCCAATTTGGCTCTCCTAGTTTGATAAACAAGTTCCTGGATGAACAATCATAGGTTAGATTTAAACATACACAAGGGACCCTTAGCCAACCCCATTTGACTCTAATTGCAAACATATCATTGGCCAGGGAGCTGGCTGGTGTTAAGACCCAGGCCAATTAGTTGTCTAAACCCAGGAAATTCAACCCCCTTAACAAAGAGCTGCTGTAATAAACTCAGAGCTGTTTGATGAACCTCAGTGAGTTTGTGTTGTTTCTGTCTCCAGCCAACGACCTCTAACATAATACTTGGTG
The DNA here is from genome assembly GCA_910950805.1 of Acrocephalus scirpaceus scirpaceus. Classification (NCBI taxonomy): domain Eukaryota; kingdom Metazoa; phylum Chordata; class Aves; order Passeriformes; family Sylviidae; genus Acrocephalus; species Acrocephalus scirpaceus. Next base: position 7,692,385 of record OU383785.1, read on the forward strand.
ATAGTACCCGGCTGTTGTAGCATCTGTGGCTCTGCAGGTGAATTGACTTTGGAGCCACACCCTGGCTGTGCATGGTTTGGGGCTGACTTCATGGGACTATGGATCACTGCAGGTGAACTGAAAGCCAGAACTGGTAATGGTTGTACAGCCATGAACTAGTGCTTAAAGGCAGGCTTGGGCAATAGTTAATACACCGATCCATGGAACTGGCTTGAGAAAGCAAAAGAAACTTCAATTGCACTGAAACATCAACTCACAGTCAGCGTTGTTGTATGATCAAGGCTGGTTTGCGTTGCGCTTCTGCATTGCCACATGTGCAAAGACTGAGTGAGGTGAGGCTTTAAACAGGTGTTTCAGCAGGGTTAGAAACAATTCCCCTGCTGTCCTCTTGGGAGAGACTCATAGAATGGGAACATTTTACGTGTTAGATATAATAAATGTCATCAGTTTATTTCATCAGTATTAAAGCAGTGCGGCTCAGCAATGCATCTTCATGTGCTCTTGTATTTTATAGTGAAGAACTGGTGAATTTGAGGGTTATTGCTTCATTTAGATGCAGCATGCACCTGTACTCGCTAAAGCTTTAATTTTTTCTGTTAAACATGCACAACTGATTGAAGAAAGAGGCCTTGCATTATCCAGGCAGAGACTTGCTGAGCTGAAGTTGTTCATAATGCTGAAATGAGAACCTAGACTTGTGACTAAGCTTTGTTTGAATACTTAGTGCAAGTAGCTATGGAAACTGCAATATTTTTTCCTTAAAGCTTTGAAGACCCAGCACAGCAGAGCTCAATAACTGCTCTCTAATCTCCCAGGGCTCTCCTTTGCTTGCCATGAACTTTGTGGTTGCTGGCTGGCTGTTCAGAATGTCTCATTGTTGACCTCCAGTTTTCTTAGTAAAATGTCTCAGCATAACGTAAACTTGGGAAATAAGGAGTTTTGCTTTATAACAAAGTATTCAACATATGACAGTCTTGCAGGTAGGAAGAAGTGACGATGAGCCAAAGCCACAGTCTCTGGTTGGAACACTGGGTTTCAGGGGAAGGAAGAGGGACTTAGACTTTGTCAACGTGGTATGTTTACAGATAAAGTTCACATCAGGACTCTGGCCAAAAATTGCACATCCCACTTCTGAAATAGCATACTTGGCTGGGAAATACCATTGTTAACTGTGTGTTATCATAGTGAACTTTTAAAGATAATTTTACTTGTTTGTTTTCTCTGGAAAAAATCCTATTTTGTCTTCTCAGTTGTCTTTGACCTTGCTCCCACCTAAAGTAGGAGGCGATGAGTGTGGATGCAGAACTGCTTTCATGCCAAGCTGCTTTTGTTGCTGTTTGCAGGGTATGCTTACTGCAACTTATGCTAATAAGATATTACTTATGCTAATCTGATCTGAAGAGTAATAGATAATAAATACTATAATTTGAGAGAAAAGAGCATATGTGGCTTGTGAGATTCAGTAACTTCCCAAGCATAAGCATATTTGTGTAGTCTGTCACATTATACTCCCTATTCTGTCTCCTATCATTGTAGAAGATGAGCAGCATATGGAAATTAGCCTAAATTTAAGCCTATGGGATAGTTCTTAGACCTAAAACCTAAAAAAGAAGTTTCAAATGCTGGAGCAAATCAGCCTTTCTGCATATAGGCACATGGAGTTCCTGCCAGTATGTTACTGGTAAGGGAAGTACTTAGGTCTTGTTGAGACTGAAATGGTTTTTCTCCTGACATCATCTATGTTCTTTATTTCACAGGGTTTAAGTACTTAGCACAGACACTGCAGAAGCTGACTCTGGACCAGTGCCTACAAGTCACTTTGAAGTGCTTTGGACCTTTTCTGGCCACGTCTGGTGGAATTAGCTGGAGATGAAGTCGGCAGGGTACTGCCCTGTATGACAGATACTGGTGAAGGCAGACACTATATGAGCTCTTATGGAAAGGTGGTTTCTTATCTTGTGTAGCTTTTGTAGTCATAGGAAGAACAGCCACCCCCAGCCCATGCCAGTAATCTACGTTCTGGCCTGGGTGCTGCTTAGGTGGATATATACTGTGTCACTGAGCAGTGGTGCAGCCCTCCAGCTGGGTTGGGAAATCACCCAAGCATTCATGTTCAGCTGAACAGACTCAGAGAAGTGCTTATCATTTTTTGCCTGCGTTAGAAATTACTTGTCTTTCCTGGTACAGTAGAACAGCATGTGAAAACCATCAATCTTACCACCTTAGATGGAAAAACTTATATCCGGGCCCAAATGTATAGTGGGAATGGTGAAAGGGTCTGGCTGGGATGGACATGGGAAGCTGTGCAAGCCCTGGCAGAGAGCTTAGAGTTATACAAGATGTTATGTGCAGTCGTAGGTTGGAGACAGAAATCATGAGTCAAGCCCTCTTGATTGTAAGACAAACAGCCTGTTTTATTGTTCAGAATCTTCTTATATAGGGAGTTCAAAACTCCTAGAATCTAGACAACTGACTGGTCTGGGTCTTAACACTGCCCAGCTCCCTGGCCAGTGATACATCTGCATTTAGGGTTGGAAGGGATTGGTTGAGGTCTCTGAGTTTTAATTTGTCCTATGATTGTTCACCTGGGGACTTGTTTGTCGAACTAGGAGAGCCAAATCGGATTTATTATACCCAGGTTTATCTGTCCAGCTACAGACCAGGCTGTACTGTGACAAGAAGACAGTTCTGTACCTTGGCTGAGCTATGGACTGCTTAATTCAGGAAGAGGAAGGTCCTTTTTCTGTGATGCTAAACTGTGTTTGAGATGAGGTGGTGCATGTATGTGTAAAAGGCAGCCTAGGATATAGATGTACTCCAAGCCTCTTCTTTCTGTTCTTCCTGCACCCTAAGATGGTGCTGGGGTGGCTCAGCACAGCAGATGACCTGTCATTAAAGCCAGGCGGCTCATGCCCAAACCTTACCTCTGCTTGGTAAGGATTTCCCCAAAAATAGACTTTGTTTGCAAAGCCCTAGAAGAAATGCCCTCCAGGGATCCTCCAGCTTTCAGAGATGGTCATTGTCTTGAGCACGCACATTAGGATGTTTCTTCTGGAATTCCTGATGAGGCCTTGAGAGAAAGTCAAGGATAAAACCAAACTGCACATTTGATGCTAGGATCAGCTGGGTCAAAAATCACGTGGAGTAAGAATAATTTTTCCTTGAAATCTGTTTTTCTCTCACACTCTCAACTGTATCAGCAACATGTAGGGAAACTGGGGTCATGGTGCCCTGATCTCCCCTGGCAGCACCTCACTGTTTGTGGGCACGTGTAAGCACAGTGTGACCCAGCACACTCTCTGCCGGGGGAAAGGAGAGAAAGGAGCCTGGCTGTGGTTTGTGTTTCCAGCTGCAGGGATGTGATGTGCTGGTGGGCAGCCCCATGGCTGTAGCCTGTGGCTCAGGTTAAACTCCTCCCCACAGTGTGTTCTGCTGTGGATCTTTGTGCAGCCCAGCTACCAAAAGCAGCTGTGTAGCTGGTGTTTGCTGGCCAAGGAGAGTATAGGTAAAGCTGTTTGGCAGCGTGTTGTTTTAGGCTAGAAATATACTTTATCAGGTGTTTCACATCAAGATTTGGGTCAGAAAAAGCAGACCTCATCTCCTGATTTAGAGGACAGGTGTCTGCTAAGGAAGGCAGGAACCTCCCTTGGAATGGAAAATATGACCCCCTTCCCTCCAAATTATTATCACTTTGAGAATACAGGGCTTTCAGGCAAAGATATGCGAAAAGCAATAACAATTTTTCACTGATATGCATGTGTATAACAAGGAAAACAAACTACAACAACGGCAGCAACAACAAACAAAAGCAGAACCCAACCACGGCCTCCTCTGGGCTGTCCAGCCCGTCCCCTTCGGTGCAGTTCCGGTCCCGGCCGCCAGGGGCGCCGGCGGCTCCCGGCCGGGCAGGGCGGGTGCGATGATGCCCCCGCGGCTGCAGGGGGCGCTGTGGCGCGGGCTGGGCCGCCCGTCTGCCCGTGGGTAATGGCGGGCGGGCCGGCGGCAGAGAGGGCAAAGGGGCTGCCTGGGCACCCCCCAGGGGCAGCCGGGCCCGGGGCCCTCGGGATGGCGGAACGGGCGGCAGCAGCAGAACCTCGGAGCGGCGGCTGCAACGGCACAGGCCAGCGCACCCCGCCGGGGCAAACAAAGCGCAGCACTAAGCCCTAAGCAGTGGCAGAAGCAGTGAGGGGCCCTGGCAGGCGCTGGGTGTCAGGCTGAAGTGTAGCAAAAAACCCGAAGCAGCGGCAAAAAAATGGCCGGGGCTGTGCAGCAGCAGCCGGGTCCCCACACGCAGCCGGGAGAGGCTCCCTCAGAGGGGCTCTGGGCGCCAGGTTTTCTCCTGGAGCACCCCAGCAGATGGTGAGAGTCCTTTTCCAGTGAGGTTGGGTGTTGATAAGGCCCCAGTTCAACAGCTGCACTTACAAGCAAAGGCTCACCCACAGTAGGAGAAGCACTGGGAGAACAAAAACTTGCACTGGCAGCAAATCCTCTGGGCAGTAATGGTCCCTCACCAAACCCCACCTGTCTCCACCCCAGTCCCGAGAGAGAGTGAGGAGCCAAGCCCATCCCCTCAACCCCCAGCCAAAATCTCAAGGGATCTCTGCCCGTCCCAAGTGAAAACCCCTCAGCTAAGAGAGTAGCCAGCTGCACCCTTCCCCCTCCTCCCATCCTCATCTTGTGTTCCCTTAAGTATCGGTTGTTATCATCTCTTAGGCAACAAACAGGAGAAAATTCCCTGAGAGAAAGAAAGGAAATATCCTAACATCCAACACCTCAGTGTGCCTCAGTGTAGCCTCAGGTGTTTCTGACTTCCTCTTTCTTGAGAAGTATTTATGAAATGATGATATTTTTTTTTCCCTGAAAAGCACAGACTTGTGCCCCTTTCCCCATGCTGTGATAAGGGATAGGCTTTAGGGGCAGCAATGCTTCTGGCTGTGCTTAGCTTACCCTTGGAACATCCTTGTACTTCTACTTCCTGGAGTTTCAGCTCTCAGATGATGAGGAGAAGAAGCTGAGTCTCACTTCATTGGCATATTGGTGCACTTTTGTTGAAAAACAGGATACCTTAGTCTAGGCAGGGTCATCTCTGACCATAGGTTTGGTTTCTCCACAATACTCTCTGATTCAGGTCCTCACCTGCAAAGCAGAGACTGGACTCAAAGATGCCTTTTTTGCCTTGTGCTACAGTGTGGAGGTGGGAGCCCTGCAACTTCTGAAACTTGAAGATGATGTAAAATTATATAGGAGTGAGCTGGGTGAACACCAGCAACCCCTTGTGTGATTGTTGATTGTTTAGGGCATTGGGCACTTCATCATTCCTTATAGCTTCAGACGGTATTGCTGTTAGGGTCCATATCTGCAAAGATGATGAAAGACTGATGTATCACATTGCACATTCAGACCTGATGAGACCTGATGAACTTTCTAAATTTTCTCTGCTTGTCTGGGCTGGGGTGACTCAACCACCGAGGTTCAGCAATCCTGTGACCACATCCATTTGTAGACCTGGACAAAGTCTCCAAGTGATTCATCACCTGGAAGAGGAGCTGGCTGATGCTGGCACTTATCCCATCTTCTGCAGAAGATGAATTGGGTCCATGGGAATCCTTCCTCTGGCCCTGGAGCAGATGTGTGTGATTTGGTCTGAGAGTGGCAGCTGCAGTCAGCTGTGAGCACACACTCCAGGTGTGCACCAGCCCCAGTGGCATCACTGAGCCCTCTGTGAAGGGTGCAGCCACTGCTGCTGCACCATGGGCAGGCTGGCAGTGAGAGCTCACCCCCTTCTGCTACAGTATGGTTTTGCTTGTTTCTGCACTGATTTCCTCCACTTTGAGTAGGCGCAGACAAGTGAAATGTTTCTGACTCAGTGAGGTGTGGGAATCTGTGAGTCTTAATACCATCTGTGGCCTTAGGCTGTCACTTCCTAACAGGTGTTAATTTAGTCATGCTCTCGGCTCTCACTTTGCCCCCACATATGTATTTGGTGGGAGAAACACTGCAAAATGTGTTCATTCACCCATCCCTGCAGGACAGAGGCAGTTGCTGTCCCCAGCCTGCAGGATGTCACCCTAATATGGAGCCAAATCTGGTTCTTGCAGGTGTGAGAGATGAGGTAATATTTTGCTGCAGCCAAAAGGTTGTCATGTAAAAGAATGAAAGTTGTTGGTTCTATGTATTGTTACACATAGATAACTGGACCTGTTTCAGTTAATTTGTTGGGTGTTGCTGTGAGCTGGGAGAGGGACAAGGTTGAAGACCTGACCAAAAGGAAGTAGGATGAGAGGGGTGGGGACACAAAAGTAGATGGTCCGGAGAGAATGTAATTTCCTGAGTACCAGCTGATAGGAAAGGGGACAGGAACTGGCTGTGAAAGGGTGCTAAAAATTGCCATTTTGTTGGAGGGTGTGTATGTTCGGTTCATGGGGGAGAGAGGCACACAGCTGGCTCAGCTGAATCAGTACAAATAGTTTTCATTTGCTTTGACAACTCTGTCCCCATTTGTTATAGACAGGTAATATGATGATTGGCTCTCACAGTTAAGAGATGAATATTGTGTGTATGTTAGGAGAAGTTTTATTGATGTATGGTTACGTTATCGGGGTTTGTTGTTTAGATGTCCTCTGCTCTCCCCATAGTCCCCTTCCCCCCTCTGTATTGTCACCACTGGTCAGCCTGGGTCACTGGGGACACATGGAGGGAGGGCACACAGGTACTGTGTCCCTCGCATGGGGCAGCTGGGAATGGGGAAAGCTTTTTGCTGGGGGGGCGTAGCATGACAACACCTCACCTCCAGTTGAGTTGGAAGGAAGCAGTCCCCACTAATGGGCGGTGAAGAAGAGTTGGCTGGCAGACTTTGGGAGCGGCCTGGCTTGCCTGGTGCAACACCAGGGGTATAAAAGGCAGAGCAGCCATTTTGTGAATGGGCATGTGGCAGACGGTCACGCGCTCCCAGCACACTGTCCTTTTTCTTTATTCAGTCCTTTGTTGTATTTGTTAAGGTTTAATAAACCTTTGAAAATTTTAAAAGTGAGAGGTCCTTTCTCACACCATTTAAATTGTATCTAGAAGTTAGTTTGTTTCTAACACAGGTGTCCTTCTTTACCATGCAAGGACTTAATGTGTTTCCAGCATGGCTTTCTCCAGCTCCTCTAGCAGCCAGGAATGCATGCTCTTGTTCTGGATGTGCTGGTTACAATTGGATCCCACCTTCTCTTGCAGCTCAGCCTCTCACGGGTTGCTCCAGCTCAACTTAGAAGGAGGGAGCTGTTTCAAATTAGCAAAGAGTCTGAGGTAATTGACCTCTTATTAATGTAGTTCTACCCCTGCCAAAATAAATGACAGAAAACTCTTAGCAAGCCCATTGGCCAGCTGAGGCTCTGCTCATTGACTAGTGTCCCCCATGGACACTCCATACGCAGAGAACCAGCTGGGCACAGTAGCCTGGTCTGACACATTTTTGGACACTGTCACTATGTGGAAATGTCCTATATAATAGTCAAGCTAGAAAGGGTTTGTACATCACATAGTTCATTTAAAAGAAACTATTTCTGCATAGTCATGTTGCCTAGAAATTCAGACTGCTTAATGACTCAGGTTTGTACCTGAGTAAGACAAGCATCTGAATTGTTACACAAAGCTCCCAGCTTTGAATCTTCCCTCCCACAGGAGCTTCCCTGTGACTGCACTGCCCATGACAGAAGAGCACAGACAAAAAAGCCCTTTGAGTCAGAAGCTTTGCACAGGCTGCATTGCTGTGGTTTTCATCTCTGTGTTTTGCTCTGAGTAAATGATAACTTGGATTTTCAGGACAATTAGCCTGGGTTTACTCACAGGAAAGAGGAAATGGCGAGCTGGAGTTGCTTTTGAAGTGGTGCAGAGGAAACATTTGTAGAACTTTGAGTGCATTTAAACGTGGAGGGGAACAGCTATGGACTGCATCCTCAGTGAGCAGAACCACATCTTGTAGCACCAAGTGACATTACAGCAGTGTGTAATGTGTCCAAGGACTGACCAGAACCCCATGGCATCACTCCCAGGAAGGGAGTCAGAGCTAATGGAAGCTTTTGCTTGAGTTCAAAGTAATATTCCCATCCTTGTTAGTTGTGACTTGTCCCCAGTGGTCCCAGGCAGCCAAACCAAGGTGTCAAGCAAAGGTGTCAAGGAGAATCACTCCTGTGAGTACCAGACCTTTGTTACTGCAAATGATTTAATGAGGAAATGCCATTTTTAAGTTATATCTGGGAAGCCACAAATTTGAAGCTCCAGACACATCAGAAGCTTCTTAGTAACCTTTGTGAAATCACTTCCTCTTTTTGACACTTGACATTCACTTCTGCCTAGGTGCTGCTCTGGCTGGTTGCACTTTTATGCCTTTCAGAAATAGCAATTCTGAATTCAGGAAGTCTGAAGTGTGTCTTGAACCCAGCTGGGAAGCTGGATTTTACAAAGCCAAGTCTGGAGCAGGACTGGGTGTTCCCAGGAGAGCTCCTCTACCTCATATCTCCTGGGTATTTTAGTCCAAGATTTGACTTCATCTTCCAGCACTGCCCTGCTCCTGCCATCCTGGTAGATTGCTGCCAGATGGGGTTTGTCTCACCCAGTCCAAGTGCCTCCTTAGGGAGGAGGAAGGATGCAGGCATTGATGGAACAACAAATAGCTTGGAAAATACTCCTCCCTCCATTAGATCAGAAAAGGCTCAATCAGGCTGGAGTGAACAAGTGCACAGTGGTCCACCCGACTTTGAACAAACCCTTTCCTCACTTTTCATGGCTGTTCTGTAGCACTTATCTGTTTTTTACTGAACCAACATAAAAACTACTTGAAGGGCTGACAGCAGATAAAACAGGCCAGGAAGATTTTTGTCTCTAAGAATTCTTGCCTAAAGGCAGGGCAGCATAGGATGTTGCTGCATGAAGGAACCACCGTCAGGCACTAAATATTTTCCAAGAAATGCACAGCTCTGGGGCTTGATATACAGATAAAGGCAACTGCATCTTCCACCCCATCAGTTATAGGTGGCACAACTCAGCACTTTCCAGAGTCAAAACCTGGGTGTGTGAAGCCAGTTGTGCAACCAAAGTGACTGGGGGGTTGGATAACAGCGAGTCTGGTAGGGCTGAGCTGCTATACTTCATGGTTCAGGAGGCGCTGTGTCCTGTGAACCCCCCCAGAGCTGCCTCAGCACCACTCTGCTAATTTTGCTTTTCTTCTAAATATTTCTCAGGTTGAATCCCTTATGTGTCCTATACCAAAGAGATGGCCAAGAAATCCCTTTCTCAAAGAAAGGATTTACCCAGCCATGCTTGTGTTATCAGAAAAACTTCCTGAGCTATTAATACATAACAGCCACTGTTAGCTGGACACTTGACCTATCTAAATTCTGTTTGTAAAGTTACAATGAGTTTGCAGTTTGGGTTTAATCCCATGGGAAATAATAACTTGGGAAATTCTTTGAAGACAGCATTGTTGTTGATTTCCGCTTTCCAGGCTTGACCATGGCTGGCTCTGAAGCCACCCTTGAGGTGTCCCCTGCTTGTCCTCTGTACGTGCCACCAGCTCGTGCTCAGGCTGCCACGTAGCTGCATGTGTGGCTCAAGAACTGTGTGGGGAACTTGGAGGCTGATCCTGTACAGCTGGGCCAGCTGCTGGCCAGAGCAACCAGAATAGTGTGAGAAGGAGCATTTGGAGCTTGGGAGGGAGAAATTAATGGAATCATTCAGCTGGAAGGGACCTGTAGCAATCATCTAGTCCAACTGCTTGGCCACTCCAGGACTGAATTGTTTCCTAGGAACCAACTTCCCTTAATAAACAAAAGCATATTTGTTAAAAAAACCCCAAACAAAACCAAAAACCAAAGAACAACTAAAAAACATGCCAAGTGTTATTAAAGCAATCTCCTTTTTAATAAAATGCTGAATTCTCACTTGTGAGTGATGCTTATCCCTTAAGTGCCTTTGAGGAACCTGTGCAGTGCTTGGCCGTGGGAGCAGCAGCCAGCTTGTTGTGGTGGCCCCAAGCCACAGCTGGGTGAAAGGACAAAGTGATTGTTGTGGATTCCAAAACTGAAAAAAGTTATTTTCCACAGAACAAGACAAAGTATCAAATGGTTGTGCTCAGTCTACAGAGTAAGTTGATGCAATATCCTTTGGAGAGGGGCAGGAGAAACAAGTGACCTTGTTCCCTTGCTGTATTACCTGGCGTAAATGCAGGATATTTTCACTTCTAGAAGCTTTTATAACTCACAGTGGAGTTTCCCTGAGCTGAAGAGGGTGTGGGTGAGATCTGAGGCACCTTGCAGTGGAAGCCCAACTGGGACCTCTGTTATTCAGCAGATCAAAGCAAGGCAGAGTGGAGTGAGCCTAAGGAGTGTTCCTTGAGAGCACTGCTCACCTGCTGTGTGGACCCTGTGCTTGGCTTGGTTTGTTACCAATAAAACAGTTTTTAATCCTTCAGACAAAAGTAAATAATTCAGAGACAAAGTGGTGTTGTGCAAAGGGACAGTGGATGGTGAAGGAGCTTTCCATGGGGCTGACAGGGGAAGGTCTACTCTTCTTCAAGAGTTTAGTTCTGTCCTTTCCCAGTCCTGCTGTTTGCTGCAGGCTGGTAGATCTGTTTCTAAGCCAGGCCAGGGTTTACTTGTAAAAACTGGAACTAATATTTCATTATAATGGAGTGAAAATTAAAATGGAATTTTACTCTTGAGAGCTGTTGTTTTGTTAGCACAACAGGGATCTGCACCAGGTGTGAAACAGCACCTGTACAAACTGCTGAGAGCCAGCCTTGATGCTTGTTAAAACTGGGTCTGATGGTGGTGGTGTTTTAAGGGAGAGCAACTGCAGGTTCTGCAAGCGTCAGCTGTGGGCAAAGCTTTCCACTTGACCATCACCTCCAGGTGTGTAACTACCTGCTATGGGCATTGTTAAATTGGTCAATTAGAGCTTAAACTGTCTTGCAAATAAATAATGTTGGCTCTAGGGCTACTGCTTAGTGCTCAGCATTGCATTTTAATGTCTTTTTACTTAACTGAAAGGTGCTGCTGTAACTGGAAAGCCATACTGGCAGAAGAGCTGCTTGGTAGGGATGTATTCTCTAGAACTGAGAGGCTCAGTGAGTAACAACTGGATAAAGAAGGTTTCTGATGATTGATTTGAATCCTAGTGAGATCACAGAATGAGAAGCTCATTTGAACTCCGGGAAATCATGTTATACTTTCTGCTGGATTGCCAGTCTGCAAAGCAGACCTGGCACTGTGGGCCTGAGCCTGCTCTGCATTCACAGCCTGGCAAAGGATGGGAACCAGGTGGACACTGAAGCCAGATCTGCTGCTCTCAGCTGTGTGGTCTGGGGAGGCAGAACCCATGCCTGGGATGCAGAGTACCTCATCCAGGGTTATCCATCCCCAACTTTCCAGCGGCACTCCGTTCATGTCAAAAAGTAAGCTCATATTCATTTCAGTTTATGTGCTTTTGGGGAATGAATTCTGGATGAGGCAGGAAGTGGGGGTGCAGCGATGACCACTGCCTGTGCTCAGCTCCCACCACATCAACCACAGCCTTATCTCATCCCTCCATCTCAGGGAGGGAGGTCTCAGTCTATCACAACTCTTTCTGTTTTAATTTCTACTTTCCTTTATAACTTTTCTAAAGCTAAAACACCTTTTAAACCTCTTCCATTACATGCTGTCAATGATCACAGGTGACTCTGTTCTGAGTAACACCTTGGCAAGAAAAAAGAAGCAATAAGGTAAGCTTATTCCCATGGTGTACTTTGGAAATTACCAAATACATCCAGTAGCCTTCTGGCCACCAGAAAAATGATTTGTACCTCTGGCTCTAGCTTTTGTATTTTTTCCACAATTTATTTGAAATATGCAGTTTTTTTGAGAGTAACATTTAAGTTCAGGAAGAGCAACCATTATTGTGATACATTTGAATTTGCCAGCAGGTTTTGGGGGAACTGTCACTTTTCAAGGCTAATGTGTCTTGATTTATGTAGCGTGGATCCATGCTGACTCAGTAGGGAGGTGGATGGGATGTGCCTCCTGCTTGTCAGCAAGCAGGATTGCTCAATTCAGGAGAGAGGGATGATGCTGTTACAGATGGCAGAGGGAGGCAGGGATGGGGCTTTCCCATTCTTTCTGTTGTTTGCTCGTGGTAGGTGGTTAAAAGTGCACTCAGGTCCCTCCAGCATTCTGTCCTGCACCAAAGTTTAGATCATGTTGTGAGGGCAGAGAAGAAACATTTAATGGCAAGTAATAAAAATTAGAAGTCCTTGCATGTGAAGTGTATCACAGATAAAATAGGCTTCAAGACACACAAGCCCAGTACTTATGGAAGTTATTAGAACACATGTTGTGCTGCTGCCAAGAATATTTGATCCAGATTTCTTTTTTTTTTTTCCATTGCTTTTGAGAGTATTTAGAGCATTGCACTTGAAAAGTTTCAAAGTCTGGATGAAGATTCAAATAACTTAGGAAATTGTATATAGAGAATTAGGGTTGGTTCATTATTGTTTCTGAATCAGATGGGGTTACTGTAGCTCTTACATCTTTGGGAAATGAATTCTTTTATACCTTTTACATAAGATTACAGTCAATGATAACCGGACTTGTTGTCTATAGATTGCTGATATGTTGTTAGCTCAAACAAATTATTTAATACTTGCCATTTCTTCCACTGACTTTTTTTTAATATGAGTTTTTGAAATTATTTTCCATTCTGTCCTGTAGTTAGTTCTATCTGTTATTACTGTTGTATGTAGAAGGTTATGGTTTATTTTAATAAGAATATATTCTTATATAAATATAAAGAATATATTTTAATAAGAACATATTCTGGTCTGCTCACAGCATTTGTGACTCAAGGATGTGGTTAACAGCTGTTTGTATCTCAAGACACAAAAAAAGGGTTTCAAATATTTCAGCTATGATAAACAGGTACTGTAGCCTCAGTGCCTGGTTTATTTCCCTACTCTGATAAAGTCATGAGAAGAGTTTATGTGCTCAGGTTATCTGCCCATGTTTCCTTAGGGTCAAATCCTGTGGGTTAAACTTGTACGAGTCCTCTCATAACTTCACGCTGATGGATGATATCAAGAATCATCCTAAATTATGTGTCTTCTTGTTTATATAGAAGCATTTGCATTAAGTATAGGCTTCATCAGAGTATTTTTAAAAGCTTTGCCCAGGTTTGGTTGTTTTATCATTATACATACTCTGATACCTGAAAAAACATCAGGGTGCTGGTATATAATTTTTTATGCTTGTTTATAAGCTTTGCTTGGCTGTTTCATCTCATAAAACATGAGGCATAACTGAGCATGGCTTTGACCTTGAGGACTTTATGTGAGAGGGCAACATGCGTGCAGGCAACATGAGAAATAAATGCATTTGTAAAGGTGGTGAGGAAAATGATGCTGCTGCCTACCCAATTTGAAAGGTCAGATTTTAATTCTAACCTGGCTTCCTTTTCTGCATTTCCTTGATGCAAGGGCTGCACATAGATGTATGGAAAAATAAACATTTATACAGGAGGAATGGGTATAGTAAAAGTGTGAGTAGGGTGGCTAGGGGTTTTTTCCTCCCTCTTTATGAACTTAAAATACCAAATATGAGTCATGCTGGAAGTGCTACAGGACTTCCTGATCAAGTCAGTGGAATACTAAGCCCAAATGTCATGTTTAGGATTTTAAAAGTTAAACTGAATTACATTAAGGTTAAACCTTGGAGAAGCTGCTGGAGTAGGTGGATGCTCAGCAGCAAAACCCAACTGTATCTCAGCCAACCTGACCACAGGCATGACAAAAAGATGTTCTCTGGCAAGAGCTCCTTAAAATCATGGACTTCTGCAAAGTAAATATTTTCCTGATGATAACGTGACTCTTCTGTTTACCATCCCAGTTCAAACCCTGACTGGTGTAATATCTCTTATTCTGTGGGGTTTTGTGAAACCCTTAGGGTGTCTGAACAAGGTCAGCTCCAGAAAATTTTGTGGGCTGACCTGTTCTTTCTCATAAGGGTGGACAGGACTTTGGTTATCTCTAGAGTTCATCAAACTGAACTAAGTGGTCTTCAATTTCTTTCTGTTTTTTAAACTGAGTTGTGCTTTGAAATGGTTGGGCAGGGGAGGGAGCTGCATACCCTTGAGAAAAACCCCGGGGCAAAGGTGAGATCACAGAAATATTATGTTCAGGATCTTTCTTAAGGCCTGAGATTCAGCACCAATTTGGATCTAGTCATAACCTGTACAAATTCTGTATAGTGAAAAAATGTGAAAAATTCGAAGTCTGTTCAGTGCATTGGGAGAAGACACTGCAGCTGCAGTAGATACATATCATTAAACAGTGACTTCTGTCAGAAGAAGAGAAAGAAACACACTAGGCTTAAAACAAATCACTTTTAAACTGGGTATCTTCCAATATTTTTCAAAGTCCTCTGGCAGTTGAGGTGGGGCTGAATATATGAGCAAATTCATGTATTACTCAGCAGCTGCTCTGAGTGGAAGGCCAGGAATTGGTTGCATTTACTGTATGTGCTGTGAAGAATTTCAGGACAGCAATTCAGCAGGTTTGTTTCTTTGTGTAGGTCCCATCCTTTCTCACACAACCACAGAAACTCATCCTTCACATGGCTGTGTAAATATGGCCCTACAGAACCCTGCTGCAGTTCAGATAATGTTGGGATCTCTGTTTTCATAGGCTTTGAGCTTTCCCAGTTTATCATTTTGTTTCTGTTTTCAAGGTTCTCTGTGATGTGGGGGTTTCCAGAGTGCTTATCTTGCCTAGCATGCAAAAAGATGCATAGAGCTACAGCAAGACTTGTACCACCCTGTCACTGCTGCTGCTTTAACCTGGAGATGCCTGATGGTTCAGGGCTTGCTGAGCATGATAGAAAACTCCTTATGTTGGGACTGAAGCATGACAATAGGACAGATATTTTTCTCCACATGCTTAATAAATACTGTATCTCTTTCTTCCTCTTACCACTATTTTGTCAGCTGCAAAAATTAGTTCTGATGGTCCAGTCTAGATTGGATACTGGTTAGTGATCCAGACATCGTGCAAAATGGTGCAAACCTTCTGGCTTGTGTGTCTGTATTAATTACAAGGTTTACATGTGTGATAAATCATACTGCCATAACAAGGAATTTCTATGGTTGTTAGTGACTTCAGCATCCTTGTCCAAAACTCACCAGCCTTGGATAGGCCAGGAGTGGGAGTCGTGAGGCTTGTTCAGTGGTGGCAAAGGTCTAAGCACCAAGATAAGGTTCAGTGAGCAAACAGATATCTGTCATATTTGAGAATTAGAAAACCAGATGATGACTCCACTATGTTTTATCACAGTAGTTTCACATTTGGGTCCAGCCTTTTTCTGTACTTAGAAGAGCTATGGATTTTTAATTGATGTCAGCAAGATTTGTTATTACACAAGCCAATTGTCTTTATGGCAAATTGTAGTTCTAGCTGTACTTAGGGAAGTGTGGGTTTCCCCATATTTTCTAATGTGAGGACAAAACCCTTGAAATCTGTGGTGCCTCTGAATCATGTGGGAACCAGGTATCAGCAACCCTTGGGAGACCCAACATCCGTGACCTTTTCTATCTGTTATCTTGGTGTTGTTAGTGCAGACTAGGAGTACTGGTATTGCCATGACTAGAATTGGCCTTAACCACTACCTTGAGATAGTCTGCATTTTTTAAAACTTCTCCTCATTTAAGTCTCTGCCTAAGATGTTTTCAAAAATACAGATACATAGCAGAAAAACAGCATCTGATATCCAGTTTGTACTGATTTACACAGAGCTCTGTGAGGTCTTCTGCAAGAAATATTATGTTCAGGATCTTTCTTAAGGCCTGAGATTCAGCACCAATTTGGATCTAGTCATAACCTGTACAAATTCTGTATAGTGAAAAAATGTGAAAAATTCGAAGTCTGTTCAGTGCATTGGGAGAAGACACTGCAGCTGCAGTAGCAGCACACAGAACCTCAAGGTTTATTAAGCTAGGATCATGTTAAAGCTCATTGTAAAGCAGTGGAAACTAGAAGTATGACTTTTGTGCTGGGGGTTAAAGCACAGGGAATGGTGAGTGTTGGGTCTCTTCCACCCTCCTGGGAGTTGTGATGGATCTCCTGGTCTGTGGGTCAGTGTTTTCTGTTCCTTTTGTGCAATCCCCCCACACAAATATATCCTTATACTATAAAGCTCTAGTGACACAAGACACTTCACATTTGGTAACTGCACACAGGCACACAGTTTGTGGTGATTGGGAATGGGGCTGCAGCCAAACTTCATCCCTGATAGGGCTACAGCTGTGTAGGACAGGTGAACAGTATTGAAGGCAAAGGACCATGGAATGCTGGGGTGTACTGACCAATCACAAAAGGATAGAGAGGGCACACAGGTGTAATGCATTTAAGGTGAAGGGTATAAAAGGCTGTACTGAAAGACAATAAAATGCTGATGCTTGGAACCTTCTTCATTATCAGTCATATCTTTTCCATCAACTGCACAAAATAAAAGATGACACTTGGCCATGCTAGTTATACAAAGCTTTAATTGCTGTGTACAATTTTAATTTGCCTCCTTGCATTAGCCATCAAAAATTAATATTAACTAGCATCAGAATATTTGCATTAATATGCAAAGACTCTATTTATAACAGCCATCTCTCCCCTCTCCCCTTCCCCGCAAGTCCCTCACTGCCTGGGCAGCTCTTCCCTAGCCCAAGCCTCGGAGGGGTTTCCAGGAGTCATGGCAGCTGCATTTACCCTCCAGGTACAAACCCGACTCGCTTCTCTCAACGCTGCTGCAGTTCAGCTTCTCATTGACCCATCGCAAGAATTCTTCCAGACCCTCTTTAAATTTTGGGAATCTAGTTTTTGCCTTCAAGCAGCTCTTGTCATTGGGTGAAGATTTCTAAGACCAAAAAGGAGGTACTGATGCATGAGTTACAGATGCTGCACATTCTGTCTAAGCTGTCCTTCACACCCCCAAAACCATTTCACACAATTCTTAGAAATCGTTAGTCATTAGCTATTTCTCTTTGACTTTCGCAGTACTGCAGACTTTTCTGTGTTGATTTGGGGGGGCAGAGGAGTCATCTGCCAGTCTGTAAGAAGGTCAAAACCATTTCTCTCACAGTACTAAATCCTGGGGACTGTGAGGGAGTGTGGGACACTGGCTGGGTCCCAGTACAATCCCAACTGCAGCAGTGTGGATCACTTGTTGGTTGGATGACAGACATGGCTTATTCTGCAGGTGCAATAGATAGAAAATTGATGCTTCTCTGTTGCAGGGGATTGCCTAAACACAATTATTGTTGGAAATTCAGCCACTGGTCCATGCAAACCCTATTTTCTATCCCCTAATTTCTCTGTCTTTCTCTCTTTTGAATTTAAAAAGCAGATTCTTTCTCTGTAGTATTTTTGATCTGTTTTTTCTGCTGGAAATTGTCTTGTTCTTCCTGAAGGACAAGCCAAACAAGTCATTATTAATTGCACCTAATAGATAATCTTCATTACTGCAGGTCTAACTGAGCCATATTGTTATGGTCTCCATATGAATGAATTTGTGCATGGGAGAGAAAGCTTGGTATCCTTCCCTGGGGCTGTAGCTGGTTCGAAATTAAAAATGAGTGATAATTTCTTTGATAAAATGTGAGAGTGGTAAATCACCTGGTTTTTAAAACCCTGGATAAATGGATAATTACAAGAAAATGTTTGAAACTCAAACCAAACAAATATTAGAAACGTACCTTCAAAATGTCGCAGATCTCTTCTAGCTTTTGCATACCTTTCTCCACTTTTTTCATGCATGTCCGTGTGGCAATCTTTTCTAGTCCATGAATAAATATTTCAGCACTATTATGTGCACAGCTTTGGTTCTAGGAGAAAAAGGGAAATAGTGTTGTAGTCTGCAACAAGAAAGTTTTTCTTTCTTAAAAGAACTGTTAATAAATCATATTGAATATGCTATTTTTCTCTGGAAATCTAAACTTCTTTCATTCTTTTTAGGATTTTCTTTCCTTCCTTTTTGCCAGAAGTGTTATAAGGACAGTTTTCATAACTATCATAGGTGGAAACTTTGAAATAAAAAGGTTCCAGTTTCTGTCAGTGGATGATGTCACCACATTGGGAATTTATTTGATTCCATCTAAATCAGAGAGTGATTAATTTTGTCTTTGCTTTGGAAGTAGGACACTTAGAGTGAGCTACTTTAAACATTTTCTTTATATTGCCAGTCTTTTGAAGACCAGACTTTGCAATCACCAACAGAAATTTCTCTGGAAAAATATTAAAAAGAACTGATAAAAATTGAGGTAAGATGTAATTATCTTTAGGAGCAATTAGAATGGTTACTAGCCAGGTTCTCATAATCTTTTAAAAATAGGACATTGCATCAGTATTTTGGGATGCCACTTACATCTGCTGCAATTACAGCTTGCTTTAAATGTCCTCAGACTTGCTATGCCAGAGGTTAGTCTCCAAATTCCCTTTGGAGGCTCTAACTGAAAATAATAGAATGGAAGCAACAGGTTCTTACCTTTATGTGACGTGGTATGAAGAACATCTCCTGGAAACAACAGAAAGCTGTTAGTCACAAACTGGAAATGATCTCAAAAAGTAAATCTGGAGTGAAGGAAGCAGGGAAATTATTTACATTTATGCGTTCATTGTCAGCCTCAAGCAAACAAAGCATTTCATGAATTAGTGAGTATTTAGTCTCGTTCAGCAGAAGAGGCATTTCCTTCTGAGAGAAAAAGTGACTGGACACCCCAGAACTCAACAGTAACAAGAATAGGTGAGGATGCATTTTAAAGGTGTTAATTTGGGAGCTTGACCCCTGTGATCTGAAAAGGGCTTTGAATTCAAGCTCCTCTCTTGGCAGATACAAAGCTGGCTTATATAGAGAAGATGGGTAAGTGCAGGATGTGATTACTATCTTATCTCATTCATAAATCATTCAAATCAGACAACAACAACAACTTGAGCAGTTGAATTATCAGCATATCAGATTCGAGAAACTTCTATGATAAAAGTTCTGGTAAATTTCCTAAATCCTCTAACTTCAGAGCAATGCTTTAATGCAAGAAAACGTGATGTGTAAGGGCATGAGTGTCGTAAAAGAACATCAGCATAATCATGAAACCATAGAATGGTTTGGGTTGGAAGGACGTTAAAGCTCATCTTGTTCCAACCTCCTGTCATGGCCAGGGACATCCCCCGCTAGACCAGGCTGGCCAGAGCCCCATCCAACCTGAACCTGAACACTTCCAGGGATGGGGCAGCCACAGCTTCTCTGGCAACCTGTGCCAGGGCCTCACCACCCTAAGAGGAAAGAATTTCTTCCTAACATCTAATCTAACCCTGCCCTCTGTCAGTTTAAAGCCATTCTTCTTTGTCCTATCAAGGAAAATATCTGAGGAAACTTGTAGTAACACAGCCACGAAGGGGATTGCTTCCCCTCAGATAAGACTGCATCTTACATTGCTGTAAATTTTTACAGTTCAACAATTTCAGCACCTCTGGAGCTAATATCAGCTAAAGATGGAGCCCATAGGACCTAATTAATCATCTACATCCCTGCAGTGTGACTTGGGTGAGCATGTGTGAGCAGGGGGGGCACAGACATGTATAAGCAGCCTTCCAAATCTGACTACTTCTCTAGAGCAAATATCGCCTCTTTGACCTGAAAAGAAAACAATAGGCTGTTTGTTCATTGTAATTAGTAAGTGTGAGTGCTGGAGTTTACCCTGGCATAATTAATTTGTATGACAATGCTGTGCAAATCTGCAGTCTCAGGTGGCAACTGCAGCTTCTCCTTCTCATGGGGCAGGGAATGTTTGCTTCTTCATTAATGATACTTGGGCCCTTATGTAGCACTTCCCAAAGGTAATGAGGTGATTTACATGGGGACACTGTTAGTAAGTGACAAGAGGGGCTGCAAGGACAATGCCACACTGTGTGGTAGCAAGTCAGGGATGCTGTACCACCCGGTGTCCCACAGGAGAGGAGCCAGGACTCCCCCAGCTTTCAGAATAACTGCAGCTCTCCCAGCAGAATCAGCTCAGAGCAGAATGAACAGGCAAAGGAATTCTCTTCCAAACATGAAGGCAATACAGCTCTAAAGACAAAAAAGGGTAATTTGTTCTGTGCTAGGTAGCAATTAATGTTACAGCCAGTCAAAGAGGTGCCATCAAGGGAGCTCTGACTGTGAAGTTATTTCTGGCCACCAAGGAAAGGGAAATCACTCATCATCAGCACATTGGTGCCAACCATGCCTGTCAGTGCATTGGGTTTCATAACCTTCCCTGGGGCACCTGGGCTACCTCACCTTGTTCTGTGCTCAGGAACAGCCCTGGCTCCAGCAGAGAGCTGAGAGGAATTCTTGTTCAGTCAGGAATTCTTGCCAGAAGCAATGTGTTTGGCAAGTGCTCTTTGGGAATAGTGCAGGAGGAGCCAAACTCCCAACAAGAGCACCAAGCTTTGCCAATATCCCTGTCAGCCTGGGCCAGTTGGTATTTGGGTCTCTCCTAAATATTTCCCATATAGGCCCGTTTCTATTCTAAGTCTATATTTAATTTTTAGATATGTAATTTCATAGAAAATGTCTGACAAAGCACAGACTTGGTAGATAGGTTTTTCCAGATTTGATCAGGGAAATTTTGTGTTGAGTCAGGGATATGTTTCCTTCTGGATAGTCTTCTAAATAATAATAACAATACTACCATCACTGCTAATAATATGAATATGAATATTTGATACTGGATGATGTTAAGTTCTTTTTCTGAGTATGTTTTGGGTTGTCCTTACTATAAAAACAAGTCTGCATGTTAACCATGGTCACATTATTCACTGTTCATTTACCTGCTTTGCAACCTGGAGAGGTTATTTACATTGTTATGTGAAAAGTTCTTGTAGCAAAAAGCACGTGGAAAATGGTTGTCATGGATGTACTTTCCAGCACTGCTTTTGTTCAGCTCTCTAGTGAGAAGCCTGAATCATTCTCTCAAAGGGCAACATTTTAGTATTGAGCTGCTCTTGGTCTCTTGTTGTCCAGGCCCTCTCATTTCCCAACCAGACTGTTGCAAGACCAAGTAGCTTTGGGCATCTCTTTCCGTCTGACTACCTGAGGTAGAGTAGATTAAAATGAGTTACCAAGATGAAAGTTTAAATGTGCTAAACTGGCACACCAAAATGGTGAATGGTTTCTTGTTTGTAGTGTTAAGTTGTAATTTGTAACTTCTAAGCAGTTAGCCTGTGGCATGCTAGCCTGAAAATTGCTGATCTCACATGACAGCTCCTGGGTGTGAGTGTTGCAGCTCCGGTGATACGTGGGATATGTCACTGGCTGGGGGTGGGACTAGGTTTGTCGAGTTGGGTGGAAAGCCTTATTCAAACTAGGCTCATGCTGTCTTTGTCATCCTGTCTGTAAAGAGCCCTTGCAGGGGCATAACAAAGAACACTTTGCATTTTTTAAACAGAAAAGGGGGAATTGTGACAGCTACAGTTGGTCTGAAGCTGCACAGATGAATTTGGCCATAACAGAACCCCAATTTGGCTAGCCTAGTTCATTGAAAAGTAGAAGTAAAGAAGTCCCCAAATGAGACAATGCTAGGTTGGATTCAAACTCAAACCGGGGACCCCAGCCCATCCCAACCCTGAGTGCAGACATCCAACTGGCCAGTGAGCGGGGCAGTGCTGAGACCCCGAGCAATCGGATGTGCAAGTGTGGGAATCTTGGACCCCCTATAAAAGAGGGCAACCATCAATAAATCTTGGCTCTTGTTACATGACCTTTGGTATGTTCAGTCATGTGCCTGTCTCCAAAACTGCAACCAAACTGCTCTCTGAGTGTGTAATAGGCTCACACTCAGAGAGCAGCTCCATGGGAACAGGATGCATCTTTTAGTGATGCTGCAGTGGCCGGGTGTCAGTGCCGAGCCCTCATGCCTGCACTGACTCCTCCTCAAAGCCAGCCTTCTCTTAGAAGCTGTGGGGCCTGACAGTTGTTTTCCTTTCAACTCTTTCTGTAATGAGAGGTGAGAATCTGCTGTGCTTTATTAAACCCTTTTGATCTATAGGTTTTTATAAAAGCATGTTTTATACCAAAAATACTCTAAACAGGAGTGCTCATGTTTTTAAACAGCTGAAGAGTTTCAAGGGTGTTTGCACAGGGTGTTTTGAGAAGCTGGGATAAAAAAGCAGAACACCAAATTTCTCAAAGTGGTGAAAAATATTTGACAATAAAGTCTGAGCGTTGTAGGGGATGCCTTATCAGTGAGTTTGGGCACTTCAGGGGAACTGAGGCAAACAAGCCCATTTTCCAGCTCATTCAGAAAATAGCTTCTGTGAAATCTTCCTTCACCATTCTGTGACACCTCTGAACTCTTTAGAGTAATACTGAGAAAATAAGATTAAAAATCTGAGCGAGTAACTCACAGGCAGTCCTTTTTATCGATCTCCTCTGGCTGATGCCAGCACTGTGGCGGAGGACAGGCCAGGGCTGCCACCTAGAGAACATCCACTGCCACTTGCACACGCATCTTTGGGGCCCTCTTTTGGAGAAGAAACGCTTGCCAAACCTCGGCACAGCTGTTTGTGAGCAGCAAATGCAGCAAGGAGGGGTTGTCTGCTCTGGGACTTAGCCCAGCCTAAGGGTTGAGGGGTTGCCTGGGGGAGATGAATATTACTGATAATAATTTTATTTGTATTTGAGCAAGTGATTGGAAAGGCAGTGTCTGAGACTATGTGTGTCTGCTGTTCTCCAGCCTGTTCTGAGGGAAACATTACTGCAGGATCATAGAATCACAAAATAGTGATTTAGTCCCAGTCTCCTGCCATGGGCAGGAGTACCTTCCATTATTGCAGATTGCTCCAAGCCCCATCCAGCCTGGCCTTGGACACTTCCAGGCATGAGAACCCCCAGCTTCTCAGGGCAGCCTGCTCCAGTGTCCCACCATTTTCCAGTCGTCCATCCCCACCATGAGTAGTGGTCCACAGCATTTCCCATTGTCCTGGCCCATTGCTTTGCCTCCCCCTCAGAAGATTTCTGCTAAAAAATGTAAAACTTTCTTTGCAAGAAAACTTTTTCTATGCCTTCCTCTCTCATCGCACAGGATCATGGCCCCTTCTCTCCTCAGAAGGTTAACTTTTCCTCTCTTTTGCATCCAGTCCCAAATGAGAGAGCAGCTTTGCATGCAGTGTGTAGTTCCTGCTCCCCAAAGAGCTTTCAACCTTTGAGCTGGAGGTCAGTACCAACCCTTTCAGACCAGCTTTTCAGCAGGCTGTGTGCCAGTCTGGAGATGATGGGACTAGAATGTTCCCTCAGGTCCCTTGCGAGTCCTGTCATTACAGGAGTTACAAGCTCCATCCCAAAGCACTGACATACCCAGGGTCACCTTCTTCCTGCTCTCTCACCCCTTCACAGGGTGGGCTGCTTTGACC
This sequence comes from Acrocephalus scirpaceus scirpaceus, assembly GCA_910950805.1. NCBI lineage: Eukaryota > Metazoa > Chordata > Aves > Passeriformes > Sylviidae > Acrocephalus > Acrocephalus scirpaceus. Next base: position 7,715,828 of record OU383785.1, read on the forward strand.
TAAAGCCACTAAAAATGTTGAAGTTTTATTTTTTGCATTCTGTATTTTTATAGGTATTGGTAAATGTTTCATTCCTGACTATTTTGGGGTGGCAGAGAGATGATGACTGAACCTATTGCTGGGTTGTGGTTTTTTCCCTGTTCATACAGTGAGTGTTTCTTTCTTCCTCCACTCGAGAAACTCCTCATCAGGTGTTGTTACAGAAATTGGCTATTTTTTCAAACTTGTGGATTGCCTTAAGGGATCCCTGAAGATTCCAGCATGGGTGTCCTTGCTTCTTCAACCTGCCTTTTCTTGCAGATAATGTGGTGTTTGGGGTATCCCACAGGCACACCATGGCTTGCACAGCCATTGCTCTCTGCTAAATTCTCCATGAATCATGTGTTTTAGGGAAATTCTTTGTAGGTGCTCAGTGATGCCTGCAAAAATACATAAATGTGATGGGCTAGGTTTGGATTGCTCAGAGGAGAAGGTGTGTGTCCAACAATCCTGATGTTCCTGTTAGTTTCCCTATCAGAGCCCCAAAAAGGATTTTTTTTTTCTGTCAGCTACATTTTGCTTTCTTCTGCATGAGTGAATCTTCCTGAAATCAGAATATCCAACTGGATGGAAAAGAGGAGATGCTGGAGGGAGATCTCCATTGGTGAAGTGAAAGTGAAAGAAAGAAACTAAATCCTCATGCACTATTTCGGTGCTACTTTTACCCAAATTTGAAAACACTAGTGGTAGTAGGTGGTATCTAGATCTAAGGATGGTGATTCTCTACACAATTTTTTGTCATTCACCTACAGACTATATAATAAATTTAAAGATTTCTGAGTACCCTGCTGACACTGTCCAGACCTCACTGGTAGGAGACATTCATTCAAAGTTATTTTTAGATAGAGTGTTCCTTACCATAAATATATATTTATGTTTATATTATAACATTTATTCTATAGATAATATATCGAATATTATGCAGTCTAGATATTTTATATCTAAAACATATGTGTTGTATTACATATTTTATATATTATATATAATGCAATGTACTTTTATGTATAAAATGTCTGTGTGCTTGTGTTATATGTGCCACAAAAAACCCTCTGCCAGTTCTATCTTTGTGCATGAAATTTATTTTGCATAGATTCAGTTAGAGTTTGGGTACATTTCATAGAGTTCTTCATACAAGTTTCCCAAGTACTTAAACATAAAAAATGTACAAATGCTGTGCACACAGCTGCAATGAGAACAGTTATGCTTACACAATTTGCACTTCACATTTTTAACATTTTAAAATGATTGTCACTGAGTTTGTGGCATAATAAGAGTCATCAGTTAAAAGAAGTATTTAGGTAAAATTAGAAAAAGTGCATCCTTTTATAAGACAGTCCCCTGAAAGTGCCTCAGCCTCACAGAGGTGAGGTGGAGGTGCTGAGTGACATGGATGGCTCTGTCCCACAGGTTGGCCTTGTTCTGGCTCTGAGAGCACTTGGGTGATGCTGAGCCCTGGGGCTGTGGCTTGGAACAGCACATAAAAGAAATAGTGTGACAACAACCCCCAAACTGGATCCCCAGAGCAGCTCTTCTAAAGCAAATAATTATTGTATTTCTTCATTGTAAAAATAAATAATTTGAAATATCTCTAAATAAATAGAATAAATAAATAATAATAAAGATCCAAATAAATAACAGCTCCAAATGGCACTGCTTGAAGGAGGATATGCTAAGCTCACATCTTCTGACAATCTGAACAGGTGCCTCGAACTCCTTTGAAGCTTAGTTTGTTTCCTCAAGGATGGGCATTGTGACCCAGGAACTTTAATAAATATTTCAAATTCTCAAAAAAATCATAATCTTCCACTGGCTCCCAGGGATCTTTCTTGAGAGCAGACTGAAAAGAGAGGAGTGAAAAGAATCAGGACATGTAAGTTACATTCTATTCTCTGACTAGTTTTTTTTTTTTCTTAATAATTAATAATTCTTAATAATTAATGTTAAGGCCACAAAGGCTCTCATGAAGACATTGGGGTTTGAATGGCTGAGGAATGTGTTACATGTTGCACCTTGTGCAGCTGTTTCTCAGCCAGGGCTCCAGTCCCCACCCGCACCAGGGCACCTCCACTTGGTGATGGGCTTTGTCTTAGCAAGGAGACATTGGGAAGAGGTGACCAGAGCAGAGGAGACACTGGGGGCACGGCCAAGTGCCAGGTACTGGCTGGAAGCTGCTCCCATTGCTACATGACCAGGAGGCAGTGAGTGCCTTGGTCAGACACTTGTTCTCAATGCAGCCAGGAAAAACCACAGAATCCTTCGTGGTCCTCTAAAACAGGAGGAAACAGTGAGAGGGAATCAGCCCAAACATACCGTCCACCCAGTGCATGACTTTTCATAAGTCTGGATTTTCCGCAGGTTCTGGACTATTATCCGCTCCTTAATATCTTTGCTGTTTTTTAGGGCTTCAATAAATCCTTCCAGATAGGTGGCTGCATTCCCTCCTGCCTCCATCATGTTGTTCTGGAATAACAAAGTTTAGTAATTTTGTCTTTTCTGTACTGTATTCCTGGCACGGATTACATCACATTAATCCCATCAAAATGCCTGCTACAAGAAATAATCTTGCACAATGATTTGAGGCCAAATACATAATAATTATTACAGAATTATGTAATAATCTGTAGAGTAGAGAAGCAATTCTGCAATCCAGTCTTTCCTTCTGCTAAAGGCTGATGTTACCTTCAAAAGTTACAGAGTGTGTCTGTGGAGATGGAACTAGGCATGACTGGACACCATTTTTTTTTTTATTGCCTCCTTAGTTGACTCAGGCATGGGAAGGCAGTGATTCTTAGGAGAATTTTTAACCTCCAGCTTTGCTACCTGGGCTATGCCTCTCCTGAGATTCCGCAGGAAACTCACTGCTGATGCCACTGCTGGCATTGGTCTCTAACAACATGGGTATTTTTTTCCCCAAAAGGCAGGGAAACACCTTGTTCCCCACTTTCCAATGACATCAAGGTACCTGTCTCCATCTGACTCTGGAAGACAGTCAGTTCTGATTATCTGCCTGTGTAAAGAGAGATAACCAATGCTGTCTGGGAGCCAGCTGTTCTGCACCACTATACTGAAGGCAGAGCCCCAAGCACTGGTGTTTCAGTGAGATATTTGTTTGGTAACTCTGGAGGGAGGAGTGCCCTGCACGTGGTCTCTCAGCTCACGTAACCCCACTATGGTGCCCCCAAAAATCCAAAGGGTGACTTGACTGCCATCTAATACCTGACTTAGAGCACAACAGCATCCTGAATGTCTATAATACATCTGCTTTCCTCTTCCCTCTCAAAAAGCAGCTAGCCACCCCACAAGCCCACAGCATTGCAAAGTGAACCACAGTGAGATCTTACCAGAGGCATGTTTTCACTGCTGCCCTGGAAGAGATTGGTAAAAATCACATTAGTAGGTTCCCTGCTAACAGAGGGAAAATCAGACGCGGGGCACAGAGAAAAATGTACCAACCTTAGATCTTAGCTGCTGAAGGCGTTCGATGGTTTCCCTGAAGAGGGCCCTGGGAGGGCAGCCTTTGCTTGTGTGTGGTGCAGCAGACACCAGGCAGAGCATTGACAGCATGACCCCAAGCAGGCAGAGCATTGTGGCAAAGGGGCTATGCTCCCCTCCTTGAACTGGCTAATCTGCTCCCCTGCTACCTCTTATATGTGCACTGCCTTGGTGCAAGGAAGTGAATAATTTAGTCACCTGTGGAATGGAAGCTGTTAGTTTCTTATCTGATTGAGGAAACTACATGTTTCTAAAATAAGGACTCCCCCAGAAGATCAGTGAGAGGAGCTATGTAATTCAGATAGTTGAGCCATTTTGATTTTAAATACTGAAGCATTTTTATGAACCGATATTGTCTAAAGGTTGATGCAAAGTAATTATATGTCTCTTGGACATTTACATCCATATTTGCCCAACTTATTATTGCAATTACATTAAATCATACTCTCACTTCTACTAATTAGTTCTCTGCCTTTGTTCTTTCTGTGTGCTTGTCATTAGAACCCCATGGATTACTCAGTGGTGCCATGCTCAGACATGACAATTCCAAGGCTCCTTCTGACATCATGCGGGGCTTGTGCTGGGAAGAGGGACCAGCCATGGACTGCTGGGGTAGCTCAGTGTCTTGGGGGAACAGAAAAACAGCTCTTCTGCTCCTTTTAAGGAGCATTTGTCTAGTTTCTGTGCTCTCCTGAGGAGGTTTAAACCATTTGGCTGGTATCTCATTTTACTTCATCTGCAGGAAACTTGGCTGATGGGGTACATAGCACTGAGGATTGATGAGGACACTGACGGAATTGCTCCTCAAGCTGCAGGTGGCCTCTGGGGTAGCCACAGTGGGTCCTGGGTGTGCAGAGCCCTCTCCTGTCCCCTAGTCCCCCATCAGGGCTGCATTTGATCCTGCTGCACAGCTCCTCTTCACTAGTCCCAAGAGGAATGAACACTATGCCAGGATTACACCTGCAGGACACAAGTCTTTACTATCCAAAACCTCGGAATGTTTACATGTTTTTGCTTTAATTTAAATTATGCTATTTCAATCCTGCAGGAGTTTTCTTATGTAACTGACATTCTTTAATGTGCATTAAGTTTTCTTGCCCTTAAACTCAAGTGGTACACACCTAGAGAGACAGCTTTGTTTGTGCTTTTCTCCTGAGGCAAGGGCGCAGGTGATCCCACACACAGGTGCCATCCAAGCTGATGAGAGCTCAAATGCTGCTTTTTCCACACTCATGGCATTTTCCTACTGGTCCCTAAGTTGATGTTTCACAGAACACATAACTTCATTGGTTTCCTTGCATGATATTAATTAAATCAGAAGACACTGTCTTGTTAGCCACAAACCAGGTTTTGGAGATGCTGCCAGGCTCTCCCCTGAGGAGCCACCTTGTTCAGTTTTTTGTTTTCAGTCATTTTGTTAATTGTTTGGTGAGTGAGGCCTCTCCCCTTCTGTTCTCCACAGCTCAGCTTTCAGGAGCCTTTGCTGGATGAGCCACCCTGAAAGCAGCAGCCAGGTGTGGAGCAGAAGGTACTCACTTTCCTGCGTGCCCTGGATATGCTGGTGTGGGACCTGGCGTAGTTTTCCTGCCTTGCTGGACTCACTGATATTCCCAATGTTTCCCTGTAATCAGAAGATTGGTTTTACTCCAGAGATGAGGTTAAACCACTGTGTGTTACCTTAGTGGGCCAGCATCCATTGGAATGCTGTCTCTGCCTTGTGCTATCAAGGGATTTGCATCAGCTCAGGCAGTGGTGAATACCAGTCTCCGTGGTGCACACATGGGCTCTTTTAAAAAAATCCTGTGATTCTTTTTATTTTAATGTATTCATTAGTTGTGTGGACCCTTTCAGTGAACTTGTGCATTTCCACACCTCAGGAAGCAGAATTGCACCTGTGACTCAGATTTTTGCCCCCATCTCTGGGTGGTTCAGGACTTTGCCTGTCCCTGTCACTGCTGTGGCCGCAGATGATGGAACAGATTACAGCATGGTTTAAAGGGAAGGAGTGGATTGTATGTATTGAATCATAGAATCATAGAATGGGTTGGGTTGGAAGGGACCTTTAAAGGTCAATTTGTTCTGACCCCTTGCAATGACCACTAGACCAGGTTGGTCAGAGCCCCATCTAACCTTACCGTGCATGGATGGCTATACCTGCTGGTACCATAAATTGTAGCCAGGTTCAAAGTGCAGGGAATTTCTTCCTTTGGAAAAAGCAGTAGGAGCTAAGGCTGCAGCAAAACCTGTTGGTTAGCGCTGGGGATTTTGCTTTTATCTCCAAAATATCAACAGAAATGAGAGTTCCTGCAGAGAGGGCAGAAGGGAAAGGTGTGGGCAGGATGGACTTTTACTGCTGGAAAAATTGAAATGTGAAGTTGGGACTCCACCTTTTTTTCTTTATTCTTTTTAAAGCCACTAATGACATGCAAATACTTTCTTAGATTGCAGCCAGGGTGGAAAAAAAAAGAAGTGATAAAACCAGAAAGGAAGATGGAACTTGTGGTCTACTCGTGTACGCACATTTAGCAGTCAATCTCACAGACACCAACTCTTTTGCAAATATTCACTCAGAGGTGAAACTTCTGTGACCACCCTGCTCCCCTCAAGGTTGTATCAGCAGTGACCTACTTTCCTGTCCTGTACTGAGGGGATAACTGCTGTAGGAATCTGAGAGGGCTGCAAGGAATTTCCAGCTCGGGCTCATGCAGCAGTGCCTCCATCCAACTCCACCTCCACCAAAACATCCCACAAGGATTAGCACAGATGAGATGTAAATCCCCGATATGATTTCAGTCCTAGGCAGAGCCACAAGAAATACTCATATCCTTGTCATGGAATTAAATAAATGAACAGAAAATGGCCCAGCCCATTAGGAATTAACCAAAAGCTTAACATAAAATTAACCAAAAAACTGAAAAGATAATAGAAAATTAACTGAAAACTAACAGAATTGTTCGCTTTTCTAAACCTGGAGAGATGGTGAGCTTCAGTTTTATGAGCTGGGCTCTATGTAACTAAAGTAGAAATCTTGATGAGAAGTCTCAGCAATGGTACAGAGACTATTCTTCCCCTGTGAAGGATTTGGACAACATCAGGTTCATCACCACATACATGATCATTATAAAATCGTCACACCTGTGTAACTCACCAGAGTGGAAGTTCAGCCAGCTGAAGACTGACACAAGCTCTTGTGAAGCTTCCTGTCCTATCAGGGAGAAAGCAAACAGTTTTGAGAGTAGTTTTACTAATTTGTGACAATATCTCAAAGCTATCTTCTTGCTGTCCTTCCTTTGTGAAAAGATTGATCAGCACCTCCTTTCACTCCTCTGAATATTCCTGTCACACACATGCCAAGTCCATCTCTGTGCATTCCTGCACAACCTTGAAGTGTTTTGATTTCTTCCAGATGTTTGCCTCTACCACGTTTCTAGCTGGCAGATGCACTTGGACACATCTGAGCAGACCAAACCATCAGGCTCCTCAGCCTTGATGGCCTCCCTCTTGCCCTCCTTAGTCCTTTCACTTTGAATTAATCTTGAACAGGGAGGCTGAAATGATTTACAATGTCCTTTGCGCTGCAGGATTGACACTGTGTTCCTGGGTCCTGGAAGGAGCTAAGCAGCATTCTGTCTCTGTGGTCTGCCTCTGCAGCATTCTATCTCTGTGGTCTGCCTCTGCAGAAAGGAGGAAGCTATGCCTCTCCCTGCCTTGCAGAGTGATTTTACATGCTGTTCAGAAGTAGAATTTGAGGTCATTGTTGCTGGTGACTGTGCTTGGCTGGGGCATCTGCAGCAGATGTGCGGCGCTGCTCCCCAGCGCAAGGACATTCCTTTTGTGTTTCATGCTCTGGCTGTGGTCACTGGTCTGTGGTCAGCTGTCTGGCCAGTGGGCTGTCATCCTTGGAAAGTGGCCCTTGGAGCATGGGGCCAAGTCAGGCTAATTGGAGAGCAGAGGCTACATGTTTTGAAAGAGGCTCTGGAGAGAGAAAGATTTTTTATTTAATCAGAAGGTATTCCCCATGTTTGTATGACTTCTTCTGCAGCTACTCAAAAAAAGTGCCTGTGAGTCACTGAGGCCTGTCCTTCCCTCACAGGACCTGGTGGGGGAATTGTACTGACGCATGAAATCAGAAATTAATCCAAAGCCGACTCATTCTACACATCCCTGCCCTCTGCTGCAATCCCTTAGTCTGTCAAGGCTTTTCCAAGGTCTCCCTAGCTGATGGGGATCAGCAGGGCTCACTCTGTCTCCTTTAACCTGTTAAAGGGATGCTTTAGGACTCATAGGTAGAGTATTTTCTAACTTTTTGTAACTACAAAACTTTGGAAAAGCAAGGAAAACCTCTCTCCTTGCTCAGAGAGAAGTCCTGGAGATGCACAACAAATTCTCTACCTTTCAGGCAAAATTAGAGATAAGTTGTGGATTTCAATGTTAAATTTTAAGAAGTGAGATGCCTGTTTGATCAGAGAAGATTTCACAGGCAGTCTTGGCACCTCTCCAGCCCCAGTGAGTCAAGTTGATGCTTACAGGACAACAAACATTACCTCATACATGCTTCACCTTCCACAGAAAATAGAATAATCTTCCCTTATTTTTTGAAAGAAATTATATCTACAGTTTCTTATATCTTCCCACACACAGGAGGAAATTGCAATACATCTCTAGACTTGGGTTTATGGTGTAAAAGCCATTCAAATTCCCTCAGGACCTCATGTGCTCCTTGGGAGCAGCCACCATCTTGCACCTCTTGCATCTTTAAGATGGTGCCTGTCACCCATGTGCAGTGGTCTTGGTAGTTGTTGATAAGCATCCAAAGAAGGACAACTGTATATTTAATGATTCATTCGTTTCTCAGTCACTTGTCTGAAACCCAATGAGTCTGAGAGAAACACGGGTGATCAATGCAAGAAGTCTGTAATGGGTGTTTTCAAGTCTCACCTACTAACCTGATGAAATTTGGCTCCAGACAGGTGGTGTCCAGAAAGGGAAGCTTCATTTTTCAGTTTCAAAGACATAATGAGTGAAAGAGGAAATAAAAAAGAGGTTTTCCAAAACCTGTGGTATCATGTTGTGCAGAAAATAGAAGGTTTGTGAATCCTGACAAGTGACTAATCACAGAATCACAGAATGACTAGGTTGGAAGAGACCTCCAAGATGATCAAGCCCAACCCAGCCCCAACACCTCAACTAAACCATGGCACCCAGTGCCACATCCAGTCTTTTTTTAAACACATCCAGATATGGTGACTCCATCACCTCCCCGGGCAGACCATTTCAGTACTTTATTATTCTTTCCATAAAAAACTTTTTCCTAATATCCAGCCTATATTTCCCTTGGAACAGCTTGAGTCTGTGTCCTCTCATTCTGTCAGTTGCTGCCTGGAGAAAGAGACCAACCCCCAGCTGAGCACAGCCACCTTTCAGGAGGTTGTAGAAAGTGATAAGGTCACTCCTGAGTCTCCTTTTCTCCAGGCTGAACAACCCCAGCTCCCTCAGCCGTTCCTCACAGGGTTTGTGTTCCCAGCCCCTCTCCAGCCTCGCTGCCTCCTCTGGACACGCTCGAGCGTCTCAACGTCCACCCTGAACTGAGGGGGCAGAGCTGGACACAGCACTCGATGTCCACCTTAAACTGAGGGGACACAGCTGGACACAGCACTCAATGTCCTTCCTAAACTGAGGGGACACAGCTGGACACAGCACTCAATGTCCTTCCTAAACTGAGGGGACACAGCTGGACACAGCACTCAATGTCCACCCTAAACTGAGGGGACACAGCTGGACACAGCACTCAATGTCCTTCCTAAACTGAGGGGACACAGCTGGACACAGCACTCAATGTCCATCCTAAACTGAGGGGCCAGAGCTGGACACAGCACTCCAGGTGTGGCCTCACCAGTGCTGAGTACAGGGGCAGAATGACCTCCCTGCTCCTGCTGGCCACACCATTCCTGATCCAGGTCAGGATGCCCTTGGCCTTCTTGGCCACCTGGGCACACTGCTGGCTCATGTTCAGCTGCTGTCACCACTACCCCCAGGTTCTTTTCTGCCTGGGCACTGTCCAGCCACACCATTCCAAACCTATAGCATTGCAGGGGGTTATTGTGGCCAAAATGCAGGACTCAGCACTTGGACTTATTAAACTTCATCTTATTGGACTCTGCCCATCCATCCAATAGTTCCAGATCTCTCTGCAGAGCCCTCCTCCCTTCCAACAGATCAACACACACTCCCAGCTTAGTGTTGTCTGCAAATTTGCTCAATCCCCTCATCCATGTCATCAATGAAAAATACTGCACATAAGTGGCCCCAGCACAGACCCCTGAGGGACACCACTGGTGTCTGTCCCCAGCTGGATGCAGCACCATTCCCCAGCACTCTCTGGGCCATGCAGCCAGTTCCTAACCCAGCACAGAGTGCTCCTGTCCAAGCCACGGGCTGCCAGCTTTTCCATGAGAAAAGAGCTACAGATGAAAAAGGAAGTAAAGTATCAACAGAAAATGAGTAATCAAATGTTTGAAGAAAAGAAAACAGGGGAATTACCCTTCTAGAGGGTAAGCCCAGATCTGGCTGCTGATTGCTCCTTGACGGAGGTGAGGCTGCATTCATCTGGTTGTGATGGCATCACCATCCTCTGTACACAGCTGAGCAGGAGAGCAATGCCATTGCTGATTTCCATTTCTCTCATCCTTAGTCCTAAGAAATGATGGCAAGAGAAGTGGTGCTGGGACGGCAGGGGAAGGATGGAACATGGGAACAGCATTTCCGTGTTCAAGCTGCTTTCTATCAGCTCTGCCCTGGCATAAATGAAGGGGATCCTCTGGCAGGGAGCTTGCCTGTGGGCTGGGGCACAGCTTCCCTGCCACATTCCCCTGTGCAGTTATTCCAGAAACATCTACAGCCTGGAAAGTGGGACTCTAGCGGAGACACCCCCAGATCAAGCTGAAAAGTGTGACCTTGTGAAGCTGGTGCCTGTGTGTTGTGTGTCCCACATGCTCCTAGAACCCAATGTCACTTGGCAAACCTTCCCCCAGACTGGTTTGTTGTGGCGGCACAGGACAGGTGCCTCGAGAGCATCCAGAAGACTGTGGCTGGTCCTACACAGGATGGATGGGCTTCTTTCACCTTTAGAGAGCTCATCATGGATCTCATAAACACAGGCAGGTCTAGGCATGTGGTATGCACCCCAAAGGAGTTTGGCAGACTGGAAGGGGTCTGCTCTGCTGTCACTGTGTTGGGGAGATGGGTTTTACTGTTAATAATTTCTTGCTTATCAAATAGGGAATGCTAAATATATCTCACATCTACAACTTCTAAAAGTAGCACATGGCTCTGTGCAGCATACCTTCCCCCACTGTGTCACCAGCTCACATCTTGTCCCCACTGAGGCTCACAGAGCTGCTTTTCCTGCCTTGATGTAAGAAATGCAACAACCATTTTTTAATGGAAAATCTACTTCCAATACAAACAAATCTGCAGCAGCTCTCGAAAGTCAAAGTCACAGCTTAACTGAGACATCAAGGCAGGGGTGTTTTGTTGTATTATGATGATGCAAGATGCTTATCAGGGTTGTTAGAGCTGTGATGAAGCTGTTGGGGTTGTCATGTTCAGGCAGCTGTGCTCAGCACACCGGTGCTGTCTGTGCTGGTGATAGGACTGTCCCGCCTGCTGAAACCAGGCATTCCCTTCACTGCTGTTTGCACAATAGTTTCTGCTTGGCTTAATGGTATCAGGTTATTACGGAGCTGGTGTGGGATCAGAGAAGACGGCAGGGCTCTTGGAAGCTCCAGCCAAGTGGACTTTGCCCTTGCCAGGGCAGGGTGGGGAAGAGGAAGGGCTGTGCCATGCTTGAGAGCTTTACAGGATGCTGTGGGCATCATGGCTCAGAGGCCTGCGACCTGCAACCCCGCTGCCTTCATCCCACTGCCTGCATCCTATTGCCTGCATCCCACTGCCTGCATCCTGCTGCCTGCATCCTGCAAGGCCTCAGGCCTGTCCCACCATGCTGATGCTTTCCCTGGCAGTCTGCTGCCCCAGGTAATAGCTCCAGCTGTGTTTTCCTGCGGCCAGCTCATTACATTGGGGTTGCAGTTTTGGAGACAGGCACATGACTGAACACACCAAAGGTCATGTAACAAGAGCCAAGATTTATTGATGGTTGCCCTCTTTTATAGGGGGTTCAAAATTCCCACGACTGAACACCCGATTGCTCGGGGTCTCAGCAGTGCCCCGCTCACTGGCCAGTTGGATGTCTGCACTCAGGGTTGAATGGGATGGACTGGGGTCCCCGGTTTGAGTTTGAATCCAACCTAGCATTGTCTCACCTGGGGACTTGTTTACTTCTGCTCTTTACTGAACTAGGCTAGCCAAATTGGGGTTCTGTTATGGCCAAATTCATCTGTGCAGCTTCAGACGAGCTGCGGCTGTCGCACCAGCCTAGTGTTGACTTGGGTTATTTCACTTTTCCCTCCTGTCTGTTCGTCAGAATTTCCTGGACTGCTGTGCCAAGAATGCTGAGCCTGATTAATGTTTCCTCTGTAAACTCCTGATATTCTTCTCCTTTCCATATACGTGTGATTCTGAGACTTCCCATTTATCTGAAGGGTGAATTTAAAATTTAGTGTAAAACATTAAAATGTAATTTCAAATAATGTCTCTGAAATATTAAACACCTCATTGCTAATGAAAACTTTGAAATTCAGGAAGGATTTCTTCAGGGTGGTTCTTAATATTCTTTGAACTATTGCAGCACTGAATGTGATAGAGTTCAGGAGCAGAGATTTTCCTGACTGTTAAACCTGAGGGCGTTCAGCTGGATATCCACTCATTTCTCTGATCTTAGTAAACAGATTCAGGGTTTGGTTTGATTTCAATTTTTCCCAGTTCTTACAAGAATTAAATATAAAACAATGCACAGGGACCTTGCCCATGGAGCCTGGGAAGTTTGTACCCGAGGACAGTCAGGGCACTTGTCCCCATCCAGGGCTGGTGGCTGTGCCCCCACTGTGGAGACTTTTGAGGCTACTTCCCCTGTGTCAGGAGATGAAGTCTCTGTCCAGCCTGACTGAGCTCTGCCACATACAGAGTTTGCATGGGGAGGTACTGTTTGAATGCAAAGCACCTGCTTTTGTTTCAACCATTGGAAGTGTGTATCAGAAAAATGGGATGTGCTCTGCACCCTGGAAGGGATGGGATGTATGTAGGAGCCAACCCCTGCTGTAGCAAGCCCTGTCCAGGGCCACCCTGCTGTCAGCAGGGAAAACCCACATTTTTGGAGGTTTCTGTGAGGCATTCTCTGTCTCCCTGGGTGCTTGCCATGGTGGCTGTATGTCTCTGGCTCTTTGGGTGTTCATTTGTGCCTCACCTGGGCTGTCCCTCTATCCCAATCCTCTTGGTGAACATGGATGCTCCTCAGTTTTTCAGGGCTGGGAGGTCTCCACACCAGTGGAGAGGGGGGCTGGTTCACAGCTGTGACAAGTGGAAGTTCTTCTGCTTTCCCAGCACTGCAGATGTGGCAGGGACATGGTGCAGCCAGGAACGAGTTACCCCATACAAGAGGACACATCTTCTTAAAAGTTCAAGCAGGACATGACTCAGTAAAGCTGAGTGCAGGGCCAGGCTGCAGCAGGTGCTCTGGGCCTTGGGGAGGTGATGGGTTAGGTGGGTGAGGGCAGATGTGGACTGCTCAGCCTGATCAGGGGCATCTCCCTTATTGCTGGCAGGACCTGTTGTGTCCATCCCACCTGGAAATCAAACAGCTCCCCTGAACAGCGCTGAAGCCACTCACCCTTCACAAATAAAGGACTCTTAATTATGCAGGAAAATCTGTTTATTTTTGTAAATGTGCATTTACATTAACAGAAGATTGCAAACACTCAGTAACAGATATGTAAGTATAGGCAACACATGACAAGAGTCCTTTAAAAAACAGTCTTTGGAGGAACATTGCCCTTCAATACTCTTTTATTAAACATTAACTTTCAGAATCTTAACTGATAGCTTTACATGGGTATGCACTTTATGAGTACCTGCCATAGCTATGGCTACTTAAACAGTTTGGAAAACAAGTATTGTCTGATTCAGTTCATTAGAATTCAGCTCACATGAGATGTGGGAAACACCTTGTATCAGCTGAGTAAACTTGGAGGAAAAACAAACAAGACCTCTTTGCTTTTGTGTTACCCAGTTTGGCTGGATTTGAGTGATATGGCTCTGCTGCACAACAATAAAATATGTAGTGGTTGAAGTTATCCCCTGGATCTGAACCCTCAGAGGGACTGGAGGTGGGAGTGCACAACTGAAGTGAATCTTCTCCAGTCCTGGAGCTAGTTCAGGAGCCAAGGGGAGCTGAATGAGCTGAGTGGCACCAATGGCCTCGTCCCTGTCCTGCAGACTGACTCAGCTCTACGAGCCCTGGGGCTGTGGTCTGGGACAGTGTCAGAGAAATACTGTGACAGCCAATCCCAAAGCAGATCCCCAGAGCTCCTCCTCACACACCATCACACAGCAGCATCACAATAAATATCTCATAGTCCCCATAAATAAATAAATAAGTAATAAAACCTGCTCTTTCATTATGAAAAAGACATAAGTTAAAATATTAAAATTATCTAAAATATTTAAATATTTAAGTGCTCGTCTTTTAAAAAATCAGCATGTTTCAATCATTATAGTAAACATGACTGTGTTTTTATACATCATACATACATACATACATACATATATATATATACACACACACACACAACATATCTCATTATATATAAATATTCTATGGCCACATTCCTGAGGATAAGCTAGTTGAGTCACAGTTTGGTTGCAAAAGAGTTCAGGTTCTCCTTTTCTTCTCAGATTTGCTCTATTTAGGCATTTTGAATTTTCTCAAAGAGCAATCTCAAGAACCTGTCTAGTGTGTCCAGGAAGTCGTCCCATGTTACTTGTGCAGTCTTACATTCCTTATCGAGATCCTTTAAAAAAAAAAGACAACGTAATTCAGCCACGTAGCTTGGATATCACATGTAAGTCTATGGTATTTGATACCTCAACTGATAAACGGTCTGTAATAGCCCACAGCAAGATTTGGAGAGCTGGGTGAGCTGCCCCTGGAGGCTCCAAGGCAGAGTGATGACGTGTAGGTGACAGCTCATCACCTGGCAGCATGCACAGGTGCCCTGAGCCGCACTGCTGTCCTGCTTCTGCTCACATTTGAGGGTTTTTTCATATTATTTTCTTCCTTGCAATTGGAATTACCACAGGAAAAGATGTGGTTATCTAAGGAAGAAGGTGGATGTATTCATACCTTTCTTAATCCTATTGTTTTCAGAGGAGATTTCTAGTGTCCACTGCAGCCAGCTCAGCGCCATCCCAGGTGCCATGCCCTATCATTGAACAGCCTTTGCTGATTATTTTGCTAATTAAGTACCACAAAGCCAAACTTACTCTGGGGAGGATGTGTTTGTAGGTGTTAAGTCTGTTCAGTTTTCTGGCTATGACTTTGCTGTGAGTGTCAAGAGTTGTCAAGGTGCTAACAAAGGTTTTCAGGTGACTGTGCATGCATCTCTCCACCTGCAGCGATAAAGAAGAGTTATTTCAGCTGTTATCTCAACAGTAATAATTGGTAGCACATAAATAAAACATCATATCCCAGGAATTTAAATACCCATAAAAAATAATAACCCACAGGAATTAAAAGCTGTGTTTTCAACACTAGCCCTGCCTCTATATTCAGCCATTTACTGGACACCAAATTTAGGAAATCATAGTACAATCTATAATTTTCATTTAAGAACATGCTAGGGTCCAAAAACTCCCAACTGTCTCAAGTAAGTTGCAGGTGCCACTGACATAAAACTCTGGACATATAAAATTTGGGTGTCTTCAATTCTGGAGATATTTGTTCCTCAAGGGAAAGGAGGGTCAACCCTGCATTAGAGCTTCATGTCTTGCTATTGTATCTCTCTTGAAACTGGATTAGAATTGTCTTAATGAAATAAAAGCAGTTATTGCTGCTGCTGTGAATTTTCAACTTTTCTCCCTGAAACTAAGAGGGACTGATGCCATTTGTCTTCTGTTCACTTGTAATAGGAGATGGGCTGCTATTTCTCACTGGTACTCCTTGTGCGCTCCATGAAAACCTCATTTTTCCACTGGATTTCAGGAAAATACAGGTCAGTGAAATGAATGGGTCTGTATAGGGTATGGACTAAACACTCTGTTCTAAAACTAAGGGATCAGAGTGAATCTGTGAGGCTTCCAAGAAGATGCTGGTGCACATCTAAGACCTTTGCCTGCTGAGAGAACTACTGAAGCATTTTAACATTGGCAACAGCTTCCTGTAGGTTCTTGCAAAAACTTTTCAAGAACTTTGTAAAGTTATGTTATTGCTATTAGAATTCTGAAGTGGGAAAGAAATTTGGGAATTTTAGACAATAATTTTAAATAGAAGTATGTGGTTTCTTACCGTAGCATTCACAGTTACAAGGCTGGGAACCTGCTCAAGAGAAAAGGAAGTTAGTAACTTCAGAATAGAACCTGGAATAGAAGGGGAGCTAGGGGAAAGTTGTTCAAAATTAAGGAACTTACTGCATTTAAATTTAGTTTCTTCATATCTTGGAGAAGTTCTCGAATGATCAGTCCCACCAAAGTCCTGGAGCGCTCCTCCTGCAGTTGTACTGAGGTGCCCAGCATCCCCAGACCCAGCAGAGCCACAACCTGGACCAGCATTTTGAGAGTCAGCTCTGCTCCACAGCTGGGTGAACTGTGTGTGGCTCTGCCTTGGGCTCCTTATATACACAGTGCTGCAGGAAATGATTAATATCTCACCACAAACAAGCTCTTGCTACAGGGAGGCGGGGAAGAGTTACCTGGAGAATGGTTATTCAAATGAGTAAGAGTCTATGTACTTTCTGCATCAAGAGCAATTTTATGGACTCTCCACCTGAGCCCCTTTGCAATATGTATTCCCAAGGAAAACTGTACAACCCTTTAGTGTGGATAAAGTGTAGACAGGTATCTGTACCCATAGTAGAGTATGTATTCATAGACTATACATACACATATATACACAAATATGCTCACAATTGTGGATGCTGGAAAACTAAATCTTGTTTTATATTAGTTTCTCAACACTTCCAAAAGTTTGGAGGTAATTTAAAGAAATGTACAAGCTTCCTCAGAAAACGAAGGTTATAGTTCTCAATACTAGTAGATTTACATTAAGATTTATAATAAAACTATCAAAAGTATTAAGTAGTGTTTCTACAGGGAATTCTGTCTAATTCAGGAAATATATTACGACCTGACTGAGTCAGGACTGAGATTTCAAGGTATTGGTGTTCTTAGGAAAGGCACTGTGACCGCAGGATAGATTTTTAAGCTGTCTGTGGGGAAAGCAAACTGAACATTAACTGAGAAATTTTGCAATCAAACTTCGTGTAATATGGGTAGAACTGCACAGGACAAGCTAATTATGAATATTAAGTGGAGAAATTGGGTAAAGAATGATTCAGAAGTCTGCTGATCTGTAAATACAAAAAAAAATCAGATTTCATAAGAACAGCTGTCCCCAGGGTTGCATGAAAAGAAGATCACCATTGGATGCTGCAGCTCTGGCAAAGAGGTTAGATCAGCTTTACCCTGGACAACGGCTGTGTCATCTCTCACTGACTTGGCCTGGGGCTACAAGTGAGGATAGGAACCAAGCTGTAGTTTTCCATGCTCCATTTAATGTATGAATAAAGAGTTTCCAAATCAGAGTTGCCAGGATATTTATTCACTCTTGGATTATTGAGGATGCAGTTGCGGGTGCTGGATGAGGTTGTAGCCATATCCTGGGAAGGAAAAGGAACCCTCTGCTCAGTATTTTCCCCATACCTAACACACTTTCAGAGCCAGTAGTAGAAGAACACACTTTGTCATCCAGAAATTTTGTTGGATTGTACTTTTCTCTTTAATATAATATTGCTGATGAAAATCCTGACTAATACTGGACCCAGACCAGATCCTTACAGCCAAGGCTAGATACAGCCTTGCAAGTTGATGATTAATTGCTTGTACAGTGATATATTTAATGCAGTAACTTCAGTTCTTTTCACCTAATTTGCTTATGAAAACATGCTGTAGCCTTGGACAAAAATGTCAATAAATGTTTTTCTAATAACCAAAGCAGAAATCCAAGAAGCAAATTATTTTTAACAAATGTTATGCACAACATGATCTGATTTACTCTATGTGTTTGTTATTGCTCTCTAGAAATGAAAGAAATTTTAAAATCAGATTGTCCCTTGAGCATGCTGTGCCATTATTCTGGATGGACCATGCTGAGTGATGTTCAGGGAGGGCAACACTCCCTCAGTCTGTGTGCAGGTGCTTTATCATTTCCAGCTCAGGGAACTGGATGCTCCCTTTTGTTTTCATCTCTGTATGGTCAGGTATGTATGGGTCAGACACAGTTTTGCATTTTTCCATCTTTAAGATGCATTTTGTTAAATTCACTTAATACATTCCTCTCCTGAAAAGTCAACCCTTTGATAACAATCTCCTTTTTTTTCCAGTTGTATTATGAGAGCCCTTGCACCATGACAAACATAGATGATACTGTGAATTTGGATAGTCTTTAAAAGATGTGAAGTAAGAGGGGAAAAGAGACAGCATATCTCATACATGAGTGTTAGATCAGATCACATCATCAGCAGGCTTTCTTCCAGCTACCTCTGTCTCTCTATATCTATATGGTTCATCTCAGGGGTAGTTTCCAGCAGTGACCCATAGTTTTCTCATCATTTTACTAGTATTTCAGCTGTGCTTAATAATTCCTTCCACATTCCATTAATAAACTATGACATTTTTCTGGTAATTCCCAACTTATTAGTACAGCTGTCAAGGTCATGCATATTTCAGGATTAATTTTTACAGTCCTGGACATACTTTCATGCCCCAGGCAGGGGACACGATGTGCAGGCGAGAGCTGGAGACTGGCTGAAACCAACTAACAAGTGTAAAATGTATTAGTAAGAAAACTTCAAATACAGCAAGTGATTTACAACAGGCGAGCATAAAGCAGTTACTCATGCAATTGGTTACATCCTGCAGTCAGGGCACTTGCCAGAAACAACAGAAGCCAGTGTTAAAATCTCAAATGATAATCTGAGATAAATGCCAGGACTATGACTTTTATATTTACTTTATTGGATTCAGTCCAGAGCATTAGAGTAAGTAAATAACTGTGCTGAGGAGGTTATGGAAAAACAGTGTAGCTGTCTGGTGTCAGCATCATCACTCTGAGGGAGAATTTTTTTGGGAAAAGTATTTTGCGAGACACTTTGTTATGTTTTCATTGATGTGCAGGAGAGAATAAGCATCTGTCACATCTTACATCTCCACAGCTTGCTTGTACATCACACAAAGAGTGTGCACGTTTATAAAATGGGAAGCAGTAAGAAAATAAATTGGGAAAAAAAAAAGTTAAAAATCTGCACCAGGCAAACCTAGCTGATGTTTGTGATCCTTCAGTGATGCTTGGCCACTCTGTTTGTGTATTTTGGCCATTTGCCTCCCTAATCATTGCACTTTATGCCTTGTCCTCCCAAGAGCATATCACACTCAATTCTGACAAGGATTGTCCCTGATTTATGATTTTAAAAGCTCATTATTACTTTTTTTATTATTTTTATCTGGGTCAGGAAACTGCCTGTGAAAACTCCATTGTTCTCCCTCCATTTGATAGGAAATTATCCACAATGATGAGATATTTCATCCTCTGAAGAAAATGTCTTCAGTCATTTCAACATCTTAGTCCCCAGCCTGTCATGTCAGGAGCCCAGCAATCCCTTCACCCTCACCGACATCAAAGAACAGTTTAACTGTGAGCAACAGTGTCATCCCAGCTCTATACTGACTACTTTAAAATGCTCCATTTCTAGAAACATTCTGGGCCAGGCTGAGCCGGGTGCTGAGCTACCTGGTCTGATAGATGTCCCTGCCCATTGCAGGGGTTTGGAATAGATGAGTCTTAAAGGTCCCTTCCAACACAAATTATTCTATAATTATATGAAAGTTCATCAATCACCTTATTTTTAGTAGAAAAGCCTGATAGAGAACTGGTTCCCAGATCCTCCCACAGCTCAAGCTGAACTGATTCCTCTATAAGCAGCTCCTCAGCTTTCTACTGGTCCCAGGCTGTGTTTATCTTCCCCCACTCCCAGAAATTCCCACAGTCCTCTGGGTTTTCCGGGATTGATAGCAATCATCCACAGTCACACTGAAGAGAGCCTTAGGAGCTCAAAATTTAATTGCATCATATCCTGCAGTCTTGGCTACAGTTAGTTTATTTAAATAGTTTCTATGAGGGGATATTTTTATGAAGACAGCTCTTGTGTTTTTTTGACCAGATCTCCTACATACATCCTGGTTTACAGAGTCTTTTTCTCCAAATTTCTGCAATCGATGAGTAATAACAGCTGTGTGTTTGTGGCAAAGGAAGACCCTCAAAAAGACAACCCAGCAACAGAGGGCTGCATAGTGAGCAAACAGGTTGTCCTCTACAGAGACATCTCAGAGTCTGGCTCACTCTATATTCTCTATCTGTACCTAAAGAAAGTCTCCCCAAAGCCTTAAACTTCAAACTGGAAGAGCATTTCGCCAAATCATTAGCATTGAATCGCTGTTACAGTTTTCTCAATCTGTGAAACAACAAATTCCTTCCAAATAATGTACAAGTCTGCTCTAAGAAACCTGAAAACCTTTCTAGGAAACAGGGTACCTCTGACAAGTTAGCTGTGTTGACCTATATTGGAGAGTGGAGTAGAGGAAGATTTATGTACAGTCATCAGTGGAAATTTCGTCAGCCCATGGGTTATTTCTGTATGCTCAGAGGTGCCTGAAGGCATCCAAAGTCCAAGAAGTTCTTTTGGTCATGGAGAACAGTGCTGGAAGACGTGGTGGGAGGAAGGATGCTCTCTGTTCTGCCTCCAAGCAGAATCTCATGTTAATGAGATGGATTTAATTTCTCTGAGCGGAGCATATTGCACTAACCTTGTGCTGTTATAGTAAAGTAAAACCTTGATCAGTACAGTAAATACTGAAAAAATCTGTATGTTTCAGGCCATAATCCAAGTTGCAAGTGAGTCCACAGCCACAGGCTTCATTGCTGTTCATAACATGCAGTCACATGGAGAAGTGTTTCATTTCTTCAGTAGTGATGAGATTACTGGAAACCAGGTGGTGAAACATGGGTGAATGAACTGCTGTACCACAAGACACTGAATTATTCTCACACTCAGTTTGCCACTAAAGTGAGCTGAAAATTTAATTATTTTGGGGATGCCCACTCTGGAGTGAGCTTGGGCAAAATGGTACGTTTATTCCATGCTCAGTAATCTTGATTCATTTACTCTTCTGCCAATTACTTATTTTGAAATGTGTATATATTTCTAAACATACAAAACTTCCTCCTGGCACTATCAAGACCAACTATTGGGTGATCTTGATTAAATAATTATGTTAATTACATTTACTGAAATTCCTGAGGAGGTAAAGGAGTAGAATCATAGAATCATGGTATGGTTTGGGTTGGAAGGGACCTTAAAGATCATCTCACTTCCCCGTGGGCAGGGAACCATGGGCAGAATAAGAGAAATATTTCTGTCAGAAATTTAATGTGTCTCACCTAGGTTTTATTTCCAGTTTTTTATGAAAGCTTTACAGATGTTTTGTCATAAAAACCACAAGTGCAGATAGCAAGTGCTTTCTTGTGCTGTTAGTAAACTCTTTGTGAGATCAAATGAGGACATCAGAGATGCAATGGTACGATGAGAGCTTTAACTTCCAATTCTGATGTACATACAAATTCTCACTGCTGTGAAATGCACCTCTGCAAAACTTGCTCAGTCATGTGAAGAACTTCTAGATTTTAGAAGGTGTCTTGGGGTTTGTCAGCCTGATGTGAAAATGCAAAAATAGAGTCTACTGATGGTCTACAGCCCTGATTTCCATCCAAACATCTACTGCAGTCAGACATGCAGGCAGATTCATTTAGACAGTAACAACAAAATCCATAATGTCAGGTGTATTGGATGGATCAGTCTTGATCTTCCCAATGGAAGTGTGTCCTCCTGTGTGCATAACCTCATACCCCTTTGGGATCCCATTGCTCCAGAATGGAGCCCAAAATGGGCATTCTTGGTTCTTGTGCTTTTTGCTCCCATGTGGCCAAGAAGTAACTCAAGACATTTTGTGATAATCTATGTAGTGAGTAGAAAAACTATTTATCTCTGCTTTTCTGGTTTTGCCTTTTTCCCCCCCTTTTCTTATTTTCCAGCTCACAATGAATTTGGTGCATTTGGTAGTGGCTGTGACAAAATGGGAAGTACAATCAGAGTTTACATTTATAAATACTTTCATGACATCATCTTGAGATTTCTGCACCAGCACTATGTGAATGAGAAACTTTGTCAATAGCCCAAAGGGAGGAACATAAGCCAGAAACCATACATCCAGAAACACAAATCAGGGAGGTCCATGAAGTTGACCTGGCAGATAAGAATGATTTAAGTACAGCAAGTAGTTTGGGATATTTTGCATAAAAAATGCAAAACAGAACTGAAAGTATTGATGAGAATCTGATGGTCATGAGGCTACTGTCAACGATGAGGGTAAAACCCAGCCAATTTTCTTCCAAGCTCCATCTGATGTGGCAGGCAGCCTTAGGCATGCCAGGTGGCAGTGGGAAGGACTGGAAACTCCTCTTCCCAGATGTGGTGTGTTGACGGTGCTCACAAGTCAGGTGGTTTCTGTTTCAGAGGAAAAATGCCACCCATGCACAGAAACTGCAAAGACAAACAAAAATGAATTTTTACAAGTAGTTGTGGATTTATATATGAATATCTTCCATGAAATGGACCCTCAAACCTCAAGAAAGGAATTATCATCACAAAGCCACAGCTGCTGATAGGATCCTTGTAGACAAGGGTTTTGCCTGGGCATTTTTTACAGGTTTGTCTGGGATGGAAAATGACCTGGTAAAAGATTTTACAAATCCAACTTCTTGTCTGTGTAGTGAATCCTTTTACCACTTTTTATGCCTTATTGCAAATAAAACCAAAGTTGAACACTGAGAAGCTTATCTTAAAGGTCTTTTACAAACTAAATAATTCTATAATTCCTAAGAAACAAAATCCTAATATGTAGTTTGCTTATGTGACCATATATTAATCTCCTTACATTGTGCTTTCAAACTTTATTTATATTTTGCCTATTTTTTCCCATGAAAAATTTGTTGAATCTGTGTTTTGCTCAGGGTGGACCTCTCTTGGGTGGCAGTTTTTCTGTAGCATTTCTAACTTTTAAGTCATTGTTTTGCAAGCTTAATAATCCTTTCAAGTAATTTTCTCCCATGTAATTTTGGGGTTTCTTTTACCAAGTAAACCAAACTCAAAAATCGCAGGCAATGTACCTGTTGGAGTCACAGTGAGACACCAGCATGGTTAAGAACACACCTAACTGCACTGTATAAGGCCATAGAGATTTCAAACAAAAAGACATCTCATGTTTTCAGTTTTACTGAATATCTTTTTATACTAGGTCCTATTCTATTTTTAGAACCTACTGACATCTTCAAGATGAGTCAGCATACCAGTCAACATGGAAAATGTTGTCCTGGTGATTAAACATTGATAAGTCTGTCGAGAAAAGAAAATGACAGCTAACACATGAGGCTTCCCACAAAAGGCAAAAGATGCATCTTTGGGAAGTGCACTAGGAAAGAGCAGCACCTCCAGCTTGGTACAACCAAGGGGATTTAGTGCATGGAAAAATACCTGCAGCTGTGTGGGAGCTGGTGGTGCACCCCAGCTCCTCAATGGCAAAAGTGCCGAGAGTCAGAGGTTAAAGAGCCCAATATGGAGTTTGTGGAGCAAAGTGTCTCAAGCACTTTGTGGCTCCCCAGCAGCTGCAGGAAACCCTGCTTGGAAGATTACTCACATCCTTTGGAGGTTTCTGACCTCTCCAGACCAGCTGAGAGAAACACCAATGTTTAGAATTGCTATACTATTTTTAAACAAAGAAGAAGAGAGACCATTTATTTCTAACTCATTTCAAACAACCAGGATATATTTTTCTCTGTGTCTCCCAGATTGCCCTCTCCACAGAGCTATGGAGAGGGCAGCACACAGCCCATACCCATCGGTGCTCACTGAGCAGGCTGGGGCCCATGGCAGCATCCCCATGGCTGCAAGCAAATTGATGTGGCAACACAGAGGTGAGAAATCAAATATGTATCAATGTCAGTTTGTTCTGTTTAGGGAAAAAAAAAGGAGAATTTTGAGTGAGGATTTCAGTCTGGTTTTCCACACCTGAGTACTGAGAAATATGTTTCTGGATCTCATTTGATGGTCTAATAAACTATGCATTCCAATACCTCTTACCCTTGGGAAAAGAGAAGTAGTTTACTACTAAGAGAAGTAGTGCTACTTTAAAGCAATCTGCAGACAGTGTCTTTACCATCCAGAAGTGCCACAGGCAGCACAACATGCCTCTTGCTTCAGTGCTGCTGGCTGGCAGTTCCAGCTGCTGCTGCCCTGCTCCTCTGGAAGGAAGACGGGAACATTGCTCTCCAAAGAATGGCTTGATCTGTATTAGGAAAAGGTCTTGAAGTCTGTTGTGTGCTTAAAGGCAGCTGCTTTAACATTCAAGAGGTGTTTTCAAAATACTGACATAAATGGAAAATAAAAGCAGAGCACTTTGCTATGGAGAGCATCGTGTGCTTGCACACAGCAGTGACCTGGGAGAGTTACCACTGTAGGGTGTAAAGAGTTTAGCTCAACAGAAACATTCCTCACGTTAGTAAAAAAGCCAGCTTACTCTCTGTTGTACCTATTCAGGTTATGTTTTCTGGGTGCATGTCTTTGCTTACCAACACTGGGGATTTTGGGCCATTTTCTTGTCCAATCACATGTCTTTATGAGATCCTACTATGATGCCTCATACTCAGATTTGGAGAGTACTTGGCATCACTCCACTCATTCTCAGATTTCATCCACCTCCTTTTCCATAGGATATTAAGCAATGCAGGTCTTTGCTACTGTTAATTCTGGCTTTAAATGCTGCTGCTGAAACATGGTCTTGTGAGCAATTAATTGTTTCATGCAATGGCTTTTCCCTTTGACTGAAGTGATCCAAACCCTTCATCACTTTGGTTTTATTTATGTCCCCTTTTTGCACATTCAGTCCTGCATCCATTCATTGAGACTGGGATTTGTTTCCCTTACACCCATTTTATTAGACCATACAGTGTATTTTACTCCCTTTCAAGAAATAATATTTGATTCAAAATAGTAATTAAAAATCTACTATTTAACAGCTACTTTTGCTGTTACTTTGGTAAACAATGAGTTTTCCCTGTGCAACAAACTCAGTGCCGATCCTTCTACAGTACTTCTAAAAGACCATATTAAGGTTCAGCTCTGATATTCATACCCCTTTTACCTTTGTTTTTGAATGGTTTTCTCAATTTCCTAAACTTGCTATTATAAAAATTTCATGACCGATCAATTCTATCTTTTAATTAAACCAGCACAAATAGGCAGTTGGCAGATGATCACAGCAATAAGACCAATAAAATCAAAAGCCCTGATAGACTGGGCCAAAGGGCTTTTTATCTGCAACATAAATGCTTGTTTAAAGTATGTTCCATTTGAGTGCATGCTAATACAAAATAATGAATAAATGTGTGAGATGATAGATAATAATAAAAAGTTTTATACAAGTATTTCAGCCTGCACTCTCAATGGGGATATTGCTGCAGCTCTTCAACTTCTGATGCTCTTACTGGAATTGACTCTCTCTCGATTGTCTGAATGAGCTCCTGACAGCAGATGGCATCTTCCTCAAAACCAGAAATCAAAAAGGAATTGCTACAGGAGGAAAAAAGGTGGAAAGTTCATTGCCCTGCTCTGCCAGTCTGCTGCTGTTGATAAGGTCACATTGTGGATCAATGGCAAAATTTGGCCATGAGGACTCTCTGCTCACACAGGCTGGTGAAGCATAGTGCTTTATTGGAGCACTTACAGCTCAAAAGGACCTGGATGCTTTTTAAATAATAGGGTTGACACTTCAATGGCTCACCAGCAGGAACAGTCAGTTGCTTTGCAGCCACTGCACAATCTCACTGCCCACACAACTCTGCCATGAACATGTCAGCATTCAGCTGCCTCCAGCCAAAATCTTTGGCAAAATTATTTAATATACATTAGATATCACTTAAAACCCCACCTAAAGTTGAGGAGTTCTGAGCTTTTGGATATGCTCAGGTCTTGGCTTTGTCCTTTACTTACTTTAGAGGTGTGGCTCATGAGCTGCAAGCTGAACCACAATACCTGTATTTGTCCATGACCCAAAGAGAAGAGCTTTTGTCTAAAGAAAGCTCAAAGGTGATTACAGTGTATGTTTATATTTATATAAAGAGGTTGAAGCTTTGCTTCCAGTCTCATGGAGGTCTAACATAATTTCCTGCAGCAGCATTTAGCTCTTCTGGCTGCAGCAGAAGTGTGACCAGAGCTTGCTCCACTTTACTGACAGGATCATTTTGGATTTGAGCTGTGAGTATGTCCTCTCAACCAGAAAAGGTTAAGAGAATATCACTTATTTTTCTTAATGTGATTTCAGCATGGCTGGCATGAAGGGTTATGGGATTAAATGACTTCTATCAAACTCTGATATCTTCATTTATTCCATAACAACCATAATAGAACTACTTGTTTTCTCCCTTCTTACTGTAATGTAGGAAGAGTGGGTCTGGGATTTGTTTTTTTTCTAAACCCCCTCTTTTTATTTTGTCTTTGCAACTGGGGCAGCAGCAGAGCAGCAGTAGCTCCTGTGCACTCCTTGCATAACCCCACCAGAAGTTGTTCAGAGAGTTCATGGTAATGAACGGATGTAAACAGAAACCAAAAGAACAAACTAGGTCAATTATACCACTAAGGCTTGCTGGTATTTCTGTATCCTCAAAATGAAATATTCTATTTTCCTTTGTTTTTCATAGTCAGTCAACTGAGTTTTCCTGTGAATAGTTGAGTAGAGGTCTTGTCTCCAGACTTTTCCTTACAGCCATGAAGATTTTGGCACTAAGGTCATTGATCTCAGCTAACAGTTAAGCATAGGTGAAATTTTATTAAATTAATGAGACATACAAAAATTTGCACTTGGTAAATTTCTTCAGAGTCCAAGAATTGTAATTTGTGTGTGTGTGTATATGAAAAGTATTAACTGTGGAAGTTTAACAGATAAAAGACAGTTAATTAAAGACAAAGCTATTACGGAATCATGTGGGACCTTTGTTATGCCAAGTGTCTTGAGTCAAACATTAAGAGACTGCTGTAGAAGCTGAAAAATTTTAACTCTTGGAGTCCTGAGAGTTCTGATGGGCTTTGATGGTCCCGGCCTCACGTGGGCTCCTGCCTGCACCCTTCCCATGTGCACAGGAGACAATTTAAGCTCAGTCCCAGAGGCTTCTTCCTACCCTGCATTGCAGGAATGCTCGTCTCCAGCTCAGTTACAGCCATGCCTGTGCTTAACCATGGGACTTGGGCCCCCAACTGTGAACTGTCTTCCTGACCTTGGCCCTTCCTCAGGTAATACCTGATGGTCTGGGATCTTGCCTGATCCCTGGTTGCCACCCTGAGGCCTGTCCTGCTTGCTATGCTAGGCTCCAAGAATTGCATCCTGTCTGGGAGGGCAGGTGTGTTACTGTGACTTAGGGAGCCATCAGCCTCCACCAGCTGTAGCTGTACCCTTGCCGTTAAGGTAAGATCATACTGATTGAAATGTAGTTTAAGTGAGAGCTGCTAGTAAATCATAAAGCTCTGCCAGCTGATAATGAACAACCTGAAAGCTGGGAATGCTTTATGCACCAATGTAGTGGTCAAAAGAACTATTTCTATTGGCTTGAGGGAATTCTCACCTTTGACTTCAGAGGGTTGCTTCTGTCCCTTCATTTAGCCACAGTATCTTTAGATATCACAATATCTAAATCTTCAAGGTCAGGAAGGTATGGAGAGTTGGCACCATGTAGCATGTTTGTATAGCTTTCAGGAGCAATTGGAACCATTCTCTTGGCTATAAGAAGCAAAACAGATTTATTGCAATGGCAGCCCTACCTTTTCATCTGGATTTGGGCTGCCAGATAGCACTGAGCTGTGTGCTGTCCCTCTGGTAAATAAATCCTCTGCCCATCCTGGGCACACCTGCTGCCTCCAGCCCTTAAGCAGAGGCCCACAATCATATGAGATGACCACTGGGGAGTATGAGGAGCAGTTACAGGGGCTCAGCCTGGAGAAAAGGCATCTCAGAGGGGACTTCCCTCTGCAATTCCCAAAAAGGAGCTTGGAGCCAGGTGAGGTTCTTTTCTCCCATAGAACAAGTAGTGGGACAAGAGGGAATGACCTCAAGCTTCACCAGGGGAGGCTTAGATTGGCTATTAAGAAACATTTCTTCAGACACTGGCAGAAGCTGCCCAGGGCAATGATGGAGTCACCATCCCTGGAGGGATTTGAAAGGTGGAGTTGTGGCACATGTTGAGGACATGGCTTAGTGGTGGGCTTGATTATCTCAAAAGCATTTACTAACTTAAAAGGTCCTATTTGTCCCGTGCAGAATGAACTTAATTATCTTCTCTTCTGCAGGTAGGAAAATATAAAATGGCAGAAGAGGAGGCTGGTGACGAAGCTGAAGACAAGGAAGGAACAACTGCAACTTCTAGGGTAACACATTAATCACTGTTGCTATCTCTAATGTTGGTAGTAATGTGGAGCACAGTAGGGAGTCCCTTAGAATCGCCAGTGATTTAAATGGGCAGAGAAAAGGTTTGTTAATAAATAACGATCATTACTGAGCTGCCGCTGTCCGTGGTGCTGGAGGTGTCTCCTGAGCCCCCGGGGACCAGCCGCGCCCCGGCTGCGATGTCTCATTTATCTGAGCTTTGAAAACGCCCGAGCAGGGAAGGGCGTCGAGCTTCCTGTGTGGTGTCAGGATTGGGAGGGCTCGGAATAGCTGAGAAAAAAAAATGAAAGATGCCTCCAAAGCTAGACAGAAAAATTAATTATTCTTCCTCAGGCATGTTTTTGCATTCCAGGTCTTAAAGAACTATCTTCATGTTCATTAAGTGCGCTGAAAAAATACCTTAACCCTCCCCACATATATTTGCTATATTATTTGTCATAAATTTGTCAGGCACAATTTTAGAGAGTTAAAGGTGAGTAACTAACTCAGCTGAGATCCCCAGCCAGCCACTTTAAAGTCACTTTCTTCCAGAATATCGTAATACAGTAAAACAACTACCTCAATGGCAGGAAAATTCATGATGGGAGAGTTCACACCCTTCTGGTTCTGGGGAAATCCAATCATGAGATGGGAAACCACAGACTTTGCAAGTTTCACTGTTATCAAAAAGAATTTATTCTAACTTGATTACTTGCCAAAACCTTCTAATGCTCTTAGATTTGATACATTGGATGACTGAAGTAGATAAAGAATTGGCTGGATGGTCACACTCAAAGAGTTTTGGTAACAATGGTAACTGGTTGGCCAGTCACCTCTGGGTTGAACTGGAATTCAAGGAAAGGATAAAGGAGAAGACTCAAGGTGTAAATACAACCTTCAAGGCAAGGTAAATAAATAAATAAATAAATAAACCCCACAGGAACAGAAAGCAAGGAGCTTTCAACAAAGGGAAGGGGAGCTTCTGCTCACAGTCAAACAGACAGATATTTTGGAGCTGAGTGTGTTGTGGTTTAATATGAGACAAGCTCACTTGGCAATATAAAGCTCCAAAGGAACACCGAGAAATTATGGAAACAATTCAAACATCTTTGTGATCAACACAAAAGGAAAGTTGAAATAGCATCCTGAATAGGTATGATCTTTATTTAGCAGATTCTTGCATTGATTCCACCAATAAATGCTGAGTTTCACAAGGAAAGACTAATATTTTAAACATCATAGTTCTGCAATGAAACAATAAAGAGAAGACAAGGCTGTAATTATAAGAAACCAGAAGGGTAGACAGTGCTGCTACTGAAATGTGAGGGAGTGCTGAGTCACTCTGCATGAGGTGCTGCCATAGTAACTATTTACCAGCTGGTTGGGAATGAGGACAGACTGAAAAAAATTGAAATAAAAAGCATATAAATCCCAGCTTGAAATATATTTCATATACTTTTAAAAATATTTAACAAAATGAAATACTT
The DNA here is from genome assembly GCA_910950805.1 of Acrocephalus scirpaceus scirpaceus. NCBI lineage: Eukaryota > Metazoa > Chordata > Aves > Passeriformes > Sylviidae > Acrocephalus > Acrocephalus scirpaceus. Next base: position 7,745,593 of record OU383785.1, read on the forward strand.
CTGAAGGGTTTTTTTATTAGTGTTACTTGGGGCAAGTAGATTATGTTGGACTACTGAATAGACACATAAATGTATTCAAGCAAGAAATAAACTGATTTCTTCCCAGCTAGGCTAATGTTACTGTATCTAATTGTAGGAGAAAGTAGGAACTGCTTTGTATTCATGGAGAGGTGATAGAGTTCCTGTTCTCTATAACCCAGCCTAGGCTGTGATGCAAACAGATGAGATGAGGTAGTAGCAGCTTCTGGGGTGGATTGGAAAGCTCCACATACTTTAGAAAGGTGTAAGCTCAGATTCCTTGGCCAGTTTTTTCCTGATGATGCCCTCTGCTCTATTAGGGAGGTCACTGCTGGTGGCTTTAATATCTTGGTGGCTGAAGGTCCCCTGCAGGAGAGATAGCTCTGGTGTAGTAGTGATTTGGAGCACTTCTGTGAATCATAAATTTCTGGGTGGTTTCCTAGCATGGAAAATTTCAGCATCATTATGACAGGTGTCTGTCACTATAACACCTCCAAAGGCAGAAAGAACATCCATTACTATTATACCAGTAAGTGAGTGCACTTAAACTGCTGTTGAGGTGTGGACAATTTCAGAAAACTGTAGGTGGGCATTTTGATAATCAGTTTAGCCAAGTTTGCCTTGGACTGTAGTTACAGAAAAGTAGAAAGCTAGCAAAGGTTTTAAAGTCAAGAATTAGAGAAAGGTTTATGAGAACTCTGCAAAGAGGCAGGAAGTTTGTGGTGAAACACAGGAAGTCACTTACCTTTTTTTAATCTGTGTAGAGCTTGGAGGAGCTGCTGCAGGAGATGCTGAGGTCAGGAAAGCTCTGCTTTGCAGAGCATAGGCGAACACCTTGAGGCTCTCCAAAGCAAGGCCAGGTGGGACTTGTGTGCCAATGATCTTCATTCCTATGGCAGATGAACAAAAGGTGTTTCCAGGACTCATTGTGCAACTGCATGCAGAGATCTCTTTCTGCAAATCTTAGTGAAGTTTTGGAAGCTGCTACTCTTTAGCCAGCTTCCTCTGATCCCTCCACTTCCCTACAGAGGTATTATTTAAAAATACTTATCTCCTCAAAGATCAAGACATCCTGAATCATAGAATATTTGGGGTTGGAAAGGGACCTTTAAAGGTCTTCCAGTACAACTCCTCTGCTGTAAACAGGGAGATCTTCAACTAGATCAAATTGCTCAGAGCCCTGTCCCACCTGGCCTTGAATATTTCTAGGACAATTTATTTTGTTGTGTTGGTTAGCGTCAGTATTACAATTTACAGCTAACAGATTTCAGCAGTCCAGAAGCAAAGCTCAGTTAATGACACTGGTGGTTCAGGAAGAAGTCTGGGCTTGCTTAGACAGAGGAACTGTAGGATCCAGGTCGCCTGCAGAAGATTAAACATGCTAAAAGCCTTGCAACACAAAATTTGCCACAGAGAGGCAGATAAAAATTGGCATAGAAACTGGTTTTCATTCTCAAGAAAGAGAAGGCTGTAGGAATGGGCTACAAATGTTCTCAAGTAAAATAGATTGTGCAGTATTTAATGTATAATCTATCTCACTCTTAAGCAAAATAGATGGCAGTAGAAATGATTTTGCCAAGTCCTATTTTATAGCTGTTATATTTGATTTTATGGCACTTGAAGGTGTAGCTGAAGTCCCAATTGCTTTAGAGGCATTTACTATGATAATTGCAGTCTAAGGATGCAGATACAGTTCTCTTTGGTTTCCAGCTCACTTGTTAGAGTGCTTGATGATGGTTTTCTGCCTTGAGACTGTGAGTCTTGAAAAACAAAGAGCCCTTGAGTAAAATGGACATGACAATTTTATAACAGCTTTCAGGAGTGGGCAGTGATGACTCTAATACAAATTACATTAGGTTTAATCAGCTGCTGGGCTTCTGTACACAGGAAATTTTTTAAGTCCTTCTCATATTGAATCAGAAGGAAACCACACGGTGAATTTTTTTTTTGCCATGGAAAAGAAATTCTTCATTTTCATATGCTTCATTTTCACCTTTAGGAAAACCAAAAGCTTTTATCTGCAAAAGGAAATGTGTGTCCTTCACAGCTGTATTCATACCTGAACGAGTGTTAATTCCTGGTACAAGCAGAGAATTTTATTGGTGTATCTTGGCCTGTGTTCCCAAAGAGTTAAACAGCTGCATATCACAGGAACAGGCAATTCTGCCTGCTGTGCAGACCTGCCATGTTATTTACTCGAACGGCTGAATAAAGAGCTGAATAAAAAGACAGGGTCTCTTCTACCCTTTGGCACTCCCATCCTGTTTACTCCACTGGCACTCTGATTCCCAGAGGGGTGCAGGACGTGTTCTCACCGCTGGTGCAGCCCTTTAAACACCTTCTTCTGCAAAGCCCTTCATGTATCATGGAGCTGGGACGTAATCTTTTTACAACTAGCTTGTTCAGGGAACAGTCAAGAACACAAATCTGCTCTTCTCTCCTCTCTCCGTGTATTTAGGATCATACACAGATTGCCTCTTTTTTTTTTTTTTTTTTTCTCCTTCGTTTAAGTAGCCACGAGCTGTATGATGATATGTCTAGAGGCAATGCCGAGCTATCTCTGCTGATGAAGCCGGGTGTGTTTCGGCATCTATAAAGGCCTTTAGTACCGCTGTTGTGCAGGTCACCGGCCAGCTGCAATTTCATCGGCCAAAGGTGAAAATAAAGCTGTAAAGGAGTAAGGTTCTCCCCCTCGCTCCCCTCGCCGCCGCTCATGGATCCGAGAGGACAGGGATGCTCTGACGAGCATCCGCGCACCACCGGCAGCATAGCCCCTTTTAGGAGGGATCTGGAGGGCTCGGCAGGATGGGGAGAGGAGGAGGGCTGCTAAAAACACCGCCCTCCGCCGGGGGAGCGGCGGGGAGTGTGCGGGGCGCGGCGGGCCGGGCCGGCGGGGTGCGCAGTGAGCGCCGCAGTGCGCGGAGCGGGGCGCAGGGGCCGCGCCGCAGGGATGCTCGCCCCGCTCCTGGGCTCCGCGGGCTCCGGCTGGCTGCTGCTGGGTGAGTGCTTCCCCGGCCCGCCTCGGCAGCGGGGGTTTGTCCTTCTCCCCGCCCCTCTCCCTGGTTCCCGGCTCCTTTCTCCGCAGCGGGTGGGGACCCGTTCCCCGCCTTGGCACGGTGGTACTGGGCCGAACCCTCCAAAGCGGCCTCTGGGCCCGCGGTCCGGCTCCCCTTGGTCCTCCCTGCTCCGGGATAAAGGGTATTCCAAGCTCTGTAAAGGAAAGAGGCAGGCGGGAGCGGCACTCTGCATGGGGATGGGATGAGACTCGGCGTGATGCGTGCGGCGGAGAGCCGGCACCACGAGCCGCTATGGCAGTGGTGCAGAGAGCTCGGCGGGATGCATTACATAATATCTCTCAAATAGTCCTGCTGGTTTGTTCCACCAGTCCATCTCTGGTAAATTTGTTGGGGCACTTTGTCTGTAGTGGGTATGTGAAATAGGGTGGCGCGCTTGCACGGGTGTGTGCCTGTTAAGAGCTGTTGGACAGAGGGTGATGCTGGATCCCATTGTTTTGTGGGCAGGCAGTGACGATTCCAAGTGGGTCTGCATTAGAAAATTCTTGCAAGCCTGAAACAGGAGGATTTCTGTAAGGTATTTAAAGGTTCATCTTGAATCGATCTGCTGTGCTGATTTGAAATTGAGTCCTTTGAATCTGTGTGAAGTGTCTTTTCTAAAGAAAGGTAATGTTCAATGTCGTGCTATTTCTCCCTTTATGTATCAAAGAGCTTCCCTCTAGACAGACAGACTTCCAAGGAGAAGAGGTGCAAAGAGGAAAATGATTTTAAAAGACAACATCTTAGCATCATTAGGTAAATGTTCTGATGGGGAGTGTTGATAATGGAAAAGAATGTAATTATTTATGATCATGCCTACTTGCTATTTTTGATTATGAAAAAAGATATTTCACATTGAAAAAAAAAGGAACCTAAAATCGCTAGCCTGAATTTTGCCTCTGAAAATATCCTAGTGGCTCTCATTAAAGGCAGCAGCCTTACAGCTGCTTATATCAGCAGCTTGAATCAGCTGCTTTAGAACTGTAGCAAAACTCATGCAGTGAAATATAGCCCAGAGGGAATTACATGGGTAAAACCGAAAGGAGGACTTGTCTGGGAAGCTGTGGGCAAATGTTTGTTACTGTGTTTTGGGCCCCAAGGCCCCAGAGACTGCTCTGAGCCACATCACTGGTTGCACCAGGCTTGTTTATGACAACAGCAGAAGAACAGGACCCACTGGGAACAGGTCTCCTGTGCAAGCTCCTACCCTCAGTCCTCCACATCCACCCTGTGGTATTGATTTCTGTGCTTCACATCTCAGTCTTTCTGCTGTGTCCCAGCTCGTCTCTCTTGTGCATCTGGCTATCCCAAAGTGTCTGTCTGGGGCCTCACTTAATGCTGTGCTCACTTTATTTTAGTGTGGACATGACTTTAGCCCAACATTTCTGTCTGCAGAATAGGTGCCCTCAGAAGACAGATGTGAGATGTTCTGTTATTGCCTTTTGAGTGGCACCAGGTCATCTCTGGGAGATGGATCCCACCAGAGAGCCAATGGCTCTGCCTGACCCGGCAGTGTGGCACCTGCTCAGCCCTGGAGCAGCAGCTGTTGCTCTCATGTCTGGTTTTGGCTTTCTGCTGGCCCCATCCCATCAGTTGCCACTTCATGTTGCAAAGGAGTCACCATGGCTGTGCTGATTTACTGAACAAGGGGCTCCTTGGCCATTTTACAGCCCAGTGAAGCATTCTTCTTTAATTCAAATTAATTTCTGGTGCCATTAGAAAAGTTTTAACTAGTTGAGAACAGGTCTATAATGTTCATCTCAATGAGTTAATGATAGAAGTCAGTGAAAGACAAAGCCAACTATTTCCTACGGTGCAGTGTTGGATGGTTGGATGGATGCAGAGAGTGGTATAGTAAACAAAACACAAACCTAATGGCAAATTCCCCTAGGGATTTGAACATTGCTGGTTTGGTTGAAATTGTCCAAGAATTCACCTTACCCCTTGAATCTCAGGGATTTCCTACTTTTACTTTTCTGCTCTTCTCTTTCATGTGGCTGCAACCACAAGCCTCTTGCCTGCCCTGTCAGTCCTGCCTTACAGAAAGGAAGTCTTTGTTCTCTTGCCTCCTGGCAGCAGCTGCAGGCCAGGCAGGCACCTGCATTCATATGTGGAGGCACAAGAAGGGATGGATATCTGTCATCACAGTGACCCTTCCCACCAGCACCAGTGCATCTCCAGATATTTCTAAGTGCATATTTGCAAAGGGGTGGGAGGTTCATCTGGGGTCACAACAGAGTTGTACGATCCCACTGCTGATCCTGACTCTCATGCTGTGACACAGGAGTCCTTGGTGATGCTTTGTGTACAGAGCAGATGCCCAAGGCTGCTCAGCCCAGCCTGTGGAGTGCCAAGTGCTGTGCCGGAGGCAAAGCCCATGGTGTTGGTTGAGGTATATTTAGTTGCTTTTATTCTCCATCCCTCTGTTACTGCTCCATTTGAACATTTGCTAGAGACTATCAAAAGGAAAGAGTAGATGCATTTGGATTTTACTGCTCCCTCAAAGGAAAAGACAGGACACAGCAATTTTTCTCTGCTGTGAACTAATCTGGACATTTATTTGATTCTTGTCTCCACAACAGAACTATAGATATTACAATTATATTCAAGTAATAAAAATAAGAGAGAAGCTTTGAAGACAGATGGTAAACTGAATTAACCGAATACCCTCAGAAATAGGAAAGCTGACTTGGAAGTGAGGCAGAAACAAGGAAATACAACATTACATCAGTAAGGGTATAATTGCCCTTTTGATGTCACCAAACAATGCAGAGCACCAGAGGGTTTAAATGTTTTGTTGTGAGTACATTTCTGAAAGCACTTTGAGAGAAATACCATCTTCTTTCATCACTGCAAGGTTGCAATCAGCACCTGGATATCTTACAGGTAACTGGAGGCAAGTCTGGGTGAGATGGAAAGAGATAGTGACGAAGGCAGTTACCTTTTGATGGATTCACAGGCATCCAGGGCAGCTCTTTTGCCATGGCTTTGTTCTTGACTTTGTTACGTTATTTCTTCATATAGACCCAGATAAAATAACATAATCACCCTCTTTCTGATCAGAAATCAAAATGAAACAAAAACATCTGTTAATTTATTCTTTTAAGTGCTCTGCATGTGTTCTTTGGGGATAGGCCAATACAAGTAATGAGGTTTTTTTCATCACTGCTATTTCTGTCTCTTGTGCTACTGTGCGAAGCCAAAGCCCTGCAGGTCCTTGGCACTGGGGACCCATCTGTCCCTGCTGTTGTCCCCGCAGGGCTGCAGGTGCTGGGAGCAGGGACAGCTCAGAGGAGGGGCAGTGCAGGCCTCTGCTCCTGCAGCTCACTGGTCTTGTCCCTTCTGGAGAAGGTACTGCTGGTCCAAACTGCTTCATCCTCTCACCTCTTTTCCCACTGAACAGGAGGGTTTACAGAGGGTATCTGGCTTGGGAACTCAGATACCCTCTTACCCTGTGAAACCACTCAAATAGAGTGTAGAAAGGTGTAACAGAGAGCATGTGGACATAATATTTTATATACATATACATATACATATATATATATATATATATATATATATATGCTTGAAATATACATGTAAAATCCTTGAATCCCCAGCAGGGACCCTCATGCTCCCTTCCACATTCTCCTGCATTTTGCTGTGAGCAATGACTGACTCTCCAGGAGCTTTTCTTCTCAGATATGCTGATTCAGTCTTTGCAAAGGCTTTTTGGAGGCTTCAAGGAACTGAGTGTTGATTCCGTTCAGCATGATACAGGGAAATGTTTTGCTGGGCTGGGATTGATTGTACAGTGTGCCACCAAGACTTATTGATGACAAGTCATTTGCTGTGTCAAAGCCTCCTTGCACCATAAACATTGTCACAGAGGCTCCAAGGTGACCTGAGGCTGGTGGGAAGGTGAGAGAGGAAGCAGACCAGGGGCTTTGCCTCATTCTGCTTCTTCCTACACTTTGTATATAGGTAAAGTTATAGATATTTTACCATCCTGCTGGAGACTGCACTATGAAAAACATGGTAGCTGGTGGTGAGAAAGTAAGACACTGGGATCAGTGGGGATTTTTAGTCAGGAAAGAGTGTCAAAGCCACAGGGGTAGTTCAGCACCTCTGAGCTGGTCTCCAGCTCCCTGCTGCAGCCATGCTTCAGCGCCCTTTACTCACTGCTTCAGCTTTTGCAAGCAGTGATGTAGCTGCATCAGCTACAGTGTGTAGCAGATCAAGCATGGAAAAAAATGCTTTGGAAAATCATGGCTGAAAATGCATCCCCTTCTTATCATGGGTTCAGTCCACAGCAAGGTTTTGGCAAGACCCCCTGGTGATTCCCTCATAACCCTCAAATTAGTCCCTCAAACTCCCCTGTCAGCCACAGAGGGGATTTTTTTTCTTCTGTGTTGTGTGGGATATTCCACTCTCATAAACATGGAAACAAGCTAAATCCAACCAACCTGTCCAAGCCATTTTCTTCCACACCACAGAAAGAAAGTGTCACTTGTCAAAAAAAGTGTGTCATTCAGTGGAAATCCTGTTTCTCTAGGAAAGCCCCAGTTCAGGGAGGAAAAATCCTTTTATTCAGACCTGTGTGCCATGGTGTTGCAAGACTGCAGCTCACATTTCCATTTGCTCAACAAAGCGGCCTTTCGGTGGTGTAGATAAAATCTCAGACACCACATATGAACTGCAGTGAGGAGTTTCCACTAAGCTCTGCGCAGTCACGCTGCAAAATCTGTGTTGGATGAGTTGGCCTCTTTGAGAGTAACAGGCTCCAAAGGCACCTGGGGGTTTTTAGGTGATTTTTCTCTCTGAGGTCAAGTGTGTCATTTGGCCCAGGAGCAGCAATTCCAAACGCTGGGTTATTTGGAAAAACAACCCTAGCAAAGGGTCTTTTGTTCACTGTTGCCTGTGGCAGAGGTGGATGGTTACCTGTGTAAATCCATCATTAATGGCCAGATTCTAAGAGACCCTTCACTACTTTCACTGCTGAGGGTTTTGATGATGGCAAGAAGGAGAGGAGCATCAGTCCCACACCTGGGAACAGACACTTGGATGCTCCACCTGGCCACCTGTTTTGACACTGAGGAAGGACAGCCACACCAATGTTATCAGCCAGATCAGTCACTGCAATCAGACTTTTTGCTCTGCCAGAGGAGGTTTAGGTTAGGTATTAGGAAAAAATTCTTCATGAAAGAGGTGGTCAGACATTGGAACAGGTTACCCAGGAAAGTTTGAGAGCTGTCATCCCTGGAAGTGTTCAAAAAACATGTAGATGTGGTGCTTGGGGATGTAGTTTAGTGGTGGGCTTGGCAGTGCTGGATTAACCATAGGACTTGATGACCTTTGAGGGCTTTTCCAACCACAGTGATTCTGTAATTTTTAAGATACAACTTTGGGTCAAGAAGCAGAAGCACGGAGGTGATAGGGACCTGGTGTGTGGTGCCATGTCAGCTGATCCTTCCATAGAAGTGTGACTCTCCCTGCTGTGAACATACTTTCATTTGGGAAAGTTCTAGAAACTACAGAATCTTCCAAGTTTCCTCTGAAATTTGCTTATGACTAATCCAGATCCTGTTCATTTGGATGCCAACATGATGTCTCAGCCAAGCTATTTGTTTTTCCCCCTTCCTCTCTGGGACAGTTGCCCATGTGTCAGGTCTCTGCCCCGTCCTGTCTGCTCTTGGGGCTGTGCCCCCTCTTCAGCTTGGCATCTTTTGCCTTTGGAAAGGGTGGGGTTTTCCTGTGGCTGAGAGCACAGGCAGTGCATGGACGGGTGCAGAAGGCACCACAGCTCACTTGGGCTGCTGCTTGACTTGCTGTTGGATGGAAAATTGCACAGCCTTCACTTCCTTTCCTGGGCAAGCAACTGTGCTTGGTCATGGCCGAGAATCAAAGGGGCTGAAATGACCTTTCCTTCTCCCACCAGCCATTAGGAAATTGAAGCTGAGTTGCCCCCGTGCACAAGGTAGAGCAACCCCTGGACTGTGCCCACCCATGTGGGCCAGTGATGGTGCCCAGGGAGGGACAGAGGCTCAGGGACAGCCTCCTCAGGGAAGGGCTTGCATGTGCCTCTGCATGGTAAGGGTCAGAACCCTACTCCTCTTTGCCTCCAGAGCAACAAGCAGCTCCTTTCCAAGGGCTATGAAATCCCTAAAATCAGCTTCAGGAGCCATACGGACATCACAGTGACCGCTGGGGTGTCCCACTCACTGCTAAATGGCCCCAGCCAAAAGCTACAGCAGGGAAAGCACTGAGATGTTTGCTAAGCTGGCATTTTTTTTTTTTTTTTCCCATCTCCAAGGGCAAGTATGAGCCGGTCGGCACAAGAACCAGCACTGAGATTGCTAAACTGATTTAATTTACTTTTTTTTCCCTCTAGACAACAGTCAATCATTTTGCTATTGATTGAAGTGAGTTGGAAGCAATCTAAGCACTGAAATTACAGAAGATGTGAATGATGCAGACTTAATGTCTTTTCTGCAGAAAACAGTACTTAGTTACAAGAAGAGGAGAGAATATTATTTATCGTTGTAAGATTCTTTGCAATGATGGAGAAAAAAATACAAATATATTAGAGCCCCATTTGAAATGTTAAATATACTTTAGTATCTCTAATTGCTGGAGGTTAGGATTTTTCCTTTTTTTTTTTTTCAAAGAAAAAGGGAATTTTGTCCCATTTGATGCCCAAGAGATTATAACAATCAGTACTTAAAAGAACAAAATATGTGGATGGGAGGAGGAGGAGGGGGAGGGGTGCAGCTGGCTACTGTCTTAGTTGAGGGATTTTCTCTTGAGAAGGGCAGAGATCCTGTGAGATTTTGGCTAGGGGGTGAGGGGATGGGCTCCGCTCCTCACTCTCCGATCAGAGGGGAGATGGCTGGGCTGAGATTGCTGTGGGAAGAATTAGCCGTCACCAGAGTTCTGTCACCAAAACTGCAGGAAAAACAAAACCCCTCCAACAACATTTTTAATGTTAGAGAGTCAAGACATTACTTTGTTCTGGCCAGGATGTACCACAGAAATCATCTCGCCCACAGATAGACCAGGTGTGCAGAGAGAATCATTCCATGACACATTTTTTGTAGGATTTCCCCCAGACTTTATACAGTCAAAACCCATAAAGATGCACTGTTTCACAGTTCATCTTAGGTCTAGAGTTGAGCAACCCCTAATATTCAGTTTTCCATTCAATCCGAATTTCAGTGGGCATCTTGGTCATCTAAGGGTAGATGTTTGTAGATGGCCACTGACGTTCCATTGATATTTTGCTGATGGCCTTTTATCTTCCTGAGTATCTCTGGGCTACTCCCACTCTGTTGGTATGTTAAGCCCATCTCCTTAGAGTGATGTTACATCTCCTAAAAAAACTATAGAAAATTCCTTTCTCCAAGGCAAAGTCAAGCCTAGCTAGAAAGACAAAATAGAAATTTAAAAGTTATATTGTTTCTCACAGTTCAGTCTTTTACTGCTTCTCCTACTGTGGGTGAGCCTTTGCTTGTAAGAGCAGCTGTTGAACTGGGGCCTTATCAACACCCAACCGCACTGGAAAAGGACTCTCACCATCTGCTGGGGTGCTCCAGGAGAAAACCCGGGGCCCAGAGCCCCTCTGAGGGAGCCTCTCCCGGCTGCTGCTGCACAGCCCCGGCCATTTTTTTGCCGCTGCTTCGGGTTTTTTGCTACACTTCAGCCTGACACCCAGCGCCTGCCAGGGCCCCTCACTGCTTCTGCCACTGCTTAGGGCTTAGTGCTGCGCTTTGTTTTCCCCGGCGGGGTGCGCTGGCCTGTGCCGTTGCAGCCGCCGCTCCGAGGTTCTGCTGCTGCCGCCCGTTCCGCCATCCCGAGGGCCCCGGGCCCGGCTGCCCCTGGGGGGGTGCCCAGGCAGCCCCTTTGCCCTCTCTGCCGCCGGCCCGCCCGCCATTACCCACGGGCAGACGGGCGGCCCAGCCCGCGCCACAGCGCCCCCTGCAGCCGCGGGGGCATCATCGCACCCGCCCTGCCCGGCCGGGAGCCGCCGGCGCCCCTGGCGGCCGGGACCGGAACTGCACCGAAGGGGACGGGCTGGACAGCCCAGAGGAGGCCGTGGTTGGGTTCTGCTTTTGTTTGTTGTTGCTGCCGTTGTTGTAGTTTGTTTTCCTTGTTATACATATACATACCAGTGAAGAACTGTTATTCCTTTTCACATATCTTTGCCTGAAAGCCCCATATTCTCAAAGTGATAATAATTTGGAGGGAAGGGGGTCATATTTTCCATTCCAAGGGAGGTTCCTGCCTTCCTTGGCAGACACCTGTCTTTCAAACAAAGATACTAATACAGCTCTGTTTTAGGTTAAACCATTCTCCATAACTCCAGGTAATCTCATTCAGAATTATCTTTTCTTCAGAAAAATGTTCAAATAGCTCCTTGGAGCTGAGAGCAGCTTGTGGCTAGCTTGTGAGCACCAGTTTATGCAAAGCGACTCAAGTTGTGCCAGTGTCCTGATGTCCCCTGAACCTTTGTTCACTGTGGGTCTCCTTTGTGCACCCCACTCACATTGCTACAGGGCAGGGACACCTGCCACTAAACCAGGTTGCTCCAAGCCCCGTCCACCCTGGTCTTGAACACTTCCAGGGAGGGGACAGACACAGCTTTACTGGGCAACCTTTGCCAGGGCCTCACCACCTTCACAGGGCACCAGGGTTTTGGGGTGCTGGGGGAGCCATCCCCAGTGACCACCTCCCTCTGTCTCTTTGGAATACCCGAATCCTGCTTTCTTTCTGCTTGAAAAGTGTCTTTTTGTGCCACTGCCTCCTCCAGCCCGAATTTCCTGCAGCTGAGAGGCTGATGAGGGTGGTGTGATGCTCTGACCTGCCAACAGCAATTCAGGGCTGTGTTTCTTTTCGGAGAAGGCATTTGCATATCCTCTATTCACTTTATTTGGTTAAATATAATTGAAAAGGCAAAAGCTCTGGGTCACTGAGACTGCAGAATGAGCTGTCTGGGGCCCTCCTCCATCTTAACCCTTTGGAACCTTGCTCCAGCATCTCGGAGGCTTAAAATATCCAGAAAAAGATTTTAAGCCTGTTTTTGCAGCAGGTATGGGGAAGGAGGCTGGAGACAGGGAAAACCCTAACAGAAGTCAGCAAAAATGTGCCATATTTGAACTGGAAATGCACTTATGTGCAGCCACAGACTGACTTGCAGAGAGTTTGCAAAATTTAGCGCAGACAGAAATGTCTTCAGGATGACTTGAAAGTACCTGTGAAAACAGGAGAGCAAAAGCAAGTTACAGCAGTGTCAGGCACAGAAAGGTGCAGGGTGCCTCGAGGTGTGAGATCAGCAAAGGGAGCTTTCTAAAAACAAAACTAGAAATAACCTAATTGCTGCTTTAGTTAACAAAATAAATAAAAACCCCTGAAGCAACTATAAGGATCCTGAAACATAAACCATGTGTTTAAAAATCATTCAAACAGTGTAACTGCTTGTTATTAGTGTCAGGAGAAAAAAAAAATTCAATGAAGTATTTAATTTGGACTATTTAAGGACATCTCAGCCCAGCCACAGATTTCTCAAAAACCCTTCATGAGATGATGCCAAATCCTCCCTTTTCCCTCATTTTCTAGCACCGTGCCAGGCGCTTGCTGCCAGGGGAACTGGAGTTGGATGTGCGTTGTGGTTGGGGTCTCTGGCTGGTGGATGCCAGCCCTGCTGACATGCCAGGGTGCAAGAGAGACCCCCTTGGACAGGGACAGGACACAGCCCCAGCACATCACTGTGTGCTGCACCTACCACCCTCAGCTGCAATGTGAAGACTGTGCTTCTGGATGCCTGTAAAGTGTTTTGAGGATGACAGCTGGGAAGGGATGCATAAGCAATAAATTCATCATGCTGGATTTATTTTTGTTACCTTGCCATCAGTTGGCATCCCTGTGGTGTAAGGAAATTGAGGGCTGGAAGGAGAAGAGGCAGAAACACTTGCCCAGTAACATAATATTAATGTTCCTAATTATTGAATTAATCCTCTGTTTGTGCTGTATGCTTCCTTCCTGCTGCTCTTCAAAAGTGGTCAAAAATATAAGCTGTATAAACATAAAAGCATAATATCTGACCAAAAGATATAGAAGAGAAAAGGAGACCACCAAAAAGAAACAACAAGCAGTAAAATTCCCTGTTCTTACACATTATTTGAATTAGTGGCTGCTGTTTATTCTACTTGAGGCATGATTTTCCATGGATGGGCCTTCAGGAATGTAGAGATACTGTTGGCAGATTTCTGTTCTGTAACTGAAGCTATCACTCTGTTTTATGGGAATGTCCTGAAAACCATAGCAGCAGCTGGGGTTTTTTTGTGTTATCCGCAGAATTTTGAAGGGCAAAGTGGAACTCTTCCACAGAGCAATGGAATGTCTCAGGCTGTCTCAGCTCTGTGTGGTTTCCTGGTGGTACAGCTAGGACTCTATGACTCTACACAGAGCCACAGAATAGTTTGTGTTGGAAAGGGCCTTTAAAGTTCATCTATTTAACCCCCCTACAATGAGCGGACATCTTCAACGAGACCAGCTTGTACCAAGCCCTGTCCAACCTCACCTTGAATGTTTTCAGGGCTGAGGCATCCACAGCTGGTCTGGGCAACCTGTGTCAGCATGTCACCACCTTCCTTACAAAAAAAAATTCCTTATGTCTAGTGTGAATTGACCCTCTTTTGGTTTAAAACTGTTAAACTGTGTCCTATCCTACATTCTCCTGACTGTAAGCAGCAATATTTAAAATTCAACCTTAATCTGTGTTTCTTGTTAATTTTGATAAATTATAAAAGCATAGAAAGATTCCGTAGGTTACTCTCTTTTATAGGACTCTTTACTTTGTGTTTGGCTGGGACCATTAAAAACATTGTGATTTACTGATAAATCTTTTTTTTTTTTTTTTCCCCTGGATGGGTCAGGTCTCAGCCAAATCCCATAGAAGTCCTTTGAAGCCATTCCATTGATATTACTGGTAGGTGGGTCTCACTGGGCTTTAGACTGAGCCCAAAAGGTGAAGTCAAATTTCCTTTGTCCTAGTATAAACATCCCTGCTACTTAACGCTCTAAGGTGAGGGCCAGTTTGGAACAGATTTCTACAGAAGCAGAAATCACCCAGATCCTGGTTTGAAGCTTAAAGGGTTTTGTGGCTCCTATTGCCAAGGTGGGGTTCTGGATGCTCAGCATCTCTGTGCTCAGCCCCACCAGCCCTCAGCTTTCTGTTCTGCAGGGCACAGCTCACACACCTGCAGGAGGATCTGAAAACAGACTTGAACTGTTCTCTGTGCTCCTATGCCAAAAGATCTCATAGCAAATCCTTGTTTATGGAGAACCGTGTGCTTTCTCTTGGCCGTGAGTCTAAAAAATGAGGTTGTCTTCCCATAAAGCCCTGTTCCCATCACCCTGCCCTGCAAATTACCTGGAGAAAATTCTGAGGCAGAGGAAAACTTTTATTCAGTGTATTACTTTGAGTATGCTTACATCGTTTTTCCCTTAAGGTAGGCTTCCTCTCTTTTTTCTCCCTCAAATATCTCCAGTGGTTGTTTCAGAGAGTGAGTCCAGATATGCATGTATGTGCAATGAAAGCAAGACAAGAGAAAGAGAATTACTGCTCAGGGTATTTACAGAGGAGGTAAAAGGGTCAGACTCTACCATGAAACACATGTTTTACTCAATCTCACCACCTGTGCTGAGGGTATATTGCCCACGGTGAGCTTCATCTTGGTAGGCAAGACCAGCCCTTACCAGCAGGAGCTTGAAAGAAGAGCTCCATAGCACAGTATGTTTTTAATCCAGTATTCACGTGAAATCAGGATTTCTACATCCCCTTTAGGGCATTTCATCATGAAGATATGCTGAGACTGTGGGCTACTGACACTGAAGTTCCCAGCCAGCCCAGGGAAGATCACACACCTGAAATATTTTCCTGACTACAAAGATTCTGTCAAGCTGTGGCTCATAAGGAACAAAGGAGCAGGAATCTGGTGAATATTGCTGAGGTCCCATTAAGCCAGCACTGTGATGCTGATTTGGACCTGCAGACCATTCAGCCTAGTATTCCCTGCCCTACCCAGGCACTTTGATGAATCAAGCCTGATTGCAGAACACCCCCCATGTGACCCAAAGGAGTGATATTTGACAATCTTGCCTGAAAACTCATTAAATAGTCTCTTCATTCATGGGTGTTAAATGTTCTTTGAGAATTCTCCATTCCGAACTCCAATATCACAAGTAAAATTTAGGACAGGTCAGACAGAACTTTATTAACTATGGTAATAGTGAGTCTTCAGACAGCTTCTCTCCCTCTGCTCCCCCCTTTTCTGCCAAGTGGTTGTGGAGATCCAGCCAGGAAAAAAAGGAGTCAAGTAAAACAATAATTTCAGTGTTAATAATGCCAGATATTCAGCCTCTGAAAGGGCAGAACCCTCAAATGCCTTCCTAACAGCCAGAGTCCTAAGCAGGAATGGAAGAGTAAAAAATAAACAGTAAATAATGTGATGAAATGGAGCAAGGGCTCTCGGGGCCCGGGAGTGGCACACCCGTGTTATCTTTGCCCAGGAGTGGGGAGTTGGAAGCTATCAGACACTGTTGGCTTTCAGTTGAAAGGAATGTTCTTGTAGTTAAGAGAATATCTCAGCCAGATCTCTCAAATGTAAATGGTAATAATTTACATGACAAATGAATTTCAAAGTTCTGGTTTTGTTATTTTGAGTCTAAATTGACAAAACCTGGTTTGGGCTGAAATACCAGGGTGTTTGTTGGGTTTTTTTCTTTCAATATATACAGCAGTATAAGGATGATGTCGGCCAGAGTTACCATCTTACTATTTTATTGATTCAGGGGACTTGTGTTTATTCTACTCCATCATCACAAAATGTTTTGGGTTGGGAGGGTCCTTTAAAGTCATTCAGTTCCAATCCCTCTGCCATGGCCAGGGACACCTTCCACTACACCAGGTTGCTCCAAGCCCCGTCCAACCTGGCCTTGGAAATCCAGGGGTGGAGCATCCCCAGCTTCACAGGACAGCCTGCTCCAGTGTCTCACCACCCTCACTCACAGGGAAGAACTTCTTTCCAATATCTAATGTAACCCTGCTCCCTGTCACTGTGAAGCCACTACCCTTTGTCCTGTCACCATAAGCCCATTTAAATGTCTGCCCATATCTGACCTATGCAGTTTATAGTTCAGCAGACCTGAACTGATGGCACAGAATTTCTCAGTGTCAGAAACTTTATTTTACGATGACTTTTCCCAAAGGAAAAAAAAAAAAAGGCAAAAAAAAGCAGCCGTTTCTAATTTTAAACTGCGCATTTGCAGGAAGGTTTTACAGTTTTACACCCAAAAGCCTTGCTTCGAGCCTGTAAATCCTCCAGTATGACAGAGATGTGCGAAAATACTGCAATATTCAGGAGCGGGAGAGGGGGGCTTTTCCTCTCCGGAAGGCGGCTCCCATGGCCGGGATGTGGAACCTCAAGGGTTACAGCGGGCATCGCTGCCGCTGCTGCGCTAATACAGCCTAAGCCGATATTAGCCAAGCTTAACTTCTTTCAGCCGTTTGCAGATGGGAGGGGGAGGGACGTCCTGCAGTCAGCAGTTCCGTGCGGGGAGCGGGCGGGCAGAGCCCCGGCCATGAGCTGACCGGGCACCCGCGGCACCGGGGGCACGGGCGGATGGTGAGTGCCGGCGGGGGTTCATTGTTGTTCTTGCAGTGCGTGTGAGCAGCCGGGGGGGATCCCAGCGCCATCCAGGAGCTGCGTCCGGGCAAGGCTCGGGTGGGTCTGGGAGGACCCGGGAGGCTCCAGACAGGACCCCCATCCCAGGGGCCTCCGGGCGGGTCCCGGGGGCCCGCAGGCTCCACCGGAGCCGGGCTCCGGCATGCCGAGCAAAGCAAAGCCGCCAGAGGCAGGGCGGGCGGGAGCCGCTGTGCAGAGGGACCGCGGTGCTGCCGGGGGTGGGGGGCTCGTTTCGCGGGGGCGATGCGGGACGGCTCTTGGCGGGGCCATGGGACGGGGTCACGGGCACGTGGCTTTGGCGATTTCTCTTTGTTGCGGGTGTTTCCGACAGCCTTAGTAGGGAGGAAAGCTCCTGGCCGCCTCTGGCTGGAGTTCTCAGCGCTGGACGCCACGGCCCCGTAGGTCCAGCGTGGGCTGCGGGGCTCCAGAGCGCGGGGTGACAGCCCTGGGGCCGGAGTCCTCCCGGCACCCCTGGGATCAGCCGTGAGGGCAGACCTACCTCCCCCCAGTCGGGCGTGGGGGCAAGTTCACTGGGAGCCTGGCGTCTGGAGCTTCCCTGGAGGACTCTGCCCCTCCTAGTTCATTGCCCCAAACTCTTGACCCTACATATTGGGGCTTGTTTCCCACAGCAGGAGCTCTGTAGAGCCTGGCACACCTGTTAAGTTGTGGCTGACCTTGAATCCTGTGTTGAGTTTTGGGCCCCTCACTCCAAGAAAGACACTGAGGTGCTGGAGCATGTCTAGAGAAGGGCAAGGGGGTCGAGGAAGAGTGTGGAGCACAAGAGTGATAAGGAGCAGCCGAGGGAGCTCAGCCTCGAGAAAAAGAGGCTCAGAAGGGACCTTATCACTCTACAAAGGAGGTTGAAGCTAGGTGGGGAGGTTGGTCTCCTCCCAAGTAGCAAATAGAGGAATAACTTCAAAGATGAAATGACCTCAAGGTGTGCCAGGGGAAGTTTAGCTTCAATATTAAGAACAATTTCTTCACCAGAAGAATATTTCAGCTCTGGAAGAGGCTGCCCAGGAGAATGGTGGAGTCGCCATCCGTGGAGGGATTTAACAAAGGTGTAGATATGCACTTTGGGACATGGTTTAGTGGCAAGCCTGGCAGTGCTGGGGGAATGGTTAGACTCTATAATCTTAGAGGGCTTTTCCAACCTAAATGATTCTGGGATTCTGTGACATCCTGCTGGTTTCTAGGTTTCTGTGTCTCAACTTTCAGCCACCCAGACTTCAGTGTAGGCTCTGTGCAATATATGTCTCTGCCTGAGGGATCTCCCGGAGCTGGTGACAAAAGTTGCCTTTGCCAAAGCTATGCAGCAGTGGTAGATTGCAAGCATTCAATGTGCTGTGTGATGTTGTTCCTAATTCCATGCTGTGCATTCACTTCCCTCAAGCATGGAACCATGAGCATGCTCCATCCACATGGGAAGAGCCTGCTGCTGTGTTGGATGTGAGAGCTCATGGGGGTGCACCTTGATGTCCAAGACAGAACATGAAAACCTTCTCTGTAGCTGTGAAATCCCCTATCTGGACACTGTGTGGTTTCTTGCTTGCTGTATTGTGTATGTGCCTGTTGCTGGTTCATCTCATCCTTTGGCATGCTGGGGACAGAGAGGGTTGGGGATGTGAAGAGAATGGGAGGATGATGCTTTCAGTAGTTTGGGGGAGCCTCCTGGAAGGTGGAGGGTCCCTGCCTGCCCCTGGAGGTGTACCATGTGGTGGGTCAGGCATGGCCCCGGGTACAGCTGCAGAGGTGGCTGTGTGCACTGTGTGGCCTCCTCAGAAAACCTTCTGCACCTGGGCAGTGAGAGTGTCCCTAAGGCCATGACCCTTTCTGCAGCAATCACTCTGGTTTTACTGGTATCGTGCAAGAGAGAAACATCAAGTTGTATTCCTTTAAAAGCACGGTGATACTCCCGTGCACAGAAGAGATTATTTTGAGAAGCTCTGGCTCTTTGCAGGCAGCGTGTTTCAGTTCTGACTGGAGGCTACTGGCACAGGGCCCAGGCAGGCAGAGGGCACGGCAGGAGCCGGCAGGTCTGTGCAGTGGGCAAGGCTGCTGCTCCACGCTGCTCCTGCCCTGACTGCTGCCCCTGCTGCTGTCCCCCACCTGCAGTGGAAGGGGGGAGTTGCTTTCCTTTGGGCTTTTGGCACACGGCCTGCCTCTTTATTTTCTTGCCCCTTACTGCACTGCAAGGTTGCCAAATAAGCCTTGAACAACTTTCAAAGCTGCCTTCAGTTTCTGGTTTGTTTTGGGATAAAACCTGGAGCGGATTCAGGCGGTCACGTTCTATGTGCACAGGGTCTGGATAAAGGTCTGCCTTCTGCATGTGTACTTAACCTTTGGTATCCCCTCACTCTTTCCCATCTGTGCAGACAGTCCTTTCGAAAAGCACTACAACTACAGGGCCAGGTTGGATCGAGTCCTGAGCAATCTGACCTAGTGAAGGGCATCTCTGCCCCTTGTGTGGGGGCTGGCTGGATGATCCTCAGTGTCTCTTCTAACGCATTTGTGATTCCATGAACTTGCAGGGCACTTTCTTGGTAATTAACCTGGTCTAATTATGGTTGGCTTACTCTTAAGAGAGGGGTACAGCTGTATTTGTTATAGTTAGTGACACTACTGTTACTTTTTTGTAAACTCTCATTTTTGATGTCATTTTCTTGTTTCAGTTTCCAGTGTGACAGTTGCAATACTGTCCTCATGGGCATGTGTTTGACACAAAGCTAGCAGAGCCTTTCAGTCCTCTCCTTTTTCGTATGGTTTTGCTTTAACTGCAGTGGCAGGTCAGTAAGTATTGGAGCTTTTCACGCTGTAGGATTGGCATAAAGAGAATTGCTCCTTATAATAATAAAGGCAGTGCTTAGCTATGATATGGCCCAAACTGTGAGGTCTTTCTCTACATCTGCAGCAAGAAGATGAAAATCTGTGGTGTGATAATGCACAGGCAGCCTCCTGCAGACAGCAACAGGCCAAATTTCCAGGATCTTCATGGCTGGAGGCAATGCCAGCTGCAGTCTGGCCTGCTTAGCCCTGCTGTGAACACTTGCTACGTAACTGTTGATATTGCAGAAAGCAACACAAAATTGAAGTTTGACCCAGTGAATGTTTTGGTCCAGTCTGAGCTGTCAGAGAGACAATGCAGGCTAACAGCTGGCTTGCAAGTGGTATTCAGAACATTCCTGTTCTTCCCTATCTTCTGCAGGACTAACTCTGGGCATGCCACTGTGTCATGTCTTAAGCATTATGGAAGATTTTCTGTTATGAGCTTGTTTAGTTTTCTGTGTCACTTTGGATGAAGCACTCCCATGCTTGCTTGAATGCAATTGGCTGGCAGGATCCTCAGAGTGTTATTCAGAAACCACTTTATTCTGGCACTGCTGCCAAAAGAAACGGCAGTAATGAACCCAAAAAGGTTTACAGCTGAATCAGTAGCCCTGGACTGGTGCACAAATATTTGTGCTGATGCCTGGGAAAGGCAGGGTGGGTGTGGGAGTGATGGAAGGGGCAGATGGTCAGGAGAATTCCTTGCCCCTGGCAGGCATGGAATATGGTGGGGCATCCCAGCCTGTGTGGGCTCCACCAAGTTGTGCTCCAGGCAGGGGTGGAGGTGAGTGTGTGATGGGTCAGGGAGTCATGCAGGAGGACATGACCCCACCCTGGCACCAGGATGCCAGGGTGATCATGTGATCATGCCAGGTGGGGATTTGCTTGTAAACTAGCCACTTTTTTCTGATGCTGTAGATAGCAGAACAGTTATTTCTGTGCCAACAGCCCTGTGCCCCAGTGTGGGCACAAGGCGAGGGGCCCCTCATGGCCTCACACAGCAGTGGTGCAACTTGGGGTCACCCATCCTACCCTGCCAGAAGCCAGCAGGAATCAGACCTGCGCAGTTTGCGCATGCAGCAGGAGAGGGGCCAGGACTGTCCCTTCAACTGTCCCTGTATCACTGTGACCAGTCTCACACAGTGACCCTCCAGATGCAGCCAAAGGCAGGGTGTGAATGGTCATGGAGAGCTGGGAACTGGCAGTGCAGGGACTTGCCTGCATGTGTGTCCTTGTCTGGCAGTGACCTGCTGTGGGGACAGCAGAGCCAGCCCTCAACAGCCAGGGCAATGCATGCTTGTGGTACCAGCTTCCTTCCTGCCTGGCATTGTACCCAAAATCTCCTTGCCTCCACCCAGCCATGGGCTAGGGGCTTTGTAGAGTGAGATTGCCACAGAGGGCCTGGCTATGGCATGTTCATGTGGAGAGACTGAGAATGAGCCAGGCAGTGAGCTGAGGAGGGAAGTACATCCCACCTGGGTGCATTGAAGGGTGAGTGCCCTTGTGGTCCCTGCACCTCTGCACTGCCCTACACCTCTGCACTGACACTGCTGCAGAGCCTTCAGGTGACTGGGCTTCTTAGCTGGACCAGGGCCTCTACAGACAGAATTAAGGTTTATTTAAATTCAATATTTAAAGGCAAACATCAAAATTTTCCCTGGCAACAAGACATCAAGCTCTTTGCAAAGCACCTTCACATCTCCACTCTGCCAAGCCAGCTGTCGGGGTGCAGCTCCCTTCTCCCTTTCCATTCAGTGCTTCTCTTTGTACTCTGCCCTAGATAACTATTTTTATGCCATTCCTTAAGCTGTTTATTTGCTGCCTGACACAGAGTATTCAGGAATCATATAGTATATGGGACAATCAACCATCAATGTCAGTAAAAAATAAAAAGAGCCAAAACCCAACAAACCTCATTCTTCACAAGAACTGAAGCTGACAATTGCTTATGGGCACTTCTGGGAAGAGGGGAGCTTTGCAGCTGTTCTGTAAGCAGTGTCCAGAACGAAGCCCCAGCCCTGCAAAAGCAGCCCCAGATGCACTGTCAGGATCCAGCCCTGTGTGACAATGCCAGCAGCACACAGCACTTCAGCATGAACCCAGAAAACATGTGCAGGGTTC
Source organism: Acrocephalus scirpaceus scirpaceus (assembly GCA_910950805.1). Lineage (NCBI taxonomy): Eukaryota > Metazoa > Chordata > Aves > Passeriformes > Sylviidae > Acrocephalus > Acrocephalus scirpaceus. Next base: position 7,767,332 of record OU383785.1, read on the forward strand.
ACTACCACCACCTGCAAGCTTTGCCATAAGGCTGAGTGGCAAATTCTCTCCTGCTTTAGTCACCTTAATGAAATGCTCCTGAGGACTATGCTGCCTGTGAGCCAGGGAAGCAGACAGGGAGGGATCAGGCTCTGGTTTCCCCAGCTGGAACTTTGCAGCCCCTGTGTTGATCTTGGTGCAGTTGTGTGAGCAGGCTGAAGCAGAGAACTGAAGACAGCCAGAAAATCCCACAACTTTGGTGGATTTCCTTCTGGGTTATGCTTTAGCTTGGAGGAATGGCCTGAGCTCACTTGGGGTGAGCACACAGAAGCTACACTGGCATAAGGGGAACAAGATGAATATGATGAGGGGGATAGTGGGTGCAAAAATATCTCATGTAGGTTTTCCCATTTGAACTCCATCCTCTGCAACCACATGCTGAGGTTTTTAGCCTGGTCAATGAAACCTCATGAGTCTGGCTCATGCTGGTGCTGGCTAACCTTTTAAGGATGTATCGGCAGTTAGAGGAGCTTTTTTGTTACTGTGCCTTAGGCAACTGATAGACTTCAGAGACAGCAGAGCTGTTGAGCTTTTCCCTTTTGGTAGGAAACTTGAAGTGCTTACACTGGCTTCTTGATGCTTTGTTATCCAGAGGAGTGGCAGATTTGGACCAGATTCCCAGTCAGGGCTTTTCCATATGTGTGAGTCATAGTGGCTTCTGAGGGCTGCTACACCATTCTCCTCAGGGGTGCAAAAGGTATTTTTAGGTTGGTCCACATGTTTGAACTGTGCTGAGTGGGTGAGGAGGTGTGGGATGGAGGATGAAGCTTTCCATGAGGATTTGGTATCAGTGAATGAAGAGGGACCCGATGCAGAGAGATGGGGATGAGGCAGTGGTCCATGCATGGCTCTGAGCAAGGGACATTTCCAGGCAACTGGGGGCTGGATTTTGCTCTCTGAAAGATCTCAAGTGTCTAAAGTAAGATCTCTGCATAGCACTGAATTATTTATTAAATAATTTCTCTAGGCAAGGGACCAATACGCTGTAGATATTTTAGATATTTTAAATACTTCTATTTGTGTGTGATTGCTGGTCTCTTTCAGGACACTGAGCTCCTTGTTAGCATTTTTCCCTTTTTAGTGGATGCTTGCAAAGATCTTGTGTTTTGCAAATACACTTCCCAGCAGTGCAGAGCAGGAGGGAGCAGCGGTCAGTGATACTTCTCTGGTTGCTTGGAGATTCCCATCCTTTGTCTGTGCCCTACCTTTGGGGTTGGGGTCGTCAGGAAGGTGGATGGAAGCTGGAGGATCAGCAAAGGCCCTGAGCCCAGTGCTGTGGTCTGCCATTAGCTCCATCCCCAGGAACCATGGGGAGATGTGGTGCCATGGTCACATCCAGGCTGTTAATGCACCAGCTGCTTGGAGTTTTTTAAGAGTGAGATGTTTCTATGTGGTTATTATACAATTAGTGCTGTTAATAATCAGTCACCCAGAGTAGGGGGAAATTCTACTTTTTGTATATATTTTATACATATGCACATGTACACACAAGCATTTACATCCATGCATGCAGATATATAATTGCATGTGTGTAAATACCATCTACAAATGGAACCCAGTACTTTAGCAGCCTTTTCTCTGAGGCATTTTTTCTGTCCTGAGTGAAACTGCCTGTCTCTCCTAAAAAAAATAATACAGCACTGCGCCATGTTTATACCACAGTGCTAACTACATGGTGATGCTGAACTGGTCTCTTCCATCCATCCCTGTGCTCTCTTCACTCACTCACTCACTCACTCACTCACTCACTCACTCACTCACTCACTCACTCACCAGAGGACACAGGAAAGCACGGCTGGCCTCCTTGCCATGAATTTTATTTGCCTTATTCTTCTCCCGCAGATCCAAGGCTTGACCTGGATGCAAAGCCTTTTTCCATTGTGGATAACTCTGCCTTGCTGAGTGGGAGGGAGGGCAGTGGGAGAGGGTGAGTGGGGAGGCAGGGGCATGGGGACAATCCCTGATGGCATTGCTGCAGCTCCATATCTGCTCCCATGCCCCAGACCCTGAGTTCAGGGTGCACCAAGCCCCCAGCTGGCACAAAAGCAATTTGAGCTGAAGAGGCTTAGGTACTATTGAAACTCTGTTCTTTAATAGTCATGTTGGCAAAAGACCAGTTTCACAGATTGAATGGGTCTGATGCTCAAAGGAAAGGAAGAAGCATATTCTTTGTTAGTAAAAATAGAATATAAAAGTTATAAACTGCTTTTATAACATTTCTTGATCGTGGGGTGCTTCTCCAGTATCTGCTTCCCAGAGAAGTGCCACAGCCTCACAGGCACCATGTGCCTGTCCTCCCTTGTTCGCTGTCCATCTCCTCTCACCCTCTCTTATGTTGCCTGAGCACTGGCATAATAATCCAAAAAAAGAAATTTTATCTCCAAGCCAGTTCCTTTTTTTCCCCCTCTTTTTTTCCCCCTTCCCAATTATAATTCATTGAGTTATAGTGGAACCACAGTCAATGAGGCCAAATGCCTTGCCTTTGAGTCTTCTATTATTATTTGACCCTGCAAAGAATTGTGTGATCTAAGTAAAACACAGTAATTGTGGTTGTGCACTAGAGAGGCAATTATTTTGCTCAGTGGATAAAATTAAGCGCCTGTAAGAGTGCAGTTTGGTCTGGTTTTGGTAGGTAGGGGGCATTTTTTAAATTGAAAACACAGTTTTTATGAAAATGTGCTGTCCCATAAATCAAAGCAGTGATACATCATGTGGAGGCTGTGGGAGATGGCTTAGGGTGATGTGTCTGAAGGTGAGACATGAAATGGAGAAAAGGGCTATGGTGAGATAGGTCACTTTAGAGGAGCAAAAGCAGGCATTGTTTCAGAACGTTTTAAGTAGTATTAGCCTTGGCTTGATCAATAACCCTAGTAATTGCTGAATCCCATGTGTGGCTGGTTAACTCTTGGAGAGTACAGAGGGTCCCTGTACATGCATCCAAGTACGTGTGGTGGGTCAGGGCTGTGGGGTCACCCCTGCCCTGGCTGCTCTGGAGGGATGCAGGACAAGCAGTGAAATGTTTTGGGTCACTGTTCTGGTGATGTGTTTATACCACAATTGCACGTGTGGGACAGAAGCTATTAGGTATCCTACAAAAATATGTGAGCCAAGTATTGCTTCTCTCCTGCTTCATTTTGGGGCTACTTACTGGATTTCCACACAGTGATTCTTTCATAGTTTCAGAACTTCTGGTGTTCCTATTTTCCCCTTTATGTTTATCACACCCTTTACTCTTTCTCAAGCAGTTTGCAAGCTTGCAGACTGCCTGGCTTCCTGTCTCACAGCAAGGAATTGCTCTGTAAGGTTTTCAGTAGCTCTCTGTAATGCCCCGAAAATACATAATGGTTGTTTCTCTCTGTAATTAACACTAACTTTGTCCTGCTGTAAAGCACGGCATTACCATTTCCATAAACACTATAGTGTAAAATTATTAAAACAGAATAAATTGATCTGATCTCAGACTAGTTGAAAACGGAAAGGTGGCCAAGTGCCATGAGTTTTCCAACTTTTCTTGTTTAAGTAAAACAAATGAGAAAAAATCTGCAGGTTTGGATTAAACTGGGTATTGCATTTGTGGCTGAGGCACAGCACAGTCTGTGGTAGGAGATCTCATTAGATCACTTATAAAATGATCCCATAAAATCTAGAGAAATGTGAGCCCAGCCTGCTGCAGAGTGGTTGGTGTCCCCCTTCCTCACCTGAGCCCAATCCAATCCACACTGGCTTCAGGATGAGAACTGAAGGCTCATCCAGCTTCTCATCCTCTGTGCCCACACAGGGAAAACTTGTGGAGCTGCAGAGCAGAGGCTGACTTGGCATCACCTCTCAGGTTTTAATTACAGCAGTGATTAGGAATTCAAAGCCTGTGGTGTCCCAGGAGCTCCCTGGCCAAGTTGCAGAAGGTCAGAGGTACCTGAGCTGCATTTAATGGCAGGGGTTCCTCCCAGGGTTGATGTCCCACAGCAAGCCTACATGGAGTTTGAGGAAAAAGGAAAATAAGAATTATTATACTCTGCAAATAATACACAACATCCCCCCTCTGCCTACATGGCTGTGGCAGCCTCTGTGCATGTTTTCATAAAGATGTTAATTACTGCAACAGCTTTCATTTAAATAAACAAATGGTTTCCAGTGATGCAGCCTGACTAATAGCTTTATGTGTCCTTGGGAATGCTGATGCTCCCTTTCCCCTTGGCCAGTGGAAACTCTCTTGTAGTGACATAGTCATGATTTGAGTGCCATTCGTGATTTGAATCCCTATTGCAAAGTCCCCTGAGCCCTCAGTACAGAGCACTAGGCATGTTTTTGTTCTGCACAGGAAGATGAGGGAGAGTGGTCCAAGTTTTGCTGGATGCTTCTTTGTGCAATTCTTCTGTCACTGACCCCATTTCAGGAAAACAACTATAAATCTCAGGGTCTGGGCTCTGCAGAACTGAACATGAGAAAAGAGTTCAAAAAGCTTGTAGTGTTTCACTGGAGTGAAACACTCCTAAATCTGCCTGTCTATATTGAGATGTTTTAGATCCTGTAAATTCTGTTTCCTCAGTGAAATGAGTGAGCAGTCAGTGCCGTAGCCAAGGACACAGATCCATGGTGACTGCTGGCTGATGGGATATTCCAGCTTGCTCTGAGAGAAGTGGAGGGTCTGCGGGCTCTGAGCCATTGCATGTCACTGGTTCTGCTTTGTAGTTCCCCACTGCAAATAGTTAATTCTCTCAGACATATTGAAAAGCTGCTTATTTGGGTTTGGTTTTGTGCTATGAAGTCTAATGTAAATAGCCTTTTTTGGGGCTTGAATAAAGGGATGGTGATGGGACACTTTGCCCATTTTCCAGGATGGAAATGGATCACCCACCTCTTCCCCATCTCACTGTGAAGGCAGGGGGGCAGGAGGATATGGATGCCCCAAAAGGAGTTGTTCTTTCCAAGCAGGCACTTGGTAGGAAGGAATGGTAGGAGGGATGTGATTGCCTGGCCACACAGGAGCAGTAAAATTTTAATTGCATTAGGCATACACCAGTAGTCTGAGGCTGTTCCCACACTGGCTTATGTCACTGAACTCCATCGACTGCAGTTACAGAATCACTTCCAGCAGAAAAAGATGAAAACTAAATTGTACAAGAGAGCCATTTGTTACCAAAATAAATAAATAAATAAGCCCTGTTCGGGGGGTGATTGCTGTGAACACAGGCTGGTGGGTGATCTGGAGCTCAGTGTTACTGCTGGCTGCCCCAAGGCTGCAGGAGCCCTGCTCAGCCCAGACCCAGGCTGGGAAGTTCCCCCAGCTCTTACCCATGGCTGTCCTCTCTTGGGATTTCTTCTGCACTTCTTCCTTCCTTCCTCCAAACCACTTTTTTCTGTCCTTCCTTGCATATTTGTTTCTCTTTTCTTTGCCATGGGAATATTTTAGAAATCCGGTGATGTGAAGTGCCATTTGGAATAAGTGGAAATGTCAGCATTTCCATGTGCCATATGCATGGGTGCTGTGCTCTGCTCACTGGCACCCAGGGCTGCTTGCTTGTAGGGAACATGAACTGCAGCAGGCTGGTAGATCCACCTCGGGCAACAGAAATGGGGCCAAGAGATAGCAGAAATGGAGACAAAGGTAACAGAAATGTAGAGAAGGGGTGTGGAGAGCATCCTGCTGCTGATCCTGGGCCTGAGGTGACAGCAGCAGCTGCTTGTTGTACATTCTGGAGTGCAACACTGTCTTGCTGATGGGTAACCCAGCCCAGCTGTGCTGGGTTTAAATTACTATTATTTATTTTCCTGATCACATGAGAAATGTAGTCCCAGAACATGTGGCCATGAGGTGCTCAGCTGCTTGTCTTGACTCGTCAGAGGAGGCTGTGACCCCTTATCCCTCCTTCTGTAGGTATAGGGAGGCGGTGAGGCAGTTCTCTCTGATCATCCCAAACACACCTGGGCCCCTTTCCTGGCCACCATCCCAGGGCAGGTTGGCTGTTCTGAGCAGATCTGGTATGGACTCATCATGAATCACTTCGGGATGCAAAACCCAGGATTAACTACTGCAAAAGGCAACCTGTGTGAACTCTGCACCGCCAAAATTGAATGTGAACAAAATTTGCAGCCCTGACTCTCATGATCCTTCTGTGAGTGCTATGAGATCTAGATGTCCGTGGATGCCCTTGACCCAGACAGAAGTAAAGGCCTGGTCCTGCTTCCACCCAGGCAATCCCTGCAGCTGAGCAGGGCAGAAGCATATGGCTGTAACCAAGCATCCCCCCATGGCAGTGCTGTTCCCACAGGCACCTTCCCAGCTTTCCACTTTCAACTTAACTGTGTGGATGGATGCAAAATTGCACTTACAGGCTGCTGTTGAGGGAATAATTCCCAGGATTTCAGTGTAATCAGCAAACTGGGTGGCTGCTTTTGGTGGGACAGGCTGTTTCTGGGAGCAGTCTTAATTGAGACTTGCTGAAATGCTTTTGCACAAATAGGCAATTCATTGGGAAATTAATAGCTCCCTTGGTAAGCTCTCCCAGTTTTTGTAGTAAAAGTGTGTTTGTCAGGCTGCTTTTCATAGTCTGGTGTCGAGAAATATTGAGGGGAGAAATCAGTACTCTGTCTCAGTTCACAGAATCATTTTATCCCAGAATGGTTTGGTTTGAAAGCTCATCCAGTTCCAACTGCCCTGCCATGACAAGGGACTCCTTCCATTATACCAGGTTCCTCCAAGCTCCATCCAGCCTGTCCTTGAACACTTTCAGGGATGGGACAGCCACAGCTTCTCTGGGCAAGCTGGGCCAGTGCTTCACGACCCTCACAGAGTTTATCCTAGCATCATTGCAGTCGCACAGTCAATATTTTATCACATGTGGACGTTTCTGAAAAGATGCTCAAATCTCAGGAGAAAATTGCCTACCGTGAGGGTATTTCCCAGTAACATCATCTGGATGTGATTACTGGAGGGGTTCAACCATTCTTAAAGAGGCTGGTTGTGGTCCCAGAGGGTTTGCACGGTTGGGAGTTCTCTGGGAACAGAAGTGATGGTGGGATGTTGGGTGAGCATCAGGGAGCAGCATGGGGCCAGAGGGACATTTGGGCCAGAGCTCTCAGGGGGAGATGGATGACCCTGAACATGGGCTCTGTGTCGCTGTTCCCTTGCTGCTGCCCTCACTATTTCATAACCCAAAAGTGAGTGAGGTTAATTGTTTGTTATGTTGGGTTTTTTCCTTGTTCAAACTTAAAAGCCTTCTCCAGAGCCTTATGCAAGGGGTGCCCCCCCTGTTCACCACGTGGCCTGTGCCAGCCCCAATGCTCACTTGGCACAAACACAGGAGAAGGCTACTTAGAGGATAGTCCTGATCTTCAGGACTTCAGGATAGTGCAGCCCAGACACTGTTCCCAGGAGAAAAAAAGCAGGTTTGTGTTAGTGGTGCTGTTGTGTGGGAAGCCCCCTCATGGAAGTGAAGCCGTGTAACTCCATGGGCTGGAACAAGGCCAGAGGGCAAGAGGAAAGGGGATGCCTGGGCTCATGTGGCTGAAAAACTTTTTTAAGACCTTGACTCTTGTAAAGTCATAAATAGAGTTGTAGGAAACCTTAACTGTTTGGATTCCCCCGGGGCAGCGCCTGCTTGGCTCATCCCTCAGAGGGCTGTCCGATACTGGAGACTCTCCAGTGGGGAGTTGATACGGGGCTGTCCCTGTAAACAAGAGTTATTTAAAATGTTCCTTGTGTACTCAACACCCAAACATGAGTCCCCTGAGGACAGCCTGACCTCTCTCTCACTCTGGAGCAGTGAGCCACCTGCCTGGCTCCTTCTCTCTGGTAGCTGTTTCTGTACGTGCAAAAGGGAAAAAAGCAAGGCAACCTGCTGTGGCAGAGTCTAGATAGATGCCCAATCCACAGGGTGACCTTGCCTTTCCCAGGGGCAGCTCCCCCTCTGTGAGCCCAGCACAACTGTCTGTGCAGTCCTGCTCAGGGAAGGCAGAAAGCTCCTGGCAGTGCGCAGGGGTCATCACTGGATGATGACCCCTTGTTTGTTCTTGCTTGTTCCAGCATCTCTTACTCCAGTTAACTGCAACTGCATCACCTCCTGTACATTGGTACTTGATTGTGCTTAGGGAGTGAGCTGTCTGTTCCTGCTCACCCTACTACAGATGCTTCCTCCTTTCTTCTATCTCTTCCATAGTTGCTGTTTTTCTCAGTTAGGGTGGCTATGGGCAGGCAGCCCCACGGCTCAGCAGAGCAGGGTGTCTGCGATAGCTGATGAGGCAAAGCATGTTCTCCCCTTCCCAGAGACCCGTGCTGCCTCTGCCCACCTGCAGCCTGACCTCACCCGACCTGACCCATCCTTCCGGCTCTTGCAGAGTTTGCCGTTTCGCTGGTGGAGAAGATGCAGGCTCAGGAAATCCTGCGGAGCCTGCGGCTCCCCGAGTTCGATGACCTCAGCCAGTTCTTCCGCAACCTGCCGGCCACGGCGCTGGTGGGTATCGGTGCCTTCGCCGCCGTTGTCGCCTACTGGTTTGCCAGCCGGCCCCGCGCCGTGAAGCCGCCCTGCGACCTGCGCATGCAGTCGGAAGAAGTCGAGGTGAGGCCAGGGCAATCCCGCTGGCTTTCCCCAAGGTTTGCATGCCTGGAAGTCATAGAATGGCTTGGGTTGCAAGGGAACTTAAAGGTCATCTCATTCCAGCCTCCTGCCGTGGGCACTAGACCAGGCTGCTCCAAGCCCCATCCAGCCTGGCCTTAACACTTGCAGGGATGGGGCAGCCACAGCTTCTCTGGGCGACTTGTGTCAGGGCCCCACCACCCTCACAGGGGAGAATTTCTTTTTAACATCTAATTTAAACCAACTTTATTTCAGTGTGAAGCCACTACCTCTTGTTCTGTCGCTACGTGTCCTTGTAAAAAGTCCCTTTCCAGCGCTCTTGTAGGCCCCCTTCATTAAGGTCTCCCCAAAGCCTTCTCTTTTTCAGGCTTATGGACAACCCCAACTCTCTCGGCATTTTCTCATATGGTAGGTGTCCCATCCCTCTAATCAGCTTCATGACCTGCTCTGGACTTGTTTCTACAGATCTATGTCCACACAGGAAGCCAGGAAGGCTTTTTTGTTGTTGTTGTTTTGGTAGTTCCCCAACCTCATCCTGAAATCAACCATGTAATGCGCTGTGCCTGGGATCACTTCACCCCTTAATTCACCTTTTTCTATAAACTAAAAAACTAGAATGCAGCATGTTATTCTCTTAGATTTTCAGTAAAAGTTTGATCTTAGCTTTGCTTAACCATCCATTGCCAAAAATTAGAGGCACTGCCATTGCAGGGGAGAAACAACTAAAAGGCAACAGCTGATGAGACAAGATCACCTGGCACTCTTCATGTGTGCCCATTGCTGAGCTGGGTGCTGCAAACTTGGTAATTGTAAGAAAAAGTAAACCTGAATCCATGCTTAGAGGCTGAGGAGTTACTAATTGTTATGCTTGCAAAAGGTTTTAATGATGTGGCTCTGTTTTAAAGAACAGAAATATTTCTGAATATTGTCTTCACTTCTTTTAATATTTGAAAGTGGGATGAGAATTTTTAAAGCCTTTTGTGATGTTGCCTCTAAGATGTCATTGTCTTTAATTCCAACAGCTTTTTAAAAGGGTGGGAGGAATTTACATTTTTCAAGATAGCTTTTCCCTGTGGTTAGGACTTTAGTTAGACCTTTTTCTGGCTCTCAGTGCAGTCCTGGTTTGGTCATTCTCACCCTGGTTGCCCACTCCTAAAACACATCTGCCAAGCCATGGCACTGGGGGCTGGCCTCTGCCTTAGTCTGTCCTTCATGTTGGCCTGGATGTCCTTGTGGAGGTGCTCATCATGCTAGTCCTGGAGATCTGTGGAGCCCAGAGCTGTTGCTTCCCCCAGCACGTCCCTGCTCCATTACTTCCAGATCCATAATTCCTTACTAAATTCCCTAGGGAAATATCAATGATCTCAGTGACAATGAGCTCTGTCAAGTGCTCCTCTGTGACTAGAGGGCTCTCTGTATCCCTGAGATGCTAGGTCAATGTCCCCCCTCTCACATCCCTTTGGGTCTTGGGGCAGGTGGTGGTCACGGAGGTCTTGCTGGCATTTGGGGGCTGCTTTATGGTGGGGGATTCCCCATTTCCCACCCCTCGAGCAGTGCTGGTGGCTGTGTCATCTCGTGTCACCTCGTATCACACAGGGCCTGGCTGGAGCGCGCCGCTCGGTGATCGGGGACAGCCCGCAGCTGCTGACGCACTACTATGATGATGCCAGGACCATGTACGAGGTCTTCAGGAGGGGATTCAGCATCTCTGGTGAGAGCACAGTGGTGAGGAGGCCTAGGAGCAGAAGCTGGGAGAGGTGGGGACCAGGCCATGCAGATGTTCTTACCCCGTGGTCAATGGTATTGTCACAGAGCTCTCACACCCTTGAGAGATGTCACTTCCCACTCCAAAAAGCCACGATGACTCTTCCCTGCCCTATTGTAACTATTTGTGTGTCTGCTGTTTGTGGTGTCCTGCCTCATTGGATACAACAATGTCATGGTCAGATTATTATTTTTGGTACCATAAAAAACCCCAGTGGACCTGCACATATTCTGCCCCACAAGACGGGGTACATGAAGGACTCAGTAGGTATATGGAGGAACGGATTTCTGCAAGTAGCTACCATTAGCAAATTATTCAAACTTTTCAAATTTTCATCCGGTCATGCACTGCTGTGTGTTGTCACCTTCCTCCAGAGTAGGCTGGGCTAAATATAGTAGTTTTCACCTTTTTAAATCAAAAGGCAGTGCAGGTAGTGGGATATTTGGTGTTTGGGATGAGTGCCCTTATCAGAGACTAATGCTCATGTGACCTTTGGAGAAGTGTCTTTTAATGGGGCTGTTTGGGGCAAACTGCTGCTGTCAGTGTGGAGAACTGAAGCCTTTTTGTGGAATCCTAGCAGCCGGCCTCCCATCAGATGCACTTGTGTGTGTAATTTACTGGAGATTGCTGTGAGAACCAACCCAATAACTATGGATTTACTCCTGGAGGACTCCTCCACATCATGGCCCCATGTGTTAACTCCTGGCACTGCCTCCCCATAACTCATCATCTCTGCTTGTGTCTTTCAGAGAATGGCCCCTGCCTGGGCTTCAGGAAGCCCAAGCAGCCCTACCAGTGGCTGTCCTACAAGGAGGTGAGCTAGAGGTGACACCCACTGTGCATCCTCTTCCCCTGCCCAACACAAGAAGGGGTGCTGGGGTGCCTGCACATTAGACCAGGAGGTTGCTCATGTACCGTGTGATTCTTCCTGGTGTCCCCAGCAGGCACATCCAGGTGTTACGTGGGTGTGTCAGCTTTCAGGGGCTGGCTCCATGCCATGAGCCCCCTCCTGAAAGCAGCACAGATGCACTCTGGAGCCATGGAGCATCACCAACCTCATCAACTGCTAGTCAGCTAATGATGGTTCATGATAACATAAAAATTGGACTTTTAGATTGGAAATACAATAATTTGAGAGCCTCCCTGTAAGTCGTAGCTTAATTTGGTGTTGTTTATATTCCTCTTTTTTCATGTATTTTTTTCCTCTCCAAATTTCAGGTGGCTGAAAGAGCAGAAGCTCTGGGTTCAGGCCTTTTGCAGCAGGGCTGCAAGCCATCCACAAAGCAGTTCATTGGTGTCTTTGCTCAAAACCGTCCAGAGGTGAGATTTTATGTCCAACATGATACTTTGTTAATAATGCTCCCGACCTGTCAGCTTGTTCTCAGGCTATATCTGCTCTCATGGCCCATTCTCACCTTTGTGCTTCCATGTTCTCCTGCAGTGGATCATCTCTGAGCTGGCTTGCTACACCTACTCCATGGTGGTGGTTCCTCTGTATGACACCTTGGGTCCCGGAGCCATTCGGTACATTGTCAACACAGGTAAAGTCAAAACTGATGTGATCTTCTCGGTGTTGTTGCTCAGAATGGTTCATTTTCTGCTTCTAAAAGACAGATCATCATAAAATTCTAGAATAGTTTGGGTTGGTAGGGACCTTAAAGCTCATCTGGTTCCAACTCCTCTTCATTGGCAGGGACACATTTCACTAGACCAGGATGCTCCAAGGCTTATCCAACCTGGCCATGAACATTTCCAGGGGTGGGGCATTGTGATTATACTTGTTGAGTGTCTTAAATTCACTTTGAGAGGTTCCTGAGGAACTGTGTGTCCCTGTGCTGCCTCTGTTGCATTTTCCACATGCCCAGTTGTGCATAGCCATGGATAAGGGCTGCTCTGGATGTGGGAATTATTCCAAGGCCACCTACTCCTCTGCTGCTTGATATTTTGCCTCCTAGATTTTTTAATCCATATGGGGACCAATTTTAATATTTTGAACTGAATCCCAGAATAATCGTAAATGTCAGCTACAGCTTTGGCATTGATTTAGGTTAGCTAAGATTGCATTTTTTCCTCGTTTTCAAGAGAAGCATGTGGTGTATGCTGAGATTTCTGGTGTAGCCTGGAGTGACTATCAGAACTGATATAGTGTTAGCTATGAGCCAGCCTTGCATTAAAAAAGATTTACTGCAAACAGCTTGTTTGGCTGTTTTTCTTGCAGCTGACATTTCCACGGTCATTTGTGACAAGCCTGAAAAAGCCAGGATACTCCTTGACCATGTGGAGAGGAGAGAAACACCAGGCCTGAGATCTATAATCCTGATGGACCCATTTGAGAACGAGCTGGCAGAGAGAGGGAAGCGCTGTGGGGTTCGCATCCAGACCATGCAGGAGGTGGAGGTGAGTTTGCTCTCCCTCTCCTTTTATTATTTCTTGTAATATCTGTAAAAAGACAGTACAATGTACAGGGACTTGTGAACTCCAGGTTCAGTGTCTGGAGAGAATAAAGGAGCAGCTTGTGGTTGGTAATACTGATGCTTGGTGCACTTGCCTCTTGGTGTTATTCCTTGTTGATCGCAGAGCCAACATTTCAATTCTTTGTCCTCAAAAACGCTATCAGCTGCTATTTAGGCATGGGAAGAGGGTGGTTATTGGAGACACTGTGATACAATGTTACTGAAAAGTAAAACTTCACAAAAGGAAGGCCTTGTAAAAATCATGGCTCAGGCCTGTTACCTTGGCTAAGTAGAAAAGGACTGTGGGAAAGAGACTCAGCTGAATTAGGGGTAGGAAAGCAAGTTATAAAACCATCGCCTGTTCACATAGTGGTGTTCAGTGGTTGGTTGAATTATGTTTGTTATACTTTAAAACTATGTAACTGATAATAGGCTAACTGCTTTAAAAGGCCTGGTTTTTGCAATAAAGGGCTCTCCTTTGCACCTGCCTGGGGACTCTGCATCACTACAGACCCTCACCCACACTACATGTAAGCCTACAGCCTCACACTTGTTTGAAACACCCTGGATGCAGCCCAACAAACCCAAACACTATTTGAAATCCAAGTAAGGCACTGCAGTTAAGGCAAGAAACTCAGAATAATGACGATGGCCTCCGTGCCAGCTAGGAATTTGTCTGCTTTAGCTCACGCTCTCCCTTAGTGCTTTGCAGATTATAAACAAGTGGGTTACACTGCAGGAATTTAAGTGGAAATCACTTTTGTTACCTTATTCTCTTCCAGGACTGTGGCCGTGAGAGTCGGCATGTGCCCGTGGTGAGTGTTGGCATGTTGCTGTTCCCACTTACAACTGCAGCAGAAGGACCTTAAAGCTCATCTCATTCCAACCCCCTGTCATGGGCACGGACACCTTCCATGGGAGCTCAGTTGCTCCAAGTCCTGTCCAATCTGGTCTTGAACATTTTAAGGAATGGGACAGCCACAGCTTCTCTGGGCAACCTGTGCCAGGGCTTCACCACCCCCACAGGGAGAAATGTGCAGTATTTGCTTTATTCCCTCTACCTGGAACACTTAATTAAGATGGCTCATGCTGCTATGAGCATGTTAATTGCACAGTAATTAAATGCCATTGTTAGATACCCTAAGTCCACTACCTTACCCTGGTGACACTGGGGGAATGTCTCTGCACCCTTCACTTTCTGCTGGGGCTCCTATAGTTCAGAAACACTATTTGGCAGTATTTATATGGGATATTTTGGGAAAATGGCTTTGATATTTTTCACTAGATGCTCATATTCATACAAAACTCTCTAAAGCAGCTTCTGATATTCAAGCTGTTTATTTAGTCATTCATGACCCAAAATAGTGCACGTATGGGGTGGTGCTGAGAATACAGAGATGCTGCTGGAAATGGGAACAATCAGCAGCTTTGGAATCTTGTCCCCCTGGAGTTCTTTCCAGAACTGATCTGGAAATTGATGAATTATCTCAAGTTGTCCAAGACGTCTACAGATATAGGTGGTGGCTTAGAAAATACTAACTGTGAGACAAACACTAAAGCATGCCCTTAGTGCAGCTGGAGTATAGCATAAAGGGAAGAATAGAGTCTGCCTCAACTGAAGAAATCTGGTTACATATGCTGAGGGGAATGATAGCTTTTTATGTCAGAGTGAAAACATAATTGGTTTGATCTTTAGGTTTCTACAATGCCAACAGTCTGTACCAGAGACATGTCTGCATTTGACTGATGTGATTTTCTTGCTCTCCTTTTGTATTTCTAGCCTCCCCGACCAGAAGATCTGTCAATTGTCTGTTTTACTAGTGGCACTACAGGTAAAAGAGGCATTTTAATCTTGAAATGTTAGAATATCTTCTGAAATTAATTATTAATCCCATCTCAATATAAATGCAAACTTGCTGTTAAATTGATATGGCAATGCTATTTGTAGGCATGTTTAGTATTTAAGAATATATAGGTTTATATACTTCTGTAGATTGCAAATTAAAAATAACAATATATTTATTTTTCAATTGAATTCTCTGACATGCACTTTAGCAGTATGATTTTCCAGTTGTCTGAAAATCCACCCATGTGTCTGCTTCCCATTTTGCTGTGTAGTTGTGAAGTACTTGGTTGATTGGTATTTATCTTTTGCAAATGTTAAAAAAAAAAACCAAAACCCAAACCCTAAAATGTGGTTCCACAGCTTTCTATTCTCTGTATCCTAAGCACATTGATGTCTCCAGCCTCATCAAGGTCCTTGTCACCTCTGTCTCCTCTTCCTGTGTGTTGCTCATGACACCAAGTGCAGGGGAGGTTCAGGATGAACCTGGGCAGCCCATGGTGCTGGTACTTGTGTGCTGCTGGCCTCTTTTTCTTGGAGAAAACAATTTTCCTGCCTGTTCTTAGCAGAGGCAGTGCTTTCTCCTCTCTCCAGACCCTGGTCTTCATTAGCTTGCAGGAATTTCCTACTCTTGAGAACTCAGCCTCTGTAACATCTCCCTGAAAGCTGTCTGGGCAGATGCACAAGGCATCACTGCTTGGGAAACTGCTTTTACACTTGCCTGTGGAGAAGGTCCATGCTCCAGGGACTGCTGGAGCAGCTCCTCCAGATCCACCTGTGCTCTTGGGATTGCCTAATGCTTGGTCCTGTGCCAAAGAATCCTCAGTTTGGTCTCAGCAGAAGATGCTATCAGCTGCTGGTGCTTCTCAGATGGAGGGCCAGGCTGAGCATGAGGGAACACCTTCTTCTTCCACCTCTCAGAAAAGACTCGTGCTTCAGACCAGGTAGGCAACTGCTGTATCAACTCCAAGTACAGGCTCAAGATGTATTAAAAGGGTTTGGGTATTTAACCTTTGTGCATGATCCTCAGTTTTGAGATCTGCACTTGAGGCTGCCCAGGGCAGAGCACTGAGGGAAAGGAGCCTGTGACTGCTCTGTTCCAACACTGGAAATTCCTAAACGGGAAAGACTGAACTCGGTGCTGGACATGAACATCACAGCCATGTGCAGAGTGAGTGCAAAGTGGCTGGGCACAAATGGGAGCAGTAGAAAACTGAAGGAGCCATGCTGTGGATACAGCAGGGCACAGTATGTTTGTGTGGATGTTCAAGTGCAGAGCAATTATTTTTTCAAGTCACGTTATTGTTGATATTTTTATTTCTAAATAAAAAATTCTGCATAGAGAAGGTTTCTTTTGATTTTCTTTTTTTTATTTGAAGATGCAATCATGGGCCAGTTTCTGATTTTGTGCTTTTCTTAGAAACATGCCCAGAGTTACAGAAATAGGACAACCAGGAAGTTCATTTCCCTTTTTCCATCCAAACCAGAGATTTCCAATTTTGTAAATCATCTCAAACTGAACCCTCTCATAACAATGATTTGTGATGCATGAGCCCATCCTCTGCTGCTGCAGGACTTTGCACATCACTCTCTGCCTTTTCCAGAGGTTGCATCAACACTCTGGTCCGTTTTCTACATTGTGCTTTGATGTAAGGGTTTTATATAGCCCATGTAATTTTTAGTGACTAAATTTAGAATTTTCTTCCAAAGGATATGTTCTCTAGGGCTTTTCCAATTCCAAAGGGCTTTAAATATTTTTATATGGTATGAAAAAATCTCTGCTGTAGAATTTGTCACCTGAAAATTGTAGAATTGGAAAGAATTTCCCATGAGCAGACTTTAATACTTGTTTTATTTGATAGGACCAGATGCCCCAATGCCTCCCCAGAGAGAAAAGGGAAGCTGAGGTTGCTGATCTTGGATGACAAGACCAACTTCCATGGTTGTGCCAAGAAGCCATCAGCACTTGGGAATGGGCCAAAGGCACATAGATATCCCCACACTGTCAGGATACAATTTTTCATGTTGGCTACTCCAGAGAAATCAACTGTCATTCCCTCAAGGATCCACTGGTAACCAGGTGGATAAAAATTGCTTCCCTGTGATTTCTCCCAGCCTGGCAGTGCACATTCCTTTTTGCCAGAGCTCCCCAGGGGAGGAAAGTGCTTGCATCCCAGAACACTGATGGATCACAATGTCAAATTAGTGCTGGAGCTCTTGAAAGACCCATTTGACAATGTGGAAAAGGTTCTTCTATTCTTTTAAAGGTTCTGCTATTGCTTATAAGAACTGTCAAACGAGCCTGGCACCAAGATAAGGAGGAATTGACATTCCTGGGCTATTAATGGATGGCAAGGTATCCATTCTGTAACAGGACACTCACTGGGTCTGTCTTTGTGAGGAGATTCAAATGAGAACAGCTTTACAGAAATGGCATTGATTTTTTAAATAGAAAAGCAGCATCCCTGCCAACCTTCTATCAAAGTGGTAATTCTGGGAAAGGGCTCATAAAAAGGGGCACCTATTTTGTTAGCTTAACTCTTAGAACTACTAAGGAAGGTTAAAGTTTACAGGAGTCCCCCAACCCAAAAAGCAGCAGCTGTCCCATAACAGCTTGTTCTGGATTTCTCCTGATGAAGGCTTCCCAGGCTCCAGCACTGCTGCTCTGCTTAGACACCATCACTGCAGCCTGTCCAGGATGTTGAGCCTGTGTGAGAGGGATGCAGAGGAAGGAGTCAGGATGTTAACACTGCTTCCAGGCATGGCAGAGATACTGAATCTGCATTCAACTCAGAGGTGGAGTGAGTAAATGAGTCAAACATCTGAGGAATCTCGTAGAATCATGGAATAGTTTGGCTTGGAAGAGACCTGTAAAGCACGTGTAGTTCGAACTCCCAGCCAGAGCAAGGGACACTTTCACCTAGACTGGTTTGCTCCAAGCCCCACCCAGCCTGGCACTGAACACTTGAAATCCTCCAAAAAAACCAAGTCTGAAGAATTTTTTCAAGGTGCAGGGACCAGATGTGTGCCAGAGGGCAGTTTTGAGTTTCCAAGCCAGTACTGAGCACATCCTCTCCACTGGTGCCTGAGCTGTCCAATGCTGCAGGAGCACAGCTGCTTCTAGAACTGCAGGGGCTGAGCACACGTGTTTGGCTGGACAAAACTCAATAGCACAAATGATTTTTGAGATGTGCTGTGTACATACAACTGACACCTGTTCATGGACTTTTCTTGGAGCCTGGATCCATGCATGCACCCAGCTGTGAAAATAACCTGCCAGGCTGATTTGGCACCTGTGAGCCTGATGGTTCAACATGTTAGGATGGGAATGCCTGTGCCTGGCAAGGCTGTCAGCTTCACCCCTGAGCTTCGGATGAGACCAAACCAGCCTCCTGTGCACCACGTTCATCTGCAAGTGTTTGAGATTAAATTACTCAAGGCACTTGGTACAGCAAAGAGGGATTTTTGTTATAATATATTGTGTTAAAAATATCCTGCTCTGTTGCAATAAATGTATGCAACAATTGCTACTGCTGTTTGTACCTGTCTTGATTTATTTGGGAGGTTGGGTAAGAGTGATGGTGATGGTGGTATGCTGGCAGGGCAAAGGGCTCAGTGCTGAGTGTGCCCATGTCTGTGCCCGTGCCTATGCCCATGCTGGAGGGCTGCTAGCAACACAACCCTCAAACTGTTATAAAATGAGAGGATTAAACATACTTTTCTGTGCTGAAACATATTCACAAGGCACCACAGTTTCTTCCTAATCTGAGGATGGCAGAATGAAATTCTGGCTGATTTACAATTTTGTTACATTAGCTGCAGGAGCTTTGCCAGGCTGCTCGTGCCCACTGTACTGGGGACACATGGGGCAGCTGCAGGTAAAGCTCCTCTGATCTGCCTTCGCACGGAGCAGCAGAAACTACGTGGCAGTGGTGTGATCGAATTAAAACAATCTGCTTAAAAACATGTTGGAGAAAAAGAGGCTGGCCCCATAATCTTTATTTGAGCTGAGCTACACCTTCTTTTCACAAGTATAGCCTTGGAGGGTGACAAAAAGAGACAGTGCTGTGAAAAGAGGCCATGCAGAGCCCTCCGTGCCACTTTTTTGTGAACATGGAGGTTCCAGCCTGTGTATTTGCTGCTTAAAAAGCTGTATTTTGATGTCCAAACAGATATGGACTGTAAGAGGTGTACCATGGTGAGCAGAGAAAGGAGTGTAAAAAGGCAAATATTTGGCAAAAGGCTTTGCTGGCTCCCTAATGGGTTTAGGGCTGTCTTCAAAATATCTCTGCTGCTGATACTATCCATGACTTCCCTTAATTGCAGCCTCAAAGGGTTTGTAGCCTAAATTTTACCTGCACTGCTCTCTGCATTTCTCATGTTATCCAGAGCACTGGCTAAGTAAGGGTATAACAGCCTTTTAAACCACGTTTCTTGGTGTTCATGATCATTCTTAGTCAAAATCTGGATGAAATAAATCCTCCCCAGAGAGGCTGGACGAGTGCTCATTGAGTGGCTCCATCTGAGCACTCTCACAAATTGCAGTTGGGCTGTTTCTGCTGGAACCTGTTTTCCAGAGTGTCCAAGAGAAATATTTCAGTTTGCAGTATCATTTTATTCCGTTTTGAGTATTGCAGTAAGTGTTGGGTGCATATTAGTGCACAGAAATGATGAAAATTATTTATCATATGTGAAAATTTTTCATATGTGAAAATTACATATGTTTTAAAATTGAAGAAGTGAACATAATATTTTAACCATTTCTTGGGGTTTTTTTGTTAAGTTTTTGAAAGTTACCTTCTGGCTTGTCTTTTAAAGTCCCTCTCTGTTTCCTTTCAGGAAATCCCAAAGGTGCTATGCTGACCCATGGAAACGTGGTGGCGGATTTTTCAGGCTTTCTGAAAGTGACGGAGGTGATTACCCTGAGCTAGAAAACATTGCCAGGTGCAGAGTGTGTGGGTTAAGCTGTGGCCCTGCATGGGCTGGAAGTATGCTCTTGCAGATAAAAGATGACATTTTTCCTGCTCAGAGGGCCAAATCCATAAGACTGGAGCAAGGCTGAATCTACAGTACTGGAGGGCATTAAATCCTCTTTCTGGCCCTGGCTCCCAGGCTCTGTAGGGCACTAAGGGCTTCTGAGAAACAATGCTGACTTCTGTAAATCAATTCATTAACTCTTTTTGAAGTATTAGGAGAGCACAGAAGCCCTGTACAGTTGCAACTGGTGCTTGAAAAGGAGTTCAAGCTCCTCTTGTGCTCTTTGTGTCCCATTGTGCCCAAAAATGTCATCATTTATTTGAAGCCTCTCTGCATACAAAATGTGTGTGTGTGTGTGTGTATGTATATGAACATACATGATTTTTTACAAGAATGGTTAGTGGTTAATTTCACTGATATTCCAGTATATCTCAGTTTTTGTTGTACATATTTCTAATAGATCATAGCATAGTGCTGGCCAAGTGCCTTTATAATATGTTTCATACAAGATGTAAACTCATGTCTAGAAACAATATAGGAAGCAGAATCAGTTTACCATGACATAGTAAGGATTTTATACACCTTATATAGAAAAAATACAAATAATCTAATTTCTGGTAGTGAACAGGCAATTCTATAAAGTAGTTACCTGCATGTGGCATGGACAATTGGTTACCTCATACTCCTTCCTGGTCTTACTGTTGATGTTGAAATTACTGCAGCCTTATTACCTTATCTTTGAATTTTCTGAGATTTCTGGACCGCTGGTGTAAAGAAACTCAGACATGTGATGTAAGAAATCCCATTGAACTCACATGTTCCAATGTTTGCAGGAGTGTGCCTCCACAGTGTGCAGGATGAAATGCCAATGCTGCAGTCAGGGCTCCTCAGCATGGAGCTCTCCATGGCTTCAGTGGCAGCAAGAGGGACAAATGAAAGCTGAGGTGTGGAGAGGCCTGAGCTTCAAAGGACAGGAACATTCATTTTGAAAGAGCACTAATTTAGAGCTGAGGGAACTTGCCATCTTCCAGGACTGGTCCATAAAAATGAATTTACTGTTTGCTGACAGCAGTGGGACCCTGATTAATCTCAAGGGTATCAGACTGAGACCCAAGTCTGGTGTGATTGTAAATTTGATATCTCCAGTCACCAGAATATTGCTGGCAGAGGGTAAATGCCTGTAGCTGATCTACAAGATTTGGCTAATATCTCACCACAGTAATGAAATAGAGCAATGTGTGAAACACTTGAAAGTAGTACAAATTAAAGAAATAAAATGAGAAGTTCTGTGGGTTTGTTGTTTACAAGTTCTTGTGGCAGTTTTGCTTAGTTCAGTGATTTTTACAAGCTAAACATATTTTCAAGTGAGCCCAGAGCTTTATTATTATAAGACTGTTCTCAAATACTAAGAAGCTGTTTGCACTTTTTCATTTAACTGGACAACTGTGCCAACTGTGAATTGTTATTCAGTGGCATAATTTTGGTCTGATTTAAAACCAGATTATTTTGTCTGGGCCCTTACAGCAGTAATAAAAAAACCAAAACCTGGTTGATATTCAAGGTTTTGCATTACTGTGCTTGCAGAAAATGAAGCCAAATTGAAATAATGTATAAATAGATCTGCAGACCCTAATGGCTTCATTCAGACTGACAGACACAATAATATGAAATGGGATGCTGAGAACACCCACATAGTCAATGATGTTTGACTTTGGTAGGTGATGGTTGGGAGGCCATACCCAAAACTGACCAGCCCAGATTTAATTTCAATAAAATATCCCCTGAGGGTTGAACTCCTGTGTCTGCCTCCACTGTATCCCAGGTCATGGGCTATTGATTCCCTCTGAGCAGTGGAGGTGCAAGTGGGTATAAACTGTTAATACTGTGAGCTGATAGATTTTTATACCCATTTTCCACTAATCACTGGCCTTGATGTAAATTCTTGGGTCAACCTTTCAGTTTTTATAATCCATAATATTACAGCAGGCTGTACCCTAGGAAATGTAGGTTGAAAGGTTATTTGCTTTTGGGGTTAGGTAAGGCTCTTGAGCCTTTGTTTATTCCAGCCTTCAAGAGAGAGTTGGCAAAATCAAGACTTTGGCCACTTTTTTTTTTTTAAATAATTTGTCCAACCTTCTCTTTCCCCTGTCTGTGGGACAGTCATAATGCCCTTAAAATCATATCTTAATCACTTAAAATGACAAGAAACACTAACAGAAGTAATTAGTTTTTGAAGCCTAAGATTAAATCATTAGTTTTCCAACACATTCTGATTCAAATCAATGATTAACCAAAGGAAAAGAAATCACTAATTTTGACTCTAGTAACACTGTGATTCTTGAATGGGCTGTATGCAAAGTGGGAAAGTGCTGCTCCTGCAGAGCCCTGCTGGTGTGCAGGAGGCTCTTGCAGGTTAGCACTGGGGTCCTGGGGCTCCTGCAGGTTTGCACCAGGATCCTGCTGTCTGCGCACAGCTGAGAGCACAGATCAGGGTCTCGGCACCTCCTGGTAGAAAGCAGTGAATAAAAATTGGATTCTCCGTCAGGGTGAGCCTCCATTCCCAGCGTGAGCTGCGTGGATACAATCTGCCTTCTGCCAAGGAGAGCCCTCTCCATTGCCCTGTGTGTACATCTCTGTGCTCTTTACTCCTCCTGCTAACTGAGCTCCATGATGCTGTGGCTTTAACGCTTCCTTGTGTCTGCCGCTCCCTCCTCTCTTGACAATCTTTACCCTTTTGCTCCTCTGGTGCCATTTTTCTTTTTATTATTTTATGACTTTCTTGTTGTCTTCCTGTCAGTGTTTCTTTCCTTTCTGTCTCCCATGCCCTTCACCTGCAGAAAGTGATCTTTCCGAGACAGGACGATGTGCTCATCTCCTTCCTGCCTCTGGCTCACATGTTTGAAAGAGTTATACAGGTAAGAAACCTGCCTGAACTGACGAGGCCTTGTGGGGCTCCTTGTGTTTTCTTCCAGAGTCAGTGGTCTCCTACTTGTGAGGATGTACACATTTCCTATTTGCCTTTAGCACACATGTTTGAGAGAATGGTACAGGTAAGGTCATGGTGTCAGTGGAAATCATCTTTTTTCCACGCCACCAACAAAAAAATAAAATAAAATGAATAAAATACTAAATAACCAGCGATATCCTGTAGCACTAAAAAGGCTTGTACTCCAGAAGTGCCATGTGCATAACACCAGAGCCAAGGCCTCAGTGACATGGCTGTGAGTCCAGAGCGAGGCCAGGAGAGTTGCCCAAGTTCTCCAGTTTACACCTGGCTCAGGGATTGAAAAATAGCCCTTCATCAATGAGCCAAACTAATTGCTCATTCAGCTCATGGCTACTGCTACCTGAGCAATTTGTGGGACAGCTTTTCAAAGCACTCTAGGATGAGGTGCCATGTGAGTCAAGATAATTTC
Source organism: Acrocephalus scirpaceus scirpaceus (assembly GCA_910950805.1). Classification (NCBI taxonomy): domain Eukaryota; kingdom Metazoa; phylum Chordata; class Aves; order Passeriformes; family Sylviidae; genus Acrocephalus; species Acrocephalus scirpaceus. The sequence goes on from OU383785.1 coordinate 7,790,398, forward strand.
ATGCCATTTCCTACATCAGCTAAAATGATTTTATTGCATAAATACCATGATCTGCATAAAAATCCCTGACCTGGCAGACACTGAAAAAGAGGAAGCTGAGATCATGGTGGAGACACGTGATCCTCCTGGCAGGGCAGCATGCAGTGGGCATTCACTGGAGCCTGTGTCCCCTGGGAATTGTGGCAGATCCAAGCACTAGGTTTTGCCAGCCCACAGAACTGACTCCATGTCTCTTTGGGGAAAAAAAATAGCGTGATGATTTGTGCTGCAGCTGGTGAGTTAGACAAGTCAGGTGAGACAGCTACATCAGGTCTCCTGGCCTGAGAAACTGCAAACTTCAAATGAAGATTGGATCTGAATCCATTTGCAACTCTGTACTTTCTCAGGGAGGCTGAAAGCATACTTTCTGCGTCAGGCAAGCATCTGAATACAAACCTCCCACTTCTTAGTAACATCTGTGCCAGAAGTAATATATTTTTTCCATTAAAAATCTCACAAATTGGAAGTAAAAGCCCATGAAAGACTTGGAGAATTACTGCACAGCTTTTCTCCATCTGCAAGGCAACTTGGTCAGTATGCCAGCACTGTTCAGTCAAACAAAAATATAATTATTCAAAATTAATCTGATGGGGGAGCAGAAAGAAATTAGAAACATTGAAAATGCTTTCATTTCACAGGATGTTGCTGTATTGAAAAGGACAGCCTCCAAAGGATATCCAGGTTTATCCTCCCATCTGAAACGGCTTATTAATATAAAGATTTTTTTGAAAGGGCTAAAAAGTTATTTTCAAAAGCATTCTGAACGGCAAGCAATGCATCAGTGTCCCTAGTTTTAACCAACATTATTAATTCCTGGAATTTACAGTTAAAATCATACAGATACATTCTTTAGAGCTAAAAATTTCTAGCTGTTGTTTTCAATTCCCAATGAGCACACTAGTTACATTTTTTTTTTTAATTCATGTGCAATGTAAAGTACAGATTCAGCAGTGTGATTTTCATTAAACCCACATCACATGTGTAAAATTCCTGTGGTTTCAGCTGATGGAGACAGACTCTTAACTGCCTGACAGAGCAGTGAGAGCAATTTGGTTGGTATTGCAGATTTTTAGGAGTAGCACAAAAGATGTGGATGTCTCTTAAGGAATTTTCAACTTACTTAGTTATCTGTGGAAGACAAGCCCACAAAAGGGAGCTGAAGTTTTCAATCTACTCAGGAAGGCTGTGCTCAGCTCTGGCATCACAGGCACTTGCTGAGGACGCTTTCTTCTCCATGCACTGTAAAACCATGGGAGAAGTGCTGGTCTCCAAATGTTCTTCAGTGATAAAATGCCAGTTTGACCCAGTCTGTGACGGCTCCTTGGCAGGGTTACTGCTTACCAGCAGCCAGCTACCAGTTGGCTCATGACCAGCAGCCCCTCAGCCCCATCCTGCATATTGAGCTCCATTCTGATCTGAGGAAAACATCCTGCTTTGTTTCCAAGTACAAGGCTTCTGGATTTGTAGTTTCCATACAAGTCAAGCACCTTTTATGAAGTGGGCTTCTATTTCTGGGATACAGGATCAGGCACTGTATTGCTAACGTAGTTTATATTGTATTTAAACAAAACTAAAGTATTAACATCTAAAAATTGGATGCTGTTCCGTGTCTTGTGATGTTCCTTACTTTGTATTTCTGTATTGATGAAAAGTCCTCATGCTATGAGCTGCTATGGGAGGGCTGGGCTTTAGGAAAGTTCTGATCCAGACTCTGACCACAACTGGGACTTCTCCATCCCCATATGCAGGGGATGAAGGGAAATCCCTTTCAAAAACTTTGATTCCTTGTTCTTCCAGAACAAGTAGCAAATTTGGTGGATGCTGAATTGCCAGTACTGAAAAATGCCCAGAACTATCTGGATATTTCTATTCAGTGCAAAATTTATCGTTACTTTATTCTATTTCCAAAGTCCCACTTTTGCCATATTGGAGAGTTGAAATTCAGAAAAGGTGCTTCTGCGCTTGGGAGGAATGCTTTGCTTTGGGAATTGAAAGCAAAGGGATTACATGTGTTCCTCTTTCTCCCCATCAGTCTGTAGTGTACTGCCACGGAGGGCGAATTGGCTTCTTCCAAGGAGATATTCGCCTCCTGTCTGATGATATGAAGGCACTGCGGCCAACCATCTTCCCCGTCGTGCCACGGCTGTTGAACAGAATGTATGACAAGGTGAGCTGGATTTTGATTTTACTCTTTTTGGAACAATGGAATTTTTGTCCCTTTACCCACTCATGTGGAAGAATTCCCTTAGTCACGGAGATTTCTCAAGCAGATTATACTATTTCCGCCTTGCTGCAGACACATTCTCACCCTGTGTAATGGATACAGCTCCTTCAGTGTGTTAGTCTGTATTATGACTTATACAGACTCCAGACACAGCTATCATGTGTGAATATGAAATCTCTCTGTATTAGCCTCCTATCCTGTTCTCACTAAGCTCACCAGTGACATTTCTAGAGATATGGGATTTTTTCATCACAGAAACATCAGTCAAACCTAGCTGCGCAAGGAACTTTTGTGCCCTTCAACCAGATCTGAATACAAATCTTTCATTCTGGTGGCAACAACAGCTGGAAATCAGAAATTTCAAAAAGCCTTTGAGGATTTAGGCAGTGTAAATGTGACAGTGGCTTTTGGATTTAGAAATCTTTAAAATTAAGGTAAAGGTATTGAAAGGTATTTAAGACAGGCACGTCTGGTCATCGTGTTAAATCTGTTTGACCAGCTGGGAATATTTATTCCTCAGAAGACTTACCTGCTAAAGACAAGCTTAAGTACAAGCTACTGATTTAATTTTTCCCCAAGGTCAGGGCTTCTGTGCTTTATTTGGGGGACAGGCACTGGGGTTTCTCATTTGTTGAGGTGGAGTTTGTGCTGGTGCCTGATTAAGCTCAGGTAAATGCAGCCCCCATCACCACATCAGCCACCATTGATACCTGTTCATGTTGCTCATTCCCTGTTGCTCAGGTTGACTGAACTTCACTGAACCCTATCACAGAAATTATATAGTAAGAGCAGCCCTGTCAATCTAGTCGAAGCCTGCACCACCATCCTGTCTTTTCCCCGCAAAGGAACCACATGTACAATAGGGAATGGAGTGAAACACATCATTCCTTTGTGTCCTACTAACAAACCCCAGTGCAGCTTTGTTTACCTGTGCTGCAAACGGAGCTACCCACCTGGCTGGGTAGGTGTGACGGGGAGAACAGGTGTTGATGTGCTCTCTCTTCCTGTGACACCTCATCTGCCATCCTGTGCTCCCACAGATCTTCAGCCAGGCTGACACATCCCTCAAGCGCTGGATCCTGGAATTTGCAGCGAGACGGAAAAAGGCTGAAGTTCGAAATGGCATCATTAGAAATGACAGTTTGTGGGATAAACTTTTCTTCAATAAAATACAGGTAAAGTGATTCAAGAAGTGAGTCTGAAGTCAAAGAACTCTTGTTTCTTCTAGAAATGACTGGTTTTCTGACAAAGAAGTTCCAGACAGTAGGAAAAATTTCTTTATGGATAGGGTTGTCAAGCATTGGAACAGGCTGCCCAGGGCAATGATGGAGTTACCACCCCTGAAAATGTTAAAAACGGTGTGAATGTGGTGCTTGAGGACATGGTTTAGTGGTGAAGATGATGCTGGTGCTGGGTTGGTGGTGGGACTTGATGATCTTAGAGGTCTTTTCCAGCCTTAACAATTCTTTGATTCTATGATTCCTTAAAGTCTGTGTGGTTCACTTGCCTGATGATGAACTGTGGGCAGTCACTACTCACTAGTGAACAACAGACTGAAAAATGGAACAGAAAAAGGGAACTAAGCACAGTTTGTTGCTCTGTGAAGTTTTGCCATCTTTATGTTTATTATTTTTTTTTGTTTTTGTTGTTAAACACCATGCATAATGTCAAAATTTCAGTTCTCTCAGGGATACCTTTCCAGAGGGAAATGGAAAAACTCAAGGCAGGCTAAGATGACATTTGCCACATCCCTTTTCAGCAGCACCAAGAAATCACTAATTTATGGAATAGCTCTCAGATAGAAACTGTGCCCTGCAGGGGAGGAAAGGTATCTAGAGACGAAATTCACAAAGGTGGTCATGAAAAGAGAAGTCATTGATCAGAGAGATGCTGCTCCAAAGTTTTCTGCAAAATCTCAATAGGATTGGATTTAGGGTTGGGTTTCAATTGCGCATATTTGAACCTGCTTTTCTTCCTAGGAAAAGAATAAGATTGTAAAAAGAATGCACACATGAATCATGGTTTAGCAGTCATGAGGAAAGAAATCAGAATGCCCTTCTGTTTGCGACACATCTTAGTAAAAAAAGAGAATGAATTGGCTTTAAACCAGTCTTTTTGGTCTCTGTACTACTCCAAGAGGCTTTAATTACTTCATTTTTTTAATCGGATGACTTATCTGGAGACATGCCACTTTATTTTTAACTAAAGAAACTGACTGTACTTGTGGTCTGTGGATTAGTTGTCCTCAGTGTGCAAAGATAGCAGAGTTCACCCAGCCGAGAGTGAGCCAGGCTGCATATTGATGCAAGGGCTGGCGAGACAGGCAGACTCAGTCAGCAGTTGTTTTCTTTTGTGCTGGGTTTTCTTTTTTACTTTCAGAATAAAGAAAAGGAAATGAGGAGGGAGGAGAAAGAAGTAAAATGGGACACAGGAATTGATGTAATACCCTCCAGAAATATTTGAAGGTCATCTGCCTTAAAAAAGGGACAACATTATTTTAGAGGGCTTGGGAGGCAATTCATTAAAACCGATGAGGTGTAAATAAGCAAAGAAGACTGGATGGGGGAAGAGTCTGTTTTTCCCAGCAGTTCCCAGAGCCAGGTCTGCAGCCTGCCCAGGCACAGCTTTTGCAGGAACCCAGGCTGAGCAGCTCGTCCTGCCAGGGACGTGGGCACTCCTGTCTCTGTACACTGAATGGGGTTTTATCCCTCAGGAAAGCTTCAGAGCTAGTTTGTATTTCTATACATGGCCACATCACAGAAATACAGAATGGTTGGGTTTGAAGGGTCCTTGAAGATCATCTAATTCTGACCCCTTGCCATGGGCAGGAAATCCTGCACATCTATCCTAGAGAGAGCATTTTGTGCAAGCTCATGGTTTTGCCATCTGCAGCAGCTTCTGATGCTTTCTTTTGTTTCCTCCCGCTACCAAACAGGCAAGTCTTGGGGGGTGTGTCCGCATGATAGTGACAGGTGCTGCCCCTGCATCCCCGACTGTCCTGGGCTTCCTCCGCGCCGCCCTCGGATGCCAGGTGGGTTTGTGTGGCTGTTCAGGGATGTTCATCCACTGCTAACAAGAGAACGTGGTATTGAAGAAAGGAGATGCGTTAGACCCTCAGAACTGCATTTAGTACAGCTATGCCAGGATGGATCCAACAGCAGGGCTTGGGGCAGCCATGGAGTCCTGGTACACCCAGAGCTCAGTGGGGTGGGAACAGCCCTGGGATGGCAGTAACAGGCAAGAGATGTTTTCACTCTGGGCATCTCTCAGAAAAACCCCATAGGCTCATCCCACCCACCTCTCAGCACCAAATGGAGTATGTGCAATTAAATGTCTTTGTGCAAGTGCTGGAACTTCATTACATGAGTTTTATTCTCTGTATAAATGGAGAGAGCTAATTTTCAGACATCAGCCTAACCCACTTGAGATGTCCACTGCATTATTTCTGTGATAGGAAGCCTAGGGCAACTGAAAAGTCTCATTTGAGAGCCTAAATTTAGTCAGGGAAAAAAAAGGGTGGATTTTCAAAATGTCCCCCAAAACCCACCCTTTTTTCCCCACTAATAAGTTCCTCTCATAGTGCAGCATATGTTCTGACTCACAGGCTAAGTGCTCAACTCATCTTCTTCCTATTTCCAACATTATAGAGCCATGGTCTTTCCTAGTTGTGCATATGGAATTTTGTACACAGTAGGAGCCAGGGACAGTGTCCCCATGGCAAATGGGCACCCACACATTGCAGCTGCAGGCTCAGCTCACAGGACTGTGCAACAGAGGGCAATGCTTTGGATTTCAGTTTGTAATAGTGAATCTTTTATGATCTTGTAAAGATACCTGTCCCTTTTTCAGGTTTATGAAGGCTATGGCCAAACAGAATGCACAGCTGGATGCACCTTTACAACTCCAGGTGACTGGACATCAGGTAATTATTTTCTTCCACCATTTGAAGAAATAAAAGAAATGCACATTCCTTTAGGAAATTATGAACTGTAACATCAAGGCCAGGCTGGATGGGGCTTGGAGAAACCTGATCTAGTTGAAGGTGTTCCTGCCCATGGCAGGGAGTTGGAATGAGATGAGCTTTAAGGTCCCTTCCAACCCAAACCACTCTATGCTATTTCAGAATAGGTTTTCTATCCAAAGAGGAGGTGTCGGTATTTAGTTTTAATAGTGCAAAACCTTAATTAAGGAACTTATTTCTGCACACAGACACAGCTCCTGCAAGAACATCCAGTGTATCTACAACTATGCAAGTAACTAATGATAAAATGCTAATTATTGTTTATAGGAGAGATGACAAGTGACTTGATAACTTTGATTTCCAGGTCATGTAGGAGCCCCTTTGCCCTGTAACTTAATCAGATTGAAGGATGTGGAAGAACTGAATTATTTTGCTTCCAAAGGAGAAGGAGAGGTAGCAAATCACATTTTTATATCAAATTCTCACTAGTTAACACTGTATGAAGTAGTTTATAGAAGCATTTTACCTTTGTAGGGTGCATGGTTACTGATGTGTTACATAGTGCAATCAGGAAAGGAAAATGGCAGTTTAACAATAGAGCAGCAAAGAATTAATGAAAAAGGAGCTGTGGCAGTACTTCCAGCCTGATTCCTTGAACTGCTAAGACTGAATTAATTAGTTCAGCTAAGAAGAGTTGAATTGCTGTGATTTCTACATTGCTGTGATTTCTACATTGCTGTGATTTCTATACTACACAAAAATTAAATTTATTTCAATAACTTTGTTATTTTTAACTGCAAATGGAATGCAAATCAATTTCAAACAAATCAGTTTTGCAAATCCTACTTCATATTTCCATTAGCTTGAAAAAATCCATAGATAGTTAAATAACCCAATCTAATTTAGTTTCAAGGAGCACAGTCATTAAAATATTTCAAATTTTGTGAGTTACTATTTAACTTGTATTTCTAGCAGAATAAGAAAATAATTCATCATCACCCCTGGTTGTTTTGCAGATCTGTGTGAAAGGACCCAATGTGTTTAAAGGTTACTTGAAAGATGAAGAGAGGACAGCTGAGGCACTGGACCAGGAGGGCTGGCTTCACACAGGAGACATTGGAAAATGGTTACCTGTGCGTACTGGACACACACAGAGTTCTTGTGGCAATTGTATTATCCCATGTAAATTTTCAGGCATTGAACTTAGGTCTCCAAGCAAGTCTATCTTTACAAAGGATTAAGTTTATATTTGGCAGAATAAGCTCAATATGTCAGTGAAGCATTTGAAAGCACAACAGGCAATTGAAAGCTCTGTTAAAGACAGACTGCTTGCTGAGTTTCTGTGGTTAAATAACTTTTCTGGGAATTCTTATTTCTTTCTCCTTACAGAATGGGACCCTTAAAATTATTGATCGGAAAAAGCATATATTTAAACTTGCTCAGGGAGAATACATTGCACCCGAGAAGATAGAGAATATCTACATCCGCAGTGACCCTGTTGCTCAGATCTATGTCCATGGAGACAGCCTGCAGGTACAAACCAAGCTTTCAGGAAATCTTACTTTACTCTTAGTAGTTAGAAGACAGAGCTGGGCATGAATGAAGGACAAGTATGAGTGGATCACGCCACATTGTCTGCCTCCTGATCTGGAGCTGGCTGACAGCCAGGCAGGAACTGAGCTCCTGATGTGACCCTGAGCAGCTTAGAGAATGCTGTGGTCAAAGATCAAGCCTTTAAGTTGGTTTTGGTGTTGCTCTTTGGGTCTCCAATGCTGTCCTTTGCCACCCTGCTGGCTTTGTGCCACCCCAAGCCAGGGAAAGGCAAAGCCACTGTTGCCCCCCACACTGCCTGCCCATTCTGACCAATCTTGTTCTGTTAATTTGCCCATTTATACACACATCTACAGCTTTTGAAACCATGGCAATTCATCCTCTGCATTCAAGGCTCACAAGCATGAGCCTTCCCTTGGCATCAGAGTTTGCCTGGGACTTGCAGGGCCATGTGAGTTATTAATGTCCAAGAGGAGCACAAACCCAACTGAGGGTATTAAAACTGCTGGTACATGCACAGTCACATACAACCTTTTATCTGAGAAAAAGGCACAGACATCACAATTTACTTCATGATGATATGTTAGCAAATTATTGACAAAATTAAACAAGAAGTGGTAAACATGCAGAAATTCAGCTGACTTGTGTATTCACTTCAATGTAGAGCCTGGAATGTGGTTCAGCTTTTGCCTGCAACTCTCTTTCTCCTTTACCTACAGGCTTTCCTGGTGGGAATTGTGGTGCCTGATTCTGAAGTTATGCCAGGTTGGGCAAAGAAAAGAGGGTTTGAAGGAACATATGCAGAACTCTGTAAAAATAAGGTTTGTATCTGCAGTACAGACCTTTTTTTTTTGCTGTAGCATTATGTGTGCACAATACTGTGTCTAGGAATGACAATTTTAGTGACAAGAATTATTTCCTTACTGAACATTCAGCAGGGTTGACCTGGATCCAGTGATATGTGTTGACTGGTGGTACTGACCTCTGCCAGCTCTGGTGGGGGGGGGGGGCAAGAGTCTGTCTTACAGAGAACAACAGTACAGCAGGAGGAGAAGTTGTGTTTGCTTAGATTTCTTAAATAAGCCAACTAAATAAGGTTATCACTGGTCTTCTCTGTGGTGACCAGCAACAGGACCAGAGGGAAGGGTCTGAAGTTGTGTCAGAGGAGGTTTTTGTTGGATATTAGGAAAAGGTTTTTCCCAGAGAGAGTGGCTGGGCGCTGGAACAGGCTCCCAAGGGGACTGGTCACACCATCAAGTCTGACAGAGCTCAAGGACAACACTCTCAGGCACATGGTATGACTCTTGGGGCTGTTCTGTGCAGGGCTGGGAGTTGGATTCCATGATCCTTGTGGGTCCTTCCAGCTCAGGACATTCTATGATTCTATAAAAAGGACCCCAGTCTTAAACACATGCACTCTAATACTGAGGAACTGCACTGAATCACATCAGTGAACACGCATGCCACTGAACCATCCCTCTGGAGTCTGTGGGCAATGATTCTGCACTGAATCTGGCAGATGGCTGAAGGACTGTAGATTTAACACCTATGTCACATATCTGGTTTGAAAATGGATCCTTACTTTTCACACCAAGGAGACACTTAACATCACCACACTTAAATGTAATGTTTGTACACTACAATAGAATTTTGCTAATTACATATTAACTGTTAGTAAGGCACTTGAACTTTAGTCAGAAACACTCTTTTTATTGAACAGTGAGCATTAATTGCATGTAAGGTTCACTATGGTAGCTCATGAGGAATTTCTGTGTTTTAATGCAGGAACTGCAGCAAGCGATAATGGAAGACATGGTACGGTTAGGGAAGGAGAGTGGGCTTCACTCCTTCGAGCAGGTAAAATGAAACACATCATTCAGTGTGGCCAGACAGGCAATTCGTCTGTATAGAAGAGAGATTTGTCAGCATTTATGATGTTACTACAAATCTTTGTTGCAGCTGTACATGATGTTTTTGGAAAGAGCTTTATTGCTGGCAAGTTGTATTTATTCCTTTGGAAAAAAGGAATTATTTGCTATGATTCTGCTTCCCACCCATGTTTGAAATTTGAATTAAATTTAGTGAAAGTTTTGGGTGCAGAGATCAAAATCTAAATCAGGGACATGGATTATCTCCAGACTGACAATCAGAGGTCAAGATAAACATCTGTAGGAGTCTGACTTTTCTGCCACTGAAAGCTCTGTTAGAAATTGGGTCACTAATTAGTACTCTTATACCTGACCTTGAAATGCTGCTGGTTTCTTTATTTTCAGTCTGAGTACTAGTTCTTTCCTGCTTGTGTAAATACTTCTGCAACAGAGCTACAAACACTTCAGAAGGAGAGACCTGAAATCAACCATGGATTAGAATTAAAAGCACAGAAAAATTATCCACCCCATTTTAAAATGTCAAAAGCTTATTTCTGTTTGAAAAATGAACATCTCTATCATTACATATAATTAGCCAGGGCCTTTTTGCTTTTGTTTAGGCTGTTTCTGGGTGATAATTCTAGTAAGTAATTCACCACATTGGAGGGGAGCAGAAGCATCATTAAACATAACCCTGTTGTTCTTAAAAGTAATTCAGTATAAAGCATAGTTTTTAATGCATATAATTGTCTGTGCTAATAAGTCTTGTTTGCCCCTACCATGGTCTTCACAGTATGAAATATCCTCAATTCCACCAGCAGCATTCCATTAATAAAGTATAAAGTAGTGAGGAAAGCCTTGTCATCTTTCTAAAAATTGGAAGAAAATAATAATAGAATAGAATAAAAAATAAATTATACAGTTTTTCAAAATTAAAGGGCTTCAAAACTTCATCTCTGTTGCAATATGTAATCTTAAAACCAAACTTTGAGCCAGATACTGTGGCTAATGTTTGTGTGGGATGAGATCCCCTGTTTATGGGGACACTCTGTCATCCATGTCCTTGTCTGCAGCTTGAATCTCTGCCTGGGAATGACAAGTGTGGCTTGTGCACAAGCTAGTGCAGCAAACGGGGGATCATTAATAGCACGAACACTGATTTATGCAGGATTGCATGGGGGCAGGACCTGGATCACAATGCTTGCAGGGAAAAATGAATCACATATCTAAGGAATAGAAAAAGGATTTGCAGCCTATATCACTGCAACTCCCAGCCAAACAAAATGCAAAGCAGTCTGCCTTGGGGAATCACAAAAGCAGCAGATGGCTGGGGAATTTTGTCTTAAATCGGTGGACCCTGACCAGTCACGCAGCAGTTTTCTGCTTTCTCCCACACCAGCACGGGAAGGAAAAGCTCACTCCCATCTGTGCTGCCAAGCTCCCCACTGTGCTCAGAGGCACTGCCTCAAACAAGGGCAGCCTTGTGAAACGCCATTTGCACGACCTAAAAGATTTGTATCATTTTAATTAGCTAAAGATGATCATCTTGTACACGCTTTGTGCCTGCAAAGCTTTGCAAATTTTGCAAGATTGAATCAGTGCTGTTTACTTTTGCAGGGAGGTTGAGGTTTCCTAGCACAACTCCCTGCCCTTGCCCTCTCCCCCACTTGCCTTTCAGCCGTGTGAATCTGCAGTGACAATATCACACTGTCTCTTGTGTGCCGCCTCACTGTGCTCTGGCCTTGCTTTCATACAGAAAAGAAGTTTATGTGCTCATTCTCTTGGAGAGCTCCCTTCTGTGGGCAAGGGAGAGAAATCCTGAGTACTCAGCAGAAGAGTGCCCTGGATTTGAGGCACCACCGGAGGGAAGCACAGCAAAAAAGTTAATGTTTATTCAGTGTGATGCCTGTAACCTTTGCTATAAATATATTCCTCTTTTATTTTAGGTCAAAGCCATTTATATTCACTCCGATATGTTCTCGGTGCAAAACGGTTTGTTGACACCAACATTAAAGGCTAAGAGACCGGAACTGAGAGATTACTTCAAAAAACAAATAGAAGAGTTATATTCAAGCATTTCCATCTGAAATCATGGGAAGAATCTTCTGAGTAATGGACTTCATAGCAATATTAGAATAATACTCAAAAAGTACAGAGCCAGAACGACACTGCTGAAATGGATAAGCATCTGAATCTTACATTTGAGCCTTTCATTTTTCTAGGATTTCATCACTAACCATATTTTCCCTTCTTTTTGCCATTAAGCGTGATACAATTTCTTTTTTACTCTAAGTACACAGTAAGGCACTACTAAAAGTTATGCTAAATTGCCACAAAATATGCAGAAATTTCAATTTATGATGGAATAAATTATGGAAGCATATCTTATAAATAACTACAAACATTTCTAATTAAAATAGGGAAAATTTCAGGTATGTCTGTTGATATTTGATTGTATATAACCTAATATATTAGAAACTAAAATAATAAATATTTCAATAATGTGGTCTACCTCAAATAATCAGTGATTGATGGTGAAAGTAAAAGTCTATTTTCTCTGATTTGGAACTTCAAGCTGGATATTGGTTTATATAGTAAGTGATAGTTTTTAAATTTTTCAGGACATAAATGACATTGATTTGATTTAATCATTGATGACTTAACAACCAGAACAGAAATAGGAAGGAATTTCCCACTATTTGTACTTAATAGACCTATTAGTATATTACATCTAATGGTTAATGTTACCTTGAAATTACAAGAACAGGGTAGGAAGCAATAGCACAGAATTCCCTCTATTTCCTTTTCATCCAAACACAGTTTATCCATGGTATGCAGATTCTGCATTAGGGCTCTTTTAGTCCAGTGCACTCACAGACATCTGAACTGCTCAAACTGAAAAGCATCGCTGGCTCTATGGTGGCTTTAGGTGGGAGTTCACCATAATCCATATGCTCCCAATCCCTAATTTATTACTTCACATGCTGCTAATACTGCGTAGTCCAGCTGGACTAACTCCCTTTCAGAAACGGCGCTAAAAAAAATGGAGCACAAGGAGTAAGCTGTGATTCTGGATGGGGCTTAGCAAAATGAAAGGGTTTGGGAAAAGGTCAGCCTGAGGTGCAGCAGTAGAGGGCATCCTTTGTCTGGCCATGGAAGGGGAAGGAATACTGCCCTAAAAGACTCATGGGGATGGGCTAAAGGCTGTGTTTGCCATCGCTGTGCAAGGTGTCACCGAATGGCAGAACAGTGGATGTGGTGGCAGAAAGGTGTGTTATGGAATGTCTTTATCTGGAAGCATCAAGTCCCATTGGCATCACTTCCAATGGCCTCTCTGGAATAACCAGCAAGTTGTCTGGATAAAACCTTAGATTTCTGTGGTCATCAGAAAGGGGATAAGTCCGACAAGGGGTAGGAACAGACTCCAGATCTCTCTTGGTACAAAGCACGGTACAAGGCAAAGAGAAAACTGTCATGTTAAGTTGCTTGAATACTTGGACTGTCGATGGCTTCTTTCTGCTAAACAGGGTCCTAAATATCTGTGTATTTTACTAGCTGATGTTTGTTGCACCAGTGCATACTAGCATGGAGCTGTGCCTGCTAGATCGTTGCTAGGACAGTGGAAGTACACTTATTTTCTCTCTTATAGTGGAATCCACTGTAGATTTTTGAAGCTAAAAGATTCAGTTTTTAATCTAAACAGTATCTTCTTTTCTCTCTGAAGTTCTGTTGCATGCTTCCAATTGAAATAAATTGAATTAATAAATTAGTGTTATATGAAGACTGATTTATTCCAGTGATTTCAGAATAAAATGATACCTAGGAAACCGTATCAGTAACATAATGGGATGGGATCATCATTTTTCACCAATGTATGCAGCAATAGCATCCCTGGGGAATTTGTGTGCACCACGTCAATGGATGATAGGGATTATTGCATAAAATCTGGCTCTTTAGGTCAAGTCATAAAGGATATTTATCTCAGTGGAGTTTAGTTCATATCCTTTTTGTATCAGCCAAAAGACAGTCATTACATACACAACCTTCAAAGCAATGGAGAATTCAATTCAGTACAATTTCTTGTCTGTTTTAATGCAACAGTTTTAAAATAAAAAACCCCAAACCCTAGTCATCCAAGTAAGTAGAGAAAAATTATTTTCACTGATATTTTTTGCCATTTGAATTTAATCTACTTTTCTCCTAAGATGATTTCAGACTTTTTGAGACAACTAAGCTCTGTATAAGTATAGAAGATCCCAATATGAGTTTATTTACAGCTTAGATTGTTGTTATTTTTACATATATGATGCTGAATATCTATATTCTTCTTTTGGTGTTTGATGCAAAATGCCAGATGCACTTGAGCCAAATACATGAACATCAAAAGAATAAGAAAGAAAAAATGCAGACTTGGCCACACTTGGATGATGCAAAATCTGAGTTGGTTTTTGTCACACCAAAAGTGTGAAGGCTTTCAGAACTTGTGAAAAATTATATAAATAAACTAAAACCTCTCTTTTATACTCGTATAATCAGATTTTCCTCTGCAGGTCACTCTCTTGCCATAATTATAACGATGTAAGAGATTAACGCTTGAAAAAGAGACATGCATAAGACATGATCTAGGCTCAATCTTGCTTCTCTTAATGCCAGGAATATTTATTTTGTATTGAGCTTTCTTAAACTGAAACACTTCTTGTGACCACCAAGGAAAAATCCCCAGAGCTGTCCAATAACCAGGTGGGATTTTTTTGTTTTGTTTTGGGGTTTTTTAAAAATTTGTTGGGGTTTTTTGTTTGTTTTGTTTTGGTGGTTTGTTTTTTTTTTTTAACCTTAAGATAACTAATTGCAAAATTAGTTTCTATTATTCATCTTAAAGAGTGGCAACTCTTTTTGCAGTCAGTTTTACAGTTGCAGTATTGCATTCTTGGAGACATTAAACATGGGAAGTTTTCCCTGGGACTGGTGCTATGCCTGTGGAATCACTGGAAGACTCTCTTATATATAAAAAATCACAATAAAATACATTTTCAGGAAGAGACTCTTGCTTAGGTTATATATTTTGTATGTTCTCTGCTTGATATATTGCACAGAGGAAAATCTGTTCTGCCAAAATGCACAAAGTGTAAGCAGAAACCAGACCAGAGTCTTTAACCCCCATGTGGGCAGGAAATACAAGGAATAATTCTGTCCTGAAAGGCGCATTTGCAGGTTAAAATGCTTGATGCACATCAGGTGAGATAGAGACGGTGAGTTTTTATTGATAAAGTACCATTTTGCAATCTGCCCTTACTGTTAGTATCTATCAGCAACAGTAAAGTCCAGTCTCATTTTTGCCATGAATATAAAATTCTTGTGTGCAACAAAATAATCTGACCTTAACCTCTGGAATGAAAAGATTAACTTAGATTTTTGTTTTGTTTTGTTTTGTTTTACATGTGTTAAAAGCACAAACTGCTGATCTATATGTAAATAAATGCTACAAGATGAATGTAAAATGGGAAAGAATATACTATTTTTGCATGGTAATAGGTTACTTAAAGACCTCTTGATGCCTTAGAAAAAAATTGAAAAAGCATTTTATTTAGAAGCAATTCTATTGGCATACTTTTTGTATCTTTAGTTCACTTTGGTTTTCTCTGGGGGGAAAAAAATCAGAATTAAATCATTGTTTCTTGGAATTGATGTTCTTCAGTATTTTGCACATTTGATGATTTCTATACCACCTCTGCGCCTGTGAAACAGTGAAGCTTTTCAGAGAAGAAATCTGGATGCCTGTAGCACAGAAGTGAAAAAGTTTTAGATCCCTTGAATTCTTCCAAAGAAAAATGTTTTCTGAGGCATCTGGAGTCCCTTTAAGCCCTTCATTTTAGCCTTTTGTTATGTATTTTAGCAAAGTCAAAGCAGCCAACAAATGAGGCATTTTGGTAAGTGTTGCCTATTGTATTTTCAACTGAAAGTGAAGGGGGGGGGTAAAATTTAACATATACATTTGTGTAAAAAAAGAATCCTAACTTATTAAAAATTTTTCAGTTTTGGTATATTAGCATGTATATCAAAGAGTCATCTATGGAAACTTTTGTAAAGAACTAAATTCTCACCTTTCTCAAAACTTCTCATAAGATTTTTCTTGTGGACTGACATAGAATAAAAGCTCTTTTATGAAATCTGTTGTTCCTCCAGCACTTTGTCCTCACCATCAGTATGAAGTCATTCGGAATGTGTGCCTAAACTAAACATATTGTAAAAATAAGAATTTATGTAAAATAAAATAACGACCAAAAACATACTGGGACATGAGATTGATTTTAGCAATCTCTTATGAAAAGAAATTGTTGCAAAGTTCTCTGAAGATGCAGCAGTCTTTCTGTAATGGTTTTTTTTTTTTTAATTTTAAATCAATAATGATATAACTAA
The DNA here is from genome assembly GCA_910950805.1 of Acrocephalus scirpaceus scirpaceus. NCBI lineage: Eukaryota > Metazoa > Chordata > Aves > Passeriformes > Sylviidae > Acrocephalus > Acrocephalus scirpaceus. Next base: position 7,806,458 of record OU383785.1, read on the forward strand.
ATGTATATGCTTGTTTAATATAAATTGACAATTGGGAATGCATAGTATTTTTTCAGACTGTGTCTAAACGAATAAAGTTTCAAAGCATTCAGGCTCTCTTCTGGTTTTTGTGTGCACTTGTATTTCCCTTCACTTGGATATCCAGAAACGCCTGGAAGTGCCCAAAGCCAGGTTGGATGAGGCTTGAACAACCTGGTGTGGCAGAAGGCGTCCCTGCCCATGGCAGGGGCTTGGAACAGGACTGTATTTGGGGTCACTTCAACTCAGATCATTCTATGATTCTATATGCTCTATTTTTTTCAGGTAAAGGAGCAAAGAGATTCCTCCTCTCTACGAACTGAAGCTGAAACACGGGGTCGGATCAGTACAGGGATTATGACACACACGATTTATTTACTCCATTTTCATACACGAGTTTTTCCCCTGTGAGGGCGGTGGGGCGCTGGCACAGGTTGGCCTGGGAGTGCTCCAGGCCGGGTCAGACGCCGCACGCAGCAGCCGGACCGGGTGAAGCCGTCCCGGCCCCCAGCGGGTCCCTCACGGGGCCGCTCCCTCACAACGGGGCGCGTGCGGCCGCCCCGCGCATGCGGGCTGGGGGCGCGGGGCGGGGCGGCCTGAGGGGCCGCGGCCGGGCTGGCTGCGGGGGCTCGGGTTGCCATGGAGCGGGGCGGTGGGCTCCGCGCCCCCTGCGCAGGGAAGGCGCCGCGGAAGAAGCGCCGCGCCTCCCCTCTGCCGGGAGTGGTCGCTCTCCCGGGCAGCCGGGCCGGTGTCTCCCAGATGTGCCGGAGGCGCCTGTTCGAGAACGCGGGGCCTGGCGGGCCCGAGCCCGCCTGTAAGCGCCTCACCCGGGCGGCGGCGGGGCTGGGGGTGCCGGAAACTGGGCCCGTACCTGCGGGAAAGGGTGGGGGAAAGAGAACCCTGCGCTGTGCTTTGTCCGGTGTGTTCTCGTGGTTAAAGATGCTGGGCAGGGTAATCCGGCCAAGGTTTTTACCAATAGCGTCCTCAGCTATTGGTAAACACCCCCCCAAAGGTTTGTTCCTCACACGTGTGCCTGGCGCAGCGGGTCCTGTGTGAGGTTGGGAAGTGGTTTCTTGTTATCCATGTCCCTCACCGCTTGGAGAAAGCAGACTGCTGTTCTGGAAACAGGAGTGTTACTTCCATTTTAGCTGCTAGTTAGCAATAGGAAGGATTTTTCCTTCTGTAAAGTGCCTCCTCTCCATTTAATCGAGTTGGAAGGGAGTACTGAGAAATGGCTAGACAAAAGCCTTGGTTACCTTTGAGAGAATACTTTAGGAATTGCTTGAAGTAGTTACTCAAAAGGAGCTGCCTCGTTGTTGAACGCAGTGCAGCAGATACCAAGCTAAGAATTTGACACCTGATAAGAAGAAAATGTAATTCAGGGGAAGGGATGGGAATAAAATGAAGGCTGACAGAGTATGGGGAAGACCAGTGTGGGATGTCTTGATCTTAGGCTGATCTTGGTAATTTAAAAGTAAAGCTTTGCTGTTAGAGGGTACAGCAAACATTTGTTATTGCCTTGTTCCTGCTCTGGCTCCTGCTCTTGTATGTATTTAGTGCACAGGACTGGGTGCAACCAGCTGCCTGGAGGTATTCCATATGCTTGAAAAAAAAAGAAGGAAAAGGATTAGTCCTGTCCATATATCATCCAGTCCTGAATTCCCAGGAAGCTTCAGCTGAAGGGCTCTGTGTGGGGAAATGCAGTGACTTAGACCCAGGTTTTAGTGTGGGGATCCTTTGCAGTCATAAAAGTGTAACTCTAGAAAGTTTGACTGTTTCTAGCTCTTGGATAATGAAAGCAAAGCACAAAGCTAAATGGCTTACAAAATTAGTTTTAGGATAAGAAAATATGTCTGAAATGTGCTGGTTACTGATTAATTGTGTCATTAATTCCATTTGGGATTATATACAGTGAGGACCAGTTTATGTAGACATCCTTGATACTCCTAATAAACTCCATTTAAAACTGATTTGTATTCAAGTCAAAGTACTTTGAATCAAGGCAAAGGTTGCTTCCAAGGTGGTGGTTTGTTTTTTTTCCTTTTAATCAACAGGTTTCTAAAACACAAGAAGTATTTCTTTAAGTCTGCTTTTCATTTTGTCTTGATATACTGCTGAAAAAAAGCAAATCCAGATTTTAAATTGTTTGTCATAATAGGGTCAAAAAGTGTTATGAGTGTAGAAGGTGGGAACAGCTAAAGGTTCCCTGTTAAAAATAATAATCTAAATTCTAATGTTGAAATTATCGTTACTGAACCAAATATTTATTCTCTAGGCCTGAAGGAAAAGTTCAGTGGGAAAAACCTACCAAAGATTAAAGAAAAAGTTGAAGGGAGCTCTTCATGCAACCAAAGGTCAGCCAGAACTCAAACACGCCATTGTTAAGACTTGCTAGTAAATTATATTGTTCTGCCTTGTGAGATGGCTCTTGGAACAATGCAGTCTGAATTATCAGTGCACTCATGTTTGTCAGATTATTTACTGACACCCCATAAAGATATTTTGGAGTTGTTGCTTTTATCTAAAACAATGTGGCTCTGTGATTGAACTTGGTTCTGTTCTTCAATTGCAGCAATCAAGTGACTGTCAGAGAAACTACAGACTTGAAGATAAAAGAAGATGAACCAGAAGAAAGCAGTGTACCACTGAAGGTGAGAATGCTGTCTTGCTTTTTATTCAGTAGTGATGGAGGATAAATCAGAGAAATGTGACACTTAAATTCTTTCTCTATTCATGTAAAATTTCCTATGAGTTATGTCTGTGTGTGCGCAGACATTTTTCAGGCTGAACTTGGTCCTGTATTTTGGATTACATTTTCTGTGTCTTGGCCAGAATAAAAGTTGTTGGAGCCGCTGGTAGCATGAGAAAACATCAATACTAATTATCCTGATGAGGCAAGGCTGTAGGAATTGTGCTGTGTGGAAGAGATCTCAGCAGATTGTGATTCCAGAGAATTGCTCACTTCTAGGTCAGGCACAGACTTTTGACAGGTCACTGGTGCTCTTTCTTGTGTTGTTCAAACTGGAACAAAGTGATTTGAGATGATGGTGCAGAAGTGTTACAGGACAGTTAATACTGCAATGGCAAGAGAATAGTGAACCAGGTGTGTTTGAACTGAAATCTGCTGCAGCAAAGGGCACAGGTGATACTGGTATAAAACTATTTTTCTTTAAAATGTTAGCTCTTCTTTAGTGTCTGCCAATTATTTCGATTTTCTACAAAATGCCTAGTTTTGTAGGATCTACTGCCTACACATCATAGATGTTTGTATTTACAGAAATGGTGTAGGATTCTGAAAGTGAGGACTGGATGTCTGAAAAAAAGTAAAATCAAAAGACAAATTCATTACTCCACCTCTCTTGTGTATAAGTTCAGTTGATGTCATTATGTCTTCAACAGCAGTCTCGTCCAGCAACAATTGCAGGATGAAATAATGGGATATTCATCATGAATTTTAGAACTGTAAGATTGCAGATTTGTTAATATGCATGAAAAACCCTGCTACAAATTACACTGTGAATAGCAGCAGGCTTAAGTGGTGAAGTACTTAACAGTGAGATTTTTCAGCATCTGCTAATGTAGGATGATGTTTAAGGGCCTTTCTTTGTCTACATTCTGTTTGTTTGTATTGGTCTTTTAATTTTAGGAATCCAAAATGATCAACTTTGAAAGTAAAGGAAGCTTGAAAAATGCTGAAGTGACTTCAAGTGAGTATAATCACAATATATTATATTATTAAATATATTTTATATCGATATTAAACTAAATGTAAAATTCATTATATAATTTTATTTCTGTAAAAGTACTGGTCTTGTACTGTGCTGATTTTGTACTGGTTCTGTCTGTGTGATATTAGAAAGTGAAGGTTTTCACACCACTGGCTGAACTTCTGCCTCTTACTGCAGGCTGGGCTCACATGAATTGGTTGTAGGCAGCACAGACAGACGCACAGCACCTGAGACAGTCTTGAGCCCAGCCTGCTGGAAACCACACTATCTTGGTTTTGTCATTGACAGAACTAGCTGTGGACATGAGTTCTTCAGTTTACTCACACCTACATATCTAAAAGCTTGTGACCTATTTAAGAATTAGCCTACTAGAGCCTAAATTCTTCAGGTATGTCTTGTGAGCCCTGGGCAAAGAAGGTATCTTCTCTTGGCTTATGGTAGTGTATGGAAGTAAACAAAGGATGCCCTTTGTTTGCTTCTTGAACTGTATCATGACTCATTATAAGATACTGACATGACAATATTTAGCTCATTACAGGAATGAAACTCAGATAAGGAAATCCTCATGGTTTGTACAAGACGATTTTCTTTTAGCCACCTTTTTTTGTCTCTTTCTCTAGGTACAGAAATTACTCTTCCCACAGGTGTTTCCACCTTTCTCATAGAGTGTTTAGATGAAGATTCAGCTGCAGATTATAGCACTGCTAGTGACAGCCTGAAGACTTATTCATCCCCTGAAACATTCAGAGATGAAGATTTGGGTGAGAGTTTTGGGTGACTTTTTTTTCAGTTTTATTTGATGTAGAAAATGTAGGGAGACTGTCTACAATAGAAAGACTAGCGGCCTCCCTTGGTGTGACTCACCAGATCACATTTTTGCTTAACATGGAATATGTGTATCTGTCCTCTAATCTGGCATGAATCAGGTCCTTGTGTAATTTGAATCCTACTTTAAACCTAAAGTACTCACTGTTGACACAAGCTGTTTATTGGGAATGACCCACAAATGTGTGTTCAGTCAAATTCCTTCCAAACTTTCCTGCAGCTGTTAGAGCCAAGACAGTGCTTTTATTTTGCATTTTAGTCCCTGTCCTGCAAATGTGATTGCTTTCAGTTTGGTCACAAATCTAGTAACTCAATGGATTTCAGCATAAGAAATCTGCACTTATATTTTTTATGTACAGAAAGATGCAATTTTTACTCTGTGGACCTTGGCAAATACAAGAACTCTACTCTCCTGGACTCCAGCAAAGCAGTGACCATAGATAAGATACCACAGATCTCGAATCTTTCAGCAATATTAGGTAATTCTTTTCTACAATACTTCAGAATATGAACATAAAAAAATTGCACTGTGGTGTGAGGAACCTGTATAAAATATGTAATGATCATTTTATGTAAGGTCTGTCTGCCTGATGGAGAGCAGCTCCCTGCAAGTGGTCTGTATTTGCTTCTAATATTGTGCTTTATAAGTCAGTTTGCATTAAGAAATTGTCTGATCTAAGCTGGCATAGCTTTTTCATTTAAAGTTTAGCTTTCATGTTTTGGGTTTTTTTTAGAACCTGTACCGGAGGATTTTCCAGACCGATGCATTAGAAGGTAATCACTACAACACTCTTTGATGCACTAAATGTTCAGACTCTTCTCTTTTGAGAGGTACTTTAAAGAAAGGCCAGTACAAATAAGCTCCTGCTCCTGCAAACACATCTATGGAGTTTCAGCTACCTGTGTCCTCACTAACTTTGATATTGGTAGAATTTGAAGTTGGTCAGGGAAGAGTTTGCCTTATAGACTTCTAGTTTGGCCTTGCAGCTGTAAAGGAAGTCAATGTAAGAGAGCTCAGTAAAGGATTTTATGGAAGGAGATGACATTTATTTTAAAAATCCCTAAATAAGTTGCTTTTATGCAATTGCACTAATTCTGTCAGATTTTATTCAGTCACAGCAAGAGGGGTGTGGTCTGACCAGGCTTGTCTGTGTGGTAGAGTGTGAAGGGTACCTGTTGTCAAATCTTCATTAAGTCTGACATTCTGGGCTTGCCCAGAGAAAAATCAGGTTTTGGGCAGGGCTTTTATGTTCTTTAGGATCATCAGCTTACATGGGGAACTCCTTTGCTTTGGAATCCTGCTGACTTTATAATATAATCTTGGACCTGTTGATAGTGTTTCCTTACTCAGAATGCGTCTGCCAGGAAGTAGAATGGTGTGGGGATTTGTGTGCTGTGCTGGCACCCTGTTGACACCCTCGTGTTGTTGGGTGCCAGGTTTTCTCTGACAAGTTGCCTGTGGTGAGGTTTTATCACAGAGAAGGGTCTTCTATACTTGGCCTTGTTACAGAGCTGCCTTCAGGTCCTGACACAAAAACCTGAGGAACATGAGTGCTTTTCTAGGAACAGCATCATTTCTTTTAACCCTTCTGCTTCTCCTTCCAGTCTTATATGCAGACATTTTAATTCATAACACTTATCAATCTTAGTGTTACAGATCTCTACACAATAGATTCTGAATTTTCTTGTGAACCTAATTTCCCCTGCATCCTCCGTAAATGTGTTCTGTCCTAGAATGCTGAAGTGCTAAGTATTTAGTGAGTCTCCTGTGGGTCTTAAATTGCAGCAATCCTCAGGATAAGATGTATGACTTGATAAACTATAAACTATCAAATAACTGTAAAGGGTGATTAAGTAACTCCTTAACAATATTTTTTAAAATAAGATTTAACGCTTTTCTCTCAACCTATATTTTCCAAGGATTTTCTTATTAATAGTTTTTTTTTTTAATGTTAACATTCATTCAGTGTAGTTGTTCTTTTCTTTTTTTCCTCTTCTAGAAAGAGACCATCAGATTGCTATTACAGTTCTTCAGCATCAAGCATTTCAACTACACTGGCAGGTAAAATATGACCTTGAAGCAGTTGTACTAGCTGTGAGAACAGAATATTTTACCCAAACTTAAATGATTGCACAGTATCTAAACCAGGCTTCTACTGTGTCATTTGTTTTCCAGCACAGACTAAACTCAGTTGTGTCTAGAAGGGAAAGTGAAAATTGAAAAATCGTCCCAGTAAATAAGACTTCCTTCTAATTAATGTGTTAGGAGAAGAAAACAAAAACAACCAACCAAATAAAGTCTCAGACCCTACATTTTTCAATTTAATCACCCATGATGCACAATGAAAATTGACATTTCTTATTTACCTTACCCAGGAACATAACTGTTTGTGTCGTGCTTTTTACTTGAGCTTATTTCATATCAGCTTCACAAATACCTGGAGTCCCTGATGTAACTCCAGTTCTGATCTGTGACCGATACAATTGTGTCTGTGGCCCTGGTACCACACAATTTCCCCCTCCTTAGTTTGGAGTGTAATGGCAGCAGAAGTGCCACTGGTAAAGACTGCTGTGATTATGCAGGTCTCTGGTCCCACGGTATTTACCCAGCTGTAAATAGTCAGGTGAACATAGGATTAATAAGCAGCCTTGTTTATGGAATGAGATCAGAGGAGTAAAGGTGGGGAGAAGGAGACAAGGGTTATATTGGAGGGAAGAACTGTGTTTACATGGGTGGCTTTGGAATTATTCCTCTTTGAAAACCATCCTGTAAGACATGGGGTGGAGAGTAGCTGTCATCTTTGTCTCAAAGTTAATTAATGTGTTGGAAATCTGTCACAGGAAAAAAACTCTGTAAAATAACAGCTGCAAGAGAGAGAACTCCAGACCTAAAAAGTGGTATGCGCTGTTCTTCACCATTAGGACCGGAAAACAAGGTGAAAGATCCTTAATAAATCAGCAAGGTTGTAACACAAATTATTTGCTCCTTCTATGGATGGAAAACTCCACCTAGAGGAATAGCAGTTCCTGCTACACTTGTAAAGCAGTGTTTGCAGCCAGCACAGAGTGAAGATGTAGCTTGCATCTTTCTCTCGATAGAGGAATAATCATCGATGTCCCCAAGCTCACTGTTTTTCAGACTGGCTGTGTCAGTGGTACTGAAATGGGTTGTGTAGAGCTTGACTGTGACAGGGGGATGCTTTTTTTAGTGCTTACCAGGCTATAGAGATTCACTTTGTAACACAAAATGTAATTGTTTCACTATTTAGCATGATACTCAAACACGTAAAGCCAGAAGGTCGAAGAAAGAAGCAAGAAGGTTTAATCCCTTAGAAGAAGGTTCCTCATCGTTTAAGCAGCTTGATGCTCCGGAAAACACGTCAGCCAGATCAAAGGAGTTGACAGCAGAAGGTCTACCAACGAAATCGACAGATGCTGCAGTGGTGAGTATTCCCATTGTGCCCCACTGATTAACACTGGCATGGAATGGAAGTGGGAGTTGTGAATCCTGACTGAAGTTACAATTAAATAGAAGTGGCAGGAAGTGCCACATCTGAAATGGCCGTGCTGCAGTAAACTAATTCTTTGTCTTAATTTTGGAGAGCATAAGACCAAAAAACCCGAGTGACATGAATTCCGTACTTAAATCTGAAGAACTAGTAGTAATTCTTAATGGAGTTCCTAAAGTATTGTGTACTTACAGAAGAATACTCTAAGAGTAATAAGAAACGGCGAAGACTTTGAAACTGATACTGAGTTCTTTGTTTTTGTTCAGCAAATGACTTCCACCATGCTAATCATGGAGGAAAATAAAGTCCTAAAAGGTCCTGGTAATGCTCAGCCTCTAGAGCTAGATGTGAGTGTCTATCTGATTTTTTTTTTAATTATTAAAATCAAATAATTGCTTATAGCACATTCCATTTCTGCCTATATATATGTAACACTGCAAATTGCACAACAAACTGATAAATTCTGGACAATTAAAAAAACCCAAACAACCCAATCTAGGAATTTGTTTGTATTTTTACAAATGTAATGTAAAACCAGCAGTAGTTTCCTTACTTGCAGAAACTCTTTGATTCAAAATTGATGTTTAAATGCCAGTTTGAATTCTTTGGCAATACAGGTACTACAGTTCTGTCACTTGTCTCTTCACTCTTGAGCTCGTGCATAGTTAGATAATAGTTAGATTAATAAATAGCTAAATTAATACATCAAGAACACCAGGGTCTTGCTGAATCCCTAAATAATTTTTATTTAAGCAATAGAGTATCTTTTGCATGAACCAACAACCATTAGCCAATCTGAATTGTTGTCTGTTATTTACTGGGCAGTTATTCCTGTATATTTTGTTTTTTGACGGAGCTATAGCTTAGCTTGTCGCCAGTGTGTAAAGCCTCACCTGGGGAAGACCTGTTCCTGAATACCACAGGTCCATTTGTAAATTCAGAAGAAATTGTTCCTGCATCTCTGAGCTCAGAAAAAGAAATTGTTCCTCAAAGTCCAGAAGAAAAGAATATTGTAAAGGTTCTGATTTTATTGCACTTCTTAAATCCAATTTTATCATGATAATTTCTACTGTACTGTATATTTAATCCTTACAGTATCAAAACTGCTAAAGAGAATGTTTTAAAGCTTTGAAACTTTCTATCACCCTTTCCAATAGCATGTTGAGTGTACACAAGTATTCTTAAATGTTTTCTAGTGACATGCCTTGAAATCTGCATGTAATCTTTAATTTCCCTGGAAGAAAGCTAAAAGAACATTTCTTCAGTGGGAATAGTTGTGTGAATGAAATGTCATTAATCTTTTCAGCCTCTGTGTGACAGACAAGAAATCTGCTCCATCATTAGACTCTCACCAGGCCCGAGGCCTTCCCAGCCCCAGCAAGTTCCAGTTAAGTGGAAAAAGTTCTGCCTTCCCAAAGAAGTGCCTGAAGGTAAAGGAGTATATAGACTTGGTTCACTGTGCAGATGCTAACTGGTTAGTTGAGTATTTAAAGATTGTTGGGCTTTTTTTACAAGTCTGAATATTTGGAAAAATTGCAAGGCTAAAAAGAGTGAAAGATGCAGAAAACTTCAACTCTCTGGCTTAATAGTGTTCTTGTGCAACAGTGCTTTATTAAAATTGCACTAATGTTTTCTCCTGCAAGGATCTTTACCATAGGAATTAATACAGTCATAGGCTACTTCAGAATTAAGTTTTAAGAATTAACTACTATTATTCTGTATTTATTTCTAGGGTGAGTAGGCCTGAGTTGAACTTTGGTATTCACCACCACCCCTCTACCAAAGTAGTTTAAGTTATCAGTCATGCTTTTCTTTAAAAATTATCAATTTCTTAAAAGGTTTCTGTCCTGAAACCCTTAACATAGGGAAAGCTCCTTTCTTCACTTCCTAGGTTTTTGTTAAACAAAAATGACAACTGTGAACAAAACTGTCTCATCACTTGACACAGAGGTAAAAGCTCCTCCCTTTCCCATTGCTCATGAAGTTTCTTGGTGTACCACTGGATGGCACATGTCTTCCAAAGTTTAAAGTAGTTCTCCAAGTTTCCTGAAAGTTGTGTGTCATTTATTCTGTTTTAATTCAATACAGAGATGCTGCAAAAGTGTGGCAGCTTTCGAAAATACTGAATACACAAAAATTTTCATTTGTGATCTCTTAGGTCCAAACGTCTTCTGTAGCAATGGGGAACAAAGAGAGACGGACTCCTTTGTGCATGTGAAGGAAATCACTTTATTGCAGAAAACACTCCCCTTTTTACACCTTCACCTTCCACTGGACATAACCAGAACTTTAACAGAAGGAGGGCACCCATTGGCTGCTCAGCTGCAGCTGCTGTGCACGTGTCCTAGCACCCAGTCAGCCTCCCACTCACAGGCTGTCCACGTGTTCCTCGTCACAGCTGCCTCTCACCCGCCAGCCAGCTTCCAACCATCCAGAGCCTGCAGCTGTGCCCTCCTACAGGGCTTTCTGGTGAACATAAGCTTTAATAATTTTAACAATTACAACCCCATATCCCACAGTCTTCCTACTTCATTACCAGATATAAGCAGGATCTAGAATGCAGGGAAGTGCTTGTAAGCGTGTGTGTATGTATTAATGAATGACACTCGTCCAATGCTTCTGTACAGATGAAAGAGCTGGGATGCCCAGGCAAATTGTGGTAATACAGAACACAAGTTGTACTTGGTGGGCAAGTGAATCAGAAATTAGCAAGTAGTGTTGTCAGAACAAAAGTTTGGTTTTTTTACTCCTTTTCTAGAGGGTCCTGGTACTAGGAATTAGACCCCACTGTGGTGGGGGGTTTATGCAGGATGTTTTGTTCTCTGCCCCAAGGAGTCTTTCAGATGATGCTGGTTTTCATTAGGAATGTACATATACTCAAAACTATTGTTCTCTCCTCACTGGCAAATGAGACTTGCAATATCCAGATTTTTCTAGACAAATGCTAGCATTGGATATATCTAGGGAACATCTGAATAGCTGGTCAGATCATTGAGCTTTCTCTTACATGTAAAAATGTACTACTTTATTGATAATTATTTATCCCTTTTTTTTTCTCGCAGATACTATTACAAGTACCAAAAATTGGATCTACTGTAAACAGAGATGAGATTTTTGGCTCTCAGCAGGAGTTAACAGAAGGAATGAGTGTCTTGCTGCTGTGGCAGCATGGTGAAACAGAACTCCTAACTAGTAAATAATGGTTGTATTTTTGGGGTTTTTTTTGCATGTATGTTGTTTGAAATTCAGTGTTATGTGTTTCAGTAAGCTAGTAAATACTCAAATAGTTTATATTAAATCATTTTGTACAGCAGCTACATCCTGTTCTGGGCATTATTCTGTAAGGATTCCATAAAGATGATTCTTCAGCTTCTTTAGATTTTTAAAAAGTGTGACTGAAGAACTGCAGACCAAATTTCTGTAATAGAATTATTTTTGGCTAACTCTCTGCCAAGATTTCTAGTTTTCTCTAGTAGCATTAGCATCTGAAGATGTGATCTCTGTTTAAGTGTTAACATTGGTTATGAAGGCAACTGCATGTCCTGAGAGTGGCTGTAAAAGCATTTACATACTTTTGGGGACCCAGAAGTCAATAGTATGCCACCATTAAACTCCTTGAATGCTTAGGTCTGCAGAACTTTGGAGGTGTAATTTGATTTCTGAACACGAAGACAGGTCGTCTTCACCCTATCATCACTGTGAATTGGCTCTTAATGATCAGCACTGTCACCATTCTGGGCACATCCACTGCCCATCCACTGCCCATCCACTGCCATCTCTGAGTCCTTCCTGTTTCATCTCAGGTATTTTGTAATATCACATCTCTCAGTCATTGTTTTTTCTAGTGGCTTCAGACTTAGAGAAAGTAAATGCCTTACATGAAAACAATGGTGGAAAAAACCCTTTTATAGCTGACCCGTTTGAAGAGATGGATATTGACCTTCTGGATTTTCAGGTTACTGCTCAGTGTCCACACAAGTCAAATTCACAGTGCTTCCTGCTCAGCTTGTGGATTGTTAATTCACAAATGTTGTTTTTAACGTGCTGAATGTCTCAGAAAACACTGTCAAGAACACATTTTTTCCACTTGAATTCAATGCACATTAAAGTAATTTGGGCCCCTACAGTGTTCTCACTACAATATCCTTTACTCAGACTTTATCTGAACAAAAAGGAAGTTTTTCAATGTTTTAAAATGCTAGTATGGCTTTCAAAAGACTGAGTTTGTTTCTCAGTGTTAATCACCCTGGGAAATAGTTCTGTATTTCCAAAAAGAGCATGACAAGAAGACATGCAAAATCTACAACTATAGTTTGACTGCATTTGAAAATACCTGTGAAAGTTCAAACCCTGATCCTTTCCCCATTGCTCTGGGGTAGAAGGAAGTGCAAATAATTGCTGCTGGATTAGTCTCTGAACAAGTATTATATAAACATTCTAAATGGCTCAAGGTTAAAAATTATGCCATTAAGCTATTTTTCTTTTAAGCATAAGTAGAATGAGTTCTGCCAATAACTCCTTGGAGTCCTGTCAGCTATGCTTTTAATTATCAGTATCCTTGTTCTTGCAAATACTAAGTCACTAGTAATTATGCAAGAATCTAGAGCCCCTAGGAGACAGAGGTGAGCTCCTTGTTGTAGCTTTAAGCAAAATTGAAAGTTACATATTTAGCATGTTGTCTTTATGATGATTATTCAAGTAAAGGATGGTCCAGAATAAAGGTATGTTTATTGTAAGGGTATTCTGGAAGTCATAGGAGAAAACACTTGTTTTGCCCCAGGCCATTTGGTACTGTTATACTAAGAGACTAATATTGGCAAACTAGCTGGAAAGTACAAGAGAGGAAAATATGTTCTGTAACTGTAGAATTGGCAGTAGCAGCCTGAATATTGCTGGGGTTTGATTTTGTTTTCCTTGATGTGATGAGACTGTATAGGAGGACAGAAATATCATGAACCACAATCTCTTGTCCTTCCCTTCAGTTATGAAAGCACTGCTTCTTATCATCTTTTGTCTGACTCTTAGAGAAAGTGTAATTAATTACCAGTCTAGCTCTTTGCCCCAGGGAAGGAAATTCATTTTGAGGCTGCAACAATCTCTACTCTTGTTCTGTTGTTCTCAAAGGAACGGCATTTTCCCATAGTTTGGTTTTCAGCTGAAAAATTACTAAATAAAATTTCATTCAGAGTGGAAACTGGCTCTTCCATATTGGTAGATAAAGGTTGTGTGTTGTGGCCAGTTAATGGGTAGGACAGAGGAGGTTATTTGTGCAGTGATTCAGGAGAAGAATCTGTTCAGTGTCACCAGGGCTCCTCTGTCACATCCCAGACATGATGAAGTCTTAATGGCTTGAATGAAATTGCTTCCAGCGAGTCAGTCCGTGCAAGAACTCTGATAATCCTTTATCGCCAGGAATTGTGCATGGCAGATGCATGTTGAGTAAATGTATTATACATAAATCTGTAAGAGGTTTTTCATTAACACTGTTCAGTTATTCTTGTTATCTGAAGTGCACTTCTAGGAGACTTTGACTTCAAGTACTCCGAGATGGTGGGAGATGTTTCTTGTACTGGAGTGCTACAAAGGCACATGTACAGGCTGGTGGAGGGTAAAGCCTTACATGCAAATGGTTCTGGTTTGGTTCATAATCTTTAGACAGAAGAGAGATGTCTGGGGCCTAAATCAAAATATGCTGAATGTACACATAAGTTCACTTATATTTAAAGGGGCTCCATCGGCTTGAATTGTAATGCACTTGAACTTAGCTAAATCTTCATCGCTCTAAGTTGTGAAACTACTGAAAGCTGAGTTACATATCCTGGCCAAAATTCTATAATTTTGTTTTGTTCCCTGAGGACTCTTTATCTTTGAGACTGTATTTATGTGCTCCTCTTGAAGCCAGGAGGCTTCCACGTGGTGAAAGGATGCAAAGATTGGTCATGTATAAATTTGTGGCAGGCACGTGTGTCTTCCATACAGAACAAGGGGGAAAAGATGCATCTAAATCTTAGTTCTTGTTTTGTGTTAGAATTGTCTACAACTGGTAGATGGAAAACAAAGTTCCTACAGATGGGTGATTGTGAAGAATCATTATGTAGATATGTTACACATGCGCTAAATTATGCCTTAAAAATAATCTGCTTAATTTAATCTTACATCATACGTTGTTTTAGCTTAATTCCATTTTCCAGGGAAAGCAGATGAGTCAGTTTTGTCAGTCCTTAATTAAACTTCCTAGGAGAGTTGTATATGAACAGTGATACACTGAAAGAGACTGTTAGCTGTTACCAGGGTTTCTATTTCACTGAAGTATTACTAATACAGAGTTTTGTGTAAAAAGACGTACATCCTTTTGATTTTACAAAACCTATCACACTTATTTTTTTTAGAATTTTTTTGGAATAAGTTGCTGGGCTTTATGTCCTAAATACTCTTTTGTGGATGGATGTTTTACCTGTAATGATGGCTTCCTCTGCCATCAACTGCACGCGTTCCACCTTCCCTGTAGGTTTTGACTCCAGTGCATCTGAGCTGAGCCACTCTGCTACAGCTGTGGGAGAATCGCGTTGTGTACCTGGAAGGAGAGCGGGCAGGACCTAGATTTTCGAGGTTTGGGGTAGAAGACGTCACCTTTCTCTGGTGCACCCCTGCACGCCGAGTCCCGAAGGCGCTGAGTACAGCCACGGGAAGGATCCGATGCCTCGATCGTGGCCTCCTCTCGCCTTCCTGGGGCTCCTGCCTTTAACTTCCGTCCGAAGAAGGAAAACACAACAGCGGCGCGTTATCGCCGCCCCCGGGGGATTCCTCGGCCCTGCCCCCAGCTGAGCCCCGCCGGGAGCGGGCGCTTTTCCCGCACACGCTGCGGCCGCAGGAGCCGCCGAGGCGGGTGAACGGGAGGAACTCGCAACTCCCCGCAGGCCCAGCGCTCCCCGCGGGGTCTGCGGGATCCGCTCCTCACGTGGGACCGCCCACGGCGCCCGCCCCGCCCGCCGGCCGGCCGGCCCCCGCTGCCTCCGTCCCTCCCCTCGCTCCCTCCTCCCCTCCTGGCAGCGCCGGGTGACTAATTTCTGTCATATGACTGTGACACCGAATGGAGCGGGGCGGGCGGAACTAGCCGCGACGAAGGGACGGCGCTGCGCGGAGCCCAGCGCCTCGGCGCCGGGGGCAGCAGCAGCGCCCCAAAATGCCGCCCACCCTCTTCCAGAAGCTCTTCAACAAGAAGCATGGGCTGATCTCCCCGGCCAGAGACGCCCGCGATGACTGTGTCTTCAGGTAACCGGGACGGGGCCGCGCTCCACCCCTGCCCCAAACTTGTGCTCCGAGTTCCTCGCTCCCTCCGCCGCCCGGAGGACTCGGGGTCTGGCAGACCCCATCGGCGGCTCCTCGGCGACCTGCCCCGCTCTCCCCAGCCCCGGGGGATCCGTCCTCCGCGGGAGCCCCGGGGCCGCCCCGGCCGGGCCCCTCCGGCGGGCGCGGGGCGGGAGCCCCCCGGGACCGCCACGTCGGGGCCGCTGCGGTGCCTCCGCTCGGCTGCCTCCCCACCGGGGCCGCCGCTCCCAGCGCCGGGCCGTGCCTCCCCCCAAGCCCCCGAGTGCCTCCCCTTCCCCGGCGTGTGTGAGGCCCCGGTCCCCGCGGGCCCCTCCGCGGATGCTGCGGGCCGGGGGAGGGCGACAGGCGGGCAGGTCCCCAGGGAGCAGCCTCAGGAACGGGGAGAAAATTTGAAGTTTTGGCCAAGAGAGGAGTGGGGTTCTAGTGAAATTCGTCGTGCTCTGACCGCAGCAGCACCGGATCGGCCGAGCGGGGCCAAGCTCAGCACGGGGAGCAGGGCAGGGGCCCCCGGGCAGCCCGAGGGGCCGTGTGGGCTCGCACGGCCCGGGCCGGTGCCTGTGGGGGCCGGGGCGGGGAGCGGCTGCGTTCGGGTGCTCTGCGGGGCCTGGGGCTCCCCCGGGGCTGCCGCCGGCTGGTTTGCTTGGAAACAGGTAGCTTTTGTGCTGTTCCACACGTGAATAATGGTCACGCTCGAAAGCGATGCCCGTGTCTGCGTCCTGGCAGAGAGAACCTGCAATATCGCTTTAAAGTGCGGTTTGCCACCTGGATGCAAATAAAATCTGCTTCATTAGTAAGAGTTACGCGCTTCTTGATGCATTTCTAACAGTGTGGTGAAGCTCTCCTCCCATCCGCTGCCTTGAAATTTACTGCCTACAAATGATCAGCCCTTGGGTTTCTCGGTAAAGGGACATCTCTGACTGATGGGCTTAATTTTCTGTGGTGGGATACCCCTTTTAGCTGCAGTATTTAGCAGTTTAGATGGATAATAGTGTATCTGCAGTTATCTAAGCGCAAGGGTTTTCAAAAAATATTGATTGGACAAAAAATATTGATGAGTCCTCAAGCATTCAAGACATGCTCCTGGACATTACCTGGAGCTCACACAACTTTTGAAGACACTGATCCATAACTGCTTTCACACCTCTCTGATATTCACTGTAGAGTGAATCCTTGTTTTTAATGATCTTTTCTAAGAAACAAAATGTTTTGTTGATGTCAATGTCATCCTGTTTTCCAAATCATCTTAATAGTGGAGCAGAGCCCTTAGTGAGGAAGGGAAGGGGTACTAGGACTGCCCTGTATAACTGTCTTGCCTTTTTGCCTTGCCTTAGTGATGGGTTTGTCTAGAGACTGGTGGTTCATGCAACAGCTGCTGTGCAGACCTGGGGCAAAAATGTGGGAATCAACCCATGTTAAAGGAGGAGAGCGAGTATGTGGCAAGGTCTGTGCTTCCCTCGTCACATGTATCATTCTGTGCCAAACTGGGTCTGAAATTTATAGTGCTGTTTCACTTTGTGATATGAACTGTCAACTGGTAACGGGTGAATTTACAGTTGGGTTGGTTTTTTTTTGGTGGACCCACAGGTATAATTTGCAGGGAGAGGCTGGTGAGGATCTGGAGAGGGTGGGAGATCCAGCTCTGACTTAGGAGAGCCAAGTAGTATTTTTGAAGATTAATACAGATGCTCTCTAGGCATATTGCCTAATGGCTGCTTTCATTTTCCAAATGGGGCTGTTTGTAGCTAAGATCACAACTTACTGGAATTATCAATTCCTGGTGAAACTTTCAGAAAATACACAAAATAAGGACTGTTATTTATGACAGCTGACTCTTTGGAGATTGGAAACACCACTTCAGAGTTTAGACTGCTGCTGGTTCCAATGAACCTGAATGCAACAGCCTCATCAATTCCATTCGGGCAAGGTGATGTTTTATGGATTGATACCTTATATCTGTTTACAGTCAAAATAACAGAGCATTTCCCAGATGTTCTGAGAGCTGTTATTTCTGTCTTTCTTCACTTTGAAAACTCAGGTCTCTTATTGAGGAGACTGTGTAGAACAACCATAAAAATGCATAAATTCTCTTACTGTATTTTGTGAATAATATGTACTTGGAGAGAAGAGCCCAAGTACTCTGGCAATGACATTAGTATAGCAGAACATTTGAGGATGATTTTACGACTCTTTTTTAATTATGGTGAATATATTTTGCATTTCCATCAGGCTTATTATGAAAATTCACCAGTTCTAATTATCTGACCTTACACTGTTTCAAAAATAAAACAATACTTTTTAAGGGAAACATTTTGTTTAGTTGCTGACTTGTTTATGGTGGGTTTTTAAATATTTTTTCCTTTTTTTTTTTTCCTTCCTGCCAGGAATCTCTTTCTGTGCTGTGGGTGTGTGAAATTTTGTGAGCCTAAGACTAGCCAGATTCTGTAAAACCCTTCAGGACTAGATGCTGGAGAAGTAAAGAGGTTTAGTAATGGGAACAGTAAGTTAGCAATTGTAAAATATTTGCTGAGGTGCCAGTTTGCCATTTATATAATTTTTTAATATATGCAGTTTATTTTCTAGAAGAAACTTTAGGAAATCACAGTAGATCCAGTACTTAGTTTTTTAGCTCTTCCATTTAATCCACAGCAATTGGCAGACTTGGCCCTTAGACTGAAATCTCTTGCTACAGCTTGAAATTCACATGGTAAGCAAGAATATTCAAATTTTAGTGGTAAAATCTGTTTACAAGAAACACAGAAACACCTGCAAGTATTCTAGGAGGGAAGAGTAAAGCCCTTATATTCCAAGATGTGGAGTACCTGCTGTCTACTGCAAATAATACTCACGTGAGTGGATTTTCCCTAAGGGTAACTCTTACTATAAATAGGATCTCTTGGCCATATTGTAGCATCTGGCATTGGCTGCTGCTGGTGACAGGAGAGCTCAGCCCAGGCTCAGGCTGTTACAGTTATTAGGAAAATAAAATTTCAGGTAAGCTAGAATTTTAGAATCAATATATTCCTGTTGTAAAAATGCATAAAGGTGTTCACATGAGCTGTAACCTGTATGTCTCTAAAATGGAGATACACTTTAAAATAGTAAATAAATGCACCCTGTTCCAGTGCAATGGAAATAATCTTACAAAAACTTCCTTAAATTAAGCAGAAGCAGCCATGCATTTCTGCTGTATATTGTATGGGCACACAAAACATTCCAGTGCACATTTACATTACTGACTGTTACAGATAGTGATTTTCAGCTCTGCTGTGTCTTTCCTGGCTTTCCAGGGATCCACTTCAGCCCTCTGGAGAAAAGGAAGCTGGTAAGTCACTGGAAACTCAACCAGCTTTTTGTTCTTCAGAATGGGCTCGGTAGATTGAGCCTGAAGCTCAGTAAATTATCGAGAGGGCTGAGGCTTTATATCCTTGTCAGGATGTGTGGGCAGTATTTCCAATGGTAAATACAGCTGCAAGGACTGCAGCAGAGTTTCTGCAAGAGAGTGTGTTGGGATCCTGATTGTACTTTGAGCACTATTAGCATGTGGCAGAGAGAGAGGGATTGTCTTGTAACACTGAACTATGGGACTTGTACATTTTGGGGCTTTATGGAGGAGGGAAACTCAGTGGGGATTTTTTCCATCTTATGTATAAAGTTCAAATACTTGCTCCCTTCTGTCTCTAGACATCCTGCCTGCCTAGCTGGAGGATAGAGGGATTATTAATCAGGAGTTCTTTTTACACTACAGCTCAATAAAAGCTTCAGTGTCTCTTTTTAATCTAGGGAACTCTAAAGAACCATCTCACCCTGAGGGGCATTCCACTGATGTTTGCAAACTCTGTTTTGCTCTTTTTAAAGCACCTGTTGTAGAGGTACAGCTGTGTGGTAATTGTTAAGGCTTGACAGAACCCCTTCCAGTTTCAGGTCTTACCAATGGTGTGGGTTATCTTTGGGCACATTCTTCCTTTAGGGCTTTGCTTTGGTTATCTAGGTATTTTTGAGAACAAGTGCTGTTTTTCAAGCTGGGAGATACAGGAATAAATAATTTTAAATGTTCTTTATGATGGAGAAAGTAATTTTTGGGTGTTTTGGACATGTACATTCCTGGGGTCTTTAAGTAATATGTGCTGGTCTTTTATTGAGAGAAAAGTTTGCCAGGTTCCTGAGATAGGAAAGGGCTCAGGCTGACTGTAAAGTAGTAGTTCCTAAAATCTATCTAGGCAAGCATTCCCCATCAGCCCAGACTCTTTCTGTTCTCTGTGGCAGTGACTTTAAATGGTATCCTGAGATTTGTTTCCTTTCACATAATTTTTGGCAGTGTCATTCATCAAGGGAATTACAATAAACCTAGAGTTGTAAATGGGTAGCTTGATACAAAGATGCTTCATGAGCCAGTTCTTCTGCAGAGCTGTTGCACAGTAAAAATGGTACGTGCTTTCTTACAAAGACATAATTGCTTCTTGAAAGAGGCTAATTTCTTGAAATAAAGTGCAAAGAGACTCAGAGACACTTATTAATGTGTAGCCAGAGACTACTACAGCTTTTTAAAATGAAGACTGGAGTAAGGTGAAGGAGGAACATGAAAGTTATTTTTACATTGGCATTCGCAGTCAAAAGTTTTACCCACAGAACTTTTTTCTCAGGAGCAGGTAGCTTTGTGTACAGCTTGGCTGAGCCCAGGAAAGCTGATCTCTTGCCAAATTGTGTCAGTTCTTGGAAGCAACGCAGCCAGCAAATTCCTGATCCTAATAGTTCTGCACAAGGCTTTTTAAAGTTGTTCCTCAGCAGTGCATCAGGCCAGCCTGACCAAAACCTGATATTAATGAAACAGCATGTTTTGATGTTTGTTCATTTCTGGTGTTCTGCAAGGTTTTTTGTCAATATTTGTAAAACTCCTGGAATTTCACCACCTCAGAGTCTATTCTCCAAAAGAGCATTAGCTGGACCTCATTTTGTAATAGGTCCAGCTTTTTATCTTTTCCAGTTATCTGATGAATTTAAAAAGCTTTCTTGCCATAGTTTTTAAGACTACTCAAATTCTTAAACATCCGTAATGTTACTGTGCTTTTATTAAGCTAATTTCTGCCCTTTAATGTCCTTTTAAGTTTTGCTTTTTTATAAAAATCCATCTCTCCTGTAATCTCTGGAAGAGTATGGTTTTGGCTTTTTGGTTGCATTCATTAGCTTGAGTGCACCAAGTTTTAATAAATACTTCACTTTGATTTATGCACAGTTTTCTCTATACTCTGATGACTTTGGCTTGTGTTTTGAAATATATTGCTGTTTTCTAAAGTACTTCTTTTTGCCAAAATCTGTTTTGGATTTCCTGTCATGTAAGTTTTTATGTATCTTCCAGTGCTTAAAGTCAATTTTCGTCTTGGAAACAGAGACATACAAGCGACAAGATTCCACTAAGCACCTCTGGAGCTTGGAGATAGTTTTGACAATTTCTTCTGAAAGGGCCACTCTCCAAGCCCTCCATTCTCTAGGTCTCCCATTCTCCAGGTAGGAATGTGGTGCTCCTAAAACACCCAGCATGTCCTTGAAAATTAGGTGCTAGCTTTGAATAAAGCAATGCTGCAAGCTGGGTCTGTACAGTGACTGAAGGAGCTGATAATCAGAGGGTTGGCAGTCCATCCAGTGATTATTTACTTAAATTATCACCCGATCTGAAGGAATTAACTTGGATTGATATTCCCAGCATGCTAGGTGCATGTGAGTGCACAGAATGATGAAATAATTTGAAAACTGTTGGGGTGCTTGTGTCTACCTGGCTTTGTGCCTTGGAAGGTTTTTCCCTGCTCTGGTGGGATCTCTGCCTAGCCCTTGCTTCACCTTAGGTTCTTCCCATCACCAGTGGAATAGGGAACATGAACAGTGGAGTGAAAAAGCCCTCTGCTCATTTTTTCTCTTGTCTTTTAGAAGGAGTTAAAGCTTATTACAAAATGAGCTAACAGGTGAAGGGTCACCCTTATTGCCTTTCCTGCTGGCGTATCCTGTGGTGGCTGGGAGCTCGTGGTGACTTGAGAATTTGGCATCACGAGGTTGCCCTGCCTGTCCTGGCCATCACGAGGTCAGCACTGTCAGTGCTCACTTGGCTTCCTCCCAGCCTGCAGCATCGCTTCCTCCCTGTGGGATGGCCTGGGTTGTCTGGGGATAGCTGCAGTCTTTTGCCTCATTGAGTGGCCCTTGGAACAGTCACTTTCTTGGTTCCCCTCCCTGCATTTTACCTCCTTCCTCTAAATTAGAAATCTTTTGAGGAGAGGTTTGAGTGTGTGAATCGTGTACATATAGATATACTCAAGTGGAAATGCTTCACACTTGGGTTACGCTGGCAAGTATTGTAAGAAGGTGTTTCTACAAACCCTTGGGTTCTGTTTCTTGAGATCATGAGGATGAGGATGTACCAAGAGCATGGGATGTATGTACCTGCTTGTGCACTGCGATGTCTTCTCCTTTACTGAAACAATTCCACAATTTGTTTTCAGGTGACTTGAAGTTCTGTTTACATATCTTGTTACAATATCCCTTGCTGACTTGGGATGGTCAGCTCATCTGGTTGAATGATAGATTGTCCTTGTGTTTTCAAAGGGCTTTATCCCTTGCTCTGTGTATGCTTCAAGTTAGTGTATGCTCACGGTGACAGCTTGGATAGATCCAAGCTTCTGTTCTGGAATAAACTGGACCAGTGTGACTTGGAGCCTGAAACTTGTGTTGTAATTTTGGCCGAATGCTGTAGGTGACCACTTTAGCAATATGTTTTACAAGTGGAAAGTAACACGTGCGGTGGTTTCATGCTCAGTGGTTGGTTCCCTCCCAGTGCTACATCTGAAGCTGGATGTCTGCAGGATCACATGTTTGTGAGTAACGTTAGGAAAAATGCAAAGCTCAGTTGCAGCAGCGAATCCACATGTGGTTGTGCTGGGCTTACAGAATCAGCCAAGAGCAGAATTTGTCTCTGAGGACTTGAAAAATTTTGCATTTGTGGTGTTAGATGGAGAACCTTAATCTGTAAAATATCTGCTGGAGGAAAAATGTTATGCCCATTAAAAACAGGAAATAATTTTATTAATCAGCAATTGGTTTGTTAATGCACTGGCTGCTCCACCTTACAGTGAGTAGTAGCAGAATTAATATACGGGAAATATTCAAATATGGGAAATATATTTGCACAAAATTCGTGTGATTCTGTTGTGCCTAAGGAATGTGACCATAAACACTACATTCAGTCATTAATTTCTAACAATACCTGCCCAAATATGTTCTGCTTCATAGACATTTGAGTGGTTATTATGTAGTCTTTGTATGGGAAAGGATTTATTTTTTTTTTACAACAGTGCATGGTTAACAAGGTTGCTTAGTGCTCAACTGAAGCTCTTACTTGAGTTGATTCTGCACATTTGCGTAAACAATCTTTTTCTTCTCTGAAACTGATAGCTTCTGGAGATATTATTATTCAGAACACAATACGTTGCAGAGAAACTTGTTCAAACATGTGAATTGTGGCGTGAAATATTCCATGAACTACATATAGAGTATTAACAATGCACGTACATGAGATGCATCTGCAGGTAAAATGTGCTTGCAATGAAGTTTTATGTGTGTGTGCCTCACTCTCAATGCCTTTAAATGTTTTTTCCCTTGCTCCAGCTAAAATGTCAGCAAAACATAAAATTTGTTATAGTACCAGAAACCTTCTGGTCTTTGAGTTTGGGTGATACAGAGCTGGGAAGAAATGGGAACCAAATTACAGTTCTCTTCCATCTGTTTTAGTTGATAAATGAAGAAACTTGGAATGCAGTTCAGCCCTGACTTTAGATGCTGGCCTTGTGCCCATTTAAGCCAGAACAGTATCTTCACCCCAGTTCCTGTGTCATTTCCCACACAAAGAGAGAGAAGGTAAATTGTTTGAGCATTGCCCAAAGGAACTGTTACTTTGCTATATGCCTTCTTATTTTGTTTTATTTTAGCCTCAGGAACTAAATGGTGACTCACACAGTGCAGTGCTTGGCCTTGCACTCCCCTCAGTAATTTCTAAACCTTTTGATTGATTTCTGTCTTGTCTGGTGGAGAATGTGAGAATAGAAGTTTGAGTGAGCTGAGTTTCTCTAACTTTAGTGAAAAAGCTGTGGGTGCTGTTGTGTGTCTCCTGCCTGTTAGTACCTGTGGAGCTCTGAGCTGGCTGCACTTTGTCCATTCCTGTTTCCAATGGCTATGTCCCTGGGGACAGCCAGAGTATGGGCATGCTGGAGGAAGACAGTAGTCATGTGGTTCCATAGTTTGCCTTGCATAGTTTGCAGGGAGCAGCTGTAGTGTGACCTCAAGAAAGGCCAGTCCTTGAATACCAGAGTATCAAAACCTCTGTTAGCTAAAGTATTCTGCTTTCTGAAGAGTATTAAAGCACATGCTGTCTGCTACATACCCACGTTTCTCTTGTCTCATGCGTGTCCAAGGTTAAAATCAGGACTCCAAAGCCTGTGTGCTCAGCACTTAGTTTGTCGTGTTCATGGATAATTATGGAAAACTTCAGTCAGGCAGAAGGAAGCACATCACATGTGAGCAGTTCAATGGGAAATGAATGAGATACTTGATGAGTATACTTGCACTCTGCCCGCGCTGCCCCCATGAAGCCTTACCTAGAAAATGTTCTTGCCATTTGGAGAGTTGGCTGAATGGTTTGTTTACTCCTTTTCATGAAACTTGATACCAGAAATTTGTAGACAAAAACTGTGTTAGTTCAGGTGTTAATGAAAAATGGGTGCAGATGATAAGCTATGTGGTTGAGTGTGCAGGGAACAGGCTGTGGAACTTGGCGGGAGCGTGTGCTCCTTCTCAGAAGCTTGTTCTAGTTGAATGACATTATCTGAACATCTGAGAAGCTGTTAGGGAAGAAGTCTGCCAGAATTTTCTTGTTCCTACAGGAAAAATAACAGTATTACCCCTTAAGATAGAGTTAAAGAAATGCCTCAAATGTCAGGACAGTGAATTGGCTTACAGTGCTGTGTTTCTATTTAAAGGCAGCCCAAACTCTGACATAGAACTTAAATAGTCAGACAGAAAAAAGTGGTTGGTTTTTTCACTACTTAAACGTATTTCAGCTGCTGTGAGTTACTGGAAATTACTTGCTCAGTAGAAAAGGAAATTGTTCTACTGACAGCATAGAGTACTAAGAAGCTGTGAAAATGAGCATGATGGTTTCTTAACTGGGTATATTTACTAGTCATACAGGAGATGGTATCATGAACTGCTGACCTCTATGTTTTTTTCCAAAACAGACATCATAAAAAGTGTAGAAGTAAGAAACAAAAAAACCAAAAAAACCCCCAAAGAACCACTTTAACTTCTTTTGAGACTATAACAGACTTTTGTCTTTGTATAAAGAAAAGTTTATCAAACTTTTTTCAGATAAGCAAAAATATCACTTTGTAATAAGACTAATTTATTTTACTTTCTTCAAATTTTAGTAGGGCTTTTTTTCCATAGTATCTTTTCTGCAGTTACCAACATGAATAATTTTGGTTAGCCTGAATATGTAGCTACTTTAAAATGTGTCATACGATTTTCTTTTTCAATTGAGGAAAGCACAGAAACTGCTATGTAGCTTATGTCTGTGTGTTGTGTAAGGCTTTTTCTCACATTGGGATCAGAAGATAAGGTACCAGGTATTATGGGTTTTTGTTTGTTTGGGATTTTGTTGGGTTTTTCCCCCCTGGGTTTAGTATATACTCATTTAAACACTGGTCTTTTCTGTTAGTAGCAAGCAAGACAAATAAGCTGAATTGCACTCAGGAGGTGAAATCAGCCTATGCTCACACTGGAGGAAAAAACCCATGAAAGATAAGATAAGATTCAGTAATGGCAATTGTTCTCATCTGTATGGATAGAGAAGACAGAGGAGAAGAAAATATAGAGAAAACAGAGAGTTTGACAAGAAATTGTTTTTTATATGAAAATTAAAATAAAGAGAAACTTAAACATTAAGACAAATACCAAGTGGCGCAGTTCTTTGAAGTCCTCAGCATCCTCACTGGGGTTTGAAGACTTCAGTGCCAAAGCCTTGAGCTTTGCTGAAGGATGTTCATGCTGGAAGAAAAGAGATCACAAGAACAGGAAAGATCTCACTGTTAGATCTGTGTCATGTACGCATATATTTGTCTGTGTCAGACAAAATACATATATCTGTATATTTGAAAATACACCCAGGTGCCTTTATTTGCTGTCATGGCTCTTGAGTGTGCAAGCTCCTGTTTCAACTCACAGTAATCAGGATACCACAAAGCAGAAACCTGCCTGCCTTGCTCAGCTGCTGTCTGTGAGAGAAGGACTTTGGTGTTTCCCCTAGCAGCGAGACAGGTAAATTCATTACCTGTGTGCACAGTGTAGACAAGCCTAAATTGCTATAGTGTAACACTGGGCAGACTCCTTTGCTTCTTAGATCAGAGCCATGATTGTGATTTTGGGGGCTAGTAGATACTGTATAAATATAAGCATTTTGGAGTTGCCCTATGTTCAGAAGGCCACAAAGATACATGTGCAAGTGTAGTTGGAAGCAGTTACATGATGCTGCTGTGATTACATACATACATTTTACAGGATATAATGGTTTTGTGGGCATGGTGGTATTCGGTCAAAGGTTGGACTTGATGATCTTGGAGGACTTTTCCAACCTTAGTGATTCTGTGATTCGTTTTGCTTGGGATTTTTTGTTCCTTGTAGTGTTCTCCATCATTATCACTGTCCCTGTTTGGTACTCTGCTTTGGGAATTTGTATTTACACACATGCACACACACACAGAAGAAGAGAATTAAAACCCATCTTGCTTTCCCTTCTTTCTATTCTTCTGCTCTCTTCTTAGTGTTGTCCTGTCTGAAGCCTGCAATGCTGCCTCTCCTCTCTGAAGGGTTCCCCTGGGTGCTGTGCTGTCCCTTCCTCCTCCTGCCACAAGCAGTGGGGTGCATCCTGTTTGGAGTTACTGTTGTGTCACACCAAGTGACATGCATGAGCAGGAGAAGGGGAAAGGGAAGCAAAAAGCAAAGGGAGCAATTATGTTGCCAACAGCTCCTTTAGAAAGACCACAAAAAAACAACCCAACCAAACAAACCAGTCCAAAATGTCCTAGTGGCATTGACAGCTCTTGCTGTCCAGCACATGAGCCTTTATTTCCTTTTGATGCAGTGGAATAAATAGCTTTGTGTGTTGCTGTGGCTGGTTCACAGCAGGTTACCTGCAGCACCGGGCTTCTTTGGGTTCCACATTTTAAGGATGCTCATGTGAACAGACTGAAATCTGCTGGCAAACTTTGGTGGCTAGGAGTGTCTGGAATTATGTTCACATCAATTCTGTTACTACCAGCAAAGAGGGGTTTATTGAATATACACTAAATATACATGTATATCTTGATTAAGTACAGCCTCTCCCAGTAGAACAATTTAGTTTTATCAAGTGATTCTGTTGATTCTGTCAGGCAGAGCTGGTTTGGACTGTGTGTTCCAGCTCAGTTCCATGATAAGGAAGGTGTGTGTTTGGAGTGAGTTTCAGTGCTGATACCCAGGGAGGTCAGGTTGAGCTGAACCTGCAGTTTACTTTATCAGAGACAAAGATTTTAGCAGTAAGAAAAGCTCTGGGGCATGTAAGGTCTATGTTCAGCTGATGCTCGAAGCTGCCATGTATGCTGTGTCAGAGAACTGTTGAGCTGCTTCGATGTTCAGAAATCTCTGGCCCCAGATGGATCCACCCCAGGGTAATGAGGGAGCTGGCAGATGAGCTTATGAAGCTGCTCTCCATCATTTGCCATCAGCCCTGGCTCACTGGTGAGGTTCCAGATGACTGGAAGCTGGCCAATGTGATGCCCATTCACAAAAAGGGTGGGAAGGAGGATCCTGGTAATTACAGGCCAGTGAGCCTGACCTCAGTACCCGTTAAGGTAATGGAACAGTTTATACTGAGTGTCATCACACAGCACCTACAGGATGGCCAGGGTATCAGATCCAGCCAGCATGGGTTTAGGAGGGGCAGGTCCTGTTTGACCAACTTGGTTGCATTTTATGGCCAGATGACCAGCCTGGTGGATGCAGGAGAGGCTGTGGATTTTGTCTATTTGGACTTCAGCAGGGCCTTTGACACTGTCTCCCACAGCACACTCCTGGAAAAGCTGGCAGCCCATGGCTTAGACAGGAGCACTCTGTGCTGGGTTAGGAACTGGCTGCATGGCCCAGAGAGTGCTGGGGAACGGTGCTGCCTCCAGCTGGGGACAGACACCAGTGGTGTCCCTCAGGGGTCTGTGCTGGGGCCACTTATGTTGATTTTCATTGATGACATGGATGAGAGTATTGAGTCTTCATCAGTAAATTTGCAGACAACACTAAGCTGGGAGTGTGTGTTGATCTGTTGGAAGGGAGGAGAGCTCTGCAGAGAGACCTGGAACTATTGGATGGATGGGCAGAGTCCAATAAGATGAAGTTTAATAACTCCAAGTGCTGAGTCCTGCATTTTGGCCACAATAACCCCCTGCAATGCTATAGGCCGGGGATGGTGTGGCTGGACAGTGCCCAGGCAGAAAGGGACCTGGGGGCACTGGTGACAGCAGCTGAACATGAGCCAGCAGTGTGCCCAGGTGGCCAAGAAGGCCAAGGGCATCCTGGCCTGGATCAGGAATGGTGTGGCCAGCAGGGGCAGGGAGGTCATTCTGCCCCTGTACTCAGCACTGGTGAGGCCGCACCTGGAGTGCTGTGTCCAGCTCTGGCCCCTCAGTTTAGGGTGGACACTGAGTGCTGTGTCCAGCTGTGTCCCCTCAGTTTAGGATGGACATTGAGTGCTGTGTCCAGCTGTGTCCCCTCAGTTTAGGAAGGACATTGAGTGCTGTGTCCAGCTGTGTCCCCTCAGTTTAGGGTGGACACTGAGTGCTGTGTCCAGCTCTGGCCCCTCAGTTTAGGGTGGACACTGAGTGCTGTGTTCAGCTCTGGCCCCTCAGTTTAGGAAGGACATTGAGTGCTGTGTCCAGCTGTGTCCCCTCAGTTTAGGGTGGACATTGAGTGCTGTGTCCAGCTGTGTCCCCTCAGTTTAGGGTGGACACTCAGTGCTGTGTCCAGCTCTGGCCCCTCAGTTCAGGGTGGACGTTGAGACGCTCGAGCGCGTCCAGAGGAGGCAGCGAGGCTGGAGAGGGGCTGGGAACACAAACCCTGTGAGGAACGGCTGAGGGAGCTGGGGTTGTTCAGTCTGGAGAAAATGAGACTCAGGGGTGACCATATCACTTTCTACAACCTCCTGAAAGGTGGCTGTGCTCAGCTGGGGGTTGGTCTCTTTCTCCAGGCAGCAACTGACAGAATGAGAGGACACAGACTCAAGCTGTTCCAAGGGAAATATAGGTTGGATATTAGGAAAAAGTTTTTTCTGGAAAGAGTGATAAAGTACTGGCATGATCTGCCTGGGGAGGTGGTGGAGTCACCATCCCTGGATGTGTTAAAAAACGACTGGATGTGGCACTGGGTGCCATAGTTTAGTTGAGGTGTTGGGGCTGGGTCGGGCTTGAATGATCTTGGAGGTCTCTTCCAACATAGTGGTTCTGTGATTCAGTATCTGTCATGTGGAGTTCTCAGTAATACTTGACCAGTTCAGTCTTTCTGCTGTGGAAAATCCCTCTAGATGGAGAGTTGTGTTGAAGAGTTTGGGCAATGGCCAGTCCTACACTGTATTTTCCATTCCTACCATTCTTGGAAACCCAAAACCATGAGCATGTAGTGATACTTAGAAAACTGAAGGGGATGGCAGGAAGCCTCAGGGTACAGAGCTCCTTGTGGCAGAGAGCAAAGCACAATGGAGCAAACCCAATAGGGTACTTTGTTAAGCTTGGTTTAAAAGTTGAGCAGGCCTTAGCTGACAGGTAAATGCATTTTTACATGTTCTGTTATGAAGAACCAAAGCATTTGGGACCTCACAGTTCTGGTGCATTTGCTTGAAGGTGCTAGGCTGCTCCAATATTCTGATAGTCTGTATTTTTTTTTTTCAATTTTAATGAAATTGTGGCTTGTTCAATCATCTGATTTTTATTTGTCCTTATGAATTACATAAAAGTGAAGTCAACCTATGTCTTTAGTGTCTGCTCTATATAAACCTACCTGAAATAGTTTCAGGTCACCTTTGCATGCTTAATTTGGAAAACAGTTGAGCAGCATGACTCTTGCCTTGGAGAATTAAGCAGTCTAGGCTCCTCACAGTAGTCTTGGGGCTCTTGCAGTATCTGCACAAATCAAGATCTCATCCCTTCTGCAAGTTAAGTAGGGGCCTGTTTGACTTGTAGAGCCAGTAAGGGAGGGATGTTCAGTGCATGGGTTGGAGCCAAGTTAGAAAAGTCTTCCCTCCTGAAAAGCAGCTGTAGGATAGATCCAGTCCACCTAGATATTCATTAGTGTTATTTGGTAGATCTATGAAATCATTCCTAATTGTTTCTGGTTCAGAGCCTGGCAATAGTCTTGAAATGCACGCTTAGGGGTTTTGAGGGTTACCTAAAAGGATGGGTTGAGCTCTGCTGGGCTTATGGCAGCAGGTAACCACTCTGTGTGCAGAAAGATTGCAGAATTTGCCACATCAGACATTTGAAGGTGTTGGAGGATGCTTAGATGGCAAATGACCAACACTGGTGTCGGGCAGTTGTTGATTCATGGACAGTATCTATCATTAGGACTTGTAGGATATTGATACTAATGAGCATCACGTACAGATAGGGCAGCCTGGGATTTTATTCCATAGATATGAATTTGTTATACTTGCTTGTAAAATCATCCTCTGTCTTTGGTTTGCAGTTGTTCCTGTGTAACTGAGATGGGGTTTTGGTGAAAGCTGATGGGGGCAGTAAGACTGAGTCAGCACTGTGCTTAGGTATGTGCTGTAAGTCTGTAAGTAGTTTGACTGCTCCCTATGAACCTGCTGATGTGCTTAGCACTAGGCATGTGTTTTAAATAAGTTGTAAAATGTACCCGAATGAGGAGGGTGAGACTACAAGCACACAATATTTAAAATCAAGGGTTTAGGGGCTTGTATTCTTCAGGAAAAAAGCTTTTGGCATTTAATAAGCTTAAATGTCACCTTCATTGAAAAAATTATTGTAATCTATTAATTTTATGTGACTGTCTTGATAAATGACCTGGTAACATAGCAAGCTAAAGTTCACTGTAGTCCTCTACAACCCCAGGCTTTGGGCTGGGAGCAGCATCTTGGGATTATCCCTATGTCAAACCTTGTTTGAACTGAGTGCATATAAATAATTGTCTGCCAGCTTTTCCTATTACAAACATACACAGTTTGTGAAATTGGTTTACCATGTCCTGAAAATTTCTTTGATATTTTTAAAGCCTGTTGCTATGGGAACCAGACTTCATAACAGAAAAGCTTTGTGGTGCTAAGGAGGCCAAGAAATTAACTTAACAACAGGAATAAAGCCACGGAAAAATAGCTTGTATTCTTTTTCCAAAAGCAAACAAACAAACCCCAGAAGAAAGCCTGATATCCTGAAGCAGCTTGGACCTGGGTTACCAGATGGAAGGGGATACTCTACTCTCAGGGCTTCAGAGCCTGGCCAGACAGCTCACCCTATGGACACTTGCACTGATCCTGGCTCTTATAGGTGAGAAGAATCAGGGAATTCACAAGCATCTTTCTCTGAAATAATTCATATGGATTGGTTTATGGGCAAGAAAACACAAGTTTTGCTTCTCAGAACTGGATGTCCCCTTTGTGCTTTGCTAATACAGAAACTGGCAGAACAGGCATTACTTTGACGTTGAGGCTTGCAGCTCTGTTTCCTTGTGTCTCATGACTGAGTGAATCAACACCTAATTAAACAGTCACATGAGGGACAGAGTAAAATGCTGTTCAGGCACTGATCCCTGTGAATCTTTGGAGAATAACTACTTACCTCTGTTTTCTTCCTTTTCCAAGGAACCCTGAACAGCTGCAGCTCTGCATTTTTTTTTTTTCCCAGAGAAAAAAGCACGTAGACCTCAGCTAAAGCAATGCTGCCTTTGCAGATAAATGAGATCTGGGGTAGGGGGAAGGAAGACTAGGGAGTCCTCAACATAATCTTGAGAAACTGGAATGATTTGAGTTCGTGCTGGGCATGATTTAGCTGAAAGCCTTGTGCGTTTGACACTCCTGGAAATTTATGAGAATGCGAACACCGAGCAAGGAAGTTGAGACAGATCTGTGGGCTTTCTTGGTATTTTTAATATTAGCTGTAATTTTACCACTTGTAGCTGGTTATGAAGTTCCATAACAATTGCTTTCCATTTCTGAGTGACAAATACTTGTGTGGAGATTTATTAGGCTCTCAATTATCACTCAGTCACAAGTGCAGCCACCTTAATCAATTACAGGACTGTGGCTTACAGCCAAGGAATGCTCCAAGCCCCATGCTGCCTTGCCTGTGCCGGATGACTTTCACCACCAAGGCCATATTTTTTCCCCTTATAAAACTCACAAAACAAGTATTACAGGATGTTTAATCAGCATAAGCAGATGTCTCCCTGCACCCTGACACAGCCGATGCTCCTGGGTCACATGCAGGGCTCTGCAGCAGGTGCCAGTGTCTGCAGCTGGAGGTTTTGTGGCTGTCATGTGCTGGCACTGGAGGTACCAGTGGTTTGGGCACTCCATGGAGTGGCATTTCCATGATGGAGGTATCCTGCCTGCCTGCAGCCAGGCTAGGGGGTTTCAAGGTGGAAAAAGCAGGATCTGGGCAGATGCCCTGGCAGGGACGCAGTGTCTCTTGGCACCCTGGGCACAGCATCACCCATCCTGGTACAGCTCACAGGTTAAAAAGCATGACATAAAAAAACTGCACCTGTTTACAGTCTAGTCTTTTAGCCTTTAAAAATCTATTTATTTTTAGATGTATGTGTCTGATTTTAAAAAAAGCTTATTTAGATGTGTTTGCTTGGTTGAAGAATCAGCTGATATGTCAGGCATAGCTAGAACACACCAGCAGTTTGGTTATGCACCTTGCAGCTTTTCTTTTAATGTCTCTTGAAGTAGTATATTGAAAATCTCAGTTTTCAGTGGTGCAAAAAGAATTAAGTCATAGTCCTTATTGTTTCTGGGAAGTGCTTGAAAATAAAAGCCTTGAAGATACTCTAAGCTGAAGATAAACACAGGGAATTCAATATTTGTCTATTAAAAAAATGAAAATGTTAGGAGTATTCAGCCAAAGTACTCTTATTCCATCGAGGATCTTTCAAGGGTTTATTATTATTATTATTATTATTATTATTATTATTAATATTAGGGTTGATAACAAGAGTGGAGCCTTAGTGATTCCTCTAAGATGTCTTCATTTTCATGACAAGAGAAGTCTTGCAGTCAACCTTGACTCTCATTTGTCTTTTCTCTTCATTGGCTCATCTACTAATATTCACAGTTTCCAAAATAAAAAGCATCAATTCACCATTAAGTTCCCTAAGCAAACTTTGCAGTTGATAAATCTGAGCTTGTGAGGTTGATTTTGTTTTGTCAAGTTAGTTTTGTGTGTGGATTTAAAGATTGTTGAACCTATCGTGACATCTCCAGAACCACACAGCATAAAGGACGGAATACAGACTGCCCTCCACAACCCTCCTCTGCTGCATTACATAATTCTGGGTGATTTTAGGAGAGTCTTTATGTCCAACAACTATGCTATTTCCAACTATGTTCATCAAAAGCAATTTGTATTGGAACTTTTTTCTCCCCAACTTTTCATTAAACGCACACAATACTGAGCTATTTACACTTTATGTTTAATAGCTACAGCAGAAGAGTCTGCTCTGCACACCCGAGTGTGCACAATAAAATAACTGTTTGGCAGGGGGAAAATGCCCTGTTGTCTTGCAGTACCAGTTGGTATTATGGAGGTTTGTTCAGTGTCTTATAGTAGATTGCAATTGGAAATGCGATACAAAATGAACACCAATGTTTCAGAAGCCTAACCGTGCATCAGATTTTTACTTTGATAGTTATTTTTATTCAGCCTTTTTATCATGACATGAAAAATTTCGACAGTGGATAGTCAATCTGCTGAGGTCTCCATGTTCTTAAAAGAGAGATAATTGCTTCATGTCCTACCCTCCAGTAATGCTCATAGGCATATTTGTAGTTGCTGATGCTCCTTTACAGTGCTGGTAGAGACACTTTATTCCAGTCATGAGACCTTGTGCTGGTAGTCAGAATCCTGTGTATGGAGGCTTTATAAACTTGTTGATTTTCTTTTTTCTAATCTCATATCAAAAGCACTTTTTTCAGCATTTAACAATCTGGTTTCCTTTAAAGAATAGAGGGCCAAGGTTTTGAAACTCCTGAGGGCTGTTTGCCATAGTCTTTCTCATCCTTTGGGCTCTTGCTGACCTTTGGCTGGGCTTGTTTGCATGTGCAGGTTTGTGTATGTGCTCCAGGTATATATGGAAGATTCATGCTTTAACATCTCCATTCTTCCTCTCCAACAGTGAGGATTTTTTTTTTTGCAAGGATACAAAAATGCACAAAAAGCACATTTTTTTAGAAGTCTAGCTCAGTGGTAATCCTACTAAGGCAAGTATTTTGTAGAGAAGTGGTATCCGAGTATTTCTAGTTGGATTTCAAATAAAATCCTAATTGGTTTTCTCTCTTTTTGTCTAGTGTGGCTTCCAGCTCCTACCTTCGTGCATTACTAAGCAATAAACATTTCTTGGCTCACTCACTGCCTCTTTGTTGTGTGCATTTACAACATGTGTGAGGGAAGTCTTCCTCCAGAAGAAAGACTGAAAAAACTTGTTTAAGCAGTGAAGACCAAAAATTAATCATTTCATTACTCTTTTAGCCTGTGGTTGGAGCAAACTCTGTTGTCTGCTTGGTTTAAAATCAGATGATTTATATCCAAAAGGTGCATATAAGCCTTTGCAGTAGTTTTAAGTGTTTTCAGAAATGCCTTTGAATAGAGTGAATAAAGTGATTATTTTTGGAGCTGTTTGGTTTTGAGAGTTGCTTTGGCTTCTGTGTGTTTAAGAGCATGCCCCAGCCCCAGTTGGGCATAGGGGTCTGCAGAGGGTCCATTGGGCTCTGGGCTGCTGAATGTGCTTGGACACCATCACCTACATCTTTCCCATCTGCAGCTGGGTGGATGTGCATGGATACTGAAATACCTCCCTGGCAGGTGATGGGCTATGGCAGGAGATTTTGATAACTTTGGTTTTTTGAACTTAACTGTTTTCTTCAAGCAGGGTAATATTACCAGCTTTGTTTTTCAAGCTCAAATTTTAGACACACAAAAAAGGAAAGCCTTCACCCTTTTAAAGAGAGGCCTGGATATACACCTAGAGAAGAGGATGGTGCATATCTCATGTTAAAGATGCTCCAGTTTTTTCTTGGATATGGGAGTGGTGTATAAACAAACATTGAATATCTGAATTCTTTTCCTCAAGCAATATTCACTGATCTGGCGAAAGCACTGTTTACTCTCTGTACAATTTGAGTCTGTCTCTATTTGCAGAGAAATTCCTTCCAGTATTTTTCCTGGTCAGTTGTTGGATGAAGGCTGGGTCAGCTTTCAAAGGACTTCTTTTAATATGCATCAGGTTACCCTGAGGTAAAATGGAAACCTTAGATGTTACTCCTGTAAATAAATGTTTACATAATACATGGCACTTCTCAGCATTGCATGTGTAAGAAAAAAGGTCACTTTTGACATCAATAACCTTTAGAGAGTGGTGCCTTTGCCACACAGGTAAAGGAAGTTACTGTGCACTACACATTCCTTTACTAGATCAAGAAGGTAGTGTTCAGTTGTTACTGCTTTTATGTCCTAAGGCTTGGCATTTTAAGTTTTAAAGGCAAGATTTGGGCTTAAGGCACGGGTCCTGTAACCAGCACATGCCCACTTTTCTTGTGTGAGTTATTCCGTTGAATTCCCTGGTACTAGTCCTATATGAAAAGCTAAGTCTGTAATGTGTTTGCCGCATCAGGGCCTCAATTCTTCATGTCTAAATAAGAAACTTCCTGTAAAGCGTGGTAACAAAAGATAATGGTTTTATCTCTCTTTAGTTTTGCTGCTTTTGTGTCAAAACCCGTGTCCAGCACCAAACATAAAAATATTACCATCCTATAAAACGGCAACAAAACCATTATGGTGGCAAGAGATTAAGGATTTTTCTGTGAACTTAACCCATGAGATGTGTAGCAGAACAGGGAGCTTCATGTTCTACTTTGGAATCCATTCCTGAGGATGAGCAACATCTGACCTCTTGGGATTGTATGGTCTTGGAACCAAAACCCATGAACAGGTGCATCAGTTCACCCAGTCTGTGATACAGGGAACCATCGATAGCATTGGGTTGTGGGATGCAGTGGAACAGGAGATCCTGGTGATAAATCTATTTTTGCTGCATATGTATTTAAAATATTGGCAAAACTTGTAGGTTTTCAGACACTGGAAAAAAAATTAAGTAGGAATGATGATGCTATAGCCTTCTGCCTTCATGTATTATTTGAGTTTTATCCGAAGATCATACAGAATTAATAGTGTGAGTGATTTGATTAGCCCCACGCATGCCTGTGACAAGACGAGATGGCTTTTAATGTGCATTGCATTTTTGAATGCCCAAATTCCTTCTTCCCTTCCCTATCCATCTGTCTCATTCCTCCCACACAATTTAGAGATAAAAGTTTGTAAATAGTTCTTTGCTATTTAATGCTTGTTAAAACACACTTTGCTGTTGTGATGTCTGGGTACCCTTCCGAGCATGACCCGGGTTACCGCCAGAGCACAATCAGGAAACCTTGTTTACAGCCCCCCGGCTTGGTCGGGGTTTTTTTGAGCGCATTATTTTGCGTATTTAATTTTTTTTCCCGTCTATGGCCATCCAATTGTCTTGCATATCCCCGCTTCTTCCCGTGTAATATTAATGAGCCCTCGCTGAGCACACAGTGCGCTCTTTGTTCGTGCACGGGAGGGGGAGCGGGACCGGGCGGGATGCGGGAGTCGCGCCGCAGAGGCAGCGGCGAGCGGGGGCGGCCGGGGGCTCCTCGTTCCCCTTCCCCGCCGAGCCCCTGCCTGGAGGAGCGCTCCAAAGCCGCTGTGTGAGGGAGGGCTGGAGCGCGGGGTGTTGCCGGGGCTGGCGGCCGCAGGTGGCCCGCGGTGACAGCTGTGTCACATGATGGCTGTCAGCGCGGGCTCGGCCACCCGCGCTCCCGGGCTCCGCCGAGAGCATCCCGCCGCTCCCAGGAATGTGAGGGCTGGGGGTGCCGGCTGCAAGGAGGCCGCCGTGCTTCGCCCCCCCGTTCCTCACCGAGCGGGCTGAATTCCCGGCGGCCGCGGCTCGCAGGTGCCGGACGGCGGCCGCGGGTGCCCCGGGACTCGGTCATGAGACGGAGCCGGGAGTGCGGTGGCGGATAGGAGGCGGATGGATGGCACTGACAGGTCCGGGCCGGCGCTGCCAGGGCAGCGCTTGGCTTCCCCGTGAATTACACTGATCTTCTCTGCAGCAAACCCTGGAACAGACGAAGGAGCGGAGAAGACGGGCGCTCTTTCCTCGAGCAGAAATCCCAGGCTGTGCAGAATTGTGGGGCAGGATTTGGGTTATGAAACTCCGGGGCAGCGCAAACGCAGCCTGGTGCAAACCCCGACACTGCTGTCCTTAAGGTGGTTTCTGTGCTCCTGTTGCTAGGATTAAGGCTTTTGCATTGCAGCATGGAGAGTCTTTTGTTTGAGTTAAATTCAGACCTCTTGATATGTCACCTGACAGTCTTGTGGTTTTGGATGAATATGGCTCATTGCTATTATTAACCTGAGTTGGCAGCCAGGCACAACAGGAGTTTATAGGGATTTTGAAAACTGGAACTGCTCGGGGGACAAAGATGCTTCCCAGGTATGGTCGCTGCACAGTTCTCGAGATAATTTTAATTATTTGAAAGCTTATTATTTTCCCTGTGATGAAAATACTTATTTTCCAGAGATGTGAAAATCTTCTAGGGATTTATTTTTTTATGATTCTTACTATAATTTTGTGCCAAAGGGCGCAATGTTTTTTGCCTGAATTGATTCTATCTTGTAACTTTGCAAAGGGAAGTGCAGTCTGCTTAAATAATGTAATTTTGTTCAGTGCTAGTGAATTTAACTGAAAGGAGCTATGTATCTTTTGTGTGTGGTTTTAATTACAACATATTTCAAAACTTGTGTGTGTATGTGCAAATATTTGCATGCATGCATGTACCTAAATCAGCTGAAACCTGAACAGGTACTTTTTGAAATGACATAAGTGAAGTAGTCCCAAAAATATTTTATGAAATTATTAATTGTGATTGTAAATTCTGCAAGCTGTGTGAATTGTAGTTATTCATACTACACAGCTTTAAGAAAACCTTCCCACCAATTTATTTTCAGAATAACACTCCAGATTATGATTACTGTGTTGACTAGGCTGCACCTAACCTCTCAATATTATATCTTTTTGCGTGTGGAAAAGCATCTGGCTCATGTATTAGACTTTAGAATATAAATTAGGTATCTTAATGAGAGTCAAGTGACTCTCATTAGAAGGGAGAAAAAAATGAAAACAAACTGAAGTCAGCTTCATATACAGATAAAGAATTGGACAGAGCCAAGGAGCTTGGCAGGCGGTTAAAG
Organism: Acrocephalus scirpaceus scirpaceus; assembly: GCA_910950805.1. Lineage (NCBI taxonomy): Eukaryota > Metazoa > Chordata > Aves > Passeriformes > Sylviidae > Acrocephalus > Acrocephalus scirpaceus. The sequence continues at coordinate 7,844,486 of OU383785.1, forward strand.
TTCAGGTCCAAATTTGTTACACCTGTGAAATACCTGGCTGACGCACTTTGTTCCTGGTGTACAATATGTACTTAGCATAAGCAGCACAAGTTTCCTGGAGCTCAAGAAGTGCATCTATTCCAGGTGAGGATTGCTAAGCTGGTAAATAATGAGACCGACTTAGAGATGGAGCAGGGAGCTGACCTCCACAGTGCTGCAGTGCCTGTGGACATGTCACCCTCTTGCAAGACACGAAAAAGCAGGGGGATTAGATTTATTTCTTTGTATTTTAAAGAAACATTATTTCCATGGGCTAAACCTGAAACATGTCACCACTGCAAGCTGTCAAGGGTGGTTGTCCCTGAGATGATCCACCATCTATTCTTCCCTGCTATCCAGAACCCAGGTCCTTTGATTCCTGTGGAACCCCAGCTGAGGTCATGGTGACAGAGGGCAGAGTCACTTGGGCCGCTGGGTGAGCTCCTTTGCAATCCACCCTCGCGGGCTCTCTCCTGCCCTGGCCGAGGCACACATGCTGCTTTTCTGTGCAGGATCAGCAAGTGTTCACCACCACAGTCACATAGCCCTGACATGACCTCAGCTCTTGTAAAGACAAATATCTTGCAACATTTTCTTTAAGTATAGGCCCGGTGGTTTCTCTGCTTTAGGGAACTTTGTTCCTCCTTGCAGCCTTATGGTTGTGTTATGTCACCAGCACCTAAACGGAATCTCTCTCTTAAAATGCCAGCTTTGCGAATCAGCCATGCAGTCTGGGTCATCCTTGTCTTGTGAATCCTGAGAAAGTTCTTTTTTGTTTCAGGTGCTATTGTTAAGGGAATAAATAACCTGCCCATGCCTCTAAGAGAAGATGGTCTTCCAAAGCTGAAAGCATCATTAATACACATTACACTTCTGTTTTCCTTCTGAATTAGTTGTGATCTTTCAAAATAGTCTGTGCAGCTGTTTTGTGCAATAATGGTCAAATAATAAGTGAATTACTGAAATGCAGTAGGAAAGTATTTACATACAAGACCCTCTCCATTAATCCTATATACTCAACTTTTGTTGTATCTTCTCAAAGCCAAAAGAAAAATAATGTAATAACAGATAATAGAAATCTGCAGAGATGTTTGGGCAGGAGAAGGGAATTCCTGGTTGGAAAAGGCACCTCAGGGCTGAGAGGAGTATGATAGGATGGTTGGACTAAGCAAGGACCATTTTCCTTCTGGACTTGATCACCCTTACCTGTAGCAAAGCAACTGCAGGATCGTATATACTGGGCTGTATAGGTACAGGTGAGTGTGCTTTGATGTGGATGTACATCTCCAATCTGAAATCCCAGTGCACTCAGTGGAACAGTCTCCTATTTACAATGTTATTCTTCATGTCAAAGGCTTGTGTAGAAGTTGGCTGGGTCTAAGCACCACTGCGACAAGGATAATACCTGGAGAATCATCTGCAGGTGCTGGAGGTCCCTGTGCCTCTGTTCTGATGCTCATCCTAGGAGTGAAGGAAGATGTTTCCTTCTGCCAGAGCCTGCGAGGGGAGCATGGGGCAAGGTGGGCCTGTCTGCTCTGCTGGGCCATTCCTGTCACCCTTTAAAAAGGTGCTAACATGAAAACCATGCAGAACAGATAAGCTGGCATAAACTATAAATATCATTTGCGTAGATGCATTTAAAAATAGTTCCAAGTGATTCATCACCAGGCAATTTTTTATAACTATGGGTAACATGATGTAGGAAAACAATAGTTTGACTGATAGTTTCAACTTACTTTTTACATGTTTAGTCCTATTCTTGTTTTGAGCAACTTTACCTTTTAGAAAACTCTTTTCCACTTCCTACCTGCTTAACATCTTGATCATTTTGTTTCAGTTGCTTTACTTTAAGATTCCTAAAGTATCTGTTTTTATTAAAAAGTAACCAGATAGTATCTAAGCCATGTTAATATAAACAGTTTTAAAAGTAAAGTCTCAGCCAGGAGGGAAGATAGTACTAAGCTAAAGCTTTAATGTAATGAAGTTTTGTTTGTGTTCTAGATGGGAATGAGGAGGAAAGACTATACTGGGATTCAATTACAGGGGAAAATCCTGTATTTTAATTGTTGGAGCGGTAATGAAGGATCTCTGTGTCTCTTGTGTTATCTATTAAAACTTGCACAGAGTGAAATAATGCCAATTTACAGCCATTCAGTTCTTACTGAGAAATGTTGATGGTGGTAATAAACTCCAGGAACACAAGAAAATTCATCCTTAGAGAGCAGTTGGAATTCTGGATTGCTATGAATCTCCATAGTAGAGGTGTCAGGAAGCATGGAATGGATTTGTAAATGTAAGCTACAGGTAATATTCCTGGTGATTGAAGGTAAAAAAGGCAGAAAAGCAGAAAGGATGAAAAAAGGGAAGAGCTGAACAACAGTAGGGCTTAAGTGTGACTGTGCATTAAAATACCACTTTTCAGATCTTGATCTCATTGTTGCTAGTTTCCGATAATTCTGTCATTAATGATATGGAATTTTCCCTTTCTTACCCAAATAATTCCTTTTCTTTTGCACTGAGTACTTGCATGAGTGTCTGTGCAGGGGCATTGGATCAGGTGCCCTCCAGAAGACCCTTCCAACCTCAACCAGTCTGTCATGGTGTGAGAGCTGGGTTTTGTTTCTGAAACACCCCATGCAGCATTTACATGTCAACGGATTTTTACTCCATATGGGTATTTTTGAACATCTCATTCAAGAGGAATCCCCTTGTGTAGTGGAGATCTGTACAGGAGCAGTGTCCTGCTCAGAAGGAATTTGTTTATCACCAGTTTTTCTCTTGCTCCATGCCTGAACTCACTGCACTGTGTGGCAAAGTCACAAACACTTCTACTGTTGAAAAGTATTTGGGGTTTTCTTGGTGGTGATTTTTATGGGTTTTTTGGGGGGGTTTTTCTTTAGATCGAATTAGTTTCAAGGAAAGATCAAAGAGTGGCAGATAGGTCATGCAGGAAAAGTCCTCATTAAGAAACTGTCATTTCCAGAGCAGTGTGGAAATGGAGACTCACCTTTCATTAACATTGCTAGAACATTTGATTCTACGTCTGCTGGTTTTCCTGTAGGAATCTCAAGAAAACATCAGTTAAATGTCAAAGTTAGTTTCCATTTATAAACAGAACTAATTATATTCAGAAGATCTAGGTCAGTTTTCATCTGCCTGAAGAGGAGCGCTGGAGTGCTGCCCTGTTATATTTGTTTTGAGAATGCCTCTTGCATGCAGGAATTTTATGTTTCTGGGGATAATCTATTCAGATATCAAGCTTAACGGTATTTTAAATCTGCTAACAACAAATGCAAAGCTCTGTGTCCTGCTTCCCCCTCGCTGGTGGGGGTGAGTTGGAGGTGCCAGGCTGCCTTCTGTTTACTGTCTGTCTGAATGAACTTTCCCCCAGCTCTCTGAAAGGCTCTTCTGGTTTGGGAAGTGGCCCGCTATTGCCAGGGAATGTTTTTGCAAGGCTGAAATGTGCTTAAGGATGCTATTATGTAACAGAGATAGCGCTTCTTTGGAATTATCACAAATTATGATGGATAATAGCTACTAAATGCTTGTCTAGAGAAAGTTAAAATGTCATGTGAAGAAGCTGAGAAGTAAACAAGCTCTTGTTAACTTCATCGAATATGTTTCTGAATACAGCAGGAGTTTTATATTTAGCTTTCTCTCCTCTTAGTGTGTAATCTGCTCTTGGAGCTTTTTATAAGTAGACTTTCCTAAGATCTGGAACAGCTATTGCCTTCTTTGCCAGTAATTTCAAAGTCAAATATCAAAAGTACTAGGTAATGGAAGACGTGCTTTTGTCTGAGTGTGAAGGAAATTCAAACGTGTTGCAAGGATGGAACAAGCAATAGCATCCTTTTGGCAAGCAATTTATTGTTATTGTCACAAAGTTTCTTTGCGGCCACAGGAACCACAGTGGCCTATCTGGAAAAAATGTTCATTTCTGGACTAAATATATGGAGGCTGTTCCTCCAGGAAGCCAGTTTATCCAGTGGTTCTCCTGACTCCTAGACAAAGTCATGCTCTTACCAGTTACCATCCCCAGCTCTAGTGCCTTTTGTTCCTCTCAGTTGGTAACACCCCAGACATGTGGCAAACTAGGGATTTTTTGTTTTCTTACATTTTCTGAAATGCAAGATGGGTTAATTAGGAGAGCCAGTAAGTGTAAGCTTGGCTCTGAGTTTGTCACTGTGCTCGGGTTTTGGTACAGAATTTGCTCAGTTTGGTGTCTGCACTTTGTGTGGGCATTTCGTGCTGTGGGTAACTTGGCCTTAGGTGCCCAAATGAGAGGGTGCATTGCTCTTTGCCCCCAAATGTAGACATGAAGTTATTTCAGCTCAAGTTGCTCAAGGTTTTCTTTCTTGTAATAAGTTGATTTGGACATTTATTGCACACCATCTTCTCTGCAGCTTCCGTTTTTCTCTCTTGTTGCTAAATGGTGGGGATGGGGAGATTAGGAAATAGATTCCATCTCAGGAGATGTGTAACTGTATGTCTTGATGCTTACTTTCACCTCCTTGGGACCACACTAGCTGTAAAACTTGTGTACCTAAATTGAGCAGCCTTAAAAACTTCTGATAGGTGATGATGGATTTGGTGATCAAATGGATTTTCTGCTGTTACAGGACTTGTTGGTCACATAAAGTGTGGGTGCAGAGCAGGAAACCCTTTGGGTTCTGAGTCAGAGGAGAGGAAAATTTACTGTTGTCTTGGAGTCTAATATGCCAGGTTTAACCCATGTTATGGGTGTCATTTTGCTGAAATACATGTACAGTGTCCTGCAAATCGGAAATTTTTATCCTTCATTAATGGCTTGTTCCAGTGCCTTGTTTCTGGCTTCCTGAAGTTCATGCTAACACTGCTTGCCTAAAAGCCAAGAATAAGGAAGACAGAATTTCACTTGATCTAGGAAATGGCTTGCAAACTATCTGAAAGATGATTCCTGGTGGTTTCATGGATACAGCCAGTATCTTGTTTCCTATCTTCCAAGAACTGAGATGGTGTCAGTGAAAATGGATTCCCAAGCCAATGGATGACAATGCTTGCTGGGCTTTAAAGTGATGGCTGGCTTTTTAAAATGGAAATTTTAAAAAGGTGGTGACTACAAAGCACCCTTAAAGGGAAGATTATGGAATGGTTTCCAAGCCTGATCCTTGCCAGTTCTTCCTTTGAGACCTTCTCCAGAGTAGTGGCACTAGGGAAGGGTCTGAGGCTTCAGGAAAGCTCCTTCCCTTGGAAACTAGTTTGGGAGTTAAAGTGTTAGGACTGCTTTGTGTGGTTTACTGACCGTGCCCTTGAGTCTCAGTGGCTTATGTGGAGAGAACCAGGTGGTTCTCCCAAACCACCCTGTGATTATTCATGAGGGTTTTTTGTGTCTTTTAACACAAAAGCTATGTTCTGAGATGTTGATTTTAGATAGCTGGAACTTGAAGAGAACATATCACAGTACACAGCACAAGATCTATTAATGCTGTGCACATTATTTTGTACAGTTGTAGAGGATTGGTGCAGTTGATGAGAGTGTAATCTGGCACATGTAGGGGAAAGGAAAGAAAACAAAGGGCGTAGTTCTGGCTGCAGGATCAAAGGGTTTGATGAAATGGCATTGAATTTGCTTGACTCTATGTTTTAATCAAGTTGTATATACAGATAATGTAGAAAGAGCAGTATAATAAAGAGTTGTGGTAATTGATCCTTCTGCTCTTTTCTTTTTTAATTAAAGCTGGCCTTTGCCGGAGTTTGACCCAAGTCAGATCCGACTGATCGTGTATCAGGACTGTGAGAGAAGAGGACGGAATGTCTTATTTGATTCCAGTGCTAAAAGAAAAATAGAGGATGTTTCAGTGTCGGTGAGTATTTTGCTAATTTATGTGTTTATAGTTGGGGTTTTTTTTCAAATGGTCAAATTCATATATTGCATATGTTCTGTTTTATTCACACTGACATTTAAACATTGGTTATATGCAGGGCTATATTTAAATGTCTGTTAAGTTGCAAATTATTCAGGCTTCAGTGGTTTCTGAACTCTTACCAGCTTTAAATACTATAGTGATCTCTTTATTCTGGGATTTATCTACTTTCTGCTCTTTCAGTGAGAAGGATTCCTTCCTGCGGCTGCAGCAGGCAATGCTGGGGATTGAAACAGGGCATGAACTGGGATTTATTGATCTGGTTTTATGCCATGGTGGGGTCGGGATTCTTAATCAGAAGGTCCCCCCAGCCCCGTGTCCTCTTGTGTGCTGTTTGCTTAACTTTTGCCAATTGTTATTTGTATGCTTTGCTGACAGTTTTTTCACACAAAGTTACTTGAAAACTCTGGTTTTCCTTTTGGCATGATTTGCATGGTAATCTATTAATGAAACTGTAATGGATGCGGTCAGATGAGGATACTTCCTTCTAAGGGCTCTGGCCAGAAGATGAATTTCTGGCCACAGTGCTACTGAAAGTTGTGTTGTGAGGCTGGACAACTTATTTAGCTGCTTTGAACTTCCTTTTCACCCTTTCTCAAAAACATTCACGAACCATTTTAAGCTATGCAAACAGTAAGCATGGTGTGAATTGAAATTAATGATTTCAGCTGCTTTTAGCTATGGGACTTACGGAGGTCCTTCTGTAAGCAGAAGTACACAAAATAACATGTTGCCCCTAAGCCCTGGTTTTCCTGTGGACTATTGGAGTACAGCAAGAAGATTTTTCATCCAGCTTTTCAAACTCTTCCAGCCTGTTGCCAGCCTGATGCTCTTAACCCTGGTGTCATGTGCTGTGTCCAATATCCAACCCCTGGAGTCTGTGTCTTACCAGGCACAAACTTCCAGGCTTCTCTATTGCTTATTCCAGTGCTTTTACAGCCATAAATCAAGATCCCAATTTCCTTGTTTTTATAGAGAATTTGTGACATAAAACAAGTTTCACAAATGTTAAAAAATGGCATCTTTCTGTTTAATTTAGACTTGTTAGAATGGTTCTATTAGTTCTTGTTCTTCCTGATGTTCTTGCCAGTAAAACAGGTTTTTAAAGACAGGAGATCTTAAGAAGTGGTTTAGTGGTATGAACTGCTGGCTGTGCTTATCACTATTATTTCATTAATAAAAATAACTTACAGTATAAATCCTCTTGCCAGATTTAAATTAATTTCTTGAATGTCTAAAACCTCTTTAAGATAGATGTGTACTTGCACACTGAACTTGCAAACTTCACTGTTCACTGTTTTGGGTTACTTCAGAAAGCTCATCAGCAACAGGATAATGGCTCATAATGGAGCTGATATAGTTCCATATTAATCTTTCCTTTTTCTTTGCTAAGTGGGAGGGAAACAGCTGTAGTCACCATCTCCACATGAGACTAATGGAAGAAAACTGTTTCCAGGGCATTTGAAATACCCAGAAGTCATCTCTAGGAACTTGATATATTTATTTTTCATGGTATTAGGATTCTTTGAAAGAGGACATTTTTGAAAGAGAACATATTGAAACATTTGCTTGTCACGTACCTACTTTCTGAAGCATTCAGATAATGTCATGTCAGGCAAAACTTTTCTCATAAAACAAAAATTTGGAGGTAAAAACATGCAGGAGAGTCTTTGGCTCGGCTTGATGTGAGCTCAGTATGGGTTTGTGTGGTTAGCAGGATGTACTGGCCATTTTCAAGGAATTGCATTGTTCATTTCTCTCGCTCTTTATCATGATTTTCATTAGCAAAGACACACCCTGCCTATACAAAGCCAGATCTTGGCTCTAAGCACATTCCAAGGCACTCTTGCCCTTTTGCAGCCAGCCTTGTGTGGGCTGGGCACTCTCCCTTCTGAAAGGGTATCTGTTTAGCACCCCACAAAAAGCAAGGCTTTCTGAGTCTCTTTCCCCACACCCCCCATTTCCTAACGTGACTTACACCTCTGTATCTATAAATAACACTGGGGAGACATCTGCAAAAGTGCCTGGCAGTGGCCAGACTGTTCTGGTTCAAGTCAAATCAGTCTAACACAGAGAATCAAGAGGGTTTCACTTTGCTTTGTGGTGCTGTGCTCTTCAGTTCCCATTTTCTGTTGTTTATGAGACGTAAAAGCAATCGTAATTTAGGAGTTGTATCCCTGCAGCAAGGTGAGATGTATTTTGGTCTGTTTTATATATATATTCCTTACATATGTCCAAAGTTGTGTATGGTGAGCTGAGGTTGACCATGGCTCAGGCATTTGAATTCTGTAAGGGAAGGTATAGTCATAAAATTTAAAGAGCATCAGAGAAAACCTTTGCAGAGACAGATGTTTCAAGAAATAAAACAGTAAGCTCTGGCTTTTTGATCAGTGAAAACTGCTGAGTTTGTGCTCACACCAAGCTGGGCTCTCATTACTAAAGCATTACTAGGTTCTTCTTACCTGTGAGGGAAATGTGGCTATAACACAAATAAGGACCTTGTCTTTTCATTGGATATTAAACCAGCCTCTTCATATGTTCAGTAAAGGTAAATACTAAGTAGACAAGAATTTGGGGAGAGTTTTGTACAGCAGGACACTGAAGGCAGTCAAGAGTTTGCAGCGTGGCCATTACAATATTTTAATTGCTCAGGAGAAGCCATGATTCCCCCAGTGTTGCTGGAGTTAACCTTGGCCAGGGACGCTGAGCAGCAGCCTGGTGACGGAGGGCTGGCCTGGCTGCTATTCCCAACGCTGGGAATGTTGGCCCAAGGCTGTGCCAGGCGGAGATCCGCCTCAGGCAGCTGTGGGCACTCTGTGTGTGGGAGGCAGAGAAATCCCCTTTGTGATTCCTATACCTTTTTTGGTGCTAAGCAGGAGAGGTCCTTCCCCAGCTTTTCAGGGGACAGGCTATTGATCAGCTGGGCTCTGGAAGCAGAGGGAAAGGCTGCTGTCTCCCAAGCATCAGAAAATTGTGGGAGTTCTGCCAGGGTACCCCAGAAAGAGAGTGGCTGTCCCTTCCAGCTTTGTGGCACTAGGTCATAAGCAAATGCATCAGAACAGGCATTTGCACATTGAATGTACAGGGCCGCGTGTGGTATGAGGAAGAGGCATTACTGATGCCTTTACTCAACAGTCTCTGCCCCCCCTCAAGCATCCACATCCCTTGGATTTTTGGGTATCAAAGAACTTCTATGGTCAAGCTTGTGGGTTTGAGCCACTGTCTCCTCTGAAGAGTTATTTTTTTTTCCTTCCTCATAGCAGTATTTCATTTCTAATGACACTATTACTTGATGTGCAGGTGATAGTGTTTCAACCTATGACTGGTTTCTGCTGTTAGATTCTTTTCTGTGCTCTTCTGCTCCTTTTGCTCTGACACCTCTCCTGCTCTCTGCTCTCAGGTGCCACCAGCCCCAATCTCCTCCCTGTGCCATGGGCTATACCGAGTTCCTGAGCCAGGACCTGTGTGTGAGCACAGGTGTGCTCCTCAAAAAGCTGTGGTACCAGGCCTCCTTTGAATTTCAAATAAGCACAAAGGGCAGCTCCTTTTCCTCCTTAAGGTGCAGCAGCCAGGTGGCCCAGCCAGTGGTGGGCTGTCAGCCTCGGCTCTGCCTTTCCCTTGGCTTGGCTTCCCAACCTTGACACTGCATCCATACTCAGCTTACGCTAAGGCTGGCTTGTGTTTTACTGTGTGGTGCAGGAATTATGTCCCCATAACTGCCAGTGTGCAAAGGCCAGCTGAAGTATGAGGAGTTTGCCTCCAAGGGTAATTGATTGGGATAAGGTGAGGAGTGAAGAAGAATATGTAAAGGGGAATCTTGGATCATAGCTTCACTTGGAGCAGGCAAAGTGAGTTCAGAGACAGGGATTAACTGTCTCATTTTAATGCTCATTTTTCTTTTTGTGTTGTCTAGTGGGCGTTTATGACAAGACAGTGGTTAACATTGGGGATCTGGCTAGAGAGAGATGCAGATTGAACATGTGAGAGCTAAAAGATTTCCTAAGTTTAAAGATCAGCCTAGAGGAAGGTTTGAAGTACAGGGAGGAAGGAGGGATGTCACAAGGGACCGTGAGGAAGAGAAGGGAGGAAAAAAAGGAAGGATCCAAACTGTGCTGTGCTGAGCAGAGATCTAGAGTTTGGCTATGTGGTAGGAAAGGGGGAAAGACAAGGAATCAGAGAAGGGCAGTGGCTTGTTTCCAGGACCAGAGGCAGAAGAAGGTTTTCAGAAATAGCACTTGTTTTGGTTTTCTGCTGAAATGAAAGAGAGACATGGGATGCGGAATTTGAGATGTAGAGGTGCAAAGTGAAGTTCAGTTTGGAGAACAGAAAATTCACTTCTTCCACTACTTGTCTTTATCTTTGAATAATTTCACTAAAAGGTCATATGATACTTGATCTCCCTCAGCAGCAATTTCTTTTACTCTGAATGTCATATTTATCCCAAAGTGGAGAAATGGCATGCTGTTTGAAACAAGCCAGGATTAGCCACGTGTTCTAATATACTTCAGCACTGGATAAATGTTGAACAGCAAATTGCTTTGAGGGATTAGTAATTGGATAGTGAGCCTTTTGCTTTTAGGTGAGTTGTGTGAAATGGAGACTCTGGACTCTGTCTGGCTCTCAGGACAGGTTTCCAGTGAGTGAAGCGGAGCAGATGGATAAAACTGTAAGCAGAAAGATCAAGTCCCACCTTCTTAGCTCTGCTTATTCTCTCTAAACAGACATGGAAAAATACTAGTGGAGTAGGGGAGCAAGGGGTTGTCTTGACTTCTTTCACTGACTTTTGAGTAATAGAGGAACTCGACAACTCTAGAAATAAAGGGAGATTACAGCAATTGGCAGCTGCATTTTAAGAAAGGTATCTGGATTTTTACGTGAGCACTTAAAGGGGAGGAATGAGTGCCTATTCAGGTTACTCCCGTGTCTTAGGTGGATACATATATTTCATTGCACATACAGACTAACTCATATTAATACAGCAAAAGAGTTAATTTATCTGTTTTGAATTTTTTTTTCTTCTGGAAAGCCTGCTTTGAAAATGAGGAGCAGAGCTCTTGAAGAGTACCAACTTTGCTTGGAAATAGAAATTTCTCTATCACTGCCACCACAGTGGTATTTAAGCACCTGCTGTTGCAGAGAGGTAAAAAAGAGTAAAGCATATGATGACATTTCTCTTCCCTTCTGTCACTCACTCACAGCCCTAATGCACCTACACAGAGACTGATTTAGTTCAACAAACCAGGCTCCTTACAACTTTCTTGTCATCCCCAAAGCAAAATCTGCCCAGCAGAAATTCCTCTTCCCATTCACAGCACGGGCATGCTTCTGCCACTTGCTGAGGAGAATAGGCACTTTGTGTCAAAGAGTTAAAAGTCTTTGCTGACAGATGTGGAGAAAAGAGACTCCAGAAGAGGAACTGAGGAAGAAAACTACTTTGTACCATGTACCCTATAAAGACATTTTACTCTAAGTTTTCTTCAGAACTACCTGATATGTCTCCAAGACTTTCAGCAAACGATGACCTCTAATGTCTGAACTGGGACTGCCAGAAGTCTTTGGAGCTGGGTGGTATCTGCAGTGAGCTGGCAAGGAGAGAACAGAGTGTGACCCCAGCAGGGAGAGCAGTGTGGCAGCCAGGAGCGGAGCTGCCTGCGGCATCCTTCCAGCAGATGTTCTGCTCTCCAGCAAAACCAGGCATTTCAGAGCACTCCAGCACCACCCTGCCCAGGGATCAGATTTGATGCAACTCTGTCTAATTGGGAAGACAATTCACAGCTTTGAAACATTACCTTGTACAGTTCTTAAATAATTAGGTTACTTTTTTATTTTTGGAAACCTGGCTTGAATGTCTTTGGAATATTATGTGGGAATGTAAGTAATCCCACTCCTTTGATGCATAGTATCTTGAGATTTGTAGCATCTAAAATTTCATTGACATTTGGAGTCAGAAATTGCAGAGGAGAGGTCACTGCAAGTACTTGATCTCATTGTCCAGTAAGTTCATCTTAAACACATGCTAAGTTTGTGAAAGAGCAAACTCCAAAATTCATCAGTGATCTGCATTTTAGGAGGGATTTACTGTTCACCAGATTCTGAAAAGTGGGAGCTGAAAGATTGCGACCTCATTTAAAGACTCCTTGCAGGAGTTTTGGTTCATTAAACTCCACTGCAAAGACCAAACAGCCATCTTCCTGGTTTGCTATTTAAATTAGGCAACTATTACTTCAAGTTACTCGGCCATCCAGTGAATCTGGGAAAAGCTGCTGTGCAGAAAAATGCAGTGATAATGAGAAGAAATTATGTAAAAGTAATTAATTTACAAACTCACCCTATTCTTTTTAATGCATATAATTTTATTTTCTCTTGTAAAGTCAGTAAATGCATTTCTACAGTCTCAAGGAAGCTGTTATAATTGTAACATTTTAGAAGGAACTTTCAACATCTGATGGAAAATGCAAGCTGAAATGTGGTTTGCCTGCAAAAGCTGCTGTAACCCTGTGGATTGTATGTGGTTTTATCACATGATGCTTGCCTAGCCTAGGACATTGTTGTTTGTGTCAGAGATAAAATGCAATTCTAGTTCACGAGCTCCTACTGAAGTCATATGATGATCATTCACATGTTCCAGCCATTGTGCACTGTGCTCAAGCCACAGATCCTCAGTAGCCATTAGCAAATCTACATATTGCAGGATTTCAACGAGCTCTCCACTGTGTCGAAAGGAGAGGACACTGCTGTGTGTCAGGAAAGCAAAGGGCTGGGGGAAAGTGAACACTTCCCTCCCCTCTGCCACGGAATTACTAATTTCTCTGCACATTTTTCCTTGAGGCTTTCTGTGGCAGCAGCTCTCTAAGGGAGCAGCAGTGAAGGCTGCCACGTGGGGCTTTATAATGCTGGCCATTTTCTGCTGCTTTGCTAAACCTCAACCACAGTTAGGGCCAAATTTAAGTCACCTGTCCCTAAAAAAGTAACCTGGACAACCAAGGACAGAGGCATGGGACTCCCATCCCTCCACAGCAGTAAGGCCAGTCATCTTTTTGTACAGCTGTTGCTGATTATTGAGCAGTCATGGAGTTACTAACGTGTGCCTTGGCTATTTTGCACTTTTCTTTATGCCTTTTCCTTAAAGATTGAGACATGATCGTGTTTTTGGATGGAGGGAAGCTTGTGGCAGGGAGCTGTGAGTCCAGAGATGAAGCTGTGACATATAACAGCACTTCTGTGTTCCCATCTGTCCCTTAAACCTTCCTTTCAGCAGGGTTTGCTTCCAGCTTGCTCTTCTGGTTTGGTGATTGTGTAGGAAATGGTAATTAAGGAAGTCTTAGGGCAGAGTTAGTGTGGAATTTTGAGCAGTGTAGACTGTTTCTGTCTCCTAGTGCTGCCCACCAGCAGATGTAAATAATGCCAACCTTACGTGGGTGTGCTGAAGTGTAATGAGTGTGTGAAAAATACGTTGAGATCTTTAGGTGAAGGGGGTTGGCAATGCCAATGCTGGTGTAAACTGCATTAACTTGGTGGATGCTGATTCTGCTTAGGATGCAGGGATTCTCAAGGGTAATCACAAATGTTTTTAAATAGTGAATGAAACATAATGAAGCATCTCCCATGCCAGTGATCAATAATTCTCTGTATGTAGAATAGACACAGATCCTGCCCATCCTGTACATCAGTTCCAGCTCCATCTGGACCCTCTAAACTCTCTTCTCTGCTGTGCTTTCTCTCTGAATCTCTATCAGAATTTACCTTTTGGATTGATTCTCCATAATACTGTGAATCTTTTCTGGCTTCTCTGTAACACTGTGTTTTTCAGCTTTGTCCATTTTCAGCCTCACAATTCCCTCATACAGAAAATGTAAGGAATGTGTCACCTCTGTGCCACTCTTGAGAAAGACTAGGGGGCTTAGACACAGCTAGGGAGACATCTGTAAAGAACAGGGTCTTTTCTCTCCACTTGCCCTTGTAACATGAATCTCCTGAATTCTGTGTTATTCTTGCTTGATAATTAATGGTGAGCTGCTCCTTCCGGTGTGCTTGCACTCCTGTGTCATTGCCACTCTGGCAGGCACAGGGAGTAAGGTGGACATTGCCATTCTTCCTTTAAATGCTTTGGTACCATCCTCTCTCCTAATACTGGGCCTAAAAAAGTCTGCTTAGGAAGATGGAGTTGTAGTGACCTGTTGGCTCCTGGCTAACTGGAAGTAAAAGAGCTCAGCTTTCCTTTGGACAGCCAGGCTGCAAGAGATATGGGTATATGTTCTATTATCTGTTTCCTGGGGCATGAGCCTTTCAGCTGTTAAATATCTTACTTAAACAGGTAAGTACAATGATGCTAACAGTGGTTTCAGGTTATGGGTCTTAGTGTGTTGTCAGGTCTTACATGTGTTGTCTTTATTTCAGAAACTCTGCAGTGATGCTCAAGTGAGAGTTTTTGGGAAATGTTGCCAGCTAAAGCCTGGAGGAGACAGCTCTTCTTCCTTGGATAGTTCAATCAATTCATCCTCCTCGTTCTCTGATCCAAAAGAACAATGCCCAAAATACCAGGTGAGTTGGGTTTTTTTCCATAACGCATGTCAAATGCTAACAGCAGGTTAGTTATGACTGTTTTAAAATACTTGAAATGAGAGGCTGGCAGGGAGAGCAGTTTTCAGTCAGAACCAAGACCTTGGCTATGACTCAGGAATGTCTAACACTGTAACTTTGAGTATTATCAAGTCTAAAACCAGCCAGTTGGTTCTCTTGGGATGTGTCTTGAATGGCAGCGATTTCTCCAGGGCATTTGTTTCATTTTGTGACCCAGGTGATAACACTTGCTTGGTGTGATCAGACTAGGCACAATTGTCTTGGTCTAGATGAAGTAGTTCATTTTATTGACAAATGCCAGGGAAATAACAGAGAGACACATTGTCTGTAGGGATAGTCTGTGTAACAGTTTTATAAGGGATTCAGTGCACTTGAGTTCCATTTTATATAAGAGATTTTGGCCATGAGAGTAGCTAGAGTCATCTGACATGGATATATTTTTGTCATCTCTCCTTCCACAGATCACAAGTGTTTTATATTAAGCCACCCTAAAATAGAACTAAGCCCTTTTCACTCTTTGTAATGAAGTAATTGTGTGTTTGAGGGAAGCTGCTATCGCCACAACCTGCTCTGGAGTACAATACTACTGATGTCTTAATCTCCCATAGATAGAAATGAAGAACCTTCCAGTGCTGACTTTCCTACTGTCACGTTAACTCCTGCTATATTTGGCAAGCTGTGTATTCTTGTTTTCTCTTTCTCATCACACTCTTTTCCACAGCTTGGGTAAGGTGGCTGAAGATCTGTTTTCCGTTCCTCCCTTCCTGGCAGGGCATTTAACTGCGGTTATGAAAGGAAGAGACATTTCTGTCAGCAGCTCCCTTCCAGCACAAAGCAATCTCCTTTGTGCACTGTGTGCCCAAGAAAAACCATGCCCCCACTAGCCAGAAACTCTCTCTCCTCCAGAGCAGGCTCTATGCAAACAATGCTCAATGTTACTAAAGAAAATAAATTTTAATATTTGGCATGAGCGTGTATTTTAAAGCTTGTGGAAAGTTTTCCCTTTGAAGTCCCCATTTCCATATGTGTATCACTCACTCAAAATCTTACTGAGTTGAACTGAAATCACAGTGGCTATGTGACTATGCTACACACTTTCAGCTGAAGTTGGTTTTCCACAGCGTATTTATTGTAAACTATATACTGCATTCATCAGACTCCTTCCAGGCTTCCCCAGCAATTGAGCAGAGAGACAAAAACACAAGAATTCTTTAATGTGCAATAAAATTTAGTATTGGGTATGCAGAAGGGCCAGACTAAGTTTGTCCAGACTTCACTCAGCCTGGCATTTCCTATGTTCTAACTGCTGTGTCTGTAACCTCAGAGGTTCCTTATTGGATTTGCAGTATTTATAAGTCCTCTTGTTTTTTATAAGGCTATGAAATGGAAGTTCAAATAATACAATACTGTGGGATTTTTAAAATATTGCTTTATGTTTTCTTGTTTAAATACACTTTGATTATATATAAGCAACTTTAATTGCAAGGTGAAATACAGAGGTTTTGTTCCAGGCTTCCATATTTGTAATTATGCCCCATATTTAACATTTATTTCTTTACTACATTTTTAATTTACAGATATACCTGGTTATTGACAGGAAAATATGTACAATAAGGGGAGTATTAAAAGCTGTAAATATGTTCAGAAATGTAATTTCCAAATCATGCAAATGTTACTGCCTCTAATATGCTAATGTGCAATCACAAACACTTGTGTGTATTTTATGATCAGTTTTTATGGGAGCTCTAAACTGTGACCTGAGGAGTTGGTTTGTGTCCAGGCTGTCAGTGCCGCAGGTTGTGCCCTTTTTGCCAGATGCTCCTTGGCTACTTTTTGTTTGAGTTTTTAATATTTAACCCCTTTCCCCAGTTGGTTGCACTCTACTTTGGTCTTGAGTGACCTGTATTTTGCAGCATTAGAGGCCCAAAGAGTTGAGCAGTAACAGTGTTTCCGTACTAAATGCATTAAATATGTGTCTTTGGTTATACATGGTAAAATTATTGTTATTAAGTGTAGGTGAAATGCCAGACTGAACAGGCCATGGGCTCATCTTATCACACTTTTTGCTTTCAGCTGGGCTTGTCTGTCTTTCAGAGGAAAGGGAAACCCCTATAATTAAATTTGAAAGCAGCTAATTTTCACTTAATTTGGTTGTCTGACAAAAAAAAATCAATACTTAAAGATAAAGTATTTTTACTGAGCTTTAGAATTATATTTTCACAACAGCAGAAAGTTGAAATTAAAACCCACTATCAAGGGCTTGACATTTAATCAGAATTGTGTCCTTCATTTGGAGATCTGCAACAGATTTAAGAACAACAATCATAGTGTGAGGCTGTAGTAATTTGCAGTGTTCTTAAGTCAGGATTTCGTGATGCTGGCAAACCTGTTATTTCCTGGAGTCATTAACATCTATACTGAGATTTCCTTGGAGCTGCTGGGTCATACTTACTGGTTTTAAATTCTAGTTTTTCCAGTACTACCTACAGTGCACCTGAGCAGTGGGATGTCTTGGGAGGCAGAGATGGAAATTTCACTGAGGCCCAGCTAATGATCAGCTTTTGCCCTGTCATTGGACACTCAGAAACCTTGGAGTTGTACCCTCCTTTTTACAGTTGTGGATTATGCTTTCAGTCATCCCCTCTCCTTGCAGGGATAGATTTCAGAGGTTAAAAGTATAATCTGCTTAATTGACAGTGCTTGAAAAGAGCTAAAAATTGAGAAATGTTGTAAATGTTTTGCCTTTTGGCTGATGAGCATTTCCTTGTTCCTGCCCTTGTTCTGTGGGCTGGTGTGAGCAGAAACACTGAGTGGGATGTTAACAGCTATTCATGCTCCTGGTAGGGGTCTGTGGTGGGGACACCTTGTTGGTTGTGCTCCAGGCTCACTGTCTGACACTGGCACAGGTTGCCCAGAGAACTGGACCTGTGGCTGCCTGTTGGGGAGGATGAAAGTCGTTACCACAGCTGCCCTACCCCAGAAATGTTCAGGGCCAGGCTGGACCGAGCTTCGAGCAACCTGGTCTAATGGAAGGTGTCCTTGCCCATGGCAGGGGGTGGAACTGGATGAGCTTCAAGGTCCCTTCCAACCCAAACCATTCTGTCATTCTATGTTTCAATCCTGTGTAGAATACATGGTTACTCAAGATACTGGTTGTTCAGAGCTTGGAAAAGGGATATGGAGATGCACTGAGCACCTTCCAGTGGGGTTATTTTTGTGAGTGGTTTAAGGGATCTTTTAGAAGGATTACTCCAGGGAACGGAGTAATTACATGCTGTCACACACCTTGAAGGAAACATGTTGCTCTTTTGCACAGTGCCAAACTTCCTCACCTAAGAACTGGCTGAGCTCTGTTAGTGAGTGATCACCACATTTTAAATTATTCAGGGCAAGGCACAAGTGGAGATCCAGCACTAATACTCTGCTGGCCTAGAGGTGAAACAGCACTGGACAAAGGGACAGCAATCACAGTCATTGAAAATACACAAATAAGAAGTCTGTCAGCAGAGCAGTTGTCTCCAGTTGATTGCCCTGAGTAATTTTTTAATTTTAGGGTTTTGTTTGCAGAATTTGCCCTAGCCTGTGATGCAGCATAGTGACATTGCTCCTTGGTATTTAGCCTGTGTGCCTTACAGCAAGCTCCTGCCACCAGAGAAGCAGGAATTGCACCACTTTAGCCTGGCATCATGATGCTGCAGCTCTTTCCTGGTGCCATCACAGAAGCACCAGGGAGAGATTCATCCCATATAAAACATCATCCATACCTAAGTTATGAATCAGTCTTCATCAAGTAAACATTGGTCCAATTTGGCTCCATTGCACAGTCTAACATCTCCAGTGAGCTGGTGCTTCTTGTCAAGGAGGAACAAGGTTTAGGCTTAATTCAGTAACGTGTGTTAACACAGTCTTGAAGTTTAGTCCCCTGGCTCAGTGTTGTTGGAATCTGCTTTCTCTCACCTAGGTGGGTTGGGTTTGTTGCATGGTTTTAGAGGTTGAGCTCCCAGCCAGTGTGAAGATCACTGACCATTTTCTCTTGATAGCGTTACCTTGATTACACGTTCAACAGTGTTCCAGCAAGATATTTTGCATATTTATTTTCTAAATAAGGAATATTTTCTCTTTTGTATGTTGCCTTAGTAGAAGTGTGCCTCTAAAATGCTTAAAACCAAATGTTGGTGGGTTTGTTTTTTGCAGGGTTCTCGGTGCTCCTCAGATGCCAACATGCTTGGAGAGATGATGTTTGGCTCTGTGGCCATGAGCTACAAGGGCTCCACATTGAAAATTCATCAGATCCGGTAAGATTAACTTTTTGCTATTGGTGTTTTCAGAAGACTCACTCCTTACTGCTGATAAATAATGAATTGAATGGCACAAGTGCAGAGTGAAGGGATTTCTGTATTTGCTTTAAAGTCAGTCTGATGTCATTTTTGAAATAAAAGGCTGTTATGTCATGTTAAGGTCAATAAAATCTGGAGGGCTGTGAAATGAAAGGCAAAGACTGTCTTGGCACTCACTGACATCTTCCCTCCTGTTCCCAGCTCCCCTCCCCAGCTCATGCTCAGCAAGGTATTCACAGCTCGCACGGGAAGCAGCATCTATGGCAGTCTGAACACGTGAGTCCACTGCACTTTGTAGCTATTGCACAGAAGCAGATGAATGTAAGAACACACAGGACTTTCTTTGGACCCTACAAATTCTTTCTCTAAAAAATAACTCCTTGCTACATCTTTTCAGTAGTGTCCTCACCTTTTCCTCATGGCTGTCTTCGCCTCAGTTGGCTCTAAGGGAATGAATGAACCATTCCTTCTATGCTGGTATGGTGAAGCTTGATATTGTGAGGTACAAAAGTACCTACCTGCAACTTGGGGGATTCAATCCAAGACGAAGAAAAAAGTGTTACAAAAATATCTGGCTTCAGAGGGTGTTCCATATTAAGTTTTCTGTTATTAAGTGACCTGAGGACGTGGCTTAGGCCGTGGAAACTTTTTCTAGTGGAAGCCTGTGTTCTCACCTCATCTGTTTCATTTGGCTATAATGAACAAGCTCTCTATTCTATTGAAATGCAAATCACTTGTTTTGTTTTATGTTTTATGTTTGTTATAGGTTGCAGGACAGTCTTGAGTTCATTAATCAAGACAGCAATACATTAAAGCCTGACCACAGTACAATTATGAATGGACTTCTTGGGAATATAGGTAATTGCAAACAGATTTTATTTGCTGATAGCTTTAATTGAGTAATCATAGATTCTAGAATATGCAAATCTTTTAAATAGAATAAAATTTTTAAAAAGCTAAAGTTGTAACGGAAAATTAATGCTGATGGAGCTTGGAGGAGAATAAAATGGACTGTTCAGGGAATTAGCAGTCATTCAGTATACACAGCTGCATATGTGTATATAAAATACATAATAGAAATATTTATATATACTTAAGTTCAAATACAGAAAATGTTGGAAAACAACATTCTGTAGAAATTCCTGAACAGCATAACTCTGATCAGGCAGGATTGATTCTGCCTGGCTCAGTTCCTCGGTTTTATTTTCATTAATAATTCTCATTCTGCTCTGTGCTCTGCCCACCTGAGCACATGTAGCTGCGTGTCCTGTACGAGTCTCAGTTAACCTTGCACAGCTGCGCTGGAGCTTTGGATCAGATTAGACAGAATATCTTTGTGTTCTCTCCTCTGGCTGACCATGGCAGCTAAGCAGTCTTGAGAAGCCATCTGGCACCCTCAGTTCTCAGCTTCCCTGGAAGAGCTGTGGGTGGAGGCTCCATGAATGTTAGATAACAAAGGTCTTGGCTTTTCCGTTTGGGAACAGTTGAGTTGATAGGACTGGACTTCAGTGCTTGGTTGTCCAGTGTAGCAGCCGGATCCATGGCTCTGCAGCACGTCCTCCCTTTCCCTTCATTTTGATTGTTGACTTTCCAAGCAAATGTCTGTTGTAGGTGGAAGAAGGGGCTTATTTTCACAATTGCTTTCCAGGATATTGCTGAATGTAAAATATGCTTTTATAGGGTTGGAAGTAAGGAGTATATTTGATGACTGTGTTGCTCTTAAATGGGTTTCTGACTTTGATGTGGTCCTTGGGGGTGTTTACTACCTTCCTTCATATTGGCTTGGTAAGACTGTGCCCAAGCATGGGCTTAAATGCTTCTCAAGCTCATGATCTGTATACCTCATGAAAATAATTTGCAGTAGTCCATTTGTAAGGGAAACCAAGTAAGGTTGTAAGAACCTATTATCTGAATTCACTAAGTCAGGAAAATTAAAATTATGGCATTTTTCTTAATATTCAGTAGTCCTTTCAGACTTCAGTTGTGATTTTCACAGTGAATGAGGTGCCTGATCAAAGAGAGAGGAGATCACCTTTCATCTGCTGTTAGGGTTTGCTGTGGCTTGTGCCTGGCAGAAGTTTGCTGTATCATTAGAGTGATCTAAACTGATAGAGTGATCTAACTGATAATGCAGCTCTTGGGCATGGAGTGATTCAGGTGTAGCCAGTGCCACCTGTTCACCTGTGTCCAGCTGTGAGGTGACTCTGGTGACTACCCAAGAACTGAGCAGGAGGTGTGGGCACCTTGGAGCAAGGGTGTATGGCAAGAGGCACAAGGTTGACCAGCAAGAATAGGATGCTGAAGTTTTCTTTGTGATGGAGCTGCACAAGTTTTCACCAGTGTTTGTTTACAGTTCCAGTTTGAGCACAGAGGGAACCCTGGGTAAAGTAGGAAGAGGAGTTAATCTGTAACTGCAGCATTTCTAACAACTGTGCTCAGCAGCAGAGACTGCTTCTGACTCACATGTGACAGGAGGAGGGTCTATGTGTTTTGGCTGGGAACTGTTTACAAGGTGCTTTTCTCAGATGTGCTGGTTAAAAAAAACAAAGCAGCCTTGGTCATGTGTTCCCTTTAATGGCTTGAGGCCTAAGAGAATGGAAGGGAGCTTTGAGGTGCAGCCTTCATGTTTTGTATAATCAGAAAACTTTGAGTGAGCATTGGCTTCAAATTTAAGAGAGGGACTGGCAATTAACTCTTTAAAAATACTTATTTATATGTATTTTTTCTGGCTATGTGTACAGTAAATACACTGTTTCCCCGGTGTATCTATAATCCAGTATTACTTTTAAAGTGAACTACTGAGACTGCTAACATTTATTTTCTATGTGATCATCTCACTCAACTTATGTACTGACTATTCTCAGAACGACTTCAGCCTATAATTTTCTGTTGGTTCTACTAAGATGAATTCCTGCCTTCTTTCTCCCCCTTCCTCCTTCTCTTCAGAAGCAGTGTTCCCAGCTACCCCACCAGTGTGGATGTTAAAACAAACATTATACTCTGTGATGAATCTCCTGTTTGTGGTCAAGTTGGGCTTTAAGCCTGCATAAATTAATCATTTTTCAACCTTAAAATGAAAAAAAAAAGCCCTTTTGAGAAACCCCATCCTTGTATGGGAGACAGTGGAAAGCTAGATCTATTATTTTAATCTGTAAATACTGTATAGCCCAGCTGTGAGACTCATCCTCACATCAGCTTTCTGGTAAAGCCTCAGAGCTGTTCTCCTGCCTGTGTTACTCTGCATTTATGTTGGCTCAAACCTTCTCCCTGCCCTGGCCCCCTCCCTATGGACTGTTCTGCTTTACTAACCTCATTCTCTGATGTGTATTTTACGTTTTGCCATGTAGGTCTTCCCCAGCTTTGCAGCCCCAGGCGGGCATTCTCAGAGCAAGGTCCGCTCCGCCTCATCCGGAGCGCCTCTTTCTTTGCAGGTTTGCTGTGTGCTGTGCTGTGGGGCTAGTCTAGCTGGGTGACAAACTGTGTGGATTTGTAGTTTAGCCCTGCAAATAAGATCACATATTTAAAAAAAAGAAAAAAATGAACAATGGTGTTTGCTCCCTTACCTTGCTGGATACATTCCTTAAATCCCCAGAGGACAGAAGGCATTTAATAGTCCTCTTTGGGATTGTCTGTGTTGTTTTGTTTTGGAAACTTTAATATTTAAATATGGAATTAATATTTATGGGGATAATATTTCACAATGATGTCAAGCTATTTTGATCTGGATTGGTTTCAACCAAACTGTAAAAATCAGAGCTAAATTAGATTAATTCAAAATGGACATTTCTTGATTTTAGTGGCTGGGTCTTATTTCCATGGCTAAGTAGCTTTATTTCACACAACATATTTGTAAAATGTATCACATTTAAAGACTATTTGAGCCTGTCACACCTTTGATCTTGTCTATATGCAGACTGTGAATCTGGACAGCTTACAGCTTAGTTGAACAACCAATGCACTGCTCACAACTTAAAAGTATCAATTTCTTCAAGATAGCATTCAAAATTCTTTTAAAAATACATATATAATACCTGAGAAAGCTGGTATAAGAATGAAGTTGCATTTATTTTGAGTTTTGGTGGGGTTTTGCCTATACACTGAGTACTACAAATGTGACCAACATCCTCTTGGTACAAGAAAATTTATTGAAAATTATCTGTGGAAAGAAACAAAGTCCTAGTTTTACTAAAATAGGTGTATGGACTTGAGAAAAACACATGCAAGCTTCTCAGGTAAGTGTTTTGGTTTGTTCAGCTAAGCAGCCTTTCTTGGTGATGGCCTTGTGCAGTGCTGTTGATCTGAATTAATGAGCATGTTTTTGTTTCATTAATTACATGGAGATCTGCAAACAAGAAAGGAACTGTACATTCCCCTGCTAATTGGTATTCCTTATTTTACAGTTCACAGCAACCCTATGGATATGCCTGGGAGGGAGCAGAATGAGGACAGAGACAGCGGTATAGCAAGATCTGGTAATGGCAATTCCATGTGTTAACCCTATAAACTCCAAAAATACTCATTAATATTTGGTATGGGATCTCTGCACATCATGAAGTAGTGCTGAAATGGGATTGTTCTGGTTTGCTCTATGTGACATGAATGACACCTCTCTATACACATCCAGACAGTGCAGTTGTTGAGGATGTGTATTGGGCACTCCACAGAAATCTGGCAGAAGTGGCTTTTATTAAACCAAGCTGCAAATATGCAAGGCAGATTAAATATTGAAATGATCTTGCAGCATTTCTAAACAATACTTGCTGTCATCTCTTTTCCAAATCCAGGAGGCCAGGTTGGATGGGGCTTGGAGCAACCTGGTCTAATGAAGGGTGTCCCTGCCCATGGCAGGGGACAGAATGAGATGAGCTTAAAGGTTCCTTCCCACCCAAATCATTCTGTGATTCTGTGTTCCTATAATGGCAATGTTGAGACACAAATTGGCCTCAACAACACCCCTTTCCTCACTCCAAATTCAGGATGTTGGACACTTGGGTTAGGATTGTAAAGGCTATTAAAGGATGTGATCAACATTGCTCTTTTCCACAAGGAATTTATTTCCTGATACTCATGTTGCTGAGCAAGGTGCATCCTGTGCATCGGCTATTATGTAAATCAGCAGGACTGTCCCACCCTTGTAGTGCTTGTATGGCTTGTTAATGTCATTATAGACTGGTTATTTTTATATTAGAAACATAGATAAGCAAAAGAGAAGGCACTTGAGAAGCAACACAGTTGCTTGAGGTGTTGAGGGACTTCGTTTAGTTGCTGGTGTTATATTCCAAATGCTCTTTCTTCTGGAGAGATTTTTATTCCTCTTTTTCTTGCAGCATCTCTTAGCAGTCTGCTCATCACTCCATTTCCATCTCCGGGCTCCTCGTTTAACAAGAGCTGTGCCAGCAGCTACCAGCGGCGTTGGCGGCGCAGCCAGACAACCAGCTTGGAGAACGGGGTCTTCCCTCGCTGGTGAGCTGGGGAGTGAAATGCTGCTTGCTGCCCATACACTGTTGTCAGCTCGATTCTGCTCTTGCATATGTACATCTGCTCTTGCTGATGCTTTTGGTGGGGTATTTACAGAGGTGTAAGTCAGGCTGATCTTTTTTAGTCTCTGTTTTCCTCATGGCATTCATTGTTTTCTCACTAACTGGAAAGCCTTCAGCAACATGTAAATCTGTAGGCTGTATTTTTGAGGATAAGAAGCCCTAAAATCATATTCAAAACACAAATTCTTGGCAGGGATAAGAAAGAACTAGAATACCGTATTCTGATCCTACAAACACTTTGAATCTGGTTCCAGACTTTTGTGATTGCAGAATCAATTAATTGTTGTTTATAAAAAATCACAAAGGGGTTATTATCAAAGATGATGATTTGACAACACATGCAAGCAAAAGGTGTTTGTTAAATTCAATTAAAAGTTAAAGTTAAAAGTTGAAGAACTGAATTACACAGGAAACCAAGGTACAACTTCACGTAGTGGATTATATTAACTTTCCCTTTTGTTCATGCTCCAAGGTCCATGGATGAAAGCTTCAACTTGTCAGATGACAGCTCTGGTCCAAACCCAGGAATTGTTAGGAAGAAAAAGATAGCAATTGGAGTTATTTTTTCACTCTCCAGAGATGAAGATGAAAACAACAAGTTTAACGAGTTCTTTTTTTCACACTTCCCTCTTTTTGAGAGTCACATGAACAAACTGAAGAGTGCAATAGAACAGGTAAACAGTTGCTTTGGCTTCTTGCTCTTGTACTGCTGTATATTCTCCCAGCCCTGACAGATTAATTTCTAACTCCTGTTGCTAGTTACAAAAGTGGGATGTTGGGTGTGAGAATTGCATCACTGCAGTTAAAACTTTGACCCCTTTTATGCCTTGAATGGTGAAAAGCACAAAAAAGGCAGAAGCTGCAAATGTGCCTCACCTGTCTTCCCTCAGACAGGAAAGTTGGCACTTGGACCGTTCACTTTATCACTTAAAAAAATTATTTGCATGACCAGTTGAATGAAAGATAAAGTCAAACACATGACTTGGTTTTCCATTTTCTGTGCTTCTGTAGCTCTGTGTTACTTATCTGTTTAATGATTGTTTTCAAGGCCATGAAAATGAGTCGGAGATCAGCTGATGCCAGCCAGCGGAGTTTGGCATATAACAGAATTGTGGATGCCCTAAATGAGTTCAGGTGAGCTGTGTGTCTCTTGTCTTTTCAGTCTCTTTCTTCAAAAGTACTTGAGCCTATTTTCGAAGGATCTTCTTAGTGCAGGATAAGTAACCTAAAATGTCTAAAGTCTTCTGCAAAAGTTAGTACAGCAAAGGACCAGTCATACCAGGCCATTCTCATGTGTCTGAGTTTTTGGATTTTTCCAGGTGTGTGTGTCCATCAGTCCTGTGTGAACAGGACACAGATATTCAAGGTTTTCTGTGCTTTAGGTGATAAGGAAGCTCTCAGTGACCTCTTAAATGGTCTTTTGTGGCCTGTCAAGAGGGAGAAAAGCATTGCAAAGCCCTGTTAGGGAAATCCTCCTCTAGTATGTATTGTCCTTATGTGTGAGCAAAGCTCACCCCTCTCTAAGCTGTGCTCTAAAGGCATTTCAGAAAAACAGCTAGGAAGAGGGAGAGCTGTCTTCTCCCACAGTAAAATGCAGTGCTGTAATCTCTGGCTATTGGTACCTGCAGAGCCTCTCTGTTCAGCAGTTATTACACAAAGTAACACAGATAAGCACATCCCTGGCATTTAGCTGTATTTTCTTTCCATAGTTGAAGTCATGGGGCGGGAGTTAAGATGAAATCCATCTGTTTTGAGTGATTCATCTCCTCTCAGATGGGAGTGGCAGGGTGCTTCCTTTTACAACCACTGTAGAGCTACTTTTTAGAGACATTATTGAAGACAGCACTCTGATGTTATAAAAAGAAATTTTTGACATCAGGATATATTTTACTGGACAGAGAAGGATCCCGAGTGCTCACTTATTTTTCTACAATTCCACTTCCTACCTGAATGCCATGGATTAGGTAGCGCTGCAGGACAAAGGCACAGTGTATTTTAAAATTTTTTAGAAGCTCACCTCCAGGCAGTCACAAGGAAAGGCAGAGGATATGTCCTGTAGGGACAGAAGGCAGAAAAGAGGGAGCACGTGGGCCTGCGGTGAGAGGTGGATGGGATGAGCTGTGCCAAGAGAGGGAGCAGAGTGAGCTCATGACTGCTGGGAGCCACTGATCCTGCCCAGGGGCCTGAGACAAGTTCAGCAACTCGGAGCAGCCACAATGATTCCTCCACTCCCACAGCTCTGCTCTGCCTCTCCTCCCAGGTCTCTCCCTGAGCCATTTCTATGCCTTCCCACCCTCTGTTAACATGAGCTCCCCAGCTGTTTTCCAAACCTTCCCCCCAAAACATTCTCTCTCAAGATATACTCAGCGGACTTTGCCCGTTCTCCTTTGTCCTTCCAAGTTAAATAGTTCCAGAGGGCTGGGGAGGGGCACCTATCCCAAGTCAAAAGTAGGAAAAAAACCCCTGAAAACACAGGCCAAATCCCCTGTGCTGGCTTTTCCTCCTGGGGGGACACTAAGCAGTGCTGAGCTGGGGTGGGCTGAGGAAGGCTGCTGTGGTCAGGCTGAGGAGGAAAGCACTGTCCCAGCAGACATGGCACTGACTGCACACCAGGAGCTGGGATCATTCCCATGACGTGGCCATTGCATAACCAGCACTTGGAGCATGTAACCACCAGTTTTATGCAGAGGTTTCCATGGTGATATAAATATTGCTCTTTAATAGTGTAATGAAGTAAATTAAATCCAGTTTAATTTCATAGAAATGAATTTCCTGGGGCAGAAGCCTTTGGCAATTTGGGGTTTTGTTGGGGCTTTTTAAGGGATTGCATTCAGAGGTGGGCAACAGCTGGTGCCCCCAGTCTAGGCAGGGTCCTTGTGCCCCTGTGACATGCAAGAGCATGTTTCATCCCCATTTCTACGACATGCAAGACCCCTTTAATTTTCAAAGCAATGCAGGATGTGTCTGGTAAGAAGAGAGAGGTATATTTAAATACCAAAGGCTGGATACAAAGATGCTTTGGCACAGGTTCAGAAAACCCATTTAGGACACTATTATCTCTTTAGGTGTCTGCTTTCCCACTGAAGTCACGGGGAAGTCAGGAGACGAGTCCTTTGGTGAACCTGAGACTTGTGTTGATTCCTGTCCTCTTAGCAAATTGTGCTGGAGGGAAGAAGGGTGCTGACTTCAGTGGGTTGGTGATTCTAAAATGTAATCCTGTTGCTGATTTAACTCATTGCAGTCTGGTTGGTTTTAAGAAGAATATTTTTTTGTTTGTTTTTCTTTAAACCCCCCAGGTTTTCAGAGGTGTTCAAGAGTAGCTGATGTGCACTCATCTGGCAATTAGAATAACCTCAGATCAGTGGGCATGGGGGGGTGCTGCCCTGCTGATCAGGGAAGGTAGCATGCCACCCCAGAGTCCCCCTCTGCAGGGAAGGGGCTGTGGCTGTAGGTCACTCCACTGCCTGCAAAAAGGAGCTGGGTCAGCAGGCATTTACCTGCTGGTGGTGAAGGGGGAGAAGTCAGCAAAGCAGAGCTTCCTTTGCTCTTTTTGTCTTATGTGGGGGAAAACAAAGCTGCCTTCTCTTGAAGGCCCAGGCTGCTTCTGCAAATGGAGGCTGTTGATAAATTTGCCATCAGTTTGGTGCCTAGCTCCAAGGCCTACCTTTGCATCATTAGTCACTTTACAGCAATTTTTAATTTTCTAAAGCACTGATGGGTTTAGCTATTAACACTTGACTTAGAGGCTTAGAACTCTCTGTGGATGTCAGCTGTGCAGACACATGACTTATGAAATAAGCTACTGTACTTGCATAAACATTTCGGCTCCCCTGGTCCCTGGAGCCAACGCAGCACATTGATAACACAGATTATGCATCTGACTAATACCTGTGTGGCACAAATGCAGGCTGGCAAGGAAACACTGATCTCAGGGCCTGGGGAAACACCTCTCTGCTTTCTGGCAGACAGATTTGATCCTATTTTCTGCCAGTAATTTTTAAGCAGCTTATGCTGCTGTGAACTGAGTGGTGCGTTGTGCTCAGCGGTGCCAGCATGGGCACTGAGTTGTGGGGGAGCCCTGCTCCTGCTTTCCCTGCAGTGGGGATTGCCTTTGTTTTGTTGTTCCTTTTTAAGGAAAAATCATCTTTGGAAGGAAGGAATGAGGATAAGGAACAAATGCATGTCAATTAAGCTTTATAAACCACTGATTATTTTCTTTCTTTGCCATTGTGTTGTGGCTCCTAAATAGCAGAGCAGCTCTGGGGGCTCAGTGCTGAGGTCAGTGTGTTTTACTTGGGGAGGAAGGGGGCTGCAGCAGGATGCTTTAATCCATGAGGAGCTGTCTGGCTCCTTAGGTTTGTACAGCACCAGGGAAAGATGTCTCAGATGGGTACTGAAAATTGGTACTGAAATCGAGGCCAAAGGCCAGGGTGGTTATGGGGTGTATGTGGGTGAGGGTGAAGCAGGGAGCAGCCGTGCCGTGGTGTCTGTGGGAGCAGGGCTGCTCACTGTGCTGCCATCTGTGCCCGCAGGGCAGGCAGACCCCAGAGGAATTGGGGTGGGGTTTGCTTAGGGCTTCCTTTTCACTTGGCCAGGCAGGGCTTCATTGGCTCTCAAATGCTGTGAGATGTGAAGGTGTTTCCTGAGGGGCTCCTCTGGCCCCTCTGCTCCATGCTGCATTGCTGGGGCCAGGGTGCCTGGAAGCTCCAGGCTGGAGTTCAGCCTCCCAGAGGCGTTTCCAAATATAAACCAATTTAAATGTACTGGAACCCTCAAAAGAGCAGAGTCTCTCATTAGCTGAGCTTTCCCTCACATGCTGGTGTGTGTGTGTGGGGAGGGAGGGGAGGGAGTACTGCTGCAGATGGTCAGGAGGAGAGGGGCCAATTGGGTTTTTAATGATTGTTATTTTTAAAAGCCAGTTAACTTCCCTGTAGTGTTTGAGGAGAGTTTCTTTGCGTTGGTTCTTTGTTTTGTTTTCATTTTTGCCCTTTTCTGTCTGGCAGGAGAGCACTTCCCTAGGTGTTTGAAGAGCTGGGAAGCAGTTAATCCTTGCCCTTGGTCTCTGTGCCATTGCTGCCTTCGCTGGCATGGAGGGTTCCCTGCACTGCAGTCACATGCCTGCTGGCCACCTGCCAGGGCAATCTGATCTGGCTTGGAGGAAACACTATCAGCTGCAGATGCAGCCAGGGTTACCAGAATAGTAAATAACGAATCACAAGACTCAGGCTATCTTTTCAACGAAAACAAGTATTTTAATATGTTGTTTTTAGTATAGAAGTAATTTCTTTTTTCAAAACAGCCAAGCTTCAAAAGGCTTGGCTTGGGTTAGTTTGCATAGGATAGAGAAATAAACTGTATTTTATGTTAAGTTGGCTGTTTATCTTCAGTTTCTCAAGTCAGCTGTGTCTGGGGGGTGTAAGTTTTCATACTTTTTTTGAGCTTTGAAACTCCTTGAGTTTGACATCCCTGGACTTGAGGTTTCTTCTTTTTTGGGGGCATCTTTAACATGCACTCCAGTGAACAGAAAGCTTTCCCCTAATAATGCCCCCCTGCCCCCAGTCCCGGCTTGCCCCTGCAGAGGAATGAAATCTCAGTACCCCAAAACTGCTTGTGCTGCTGGAGACCCTCTGGTGCCCCAGGGGCAGTGCTGGTGTCCCTGGCTATGTGCCCCACTCGTGTCTAGGTGGCAGAACTTGTGCCCAGGTCTGTCACCAGGCTGGGCTTTCCTCCCAGGACAGGACCAGCAGCAGAGGGTAACATGGAGCAGCTGGTGAGGCTACTCCAAAGTGACCCAGCAGACAGCAAAACCCCTGGGGGCTGGGGAGTGCAGAGGTAACTCAGCTGGCCCCCTCTCCAGCACACTGACTGTTTTGTGGTGCTCTCATTGTGCTTCTGGCAGTGGAGGACTTGAGGGTCTAACCTTTGAAGAAGACAGGGTTGATTTTGACCGTTGTGAGCATGAGCACAGAGAATGGATTTTGTATTTGATGAAAACTGGTAGGAGAAGTAAGGCAGAGAATGCCACTGCCCCCTCACCTTCTTCTTTCTGGAGCAGCCCTGGTGACCTCGGTCAGCTTTGCTGTCCTTTGGGGAGCAGCTCTGGGGTCACCACCCAGCTGCTTCTGTGCCCAGGAGCTGCAGTAACTGGGGGTGACTCCCTGCTCCCCGGGGAGCCCCTGCACCAGGGCGGGTGTGCTGTGCTGCTGCTGATGTGCACCTCTCACTTCCTGGGAGTTTCACTTTAAGCACTAAACCATGGAAGATTTGGCAGCTGCTGCTCCAGTGTGTTTGCCTGCCTAGTGTGCACAGCTTTGCTTCTGAAAGTGTCCATAAATTTTGAGACCACTATATCCAGAGAAGATGTTTATACATCAGGGATGGTGCTAGGGATAATGAGATAATGTATATCTTTGCCTTTTAAGACAAAAAAAACTTTGCCTAGAAAAAGTAGTGCATTAGGTGGGGAGAAACCTGAATTGATCAGTCATTTCCCATGTCCTTTTGGGCTTTTTCAGGCTTACATTTTTACTGTGTTAAAAATACAGCTTCCCATTGTGTTGTAATGTAGGCTTTGTACTTTAAACTATAACTTGATTATATTTTAGATGAGTTTAACAGTAATCTGAGGGATTTTAATCTGGTATTTTATTGCAGAGCCAATTTTTAATCATACCTTTACTGTCTTCTGTAGAGTCAAAAAGGATGTGGTGAGTGTGTCATAGGTACAGTCACAGGGTCACTTTGACTCTCATACTCTCTATTTAAAGTGAAAGATGTGAACTGGTTCCCTGCTCTACACACGCACACTTGGGTAGGTTTGGCCTGGAGATACACCAAGTTTTTAAAGCAAGGAGGAAGTTAAGGTATTTTTATAAGTCAGATACGTATAATCTTGTCCTAGTCATAAATAAAGCAGAAGTTTGTTTGAAATGAAATTAAGAACAAGCAGGGAGATAACAGCAAGAAGAAATCATCCATTCCTTCTGCATTCAGAACAGGGCAGCTCTTGAATTGTGACAGGGAATTTTGCTGTGTTTGGAGTCAGGTCAGGTGGATGCAGGAGGAGCCTGTGAGGTTCAGCTCTCAGAGGTAAAGGGTAAATTTGTATTGTAATTTAAATTATTTAATGAACAACGTGGTTTGGATAATGGTTGCTGAGAGAAATTTTGTTTCTGATAGAAATGCTAGCTGGATCTAAATGTTGCACAGAGCTCTTTTAAGTTGGGATTTCTACTGTTTTTTGTTGTTGTTTGGTTTTTGGGGTTTTTTTGGGGGGGGGGTGTTGTTGGGGTTTTTGATTGGTTTTGTTTGGTTTTTAATTTAACCTCCTGGATTATTTTGTTTTGTTTTCTAGAACAACTATTTGCAACCTCTACACAATGCCACGGATTGGGGAGCCTGTCTGGCTCACCATGATGTCAGGGACACCAGAGAAGAACCAGCTATGCCATCGCTTCATGAAGGAGTTCACTTTCTTGATGGAAAATGCTTCTAAAAATCAGTATGGCGGATTTTAGTTTCTAAATTAGAGATGTGATTGTGCCTTTTTATTTCAAACCAATTTTTAAATCAGTTGTTAAAATCCTGGTAATCAAAGAATCAAAAGGCCATCCATAAATACCTTTTTTGAAACAAATAAGAAATTATCTCATTAAATTCCTGCTTCTCCACAATCCTCTAAATCTTGGTAGAGGCTGAACATCTGAAACATGTCCATAGGAAGTGTGTGATGTGTGTGGATGTCTGGAAGGGGGTGAAGATACCTTACAAAATGCATTAACCTACCTTTCAGAATCAGTTATCATATGACAAGTAGGATTAGACATTCAGGAAGAGCTGTGTCTGTAATACTGTCAGACCACAAATTGCTCTCAAACCTTAAATCATTTTAAAATGCCACTAAAGAACTGCTGTGCTCATTAGTGCTCACTCACCTCTGTGGCCTCAGGCCCCAGCTGTGAGCAGATGCTGAAAACTCATCCATAGTCACAAGTCTTAAGGGTTTGGGATCCCCTTGAAGTACAGGGGCCACACAGTGCCACTGCTTTCTTATAGTGAATGAAATAAATTGATTTTGAGATGTTTTCCAACATAAAACTTGCAAAATAGGAAGTCTCATAATTATTGCCAAACAGAGTGAGAGTGTTCTTAAAAAGAACACATATTTAAAAGTTCTTTGCAAGGGTGGGAGGGAGGATCCAGCCATTCTTTCTCTCCCCAAGGAACCAAGACTGAAGGCATGATCTCTGCTGATTTTGTCAGGCTCTTTCTGTCATCCTTGATCCATATAGACTAGACCTGCTGTCAGTTTAACATCTTGAGTGCATATCTGGAAAAAAACCAACATATTGAACACTTTGCTTTCAGGTTTTTACCAGCTTTGCTGACTGCAGTGTTGACTAACCACCTGGCCTGGGTCCCCACTGTCATGCCCAATGGCCAGCCACCCATAAGAATCTTCCTGGAGAAGCATTCCTCCCAGAGTGTGGACATGCTGGCCAAAACTCATCCCTACAACCCACTGTGGGCTCAGCTCGGTACGTGGCAAATACCTCTAAACCCCCAGCAGCTTTACAAAAATGGGAGTGCATGAGGTGGGGTTTATGATGTTTGTTACTCCCCTCCCAGGTTATTTATTTTTTAATACAAAATGAGACAAAAGTGTGTTTCAAGCTTAGAGGTGGTCACTGTATTTTTTCATGCTCTAAGTTTTTAAGGCATTATCCATTATAAAATGTTAGCCAAAAAGTAAAGCCCTCTTTAGTCATCTATGTTGGGTCTCTTAAGGTCACCTGCTCTGGTGGTGGTGCAAGATTCTAGGCCTTCTCTGGTCCTCCTCCTCCTGTAAGGAAAATCTGCTTTTATTTTTTGGGATGCCACTATCACCAAACCTCATTCTGAAATGAGAAAATCAAGAAAATTCATCTTTTGATCAAAAGTGAACATACTGTTAATACAATGGAGTGATGCATTACAGGAAGTCATAGCTTGGCAACCCCCAGGGAAGGTCTCAGAGCCCAGTCAGTGGTGTAACTGGCCATACTGTCTGATAATTGCCCAGTAGAGAAGAGCAGGTGAGGTCAGATTGTCCTGCTCTGCACACACACTCTCATGGAATTTGACTAGGGAAGGGAAGGAAGGTTTTGTGAGGTTGTCCTATTTTTGTACAGGTAGGAATGGCCAGGGTGTTGGCAAGAAAACTTGATTTCAGGCCTCATATGACTTGAGGGACCCACTGTGGTTAGGGTGGCCTTGGAGAGGACTCCTTGTCCCCTCACCCCTGCAGTCATGCGGTGCCCTAACACCTCCAGAACACACAGGCACTTCCCCAGGTGACTCGAGTACAACCAGAACACCCCATCCAACCCACAGCAGAACTCAAGGAGGGGAAGAGAAGGAGCTTGGCTTCAGCCATGCACCTGTCATGATCACTTTTTGTCCTCATTCCTGGCATAGGTTTGTTTCCTTTACAGCTTTCTCTTGTGGGTAAAAGTCCAGCCCAGTTTCCAGACTCTCCAGGGTTATTTGGCACAGATGCCTCCTCTCTCCCATGGCTGTATAAGGATCCCAGGAGATGAGCCTCCAAAGCTGGAGTGAGGTGGTGTGACTGCTCCCTGATGTGTGAGGTCAGATCCCTGACCAGTGGCTCACCTTACAGATGATATCAACAGCATCTTTGGGATTCTCTTATTGAAAACAAAATACAGCATAGGTGTTGTAACTCTACTGCTTTGGTATTTCTCTCTTGTAGACCTGGTCTTTGAAAA
This sequence comes from Acrocephalus scirpaceus scirpaceus, assembly GCA_910950805.1. Taxonomy (NCBI): domain Eukaryota; kingdom Metazoa; phylum Chordata; class Aves; order Passeriformes; family Sylviidae; genus Acrocephalus; species Acrocephalus scirpaceus. Next base: position 7,878,631 of record OU383785.1, read on the forward strand.
CTGGCCCAACAGTTAGTTGGCTGTTAGAAGAATAAATTATTGCAAAGATGCCAAATAATTGTGTGTTTAATATCCTGTCCTAGGCGACCTGTATGGGGCCATCGGATCACCCGTGAGATTAGCGAAAACAGTCGTGGTTGGCAAAAGACATGACCTGGTCCAGAGGTTACTTTATTTCCTCACTTACTTCATCAGATGCTCTGAACTTCAAGAGACACACCTTCTGGAAAATGGAGAAGATGAGGCCATTGTCATGCCTGGCACTGTTATCACTACCACACTGGAGAAAGGAGAAGTGGAAGAGTCTGAGTATGTGCTTGTCACAATGCACAAGAACAGGGGCAATTTGCTTCCCACTGAGTCTGAAGAGATGAGAGCTCCCAACTGCAGCTGTAAATATTGCAAATGTCCCATTTCCCTTGCACAGAACATAGAAGGTGTTGCACAGCAAGAGAGAGAAGACATGCAAAGCACTCCTAAGGTAGAGCTGGAATCTTCTTCAGATGAGAACAGAACCATTGTTCCTGAGGATGGCCAGGAAGATGCTGCGGATGTGACACAACCAAGGCCCTGCCTGGACACCAAACTAGAGACTATGGTGTGCACAGGGTCAGCTTCACCCGAGAAATGCATGGGGACAGAATCTTGTTTGGTGCCAACAGCAGGCACGTGGAGGAGTGAGGATGCGCTGGAGGCGGGCAGCCAGGCGGGAGGTGGGACAAGGACACCCGGGATTGCTGTGGAGAAGAAGCCACCTGATAAGCTCTTCATGGATGAGTTTCCATGCAGCGCCGCCGAGGCTCAGACAAAGGTGACTTTCCTCATCGGAGATTCCATGTCACCTGATTCAGACATTGAACTGAGAAGTCAGGCAGTAGTGGAACAAATTGCCAGGCATCACAGCCCGCCAGCAGCGGAGGCAGGAGTGTCTGCTGATCAGAACTGTGAAGCTAAACAAACTGTTGAGGACCAAAATAGAGACTGTGGGACAGCTGAACCCTTTCCTCAAGTTGCTAGTGAGCATCAGAGCTGGAACCCAAACCCATACAGTGCTGAGAGCATGAGTCTGTTTGATGAATATTTCACTGATGACAGTTCAGTTGAAACCCGGACTGCTGATGATATTCCAGGGCAAGCAGCTACAAACCTTCTTGCTCACAACAGTAGTTTAGAATTTTCTAAAAAGCTGTGTACAAAGGCTTGCAAACCACCTAGTGAATTTTGTAAATTTATGGACTCTGTTCGACAAGAGACCTACAAAAACTGCTTTAATGAGCAGGACCAAAGAGAGAAAATCTCTATTCGTGTCCCCCATGGGGACAGAGAAAATGTAGAGAAAAAAGTTGCCCCGGGAATTGATTGGGACATTCCAAGAAATGAGAGTTCAGACAGTGCCCTGGGTGACAGCGAAAGTGAGGATACAGGCCATGATCTAACTAGACTGGGCAGTAACTACTATGGAGGAGAGCAGGAAGATTGGGCAGAGGAATATGAGATTCCCTTCCCTGGGTAAGTACTGTTCAGCACTAACAGAGCCTAAAAAAAAAGGAGCCTCTTCTCATGTCACGTATTTGGAGGACTGTAGCATAACTTGGCATCAGGGGTTGGAAAAGTGTCTCTTGAGCTTGCTGGTTGTTGAGGAATATTGAGAGATGAGTGGTCTGGAAAAAAATACTAATGGTGTATTGTGATCTTGGCTTGTATTCTCTGCTTCCATGATAAGCTGACTGCAAAAGCTGACTGTAAACTTTCTTAAAAGTGTTTGACTTCAGGTTAGAAGATACATGAAAAAACCAGAAATGCAACCTCTGTAAGCTGAATTTGCTGTTTACTGTTGTACATTTCTTTGATATGCCTTTCTTGCAGGTCAAAGTTAGTTGAAGTCAACTCTGTCCAGCCCAGTATTGCCAATTTTGGAAGATCCTTACTAGGAGGCTACTGTTCATCTTACGTCCCTGACTTTGTTTTGCAAGGAATAGGAAGTGATGAAAAGCTGAGGCACTGTTTGGTGTCAGATTTGTCTCATGCTGTGCAGGTAATTAAGCTATATTTGGTAAATGTATTTCGCACAGTAGGGAAAGATTAATGTTTGTGAAGGTACAAACCTGCTGGAAGTGGAAATATTTCCTGTCACAGCTCCTGTCACATTTCTCTAGTCCCAGGTCACCAATTTTTTCTCCTCTCTCAATTAATGTATCTGAAAAACATGGATATTTCACTGCAAATCCAGAGCACAGAAGATCAGACTCCCACTGAAGCCAGCTGGGAGGCTTGTGCCCTGGGAAGATGGATCTCAGTGCTAAGCTGCATCATTGTCTCCTGTAGGCTTGCCAGCTGATGTTTGTGTCCCCACAGGATGGAATGATGTTAAACAATCCCATATGCTGAGGTTGTGCCTCTCTTCCTGGGCACAGAGTCCTTCTGCAGTGGTGCAGAAGCTCCCATTGCTCCCTCCTCTGTCCCTGCACATCTGACCAATGTGCTGGTGTGGTGGAATGTGTTCTCCATCACGAATTCTCAGTGTTTTGGAGATACTGCACTTTCTTTAGGATGTTAGTCCATGTGTCCAGTAGCATTGTCTTCATTGCAAAAGGAGAAACCAATGTAAAGATAATGGTCTGAAGGAAACTCGTGCCTCTGTCATGTTGAAGATCATCTCCTCTCCACAACAGTTTTTCCCTAGGTAAACTGGGGCATGACTAGGAAGTGTGGTATTTCCTCCCCCTTTTACCAGGAAAGAAGTAGAGAGCAGGCTGTCACTGAAAGTGTGACATCTGCTCCCATCTAGTTTATTCCCCAGAGAATAAGGAAAAACAGACTGGTGTTTTTCCAGGCAGCCACTTTCCTGAGATCTTCCAAAAAGTCCCCTTTTCCCTACTTCTCACTTTAACAATGTGCATTAGACCTGTGGCCCATCTGTGCATGCCTGTCCCCCTACCTTGTGCCCAGCCTGACAGGGGATGAATTTTGCTCCCTGAGTGGTGGCTCCAGGGGCTTGTTTAACCTATTTGGGAAGTGTAATTGAACCTCAGGTGAGAGAGGCAGCAGTGTGAGGCACCTGCTGCTGTGGCACAGATGTGTCCTGAAATACAGCCTGAGAGAAATTTTTATGCTAATCTTCAGGTAAAACAGTAACTGCATCCCAGTGTCGGTGTAAAGCCATTGCTGACTTCTTTGGAAGAAGATAATTGCTAACAGTTCAACCCAGAAAATTTATTAGGGAAGGACTGTGGGTTTCCAAATACTCCCTTTTTTGAACCCTTTTTCATGGCTTTGGAGAAGTGGAACCTCAGCAGGGGTGGATACAAGGCACAGGCTTGGTTCCTGACTCCCTCTGCTGGCCTCCCGTAAAGGAAAACCAGTGACAGCTGGGAATAATCTGACCTCGGTAACGCAGCCACGCTAAACAGCAAGTTGGATTTTTGGTGCTTTCAGTTTTAGGAGTTTAAAATACACTTTGTATATGTCAGAACTCTTTATATTAAATACCAAAAGATGTAACTGTCAGCCAGTGACATGCTTTAAAGCCTGTAAGAAAAGATAAAATAGCCACTATCCTTAGACTGTGGCTTGCTCACAAAACCCCTCTGGTTTTAATGGATGGAATGCAGTGTGGGCAGATGTATTTTAGGTGAAGCAGTGCCTGGGATGCTGTCCTACTATCCAGGATGGTGAAGTTTTGTGAAAAGACTGCTGTCATTTGTCATTCTCAGGGTTCTGCTCTTCATTTTTTGTTCCTAGCACCCTGTTCTGGACGAGCCCATTGCAGAAGCTGTTTGCATTATTGCAGACACGGACAAATGGACAGTGCAAGTGGCCAGTAGCCAGCGGCGAATGATTGAGAATAAACTAGGAAAAGAAGTGTTAGTCTCCAGTCTCGTCTCCAACCTGCTTCATTCCACTCTTCAGCTTTACAAGCATAATTTATCTCCAAACTTTGTAAGTCTAAATGGAAATCACGAGGGTGATGGTTTTGAAGCACCCTTTACCTTCACAGGTTAAAGATGTGTAAGGCTCTGCCTAGTGTTTGTATTCATAGCCAGTGCGACTTCTGGTGTAGCTGTTTTGTGATGCCTATTGAAATGTCACTCTAATCAAAACAGCTGCCTCATTAATTTTGATTTAACATGTGACCAAAGGCTTCTGCTCAAAAATGAAAATCCTGCCAGTGAATATGTCACCTAGACATGGCCACAGAACAGTCAACAGGGGTACGGGATCTGTGCTTTCTGGTTTGGTTCTTTCTTCTCCCTGACACAACTCCCTTTGCTTTTTAGTGTGTGATGCACCTGGAAGATCGGCTGCAGGAGCTCTACTTCAAAAGCAAGATGCTGTCTGAATATCTCAAGGGCCAGATGAGAGTCCATGTCAAGGAGCTGGGCGTGGTGCTGGGGTATGGTCACAAACTTCTCCCAGCAGTATTTCCTGGGTGTCCTGGTGCTGCACCCTCCACCTGGGCTTGTTCCTAAGCACAGTGAAATGGATTTCTAAATGGGACCAGAACTCCTAAGTTACCCATGGCTTCAGCTTCTCCTTAGCCATTGCCCAATCACAAGGATCCCCCAGCCTTTCTGTATTCCCTGTGGGCAGGAAGATGGGCTCAGCACTCTGGAGCTTATCAAACTCCCTTCTTAGTTGTTCAGATGTCACTGAACAATATGGGGCACCTGATTCCTCCAGGCTGACTTTCCCTACATGGCAGGAAACACTCTCTGTGTCATGTAAGGCACATAATACCTCTCTGTGGGTGTGGGGCATGGGCAGAGGAGCTATTTAAGGGGTGTTTATAGGAAGGCTCTGAGTATATTTTGCTGCAGAGGAGTACAGAATGAGCAGGAAGGCACACAGAATATGTGTGGTGCTGGACATGGCAGCTTTAGCTGGTCCTCTGCTTCTGTGCTGTGTCCCTCAAGTATTATTCCCTTTACTCTGAGGTTAGGCAGGAATTTTGCTTCCCCCATCTGCTTCCTTGCCAGTTTGTTGGTCCTGTTAAAAACACACCAGACAGGTGGGAGCTCAGGCAGTGCTTACACTGTGGGAGCAGGCACATCTGGATGGGTGGGAGGAACAATCTGGCAGCTGCAATGTGTAGCCCATGGCCCAAGTACAAGCGCTGGGGCTTGAGCAGGCAGTGTGGGTTCTCACACGTGTTCAGCCCTGTGACATTTCAGGCTGGATTAAACGTGACTCCTCTGCTTCCTTTCAGGATTGAATCCAGCGACCTCCCCTTGCTGGCAGCTGTAGCGAGCACTCACTCTCCGTACGTTGCCCAGATCCTACTTTAAAATGCCAGAGGCCACAGACTTTGACTTTTTGCCTCTCTGGAAGCAAAGTGGAAGACAACTTGTTCTGGCTCCTTTCTCTTTGCAGCAAGTAAAACAAACTGCTTGTTGAGCTGCAGCACCTCCATATATGACTGCACAGCGTGCAAACAGTTGGAGACTTCTCCTCTCCCACTTGGCCATTTATAAAAAAAGATAAAGAAAGGAAAAAGGAAAACTGAGTAAGCCCAAGATTTCTGCCACAGAAAAGTGGAGATTTTAGCAAAGCTGAAGAGATGCATTTTTTAGCAGTTGCTGCCCTGATGGCTGACTATGACTTACACTGGGGAATGGAGGAAGAACTGCTCTGAGAGATATGTGATGCCATCACCCCTTACAAACTGAACAAGAGAGCAGCTGCCTTCAGCCAGGCTTCAGCTGATGAGGATCACGTTAGGATCTGTAATTCTCAAGCTGCAATGATTTGTAAACAACTTTTTCACATCGTAGTCCAATTCTGAATACTTCTCAGAGGAAGAACGGGGCAGGGGCCTGGGTTTTTTTTTTGTAAGAAGCTTATTAATGACAGTCAGCTACAGAATTTATTTATGATCTTTGTCCTCGGAAGAGGAAATAGTGGGGGACAGAGGGCGACAGGGGGAACGGAGGAAGAGGCCAACAGACAAACTAGCGATGGAGATTCTTGGCTGGATGCTGTAACCAGTATTAAATGTTTATAATGTTTAAATGTTGCTTTATACTAAATGATGCTTTTCTTCCTCAATGTAATCAAAATGTTAAAAACAAAAATAATCTAAAGAGAACGTTGGCTGAAATTTCCCCGTGGGTTCCCCAGAATGACATGACAATTACCTCTAACTTTTTTATGATCTATAAAATCTTGGACCATCATATTCTTTTTACAGCAGTCAGTCAGCTATTGAAATAATGAACTAGAAATAATTGTACCAAAGCACTGGGGACAAAACGAGTAGACTATTACCCTTAATTGCTCAGGTAACTAATTGATACATTTTTTAAAACCGTTCTACAAAAAAAAAAGAATATTGATTACACCATAGTGTAGTAATATCCAAATTATTTTTTGACAAATATACCCTTGCTGCAGATGACTCTAATCCCTTTTCTACTCACTTGTGTAATTACCAGCAGGAAATGTTGTTTATTTTATTCTCAGCATTTCTCTTTTACTCAGCCATCACTGGTTTGTCATTGTATATACAATAGCTGTATGAGTAGCTGATGGACCCAACCTGGTGTAAGTAATGTAAATAGACAGTGGGAGGTGGATTATGTTTTCGAAGGCTCTACTACCTCAGTTTAACTGGACACTTCATTCTAGGCTTTGCTTCTCATATTTGTCCTAGCAGCCAATTAATGTTGCTGATTTTTAGCTTCTGTTTTCATCTCTTTGGTTTAGTATATTGAAATTCATGGATTATCCACACAAGTAGGAGACACATATTCACTTGGTCACTAAACTCTTATAAAATTTCTATGAATACATCATTCTGTAATCATCTTTTCAATAGTACAGCACGCCTGCTGTTGTTGTTTGCAGAGTTACTTTAAGTACAAATCTGTTTTAACCATTTGATAAACTTGAAAACAATAGGAGAGATCCCTGCCCCACCTCTGTCAGTACAGAACTCTCCTCCCTTCGTTCTCTGGGGCCAGGATTCACTGGGAGTAGTTTTTCAGTGCTACTTAAAATCTGTCACCTAAAACTCTGTTCCAGGGAGATCTACGTGGCAAACCCACTCCTCCCTTCCATGTAGGACTGAGTCTACATCAGGAAGTGACCCCAACATTAATACAGGCAGTGTCATTGGAAACTGTTTTGTATATAAAATCTAATGCTGACTGCTGCAGGGGAAAACCTCATGTTTAATATGTGATCCAAGGATTTGTTTCTCCCATTTTTCAAATGTCCTTTCCTTGCCACACAATTATATTACATCTGGCTTTTGGAATGAGCACAAAACAGGGGCCCAGTTGTGTAAACACATTTCTAATGAAATATAGGATTGCACTCAGAACATGGATGTTTAACTCTTTGCTAGGATATGTGGTACAGGCTGTAGTTAGGATACCAGTTAGGCAGTGCCTTGGGAAGTTCCTGCCTGTGCCTTGGGAGGTTCCATGGGTGAGTTCATCCACAGCACGTGCCCAGAGAGCTGGGCAGCTGCACCCTCAACCCTGGCATCCCCCAGGACTGTGCTTTTAATGATCCTTACGGGAGAATACTGCTCCTTATTTGAGCCATTATTGGATGAATTGTTGGGGTCACTTTGAAATGGGTTTGACTCTCCAGAAAGGCCCTTGCACGGCCTGCAATGAGTGTTAACACGAGAGGAGAAGGAGGTGGCTGTTGGCTGGCACCTTCTCTGCTGCCCTCTGCCCAACACTGCCGGTAACAGCGTCAGTGATGTGTTCAGTCAGCCCCAGACGGAGCAGCCACGGATGCAGCTTCCTCCTCATCCTCCCACAGTGCCAGTCCCTCCTGGCACGGCAGCACCCTCTGCACCTCTCAGCACTATTGTGGGCAGAACACAACCAAAACCCTTGCGTGATGGGAAGTTTTCCTGTGAGTTAACTTTTTGGGTACATGAACAATGTGGTACGTATATCTGTTTGTTAAATAATACGAAAAGGGATTTTTACAGGATATAGCATTGACTTTTTAAATATATCACGATTCTTTTATGTGAATAGAAAAACTAATGTTTGATTTCTTTTTTCCACTATTCCCAATCTCCATTATTAACATGTCTTAATTTTCTGGCTGAAACCTAAGTGTACTAGGCACACAAATTAGCAAATTTGATTTTGTTGCAATTGGAAAACACTGGGCTGCTAAGAACAAAAAACTGTTTAAAAGAACAGATTTTACACCTTGCATATGTTTTCCCTCTTAGTTCTTAGAGATGTTTTATGACAATTTTTTGCTTTCTCTAAATTATTTAGATGGTGGTACTTGTAAAATGCTGGGTAAAATGTACATACTTGTTATCTCTTCTGTTTTTGTATATATTTCCCAAGATGTGCTCTTGTATTATAATAACCATTCCCAATTTTAGGGGAAATTTGTGCAATAAATACAGTATGTCAGTTTAGTTCTGGTACCTTTTGTGTCACTTTTTTGACATGTGCTATGAATCTGCAGGTGAGTGAACCATCTCAGATTTGACACCTGTCTGCTCTCAGCTGCCCATTTTGGGGCATTGATCCCGGCACTTGGCAGTGCTGCAGCTATTTAATTTGGGGTCTCGTAAGGAATTAATTGTTTCAAATAGGACACTGTGATTGAACTTGCTGTCCCTTCAGTTGTGAATGTCAGAAAGCAATAGTGAGATGGGAGGGAGGTCCTGATCCTCTCTACAATGCTTGACTTTGTGTGAGGTGAACAAACATAAGCAGAAAGCCATTGTCTTCCACTGGTTCATACATTCATTTTAACGTGACCTGCAAAGAAGTTTGTCACACAGGTGTTTGCCATTGTGTTTGTCACTGTATTTGTACCCATCTGCCTGAGTACAATCACTTTTCTGTCTTTCTGGGCCACTGAACAGGAATGAAGGTTATTGAGGAGTCTTTGTAAGGTTTTATTAAATCTAAGTTCAAATTGCAATAACAGTGCTGCCAAGAAAAGTGAAGTAATAATCATACAACAGGAAAAACAATTAGGAAGATGTAGAAGAGTGTACAAATGAGGTTTTAGAGCATCTGGGTTAAATAAGATCCCATGTTCCCAAAGAATGAAAAAAGGACAAGCAGAAGACAGAAACCTTTGCCTGAAGCAGCTGCATCTTCTATTTTTGATAAATGCTATGTGGTTTCCTGCCCTGGTGCATACCTGTCCCAGGTGCCCTTGCCACATGCAAGGTGCAGGATGAGCTGAGGGACGAGGTGAGGTTAGTGTCCCCAAGCCCTCTCTTGCAGTGACCAACTGCTGGGCAGGGAACACTGCAGGTCCCACATTCAGCATGGCCAGACAGCACAGGAGCCTTCTAGGATTTCCACTTGCACCTGCCAAGTCCTGTCCTGTAAAAGGATGCCCGTGATGGGAGTGTTTGGAAGAATGGAATTTGTCCTCTCTCAGAGGAATGAAAGCCCCAACAATTGACTCTTGGGTGCTTGATCTGGTCCTGTAGCACCACCCTGAGGTTTCCCTGTGCACAGGGATGAATTGCTCTGACTCTGCCTTCTCTGTTGGCATCCCAAGTAACACTGGATCAATGGCTCAGTGCTCTGTGTGGGTGAGTCAACAAAAGCAATTAACACAGGATCCCTTGCCTTTTAATACTGGTAACACAGTCGGGTATTGCTGGCCTGGTGTACTTCCATGATGGATTCACAAGGCAGAGCCTGCAGTCCCACAGCAGCACTGAAGGTGTTGAGCAGGCAACTCCAGCAGGAGATGCTTGGCTTTAGCTGGGAGCTCTGCCATGGAACACTGGAGATGTGCACTGTGCACTATCAGACCTGCAGGGCTTCTTGGGCTGAGTGCACCTGACAGAGGACAGAGAATTTTGTGTTACCAGAGTAGACGGTCATGAGGTGTCCTCCTGATGGGGATGGCAAGAGTAGTTGGAGTCATGTGTCTGCGTGGGTGTTTGGCAGTGATGATGTGAGCAGTAAATTCAGCAGTATAATCACTGCAGCATCCAGAAAATGCTGATGTTAATGCCCAGAATTGATTTCCTTTTTAACTTCCCAGCTAGACTGGGACATAGCACTTGCTAGCCAGTATTTTTAATGTGTTGTTACTCCTTTTCTGTAATTCTCTTAATTTTCCTGAGACAAAAGTGAAAACTAATTCACTTAGCTGGGGCAAAGACAGGAAGGAAGCCACAGGCATCTGAGTACCATGGCGTCTCTCATCTCCCACATTATTCCCAGGGGTCTGCAGAAGAGGATATGATTATTTTCTGTGTGGCTTAGAGCAGAGTAACCACAGGACAATTGCTGGATCCAGGGGTGGGAAGCAGCTCGGTGTGTTGGTCGCACAAAAGCACAGAGCTCCTAATAGCTTTCTGCTGAGCTGCTGTTGCTTTCTTCTCTCTTAAACATTTATTGTTAAAAAATAGTGGCCTTGTAGTTAGAGGTAAAAGTAAGCAGGAGAAAAACATATCTTCTGAGTCTCTGTACTGCAAAGAACATCTCTGTTTATGTGTTGCAGCATGCACATTCTGTTCCAGTCATGCCCTCATTTATTTTGTGGTACAGGAACAGTTACAAGCTTTGCACACCACCCCTGCAGCCTTCTTGTCTTCCCTCTGTACAAGAAGATCATCTTTGCTGTTGCTACAGGCAGATCTAAATACACCAGTGCTCTGGGTTTTGGAAAGTGTTCCTGGTGCTGGCTGGAGACGCTTCTTTACTGGAAGCAGCGCTTTTCTGTTTTGACTGCCAAAGAACCACAAGTTCAAATCCTATGGGATCTGTCCAGGCTTTTGGAGCAGAACCTGATTCCCCAGCAGCAGTGTGGCAGAGGAGCTGGAAGGTAAATCATCTGTGCCCAATGTGTCTGGTAGCTCTCCCAAAGGGGTGGTTAATTTCCCCGTTGCTGTGGTCAGTGGGCAGGAACAGATATTGCAGGACAGGCAGCTCAGCACTGAGGAACAGGAGTGACAGCTCCTGCCTTGACAGGCACAGAAAGTGCCAAAATGGAGCATCCCATGGGGCTGTGGGTTCCCACAGGAACCTGGTGGAACAGCTGGCATGAGGGATCATGTTGGAGAGGTGCTGTGACTCTCCTTCCACTGAGGGACCGCTGCTGGGCAGCATTTTCTGCCTCAGCAATACCTGCTGGCCTGCAAGGCTGGACAGTTGTGTGGCCTCTGGAACTGCTTCATGTGAGCCATCACCTACATGTCACACCCTTGGGTCCTGCTCAGGCTCTCTGCTCTCTGGCAGCTTATCTCCTCCTAGAAGCGTAGTAGCAGGAAGCAGCATGTTACTCCCATGTATTTGTTTATTTTCATTACCAAAAATATTTGTACAGCGGCAGAACTTGATTTCCAAATCTCTGTGTGTTCCGGCTGTTTGTTCCCAGCTAGAGCTTAAGACATCTGCTCCGAGGGTGGGGATCACTGCCTGAGCTCCTGCCTTCAGCTGTGCTCCGGAGACCCAGCTGCAGCAGGGCCCAGAGAGCTCTTAATGCCCGTCACGGCTCGGTACGGTACAAGAAGTTGCAGCAGTAAACGCAGGTGACAGCAAGTAGCTGGTCCTGTGCTTTGGGATGTCCGTGATAAGGAAAGGTACCTAAAGCACATCAGGAGCGGTTTGTGGTGAGGCATCCGGCAGCACCTCCTACGTCCTGCGTGACCTCAGAGGACACCGCGGTGACACCTGCCCATCCCCGCCAGTGTACGTCAGCGAAACTGCCTCTGCCCGGTCGCTGTTGCTCAAAGCCTCCGTGCATTGAGCAATGCCCGCGGTGGCCGCAGCCGTGTGGGCAGGGCGGTTCGCGCACCGGCCCCGGCCCATCGCTCCTGAGGGGCGCCGCCATCGCTGGGCTGAGCGACCGGCCCAGGTGGTTCGCCGGGCGGGCCTGGCCGCGGGGCTGCTGCCTGCCGGCGCTGGCTCGGGAGCAGACACTCGCTTTGTTTCAAGGCCAGGTTTCCCCAGAGCTCCATCTCGAAGCCCTGCAGGACAGCCCTGCAGGTGCCCAGACACCTGCGAGGGCGCGGGACCGTGACTGCGAGGCAGAGCTGTGCACGGAGGAGCCATCCCGGCCCAGCCGGCAGTCCTGATTGCAACATCCCAAAGGAAGTATTTGGGCCGCAGGCTCGTCCCCGATTTCCAAAGCTGCACAGGAGATAAGCAGATGCCTTTTTCTTATGTCACAGCTGCTCTGCCTATGTCCCAGCTATGGCCAGGCCCCCGGCTGTGGGAGGAGCGCCCAGTCCCTCTCAGGTGGCACTGTCGGAGTGTGGTGGGGACTTGTGGTGTCACCTCTCACTCCACCTTCGTGCCTTCAGTTTGCTGATGTTTTCCTTAAGGACCTGCAACCCATCACCTTTGGTAACAGTCCTTCTGTAGGTAAAGCTTCTCAGAAGTGAAATTATAGACCAAGAAAAATCTTAAGGAAGAACAAGACAAGGGTGGCAGGGTGGGAATGTCCTACTCTGGCTCTTCTTTTTTGCCTTACAAAATCAGAACCTTGTGTGAACGGGAGGGAGCCATTTCCTCTGACACAGGTCCCAAGGGAGCACAGGGCTGTGCTGCAGTGCCAGAGGTCAAGGCCATCCCTGGGCCGCTCCCTTTTAGCCCATAAAGACATTTTTAATTGCTGGTTGTTTTTTTTTTTAATTTCATCTATCCTGTGCTTTCTAAAAAGCTTTGAGAGAGGAAACTCTCTCCAACCACCATGCCTTTGCCTGCTCCTCTTGTTCAGTTTCTAGCACTAACCAGAGTACCTGTTTAATCTGGAACTTGCTTTTCCTTCTTCATTAACTTCTTAGGATGAGCTTTGATTCCACTGGTTGGACAGACCCTTCTTTTTTCTTATGGAAAAGCACTAAGGAGGAATGGGGGGTTGTGCAGGTCATGTGCAGCTCTGCTGTGCTGGAGCAATTGCAACCAATGCTGCTGTCATCATCATTTCCTGCATGACCAGGATGGGCTGAACTTGTAACTCTGGGACACGTGAATGTGTCACTAGTGGCAGTGGATGGGTGGGAGAGCTGAAGGTGGAGTTTGTCCTAGGTTCTTAATGGAAAACAAACATTTTCCTTAAGTGGCACTGAAAGCGAAGGCAGTGTTTCTTATGGAAATGCACATAGCTGAGCTGAGGAAGAAGGGTGAGAATATTTCCTTGAGAAATGAGCTTCTTACTTCCCAAAGGCTCATTAATTTAGTTTTCTTGGCTAATCAAATGAATTTCTAGAATATTTTCACTAATGTCACCAAAAGAAAACAGCCTGGAGCCAACAGAGAGTGCAGTGGTGAGGATGCCTGGAGGCAAAGCCCAAGTCTGTGCAGGGGTGACCCCAGCAAGTCCCTTGGCTAGCTCCCAGTGCTGACACAGGGCCACTGGTGGGACATCTTCTGAGCAAACACCCTCATTTAGGACCTTTAGGATGGCATTAGCAAGAAGTCACCAGTCTAAAAAGGTGTCTATAAACAGTGACTTCAGGGCAGAGGGTACCAGTGGGTTTATGTGCTTGATTTTCCTGCCAGGGATACTTTTCACTTTGGAGAACTTCAGTGTGTTGGAAAGACTATATTCAGCATTTCTTCTATAGTTATTTCTATAATTACTTCAAAATTACAGCCATGAGCAATTATAGTTTTCAATAGCTTATTGAGTGCACTGAATCCTGAGAAATTAACTACCACATTTTCAAGGAGTAGATTTATTAATAGCAGCTGTAACTAGAAATCTTGTCTAATTTTGATGACTAGCAAAAGACATGAAAAAATAAGGGCTCCTGTTTGCATGTATTAACAATAAGACTGATAAAATTTGTGGGAGATATTCTGGGCAAACAAAAAAATTACAGCTGTGTTCTTTGTGCTGCAATAATTAATGATCATGCACTTTATTGTCCAAAGCTGTTTTTCTTGTACAGTTTAACTAAAGGTCTTGATCTCTGTCATTTCACATGACATTGTTCTGAGGCTGGTTAGGCTGTAAAAGCCATCAGCCTGAAGAAGAATTTATTTTTCAAAATATAGCTTAACTCTCCAAACTATTTCTTAAATTATAGGTTAGTGAAAAGCAGGCTCTTCCATGGGCCTTTCCCATGGAAACAGAGTTTTTTAAGAACTGTAGATTTGAACTGCTTTAGTATTAAAATCAAGGGCTCTGTCTTGGGCTGGTAAGAACCCCCACAGCTCCTGGCAACTGCAGCTCTTCACAGCTGTGAATTCAGACACACATTTTTCAGGGGAAAATAATCCTTAACCTAAATACAACTTTTCAGATATTTTGAGGCTGACCTTTGCTTCCTTGTCTGTTTTTTCCCAGGTTGGCTGGCTGGGAAGCTGCTGACCCTGCTGGATTGCAAGCTCCTACAGCAGCTCATCCTTCCAGTGAAGGAATCATGGGCTCTGCTGGAGCCCATGCAGGGTTTGTCCAGTGCAAGTCATTAGTCTCAGAAATGTGGGGTGAACTCCCACTTTTTCAGGATGCGAACAGCAGAGGCAGGTTTGGAGGAAATGTCTTCTATCAGAAGTGTCTGTCCTCTGCTTTTGTCACCTACAGTCAAAGCATGAAAGCTCATTAGGCATGATTTGGCTGTTTCCTGTTCAGGCTGTCAACTAAAGAGGCAGCTGAGCAGCATTGCTGGAGCATGTGGTGGTCTCATTATTCTCAGCAAGGGAAACACTCTGCAACAGAACCCTCACCCCCCTCCTTGCCCATGGTGTTTAAACTAAACAGTTTTAAACAAAAAGAGGCTCAATTTACAGCAAAGAAGTTTTGTGCAGTGAGGGTGGTGATGCCCTGGCACAGTATGCCCAGAGAAGCTGTGAATGCCCTATCCCTGGAAGTGTCCAAGGGGAGGCTGGATGGGGCTTTGAGCAGCCTGGTCTAGTGAAAGGTGTCCCTGCCCATGGTAGGGGGTTGGAATAAGATGACCTCTAAAGATTCCTTCTAACCCAAACCATTCTGTGATTCTGTTATTGTGTAAGTTAGTGACAGCTTAATCTGCTGGACCACCATCTCTGCACCTCCAGGTTTAGGGTGTCCCTGACACTGTCTCCACTCACAGTCTTACCAGACCCCAGGACATGGCTTTACTGGTGATTCCCACCCTGGGCCCAAGATGCTGCAGAGCTCTGCTCTCTCAGTTTCTTACTGCAATACTCTTCTTGCCAATTCTGATTGCAGATTCTTTACCATGTGTGTGCACATCCTTCTTTAGACCACAACTGGAAAAAGCTCTGGGGTGGTTCCTGCTCAGGGCCTCCTTAACTGCAAACCCACAAACTGCTTCAATTTCTCTTGGTACCTTCTTCAAAAGCGCAGCACTTTTGTAATACCCTCCTAGCGTGAGACCCAATGATAGTTGACAAAGTAGCAACTACTACAGCAGTGGTTATATAAAAGAAAACACTTCTACTGCAAAGGTAATTTTGCCTTGGATAAAGATGGCAATGAAACCCAACTGTTCCAATGCAATGGACTGCCATGGAAAAGGTCTGCCACTGGCAGAAGCTCTGAGAAAAAAAAGTAAGTAACTAAAGCAGTTTGAAAAAAGGTAGTGAGATATCTGCAGATACCATCCATGGCTTTTAGTGTGCTGGTACGGCACTGAGAATATTCCTGACACACGGAGGGGAGATACGGGCACTTGGAGGGCAGCTCCACTCAGCTTTCTAGAAGAGTCAAAGGTTGCTGGTTCCACTTGTGCAGTCACTTCATATGCAGCTACTGAAAATTTTATTTCCTTGACGAGATTGTTTTTGGTGTCAGGGTTTTTCTGGAAGTCAGTGTGCTTCCTATGGGCCAAGCAGGTCACCGCAGGAATTTCACTGTATTTCCCTTTTTAATGGAAATTGCAAATACATTTCCAGACACAGGTCTGGAAATACCCCGACAGCAGTCTCCATCAACTCTTCAGTGTTTTGGACTAGGGAATGCTTGTGTCTCAGCTTTCACCTACATTGAGTGAAAGCCCAAAAATCTTATGAAATTGCATCTGCCTTAATGTCATCACTGCTATCCTACCTAATAAATATTTTCCTAAAAAAACCTCAGCCCTCTCTCTCTGAGGAAGAAGATTACTTCCATGGGGGTAAGCAATCACAGGTAAGTGGTATTTGCGTACTTGGGTGACATCTGTTTTATTGGGCGGAGCACTCAGCTGTGAGCTCAATAACTTGCATCACCCTCTGATTCATACAATCATCTGACCTTCATCTAACTGCTGCTCTGCTTTTATTTCCTTTTCTCCCTACAAATTACAGTAAAGGAAATTCTTCCTTTGCTCCATACACAGTGCTTCCTTTCATTCAAGGTTTGGTTGTGCTTTTAGCACTCAAACAAACAACCAGTACAACCTTCTACTGGAAAAGCACAGGATGAAATATCACGTCCCTTTCCCCTCACAAATACCCCCCCGCAGACTGCACGCACTCCAGGAGTTGCTGTACTTTGGACACAGCCTCTCCTTCTGGGTGAAATCCCAGCTGGGAGACACTGCAGCCCCTCAGGGTGGGATGATGGGGTTTGCAGTGAGGGGTCCTCCCTGTTTGGTGTATGGAAAAGTGAGCAGGTCTTCCAGGAGGAGTCTAACTCTGCTGGTTCTGTTTGGTGCTGTACCTTCAGCTCCTGCTCTGCCCCGGTGAGGCCGTTCCTCTGGGTACACACTTATGTCCCTCTCTTGCAGCTGAGGAAGGACACCCATCTCCCTGGATGTCTCAACTTTCTGAAGCATGGAGATAAAATAGAGTCTGGTGGTCTCTGAGCAGGACCATCTCAGCTATCTGATGCAGAGGAGCTTCTGGGTGGTTGGAAGAGGCCACCACATGCTTTGAGATACTGTTAGCAATCAATATCCCTTGACACAGAATTACTGTATGTTACCAAGGGCAGGGTCTGTAGAAGGAAGGGAGAAAAACCACATGGAGTGGAAGAAGAGTCATCTGCAGATCTTTCTAAAGTTAAAAATAGTTAGGATTTTGTCTGCAGAAGACAGTTTGTCCTGTTATGTTGCTGTCATCATGTGAGCCGGCTGTATGCTTCTGCATTTGAAGACGAAAACTGACACACTGACAACAGGAGCTTTCTGGAAATTCTGCATGTCTGAGATTTAATGGTTTCAGTGAGTTTCCTGATATCATCTCATCCATATAGCTGTGCTTGGAGGGGGGAACTAAACATTAGCTCTGTAGGGTCATTAAAAGTCAGAGAAGAGATCATAAGGAATCGTAAGGATGCATGTAATCCTGTGAAGACAGATGATAAAAGCAACTACCCCTGACAGTGAGTGCTTCAAGGTGAGGGAACCCAGTTTAAGAGCATGGAGGAGCTGAGCTCTTGCTAACTCACATCAGCAGGAGCTGTTTACCCCCTCTTCATCAAAAAAATCAGACTGACAGCTGTGAAATGTGACTAAAACCAGAGGATGATACAGGGAATTTTGGCCTTCATAACTTTGCAATGACTTCACTGAGCATTCCTAGCTCCCAGGCCTGGACTGAGTCTACTAAACTGTGCAACATTTCTTCGTAATCAAATTATAGTTTATACACACGTACAAAAACACAAACACAGAGACCTGTATCTTCCTACAAACACACCAAATGTCTGCAAACAATGGAAAGCAGATCTGATGCTGGCTGAATCGTCACTGTGGCTTAAGCTACAACAGCAAAGCTCGTGGTTGCAAAGAACCTTGACAGCAGCAGCAGGAGAACAGTAAGAAATGCAAGGCTTCCCCAGCCTTGGTCTCGATTCAAATGCTGTAATATTTCTTGTAGGATTTCAAAATAAGTAACATGTATTTGATTGCATAAAGCAGTGAAATTGCCTGTCAGGCCTTTATTCACAGTTTCTTAATCTAGATGATTGCCAGTTAAGAAAAAGTCTAGACCGTTGGCCTGGTTTTTGGCAGAAGAGAAGTTTTTTATTATTTTTCCACATGCTCGGAGAATTACTCCATTTACTTTAAAAAGGGGAAGGACTGAAATCCTATTTACTCTAATTTTTATCATATTTAAACTGGCTGCTTTCTGTAGGCATGCCGTGTTCTTTTACCAGCTCAACATTGTTGGCCAAAGTGTTGTCCAGCAACAAATGCCACAGATCCACAGAATGGTCACATTGAGTTATGCAAGTGTTTGGCTTTTTGCCTCTGAAAATAGCTACTTAGTAGAAAAATACAAATCCCATTGCATGTTCTCTCTGGGTTATAACAGGTCACAGATACAAAATCTTCACTGTTTGTGAAATCTTCTTGCAGCTCATAGTTGTACAACTTTTAACATCCTCGAAAAATTAATGGGAATAAGATATGTTAAATTGGCAAAACTGATACCAAATTACTGGTGGAGAGTTTCCCATGCTGAGATTGTTCTTTTTGTTACTTGAGTCTTTGTCTTTATCTGTGCCCACCCCATTTTTTACCCATCTTCCACTTTCTAATGGTTTTTGGCATGATGTTTCCAAAGACAAATGAAGAAAATCTTTCAGTTGAAGCTGTAACCTGATTATAGCAACAAAGAACATGCAAATGGAGCAGTCACCAGACTCCAGATTCCCTGCTGTCAGGGCAGGTTTCCCTCCGCCACCCCCATCCTTAATTTTTTCAGGCTTGAGCGTGGATATCTGCATACTCTTTCTGGATACCTCCAACATCTAGACAGGTCCATATGCTCTTTTAGGTTTTGCCAACAAAGTGCTGGGGCTGGAATCACGTATCTGTAGGTTGTGTGTAGTAAAAATAAAGTGGCAGAAGACACACAAAAAAATTGATACAAGAGCCTGTTTCAGAGAGAGCTGTTTCATTGCAGAGTGCGTAGAAAGCCACCAACTTGTGGCTTGGAGCAAAGCAGCTGGGGTTTAGATGTTATTTTGTAACTATTTTGAATGTTTTTTGCCGTTCTTATTCTGTTTTGTCAGACACTGTTAATGATGTTGTACACTACACCATGCCTGAGGTAGTTTGGATGCTCCAGTGGTTTGGCAGGAGTCCCTTTTTTCCTCGTCCCACTCACTCATTTATCAGGGCTTGGTAACTCCATCAGGGTGGTGGCAGGTTCTGGATGGACCCTTTCAAGTCACTCAGCAGTGGCAAGGGAGAAGAAAGCCCTTCTTCATACCTGTTGTTTCCCATATGGACAAGGAAGGGAAATGAGAAAGATGAGAACATACATGTCAGTGTCACAGGACAGCCAGTGTTTTTCAACACAAACAGCTTTCACTGTCCTCACTGGTAACTTTCAGAGAGTGCATCAATGCCTGTCTTTGTGTTCACAGAAACCTTAGTAAATGAATAGCAAATAACCCAATTCACTGTTTCCTTTTTAGATTGTTCCTGACTTTGGAACCAGGACTCCATAAGCACTGGCCAAGGATTACATGACACAAAGGTCAGGGTGACACGTTCTCAACACACTGTGCATCCTCAAGCATAAAATGTTTGTTGCTTCAGAATTTCCACCTGTCCTCCATGAAGCCTTTCCCATGGACACCCCACAAACTGCCCTCAGCTGAGAGATGTGTCCTTCCATTGGGACTAAGACTTAGGAAACTGTTACTGCCTCCAGCTGAGCTATGGCTCAGGCTGCTCTTGGGAGCAGCTGGGGCTTGTCATTCCCTCTCTTTGCATGTAAATACAATCTTAAAATCTTTCAATCTTAAGGCTCACTGAATTCCCAGTCCATTCACACCAGCACTCAGCACATTAGAGACCATCACAGATGTGTGACTGGGAACATGAAAAGCAAGGAAAATCGCCACTGAAGGTAAAACATAAGTAGAGAAAGTGTTCCATCCCCTCATTTAAAAGATGTCAGGCTCCCCATTTGTTTCTGTATTGTTGAAAAAGGCTGAAAAATAAGTGTTTGACTGTCACAAGGAGATCTGCAATTGCTTATGTGTACATGGCTTCTACTCTTCAGGAAAAATCTATATATGGAACGAAAGCCCTTCAGGAAAAATCTGTACTAGATTTTTTTTAGATAGAAAGCTGTGTTAGTCTGAGTTAAAGAGAAGAAAGATGGGGGTTTGGTTTTAAAAAACTAGGTGTTAAACTAACATTATTATAACAGAACAGAAAGATAACCATCTCACAGTTCTGTTTCTACTTTTACCATTATCCTTTGAACTGAAGCTCTAGAAATATGCACAGTGGGGAATTTTGCTTTGGAAGGAGCAGAATTAGCAGTACAGTACTCAGACCATTTCATTCTTGCTCTTGATTTTGCAAAAATAATTTGGTATTTAATTTTTAATTTCAGAAATGGAATTTTGAGCTGCAAAATGCTGTTATAGCCAAGAGGTCAAGGTTCTTACATAGCTACCTGAGCAGTGTTGTGCCATTTGCAAAAATGTAAGTTTCCTGCAAAAGGTGAGCTCTCACAAAATTCCTAATAATCCCTTTGCCTCCCCAGTTTTTCAGGAAGTTCATCATCAGAATAAGTATATATCATACAACTGTCTGCAGAGGTTCTTCCCATTGGGCATCCCAGAATATTTTGTTTTCCTCTAGTCAGGCAGAGAATTAATTTGTGTATCCTTGTGGTATGTTAACCACATACTTAGCTAGTAGTTGTTGCCAAAGATGTGCACGAATGTCCAAAGGGAATTTTTTTTTCCAAAGCTAAGAAATTAAAACCAATATCCTAACAGCTGGATTGGAGAATGAGAGGAAGGAAATTGCCAGGCTGTAATAGAACTCACAGGTCACTAAATACATAGAATACATAAAAATAAAAGTTAAAAATATTTCAATGCATGATGATTACGAATCTTTCCCAGTGGGAGAGGTGAGGAAGTTGAATTTTACCCTGAGGAATCTGGGATGTGCACATGGTGGTAAAAGGCGTTACATTAAAAGGCATCTTTGGGAGTGTCAGTGAAGCAGAACAATTGAGGGAACATACTGGGAGGAGGTGATGTACTTTGTAACTCAGCTGGTCCTCCCAAATTCACAGATGCTTGAAGCAGAACCATTTAGTCTCCTGAGACTGCAACTCATCCGTATTAATAGCAAAGCACCTCTGATTCCTACATGATACAGATACTGTCAGTTTCAATTAAAAAACTTTGCAGTAAGTGATGATGCAGGGATACAACCCAGATAAAGGGGAAGCAAATTTCCCCCTCTGCAGGGACAATAGGCATCCTGCTTGGTCACATCCCTTAATCCCAGCCCTGAAATTACTCACTTGTGAAAGCCTTTTAATTGTGTTTAATTATGTCAGTTTTACGTGGAGACATTGGCTGTAACACCAGTAAGCAGTGAACATCATGACACTCGTTTCCATTGTTCTCTAGATATCTGGGAAAATAAACCCTATGGCTGAAAGATCCTCTGAAATAATTGCAGCTATTAGAACCATTACCTACCCAAATTCAGGCACTTTTGGAGTGAGGGAAGTCTTGTTTCATGGGTCAGTTGAGCCAAGCAATTAAATTAGAATGGTGGCTTTGGTTCCTATGGAATACTTCTGACTCCCTCACTGCTCCTGTGCCTGGCTGTAGGCTGGTGTTCAGTACGGGAATTTTTTTGCAAAAGAAAAAGGAATTTTTAGGCTACTGACTTTATTTCCACAGTGAGTGTCCACTTCTGTGTTATGTTCATTGTAGGAATGCTGAACAGCTGGGATAGGTGTAAAATGAGTTCCCTTTCTCATAAAAACCAAGAATAGGGCTTAAATTATTTCAGATCCTTGAGAACTGTGACTGTGCAGATTTCACCAAAATCTGGGGTTTTCTTGCTAGTTGTTCATTATATTTTTTTTTCCAGCCACCTGCACCTGGGGAGTATTGACTAATTTTTTACACCATCTTTAAATATAAACTGAGCTGGTAAAGCTCTTGATTTGCAATTATATCTCTGATTTAAAAAAAAAAGGGAAAAAATAAGAGGAAAAAAAGAACCTCCTAATAGAGAAGAATTCATGCTTCAGTGCTTTTCTTCTCCTTAGTTACTCAGGAGGACTTTTTCTCTCAATCTTTTCCATTTGGTTCCTGGCAGGGAATCTCTGAAGATTCCCACACCTCTGGAAACAATATTTTATGTACTAAAGTTGAAAAAGGATAGCATGTTCTGCCAAATAACTAGTACAAACTTCTGACCTTTGGAACAATAATAGACATGATATTTGGAAATCTTACATTTACAACAGCAGTTCAAAGAGAAGCGAAAAAAAAAAAAGAAAATGAGTTTTGATAGACTTTATGAGACTGAAACCTGTGTCTTTCCTGTAGTTTTGGGAGCATCTCATATTGTCTCTGTTGTGCATGCAGTGCAATGACTGTGATATTAAGAATAGCTGCTCTTTTGATCTGGGCTGTCCATCCCATGGTGGTTGTGCCTGCAGTGATACCACACACAACATCAGAACAGTCTACACTGGAGGAAGTGCCGTGTTTCCTCAGTTTTTTTTTTTTTTTTTTTTTAGGAAACAGTAGGAATATTATAAAACAACGTGGAGGGGGCAATCAAGTCTTTGAGCACAAAAAAGGTAATTGTGCCACAAAGGGCAAATGGTAAAGGGAATGGGAAGGGTAGCTGGAGAAAGGGCAGGAACAAAACTACTCTTGGTTAAAAGGAAAAAAAGAAGAAAAAGCAAGAGGGCAAACACAAGTTGTGTGCCTGCAAATTTGATCTCATAAATTTACAGAATCGGACTTGTAACAGGAAGGAAAATCTTGCTATGCGTGTTTTGCATGTGGCTGCTTCCCCTTGTCCCCGAGCGGCCCTCAGAACCAGGAATGCCTGGGCGTCCAGGGCTTGGAAGAAGTTGGTAAAACCCCACAGGACTCCCTGTGGGGGAGCTGTGGTAGCACCTTCCTTGTATTTAACGCCGAGCTCTGTATTCGGCGGGGCCGGGCGGGGAAGCGGCACTGTACCCAACCTGGCGCTGCGAGGCCTCACTGGGGACCGCAAGGATGGGGCCGCTCCTGCAGAAGCGACCTAAGCCAAAGGCTTGGAGAAGCTCAGGAATCACGGAGGTCAACGTTCTATGAACCGCAGTGTGAGGGAAAAGGGAACGCACGCAAACTCAGGGGGAGCAGTGCCATGGCACCATGCCTGCTGTTATGCCTGCACGGACACTCTGATCCCAAGTGATGCGGAAAACGCTTTATTTCGGATGTAGATTCCTGAAGAAAACGCCGTATGTCCGGTGTACAGGTAGCAAATGCAACTTTGACGACAGACTCGCAGCCTCCTGAGGGCCGGGATGCGGCGCCTCCGCACTGCGCACGCGCGCGGCCCCTCCCAACACTCGCGAGCCTTCGGCCCGCGCACCCCGCCGGCCCCGCCCCCGGCCTGGGGGCGGTGCTCGCCATAGCCCCGCCCCCCATCGTCCCGCCCCGCCCCCATCGTCCCGCCCCCCATCGTCCCGCCCCGCCCCCTCCGTCCCGCTCCCCCCCCCCCCCCGTCCAGCCCCGCCCCGCGCTCTTGCTGATTCTCTGGGTTAAAGCGCCCGCTCTCGCGCTTTTCCATACCGGGGGATGCGCGGTGACTGAGCGGGGCGGGGGGTCCGGACGGGGGCGGCGACTCCCGGCGTGTTCAGGGGAGGCGCGGGCTTGTACCCGGCCGCGGGGTTTCTCTCCGGACCCTCTGGCGCCGCACCGCGGAACAACTCGCCCGTCCGCATCGCTTTGTGCGGGCGCGGAGGGCGGAGCCGCGGGGGCCGAGCGCGCGGGGAGTCCCGCTCGGGCCGGTAACTTCGCGCACGGAGCGCTCGCGCCGCGATGGGGAGCGGCGCCGGCCGCCCCGGGAACGCGCCGGGAGCTGCCGCCGCCCGCCCCGAGCGCCGCCGCCGCCGCTGAGCCTGAGGCGCCCCGAGCGCCGCCCGCCTGGTGAGCAGCCAGCCCGGCGGCGGGCACCGCGCCCGGCCCGCTCCCGCCCCGGCCTCCCCCGGTCCGCTCCCCGCCCGGGCCCCGGCGCGGGGAACGTTTCGGGGTGCGTCTCCCGTGGGCCCGGAGCGCGGCGGAGCCCGGGCAGGAGCCCCGGCGGGCCGCGCCGGTGCGATCGCGGCGCGCCCCGCGGCAGCGCCCCGCCAGCCGCTCCCGAGGCGGCGGGGGGCGGGGGGCGCCGGGCTGGAGGATGAGCGCCCCGGTGGAGCCCAGGATCAAACAGGCGCTGCGGAAGAAGCCCGCGGAGCGAACTCCGGAGGTAAGGCGGCTCCGGCTTCTTCCCAGCGGGTATTTTTATTTACTTTCTCACTTTTCCTTTGCGTAAGTCCGTGTTCCGACAGCGCGGAGTCCGCGGTGCGCGCACAGACCGGGCTGGCGCACAAACTTCTGTCTGGAGCTCGGTTATTTATTTATTTCTCTCCAAAGCTGGCCCTCTCAGGACCAGCAGTGGTTTAAAAGCCCAGTAACACGCTGGGTACAGGCACAAGGCGCTTCGTGAAGTACTTCGGGCCAGCTGTTGGAAGAACAACAAGAAGTAGATCACCAAAAAGTAAAATGATGCATATTTCAGTGATGCAAAACTTATGGGAAAAGTTAGGGAGCTGAAAGGCTTTGCTTACCTGTACAGTGATGCAGATTTAAACAAAACCAAACTAATTATGCTGCCCAGACTTCACAAAGATGTTTCTGCAGTGAGTGGGAGTGTAGAAATGTGCGAGGCTGGTAAGCTACAATAAAACGCGTTTTCCAATTACCTGCCTTCTCTGTCTCTTCCCCATAAGCTAGTCTGTAATCAGCTATATATTTTTAGGAATGGTAATGTCATGGAGCATTAACTTAATAATGAAATAGGTTTGATATCGTTTGCATTTGTTGAAGGTCTGATTGGAGTTTGTTTGCTTACTTACCCTTTGCCTTCCTTGATTTGTTTCCCTTGCTGTGATTTTTTTTTATGTGCTCAAGAATTAGTGCTATGAAGTGATACACTCTTGAGTTTTTTCCCTTGGAGACTGGGGAACATCTGTTCTCCCTTGGTACTTCATGGAGAGCAGAATGTCCTGCCTGGTCTTCCTTATAAGTTAATTATGGAAAGGATACTTAGAGAGCTGCTCAGAGGCTGCTCTGGAGTTCATCCTACCAGGACAGAGTCCCTGCTTCCCTTTCAAGTCGGCCGAGTTGAGTGAAATACGGATGTTCAGTCCCAATGGTTACTTGCTTTGGGATATCCGGCACATTCCTCCTTGTGCCTCTAAATTAATGATGAGGCAGTCTCATCAGTGTCCATTCTTTTTTCCTTACTTTTAGCACCCCCCTCTTGCTTCAGACCTTTCTTTCTCTTCAGCTGGAGTCTTCAGTTAGCAAAATTCCTTTGCTAGTGTGGCTTGCAGTGTTGGGCAACTGGGTTCATCACAGAAGTGTCATTCATGAGTTGGCATTCCACGCTGGCTCGTCATGGCTTGGACTGTGGGGAACAGGTAATCTGGCCTGGCCCAGAACCTCTGCTCACCACTGCTTGCTGTACCAACCTCTGTGGCTGTGTAGGGTTTTTTTTTGCTTTTTTTTCAGGCATCCCCAGTTTTTCCCCCAGCAGCTGTCATGGAATTCCTTATGGTTGTCATCTTTGACATATGGTCGTTTTGGCTAAAACGACCTTAAAATAATTATTTTGCTTAACCTTGTAGTGTTAAACTGTCAGATATCACAATGACTGACTGCTTGTGGATTTGTGTAGGTTTCCATTGAGAGTGACATGAGTGTTGTGTGCAGGTTTGAATTTGTCAAGGTATCTTAAATGTGGGGCAAAAATTTCTGATCTTTGCTAATCTAAGTAATAGTACTTCTAAAATGATTTTAAAAAATATAGTTCCCTTGTTTATTTGGCCCTGTTTTGGCAGGCTTTTAGAGGCACTGCACAGTGAGACTACTTGTGATTAAACATGTACTTAAAACTTGGCAGGATTGGGTCCTTGGTTCTTGCTTGCTGTTGCTGAGTAGATAATTACAGTCAAATCACTTTTGTTTTCTTAGGATACTTTTTTTGCATATACTTAGAAAGAAAAGCTTTTCCCTGATTTGATAGCAGAGTGTACCTGGGGGTCCTCAGTCTGGGTCTGTGCTACCTGCTCAGGTACAAAGCATAGAATCCCCTATTACTGTCACACTGACAGATTTTCAAAACATCTGCTCCGGGATGTGAGGACAGATGGATACAGAGTGGTAAGTGAACTGGAGAAAACAATTGCAATGTTGTTTATTTGTTTACTTATTTATTTATTTATTCCCAACTTCCTGACTTACCCTCTTTCCTCTGTAGGCTGCAACACTTTGGGCAGGGAAGCTGAAACCTGTTTAGCACAGCCATTAGGATCAGACCCAAATTTCAGGTGTCCCTGCACAGGATGAACGGTCTGGTGACTCCTGTCTTGAAGTATCCAAGTTGTACACAGACAGAAGTGTGGCTTCATTTCTCCCCTCCTACTCTGGTGGGAAGGTATCATCAGTTCCTCCCACACGAAATCAGCTGCACGGGGCTGCTTGTGCACTTTGACTGTGTCTTTGTACAGAAACCCCCTCCAGTTCCCCAAGCCAAAGCTGGTATTGTATGTTAAGCCAAAGCTGTTCATCCACAAGAGTTTCAATTGCTTTCAGTCCCTTTCTGCCCCCATCTCTATTTCTGATCCTGCAGTTTATATGAGCAATTTACCTGGGTATTTATTATAAATTACAGGGTTGGGGCTGTGCTGATTAGTAGCATGGTCTGGTGCTTCGTTCCTGTCATCTGTGCAGCCTGTGGAAAAATACAGATAAACACTCTACATGCCAGATTTTGCTTACAAGTAGTACAATTATCCATATGATTTTGATTGTAGGTCTTTTTCTTGACAAAATGTTTTAATTTCTAAGAACTGCAAAACTAAGCAGGGAGATATTAAAAAAACCTGTAATTTACTTATTTTGAAATTTATCTCACTGTCTTGCTTAAGTAAATGTTTTAGTTCTTGATATTACAAATATTTTTGTTTGGAAAAATCTGTGTTAGGGCAAGTTTTCAGTGTTGTGGTAACATTCCAATGTTTGTTAATTGTTAAAGTGTATAAGTTATGCATATTAGGCATGTACACACTTGATTTTTTTTTTAGTTGTTGTTGCTCAAATACTTCATGTGTTATAATCTTCAATTTATTTTGCCAGAGGGAATTATTTTGATGAATTTGTAGGAATTGTAGCAAACACTTAATAATACATACATTTTCATGCAATTGCTGTTATGTTACTCTGTTTAGAATCTTTTTTGGAACTACCGAAGGCTGGCAATTATTTTGCTCCTTTTCCTCTCCTTTGGTGCATCATGGGAGGTGCATATTGTTCATATGTGATGCAAGTGACTTCTCATGTGGAAAGGTTCCAGGATGTTTCCTAGTGGACTGATGCCCGTGTATGTAGCAGATGCTGCACTAGGATTTGAGTGAGTCCCATGTAGTGAAACGTGTGCCTTGCTGGTTCCCTGATGGCCTGTGACCCTGTGCTGACACTGGAAATAAATCTGTGTACCTGTCTCTCAGGTGTGGCCTGAAAGTGCAGAATTTGTGAGGCTTCTCTCAGATATTAGTTTTGATAACAAATTATCCTGACAAATCATCCCTTCTGTCTTGTCAGAAGGAGGAAACTCTGGCAGTAGTTGGATACTTAATCAGTTTAAAAAAATCATACCTATACTTAAACAATAGGATTTCATACATTTGTTTAATATTTAAATATCTGCGTTTTTCTCCCAGGGTTATGCAGATGTCTGTGTGGTGGTAAATCTGTGAGTGTTTATACATGCAGATCCTCCAGTTTTTGCTTGGGAATATGGGATTTACTATGCAGTGTTTTAGCTGTTTCTTGTCACAGGTGGGGATATTGAATTAGTAATTTGGGAATATTTTAATAGGAGAAAATCTTTAGTTCAAAGCAGTAGGGGGGAAGGATGAATGCTTATGCCACCATGTGTGTGCTCTCATTAAAGATTTTTTTTTTTGAGGCCCAGAATTCCTTATCAGATCCATACAAAGGCTCTGATGTTGGTCTTTAGGGGTGTTGTTCATGCTGCCACAGATAAGGACTCAGTACTTGATAGGGCCAAACAGCAAATGATTGTGCTCCTTTGTCTTTCCTTCTCCTCCCCTCCCGTGAGCATGCTCTCTTCCATTTTTAGTGGAACCTTTTCCCAATATAGTATCTTTTTAGTTCTTCATGACTTTGTTCTAGACAGTGTTTACTTTCGTGGTTCAGAAAGCTTTGCTTTTATTTGACTTCAAAGAGTTGGAATTTATTTTTATACTCTGAGCTCTTGTATTTTCCTAGCTTTGTCTTCTTGCAGTAATTCTTGATTAATGTTAATTCGACTTCATTTGGCAATACTAATTCCTTCTTCTCTTCCTGTTCCCTTTTTATTAATACAGTGGAAAGAGGAAAAAACCTAATTTGCAGAATTGTGTCATGTCAGTGTCTGCTGTTTGGAGCCTGTATGTGATGCTTCTTGATGGCTTAGATATAGAGAAATAGATCTGCATGAATGTAAATCATGCACAAATAGTACATTGATAGGCATTATGAAATAGCTGTAATAAATAAAATAAATTATTGCTGACAGCATAACAAAGGCACTCTTGTACTGTAGCACAGCTGAGCCAAACAGAGGAGAACATCTGCTTCTTGTTTCCAGAAATAACTGGTATTTTGAAGTGGGTTTTTTCATCCTTTTAATAATTTTCAGTAAACTCAGTAGGTGAAGTGAGATTAACCATTGTAGAAATCTGTTGTTTCTAGAATCTGAGGTGAGCTTTTAGGAGTGTAACTGTGTCAAGGGTGTTGGTTTTGGATAGCCATTGAAAGTAATTAGAATAGTAAAGTCACCACAAAGTGGACATGCTTGCAGTTACTGTAAAGCCAGAAGAAATTTGTGTTAAGTGAAGTTGCAGATGCTGGTTTCTATTTAATAAAAACACCTTATTCTTAGTGGGCCTCCAAAACAGGGACAGAGGATGGACACCTGACTCCTGCTATGATCTTCTACTGCCTAACCTCCATCTTACGCTTCCATTCCCAACTTTTGGTTATCTGTTCTTTTATAGGTGACACTTTGTAAGACTGTGTCATGCAGTTAACAGTTCAGGAGCTCAAACTGAAGATGAGCAGCAGCCAGCTGTTGTAAAATCCTTGAGATTGTTCTGTGTCTTTGTTTTGGTGTCTTTGGCAGAGAACCTCCTGAAACCTTGATCAAAGATGCACTGACCAGTGCTACATAACTTTCATCCCTCACTGTGCAGAGACTTGGGCTGATCTTGGCATGTGACTGTGCTGGGAAGCTGGAAAATACCTTTAAAGTGCAAAAATTCGTTATCTCTGGTGATAACCAAAGTGATAGGAACACTTACTGACGTGCCTGCAATTTACTGCCAATGAATTCCTTCCTGGGTCCTTGTGTACCCTGTGCAGGTTGCCTTTCTGCACTCATAAGGCAACAATTATCTTTTACAGTTAGAAAAACATAAAACCATATAATATGAATAATTTATAAATAGTTCTGTGAGAGCAATAGTTACAGTTTTATTTATGTTCAGTTTGATTGAAAAATTAAGTGCAGAAAAACTGTTTCATGGACAAAAATGTTGAGTAACTGCAACTTTAGGGGAAGACTTGGGAGTGCATGCATTTCATTGACACCATATTCCATCTTGCTAGGACTAGGAAGAACCTAGACTTGTGACGTTTTCTTAAATATTAGATTAGTCTCTTTAAATAAAATGTGTTGTAAAGCTTTTTTATAGCCACCTACTAAAACCAAAGTTCAGAACAGAGGTACATGAGGAATGGCACGTTGAGTATCATAGTGCTGGCTGACAGCTCTAAAGGTTGAGTCTTATACACAAACAGACTATAGTTTCTCTGTTAATGAAGTTGGAATTCTTATTACTTTTAATGAAACAGTCATAAGCCTTCACTCTTCCTCCTCTACTTCCCTGCCACATAGCTTTTAGTTGAAGGTAGAACAAAACCACATTTTTTTCCCAGCTGCTCATTAAATTAATGTATTTAAGCTCATGGTAAATACAGCATTGACAGTCCTGGAGGATTGTCCAACAAGCCTCAAAGCTTTGGGAAAACAGCATTTCTTCAATTGCCAGCTTCATGAGTTAGGAAGTTTTTAGTGCTTAGATTTTCCTCTATTTAGTCTTGTGCTTTAGGTGGGTAGTTGTCTCTTATTTTGTTTCTGAACACAGTGTAGTGTCATGAGTCTTCATCTCGATTAGACCTGTAGTTTTCCTGTAATAAAAAAAGCCAAACATGCAAACTTGTCTTACCTCAGTAAATGCTGCTTGATAATTAATATTTATAAACTTTCTGTATGTACCTTGTTTTATGAGGTGATCAAGAGTGATGTTCTTTGACAGATATATTTAATCTTTTATTCCCAAAGTTGAGATAAATACGAATTGGTGCATGTTGGCAGTAGTTGTTCAGTCTTCCTAAACATCCCTGGGAAACCAGTAAAATGTGCAGGTAAAATGTAGTGTCCCCCTCCCCAAGACTGGGCAGGATCAAATCTCTTTTCTGAATAATTGTAATTAACCTCAGTTAGCATCTTTAATCTGTGACTGATCACAGGATTGACTTTGAATTCACAAAGTCTTAGTTAAAAATCAGTGGTGTTTGGTTATTTCATGTTTTCATTGCCATGTGGACACAGTTCCATGCTTGTGGCATACAGTCGAATTCTTGGCTAGAGGTACTCAACAACCTGGCATATACCAGTATCCAAATAATTCAAATTATCACTGCTTGGAACCTTAAGTACAACACACTTTCTGAAGCTGAAATCAGCCCTAAATTAGTTGAACATAAAAAATAAAATCCATCTGTTGTTTCAAATGAACCAAAATACAATATAGCAACATTTACTAGTTTTAACAAATGTTAATATATGTAAACATTCAGTTATATGGACTTCAGTATCTGTCTTAGGAGTCTTTTTTGCATGTTTTTGAACATTTTTTTGAGTTGGTTGTTATGCTTTAATCACCAAGCCTGAAGGTGTTGCTCATATAAGTCTTTTGATTATTTATGTCTCAGAGACACAAATAACTGTGTTAAGCCTTGGACAAGGTACCTTGTTCACAGAGGAGGGATCTGGTTTGGCTGTACTGCAGCTATTGTCTGGTTGGAATATCTGCAAGGAAACTTTGCCTGTGGTTCTCAGAAATAAAGATTTTTTTCCAGCTTTCTTAACAGTAAAGCCTGTTGACTTCAGTCAAATAGAGATTTGTGGTTCCAATGAAATAAATCAAGTTTCAGGGCGCTGTTTTACCTTCGACTACATTTACTGGTTTTACTGAAGTGACTATTGACTTATTGATTATTCTTAAATTTAAAGTGTGTCTAGCAAAGTTCCCTTGTTCAAATAAATGTAATATTGAACAAGTAGAGAAAACCAGCATGAATGTTTTGGGATGGGTGAGTTTTTTGAATTTCAGAGTCTGTATCTGTATTAACCTGTTTTGTGGGTAAGGATGTTGAGCAGTGTTCTGGAAAGGAAAATCTGGGTAGTAGTGAAAGGATTAAAACAAACTATGATGGAGACAGGGAAACATTGTAGTGGTTAAATTGCCTTGAAGTAGGTGTATATAATTTGTTAATTATTTTTGGGAGATCATTGTGAACCACAGCTGGTTTAAAAAAAAGGAAGTCAAAATGAAACCCACAAAAAACAAAATGCCAAAGAAAGTAAACTTTTAATAAAAACTCTGGAAAGTAAATTAGACTGAACATTCATTGTTTATCACCTAGTGTAGGTGGAACACATGTACAGTTGCTGTGTCGAGTAGCTGTGACTTTGTGGTATCTGATCTCCCTGGCAGCTGAGGGATAATCAGGGCTTCTTCATTGGTTAAATGAGTATTTGGTGCTTCCATCACTTCAGTGTAAAGTCATGGGCATTGCTCCTGTAAGTATCCCTGTAATTGGCTTGGAGCAGTGTTGTTAAATCTGGTTGGGGTCATGTTGATTTTTGAAATTTCTTCTTTAAATATGGGTCTATGAAGGGTCCTTGGGACTGTGTGCTGCTGCTTTCCCTGATATGGGCAGACCCTAGGGTTTTTGTTTTAAGTGGTCACTCAGAGCTAGGTCTCTTAAGCCAAACATCTTAGCACCCTCTGGGAAGAATGTTGGCAGGCTTTAGCCTCTCCTTGTGCTGATACTGATACCTTGTGTAGTGGAGTCTCTCACCTCTTTGTCACAGATTCACACAATGGTTTGGGTTGGAAGGCCATCCTTTTCCAGCCCCCTGCCATGGGCAGGGACACCTTCCACTAGACCAGGCTGGTCTGAGCCCTGTCCAACCTGGCCCTGAACACTCCAGGGATGGGGCATCCATGTTCCAATGCTTCACCTTGTAAGAGCATGAGTGTACAGATATTTTGTGTCTGTGACAAGTGATGCTGTTTGGTTCTCTGCACAGAATTGGAAGGGTTCTTCTAAGTTATCTGCACTGGCCCTTTATTCCTACATGTTTCACTCTGCTCTTGGGCCATGACTAATGAAAATTCCTTCATCTATTGTAAAGTCTGCTCACCAGAACATGGATGTATTAAAGAGAAGATGAAATTACAGTGCGCTAATAAACCTGTGGACAATGGCTCATGTGTATTGGCATTGTTTGCAGAAAGTTGAGGGTTTGTGTGTAGTGAGTCACTGAGTTATACATGACAAGGTTAAAAGCTGTTCCACCATCCTTGTTTGTCTACTGCATGTAATTTCCAATTCTGATTCATTGAAATGAAGCGGTGAGCAGGAATGTGGTTCTGTTATGGGATACAAGTGAGTGGATATTTTAAAGCACTGGCTCAGCCTTTTCAAGCATGAGCACACCTAGTCCCAGTCCAGTTTACATGAAGAAATGTGAGTGCAGTTGGGCCTAGCTGAGGAAGAAGTACAAGTTAACCTTGGGGAGCTTGAGCAATTGTATTAGAATCAAAAAACATCCTGAGCTGAAAGGGATCCACAAGGATCATTGAACCCAATTCCTGTCCCTGGACAGGGTCACCCCAAGAATGAGTGGGACTGATGAGCACAGCTGGTGGCTTCCAGTATTTCTGGTGTCTAAGTCTTGGTGGAATTGTTGAATATGAACGTTCTTACTTAAGTGTAATGGTTATGCAGTATCTATTGGGTGTAGTTACACAAAGAAGTCAGAAGATGTTGCCTAATGTAACTTGCCTCTGCAGATTGGGGTTCATCTGAAGGAAGTAGGGCCACAGCAAAAGTGGTAACAAAACATTTTGGCTTTGTACTTTGTGTGTCAGTGTCTCTTGCTTTCCGTGACTAGTCTATGCACCTGTTAATGTGTGGGTGTCTGCTGCACACCTTTTGTATATAATTTTTAGCTAAAAATTATTTTAAAAATAATTTTAATAATTTGTGTATGATCTTTTCTCCAAGATATTTGTACAATAAAGATTTTAAAGGAAATTATATTCTAAGACGCTCTTAGATGTATGACTCTTGTTTGAGAGAAAAGAAGATGATCGTGATCTGTGTGTGTTGGTGGCTCTCCAAAGCGAGATAGGTCAGAGGGTGCTTGCAGGAATTCTGCTCTCAGACCTGGGGGAGAAACTTTCCCTAATCAGTGATGGCAGACATCAGTGTCTTCCCTCTGGGAGAGCGATCCTCAGCCTACAGGAAATGCTCGAGTACTTTTACAGAATCACAGAATCATTAAGGTTCAAAAAGACCTCCAGCTGTCAACCCAGCACCACCAGTTCACCATTAATCCATGTCCTTAAGTGCCTTGTCCACATGATTTTTTTGAACACTTCCAGGGATGGTGACTCTTCCACCACCCTGAGCAGTCTGTTGCAGTGCTTGACAGCCTTTTCCATGAAAAAAAGTTTTCTTAATATCCAAGCTAAATGTCCTCTGGACTGATACAGTTGTCAGCAAGGCTTTTGAGTTGGAGAGGTGATTGTAAAACAAACTCATTGTTTTCACTGTGTGGTTCAGAGCATACTAGAAACTTACACATACAGTATTTAGAGATATTTTTCAAGCTATTCTCCAAGGTAACTGTAACTAAAAACCAGAGATCACAGCAGCTTGTTTAATGATAATCTTCATAATAAATGCAGGATTTAGGGCTCAGCAGATGTTATTGTACAGACTAGGTCATATGTTAGTGTTGATCAGATATTTCAAGGCCTGATTCTTAAGCTGTGATGGTAGAGTGGCAGTAAATTTAGCTTGTAGGGGGCTGAAAAATAACTCAAATTTCTGGCCACTGCTGTCACAGGAGACACTCAGTGCTCCAGAACAGCTGTGGGGACCTTGCAAGCTGCAGCTGGTGCCAGCAGGCAGGTGGTGCCTGCAGTGTGTTCCCCAGCTTGCAAACATGGAAAGCTGGAGACAGGTAATCTCATACCTGTAAGCTTCCAAGATAAGATTGGTTTGGTTCTTTCCAGAAGGTTACATGACTTCTTCATATAAATCCTGTTAGAGGAGCAAGTGGAGTTAGTGTGCAGTAGAGTAGCTGTTCCCAGTGATCTTCCAAGGACCATGTGCAATGTTACTGCTCCAAGATTACTTTTCCTGTCCTTGCTTCTACTGTTCCTGAAAAACTGTTTTTTCATTTTAGTGACAGCTGTGAGAGCTCTGAGAGTAAAACCAGAAATTATGGTGACGTCTTGGAATTTTTTATTGGAACTTACTTCCTTTAGTATATACTTTTCCCCATGAAGTGGGGTCATGCACTTAGTTTTGTCTGTGGAGTGATAATTTAAAAGTTTTCACTTACAAATTAAAGTTTAAATATGTAATGTAATATTTTTATACCAA
Source organism: Acrocephalus scirpaceus scirpaceus (assembly GCA_910950805.1). Classification (NCBI taxonomy): domain Eukaryota; kingdom Metazoa; phylum Chordata; class Aves; order Passeriformes; family Sylviidae; genus Acrocephalus; species Acrocephalus scirpaceus. Next base: position 7,913,332 of record OU383785.1, read on the forward strand.
CCTATTTCTTATTGTAGTATCTGAATTTAAAAAACTTATTTCGGGGACTGGTTAGATAGTAAAGGTGTGTTTTACAATGCTTAATCTGACCTAGAATATGAGCCTAGTGCGTTGTTACTGACCTTGCAATAGGAACTTCTTGGAGATAATAGGATAGTGAAAAAGGGCCAGAAAAGGGTGTGGAAGGAGGTGGGAGAGAACTGCAAGTATACTTGGCATTCAGAAAAGCTGCCAAATGGAAAAAATCCACATTTCTGCTTTTGTTCTCCAAAAGTGCAAAGGGTGGAGGATAAGCAGTCAAGATGTGTAGGTGTTAAATTTCTCATAGAAACAGTATTAAAGCTACAAAACATTGTAGTGAATTAAAAGGTAACTATTAAAAAAAAAGATTTTCAAAAGAAAATCTCTTCAGGTAGTATACCCAAACTTATTTTGTATAAGCTTCAGAGAGAGAGGAGTTTTTCAGTAGTGTTCATTTTAACAAAACCGTTCCTTGTGTCACATTGTGTAAGGAGAGCTGGATATCTGTCTGCAGTGAAAATAAATAGTATGAGAGTAGCCTTAAGGAACTTGTGTGAATGTCTGCTGTGAGACAAAACTGAGGTGCCTGTGCCCAGGTTTTGTCCACTTGTGGACAGCCCTGCTTCCGAGGACTGGAGGGGAGGAAGCAGAACACCTGTAAGCAGCTGTCTGACATCTCTGCTGTGCTGCTGAGTGCGCTGGTCACACACTGCTGCTGTTCACTCCGTGGCTCTCTCTAATAACCCTGGTGATGCACCCATCCCAAGAGTGTAAAAAGCTGGCAGTCTTCAGATGGAAGCGAGTCCCTTGCCATTAAAAGGTGGCTTGTGGTGATCTTGTCACTGGCAAAGAAGCTGCACGCTTCTCAGGACCATTCCAGATGAACTTCCAGTTTGCAGGGAAGTGCAAAACAATTTCCCAGGCATATGCAAAAATGAGTTTTCATTGAGAAGTGTATTGAGTTTAGCTTGATAAAGTCAATTCAGAGCTCTGATGCCTTTCCTTGTTAAGAGACCTGATACTGCTATCAAAGAACTCTGCTCATGTTGGTATTGCCAGACAAGCTGTTTTTAAAACTTGGAGGTCTTCTTGTTTCAATAGCTTCAGGCTTAAAATATAGAGGGTTTTCCTTTGTTTAATGGTTCTGTGATACACCCTTCTTCCTCTTTTGAGGATTTCATTGCAGTATTTTGGAAATACCCTGAGTTCAGGGAAGCATGCACAAATTAGTTAGCGTTCTGCATCTGGTTTCTAGAGGTTCCTTTGCTCTGCTAATTATTGGTTAGCTTTTAGCATGTCAAGAGTGTAGCAAATTCTTGACAAATAGAACAAAAATAACTGCCTTAAGGGATTCTCTCTTTGTAATCTTTTTGTGCCTGATTAGAGCATTGACATTTAAGCAGTCTGTCCTTCAAAGACTGATCATTAATGAGCCTCGAATGATGGTCCTGTTGTTCTGGGGGAAAGGAATTCTTGTGGTGATGTTTGTGTTGCAGGCACATCCAGTTTGGTCTTTTGGCCAAAGATGAATTCCTATACAGAGTTCCAGAGCTGTTGTAATGTTTTTCACTTTGGCAGTTTGTATTTGAAGGAGCTGAGGAGTGAGGTCTGTCGTTGTAAACTGTATCATGGGTTTAGTGTTGAAAGGTGATGGTACTGTTTTTGTTGCACTTGTCACAAAGGGTTGTGTATGCCAATGGCCACCAGATACTATGGGGAGGTATTCTATTTAAATCTGATTTACTTGATCCTACATTTTCAGAGTTCTCTGCAGCATATCCAGCCTCCAGAAGGCTATGTTGATTTGGCTGAGTAAAATTGTTCTTTCCAACTGTTGCAGATGAAGTTTCTGTTCCTGTTTCCCATTTGAAGTAGGAAGGAAACTGTGATGGTCCTATGTCAGACTGCTGACCTTCTGTCAAACACATTTACTGCTTCCCTTGTGTTGGATGGGAAGGCTTCCTTCAGCAAATTCCTCTATAGATGCCATTATAGGTGACTTCCAAGATGCTTGTCAAAGTCTTCTTGTTCTGATTCTTCCAAACTGACATGCAATTGGTGCAGGGATTAAAGGCTATCATCCAGCTGGTGTGATCATTAGCAAAAATCTCTTATCCCACATATCTGGCCCACCATTTCAGCCTGATTTCTGATTTCTGAGCCATTGGGGTACATTTCCTGGTGAAGTCCAGCTCAAGAGAGAAACTTTCTTGTGTTTTGTTTCCCCTCTGTTTGCTTTAGGTAGAAGGTAATTATGGAGTATAGCAGACCTGTAGTTAACAGGTGCTTCATAACCTATCAGAGCTGAATTTCCCTTGTGCTTAGTTAAGGTCTCTCAAATGCAGCAAATCTCGCTCTGTAAAATCTGGAGTTTTGGACTTTAGTGTTTAGTATGGCAAATAGTAATGTTGCTTTGATTTTTCCCAATAGCCATAGAGGCTGTGGTTGGCTAACACTGGAAGAGCAAGAGGTTGGAGGAATCTGGTGTGGTGCATTACCAGATTGTGTTAATCATGGTTTCCTAGGAATGAGAAAGGTGGTAGGATGGGCTTGTTTTGGTTTTGTAGTCAAAGCTGATTGTAACCTCTGAAGTTTTTGGTCTGCCTATGGATTGAGTGGCTCATTGGAGAAGAGATTTGTGTCATGTCATATACTACAACCCAGCTGAAGGAGTCCATGGCTCAATTAGTACCTGTTTGATTTAGCATGGAGGTGGGGGAGACAGTTCCTTGGCATCTTGTCTGTCATTCTGTGGATGTTAGTCAGGAAGTTTATTGCACTTTGTGAAGCTGGGTAACTGGTGAGTAGGCTGCAGGATTTGGAGCTAGAAATTCCTGACTAACAATATTGTCTTATGGTCGATTCAGTCTCTTAACGGTATGCTTGTTTGTTTTTCCTCCTAATGTTGAAGTTGTTAATTTTCTTAATTAGAATTATTCCCTTTGTAACATTATGCATCAGTGATCAATATAATGACTAGGGAAGTGCACAGGTATCTGTAACTCTGACATTTATTTGATTTGATTTCTTGATTTAACTTGAAACCTGTTAACCTAGCTAGATGAATATGCATATGCGCATATATATATAAATATATATATATATATACACCTCGTAAGTTTGGATCTGTAAGCTTCTTTGTGGTTTATGGCACAGGTATTGCTGAGAAATACAAAAGTTGATGTTAATGTGGCAAAGCATCAATTCCCAGAGTTCTGCTGTGGTGGTTTACATTCAAATGTTGCAGTGAGGTAAATCTGGCTAATTCTTTGCTATGAGCAAAAGATGGAAAGAGCTACTGATTAATCCTTTTTTTTCTTTGATGAGGAATATAAGTATGTTTGCCACTTTATGGACACAATGAACACAGGTATGTTAACCTTTCTCAACATGTGAGAAGATACTGTAGTAGTTGAGGTATTAGTAAAGTTTGTGGAAATCTATATTCAGATAATTTAGACTCTCTAAGGAATATTGCCTCCTATACATAATGTCTTGGATTGCTCTATTTGCTAGTGCTTGGGTATCCTAATACCAGGATGCAGAAGGAATTACTGGTGAACATACTACTGCTGTCCACTACCGGAATTCCTTCATAATTCGTAATGACATTATTATGGGAATTAAGTAGCTGGAGGTTGATTTTTCTTTTTTCTTTTAGTGGCTTTATTGAAAAAGACTGCAGGAGAGCATTACATTTGTGTGATATTTTATTCTTCAGTAATAATCTCATCATTCTCTTCCTGTTTTACTGATGCACCAAAACATTTTTAGGCAGTTAATAGAGCTTTATTCCTCTCCCTTACCTAGCTACTGAGTGGGTGATTTAAATTACAATACTGATAAAGATTTCATTTTGCCTTCACTATTATTTATTTAGCAGGACTTTATTTCCAGACAGCCATGATCTTTGCTTGCTTGAATTCACAAAGAAGTAAGAAATTACACACAGAAAGCTCATAAATGTGCCATTAGAAAAATAACAATATTCTTATCCATTTGTATAAAATTCTGACGATCAATATGATGGAAAAAAGCTACTGTAAAGTGCTATTATTGTGTCTGTCAGTCCTTCTCGGTGTGAGATACCTGTTGAGCTGTCGTATGGGAGCTCAGTTATAACACTAACTTGCTGCAAAAGCACATTGGGCAGAACACGATGAAAACATTGACAATGGAGTGTTTATAACTCAGATGTTTAACCTGTCTGAGCTGCACTGAGTCTCACGCCCAAGTTGTCATGACAGGTAAGCATAGGACAGACCTTTGGATTTCATCCTCCACCTCCTCTCTCCTCATACCCAAGTTTCTGTACCAAATTTCTTATTTAATAAGAATGTACTTTTTTTTTCCCTAAGTGTTTCAGTATTCTGACCTGTCCTACCACAATTCCTTCTTTTCTTAAAAAGAAATTTCAGATGTTGACACGCTCCTGTGAAAAGAGCAGGGAGTTTCTTTGTGGATCAGAGGAGCTGATGTTTATGGAGTTATGACCGAAAGGTTTTAACTGAAATATTGATATTTGCTGGGTGCTAGTCCTCTGGAAGGGGGGTAGGTAATTCTGACAAGTGGTCAGCTGCCTGACTTACAGTGTGTTGATTGAACTGGAAGCCACCCATTTTTTGGTGGATTTTAGGCAGTTTTTCAAGAGCCTGGGTTAGGAGGCTGATTTTACGATCTTTGTAGTATTTAAAAATGTTTGCTATAAAGTCATGCTCTTTGATAGGGAATAATTTTGTATATTCTGTGCTTCCCATCCTGTTGAACTTCAGGAGCTCAGGGTTTTTGAGGCAGCTTGCTTTTCTGTTGTTGGCATATAAAGCTGAGAGATATTTTAAAATTAAGTAATGTATGTCAGGGAACTTTATGGTAATGTTTTAGTTGAAGGCACTTTTTCATAGCTGTACTTTTATTCTTAACTGTGAAAAGGGCTGAACAGTGCTTCAGATACTCAAAATTCTCTGTGAGCTGCTTGCTTTGAAGCAGTGACATCTGTTGTTCTGTCTCTCCAGTTCAGGGCCTTTGCAATTTCACTCTGCAAAATCAGCTTTTCCAAAGGAAGTTTTTTTCTCTGGCAAAGTCAAGGTTCCAAAAATGCTGACTCTGTGATGAAACAGCAGTAAAAATAATAAAAAATTTCCCCTCCCTCATTCCTTTAAATGTTTTTCTTTCTACCAAAGTCCTATATCAACATAATCCAGGGTTCTGAGGTGGAAGGTGTTTATCTGGATTGGGTGTGGGGAGTGATTGGTGAGTAGAGAAACTTTTTGTTCTATTTTCATGTAGAAAGACTTCAGTTCTTTTATTTTGCTTTTAGAAGTATCCCACTGAATTGAGGTATTTTCAATCCATCAAAAAGCTGTAATAGTGGCTCTCAAGTCTTCGTATTAAAGATCTGGCTTTTTCAAATTTTTTTCAGGATAGTTTGATTCTTAAAAGTGCAAGTCTGTGCCTGTAGCCATGTGCATGTTATAATGAAATATTAGAAAATAATATATAAGAAAACTATTTACCCTGTTGAGAGACTTGTTACTTTTTCACAAAAAATAAGATAAAAATCCAAGCATGTAAATGATACTTCTTACTATCTGCAAAAATAAGAGCCAGATTTTAGTTTTCTGTTTGTGGCTATACTGTTATTAACGGATGCTGTCAATGGGAATTGCTTCCTGGATTTACAAGAGTAAAATGAGGTCTCCTTTAATCTCTTTTCTCCTCTATAAAGATACTATAATAACTAGACTGACACTTCCTCATTTGGAAAAACCAGTATCTGTCATTTGTATAGGTAAATGGAAAGTTAAGAGTTTAGGGAAGAGTGCTCTGTCATAGTCACGATATGATCCATAGTTGTCTGATGGCCATAGGCTCCAGGAGTTTGGGGACATCTGAAAGACCATAAATCAAAGAATTCAAGTTCTTGCTCATTTGAAGATGTTCAGCTTCCTTATGAAATACATGCCATTTCTTTTCTGAATAATGGAATATAGCTCTGAGGTAGTTGAACCAGTTTTTGTTCATGTGTTACTGTGTGCAGTCCCAGGCAGTGACGTAAGACGATGCAGGAGTTTGCTGTTATTTTCTATGAAAAGTTCTTTAATTAGGCTTTTTGAATTAGTGGTGCTTCCTACATGGAATGACGTGGTTTCATTCCTTAGGAGTGCTGCTTGAACTCTGCTATTTTCTGCAAGGTACTTTAATGTCCTTCATTCATAACATTTTCATTTGTTTGGCTGACTAATCCATCCTTTCTCTTCCCTAATAGTGTCTCAGTGCTTGTATTTAATTTTTATTTTTGTTTTTAAGTTGCCTCCAGCTAAATAGGAGGCTGCTTTAAAGGGAATTGTTACTTTAAGTGAAGAGCCCTGAGCTGACGTTCTATTGCATCACTTGCATTTTTATTGAAGTCCAATGTCTATGCCCCTCAACAAGGAGAGTAAATAAGTTAAGATGGAGGAGTTGCTTTCCAGTTCACCTCATCATCTTCCTTTTAGTTTAGGAACTGTATACTCTGTTACACATGTTAAAGTGGATTTTTCTGCTCCTCCCACAAGTTTCAGGGGTAGCTGACATTGTGTTAGGGTAGGCTTGTTGAACCAGCATCCCTAAAGTTGGTGAATTTGCTCTGTAGATATCTGAATGTGTAAAATATGGATCAGAGAACTACAGCATGTTTCTGTGTTTTTATTTCTGGTATTACAGTATCAGGAAAGAATTTGGGAGTACTATTTTTAAATTGGCCTTAAACAGAAACTAAAGGAAACAGCGCAGATTCCAGCCTTCAGTGAAGCAACAGGAAGGGAAGCAATGAAAACCGTAAACCGTGCTGAGTAACATTTCCTCTCTTCTGCTACACCCCCCCATCCCCCCTGCTCCAAGGGTGACAAAGTCTTTATTGAGCCTGACAGGATTCCTAATAAAAGCTGCATTCAATCTGTATAAGGAGCCTGCTGAATCACTGAGAAGCAAGTAATGGCATCAGGCTGGAGGGAGCCTCCCACTTAGAGCTTACACAGCTTGTGCTCTGTGCTCCAAGAATCACCTCTGTTTGCTTTACTGGAATCTAGGCACTTTAAATAACAACTTTAATACAGAGAAATTCAGACACTGTCCAAGAGGCTATTAAAATCCTTGTCCTGATACCAAGTGACTGCTTGATTCTGCTGGAGTTTGTTTCCAGCCTTGTTTCTGCTCAGAGCACTGAAAAGGGAGAAGAAGCTAAGCAGCATACAAACAGGAAGGTAACTTTCAACCATGCAGCTTCCTTCCCTGGAGGATTTTGTACCTGGTGGTCTTTTTGAATGCCATTGGAATTTGGGAAGCTGTTGCCATGTGGTTTAACTGTTGGTTCAAAGGCAGAAATGTGTGTCTATTTCTTCTAAAGTATATTCTCAGTAATATGGCTGGATCTCTAACATATCTTTAGAAAATATTAATTTTTTTTTTCTCTGAAACATATAAAATATGCATCCTGCCAACTGCCTTAGCTTGGAAAAGGAATGGATGCAAAATCCCATCAGTCATCCTTTGTGCCTTTGTAGAAGCAGGTTCTTGTGTGTGACCCAGGGAATCCTGGGTGGCTCGGCAGCCTGCGTGGGCTGGGTGTGGGGAGCCTTGAGTGAGCCAAGCATATGTTCTTGCAACAGGAATTTAATGTGTTTGGGGTGGATTGAGAGACAGGTTTTGTGCAGCTCTTTGGGCCAGGTTTGCATGTGAGAGCAATCTGTCTGGAACTTGCTGACACAGCTGGTTTTACATGCAGCTTTGAAGTGCTGGTGCTCTGGTGCAGGTTTCTGCTCTATTCTCATTCCCTGAGTAAAACTCTAGACTGACTGACTAATACCTGCTAGTCTGCTTTCTTTAGGACCACTTGTTTCAGGTTCAGGGTGGATCTAGGGTATCTGTGAAGCCCAGACTGGTCTGGAAGTGAGAGCATCCCTAGGTCCTGGCCCTGCAGCAGTGAGCAGCTGTCCCAGTGCTGGGGCCGGGGCTGGATGCAGCTGTTCCGGAACTGGGCTGGCTCTGCCTGCTGGCATGAAGGACATAACATGACAGGCAGTGCTAAAAAGAGTCAGTGGGGATTTATCGCTTCCTCAGCATCCCTAATACCTGATTGCAATTGCTGAGGTTGTCTCTGTGTGAGATTAATCAGAATTTGCAACTATGAGGTCATTTCAGAACAGTTTATTTTCCTTAGCAATAGACCAGATTTCCTGTTTAGTGTTAATTAATAATAATAGTAATAATAGTATGTTACTGGAACACCTGGCTGGGGTCACATAAAGTGAAGCATTAGTTTTTTGGTTTGTTTTGTGTTTTTGAAAGGCAGAGTTGCTTTTGATCCAGTCATTCTGTCGTTGTTTCCAAGCTTTTTTTTTTTTCCCCACTGCTTTTACACCCTTTTAACACAACAAGAGGATTTGTCTTGGACCTTGTGGACTTAAAGCATTTGGATGCAGTTCATGTGAATTACAGTTCTGCTGGCTGGAGTTGTTGATTGGGAAACTTTGTGGTCAGAACTTCATGTTCAAGACCACTGTTGTTCCCCTAGAGCCTTAATTCCGAGCTTTGTAAAGATGCTTCTTGGGTTAAAGGCCAGAGATTGGATGAGAAGAGGTGAAGCAAAAGGAAATAAAACCTGCTTGGAAAATTTGCTCGTCATTGGTGTTGCTGCACGGTGGTGCTTTTTCAGAAGCATCCAGATCTTGGTCATATTTTAAAAAGATGCCAATAATGAAACTTAAGGGTGACCACCACTTCCTCAGCAGCTTTGAGCTTGGATTATATTCTCTTGATGATTTTTCTTGCTGACTGTACTTCGTATTTTAAAAAGTCACATCTTAACAATTAAGAAACTAATATTTCACCATCCTTGCAAAAAAAAAAAAAAATAGGAGCAAATTATTTTCAAAGAAATGTTTTGGGATAAATGGATGATGGTTGTAGTTAGATGGTGACATTACTTTTGTGTGGTGAGTTTTTAGTTGATGCTTCTTTTATTTTCTCCTCTTATGGTATCTCTGAGAGTTGGCATCTGGCGTCTGGGAAAATGAGAAGTGGTCTGGGTATTCAGGTGGCCCACTTCTAACTATATTGGAATAAGGATGTTACCACAGAAGAATATATATTTATATAACATGATACTGTTACTAAAATCTCTGTATTTTTATACCACCTTTGGTTTAGCAGCTGGTTAAGCTTTTTGCTGGAAGAATGTGCGTGCTGGAGATGATAAAAACTGGTGCTGAAGGAAGCTGAGGCTGCTGGTGACCACACACTTCTGTGATAACAGTGCCATCCGCAGAGCCATCCCTTGGTCTCTGCACTGCTGCTGAAGCACATGCTGTTTTATAGTGTATTTTGTCATGGGAAGAATTTGAAAACACAAATATCCTCTGCTTTTTAAAAATATGTCTGCTGTGAAAACCGGAGGCAGAGAATGATCTGTCACTGGCAACTTGGTGCAGGATCACTGCAGTCACGGTGTTAGTGTTTCCTCTCTGTGGTGTATGTAGTAAATCTCCTTTCTAACAGGATTAACAACTGATTACTCTTTGCCCAGTTTCCCACTTTCCCTTGAGTTGCTGGAGCTGCAGTTTTAACTAGTTACTTTCTCTGTAAATAACCTTAGTCAAGGTTGTTTTCTGTCAAAGATTGAAGAATTTGTTGTGGGCATAGCATTTGCAGGTAGATCCTGTGTTTCAGTTTCAGCTGATGAAAAGTTCTGAAAAAAAGATTACAAAATAAAATCATACTGACCTTATTCTTTAGTTTAGAGCATGTGAAGAAATTGTGTTTCATCAATAATTGCATCTTGGTTGGATTTTGACAGAAAAAAATGAGTAAAGAGGTTATAAGGAAGGATATGGAAAGGGGCTGTAAAATTCCAGCAAATGTCTTGTGCTCTGCTGATATGATGCTGAATGTTTCCCTTTGGCATCACTTTTTGTAGTGAGTATTAGAAAGTATCTGAAAATGTTCACTACCCTTTTTACTGAGGTTATGTGCTTGTCCACTGTTTATAACTGCTGCAGTAAAATAAATGTTTCTAAAAATTAAACTGAAAATCATACTAGAAGCTGTTGTAAGCTTTGAGTTAGAGAAGTAAATGCTCTCAGCTCTGTTGGAGGAGGATGTTTGGGAGTGTGGTGCAGCTGGATTTCAGCCTCTGTCCACGAGGTGGCCACAGCCCCTGCTCGTGTCTGGCCACCTTTGGATTAATTGATGTTCCTTGCCAGCAAAAATATAGAATGAGACTCTAAATATAGTATGTCAAATGTAATTTCAAAGCTGTTTTAAGCACATAGTCTGAAATGAGTTGGAAATATTTAGGAAAACTTCACAAACTATGACTGATAGGTAATTTTCATTTTATTGGGAAAAACTGGGATATGTGCACCACATGTACTATACCCTCCCGTGTTAGAATCTGAAGTAGCACGTGAGGGAGAGGAGGAATTCTACCTGCCTGTATCTATTTAAACAAGCAAAAAAGACTTTGTTCACTAAGACATGGAAAACAGATTGGCTGGGTACATTTTAGGTACTGATAGAAAAAGGTACCTCAGCCCTTCCCAGGAGATTGCTGAGTTAGTTCTTCTGCTCACTGGCACCCAGAATCACCTTCTCTGCATGACTAGGAGAGGGGTTTGATTTAAGTCAGGTATTTTTAGGGAAAGCATTACAGATCCTGTTTTAAAACCACCTATAGAAACTGCTGTGTGAGTAGCCAATGTGTTTAGCTTGTTGATGCGTCACCTGGCTAGGTAGTGAATTACATTTATCATGTAATTTATTGCATTTATCAACATTAGAGCAGTAATAGTGGGCAGTGTAAGTTAAATGCCTTCTGCTGGGTGAGGGAATAGGAACCTTTGCCTTCCCTTTGCTGTGCTCTGCTCAGCTGTTCCCTCTGCTGCTGCTCATCTCGACAGATGAGGTTGGAGTTGGGGAATGCTTTCCAGACATGTATCGCTTTAAGCAAATGTTTATCTCTTTAATTTACCAACTGTTTGTTCATCAAGCTCCTCAGTGGGTCAGTACAGCAGTCCTGTGTGCTGCAGGTGGAGTGCAGGAGTCAGACCAGGCTGAGTGAGCTTGCAGAGGGTCTGCATTCTGGGGAGTTGTAGAGGATAATTTACAAGTCAGGATGTGGTCATCTTTTCATATGCAGAAGTTAAAAACTTTGTGATTAAAAGGGGAACATAGGCTCTTGTTCTGCTTACAGTTTTCTGTAACTCATAGCTACAGAACTGCTTACCTAAAACATTTTCAAGATGTTGTTCTCTTACATCTTAGCCCTGGTTATGTAAAAAAGTACTGGAAAACGTAGGAAAACCTGTATAGACACAATGAGTCATAAAGACTTAAAAAATTCAGCTCTAATTTTAATACCAAATACTGATTCTCTCCTGGCTGCCCAACTTTTACAGGAGTTGTGAGTATCCTTCTTTTGGCCTGGGAGAGTCAGATATTATTAACTACTAAGCCAGTGTATGATCTGAGTATATAGTTGCTGTATTTCTGTGCCTGATGCTTTCAGGTGGAGAAGTTGAGGTAGTTCCCTGCTCAGAAACAGGGAAAGCTCAGTAATGGAACTGTTGGTTATCCGAAATGACCCTTTGGCTGCCCACCTCTGACAGGCTGGGGTGTGTTTGGAGTCTATCCATAGCTAGTGCTCCTGGACAGTTTTACTAATAAAGTCATGTTTGTGGTGGCTTTGAGGATTAAAATTAGATTGGGCTGTGTGAAATGAGTGCTTTGTAAATGTGTTACAAATTCAGGCCTTCTGTTTAATTTTCATGGGATTTGGTAATGACATTTAAAAAAACCCCAGAGTTTTATTGGTTTTACATGGTCTGCAATTATGTCTGACCTTTCATTTGATACAACAGTCTGTATCAGTTCTATTGCTAAACATGGACTATGAAGCCAGAGAACTTTTCTGAAGTAAATCCATTGTAAATTCTGAGGCCAGCATTCATATTGATTTATCTTATGTAAACACTGGATAAATGCAGCACTTGAAAATTCAGAACATACCTTTCAAGGCCAAGCTGGAGAGACTGCCCTGTGGTGTATAATGATTTTGTTGTGTGTGTATTTGACTCTTAACAGCCCACCTGTTCAGGACAGTAAATTAAGTGATGAATAGCCCTAGTGAGCTGTTCCCTGCCATGTGGTCTGCACCATCAGCACAGATATTTTTTTGACTGAAGAGGATTCTGTCTGGTGAGAAGTTTAAACAGCTGTATCTCCTAATTACAGCTTCTATGTAAAGTTCAGTTTATAAAGCAAAGTAATCTCCATGTTTTAATATTTTTGTTTCTGTGGTTGCTAGTGGATGACACTGATGTGTTGCTGACTAGTGGTAGTAGGAGTGAGAGACCTCTAAAGCTTCATTGTTTTCATCTGTACCAAAGAGTATTTTGGAGTACTTTTTGATGTTCCCTCCAAAAATGGACTGGGCTGAGCAAGAGAGGTATGAGGACTGTGAAGTTTGTAGTGGGCCTGCCAGCTAGGTCTGAGATGGACGTGAAAATTTTTCCTCTCTAGATATAACCCCTTTTCTATGAAAAGGTACTCTGGTGGTTCTCTGCACCCTATATAGTGGCTTAGGTTTTCAGTGATTTTGAAAAATTCCTTCTTTAAAGAAATCTTAGAAAGTTTCAACAATTTTTGACCTTGGGTGAACAGGCCTGCTCTATTTGTCTTATTCCGCTTGTTGCTTGCTGCTGTATCCATTCACATAATTAATATTTTCAGGGATATTTTTAATAAACCTTTTTTTTTCAGGTCAGTGTTTATGCATCGGTCATTTCACTCTTTTCACTTCCACAGCTCAAGTGTAGACAGGGTTCTTCAAGTCTGTGTGTGTCCTAACCTATCTATTAATCTGGGCTTTGTACAATTCTGTAGAATTTACTGCAGAATCTGAAAAGTAACACTGAGTTGATTAGATGTGAATGAGATTGGTTATGGGTTTTTTTTTTTCCTTTTTAGGACTTGAATACGATCTATTCTTTCCTTCATGGACTGGACATACTGTCACATTTCAGGGAACATCAGCTAAGGTGAAGTACTCTACAGTTTCTGTTTTTTTAGCACACATACATGTATGACTTCTTTTGTGGAGATGAGGAGAGCTTTTGTGTGTCTGCAATTTGAGGTGGCAGAGCACTGGCCAAATCCATTGCTGAGTTAAGTCACTACAAAAATGTGGCACAGAATCTAAACTAATTAGCTCTTCTGAGGAGGAAGGCAGAGCTTACTCCCATTTGCCTACAAAGGACTATGTAGACAGTGCCCTGCCTTAACTCCAGATTACAAAAGCTTTTTAATGCTTCAGACATTGAGATGGTCTCAGAATCCATAAAATGGAAGGCAAACAAAGCATAAAAAAGTGCTGGAACTATTTTAGTTCCTTCAATTGCATTGCTATGGATAGTTCCAGTGTGCAGGAGTGATTTGAACACTGGAAAAACATGCTGTGTATTATCTATTTGGATAATGAAGAACACTGTAATAATTTGAATTTTCTGGTTAAGCATGTCCTTTTTTTAGAACAAAAAAAAAGTTGAGTATGAGGTCTTAGAGCTTGAAAGTGATTCTACTGAAATGCAGTGATTAATGGCTTATGATCTTTGGGGATTAAAATTGAATTTAAACTTCTCTTCCTCTTCTCTCAGAATAATGTCGTCAAGTGCCCGCTATGAGAGGTACAAGGGCAACCAAGTTCTCTTTTGGTGAGTATATAGCACTTGTTGGAGTTCTTCAGCAGAAATGTGAGCAAACCCAATGTTTTGCATGTTGTTATATCATTTGCTTTTCGGTCATTGTCAATAATTGGTTAAAAGCTTAGGCAGAGGTGGTTGTAGCAGTAGTGCAGTGTTGATGTTTGAGAGGTGCTCATGGCTTTCCAGCCCTGCTCCCAGGGACAGCAGAGGAAGTGTGTGTGTGTGTGTGTGTGTGTGAGTGACACGAGGTGATTGAAAGGCAGGCAGTGTCCCCTCTGCAGTGGTGGGAGCCCTGGTGACACTCAGTAGGTGGCACTGTATCCCTAGATCTGGCACTGCCTGCACGGCTCCTTGTCGGAGCAGCCTGTACTGGAGAGGGATGGATCTCAAACACCATGACTTTACATTGCAAAAATCAGTATTTTAGCTTATGTTTCTCTAGGTTCTTGCTGGGAGGCAAATATACTTCTATTTTCCTCATATTTTAGCATTACTTATGGCATATTTATTGTCTCACAGCTAGTCCTAGCTTTCTGTATAAGGCACAGCTTCCAGCACACCCGAGTCTAAATGAGATGCCACCTGCTAGTTGGTATGGTGGGTATGTGTGACACACACCTGCTCCAGTAGCAGGTCAATATCTGTGTGTGGGGTTGTGTGCTGTCCTGTATTTACAGCCTTTGCGTATACTTCCACTGGAATAAAATGTTATCACTAAAAATTTCATTTTAATAAAATAAATTTTTAAGCTGAGTTAAATGTCAAAATGTAAAGTATAAGAAACATTTCTTATGTGAATGTTTAAAAAAAAAAAGTCCTGGTCCAGTTGGAGTGCCAGGTTCTTACATACTGAACTGGTAGAACAATAAATCATTATTTTACTACAATAATATTTTGGATAATGTAATTCTAAGGTGCTGTAAAGAGAAGTACATATCGGTGATTTTTCTTACAGCTCAGAAACTATTGCAAGATGCTGGTATATCTTGCTTTCTGGATCTGTGCTCATGAAGGATTCAATGTTTTTGCCGCCTTGCAGGTATGTAAAATAGAGTTATTGTTGTTATTTAAGGCAATTTTTTTTAATAATTGCTTTGTGTAATTTGTGTTACTGTAATTTTTAAAGCATTTTAAAATAATTTCATAATTTTGTTTTTCTAAAGTTTGATAGTGAAAAAAAGTCCAGCTAATTCAATTTAAATTTTCTCAGACTTTTTCTGCACATTGAAATTTCTTTGTGAAATATTGCACTCTATCTAGTTTGGCTTTTAAAGTTTATAAGAGAATTTGTAGTCAGCTTATTACCTTGGGGTCTCTAAGAATAATTTGTGCTGTGTGACTGTTCTGGATGGAGTTCTGCGTCACAAAAATACAGCTGCAGATCACATAGCTTCTGCTGTTTCGTTGGAGGCTGTATTTAATGGCACATACGATTTTTATGTGAAGCCAGAAGGGGCCAACAGCATCAGCTGTGGAGAGCTTGTGCCAGGAGCCTGTCTGTGTGTCGGGGTTGAGACACAGTGAACACTGACATGCTTTCACTGAAGCACTGTATTAGACTTGAGCTCAACTTGGGCAAGTAATACCCTTAGTACCCAGAGTAATATTCTGCTTGACCTTGTACATCATTCATTTTTATTTCACTCTATTTCACTTGACTCAGCATGAACTGACCGTGAGTGGATAGACTTAATGCCAACTCCAGCTTACATACATTTCCATATGCTTGAATTTCATAGTAAGTACTAGTAAGAACATACAGGACTGAATTTTTCAACTCAGTTAACTGTAGGCTGCATATTAAAAATGCTCCTTGAGTGAGTGGAGGTCCTTGAGTGAAGTTGTCCAGAGAAGCTATGGCTGCTCCATCTGTGGAAGTGTTCAAAGCCAATTTGGACAGGGCTTGGAGCAATCTTGTCTAGTGGAAAGTGTCCTTGCCTGTGGCAGGGGGATGGAGCAAGATGTGCTTTCAACCAAAATCATACTATGATGAATCAATTATAAGTTCAGGAGTACCAGAAGTGAGGACACAGCATGCTGGTATTTGCATAAAAACTCTCTAAAATCATTGTTTTGCAAAACCTGGAGTAAGTCGCTTACAAGCACCATTGCTTGTAAGGTTTCTTGTCTCTTAAAAAGAAAAAGGCAAAGTAGACCTGTTACAGTTAATTGACAAGATTACAGCTACATTTATTATGGATAATGAGGATGGTGAAAGGGTCACAGAGTTGTTAGATGGAGCTGCTGGCAGGTCACAGCTTACAAAGTGTGGTTCCTGTGATGTTCTGAGGTGGTGAGGTGATGAGGAAAGGAAGAGAATGGACTCCTGGTAGGTATCTCTGATGTTCAGCACACTTCCATTTCATTTGAAATACAGTCATGTTTGTGCATTAAATAGAATGCTTTGATTTTTTTTCCTCAGTAGAGTGGGATAAACTTCAGTTACTTTCCCTGTTCTCAATACCTTATCTGTCACATTTCTAGTTGGGGAAGTCAACTGGACACCAGACATAGGCTAATTTAATATGAAATAGTACCTTTGATAAGTTAGTAGTATTCTTTCATAATTGTAATTAGCAGCATTTTAATTACATTTGAAGTAATACCTAATGTCACTCTTTATTCTTTGTCCCCAACCAAGTTCCTGATTATGTGAGTCATTCTGAAAGGAGGCTTAACTACACATCTCTAAGAAAGCTCAGTATTGCCTTTATTCTCATTGCCTCGGGTGTTACAGAGCTATTCTGTATCACAGGAAACAAAGATAAGAACTTGCTGCTGTGTTCTCTTTGCCTGATGAGCGTATGGTCCTAGACCTGTCATATATTCATGAAATAAACTCTATGGGAGAGAATGCTGTGTGGGATACTGCTTTATCTGTGCTTTTTTAAAATTTTCACAGCAGGAAAGTAGTGGACAAGAGTAGGGAGTGAAATGAAAACCACGCTTGAAGTAATCTGAGGCTGCTGAAGGCAATGGAAACATCCCTTCATCCACTTGGATTTCTGATAGGCTTAGTGCTGCCCACACATGGCATCAGATAAATCTTACCTTTTGACTTGTTGAATATGGTATAAGTATATCAACAAGTGAGCAGAGTTGGGTGAGGTTAGAGACAGGTGTCTTCTGCACCGGAGTGATGCAGGAGACTAATGATGGCTTTGGGTTGTCCAGGGGGTAAATGAAAGAGGACCAAAATGGAATCCTTAATGGGAAGAAGGTGGTACAATAAATCTAGTCAATATTCTGACACTGATGCTCAGGATGAGAGAAGCCCTGCAAGATTTTTAAGGTAAGAGGCAGATCAGTCAGTAACACCAGGTACAAAGATGGCATAATCTTGATTACCCTATTGCCTGGAGAATGGATTTGTTAATAGATTTGGCATAGGAGGAGAAGAATTTGCTTCTAACATGAAAGCGATGGCCAGAATAAAAGAACAGGATTGACGGATTTGTGGAAGGAAAATCATGTCAGCAAGTTAAAGAGATTTTCTGTTAACCTTGCTTGTTAATGAAGATAATTCATGTGAACAGGATATTTGAAGGAGATTACTCACAGCAAGATTAGCCATAGGAGATATATCAAGGACCTGGAGGAACTTTTGAAGCCAATTATGTGGCTGACAGCCTCCTACAGCTATGAGAATTGAACCTCCAAGGGAAAAATACAAACTCTTGAAACATTCAAGATGTAGTGTTACTAAAACAAACACATCTCTTCTCCCAGTCCTTCCAAAATCTCTCAAGTGGAGAAAATGGGAATCATTGTTCTACTCATGTGGTACATTTCTTGGCTAAAAACAATTACTTTATTTAAAATGGCCTCATGGTTGTGTGGTATCTTTTCATGAGAGTTATGGATGCATCAGTGACTCAATTAGCCATTTCTCTTTTCTTTAGTAAAAGAAGACCCAAATGCTTAGATCAAAAAATGGTCATAGTGAAAGAGGAGCCCCAGTTTTGCATCATGATCAACAGCTTGGGTTAAAATTGTTTTAGCGTGTTTTGTATTAGTATATGTGAGTTACAATGTTTTACTGTATTTTGCAACGGACTGGCTGTTAATAGTGTTTGCATCCATTCTGTGTGAAGTGCCAGAAGCACAGAAAATACTGTGCTTTTACAGGACTGTTAGTGTTGGAAAGTAAGAATGTGAGATTAAAGATTTTCAATTTGAAGAATTTAAAGGTTAACAAAATGCCACAATTTAAATTTTGATGTATGTAACTTTGTTCTCAAACATATTTATACCTCAAATGCACCATCTCAAGTCAGATCAGTTTTACTTCTGAAGCCTGTAGTGCTGCTTTCTGCAAGTACTTGTGAATTTGTACCCTTTGCTGCAGAAGTAAAGCAGTGGCTCAGAGCTCCTGTGCTCCCAGCTTCTGCCAGTGCAAGGTATACTGGTCTTTTTGTCCCCTGATCCTTCCTTTCTGTATTTAAATCGAATACTGCTTCTACTTAGGCTGCACCTGCTGTATCCAAGCTCTGTCCCAGTGCTCCTCAGACTCTGCTCTTCCTCTCTCTCATCTCCATCCCAGTCCCAATGTCTGGAGTGTGAATAGCATTTTTCCTCCTTCTGCTCCCACAGTCCGGATCCATGTATGCCCCTGCTGCCTACAGTAAAGCTAATTTCTGACAAACTGGCAGTTGCCAATAAGGTTCTGAGTTGTGATAATTGTTGCCATTATTGGGATTTAAGTTTCTTACTGTGTAACTGTAAATATTGCAGTCACAATACAATGCTCTGAGTGTATGCTTCACTGGAAAGCTCTTCCCAACTAACTGTTGTGGATTATTTTCTCTGCTCTCTTAAAGGGACCTTCAGGCTTACATCCCTGTATTTATCAAGTCTGAGAGATTTAGTACTCAGCACAGGATAAAAGCACTGGTTATTCTGTGCATTTGTGGCTCTGGGTGAGGTGATGTTTTCCCTGGATGTTTCTGTTAAGTGGTGGCTGTAACTTGTAGCATTGCCTGACAGCCAGTAAGTGAAGCAACAACTTGGGAATGCTACCAATAAATGTATTTGTAAAACTAATTAATTCAGATAGAGTTGTTCAGATATAAATTCTTCTGGCAGAGCTAGTGCTGGCATGAAAAATACTACAAGGGAAAAGGAAATGTGGATGAGAGGAGGCAGTATGCTAGTGAGAAGCTGTGTCCTGGTCTTCCTAAGTGCAGCAGTTTGTATTGGGCTTGCTGATACTGAGTAAGGGCTGGGAAGGTGTTGCAGACTAAGAGTACTTGATGCATTTTGTTTGATATAGACTAATCTTCTAAGAAAGTAAAAAAATGAAGAAAGACTCTGTTCAGACCTGTTACAGCTGTATGGCCAAATAATCTGGTCCATATTTCCCCTGCACCAATAATTGCTTTTGGTCTATTCATGGCTCCTTACAGCATCAACCTTTTAGAAATTTTATGGTCTGCAAGGGAAGCTGCTTGTGCCACAGAAAGAGTTTTTTGTTGACTAAACTAAAGTGCAAGAGGAAGGAAATTAGAAGGAAGGGGTTACATATGGTTTGTTTATAACTAAAATACAATTTTACTAAGAGTTTGAAATTGAATTCCAGTTTGGAATAGCTGGAAAGCTGCACAGAGAGTGGTAGGTGAGACACAGGCTTCCTCAAAGGGTCATCATGTTCGGAGTATAAAGTAATTAATACAGCGATCTTGAGCTTGCAGCCTGCAAATTGAGTAGCATGTTACACAGCCTCCAGAATAATTTCCAATTAAAACTTCAGCAGGCTTAAGAGATAAACCTGCTAAATGTTGTTATTGAGAGCTAATGCAGAAATGGGTTTTGATGACTGAGCATTAATTGAAATAGGTATTTTGCATTCAGCCATGTATCTTGTGGTGTCTGGTTTCCTTTAAACCATTTTCGTGATGGAGTTAAGTATTATAGTATTTTTCTAATGAAGTTACTTTGAAGAGCTCAGGACTTGCACAGCATATGATATCACGTAAACTCCGCCACTTGCATTTGCTGAAATTTTTGGTCTGTGCTGATGGATCTTTTTCCCATCTCCTTGTTCTGTTTCACAAGTAGAGACATTTGGGGCTGCTCAGCAGCTGCTGCAAGGGCTCCTGATGCACCTGCAAGCCTCAGGCAACTCCCCACCAACTAACTCCATTCTTCAGATCATGGTTGGGCTGAGACAAATCTAGTGAAATTGAGACCTCCATGGAGAGGCCCAGAAAAATAGGTTGTTCCTATGAGGATTTTGATGTTGAGTACTACTCCTGTGTCATGACTGCAGTGCAGGGAGGGCAGATCTGACTTTCTATCTGCAGTCACTACGGCTGTTATTGCCTGTTATTCAGCTTCATGGAGTTTCCTTCAGTGTTACTTCCCAAACAATGGCAAAGAAATTTAAGTATAAAATTACATTTTTAGAGTAATTATATTGGTGTTTAATAATACTAACTGTTATTCCAGCCATTAGTATACCTGTGTGGTACATTCATTGCTAACGGAATACATTTTATCTTGGATCTGACAAACAGCAACTTTGCAGTAGATAACCAGGGGTTGCTGGAACAAGTGTTCTGCACAAGAGGTGTTCTGCAAGGAGAGGAAAAATGAAATGCTTTTTCATAACATCACAGATGGTTTTGGTTGGAAGGGACCCTTAAAGCTTATCTCATTCCAACTCTCTGCCATGAGTAGGGACACCTTCCACAATCCCAGGTTGCTCCAAGCTGCACTCAACCTGACCTTGAAGACTTCCAGGGATAGAGCAGCCACAGCTTCTCTGGCAACCTGTGCCAGAGGAAAGAATTCCACCACCCTTAGAGGAAAGAATTTCTTCCTAATATCTCATCTAAACATACTTAGGTCAGCTTAGAACCATTCCCCCTTGTCCTGTCATTGTATGCCCTTGTAGCCCCCCCGATTTGCAGAAAAACACATTTTCATCTGTTAAAAAACCAACCAAACAACATGTTTATTCCTTACGCATCTTGTCTCTTCCAGGCCCAGTTTGTGCCCTTCCGTACAAAATCTTTTTGCATGAAAGAAATGCATCCAGGTTACTGGATAAGTGGGGTCTGGGGATTCACTTTGCAGTGGCGAGTACAATTTATCTTCATCATTATGTACCTAAAAGCAGCCTGACAGGCAGACAGGCAGTTTGAGAGACAGGTATATTCATAAAAACAAAATACCTGCAAACCCTTAGCTTGTTATCTTGATAAACTGGTGTATCAGGGCCTTGGCCCTGTTCTACATGTAATACAGTACTGAGTGTTACTGCAGTAAAACTCCTGCAGGTAGCTTTATTGATGGTCACAGATAACTGTGCATTATTGACACCAATTTACACAGACAGGATAATGTTATGGTTTTGTAGTTCCTGGAAATTACAGAATGGAACGTAAAGTGCCTGACATCCTGCTATTGATGGCTTTGATGTCTGAAATATCTGAAAATATTCTTTCAGGATGTAGTAGAATATTGTAAATTTGAAGATGCTTGCTGCTGATTAGTGTTGAAAAAAATAATAAGACAGTGTCAGTCTCCATCTCTTTGTAGGCTTCAGGACAGGCTGTGTTTCTACCTTTAATGTATGTACAATAGTCTAAGTAATGAAGAATGAGAAGCTATCAGTATTGAATAAATTGAGCATATTGATATCAGGAAATGTTTGAGTAAAATGTGATGGCTCTTGCTTAAATTTGTCAGTTTGGCCATTCCAGATGCATTTCATCACCAAATACTCAAGTTATGCAACAGCTGGATATGAGAATTTTCAAAATATTTGTGTTCAGAAAGCCGTGTTTGTGCACATTCTATTTCAGGAGCTGTGTTCAAAATAATGTTACATTGGAGGCATTTCTAAATAGTTTACTTTATAAAAGGTCCAGTACCTTAAAGAAGTTTTAACAGTTCCTGTTTTGAGGAGCGAGCGTGAGTGTGAAGATGGGAGTATTCTCAGATGCAGAAGGCTCCCTTCAGTGAATAATTTATTCTATTCCCTGTATCAGTGAAGTCAAGCACATACTCAGGTGTCTGCACTTCTAAGGTACAGTGCAGTTATGGAGAGATGAGAAAATCACACAGTTTTGGAAAAGGGAAGATGAAGCAAGGAATGTCACAGAATCACAGACTAGTTTGGGTTGGAAGGGGCCTTAAAGCTCATCTGGTTCCAGCCCACTGCCATGGGCAGGGACACTTCACTAGACCAGGATTCTCCAAGCTCTAGCCAACCTGGCCTGAGAACTGGGCTTTTAGTTTTTGGTAGCTCTAGTCTGGTCCCATGGCCTGAAGACCCATCAGTTGTTGGTATGGGATATCATGCCAGTTTAACTTACATTCTTTTCTCAGATGATGCAACTGCTTAAGCATTTTTAATTATGAGTAGCAGTGAATCAGAAGGAAAACACTGTTTCTTGCAAATGAGGCATCCATAAATCAAAGATAAACAAAGCTGCCTTTGGTATATGGAAGACATTTTTTTTCCCATGACAGCATTGCAGACCATTGAGTGAGTGTGTGAAAATTAATGATGCAGATGAAATAGATGAATATTAAGTGACGAGAGCATACAATAAAATTATAAATAAAAAAAATTGTATTGCAGTTTTATAGTACTGATTTTTTCTAGGCTTCCAGCAGTGGCAAGCTATAGAATGATATTAAATTTAAGACTTATTTAAATCACACGTGTTAACAATGCCAATTAAATTGTTGGATCATTTAAAACTTTATTGGTTATACCAGTGGTAGTATGTCCTTTGACAATTTTTTTATTGTAAGTAGAGCTTAATTTACATTAGTTTCATGTTTTCTTACACTTCCAGTGTTAATTTAAATTTTTAATTAGATTATTTTCCCCACTCAGCTTAAAGCACTAAAGCATGTGTAATGTGCTGTACCTTAGTGAGTCTTTCCCAGTTTTCTTACATATTTTGCCACCTGTGACATCAGGAGGACGTAGTGTTTTTGAGATGTGCTTTTGGTCAGGGAAGCTGCTGTGATGGTTAGTAAGCAGAAGTACTGAAATGGGCTTCTTGGATTGGACCTTTCCAGGAAGCAAACCTGACCCTGGGAAAAGACATTCGTGGTCGTAGTCATGGTCTTGTTGGGTGCCAACTTGGGTAACCAAAACAACTAAGTAATAACAGCTCCTGCCAATAGCACTGTGTGTTCTTGATGCCACAGCAAAGTTGTCTTCTAGTACCGAAAGATAAGACAGCCCCATCTCCTCCAGAATTAGATGTCCTTTTCAAAGCTCTCTTTTTTGAGAAACAGCATGGTTCAGGTTTGGGTGGGTCTTTAATTACCAGCTAAAGACTTCGCCAAAGTAATTTGCTCTCACAGAAATGTTCCTTCTTTGGAAGAATGTTCAATGTCAAAGTTTGCTCTTGTTTCCCAAGTGGGTTTTCTCTCCTCCACTTTCAAAGCTTTGTTCAACTGAACCATTTCCATTTACAGACATTTAAGAATGGATGTTGTTCTGAAGCCTTGATTATAATTGGCAGATTAGTGAAGTTATATTGATGTCAGCAAGCCTCTTAACTGATAGAGAAGCTAAATATTTGTATTCTAGAGGAAAAGTATATGATAAGTCATTAAGAAATTTAAACCTCATGCTTCTAAAACATGTTGTGTATGTTAATTAAGAATGTTAAAAGTTGGTATTTTCAAGACATAGCGGTAGTTATGGTTGGGGAAAAAACCATATGTGGCCTCCTCCTTTGAAAGGAGCTCTGCTGTGGAATCGATAAACCATCCATGGTGTGTACCAGGAAATAAGGAAACTTGACCTATTGACTTCTTAATATGAGTAATTTATTAGTTAAGATTAGCTGGGTGGGTTTTGTCTTTGGAACCTGATCCTTTTCCAAGTGTTTGGTTGTTGTAAATTGCCTGATGGAGCAGAAATGATAGGGCCAAGACCGTGACCTTTGTCCCAAGCACTGTTCTTGTCCTCATTAGTGTTTACTGCCATTACTTAATTAGCAAATGCTGCAACATAAGCAGAGGGAGGCTGGACAGTGGCTGAATTTGAGGAATGTGTTTATGTAAAAGAAAACAACTCCTCCTTGACCTCCAGGAGTTTGTTAAAATGTCGTTACACAGCAAAAATACTTCACTTGAACTACCTGCAACAGGAAATTGGTGCATTTTCCTAACTACAGGGGATGTAGCAATAGTAGTAATCTGTTTTGTCATAAAACTGATAATGATTATTTCTGGTTTTAAAAAGGTGCAATACCTGAAACTTCCAGTTGCATGTAATTCCTTTATGATTTTGGTGTTTTTGAAAAAAGTATTTCTTTAGTTTTCTACTATAAGGAATAGAATTATAAGTTATTTAACTTTTTTTTTCCTAATTGAAAATAATCCTGTGGCAAAGTTGATACCACTTTGGTTTTTAGTTTGTAGAGAAATCCTAACATGGATTTCAGTTCACCTCAGTGTTTGAGCTGACATTAAAATGATAGTTCTGTATTTTCTGATCTGAAGTAACTGTTGTAAGAATGACAGTAGTTCAGCCATTCTTTTTATGTGTTGCAAAAACACAAGACTCTCATGCCTGGATCACATGTTGTGTGGAAAAAACATGAAAGAAGGCATGAAAATTTGAACTCTGAGTTTCTTACTATAGATGTGTGAAAATGCCAGTTTTCTATGTGAAACTTGTGCTTGTCTGGTCTGGGTGAGAAAGTTTTAGTTGTCATGTCGTTTATGACTATATTGTAGTCATGTCGTTTATGACTATATTCCAGTCGTCATTTAATTTTTTTTTTCTTTTCCTTCAGCAGACCATTAGCAAAATCAAAACTTGACAGTAGAAGCTGCTGTGCTTCTATTAATTGTAATTCTTTATCCTAATTGGATTACACTGATAATTTCTCTGTTGCAATAATCTGAAGCTTCACTTGAGTTACTTCACAGTTTTCGAGAATCACAGAATGATTTGTGATGGAAAGGACATTTAAGCTCACGTGGTTCCAACCCCTTGCCACAGCCAGGGACACCTTCCACTGGGTGAGGTTGCTTCAAGCCTGATCCAACCCAGCCTTGAGCATTTCCAAGGACGGGGCAAACCACAGGTTTTTTGGGCAACCTGTGCCAGGGCCTCACCACCTTCACAGGGAAGAATTTCTTCCCAATACCTAATCAAAACCTCACCTTCTTCAGCTTAGTTCAGTTTAGTTAGTCCTTTAGCTTCAGTTCAGTTCCTTAAATTCTTTTCCCATAGTTGCATATATCCCACAGAAGTTTGGGAGTGTTGTTTATAAACACAAGTCTTTTTCAATGTTCTGTATAAAGTGGTGGTGGTTTCAGTGGATCATTGCCATCAAGATGACCGTGTATGTAACTCAAATCTTGGTGGCTGGAGTTTCAGATGTACTTTTTAAATATAGCCTCAATGAAAACAGGTGGAGCTGACCCACTTTTTCAGGGTTTGTCTCCACTCGTCTTAACTTCCCTCTAATTCACGTGTTAATTCCTGTTTTGCATTAACCAATTCTTCAGTTATCTCACCTGCTGGTAGGTGCTAAAATGTGATTGATGTTGACAGTCTGAGTTTGTAACATGGCAGCTACAACTACTGAACTGCTAATCCAGGCACTGTGCTGCTCATCAAGGAGTTTGTTTTATGTGTTGGGGCTGTGGAATCACTTTCCCGCGTGCCCAGGGAGTGAGTAGGTCAAGCATTCCCACCTCAGGCTAACGCTAACGTGTCAGGAGTGAAGACAAGCTTACTTAATCTGCAAAGCCAGCTATATTCAATTCCAGGTGCCACTACAGTGGCAGATGGATGGATTTGAGAGGTTATTGGTCTGTAGCACACCCCACACATCCCCCAGCAGTGTCTAGCTCAGTCCTCTTTTGCTGGTTGCATGGTTCCTTCTCCAGAGGTGATTTCTCTAAAGTCACCTCTGTTGTTCAGTGTCCTGAAGGAAGTCTCCTGTTGGAGCTGATGAGCAGGTTGACCTAACATCAGGTTGTTTTTAGCTGCTATCCTCAGCTGCTATCTTACACTCCCATCATGCTTTGTTATATGTGTGTTCTTTCATACTTCTTAAGCAGAATTCATCATCATGACCCATTCCTTGTGATGGTACAAGTAGCAACATAAAGACAGAGGTCACAAGTTAAGGCTCAGCATCAGAAAAGATGTTCTCTGCCTCTCTTCTTTGCTGGGAGGATGAAGGGGTGACGTAGAATTGAGGGAGCTCTCATTAAAAATGCTGTGTACTGAGTAGTATTTTGGAATCTTTGGAATTTATGTATATTTGTTTTTACAAGGCCTGCTTAATGTTTAATTAAAATTTACTAAAGTTTTCTTGTCATTACTGAAATGTATTATGAGTGGTTTTGAGTATCTGCAAGTAGTAATGATTTTACAAAAGAACATTCTTTGTATTTGGACTTTACATAGCAGGCTGTGATGAGGGGCACTGAATAAATTAAAATATTATGGTAATGATACTATCTAATTAGCATTTTTTCATACAATAGTTTTCATCAATTTTTCTTTGTTCTTTTTTTGTTTTTTAACAAGATGGACCATTGCCAATTATTTTTGCTACTGAAAAGGTAAAATAGGCTGTTCATCTCATTCCTTTTTGTTTGCCTTTTTTTCATCCCACTCTAGTTTTGGCAAGCAGTCTGGAGGAAAGCGAGGATGCGAATGTATCATATTGGAACCTTCAGAAATGATTGTGGTAAGGCAGATTTTTTTCATATGTATTTAAATCTATTGCTGGTTTCAGCAAATTCTTTCTCTTTTACAGCAAAAAGCTTATTGTAAAGTATTCTATGAAATTGCAGTAAAATTGCCTTGATTTCAATTATTCCTATGGCTGCTCTCGTAACAGCAGTAGCTATGTAAATTTAATCTGGATGGGTAAATGATGATGATGATTAGGTCATTCTTTCTAAAATTGTGCTTACTTGAGTTTCAAAAGCCTAGCAGTCACGGCTGAGCTGAGCATTCCTGAGTCAGGCTATGGCAGTCTTCTATCTTGAGTATTTTATTTACGCCCCCATTCCCCATTTCATGGCTTTCATTGGTCATGTCTGGGGGGAAAAAATGTTCTTCCTCTAAGCCTTTGCAGGGCCACGTAGTGTGAAGGCTTGTAGGTAGGAAAAGAAACTTGTGAGTGCTTAGCCAAGCTTGAGGGGTACAATTTGTCACCATTCTTAATGTCCGGGATTCCTTCTGCTTCTTCAGAACACTTACTGATACTGCCAGGTGCATATATGGATGCATATATATGTGTTTAGAGAGTGTAGCTTAGTCCTTTCCAGGTTGTGGTACACATGCTGTGAGCAGTTGGAATATTAGGATTGCTTTTCCATAGTGAAGACCAACATTGTATCCCAGCAGCATGCCTGGGGACACAGGCAGATCTCTTCCAACTTTCACCTTAGATGTTTTTAATGGAGCTGAAAGAAAGCTGTTTGTTGTGCTCAGAGCCTACCTGTCTGTTAATCAGACTCTGATCTCCAGACTGCTATTGATTTAGCTGCCCTAGATCTAGATATGGCAACGTTAAAACTAATATTTGACAGTGTCTCTTACTGAGCATGTAAATATTCAGCTTCCATAAAGTATTTGTTTCTCACAGTGCATTACCAGCAGGGATGTCAGCAGTATCCTGTACCAAGTCCACTTGCTGTCCTTTGTGCAGTTTGTTCTGTGCAATGTCAGTCTGACTCTGCTTGTGGGCTCTGATAGGATCACTAATATGCACTGTGCTGGAACACGTATTTTAAGCTACAAGTCTGCCATGAAGTGCAGGTTAAGAGTGCAAGAAACCTGTCTTCATGCTCTGGAAAAACAGTTGTTTTATTCCCAATTGTCCAGTCTCTTCTCAAAGCTGGAATTCTGTGGGGGAAGATTTATGCCTGGAGGGATGCTACAGGACTATCTGGGTGGCAGTGTGTACAGCCAAGTTATGGAAGTGCCCCAGGCCCTCTGGTTTGCATTTGCTGCTTTGCGTTTTTACTTTTTAATTGCAGCTGCCAAGGATCTGGTGTGCTGAACTGAGCTGGTATACACAGTGTGCCTGAGTGCTTGTGCCTGGGCTGAGTCTTGTGCCTCAATGCTCCTGTAGCAGAGTGACAAACACTCATTTATCCAGTCACATCTATTATTAGGTATTAGGGAGAAGTTCTTCCTGTGAGGAGAGTGAGGCCCTGGCACAGGTTGCCCAGAGAGGCTGTGGCTGTTCCATCCCTGGAAGTGTTCATGACAAGGTTGGATGGGGCTTGGAGCAACCTGGGATAGTGGAAGACTAGACCAGCCTGATCTGGCTGGTGACTTGATTTCACTGCAAGTGCATGTAAGTTTACATGAAAAATATTTCATGGACAAAGGAAATCTTAAAAAATACCTACATTCTTCTTTGGTCATATCACCATTGCAATTTAAAAAAAAATAATGAAGATGGAAATAATAAGAGGAGCTTCTGTGCAGTGTCTGCTTCCAGAGGGAAGCTGACCCTATTGAAATATTTATTGAAGAAATTAGTGTTGTGTGTGTAACCTGAGTAGGCACAACTGTGATCAGTGTTTTCAGAGGAGCACAGTATCACAGTAGCTGGGGAAGCCAGCATTGGCCATGTCAGCAGCCTCACACACTGCTGGGTGTTCCTGGAGAGAAAGGCACAGCCCCGACAGCTGTTTGCTTGTTTCAAATCTCCTGAATTGTCTGTAATTGTGATTAAATGCAAGTGAGAGTATAGAGACACTTGAAAGTATCTTACATCCTTTTCTGGAAATTCAGTATAATTTTCCAGTAGGAAAATCAGAGAATTAAAAGTGCAGAGTAGTTTCCTCATTATATTTATGATCATGTTTTACAGGTAAATGTAGTTAAAGGAACTATTAGCTGTATTTCCTAGGAAGCACTTCAAATAGTGTGAGGAAAAAAGCATCAGTGGGGTGGCATGCACCTTACTAATGATCTTTGCTGACACAAGGTGTACTTGAGTTTCAGTTCCCTGATTAACTCTTATTAATTTATCTTAATTCTTTTATTTTCTCTAGTTTTTAATTTGCAACATACTAATGAGGTTTAATACATAATGAATATTTATCTTCAAGCAAAAGAATCAGCCACTTTAATGGAGTTAAAGAACTTTGTTTCCTGCTGGTGACTGATTTTTTGATTTTTTTTCTCTTTCCTTCTCTACTGTCATTTCAGAATGCAAATCAGTTTTGTAGTGGGAATCCTCTGGGAACAGACCCATTTTAAAGGCCATAAAATGTGGTCAACTTAAGTTAATGAGGATAACAGATACTGTGTGAATGGACATTTTAACTCATATTTTTGGAAGCTGAGCAATCTATTGAATTAATAATAGCCCCATTTATCATTTAAGAAGATGGCCCAGAATTGCAGCATATCTTGGTGTATTGAAGTGTCATTACTGTTGTTCCTTGCTGCTTTTATTTTCTTCTTCAGATCTTAGCTTATGATTTCAGAAGAGCAGTGTGATACTTGCAAGTAGAAAATATTTCATTGCTGGTTTGGACTGCAGAGTGAAACAGGGCAGTCCTATGGTTCTCCTTGATTTCTGTGTGGCAGCCAGTGCCTGGGTGAAGCTGGTGGTGTGGGACATCCTGCTGCCAGTGTTTGAAGTTAATAAAGAACACCTTCTGATTAGGATATGGCCAGTTAATGTGCTATTTAGATTTCTTGGCACTAGAACACAAGTCTGATTAGAAGCAGCTGAAGGAGCTGGGTCTGCTCAGCCTGGAGAAAAGGAGGCTCAGTAGGAAACCTGACAGGAGGTTATATCTAGATGGGGATCAGCCTCTTCTCCCAGGTAACAAAGGATAAAACAAGAGAAAATGGCCTCAAGTTGTGCCAGGGGAGGTTTAGATTGGATATTAGGGAAATTTTCTTCATGGGATGGGTCAAGCCGTGGCACAGGACTGCCCAGGGCAGTGGTGGAGTCACCATGCCTGGAAGGATTTCATGGATGTGTAGATGTGGAACCTGGGGACAAGGTTTAGGGCTAGGGGCATGGTTGGACATGAGGACCTTTTGAGTCCTTTTCCAGCCTTAACAGTTCTGTGATACTGTATTGAAAATAAAGTAGTGGGAAGCAGTCTGTGGGACAATATCTCATCTGACTTGATGGCAGCCTGGTTCTTCTGGCTCTGCAGTGCCCAGGGTATCTGTCCTCCCTTTGCTCCCACGCTGGGACATGGCTCAGCATCCGCAGAGGAGCTGAATTCCTCCATAGGGGTATGATGAGGGTGACACACCTCTGTCAATACGAATTTTTAGTTTTAACCAGCTGAAAGCAGGGCTGAGTGAGGTGCCCAGGTGTGCCTCTATCCTATTGATGCATGGAACATCAAAAAACCGTTCTTGTAAATCGCAAGTGTTGACAAGCTGGTGTTCAGCTGGACTCAAAATACTGCTTGTACTGGTGATACTAAGCTGGAAACTGTGACATGGAGGTCTTTCCTGGTTTCTTATTTCCATGTTGTTTTTGTCAACAGCAGTTCACTGACCAAAGGAAGCAGGTGGTCTCATTTTCCGCCACTTGTTTGTTTTGACTTACTGCTGTCAAATAATTTATTTATGCTGACATCGTACTTTTCAGTTAGAATTGTGAAAGAAAAGTAATTTCTTCTGTCACTGAGTGTTTGTTTTCATTTAGCCTTAAGAATATCTGTTTAGTTTGGGGCTTCTTGATAAATAAGGATTATCTCTATTGAAAGAGTCTGTCCACCTCAGCAGTTTCTCAGGTCCAGGTTAATCTGTTTTGTTGGAGAAGTTCTCTGCTTATTTTGGTTTCTATGATCTTGTAAGACTGAATGCAGAAGAAAAAGGATAATGCATTTATTGAAGGAGCTCACATAAAAAATTAAAACTTAATCAGCCCAATTTTGGTTATTTAATGAAAAACTGTATAAAACCAAAATTCTTTATTTCTGGAGGACTTCTGTACAATTTAAGAGCAACATTGTTTCTAGCTCTCAATCCATATTTATGCTATATGAAGAAAGGCCTCTACATCAATCATCATAGTGCATTTTTTGATAATACTGGATGGCCTATTTAAAAAGATTTTTTTGTTTCTTTCTGTGTTTCTGTCTGCATACACTGTATTCTTTACACCCTTATACCATTGCGCTTACAGCAGTGCTGCAAGTAGATACCTTTGTACCTCTTTCCTTTGCAAAGAGGTAGTAAAATTATAGTGAAAAGTGTGGTTATCCCTTGCTGGGGGAACTCAGTTTTTCTGATTTTTTTTTTTTTTTTTTAACAATATTATGGTGTGGGTTTAACTCTTTTTTAACTTTTGTAACTACTGTAGTTTTAACCCATGTTGTTAACGTATGAGTTCTCTGTGGAATCAAAAATAACCCATGAGAAAAGCTCAGCTGCTTGCACCTTCCTTTGACCTTAAACAGACGGTAGGTGTTTGGAAAAAGTGATGTGGAAAGTAGATGTGATCTTGCCTTTGTGCTGGTATAGTTCGGCTACTTTCCTGTTTCTGTCTGTTAAGTCTTTCTGGGTTTCATTTCTTTGTATCTTTTGAATTTTAATTTTAAGATAATTTACTTGAGTATGTGGAGTGCTGTGTAAGACAATACAGAGGTTCTTCTCCTGTTTCAGTAGTATAGTCTTTAGGATTTTCCAGTGAAATTTGGAGAAGAAAAAATTAAAAATAAGCCATTGACAACAGTAGAAACTTCTGCATAGTAAATATATTGTAGAGAAGCTTCTTGCCTGCTGCAGCCTATTTGCATGCATGTCTGCCCTGCTTCCTGCTGGGAGATATTTTTCCAAAACATCAAAAGGAAATGGAAAAGGATGAGACTGCTTTTTATAGAAAAAAAGAATTGTAGCTATTGAGATAAAAGGTTTCATATTGGCTTTTACTAACAAGATAAATTTACCTAATTTTTAATGTTTAGTCAGAAATAATATTTGACATCAAGATATGAATCAAGTTGCAGCTCTATAATCCACTGGAAGCGATTAGAAGGCAGTATGACATAGGTGAAGTAGCTATTTATAAAAAGCTGGAATATTTAAAGTTGTTTAGCTATGACTGATACTAGAAATAAATTATGTTTTTAAAAATTAAACTACTAAAAATAGGGTATAATTCAATATTTTTGCCAGATTGTAAATACACAAAAAATGGTAACTTCTGTGTTGAAGATAAACTTGAAATGAGCAGTGCCTGTAACTCCTTCATGGTACATGTGGGTGCAGGAGGCTTTCTTTACACCCAAAGTTACTCACTGCTGAGGGACTTTGTTTGGAGGATATGTGTGCCTTTTCTACTGGTTTTCTTTTAAAGTGCATTATTTCCTGGAAGGAAGCTGTGGCCTCAGGCTCATTGTAATAAGCCACTTTCTGAGATCTGCAGCAGTGGCTCTCTGAAGCAGCTATGGTCATTTTCTTCAGAAAAGTTTAGCTGCCCTGAACTTATGTTTGTTCCTTCCACATGAGCTTCATACGGCTCCATCGGCTCTCGGTGCTATGGAAGAACTGGATGTTTAACCAGGAGCCTGAACATGTGTTTCAGGTGGAGAACTCTAAAGACAATGAGGAAAACATCTTGCAAAGAGAAGTCCCACTCCGGCAGTCCCGTCGGAGGTATAGGAAGATCAACCAGAGGGGCGAGCGTCAGACCATCACGGACAATGTGGATTCCAGCAGCTACATGTCGGTGAGTCTGCTCTCCCTTGGCCCATCTCCTTGGCATTGTGATGTCTATGTGGCTGGCTGGGATTTTCTTTTGGTGACAAAACTGGTGAAGTGAAATAGTCCATTCCTGCTGTTTTTGAGAATGCGTCTTTTGTGTTGAGGGGCAGTGAAGTGGTTTGGATTGGAGCACCATAGGTGGAAGTGAAGGTAGTAATTGGAAAAGATGGGGTTTTTTTGGTTTAGGGATCTTCAGCTGAGCACTATAAATAAAACTTAACATGCTCACTGGACAGAGAAATGTTCATTCTCATTTTTGCTTGGTTTTACCTGGAATTCTTTTGGTAAGATGTAGGAATTGGTGGGGTTTTTTTTTCCTTAATAAATTTGAACTGTGTTTTAGAGCTGAGTTAATTGCAAGATCAACACAGCATTAACGCTCTTGTACTTGGTTATGTTTACTTACTTAAAAATAGTGTAGTGGTAGCTCAAGCATCAAAAAGAGTAGCAACTCATCTGCTAGTCTTAAATAGCAGCAGAGACTATAAACTCTGCTTTGTGGGAAGGCACACACTTCTGTGGTTTAAGGGCTGCAAAGCATATGTGAAGGTTTTTCTTCACCATTATTTTCAAACTTCGTGCTTGGTAACAGCATATATATGATCTAGACAAATAATTTAATTCAAAATAATTGTTCTGGATAATTTGATCTACTTTGAAAATCAAAGGTTAAAACCAATACTAATGTTGAAGCACAAGCCTGGAATAGTATTCATGCTCAGAAGAGAAAAATCAATTTCTCTCCCTTTTCCCCATCTTCCTTTTCATTTCTCCAAAAGAGATACATTCTCAGTTGATAGGCTTCAAAATACCTGATGTGTGCAGTCAGATGTGAGCTTGTAACTTATATAAGCTGATGTTTTTTCTGCATGTTGGTAGCAGTTGGGTCACAGGTGGTGATTTTAGTCCCTGCACAGCATTTACTGTGTCTGTGACAGGAAGAGAATATGCTGCTTCAAGTTGTAACATCCTCTGCCATCTCATTTCTAGAACTGTCACATATGTTGGATTTTTTCATTAGTAAGGCATTAAATTAGTTATTGAAGAAATGAGATGTTGGACCCTCACACTCTGGGCAGGTGTGCATAGAGCTTTATTAGGAATTAAATTCCAATCTGTGTATGACAGAATCTATCTCTGTTTCTTTGGTGTTTGTGACAATGAATAAGCACACAGATAATGATTCTCAGGTTTCATTGCTAAGAGTAGGAGAATCCCAGGAACAGCTGATGCTGGTGCTACCTATGCAGCTTGCCTGGAGGGATGCGTGAGAAGGGACTTGGCATCTTTGTTCTGAGAAGGCCCAAGTTTCACGGCTTTTTGAATGATTTCAGAGGCTGTCAGTTACTGCTGCAAGGAGTCAGTGTGGTACACTCACAGGACTGGTTAGTCAAAAGATGATGTCCTCATTAAGATTTTTCTTCAAGTTGGTTTATTTTTCTTTGTGTTGATTTATTTCATTTTTACCAACAAACAATACTGAGCACCTGTGCCTGTAGTTGCTTGTAGTAAACCTGGTCGCTTCCTCAGATTTATGAATATATATATATGTACAGACACACACAGACACACATATATATATACATGAAGTGTTTCATGGAAAATGGTATAAACTTCTTAAATCAACAACACATTCCTAAATCTGCTTTTATGTCTGTTAATTAGGAATATATAAGAGTCCTGTAACACTAAATGTTTTCCT
Organism: Acrocephalus scirpaceus scirpaceus; assembly: GCA_910950805.1. Taxonomy (NCBI): domain Eukaryota; kingdom Metazoa; phylum Chordata; class Aves; order Passeriformes; family Sylviidae; genus Acrocephalus; species Acrocephalus scirpaceus. The sequence goes on from OU383785.1 coordinate 7,947,503, forward strand.
GGAAGAGTCAGTGCTAAGTGGCAAGGACTAAACAACCACCTCTCTGCTACCAAATCTCCAAGATGTTGGGTTTTTAGCAGTCTGAATTGAAATACTAATCCTTGCTTTGTAGACTGTAAGCTCCTAATTAGAAAGTGTCACATTTGGAGTACTTAAGGTAGCAAAAAAATAATTTGTAACTCAACAGATGACTAAGGAATCAAAACACGGTAACAAGCTGCCTATGTGACAAGTAAGGAAAAGTTTGGTGCTGGTATTTTTCCATATTCCATTATAAACTAGTAAAGTAATAGATATATTTTAGGTATGATTAGTTCCGTGCCTATATGAATGTGCTCATACATTGCTTCCCAGTGATCTTGCAAAACAGATTTTATGGTGTTACCCTTTATGTAGCCCATGAGAGAAAGAGTAGGATCATAGAATGGTTTGAATTGGAAGGGACCTTAAAGATCATCTAGTTCCAACCCTCTCGTAGAGGCAGGGGATCAGGGTAAGGAGGAGGGTAAGTCAAACTTCCATTTTACAAGAACTTTCAATGAGTTTTCTGCCAGAGTGGGAAAAGTGTTTGCAAACTCTCCAGCAGATCTCCTGTCTGGCATAATGCTAATGAATGAGCACAGAGCTGTATTTCACTCTCCAGCCTGTTGCTGAGTGTTCTGTGACAGATGCTGAATGCAGCCTCATGAAGCTTTTGTGAGTCCTGTGTGCTTGGGGAGGGCTTGGAGCTTTCCAGCCTCCACATAGACTCCAGTGCATCTCCTGTGGTTGATGTTGTAATATTCAGTATGACACCATTTAAGTTTTTACATACCTAATCCCTCATGTGCAAGTAGTTTTCTGCTTTCTAAAGAAAACTCAGATCCTTTAGGTACTGAAATTCAATATTTTTTAACCCAGCTAGGAATATTTCCTTAAATATAAGGTTTCTTGGGTTTGCTTTTAAGGGGAATTATCTATGCAATCTCCATTAACTCCTTAGAATGTAAATCTCTGCACATTAAATATACCGTGATTATATTTACAATTAAGGTTAATCCGTGTTTTGTAAAACATTACCCTTTGGGTTGTGACATGAGCTGACATCTTCTTCTCATATGGAGTACTTCTTGTTAGTGCTGGAACTTGTTCTGTAGAAATACCTGATTGGCCACAAAACCAAGATTTATATGCAGATACTTTAAATAATATTTTAAATTATTGTTACTACCCTTGAAGCTCTTGTCTTATGCCTCTTAATTAAGTAAAAGAGTTCTAGTTCTTGATTTAACTGTATATCTTCAGGATAGCTGACATTCAAATTATTGTGGGTATCTTAAATTCCTTCCCTCCCTGCTTTCCCTCCAATGAGCTAATTTAAAAATGACTTATCTGGTTGGTTTCTTTGGTGAAGGTGTTACCATTAAGATTCCTTTTTGTGGTTCATAGAACAGTGTTATTTCACACGAGCACTGGTTGTCTGTAGAATTAACTATTTATAGTTGGTTGTTATTGTTGTTTTGTTGTTTTTGGTTTTTTTTTTTCCTTCCAGGTAAATACAGTGAACATATGCTGGCAGTGTTCTTTCTTTTTCCTCAGAGTGAACAGGTTTATGCTTCTGTCTCTGTCTTAAATAAAAGTGCACAGTGATGTGACTTTGCTCTTGCAGTACCTGTGCAGGGGATGCCAGCACTGCTCTGGTGGGTTGGTCAGCAGGCTGGGCTTTCCTCCAGATCCAGAGTGCACCCAAGCTGTGTTGAGATGGTGCTGGGGATTCTTCCCTTCTGCAGCACAGCAGGCTAGTCAGATCCCAAGGACAATTGTGTATTTGGCAAGACATTTAGCAATGTATGTTGCAGGGTACACAATAGCACTGCTGCCTGTGAAGGGCTGGAGGAGGTGGCTCTGTTGCGGTGGGTCACGTGTGAGGCCACGGTGGCAGTCCCAGTATGTGTGGCTGTCAGTCTGCCTGGGGCAGGTCTGAGCATCCCCGTAATTACATCAGATCTCTTCATCCCTGGGCATTTCTGGCCTTTTCCATTTCTGTCACTTAGTAATTCTGCATCTTGCACATCACCCCCACTGTAACATCCTTACTCTAGCTGGACACATTTAGCAAAAGCTCTTGCTCAAAATGAATGGATTAGAAAGAAATGTGCCATTGGTGTTAATTATGCCAGCTTTTGCTTCAGATCTGATTTGTTAGCATGATTGCATGTCTTGGTGGTGATAACCATCCAGCCAGGAGCTGGGGTCATTGCAGCAGGGCAGCATTACAATGGAGACAAGTGAGTCATTTCTATTCTTAGTCTGTTTCTCAACCCAATCAATAATGCAGCCATGTTTTGTGATTACAAAAGAAGAAAGTAATAATACAACCATGTTTTTTATTGATGAAAGAAAGAAGTAATTGTGATCGTCTCTGTTAAACTATATCCCAAACTTCTGTGCACATGCAGTAGGAGCTTGCAGAACTGCAGCTAGAATAACAGCAAGTGACTTTTTAATGATAATGCTTTAAAAAAAAATTATAGTTCTGGTGCTTTATAAAAATTAAATTGCTGTTTTGATCTTGGATCAAGTAATAGGAGAGTAAACAGTTCAACTATTTATCTTCACAGTTAAAAATAAAACCTGAGATAGTAAGTTTTGCATTTATATTTCTGGCAGTGCTCAATTCCAAACAGGGTTTAACAATTCAGTACAAATTTCCATGTGACTCAAACCTGTAAACTCAAATCTTTTTTTAATTTCAGTAAAATTTTTCTAATTCATGTTTATGGTCAGTAATTTGAGATTGTGGACTCCCCATCCCTGGAAGTGTTCAAGGCCAGATTGGATGGGGCTTGGAGCAACCTGGTATAGTGGAAGGTGTCCCTGCCTTGAGAAGTTGGAACAAGATAATTCTTAAAATCCCTTCCAACCCAAACCATTCTGTGATTCCATGCATTTATTACCCACATATATTTTTGACAAGTCTCTGTGATCTTTTTTCAAATGAAGAATATTTGTAGCTCTAAAAATAGTGCATGTATGATCTAATGCCTATTTCTGTGGAGTTGTGTCAACATACTGATTTTTTTCACCTGTTTATTGTAAAGCAGAATAAAAAAAATTAGTACCAAACTTTAGTAGTAATCCACCTCCTCAGAGATGCATTTTTTTTTTAAACTACTGTAAGAGGATGATGAGATTTAAAGGATTTATTATAATACTGCGTTTTATGGACAGTATCTTAATATTTGCATCAAGTAAAATTTGTCCTGGAGCCTTGTAGAAGCATTTATCTTCAGAGAAGTCTGTCGCTGCAGACTGCTTGAGTGGCAAGTTTCTTGTTCTTTGATCATTACTTAATGTAATCCTGTCAGAGACTGGAGGTAGAATGGGGGATCTCATAATTGGAAGGAATTAAGTCACATTTCAGTATACTGGATCAAACCCATTAGGTGCTTTACCATCACCAATCCTTCTCTTTTTAAATACTATAAAACGCTGTAGGTCTTTTATAATCTACTTCTAACTACCAGATAAATTTGCTGAAATGGTACCTTTTATTGATATAAACAAAGTAAGACTGACTTAGAGCATGTCTCCAGCTGCCTTTTGTTAAACCTGGACACAGCATTGCTGTGTTCTGTTTATTTGGAATATCGGTTAATTTTGAGGAGGCTGTGGCTGATTTTGTGAGTGGCTGAAATGATTAGTTCTTGAGCTATAGGATGGTTCTCTTTGCAGCTCATTGCTTTTTAATGTGTTTGTGTCCACACTTCCTCTTTTTGACACTTTTAAAAAATAATTGACAGAATTCTAACTTTATTAACTAATGACACACTGAGAGAGTTGGGGCTATTCAGCCTGGAGAAGAAAAGTCTCTGGGGAGACCACAGAGCACCTTCCACTGCCTAAAGGGGCTTCAAGAGAGCTGGAGAGGAACTTTGGACAAGGGCTTGGGGTGATAGGACAAGGGAGAATGGCTTCAGGCCCACAGGAAGAGTAGGTTTAGATTGGTAATAGGAGGAAATTCTTTACAGTAAGGGTGGTGAGGCCCTGGCACAGGTTGCCCCAAGAGATTGTGGTTGTCCCATCCCTGGAAGTGTTTAAGGCCTTGCTTGATGAGATTTGGAACAAACTGGGATAATGGAAGGTGTCCCTGCCCATGGAGGTGGCTTGGGACTGGCTATTTCCTAAGGTCCCTTTCAACCCAAACCATTCTATGAATCAAAAGAAAGTTCATGTCTTGCTGAAATCCATGGGTCTTGCAGTGCACTTAGAGGATACAGAAATTAATGTTGTCGTTATCTCTCTGGAGGTTTTGTGTGATACAAAAGAGATAATGCAGGCTCCTTCTTCCTGATGCTGTTTTTTAACAACATGAGGGTTTTCTCTAGTCTCCATCTCTAGTTTTACATGGCCTAGTTGGGATCCCAGCTCTCAGGTGCTTGGGAGCAGGTGTGTGCTCAGGTTCCAGAGCATGTGCCAGAGCCTCTGTTAGCCAGGCTGTGCGGGACAGGACCCTGGAAAAGCCCACGTACGCTGTCCCTGTCTGCAGCTCTTCTGAACTGCAATTTTATGTGTTTTTTGCTTCTGTGATCAAAAGAAGCAGCATCTGCAGCATGTTCACATCCTGTGTGGGCCCCTGTGGGTTTGGTTTGTCGTGGGCTGCATACAAAGGGTGTGTGGGTGTGGAAGCCGGCACTGTGTGGTGGAGGAGAGATGAACATGGATGGAGCCTCTGCTTTCTGAAGAGGAAAATTACTGTTAGGCTTTGTGGGTGGGGGAAGAGGCTGTGAATCAGGTAGTGGTTAAGCAACTCTGTTAACAAGTAATGTAGAGGTGTCTGCTTCCCAGGCCAGACATCTGGGGAAGGGTCTGCAGAATGAGTCTTGATGAGGAGCAGCCGAGGGAGCTGGCAGGGCTCAGCCTGAAGCACAGGAGGCTCAGAAGGGACCTTATCACACTCTACAACTAGCTCTCAGACAGGAGACTGGAACCATGTGAGGGTTTTTCTGTTCTCCCAGGTAACAAGTGACGGGATGAGTGGAAGCAGCATCAGGTTGAGCCAGGGATATTAGGTTGGATATTAGGAAAAATTTCATCATAGAAAGGGTTGTAAAGCATTGAAACAGGCTGCCCAGGGCAGTGGTAGAATCACCATCTCTGGGAGTGTAAAAAAAAATATGTGGGTATGGCAGTGAGGGCATGGTTTAGTGGTGAACATGCTGATGGTGCTGGATTGATGGTTGAAATTCCTCATCTTGGAGGTCTTCTCCAGCCTTAATGATACTGTGATTGTATGATTCTGCTGCTTCACTGGTGGAGCTGGAAACACCCTCTGGCAGGGTCCCACTGGCATCCAGCATAGGAACCTGTGCTTGGCATCTTGAACTCACCCTGGTCTGCCGAGCTGTCCTCGGGGACTTCCTTCAGCTTTTGTAAGCAAGGGGAAAATTGCCAAATGCATGTTCTCTCATATTTATTTTACATATTGATTTTGTCTGCTCATTTTGTCAGCAGTGTTACTTTCAAGGGCTCCTTGAAAGTCTGCTTCTGGTTATGGTGGTCATTAGCAAAACACCAATCCTCAAAGTGTGCTGTGCATTAAAAATCTTCCTAGGAATTTCCATAGACCACTGGTGTTTCCCAGTCCAATTAATGAGTGCTTGCAGTTTCAAGTGAGTAATGACTTGAATAGGCTGCACAGAAAGTATGAAAATACTTAATGAAAATACTGCCCTTTGGTTAAAATCTATGTTTCTCAGATTAATTTTTCTTTTTAAACTAACAGCGTAATGCAACATGTCAACCCTGATTTATCCATAAAGAAAGTGGCTGTTTTTCAGACCTTATATTCAGGAGTTTCTCTAAAGATTTTTTGGACTTGACAGGCAGATTATATGTAAACTGGGATTTACAGGAATCACCTCAGTTTGGAGGTGACATGTGCAGCTGTGTAAGAGCAGTTAAAAGTGATGCACAAATGAAACTACATCAGACTGAAACTCAGGAGCAGTTTTTTCTAACTATTTTAAGCAAGCACCTGGACTTACTGAAATCTGGCTACTGTCAGATTTGCAGCCCTTCTCATAGCCCTGGGGAAAGCCTGTGGTGGGGGGTGATGCCACAGTGTTGGCTTGTGACATCTTTCTGCTGCAGGACAGATGGACAAGCATTGTCCTGGCCTGCCAGGCTGTGGCTTTGGTCCTGGAACCAGGTACTGAGTACTGCTGTTAGGTAGAGCTATACTCTGAGGTTGGTAATAGAACCCATCTCCTCTGCTCTTCAAGGCCAGGCTGAACAAGGCTTGGAGCAACCTGGTCTGGTGGAAGGTGTTCCCTGCCCATGGCAGGAGAGTTGGAATGAGATGAGCTTTAAAGTCCCTCACAATTTGTTCTGATTTTTGCCTCAAAGACTTGTTTTTGAACCTTTCTCCATCTCAAGTAAGTTTAGCAGTCAGCTGTACATCTGTTCCCTCCCCAGGTGTTAGGGTGATGATGGGCTCCCTGACCCCAGGGTCATCCCACAGCAAGTTTGTGTGTTGCCTTCCCTTTGCTCAGCAGAGCAGCAGAACTGCACTTGTTTGTGATAACGCAAGAAAAACTTGTGGATATTTTTACACTAATTTCCTGCTTGTAGTCCAAATACATCAGTCTTTTTACCTGGAGAGCACTTTCAGGAAGCCTGGAACTGTTTCAAAGCAGATCCAGAGCACAGTCTGTCCGTTGCAGGAGACCATCCCGCTCTGTTGACTGGGATCAATCCGGAGAGTTGCTCAAACTTGACCTCATCTGGTGCTGACAGTATTGTGGGAGGGATATACTCTTGTGGCAGAAAAATCTTTCAGAACTTCTAAATATTTTGCGAACAGCCACCACAAGAAGTAAAAATTCAGTCACTGCTGTGCTCTCCACACAATAACCAGTTATCTGTTTCTTTCTCCTTTTACCACATAGACAAATTTATACCATGGTAGAGATTAACTCAGTTTCTTGGAAAATGCCTGAGAAAATATTTTATGCAGCATGTTCAGAGAGTTAATCTCTGTTTTGATGGACCCCTAAGGGTTTGGGTGGCAGTTTCAAAGTCATTAATTCTTTATAACCAACCTCTTATGCAAACTCGATGGAGAATGATGTGTGGGGGGTTGTGCCCACTGCTCATAAATGCATTGTGTCACTCGGGGGTTGATGGTAAAAGATGCTCTGCACCAGAGAGATGTTTTGTTTATTTTGGAGACTTAAAAAATCTTTTGTGTATGAGTTGCAGTTCTTTTTCCGATCCTTGTTTTTAACATCATTGTTTCAGTCTCTTGAAATGACATATTAGATGGCTTCTTGTAGGAATGTGACAGGGTAGTAGCCAGCAAGCTGGTCTCCCTTTGTGCAGGGAGATGGTGGCATGCATGAATCTGTTCTTTATTTCCTGTCTTCCATCTGGGCTGCTTCTGTCCAATATGCTCTACTCAAATGTAACAGCCTGGTTGTAGTCTCACTTGTAGCCAACTGAACCTTCACTTAGGTTTCTCCTGCCTTAGAGAAAAGCAGTCGTTTGAAGGGTTATTTTGTATGTTAGCCTTGTAAAGTTGCACATTGGAGCTGTTGGGTTGAATGTCACATAGCACTGAAGGATTTCTTTAAAGGGGTGTGATGATGTTGTCTTCAACTTTGTGTTCAAGGTAAAATGGATTTCTGATTTACAATATGGAAATTCACATCAACTCAGTCATGTCCTTCGTAAGCCTTATGGACCAGTTTAGAGATGGAGAACATCCTGAGCAATTTTCAGTAAAAATCACCATCAGAAAATATCAGTGCATCATTAAAAGCATTTGAATGCTGTGTTTTTCTTGGAAAAACTTGGCATGAAAACCACTGCCTGTATGAGAGAATAGCTAGATAAGTATCTTTGGTTTTGGCATAGAACTGATTACTATCTAATGACATTTAACAGCATTTTTAGTTTTATATTTGATATGTGGCATCTTTCTTAATAGTGATATATCTGACAGATAAAATACTAGACTAAATGGGACCATCATTGTACCTTAATTTGTCATTGCTCCCTACCTTTTTCTTGCAAGTCAGACTTGCTTTTTGTTGCTGAGTATTAATGGGTTTGGTTCTTATGTGATGAAGTTTCTAGTTGGACGTAAAGTAGCCGCAATACTTGTATTGTCATTATGATTTTGATTTTGTTTCCTTTAAAGTTTGGTTAGCCGTTGTGGTTTGTCGAATTGCAGGTATGGCATCGGGGGTCACCCCTTGCTTTATCTGATGAATCAGTTTCTCAGTTTGGGTGAGAATAGCTGGGGTTTCCCTGCTGTTTTACCCTCAGTGGAGGGAGGACCCCAAATGCTGGGAAAAACTTTCTAAGTATGCTCAGCTTTGCATTTTTAAAGGTGATAAAGGCTGGATTTTACCAGAAAATGAGAAAGATTAGAAATCGCTGTACTGTGATCCGATGACAGAAGTCTTGCAGAGAAGCCTTGCAGAGCTGCTATAGGGTCTGTGCTGTTTTTCCCCAGCACGGCTGGTCTGGGGATCCAGATCTCAGGATCTGCAGACCCTGAGCACCTGGTACCCTTCCCCTTATTCTCTGTTCACTCTGTTACAGAACTCAGATGGTGCTGGGCCCAGCCTGGGCCCGGGGCAGGCCAAGCTGTTTGCATGAAGTTATGCCTGAGCACAGGCAAGTATGTCAGGGTGGGACTCCTTCCAGACACAGGGTAGACTCCTTCACTGTTCAGACTGGATGCACTGACCACTGATAAACGAGAGTGGGCTGTTCAAGATTAACCTTGCTTAGGAGAGAAATTTTGGTAGGAGGAGTCAAATCCCTCCTCTCTTCCCACATGCAGGCTTCCAGTTTGGTGTTAATCCTCAAGCAAAAATACAAAAGAAATGCCAAAAGTAGCATTTTCATTATTTCTTTTAACCTCATCTGTGGTCTTAATGTATTCTTCTCAAGGCTGTTTAATCAGAAGCCCTTTTCTTGTGAAAGGTGTGGTAGTACCTTATGTTCTAAATAGCCTTAATCTGCTTGGTTTAACCTGAGATGCTGTTTTGAATAACTGAGGGAAGGAAAAGTGGTATTTTGTATAGGTTTTTTTTCAGCTTCTGTGGAATGAGAAAAATATATCCACCTTTACGGGCTTTGCAAATAGGAGACCCCATGTGGCTTCCCAGGTCACTGTCAGTTGAAGAAATCACAGCCAGGTCTGTGTTAAGTTTGGGAAGTGATGTCAGATTTGAGGCTACATTGAGGCTATGTTTCATGAGCAAAATCCTAGGTGTGTTTGGGAAATTTTGATGCGGGATATTAGCTGTTTTGTCCTTTCTGTGTCTCTGAGTGGACTCAGTCCCCCAGACTGACCTTCTTGGGGTTGGTATCCACACCTTTTCATCACCAGGGATTTTGGGGTTGCAGACCTTCCCAGACTTCCCCACCCCTTGCAGAAATGAGATGTCAGGAAGGAAGGGAGGAGTGTTGTCTGAATTATCTCAGCTCAAACCGTTGAAAGGAACTATATTTGTTTGAGTCTATGGCAAAGGGGGCTTCCCCCTTCCCCACCACTGCCGTCATCCCTGTTTGTGATGCGGATCATGCTCTGCCCAGCTCTGCAGAGTGTGTGCGCGAGACAGAGCTGCAGGAGAGAGCAGTAATTTATAAACGTATTATAAACCATATAAATCTGAATTGTTGCAAATAGAAGATGACCTTTCCCTGCTTAACACAGCAGCTGAAAAAAGAGTTGGGGTATTGTGAAAGCGGTGGAGAAATTCAATCCATGGTGCCTTTTCATTGTTCCTCCTGTGTTGCTGGTGCTATATTTAGAAGCTTACATCACTTAAGGGATGATGACAGTCTCTGCCCTCCCCCTCCCGCTCTCCCCCTGCTCTCCCTCGCTCCTTCCCTTAGGATGGATCATGTTTTCATACTACTTATGAGTCCTACAGGTCTTTGGGTAGGATTTTTCTACAGCCTTTTAGTAAGTGCTACCTTGGAAAGCGAAAAGGATGCGATGGCACCGTGGAATGTCACCCTGAAGGGGAACAGGAGCTTGCTGCTTTCCCTGCCTCTCCTTCCTAAAAGAGTCAGGAACAGGGTGGAGGTTGTATGTTTTTTCCTTTTTTTCCTGAGAAGCCCTCTTGAGGGGCTGACCTTGCCACGACAATACAATGAGTTGTTCTTGGTGTTTAAGTTCAGAGGTGGGGAGAACCTCTGAGCAGCATGGCAGTAACACTGAATCCAGTGAGCTGTGCCAGCGTGGCAGGGTCTGCAGCAGACTCTGCCTTCTGCACCCCTTACTCCTCATTGCCTGTCTGTCCAAAAAGATGTAAAGTTCAAATCTATGGAAATAACCTCTTGATGCAGGTGCCCTTAATGCTAAAATATTTCTGCATTATGCTGCTATGTTTGGCAGTTTCCACTCAGAAAACTCTATTAATTTTAGCCTGAAACATCATTGCCTGAGTGTGTGCAGTGACAGATCGCCTTCTGAGCAGCGGTTGCCTTCCCCAGCCCCCACCTGGGCTTGGAGTCAGGATGCGCCTGAGCTGCTGTACTAGAAATGGGGGGGCAAGAGAAGGTGCCTGCTCATGTCTGAGCACTGCGGGAAACACGGTGGCAGGGACAGTGTGCCAGCGGCCGCCTGGCTCTGAGGACAAAAGGACAGAAGTCCTTAAGCCCAGCTCGCAGCCCCAGGCCCCTCGGCCGGCAGCTCCTGCCTTGTCAGCCAGGGCCTTGGTGGCTTTGAGACTGTCACTGTCCTCCCTGCTGGACTTGCACAATGAGCTTTTCTTCCTCTGATTGATCAAGAAAAAGTCCTGCTGCTTGCGGGGTACCTTCTGCCAGCAGCTGCCAGTGCTTCCAGCCTGTGCAGGGCTTGGCGTTTGTGGTGTCCTTAAATAAGGAAAGACTCTAATCCTGCCGAACTGAATGTGCATTTAAATTATGAAAGGCTTTACTATCCTTTTAAAAACATCCCATTTTTCAGTGACTTACTCTTGTTAGACAATTAGAATGTGCAGATTTGGTTAACAGTCTAGAGGATTCAGGTAGCATTATGGGAGGATAAAGACGATGCAGAGAAATCTATGGAGTGGTATTTCAGCATGAAAATAAATCAGTGTTAAGGAACAAAGACTCCCTTTAATACAGAGATTGTATACTGTTTTACCCTAAATATCTTCTTAAAACTTGGATTCGGGCTTAAAATGTGACTGGTGATTTTCTGTTTGTGATTCTGCTCAATGCTGCAGCTCTTCTCAAATATTGCAGTTGTGATCACTACCAAGCCTTTGTATCAGATTTTTTTTCGTCTCAGAGTTGCTCTAGTTTTGAGATTTGTCATTAAACAGATGATTTATAAAAAACTTGCAGCCCTGTGCTGCAGGGAGCTGGAGCTGCAGAGAGGCATGTGTTAAAATAAATAAATGAAAGCAGAAAGGAGTGGGGGGATGCCCCAAAAGCCAGGGTGTGGAAGTAGGTCAGGTTTTCCCCCCACCCGGGGCTGGGTGGGCAGGGCTGCGCAGCGTGGGCTGCAGCCCCCCGGGACCCCTGCTGCCGCCGCGCTCATTGGCGGCACGGCCACAGGGATGATGTCATCTGCACTTGAAGGCAAAACTAGGAGGAAATAGAATTTCGTTCCCATTATTGAGCTGGTGTTTACAGTAGTTGTAAAATATGGCATCCGCGCCAAAATCTGTGCTGGATCGGGTTTGCTGCACAATGCAGCAGGATGAATCTGGGAGGTGGAGATCTGCCCGGAGAGCTATCAGGGACAGGCAGGCAGGGAGAGGGTTCTTTCAGCTGCATGGGTTCTTTCTTCCTTGATATAAATTGTGATTATGCTAACCATAATGCAGGTAACACCACATGGAAGTATTTGGGTGTTCATTGCTGCTGAGGATTTATCACTGTAGCATTACAGACATTTAAGATGCTTCTAAATACAATTTTATGAATTATTAGGAAAGAGGCAATACGGTTCTGTGTAAGATGAAGCTCACATATCCAGCCTATTGTTTAATATTGAAAAAGCAGTAAAAGAAACAGCTATTTGTGTAGCTGTGTAGCTGTGTAGTGCTTTGTAAAAATCTAAAGTAGTTAGAATGCTTTCAGCTTTTAAAAATCAAATAGACTTTGTGTTTGAAAATTTTGCAAGCGCAGGATTGAAGTTCAGATTGTCCTTGATATTTAAATACAAATTAAACCCAGTAGTATTTATGGACCCTGGTTGCATTTATTATTTTTGGTTTTTGATAAGAGGTTGAGTGAATTCAGACATTGATGCCAATTTTTTTCCTTTTAGGATAGTTTTGGAAGGCATCAGGGGAAGGTCTTTCTTGGTTAAGGTGCAACTCCCATCCTAAGTGTTGGACTTGGTGATCCTTGTATATCTCTTTCAACTCCAGATATTTTATGTTTCTGTGATAATTTGGGTTATATGCCGGGAAGAATTCAGCTCCTGGATGATTGCTGAGGAGCTATTGATGCGAGATGGAGAGTGGTGCCCTGTTGGTACAACTTGGCTTCAAAAATGTGAGAATCTCCTTCCACATGTCCCTTGGCACAGAAGATGAAAAAGAGCTTTCTGTGGATTGCTCAAACTGCCTGATTCAATAATCAAAAATAAGCAAGCAAACAAGACAAGAAGGCGTTTTTGGTCCTCACTACCAGCAGCCCCCCCTTGGCAGCTCCATTTGCACACAGGAGGTACAGCCATCATGGGGTAGTTTTGCTTGGGAGAACTACCCTCAAGTCTGATTTCCAAAAATTCTTTCCAAAAAGAGGAGAACGGTAACAGTGAGTGCCCCTTCTTGGAGGTGAAGTAAATTATCCAGAGACCAAAATCATGGCTTTAACAGAACCAGCACCCTCTGTCCCCTTGCCTGTCTCCTCCCTCCTTTCCTCCCTTGCGCAGTAGCAGAAGTCATTTGCCTTCTAGGAACCGAAAGCATCACGGCAGACCCGGCTCAAAGGTGTGGGATCTCAGAGATCCTTCCTTGGAGCATCTCTCCAGCTTACTGGGCTGCCATCCAAGACTCTAAGCTCCTTTCAAATATATCAGTTTTTAGTTGCAAAAAGAGATTATAGAATTAAATTGACTACTGCAGAATTAAGGCAAATTTGGTTTGAAATAGAATTGGTCTTGACTGAGCAGGGAAAAAAAAACCCCACCCCTCAAAACTTTTAAAAAGTGTTTCAAAACCATGAAAATTATGAGGATTATAAACCTCACTTTTTAATAAGAAATTTGCTTCTCATTCTGGATAAAATCTCTGTATTGTGTAGTATGAGATAAAAGAGTTGAGTCTCTAGTGTGGCACATATATAAAAGCAAAAATTTTTTTATTGTGAGCTGATGATGCATGTATTTGTGTGCATGTGAATTGCTGCAGATACATATTTTACCTATTTCTAAATTTGAATGCAGAGATGAAAAATAATCCACCCAAATGCTGCTGAAAGTGTTAGTAGATACATACAATTAATTTTAAAAAAATATTTAGAAAAAGGAGAATAATCAGAGTTACAGCACATCCCTGAATAGATATAAAATGATATAAAAGCTGATGTGGAACAGGGTGTTTGCTGAGCAGTTGTACTGATATGTGTGTTTATATTAGGTCAATAAAGATGCTCTGTTGGCTGCATCTGCAGATCCAGTAGCCAATTGATCTAATGCAGTTTCTAAAGGCTTTCTATACAGGTGATGTCATCCTTTTAGCTCTGTTCCCCTCCCACTCTCTTTCCTCCTTATTAGATATTTCATCTTGCTGCGGAGCATCCAATCGATGGGAGCTTCTCCTGAGGGAGCTGCTGAGAAGCAAGCAAAGATAGTAGGAATTAGGACTCCAGCAGTCAGCCTTGCTGTAGCTATGGACGTCCTGTTTTGTTTGGCATTACAGAAATGTTTTAATTGGAAAAGCTAGGCGTGGATTAGCCGTGCTATCTGACTGATGCATTAGAATACTAAGCGACACTGCAGAGTTGTAAACGGCATTAAAAAAAAAGGAGGGGGGGCAAAAGAGAAAAGGGTTTGTATTGCAGAGGCTTTTAATACATTCCACAGTGCAAACCTGTTTGAGCATATATCTTGGAGCTACAGTCTGGATGCGAATTCAATTTCTCCGGTTATGATGGACATGAGTATAAAGAAGAAACTTTAATATCCCAGGGTGTGGGATTCCTGGATCACCTAAGATGCTGAAGAACATTTGCAAAATTTCATCTACAATGTTAGTATGAAGTTTCTGAAAAGTGGACCCGAAGATAAGCCACTTGTAAATGCATTTTAGAAGAGAAAAAGAAATTTGAAGAATTCATACCTCGCTTTTTAATGTATTGTTGCTTTAACCTGCAGTTCTAATCCATTTCTGAATAATTCAATTTAAGCAGCACTTTATGGGTGCATACCTCTTGCCTGGAGGAACGTATGGGTATTTGTATTTGAGAAGCTAGGAAACATTTTGATTTGAATTTATGTGCTTGTTAAAACTGGAACATTTTTATAGGAATTGCTGCTGCTGCTGCTGCTAACTCCCTGCAATACTGAAAACTCCTCAATCTAGTGGAAGCTGTAATCGAATTCAGTGTGAAATCCAAGCCTGAGAAGTTGCATATATGTACATTGCTGCTTTATGATTTTTAAAGAGAAAGCAGAAGGGATTTTTCTCATTTTTTCCCCCTGTGGCTTTTATTTGAGAAAGGAAACTTTTTTTCTCAGCCTAAGAAATGGCTTTTCTTGTTCGATGTTATGCCAACTGCCTACAGCCCTGGGCCTCCAAAGTAAGTAAGATTTTGTCTGTGCTGCATTTCTGTGACATGTATTGACAGCCATGGTGCTAGCTGTATGTTCCCTTCTCACCCCAGCAGCATGCTGGGCTGAAGGTACTGGAATCCTGGCTATGCATGAACTATTCTTGTAGAATCATTTCTAAACAGGAAGGGGGGAGCTAGAAATCATGGAAGTGTTTTATATACCAACAGCTTAAGAATTACCAGCAAGTATAAAAAAATGCCATTTGCTTATGAAATGTGTTACGCTTGTTTTTTAACCTATAGATATAAAGTGTATATGAAGCCTATAAGTATTATTGAAGTGTAGCATTTTTGTAACTGCTGGCATATTTTGCTAACTTGAAAATACTGGTATCCAAACCACTGATGTTTTAATTTTCTAGCTGTGTGGAGCTGTACTGTTTGTTTCCTTTGTGCAGCAGCATGGAATTGGTTAATTATTTAGTTGAACTATGTAATTACAATTTACTTTAAAGGACGCAAATTATTTTTTGTGTCTGAGAATGCAGTATTTCTGTGAAACTGGGGAGGGAAGGGTGTTTCTTTTAAATGACATAATGAAAGCTAGAACATTCGAGCAAACCCACCTTTGAGATAAAAGCCTTTAAAGAAATCAAAAATACAATATTTATGAGACTCTTACTGTTTGGTATGCTCAGTCAGAAAATTAGCTGAGTTTCTGGTATTTTATTAAGGCTACTACCAAGAAGTAGTCACCTAGGACACAGGAATTGCCTTATAAATCTGGGCCAGGCATATATTCATTATTATTTCTTTATTATAATTTTGTATTTACTGGGTAGAAAAAAGACTGTGCAACTTTCTGGCATTTGGACACAGTGGACAAAAGCCTTGTGCTCATGGCAGTGTGAGATACAGTGTTGACTTTGGAGCAGGAGATCACTCTTGACTTTGGTCCCAAAAAGTTTAGAGTCTCAATGACATGATGGTGTGTAAAGGCACAGGGAGAAGCCAGCTAGGTGTGTGGACTCCCTGTCTGGGCTGATTTTCCCTGTTTGGTTTTTATGTCTGGTGTAATATAAAGGGAAGCTCGTGGTGTACTGGGGGAGAAAACTCTGGGCTGTGGGGTTTCCCCGTGGGGGTGCCAAAACCAGTGGAAACGTGTGGGTGGATGTGTGGCTGACTTTTGGCTGTTTCGTGTGTGCTGAGTCCACTCCATCATCAGGTGAAGTGCATCATGAAGCTGCAGGCACCTGTGGTCTTGGAGGGTGGCTGGGCACTGAATGCTCAGACAGGTAATTGCTGCTTCTCGCCTTGGAGTTCCTGCTGGCAAATCCTGGCCTGTTTGTATCATCATCTGTGCCCCAGTGTACATGTAGACTCTTTCTTCCCTTCCTACTCTGCACACATTAATGATGAAAGGCTGAGTTTACTTAAGCTTGACTTACCTGCACTGTCCTTATTAAGATGGTTTTGAATGTTGTAATGCTGCTTAAAAACTGGGAATGCTTTAGTCACCTTGGTACTTCAACTGGAATTGTGCTCTCTACAGAGTTTGGGCTGAAGTGAGAAACCACAAAAAAGCCTGTGCTCAAATAAAGACTTCATAAGGGTAAAATAATAATAAAAAAAGTTTTTTTGACCCCTGTATCGGCTCTGTGGATAATATCCAGTGGATTGCTACTCTGCCAGCCAAGCCATTTATTCACTCAGTTGCTATTCATAAATGAAATGGTATAAAATGTTAGGAAGGGGAAAGTTTGATTTTTCTTTTTTTTTTTTTTAATGGCTTATGAGAACCTATTAACTGGTTTTGCATTCTAGTCCATAGCTAACAGTTCTTTACCTTTAAAGCCACAAAAGATAAAGAACTTTTATTCCTTTCTGGGAAAACCCTCAGGCCCCCAAAACTCATACACCCCCCCCCCAGCTTTTGAAGGGATCTGTTCATGTTGTTTGGTAACACTGAGAAGTGTGTATAGGATTGAGCAAACTGATGAGCTGAATCAGATCTGAGTTTGTTCCATTTTGGTTTTAGCTGAGCTTTGTACTAAATATCTGTTTCTATGACAAGTGTTTTATAATAGTACATAACACAGCAAAATAAGATGTCAGAATTTTAAATATATACGTTTATGACTTGAAAATGTCAAGTATTTTGTGATACTGTTTTGAAACTAGAACTTAGATTTATGTAGATCTGTGCCAGAATTGTTTTAATCTGATATAGGACAGTAGTCTGAAAATGGGCTGTTGACTCAGTTGTAATTACAGCTGTTCTGGATGTGACAGTGATGATCCATGGATTGAATCAGAGCAAGATGAAGTCATATTTCTTATGACTAATCATAAAGGTAGGCTTTTGTGAAGGTAGAACACTTCTGAAGGTTAACCTTAGCCTAGGGAGGTTAATTGGTGTGGCTGTGGAGGAGCAGAAGCCAGCTTTAGGAACTCTGTGGGCACCCAGAAGACATTGTCCAAGTCCAAGGTGTCTCCGAGTACTGGTGTCCACACCAGTTTCTGTAGCACACACTGGTTAGTGCTGCACTCACCTTCATCCCCCCAGAGGGTACATGGCTTTTGGTTTCTGAAAGTAAAGGTGCAGAGTAGACTTGTGTAAAGCAATCAGTGCATTCCATTTCCCTGCATTGAGAGCTGTAAAAGGACGATGAACAGAGGGAGAGAGCAGTGAACGCGTTTCTGCAGTGCCCTTTCATCCAGGTTCTTGTGGAGGTCAATGTATTTCTCAGGACTCTGCTGGTAATTGGAAATGTGTCCTAGAGAGATCACCCTCTCCTTGGCAGGAAGAAGTGATGGCTGCTCTCTGTCAGTTGCATCTGGAGGAACCAGTAGAGGGGCAGAACTGCACATTGCAAGGGATGGTCTCTACCCTGGGGACTGTGCCCTTTCTGGAATGATAGACTGTGGAAGATGAGATAAATAGATGCAGGCATTTGTAAGGAAACGTGGGGAGGATGATAAGCAGCAAGGAGTGTGGTGCACAGTGATCAAAGTCATGCCAGCTGTCAAGTCACTGTGGCTCTGGAAGAGGATGAGGGAAGATAGAGGACTTTGCATTGCATTTGTGGAGATCTGTTTTCACAGGCTGGTTGTGTTGGCAAGGACAAGAGACATTCAACTTATATTAAACAAAACTTCTGTGATGCCAGTGCAGTATTTTAAGGCAAAAAATTAATTCACAAATATCTCAGCAAGATTTTAGTTGTCTTTGTAATTCTGATCATAACTTTCTCTGTTCAGCTGTCTGTGATGCACTTTGTGATATTGTACTCTAACTGTGCTATGAAGTCATTATGAAGGAGAGCTCTAAACTTCATTTAGATGTAGAGGGTTCTTCTGTAATAGAAATTTTATGCACATCTTAGGAATTTTCCAAACCTGGAATGTACCCACAGTTACTGTGTTTATGAATCATGAGGGTCTGATGGGGGGAGTATGGAGTGATTGGATAATGTTTCTATAGAGGTTATTTAAAAGGAATGCTTTTTGAAATAATGTACTTTTTATAGAAAATAAGAGTCTTTGAATTAACATTTAAACTTTTAAATTTTTTTTTCCTGAAGCAAATTAGTTTAATTCAAGATCCCAGGTGCACGTGAAACTTACCTTATGGCAGTAGACGGTAATTTATTTTCTCTAGGCTTCAATGCTCTTCTCTTACTGCTGTTTAGATAAAAATCTAATAATGTGAAGCATAATAATGATACATTTGCTCTCTAAAAGTTTGTGTTTGGGTTAGAGCAGAAGACTTGGAGTCATTTTTCAGTCCCATTCCTATTTCTGGTGTCGTCTCAGAGGGTTGTGATACAATTTTTGGTTATTCATGACTAAAATCAGTGTAACCTCATCTTCTGATTCCAGAGGGCATCAGTTGATCTCCAGGATCTTGAGTTGAAACCTTCATGCAATTAAAGATTTAATATCAGTTCCTTAGAGGAAAAAAAGAGCTTTGATAGTGTGTCCCTGATTTAATTCGATGTCATCCTTATCTTTGGTAACGTGCTTACATGGAAAATAGCCCCAGTAGTATGAATTTTAGATGTTTTCAGAGCAAATAGCGTAATCCTTTGCTTTATTTTTTCAGTCATTTTTGATAAGGTATTTTTCTTCCCCTTGATTCTACCTCTCCCACCAGTCTCTGTCTGTGCCTGTAGCTTCCAGCCCAGCTTTCAGCATCACAGAGCTGATGAGCCCTGTCATCCCTTGGTATGATTGCTCTCTGAGCTCCTCATGGTTCTCTTCCCTCCTGGGAACTTTGAGTTGCATGGTTTAGCCCTCTTTGGAATTTTTGGAGTTTCAGCCAGCTCCTTAGAGTATTCATGGTCTCCCCTACCCTATATTTTCTGATCCCTTGCCCCTTCATTCACTGCTCAGAAGGATTGCTGATTCTCTGTGTTACTTGTAGGAGCATAACCCCTTGGTTCCTCAGCACTGTGATCCCTGAGTGCTTGGACTGACAAATTACAATTTTTCTTACACTTAGATACAAGTTTTAACTCTGTTTTCTGTAACCACTTGCAGGATGCTTTTTGTAAAACTTCTTAAATGCATTTTTTTGCTTGATAGTTTAAGATAAAAATGATTTAGTATGAGCTATGTAGCCATTTAGTCCAGAAAAGTTGGATTTTCTTATACTCTGGTGTATAATATGCTAAAGTTAAGTGCAAGTACACATTGTGCTACTTTTCAACAGAAAAAGCCTTTTCCTGAAGTAGTTTTTTAATGGGAAATTGGCTCTTAATATGAAAATAAATACCTGTCTGTTCATTTATTTCCTCCTAGACTTTGGTTTAAACCTGTTTTGTTAGAATTCTCCTTACACCTACAGCTTAGGTCAGGACCACCCTGTTTGGCCCTTCTCACTTCCAGGAATGCATTTCTTGATGAATACAGAAAGAAAATGTGGAAGCACCAATGGAAGAGTGGTGCTCCTTTGGTTTTTTTGCATGTACAGTATCCAAGGGCCTCCTTACACAGGTCCTGGCTCGGAGGTAATGCTTGACAGCATGTCCCATGTCCTTGGAGCCCTGCTCGGTGCATCCCCAGAGCTGATTGTCACCTGCATGTCATTACTGTGATGTGCAGCTGTAGCAGCATGAGGATGTGTAAAGAGGGATTGTCATCCTGCGGTATTTTACCAATCCGTGCATCTAGGAGTTGATAAATTATTTAGTCGATGAAGCTCGATGTAGATGTGAAATTTAATGTGCCCTGCAGTACTGGCTTAGATGAGATAAGAGTTCCTAAACATCAGGCTGCTGGTGGCTGCTGGAGTTCCTGGGTTCCTTGTACAACTCAGAGCATCACTAGTCCCTGTCACACTTTTTTTATTGTAATTAATTAGACAAGGCACTTTTTACTGTTGTATTAATTTTCAGTGGCAAGAACAAAGAGTAAGATTTGAACTCTGGCACTGAAAATAAGTCTTTTTGAACATTCCTGTTCCATATTCAAAATAACAAACTCACAAGCCTTGACATTTTAAAAATGTTACTTTGTGAATGGAGAAGAGTTATCTTAATAAAGTTTCATTTTTTGCAACCATCGATTATGTTTACTTGCTAGACATTCCCTTTATAATAGAGCTCCCATCAATACTGGTACAGTTTTTTTGTGGGTGAATTTTCAGACCCACTTCTTCTCCAAAGCTGAGATGCTTGCGTGTCAGACACTTAGCATTATCGTGAGTTAAGGCACAGTAGTAATCTATAATTTAGACATATGAAAACCAAATTAAAATTGCATTACATGTGTGGTTTAAGGCAACACCAGAATTTAGTTTGAAATTCTGTCCTCATGTCACCTTATTGTAACTAAAGAAATCTAATACTTCAGAGAGATTTATTTTATGTGGGCTATAGGAGCCACGAAGACCAAAAAGCTCTTGGCTACCAGAGACATCGAACAGCCTCTAGGGATTATTAATTCTTCTGGATGGTTTTTTGTGTGTTATGCATGCTTTTTTTATCTTATTGTAAGCCTGAAGATATTTTAGGAAGGTTTCAAGGAATAGTTTTTGAGGACTGTCATGAATTGTCAACTTGGTCCTTATTTCTTTGAGATTCACGTGTGCAGTACTGATAAAACCAGGAGTAGATACTGTGGATAGTGAATTGAAACCTGTTTTGAAATAAATATTGTCATGAAGTTTGTAGTTGGATAGGCACTAAGGTATTTTGCATCATTATATTGAAGGGCACAGGATTTTATGTGGGACCTGCTGGAAAAAAGCTTGAGCCATCACTTGGCTTCAAAAACAAGAAAAAACTCACCCTCAGACATGATCGTTGCTTTTTAAAAAGCTGAAGAAATCTGTTTTTGTGCCACTGGTGAACCATCAGTGGTCTTTAAGGAGGAAATGTTTTTGTTTGCATTAAGTCTGAGGACTGATGTCAGCATGGGTAATTCAGCTGGGCTCATCTTATCCTCTCTGTGGACACCTAAGTGGCCTCTCTTTGTATCTCAGAGAAGCAACTTTCTCCTCTCCCATTAACACAGCTCTTAAGTGTATTTTGAACTGGAGGAGAATTGTAGCTTTTATGTAAAAGGTTAATATAAAGCAGAGTTAATTTATACAAATCCTTGTGAAAAAGGTTACTGAAAATTCTGCAGAATAACTTCAGAGAAGTCGTGGGTTTTAGTGGTTTCTTTCTTGTTGATTTACTGGCAGGATATATGAGATGATTAAAATAATTTACTGATGCCAGGAAAAAACATGGAAGAAGTTTTGTTCCTTTTTCATTTCTTAGGTAGAATGAATGGGATGGAGGAGGGCAAAAAGTGGGACATAGAAGGGATTGCAGGTGAGAGACTGCTGTCAGTGGGAGTGAGCAATGCTGCTCCTGTTTCAGTAGGTTGTAGAAATGAAAAATAGAACGAGTTACATAAATTAGTTTATCTTATGTAAATGAAAAAGCCGATGATGGAAACAGAAGCGCATAGTGAGATGATCAAAGCAACTTGCGAATAAGATGGTGGAATGTAGAATTTGCTGAAGAACTAGTTCAATATTAAAGGTATGAAAGGTGTTGGATCAAGGATATCAAAGAGAAAATGGTGTTTGAAGGGACTGGAAGGATATGGCCACTGAAAGGAAAGAGGTGGGAGCTGGAAAAGTCCTTTTCAGAGACTGGAGTCATGTTCAGCTCTTTGATTGTTTGGTCTTTTTAGTTTGGCAATTTGGTTTAATTTTTAAGACTTAAGGCAAGCATACTTGGGTTTTTTTTAAACTGGCTTCTTGTAACAGTCCAGCTTTCTCTGTCATCTGAGAAAGGAAAATTGCTGTCCTTAAACCACTTGGGTGTGATGGAGGCTGAGCAGCAGTGTTTCCTAAGGCTCATAGGTCACCCAGTGTCATCACAATAAATGCTCCGAGCGTGTGTTAATGGGTTCCAGCTTACAACAGTGAAAACCTCTTAATGGAAAACCTCAATAAACAATAAACAAAATGCTCAATAAATGTGCCTTAAAATTGGGACTGTTTGTCTCATAGAGCTGGTTTTCACAGTGAGGTGGCTGCATTGGGGGTTTTACAGTGACCCAGCAGCCGTACGTGTGCCCTGACACTGCAGAGCTGTGCTGCGCTTGTCCTCGGGTGCTTCATGGAAAATAAATCCTGTGTTGTTTCTGAATATTAGTCTTGCTGGCAACATTTCAGGGAACTTCAGAAAAGCAAATAAGGTATAAGGTTACTGACAGTCTGTAAAACCAAGGACAGAAAATTTGCTTGTACAGCCTGGAAAAGGACAGACTGTTCTCTCAGAGGCTGATGCTTCTGCTGTGTCCAGACTTCATCGATTGGTTATAAACATCCATATGGGCTCCTAGAAAAACTGATAAAAAACTTTGCTATCAAGGAGTATTAAAGAAAGGAGCAAGCCTTCTGATTCCTTATTGCCCATTTTCCTTCTGTTAATTTGAATTTGGAATGGACCAGAAGAGTTCAGTGGGTTGTGCTTCCTTCATTAGTTTTTTGCCTCCTGATGAGTACTTTGGCCACTGTGCTTATTATGGGATCTTTGTGAACATGTTTAATAAACATACAATTTACTGCAGGTTAGACATAAAATATACTGCAGTGTTTTTTGATTATCCAAAGTGTCACAGTAAACACTGATACTTATTTTCAGAACTTGTAGCACAAAGGCACGGATGTGGCTTTTGCTTAGAGCAAAGATACCAGCAAAGCCTAAAGTAAATCACTATGGAAATAAAGGATGAGGAGCATGGTCTCTGCCAAAAGAAGTTCTACTGATTCCTTTCTGTGAAAAAAAAAAAAAGGAAATAGAAAGGAATAATGTCTCAGTTTGTCCAGTCTGACAAAACTTAACTTCTGACTTCCGTGGTTGCCTTTCTTTGTATTTAAACGCTGCAATGACTTTCTGTGGCCTTTATTTTTAGCAAACCCTTTGTAGGGAGCACATGAAGGGAGGTTGTCCTCAGGCTGACCATCACTTTGTGTCCTTTTCAGAGGAGTTGATGGGCAGTCATCTCATCAAAGGTCACGTCATTTGCTCTGTTGGACAGAGCATGTGCAATCTTGAAAGTCTGTTATAGCAAAATTAGGTTTTAATTTAATTCCCAAGTATTCTGTGTGACTTCACTGCTGAGAGTAAATGGTGTTTACGTGGAAGTAAATGTCACTGCAGACGCACTGTCCTTGGTCTGCTGGCCTGTGAGCTGTACCATGGATCAGAGCTTGTACTCCAATTAATTTCAAAATTACAGACACGAGACTTGGCGTAGATACACAACCTTGTACTCACCTTTGTTAAACTTTATACTGTTCTTGCTGGAGAACAGTGGGGAAACCTCAGCTGTCTCGGGGAGAAACCAGCACATCATTGTTCTGCTCTTGTTACCAAATTACTTTTAGAAAGTTGGTAATTCTGTATAAAACCAAGATGTCCTGTTGTCTGTTAAAAAACCAACCAAACAAAAATAATAAAATAAAATACTTCTTTTAAGTAAATTTTGTATTATGTAATAGGAGAAAGAACAGGTTTGGGGCTTGCAGAGGTTTTTGGAGTTTCTCTGGGTTGGCGGCAGGAGTGCTGCTGCCCCCTGCGTTGGTGTCAGGTGGCTGCACCCATGAAACTGATGAAAAAAGCCAAACTCCTGGTGGACCTTTGGAGTCTTCATCTCAGGTTTTCAGGGCTGCTGTGGGGAGAGTTTACTATTCTATGCATGCTGTTTTTCATTAAATGTTACTCAGCGCTGGCTTTTACCCTCCCATGTCCTCTCCATCCACCTCTCTTTCCTAGCTGAGGCGACTGGCTGTGGCTGTGTCCTGGCATATGAAATGGGATCAGCCTCTGAACCCTCTTCCTAAATTTCAAATTCCTTTAACAAAAACAAGTCCAAGCTGCTGATGCTTCTGGGTTTGTGTGGCACGTAAGGCTGATGCTGCCATTAGGGTGAGCTTCCGAAGGGTTTAGTCGTTTTTTCTCTCCTTTTTCCTCTTGCAGTTTGTGATATCACCTTAAAATTTCTTCTGATCCAGGATTTTCTGGTGTAATCACCAACTGTGTTTTCCTGACTCAGTGGGTGTGCAGAGCTGTAGGTGTCTGTGCTGACGATAACTTCTATTTTCTTAACTTTCTTTCTGGTACAGTTCTGAATTGCAGTGTGGCATTTCAGCAGGGGGTTTGTTCCTAAATATCCCTTTGTTGGGAAAGGTCAGTCACAAGGATGTGCTGGCCCTGATGCAGGGACAAGCTGTGCCAGCATGTCAGATGCACTCATATTACAAATCCAGATTATCCCTTCTTGTGAAAAAAATGAAATTGTGATTTAAAGTGACAATTAAGTAGTCTGTTGGAGTGTTTATCAGAATGTTGTGGATGTTTGGGGTTTTCCTGTGTGGGGTACTGTGGCACACAGCCAGAAAATACTGCAGGTATAAACATCTGCATCCATAAGCATCTAATATGGGCATAGTTGAACATTGCTGTGTGGACCTTGTTTCCCAGCGCAGGAGTTTTCAAGATACTGATGCTGTTGTAGCAAGAGTTTCTAAGTTTCAGAAAAAAGTCGTAGTCACCAATAGTTAAGACAAGTTTATGTCGCTTCCAGCAACTTCTCTGCCATAACCAGCAAGAGCATCCTGTGTCTGCTGTCATGTTGGTACAGAAACATCCTCTCTGTATCTTGCTGCCTAGTGAGCTCTGCAAGAAAGAACAATCACTTTGGGTAATAAAAATGACATACAAAAGACAGAAGCTCTGATTTATTTTGGGAGATCGAGTAGAGTGGCAAGCAGTACTTTAAAGGTCACTTGTCTCAAATAAACCTTATCTCTCTCAAATTTAAAGAGATACTGCAATGTTTCCTTGTATCTAACTTGCATTAAATGTCTTTTGCAAGAATATATTGCAGAGTCCATCGGGAGCGTCATACATACCCATGTGCTTTATAGGTGATGGAAGTGAAGCGGAGTGCTGGCAGGGGGATTGAAGAGCAGTTTTAATTAATTAGTTGTTTGGGAAGGCTGGCAGTACTTTGAGTTGGTCATCAGTGGGTTTTTGTGAAAATGACACACAAAATATATGCACAACCTGTTTTGAGAGCTATGTCTTGTTCTGTCAGTTCTTAGAATTACAGAATCACAGAATGGTTTGTGGTGGGAGGGACTTAAAAGCTCATCTTGTCCCAGGCCCCTGCCATGGGCAGGGACACCTTCCACTAGCCCAAGTGGAGCCCCGCTTCTCAGTGTAGGTACAAAAACCAGTGTTCACCACAAGAATCTTAAAATCTCAAATAAATTAGAGAAGACAAACTGTATGTGGCAGTGTGTGTGGGGGGGTGCTGGGATGTCTTTCAGCCAGAACAGGCTTTAACAGCACCAGTTGTTGGTCAAGAGCAGGCACCTGCTGCTGTTCCCCTGGGAGATCCTGCAGAATTGGTTCTACTCTTGGTCCTGCTCAATGTTTTACTGGAGCTGATTTGAAGGTTTGAGAATCTGGATAGAAGGGAGTTTAAATTACATTTCCTTGTGCCAGTGTTACCACTGTCAGCACAGGACTTGCTCATGGACAAAGAGATTGAAGCTGAAATCGGAGCTGTTTGTTGGAATAGGGAAGTTTTAGAAGTGGGGACAGGCTGAAGAGTTTGCAGCAAACCTGTGGTCTTTAAGCTAGAGGCAGTGAATCTATGTGGGCTGATTTTTTTCTGTAATTTCCTAAAACTCCTGGGTGTTTCAGTTCCACTGACCTTCAGCATTTCAGCAAGTGTCAGCTGCCTTGTCCTGTCCATTGCCAGTGATTGCCACAGTGCTTGTGGATGTGACCTCCCTGGGAGGAGATGCTCTCACCCTGTTGGGTTGTGGCCCTGGGAGCGTGGCTGGGGGCACTGGGGATGCTCCAGGAGCAGGGTCACCCTGCAGCACAGGCTGTTCCCTGAGTGCTGCCACGGCACAGGAACATCATCCACACCACAGGTGTCATTGTGAAGTGTCAGTGCCTTAACCCACGTCCAGGTGTCCGAGGCTTCAGGGAGGAGAATGTGTTGCTTCCTGTCTTGTGCCCATTGGAAGCGGAGCCTGGAGAGTGCCTGTCTGTGTGTGGCACAGAAATGGGTTCTGTAGGCAATGCGCCATTTGGATTCCAAAAGTAACCAGCCAGTTACAGAATTAAATCAGAATCAAATCTCAGCTTCACTATTGCACATTTTGTTGTAATTGAGAGGTCACATCTTGGTGTGTGTCAGCTCTTCCCCATGTGCTGACAGAGAGGTTACCTGTTGGCCACTGGATTGAATTGTGTCACCTGAGTGCTTTGACCTTTTTGCTGTTCTCAAATCCTGAAAATAGGTATTTTCAGCCTGTAAAACTTTTTCTGGTGGCTAAACATAGGCTTTAAAGTGTTGTGTTTCCTTTGTATTTAGATCAAGTTCACTACAACTTAAGTTCCCTAACCCTCATTCTGCCAACCCCCTTCTTCCCCCTACTGCTTGGATGGCAGTTTTTGTGTGATTTTCTAGGACTTTAGCAACCTTTTACTTTTCAGGCTTTCTCCTTTTCGTATGACAATAGAGATGAATTTACATGTTGGATATTTCATACTTTCTTTTGTTAGGAAAAAACAAAGCTAGGATAAGATAAAAATTAGGAGACTGAGGAAGAGTAATGTTTTCTTTCATAGCCCATATGGATTATTGTGTTTGAGTGGTGATTGCCAGTGAGAATGTCATTGGGAGTTGCAAGGGACGCAAGATCCCCCATGTTCCTTATCAACTTTACAGTTCCTTACAACTTTATAGTAAAATTATGTTGCATCTGTCAGAGGGTCTCAACATTTTTTTCCCTGGTGTGGGGAAGGTTTGGCAAGACCTGTGGTGTCACCTATGTTTTCAGAAAATATGTGAACTGGTATTTGGTGAAGTACTTCTCTTGTGTGCTCTTCAAATAATGGTCATGGAACTGTGATGCTAAATCAAAACCTGTTTATCACTGCTTTTAAGTTTAGTCAGTATTTATAAAGTTGATACCAGCTCAAGAGTCTTTTACAGTACTGTCCTTTAATTTGTAGGACAGAATATCTAGTAGCTGACACCATTGCGTGGAATTTGATTTGTTTTACAGAAGAAATCTTTTCATTTTGATGACAACAGTTGGTGCTGTTGGAGTAGTTTTGGACTTCTGATGCATCAGAACTTTTTTTAAAGAAATAGTATATAACTTCTATAATTTAAAAATTATAAAAGCACATAGAGACTCTATGATTCCTTGATACAATGTGCTTTTCATATAGTTGAGTATAATTTTTTAAAATATTAAATCTTAATGTTCTAAAAATAAGTATGTGACAAAAAATAAACAAGCAGCTGAGTTAAAGGACTGTTTATTTTACAGTATCCCATGCAACTCTGAGCTACTGCTTTTTTTTTTTCAGTAGGAAAAATATGTTTGTGAACTTGAATTATGCACTAAATTTAGATATCTGCACATGTGTTCATTTACAGGTAGATTTATAAAATAGGGGTGCTGTTGTACATAGCTGTACCCAAAATGTATAATATTTTTTCTGTATTTTTCACTCCTTTCTTTAAAGGAAATTCAAAGCCCTTTGTAGACCAAACGTTTTGTTTAGATTACATTACTTTTTGTTCTACATTGATATTTTCTAAAGGTTATTCCTGAACTAAGGTGCATAAATTGAACTTATAAAGAGGAATCCTGCTTCTTCATAATGGATTGCAATGCCAGCTAGGGTTAAATACCATGAGCTGTTTGGCCATTGTCATATATTTGTCATCTTGTAGTATGTCACTTAGCTGTACATATCCCAGACCTTTGTTTTATAGAAAGGTGCATTGTTTTCCATCAGTTTTATGAAATGTGATGTGTGATTGGGTCAGCGTACTCTAAACTAGCTTTTTCTCAAAATGTGTATCAAGTTACAGGTTCAAATTCCGTTTGATTTTGATTCAGCAATTCAAATACAAATTTAAATGCGTAACCAAAGTTTTATGAAAAACTTTGTCTTCAGATCAGACTTACACATCTTGTTTTCCTTTCTTTTTCCCACCTTTCTCCAAATTGATTTTATTTGCAGCTTCCAGCTGACCTCACCAAGATGCATCTCACGGACAATCCTCACCCTCAGGTGACGCACGTCCCTTCGAGCCAGTCAGGATGTAGCATTGCCAGTGACTCTGGGAGCAGCAGCCTGTCTGATATTTATCAGGTAAGACTGCTTTGGTTTCATAGTTTTCCTTCCTTGATGTTAAAACTATTCCATAAACAGGAAGAGTGGCCCTTTATCCAAGACTTTGGGTATAACCCTCTTGATGCTTCCACCTATCCTTGTGCTGCCCATGGGACTCATCATTCCCACAGACACAGAAATGCAACAAGCTGCTTGTAAAGCTCTTTTTGTTGCTTTTCACATCTTTCTGTACCGCCAAGTATGCTGTGGCTTTTAAAAGTAACATTTGTTGATTCATGGGATCATCTTCCTTTCTGAAATGGAACAAATCTCTTGAAATCAGCCTGGTGTTTCCAATACCGTCCTTGATTATTTGTCTTTATTGCTAATAGCAGATGTTCAGTTCTGCAAACAAAAGCATGGTAATAAACCCACTTTGCACTAATAGACTGTGGAAATTCTAGTGTGGCTTCCTGAGACTAGAAGTTGGCTGAAAGCCAGAGATAGCTTCATTTGTTTACTGATAATACACTTAATAAGTTACCTGTCTCGTGTCAAATCACAGAGCTTGTTTCATGGGTGTTTATGTTCTGGTTGATGAGGGGGCCTCAGCTTGGGTTTGTGTTGATCAGTAATTTCACAGCTTTTCCACTTCCAAGTTGCAATCTGACCACAATACAGAGCGTAGAGCAGTTGTTTAGCATGGTGTAGGTGTAACTTGATTTTAGACACCTGTTCCTTTCCCTTAGGTGCTGCCTGGATATTATTTCTATACTGGAAACAGATTAATGGTATCTATTTACAGCAATATATTGCTTAGGGAACTTGAAAAATAAGACATTAAAGCAAAAATTATTTTAGAACATTAAAAGTATCCCTGCATTTTTGCCCTATTTAATCTACAGCCTTACTATTTCTTCAGATTTGCTTGCTGCCAGCTAGATCAGGAGTAGCTGGCATCCCTGAGAGAGTCTCTCTAAAATTCTCTGTGAATTCTCTTATTTCTGAGAGGCTGTGATGGAAGATGGTGTTTTGTATCTTGATTATTTTTACTCTTTTTTATTTTCTGAATCAGAACCACATCAGAATTGATGTTAGGTTAGGGTTAGGATTGAGAGAGTCCAAGAGCCTGCAGCTCCAGGAACACTGGGGCTGGAAAAGACCTGCCAGGGAGATCACAGCAGCACAACATTGCTGCTCCTACGTCTTTCTGATCCGGTCCAGCCGTGATGATGGGGTTAGGGGTAGGGTTGAGAGAGTCCAAGAGCCTACAGCTCCAGGAAAAGTGGGGCTGGAAAAGGCATGCCAGGGAGATCACAGCAGGGCCACCACATTGCTGCTGTCCTACATCTTCCTGATCTGGACCAGCTGTGGTGCTGGGGTTGGGGTTAGGGGTAGGGTTGAGAGAGTCAAAGATCCAGGGACACTGGCACTCGAAATGCATTGCCAGGACATCACAGCAGGGTGCCATCACTGCCAACATCACACTTCTGATCTGTGCCACCTCTGGGCCAGTGCTGCGCTGTGGTTAGTGTTAGGGTTGGGGTTGAGAGAGCCCAAGAGCCTGCAGCTCCAGGAACACTGGGGCTGGAAAAGGCCTGCCAGGGACATCATAGCAGCACAACATTGATGCTCCTACATCTTTCTGATCTGGTCCAGCTGTGGTGCTGGGGATCTCAGCCCCAGTGACAAGCTGCCATTAGGCCCAGAGTTAGGGTTGAGAGTGTCACACGTCCTACAGCTGCATGGACATGGGCATGTGAGAAGGCACTGCAAGGCCATTACAGCAGCGTGCTTGAGTTGCCTACCTGAGTAGTTTGGAGAGGTTACTCTAAGTAGAAAGCACTTAAAATATATTATTGATAACAAAGATATCACTCTAGCAGTGATATCTTGTTACAAGTGAATACTCTTAATCATGTGTGGGTAATTGCCTTGTGTCTATTCATCTGTAAATGACAAAAGAGCATAACTGCTAAACAAATAAAAATTACATAAATAAAGGAAAGTATGGAGTAACATATATGCACTGTAGCAAATAAACTGTGGTGCTAGGTATTTTGTACGCTAAGGAATAATAAATGTGAAAATGGCAGCAGATTTTATATTAATTTTTAGGAGTTAGGAATTTTCAGGTAAGAATTTCCTTTTCAGTGACATTCACCTGTCTGGTTTTGCATCCTGAAGGAAATGAGGACGTCTGTTAGAGAATTCCTGGCTGGCCAGGTTTATGCTGAGGCAGGTCACCACTGTCAGACTCGAGTGAGATCTTGAAAGATAATTTTACAACCATGTATGGTCAGAGCTACAGTGACATTAGCTGTGGAAGATAGCATTAGAGAATCAAGCATTTGATAAACTGTGGGTGAAGAAAAGACATGCTACAGACGTGTCATAGGGGGGAAAATCCTCAAAAACCCACAGTGATTTTCTCCCCCTTACTTTTTTAGTGAATTTTTAGTATCTTGTTCTCATATGCCTAATGTGCAAATAGGACTCTATGAAAAGATGTATTTTATGGGTTTTATTGCAGTAGCTGTAACAGTTAGCATTGGAGAATTCTCTTACTGTTTGTCACAAATCTCTAAGTGATCACTAGATATTGCTTAGTAATAGATAGCTGTTGTATAATAATGCCACTGCACAATATTTAACACAGCATTATATTGCAGCAACACACCAATATAGACAGATTTTGAAATCACAAAAAAGAAAAGTGGTTTCCCCCAGTATTTATCATATTATGAAGGTAGAGAATATCTTTGATATGTAATAAATCTACATTTTGAGTGTGATGTATTGACTCCATAATTGAAAGCATGTTTGGTACAACAAAATACAGCTTTTCATAAAGTATTTGGGAAATTATGCTTTGCTTTTGCAGTCAGCTTCATATGTATCATGCCAAGCTTCACATGCCAAACTCCTTAGGAATATCATTAGTGTCACTAATATTCTGAATAATTTTGATTAATGTAGCCTTGAAATTAAATTAAATTCAAACTTTTTGAATTAATGGTATCTTAACATTAACTATTACAGTAAGTAGCACAAACATCATTCCAGAATTGGGAAACATGATTAGAATGGTAGAACCAAAGAATGAAACCATGTTTTATTAAGATACGTAAAGATTTTCTCTTTATCTGTGTACACTGCATTCATCAATAGTGTTGAAATGAGGTTTCACATGTTCCAGCTGCCTCTCAGTCCAGAATAAAGCCCATTTCTAGTTAAACAGGAAATTATGAACATAAAGCTTAAGGTGAGATCAGCAGAAAAAGATTCCTGCCTGTAAGCTCTGCTTTGGGACATTGTGTTAAATCCTGGGTTAGTTGCAAAAAGTGATGAAAATTTATGTTTTTTCTATCTTGTCCTATGCTATGGTTGCTATTCCCTGTTGGAGATTTCAGTGGTTTGGTGTCCGAAATATGGACACCAAAATGTCCAAATATGTGTATTGTAAATTCCAGCTTGCTTGGAATACTGCAGAGCAGTTGTTGTTCTGTTGCACTGCAGACTTTTTTTAATTATAGAAAAAAAAAAGTAAGTTATTCCCTACAAGTTTTAAAGTAACTTCTTGCTTGAAGGGAATTCTAAAATTTTTATTTTTTTCCTTTCAACTCCTTTCTAAAAATATGTTTAATTTCAGAACTGTGGTCTTCAGCTGAAAGTAGGAGAACCTGTTTGGTTGTGCATACAGCAGTTGAAATGCAGGCTTGTGTAGCTGCTTTGACCTCAGAGGGGGTCTTTAGAGGGTTCCTCAGGGAAAAAGAATTCAACAGGTATTACACAGGAAAAACATCTTTCTTTGCCCTTTTATGGGATAGGGTCTAAGGTGCCCAGCCAGAGTCGCACAGGGAATCCAGGTTGTCTCTCTAGATGTGGTTTCACCTCTACTCTCAGAAATTAGTTTCTTGTATCAATACCTGGCAGTCATCTTCTGTTAGTGACCAACCAGTTTGCATCAATTTTTTCCTACCTGTGTATTTCTGTCAGCATTGTGCTGAAAGTTTCTCTCTCCTTTCACTTCTTTCAAAATCCTTCATTTATCACTTTGGGAGTACGTACTCTTTGTGGGCATCAACATCATTGTTCAGCAGTAATTCCAATTGTGGTTAAGGCTTTGATATTAAAATGGATTATCTATAAAATATTTATCAAGGATGTGTATTTCCATAGATACCCTTGTGTCACAGACCTGATCCTGCAAATCAGTATTTGTGTGAGAGTTGAGGATTGCAGCTCCTGGTTTCATTTTGTACATCAGTCGTTCATAAATGTTTGTGTTAGGAATGATTTTTATATTTGATAATGGAAACAGCTGGAGCATTGTAGTTGGGAAGAGCAGCTACTTCTGCAGATGGCTTTATGAGCAAAATCCTTCCTGTTCCTTGCAGCACTGCCTGACCTGCCAGCATTCTGTCAACCATCTGCACGGAATCTTTGGAACACAGTTGGAGGACCTGCTCCTATTTCATAGTTTGATCAAAACGTAACTTACTTATCAAGAAAGGAGTTGATTTGTTTATTTTCCTATATCGGATATAAAAAATTTGGTAGAACCTGTAGCCTCAGTTTTTCTGGTTTTGCATGGGTGTATCAAAGTGAGGATTGGTGCTGCTGGTTGTCTTAGCATGGAGAAGTTGGTATAAATTGTGGTTATTTAGATGAAGAAATGCTAGAAAAGTCCTTGAATAAAATGCTATACTGATCATGTGCTGCTGAGACTCTCCAAGTACAATTTGCACTTGGGCTTAATTCCAAAACTGTTAATGTGAGCTACAGAAGCCAGTAAAGTGATGTAATGTAAAACAGATTTAACCCTCTCTATATTGTTACTCTCCTCTGAAAGAAATACATTTTTTAAAATCGTTTAAGCTTTATTTATTAGGTTTGCTGGCTAATTACCAAAATGAGGGCAAGCTCCAAGGCCCAGTGTTATATCTAAACCCCGGTATTTGTTTTTCTGGTGTAGGAAGACAAAGCTGTTCCTCTGTTGCAGGTATTGGGGCTCACATCAGCATGGAGTGTGTAGGGAGATGGAGACAGTGCAGTCTGGTGTGATTAAATCACTTAAAATGAATATTGTTTTATGTGAGGCCGTAAGAGCAGGAGAGCAGTGACCAAGTAAGGACCTTCTGGTCAAAATGAAGCACAAGAAAGAAATGCATACAGTGGAATCAGGGACATGTGTCTTGGGAGGAATATAGGAACAATGCCCAGAGGTGTCGGGTTG
Organism: Acrocephalus scirpaceus scirpaceus; assembly: GCA_910950805.1. Taxonomy (NCBI): domain Eukaryota; kingdom Metazoa; phylum Chordata; class Aves; order Passeriformes; family Sylviidae; genus Acrocephalus; species Acrocephalus scirpaceus. The sequence goes on from OU383785.1 coordinate 7,981,151, forward strand.
GGATCAGGAATGGTAAGGCTTAATTGGAGCTGGACTTGGCAAAGGATGTGACAAAACCCAGAAGGGCTTCTACAGGTACATTAGTCAAAAAAACCACCAAAAAACCAAAACAAAAAAAAACAGGTAGAAATTGTACTTCACTCCCCCTCTAAATAAGGCAGGAGAACTGATGACATGGAGAAGGCTGAGGCACTCAGCATTTTTTGTCTCAGTTTTCACAGGTTGCTCTTCCCACATCTCTCTACTCCCTGAACATCAAGTCAGGGATGGGGGAATGAAGTCCTTCCCATGGGAAGAGAAGGTCGTGTTTGAGACCACCTGAGGATTTGAACATCCACCAGTCCATGGAGCCCAAGGCAATGCATGGCAGGGTCCTGAGGGACCTTGGCTGGTGGAGCTCAGAGGCACTCTGCATCTGGCAGTCGTGGCAGCCATGTGAAGCCCCCAGGGACTGGAGAAAAGGAAATAGGGCCTCAGGGATACCTTATTGCAACCTGTCAATACTTAAAGCAGATTTATTAGAAAGACCTTTTACCGTGTCCTCTAGTGACAAGGAGAAGGGACAGTGGTTTTAAACTGAAAAAGGTAGATTTAACTTGGGTATAGGGAAGAAAATCTTGCTTGTGAGGGTTTTGAGACACTGGTACAGGTTGTCCAGAGAAGCTGTGCTCTGCCCCATCACAATGTTCAAATTCATCCTTTATTTTGGATGTTTTGGGAACATGCATGGTACTTGATGCCTTAGTTCAGTATTTTTGTAAAATCTCAACGATTTCTTCAAAGTGAAAGTGAATGTTGTAAATATGTTCATTTAAATACAAACTCCATTTTCTACAAGTTTCTATATAATTGCCATATACTTTTCAGTGACACATCTTGTTGTTCAAATTTCTGAATTTAAACAGAAAAATGATTTGCATTCTGGCTGAAGCTTTAAAAAAAGTGACTGAGCAACTACTCTGTAGAAACTGAGACTTTGAAACTACTTTTTTTTCTCCTTCCATCTGTTTGGAAATTTATTTTTATGCCATTACATCATTTAAACTGTACAGAAGGAATTAGTGCAAATGATTCCTATGTGATTCTATTTTTTGTTGCTGGTATTTTGTTCTCTTTCTCCATTGTCTTGTGGGTCTGCTGAGTGTGATGTCTATGTTGCCATCTATTGCTGATAGTAGAAATGTGTCCATGGGCATTGGGTAACCAATGGTATTACTAAACTGTGTTATTATTTTGTTAATACTACAGACTCAAATTGTGAAAAAACAACATCACATGAATTCACAAGAAAGAGAATAAAATGAGAATCTAGTAGATTTCAGCATGTTTTCCTCAGTGTTCAGAAAGGGAGCTGTTAGAGATGATAGTTAGACTTGCTGGTCACAGAATCTAATTTTTTTTAAAATTAGCTACCTCAGACCACAAATCATTGAACTGAGGACATTGAACTTTCTGTCTGATTGATGTTTTCTTTGTAGGCTACGGAAAGTGAGATGGGAGATGTTGATTTAACGGGTCTTCCAGAAGCACCTGTAGACTCTGAAGATGAAGAGGAGGAGGAGGATGAAGATATTGACAGAACTTCTGATCCACTTCTAGGGCGAGATGTTGTCCGAGAGTGCCTTGAGAAAGAGCCTGCAGATAAAACTGATGATGACATTGGTGAGGAGAAAAAATACAGTAGTAAAATTTACATAAGGCTACTTCGCATAACATCTGTAAGAGAGGCATAACCGAAAACTCTTTAAATACAAACTCTTTAAATGCAAACTAAATACAAAAAAGTTAATTTTCAATATATATCTTAATAATTGAATGATGTCTCACCTTGTTCTATTGATACTCTTAATTGAGTGATGTCTTCTCTTGCTGAGAGAGTATTTTTTCTGACAATCCAAGTATTTTGAAGTCTTTGTGATGCACAAGATGAGAGGTTTTACAGTCATTGTATGTGTTGATGTAATGGGACAGGTAGCAAGGTAATTTTGACTGCCTGAAACTGTTGAATTAGTTATTAAATAGCAAAGAGAACATAATATTACTGAGTATAGGTATACTTAACTGTAAACTGCAAAACAGTTAAAATGAAGATAATTTACTGCAGCGTTTAACTAGCAATTGGCATGAATTTCAATATCAAAATTTGCTTTCTGCTGTACTTCATATTGTGTCTCTGAACACTGGAAAATCATTTCATGTTCCTGTCAAGCTTATGATTACTGTACCTAGGGGTATTTTTAATTTTTCCTAATGTTTGAAGCTGAAGTGCTTTTACTCTTTGCTAGACTGCTGCCCTGAGAGCCAGCAGAACACCAGCAAGGCTGTGGAGCTGAGTTCTGGCTGTTGATGACAAAGTGCACACTGGGCTCTTTTAGCCACAGGCACTAATGGGAAATGTAACACCACTGAACAATTTTCAAATAAATTTAACCGGAGTTTAATATACTTGTGGAGAGTAAGGAATCCAGGGAAACCCTGGGCCTTGCAGTCATCATACCAATGTTTCCTTTGTCCAACAGAACAATTGTTGGAGTTCATGCATCAACTCCCTGCCTTTGCCAACATGACCATGTCTGTGAGGAGAGAGCTGTGCTCAGTGATGATATTTGAAGTCGTAGAGCAAGCAGGAGCCATCATACTTGAAGACGGCCAGGAAGTAAGTGTCTGCTTCCAGAAGAGGTGTTAAATCAGTCAGTTGTCAGGCTCTGATAGGTGCCCTGAATCACTGTCTTGAGATCTCTCTTCCTGCTTGGATCAGGACATCTGAAATGGCATTTGCTGTTCATCCCTTCAGGAAGGGGTGAGGTAGACTCATATCCGGTAGTGGCTAAATGGGTACCCAGGGAAGGAATGGTCATTCTCACTAAATGTTACAAATCTATTATAGCAATTAACCTACTTATTAAGAAAACAATCTATTCTTCAGCACTACTTCCTCCAGAATCAGTTCTGAAGTGAATGAAGAGAGTTGAAAAGCATTCCTGTTTCAGTCTCCATCTCTTCCTTACAGTGCAGTTTTGATGAATAGAATGTTGCAGAGAGGTGGTGACAACACATTAGAGGCTACAAAAATGAGCCTTTCTGAGATAAGAGCTTACAAAAGTTGTTGAATTAGCTTCACTTTTTAATTTTTTTTTTTGCTTCCTCCAGCTTGATTCTTGGTATGTTATTTTAAATGGCACAGTAGAAATCAGCTATCCTGACGGGAAGAGTGAGAGTCTCTGTATGGGAAATAGTTTTGGGATTACTCCCTCTCTGGACAAACAGTACATGAATGGAGTGGTCAGAACCAAAGTAGATGATTGTCAGGTAAGGTTGCAATTCTATATAATTACCTCTTATTTTTAAGCATCTAATAAAAGAGAACAGATTGGAATGGGTCTAGAGAAGGCTACAAAGGTGCCCTGAGACCCTCCCAAAGGAGCCCCTCTGCTCCAGAGACAGACTCAGAGAGTTGGAGCTGTTCAGCTAAGAGATGGAGATAATTAATATTTTAGATACTTTAATCACTGTTGTTGTCCTTGGGCACAGTTCGTGTGTATAGCCCAGCAAGACTACTGGAGGATTCTGAACCATGTGGAAAAAAACACTCATAAGGTGGAGGAAGAAGGAGAAATTGTGATGGTAAAGGAGCACAGGGAGCTGGATCGCAGTGGAACCAGAAAAGGACACATAGTTATCAAGGTACATTTCTTTCTATGCTTTCCATTAATCTATTAAACTTTGATTTATTAGTAAATAGATACAATTTCAGTTTAAATCTAGTATACATACTCAGTTTTGTCTGTGTCAGCTCAAAAAACTTGATTGGAAGGATTGTGTATTATATCCCAAATTTACTTCCATTTCCCCTTTATTAAAGTTATGTACATTGTAACCTGTTCAACACATAGGTTGAGTTTTGTATTGGGAACAGCCTCTAGGGTCTTTATGACCTTTTTTTTTGTAATCTGAAAGAGGAACTTCAACTGCTTACTAAATAGTAAAATGAAGGGAAGTTACTAATTGTTTTAGCCAGGTGTTACCTGTGCAAAATGTCAGCGCTGAGAGAAGCAGGAGGATTTGATTTAAACATGTTTGGTGTATTTTCTCCTGAGTTGGCTGTAACTGAACTTTCTAAAGGCATTACACTGTTCATGTGGGTTTGTGTTGAATTACGCTTTAGGGAGAGGTAGTGATGAGAGATACCAGTTATTTTTTTCATTTGCTTTTTTAAGGCAACACCTGAGAGACTCATCATGCACTTAATAGAGGAACATTCTATTGTGGATCCAACCTACATCGAAGATTTTCTTTTAACATACAGAACATTTCTAACAAGTCCCTTGGAAGTTGGAAATAAACTCTTGGAATGGTTCACGGTGGACAGCCTCAGGGACAAGGTTGGTTGGAGTCTAAAGGATTAATATTTCTAGTGAAAATATATTTAAATTGATCCCTTTTTGTATTGCTGATAAAGTAGGATAAATAAAGCCAGGTTCCACTCTATCTGTGTGTGCACATTCATGAAAAACCTTGATAGTCTGGTACTTACATGATTCCAATTTGTTCTTAGCCAGTGTTTTTATGTGTTCTAGCCTTGAGCTGAGGAAGTCCAACATACTGTCAAAACACTAGATGTTTTGTATAGGAAGTTATGCAGGGTCTGCTGTGGTTACTGCATCTCTTCTTACCTCCTTCCCTGCTTTTCATTTTGGCAACTACTGGTTTTTAATAAAAGGAAAGATAAAGAGAGGTGTGTCATCAAACAAAAGCAGAAATAGTATAGTTTTAGAAGAGAAACTGCTGTAGACTTGGATTTTTTTTTTTTATGAGTGGATAATATAGTTGTTAGACTGACTTCATCGTGAATGTTAGTGACTCTCTAGCACCTACAGAAGCAATCTGAACATTTAACTAAAATTTTTTGGAAGAAAGCTTTCTATTACCACAACTAGAACTTCCTTTAAAGAAATCATTAGGATACTTTAAAAGGTGATTTTCATTAACGATGTCAGGAAGGCTTAGCTGTAGATGGATTTATGCACCAGTAGGTACTGGGTGATGTAGCCAGTATTTTTTAGGTATAAAAATACTTGGTTTTTTAATTTTTCATTTGCTTCCACAAATAAAGGGAAAGAGAAGATGATTTCAAGTGTAAATGTCTTTTTCTTATCAGATACAGTAATCTGTTTTATGTTCTTCTGCCACGCCCAAGTATTCCTCTGTGTTTATATATTAAAGCTTATAGGAGAAGAACCATAGGTACCTTTTTATATATATATATATACACACACACACACAAAATTTATTTCATTTTTACAGGTTACCAGAGTAGTGTTGCTGTGGGTGAACAACCATTTTAATGATTTTGAAGGAGATCCTGCCATGACTCGATTCCTGGAAGAATTTGAAAAGAATTTGGAAGATACGGTAGGAGCAAAAAAGAATTGAGTGTAACATTTTCTAGTACTACATATTTCAATTTTGGGGTGTTACCAGTGCCTTACAGCTGTAGTCTCTAAGTGTAACAGTTGGCTTTTAATGTTGGATATATTTGTTCTTAAGTATAAATTAGATATAAAGGCCATATAAAGTAACACACCTATGGCACTCAATTAGGAGTTTTTGCATATCTGCAAAAGAGGACAAGGTTTATTTAGTAAGATCTGAAAATCTGGCTTAAAAAATCTGTTTTCTGGAACTTGGGGTATTTTTCATAACTGTTTTTCCATTTCTGATAAAAGAAACATTACACTGCATTTTTTGTCTTCTGTGCTACAGAAAATGAAAGGCCATCTCAGATTGCTGAATATTGCCTGTGCTGCCAAAGCAAAATGGAGACAAATCACCCTGCAGAAACCTTCCAGAGATTCTCCCCTGTTTTTCAGCCTTCTGGGAGGCAGTGACAAGGGGTTTGGTATTTTTGTAGAGACTGTGGAGATAGGCAGTAAAGCAGCAGAAGCTGGACTTAAGCGTGGTGATCAGGTAAAAACCAATTATGTTAATTTAAGATATTCTGCTTCACCCACCTCCTATGCTGTGTACACACTGGCAGGTGTGGGAATGCTGCAGCTCAGCTTCCATTTATATTTGTTAAATGGGTTTCTCTTAAATAGTTTTCAAAATATGTAAAATATTTAAATATTCAAAAAACAGAATGGGAAAGGAAACAAAGCTATACTTATTTTTTTACACTGAAACCATCAGCTTGTTTTGTGGGATTGATTCTCACCTAATATGTTTCATCCCAGCTCACTGGGGCAGGTGGAACAGTGACAGGTGAAAATACAGCTTTTGAAGTGGTACTAGTTCTGTGCTTCATGATCCACCATTTTTGATTAATTGCAAGAATGTCATGTTACCGTAGAAAATAGATTATTTAATGCCTTTTTCAAGTAAAAATGGAAGTCCTGACTTATTTACAGGGTATAACTTCTCTGACATGATGAAAATAGTTATTTTACAAGGAATGTTCTCATTCTGTAGCTGCTGTAAAGATGGTATGGTAATTTCTGTGAAGTTCTTGCTATGCCTGTATTACCACCTTTGTGTTTGTTAGTCTGTCAGACAGATATTCTCCTAATAATCCAATTTTTATTTCTTAAAGATAATGGAAGTAAATGGACAGAATTTTGAGAACATTACCTTTGCAAAAGCTCTGGAAATCTTAAAGAATAACACACATCTCTCCATTACTGTAAAAACAAACATTTTTGGTGAGTAGACTTTCTATATGATACATTTTTATGTGTGAAGGAAAAACTCCACTCCTTCTGGCTTTATAAGTGCAACAGGATTGCACCTTCTTTTTTCCAACTTGCTCTTGAGGTGAGAAGTTGTGCAGAAGTCCCCTCGTTGTGCCTCTGTTTGCTTGGGTAAGTTCTCATGTGCCAAGGGCTGCATGTTGAGTGGCACAGAGCCAGCACAGGCAGCTCTTCAACTCCCTGAGAAATCCTCAGATGACTGTTTAAGCTGATTTAGTGTCCCTCCATGCAATAGGGCTGAAACAAAGCCAAGGGATCTGGACCAAAATATTTTTGCCAAGAAACGGCAAAAATGTAAGACTGGGGTTTTGTAGAACTTTCTTTAATGACTGTAAGAATGAGAGGATAAATTACCTTTATAATTGAAAAGGGGATATAAAAAGTGGAGTGGCATATAAATATTGGCTTTTAATTGTCATCATGAATATAAACACCTAAATACCTCTTTAAAATCTCAGTCAAATCATCTGTTTCCATAATCTTGTTCAGGCAACAGACTGACAAGAGCTACAGAAAGCAGGAGACTGTGCACAGGATAGCTCCTTCCTCCATAGTTGTATTCATATCTACTGATGGTTTTTGTTTCCTATTTCCTTCCTCCAATTACCTGCCCTTGCTCACTATTGATTTTCTTTTCAATTATTATACTGTGTTTATCACTGTGCAGCTAAAAAAGGTTCAAGCCCTCAGCAGTTGCTTATTAGCATAATACAAAAAAAGCTTGAAACAACCAGAGTCACCAGCAGTCCAGACTAACATGAAATGATGTGAAATGAAGCATCACTGTAACTGAGACAGTGATAGGTTGTTCATTTGTATTATAAATGTGAGCGAAGTGGGTTCTAATCTCCTTCTACTAGCTGATAGAATTTCAAGGTGATTTCTCTGATAAATTTTAATGAATTAATAACTTGAAGCTTTTTTCAACAGTGGTACTTATTATCCTGACTTTTTGAGTGTTAAGTGATACTGACTATGAACTGTTGTTCTATTCAAATGTATACTGGGAAAGCTTGTAGCCTTAGCTTTTATTATACAGCAGAAATGTGCCATTTAATTGGACTTTCTGTACAAAAAATCTTGGTTGCCTTGCTCATAGGGACAGTCTGAATAATTTGCTTTGTTTTCAGTTCTGCATTCTTCCAGTATTGCCATATTTTCAACAGAAAATACTGAATTTCTGAATTTAAAGATTTTCAAAAAATTTTCAAAGGATCTTTAAAGAAATAATTGATGTTGACAAGACAATTTGAACTTTTTTTTCCCACCTTATATATATGGAAAGAAACAGAACAAAACCCCTCTAATTTCCATGGAATTCTACCTTTGAGAATGTCAGTGTGGGTTATAGACTAGCTTAGTTTCATAAATGCAGTAGGAAATTTTATACAGCTTCTGTTCAGTAGTGTTAATAGAAACAAACAAAGTCAGTTTGGGAAAATATCAGTCTGTGTTACAGTTACTCTTGAAGATGCATGTGCTCTCCATTACCTAAAAGATGCAAAGAAAAAAGCCAATAAATGCAAAGTACTTACTGAACGCAGTGTTTCCTTATTATCTCTCTGGGATGTGGGAAGCAAAAGGTTTGAGGGGAAAAGAAGAATTCGTTGTGAAGTTCTGAGTGTGCAATGGTTACTCACAAAAACTGTATCTTCTCTTACAGTGTTTAAGGAGCTGCTCTGCAGGATAGGACAGGAGAAAAATGGAATTCCACATATTCCAAAAATTGCAGAAAAGAAAAACAACCGTTACTCTATCCCAGATATGCCTGGAGATGTGGAACAGATGTTTCCCCGTGAAAAAGGAAATAAGAAAATGAAAGCAAACACTGTATCTGGTGGAAGAAATAGAATCAGGAAAATTTTAGACAAGACCCGTTTCAGCATCTTGCCTCCAAAACTGTTCAGGTTTGTCAGACTCTTTTGTCAAACAGTAGTGGTTCCTTATGAGGTTGTGATATTTTAATCACAGAATCATAGAACGGTTGGAAGGGGATTGGGTTGAGAGGGAACTTCAAGATCTTAAAAGACTATCCCATTCCAACCCCTCCCATGTGCAGGGGCACCTTCTCTATGCCCGGTTGCTCCAAGCCCCATCCAGCCTGGCCAGGGATGGGGCAGCCACAGCTTCTCTGGGCATCCTGTGCCAGGGCCTCACCACTCTCACAGGGAGGAGTTTGTCCCTAACATCTACCTAAAACCTACCCTCCTTCAGCCTTAGGCCATTAAGAGATACCAATTGCTTAGTATTTGTAGTCATTATGTCCATTTTGCTTATGTTTTTTAAAAAATCATGGCATCTGCCCCATGAATGCAGAACAAAACCAACGTATATTTTCTCTCCTGATGAACGCTTTCAAATCTTTTTCCCCATCCTTGTTTTGAAAACCTGTCTCCAGCATGTAATTAAAACAGCTCAACACCATTATTCTTCTTAGTTTCATTCATCCCAAGGTGAATAGAAGGAGTTTAATGCAGATTAATTGAACCAGAACTGTTTTGCAGTGATGGCAGTGTGAGCCAGTCGCAGGATGACAGCATCGTGGGGACACGGCAGTGCCGGCACAGCCTGGCCATCATGCCCATTCCAGGCACCCTCTCATCTAGTAGCCCTGACCTGCTGCAGCCCACAACCAGCATTCTGGATTTCTCTAATCCTTCAGGTAAAATAACAGCTTGAGGTTGCTTTACAGAATGGTTAGCAAGGCGGCTGGGTCAAGGGGAAAATTGCAGTGGTTACTAGCATCACTCCTGCTGAGTGCAGTGCCTGTGCATCCTGTGGGCCTAACAGGGCCAAACTGGAGATGGACTGAAAATCCACACTGCCTGAACCTCTCTTGCCTATTTTTTTTAGGTAATGTGGGACTTATTTTTTACAAAGAAATGTGTTTTGCCACTTCTGAGAGCCTTTAATTTACTGGAGTAAAATGGCTCTGGTGGAAGGAGATTGTCTTTGTCTGGCCCTTTCTCCTTTGCCATCTCTCCTTGGTGCTTTGGCTTGTCCATCCTTCCATCTGTCAGTATATATTTCAAGCAGTGTTGTGGATAGAATAGGACTGCCATGGTTCCAGCACAGTGATGCTCATGTTTCATATTTTACAAACATTATGTATAATCAATGGTATGTCTAAAATCCTAAAAAATGTTTTGAGCTACGTGGTCTGGGCTTTCATTGCTGTTGCTGTAGGAATCCAGTTTATGGAATGGCTGCAGGAGGCATTTGTTGCAATATGCAGCTGCCTGTAAACATGTCTTGTCAGAATCTTTTTTCCCTATTTTAAGTGTAAGTTCTGTACACAATGATGTATTCTTAAAGTGTTTTTTGACTGTGGCTTATGTTTACATAAACCTGCAGATTTCCCCTTTAAAGGGGATGCGCACTTATATATCCTATCAGGTGCATAAATACCCACAGCAAAAAAGTTCCCTTTTTGCTGCAATTCCAGATCCTTGCTGTCTGTGTGACAGCTACACGTTTTTCTAAAAATCTTCATTTAATACTATGCTAGTTACCGCTTCATATGAAATGGTGGTAACTTGTTCATCTTGGAGAGAATCACAGAATGATTAGGGTCAGAAAGGACCTTTAATGGTCATCTACTCTTAACCCCCCTGCCATGGGTAGGGACATCTTCAGCTGGAGCACTTAGCTTTACTTTAGGCTTGCTGTAACAAATATGCTGCCATGTTTAAATGCCAGAGAAATTATTTCTGACAGCGTACACTTGATAAGTTTTGTAAGCATCTCGATCTTGATTTGGTATTGATACATGTTTTTTCTTTTTCTCCTGTGTGCAGCTGTTGGGTTTTACTGTAAGTATCCTCATGTAAAGCATCCTGTAGACCTTAATATTGCATGGCTTGCCTGTAAATTTAACACTATCAGACATTGCACTGGCATTACTGTAGGGCGTTGGATGGCCCTGTGCTTTGTAATTTTCCTGAAAACAAATCCATAATTCCTATACAGGCACAGTGCTCTGCTGAGGCTGAGATCTGCATTTTATTCCCATTTCTGCCCCCAGCACACTGAATGACCTTTGGCAGATTCTTCTACTTCTCTGTGGCCTTGCTTTAAAGGGATGAAGTTGCTTATATCTCTTCCATAGAACTGAAGTTTCAGAGGATAACTGTTTGAGATTTAGTTTGTTCTTCATAACTAAAGTTCTGTGCATGCCAACTTGAAATGTGCTTTGTATTGTCAAAATGAGCTGAATAATGCATAAAAAATTTAATTTAATAATTTATGTTTGCCTGCTTAAAAACAAAGACCATGAAGACAGAAATATGCCCATAATTTATGTTTCTTATCTGTCACAAGTTACATTGTTTTGGTTGCATGGTTCTTTTTTACTTTTTCCTTTTGTCTCCCCAATTAAATTTCAGTTTTACACCTTGAGTGTGTTCTGGTTTTTAGGTATGTTGATACCAAAGTATAGATGTTTCCCTCTTCTGTTTCTTTGTTATCTCTTTTATGTGTGCAGGCACTTCTCTAATTATTCAATGTCATTTTCACCACTTTCACTCTGAAATAAAGTACAAAATACTTATTTCTCCCTTATATTGCCCCTATTCACATATATATTGAAATTCTCATGTTCAGCTAAAAATCAGCTTCTGATGAGAATGTTCTGATAATGTGTTAATCATAATCATGAAACTGTTAGAGAAATTAGCTTTCAATCAGAATTTCTTTAACCCATGTTTTCTTCCATCTTAAAATTTATTTTCAACTGATGTTGAGCCTTTCTTTTATCCAATGGGTGGGACCCTTGGTGCTGGATCATAGATTACCTGCTTACTTCTTACCTTGAAATTCCTTCTACTTGTGCCCATAACACCGTTAAGTGTTGACACAAGAAAAAGTGACCCTGAGGTCGCCAGCCTCAAAGATCTTTGTTGCTTCCTTAAGCAGTCAGTTTTGATGGAGGAAAATCAATGTATAGGCAGTGGGGTGAGCAGCATCTAAAACTGTGCTCAGAAAGCTGCTGCTGGGAGTGCCTGAAGGACGTGGATGCTCCTCCCAGCAGGATGGTTCCTTGGGCAGAGAGACACCTGATCATCACCAGTGCTCCAGGGCAGGTCACATGTCTCAATCCGTGGATTTGGCACTTATCACTGTGTTTTTGAGGGCTGGACAAATAGCAGTGAGAGAGGGGAAGGGCTGTTTGGGAAGCTGTTGCTTTAATGATAGCCCTTCCCTCACTGGGGATCCCTGATGCAGGAGTTATGGCACATCTGCCTCTGGTGTGGTTTTGGAGAGCTTCAGACTCTGAAGCCTTGGCTGAGGTCTCAGCAACAGCCTCCCACCTTCTCAGGTCTGCAGAAAAGTTGTGAAGTTTTAGTCTTCAGATTTCAGTTTAGGGAAAAACTGGGCTTCTCCGTGCTTGAAATTACTGTGCATTTTGACTCGACATTTTTTTAAAATCAGTTTTATTTTGAAAATCAAACTTTCTGTAATAGCTAATAGAGTAAATTATTTGCAATCATCAAGCTATGAGTTAAACACATGTTTCTGTAGATATTTATTTCCAGCTGTAGGCTGCCTCAGATAAAGCTGTTCTCTAATGCATTTATAATACATAAAATGTGCCATAAATAAGTACACCAGCCAAAGAATTAACTGCTGGCAGCAGCTTAGTTCCTTCAAGGGAAAGAGCAAGCGTGAAAGCTCCCTAGTTCTGGGATCAACCAAATCTCCTTTTCTCTTCATGTCCTCCCACCCCAAGTCCATCCATCCGTACTCAGTGGCTTCCTATCCCTGGCTCTCACAGACACAGGAGAGCCAAAGAAGGAATGGTGCTGCCAAAGTTTTTCAGACACACTGGGAAGGAACAGTGCACAGTCTAGTTACATACCTGGATGTCTTATACTTTGATTGGGATCATGGGATGGTAGAGTAATTGAGTTGTAGAAGAGCAGATTAGAGAAGAGTCTTCTTTTTTCCTTACAAAGATGAAGAAAAAAGCCAGAGTATTTTAAATATTTTTCAAGTCCAGCATGGGGTTTTTTTCCCCAGAAGCTGGTTGTTTTTGTTTCCTGATGATCAAATGGGACAGTAAATCATAGAATCAAAGAATGGTTTGGCTTGCAGTGGACCTTAAAGATCATCTAGTTCCACCCCCTACCTTCCACTAGACCAGGTGCTCCTAGCCCCATCCAGCCTGGTGTTGAACACCTCCTGGGATGGAGAGTCCACAGCCTCTCTGGGCAACCTGTGCCAGGGCCTCACCCCCTCACAGGGAAGAATTTGTTCCTAATACCCAATTAAACCTGCCCTCCTTCAGTTTAAGCCAATTCCCCCTTGTTCTATCACATGCCCTTGTGAAATATCTCTCCAAGTGACCTTGTGTCTTTTCAAGGGAGAAATGACTTCACACATTAAAGGTGCAATGCTCTTTTTTTAGATATTCCAGATCAAGTGATACGAGTTTTCAAAGCAGATCAGCAGAGCTGTTACATCATCATCAGCAAAGACACTACAGCAAAGGAAGTGGTGAGTCATGCTGTCCATGAGTTCAACCTGACTGGAGCCCCGGAGACCTATTCCCTGTGCGAGGTGTCCGTCAGCCCCGAGGGCGTCATCAAACAGCGGCGCCTCCCGGATCAGTTCTCCAAGCTGGCTGACAGGATTCAGCTCAATGGACGGTGAATACACCTCTTCTGGGTTGGGTTTTATTTGGCTTTCAGGATTGAAACGTTGTACGTTGGAAAAGACTTGCACCATAACAAAGCCCAACGTCAGGGAGAGATGTTTTAATTAAGATAGACGGGTGTCTGCTGGAAGCACAAGCTAGTAAATGCCAATAACTGACACTTCCCTCTCTTCTTTGGGTCACCTTCCTCTTCTGCACCCAAAAATCCCTCCCTAAATCTACAGCAAGCTTGCTTGATGACAGCTAAATTTAGCAGATCAGGATAATGTATATAGTCGTTTACACTTGGAGGAAAAGGTTATATTTGTTTTGACACTTCCCACATGTACTTGAGGATTAAAGTATACAATTAATTTCCTTCTCAGTGTCATGCTGCAATGAACTGATACTAACCTGAGATAAATTCTTCCATTTTTAAGTAAACTGTTCTGAATGTTTCTGAAATGTTAAGTGCTTTGGTTTTATCTGATGACCTGATCCATACCAGAAGAAAGTTTATTAAAATAAAATATTCTGTAGTTGTCTTTGCTAGGCAACAGAAGGAATTTATGAGTAATAAACCTTTGTGTATCTCAAAGTGATTTACCTGGGACCATGGAATGTATTTTCCAGATATATTTTCATTTCCTGAATACTCTGCACCTCATGCAAATATTAATATGCCACACTAAATTTATGGAAAAAAAACCACACTAAATTTGTGTAAGAAATGTAGAAATACATTAAAAGGAGATTTCTCAGGAATAGTGTACTAATTTTTAAAATGCTGTTTTCACTGCTGAATTTACAAATGGAAAAGTAACGGACCTCTTTCTGAAGGTGAACACTACAGCACACTACAGAGAACAGTGTAAAAATATTAACAAAGAGCTTTTGAAATGTTTGTTTACTTAAGTAATGATGTTACTTTGCATTAACTGAAGTACAAGGTTATGTTGTCCCTTGTCTCTGTAAAGCTCACAGTGATTGGTACAGTTCAATGTCTTTGTGTTCACAGACCCTCTGAAGAGCATCTCTAATGTGTTGTTGTTACTCAATTATGCTTCAGGTATTATCTGAAAAACAATATGGAAACAGAGACCTTATGCTCAGATGAGGATGCTCAAGAGCTACTCCGAGAGAGCCAAATTTCCCTACTCCAGCTGAGCACCATTGAGGTGGCCACTCAGCTTTCCATGCGGGACTTTGACTTATTCCGCAACATCGAGCCCACGGAATACATTGATGACCTTTACAAGCTGGACTCCAAAACAGGGAATGCTCACCTGAAACAGTTTGAGGATGTCATAAATCAAGAGACCTTCTGGGTTGCCATGGAAATTTTAGCAGAACCCAACCAACTCAAAAGAATGAAGATCATTAAGCATTTCATTAAAATTGCTCTCCACTGTCGAGAATGCAAGAACTTTAATTCCATGTTTGCGGTGATAAGGTAAAATACTTCCCATTTCTCAGATCTGATTGGTGCTGTCACAGGCAATTCTGGTAATCCAAACAGAAAGGAAAGAAATGGGAATATCCTGAGCAGACTATGGTTGGGGCTGGGTGGTTTTCCAAAGCCATACCAATCAGAGGTGGATTGTCACCGTAGCCTCTGCGCTGTCACCTCAGCACTTCAGTCCTGTTGCGGTGCTAGGTGTGACAGTCTCTTTTTTTTTCACTGGCACCTTGTCATGGCTGCAGCTGCAGCCGTGACAGCACCTTGTAGGAAAAGAGAAGATGGGTACAAAGCACTGTTTGATTGATGAACTGCAGAAACCTGCCTGAGCATTATGTCATTTTCTGTGACTTTGGCACCCAATTTCCCTTCTTTTTGTCAGTCATTGTTACTTTTCCTGGGTGCACAAAGTCGTATATGTGATGATGAGATCACTTTATTTCTTCCTTCCATTATAAGGACTTCCTCAAATCAGTCTTGTTTTGGCTTCATTTTCCTTCTCATTCTTTCTTGTCATTTGCTTGCTTCTCTATTTTTTTTTTCTTTCTTCAATTGCACATTTAAGCTTTCTCTTCTGATTTATACGGAGTGCTGCTGCTTTAACAGCATGAGTTCAGCATTTCCTGTATTTGCAATTATCTTACACCCAGCCTTTACTGCAGGAAAAAAAGGCACTGTGATTCATCAGACAAAGATCTGGATTTGTGCTGTATCCCAGCAGCATTGTCGAAAACAACATTTTAAAATATTTTCTCCCATATCTAACCAGTTCATCAAATGTATTGGCTTGTGGTTAGTCATTAAAGAATTCATGAATTTCTGTGAAGGGTACTGGACAGTCATTGAGACTCTGGCTGCTCATTATGTGGGAATACACACATGGATACTGATTCTAATTTTTATATTCCACTCCCTAATTTTTCATGGTTTCTTGTAAGTAAGGAAATAAGTCTTTCGGCTTCTCAGTTAAGTCCAATCAGGCCGTGACTAAAGTAGTCTTTTGTCAAAAAAAGAAAGAGCACATAAGTTAGTTTTTGCTTTACTCTTATTTCCAGAAGAATATGTTTTTGTTAGCATATGGCACAGGGGTTTTCGTTCTTGCCTTGTCCTGCACAGCAGTTTGGTGCCATATGTCTCATGAAATAGGAAGATAACCATCCTAATGTAGCGTGGAAAAGAGGAGCTGTGGGCTGGCATATGTTTGATTTTTTTCATGTCAGAGAAGGCTTTGTTTGGCATAGCATGGAGAGAAATCTATCTAAAAGATAAGCCAAATACAAAACAAGTTTTTGAAAAAAAAAAAAAAATCTGAGAATAGCAAATTCAGTGATAGTGTGGCTTTGGTTTTGCTAAGGAATGCTGGAGCACATCCCTTTCCAGTTCTGCAAAGGTGAGATCTTTGCAGTTACTGCAGAATTTCTTGAGCATAATTAATGACAAATTATGTTAGGGAGGATGGATTTAATTTATTTAATTTTATTATTTAATGGGTGTTTTTTGCATCCAAATAATTCTGGATATATTTTTACCTAGTGGGAATGAGGGCACCGTGACAAGTTTTAGCATATCTGCTGCTTCCAGTTCTCAGTCTGTCGCTCACTTAAAATTCTCTTGTCTGAAACTCTGAAGTCAGAGAATCACAGAAGGGTTGGGTTGGAAGAGACCTTAAAGATAATCTCATTCCAACCCCCTGCTATGGGCTGGGACACCTTCCACTACAACAGGTTGCTCCAAGCCCCATCCAGCCTGTCCTTGAACACTTCAGGGATGGAGCATTGACAGCCTCTCTGGGCAGCCTGTGCTGGGGCCTCACAAGGAAGAATTTCTTTCTAAAGTCTTGCCACTTCTGCTTTGGATGAGCTCTGGGCTGTTCTCATTTTCTGTGTAATCATTGGTTCACCTCATGAATTTTTTATCATTTTTGTTCTTACCCTGGCATACATTTTTACAGGAGAGAAGTGGTTCTTAAATAGTCAGTATCATGTTACAGAGGTATTATTTTGGCAGTAATTTGAGATTTGTACGTTGAGCAGTCCTGGTTTTCACAGTCCTGTTTAAACATCAGAGGGTTATTGTGATGAACTTGTAGCCTGCTATTCACCCAGCTTCACAGTTAACCTTGGGAAAACTCTTCTAAATCCTTAAAACAACCCCCCAACCCTTCACTTTCTTCTGAAAGGTAGCGATTCCACTCACAGCTAATAATGAAACATTTCTGCCTTGCAGTGGGTTAAATCTTGCACCAGTAGCTCGTCTCAGAGGCACTTGGGAAAAGTTACCCAGCAAGTATGAAAAGCACCTCAGAGACCTTCAAGATCTTTTTGATCCATCTCGAAACATGGCAAAATATCGCAACATCCTCAGCAGCCAGAGCATGCAGCCTCCAATTATCCCACTTTTCCCTGTTGTCAAGAAAGATATCACATTTCTGCATGAAGGTAATGTCAAACAGAGAGAAAATAAATGAAGCATTGAATGTACTTCAGCCCTTTCTTCAGTGCTTAGTGTGTCAACATGTGTCTAACGAAGCTGCCACCAGTAGGATGCTTTTGAGGGATCCTTTGTAGGAGTAAAATAAAATAGAACTGGGAATGCCTAATGGAAGAGACTGGTCCTAGACAAAAACTAAAAATAAAAACACATACTTTTAATATTTTGAAAGGCGTAATGTAATCCTCCTCAGCTGTCCTAAGGTTTAGGGTGGAAGCAAGGGTGAGTGTGCTGTCTGGTAGCTACACTACTTCAAATATTTTCTCTTACAAAAAACTTGTTGCTGTAATGTTGCCAGGTTTTCATTCCATGTTGTGGCATGCACACAGCTCCAGTGATACACCTCCTACTCTTGCTTTCAACATTTTCAAGGAATTTTGTTTAAGTGTTTCCATTGTGTTCCCTTTATACAAACTCCTGTTTACAACTGGTTGAGGTGAACCATTTCCAAATATGCTTAATTCTTGGTTGTGCTGGTTCAGAACTATTTGAACTTCTTTCCTAATGTGAATGTTGTTAATGTCAATTCTGTATTTATATTATTTTAACATTATGTAAGTGAATTTGAACATTGTTCACTTATTCTTTTTGCCTCCTACTAATACTTGTTCCTTTAGAAACAGATTAACAAAAGAATATAGGGTAGTCCAAGTGGGTCTGATTGCATTAGTGTTTTGAAGAGCATCCTGTTTCTTGTTACTTTGATTAAAAAAATAGTGTTGATTGCAGGACAGGGAGGGGAGAAGGATAACAAGGGAAGAACTAGAAGCACAGTGGCTGTTCAGAAATATTTATTACTCCTTTTTTGTGTGTGTGTGTGTTTCAATTATGCAGGCAATGACTCTAAAGTGGATGGCCTGGTAAATTTCGAGAAGCTCCGGATGATTGCCAAAGAAATTCGCCAAGTTGTCCGAATGACCTCGGCAAACATGGACCCAGCTGTGATGTTCAGACAAAGGTGTGCAATGGGAAGGGCAGCAGTGCTGAAGGGCTCTCAGTGTGGGGGATCTGGGTCTCTGTGTGCATCAGCACGTTGATATTTTGTTGTGTTCCTCATCATTGACATCTGCCATCAAACCACAGCCTTTATCAAACTGATGCTTCCCAGACCTGCTTTGAATGACTAATAAACCAATTTACTACCTTTAAAAAACACAGAAGAATAAGTTCTAATTTTAATGATACGTATTTCTGCCAAATGAAATGTTAGTGTCAGTAGAGTTTTGAGAGAGGTATAATATTACAGGATACAATATTTAGATATAAGAGAGAGATAAAAAACACCTAAATCACTGATGTATAGATCTGAAATGTTGTTTCAAAACAAAACCCCACTGATAACATATTAAATTCAAACTAAATATTTTTTATTTGTTCTAAGCACAGCTTGTTCCACCTACATAATGTTTGATATGTTCAGGCTTCAGCAGGTGGAGGATGTTTTCTTGGCTTATTTTTCTTAGTTTTTTCTTTTTATCTTAATGCTAAATATCACCAGGCTTGGTGTTAACAAGTGCAGAATAAAAGCAACATAACTTCTAATCTGGTGCTGATTAGCTCCAGATTTTATTTAGTGGCAATGAATTATTTGCTACATCTCTTCCCACTGGCTGAACCAAAAGCATCCTTGGCTCTGTTGTGTCCATAGAGGGTCCTGATCCTGTAGGTGTCTGTGGGATGGGTGGTGGCCTTGCTCCTTGTTCTCACTGTCTGCCTCAAACTAATTGGCCAGACAAGACCCCAAAGGGTGCAGTTTGGGTGGGGAGTTGGGGACAAGGTCATGTCTGGTGCTGAATAGCCACATGGCTCTGACTCCAGAAAATGACAAAATACTCTCTTGAGCTGCCCATACCTGTGTGCACCCCAGCTGAGGAGAGCTCTCTGAACACCCTAGAAGGAGTCGTGCAAGTAGGAGACACAGTAGTGGACAGTTTTTGGGTGAAGTGAGCTTCATCCACCCAAAATTCCAGTCACCTGTGCAGTTGTGATTGTCTCTGATGTGTGAATTCTGCTACATCTGTGCAGTGGAAGGAAACAGGGCATGCAAGGATAGGGAGCATTTGTAAGAGCACAGAGATTTGGTTCCCTGTGTTAGTCCAGTGGTCAGGATTCACAGAGGAGCATCAGTTCTGTCTGGTTTTTGTTTGCAAGGCTGGCTATCAGGAAGGATATATTTTTTTTAAATACAGGCATTTCAAACCACCCTGGACTGAGCTCTGAGCAGCCTGGTCTAGTGGAGGGTGTCCCTGCCCATGGCAGGGGATGAACTTTAAAGTCCCTCTCAACACAAACAGTTCTGTGATTCTGTGTCTCTAAAAATGGCCCAGTCTGAGCCAAAAATGACAGAGCCTTGGTAATATTATTTAAAGATGGATTTGTTTCACAGTGGAGATTCACCTTTATACAGGTGGATTGGAATTAGCAAGATTTCATTTTTAGCATAAAATTATAAAGTCAGTTAACTGAGAAGTTGTGATTGCTTTTCAGAAACTTTGGCCTTCACAGCTGAAATTAGTCTATAAATAAATTTCCCTGATGGCCCAGAAACTTCCTAAGACCTCATGAAGTATAATCATGAAATAAATTTTATAGTAAATAGTTACCTTTAGTATGTTTTTCAGAATTACAGAACACATTTTAATGACTGTAATTTAAATTACACACACTGCCATAAATTGCTTAGGCATCTAATATTGGAGATAGTGCCAAAGATTAAAAGAAAATAATTCCATGTTTTCATGTCGTTTATATTAATTTTCATTGCCTCTCATGTTTGATCTATCAGTTTGTGTTATGAAGCCCCAAATAAATGCTTTTGAAGATGAAAAATCAACAAGAAAGGATGTGTATTAGTGGTAACATGAGACTTGCTCACAAGTTCATTAGTAATTACAGAGAGCATTTAGGCTTTCAAGGTGTATTTGGCAACTGGCTTGGTTTCCAGCCAACGATCAAGAGAAAACAATATCATAAACTTGAATATTGATAGTGATGATTTCTCATATACTTTCAGCAGACCTAATGCAAAGAATAAATTCATTTAATCCCATTTTCTGCAATATGAATGAGTTGCACCCCATCAAATTTGAATTTTACTTACAGAAAATAAATTTAGGCAAGTTTGATTTTTTCAATTCGTAGGTTAAACAAAAAACTGATAGATATTTAAGTATTTGTCAAGTCTTGCCCTTGCATTTCATGAAAACATTGTGTTATTGTTTGAGAAGAATTTGGCTGTATAGAGATTTTTCTTTTCTGTTCTTTCCTGTCTACATCTCTCTTCCTGACTCTCAACTGTTTTATTTTTTTCCTGTGCTTTTCTGTTCAAATACATGCTTCAATGTATATGGCTCTTGCTTACAGGAAGAAGAGGTGGAGAAGTTTGGGGTAAGTGTAGAGCTGAATGCAACTAAGATAAATAAAGGTTATGCAAATCTTAACATACTGCATCCTCCTCGTTAGTGCATGCATCTGAAGTACAGCATGCACTTTATTAACCCTGCAATACATGTTTTTTTTTGAAAACAGGAGTAAGGGGTTACAGCCTACATTTTACTGCAGCTATAAGAATTCTGAGTTGCTTTTGTGTAGTAGATGAGTTTTTTGAGTTTTGGCTTTGTGCGTTAAAAAACCCCCGCTGTGCAGTTATATTGGAAGGCAAACTATTTTGGGAAGTAAATAAGTAACTTGCCTTTTAACATGTTACAGAAAAGTTGAAGCTATTCTGGCTTTTAAACTACAAGGACACTTTGAATTGTGGTAATGATGTAGTAATTTCCTCCTTGAAGTTTGTGTTCAGCCAACCTTCAAAGTATTTATTTTTAGTATACGTTTAAAATGTATCTCACATGTCCTGCACCAAAATCCTCATTGATACCACTGGGAGTGTTGATTGTGTGAGGACTGGATCATAGAATGACTAAAGATGAGAGTTCTGATGTTGGCCAGGGAAATTCCTGCCTGGCCCAGGGCAGAGATTTTAAGACACTGTAGCCATATTTTATGTGTTATGTGTATTTTTGCCTGTGAAGTGTTACCTGTGTGCCTTTGCATAGCAGTGATGGGGACAGTGCCAGGACTTGGGCTGGTCATACTGGGGTTGGCACGTTTGGGTACTGGTCCCTGATACTGGTGTGGATGCCCTTGGCTGGCAGCATTTGGTGTTCAATAATCAACTGCTCACAAGGCAGCTCATGGGGAGAAATAGCCAGGACCCATGGAGCTACTGTAATTTTTAACCCTTGGAATTACTGTGAACACAAGGGAATAAGGAAAAATAATTGTTAAAGGAAATAGAATTAAATTGCCTTAAAAAGTCAAATCCAGACTTGAAAGAAAAAAACCAAAACAGTGTGTACTTAACAATAAAATATTTCTATTACTAAAAATAAACATAAATTCCTGGTCATTGTAGAATAACTTTGTCCTTATCCATCAAGAGACAGGCGTGTCCCCTTGGTTTGAATATCTGTGAACACTCCATCATGCCTTTCGCTGTTCCTTGTCTCCAATAACATTACTTTTTTATTTAATTAAGCTGTAAATTACTGACAGTTTTTAAGCTTATATTTTCTTTCAGAATGATTTATTTAACATATTTGAAAATACTGCAGTCGGCTGTTTTCCAGCATTTATTCTCTAAGCTCATTGTACTTGATTCCTTGGATTTTCTTTAACAACATGTTTCATTCTGACTCCTGTGGCCATTTTGGCTCTTCTGTGCCTGATGTTATTTATTCTGCCACTTTTGATTCTGTAAACGCACAAGATCATCTTGATAAATGTCTTCATGTAGCTTTAAAAATATTCATCTGAGTATTTAAAAATCCCCACCCAAACTGAGCTTTGAACAACTTTGACATTTTCCATTGGAATTTACATGTGACTTGTACTGTGATCTCCACTTATTGAAAAATGCATCAGAGCTGGTGTGGCTGTAGGATTTTTAGCAGTTAAAACAAAGATGACTGTGTTTAAACTATACCCAGATCAGTTGTTTGCTCACTCTTTCAGTGTGAATAGGAGTGACTGTCAGAGAGAGTAACTCATGTTCTTTAACAATTACAGTATTATTTATTTTTGCTTCAGTTACTGATAGGTTTGAGAGCTCAAAATTAGGAGGCATCCTCTTTTATAGATACAAGTCTATGTATATCATCACTGCCTTCCTCACCTTTCTTGGGATGTATTTTTTAATGAGCTGCTCTTCTGTGAATGTTTTTAGTTAATTGAAGAAAGAAGTCAAGTATGTAATCGAATACACTTTACACATTTAACATAATTTGTCCCTTGTTTTAACCATTATGAGAAGCTCAGTTTTCTAAGAGGATTGCAGAGGTCACTCACTGTGGTGCTCAGCTAAGTGCAAGAAGTTTCTGTGTGAGCCTGATGCACACAGTTGGGTACCGGTTCCTTAAACCAACAAAGTTACCAAGTTTGTCCACTTTCAGAATCTACAGTTGAATTCATAGAGCTGTTAAGGTTGGAAGAGACCTCTGAGATCATGAAATCCAACCATCAGCACACACCACCACCATGGTGACCACTAAACCATGTCCTCAAGTGTCTTAAACTTCTGGTTTTTGAACCCTTCCAGGGATGCTGACCCCACCACTGCCCTGGGATGGCTGTTCCAGGTGTTGACAGTCCTCTCCATTAAGAATATCTAATGTCCAATTTAAACCTCTGGCACAACTTGAGGCCATTTCTTGTCAGCTGCAGGTCTTGCAGCACAAGCCTGCGGTTCATTAGCAGAGCTAAATGTGTTCTGTACACAGCATTGCCCCTTGTTCTTTCCAGCTCCACATTTCCATGTGCAGCCATGTTCTAGACTCAAATTGCTGCTCTCAATTTACCCAAATATGTTAAGACAAATGTTGTTTTAATGCTGTTCATCTTTTTTAACTCATTTGCATCAGCATGCACTAGCCCTAACTGAAGATTATTGGTATTAATCTGCTTGGCCTATGCTACTGTAGCTCTTTGTTGCTGTTGAGAACTGAACCTTTACTGCTTTGATCTTTTCTCTTGTAGATCCCTGAGCCAGGGCAGCATGAACTCGAACATGCTGGATGTGCAGGGAGGGGCTCACAAGAAGCGTGCCCGCCGCAGCTCACTGCTGAATGCCAAGAAGCTCTATGAGGATGCCCAGATGGCGAGGAAGGTGAAGCAGTACCTGTCCAACCTCAGTGTGGAGACAGATGAGGAAAAGATCCAATTATTGTCACTCCAGTGTGAGCCTGCATACAGCACTTGTAAGTACAATGAGCTAGAACAGCAGCAATCGTGCTATGGCATTTATAAAAAACGTTGTTCCTTCTCTAGAAATACTCTTTTAAACTTTTCCTCTGAGGAGAAAATACTGCAATAAGTGTTGTTTTGTCAGTTCATGTACTGAGAGCTTCAGCAAGACAGTATGTGTGTTCATGTTTTGGTTGAGCTCAAAACACTTCTGTGATGTTTTTTATTTTGACCTTTAGTTCCTGAAGCTGTGTGTCTTTCCATCAGTTTGGCAGGAAATTCAATAGCACATCAGCTCTCTTGGTGCCCTGCTGTCCTTGCACAGAATTAGGAAGGATAAAAGTAGTGTTTACCATATGAACAGCAACAAATGAAAAGAGACAAAATCAATATAGAAACTGCAATGGATTACACCTTAGAATAAATGAAGATTGTTGAGAAGGAGAAGTTAAGTCAATATTGGCTGATGAGTTTGATGTGGCTTGACAATTGCAACTTGAGGACTACAACAGGACAGCTCTCATAATTTGAGCTCTTGTCAAACAAACAGTTGTCTGACCTGCTGTCTTACACAGTTCAGTAAATTCTTATTTAGAAATGAGAAATTATAATTGCATTTTATTTAGATACACCAGGAGTTTTCACTTTCTTGAAAGGCAGATTTGTTTCAAAATAGATGAGTAACAACCATGCTAAACAAAATAATGTTTCCTGCTTGTCTTTTGTCCAAATATAGCATTTTAAGGCTTTTTTTGTCTTCAAATACTGTTTTGTCTCTGATGAGGTAAGTTCAAAGCATGACTAGGAGATGGCATCTTGAAGATGATAAAATTTTAAGTCCTTGCCGTTATCCAGTATTAAGAATGCAAATTCTGGTTATTCCCTAAGATGCTGTCTTATGCAAATGTTCTTTTAGCATTTGCTTTTAGATAGCACTGAGGCAGGAAACCTGGAAATGGCCATATTTAACTCCCTTTTAAAAATGTTAAATCCTTCATGTTTGAACTCTTGATAGATGATCTATGTGCAATCATAACAGGTACCAGACCCAAGAGAAAAACATAGATGTTATTAGATTGTTTTTTATTTGTTTTAAAAAAAAATTAAAATCTTATTTGTGCTGTGCTAGCCATAGATATTTGTAAGTAAGAATAGGGAATATATACTGACTGTTCTACTTCATGTAGTTAAGCAAACCAAGTCCATATTTTCTTAAACATCAGAAAGGAAAATGAAGTTTAAGTGGATATACAAATAAATGTATAGTAGATTGAAGTATTATTAAAAGTACCATTTTTAAAAACTAGGGAAAAAGCCCTAAACCCCTAAATCCACAGGTAGACCAATTGAGACTGTACTCGTTACAGAGATGGGAGAAAGAATAGAGGAGTGATATGTAGCATGAGGGGGCTGCCAGCCCCTCATGGTTTTAAATGTGGTGGAGTGAGAGCACTGACCTGTCCCAGGGATGTCCCTCCCCACTTGGTTGGATTACCCACACCCAGGGGTTCAGCTCCCCCATCTCTTACCTCATAATAAGCTTCTGGCCTTGCTTGTGGTAGGAATGAGCAGCAGTGACACTGCAATCCAGAGTTTTCCAACAGAATATAAGGAGAAATCAGATGGCCTAAACGTCAGTCTGTGAATTGCTGTGTGATTAAAGCAGAAGCTGAAGCAGTGCCCTGTGCTGTAAATCACTTGTGCCACCTAGTGAAACATTTGATGCCAGTTGCAAAACCACCTGATTTTGAAGGAAATTAGGAGTAACTTTATGCAATTGCACCTTGCATGCAAACATTTAAAATACAGGCTTGTGGTAGAAATAAACAACATTTTTTTATCTTTTTATTAAGTACCTCTATGACACTTTCAAGAATTTAGGGGGTTTTTTTAAAGCTCTTTCACACATCATCTTCAGTGTGATGAGATCGTAGTGTTTGGACTAGAAATGGTTTAAAATACAGTTTATCTTCCTTATACAGTTCCTGTGTCTGGATGGTTGTACTGCAATAATCCTGCAGTTGAAAGTGCTGGATATTTATATGCACTTTTTCCCTAACAGTGACAAAGAATTTAAGTGAGAGAAGAGGAGGGAAATCCTTGGAAATGTCTCCAGTGCCCATGAGGTCAATTGGCCAAACCACAAAAGCCCATCAGCATCAACAAAACCGAATGAGTCAAGTTCTTCAGGTCCCAACTGTGAATTTGTACCCCAGCAGGAAAAAGGGGCTGACAAAGGATCATGTCACATTCAGTGAGTATCTTCAGTTCACCTGGCTGGGGAGGTTTAAAGATATAAGTAAACAGGAGGGAGGAGCTCTTTTGTAGCTGGGTGGTTTATGTGAGATACCATTGTGCTTCATTAAATGAATTCATTTTAGAACAGTTGGTGCGTATTGCTGTGTTTTAAGAGAGCATGCTTAGTCATTTGCAGTCTTCTGTAACTTTCCTTAAAACAGTTAATGGTGAGGTGCTGTCTCTAAATATGCTCTTGCTTCATGAAGTCAAATATATTTGGGTGAAATCATTGAAACAAATCACAGACATTTAGTATTTTAACCTCTGGGACACCATTTTAACAACATTATGGTCAAATGGAGCAACGTATATTATTAGTTTCTCCTAGTGAGCATAATTTTTTTGTCTCTAAATTTGCTAGTTGCAAAGCAGTATATTCTTTATTTAAAAGTTTTTATCTTGTTTACATAACTGTTGTATCATTTGAAAGCTGCAATTGTGGGTTATTAAATTCAGTTAGCTGCAGTCAATAAATGATACGAAATTATTTTATAGTGTATTGGGCATCAGCATCATTTAAAATAGCTTCAGAAAACAGTCTATTGCAGCATATAAAACACTGTTTCCAGTTAGTATTTATTTCAGTTCTCCTCTGAAAAGGCTGTGCAGTTTGGCAAGTTGCAGAAACTTTTCTCAGAGGTGTTTCTTCATTTGTGTGTGGTAGTCCATGCTGATCTAACAAGTTACTGAGAACTTGAAATAACTCCTCAGCGCTGAGTCCTGTGCAGGATGCTGTAATAGCGAGTAAGAAACACCAAACCGTGTGTGGGACACTGGGTTTGCTAAGCTGGCCAAGCTATGGATAGCACCCATGGGTCTTGATTTGAGAACTCCTGCTTGTGGAGTTCTCACCACTGACCTGGTGGCTCTGACACACATGATTTTTAACACAATCCCAACAATGCTATGGGCAAGGATTTCCTCCAAGGTTTATACTGCACACGTTTTTTTTTTTACATAGTCTTTTGCCAAAACCACAACAAATGTATCCATTGCAGTGGTTCCTGTTGGGATATGGATATTTCAACACAGTGCAGATGAGCAGCCAGCAGTAGCAGTGGCCACAGCTGATCTGATCTAAATTTAAGTGGAGACTGCCTCCACATGCAGAACTCTCTGAGCATCTGCTCCTCTCTTTGCTGAAGATTCTGATTGTTCAACATGGTACTTACTTGTAGTTTAAAGAGAAATCAGTAATTCAAAAGAAGAATAATATGCAGTAACTGATCCCATTGTTTTTATAGGTACAGGCTCTCCACAGAAGTCATTAAGCTTGTCTGAGGAGGGAAGTAGTAAGAAACAAACAGATGACACTATGTCCATGGCATCTTCTTTGCACTCCAGCCCGCCTGCTTCTCCTCAGGGCTCCCCACGCAAAGGTATGTGTGTGGCAGCCTCAGTCCCAGGAACTGGAGCCTAAACCAGGGTGTGCAGTGGCAGGAATATTTTGGTAATGACATGTAAGAGAAATAGTAGTTAAGAATATTCATGTCAACAATAGAATCACGTCTTTCTACGAATAGACATGATTTTCCGATGTATTTGCATATTTTGGACCTTTAAGTCACTTAGTATTTAAAAAAGAGAATAGTTGTTTTCCTAAAATACTGTCTAAGTGCTTTTGACAAAGTTCCCAATAGATCTGAAGTGCTGACACTTGCCATCATGCCAGTTCAGATTTAGGTAGCCACTTAAATAAATGGGATTTGCAAACCTGGGGATTTCGTGGAGATGACAGTGTTGGACAGAAACTGCAGCTATTGAGACAACTTTTGGTCTTGCCCCAAGGTAGCTGGAATTACCAGGTGATAGGATAGAGCTGGAGATGAAATGGTGTCATAGTTCTCCAGGACAGGTGGTTTAGGTTGCTGCAGAAGTAGTGGGTCCATCGAAATCCTTGTTCATGTTCTTTGTTCTTGTGCA
Organism: Acrocephalus scirpaceus scirpaceus; assembly: GCA_910950805.1. Classification (NCBI taxonomy): domain Eukaryota; kingdom Metazoa; phylum Chordata; class Aves; order Passeriformes; family Sylviidae; genus Acrocephalus; species Acrocephalus scirpaceus. The sequence continues at coordinate 8,008,941 of OU383785.1, forward strand.
CAGGGCTTTGTATACATCCCTGTCTCTCATGATGCCCTGAGAATCCCTTTTTTTTTGATGTCTTCATCTTAAAAGATCTGCATCACTTCATCATTAGTCAACCTTGGATGGAAATTCATTTGCAATCTCTTAGCACCACTCAGTAGCCAGCCCGGGTGGTCGGTGTTGGATGGCGTAAGGCCTCTCTCCCTCCCTTCTGTGCTGCTTTGACTCACAGCCCAAAGCCACCACGCTGGCATGGCATGGCACGGTGACCTGCTGCATCTTCCCACCCTTCTCAGTGGGAAATGAGGCTGGTCCGTCCACTTCTGCCTTCACAAGATCCTGTTTCCTTTAGGAGAATGCCACTTACTTTACTTAAACACAGCATATGTATATAAAACTTAAATGCTTGGGTTGCCAAATCTTGTTCCACTGAGCATCGCTTATAAATATGTTATTTTTGTTAACTTTTACCTGGTTCTTTGAAAATAATGTTTTGTTTCTTGGGGATTGTTTCATTAATTCAACTTGCTTTCAGCACTGATCTCATTTGATTGAAGTGATCTGTACTTTGTTGTATGTGTTGTGCTAACAGCTCATTGATCTAAAATTAGGTGCTTCACAGACAGCTGAAAGACATAATTTTAGGCATGAACACATTCCACTTAGTCCTAGATTTCATTTTCTTTTGAGCTATACCCAAGTGATATACAAATAGGATTGAAGAAAAAAAGGACTTTCAAATAGCATGTTATTTTTGTTGTTACTTATGTCATCATCTGTCAACATCTGTCTGTGTCTACTTCATTGTAGTTGGGAACATCCAAAGGTCGGATAACTGCAGTCAGATGAATCTTTCTGGCTCTTCCTCATCACTGGCCAGTGAAACCAGCAACAAGAACAGTGGACAGCGCAGCTATGGAATAGGTGGGGCTTATTTGCAAAAGCAAATTCGGATGATTTGCCAAGCTGGAGAGAGTTCTGAGAAAAGTGCGAAGGTGGACAGAGAGAGAGAGAGTAGAAAGGCAGCAGCTGAGCATGAACCTACAAAAATAAAGGGATTCTGGTTTAGAAGACTCAGGGAAAGAAGCTTCTCCAGGGAAAGAACAGCTTTTACTGCAAAAAGAGATGCAGAGCCCACTGAAGCCTTAGAAAGCAGTGGAAACCAAAAGGACAAGGACTTTGATACTCTGAGCACAGCAAGTATCTGTAGCAACAGCAGTGTGTACACGTCCTACTGCCTATGCACAAGACCTAGAAGAAGGAGGAAGACACTATAATGTATTTTTAGAAGATAGACTGATGTCCGTGTTGTCCGATATCCTGAGTTTATCTAAATTATTTCAGCATTATCCATTTACATGTTTAAGATGTTTAATGTGCTTCCCTTCCAGATGTTTGTGTCAGTTCTTTATAGCTAATCACCCTTACAGTGCAGTGAAGACAATAATGTGAAGTTTAGAAAATCAAGGAACAGGTACAGTGTCAGTTCAGTTACTTAGTGTGTCACAAATGCCAATGAAACAGTAAGTTCTGCAACATTTGTTAATTAAACAGTCCCTGATAACAGTGTCAGTGGAATGCTCACTTCCAGCATTGGTGTGTATTCCATTGATCACATCTTCTGCTGTCCTTTTCAGCCCTGCAGATACTTACATTTAGTCTGTTCATACACATGTGCTGTTATTTTATGGCTCAGCTTTCAGATAGTGTTAATCATTTCTTTAATGAAGAGGAGCCCTTTTGTTCTCTGAATAGTTGGAACATTGTGAGGGCATTTCTTACTGCAGTACAGTTGTATCAATTTAAAGAGTCCCTTAAAAAATAAAAAGAATATGAAATACTACTTATTGCCAAATGAAAGGAAACTGAAATTTAATCTTAAAAAGGCTACTCTTAAGTACATTTTAAGGCTCAGTTCTACAGTTTGATAATATTGATATTTACTGCTCATATTTGCTCTTAAGATCTTACAGCAATAATCAAGGTTAAGCTGTGAAATCTCAAATTATGAGCTTTATGCTCAGTGGCTGTATGCCAGTGTCTCCACATGCCATTCTGTATCATCTCTGTATTGTTTATGCACTTGTGGCATCAGTCTTCTGTATTAGGTTGTGTGTGTCACTGGCTTTTACATTGCCTTGTCATTTCACTTCTTCACCCAGTCAATGTAAATACGTGGCAGTCCTGCTGAAAGGCACATGTGCAGAAATTTAGGACAAAAAAAAGCTTGGCTGAGGTGTTAGCTACATTGGGGTATATACCTTATTTGTATCTGAAAGAAGTTATTTGAGAGTAACCCAAGCAGAAAAAAGAAAAAAAACCCATTATACATTTTGCCCTGAATCTGGTGGTGTCTTCAGTTGTTCCCCTTCTGTGGGAACAGCATTGGAGTCTGGTCCAGCTCCTCCTGCCAAGGTTGTGCTTCCTGCCTTTGCTGCCTTCTCTGTTAGTTTTGGAGCAGATAATAAAACTGAAATGGATCATATGGCTAATCCCTGAGTGCTAATAGCTGTCTATTACCTTAGTCAGCATCTCCTCCTCCACTGCCAGAATCTTTTTTTGAGTCTTGCATGGCAGTATGGCAGAGGGATGGTGGGAAGTGTGCTGTGTTTGTACTGAAGGAGTCAGCACTTGCAGAATTGGAAAGACCTGATCTGCCCACCCAGTACTGATGCAGTAGGCTGCTGATTCTGGTTGTGTAGGTTAAAGCTGCTGCTCTGCAGAGTAGTGGAGTTGCAGCTGGGTTATTGGTGTCACTGGACTGGCATTAGTAAATCAGTGCTAGATGCTGATAGATAATAAAAGCTTTAGTACCCTAAAATCCTCGGTGGACTGATGGTATGCAAACAGGGTATGGTTGGTTTTCTTCTAAATATCCTCGCTGTAATGTGTGTGTCAATACTTGGTTGTGGTATGTTGATCAAGACATTCTCCTCTCCTCTCCTGTACTTAGGCTACGCCCTCATACCTTCCACTAAATCTGACAACTTCTCGGACTCCAGTCACAGTGAGATTTCATCCCGGTCCAGCATCGTGAGCAACTGCTCTGTGGACTCCATGTCAGCAGCACTGCAGGACGAGAGGAGTTTGTCCCAGTCCCTCATTGTGGATTCAGGCGGGGCAGAGAGAAAGGAGCATCCTCAGGCTCTGACAGATTACAGCCAGCCCTGCCCGGGGTAAGGTGCAGCTGCTTCTGGTGGGGCTTGGTGTTCTCGTGTCAGAAGGGGAAAGGAAGCTTTGGCCAGGACACAATTTTTACACTCCACTGTGGTTATTAAGCCTTTGCTGGAAGCTGGAGCACTGGCTGCTGTGTGTGAGCCTGTTTCCATAAGAAGCTTACAGTATTACTTGGGGAGACAGCAGGTTGTTCCCATCGGTGGGGTTTAGCTGGATATTTCTTACAGGAGACTGGGAGCTTGTTAAAAGCCAGGATGACACTTAGCAAATTAGTGGCATGGTGAGAGACAGCAGAAGAACAACAGGATATGATCAATTCTCTCTGAGTCAGCAGTGCCAGTCACTTAACATGCTCTAATGTGATTTGTAAGGATTTTTCTAATTATCATTTGTTGCTTAGGCAGACTGGCAGCTTTCTGCTACTGTCTTTTTGACAGTTTCCACACAAGAGATCTTGTTACTTTAGTGCAATGAGAATTTGTGCTGAAGTGATGCTTTAAACTGGAGGGTTTTGTATTTTTCTTGCTAGATGTAGCACCTTGATCCACAGGATGTAGTATCTCTTAGGATAGCATTGTCTGTCTTCAGTTGTTATGGACTCAGCTAAGTGAGAGATGCTCCTTATATTTCTAATTTTTCCAGCACATGGAATTATAGAATGCTTTGGATTGCAATGGACCTTAAAGATTATCTTGATCCAATCCCCATTCTCTGGGCAGGGATCAGGGCCCTTCCAACTCCATCCAACCTGGCCTTGAACACTTCCAGGGATGGAAAGAAATGAGTAATTTAGTTTATTTTGTAGGATTAAAATGGGAATTTAAAGATGTGCTTCATCAAAGAAAATAATTCCCTTTCTAGAAGGCATGATACACATTGAGTTTATGTTTTGTGGTTGTTCTTTATTCCTTAATTTCAATGGGTTGTGAGGGAAAAAAGTGGATTTTATCCTAGGATTTACAAAATAGAAAAGGATGGAAAAAAAACCCCCTTGCTTGCACATACCTAAGAAACATTCCTTCATTTCACAACTTGTCAGTAAACTGCTGAGGGAGGCTGTTGAATTTTAATGCTGTGCTGCCCATGCATTTGTTAACACACCCAGAAATAGTTGGGAGACTTGAATAATGTCTAGCAATCCTATCTTCGTGTATTCTAAATTCATACAAACCTGGCTTTATTTTCCCCCCTTTAATTATGCATTTAGAGCAATTAGAGCTTTCAGCAGATATTTCTTTAAAAAAGGAATTTTTGACTTTTCTTTTCAGAATCTGTCCCTCCATACTGTTCCCACAAATGTTACTTATGCCCAATATTTCCAAATGTTCTTGAAATTCAGTTGCTTCCACTCTGTCTAGACAACTTGATGTTGCTGCCAGTGAAGGGGTTGGATTTTATTCTAAATATTTATTTTTGTTTTTGTTTATAAATGTAAAGAAAAAGGGTGGCAGACTAAATGTAAGAGATAATACACTCCTCTGCTTTCTGTCAGGCACTGTTGTTGTGATTGGTAGAGAAGAGCTTCTGTGGGCCAGACTTAGGGATCTGGGGAGCAGCCTGGAAATACATGTTGCAGACTTGTTATTCCCTTGGGAATAACTTCCTTGCTGCTGGGTGCAGTAATGGTTTGGGAGTAACAGTGTCTCTTGTCAGTGCTCCATTGTGCCTTGAGCTTGCTGCTCACCTGATACAAACCCAGAGTTGGCTCTGAGTACCTTGCTCATATTGTAAAAGCTTACAAGTGTTCTTTTTCCCAATTTCTGTTGTTTTCCAATGCAGCTGGTCCATCAGCAGGCCTGCTCTGATCAGAGGAATGGCATTCACATCTTCCATGAGCAGCGAGGAGATCTCCCATGAGCACATCATGGTGGAGGCAGCAGACAGCGGCCGGGGAAGCTGGACTTCATGCTCAAGTAGTTCTCATGACAATTTCCAGAATATCCCAAACCAGAAGAGCTGGGATCTCCTCAGTTCTTACCGTCACACCCAGCTGGACGGACCTATAGCCGAGGTGGATCCCACAAACTGTTACTCTGAGGAGGGTTATTTGTATTCCGAAGCCTTTTCCAAAGCCAACAGGCAGTCGAAAGCCAGCGTGGAGCTCGATCAGTCTCGGCAGAGCTGGGCATCCTCCAGCTCCCTGTCAGACACTTATGAGACAAACTATGGCACAATTAAGCGCAGGGGGCTGGAGAACTCCACGGCGGAGCAGACGGAGGTTTTGGACTCTAAACCAGGGGCTGATACAACTTACAAAACTGTTACTTCGAGTACAGAAAAAGGCCTGATAGGTAAGCCCAGCCAACAGCTCATGGAAGCTGCTACATCTGTTTTTCATTTTGGTACTGAGTTGTTAAGAAATGGTATCAACAGGTCTGGGGCTGCCTGGCATGTTGAATTCAGCTTCACACGTGGTTGTAATCATAACACTACACAGTGCGTTTTCAAGCCACCTTCTTTTGCATTAGGAATAGCAAGATAATAATAAACAAGCGCACTTCCCCATCACTTCGCGGGTCTGCAGGAAAACTCTTCAGGAACATGTCAGGCAGTTCTTTTCTCTAGTATCCCATTTTGCTTTTTTGAATTATTTTGGAGGTGCACTCATCACTGTAGGTGTTGTTCTGACAAGCGTCAGTGATCCCTTCCTCCTTGTAATGCAGACTTCCCAGGACCCCAGAGGGAAGTGGATGACTGCAGAGTGCTGTGGAGCTCACCTGCCTCTCTGGAGCTGGGGCACCTTTCATCCACAGGGCTTTGGGCTTTGAACGCACAAGGACAAAACAGATTCCTTTCCTGTCTTTGCTATTTTAGGATGCCATTTATCTGATTATACAGCTGCACTTTGGCTACTTATGAAAGGAGAAAAAAATAAACGTTCTTTGAAATATGCATAGTTCTATCAAGCAAGATGTTCTTCCCCCATCCTAGTGAGTTCAGTAGACAAAATGAAAGGAACTGGGTTAGTACAAGATAAAACATGGAATGCAAAGCTTTCTAAGACAGTGAGGCAAGGGTGCAGCTGAAATGCAATTTAATTACTGAATGGATTGCTGGAGGGCTTTGTTATCAAAGGTAATTGCCTGAATAAACATTGCACGTAGGGCGGAGGTCTTGGATTGTGTTCCTCCTTGCCTTTGGAAAAGAAATCATGGTGGAGCCTTGTAAGAAATTTGCATTGCTGTGCCTGTGCTCTGCCCTTGCAGCATTTCAGAGCTGTTCATGAACATCTGAGCTGTATTAGGAGGTGGCAGGTTCACTGTTCAGTACATGCTGTCTTTGCTGACAGCACTTTCCCTTCCTTTTAATTCTTTCTCCGTTCTGCACCTTGTAGCTGTGAGGAGCATTCACAGAGTGCTGGAGCTGCTCAAAGAAGGATCTGATGGGGTGAATATAATTATAGGTTTGCAAATGCAAATCCATTAGCTGTTCACCATCACACAGTATGCCAAAGATACCTTCACTTTATTTCACTGTTTGTAAAATACTATGAATTGGAACTTGACAAAGGGACACATTATTCTTGCATTATTACAGTAGACCAAAGGTTAGCTCTAGGGAGCCTGGAGCTTTCTCCTTTGAAGGAGAACATACCCACCCTCAGCATTCCTCCTGCAAATCCAACCAAGGCTGAAAGTGAGGTGAGGACCCAGCCCTTCCCTATCCCTCCAGGGAAGGGCAGATCCTCTTTACTTCCCCTGCTTTTTCAGAGACCTCATTCAGTGCTAGTTAAATGAAAATAAATCCTGTAATTCCTGAAAATAATTCCTGTATAATAGTATAAATCTCTGTCTGTACCCACATGTATCTGCTAAACCCCCAGACTGACTGAATTTGGTTTTGATTGTTTTACTGTCAGCCCAGGCATGAGCTGAGGCCATCAAGTATGAACCAACTTGTGTTCCTGATGCCAAAACCTAGAATCTCACAAGTCTACAACACAATAAGAAATACTCCATTATTTTGGATCCCTTCACATTCTGCTAAGATAAGAAACTATTACATTTGCTGAAATACATGAAACTAATGAACATGCACTGTTTAAAATGGATCCACAGGAAGAATGCAAATTCACTTAACTAAGAGATTTAAGAAAATTACCCTGGCTTTGAAACTCTACTGTTGTAACATGTCCATGGAAAAAAGCCCAATTTAACATGCACATAAGCCCCAGACCTGGGGTGGGAGGGAGGGGAGGCAGCCTAAGAGGAGTTAAATTTTGGGTTGAGAGCTTCTGTGACTTGAACTACTGTTGAACAGGACAGGAAGGGAGAAGATGAATTATGAGGCATGGACATTACAAATAAATAATACTGATTGTAGCCTTTTCATGACTGCACAAGGTGTAGGGTGTTCCTATAACTGTTCCTGGTTATTTCTCACTTGTAAACAGAGAACATAGTTTAGGATAAAGGTATAAAAGAAAACAAAACAAAAACCAAGGGAAAAAAGTAAGAAATCTAAAGTATGGTGTGATAAGCCATTATTCACTCTGTGAAAATGTGAAATAATTAATGCAGGCTCAATACACAGTCTGCCTCGTAGGATCAATTTTAAGTGATGCTGTTTTTTTCTTCCTATGGCATAGCCAGATGGTTTCATGTCTTTATACACATCAGTTGATATGGTGATACTTTATTTTAATGAATTTATGTTAAGCAACTGACCTCTTTTGGGCGATGAAATGGATGTTGGAAGTCAACCAGCAGTTCTTGCTGTCAAACACCAGCGTGCTGTGCAAAGGAACTCTGGGCTGGTTGCCTTAATTCCTTCTGTTTCAGTTTCCTAGCCTATAACAGTGGCATCAGACATGGCTGTGCTGGTTCTCCATCCTGCCAGAGAGCTCCAGAGCATCCCCTGGTGCAGCAGGGCCACGGGAGCAGGGACTGTAATAAAAGGTGTTAATTGCAGTCTGAATGCAGACGAGCTTAGAGTCCTCTTTCCACTCAATTGACATCTCACCTAAGGAGTTCATGGATTCTTTTGCTACTCTGACTTCTTAAAATAAATAGAAAATAGAAATGAAGGCATAAATACCTGCCGCTGTCATTATAACCAGTATTTCTGCATTTGCGTTTTGTTATCAGTTTCTGTTTTGCCATTGTAACATTTCATGATTTTTTAACGTTTTGTTTCCTTTCTTTTTCTTCTTTAACATTTCCATTGCTTATTTCTTGTGCCCAGTGTACTGTGTCACCTCACCTAAGAAGGACGATAGGTATAGGGAGCCACCGCCCACCCCTCCGGGATATATGGGGATTTCTTTAGCGGACATAAAAGAAGGATCGCCCCACCACCCACACCTCAAACCTCCAGACTATAGTGTGGCAGTGCAGAGGTCAAAGATGCTGCACAGTGACCTCTCTAGACTTCCACCAGCTGCTCTCGGTAGTGACCCGGTGGCCTGTGTCTCCTCGAGGATGCCTCAGTGGCACGGCCGGCAGCCGTCCAGCCCCAGGGTAGCAGACTTGCCTGACGCAGATAGTGAAGAGGATGGTAGGTGAACACCTGGCTCGGGAGCGGGGCTGTGCAGGGTGCACTTCACAGCGATGTTCTGGTCTTTCTCTTGGGTCATTCTCAGAGATTAAAAGCGGATTAATCTCTAAAATACACAGTTGTGTTTGTGTGGCTGTGTATGTCATGCATAGCAGTGTGCATGTACATACACGTTTAAAGCAAAGAATGCCTTCCCCTTAGAAAAAGCATGTTGGCACCAAACAAACTCAAAGTATACGTGAATAAATAAATATACAAAAAGATACATATAAGCTCTCCTAAAGTACAGCTGAGACACTTAAGAGCATGTTTGTTTTTTTTTTTTTTCTTTGAAATCTGTCCCCTCTTAAATAGTGATGGGACACTGACAGGCTACATGTGGGAAAACTCTGGCCTCCCTGGGTTGATTAACTGGTGTCCCAGTGTTTGGCTGGCATCAGGATGATGGTCTAAAATGAGTGATTTGGATTTGGTGGAGTGAACTTACTTCATTTGTGTTCGGGTGTGCTGGCATTGAGCTGCCTTATGCCTCAGCAGATATTTTTGGAGATTGAGTTTCAAAATACTGAACAAAATAATAGTGAACTTCTGTTCTTCTGGAGAGTGCATTTGATGAAGCCTGTGTTCTCTGCCTAACTTGGCCTGACAGTGTCTCTTCCAGTTCATTTTTCGTAATCTTGTTTAAAGCAACAGCCAGTACTGCCAAGCATGGCATTTGTGGAGTGACCAAAATGTGAGAGGATTTTCTGATAAAGACTGCTCTTATATTGTGTCAAAGCTAACTTCGGGTCAGGGGAATTTCTGCTTAATTGTTTTATCTGCTGATTTGCTTTTAATTTCTGTGCACCGATGTGATCTTCTGTACCTTTTGCTGGTGATCTCATTTTTTAATTAGAAGGTTGTGATCATTTCCTTCCATTTCAGTCTGATTTAAAATGAGCCTGTATTTAGGTTAAAACAATTTCTGATGCAAAATGATTGTATCTTGGCCCTTTAAAATGTGTAAGCAGTAGTTAACGTATATGTTAGTAGTGCAGTTCAAACTTAAAGTAATCATAAGATTGCCTGGCATTAATTCTGTTGTGCTTTTGATGTAAAAATAAGGAAGTCATTGCTTCAAACATTTTTAATCAAATTACACTTTTAGAGGCACCTATTTTACTATTTTTGAAGTGCTTGGTTAGTTCTATTTAGTATAAAATGCTCACTGCATGGAAATTTGCTGGCTTTTTTCCCAAATCCATAGCTTTTGGCATACTGGGAGCTGCATGCTGATAATTTTTCGAGGATCTGGGATTTTCTGTTTTGCAATATGTCTTTATCGTATGACCATCATACCTCAGACTGCAGAAGCTGTGGGTGCCCCATCCCTGGAAGTGCACAAGTCCAGGCTGGATGGGGCTTGGAGCAACCTGGATGGTGTCCCTGCCTATGGCATGGAGTTGGAATGAGATGCTTTATAAGGTCCCTTCCAACCCAAACCATTCTGTGATTGCCTGAGGATCTGATAAATGGTGATATGGAATGTGTAGTGATCAGTGATGATAAAGACAGTGAAAACATGCTGCTGAAGGGGTCAAGTTGTCATAGACTCACTGTGATCACCTCATTGAGTGCTGGTCTGTGCCCTGTGTGCCCGAGGTGGGGACTGGTGAAATAATTGCCTATTTCTTTATCTTGTTTTGCAGAAGATGAACAAGTATCAGCAGTTTAACCCTTGGGCTATTTATACAAACCACTCACAACACAAGGGATGTGGGAGAAGGTCTCATGGTTCTCTTAGCAACTGCTGATGACTTGCTGCTACTGACCTCAGACCTTGCATCTGTCACAGATGAGATGGAACGGGTTGGATCACCTCTTTACACCTTCCTTCACTCTGCCACAACCACCTAAGAAGCTATTTCTGCCTCTGAAAATCCTGTTCAATGAACGTGCTGACTGCCTGGATACCAACATGGGTAGCCAGAGATGGACCGAGCTTCATGCGTTGGGGAGGACCAGTTGCCACCACCACTTGAAACTTGGGAGCATTTTTCTGTATGATACCATATAATCCTTTGGTAGTTTCCATTGTTGTTATTTTCTACATGACCGTTAGAAGTCTGAGAGTGTTATTTTATGAACTTCAAAAAAAAATTATATCAAAATGTTAGCAAAAGCAAAGGATGTTGCTGAAGTATCTGAAAATAATTTATTAATTTAATATTTTTAAATGGGAGTTTCCTTTATGTGCGTTGGGAGTGCTCTGGCTGGCTAATATAAATGTTTAGTCAATGTGACAGCAAATTAGCTACACATCAACTGTTGTGCTCTCAAAGTAAACATAGAAAAGTAGAAACGGGTGCAGAAATTTATAGATTTTAGAGTGGGTTTAGATTTAATATTAATAGAGCCCAATGCCCTGCAGAGCAGTGTCTGTCAAGCCAGCACTCCTGCTGCCCCCCTCCCACATGGACACAGCAGAAACCTCCTGTCCAAGGATTTTTAGAAATTTTTTTAGCTGCCAGCCAACTAAGGCAATGGTTGGTGCTCTCCTCCCCTGTTAAGGAATGTTGGAAATGTGGAAGCTGTAGTTTATGGGGAGCATTTGGGGAGATCTGGAGCTTTCCCAAAAGAGTTTTAACAAGTTTTGCCCTGCAAAATTCAACATGCAAAGCATGTTCTAAAACTCAAAACTCAACTGTGTGATGTGGTTTTTAAGATCATCCCACATATCCTGGCCTTTTCCCAGAGTTGCACAGGGTTTAGGTGCAAAGGTTATCTTTGGAAAAAAAAGAGTTATAGATCACCTATATTTCACATAAAATTTGTGAAACTGAATAATAAATGACACATTGCTTATAGAAGAGCATAATGCATTTTATGATGGGTTAAAAAACCCTATGGTGTTTATCTGGAAAATACAGATGATTTCAAACCATTTTTTTTAGATCCTAGTTAAGAATCCTGGTGGTGTGATGTCAATGAGAGTTTTGACTTACAGCCAGCCAGTATTAACCCATGATCCTCTAGTTTGACTATGGTCAAAAGAATTACTTCTTTGATTTTACTTTTAGCCAGCCAGAGTGCAGAGGGGTAGAACTGGAAATGGCCTGCAGGTTCTTTTCTTTCTCCTTCTTTCCTTTCTTTCCTTTCCTTTCTTTCCATTCCTTTCCTTCCTTCCTTCCATACATGACACCCCATTCTAGTGTTAAAATCAGACATGAATGTGTGAATATGTATTTAAACATTCAATTGTAAATCTTTGTTGTGATGTTTACAGCCTAAGCTAGAAAGATGATGTTTGTCATTTTTACAGTGCCTCAAAACTGATTTCTATATCCATAGTTGTGAAGAGCTTTAAAGGTTTTTTTTTTTTACCTATATGTGTGCAGGAGTGCAAGGTGAATGCAACATTTTTAGAAAATGCCACAAGTACCAAAAACAACCCAAAGCCTTTGATGTGCTTTCTCCATAGTAGCTAGGGGCTGATGCAGCCAGGTGGATGTCAATGACCCAGCCTGTGTCTGTCTTCAGAGCAGTTCTAGGTTCAACATTGCCTGGAATGTACCTATCATGATTGGAATTGGGAAGTGTAAATGATCAATGATGCTGAGGAAGAGGATGCCAAATTTATAACTCACTGGTTGGCTGTATGATTTTTTGGCACAAGTATCAGAGAAGCAAGTGGTTGAAAGAAAACCATTAAAATCCACTTGAGGTATGGCATAATAAATGCATTTTGCTTTCTCAAGGCCTTAATGCTTTAATGAACCTGCACGGGCCTTAATGACTGAAGATTAATGTGTCAAAGCCATGCAGGGCAGAGTGAGTGTTTTCAGCACATGCAATATTGATAATGGAACTCTTGAACTGATACTCCTGTGGGATGTAAATCCAGGTCCTGCCATCCCACTATCAGCTGTAGTTGCTTGTTAACTTCCACGTGGAAACAACAGGCTCTGTGTTCCATCAGAAATCATCTGTGTTGTGCCAGGTGAATGAAACCATACAGTTCCTTGGCCTTGGGGGGAAGCTGTGGCTTATTCCAGCCTGTTGAACAAAAGTATAGGGGATGGGGGTTACTGAAGTGGCTTTCTTTTCCCCAAAACCCAATAGTGCTGCCTTTGAGGATGCAGGGAAGCCCCTGTTGGGAGCAGGGTCGGAGTCTCCTGGCAGTCAGCAAGAGCAGATGAATAAATCACCCATCCAAACGTGGTGTTTGATGGTGTTTGCACACCAACAGCATCCGTCTGTTCCACAGGGCTTGGCAGACACTGGAAAGTTCTGGAATGAGTGAAAGTCTCACTAATCATATTTTCCTAATAGCCATCACAGCTGGTGTACATAAATCATGCATAAACGATGACAGATGAGCTACTCCTGCTACTCCTGCCTCGCACAGTGTGGCTTCTCTGCTGCTCCTTGCTGGGGGTTTTGTTTGTTTGTTTGTTTTTAACTCAACCGATCACATTGATTGGGGCCAATAGCCAAATGTAGACTGTCTGGTGTGGGTTTGAAGAGATATTATCCCTTTTTTTTGGTCATTCAGACAGAAGCAATATGGTGGTTAGTACCTGTTGTACACTGCTTTGTTAAAGTGATGTCTTCTGGACCACAGATCCCTGACTCGGTACCTCTGCTAGGTTTTTCTAACTCGGGCTCTGATGCTGATAAACAGTTAAGGAGCCTCGTGTCATGTTCTTCCACTGCCATACCTGGGTTTACTTCCTGCTTGTTGTTTGCTCCTGTCTTGGTAGTGAAAGATGCATTTCAGATTTCTATGATTTAAGCACACAGTTTTGTCATAAATCTTAAACTTCCAAATAATTCCTGAGAAAGCAGTGTAGTTTGGTAAAATTGAATTGGCCTCTCCAGTTGCAGAAAGGGAAAAATGAGATCACGGAGCCTCTGAGCATCATCTCCCAAAGTACACAAAAGAATGGAAAGACAATGGCTGTGGATGTTTGCAGTTCACATTTTTGCAATGTGGACAAATTTTGAGTGTTTGCCAACAATGGGCAGTGTGGGGCTTTCCTGGCTCCTTCCTTTTGCCTTTACCTCAGATCTAAGTTTGTAGGTGTGGCCTCACCTTGAGTCCTGTGTGATTTTTGGGCACCATGATATGAAAAAGATATTACGCTATTAGAGAGCATCCAAAGGAGGCCATGAGGATGGGAAGGGTCTGGAGGAGGGAAGCCTTATGAGTGAGTGTCTGAGGGCACTTGGTCTGTTTAGCCTGGAGAAAAGGAGATAGAGGGGAGAGAGAGTTCATTGCAATCTACAGCGTCTTCCTGAGGGGCAGCACTGATCTCTTCACTCTGATGACCAGTGACAGGTCATGAGGGAAGGGCCTGAAGCTGTGTCAGGGTTGTCAGCTGTTTAGGTTGAGTATCAGGAAAAGGTTCTTCACCCAGAGGGTGATTGGGCACTGGAACAGGTCCCCAGGGAAGTGGTCACAGCACCAGCCTGCCAGAGCTCCAGAAGTGTTTGACAGTGCTCTCAGGCATAGGGTGGGGTTGTTGGGGATGGTTTTGTGCAGGGCCAGGAGTTGGACTCGATGATCCTGACGGGTCCCTTGCAGCTCAGCTCATTCTGTGATGCCAGGTGAGTGATGTTCACTGGAAGGTGCTCAGAGCCCGTTGCTGGGGATGGGGTGCACTGGGGGCTGTCTGCACCTGCCCGAGGCAGAGGGTGTCCCCAAGGGCTCAACCTACCAGTGATGCCACTTGCAGAGGGGCCTGTGGGGGGTCAGGAGTGTTCCAAAACATCTTGGATCACATCCCAAGTAATTTTACTGCAGGCAACAGTGGAAATACAGCCCTGTCATTAAAGTTTTTATAAAACACTAGAATTTTTGAAGGATAAACTTACCACTGCCTTCACAAAAGAAAAGAAAAAAGGGATACTCTCTCTTTAGAAAAGCTTTACACATTATATTTTAAAATGCTTGTATAGAGGGTAATCTATCATGAATTCCCAACCCAGCTTTTGCTTCTGTTGTGCTTTTTATTGTTTTATCTTTATTTCTGATATACCTGGAATGCAGTTTAGCTTGGTATTAATTAAATTCTAAATATGTGAGCATAATGGCAAAACTGCACAGATGTAATGATATTCCAATAGCAATTGTACTGCACAAGTCAGTGATTGTAAAGTATTCTGTAACAAGCAATGTTTGTCTTCTATTTTTTGATACCTCTTACACTTATGTCTTTTAGAAAGACAGTGCCTCTGTATGCTTTTTGTATTTTTACTGAGTGATTGTAAATATTTGTTATATTTTTGGTTAAGAGAATGTTTAAAAGTACTGTTTATTATCCAATCTATTAATATGTTGGAATCAATAAACAATCAACATGTACTAACTGTTTTCAGCAGCTGTTTTCTGGCAGCCAGTGGAGGATGGAGCTGAGGTGGTACAGAGCTGGGGAGAGCCTGGTGGGAGTGATGCTCATCCCAGAATCAAAGAGGAGCCACCACTGAGTGATTTTGTTGTGTCTTCACAATGAGGACGTGAGGACGTGTACAGACGTGTGATGTTCAGAGGGCTGGAGCACCTTTTCTGTGAAGACAGGCTCAGACAAGTGGAGTTGTTCAGACTGATGAGGAGAAGAATCTGTGGAGACCTTAGAGCCCCTTTCAGTGTATAAAAGGGCTCCAAGAGAGCTGGAGAGGGACTCTGGGCAAGGGGAAATGGCTTTAATCTGAAGGAGGGCAGGATTGGTTTAGTTTTTCTGAAGACATTCTTACCTGTGAGGGTCATGAGGCCCTAGCACAGGTTGACCAGAGCAGCTATGGCTGGCCCATCCATGGAACTGCTCAAGGCCAGGCTGGACAGGGCTTGGAGCAACCTGGGATAGTGGAAGGTGCCCCTGCCCATGGCAGGAGTGGGGAGTTGGACTAGATGACCTTGAAAGGTCCCTTACCACCCAAACCATTTTATCATTCTATGACCTTTCCCCCCCTTTACCCGGGTGCTGTGGCTGCTGCCTCAACATCAACTCAGAGCAGAGGCCCTTGGGCAGTGTGTGGTGCCCCCCAGAGCTACAGGCCTGTGCAGCACCTACAGATGGAGCGTGTGCTGGCACTGAGGGTGCAAACACAGAGTTGAAAACGCTTCTTTCCCCCCCTTTATTTTTGCAGAGGGCTTGTGTCCCCAGCCACCCCAGGGTGGTGCTGAAGGTGGGATGGGTAAAGGGAGCAGGAGCTGTGCTGGGCCCCCCTGCCCTGGCTGGCATGGCCACTTCTGACTGCATTTTCCTCCATTTGTGTACTCATCATACAAAAGCTAAGCTATGTGGGAATTTCACTGGGAAGGACTTTATTTCAGGACCAGGACACATGTGTAATGAGTTCTTTGCTGGCAAGCAGAGTCTGCAGCTTCTTGTCCTTTGCTACCCCAGTGCAAATGGCATTTTCCTCCCTTCCTCCCTGTGCAGCCCCGCTCTCTGTGCTGTACATGGGGATGTGGCTGCACCTCTGCTGCAGGTCAGATAAAAATTGAGTTTTATCTTCACTATCTTACTAGCCCCAGTGGGACTTTACAGTTTTAGAATAACAGAATCATTTGACTGGGAAGGGACCTTACCCCTCACCCAGTTCCAACCCCCCAGCCAGCTTGATCAGAGCCCTGTCCAGCCACACCTTGTTTTCAGAACCTTCTTCAAAACCAGCCTGGTTTTGTTCCCGGGAATCTTTGAATTCCAGCAGTTTCTGATACGTGGTAAGGTTTTTAATTTTCTTTTTTTTTTTTTTTTTTCACTTCTGAAACCTTCCGTTCTTTTTAAAGAAGGAAAAGGACCAGAGCTGCCACAAGAGGCCAGCATTGCCTCTGGTTTTGTGAGCGCCTGTGCAGGCTTCACAGGGGCTGTGCGCGCTGTCGCTGATGCTCAGCCGGTCCCAGCACCCTGGCAGGTGGCACTGGGGACATTCTGGGCTTCACCTGCTGCTCTCCAGCCCTGGTGTCCTAGGCCCCTTGGCAATGTCTGCAGGGACAATGTGGAGCCATGGTGTGCAGCAGGACGTGGGTCTTGGCAGGTTACTTTGCATTTAGGACTTTCAAAGCTGGCTGGTACCTGGTCCTGGTTTCTCCATGTGCCTGGGTGATCCCTTTTCATCCATGATCGTTATCCTGCCTTGGGGAAGCCGTGTCCTGTTCTGCACTGCTCTCCATCCACTGTGCTGCAGGGAGGCTGTGAAATATTTCTTCCCGTGGCAGAAGCATCAGCAGCAGGTAAGACAGTGTGGGAAGGCAGCAGGAAGCTCTCAGATTGTGTTGGGAAATGTAGTGCCAGGATGGCCTGACTGCAGCCAGCAAATCCTTGTGTAAAATCAGATGGAGGAGAAGCAGCATCATTAGCGAGGAAGCCACTTAATGAGTTACTTGGATTTTGGGCTTCTCTTTCACCTTCCCTTTCCAGGTGGTGGAAACCCAGCACACAATGTGCAGCATCATTTCCCATCCTCACATTCCATGTCCAAGAATTTGGGTTAGACCTGGCGCTGTTGGAGTGGTGGATGGAGCTATGGTGCTATGATGGAGCTTCATATTCCCTGTGCTCAAGGGCTTCTGAAGCTGCACTCAGTGCATCAGATAGGTGCTGACCTAAACTTGGGTGTATTCCCTGGAGGCACTCAGCCAAGGCTTTTCTGCTGGAGTCAGTTTCAATCTGATTTTATTGGGAAGAGTTAACAATTTCTTGTTAGACTGCAGTAGTGCCATGTGTTATTTGCTCATGGAGAGGCTGAGGATTGTCCCTCCAAAGTAAATATGAAAAGAGAGATGAATTCTCTCTCCCTCCACAGAAGATTGCTTGCCCAGGAGATGCTCCCTGAGGGAAACATGCTTGCTTTTTGCCATAAGGAAGAAGGCAAGAACTGCTCTGGTAGCAGCAGGGTCACAGCCTGAGGTGTCCCCACCACCTGGGGACTTGCCAGGAGGGCTCTGCAGGCAGGGTCAGTCAGTGCTTTCAGCCACTCATCAATTATTAAGAGCGTAAAATGTGCTGGAGAGACCATGTTTGAGCACCAGGAGGACTAAAACCTGTCCTGCACCATTCCTCCCTCTGGGTTGAATTCCTGCACTTTTGAGGATGGAGTAAATGCATTTCTCCTCATCCAACCTTATTCAGGGGGAGCACTTCAAGTCTGTGGTGTTTGTGCTACGTGCTTTCAGGCTGTGGCATCAACTCTTGTGGTTTGACCCAGAATTTTCAGTATTTTTAGCTTTCCTGAAGATCCAGGTCCTGGAGGCACGTGATGACATGAACTGATGACATTTTGGTGGAGGGGAGGGTATGCAAAGCAGCTCTTGTTGCTGCGAAAACCTTGAAAACACAAACTATAAAAAGAATGCTTAAAAAAAAAAGTGAAGGAAATGAAGACCCATATTGATTTAACCTGCCCCTGGCTCTTGTCAGCACTGAGCTGCTGGCTCCTGATGTTGAATTCCCACAACCCATCAAAAGAAAAGCACAATGTCTTTCCCCACGGTACTGCCCTGAAGAGTTTTACTTGTCTGGAAGAGCCAACACTCCTGGAAATGAAGGAAGAACCAAGTTGTTTGTACAAGATAAATGTTAAATGGGCTCCGCAAAGATTTCTTTTCATTCCCCTGAATTTGTCAGAGGAGGAGAATAATTACCAGTGTCACAGTGCTGCAAGTCAGTCTTGGTTTGGGAGAGAGGGAGAAATACGGTAATAAGTGAAGTTCCAATGTAGACATAGTTGCATTTAACACTTAGGAGTATCAATAAAGATGAAGGTTGTAATTGTATGTGCAATTTCAAAGCTCACAACATAATTTTATATCCTCAAACATCTGTTTTAGGATCAGAGCAGAGTGTCACATAACTGGCTTATTTTTATATCTATCATTTAGGCACCATCAAGTTTATTATAAATTCAAACTCATTTATGTAAACACGACTTGGGTTGAGCAACTCCACAGAGTGATGACCCTGGGGACAGTGTGTTTGGAGCAGCAGAACTCTAGTTGGCTGTTCAGCAGGATGCTACTATGTGGCAGAACTCATGGCTCCAGAGGGAGATGGCCCTTGCAGGAAGGTGACAGTGTTTTACTTAGGAAAAACTCTTCTGGGATATCAGGGGTTGATGGAGGCTTTAATAACATGCTTGCCCAGGATTGTGAGCACACCTTGTCTTTATCTCAGTGTATTGTATTTTTGGGTAAATACACCACTAATGCTTGGCTGCAATGTGATGGCTCCTCTCCTTTCTCTCATTTTATTTTCAGTGTTAGAAGTGAGGCTGGTAGAGGGGAAGGTCTCGTGGTAGGCTTCTGCTTGGAGGACCAAAGGAGTGATGAAGGACCTGGTATTAGGAAGGAATCCTTGCCTGCAGGGGTGGTGAGGCCCTGGCACAGGCTGCCCAGAGAAGCTGTGGCTGCCCCATCCCTGGAAGTGTCCAAGACCAGGCTGGACAGGGCTTGGAACAACCTGGGATTGTGAAGGTGTCCCTGTCCGTGGCAAGGGGTAGAATAGGATGAATTTTGTGAGCTTTATATGGGAGGTGCTGTGCAGGTGCCACCCAGTGTGGGTTTCCCAGGCTGCTCCTGCAGGCAAAAAAGGTTTCAGAGGTTTTGGGGAGCAGCAGCACCCCCAGCTCCTCATGGGCGCTGTTCAGGTGGATTTGTTGTTGGTTTCCCAGCTGTCTCATGGTGGGATGCTGAGAACTCTTCTTGCCTCTGCAGCTTTGTGCCAGGCTGTGGTGCCTGGGCAGGCTTTGTGCTCCCTGCACAGATTGTCATCTCCCATGGGGACCTTTTCCTTGCCTGTGTCACAATGTGGCTGCCCTGACTGTGCCTCTTATCAACTCGCCTGGGAGACACCCTGGCCATTCCCCTTCACTGTCTGCAGAGGGAGGTAATTAAATCATGGAAGTCACCATCCATTTTACAGCAGTAGTAATTAAATGTAATTGGAGGTGTGACTTCTAAACAAGGCCGTATTTTTTTTCAATGAGATGTTTCACATCAAGAAAAACAAATAAATAACCAAGGGCGTGCAAAAGTGGTGTGTGGTGTGAACCTGGGCTCCCTTGGTGATGTCCTTTAGCAGGGGCACGGCTCTGCCCTGGATTAATTGAACAACGCTGATGCTAATGGGTGGGAGAAATCTGCTGGTGTTCAAGTATCTTGTTTCATCAGCAAAGGAAGGCTTTAAAAATGAAAGCAGCAGCAGAAGCTAGGGAGGCTGTTGGATTCCTGCTGCCTTGTCTCTGGAGGAGGCTGTTCCAATGCAAATCTTCTCACAGTGGGTAAGGAGGATGGTGCTTCATCTCCTGACTTGGCTGTAAAATTTTTGCTATGCTGTAGAGACTTTCCTGAGTAAAACAGATATTAAAAGTAACTTAATTGTCAGGAAATTATACAATTTAAATTCCAGGCCTTTGGTGGGGTTTTCAGAGGTGCAGAAACATGGTCAGTTGGAAATTACAAATTAAAAAGACTCAATTTTGTCACGGCTCTTCTCCTCCAGCCTAGGGAAAATATGAACCAAGAGATTCAGTAGCTGATGCTTCTGTTACCTGTGCCCTTTCCTGCTATGTGGAAATGTCACCTGTGGCCAGAGGGAGTTGTCCTGTGCTGATGAGAGCCCTGGGAAGAGGGATGGCAGCGTTGGGACCTGCTCTTGGGTGCCTTGGGTGGTTTGAATACATGAATGTCACCCTGGAAGGTGTGAGCTGGACCCTCACGGGGCATTAAACATGCAGCACAGCTCTGTAGCTCTGGGGTGTGTTATATTTGCAGGATTTATTATTTCACAGGAAGGGAATGCTGTGTGGCACCATGCCAATCCATGAGGGGCAGTGACTTTGCTGGAGAACCCACAGCTGACCAACAAAGGTGGGAAGGACTAGAAGTGTGTTGGGTTAATTTTTTTTAATCTGAATTATTATTTCACAGATGGCTGAACTGGCAGATGAAGAAGTTCAGTGCTGCAGTTTGTGTGCCAGTGGTTTGGCACCAGCTGTTTATACAAGTAATACAAACATGAATGACTTGGAGGTGTCATTATATGTTTCATCTAGTCCTGTCAAACAAGCAAAGTGACTGCAGGGGACACCCCACGGTGCCTGTTAACCCAGCTCTGCCTGTGGTGCTGCCACTGACTTTGGTTTTGGGTTGGTTCTGCCCTGTGAGCAGCCGTGTGCCAGGCAGGGGTTCCCGCTCTGTCACTGCTGGCTGCCAGGACTGCATGTGGGGAGTGTCAATAGCCAGCCAGGCTTTTCACTGGGCAAATGATGTGTGGCCAGCTTGAATTCTTCAGATCAATAACTCAGTGACAGGCAGCTTGAGCACTGGGAAATAGCATTAAGCCCGACACCACTGTTTTGTGTATTGCAAGGGATCGAAGAACACCAGGGCCTGAATTGCAGAGCTCCATCACTGTGTCAGGGCTATAAGCATGAATATAAAGTGCTGTGGAAGAATGTGTGGCCTCTTTGAAAGGTGAAAAGAAAATGCTGAACACTTGGACTTGCCAGCTGCAGGGGAATGGACATGGGAGCTGGGACCAGTTTCCACCAAAGAGCCGTATCTGTTCACTTTGCCCATCCAACAGCTGGAGCAAGGACAGGAAAATGGAATGGTTTGGGCTGGAAGGGATCTTACAGATCACCAAGTTCCAACCACCTGCCATGGGCAGTCCAATAGGAACTGAGGTTCCTAAACTCCCAGAGGAAGAAGCCCAGGATAGAGGATGCAATCCTTGTACTTTGCAGTATCTGTTGTAAGCAGCAGGGAAGTTGCTTGCCTTATGGCCAGGATCCACAGGAAACTCCTTTTCCACTCAGGCTGATAATATTTGCTATGCAACAGAATGCTGTTTAATCTCTATCTGTTTCATCCCCCAGAAGAAACACCTTTTTTGCTCATCCTCCTGAAATCCATACGTGTGGTGAGTCAAGCACAAAGATCCCGTGGCACAAAGATGATGTAGAGCTCACAGAGTGTTCTTCATGATTTTATTCCAGGTCTTGCATTTAATCCAGTGTAGCTGATTCTTAAATGCTGCTTCTTCTGAAAGATATTTAAAGAAATGGAAATTTTGAACATATTCTCTTCAAGGAACAAATAAAACTGCTGTACCTGGAATGGTTAAATTATTGTTGCAACTTAGAGTTCCTCTCCTTCCTTTTGCATTTTAGTTACCCTGATTGCTGTTCTTTTAAAAGATACTGGTGGTTTTAAAGCATCAAATTTTTGTCTTTGGGAAGCAAATGCCTAGGGAGGAATTTTAATATTGCTTTTGCTAATTGCTGGGAAGTGAAAGTTAAGCAAGATAATCAGGCATTGAGTAGAGCCGGCAGATGACAGTCATTACAGACAGAAAAGTCTGGTGTCACTTGTGAGAAGGTTTAGTGTAGCAGTAGTAAAACCAGCACGATGTCATTAGAGTCTTTATAGGAAAAACATTTTGGAAGCTGGCTCTGAATCCCAGTGAGGTCTGTGCAAACACTCCTGCTCACTTTTAAAGCCTGAATAAAATCCGAGATGATTGCTAAGCTACTCGTAACGTCTCCAAGGTCAGAGGAAACTCCCTGTTTGGGCTTATCCATGTGAAAGGAAGAAGAAAACACTTGACCAAAAAGCCAAACTAACCCTGATGCCTGAAGAAACAGCATAATAAAAGGCTGCATAAAAAGGGAAGTTTGGGTAGTGAAATTGTGATGGAACGTGTCTGTTTTCCCCATGGACTGTGAGCATCTCCATTGAGCTCAGCAGTTGAAATCACTCCTCTGAATGCATGTTGACTTGTGTCCTTGTTGTTTTGTCTTCAAGCTCTAAATGTATATCTCTGTAATTCAATACATATGTATTTGTTTGACATCTTGAAGCCTTTTTATAGATGTCATTTGCCTGTGAACAAAGGTTTTCCCATCCCTACCATGAGCAGCCTTTGCTGACTAATCAAGACGTAGCCTTGTCCTGCTCTCTCAGCCCGAGGGGTTTGTGCAGCTCTGTGGGGTTTTGTCATTCATTTGGATGCTTTGCCAGTGTGTTGTGCACCTGTACAATGTCAAATACATATTGCCCACGGCAGCATTTAATAGACTTCCTGATGTCAATGGAAAGTCAATAACTCGAGATCTTAATTGCAGGACATGTCTGGGTCCTGGCTCACGGACGATATTTTCTGTGTCAAATAACTTCAGATATTTGGAACAAAACTAGAATATTGTTTTCTCTATGGCCCTAGGAAAGAAAAATAACATTTTGAGATGCACTGGTATAGAGTAATGTTCATTTTTTTTCCTGGAAAAAGAGCTGCAAGGTGGGTCCTTTTCTCAGCACAATGAAACATTTACCAAATTGTTCAAGTAAGTCAGTTTTGTGGAATAGAAGGAAAAGCGTTAGAGAATTCTCATTTGTGAGATCAGAAAGGAAAAGGTGATGTATAGACAAAAATACTGATTAAAAGCTACATTCATCCTTATGAGAAGAATGCAAAATATCCTAGAGTGGCGTGTTGTGTGGGGGAGTGTAACCCTTTTATGTAGTTGATTATTGAGCTAATACTATCCCTAATCAGTCTACAATTGAATGTAGAACTAGCTGAGGCTCAAATTCTCTCCCCTGATTTTCAGAGCCTTGCACTAGAATTAATCCTGGCAATTTGTCAAACCAGGGCTGGAAATCAGCAGTTTTAAATCCCCCAAAGCTTTTTCCTTGCATGGAGGAAGGAGGGGCAGGAGTGCTGATGGCATCTGCACTTTTTGTTTACAGCTGGAATCTCAGTTAAGTGAGACCCCAGGGCAAAACTGTAAGGATAAGGTGTAAGTATGGATGCAGCTGGGCATGGCAGGGACAACAAATAGCAGAGCCCTGACCTCCAGGATAAACATTCTTTCCTTTGCATATGTACTAAATCCAGAATTTATTGTGGTTTTAAGAAAAAATAAGACTTTCAGAGATAGCAGTAACCACAGCTAAATCCAACTGCTGATGTGGCCAGTGGTTTTGGGCTCTTGACCCTCAGCCATGATGCTGGCAGAGCTGCTCAGACCAAAAGATGGCACTATTTTTCTATTTCACTGCAAAGGAAATTCCTCTCTAAATCAGATTCATTCACTGTCGAACCTCTCTCAAAACTACTGTTTTTCTGAGGCTTTACATACAGCAAAGTCCATTATTGTGAAGGCAAAATAGCTGCCAAAAAAGGCTTCAGCTAAAAAATATATATCTATAAACTAGTAGCACATCATCCTGATGAAAGATAACACAGGGGAGGACTTTTTCTCAATTAAGCTTAATTATTAATGGCCAATGTTTGTTATATTGTTGTGTTTAGTCCAAGAAATCTTGATAGAGAGAGGCAGCTTTTCAACATGAATGGTACTTCAACCAGCATTTTATAAATATTACAAAAAAAGAAAAAAAAAGGAAGAAAAAGAGATCTCTGGAATATTTAAACTCCCTGTTAATATTAAAGAAGGGAAGCTGCAGGCTGTGGGATCAGATGGCAGTGCTGCCATCCCTGAGGACGGGAGAGCAAAGCTCAGGGTGCATTCAGGGGCTGCCCCAGGTGGGAGCACAGCACAGCCCTGAGAGTCCTTAGCCTAAAACTATTCAGATATTAGCTAAGACAGACTCTAGGTCTCACTGGAGGTGAATGTTCCTGATCCTCGGGTCACTATAAAAGGTTCCTTCCTCTCAGCAAAAGACAGGAGTCTGCCCCAGAGCTGAGCATGGGTCCCACAGCACCTCACCTCTGGTCACCCAGCTGGATGAATTATTTAGGGTCAGCATAGGATTTGGACACTCATCATGGTGTGTTACTTGTCTTTGATGCTACACTTTGCCTGCCCTTCTTCTTCCCAGGGAAAGCATCACGACATGGGGTCTGTCTGGAGCAGGGTCCTTGGAGTGTCTGGGGGCTCTGGGGTATTCTGGATTCCCTGGAGAAGCAGCTGTGACATAGCAGGGGTTTCCTCAGCATGGCTGGGATAACCAATTGCAATATTTCTGTCTCATGTATTTCCGTATCTATAACTGCCTGATACAGCCCAAGAAATGAAAATTTAAAGCAGAAGGGAGTAGCAACACTGGGTTGAGTGATCTGAAGAGACTCCTGTTCCCCGGTGAGGTCACTTAGCCCAGCTGCTTAATTGGAGGTGATAATGCAGCATACATTTCATCTGGCAGTGTCTATATTCAGCTTATCAAATAGGCTGAAAAGCTCAAGAATAGCAGAACAGCAAGACCCCAGCAAAGACAAAGGGATGAAACAATGTTCATTTCATTAAGAAAATACAGGAATAAAGGAATAGAGCTTTTCAGACCAGCCTCATTAAAAGCCTAGGCAAATTAGTGACATTATGGTTTATTAAATACTATTAAGCTAAGGACAAAACCCCTTCCTGCAGAGTGTTCACAGCAATGGCAAAAAAAAAAAAAAAAAAAAAAAAAAGGCAAAAAAAAGTTAAGACAAACTGTTTTCACTTCAATGCTGCCCTGTAATACAATCGTGAGATCTCTTGGGTTTAGCTTTTAAAACATTAGAACATTTACTAAACATAAATCTGAAATCGAACTGTCCATGTAGAACTTGAACACTTCAGCCAAACTTCTTGGGAGGTCTCATAAGTTCAGAGAAATACCAACCAGTGAAAATATTTTCCATGAGTTCATTTGTGAAGAAGAGCATCACAGATTTTTCTTTTTCCTTTTTTTTTTTTTTTCTTGAAAGCTAATTTGCAGTGGTACATGTGCGAGTGCATGCATATTGATTTTATTAATTAAAATTAAGAATGTACAAATCTGCCTCTGTGGAGACTGCGGGGCAGGGAAAGGGAAGGTGAATCACACGTAGCATTTGCAGCTTTCCGTGCTCAGGGTTCTCCACACACGGGCGCTGTTGTCAGCCCCGATGGGGATGCAGAGCTCCTTCTGCCCGTCTTCTGTCTCTGGACTGTGGCACACATTGGGAGGAAGATAAAACAAAAATAAAGATCTCTTGACCAGCTGATTGCAATGCAAACTCGGAGCCATTTGGCACAGACCCTGGACCTGGGCACAGACCCATTATCAGCAATTAGAAAAGGGAGAAGGGGTTTGAGCTGCAGATGCAGACATTTCCTAAGGGCAAACCAGACATTGTGAGGTTGATTTTGGGCACAGAGGGCAGGGAACAAATCTGGTGTGAAATAAATGAGATTAATACATGTGAAACTTCATTCTTTTTAGCTGATTTGGATTGACAATGCCCACTGATGTGCTGGAGTGGAAAGGCAGTGGAGAGTTTATGGTTTGTTGCAACACAAGCTGATAAAGGGACCATGAGTAAGTAGTGATTATTGTTATCTTTGCCACAGAAGGACATAATTTGTGCCAAGACTTGGACAGGCTTTTCTTAGAGCTGACTCACACATGAAGCTGCAGTGAGATTTTCAGGTCTTGTGCTGCACTGGAGTCTCCTTCTGTATGGCCCAGTACAAGAGAGCAAGTCTGGCTGGTAGGAGTGTGAAGAAGCAGGTCAAGGATGATGGAAAATAAAGCCAAAGTTCTGCTCCATCTTGACTGGCTAAAAGCTGTCTACATGTCTGTGGATGATGTGAAAGGAGTCCCAGTATTTGGTCAAGAGATTAACGTGTTAACAAACCACAGAATATATTAAGGAGCAAACGATTCTTCTGAGCAACCTGGTCTAGTGAAAGGTGTACTGCCCATGGCAGGAGGGTTGGAATGAGGTGGTTTTCAAGATACCTTCCAACCAAAACCATTCTGTGATTCTGTGATTCTGTGGTTCTGTGATTCTGCGATTCTGTGAGTGAGGTACCTGTTGTAGCTGATATCTGTGTGTGCATCTTCAAGGGTTTCTGTTTTACAGGGGTGACCCTGGTCACCTCCTGCAGAGAGGGTAAAGCTGGATGACTCTGCTGGATATGGGTCACACTCATGTTTTCCCACTTTGTCCCCAAGCCATGTGGTCAGAGGCCCAGCTGGACACACAGACTGTGCTGGACATGAGCACACAGCCAAGGGTAGGGGCTGGACTGTGACAGAGATGTCACTTGTGCCACTGGCTGTTACAAAACCCAAATGAATTCTTATGGAGGTTGACAAAAATAGCCACGTTCATATTCAGTTCAGATCCCATGAGGTGCCTGTCTTCATTTTTAGGCACCTAAATACTTCTGCAAATCTCCCTCTTAATGCTGCATGAGCATGATCAGGACTGATCTGGCATATCAAACTTCAGCTAAAACAGGAGTTCCTAGATCTGAGCAGTTTCTAAAATGAGAAGCAGAACTCCTCAAACATATGCTGAGGTCAAAATTGCTCATGCTAGTGAGAAAGTAATTTCTGGAGATATGCAGATTTTTTATTTTTTAATGTATTTTTAAGGGCTTTTGTTGCAGTTGTTTTTTCATTTATGCTAAAGCAAGATGCAGAAGATATTTCTGTCAGCAGTAACACACTGGGAATTGTTTGGCTCAAATAATTTCACCCTTTTGTTAAACGTTGCTTTAGGGATATTATCACATCCATTGGTTATATTAGCAATCTGTTTATCCAGGTAACTGAGAGGCAAATATAGCCTGCCAGCTTCTCAGGAAGACAAAGACAGAGTGAAGAGTGTTTATATGATCCTGCACAGAAATGACTCATTTATTTTGATAAGATATTACAGAAAACCAAAAGAGAGATTGGGCATACAGATGTAAGATACTTGTCACCATGAAATAATGCCCACTTTCTGTGCCTGATGGGCTGCCTGTTGGTGATATCAATCCAGATGGATGGCTTGGCTGGATGGATCACTGTATCCAGGTGGCACCATGCCCAGATCCTGATACCCTTCCATGCGGGCCCTGGGGTTGGGAAGATGCTTGAGTGGGTGCAAGGGCAGTAGTTTAGGGCCTTGCTACCTCCTTTTTTCTGGGGAGGCTGATCTTGTCTTGATCAGCCCTGCAGTGCTCAGAGATCTGAGCAGGCTGAGGTCTGCTGGGCCACAGAGCTGGTTGTCCTTAGCCCAGGTCATTCCCACCTTGGCATCTCCACTTTGGTGGTTGCAACAGCAGTGCTGAGAGAACTCAGGCCTTTACTTGTTTCTGAGTATTTTGAATGTTGCTGGAAGAAATGTAAAATGTGTTATTAAGTTTGTACCCCACCCCGCCCCCTCCAGAAAAAAAAAAATCTCTTTAAAAATGAAGAATTGCTTAGAATTGTCAAAAAAGCAATACTACAGTGTCACTTCTGCAATTACAGGGATCATGCATGCATGAGCGATGAGACTTTTACATACATGAGAAATAAGAAAAGGGTCTTTTAAAATGCAATTTAGTTTTACTTCGTGATTATGTGGAACCAGGATGATGCATCACAGAGATATCCCTATGCTCAAGTATGAAATTGTTTGAACATTTATTTTTATCCAGAAGTGGTGCCTTGAGCAATTCTTCAGAATATTCAGAATTGACTAGAATTATATTAGTCACATTTTTATTATAAAGACAGTAATTTATGCAGGTGATTTCCAAGGTTTTGATTTTCATCTCTGAAGAGCTGAAGGATCAAAACATAAATTAGAGTATCACGTGGCAGTGCTGAACATCCAGGCTATGTAAGTACTAATAATTATGTTTTAGTAACCCCTTAAACAGTGTTGTTTGTAGTGGAGAGTCTGTAACCCTGGAAAAAAGGTCATGAAGTAACTGATAGTATGGAGAATTTAATAAATATTTATTAATAAATAATAAAATATTCATTCTTTTGAAAATCATCCTGGGATGAGTCACAATGTGGCCTCACACCTTATCATAAAAGCAAAGACATCATCACTTTCTGCAGCTTTGTCTGAAAGAGTCAAACCAGCTTTTTACTCTCTGGAAGGTAAAATCTCCCACACATTTTAAGAGTTACTGTTTGTAAAGAACTTAAAATGATCTGGGTTTTGTTTTTTTTTGCAAAGAACTTCCTATGAAAGGTACTGAATATCGTACACAGGATCGTTATTCTGCACACCACTGTGCAAAAGATGCAATTTGCCTTTTGTCTGGAGTGAAACAGGCTGTACTTGCCAGTCACACCTGCTGACTCCTGAGACTGAACCTGGAGATCCCTGCCCATAATAAAAATAATAACCCCAAACAAGAAGTGTTACAGGTAAGCCCACATCTCCTGCACTGTATGGATTGGCATAAAGACTTGATAGCCTTAAACATTACTTTTCTGTTTTTTCTCCAAGGTGCTGGCTTGAAAATAACATTTTTTATAGAATAATGGAATCATAGAATGGTTTGGGTGGGAAGGAACCTTAAAGAGCATCTCATTCCAGCCCCCTGCCATGGGCAGGGACACCTTCCACTAAACCGGGTTGCCCCAAGCCCCATCACACGAGCCCTTATATTATTTTGGGTGTCTTCTTCTGGGTACCATTGACACAAACGTGTGAAGATGAGAACATCTCAAAAGCACCAATTGCTTACTGACAGTATTGGATTGCTGGGTAACCATTTGCTTAGGGCAATTACCACTAATTATTTAACAGAATTGAGAAAGCAGAAAAATAATCCATAAAGGGTACTAGAGATATATTACTGTGTGATAATGGGATTTTACATGATAGACAAAAAGTATTCATTCTAAATGTGTCTGTAGATGTACAAAAAACAGATACAGATTTTTGTTACTTGTGATATTTCATGAAAAAAACCCTAAATACTGCCTTGTATTGAGCATAAGATTAGGTTTTGGTTGATATTTCTTTATGGAGGAAGAACTTTTTGATAATTTAGGAAGTATGTAAAGTGCATCTAATTTTATTCCCCCAGATACAAACATGAGATTCTGTCTAAGCTAAAATTAGCTGAGTGGTTTTTTTGTCTAGACCATCTGTAGATGTAATTTTATCTTGCAGAGTACATGCACACCCAATTGTAGCATGAGCTATAGTGCCTTGAGCCTCTTGTCCCCTCTGAGGGGCAGGAAGGAGAAAGTGCTCTGCCTCAGATCTATGGATTGGATTTTCCCTCTTGGTCAGGGTTTCTGCTTTCTACCCCAGCTACTTTCCTTGCCAAATGACCTGAAGTAAGGCTTAAGCGGGATGGTGACATTCTTTTATTGTCCCTGCCCTTTTCGTCTGTAAAAGGAGTGTAATGAAACCCATTTAGATCACAAGACTGCTGTGAGGATTATTAAATTAAAAGTGGTTTTGGAGTGTCAGTCAAAAGAATGCCCAACTATTGACTGGCATTAGTTCTGGTCATTACTCCATTTCTGTAATTAATTAGGATGGCAGCTGAATTTGGGGAAGAGTTTGATCGTATGGAGCTGCAAGAGCAGCAGTGGCTGAGCTGGCCCAGCACAGGCCCTGCCCAGTTTGTGGCTCTGCCCCAGCCCTGAGAGCTCACAGGAGTGGCTGGGCTGTGACCCCCACCCCACACCTCCAGCCCTGCTTTGCTTTGCCTGGCGGTTCTCCAAGGGGCTGCTGGAGCTGTGGGTCACTGCTGGGCTCTGCTCTTCCCTGTTCCTTCCCCCAGGGAGGGCTGTGACCTCCCACTGCCCCCTCTCTTACCCATGGACATTGTGAGATCCATGTTATGGTTTTTGACAGCTTCTTACTGCACAGCTGCTGCCATTGCAGAGCCAAGCAAAGTGAGAACGGGTTATTTTGCTATTAGAGCAAACCATGGGTTACTGATTGCTTTCTTGTATGTCATTTTAGCTATCTTAGAATCATAGAATTGTTTTGTATTGGAAGGTGCCTTCAAGATCATGCAGCTCCAACCCCCCTGCCAAGGGCACTGACACCTTCCACTAGACCAGATTGCTCAGAGCTCAATTCCCAGAGAAGCAGGGGGCTCTAGTAATTATAATACAGGAGTAATAATAATAATAGTAATGACAACAACAACAATGACAACATAAGGTTTTCTGCTAAATGGTATCCTAATTACT
The DNA here is from genome assembly GCA_910950805.1 of Acrocephalus scirpaceus scirpaceus. Lineage (NCBI taxonomy): Eukaryota > Metazoa > Chordata > Aves > Passeriformes > Sylviidae > Acrocephalus > Acrocephalus scirpaceus. The sequence goes on from OU383785.1 coordinate 8,039,509, forward strand.
TTCAAAAGTTTGCTAACAAGCATTAATTACAGCTTTTTAAAATGTTGTTTTTATAATTGGAATTCTCATTCCAATGGTTCACTTTGTTGGAGTCTATTAGGAGAACAAGAAAAATCGCCTGGTTTAGTCCTGTTTGTAGTGAATGGAATGAAGCCAGTGGATTGCAAAGTGTGAGGGGAAACTGATCCCTGGAGAAGTGTTTGTTTTTTGCCAAGAGAGAAAATACTGTTAGTGGAGGTGTCTGTGGGCACTGCTCCCATATGTACAGGCATTTTGCATGAAGCTGGCCAAACTTTGTTTACTGAGCACCGCTTTTAATGCAGTTACAGATCTCAACTGTTGTGCATCAGTGCTGAACAAAACCCTCTAATAATGACGAAAATCTGATATTTATTACTTACAAGTCTTCCATTTAAATGGACCTCCATTGTGTTGATTCAACATATGAAGTCTTTAACCTACAGAATTACAGCAAACAAGACCTTTGATCACATTGAAGTCATAATATTGTCCTGTGAATCATCTTTGCACCTTGTGCTTTGGACAGCTTGAGTTGCAGTGAAAGCACATGGCTTGAGTTAGACAGTGACACCACCTCAAGGTGGAAAACAAAGGAAAATGGAGCAATGCAGTGAGCTGGCCTAAACAAGGGGTATCTCTTGTGTGACTATTAACTAAGTAAGATTCTTGGCTTGATTGAAAAATCCTTGGTGGAGGGATTTAACCACCTAAATCTGACTTCTTTGAAAATTGGGGGTTTAAACATCCTGTACTTAGAGATTTAATTCAATTACTTGATATCAGGTGTTTTCTAGGTAGCACAATCAGATGCCACTGATAGTCAGCATGTTGTCAGAATGCTATTACTTCCTTCAGAAGGTTATGCAAAACAGCTACGCTACCAAAATTAAGCAAACTGAAAAGTTAAAATGTGAGGATTGGACTCCGCTCCCTTAGAACGAGACTCTGAAATGCTTTTTGTAACCTCCTGCTTCACTCTCTTCATATTGACTCACATTATTATGCAAATGCCATAAATAGCAATAAAATCAATTAAAGAGCTATTGAGTCTCATAAAAATATGTACCCATTAGTTTTCTGCTGAGACAATATTTCTGCTCTGCTTGCTTTTGGCCAAGGCAGAGAGGAGCACAGCACTGGGAGCACTGGGTGCCACCTTCCCTCAACCCCAGAGCCCAGGTGACCAAAGAATGTGGTCTCAGCTGTGCTGGGAATGCACAGCTGGGGAGAGGGCTTGTGCTGGGTGCCAGGGAGTCTGGAGAGGGATGTTTAATAAAGGCATGGAGTGACAGGACAAGGGGGAATGGCTGCAGACTGAGAGGTTAAGGTTTAGATTGGATATTAGGAAGAAATTCTTCCCTGTAAGAGTGGTGAGGCCCTGGCACAGAGTGCCCAGAGAAGCTGTGGCTGCCCCATCCCTGGAAAGGTTCAAAGCTGTGCTGGAGGGGGCTTGGACCAACATGGTTCAGTGAAAGGTGTCCCTGCCCATGGCAGTGGGTTGGAACTAGATGGGTTTTTATGTGCCTTCCAACCCAAATCAGTCTGTGATTCTGTGATTTCCAGCCCTGCTCCAAAACCTGACCATGCAATCTCTCCTCTTCTAACCATGAAAATGCACCTCAAAGAAAGGACCTGAAACACCTGCCTGCAGGCTGCAAGACAAGCTGTTAGGAGCTGTAATTGGATACAAAATGTAGATTAAGAAGTAAGTCTTTAATATTTGTGTTTCCTGGAGAATTGTATCCTGACTGTGCTTAAGGGTTTGTTCTGTTCCCTTCTCTGTAGTACCTTTGTCACAGAGAACCCTGATTAATTTCTTAGTTTTTTTAAGTTTTGATTTTTCTTTCATCATGCTAGGGCAAACTCTACCTGGAAAAAAAGAGGGATCTGCAGGATACTGTGCAATGTCTGGGTTTTACATCACTTTGGGGAGAACTCCTGTAGCTAAAGACTTCACTGCCAGTCTGGGAAGGCTAATGTCTTTTCCTGCAGACCACAAGGACTACGTCACAACAATATAAAAGTGATGCAGCAAATCACTGCAGTGCTCTGCAGTGCAGAACTGGTGCCATTTTTCTGTGCAAATAAGGTTTGCATGGACCTAGTTGGTGTCTGAGCTCAACAATATCCCCAGGCAAGCTCTTCTATTCAGTCTTACTGTGCAAAGAAAGGAAGTTGGCTTTGTCCCATCATTTTGAAAATATAGAGGTCATGATACACTAGGAAATACCACCCAAAAAGGGCAATAAAAACTAGATGAAGGGAGATTTATGTAAAATATGTCTGTGCCTCTAACCCAAGAACCAAGTAATGTCATTCTCACAGTGCTAATTTGAAGGAATTTTACTTGAACATGATTTAATGTAAAACTGATGTATCTGCATTGTTGTATACAACCTTATCTTATTTGTATTTAATAAGACCTTAATGTGAGTGTCCAAGGCCTGACCTGTCTGAAGGGTAGCTTAGGAGAAAGTGCAATTGCACTATAAATAATTCACTTTGGTGCCTTGATTACCATCCACTATAGCCCTTTTGATACCCCATAAACTCAAATGTACCATGCTATTTCTCTCCATTTCAAACTGCTCTCCCAGGGAAAGCAAATGGAATAGCACCATCAGACCATATGCTGTGGAAACCAGGGAGCGCATGAAATTGCAGAGGTACCGACACATGCTGGATTTTTCTGGCTGTTAAGTTCATGTGATAAAACACAGCTCATTCCTCTACCTCTGTGTGATATGCATTGAGAAAGTTTTAATATCACAGCTGCTTTGTGGGATGCAGTATCATCTGGAGTGAGGAAGGAGAGGCCTCCCTGAGTGTTTTGGTGAGCAAGGAGTGTGCTGGTGCTTGTGCTTTCTCGTCTGCTGCTGAAACAGGGAGAAAAGGAGGCAGTCCTGCCTGATGGGCAGCTGTCCTTGGCTCAATAACTTAGGCATGATTATTTCTGAAGTCCTAGTGTTGCAGATCTGGCAGAAGCTTTTGGGAATGGTGAATGCTTCAGACAAAAGATGCAGCTCTCCTTAAAGAATTGTATTGTTGCTTATCCCACATGGTCCTGTTCTGTGACAAAATTTTGGGGATGTTACACCCAGCTCAGTTAGTGTTAGGGAAAGAGAAAGGAGAGCTCAAGCCCTGAGCTGGTGTTTGCATCAGAATCCTTTATGCATCTACACTTGGATTTAGTTAAAAAAGGAGGGTTCACCACAGCCTGTCTGCAGAGTCCCAAAGTTATCACCATGACCTGGTCTCTCCTTCCCACCCCTCCCTCCCTAAAGGTCAGTGACTGGATTTTGGGCTTATGCTGGAGTGAGAGGACTCTGGCTTGTGGGCACCTTGAATTTACTGATAAGGAATCTCAAATGAGTTTTGCCCAAGTTACGAATTGCATGGCACCTCTAAGGCTGTTGTCCCATCTGGCAGGAGACCTGGAATCCCCAGTCTGCCTTGTACAAGCCCCCATTAAGCAGTGTAAAATCAGTCTATTTATAACTCATTTTAGGGTCTAAATCTCAGGATGAAGTCGAAATGGCTAGAGCTTCCTGGAAGGCAGCCAGGACTTGTCTTGCCCTTTTCTTTTTCCTCTGGAAGAATGAAACCCTTAATTGGGAAAGAAAAAGTGAGGTAGAGCAAGGTGAGGGGAGGCAAGAAACAAGCTAGAGCTGGAGGGGAAGAAATGCTCCTGGGCCACAACCTCTTGTTGAAGGTTTTACAGGTAAGAGTTTGCCTTGGGGCTTGGTGTGGAGGGGATGTCTTGAAGGATGATTTGGGGATTTGGTAATCTAAAACCCCTTCCTAATCAGGCCTGGTATTCCCACTCTGGGGGAGAACAGATGAGAGATGAAGCAGGGTCATGGTGGAGCTTGTGGATCGAGATATCTTGGCCTTGGTTGGGTACAGGCCATGGTGTAGGGCGACCACAGATATGAAAAAGAACTGGAAAAAGAACTGCATTTGTAAATATCAGGGTCTCTGAAATCAGATAGTTTTGTAAAGGCTGCCAAATAATGCAAACAATAGGCTATCTGTAGTTTGTAGGAAAATTCTTGCTTAAAGATGTGGCTGTTTAGGGCTGTGGCCTTTTTTGAGCTGTAACAAATATAAAACACTGTACTGTGAGAATAATCTCACAGAATCTATCTTCAATGGCTTCAATGATTTCAACCCTGAAGTCCTTTTTACCCTGACTTCAACTACTTCAACTTAGACTTCAGCTTAGACTTCAATAAACTTTAACTTCAATTTGAACTCCAGCCTATTTTTGCTCAAGCTTTGACTTAAGATTCCCTGCTTAGGTTACTTTTGCATCCCCTCTTTTTAAGTCCCATCTCTCAGTCACACAGCACTACTCCCAACTGTACATTGCCCTCTCTTCTCTTAGTGTTAAGTTAGTTCTTTTTTCCCCCGCTTTCTCAAGTTATTAATTATTGCTAAAATGAGGTGTGAGAGCAGAGCTCCATATGTGCTGCTTGATGGCAAATTCCAGGTAAAGCTAAAAGTAATTTCCAAACTCAAGGAGCTTCCAGCACTGACTCCATTTCCTGGGTTTGTACTGATTTCAGTTTAGTTTTTCACTGCAGACTGTTTTCCTCAGCTGATTTTTTAACCCGGCTCTGCCCTCCAAACCCTGAAAATCACCTATTACACCACAAGACCCCTTCTCTCTCCACTGCAGCACCTGCATTTAGTGCAATTCTCTCTGGAGTTACTCATTTGCCTTGGTTATTGCTGAATAAAACCTTCTCTCACCACCAGCTCCTTCTGCTTCATTCTGCCAGCAGTAGCAATCCAATGGTTGTGAGGTAATTGCATCTTCTGTGACCTGCAATGTGAAAAAGGCAATGGCAGCATTGTGGAATGAAACTAAGAGGATGAATTGGGCACTGAGAAGGGAAAATGTACCTGTTTTCAAACAGTCAAGTAACCAAGAAAGGATAAAAGTGAAAAAATTGGGGGTTTAATAGTTTGGCAGTGTGAGCAGTATGGAGGTGAGTCTCTGTCCTCTGCTGCAGGTTCAGGCTGGGCTCCACCAGGGTCCCTGGCACCTCCCTGGCTGGTGACATGTCAAAGGCCACCATGGACATCTCACCTCTGTGTGGTTGACCCTGTTGATGTCTACACCAGTTAGCTCATCTTTGGAGACTGATGTCTCTAAAGCAAAGCAGACCCTGGGATGACTGGCATCCCTATAAGGGACTTGTGAATTTTTCAAAATACTCCATCCTGCTTCTGACAGCAGCATCACTTTTTATCACTTTACTTGCTTTACCATAGCTTTCCTGTAAGTTTTGGGGTCAAATGGGCCTCAAATGTCCCCTGACCCAGTGTGCTTTTCCTCCACTTTGTGTCACAAGCTGTGAATGTCACATCCTTCTGTTGCAAAGTGATAAATCACTGCTGCCTTCTGACCATGAAGACCATGGAAGGCACGATTAATATCCTGTTGTTGCTGGCTGGCAGCAGGTTTTTGGCATGCTGAAGGAGGCAAGCTTTGTAATGGGTTAATGCCCCTTTGTTCATAAGCTTAACATTAAACAGGTGCTTAATAAATTTGTTTTCTCAAAGAGGGGCCTGCAGTGAGTGACTGAGAGCTGGACTTTGCTAGGCTCTCTGCTTTCACTGACTCCTTCTATCATACTGTGGAAAGTCATTTAAATGTCTCCAGTATGTAAGTTTACCCAACTGTAAAATTTGGTATAATAAGGCTTGCTTACTTTACAGCTGAGGTTTAATTCAATAATGTTTGTTGTGAGTGTCAGGTCTCATCTAGGAGGTATAATAGGAAGGGTGTTATAAATGGGCAGCATGGAGGGATGTCCATTAGCAAAGTCATTGTTATAAGAAAAATCTTGCTGGAACAGAACACAGAAATCAAACAGCAGCTGACAAAACCAGATAATGATCTTGCCTGTAAAACATAACCTTTCAGATAATGAGATGTAGGTGTTAGGAAGGGAGTTGGTGTGACAGAATGACAAGTGTCACTAACTGCCTGGAACCAGTCTGTGTGCCAGACACAGCCCCCATCCCCCCACTGTGGCTGCTGGGATGTACCTGCCTGGCACCTGCCCAGCCCCTTGCCCTCTGCACTTCTTCAGATCAACGTGGCAGGAAGACTTTGCAGGGTAGAGCAGAAACCACACGGTGGGTTGGGACATCTGCCTGCTGCATCCTCCTCTAGACTACAAAAAGGCCAATAGGAGCAATACACTGATTTTAGCTCAGCTGCCCTCCGGCAGCTTTGTTATGCTGAACAGCCCCGTTGAACAGTGTATGTAGTTTGTTTTAAGTGCACATTTATCACCTTCATGGGTGATTTATAATATGAAATACATTCAAAAAATAAGGAATGTGGTTTGTCCTGCCATAAAGGTTTTTGTTTGTGTTTGTGTTCCAAGTGCCTGTTTGTTGCAGAGTGAATCACTGGGGGGTTTGTGGGAGGAAGTGTTTTGCTGAAGGCTGTTGGTTTTTATTAAACTCCTCTGTGTTTTGTTAAAGGCTGGAGGACAGCCAAGCTGGGCACTGTCTTGGTTGGCACATGGGAAAATTCATTGCATCAAAGTGCCAAAGTCCAAAAAGTGGTAGTAATAGAGTGATGAGGGGAAAATTGCTCCGAATACAGGTGACAATAGAAAATGACCAGCTGTGGGCAGTATGCACTGGGTGATATCCAGCTGTGTCACAGCCAGAATCTGGTTCTAGCATGGACAGGCAAATGTTTTGGAGTGGTTGGGGTAGCCTTCCTTGCTTTTACTTATCATTCAGGTGTAATCATTAATCTAAATAATCTAACAATACGAGAACCCAATTTTGACTATACCAGGGATGGTGTGGAATTAATGCTGTGCATGCCAATGTATCTCCCCAGGATTGCTGTCTGCAGAAGTGAATGCTCTGTCAAACGTTTTAACCAAAGGGGTTCCATCTCTAATTTGGCCAACAGTTACTTTGTAACATGAAAACCCTGAAGCCAGATAGGTCTTTCTTATCCTCCAACACTCTGTGGCTTTCCTGTCTTAGGTGCTTTCTTTGTTTGCCTGGTTTCACAAACAAAATTGCCTTAGTCCCGGTGAGTATTTTAGATTTATTTGTGAACCATGTGGTGTTCAAATCACTTGATGTGAGTTGTAGTAATGTCCAGAATCTGTAGCTATTTAAATTATAATTATCAGATCAATCAGGCAGTCTGGAAAAGGTGGTCCAGGAGGAAAACATCATTCTGGTTCTGCTTTTCCAATGAACTCAACAGCTACTTGCACTTACTGTATATTACAGTCATTTTTTTGAGTTTTATATTTCATGCTTCCACTACATAGCTCTTTGTTTTCATTGTTAGGAAGATGTGGCCCACTTCTCAAAAATTAAGGGCTTCTAAGGGCTTCAATTAAATCTGACTTTCTAAATAATTTTCTCTACCAAGGGTCACATCCTCTGCTTTTCTTTCTCAGCCTCTCCACAGTGGAGAGATCTGCTGGGAAAGAACTGTACCACTGATTTTGGCAGTTGTAGTGTTGCTCTTATAAGTGTCTCCTCTGTATATTAATCTTCCTGTTGCGTGTTGACACAAGCCAGGGACTCAGTGCCTGGGATGGAGGGGGAGTTGCCCTGTGCTGGGCTTTGCACAGGGCTGTGATGGGGACATTGCAGACTCCTGAAAGCTGCTGGCCAGCATGCTGGGGGGCTGGGCTCAAATATGCCTGACAGATCCTGTGTAAATGCCCTTCAGCCAAGCCTCCCTCTCGCACACACTGTGGGTAAGATATAAGACAGTAAGTGGGTAAGAGAATGACAGGCTAAATAAGCAGACAAAAATAACAAGTTTTAAATTTAGCCAGGGCTCAGATTTCAATCTGAGAGCACAATGCATTTTACTGCTTTAAAGTGCAAGGGATAGATCAGGTCTCATCTCTTTCACAAGTGTGGCACACTGGACACGGAGATCAGTCAGCAGCCCCTCTGTGTGTGAGGAAAGGGCTGGGCCAGCAGGGCCCTTTGGTGACACAGAGAGAGACCCAGAACAAGCCCCAGAACCGGACTGTGGCTACAAGGACCTGGCACAGGTGAAACCTGTCCTCTGGGGATGATGCTGATTGTGCCATGAATGAGGAGCTTCAGCTGTGTCCACAGGCAGAAAACAAATGGGAATGCCTGGCTGTGCCTCTGTGCCTCAGGGTGCCCAGCCAGGGTGATTCCCAAGAGAAGGCTTAAAATCGAAGATAAATCAAAGGTCTTGGAGCTCAGGAATGGGCTGAATAATATTGCTGCTAAAGGGAACACCACAGAGCTCTGACCAACAATTCCTTACACTGTTTCTCCCAACACATTGCTTCTACCATGGCAATCTGTTTAAAGGTGCTGCTGCTTCTCGTGCTTTCTCCCTCCTTATTTATTTTGAATGTTGTTTAATTTTTATCCTACTGACCTTTCGCTTCTGCTCTTTGTCTTAAGCCAGTCTCTGGATTCACTTTGTCCTTCATGAGTGGTGTTGAAGAGCTCATGAGTGCATCCCAGTCTGTGCTGTTCATCCAGTTTCCTGGGAGCACTGAGGAGTCTTCAGCTGCCAGCCCAGCTCTTTCCTCTTCCCAGCCTGGCAGGGACCAGCAATGCCCATGAGCAGGTTGTCAGAGGTGAAACACAAACTTTTATGCACTCTCTGTAAGTGTTAATGAACCTTGTAAAGCAAAAGCTCAGTGAAGTATATCGAGCCCCAGCTGTTCTCCGTGGGGAAGATAACCTGGCAGAAATAGCATTGCTATTTGCTGAAAGATTCTTCCATTTCTAAGGCTGGTGTGGATATATAGCAGGTGCTTGCAGAGGGAGATACTTGCAAAGGGATTGCTACCCTTGGAGCACTAGGTTCCTTCCAACATGGTGATGTTTCCTTTTAAAAATGTCTTCTTTTTTCTCTTTCTCTTATTTTTCTTTTAAACCCCTATTCCTAGTCACTGCCCTCAATCCCCCTGCAGTATTCTTTCTGATGTGCAGGAGAGGAGCCCAGTTTTATCCACCCCAGAGAGACATACTCACAGAATGGGTCAGGTTGGAAGGGACCACAGGGGATCATCTGGTCCAACCTCCCTGCTCAGGCAGGGCCTCCCTGGGACACTCTGCACAGGATTGCAGCCAGATGGTTCTGCAATATCTCCAGTGAGGGAGAGTCCACAACTGCTCTACCCACAGTCAGATTTTGGAACCAGTTTGCGAGTCTTTACTGGGCAGAATCAGCTTTCCAGCAGTGCATCTCTGTGTGCTTCTGGAGAAACTCAGAATTTTGTTCCCTCCCTTGATTGACTAGAGCTGACATAAACACTGTAGCTGACATTTTTGAAGTGATCATAGCACTTGGAGCTGAGCTGAGCTGAAGGGCAAGGATAATATCCACTGCAGCAGAGGATGCTGCTGGGTGCAGATGGCAAGTCCTAGGACAAAAGCAAAATGAAAGATAGAGGAGTGGAGTGACACTAAAAGGGAAAATCTCTCTATTTTGAAGTCAATAACAGAAATGTTAAGGCAAAGCAGCCTCTCTGAGTTAGTTACTAATAACCTGCAAATGACAATGAATTGACACTTCTAGCCTGGCTGCTTGCAGTTCTCCTGCCTAAGTTAAGATGGACATCTTTATTTGAGTTAAGTTACAGGAAAGAGGCAGGGTTATACTCTTACAAGCTACCTGCTAGTTCAGCTGTTCAAACAAAAAATTTTCTTGATTCATTCTAATACTTAAGACAACAGGAAGCCCTTTAATTCTTAGAGGAAAAAAATGTTCCAGCTTTTAATAAAATACTTTTGGCATCACAAAAGATCTACTATCATCAGTTATTTCTTCATAGTTATGAATTGTCACTGTTGCAATTTTTACATTGGATATTTCTGGAAAAATAGAAGATATTTCTTTCTGGTTCTATTTTGTTTTAGTAAGTTGCAAGTTGTGATTTAAGTTCCCGCATTCAGGTTTATTTCTGTCTCCTGTGTCTCCTGTTGGGATAATATAATCAACAATAACTACTATTGCTTTCATTTTTAAGAGAAATGAACCAGCTCACCTACATGTCCTGTATGAAATCAAATTAAATACATATTTTAAATACATGTTTTGATAGTTCCTTTTTATTTTTCTTTAACAGCAAAAGGATATTATTTTGTACAAGAACCAAAGACAAGAAATCCCAAAGGTGAATTTCTTATTGTACAAATTCCCAGGCAATAAATGAATGGATACCCTTTAAGGGAGGATCAATTTTAATCTTTCCTCTGCAGTTGAAGTGCCCATAGACTAGTCATGAGACTGAAAAAGGCATTTATGTCCTTCATCTTATGAAATCTTATGTAAAATCTGTCTGGATATCACTAGATGGGCTTCAACACATCTTGGATGCATTTGATGGCCCATATGTTTAACATTTGCTCATGTAGCCATATGTTGAAAACTTCCCCAAATGCTGCTACTTCTTATTTTTAGGCTGTTTTTAAGTTTTAAGAAAATGACAGTCTAATGTTGTGACCCCTGTTACTCCAGACTGTGCCAAACATATTGTAGTCAGCTACTCCACAGTGACCCTAAAGAAATGGAAAGTGTAGGAGTGAATGTTAGGAAAGCAGAGAGAGAAGCCTGGCAAGTGACTGCAGGGAGGAAAATGAAGACAAGTGTTTGGAAGTGAGGACAAGTGCTGTGATTATTATCTTTCTCTTTTCTTGGTAATAATTGTGCAAAAATTTTAATTCAGAAAGGGAGGATATTGTAATTGATAACCAAACTGTAATCTCTGTATAAAATGTTGCAGATCATCAGCATACAGCTCTCTCCATATGCACACCACTATAATTTTTTATGCTCATCTTTAGGGCTTGTTCATGCTCTTGCATGAATTAAGTTTCTTTCTGTAGAAATGATTATATTATGGACTGCTTTTAAGGTTATCACTTTCCTTTTGAACAAAGCACATTTGAGTAGAAAGTCAGAAATTATCAGTTGTCACTTCTGGAGTGGCATTCACTGGTGAGCCATGCTGGACCAAGACAAACAGATAAATAGGTGGTAGGAGCTCCCTTCCACACCTGCACGTGATTGCAGTGGCTACTGAAGCTGAATGAAAAATGCAAAACCAGTGTGTCTTTTCTTCTCCATTTCCTGCTCAAGAATACAAAATATGGTCACATTGGGTGGGAAATGACATTTTCCCCATCTCCTTGTGCAACTTACACTGAAACTGAAAGGCAGCAACACAAAAGTGTGCAAAGGAAATCACTTTCTGAACTCAAATATATTAGAATAAGAACCACAGCAATGTAAAATGTCTAATCCCTCTATCAGTGCTGAGTCTTTAGTCTAAATGCTAAGTGGAAATGCCACGTGCAGAATTTAGCCTGAGGACTTGAACCTAATAGGGGATTACCTATGTGATATGACAAAGAGAAATAACCAATGTTGCTAGAGTTAACAGAAAAATTTTCTGGAGGGAGATTTAAAAGCTCATGCTTCTGAATCTAAATCAGTATTTGTCCAGGTGTGGGGCAAGCAAACATACAATCAGAGAATGGTTTGGGTTGGAAAGGACCTTAAGACTTATTTAATTCCAACACCCTGGCACGGGCAGAGACACCGTCCACTGTCCCAGGCTGCTCCAAGCCCCATCCAACCTGGCCTTGGACACTTCCAGGGACCCAAGGGCAGCCACAGCTTCTTTGGGCACCCCGTGCCAGGGCCTCCCCACCCTCACAGGGAAGAATTCCTTCCTAATCTCAAATCTAAAGGTGCTGCTGTCACTGTGGAGCCATTACCCCTTGCCTTGTCACTCCAGGCCCTTGACAAACTTCAACACAGCACAGGCACTGCACCTGGCTAATGGCTTTGGTTCAAGTGGGACATCAACTGCAACACTGATTAAAGGAGGTTTAATACAGCACTCAGTTGACAGGTAAGTGTACTGTGCTCTCTGTGCCCTCTGCACTGACACCAGAGAACCAACACTCTGCTTTTGTGTCTGTCCAACTAAAGCAGTCTGAAGGTAATTTGTCAGGAGTGAGATAAAGCCACCACAGCACAATTAACACACTAACATATCAAGGCCTGCAATGCATTAAATATTTTGCAGTTTTTCTGCCAGTAACAAAGTTAATGCCAAAATGCATTTTTTTGATGCTTAGGCACGTTTCAAACACTCGCCGTCAGACTGATACATCTGAACAAACAGAGAAAATTAATTTATAGAGCTGTTAGCAGAAATGTTTGGAAAACATGAAAAAGGATTTATCTGCTAATTCCTATAGCAGAGTGAAGCTCTACATGTTCTCTGCTGTACTGCTTTGTCCTGGCCATACCTCATGGCTCCCTGGGGCCTGGCTGGCCCAGGATCTCCTGCCCGGTTCTGGCAAAATTGGGAAGAAATTGACTTTTAAATTCAAATCATAATATATAATATCCTCAGGCAATCCTAGGAGGCTTTGGAGACTCTTCTGGGGTTAGCAGCTTCAAAAATCCCAGAATCAAATTATATTCCATTTAACTCCATTTAACTCCATTAATATCAGTCAAACTATTTAAAGGACAGGTTTTATTGTTGGTTTAGACTTTTATGCTGTAAAAAACACTATTCAGACATCTCTAACAAAGAAAAAAATTGTTTCAGCTCCTGCTGCAGGTGAATATCTGTCATTTGAAAATCCATCCTGTGATGAAACTCTGCCCAGTGATGGAGCAGGTCAGTCTAAGTGTCACCCCTCAACATGTCCAACAACCTAAAATCAGTATTGTTCTCCCTCAAAGAGCTGGCTAAAAGGTCTGTAGGTCTGCAGGTACCTTTGGAAATGAGGGCTCTGACCATAAGGGCAGAGTGAAAGAAAGAAGGGGCTGAGAGGTGGAGGTGAGACAGGAACCCCCCCCTTGCTCTTGTGATGCATGGACCTACTGGGTATATGTTATTTTGGGTAAGAATTGTTTAAGATTTGCTCTATTGACCTGAAGGCAAATTTTTTCTCAGTCTCTGACCTGAGGGAAAACCCAGTGAGAGAATTTGTGCTGGGAATTATATAATGGAATAAAGGTGTGTGTGCATGTGTGTGTGTATATATATTTACACAGCTCCTGGAAACCCTTTTGGCCTCACACAGAGTTTGAGTTGAGAATAGCCCCCAGACAGTAGCTTTGATTTTACTTTGGAGAGGCACCACAGTGCAGCAGGAGCTCAGCTGAGCCCAGAAGATATTTTGCAGCAACTGCTTGCCATGGGGGTACCTCATGTGGGGATGCTCTGCAGGTCCCCCCAGCTCATGTGCTGTGAGGTTGGTTTGGGCTCTGGGAGCTCTGGCCATCATGTGCTTCCCTGCTTGGTCCCTGGAAAGTGGAGCCCTCTCATGTCTCTGGCTCAGTTTACTCAGCCACAGGACTGTCTAGTACCTCTTGGATAAGGTTAATGCAGCAGCAGGAGGAGCATCCCAGGGCCCTGAGATGAGTGGTGCCACACAAGTGCCAAGTGCTTTTATATAATAAAGCACTTAATAACTAAGTGTGCCTCTCAGAGAAGAAAATCCATGAGGAACTCTGCAGTGGAGAGGGCACTTGGTTTTCTATTGCTGTCAGTGCTCAGTGAATACCCTGGAGAAGTGTTTGAAATGAGTGTGGTATCTTCCAGGGAGATCAGGGTACTTCCAGAGGGGTTTTGTGAAGCTTCTGTTCCTATAGCTTTTGACAGCTTATAGCTTCCTCTATTTCTGTCATAATCATTCATTAGGTTTTGTCAAACTGTTCCAATTGCTATAGCAACTCTAATGAAATCTTGCTCTCTAAATAGCCACGCCAATTTTATCAGGTCAGAATCTGCCCTTTCCAACTAATTCACTACCTTTTGAATGTACTTTTTCCTCAGCAGAGGGTTTGCAGCTAGAAGGAGACCAAAATTATTAACCCAAATATTTTTTTTCTCTTTTCAGCTTAAGCCAAATGTAGGAGTTTTTTTGTTGTTGTTGTTAATCATGTGTGTAGTCCATTAGTGTTTGTGGAAAGGCAAACCCTCTGGAGAAACAAGCCAAAGCCTCTTTTTTCTGTGATGCTCTTGCTGGCTGACCTGAGGATTTGGAGCAAGGCAATGAAAATTCACCATCATTACAATCCAGCACGTGTAAGATTCCTTTGAAATGCCCCATAAATTCAGGGAGAGGATGTAGTGTGTATTTTATGATAAAATCTCTACTGTTTCACTGCAGTAAGACCTGATCTGGCTTGACTTCAAGACCCCAACAAGGCAGTCTATATTATATTTGCAGCACCCTGAGGCACTTAGTCACCCCTTTCCCATGGAAATCGAGGACAGAATTTTGCAGTACCTTTGTTGGCATGTGAGCAGGTCTATAATTGAATAGTAAAGGTCTCTTTTTACTGCTTTCCTTCTAGAATAATATCTCCTGTGCAAAAGCAAGATTTTCTTCCCATTTCTGCCAATGAATGAGCTCTTTAGGTTGTTTAATTTAAAATAATTTGTTTAAGTTTATGGGTTGGAAGGAATAAGATGAAAGTAAAAGATGAGTGGCACACTCTGCCCCGAGTTTCAGCTGCGGCCAGACAACATCAATAGATATTCCCCAGCTGGACAGAGATGAAATTATTCTCTTTGGCTGGACAAAGAGGTTTTTTGCTAAACGAATGACTGAAGCCATACCTATAAATGACAGCACCTTAATAATAAAACCACCATATTTCATAAGTTTTGAACAGAAAGCAGGGAAATGTGGAATGAATTCAGCAGCTGAAATAGTCTGCCTGATGTGTATTAAGGTACTTTGAAAGGGTATTGTGAAACTTCCATTATATCTTCCTACATTTTACATGAGCAGACACCTTCCTCTTGCCTAGCTTGTATATGTTTCTCCACAAAAGGAAATGAAAAAACTTTTTCCTTGCTATTGGAGAAAAATGCTCAAACACCCTCTGAGACAGTGGCTATGTCCCCAAATCAGAAAACTGCCTAATAAGCACAATGCCATGAAGTCTGGGCTAAAGTACTGTTTTCATTTTGCTTGCAGACCCTCATCAACTTCAGCATTGGAATTTCATTAGGGATGGAGTTTTTGAAGATATTCAAGGAATGGAAGTGGAGGCAGAGACCCAAGTTTTGCTAATACACCGTGCATGTTTCTTGCTTCACGTTTTCCCCTGTTGCTCATGTGCTGTGCTGCCCTGTAAGCTCCCACAGCTCTGGTGGTACATTGAGTTGATTGTGTGCCCTCTGACCCCTGTGAGAAGACTCAGCACCATCATTTGGGAGTGGCAGTTCAGGCTGGGTATTAGGAAAGATTTCTGTACTGAAAGACTGATTAAGCATTGGAACAAGCTCTGTAGGAAAACAGAGGAGTCACCATTCCTACAAGTGTCCAAAAAATGATTAGAGATGGCAATTTGTGATACAGTTTAGTGGGCAAAGTGGTATTTTGTCAAAGGTTGAACTCAATGATCTTGGAGATCCTTTCCAACATTAATTGGATACAGTCTCAAGCTGCACCAAGGGAAATATAGGTTGGTTATTAGGAAAATGTTTTTCAGGGAAAGAATAATAAAGTACTGGAATGATCTGCCCAGGGAGGTGGTGTCACCATCCCTGGATGTGTTTAAAGAAAGACTGGATGTGGCACTGGGTGCCATGGTTTAGTTGAGGTGTCAGGGCTGGGTTGGACTCAATGATCTTGGAGGTCTCTTCCAACCTGGTGATTCTGTGACTCTTAATGATTCCATGATTCACCTATCCAGAGGATGGCAGACCCCAAAGGTCATTGCCATCCTCTGTAGAATCTTGCCCTCTCAAATAGGCATGAGGGGTTTGGGAGGCAGCAACACTCACTTTATAATTGTAAAGCATCATCAGAATGCAGCAGGACTCAATAACAGAAGTAAAGTTGGGCTGGAGAAGCAAGGAGATGTTGGTAACCTGGTGGAAATGAGGAGGTTACCCCTCCAGCTGGTAACCTTGATGAAGCTGCCCCAACGGCACTCACTTGGCTGCAGCTGTTTTGAATTTTTTCCACTCTGCTGAGATTTCCATCACCCACCCACACATCCTGTATTTAACCAACACACAGAACTTTCTGGAGATCAAGATTTTTATTGCTCTGGGGACATACCATATAAATACCATCCAGCCAAAGTCTGACTCTACTGGAATTGTACATTTGTAGGAAGATGGTGTGGGTGAACACATGTATTTTGTAGAAGTCCACAGCTTAAGAATTGCCAAAATCATAATTATTTTACATTGCAGACTGGTAGCAACCCATCAAATGAAAGGTGAAGGCTGGAGATGGGAGGAGCTCAGATTTCTCTGTTAGAGCAGATGCAGAGAGAAAGATCTGCAGGGCAAAGTCAGGAGGATTGTGTCTGAAATCAAAGCAGGGTCTGATTATAGTGGTAATATTTTGATGCTGGGGGGATTTAAGTATAAGAGATAACAAAACCCCAAAACATCTCCAGAAGCAATGTACAGATTCAAATGATGATACTTTAGTGACTGGAAAACATGGTCTGCAGTGAAAGACAAGAATCTGATTCCAGCACCAGGGAGTTGGCAGTGCCACAATGATTGGTGTGGTTAGGCCAAACTTTGAAATTCTTCTGAGAACACCACACTGCCCTAAATTCTATTTTCTTTACTCATATATTCAATTAGAAATTTGTTCACTAAATATTTTATAATAATCTCATGTCTCCTCAGAATCTTAGAGGAATATGCTGGTACTTGGGAACTTTGCTTCCCTGTGTTACGGAATTTTGATTCTTTTTGTAAGTTTCCTGAGCTTATTATACATTTAATAAGCTGCTCTGGCTGACTACATCATCTGAAATTTCTGCAGTTAGCAAATGCTGCTCTGCTTTAGCTTTTGATGATTTGACAACCAACATGTTCATATCACTTAAATCACTAACCCCATGAAGTAACACAGTGTCACTCTCTAGAGTACATAAAAACCCCCAAACAAAACCCTCATAAAATTGTAAAACAATTTCTCAATCACAGAGAACAGTTATACATTAAATTTTATACACGGGGAAAGAAAAAGCCCAAACCTCTCAATTTCACTTATAAAAATCTTTTTAGTTGTGAGTTTTCAGAAAATGCTAATTCAGTGCATTCATGATGTTAAATTGCCATTCACCTGTAACTCTTCTGTTACCCACAGCCATTAAATCTTCCTCAGCCTATGCCCACCTCCTCTGGGAAGAAGGTGATAGCATTTCTTCCTCTCCAAGCCAGAAAGCAATAACTTCTTCTCAGAATTTCTTTTCTCTGAGAAAGGCACTACAGAGGAATTGAGACATTGCCAGTATTGAAGATTACTTGAAAATAAATGTTTTGCTGGCTAAAATAATTCCCTTGGCATTTTCCCTTTGCCAAACCACATTTACATTTCTAGTCTTATTTAACTAGGATTTTTCCCACATCTGTTCCAAGAAATTAAGGGTTCATATTCTGGAAACTGTGTTTCTGGAGATAACTTCTGAAGCTAGGAACATCTTCCCAGAAAGGAGGGCTCTCCTCTGTACACCCCATGTCTCTCCAGGAATCCTTTGGGATGTAAAAGCTGTCTGGGGGCAAGTTTCTCATCATCAGGATTTCAAGGAACTTGTGCTCAACTTCTTTTTTCTTCTTAAGTGCCAGCAGCTGAGCACAGATGTCTGGATTGGCAACAATTCTGAACCCAATTAACCCAGTTAATGGCACTACAGCCCTTCATGGAGTGACAGATTATTGCAGGCAGACGTGGCACAGCCACTCACCCCTATCGTGTGCCCTTGTGTCACTGAGGAAGTAAGTGGAGGTAGGAGCCACCAAGCGATTAACTGTTATAATATTGTTAATTAAGCACCAGTAGGAAGTTTGCCAGAAAAACAGAACTAATCTTCTTCTATTTCTCTATCCCACGTTTGGCAATACGTTACTGTATCGCATAAACCAGTCTCAGTCCAGTGTCTGGGCAGTAACTTCAGATGTGAATATGAAGCAAGATGGAGATTCAGGAGGTGTAGCCCTGCCACAGGGCATTTACTGAAGTGAATGTGTGGCAAATTCAAACCAAACAGTTCAAAAATTTCACTGGGTGCCCATTTCTGCATCCCTGTGATGTTGGGTCTCATGGATTTGCAGGACAGCAAGCTGGAGCAGCCAGGAGTTGTAACCTGTCTGGGCTAGACAATCTGAGGTGTGCTGATTTGCAAGATTACACTTACAGCCTGCTATTGCAAATCAGTGAATGGTTCTCAGTTTCACAAGGACTGTACAAAGTAGGTGAAAGCAAATAGCTTATTTTTTAGCTAGGTCTTCCTGCAATCCCCTCTGTCTCTTCTGTCTGGTCAACAATAGCTGCAGCTTATGTGTGTTACTGATGGATCCCTGCAGTTTTACACAAGTGGTTCATATAATTTTTCCCCAAATTAACCAGCTCAGGACTCCTGCCATCTTATTCACTAGTTCAATTTCTCCCTGGAATGAAACTATTTTTTTTTCTGTGCTGTACCATGAGGCCCATTTTCCTGAGGGTTAACCTGAGCAGTGGAGTGTTGTGGGGAATGGCACAGTTGGGCAGCAAACTGCTGCTTCAGAAAGAAATGTTAAAGCTGTATTTCAGAGGAGATTTTAAGAAAACTACAGATAATATCCTGGCCTGTGTTATCCATTCAGATAAAATTGAGTGTAATCCTACCCCTATCGCTACACCACTAAACGTATTTAAAGGAAGAGGTTTATTTCCCCTGCTATTATCCTTCTTTTCTCCTTTCCTCTTGCACTCCATGCTACTTAGAAGTTCAGAAATGAATAGTTGAGGAAGAAACTTCTGCTCTCCCCCTCATCTCTGGGAAAATTCTGGGGTGATGTTCATGTATTTCAATGCTTCCTTCCCTCTGATATTATGGTTCAGGACTTCAGGGATCTGTTCTGTGGGCAGACTTTAAAGGTTACTCCCTTTAGTACCTTAATACCTCTTACTCTAAGGTTATTCTGCCATTTTTTCTCTTAGAAGTCTTCAATTTTTGTTTTAAATGACAAATACGTCTTCTAGTCCTTTTGAGGAGACCTGGTCAGTCGTTTGGCCCTGCTTTTCCAGCTCTTTGTCTTACAACGTTCCATTTTGATCACAGCTAACTACAGCAATTATTACAAATTCTTTAGATGTTCTAATAATTTACAACCAGGAATGAGCGATAGACGTGGTCAAGTAGGTCTTTCTGCATCTGCATCAAAATTCAGGCTGGAATCTATTCTTGGTATTTTGAATAAATTTTTTTTGAATATCTGAGAAATTGAACCTTGCCAGGACAATAATGCTCATTATGTAAAATCTCATCCAGAACAGGCAGCATCGTTTGGATTTTGAGCTGACAATTTTCTCTGATTCTCTGCCTTCAGGACAGCATGACCCACTATTTCCTGCTGAACTGAGATCTCTGTATCACTTATGCCTGTGAAAAGGGCAGAATGTAATAAATTTAATATTTGAATTCATGATTTGTTGCTTAGTTACATATGTCACGAAGGAAAAGCAGTAATATTTCATGATTTGTGTAACTAACTCACAGTCCAAATATTAAAGCTTGAATATTGACTATGCATGCCATGTTTACATGAGCTATTATCTACGGGAAGAACGTCAAGAATAAATTCAACATCTTCTCTTGAACATTTTTAAGCAAATAAATTATTAGTTAGCCTGAATACTTGGCTGTGTTTTATGATTAAATCTCTAAGTGTCATTGTACGTAGGGTAACTCTTGGCTTGAAATTTTCTCACCATGGTGACGGACAGATTCTTCTCTCTAAATTCTGCATATTAGAGAGAGAGTTTGTACGGGGACAAAGTGTTCTTCAGGAAGGGAAAGGATTAACTATTGAAATAAAATGCCTTCAGTTCCTCAGGGAACAGTGGAAATGCATTTCCCCTTGCACTCAATACAAAATATCCAGGACAATAGGAGAGGCTTTTCTCCAGAAGAGCATATACTTGGGAAGCTGAAAAAGAAATGCCTTCACCATGACAAATGTACAGCAGCACTTAAAAAGTAGTCTCCTGAAATAAGGAGATTTGCAGAATAAAGAGCAAATGCATTTTCTCATTTCTTTGGATGAAAAGGTACTAAGATTTTAATTTTCAATTGAATGTGATAAATTCTTCTTTTTAGGAAATAATCTATAAATTGAAAAGATTTATCAATTCCCCTAAAATGTACACTTTCCCATAATATGCCAGGCAGTCTGTTCTGAGCAGTCATCAGAGACAGCTGAGCTGCTCTTTTGTGTTCATTTTTGCACAGTCTTGCTGTAGTACAAGAGTATGATGCAAGAGTATGATACAAGAGTATCTAATGAAGTTATTAAGAACATTTCAATAGAGTCTGTATCAGGCCTTTAAACACTAAATATAGTCTCTAAGTGCAGCTTTGTACAACTTCCTATTTGTTTCCTTTTTAATTTTAAGCTTGTTCTGTCCTGCATGTTAGGAAAGGATTTACACTAATCTGACAAGTACTGAGTGATTTGGTTTAAATTGCTGGCTACAGCTTTAATGTCTGGAAAGAAGACAAATCATGTCAGCTTTGTTATGTGATGGAATGTAAAGACTGGAATTTAAGCAAAGTCACAACATTTTTCTTGTGATTTTAGTTACTTTACAAGGCAACTACCCTTCTGTGTCTTCATACATATGTAAGAACAGTGCAAAAGCCTTCCTTCCTCAGCAATGCCATTCTGAGCTGTTCTTTCTTTCTCTCTCTCTCTTTCTTTCTTTCTTTCTTTTCAAAAAACAAGTAGATGGGACCCTTTGAGTATGGTTTAGTGGACATGGGAGTGTCAGGTCAAAGGTTGGACTTGACGATCATGGAGGTCTTCTCCAACCTTAATGATTCTGCAGTTTAGCTTATTACAGGATGCTGCCTTGAGCATTTTTGTGCATGAACTGGAATATGTTTTTTCAGCCAAATGTAATTTGAACTAACAGTCATGCAACAAAACTGAGAATAGGCATGGATAACTCAATGGCATTTAGGGAATTGTACATGGCCTTGAACCAGTGCAGCCTGCAAGCCCCACGAGAGCAGCTCTGCTCATTCATCTGGAATTCACATGGAGGCCTGAAGCAACATCAGGGTTTTCCAACAACTTGCCTGAAGAGCTGAGTCATTTGACCATAATAATCAGACCTCATATTGACTTCATGATGAAGAGGGCTCTGTCACAGGGATGTAAACCATCTGGGAGCTGATTTGAACAGATGAGCTCCATCGTGATTCAGCAACAAGGAAATAGACTTTACCTACCAAAATACATCTTTGAACAGTTTCTGAGTTGACATCATTCAGTATGATGAAAGATAAACTTGTTAGGGGAGCAGGCTGTCCTTCAAGAGCCAACGGGGCTGGGGCTGCTCTGCACAGCAGACCTTGAGCATGACCCATAGGTGGGCTGGAAGGGAACTGGAGAAAGGACATGGACTCCCCCATCTGGCCTTGTGGAGCAGGGAGTGAAGGAAAGGACGGGTTGCTCTTTGGCAGCAGGAGGTTAAGAAGGACAAACACCTTTTGGACACTATAACCTAGGGTGGAGAGATACGTTTGGCAAGTAGAATCTGTTCCAAGATACCTGTTCCCTCCCTGTCCATCTGAGGGATGTTACTTAAGGTTTGAGTCAGTGAGGTTTCATTACACATGAACAGATTTCAGCCTCAAGCGCAGAATGAAGACGTGGAGAAAATTCAAGGTTACTGGACAGTTCGAATATTTTTTTCTGGCCAATGTGTTTTTCCTTGGCAATAGGAATACAGTACAGTATTATGTGTTTCAGAGATATTATGGACCTGTTTGGAAGTATAACATATAGAACCCATCTGTGAGTGACTTAGGCTTTAGCTTCAGTGTCCTCAAAAGATGTGAATTATTGCTTTTTTACTGCACTACAAGGGTCAGTACCCTGTCCTAGTCTCTTTCTCCTTCTTAAGAAAAAAAAATGGTCTCCTCACCAGTGAGGTTTTCCTTTCCTGATGCCATATTGCTTCATTCTCTTTGGTCTTGTAATGAACATCTGTTCCTTTGTCTCATTTCCCCCCTTCGCTGTTCTCCCTCTTCCAGCACTTGATTACCAGCGACTAAATTTGTGAAGTGTATTTAAATGCTGAAACCTTTTTTAAGCACCTGACTGACTTTTTTTCCCCCTACTGTGATGAGGATACAGGCCTAAGTGATTAATCTGTCTTCTGGAATAATGACAAAAACGTTGCATCAGCATGAGAGGATCTAACCTTTGAAAAATTCCCCCAGGAGCATCCACTTCTGCAGGGATTTCTCTGCCAGTCAGAGCAGTTAATCAAAAAGGAGAAGCCGATAACACTGTCAGAAGTTTTTGCCCCATAGAAGTCAGAGAATCAGTTAGAGGCTGTCAAATGTAAAGTATGGCATTATTAATATGAAAAATTTCACATCAAAATGGGGCTTACTGTCCCAGCGACTGGGTCATGTGGCAGTAGCTGAGGAAAGGGGGAGTCTTCAAGTGGGATTTTTAGAGGAGAGTGCTTGGGCAGACTTTGCAAAGTCATTAATCTCAGTATTTCAGGAGGATGAGAAAGTGGAAAGTAGGAGAGGAGATATCCTAGCTGTAATGCTGGGTGTGTTTCAGCATCTGAGCTCTTCAGGATGTGGGAAGCCTTTCCCTTCTGGTGAGCAAAGTGGGCTGCAAGTGCCTGGACAATGCTGAGGAACAGGGTAGGAGCCTACCCAACTACCCAGCAAGTCATCTTGGCCAAGGCTTGCAGTGCCAAGGCACTGACATCATGAAAGAAAATCTTCTCAGATTGCCTCCAGTACTTTTTCTTCTCTTTTAAAAAACATCACACTTTGAAAACATGGGCTTAAACCATGCAGGAATTTGCAGTGCCTGGTAAGAATTCATTATGCAGTCATCATCTTTTCATAAAGCCATGGACGGTTTATTTGTTTAAATATTTGTCTTGTTTGTTTCATATAAATGATCCCAACTCTTATTATCTAAACACGCTGTGTAATTTCATCTCTCATCTAGTGGGACGATGCTCTAGGACAGCTGCTTGGAAAGCTGGCAGCTTAGAGAAATATTCATAAGGCATCCTGAGCATAAAAACAGCTTGGTAACCTATGGAAGTTCTTCTGCAGCTTCTATTGAGTGCACAATTTGTTTGACAAATCCCACCTTACTTATTGTGTGTGAATTATCTACCAAAAAAAGTTGCATTTAAAAGCATTGGTTAGCTTTGAATAATTTCTCAGATCTGCATAGATTTTCTTGTGGCTGTTTCATGTCAAGATATTCCTTAGAATGCAGGAGGGACGTGCTGGATTCCTGGTGACCCCTCATTCCTTGATTGAGCATAACCCTTGGAAGCGAAATATCTTGCATATGTTTGGCTTCAGAAATGTCTTTGCATGAATGCTTCCAAGTTTCCTGGGCAGGTCTGTGGCTATCCCTGGTACTCTGGGCATCCCAGGCACCCCAGGGATCATCACCCTGGCCTAGCTATGGGACTGTGAGTGGGTAGGGAGCCATGGGTCCTCACAAGGGATGGGGCTGAGAAGGAAAAGTGCAAAACTTGGTAATAGTTTTGCTTATGTAAGCTCAGCTCTAGGTTTGTGTAATCGTTTTAAAGCAAAATTGATTCTTATCCTGCTGTGTTAGAAGTTTGTATTTAATTTAATTTAATTTTGTTATATTATGGGCAGCTAACACACAAAAAATGATGATTCAGGTGAGGTTAGCTGCTTCCATGTGACTTTTGCAAGGAGCATTATTGCTGCCCCACTGTAGAGGAATGAAGACTAGGTAGCAAAATGATTAACAACATAAATCTCCGTTCCTTTTTACCTCTAATAGCAGTTCTTGACAACAATACCAGTAGGTATTAGGTTTTAGTTGGCCATCAGGTTAGATTTTTTTGGGGTTTTTTTGATAGACCAGGTTTTATTTCTGTAACAGTATCCCTGCCCCAGCAGCATTAACTGGTCAGCCACAACTTTATTTTCTCTCATTATGAGCAGGAAGGAAGTGACAAAATACCCATCTGGAAAAACTCTTCAGTACCAAGACATGGATTCATCCTATGAACACTGTGACCTTTCCCTTTCCCTTCCTTTCCCTCTGTCCTTCTCACCAATGTGTCTCTGACCACTCTCCATAATTGAGCTATGAAATAAGAGAAGATTTCTCTTTCCAAGTAAAGTGAGATGAAGTGTTCCTCCCTAGAGTGCAGGGAATGGTTACTTTAATATTTTTTGTTTGATATAGATAATCTCTCAGCAACAGAAGGGCATTTCCATGAGCTGCATGTGTATCCTGGGCCATCTTCTTTAACTCTCTCATTGTGAGGGATCATTTGTAAGATAACAGGAAAAGCCCATTTTCCCACCAGAAGGTTTTCCAGCTCCCAAATCGGTGATTTTTTTTCCTCATTACATGTCATGGGCTGTTCATCAGCTCCTGCCTGAATTGCAAAGTGATTTTGAAATGTCTCAGCAATTCACAGGCTGTGTGCCCTTGTACCAGGGGAAATCAGAGAGTATTTACTTCCTCAGATACTTTCCCTCATAATGTAATCGTGCAGATTTTCAACATGGATTTAAATTACTTGTTGACACGGCAAGGAAGGTCTGTTCTGCTTTTCGTCCTGGTGATGCTTAGTGTCTTTAGGGGCTGCTGTATTCCTCAGGAGTCCAAACTTTCAAGATTTTAAAGCTTTTTGTGCTAATAATATTTGTCTTGTAACGCTATATTTAAAAAGGTAAGAGTGAAGTGCGACTGGGGAAGTTTGTACCTGGAAGATTTCTTCTGCTATGCAAAGCAAAATACCTACTGTTCTTTATGGTGTAAGACCACTTCTCAAGATAAAAATCATACAGTGTATTTTTGTGATGTCTTTATTTCAATAGCATCAGAGCATCAAAATATTACTGCCTGCTGATCATCTGATAAAAATTATCCAGTATGCCTTGAGTGAGACAAAATTGAGTGCATAAAAATGTTTCTATTTTCAGTAAAACCTTCCAGAGACACTAATTTGGTTACTTTAAACCTTGTTTGATTACAGAAAGGCTTTGGCAGCAGACCTGCAAGAACTAATTGAATATGATGCAGGAGACCCACTCACAATATTTTTAGTTAAAACCAATGGGAGTCAAGATTTTATCCTTCAAATAATGCACAATATATTATGTGTGGCTCCATGTGGGACTGAACTCACCTTGGGTTTGGTGTCAACTCACCTTGGATTTGGTGTCAGAATTATCTGGATGATGTATGAACACATTGGGCCAGCTCAGGGCTGGCACTGGGAGGTGAGAAACACCAGGGTCTCAGCACCACCAGAGAACCATGACTGCATTTTTTTTTTTACAAGGGCATGTAGTGACAGGACAAGGGAGAATGGCTTCAAACCGACAAAGGAGAGATTAACGTTAGATATGGAGAAGAAATTTTTCCCTGTGATGGATGGTGAGGCCCTGGCAAAGGTTGCCCATAGAAGCTGTGGCTGCCCCAGCCCTGAAGTGTTCCAGGCCACTGGAACGGGGCTTGGAGCAACCTGGTCTAGTGGAAGGTGTCCCTGCCCATGGCAGGGTGTGGAACAAGGTGATCTTTAATCATCCTTCCAACCCAAACCATTCAATGATTCTGTGATTTCCTGAGAAAAAGATATTTCCTGAAGCCCATGGTCTGGGATCAGTTTAAAATATGTCTATTTCCTCACCTCACAGGCTGCTAAGTGTGGCTGGAGAGATGTGGAAATCCCTGTCTGAAAGCTGTTCTCGTTGCTGTGGAAGATTTATAACAAAGTTTTACCTAGAAATGACTAAACAGCAATGATCCATTGTCCTGGTTTTAGGCAAATTTGGGAGGAAACTTTCTAAGGCATCCCCCTAGAAAGCAAAATTCAAGCGGCCTCTCCCCCAAGTGGTTCGGGAAAAGATTTCCTTGGAGGAAAGTGGAAAAGTACTGTTTATTTAACAAGCAAAGCATTCACAAGCATAAAAATTGAATATTAATATTA
This sequence comes from Acrocephalus scirpaceus scirpaceus, assembly GCA_910950805.1. Taxonomy (NCBI): domain Eukaryota; kingdom Metazoa; phylum Chordata; class Aves; order Passeriformes; family Sylviidae; genus Acrocephalus; species Acrocephalus scirpaceus. The sequence goes on from OU383785.1 coordinate 8,065,570, forward strand.
ATATTAAATAAAATAAAGCCTCATGCTGTTGTGAAGAGATGGCAAATTCCAAAAGTCCTTGTTGTGGGGTACAGCTCAGCTCACTCGGTCTCTTATCAGTCCCTCTGGTGCTGGAAAATACTGTCCTGGGCCCTGCTGGTGTGAGCTCCCGGTGTTTTTCTGGTTTTTCAGTCCAGAGCAGGCTGATAAGTTCCAAGAAAAAGAAAAGCCACAGTCCAGGGAACTTCTCTGCCTCAGCTAGCTTAAAAAAAAAAAAAAAAAAACTAAGAGCAAAGGAGAGCTCTCTCCTGCTGTCCATGCTGCAGACAGCACAATCCATGAGAAGGAATGCGGAGCAGCAAGTCCAGTTTCTAAAAACAAACTGTGTGCTTTTTCCCCTGCCTTTGCTCTCAGAACCAGTCTTAAAGGTGTAGAACTTCGTATGCAGCATAAACAGAACACATGATTGGGGATGGGAGCATCATATAGTGATCCTAGGACATCCATCCATCTGCCTCATGAGTCATGAGAAGGGAACTGACTTGTCCCATGCTGTTTTGCTTCAGTGATGCATAGTGTGAGATGTCAGACTGCACATTGGCCTAGTGACTGCTAAGATCAATGTTAAAAAAGGGGGAGTTGTTCTGGTTTGAAAGCAAAACCAGTGAAAGACTCCAAGTTAGAAACACAATTTAATAAGAGGAAAAGAAAAGAAATAAAAGAAAGTAAAATAAAATAAAAGTAATAGTACAAAAAAAAAAACCAAAAAAAACCCCAAACCCAAACCACTGACAGAGTCAGAATACAACCTGACACCCTGTTAGGGTGGTAGTGACAGTCCAGATGAGATGGTCTTGTCGAAGCAGTGATTCCCGTAGAAAGGTCTGGTAGCTCTTGTCTCCTCTGAGAGTCCAGTGGATAAAAGCTGCCTGAGCTGTCTCAAACCCTGGATTATGTCCAGGTGGGAATGCTTGGCTCCTCCCCCTGGGCGGAGCATCTCACAATGGGCTGATCTCATTCTCTGAGCCCTGCAGTGGGTCCTTGATGGCCCATTAAACAGAGATAACTCCCAGAGGAAGTTATCTATGAGTCATGTGGCAAGGCATTGTTAGGCTCGTTAACAGAAGATAAGGAAAACACTGCCCCACCTTGGCTCCAACGGCTCATGGGGACAGAATACAAACCTTGGGCACAATTTTACATTGTAACCTAGGACAGGAGTTAAAACAGGGATTGCTTGAACCTACAGTTAGTATTGAATTCATGGCTGGAGCCATGGCTGGAAAAATCTGTAATGTATCTTTATGTACATGGAGGATAATGCTCAGAAAGTACTGAGCTTTTTTTTAGCTTTCTGGAAATTATCACCAAGGTGACCATTATGGAACTATTAAGGTTTTTGCAGCTGATTGGGCTCAACAGAAAGAAAAGCCTGTAGAAACTGTTTTCACTCTGAAGGTGCAACACCACATTGGGGTAACTGGCTCTTTGCACATGGTGCAGAAGTCTGGATCCACAGTCATGGCACTACCCACAGCTGCAACTGATGATGAGCATCCTGTTTGTCAGAAGAAGAGACAAATTGTGGGATTTTTTCAAATCCTTCCAATATATCTGTGAGCATGAATGACACTGTCATTATCTCACTGGGTGTTAGAAGTGCTACCTTTTTTATATCTTTTGGTTTTCAGCTGTATCTCTTCATTTGAGCAGAGAAATAGTTCTCATGTACCACTGTGCAGAGATAAACCCACTATTTCTTGTGTGTGTGTGAGTATGAAAAGTACCAGTGTTGCTGGGAGCCTTCATAATACGTGATTTCTGTCTTTCTGTGAAGAGATACCTGTTTAAAATCTGAATTAAAATATGCTGTGCAGGGAATGAACAGAGGACAGAATAGACTGGAACCTCTGTCTTGGAGGCAACACTTCAAGTATTGGAAAGGCAGAAGAAATTGCATCTGTAGTGGTGGGATCCCTGACCTAGTGTTGTTTGGGGAAGGGCAGTGGTGCCAGGGCTGACACAGTGAGCAGGGCACAGGAATGGGCAGCCACCCCATGGGGCTGCCCCATGGGCAGCTCCAATGCACAGGCTTGTTTACCTCTGGCACTGTGGTCACCCCTCAATGACACAACACCAGGAATAAAAGAGGAAGCAGAATGTCTTGGTTTGAAAAGACAGGTGTCTATTAAGGAAGGCAGGAGCCTCCCTTGAAATGGAAAATGTAAACCCTCTCCCTCTGAATTATTATAATTTTTAAATTAAGGAGCTCTCAGGCAAAGATATGGGAACAGAAATAATAGTTCTTTACTAGGAAAAATAAAATAAAAATGCAGTAGTAAAAAATACCCCACTGACAGAGTCAGAATACAACCTGACACCCTGTTGGTCAGGGTGTAGGTAGCAGTCCAATTAAATGGTGGCTGCAGTCCTCCTGGAGTGACAGAGGTGATTGTGTTGAAGCAGTGATCCTCTAGAAGGGTGTAGTTTTTCTCTGAAGGTCCAGTGCTGGTGTAGATGTGTCTGGTCTTCCTCTAGGAATCCAGTGCAAACAGGCTGCTTGTGATGGCCCAAATCTCAGATTATATCCAGGTAGAAATACCTGGCTTGGCTCCTCCCCCTGGGTGGGGCTCCTCACAATGGGATGAAGTCATTTCATCAGTCATGCAGTGAGCCTCGATGGCTCATTAACAGAAGATATCCCCCGGACAGAGGATGGGTCGTGGAAATGAAAAAGAACACTGCCCCACCTGGTTTTAACAGATGATGATAGAATACATCTGGTTACACCTTGCATTGCAACCTAAGACACAGAATTAACACCAAATCAAAATAACTATAGGTGGAGAATTAATCAAGGAACCTAAGACACAGAATTAACACCAAATCAAAATAACTATAGGTGGAGAATTAATCAAGGAAGGAAACTCTCTGGATTTATTACACTGAGCATAAATTCTACCTAGATGATATTACTGAGACCAGATGAGGAGATGGGTATGTCTGGAATGTTAAAGTAATTTTTTAAATGATTTATTTAGCAAGATCTGATTGGGCCAAAGGGGGGGGATACTGACATTGGCAAAGATATTGCTCCTTTTTGGAGATAGTGACAGCTTGGAAGCAAGTGACCTTTTGGCACTAGGAGTTAAAATATAAGAAGTTAAAATACAACATTTGGTACTTGTTATAAATGCTACCAACCCCAAATCACACCCTCAGAATATGCACAAGTGCCTCAGCTTCCCATCTCCAATTACACAGCCCTGACATGCTACAATAACATACAAGCCAGTAAAAATTAGAGTCTGCCAGGTTTTTAAGTGTTGAATCCCAAGAAAACACAGTATTTAGACATTATTTTAACAGACCTGGAGAATTCACCAAACAGAAATGTAGCACTGGCTGAATGAATGTCATTGTGATTTTGCCATTTCCAAGCTGGATCTCATGTATTTATGGGTACAAATCCCACTGCACGTGTGTGTGTGCAGGTATCTGGAGAGCACACACACACACACACACAGTGCACTGGCACAGCTAGGGTCAGGAAGCCAGTAAGGACATGAAAAAAAAGCAATGTGGAGGAATTTAAACTGTTCCAATTACCATTCATATTCCTTTGGTTTCAAACCTATTAGCAGACACTGAGGAATTAACAATTAGGTGTTCAGAGACTAAAGGATAGGTCAATTTAAGAATAAAGAGGTTGATTTTTCCAGCAAAAGATATCAACAGAATCTCATTTAATTCAATTCAAACATTTCATTTTATTAGAGGTAGATTTGCTATGGTACATATCTCTGGTTATCTGTATTAGGGGACATTAAGGGCATTTTGCCATTAACTCTGCAAGGGAGGGTGAAATAGAAAATACAGCACAAGAATATCCTCTTGAAATTCTTATAAATCTATGTTGGGGAAGATGAAACAGGAAAGCCTTATAAATATGACTGCTTATTTTTAGAGAATATGAAACATATAAGTGAAATACAGTTGAAGGCAAGTTTCGATGTCTAAGATGCCAAGCTTTAGTACTGAACAACTGGAAAACAATGGTATGGCCAGCTGAAAGTGAATCCCCCCCTTGATGAAACAATGCCCTTCTCCTTACCAAGAGTCTAAGGGTCAAAACAGACCCTACTGGCTTGGCAGAAGGGGTCCTAAGAGTCATTCTTAGGGTATAAAATGTAACACAGTATTGTGGTAATGTAGTGATTCTTATAGGCTGTATGTAAATGCTATAGGATTTGTATCTTGTACTAGATTGGTTAGTGTAAATTAGAATATTCAGTATAGAAGAAGATTTAATGTCTTGTAACTGGAACCTCTCTCTCTTTCTTCTGCTTCTCTCTCTTCTTCTTCTTCGCTCTCTCCTTTCTCCTCTTCCTCTTCACTCCCTCTCTGCTCTGAGCTGCAGCTGGCAGCTCATAGCAGGGCCCCTTCACCCACGCCCTATGCAATAAACTGCATGCTCCAAAACCAGCCTTGACTCCAGAGATCTCGTCTCCCTTTGTCCCATCACCATCCCGACCGACCTTATTCTCCCAATTTGGAATATTATATTTACAGATTCCAGGAAGATTAGCTATCCATATGGCAACAAGGAATGCCCACCATCACAACTGAAGGATACAAACACTTGGGAAAGGGTTCATGCATGTGCTTTGGTTTTGAGACAAATATCAGAAGATCAAATGGAGAGAATACAGGGCAATACTGGGTCTGTGTGTCCTCCTGTGGGTCACCGAGGTCTGGGCACTCTGATACTGTATAACTAAGGGAAATCCTGGATTTGATCTGATCTGTATACACAGATGGTTTATATAGATACCCATACAAAGTATATACACACAAAAATTTGAATATATGTGGTGGTGCTGCTGCTCCTGTGCTTTTCTGCCCAGTCCCACTTGCCCATGTCCCACTGGTCCCTGGGCAAACTGGGGGTCACTGCAGCTGTCACCTTCTGCTCACCCTCCCTGGTGCTCACAGTCCCCTGCAGCTGAGCACTGAGGAATGTTCTCATTCACTAAAAATTGCATTTTTGTGTGACATTTATTTCAGCTGTTTGCTCTTGTTGTCCTTATTTTCATTAATGAGGACACAGACAGGGGCCCGTGCACCAATACTTACTGGGCTGAATCAAATGTGGAATGGTAACTTGGAAGATAAAAGGCTTTCTAATGCTTTATCAGTTCTCGAGCTAGCTGTTTCTGGTTCTGTCTTAAGCTTTAAATATTTGCATTAAGATCCAGATTGCAAGTAACTAGTCTCAGAAAAACATATGAAACAGGAATCTTAAATGGAAATGTGGAATGGAAAATGTGGCAGTCTGGAGCTGGGCTTATCTGAGCATGCAGCAAAGATGCAGTTGTCTGCTAAAGCAACGACTCTGCTCAAAGGACATTCAGCAGGGCAAGCTGGATGCTTTTTTTCTGCCTGGAAAATGCAGGCTGCCTTCCTGCCATCTTCCCTTCATAATGCATTTTAATCAAGTCACAGGATGGTGAACTTGCAGTCAATCCAAGCCAGGAATCTATGATCTCAGTGAAAATTATTTTATAAATAGAAGCAATTTAATACCTTTGTGTAAATTTATGTCCACTATGTAATTGGGATATAATATGAAGTGTGTTTTCCTGCACCTGGATGGAAAGTGGATAAATAAAAGCTGCTGGAATGATTCAATTTGTTTTTTTCCTGGTCATGTGGGATGTGTTCATTGTGTTGATTGCTGTTCAAGGCAAGCACATTAATGAAGCACCTTCTCTTGTATTCTCCATAGCAAAATCACATTAGTTGAAACAGCTCGCACACGAGTGGTGCTGTATCATATATAATGAGGAAATAATTAAAGAACCAGACATTCCCATTAAAATGTGTCACTGTGAAAGAGCAGCCAAAGCTGCTGTGCTCTCTGCCCTCTGTTTCCATGTTTCCACCTGTGAGGTGAGCAGGCAGGGGCGAGTGCTGGTGCTTGTCATCCCCAAATCCCCTGGTGTGACATCCTGTGACCATAAAGCACTGGCACAGTCATGGAGCACAGACGAGGTGGGAACTGAATGTGAATGTGTTTGATAAACTCGTTTAAATGATGGTGTGGACATGTGGGTTTGCTTGCAGCAATCAGTGCTGCTGGAATTGTCTGTCTGACCAGGGCCCCCTGCAGCACCTGAGACAGGATGCCCTGAGGGGCAGGACTGGGCCAAGCTGAGTTCCCCAGCTTGCATTTGCCATTGCAAAGATTTTAATTTTGTCTATATGACATTCATGTTCCTGAGGCAATGGCATGAAACTGTGTCAGGGAAGGTTCAGGCTGGATAGTAGGAAAGTACTCTTCCCCTAGAGAGAAGTTGGGCAACTGGAACAGGCTCCCCTGGGCAGTTGTCACAGCACCAAGCCTGACAGAGTGCAAGGAGCATTTGGACAATGCTCTCAGGCACAGGGTGGGTTTCCTGGAGTTTTGTGCTGGGCCACGAGCTTTACTCAACCATCCTTGTGGATCCCTTCCAACTCAGGAGATTCCATGATTCTATGATTTTGTGCATGTCCATATATCCAATCTCTCCTTTACACCCTGGGGGTATTTTCCTGCAGTCCTGCAGGGATGACCAGCTGCTCCCATGGATCAGGACTTCTGGTGTATGCAGACATGCAAAAATCAGACTTGACCTAAAGCCCAGGAGCTGGGGAGTGAGAGCAGAGGTGTCTGCTGCAACGCAGCACCCACACTGCAGAGAAACGAGGATTTCTGTGGACTGTGGAAAGTATAGAACGGAACCGGTGAGTTAAAGGTCAATATCAAGGCTGGGAATAAAGGATAGAAAAATCATGGTAAATAAAAGAACTGCTGACAGCAATGGGAAATGAATAATTTCATACAGCAGCTATTGCTGAAAATTCTTCCAAAGGACTGGTGGAATTACTCATTGTGCTAATGCAAAGTTACCATCCCAAGTCCTGGCAACTGCTGATAAGAGGAAGATCAGCACAGCTCGCTGCTACCTGAAAACACTCAAAAAAGATGTGGAAAAGCAAAGAGATGTGGAAAAACAAAGAGATGTGGAACACGTGCTGAGGCAATGACGTCCTCTGCAGCAGTGGCAGCATTGGGCCAGGGGCAGTGGTTTGGTGTTAAGGTCCAGGCCGAGTGGGGACAGGGTGCAGGAGCTCACAGCCTGCACTGCCAGCCAGGGACAGCTTCATAGAGGAATCCTCAGAAAACCAACTTATGGTCAATAGTTAAAAAATCAACCTTTTTATTTCCACCCACTAAGTCTTTAAAACTATCATTAAAACAGCTGTTAATGGCTGCTGTAATTAGTTCATGCTCTATACCCTTGAAGACAAGCAGTAAACCTAAAAGAACTAGGGGGAATTTGTTTTGGGAGATATTTATAGCCATTACTAGAATCACAGAATGGTTTGGGTTGGAAGGCACTTCAAGCTTGGATGTGCCGTGGGTGGGAAGGGGACACCTTCCACTAGACCAGGTTGCTCCAGGAGCAATTGAAGCTGGACACTTCCAGGGATGAGGCATCCTATGAAATTCCAGCAAAACAACTTTAGTCATAATGACTTTTTTCATATCCCTTGGTTAGTTCTTCCCCAGGTTAAGCAGCCAAACTGGGAATGTCTGTGCTGGTTTTGGTGGTGCAGTTCTCCAGAGGGAATCACCTGTGTGTCATTGCAAACAGCTCCAGGTTGTCACAGAAGATAATGTGATTTGTGTAAGTGATTTGCTTGTTATGATTTGGAAAAGTTTTCCACTAAAGAGATTGTAGTTATTATACATTATTCTTTGTATATAGACAGGTAAACTTGTCATTTACATGCACACACACATATATATGTGTGTGTATGTGTGTGTGTTAATACACACACATTTACATACATACACAGACACTCATGCATATATGGCAGTTATTTGAAGGTAATGCCTAATGTATATTTATGCACTTTCATTATGCACTTTTTAACATTTTCAATTTAACCATACAGGAAGCCCAGGATAAAGAGGAAGGGCTGTGTGCAGAGCAGCTCTTTCCCTTTCTTCTTGTGTTTACACACAAATTTATATAATGCAATTAAAGAATGAAAAAATGCCATAGAATGCAGGTAAAGCAGAATTATTTTTTAAAAAACACATGCAGTAAATAAAAAAGCAATATTCAGACTAAAAGGAAAGTGAGAAGGAATGTTTGTTTTTATCTGAAATACCATAAAACTCTGAGGATATTTTTTTTGAGGTTGTCACCCTCTCCACATATAATCAAGGATTTATGAATTGAAGCAGGATTTGGGGAAGAGCTTTTGTTTCATGTCTTCTTCTTGGCTCTCTTTATCCTTTTTCATGCCTCAGCAACCTATTTTTTATTTAATTTTTCCGGAGCAGTCAAAGACAAAACATGGATTAGAGCCCTGAGAGCAGCTGAAACGTGGACTTGGGTAATGGCATCGAGAGTAAAAGTGTCCAGATGGAGGAGATTGCTCAAAGTTTTACTAGACACATGTGAAAAATGTAGCTCCAGAGATGATAAATCAACATTATTACTGCTGGTTATTATTAATTTAGGTCGTTGGCCTTTAGAGAGGACGTTGCTGCCTAACATTGGATGTTAGAAGGTTGAACTACAATGTGAAAATGGGATTTAGAATGGTGGTGTATCACACAGGAATTATTATACAGAAAAGTTTTAAAAGCATCCCTAAGGTACACTGATCTTTCCTCTTCTAAGCAAAAGTCCTCATTCATGGCTAGAACCTCTCATTACCAGGCTGGGCTACATTTACCTCCCTTTGTCGTGACCTTGTTAAGTGTTCTGCAATGATAATGGAATTGGAGATACTTTCAAAGATAACTTTAATTCAAAGATAACTGATTAATTATTGACAAATAAGCCCAGCATAGCTCTCTGCAGTGTGGAGCAGCTCAGGCTGGGTACTCTGGTTTTCCACTGGGAAGAGAATGTGGTGGTCTCTCCTGAGTCTGCCCACACTGCCTGGCCCAGGGTTGATACCAAGTTTTCTTGTTTAGAAAATAAGTATGCAAGTTCCTAACCTTTGTATTTATTAAGTCACTTCTGTTTATTAAGCTCATAACCATCAGACCAACTACATTCTCCTTTTGGCCTCGGAGAAAAAAATCTGTACATTTATTTTCATTAAGGGGATTATTTAGTTCTTGTCCAAAACAATGCAGCAAAACATCGTAGTAACTCTGAGTGATCATTGGGACTGTGGCCACTAATTAGTGACTGATTTGAGGAACAAAAAATCCACTTGGGAAGCATGATAATTACCCACATATTTCTTTGGGTCAGGCAGCCATGTTACATCAAACACTAGATTTATTATTCCATTTAAATAATTTTGAAATAATTAAAATTGTGTTCTGCATCTAACTGAGCAGATCCAAAGTACAAAATCATACATCTAAATTATGAACCGAATGGAGCATTGCCCAAAATTATGAGTAGTGAAGTATGTTTCTACTTCTGAGGCAAAAAGAAGTAAATATATATTTTCTAGATCACAATTTTTCAAAATAGTCACTGTTTAATTTCCATTTCTTTTCCTGTGCCTGAAAATATGTGCTAGAATACAGGTCCAACCAGTACTGGAAAAATATCAGCATCTCTACATTGGTGGCTACCTCCATTTCCAGGTGTACTTGGAGACAATAGCTGGGCCAGGGACAGCCTTGACTGATGACAGCATTGCAGGGGATTTAGTTAATTAATGCCAATATATAAAATTTTATATTAATATCAAAGATGGATGTTTATTGAGTTCAGTCCCAGAGAGAATCCAGTCACTCTCGTATCACCTCCTAAGCCCCAATTCTTAGGATTAAAGTAATATGTGGTCTCATTTCTGTATTTCTAAGGGATGAACAAAAGATGCCTGTGTTAAACTCATCAAAACAACATTTTGGAAAAAAGAAGCTACTTCTAAATACTCCAAATCAATCTGACAGCTCACTGCTTTAATCTGACACCAATAGAAGGGCAATAATTTGGAAGATGTCCCAAACAGAGCCTTGTAATAAAATCACCAAGGTTGTGGGTTCAATCTCCATATAGGCCATTCACTTAAGAGATGGACTCCATGATCTTTGTGGATCCCTTCCAACTCAGAATATTCTTTAATTCTATGAAATTTTCTTCTCTAGTTTTCTCTTCCTCTTCAATATATAGTGAATCCTCTAAAGATACTTTTATAAAATATGGGGTTTTTTTCTTGGTATAATCCAATGAGATGGAAGCATTGATTTTTATTTTTTTTTTCAGTGAAAATGGTATCAGTAATATTTGTAGGAGAGAGCATGTGCCTCATCTACTCAGTTTTTGAACGTTTCCAGGGATGGTGAGTCCACTCCACCACTTCCCTGTGGAGTCTGTTCCAATGCTTAACCACTCTTTCTGTATTCAACCTCAGCAACAGGAAACAAACCATTTGAAACAAATCTTATTTTAAGTTTCTAAAATGGATCTCTATTAGTGGTTTTTCAAACGTGGTTGTGGGGGGGACACACACAAACCAGTCTGGGCACGGCATCACCCACTGTACCATGTGTGGTGACAAATCCATTCTGTTTTCAGGAGCCAAGCAGGGCAGAGGGATGGTGTGGAGAGATGGTGAGAGCAGAGCATCACTGGTACTCACAAGCTGGCAGTGTGCTCTCCCAGCAGTGACCCCTGTGATCCCTGGGGTGATCCACAGGGAAGGCACAACAGAATCCTTCTCCCATTTCAGTATTTTGATTTTTTTCCCCAGTTTCCAGCAGTTCCACTTTTCTGCTGCTCTGCCTCTCCAGGGTTTTTGCTGACAGAACGGAATGCTGGTAGCAAACGCATTATTCATTGTGATTGAATGCCTGGTAATTATGTTCTATTTTTTTTTCATTTCTCAAATTAAACCTCTTTGCTATTAGGAACAGATGTTAAATTTGGGACTCTTGTTGATTGTTAGTGTGACACACACATGAAATATTTTAAATGAGAAGGCTGATTGAATTTTAAACATACTGATCACACTGGTGGAGTTGAAAATAATTGAAACTGGAAATAGCTGAAATGTTTCCAAAAAGAGGAGACAGAGGTGGGGTTTGCTTTTTCAAACTCCTGATCACACCAATCATGTTAAATTCTGCAGACTAAATACAAGAATTTACTGTATATTATAATACCAGACATGAGACTTGCATGGTTGTTACTTCAAAACAGCAGTAGAAAAGAATTTTAAAAATAAGGCAAAATCTATTTTCAAATCAAGACTTCAGATATTACCCATGTTCTTGTAGGAGCTTGTCTTTTTTTGTTTGTTTGTTTCCTCGGCTTATTCAGTAAAATCACATATTTCAGGAAATCTGACATTGCTACCAAGGAAGTGTTGCCCACCATGCAGGCTGAGCTGGCTCTTGCAGTCCTTTCCCCTGCTGAAAGCCCCAGATCCCTTTCCCAACCTGGAGAAGCTGATGGCTTCACTCTGCAAGGGCTGATGCTGGAAAGAAGTGAGGAAATTATTGCAAAGCATGAAGTCACAAATCCAAAACACTAGGCTGGATGTGAGGGTAACCTATACCTGTGGAACTGTTTTTATTTTTTGTTTTTTTACTTCTGTGGATGAATTTATCTGCAAATGTATGTTGCATAAGAAAATAAACACCCCAAAATGTATTTATGAGAAAATTGTCTAATTTATTCACAATGGAAAATTTTGCAGCATTACATTTTCCAGTCTCCCTATTGCTTTGACACCTTTCTGCTGGACCAGTGAAAACTCTGGAGTCCTCATTGGGACTGACAGATGGATTCTGCTCCCACACTTGCCCTCATGACCCCCAGGGTCTGGCATGAAGTCTGCAGCATCAGTTCCACCAATCTATGATAAGCATTTTCCAGCCATTGGAAGCTGTTGAGTGTCTATAGATCACTTTCCTGTATTTGAATTAGGAAGATGCATGTGTTACATGTAGAGTGATCTTACCTGACTTTACAGGATTTATAGCATACAAGGCATGAAAAATCTGAGTTTGGAAAGTAATGCAGTAACAATTACAATTAACCTCCAGAATCCCCAGGTAACCTTGGGGCGTTACACTTAAAGCACATTGCTTTTAAATAAATTTAATGACCAAGTACTGCTTTTTCTAAAACATTTTACTGCCATTTCTTCTGCAACAAATTGCTTTAAAGCCTGAATGTTGGTGCCAGCTTTACCCCATGTGACTTAATGCCAAGAGGTAACAACTTGGGGAAAGAAAATCCAGATTGAAAAAGCCATTTCTGAACAGGGACAACTTTTATTTGTGCCAAGCCACTTTTGTATATGTGGTTTCCTCTTACATCTGATATAATTTACAGATTTATAACACTTGCTGAACTTCTTAAAACAAGAAAACTTCCACTGCGACCGTGAATTGTTGTTGCACTGAGTGATCCTTGACAATCTATTGTCCCTGTATGTGCCACATTAAAGCAGCCTGGCACAGATACTAGAGAAAGTCTTCTGACACCCGGTGTCTTCTGGGGCTGTCATGCTTTATTATGTTCATGATCCATGGAGGAAAGTTTGCTAATAGCAGACATTGACCCACTGGTGGTAATTGCTGTGAAAACATTATTCAAGCTGATTATGTTAATGACAGAAGGATGAGGCACTGCCTAAAGAGTTAGTACAGCGTTACCAGAGATGCTTTATTTATTTAACTGATTGATCACTTAAAGGTTTGTAAACTGCCTTCTCTGTATAATAACGCTGCATAATCATGTACATACAAATTAAACAATCCAGAGAACTAAGGCAGAATGGTTGTTGCAGATCCGATTTTCATGTAAAATCTCAAGACTTTTATGGGCTTATTTACATAACAAGTCATGGTCTAGTCTCCTTTATCAGCATCAGCTTGATGTGGATTTGGCTTCAGCTATAAATTTTTATGGTTTGGAGCTAGTGGAATATAAGAGAATGGCTCACATATTTTAGTAATTTGAAATACATTTTTTATTGAAGAAAACGGTGTCATTTTCTTCCAGCAGAGCAATCTCTTCCTTGAAAATGTGATGCTTGCACACTTTCCCAGGGCAAGGTTATGACTTTTCTCCTTCCTGTAAATGCCTGCAGACTACTCCTCCAGGTGTATTCTCCTCTTTCTCACCAGAAAATCAGCTGCAAACCTCTGAATCTGAGCATCCCTGATCCCCTGGAGCTGGGGGTAAGTATAGCTCACTCTGCTCTCAGACTGGTGAAATCCAAGTAGATAAAAAGATCTTTACATAGACAAGGTGTAGGATTGACATGTCCTCCAGCTGGAAAAGTGCAGTCAGAATATTTCTCAGTGAAAATGGTTCAGTAAAGAGATATTAATGGTTGGACTTGATGGTCCTGAAGTTCTTTTCCAACCAAGTGATTCCATGATTTTGTGATTTTGAGGGTCTCAACCAAATTTGCTGACAGCAGTCTCTAACCCAGACATGGCTGAGTCGGCGAAGAAATTGCAGCAGGGAAGCTCCAAGCAAAGCTGGGAGAGTGATGCAGCGCTGACCCAAAATGATGGCCAAGGCTTCTTTGCCTCAGGATCAGCCTTCAATTGTCTCTCTAGGCTTAGCCTTCAGGCTCTCAGCTGCCCTCATTACACAGTGACTGCACTTGAAATCAAAGGACAGTTACCACAATACCATTTGTATCATCTTAAACTCATTTGATCACAGCCAGAGAGCTGTAGAAATAGATTAATAGCTTTTCATGTTCAGATGAGGCCATTCCCCACGTAACCTCTATATGTTTCTGCAGAATTCTACATCTTTTGAATCTGTTATTGTGTTTGACAAATCTGACAAAATGGCTAAAACCAAACGGATCTGAAGAATTTCCCCTCTCTTTCCTCCCTCCCTGCCCCATCTCATGCAGAAGCATTCCTGTTCCTTCTGCTTTGCAACCCAAGGCAATTTTTGCATTTGCAACCCCTATAGAGCTACACAGAGAATACATCACAATACTACACCATTTGACAAGTTTTCAAATACCGTGGCCAAAACTTACATTTATGTCAGTCTGTATTAAATCTTTTCTGCACCTTTTTTAGCTGTTGTGACTTTGAACTTCTACAAGACACAGAAACACGAATCCTTTACAGATGATGCACATAAATAAACTTATGGTTAAATATTCTTTAGAAAAATCAGTGTGTTATTGCAAAAAGTCCCTAGCTACACTTCCCTCTCATGTCAGAAAAAAGGCAAACCAGATGTTTCCTGTGTATTCAGAGGCTGAAAGAGAAAGAAGGTTTACTACCTAATTTTCCATCTTATTTTAGCTAATACAAAGCAGAATGGGGAAAAAAACCCCAAAGCAGAAGTTAACGTTTTGCCTCAGTTCTCTCCACCTTCCCAGCATCTGTGTTACTTAATAAAAAAGCAATCAGATGGACAGATGAGTTTTCATGGCTCTCTTTGTTCTACAGACTGCAGGGGGCAACATCTGTTTCTCCTGATCCTTTCTCCCCTTGAACAGGAAATTAAATACAAATTACTCAATTAAAGTAACGTAAGGAATTAACTTAATTAAAAATAAGGAAGTTCAGGCTTGAGTCTCTTCTCCTGTGTCCTTTGGAAGGTTTATGTGGCCGGGGCTGAGCTGGTGGGAGAGGAGCCCAGTGGAGGCCATGCTGATATCAGATGCTCTGACAGAGGCTGTGCTTGGGTGCATGTCTGCATTACCAAAACTATCCCAGTGCTGTCAGCTGCTATTGATTAAACTGCACTTGATATTGCTGTTGGTGACTGAATGGTGCAAATCAACTTCATTCCTGGCTTTGAAAAGGCAGTGATACTGTTGTAGCTTCCCTGACCTGTCCATTGCATGAATACTGACAAAGTCCCCTCAGTTCAGAAAAGAGTCATTAAAAACCCAGTTGAAATGTTGGTAATTTGAGTATTTCTGGGGAGAGTTCACTTCTCTGAACATCCCTGTGTGGGCACCACATTCTGATATTCAGAGCACAAATCATCTTTCGAAATAAAAATTCAATAGCTCTCCCCAGAACTACCTGTTAAAACTCAGACAGTAAATTAAATATTTACTTGTTCTTTCTCAGGATCTTCTGGCTCAGCAGAAGAATTTAAAGAGGTACTAAATGCTGAGGAGCAGCTGGCTGGAAGGAACAGAGCACCCAGGGCTGGGGCTGTGGGCACAGGGGGTGGTGGTGGCTCCCAGACAAACCCCACAGGATCCAGGTACTGAATCTCCTTGTCCCTTCTCTGCACTTAGACATTGTAGATACTGCATAAACCCTTCCTTGGGGTTTGACACTACAGACTGGAAGTCCAGATCTGCTAAGAGCTGATTCAGCAAAGTGCTGAAGCCTGTGTCTAAATTCCCCTTAAAAATCACTGCAATATGAACAAGTGCTCAGCTCACATGGCACCTGTGAATAGGTTTAGGTTTGAGCGTGGGTTTATAGCTGGGGCTGAAGTGCTTTGAATCAGAGACTGGTTTCCTACAGTTCCTACAGTTAATTTTTATAGGCTTGAGATATAAGCAGTATGCAGGCACCTGAGCTAGTAATTTTGTAATTTAAAAATAAAATTAACTGCAATTACAGACTTTCATGTTTCCCCTCATTTGTTCTCAAGTAATATCTATGCAACCATTGAATATTTTGCTCTATTTCATTCATTCAAAACTGATGTGGCTAAAGTAATTCTGTTTTTACTGTTAGTGCCAGCTAAGGTTTCCTTGTGTTTTGTTGTCCATTGCATTCACTTGGCCCGAAATGGATGTTTGATTGTCATGTAAACTACTTTTCAAATTCACTTCTGAAGTGCAGCAATAATATTGGGGTGGCTGGTACAATATCTTCTAGTAGTGTTAGTGCAAATGACAAGATAGAGTGGGTGTTAATAAGGTCAGACTTTCAATGGTAACCCACCTGAGTGGTGCTTTTCTGTGTGCCTTGTAAAGATGGATTATAAACACACACAGCAGCATTAAAAAAGCAATTTAGATACAATGATCTGATTTCACTCAACCATATGAACTTTATATCTCTCACATCTTTTATTCCATGTATAGTTTCATTCTCTCTTGAAGGGCTGCTTGCTGCAACAATTGAGCAGTGAACAGAAAAGCCTGAGATCTGAACTAGGCAGCCCTCTGAGCCTGTGCTTGCAAATAGATATGAATTTATTACAGGAGCAGGGGATAACTCTTAGGAGTTCTGCAGGCCTCTTTCTGCTTTGGAAATGGCTGGCTTAAAGTCAGTGGATATGTCAAGAGGTAATATAAGAGAACTTTGGTGGACTTGCTTTGCAACTCATAATTTTTATGTATTCTATTTCATAAAAAAAAACAGAAAAATGAACTTCAGTGCAATGTACTTTGGAAGTTAATTGGAGTAGACATTCAAGTCTTAAGTAAATCAGCTCTGTATCATTTGACACACAACATTACTTCGATTAGTATGACTTCCACCATTATCTAGACAGATGAAACGATGTACCATGCTAATCAGAATATTAAAGTGACACTAGCACTTATATATTATGAATATTTACTCAACAAATGAATGCATGATAAATGAGATTGGTCTAGAAACCTTTCTCAGTAGAGAAGATGTGAATTCTTTCCCCCTGAGGAAATCCTTTCTTGTGCTTAATCCAGTTATCAAATTTTCAGTGCATCTTAAGCTTCTCCCTCCTTATCCCACCCAGAGCAGTTTGTGTCACAGCTCAGAGAGGGTTTTCTGCACATACAGGAATCATATGCACTGTTCTGAATGGCCTGTGAGGCTGAAAGCTGTTTTGAGACAGTTCTTTTACATGTATTTCTACACCACTTGACCCAACCACAGATAATGGAGCCAAATCTGGAGTGTGAAGCCCCATATTCAAACCAGTTTTCACAGTCAGAGCATTGTGATCACAGGGTTAGTATGTGGACTACCTAAAGCTGGACAAGTTCAAGTGCAATGTCAGTACAGACAGGGCTGTGCTTAGGGCTGTGGATGCTCATTTTCTCCCAAAATGACTCAGATTCCCTCTCCTTGGGGCTCTGCCTGGATCACACAGGCAAAGTAGAACTCATCATCTGTGCATAAGGCTCACACTCAGTAACAGAGGTGGCTGCCATCCCTCAGAGTGTTTGCAGTTGTAAGCTTTCTGTGAATTTTTCTTGGTTCAGTTTTCTGGGGAAGTGGAGTTATTTTACTCAGAGAAGCTGTGGGGGCCTCATGCCTGGAAGTGCTCAAGACCAGACTGGAGCAACCTGGTCTGGTGAAAGGTGTCGCTGTCCCCAGTGGGGATGTTGGAATGAGATGACCTTCAAGATCCCTTCCAACCCAAACAATTCTATGATTCTAAGAACAATGAGATTTAAAATAGCCTGATGAGAACAATGAGATTAAAAAATGCACATTGACAAATGCTGACCTTGAGCTCCACATTGAGACATGAACAAAATTTTACTTTGAAAACTCAGAGTCAGGGTCAAAGAGAATTGTCAGAGTCAAAGTGCATCTTGCACATTTTCTCCATCTTCTTCTGTGAGCACTTGCCTGGAGCAGAATACAGGGCATCACAGGCCCTTCCCATCCACCAGGAAAGGGGGAGAAAATACACTGGGATTGAATCCTTGGTGCTGAAAACCAGGAATTTTTACTAAATCTGGTCTAGCATGGAATAATCTTCTGGAGGTAAAAAAAGAGTGGTTTTATAGCTCATTTCTGGGTATAACATTGAAATATGACCAAGGGCTCTGGTCTATAACTAGGGCTACAACTTTCAAGGTGTCAGTGCATTATTCCCTGCTCCCCTGGCCATTGCAGGCCCTTGTGCAGCATGTTTAAGATGCAGTTGGCTCCCATGTTGGTGTATAGCAATCACAGTGACCTTGTACTAGCATTGTCATGGTCATTTCTCTGCCATCCATCATGTCAGGATCTCTGTGTCCTTACACAGCACAGGTGACACCTCCCAGCAGCCAAAGAACTTGGATTGCATCTTATCTAGCACTGGACATGAAGGGTAATTCTCTAGAAGTTCTGTACTGAAGGGTAAATCAAGTGTCTGCTGGATTTTTCCACCACATACATCTTAGGAGGGAGCTTTGTTGTGTAGCTGTGATGTTACTCCTGTGTTGACTTCTTTATCTTTGCTTCAAATGTTCAAATTCATTCTTCCTAAAGCCTTTAATCTTCTTGGAGGGAAGACATTGGCATAAAGGTGTTGACACAAACCATCCATGCACTCAGTGACCCTCACTGGGACTTGCCCCAGAGTCTACAAAGAAAAGGGGGATTGTAAGAGCCCATGATGGCAGTGAAAGCTCAGGTACAAGATTCTTTCTTCCCAATCAACCTGCCATGTACCTTCCAGGAGTTTCACACACAGCAAACACATGGATGATGCAGCCCTGTGCCCTGCTGGGTGCTGTTCCTCTTTCCCATATTATCACCAAACTCCTGCCCATTAATCCTATCTTGTTGAGTTCCTCTTAAACAGGAAAAGTCAGCAACTGCAAAATCAAAACGCAAGCAAGGCTCATTTTCTTGGTGTGTGTGATGACCATTGACAGGGTTTGCATGTGTGACTGACATGGTAGATTAATTTATAATAAAAATGCAACTTTCACATAAATGACATCAGGCGATATCTTCAGTGCTGTGCTCATCTGCCTGAAGGGACAATGTGGTTTTCTATTACTGCTAAAATGCACAATAGCTTTGCTCGGCTGATTTGGTTTTATTTTTATATTGTGCTGCCAGTTCAGTTAGAAATCTAGGCAAGTTCTGTCAATGGCAATAAGGCATCCCTCTGACAAAAACCAGGTTTCTCCCCCATTCAAACCACGAGGGCACCTAAGAAATCACTGGTCACTTCTGGACACAATGCAGTGTCGTGGTAGCTTAAAAAAAGGTGAAGAGCATGGACTGACATGTGCCCTTTAATATACTCTTTTTCCCAACTGAAAATGTATTAATTGATCTTTCACAGCACCCTTTAGCTCTGGAATAGTAATGTCACACTCATGGCAGAGTAGATCTTTTCACAAGGAACATCCCTTTCTGTCACTCCTCTTAGCCTAGTTCATTAAGTTTGCAAATCTTTGGAAAAATTGCAGTTCTCACATAGTTAAGATACTGAAGAATTTTTAGAAGTCGTATTAACTCACATTTTTGCTTACAGGCCTGGGATGCTCCCTGTAATTGCATCCCTGACAGCAGTGAGTATGGGGGGAAGACTGATGATGAGGCTTGATTTTGTGTCCTTAAGGATACCCTTTCAGTACAGCTTCCATTTTGTCATTCCTTTGGATGGGTGTGGGGCTGGAGTTGTATTTCCTTGCCACATGTAGAAGTGACCTAACTTCCATGCTCTGTCTTACCTTTTTTTATTACAGTTATCTTGCCATGGGACAGAGGCTGAATGCAAGACGAGTTGAGCACAAGTTGATTCTCCTGCTATCTCATTGTCTGCAGTACATAAATCTTGAAAAGTGTGCTTTGAATAGGAAAGGATACCAACTTAATGATACATTTACTCTAACTACGGCTGGGTGTGCACAGAATCCTAATGCCTGCTGCAGACTCTTCATGGTAACAGATGTTGCTCGCTGCTTATAAAGTAAGTTTATTGCATTAGCTGCCTGTAAGCAGTTTACTCTCCAGAAGATTCATAGAGTAAATTAAAATTATCTAATTATTTGTTATCTAATTTAATAGAGAAATGGTCTTGATCTTCAGATATTACACATATATTATTATATTACAAGGCAGTGTGGCAGAGGTCTCTTTCTGAGCTCTGAGCTGCTACTGAATAAGAGGAGAAACTTGCACTCACACACAGACATGTCTAGAGATGGGCTGCAACAGCCTTACCAAGGAGAACTCACTCACTGTGGCTTTTATTTAGAGGCATTTTGCTGTGCATCCCCATCCCTCTGCCTGCTCACCTGTCACCAGGCAGAGCCCTGCTGCTCCCAGCAGCCCAGCTGGCCCTGGAGAGCCCTTTGCTGTGACATCTCTGATGTGCCCCTTATCACAAGGTCCATCTCCTGCTGGGTCCCTGCAGAGACTTTGCAGCACAGAGAAAAAGGAAGGCTCCAAGATGAGTCCATCCTTTGTAGGCTTAGCTGATGGCTAAAATTGTGTTTATTTCCTAATATTTAACTAATTCTTCACACGTAACTGACCTTTCTGCTTTCAAGCTAAGAAAGTGCCACCTCTCTCCTGCTCTCAGCTCCTGGCTCTTGAATTGGGGTGAAGGAGGCTGGGTCCATCACTGGGGTTGCTCCACAAACCATGATCAGTGTGGGGTGAGAGGGGGCTTGCTTTGGGACAGAAAGTCCCACTTGCTTGATGGGGAGGACAAGTGAGCCCTCTTCCTATTGTCATGCTGACATGTACATCTTAGCCTGTAATTTTCTGAGTCATAATGACAAATGGCTCATGATGATGTCACTCATTTCCCCAAGGATCTCTCAGCTCTCCAGCCAGCATGTAGCAAGCTGCAAACAGTATTTCAAAATGAAAAATTGCAGGTGTTTTCTGGATGTCATCCAAAGGAAGGAGCGTGGATTTCAGACAGAAATCAAATCAGACCACATGGAAAAATCTCCCTGAACACCCCAGACAGTCAACAGATGGTAGCTGTGACATTTCAAGTCAACCTGTGCACCTGGGAAACCATGGCCAGGAGCAGCAGAAGTGTACATTTAAATTAAGTCTTCTGTAAAATCTTTTAATAAGGAAGAGCTGAAACAGCAGAAATGCCTTGCCACAGATTTTGGTGCTGTAGGAGAAAAAAAGAACATTTTTTACTGCATGCCATGTCCTGCCTGCTAAATGTAATGATAATCCATATCATCTTTGGAGACCCAGTTGGTTATCTGTCTGTCTATCTATCTATCTATCTATCTATCTATCTATTTATTAAACTACAGTAATGGCTTTTGCTGGAGTCTACAGTCTACAGTCTACATCCTGGAATGGATCTTTTGAGGTTATGTAGTTAATATTTGCATTGTCTTTACCAGTTTATTCCATTCTGTGTCTGTTTGCCCCAGATGTCAGGGAAGTCCTGTATTTTCTCCTTCTTCCTCTCCTCGTCTGACAACCACATTAATATATCCTTAGCAAGATTCTGATATCTTTGGTTAAGCCTGCAGGGTAAATATAATTTATGTAGCCTTCACTGACACTATTTCTGATGATGGAGAAATGAATAATGCAGTTATGAGAGAAGCTTACTCATGGGTTACCTGTAACTCTGACTGAGTGCATAAATGCTACTCTGGGTTGGACCCAGGGCTGACACAAACAATGTCAGTATGTCACTGTCAATAAAAAATTCCCAAATTTGAATATTTGAATGTTTGGGTAGATACTTGCTGATTATCCAACTTCTTTTCACAACCAAAATGTAGCTACTCATAAAAACTACATGGAAATATGAAAATGTATATATAAAATGGCAGAAACATGGGAAGTTTTTATTAGGAAAAAAAAAGAGTAAATATGATTTGAATAAGGATTATATATTGAGACACAAAATTTCCCTTTTTCTGCTTCTTTTTCTTTGCAATGACCATGGTTCAAATTAATGTGTTATTTGTGAAAATACTGTCACAAGGTATTTTGGCTTTAAGACAGAAAGAAACACAAATCCTACATTTGTAGGAGAATAGTTTGTGTCTGGCATGGCAAAAATAGCTGCACAGAAACTGTGGTCCTGGATTTTAATGGACCTTGTTGTTAATGACAACTACTTAATATTTTACTGGTACATTCTTTTGGGTTCATTTAAACAGCAGCTCGCCTGAGCACTGCAGAAAAACATAATATGATAAATTAGGCTAGGTCAAAGAGGAGAAATTATTTTAAATGAATACAAACATCTAATTTGTCTGGACTTTTAATGAATTGAAATGCCAATATTACTACAGTTGACAGCAATGTATATTCTATTATATTCAGTAAATTCTGTACTAAACTTTCCTTACTTTTTCCGATTCTTTTTCATTTGTTTATACATCACACCACTTTAGTGAGACTCACTCTACTGAAGTGGAACCAGTTTTCCTATCCTGGGGTACCTATGGACCACCCTTGGGTTTCAGTGACACACATACACAAACCACACACCTACACAAACCCGTCCTGCTGACTGATGTGTTTTTGGGACCCCACATGCCTCATGCAATGCAGGACCCCAGGTTTCCCCCTTGGTGCTGGAGCTCATGTGCTCCTTCAGCTTCCAGCTCCGGACACAGCTCCAGCCAGCCATAAAGTTCATTGGGAAAATATTTTTGCTCTGAGGTGAAAGGACTGCAAAGTCCTGAAGATGCCATATTCACTTTATTGCTGATCTGGGAACTGGCAGCCTGGACCCAGGGCTGGGTGACCCACAGCTTTTTCTGACATTGAGTTTTCAGCAAACCCAGCGTGCTCTGGACCATCCCAGCCTTCCCAAGGAGGTGTGAAAAGAAGTGTAAATCTTTCCATCTGTCAATTCCTCCCATCAGTTGGGAGGTTCTTGGCAATGGTCTGAAGGGTTTCATGAGCAAGTTGTGCTACACAACCAGCATCCATTAGCTGCCTCTCCCCTACAACACCACAAATGCATGATTTGCCCCTAGTGAGCAATAATGCTCATTTTCTCATGGGCCAGTTTGCATTAACACCATTGCCACCACAACCCCTGATTTATTGGTCAAGGTGTGCTTTTCAGTGATATTTACAGCCTGGCTTAATAGTGTGTCTGTTTTCTGTTTGCTGCAGATGATAATTCAAGGATTTGCTTGGCTGACTCAAAGAAACACTTGGAAACCACAGCCAGTGGGTTTGATTTCATTGATGCAAGGATTTAAATAAACACAAACTGGTTTTGTATCATTACCTGATGTTGTGTGATGACTCTATCAGCCACCCTCCTGCTTTGGTGATGTTTTTAAGGATGTTTGACACAAACCTGCTTATAGTTTCTAAAACCTGTGCTTTATTCAGAGTCATAGAATCACAGAATCATTTAGGTTGAAAAAGACCTCCTAAGATCATCTGGTCCAGCCATTAACCCAGCACTGCCAAGACCACCACTAAACCATGTCCCCTGGTGTCACATGCACATGCTTTTTCAGTCCCTTCAGGGATGGTGCATTCCCAGCTTTGCTGGGAAACCTATGACAGTTCCTTGCCACCCTCACAATTCTAATGACAAATCTAACCCTGCCCCCTGTTTGCTGGATGCAATTCTACCTTGTAGCATGTTAGGAGTCAGCCTGTAGCTGTAACTGCAGTAAAGCCAGTACCTTCCCTGCTGCCCTTTTTCCTCCCACGCTTGCCCTCTGCTGTGTCTGGAAAACTGGTGGATGAGCTCCCAGTGGGTGGAGTGTTGTGTCCTTTGCATACTGACTGTTATTCCCAGACATTTTTTCCCTGCTAACTCAGCAGTGCTGCCACAGACCAATGTAAGAGCCATAGCTATGGGGTGCTTGTTAGAGCATCCCAATACCCCTGAGCCCCCAGGACCTCAAACAGGAGGAAACAAGTGAACTGTGCTCGTTGACCGTTAACACAAATTTACTGCTACTTGTGCTGATGTTTTCAGCATAATTCATTGCAGCTTGAACTTGTTGACTAGCTGCATAATTTCTCCTTGAATAATTTTACTGCCATATGGGAGGCTGCAGACCTTGAGCTGCTGCCTTTGCACACAACCCCTCCGTGCATTAACGAGCCTCACTTGACGAGCGGGGAACAGCAACCTCCACGTCCCTGGGATGAAGCCCATGATTTCTGCTGATGTGGTTCATGGAGGGATGGTTTTTTAACCTCCAACCTGCAATGAGAGGCACTCAGGAGTGGTGATGGTCCTGCTGACACAGCCCCTGTGCTCCCATGTGCACCTCTGTGGGGTTCAGGGCTCTTCAGACCTTGGGGCAGGGCACACAGAACTGCCTGTGCTGGTGAAAGGAGTTTTTATGGTACAGAGGATTTTAGCCTCCAAAGCTGTCAAATTGAGTGTTTTCATCAACATTGATTTGAGCTTCTAAAGTAAAATACTGTTCAAGAAAATGAACCAACTTAACCTTGGTTATACAGGAAGCTTAAGAAAATTTTCCAAAAGCTCCTGGCCTTTATCATTCAGCCTTAATGCAAAACTTAACCTCTAGCAGTATCTGCTGCAGATAATATTGTTGACAAGCTAGGCTGTCTTTCAGTCCAGATTTCATGTCTTAATTAAATGGAATTTGTTTCAGCAAATAGTGCTTGTCAAAAGTAGGATATTTTTTGCCTTAGGACTATTACAAAGATGCTATTAGACATATTGATAATTAGCAATCTGTGTCTCAGAATTACAATAGCTCTATGTAAAGACAGAATAATTTTTCCCAAGCCAAAATTATAATTATAAATTAAATACACAGACATGTCCACCTAATCTTAAACATAAACCCATAGAGTGGTAGTACAATGTGCTTGAGAACACCAGGAGCTCACCTAGTTCACCTAGGTTCACCCTATTGCTTTTAGGAGAAAAGCAGGTGTGGTGATAGCTGGTTGCATCAGAGGAAGTTTAGATTGGATGTTAGGGAAAATTTCTTCATGGAAAGGGTTGTCCAGCCTGGAACAGGCTGCCCAGGGCAGTGGTAGAGACACCATCCCTGGAGGGATTTAACAGATCTGTAAATGTGGCACTTTGGGACACGGTTTAGTCATGGCAGGGTGGGGGAATGGTTGGGCTTTATGTTCTACCTGCCCTACTGGTGTTAGAAATTGCTACCCATGGGGGTTTTTGCCAGTGTGGTCCAAATGTGAGGGAAGAAAGGGCAATACCATGTAAATTCATCCCATTCCTCCATTAAAAATATAGAAATTATGGATAAATGAAGATATGAAAAATAAATTTAAAAAAATTACATTAAGAGTTTTTAAGCTTGAGAAAATGCCTTGCCTTGAGAGAATAAAATATACTTAACAAATTATAAACAAGCCAATGTATTTAGTGGACTGAAATAATTTTGCAGAGAGAAAATACTGAGTAATTTTGGCTGTGGAACAAAGCTGGCATCCAATGGTAGGATGCCAGAAGCAGCCAGCTTTAAAGCTGAGTTGTGTTTTACACAGAGCTGACTTTGTGCTGAGCAAGCTTGGGAATGGGAAAAGTGCCGAGGGAGCAGGAGTGGCTGGCACTTCTGTCTGAGTCAATGTGGGGCATCTTCCTGGAGGAATTCAGCACAGCACGCGAGGCTGTCTGCACTGGGGCTTGATGTGCTGATGGTCTGCAGAAAGAGATCAAGCTGCAGTGAGCTGTCTGGCACGAGATGAACCATTACATGTCACTCACTAGAGAGAAAGAGGTGGGGAGAGGGTTGCCCAGAGAAGTTTTGGGTGCCCCATCAGGGCCAGGCTGGACAGGGTTTGGAGCAACCTGGTCTAGTGGCAGGGGGTTGGAATGAGATGAGATTTAAGGTCCCTTCCCACCCAAATCATTCTATGATTCTATGACAGTAAGCCAGTAGTTAGCCTCTCTTTGTGGTCCATCAACTCTTGAGACGCCAAAATTTTTGACACTGTATTTTAAAGTAATTATATTGGATTCAATGTGAAACTAAGAGTGAAACCCAATGCAACACTCCACATACAGAGGAATATAATACAGCAGCTCATATGGAACTGTCTGCAAAACAGGGCTGATGACCAGCTGAGGAAAATTCATGGTTAATGCTCAGAGCAGCTTCGACAGGTACAGGAGGTACTCGCCTGCAGGAGCAGCTGTGCCAAATAGGATGAGGATTAAAAGCAGGAAATAGTACAGTTGTTCAACAACCCCTACCACCCCAAATTCTTAACCAATGCCCTATTTAAAGAAAAAGAAAAGGGAGATGCTTTATTTAAAGAAAAAGAAAAGCTTGGTTCTCCTGCCTGACCCAGTGCAGCTCAAACTTTGCTAGTCCTCAGGGCAAATCCTCTGAAGAAATGATGAACTTTCCTCCACAGAAACTCCAGTTTCTGAAAGCCCATTAAGTTTACTGTAGCCTTAAATAAAACATTAAAAACTCTCCCTCTGCAGTACTCCTTGCAGTAAACACCTCTCCAGGTAACTCCACACCCTGCTCTGCTGTGACAAATCATACCCACAAATAAATACAGGTGGTTGCAGTGTTACACTCTCTTTTAATTGAAAAATATCTGAAGAGCACACAGCTCCTGGGCTGGGTATCCAATGGCACAGGAGTGGTGTGGCCATGCCTGGCATTACCCGTGTGCAACAGAGGGAGAAACCTGTGCTAAGCTGGGAATTGGAACTGCACTTCTGGAAATGCCAGTGGTCTGTCTGACCTTTGGAACTGGGATGCTGCTCGTTTGATTTAGTACTTGTCTTGTTTATGAGGCTCTGCTGCCTCTCTGCTCTCGCTGTGCTCACTGCCTTCACCTGATGGCTTTGGACAAGTGTCAAAGACACCACAGACTGCCAAAGGTTAGTGCTGAAGTGCTTAATTAAACAAGCCTCTGGGATGTGGCAATTGCTTGGTAGGAGCATCACACCAGGACTCCTTATTTTTCTTTATTCTTGTTTTCTTCTAAAGTTAGTATTGTGAACTGGAAAATAATTATTTTTTTCTTTTTTACACATTTTGTTTTCAGCCACAAGCATTTGGGAAATATGACCCACAATCTCCATTTTTCCTAAACTCAAGATGAGACATGCAAGAGCCTTTTGTGCCACTAAGATAGGTTTTTACCTTTTTTCATGATTTTCTGGACTAAGGGACAAATAAAGTAAAAAGGGAAAAACCCCCAAAGGCAGAGAGCTTCTTCAGCAGCCAGTCACGTCTGTGAGGACTGAAAGTCACCTGAGCATCCTGTGCCAAGGGGCTGAGGGTCATTAACAGCAGTGTGAAGGCACCGCTCCATCTTCCCTCTGGGCTGCATGGTGATGACCTTTTGCTGCCACAGAACTGAGTAATGGGCATTAATTCAGCTGGTGCAGAGAGTAGATTGGGCCAAAAACTTAACAAGTTGCACTGATCCCACCCAAACCATCCGGCTCTGCTTGTACAGGCTGTAAATCTCACCTCCCTGTTCTGGGCAGCCAGAATTGAGGGTATTTTGGCCAATGCATTAAGCTGGGCTGCACATCCAGCTCACGTTGCATGGGATAAAAAAATAAATGAATAATGTCAGGTCTGTATTTGCAGCCCCTTCATCAGATGGCCCCAGCCCAGGCTCAGCTCAGCCCCCATCACTCATGCATGACCCCCAGGTCAGCACCTTTGCATTTTTGGGATGTCCTGACGTGAGCAGATATAAGATTTCTGCCTGCCTGTCACTGTTCTCTGTTTTCAGGCTTATTAAAAAAAATCTTTATAGCCTTGCTATTTTATTCTTTTAGAAATAAGTCTTAAACCAACCAAACCCCCAACCCTCTTGTTGGAGGCAGGTTAAAAAAGAGTGACATTTCAAGTGTGTTTTCCCTCCACTAACAGAGAGCAGCAGTCCATGCCTGGGCGTGCAGTGCTTGGCTGGGAATTTGTCTGGTCTTCATCAACACCACTCATCATCACAACATCTTTGTATAAAAGAAACACCTGAGTCTCCAGATGGGGAGATGTCCTGTGTTTTATTTCAGTCTACTTCAAAAAGTTAACAAGGGAAAGAATATAAATAAAAATCCCTTCCTGCAGAAGTGGTTGGGGGAAGTTGGCAGTAGCCAAGTGAGTGAGACACCACAGTGATGGGCAGGAGCTGTGCCCACATCATATCTGAAGTGCCTTGTGCTACAGGTGCACAAAGGGGAAAGGATGTGTGAAATGCAGATTGTGGCTGTCCCATCCCTGGCAGTGTTCAAGGCCAGGTTGGATGGGGCTTGGAGCAACCTGGGATAGTGGAAGGTGGCCCTGCCCATGACAGGGCTTGGAAGGAGATGAGTTTTAAATCTCCTCCACCCCAAACCATTCTCTGATGATTAACTCTAGAAACTTCTGCTGCTGGTAGCTGTTGTGGAAGCCCATGACTGGCAGAGGGGATGCACTTCTGGAGGTGGAGATGAGCTTGCCAGGCTGGGGGAAATGAGCTCTAGCGAGCAAATAGCAGCACTGGAAGAGCCAATTGAAAGATTGATCTCTGTTACCCATAACTTTACCATACTATAGGGGCTTCAGGCTTTTTTTGTTTTGTTTTTTGTTGCCCTGTGAGAAAATACTCAAAGCAGTGAGTCAGGTGATCGGTGCTGGTTTCAGATGGGAAGAAGAGTGGGAACTGGGATCCAATACAGAAAGCCAGAGCTGCTGCTTACCATGCATAATGAATACACTTTGTTAAGAAAAGCAGCATTTACCCCCAGGTTTTCTCTGAAAGCAATTATGGGAGACTGGGTGACTCATCAGGGTGTGTGGCAGATAGGGAAACCCCTGGGTCCTGGGGGGTCAGTGAAGGGCAACAGCAACACCTGTAACCTAAGAGACAGTCACAAAGCTTTGTACAGGGAGGGACAAAGGTAGTCTTAGGGAAAAAAAAACAAAGGCATTATAGCATTATGGCCACATCTCTTACGTGTTATTGCACACGTCTCCTCAGCCCCTGTTCCTGTGTTACTGCTCATTTTGTTGACCTGCTGTAGGGTCATACAGGGAATTAGCCATTATCTCCTTACAGAATTGAGATCTTGACCTGGTTTTTCTGTTTTATACAGCACCCAGCACACCACCAGGCATTCTGGCAATTAAGGCCTAATCATGGTATAAATCAAGTAAATAAGTACCTGTCAACAGGTCATCAGGACCGGTGTTCCTCTTGGGCAAAGCTGTGTTCATGGAGGTCAGAGCAGCAAAATGGCTCAAGGCCTTCAAGGCAGAGTGTTTTACAACAGCCCCTCATGAAGTCTCTTTTGTAGGGGGGACCAACCCACCCTACCAGTTCCCATCTCCCACCCATTCTGCAGACAAGCCCACCAAAATATTTTGGTACTTTTATTGATTTTTTTTCTAGCTGGAAGAAAAAAAAAAAAAAAAAAAAAAAAAAAAAAAAAAAAAAAAAAAAAAGTATTTAATGATAAGAATACGTTAACCGTCACAGATTCCAAAACAGGGACTTGTAAGTTTTGACTCCAATTTAAAAGTGGATGGTTTCTGAACAGCACTTCTATTCAGAAAGTGAAAATATTGAGGGAAATACTAAGACAAAACAGCATTTCTATCATACTGCTGTTTAACCTCAGTGATGAATGCATCTGATGTTGGCATTGGAGTTTTAGTGGCAATCCAGAATTATTTTTCCCATGATTCTAGTGTCAGAACATCCTACTGATATACGAGTGTATAGGATAATGAAAAGGTCATTAATTCAATTTAGATCAGTTTTGATTAATCACCATATTAATTAGTAATTTAGTGACTAGGAATTAAGTGTAAATTGGTGAATTAGAATTATGAATTAGAACCAAAAGGATAGGGAAAGAAATTGCTCACAAGGAAATGTAGTCTCTTTTTGACAGAGTTGAAAGGCAAATATGAGCTGAAACATTTTTTTGAGTATATAGGAAATTTGTGTCATAAAAAAAAAAATCAGAGTAACAAATGTGCAGCACTTTAATGTCAGATTTGACTGTTATTGGAACTGTTCACAAGTAGTGTGGACAATCTAAATTATACTTCATTTTCTAAGTATGATATATAACCATTAGGATACTTTAGAAAAACACATCACCAGAACTTGGGCTGGAGAGGGAACAAAGGGAACATCTTTGGAAGGTCCAAGTGGGATTTTTTTCAAGTGAATGCTATTCCAATACTTTGCGACAAACAGGAAAAAGTGAGGTCTGTTACACATCTTTCACAGCCTATATATAAACCAGCCTCAAGAATATTTACCTGAACATATATACACAGGGTTTTTTTAAATATTCTTAAAAAAGTAATATTTGCTTGATCTATGACACAATGAATGTCTCTACAGAGAAAACTTACCATAGGCATAATAAAATACTCAAGAAGTCATAAAAGGTAACACGAGAGGAGTGTTTGGCCTTGGTAAAACACATTTAGGATGGCTGCAATGTATGGATACAGCTTTGTTCAAGAAAGGAGCTGTGCATATTTAAAGGTACTTACAAAGCTGGTCTTCTCCTTTCTTTGACATGGGATATGTTTCCTAATGGGATGAGTACAAAATCATGGACACCATGCATTACTAAAGGAAGGCTATGCCCATCTGTTTCACATGTCAGTGTTGCAATGATGGAAGAGTCTCTTCTAACCCCTATGGCTCATAAGTGAAAGAAGTGTAGGATTCAGCATATGGGTGTTGAAGGACAATTTCAAGGACTCCATGTTTAATGAATTCATAGGATTCAGCTCCCTTTCTTTGTCTGTCGGAACAGATTTTTATATTCTCTCTAGAACTGAAATGGTGTAAAATACCTCAGGTCTACAGCCACGCTAAACTGCTCCTCTTCTGATAAAGCTAAACATTTAAAGCAAAGATTGACAGTGCCATTCTGTATCCTTCTTACTTAAAATCCCTCTGTGTGTGTTGTGGAATGGGTGACTTAAAAGCATCTGCGGAGGGAAATAATTACGACACCACTACCCATCACTGCACGTGTTCAAGGGCAGCTTTCTACAGACTCTGGGCAACAAAGTCCTTGGCAAACCAAGCTGGGTCTTTCCAGAGGCCAATGAGTGGCTCCAATGCTACTGATATTTACCTGCAGAGAGGTTTCACCCACCTGAAGACCCCATTTTCCAAGTGATGGTTACAACTGCTTGGATGGCACCATTTCTTGCCTGGCTCTGCTGCCACAGCTGCTTTTGGCCTCGTTACTTCGTGGTGATGGATATAGAAAGTTAGAAAAATGCAAATAGAAAAGTTTTTTATATCTTCCAAGTGTGCAAATAAATGGCTGTATGTTTTTATGGGAACTCGACTGAAATTTCTCAATGCCAGCTGTTGCATTCCTGGATAATTCAGCTGCTTTTACATGAATGTCTTTGCTCATAACTAAAAGATAATTGACTATAAACAAGTGTACCATAAACAGAATGGAAAAAAAAAACCCACAAAGAAAAATTGTTTCCTGGTTGTTCTGAAAAGAAACCGGCAAATTATGGTATGACTAGAAAATGAGTGAGTTTTCTATTAAAAATAACCTCTGTTGTTTTATGAAGAACCAAGTGATTTCAGTGCTCCTAAATATTTGATGAGAGAAACCAATGATTTCTAGAAGTCTTGCTGTCTCCAACAGGAATAACTATAACTAATTCTCTGTCCCCAAAGAGTAGATTTTGCATATTGTTCCTGAACTGACCACACTCACGAGCTGTTGAAAGACTAATGCCACCTTCTCAACAAAATTGTTTACATAAACTCTGACCCCCTGTCAGTATTTTCCGGCTTTTACCCAGGCCTGGATGGGTAGTGGCCTGGATATTTCATGGCAAATTTCTCAAACACAATCACACAAATATGCACTGGAAGAGGGGGGACTCATCCCATTGCCTTCAGTAGGACCAAGAGCAAAATGAAGTGCAGAAGCAAGCGAGCTGACAGTTACTATTTCTGTGATGCCTTCTTCTGAAATCACATCTGCAAATCCTCTCAAAGCCATCCTGCAGAGAAAACTGATCAGTTTTCATTAAATCTCTTTCCTAGGTTTCTCTGGGTTGAAAACTGCTCTGATGTTTACTTTCCCTCATCATCCAAAGGTGAATATTCAAAGGTGAATAATCCTCGCTGCTGCTGTCTCCCTGGGCTAGGGTGGGGTAGTCAGTGCAGCCAACAGGCATGGGATACAGGGAAGAAAACTGATGCTTGGACGTAACATAAAAGCTCCTCAGTATGGAAAGTCAAAATCTGTTTTGTTCTACAGAATTACTAGGTTTCGTGGCTTGTATGATATCTCAGTGGAGATATTATTCACTTCCCAGCATTTTTCTCATAACCACAAATCATACCCACAAATAAAAAATATCCCTTCAAAACCACTTCCTATTAGCAGAGCATACCTTATATTATAAAACTTGCAAGTAGACCAGTGTTGTACCATGAAGCCTATACAGGGTTTTTTGTCTTTTTGTTTTCCCAGTGTAAAAATATACAATGCTACTGCTCATTTCCTGCAGTGTAAAGGTCCAACTGGTCCTTGCCTGCTGAAGGCTCCACTGCTGCTGCCCTTTTCATACCTCCCCAACCCAGACCACTGTGTTACCCCTCCTTATACCTGAAACCTCACAGCGTAATGTGTTTTGCCTCCCGTTTATAACAAACAAGGAATCTTTAGCTGGTGTAATGAGATACTGTCCAAATAATCCACTGTCTTTCATGATTCTGTTGTAGCTGCTCCAGGGCCAGTCTTTGGATGTGATAGGGTCCTTTAAATTCTTCAGTACATTCATTCTCCCCGTTGACAGCTCTACAAACAGCACATCTGTTTGCAAATGTGAAGTAGCGTATATATAGTACTGATTGCCTTCAGTGAAGGAGGGTTGAAATGTGAGATCAGATACGTGTATATTTGTCTTTAAGTCATAAATCGACTTGATTTCCCCTCGAACAGTCAGAGCCTGGACTCTGATCCTGCCGCTGCCTTGGTCTGCACTGACCAGGTACCTCCCATCAGGGGACACGTGCGGCGTGCCCGACACGTCGCCGTTGGGGCCGATGACGGCGTCGGTGACGCTGTCGATGAGGAGCTGAGGCGGTGCCCAGCGGCTCCTCCTGCACTGCACCAAGTAGTAGCCACCCAGGTGTGTGTATGCCATGGCCTGAGGCACGCAGCTGTAGGCCTTGAGGTTGATGGTCTTGATGTGGGTCACAGTTTCCAGGTCAATCTTGTGAACTGCGTGTTTTGACCGGTTAAAAATGAAGCCGAACCTGAAACAGAAAACAAGACACTGAAGCCACCTCTGGAGATGTGGTGACATGCTTGAGCAAAGAGAAAAGTCAGCAGAATTGGGAACCTTTGAGTCTGTTGGTTTTGGAAGCGTGTGCAATAATGCTGTCTCTTTTTGAAAGAAATATCTTGTTTTAGTGCTTCTAAAACATCCTAGAAGGAGGGATATATTTCACTTCAAATTAGCAACCTGATCCTGGAAATTTGAATATGTGCTCAGCTGTTTGAATCTTCAAGAGTTGAAATCTTTTATTGGGAAGACCAAATTCTATAGAAATGATATCAAGGTTTGGGTGTTTAGTAGGCTAACACTGACCAGATTTGTATTTAATCTGTCTAAGATTACAGTAATGAAATTCAATATATACTCAAGCCTTCAATTTCAACATAGAAAAGCATTCAAAATAAAGCATATTGCTGCCAAGTTCGGGCCAGAGAGTAACCATATATAATAAATATATCTGTGTACAATATAATGTATAACCACTAAATGAAGACTGTATCTAAGCTCATCTCATCCAGAGGGAAACTGTGGTGTGCGTTTGGTACCTGTGTGTCCTAGGGTGACTTTATGATGCTGAATTGTATCCCCATTTGTCTATTTAGCCCAGAAATAAGTGTTGCACCTCTAAAATTAGATCTGAGAGTGAAGGGAGGGGAGAAGGAGAAGTGGTGGAATGTCTGAGGTGGCTGTATTCAAAAACACAGAGATAAGAGCTTCAGCTTTCTCTCTCACAGATTGTGCTGTCTGCAGCACGGACAGCAGGAGAGAGCTCTCCTTGGCTTTCAGTTAGTTTGTAGCTAGCGGAGGCAGAGAAGTTCCCCGGACTGTGGCTTTTCTTTTTCTTGGAATCAACCTGCTCTGGACTGAAAATCCAGAGGATCACTGGGAGCCCACACCTGTGCCCAGCAGGGCCTGGGGTGGCATTTTCCAGCACTGGAGAGGCTGATAAGAGACTGAGTGAGTTGAGCTGTACCCCATGACAAGGACTTACTGAATTTGCCATCTCTTCACAATAGCAAGAGGTTTTATTGTTTAGTATTATTAATTTTCTATGCTTGCGAATACTTTCTTGGTAAAATAAACAGGTCTTTTCCACTTTTCTTCAAGGAAATCTTTTCCCAAACCAGTTGGGGGAGAGGACACTTGAATCTGCTCTCTAGAGGGACCCCTTAGAAAGCTTCCTCCCAAATTTGCCCTAAACCAGGACACCATAGTACCTAGGAACCACTGCAGGAGGTGGAAAGGCTGTGGTGCAGAGCAGACTCTTTAAAAACCATCCTGCCCGCCATGGGAAGGTGTAAAACATTTCTTGAGGAACACAGTCAGGGTGCCCTGAAGATAAAGGGTCTTTATTTTCTGTCTCAAGACAGGGCAAAAAACAGTGAGCAGAGGATAAATGTTCCATAAAAGATATATGCTGCAGCACATCTGACCTTTGCTGAAGACAAGAAAAGGTCAAGAATAGCCAAGAAAGGTTTCTGCTTAATTAGAGAGGGAGCCCTTAGAAACAGCCTGTTTGTGTTCCCCTGGATTCACTGACACTGACCTACAAATACTAATTTTACACTGAGTATCTTTTCATCCATTCAATGCAGACAGGGGGAAATGAATTGAGTGCTTAGTGTTGTATCTCTTCCTCAAAAGATGTAAAATTGTCTTGTGAAATGTGGAGGACAATGTGCTTTTGTGCAGATTATATATATTTTGCTTGAAACACTAGGTTTATTTCTTTATTCTTAAACCATTCTGTCAATGAGACACTCAGCAATGATTTCACTTTCATTTTTTTTCACTTTCAGAACGAGCCAATGTAGTGTATGATCCCATGAAAATCACTGGCCCAAGCCTTTCATTTCCCCATTATACTCACATCCATTAGAGACTTCACAAAGTATCTGCAGTGGAGAGTCATAGCGCACTGTGTGTGTGGAAATTGGATATGACACTTGTATTTCTCCTGGATGAATGCATTTTAAGTACACTTTAAAAAGTGCTTTCCCTTATAGCTTTCTTTTTTTCCCAAGACCTCCTTAATACTTGGCCAAATGCCTGAAGAAGTTAAGTAGTGTTTTTTATCATAAACTTCCGCTTAAAGAAGTGGGTCAGGATATATTTTATGTGCCCACAGTTGCAGGAGAGGCTCAGCCCTTCCATGAAATCTGTGATCTGATATCTCAAAGCAAACCTTGCTCTTGGAGAGTTTTTAATCAACAACACTCTATCCCTGGAACTAATAAAAATGGATACATTTCTAGATATCCATCTAAAATAGGAGGCAGCTGAAATACATATGCAGGAGTATTTGCATACAAATATTATTTGGCTCGTGGAAGAAACTGCTTAAATGTTCACCCTCCTGGGAAATGCTGGTACTGCCATTTATCGTTTCTGAGTGGAGAATTTAGAACATCATCTCAATGAGTCTCATTAGCCTGCAAGCAATTATTTTTCTGTGTTGAGGGTGAGAGAGAAGGGACAAAGATCTGGCCCTGAACAAATGCAACAGGAAATCAGGGACAGAATGTGCAGCTTTGCATACAGAAAACTATAGACGATAATCTATATTTATTATTTCAGCCAACTAATCCCACTGAAGCAAAAGGGCAATTAAACAAACAGAAATGTGTAACTGTTCCACCTTCCTGTCTTTGAATCCAATTCTCACCTTCTCAGCTCAGGCTTTAACATTCAGCAGAGTCATCTACCTCCTGGCACTACTATTAGTCATAATGAAATTGTGAAAGAAAACTGGAAATATGAAGTGGAGAGAAATTACAAATGACAGCCATGAGGCATGCATCATTATTTTGTGTTTCAGCAGGCAAAATTATTTATTTTGGAACAGATTCAGCATATAATCATTTAAGTGTAACCCCTTCTCTCTTGGTGTTTCCTGCAGGAAACCTAAGATGACTCTAAAGAGTTACATTATGGTTTTTGAGTGTTTGACTTAGCTAAACTATATAGAGGACAGAAGATGGTTAAACAGTTGTTAAAACATGGAAAGAATGGTATAAATTGCTGTGCAGTTATCATCAATTTTGATAATGTTAATGGGAGGCTTCCTGTGCCTGCTGGGAAGCAGCCAGTATTACTCCAGGTTATTAGTATGTTAGTTACACAACCTCATTAACCACTACATCCCATTAACATTCAAAACTGATGGTTCATGGAGGGATTTTTTTTTTTTTAATGTGCAGTGCATACATAAACCCCACGCAGAGATCCAATACTTGAACAAGTTGGAAACACGTGAAAGAATCACATCTTATGCTTCAGGCAGAGAACATTTTACCACTTCAAGCAATATATCCTTGACACAGGTTTCTATCCAGATCCATAACAGTTTTGTGGCAAGGAAGGTGATTTTTGGGCCATCAAATTCTTGGCAGAAGTAAGCCAGGGCAGTGTGCCATAAGCTGCAAGGAGGGATGGATGATGAAGGTGAGGTTTGAATGCCTGTGCATGGTCTAAAGGAAGTCCAGGATTGTTTCTTGCTGTTTTATTGACTAGCTGAACAGCTACTGGCAATTTCCTCAACCATTTCTCTATTTCATGTGTGAAAATGGGATAAATGTAGTTAAGATTCATCACAAATTCACATTCATTCATTCATTCATTCATTCACTCATTCATTCTTTCATTCATATCTGTAAAGTGCTTTAAGGTTACAAGAAAGGAGCAGCATGGTCACCATTATTATTCATTAAAATAATTTCTCACCTAACATGATTAATAATAAGATTTGTAGGTGGTATAAAAAAATCATCCACTCCTTCAAAGGGTGTGTGGATAACATGTGGATCCTCCCCGGCGCTCGCCTCTGGAATTACCTACAATAAATACACACAAGGTTGAGTGCAGGATAAGCACTGAGTAAGGCAGAAAGGTAAATACAGATTAGAGACGTGCACAGTACTGAGTGGCTCTTTCCAGGGTGTAGTAGACTCAATTGATTAATGACTTCAAAACACTGTTTGGTGTAGTTGTCTTGAAAAGGTGTGCTAGCAAATAGTATTTGAGGCTTGACATTTGTAAGGTAAGTACTCAACTCGACTTTCATAAGTTGTTTACATCTCGAGAAAGTGCAGTCAAGCAGGAACTGAAGCAGTATGACAACACTAGGACCATAATAATTTATCCCTCACTATCCAAAGTAAACATTTACTTCATGGTCATATTTATTAATCTCACTTAAATGCGCAGTGATAATTTACCACCCTGAAGGATCAAACACTAAGTCACAGGAGTTAATTATCACTCTGAAGGAGAAAAACTGTTCATCCATTGATATAAAGTTCATGGAGGAGTGGAGAAGAGCCCTTTGGCTGTCCCCTGGTCCTGTCCTCCAGCACAGCACAGATCTCCATGGACAGGGGAACTCAGCTCCTCCACTACTCCGGAAAGGAAAAGTTTTCAAAAATTAAAACGTTAACCATTAAAATTGTTTGCTGGGTTTAAGATGACTTTAGACCATTCATTAGGACCTTCTGCTGCTCTAATCTGCAGCAGTTGTTGCTTTGAATTTATAGCTACATAATTCATTAAAGACATGCTAAATCCCTAAAAGGTTTATTTCAGACAGCTGTTCTGGTCATGCCATTTAGATTTCTTCCAATTAGATTGCTCAAGAAGGATGCCCACCCTAGCACAGTGCTTTCAAGAGGCCAGACATTTGCTTCCAACAAGCCAGTAATAGCCAAATAACAGCATCCCATTAGTTGGTTGCACAGCCAGTTTGATAAATCCCTGACTTCCAGAGAATGAGTGGAAATTTAGATCAACCTCTGCAGCAGCATCTTCATTAAAAAAAGATATTTTATTGCGTGTCTGCAACCAAACATTGCAGGTTTTAAGAAGGAACTTTTCCCAATTAGTCATTGCCCACCTTTTGGGAAAGAAGGTCAGAAAAAAGAAAGGATCTGCTGATGCTGATGCTAATCTCATCTCTATGTGTGTAACTGCACATCATAAAGATAACAGAAAGAACTATCTGAGATCTGGAGCCTTCTAACAAGTTTCCAACTGTGCAGGTGGTGTGCTCTCCCTAATAATGACATGCTTGTGCCATCTCTCCCTTAATTACAGAAACGTCTCACAGTTGGATGGAAGAAATTACGTCAGAAAGGGTAAAAAGAGCCCATTTTGTCTCCTAATACCCTGTACAGGAAACTCACATCCCCAGGTGAGACAACCTGGTGCCACTGCCCTGGAAACCTTCACTTATATGCCTCCATTCTGGTTTTGGCATCTTTTCCTGATATTGCCCATGATGAGTAGCTAGTCCCTTCTTTATTATTGACAGTCAGCACTGGATGGAGCATGTGGAGGGTGGGGATGGCTGATCCCATCTTCATGGGACAGTTTCTCCAGCAGAAGCCTTGAGTAGCCCCACAATTAATGCAGACTCCCAGTTTGTTGGTTTTTAGGTCAGAAAGCACAGCCCCCTTCTCCTCTGCCTGCTGGGGATGCTTTAATGTAGACTGAGCAGCAAACATTTCTGGCAGAAGGAGAATTCACATGACACCTGTTTCCAGAAAGGTTGGGCAGCAAGTGCCAGAAAACAGCTACCAGAGAATGAGATGTCTGGATGCATCAAATCAGATCCATCAACTGGTGTCAACTCTGTCATACAACACACAGCAGCAGAAAAATGCCCCACTAGATGACTATTCTCCATGTTCTCTGTACTGTCAAACAGAAGAGTAAATCTGCCAAGGTGATCCAGAAGTGGAAGCTAATTTAGTTGTCCAAACTCACGTGCAGTGCTGTGTCCCAGTGTCACTGTGGGTCTGGTGGTGCTGAGCATGGAGGAGTTCCACAGATATCACTGGCACCCCTGCAGTGGAATCACTAACACCCAGTAACACAATTTGTCCCTGATGTTTTACTTTTCCTGGGTTTTTTTTGTTTGTTTTTTTTTTTTTTTTTTCCCCATGCCCTAGAGAGCTCCTTTTTGCATTTTACTGTGAGAGAATCACAGAGTCCCAGAATTATTAAGGATGGAAAAGCCTTCTAAGATCATTGAGTCCAACTATTTCCCCAGCACTGCCAAGCCCACCACTGAACTATGTCCCCGAGTGCCACATCTAGAGGTCTTTTCAATCCCTCCAGGGACAGTGACTCCACTACTGCCCTTGGCATCCTGTTCCAGGGCTTGAGAAAGTTATCAGTGAAGAAATTTTTCCTCATATCAACCTAAACCTCCCCTGGCATAACTTTAAAGCCATAACTTTTTTAAGCCATTTCCTCTTGTCCTATCACTTGTCACACGGGAGAAGAGACGGACTTCTATCTGGCTCCAACCTCCCTTCAGGGATTTGTGGAGACTGATAAGGTCCCCCCAGAGCTCCCTCAGCTGCTCCTTGTCAGGCTTGTGCTCCAGACCCTTCCCCAGCTCTGTTGCCCTTCTCTGGACACATCCCAGCACCTCAATGTCTGTCTTGTAGTGAGAGTCCCAAACTGAACCCAGGATTCGAGGTGCGTCACCAATGCTGCAGAGCACAGCAGTCTTGTCCTGCACACAGCCAGCTGCCAGCCCTTGTTGTATAACTTTATGGCACCTGGCTCTGTCACCAGCCTTAAAACAAAACAGACCTTGGCACAAAGCAGCCCTGCTGTCAGCCTGTGGCACAGTCATTGCTCAAAACCAAATTAAACGGCAGGAAAAATATGTGAGGATGGACAGAGGAGGGATGAATAAAACACCCTGGATATGCAAATGAAACAGCAGCTCTATATCCAGACCATTAAATGCTGTTAATTACCTGCAAGCCACCAGTGTGTTACCAGTGATGCTGAGCCCAGGAAGAGCAAAGGCTCCAAAGGGTAAGGACTTACCTGCAGTGTGGGTGATGATTGCCTCATGTTCCCCCAGCTGAGCACCCACACCTGGTCATGGGACTTGTCGTAATGTAATTTCGTTGGTAATGGGTCCACATCCAAGGACTTAAAAAAATCCAGAGAGAGTTATTTACACAGTGACCCAAATGCACATGACAAATATTACATCAGTTCACTGCAGGCATTCTCATGCACCACTGTTATGTTCCCTGTGCAACTTTGCCTTCAAATCAAGTGGAGGATCAGCAGCAGTTGAAAAATTTGGCTGTTTGGTGCCATTTTCTGGGTAGGCATCACTCCATCTTATGCTGTAACTTATAGCCAGTAGATCAAGGGCCAATTTCTGTCTGAACTGTACCCACACCAGCTCATTCTTTCCAAGCTGCTTATAACCCAGGTCAGGCAGTCAAGCCAAGAATTCATCCCAGTGTTATTTTACCAGACTCACTGTAAGCTTGGCTGCAGATGCAGCCCTGAGACTGTGATCTCCAACCCACAGAGGAGTTTATTCCTGCCAGTGAGGTTACAGAACAGTGAACCCCATGTGATCCCACTGGCAAAAGGAACATAGGCCCAGCTCTTCAGTGATCAGCAGAGCTTTGTCCAGCAGATCCACTGGGCAAAGATCTGATTTTTTTGTCCTATATCAAGTCTTTTGCCATCAGTGAATAATGTGTTCACTTGTAAGTACCTGTATGGCTTTTTGAGTCTGGATATCAATTATCATTACTCTGTTCTGCTTTGGCTGTGTCACATAAATGTACTTGTCTCTGACATTGACTGCTGAAGCCCAGAGGCAGGACTGAGTGTCTTCACCTTCCACTCTAGGACAGATCTCCTCCTGAGGGGTTAAAAAAAGAAAAGGTTTAATTTTTACAAGTTCAGGGCCTCGAGCAGCAAGAAGCTTAGCCTTGAAAACCGCAGGAAAAAGTCCCTGGGGATTCCATTAGGATGATATTTCTCCCCTTTCTTTCCTGGAAAACATGAAATAATTAATTTATCAGGTACCACATTTCAGCCTGGCTCTATGCAATGACATTAAACAGCTGGACCTCCTGCAAACTTATATTGAATTTAAATAACCACAGAGTCTATAGATTGATCTTTTGAAGCACACTGTGGTTCATCAAAACTTGCAGTGCTGTCAGCATTTATTAGCAACAGAAATATCACTCTGTGCTTTGAAAAAACAGTGATTTACATTAATTGAGTCACTGCTTTATATTTTTCATAAAAGTCTTCATTTTCTGCACAGGAGAGCATGCTCTAAAATATTTGTGCTCAAAGACACAGAAGCAAAACAAGCAGGATCCTACAGCTACAGAAAGTTCCCCTGTTCAAAAGGAACTATATTCTGCTGCTTTGGGCCAAATTCTGTTCACAGCTGCCTGATGCCATATTTTGTCTCTGATCCTCTACTCACTGAGTTCCATGCAGAACTGGTACAGCTACCCTGAGTTTGAGGAGTCACTTTTGGTCTCACCAACAACTCCTTACATTTACTCCTCACTGCTCTTCCTTCTGCCAAGAGGCTTTACTTGAAAGAGCATTTGTGTGGGACCAGGCTGTGGGGAGGAAATGGGGTAAAATGAGAATGAACACATACAAGGTTCAGTGAGGACAACTGTTGATTTTAGACCTTATGCTGGGTAATATTAAATAATGGCCCAACCTACCTAAGGGAAATGTGATTGGAGCTGCATCAGAGCTTTTTCAGGGAAAGAGGAGGTACAACAAAAACCAATGTCAACACTGTGTCTGTATTGGAGGAATGGAATAGAATAGAATAGAATAGAATAGAATAGAATAGAATAGAATAGAATAGAATAGAATAGAATAGAATAGAATAGAATATCCTGAGTTGGAAGGGACCTACACCATGTGCAACAATTATGGATGGAAAGCTGTCACCTCTAAGCAGCACAGCTCTGCTGGCTGAGTGTCTTGGTGGAAACCACGAGTAAGGGTTGAAGATACAAGACTCAATAACTTGGCTGCACTTTCCTTTCTGCTCCTCCAGCCAGGCTGGGAATCTATGCTACAAGGTAGAAGATGATACAAAAGCTCAGACTTGGTCTTCCAGCAGCCATTCATGCAGTCAGGCACCTACCAGGCTCCACACTGCCATCCTCATCCTCAGCTCTCACACACAGCATCTATAACAGATATAGCTGGACTTTATCTGCATAGACAAGCATCCACCCAAGCCAAGGGGAGCAGGGAAAGATCACCAGTCTTTCTGCTACAGGGCTCAGCTGCAGCTGCTCCACCTGCTTTTGTGCCCTCTAACAGCAAATAAAGCAACCTTTTTTGTAGATCCACTCCTAAAGTTGGGCTGGTGTCACTGTCTATGTAGCAAACACTCAAGATAGTAAAAGGGAAAAGGGAGTAAAAAAAGTCAGTCCTCCCTAGACCAAGGGAAGGGGCCTTTGAGATCTGCAGGAATCTCTCAGAGGTGTCCAGAGCAGCCCAGTGATGTTAAAAATCCTGCTTATGCACACCAATGTGCTGACATTATTTCCTTAAGTGCCCTCTCTGTTTTGTTCTTTTCAATCTGTTTCTCCAGGACCATGTCTTCAATATTTACAGCTCTTCAGAGAAGAAACACAGGATTTCTGTCTTTGTAAAGCTTAGCTGTGGCTTAATAGTATTAAGTCCATGGTAAGCACTAGCCTTGGGGTGAGCATCAGTCTGGACTTCTAAGGTGTATTAAAATCTAGCGGAAAAAAAAATCAGTATCAACTACAAATTTATTGAGATTTAGAAAACACTTACTACAGACTCGTAAGATGATCTTGACCCATAGCAGCAGAGCTTGACCCAACCTGCAGCGCTCATGACAGTGATTCTCCCCTTTGATTCCTCCCAAAATTGAAATCAAGGCTGAGCCTTTTTTTCAGAAGAGCCACATTCTTAAGCCACACTTTCAACTTCCTCTTTTAAAAATTAGAAAGTAAGTAAAGGAGTAACTAAAAAAGCATTTCTGGATGTATTTCAGCACCTGTGGTTTTTTTTCGAACTGTCAGCTTCATGAGGATATGCCTGATGCATGTTCCTGTGCAGGAGTACATAACACAGGTCACTGAGATCACTGATGTCACAGAGCCTCCAGGCACATGTTATCCCACTGGCCATGCTGAGCTCCATTGCCTACAAGCCAGTGCTTGACATTCCTGACACCTGAAAAAATTTTCCTTTTGATTTCCCAAAGCAAGGGGTTAGGTAAATTCAGTGCTGACAGAGAAGTGCTAACAGCAAACATGGACAGTGCAGTCTCTCTTTCAGTGGCAGAAGATGCAGAGGAGCTCCATGGCACAACCATTTTCTGGGCATTCTTATTTGCCTCTCTGCTGTGGTTTAACATGGCAAACCACTTCCAAAGAGCAGAATGTAGCCCAAAGTAGCTCACTTCTTTGCCTATGGAGCCATCAGTAAAAGGAGCACCAGTGAATGATGTGCACATCTTTCTCTGCCATTGACTTTTGTACCTTCCCTAAAGCCCAGTTACAAATTTGGGGCATAGATAAGCAAAGAGATCAAAAGGACAAATGAAAATCTTGGCTTATGTGATAACGAACCAAATTCTCTGCAGCGTGTCAGTAAATCCTCCATGTCAGCCTCAGTGGATCCCCTGATTTTCAAGAGAAGATGCTACACCTCAGGGACGCTGCATGAAGCCCACCAAGCTCCAACATCCCTGTGGCAAACGGGTCCTTTAGCAATAACAACCTTTGAAGAGATTAAGAGAAAGTTTCCCAGCTGTCAGCTGTAGCTGCTGGGTTTAGGACTTACATAACTTGTGAAAATCCTCTCTTCGGGCCTGATATGTCTCCGGATTTCACATTCGTTTGGCTGAAGGACTGTGATCCCATCATCAGAAAAGACATAGAACATATTCCCAACACTCAGGCCTTAAAGGGGGATAAAGAAGAAGGAGTTGGATTTTTTTTTGCTATGTATCCATAGCTGTTAGGACTTTTTTAAAGAACTCATCCACCTCTCACGACAAACAAAATCTACCTTACATAAAAGTTGGTCATTTGGATGCAATTGGAGCATTCACAAAATCAAATTTCATGTCACAAGGGCTTCAAGGAGTGAAGAGGTACAAACACATTCAAAAATGCATTGCCTTGGTGGCGGTGGTTGTACCCAAATAATTATGTCTGGGTCTTGTAAATAGGTACCAAAGAAGGATTTGATCCCAAGAAGCCTCTCTGTTGCACTGCTACCCTCCTCAGATTATGAATTTGGTTTTTTCCTATGTTTTCATTAAAAACAGCTTGACAATAATTTGAGAACCGAAAGAAAAGCTTTAGTTAAAATTAAAGTGAAGGCCATCCTGTTACAGGCAACATGACTGCTGGTAATTGTGATGTTAAATGGAAGTGTTTAGCATCTGTACCATGAATGAAAATATATAGACTTCTCTATTTTCTTAAACTATCTGAAAGAACTAACTACAGCCACCAAAATAAATACATTTTTGAAATCTTGCAAACTGTAATTCACAAATGTGGAGTAGTTCAGCATTGCATTAGCACTCATTTATCCAACCGGGGCATTCCAGGAGATTTGGAAAACTGGCTGATGGTCATTGCTTTCCATTAGGAGATTGTGTTTTATCACTTCTGTCACGCTACATGG
Source organism: Acrocephalus scirpaceus scirpaceus (assembly GCA_910950805.1). Lineage (NCBI taxonomy): Eukaryota > Metazoa > Chordata > Aves > Passeriformes > Sylviidae > Acrocephalus > Acrocephalus scirpaceus. The sequence goes on from OU383785.1 coordinate 8,109,937, forward strand.
AATTGCAGTGACAAGATCTTTAAGAAATGTTCTGAATCCTTTCAGACACTCTAGTTTCAAAGATCCAATCAATCAATTTTTCACAACACAACCAGTGTTTGCAATGACCACTATCACCCCTAGCAGTGTTGATAGTGTACTTTATCAGCCAACAACATGGTGATGCTATAATTTGTATCTTCTAATTAATTCCATTTTTCCCATGGAGAAATAAATTCCCCATTTTATGGCTCTGAACAGTGTTCAGTGTTAAAAATTCCCTTCACTGGTGGCAGCTCTAAATACTGCTCACAGAGAGAGTGCTCACATTTCTTAACTGTTGGCAGGATTGAGATCTAAATCATCACAGGAAATTTGACAGTAAAAATATGGATAATTTGGACAATTGCATTTTTGGAAAATTTTGTAAAATACATTGTATTTAGTAAGGCTAGAAGGGCTTTTTGTTGCTAAGCCCTTTCCTTTTGATGCCAAATAAGTAGCTTCAGAGTACAACGTGTCAGCATGTGGTGTTTGCTGTACTGACATGGTTCGAGTTGAGTCTCTGAACCATAGCACAGAAATCCCCCAGTTAGGGCATCAGGTGGGTACAAGAGCTGTGATCCTCAAATGTGATTCCACAGAGCAGGATCATGCATGTAGGAAAAAGGCTAACAAAGCTCCATCAAGAGTTATTTCATGGACTAAGGGTTATTTTTTCCCAAGTATATTGGTAAAATATTTCATTCAGGCACTTTGGACCAAAATCTGTGCTCCCAGCATCCACACAACTCCCACCTGCTTTAGTGGGATTTGATGAACACATCAGAGGGCAGAATTTGACCCTGGCCTGGAATGAGTGCCAATATTTCATGGTTAAAGGATTTTAATCCTAAGAAGTGAAAACAGGGAAAACAGGCAGGAAATCAATTATGACTACTGTGAAGATGCTTATTATTATTTTCATGCACAAGAGTAGTGTGATTTTGTTGGATGATCCTATTACAGTGAGGGTGTATTTAAGAAGTAAGACCTTAATTACCCACAAAAATACTTTGATTAAAAATTTTATCCCAACAGTTTTAGAGTCAGAGACTTGGCAAGTTCTACTACTTATTTTACAGAAAAATGAATCCAAGTTTTTCTGCAGACTGATTAAAATATACTACAAATTCCTGAGAGCATTCAGTTACTGTCTTTTTAAAAAAGTTTGACAGTTTAAATTAAATCACTTTTTTTCCCCAGGACTGATCCTCACACTGATATTTAGACCAAGCAGGATTTTGCTGGACAAACTAGGTGTTTTATTGTGACTTATGAAACACTAGCCAAATCTTGGTTGGGGTACATCCTAAACAATCTCATGGATGTCAGTGGAACAGACTCAATTTTTGATTGTACTGATGCAACTCCTTGGTGCAAGGAATTGGGAATGATTTCAGTACAGAGGTAGCCAATGAGGTATTTTGTGTTTTTTATAGTGGTGAGGCAGGTACTAAATTGGGAACTAATGAGGAGGATGAGGAGGGGTTTTTTTTCTTCCATTTGAATTGAGGACATTTCAGGTTAGATGACACAACTAGTTCAAAAGCAAAAGGCATTATGAAAGGCAACATACCTCACCTGTATAGCAAAGAAACCCTAATATAAAAAAAAAATTAAGAAAGGGGAGGGTTTTGTAAACATAACAGTTCTTATTTCATCCACTCCAGATGAAGTTGGCTCTAACAAAAAAAACTTCAGGAGAACACCTGATATCCACAAGAGCTTATTTGAGAAATACAGTGTCTCCATCAGTGTACACTTATGCATCCCTCCTTTGAGATCAAAGGGCAAATTTTTCAGCTGAGACCATGGAATACTCTCCTCTGATATGATACTGAAATAATTTTCCTATACTTAATCTAAATACTTGGAAATATTTTAGAACTTAAATTTGGTAATGAAAAGGCCTTCAGGTTTTTAAATGCATATGCTCACATAACTGCTGAGTGCCTGCTGGCACAAAATGCTCCCTTCTCCTGGTATTAAGTAAGCAATGCTTGCTACAGAAATGAACACTGTCATGAAAACAAATCTCTGTTTTACATTTGGGCGACTCATGGTTTTCTCTGGACAAAATTAAAAACTATTTGTACATTGAGTAAATACTGCATGTGCTTCCAGCCCCAGGTTTAACTGGCTGGTTGCCTTATGTGCATTCATTTCTTGAGGCATTGCTTGTGCATGGTCTGAAAGGTTTTGAGAACAAACTGACAGACTGACTTTTAAAATGACCAAATATTTGTGTTAAAAGTTTGACTTGCAGCAAAAGTTTGTTCTACACCATATTTTGTTTAGGCATTTTCCCAAGGTTTCAACTACTCCAGACCTTGTGGGGATGAGGTTGTGATCATTTTAAAGGAGCTCAAATCTACCAATGCATTTGTTAATATTGCTACTTGCACATAGTAAGGAATTGAAAGAATACATTAAAATGTAAAAACAAAAATACCATTCCTGTCTTCCAGCTTTCTCTGTGCATTCTAGAATGAATATGCCCATCAAATACTACAGAACAACACAAGCAGGGTAATACACCTGCTTTACAGATACTGAATTGTTTGAGAACATCAGTAGCAAATCTGCTTTACTGGCCATGTTTTGCCTCAACATTACTCATACTTTTATTTAAAATGTACAAGGTTAATAAGCAGTAAGTCCATTAATTTAGCAAAATTATATATTAAGACTTTCTGCAACCAACTTCTCAGCTGTTCTTTAAATATTACTCTACTCTTACATCTGGCAGGATTATCCAACTGCTTTCTTTAAAAAGGAGCATAAGGGACACTGTATATAAACAGCCATGGAGCATCATGCAGGTGATGCTGGACTGATGAGATGCATTAGAGATTTCATTTCCAAGCAGAAGGGAAATAGCAATTCTTAGTGCCCATAATGCCAGTAACAGGAATGTCAGAAGAGAAGATTCCTCACAGCCCTGCACCAGGAACCTGCAGGTGGGGTATTTAGGGAGAAGTGCTGGGGAGCTCTCCTAGGTGACTGTGGCACCTCTCTGACCTCCAGTGAGCTGCATTTGGCTTGGGTTGGGAGGGACTTTGGAAATAAAGTTGTGTATTTGCTGTATGTGTCTGTGGCCAACAGTGGCACTGACAGTGAGCACACCTGGCCCAGAATGCTCTGGTCACCATGCCCTGGCACCTTCCTTCTGCCCCTGAAATCCTTCGTGCCAAGCCCAAACTACCCAGAAAGTTTCATGCTGAGGGCTGGAAGCCCAGCTGCTGTTTTGAGTACCTGGAGGCACTACTTACAAATGGGCCTGTGCAGCCTCCAAACACAGAGAGAGCCTGAAGCCCTTCTTGGAGGAGCCACGTGAGGGACTTTGGGTGATTCCAGGGGGCAGGGGGACATGGCTGAGAGCAGTTTGTCACTGCATGGCAACCTTTCCCACACAGCTCCAAGGACAGCAAGCTCTCAGCTGCCTCATAAGCAGTTGGCAGATGTAAGAACTGCTTTACATCTGTGCTTCAACCTCACAACCTTCCTCCAGTGAGTGGATGTCCTGCTCACAGCCCCCCAGGAGCCCAAGCTCACCCCTCCACACACCTGGGCTCTACCTCTACAGAGTCAGATGGAAAAGCTGTCTGAGAGCCCCCTGGGCTGTTGCATGGCGCTTCTTACTGGGTGTTTGGAAATTATGACAGCACAAGCAGGTACGAACCGAGGTGATTTAAGTGCCTCCAGAGTATCTTTGAGTCAATTAGCTGCTCAGGATGGGGTTTCTTCTACTTTGGCTTCCAAGATACACAATTGTTGTCCTTGTGAAGGGCACACTGTAAGTTTGATCAAACTAGAGCTCTTAACTGCCAATTAAAACAAGAAGAAATGAGGCAACTTTACCTTGCATCAATTCAAAGGATAGAGGGAAGAAAACCTCTTGTGGTTTGGATTTTTGTTTTGCCTAACAGTAAAGAACACAATTCCTGTTGCTCACCTAGAAAACAGCAATACATGCTACTGAAAAGGAAGAGCTTGAATTGCTTGCTTAAAATGCAGTATATTGAATTTATGCCTTACTTGTTCAATTATGGTAATTTGGGAGCACTTCTGACACTTGTGTGATTGCTAATGCAGCTTGAGAATCTCAGGCTACTCACATTTCTGGCAATATACGTAAAATCCATATTTTTATATATTTTATGATTTCATAGTGGGAAAATGCAAGAAGTTATAGGTACAAGAGTGACATCTCTTATTTGAATAATTTAGCTTTTAAAAGTCTGGTCTGTACTTAATCTGGTGACTGTGAAAGTTGATAGGGTTAGTGGCAAGTCAGTGGAGAATGGCCCATCATGGAATTATTAAAGCAGACAAGCACATTATCACTACAACAAAAGAACTTTACTGCAGTACCTTCCTCTCGCCACAGTATGTTTGCAACTGCAGCATCAGAATATTGGGAAAGCCAGAAAATAATCAGGAAAAGAAAAAAAACAACAAAACAAAGTCAAAACTTTCATTGTAGCAAGTAACTGAATAAATAATTATGTTTACATGAACTGTTTAATTGGTGAAAATTTTGTAATATTCATTCAAATAAAATACGAGGAAAAACAGAGTTCTAAACACATTTGCTCCTTCTAGAGACAATTCAGAGACTTTGACATGGGAAAAACCCTTCCTGAAATGAAGGCAGCTTTGCAAAGATCAATGACCTACTAAAGTGAAGCTGTTACCTTCAAATGCAGCTGGAGGTATGGTACAGCCTGTGATTGTCTGTGCAGGTTCAATAAGGAAACAAACATGGAATTATAGACTCATTAAGGTTGGAAAAAACCTCTAAGATTATCGAGTCCAACCATTAACCCAGCACTGCCAGGTCCACCAGCATCCTTCAGAAAAAGGCAGAGACTGGCAGCTACAGCAGCTACACCCTTGGCTGTGTTGTTTCTGGAAACTTCATGCAACTGCATTTTTCAGGATTCACATAAGATTTGAAAGCACACCTGCATTTGAATTTCTGCTCCAGATAGATCCAATTATTTTTCAACATACTGTAATTTCCCTTGCTCAAGTATTCAAGGGAAAACGACCAATATTAACAAGAGTACATAAATCTAGTTAATGAGGAATAGAATATCTTTTCCAAAGATTCTCCTTGAAAGCCCATATTTATGGGTAACTTTGTTTTCAATTCTTGCTCTCTATTAGCAGCCAGAAAAACAGCAAAAATCCCATTTGCAGCTAGACTTTTAGTTTCCTCATAAACCCAGGTAATCTCCCAGGCAGTTAAGATGGCAGAACTAGGAAAGATCAGGCCTCTGGGAGCTTTTCTACTGGGACAACTGATCACCTCCTTCAGCAATTCTGTTTTGGGGTCAGTGTGGTCAAGATAACACTGCTGCACTCCTATGGGAGATATGGGAAGAGTAGGTAGGAGACAATTTGTCTTTAAGGTCAAAGAAAATTTCATGCTGAGGGAAACGTATTTTGCCAGTCAGTGATGTAAGAACAAGTAAAATAAATAATTTAATCGCAACATTTTTCAGACATCTACATACTCAAGATCTTTGACTGGTAACTGGCTTCAAAAGAAATCTTGCACAGAAATCAATGAGAGTTACAGAATTCGACAAAAGTATTACATTTTGGATTCCCTGATATCTGAAACTATTGCCGATTTGTTACTCCAATAAAGCTGTTACCCATCACACACCCAGTATACTTCTGGCACATGAAAGACACCAACTTCCTAGGCAAGGTAATATCTCTGCATGATTCCTATCCCCAAAAGTGTCCAATCCTCTGATCAAAGTGTGTTCAGAACTGTCATTACCTCATGTAAGATTCATCTTCCTGCACGCAATAGCCTGAACTATTAAATTGCATGTATACCATCACATTCAAACACTATTTAAAGAAATAAATACATGGAAAATTGAGCTTACGGGTTTTTCTCGCTGAATCTTCAATGAAAAGGGAAGATATGTCCTCGTCCACTCCCACCTCATTTTTAGCAATGCAGGTGTAGGCACCAGTGTCTTCATAGCGAACACTACTGATATGAAGTTCACTTCCATTTGCTGTAAGAGAGACACTCATAAACACTGCTCCTCACTGCTGCTAATTGCTTTCCCTGCCTCAATTTTCTTCCATCACCACAGCTGCCTGGCGATGGCTCAACATGGTGGTGCCACCCCCTGTTTAACTAGAGGGTTTTGGGGATTCTCAGGGGAGCTGATGTCTTGCTCCTTTCCATCAGCACGTGCACACTCCACACCAGGAAAGAACAAAGAACAATCCCAAGTCAAACTATAAATTACATTTCATCTATTTCTTCTTTTCGTTAGCATAATGCTTTGGCTTCAGTGAAGAAAAATTAATTTCAATTTTGCAAACTCTTTCTCATCACATCACCAAAACCTTTGGTTTAAAGGGGGTCTCTCTATGGTTTCTCCTACCATTTTGCTTTTTGCAGTGGGATCATTGCCTAAAACCTTCAGAACATGTTGAGACATTGTATGCACCATGCAGTGATATCAGTGCTACCAACACAGCCACAATCCACCAAAGCCAGACTGGGGCACTCCTCCATGTATGGAGGACTGGGTTAATATTTTTACACAGAAAATTGCAAATAAATGTTTTTGCCTTTTGCTATGCCTGTTGCACCCTCATTCGAACAGGGACCTAGAGGTGTTAAAAGCCTGATTCCTCCAGCAGAGCTGAGTGGGAGACTGATTCTCAGCTGACTTGCATCCAGTGTGGGCTTAGACGTGAACAAATAATTTAATGAATTTCTCTTCAAATAATAAGCATTTCTTTTCCACTGTGCTATACACAAGAAGCAAGGCAGTGAAGAAACAGGCAGGCTGTCTTTGAACAGAATGCAATTACCACTTACATCAATCAATAGTGCATTTCCCAGGAAATTCACAGGAGAAAGAGATAAAAAGAAAGAACAGGGGTTTTATAACACGATTTCCAACAACCTGTGGCTTAGCAAAATACAAGAACTTCTGGTTTAAAGTGCAAAATAATCCCCTTTAATCCCTGTCTACAATACTTTAATTAATCAAAATTCTGTTCTTACCGAGGAGCGATAGTTGTTTGGATAGTTTTGGCATGATATCAATGCCATTCTTTAGCCAGGTAATTCGGGGATTAGGGATGCCTTCAGCATGACATTTCAGGCTCGCTGACACGCCCGGCTCCTGCGCCTGCGTCTCGGGGTAGACGCGGATCACTGGAGGCACTGTGGGAAGAAAGGAATTGGGGACTTGAAATCCGCGCTGTCCCGCAGCTCCACGAGGGGCTCTGAGCTGAGAACCAGGGAGACAAGCTTGGTCTGGCTGTTAGTGCAAGCTACAAGAATGATTTCTCGACAGCTTGACTTTGGGGGCAGAAAATAGAAAATAATAATTTATCAAGCACTGGCATATATATGGGGGAAGCTGAGGATGTCCCATCCTTGGAAGTGTTCAAGGCCAGGCTGGATGGAGCTTGGAGAAACCTGGGATCGTGGAAGGTGTCCCTGCCCATGGCAGGGGGTTGGAATGAGATGGTGTCCAAGATCCCTTCCATCCCAAACCAGTCTGTGATCCTATAATTTTATAACAGAAAAGAGTAAACTAATATACCAATGCCAGGGAGCAACCTTGCGATCCAATCCTGTATTTAGACTGTTCTTGCTTTCATTGAAACTTAAAACCTAACATGGGTACTCAGATATTTAAAAATCAAAGTATAAACTTCAGATCTTCACTGAATCTAGGAGGGAATTTGAGTTCCTGCCTTCAAGAAACAACTTAATACTCAGTATATAATTGAATATCCATCAGGAAATAGCCTGTGTATTCACTACCTCTTATTCTGGACAAATAAAGTGTTTATCAATTACTTCTTTTCAATGAGAGGTTCTCAAAACATGACTTACCTTGTTTCACTAAGGCAGTCCTGAACTATTTAATATACTCCACTGGCAGAACTACTAATTATATTACAATTTGAGAGATGTTCATTGATTTTCAATCATCTTTCCTTTACTGCTCAAACCAACAAGGCTTAATACCACCCATTAACTATTTCTTAACGATTTACTCACACACTTTAAAAACAAATCTGCAATATTGCAACATCAGTGAAAGATACCAGTGAGACTCTCCTTGAGGGAAAAAAAAAGGAAATGTGAGGATGCCTCATACTGTGGCTGATGGTATTTGTGTTTCACAATGAAGCAGTCAACTTTTCTATCAGATTAGGAGATTTTGGGATTCATGATGTAGCTGCTGAAAGCTGTACAGCTTTGTAAAACCATGGCCAGAGTCCAGTGTGGATGTGATATGTGCAGGACACAACTTCTTCCTCAAGGAAAATGAATAACTGCAACTGGCCCTGGTGAAAGACAGGAAAACTCCTGTATTGTGTTTGGCTTTTTTTTTAAGAAAGCCTGAACAAGTTAACAATAAATTTCTGGAAATCACTGGCTTAAGGTATCTTAAAAACACTGTTCTGTTTTTATATAGTGCATCATTAGGCACCATGATTATCAAAATTACATTGTCTTAACAATTGCTTTAGAATAAAATCAAATCTGGGTTCGCAGCTTGCTCTGTGTCTACATATCCATGTGGGGATAGTTTAAATAAATACATTCACTAGCATATACTTCCCACCTCTCTATATCTATTTTTTATGGGTCTTACCAGAGAGAGATGTATTTCACTTCTGTCTTCTGCACCAAGTGCCAAGAGTTAACCAGGGCTGAGTTGTCAGCTTGGAAGGAAATCAGCCACGACAGAAAGCCCTCAAGTCTACTTGGGTTTTACAGCTTTAAAAGTTGAAGCGTAATCTGAGAGAAAATGCCTACAGCCAACTGCAGAGGAAAAGGAAAAAAGGGACTTCTAGCAAAGGAATGGCTTTGAACTCCACCTCTGCACTGGACCTGTGGGTTTAGTTCCCTGTCTTCTATTTCCTTTACTTGAGAAGAAAAGGTGTTGTAAGGTGTAGGGCAGTGAAGGAAATACCATTCAAGAACTTTTTAATCGGGGGGTTGCCAAAAAGACAAGGTTTGTTTTATTGAATTTTCAATTTCTAAATAAAAGCATTTACTAGAATTTTATCTTCTCTTCCCCCCATTCCTGTCATGTTTGTAGCTCCTCCTGACTTCAGGAGGTGCCTGATCAAGGGGAAGGCAAGCAGGGGGAAGGGACCTGCTGGCAGAGATGCTGGTAGCTGATGGAGCCATCCCTGTTTTACTTAGGAGCCAGTGCCCCAGCAATTCAGCAGAATGAGACAGAGCCAGGAACTCCTCATTTCATTAGTACCTTACAAAATTAACTTAAATTTCTCTAAGTCAATGTCTCTAGGGATGATAGGATAAGGTAATTTTTGTCTACTTTGACAGAACTTTATGAAGGTCCTGCACTCAACGCTTGTCTTACCTATGATTTGCTTGCTATTAGTAATATTTTTTGAATGAAATGATTTAGCAAGTGAGGTCCATTGAATGGCCTACATGATTTATTTAGACTCACAGCTGAAAGACAGTGTGCCTCCTACAAATGCAGAGGAAAAAGATTTACGATATTCAGTAAGGTCTGATTCTCAAATCCTGGTGAAATCGGCTGACTTGGCTGAGATCTCACATGGCCAAAGGCACCAGAGAAATTTTATTCTAAGCCAAGTGTCCTCTCATCTGCCAGCTCTCAGAGACACAGCCCATCCCAGTCATCACCTATTTAATGTTCTCAAAACCATTGTGGGTTATTATTTCCTTATTATTGTTTGCTTTATGCTTTCCTGCTCATCTGGGCACCTGTGTCAGCACTTCCCAGGATGGCCACAGCCATCAGCTCCCCAGAACCAGGGCACACCTTCACCAAACAGACTGTACTTTCATCTGTCATGTTTTTGCCTCACACCTTGATAGTCTGCACATGAATAATCTACCTATTTTACCTGCAGGGCTGAAAACACAATAGATTTACACTGCCAAAGGTAGCTCACAGGTCCTAGACACTGATTCAATGCTCTGCATGAAAATTAACTTAAAATTATAGCAAGGTGTCTTTTCAAGAGTGATTAATAAGGAAACTGTTTGTTTTCACCTACAAAGAATATGTCCTTCACCTCCATATCTGTTCTCTTATAATTTTCCTTCTCCTTATATTTTTAAACTTTTTATTTCTTCTCCCTTGTCTTACATAATTCACTGCACAGGTAAATCATTGCATGCAAATGCCTTGTGATAACAGCAAACTGCAGAATATATTTTTATTGTCCTTGCTACAAATTAATACATTCCAGGTAAGCACATTAAACTTGCAAAGATTTCAGTTCCAGACTTTGGGATATATGGATTACCCTTTGCTATTTCCCTTGGTGAATATATATCATTGCTAACCATTACTGCATCTGCAGCCAAGGGCAATATAAAAATGCCATTATCTTAAGCAAAGTAGGAAAAAAGAGGCATTGAAACAAGCACGAGATTGGGTAGATTGCCTACTACTGCATACTGAGCAGCACCTCACTTGTGAGCAGACCAATTCATTACTATAAAACAGCTCAGGTGATAAAGCACACGATGAGCACAGATGGTGGCACCAAGGCCCAAAGACATCCATTGCTGCTGTAGGAGCTCTATACTCCAGGGTGTAGCAATAATTAACAGATTAATCATTTGCTCGAGATGTTTTACTCTTTCCATTTATGATATGAAAGGAGTTTGCAGCATTTTATGTTTTCTCCTGAACAGCCACATTAACGAAACATTCGAGATGTTCGTAACATTTCGCTTACTGCAAAATTTGTCCTATTGGACCCTTATAATTGGGCTTAGGATCAAATGGCTTTTTAAAAACTGTTTTCAAGGAATACAATATTCTGATTTATGCTGATGTTTTCCTGAGTGCAAGGTAAATGATGCCCTACACTCAGCAGTCTCTTGATTTGCCGACTATCAATTTTCATAGTTGATTACTTTTTTATGAGATTCTTTATCCTCAGGACCTCTTTTTTCCTCTTGAAAGTGCTAAATTGCTTCCTCCCTACAGTTAGTGTATACTGTACACATTTCCCAAGCAATATCCATATGTGGGAGAGAACATAATTTCCCTACTGTTCTTGGCACCTCCTGATCAAAGATACCAGAATGCAAGATGAACTTTTCATTCTTAAAGTGTTTAAACATTGCATTTTCCTTCCCTCCAAAGATCTTAAGGCCAAGCTGTATAAATACACTGACTTAAATTTTACTAGTAACTGTGAATCCTAAGATTGATGAGCTCAACTAAACCTCTCACATCAAACAGGCTGCGTTTCACATGTGCTTCATGCCTCTTGCCTAGATGTGAGTCAGCTGTTTTGGGCATTCACCTGATGATCTTCACATTTTCTGCCTAAGAGGATTCTTGTCTCTGCTTGCCAAAATAAGCATCTGGATCTACCCATGTTATTTGGGATATCCCGAACCAGCTGATACAAAGGGAAACACTGCATAGCATCCAGCAGTTGAATAGTAGGAGACCTCCAAATCTCAGAAACATTTCATGTTGTCAAAATTGGGCTGCAAACTTTCTGTTTAAGCTTGTATTTGCTTATTTTCTGTATTACCTAATCAATATAAGAATCCAGTGTTATGTTCTAAAAAGAGGCAAAGAAAAAGTTAAAGGGCATCCAATATGTTGGATAAAAGCAGAGGAAGAGAGCACATGTAATTAGGATCAGACTCATTCGTGAGCTGGACTGATGTGTCTTAGTGGGAACAGTAAGACAGGGCCCAGGTGGTACAGAAAAAGACCCAAGGATGCTGGAAGAGTTACTGCAGCTTTGAAAACATTGAATTAACTGAAAAACAATCTAAAAATTAGAATCTGCCTGTACAGACACAGCGGGATTGGGAAGGGTTGGGAATAAACCCTTTTACTTCCAGTTGGTTCTTCTTTCTCTATTCTCTCCCAACAGATTAACTTGGGAGGTATGAAAAGAAAAATTCTGATAATTTTCATAAAATAAAAAGCCCCCATGTCTTTGATGTTGAAAGTAGATCAGTGCCTCCCTAGAGGAGACAGGCGAGCAGATACACCCGAGTTCTGGCTGATTTGGTTCTGTCACATTCTCTTACCGTTTTAGTCCAACACAGGAAAGCAACAAAAACCCTCCCATGCTGAAGATGGAGTTTTTAGTTTGATACAGACAGACAGAGACAAGCCCCAGCGCTGAACAGAGCCCATCAACTACACTTAGATTCTCAGCATCTTCACTCAATTCAGTTTGGCTCAGTTTCTTCCCTCTACTCCTGTCAAGAAAAATTCCTCCATTTGTCCTTTAAGTTACTAAAAACTGAGGTTTCCCTGTGAAGGGCTCTGCCTTGGGAACCCTCCAATGCATTTGAAGGCAAACAATGTTGTGCTGCCATCAGGGCTGTCACCCCCACATCAGCTGCTGGAGGAAACTGTGACACAGGCAGAAAAGGAGGGAATTTAGTGATATGGGCAGCCAAATCAAGCATTGCAAAAACCCAGCTTTGCAAAGCCTAATGGCTCACGTGGGAATATCAGATGCTGTGAGACAAAGATTTCTAGACCCTGCAATGTTTTCTAGCAAGCCTGAGTTGATACCAGAGTGCAAGGCATTTGATTCTGTATTTGGTGACTATATAGCACATTAAAAAGCCCACATAGACAGTGGTTTTTGTATAACAGCATTTTTCTTTTGGTAAGAAAACCTCCCCACAGCCATGGTATGAAACTTCCACTTAAAAAGAAAATGTGATCTTTCAATAAGAAGTTAAATCTAAGTGGCAAGCGTGAGCATGGAACAGATCAGCCCCTCCCCACACTCCATCCAGCTTTCCTCTCATTCTGGTTTAAGTTTCAAAGCCGTTGGGCCTTCTATTCTCAGTGCTGATAAAGTCTACATTGTTGTCTGCCAACTAAACTCCATTCAGGCCTCATAATACATCACATAATAGACATGGGATTAAGTTGTTAGCTGGCTTTTCTTTCAACTGCCATTCATCAAACAAACAGCAGTTTGAGGAAGGAAACCCATTTTCTCAGCTGCAGCATACACGACTTAGTTATCCACATTGCTGGGATTCACAGTTTACTTTCTCAAAAGATGACAAATAATTATGTAGAGACATTAAGTCAGCTTTCATTCAGATCAACCTGATAGTTAGTGCTCTCCTCCAGGTACTCATGTGGTGGGGGGGAGCACTTACACACGTCCAGCAGACCTGAGTTGCAGCAAAAATAAAACTTCATGTCCACCATGGCTCTTCTTAAAATGCATAAGTATTCCTCTTTACTGTTTCTCCTCTCACTACTGAACTCTGTGTAACTACCTGCTCTTACTAGCTGAAAGCTCTCCTTTGTGCAGGTCAACACACACCTAGAGAAAGGACTAAATATTAGTTTTGCTTATAATATATATACGCTGTAAGTTACTGAATTTTTCTCAAAAATCAATACTTTCCTACCAGAGTACATCCCCCAGTGGACATCCCATTTCATACCAGAATGTACCCATAGTTAGTAATGGGTGACCCTGTCCCCTGCTCTGGAGACACTGCTGGGCACCATCAGCACGTGTAAAATGGGTCTAAAGCTGGAAAATGCTGGCTGCTGCTATGGAGGTGGATACTCCACGGACTGGTCCCTTGATGAAATGCTGGCTTGATCTAGTGTAATTCTAAACTAAATCCGACTGAGTGAGCTTGAGGTCAGGAGATAGATAGTGAGCACCTGAATGTAAGTTCCACCAGGCACAAATGCAGTCCATGGGATGGAGGTGAACGAGAATGCTGGAATATGGACTGTGTGATTCTCTCACCTGTAAAATGGTGTGCCCTCATTTTGCAATCCAGTGAGCCAGGGTAAACAGCCCTCAGCAAACCAAGCTCAGTACAACCAGGCAATAACCTGGATATATAGCTGGGAGTTAGCTGGTTTTGGAAACACTGCTGTGTTTATTTAAATATCCTGGGCTATTTCATGCAACAGAAGTGATTTTCTGGAAGAAGAAATTATTGAGGTAACACTTCTGTTGACAGAAGTAGTAATTACTTTAAGAGATGCTTGGAAATCCTGCTCTTAACTTTATGGAAATGTCCCTGACAGCTTGTTTTACAGTGGAGATACCTCCTGAAGCCCAGGTAATTATACACATCACCCCTTGATACTTTTTTTTTGGCTGCTCGTGTGACAGGACGAATGAGGAAACCCCAAGCTGTGTTTGCTCTCGTGCACAGATAATTTGGGCTGTGGCTTTACACATCTCTATGCGAATGAGGTTAACACACATTTTTTCTTATGGAACGTTTTCATGGAATGTCATATATGCTATTTACTAACCATTCACCTGAAGGATGTGGGTCTGATACAGCTCTTCATAGCCGTAGGCATGACAGGTGTAATTGCCCATGTGAATAGTTGTTACCTTGGTGATGTAGAGGGAATCATCTTCTCCAAAATCCTGAATGGAACAAAAGACAGGAAAGGTGCCTTATTATTTAGTAACAATATTTTAAACACTACATGAACAGAGACTACCTTTTCAGAGGTTTTGATAGCAGTGCAGCCTGGGGACACAGCTTGAATTTTGAACAGTAGGCTATAAAATTCATAAATCAACACGCAGGGAGAAAATGAGCGGTTATTTAAGAGTAAAGTGACCATCTGAGAATATAAACTTTTGTGCTTGTTGCTAACAAGGTCCACTTTGCACACAAAAAAGATGGCCATTTCCAGCTGTTTAACTTATGGGGGAATTTAATATCTACCTGTTAACCTCAGATGCATAAAATGCTAACATTTGGGTGGGTTAAGGTTTCTTTTATCTATGCTGGTTCCTAGAAAATGCACTGCAGCCTTGAGACTTGATGAAAAAGAACTGAAGCTCTTTGTCACTTATCTCAGACAATATCCTAGGCAGGAGACAAGGAAGAAGACAAAAAGCCTTTTCTCCAACATACCTGTTTAGATCTGTAACTGCTTAACAAGTATCTTTCTTCATCCCCTTCATCTTCCTAGACCTGCTCTTGCATCGTTTCAATTTTTGATTACAGATGGGAAGGATTAGTAGGCACATTTTTGTCACTTGAATATGTTGTACAAGCACCCTGCTTAAGAATTTATTTCAATTCATTATTTGTTTAATGATTTCAATATTTTTTTACCAAATTATAGCTAAGAGAAACACAGCACTGATGGCTACATGAAGGAGCTTCTCTTGTTACTCCTCCAACCTTCAGACTTTCTGCAGCTTCAGAGTGTTTCTGTTTCTATGCAAATCGAGGAGGACACATTTAAAAACATTCATGAGCTGAAAGAATTATTTTTCTGGAATCATCCTCACCCATGAAGTATGCTAAACTGAACTCTCTTTGAGTAATTTGACTGCAATATTATGGGAAAATTCAAGTTTGAGTTGGGGTGGCACAAATCCAGTACAACAGGGTGAATGTTGGAGAGTGGTTCTGCTTATGAAAACACAAAGACTTGTTTTCAAAGCTCCAGTGTGCAGCTGGAAGCCAGCTTGCAGCCCAGGGTGTGCAGGGGAAGCCCTTCCAGGAGGTCCTGCCTGCTGCCACCCTCAAGTCTGGGACATGCAGCAGTGTGTGCAGTGAGGAGGTGACAGCTCATTGCCTCCTCTGTCATGGCAGAACCCACCAGGGGGGACAGCTTAAACAGGAACATCACTTGGATGTGCTCACTCGGAGTCAAGAACTTGGGTCCTGATTTCTTTGTGCTGGAGGGAGGGAATGCACACACAGAAGCTGTGATGCTGCTCCTTCTTTGCTGCACCCATGGCAGCTCCAGTGCTGTAAGGAGCCATCCACAGCCCCCTGCTGCTGCCAACCCCTGCCAAGTGCTCAGAGGTTACAAGCAGGAGCTGTTTGATCAGCGGATGGGCTGATTTCTAAACTCAAACCTTTTGGGGCTCCTCACAGCTCACATTTCCTGCCTCTTCAGGGTGCATGTGCTTTGCAGTTTAAACCTTCCTTTCCAGACACCAGACTTTGAACATTTTTTGAAGGAAGCTGTGATTCTGCAATGCCAGCTGGCACCCTTCAAGAGAAGTACAAAACAGCCCATCTCCTGCAGTATAGATTGATCTGGCACTAATTCTGTCAGCTCGTGAATCTTCTCCAAAATCTTCTGTCTGGCACTAAGAAACATCTTCATGCCTCACCTCTCACCAGGCACTGGCACAAGGGGGAAAATTTTGAGAACTTGCCTAGTTTTTGGACATGTTCTAAGGCAGAGTGAAAGAAAGCACTGCGAAATGAGGAGTTCACTGCAGGATGCAACCCTTCCCAAAGCACAGACCCTCACCTGAGAGGACACAGACATATCCACAATCATAACCTGGTTCTGCTGGCTGTGCTGCTCCAATGGACAAATGTATGAACAATTATAAAGAATCAGAGTAAATCTATAGATATCTGAAATCCATTATCTGTAATCAAAAGCATCTCAGATATTATTGTCACATTGGTGTCAGACATCTACACTATGGGATAAGTTATCCAATTCATTATTACAAATACCTACTCAAAATTCCCCATTTCAAGAATTTGCCTGTTTTTTGGTCAGTTAGATCTTTCCTGAAAGCAAAGATGCATGAGTAACTGCTAATAGAAAAGACACCAACACTGTTCAAATGGTACTTGCATGAGATACAGAAAATGCTTGCACTGGAGGGGACTTAATATTTTTTTTAAGTTAAAAGAAACTAAAATTGAGTTTAGATCAATAAAAGCAGGATGGCTACTTTAATGGAAGGATTTATAAGGAGTTGTGGAAAAACAGGACAATATAATCTCTATTTAAGTATGTTACTTCCTTTAAAACATCACAGAAAAATATTCTGAATGCTTGGTTTGTACTCTGTAATTGACTTTTTAAGGATGATCTGGTTTTTTGTAATGCATACAAATGTATTAATATAAGAAAAAATCCTTGCACAACCAAACAAGCACAACACTATTGTATTATTAACTTCCTTTCCAAATGTGTTTTTCTTGAAAAGAGGGGCTTACATTGGTAAAAGCACAGTCTATGACTTTTAAAATCTATTTTCTGACTTCTGGTGCTTAAAGAAAGTTATCAAAGATGATTTAGGTTAGCACCATATCACCATATCAGGCACAGAAGGGAATTATCAACCCTATATTAGAACCTGCACACACAGTAAGTTCATATATAACTACAACATTATTAAGAATTAAAAGTGTATAGGTGTGGGAAGGAAAAAGTGATTGTGGCATAAACTGTTTAATATTGAACCTTTTGTTGCTACAAAAAGTAGACGGAGTTCTCTAACAAATCTGACTTTCTGTGTGTTTATTGCAGCTCACAGTTTCTCCTAGTGTTTCCCTGTGGATATAGTTAGTGCATTAGGATCTCGCTGTTCCATTTTATATCTGTGGATGCATTCTTATGCACAAGCACTTTCTTTGTGTATTTCATAAGGGTGTATTTGGAAGTGCTGTAAAAACCCAAGCCCTGGAGCATTAAGAAATGATGAGTCTTTGATTCCTTAATAGCCTCTAACTTCACATCTTGCAGTCAGGAGTGCTGTGTTGCAGTTGGAAGCTGTGAGATGTATTTGGGATGCATCCCATATCCCATATCCCATATCCCATATCCCCCTCCATGCTGCACTGCCTCTGGGAGCTCTGAGGAGCTGCTCAGCTGCTCACAGGCCACTGCCCTAACAGGCTGTGAGTGAGCATTGACAGCTGCTGAGCTGCTGCTCCAGTTTGCTGGGATGTGGATGGGGTGGGCAGAGGGAATGGGAATAATTCACAATGGTGAAAAGCAGAGGAAATATTTTCACATATTTTGACTTAGTTCAGATGGCTTTTGCTTGTCAAGCCAGTTCTCCAAGTCACCACAAGCCTGAAAGCAGTCAGAGCAGAACAAAAACATCTATAGAACTGATGCGACATAATTCTTCTCTCCCGAAATCTATCCCAGCTTTAAAACTGAGTATTTTAGGGCTGTCCAGGAGGCTCAGCAAATGCTGCATACCCCAGGGAGTTGTTACTGCCCTACACAACCCCAGCAATGCCCCACAGTGAATAGGAAAGACATTTAAATGTATGATCCCATTAAGAAGAACAGAAAATCAATAGAAAGGCAAAAAAGTAAGTTCTGAGCCATGGTTTTCCTCATTTACCACAGAAGGTGAATTATCATGGGATCATGGAAAGATTTTGGTTGGAAGGGACCTGTAAGCTCATATGGTCCAACACCCCCTGCCATGGGCAGGGACACTTTCACCAGACCAGGTTGCTCCAAGCCCTGTCCAACCTGGCCTGGAACAGTTCCAGGGATGGGGTGTCTCTGGAATGAATGTGGGTGCTCAGGGATGGGGTACCTCATCATTTTCTTGTGAAGAGGAAGAAAGAGAAGTGATGAAACTAGAGGGAGTCCCCATCCAACCCCACAGAATCATAAGCCCTGCATCAAAGCAGCCAGATAAGGGCAGGGTGTTCATCACCTTTACCTTATGAATTTCATGATAAAGTAATTCTTCTAATAAAAAAAATCCAGAAAGCTATGCTTATAATTTCTCATAATTGATAAGATCAACTAGTGGCAGCTGATAAATTGACTTCTCTAGCAGTTCGTATCACCTTTTTTCTGCCTTTTTCAAATAAGAAGTTCTCTGTTCTTCACGAGCTTCTTTCATGTCTTGCATTTACCCTTCAACCAAAGGATTGATTAAATGACCTCAGAATATGTTTTAACTTTTCAAGATTAAAAAATGCACCACCCTGCATTTTACATTGATAACAGCTTGGTAATCTATAAAATATTTATAAAAAAGTTGCTTTAAAAAATAACAAAGCAGATCTTAGAAAATGGATATATACCTTTTTTTTTGGTATAGTATTTCCTTTCCTTTCCTTTCCATCACTACTGATTACCCAAGGCATGGGTCTCCCCAAACACAAGATTTTCATATTTATTTTTCCCATTCCCATTCTAATGCATTCCCTGGTCATGCACTCTGCTGCAGTTCAGAGACACCGTGCTCAGAGATCTGTAAAACATTGCAGATTACTTGTAAATCTTGTTCACATGCTGTCTCAAGTGAATTCCAACCTGTGATTGTAACACCACAAATCTCCTGCTCTGACACCCAGGAAGGAGCTGGCAGAGAGGAGCCACATTAACCCTGGATGCTGAGCTGGCTGTGATGCTACAGGGTGCAGGACACTGCCACCCACCTTTTGCTTATTTCAGATGCATTTCATGAAGCTTTCTAACATGCCTTGGGGCTGTTCCAACATTTAAAACCTTTTAAATTTTTGTCAAAGTTTCTTGATTTTCAGGAAGTTTGAAGATGAATGAGCACAGACACTCATTATTTTTTTCGGTTAACTTCCAGTTGCTTGAGAAAAACCCCTGAACTTGACTTCAAACCATAAAAAGGAAGAAGAAACAGAAAAGTCAATCCCACTGACATGAAGCCAGAGATTCCCCACATCCCCAGCTCTCAGGGAGGGCACACTGGCACCAGTCACCCCACAGTATGGCACTATGGGTTACACACTCCCTTGCTCAAGCCATTTAAACCCACACAGTGATTTTAAACCATCCAAGTTAGATATTGAATGCTCCTAATAAACATTGGAGGGTGGAGCCCTAGAGACAGTCGATACCCTCTCACCATGATGGTTTAGAAGTGTTCATAGCAGAAAAAATGGCAGAGGGAATGAAGTTCCCTGAGTGGTTCTTCTCTTAGGAGATTCGCTTTCCAAATACTATTATTACTCCTACTCCTACTAATAATTCACTTTATTTTTAACCCATTCCATTTCAGCCCTCTCCCAAGCCCAGGGAAGCTGGAAACCATGTGGTTTCAGTGCCTACTGACAAAACCAGTCCTGGCAAAAGGGCTTGCTGGTGTCACCAGCTTTCCACCAGAATCCCAGAATGGTTTGGGTTGGAAAGGAGCTTAAAGCTCATCTTGCCCCAACTCCCTGCCATGGGCAGGGACACCTTCCACTAGACCACATTGCTCCAAGCCCCATCCAACACCTGGCCTTGGACAATTCCAGGTGAAGAAAACCACCATCCTGGTCTCACAATCACCAGCAAAGCAACTAGTATTAGCTAGTACAAACTAAAAAAGCTTGCCTGATCCTCAGTGTCCTAGAAATCTCTCTCTGATAATGTTTACAGGATTTTAAAACAAAATGTACCCAAGCATTTAATGAGATTATTATTATGCAAAATCTACAACAATGGCTATCACTTTGGAAATGATTTCTCCTCACTAATGAAATGTCTCTGATCTTTTTTACAATAGATTCATGAGTGATTCATATAAAAATAATAAAAACTAAATTAATCATAGGTCCTTAAATCACTTTCTTTGATGCTTTTAATAATTCATTTCTAGAGACAAGCTGAGAACTTATGCTTCATTAATATTATTTGTTCTTGGTTTTACACATCACTTTAGTAATTTATATGGAGAGAAATTCAGCCTTAAGCAAATGCCAGAATACTATTGTAAACACAGCCTGATGGGGCATTAATTTATCTTTTCTTGTTTTTCTGCTCAAAGAATTTAACACAACATAAGACTGCTGCTAAGTCAAATTTTTTTTTGCCTTGAAAATATGGAAATGAACTTTTTAGATAGTTCTGTAATTATAATATAACAAAAAAATTATGGCTGAGTTTTAAATCCTGAGAAACTCAGAGATAACATGACAAGGAAAATGAATAGTAGGTACATTCCTCTAAAAATGCAAGTGGATACAATTTCTGTAAACTTCATTATGACAAAACGTGAGACTATATTCAGAATATACTGTCAGCAGTAATTTTGCACTTAACTTCTATTTTAGAACCTGTAAATACCTTAAGAAACTACATGCAATTTTGTAAACTTTGATTTGAAAGAGAAAAAACTTGGTTCTAAATATACAAATTTTTGTAACTTGTTCCTATCACTGCATCACTGCAGTATCTAGAACGGCCCAGGGTTTGATCATTTTAATGGCCCAAATTCTATTAGCAGGGAATTAATGGGGTTATTCACACATGAGCTTTTTATTATTTAACAGTGAATCTACATTAAAAACATCAACATGAATACATTGTCTTAATATAGCCTATTTAAATGAGAAAACAAATCCCAGTGATTTGCACTATAAAGGTTGGCTGCTTGCCTTGGGTTTCAAATATTATACATGGAAAAGGGACATTTTCATGAATATCCACGCTGTGTGTATCAAGACAGGCAGGCACAGCTCTTGTAAGGGCCATGAGATGTACATGGAGGTGATTTCCCAGGGGGATGGGGAATATGAGCAATCAAGGCTGTGGTCTGGAGCTCTGTGCTCGTCCCTGGCTGGGATGTTCTGAGAGGGCAAGGCTGTGCCATCCTAGCTGACATCAGCAGAAATGCAGAACTCTGTATTTACTCAATTGGTTATGTAAAGCTTATTTTTGAACTAATGATCCAACGCCAGGGTAAGTTAAAGTGTACAGATTAAAATGAAATGAGTAATGAAAGACAATAATGAGCTTAGGCTATAGCTACCTGCATTACACTTGGTAATTCACCAAATTCTTATCTACCTCTACACCAGATTTGTTTTCTTATGGTAATCTTCTCTTTCACCATGCTTCTGAAGAAGCAACTTATATTTATAAATTTTATCAATTTACACATTTCTCTGGAGATAATGCCAAGTCATGTGAAACAATACCCTATAAATATTATATGCATTTCACTCCATGAGGACTTTATTTTATTTTCAAATTGAGGAATACTTTCATAATCACATACTTGAGAAAACATATAGCTTGTTCCTAGGAGGCAAAAGTATATTATTTTGAATGATGACACATTTTAACCACTTCACTTTTGTAGTCAGAAATCAATTTATAGCTATAACAATTTTATCAGTTTCAGCTACATTATAGTTATTTTCTGCATGAGAAAAGTTGACGTGACTTTATTAAAGTGGAACTGCAAAGGGACTTCTAATGGATAAATAATATGGATGGGTAATTTATGGAGAAATAATATTTTTATGCTAAAAGCAATCTTAAATGTTTGCAAGAGAAACCGTTTAATTACATGTACCATTAGGATGGCTCTTTGCAATAGCTTTGTGACAACTCATTAACAGAGCTCCCACAGACATGACAAATTATTACTCGCTGCTTATGAAAGCTTCTGATTAAGAGTGCAATGAAAAATTATAAATATTTTGTTGCCAATCAAGACATCACATAAAAGTGATGTAACTAATGCAGTTAAACAACCAGGTTTTATAGTGCTCTTCAATCTTCCAGTTCTGTGTGAATTTAGGGTTATCTAGGTTTTTGTTGACTGCCTTTGTCCCTCCCACTATTACCTTGGAACACAGGCTGCCCTCTCAGATCACATTTGTCATGGATCTGGAGACAATAAAGTAACAAAGGACACCTCAGTAGTGCCTTTCCACTGCTGCTCTCACACCTAGTTGGAAGGATTCTGGTTTTTTCAGACTTGAGTTCTAATTTCATTTGATTTCTTGAATTAGCATTTAGAAGAGAAAGAGTTTAATTGAAATATAATACCAGGATTTTTCCAAGTGTGTGACTATCCTGTAGGTCTGTATGTGATTAGCAATGTGCCAAGAGCAGGGAGGATTTTCTTGAAGTTAAAAAAGTACAATTAATCTCCTGTTGCACTTCCAATTAGCCAAATTGCCAACCTTATTGTGAAAAGCAGAAACGCAATCGAGTTTCTGCTGGAGGCGTACTAAAGGAAAACTGAAGTAACTTAATTAACTGCCTTCAAGTACATTAAGAAGCACGCTGCCTTTACTTTGTGCTGTCAATGCCTTTAAATAGATTATTGCTTAATGTGAGTGTCTGTACCCACGTAAGGCTGAAGCTTTGAACTGTCTGCTGCTACCCCCTGACCTGAGCTGTTAGGTGTTTAAGAAAAGACCAAGATGAATAGAGGGATGGAGCACCTCTGCTATAAGGAAAGGCTGAGAGAATTTGGATTATTCAGCCTGGAAAACAAAAGGATTAAGGGTGACCTAATGGTGTCCTTCCAGTATCTGAAGGGAAGCTACAAGAAAGGTGGAGAGGGACTTTTGAACAAGGGCATGTAGTGATAGGACAATGCAGAACGGATTAAGAGAGTAGCATTAGATTAGGTATTAGGAAAAAAATGTTCCTTGTGAGGGTGGTGAGGCACTGACACATTTCCCATAAAAGCTGTAGATGCCCCATTCCTGCAAGTGTCCAGGACAGGCTGGAGGAAGCTTTTTGCAACCTGGTATGGAGGAAGGTGTCCCTGCCCACAGCAGGGGGGTTGGAATGAGATGAGCTTTGAAGTCCCTTCCAGCCCAAACCATTCTGTGGTTCTAGATAAATAAAAGGCTGCATTTAGCAGCTGAAGGACCATCCCTGCTGCCACCAAGTGCTTCACACATCCTCAGCAACTAGAGAGTAAACAAGCCTGAGCTCAAGCATCCTACATAACATCCACTGTGGAAGAGGGAAAGTAGAAAATGGCAATCCCCAAATTGTGCCCTCTCAAGCAATCAGACCAGAATACAGATGGCAGAGTATATACAGAACATAAAAAAATTTACGCAGTGTAGTTAAAGATGAAAAAGTTGTGGAGGTGTTCATTAGACTAGAAAAGTTGATGTTCACTAGTAGCAGGTGTTATATGACAAACTGATAGTGGTCATAAACTGATATACGACACATTAAAACTGAGGAATAAATATATTTTTTCTCCTCAGAGAAAACAATCTCAGAATGCTCTTTTGATATTGTCTCTCACTGATATACTAGTTGAAACGGATCGAAAAGTAATGTTTTTTTCCTGCTGTATTACACTCCATGGGAGCATTGAATCATTCAGGAACCAGTCAGCTCATGTGCAAGGACATAACTCTGCCTCTTAACGAAGAATCACCAATGAGAAACAGAATTACTTATAAGCAAACCAGAAATCCACTTGGGCCAGTGCTAAATTATGTGAGGAACTGGCATTTCGGTCTGAAAGTGTATTCAACATTCTGTTTAAAATAGCAGGAGTTGCAAATGAACCCTCAGAGCCAAGTGCCATCAGTCCTTCAATAATGTGTTTCTACTCAGATTCTAGGACTGTCATTTTGTGTCCAGTGCACACAGGAACTTTAATTTTTTTAGATTAATACCATCATAACCAAAATTTCATAAATGTAAGCTAAATACCTGGAATTTTCATTATTTTTGGTCAACAAATCCTAAAACTGCTCTTGAGCCTTCAGAGGCTCTGCTGCATTTTGAAGTCAAGCTCGAAGAAGTGACAAGAAACACAAAAAATTTTAAAGGGATAAAACTTGCTGTGATGAAAAGAAAAAGATGTTTAGATGGTTTTAATTACTGAGTTTGTGCACACAGTAATTACCTATACATGGTGAACATGATTCTCCTGTTAAGGAAGAGTCAACAAATAAAGTACTGAGATGCTGTGTGTATTTCTGTCCCATGTGCTGTAATTTTCACATTTTACTGCAGAAGAATAAACCAAAAATTTTTCCCATTTCAGCAATCCTGGATACACAACAGTTTAGGGAGCTATAGTATTGACTGTAACAACTCTGAACTGAGTGGCTATCAAATTAACAAGAACTGAACAAAAATATAAATCAACTTTTGCTGTAGTGTAATTAAAATAAAACCTGATTTACCATGTACTTTAAGGCAAATAGAAATGAAATACAGACCATATTTTTTTGTACACTACTTTCCACTCTCTCCATAATTAAATGTTATTAAATAAATGAGTAAGTTTATACCATCATTCAGGTATTGTCTTTACTACCAACTATGACTCACAGATCAGACCAGCACTGTGAATTAAAAGAGATTCATCTTCCTTCCTGCGAGGGCACGGCCACACCCTGCTGAACAATCCCATTTTTAAACTGCTCGTTAGAAATAACAGCCAGGGAAGTAGAGAGGAGTACTGACTCAAAGGCAAGTGAAACAGGAGGATCAGAGATAAACCCAGATTATTTGGTTTAAAGAGAGGAGAGATTTATAGCCAACCATAAATGTTTTGTTTCATGTTCTTAATGAACCTGTTTCGTTGTACTGGGAAAGACACCCCTGAGGAGTGAATGGTCTGTAGAGCTTTTTTCCCCTGAGTTTCAAGGTCTCTGGACCACAGGTTACACTAATGAAAGAAGCATAATTTTATATAATATACTCCAAGTACTCCTGCTCTCTCCTGCATATATGCTGCTTTGCTTTAATTCCTGAGACATATTCACATACAATCTAAATACTACACCAGCCTCCACTTCCCATAATTATACGATAAAAGCTGCACCCTTATAACTACCATCTGCTAAATGAGGCCATACTCAAGGTGCTGCTCAGACAAGGACAGGAGTGGCTCAGACGTACGTTGATGTCCTCCAGGTCGAGGAAGTTGAGGACGACGCCGTTGCGTTTCCAGACGATGGGCGGGCGCAGCGCCCCGCGGATGCCGCAGGTCAGCACGGCGCTGAGGCCGACGGTGATGGTGCTCACAGTGACCCGCTGCTCCTCGGGCAGGCTCAGCAGAACCACCTCTGCAAAGGGCAAAACAACAGCGGTAACATCAAACACCACACAGGGAAGCTGCTCCTCTGCTGCCCTCTCTGATTTCCTTTCTCATTCTGGGAATAGCTTTGGAGGGTTTTGGCAAGGAGATGGGGTACCAATGCTATACAAAAAAAAACCCCCGTAAACCATAAAGCCAAAAAATGAATCTGTCTCAATCAAATTCCCTGCATCCCTTTCCTGACATATCTTAGCTGTGGCATGAGGGCATTAAGATGGTCAGCCTGGCACAGTAGTTTAAACAAAGCAGTCAGCAACAGAAGGACAAGCAAAGGCTCTCTGGCTTGAGATCATCTGGGCTTGTTTCTCTAGAACACTCCTCAAAGTCCTTTAAAAAGGTGTAACAGTGAGTCATGTTTGTTCCTTGAAGAAGAAGAATTAAGGTCAGACTGCTACCACTGAAATATAGATAAACCTAGTTTCAAATTGCCAAACACTGGAAGTCACCAAGCATGAAAACTTGTTTAGCAAACACAGCCACATATGGCACCTGAGATACAGATGCCCTAACAAATAAAGCTTTCTAATATTTTATTTAAATAAAAACCCCAGTTATTTTGACTTACATATGTCCACACAAAAGAAACTCCTGAGGCAGCAGACCTTATGTGAAACCTCACCACCAGCTCTGAAACCACACTATGTCACGTTGTTTCCTTCTGGCCAATGACATGAGATGTGGCTGCATCTTTTGCCATGTGTGGTCACACAGAAAGGTCAGACCTGATACCAGAACTACCCTGGGTGCAGAATGCCATTATGGAGCCTTTTGGCAGCAGTGAGACAGTGACTGGGCAGTCAGGCCACATGGTCCGAGGTCGTGTAGCCACCGCTGTGTAATTCACAGGATGGCTCCTCTCATTCCCAAGCTCTGCAACAAGGAAACTATACTGCATGTAAATGATGAAAACTGATCTTTCAAGGTAATGGCCCATTGAGAGGAACAGGGAATGTTCACACCTGGTGTTACTTTGCTTCAGCCAGCTCCAAAACCTGAGCTGGGGAAAGAAACAACCTCTCCCAGCACCAAGGCTCCTCCTTCCTCATGTCCACTGGCAACAACAGCAGTAAAACACAGATGAAAGAGACTGATGCTGCCTCACCCAAGGCCATGTGCTTTGGGAAAAACTACTTCAAGCAGTGCTGACACTCTAAAATGACATACAGGGGTAAGGTTAATCCCTCCCATCAACTGGTAAAGCTCCTCTTCATGCTGGCCACTTACCTCACAACTCTGTCATTACATCCCACACAAGATATGAATTTCACTTGCATGGAATAAAAATGAAAAAACCCAGTATCGACATTTGCAAGCACAATTTTCCACCTTTTCAAATACTGTCTAATTGAAAAATTGCTTTAACATCTCTTGAGTAGCAAACCTCTTAAATCTGTCACTAAAATGCTCAGTCTATTTCAGCAGCCTTGGGCAGCCTGGACAGACTCAATGCTCTGGTATAGCAACTGATTGTGAAGAATTAATGCAAAACCTGCTTGCGAAACCATACTCCAACAGCCTGGCACCCCTTCCCTTCTGATTCTTCCACCTAAGTGAGAAGCTAATGTGTCACAAAATGTATCTGAGGCTGACTTTGGGCTGCAGGGTCCAGACAGCATTGTTGTGTCTGCCAGCATTTCTCCCACTTAAAATTCCCAGTGCTATTTCAGGAAGAGTACCAGCAGTTTTAAATAAAAAGTAACTATAGTTTTGATAGATGGTTGATCAAAATCAGGAATGTTTGACCAATGTGGTGCTACAGTTTGTGTTATGGTGGCTCCCAGAGGCATTACATGAGAAGACTGACACAGTCCGACCATCAAACCTTAAAAATCAAAAGGGGAGGTGAACTGGGGAGGAGAACATTACCCATTCAAAATCACTGAAAAGGTTAGCAGCTAAGCTGGGGAGACACAACACATGACTAAATTGCACTGCCTTCAGGTACCTGCTGGAAGAAATCAGGGCTGTGGCAACTCAGGGGCAGTGGGCCATAGGAGTAAAATGTGCCAGGGAACCACTGAATGGTTTGGGTTGGAAGGGACATAAATGACCATCTTTGAAATCCCCACCACGGGCAGGGACATACTTCACTAGACCAGGCTGCTCCAAGCCCCATCTAACCTGGCTTTGAACACTTCCAGGGATGCAGAGTCCATCCCACCACCCTCATCCAGCTGCCTTGAAGGATGTAAACAGCACATAGGGGCTCATAATATAGTTATTTTCTACATAATGAAGAGCTTCTTTTAATGAATAAAATATTTGGAGTGCACTTGACAGGATAAAGAACTGATAATTACAATAATTTGTAGCATGCAGTAGGGCTAATGAGGACATCTCTTCTTGAGGAGAAATGAAATAGAGGGCCATTCATTTACAAGAGAATTGTTTTTTCATCTTACTGCTGTTTTCCTTAATTCCCTCTGCTGTTTTTCATGGTGCCTTGAGTTCCCTAGCTCATGCTGGGCTTCCATAAGCTC
Organism: Acrocephalus scirpaceus scirpaceus; assembly: GCA_910950805.1. Taxonomy (NCBI): domain Eukaryota; kingdom Metazoa; phylum Chordata; class Aves; order Passeriformes; family Sylviidae; genus Acrocephalus; species Acrocephalus scirpaceus. Next base: position 8,138,049 of record OU383785.1, read on the forward strand.
CTTCTTCATCAACGTTTTTTCAGTGCTCTCTTGCAGTGGAATTTAAGGCTTCCCGCCCATCTTACAAACAATTGCTAAAGGGCCTCTGACTTTTCCTTTTTAGAAGCACAGTAATGAAAAATACATTAACTTTTAATTAAGAAGACACCTTACACAGCTGCCATTCTTGGATGAACCATATGAGGCCAAGAGATGAGTTTTTTATGTTAGAACATGTAATTAGCATAGACCACTTTAACAATACAGACACACTGCTTTTTAGAGTATTTCTATGGAGTATATTTGACAGCATCTTATTACCAGTACATTTGAGGGACTCTTATTAACATCTAAAAGCCTTTCCACTAATACAGAATTACTTTGTGTGGTTTCAGTTATTGCTTTTTTGCTTTCAATAGAAAAGATTTCCTTATACAAGCAGGTGTATTGGGGAGGAAACAGGATTCCCTAAGAGGATGCAAAGGCTGAGCTTTTTCAAACTCTTAAAGGACTCAATATTGTATTAAGCTATAGAGCTTAGACACTGCTGCTATTGGTTTATGTGTAAAAATTATTCAAGTCACCATAATGATTTTGTGTAGAGCTTCTAGATTAAGTATTGAACACTGTTCATTTTATTTTTAAAAACCTTTAGGAGATAAAAAGGATTTTTACCACGGGTATAAAACGGAACAGAACAAATAGGCAATATTTAAAGGGTGCTCATTTGCAGAAGAACGCAAGCTGGAATGGAATTTGGTCCTAAAATCAAGCAATGTTATGTTCATTTTGAAATCCTGCAGGATGATGCACGCAAACCATTTTTCTACATTCCATAGGTTCAAGGTATGGATAGTATCAGTCTTCAACATATTCCTACTATCACTCCTTGCTGATGACAGTTAGTAAGTTGTGCCAAACCTGATACTCTTCTCTGGGATTTCAGCTGAAGTAGCTCCTCAGATATTTCAGCTGCAAATAAGTTCCTGCCAACTATTCTGCCATCAGAGAGAGATGCTATCATCAGAGAATAGGATGTTATCATTCTTCACTCAATTTTTTATGTTCCAGATGGGGTAAAGGCTTTGTAAAAAAATTCCTTAAAAAGGAACTGGTGTAAGCGTGTGCCTGTGTATCAGAGGACCAGGATTAATCTGTGATCACGTAGATGAAAGACACCAAATGTGGAACAAAATCAAGGTTAGTGAAAGGCAACCAGGACACCACAAACTCTGCATTGGTGATGGCAGCTGTGTCTGAACACTGTGTGGTTCAGGAATTAGGGCAGTGCCATCTTCAGATCCATCTGCCTTATTTAGGAGGGTAAGGAATCCCTCCCTGAAGGCTGGAGGTTAGTGCTGAGGGGTTATTTAGGGCAGGGACCACTCTTGTCCATCCTCTCCCACCTTTCCTGTCTGGTATGATATTCAGCCTGAAGCACTGAGCACCTCTGGTGACCCAGCTGTCACCATCTTTATGTTCTTACATTAAATTTCTTGCAATACCAGGTCCCACAGTGACATGCAAGAATGTAAAGTCCTAGAAATTCCTTGCCTTGTAAAAAAGTGTCAAGATATTGCTGAACATTTTCCTGTCCCTCCTCCTCTCCAGTGCTATTTAAGGTGCTAAGCTGGATGGAGTTACACTGCACCTTCACAAGCTCTGCATACTAATGCAGCAGGTATTGCCTGTTGTGCTGGTTTATCATGGAAATCTTTTTCTCTGCTGTCATTTGCAGCCCACCAAAGGCAATCATAATTTCACAATGAAGACATGTATAATTGAGGTCATTACAGGGAGCAACCTGGAACAAACATCTATGGAGAAAATCTCATTGATGTAGCATCGCATGGAGATAATTTACATAGCAATGTTGGGCACCTGCCTCTGCTCGTGCTGAAACAGATTTCACACTTTAAATGCTGCTTAATATCATTAATTAGATCTCTTCCCTTAAATCTAAAGAAAATACACATTTTAATGCATTGTAGCCACCTTGAATCATCACTACAGTTGTTCATGGATATCTTGCCTTGCTGAAACAGAGTATCATAGAATTGCAGAATGGTTTGGGTTGGACGATCATCTCACTCCAATCCCTTGCTGTGGTCAGGGAAACCTTCCACTAGATCAGGTTGCTCAGTGCTCCATCCAGCCTGGTCTGAACATTTCCAGGGATGGGACATCCACATCTTCTCTGGGAATCCTGTGCCAGGGGCTCACCACCCTCACAGGGAGGAATTTCCCCATAATATTTAATCTACTCTTGTTCCATTGCTTAGATCCTGCTTATGAGACAAGACAATATTTCTAAAATCCTGTAACTCATCCTCAGAAGGGAGACAATGAACCAAAAGATAGCCTTGTTTGATGTTCAACAGGTGAATGACTTTCAAACAAAGTCTCCAGCACTGATTCTTGCCCCCAAATTAATGCAGGGACCTGTTGTTTGTGAACTGAAGCATGGGTAACACAGCCCTAAATACATCGTGTTTCTTCAGCAATGGTTCAAGTCTGGGGTGATTTAATGGGATGGAAACTTTAGTATCTACTTAATTCCCCAAGTCCTGCAGCTGTGTTTATGCACTGCATTAGTAAAATCTGTTTATTGCCTTGTGGCCATGAAGGTCAGTGGTGATTTTAGCATTTGTTTCAACAGATAAAAGCTCTCTAGCTGTATACATTTTTAGGTGAGGAGCTAACTGAATCAAGAAAATAAAAACAATTAATAGAACATAGTTAAAAACAGGATGTCGGTGATTGAAGAGACAGGGTCTCCATGGTTTACATGCATTAAGACAGTTTATTGATTACAAAGCTCAGTGTATATACCTTTTCAGCTAAAATTAGCAACAACCATGTCTCTTAGTACCATTGCTAAATCATAGCTGTGCACAGACTCGCACAGGTGTGTACTGGCCTGCATGATTTGTCCCAAACAAAGCACACCATTATTTTTTGCTTCCTCCTTCAGGGTTCTGCCTTGACTTGCCAGGGCTTGGGGCCCACCAAAGTTAGCAGGTCTACTCCTGTAACCAGCTGAGCAGTACTTTGAGTTCTGCTTTCTAGATGTACTCCCATACAGGATATACTTTTTATAATTACTCTTTTCTGCAAATATTTTGATGAGATGCATTTGGCTTTGCATTGAGTTTGGAGAAATTTCAGACCCTCTTAAAGCTGAGCCACTGCAGCTAATTGATTTTAAAATTAGATGCATTTCTATACATGCAACTGAAGGTGAAGTTGGGCCAGCCGAGGAGGGACTCTGGTGGTACAGTTGGGGACACACTGGGGTGGGATGTCATCTGGTTAGTCACAGAAGGGAGAGGCTAAAAGCAATGAAGGGTGATTCACACTGGGTCTGAATCTGTAAAATATGGTATAATATGCTTATAAATTACTCAAATTAGGATTTAGGTTCTACCCTACTCTATAGACCAAATACATGAATTAATAACAACCTCAGTACACCAATTAGCCTGGTGTAATTGCATGCCTTTGCAAACCTCTCCCACTGGCTGTTTTTAGGACAATCTCCAGAAGAAACATTGCCATGCCATCACTTGTTGCTGGTTATTAAGGTTCAACAAGCTGGTCTTACCCAGACACATTTGACATCTTCTCACCCGCCCAGAGTCAGGTGAAAGGATTATCTATCACCCAAAAAAACTCCATTTTCTGAACACCAACTTTGAATTAGAGGAAAGCCAGTCATGCTACTAGAGTTGTTTATGTTATTAATTAACAACCTTAGAGTTGTTAATGAACATGATTATAGTTGTTCACAATTAATGAACCCAGGGAATTTCTACAGCTCCCACATCAGTTCAGTGCAGGTGACTGGGATGAGGTTTCTGGCTTTATAACCTGTGAAAAAACATCACCAGGAACTGCCTCTGCCTCTGGCCACCCTTGGTGTGACCCACCACTGCCCAGCTGTCACTGTGGGACATCTCGGGAGCTTGGTGTCCCTCAAAAAGATGTAACTCTAAGGACTGCAAGCTTAATTAATGTGAACAAGAAAATGATTTATAAAGCTGAGTAGAAATGTTTGTATCTCAGATTTATTTTGTAACTGCAATAATTCAGGTTCTTAATGTAATTTATAAATTCTCAGGAGCTTTTGTGGGCTACTTCAGAAAGCATTTTATTGTAAATTCTCTACTAAATTACTAACGCTGTTTTTTAAGTCATAAAAAGGCACAATTATATATCTAGTAGAATTTAGCACCTAGTATAATTTAGTATTACTCTTGATAGCCACAGGCTGCGACTCCCCAAGCCAGGTCCCAATCTTATATTTGAAATTAAACCCGGTCTTGTTGTGGAATTCAAAATAAATGTGTGCAAGTCCCCACGACACTCAGCTCTGGTGTGGTGGTAAAGACATTGCCTCTCATCCCTATCTAGCCCATGTCACTGTGACTTAGAACAAATGTAAGAGAAAACAGCTATTGAGATAATTAAATATTATGATATCTTTTACTTTTCTTCAGCAACTGTGCCCATTATATGCTATTGATGACATTTCATAGAATGGTTTGAGTTGGAATAGAGCTTCAAAGCTCATCTTGTCAACCCCTTCCCACAGGCAGGAACAACTTCCACTAGACCAGGTTGCTCAGAGTAGTCGATTATTTATATAATGAGAATATGCCACAGAAAATAAAGCATAACTTGAAAAAAATATTTAATGTCAGAGTTTGGGCCAGCTTCTAAGAGGATTAGAACTTCACTCAGACCACACTGTCCTGGTTCCAATAAATACCTCATGTTCCCCTCTGGAAGAGTGAAGAAATGCTCCAGGGGGAAGATGAGCATCATTTCCAGCAGCTGGATTTGAGAGCATCTGAGGATCAATTCAGATCTCCTAAACCTCAGGTTTGGAGGCTGGTGCCATATCTGAGAGGGTGCCTCAATCCCCTTCTGAGCCCACCTGGGACCCTGGGTCACCCTGCCTGGCTTGGTGAACTGCTCCCAAGAACTGAATCAAAAGAATCTTCAGGTGAGTAAATCCGAGCCACCTGCACTGGAAATGTCACATCTGGAGAAGCAAACTGTGTTCAAACAGCTGCTTAAACAATTATCTAAATTATACACAAAGTCCTCCCAAAAATCATACATATTTAAAAAAAGAACTCCAGCTGTCTCATGCAAGTTTGTATCAAGCATATTCACACTGCTAATAAATTTGCTAAAAACTATTTATATTGACTTTTAACCAAACACAGTTTTTTTAATGTACTTTATCCTAATGATCAATTTGTTATCCATGTTTTAAAAGAAAATAAGCAACACACTTTCCATCACAAAATCCCATCACTGCTCCTGCTCCTAATCAGAGGGACAACACTGAGTTTGTGCAGGAAGGGATAATTAATTCATTCTTGAAAGTACATGAATAAATATAAGTTGTTCAGTACTTAATTGTCTAATCTCCTGAGGGTAGTGATGGATTCATTATGTAAATAGGCATAAGTAGTCTATTTTAGAGAAAAGTTTACATAAAAGCATTTGTTTTTATTTTAAATTCCTACTTCCTACAGATTGAGCGCAATGTTGCTATGATTAATTTCTGATAAAATATTCCCATGTTGTACCAAGAGTGTCCTGCTGAGATTGTAGCAGCCATGCATTTCCCCAGCCAATTTATTAATCTGAAAAGTAAAATTGCTAATGGTCTTACAGGTTCTCAGAATTCCTTCAGGGAGTCATAGAATCACAGAATGGTTTTGGCTGGAAGGGACTTTAACGTTCATCTCGTTCCACCCACACTTTCCTCGAGACCAGGTTGTTTCAAGCCCCATCCAACCTGGCCTTGAACACTTCCAGGGATGGGGCAGCCACAGCTTCTCTGGGCGTCCTGTTCACATGAGTTTAACATGAGACTCAAAAGACTTGACTCTTTTTTTAAAAAACCAGTCAAAATCACACTACAAGGTCCTCTTCTGCTTCTTTCCAAATAACTGTGGGAGAGCAGAATTAAAATCTCTCACTGACCCCACCAAAAAATAAAGAACATTATGAGGTTTTGGGGACAGATGTGAAGTGCTGCAGCTGCTCTTTGAGTTTCACATTTTCTATCCTACTGGAACTGTAAGACACAATTAGCATCAGTTGTTTCATTGCCACAAAAGCAACAGTTTTCTCTTTTAAAAGGTTTATTTCAGCATTTCTAGGAGTTAAAAAGTTTCTCCAAATCCAGAAATTCCTTAGCTTTAAGACTGAGAACTCTTTAGCACAGGCAGGTTCTGTCAAAGCAACAAGACTTTGAACAGCCACTAACAATATTTCAGAGTTTCAGAACCAAAAAAACCCCATACGAATTCACTAAACTTATTTTTGTAACTTTTCTAAGTTACAACAGCTGAACTGATTTATACCCGATTTAAGGCAGAAGAAGATAGCTTCTGGTGGAGGATGCGGCATGCCAAGTTTCTCCCTGGAGTGAATTTTTACAGATACTCCATAAAGCCCTAGGGTTTATCATGGAAATACTGTCAGAACACTAAGATCAACATGACTCGTGGGAACCACTAAGATGTGTACATAAATTACTTCAAATATAGAGACAAGTCAGGCCATGGGATATTTGGGGTTCAAGAAACATTCACACGTAATTTAAAATCCCTGAGTCATCAAAAATGGCCCTATCAAACTGCTCTAATCTTTCACTCTCTGTCCATTTTCCTATGAGTTCCCAGCCAGCTTTATGCAATGCATCTGATACATGGAAAAATGGATGAACCAGGAAACAAGGATCCTAGAGACTAACCTTGCACTTCTAAACCTCAGCTTAAGGGTTTGAAAAAAAAAATCCCAAGCATTTAAAATCAAGTACACATATTTCTTTTATATTCCCACATTTATTGCGCTCATAAACAACCAAATCAGGAGAGCACACCTTTGGGGTTGTAAATAAGCATTAGTAATGTTTCTCATGGAGCTTTCATTGCTTTCTATGGATGACTGCAAATTTAGCTGTGGTGATTATTTGGATCTTTCCAAATTGATTATTTCAGGATCACTTTTCCAAAGTGATTATTTCAGGATTTTTCCTGACTATAGCTACGTTCAGGATGCTTAATAAATGCAAGGACTCTGCTTTCCTGTGCTCATGCCAAGTCCAAGACAGAATCTAACATACTTCAGGTTGGATGGGGCTTGGAGTAACCTGGTCAAAGAAGGGTGTCCCTGACCATGGCAGGGGGGTTGGAACTCGATGACCTTTGAGGACCCATCCAACCCAATCCATCTCCATCTGGGATGCATTTCTTCTCATCCTGAGGTGCTGCTGGCCCTGCCCTGGAAGGTGATGTGTTTAATGTGTGCTGCAATGATGTACCAATCCCAAGATGGCACAAACAGCACAAATTTGGCTAGTGGGGATCCTGCAAGGTTACAGCAAGGTTGCTCTGCAGCAACATTTATCCAGCTAGCATCTTGCATTTTCAAAATACATTACCTGGTAAAACCTTTGGCATCAGCACTCTCACCATGCCCTTCCCTTATTCAGAACCACCTGACTGAAGTTTAGGAGAAAGTCAGGCATGTGCAGAGAAACAGCAAAGAACCAGGTAATTCAATAACTTTTTTTTCTGTAGAGGATGGCGCAGAGAAAGTAAAAAACAAAGTACAGTTCCTAAAGAGAATCCCTGGTTTCCTGCTATCAGCAGGAAACACAGCATTGTTTGTTGTGGGCAGGTTTTGTCCTGCTTAAGCACTTCTCTGCAGAAACCCTTGCAGAGAAAACCCTTTAACTGGGTAATTCATCAGAGCTCCAGGGCAGTGCTGGGCAGGCAATGCTGGGACCTTGGGACAAGATTTGGAATCAAGGTGGACAACAAAAGGTTTGGAAGGGACCAGAAGGAATGGGTAAGTACAGGCACCAAGGTGGCTTCTTCAGTGGAGTGGAATCTCTGCAGAGAACTCCAGAGAGAATGCCAAGCTTTAAGCCATAGCAGGAGAAGCAGATTTAATCTTTGTCTAGACAGTAAAACCCTACTCTGCCTCAGTTTCCTCCATATGAAACCTCTCGAGGACATTCTAGGAATGAGGTGTCTGAAAAGGTTTCTTGGAACCATGATAATAGGGGTCACACAAATACCCATAAGCATGTTGGATTTCTCACTAAAGCCCCTCTGAGGTTCACAGATAAAATCCACATATAAAACTGAAATTTAATTACACAAAAGTACTTCAAAGCCGAGATTTGAAGCCTCTGCTGCAAGAAACATGAATTCCAGTAAAAAAAATGATAAATGCTGCATCCTTGAAAGTAATGGGAAAAACAAATCACCTAGACTACCATATTAAAAAGCATATTGAAAAGCAAGATATGCTGGCAAAATGTGTCCAGTTGTACTTTGTGTACCAACCTGACACCAGCGTCTTGAAACTTTTACATCTGCGGAGCAAAATGATTTATGGAAGCTGTTCTTTATCATTCAGGCTTATAAGCCTTATGTCACATAAAACCCCCTGGCACTAGAAGAACATTCTGGCTGCGATGAGAAGCGGCTGCAGGAGCAGAGAGCAGTGACAGCCTCCCTCACCTGGGCTGCCCAGCACCCTTCTCATTCTGTTGGTATACAGCAGGTTTGCACAGAACAGACAGGACTCAGAGAGCAGCTATTCAACAATTTTATTTTTCTTATCTTATATCCTCAACCTTATTTTCAACTATTCAAATGCAGCTCTGAAGGTAGAAATGATTCATTGCTCCCTGGATTTTTCTGTAACACCCTTCACCATTAAATTGTCTTCAGAAATGCTCGTGAGCACCTTTGACATGTTTGCTTTAGCTGAGTTATGTGGCCTCAGAGAGAGATTATTTGCCATAAAGAACTTTTTAGCCCTTCTGCCTCATTTCTGCTCAGCCTGCTCCCAGCTCTGATGTGTCCAAAATCTCCCATTCCTGCTGAGCTTCAGGGCAGTGCTGGGCACCTCACTGACTGTACCTGTGACTGACAGCCCCCACCAGTCATCCCATGGACAGTTGGTGCTCCTCTCCCTTCCCCACAGCCACAGCAGAGCTCTTGCATCAGCTCTGGGTGTGAACTCCCAGGTCCAGCAGAGGCTGATGGAATAAAGCATGGCCTGGTCCTGCTCCTGGTCTGCAGGGACAGCCTCCATCACTTCTTACCAAAAGAATTACCAAAAGAATTTCCCTGCCAAAACCTGAGAAGCTTTTCCCCGAGTCTGTGCAATCTGCACCTGAGTTTGCATCAGAACTTGGCCCCACTTGGGCTGTGCCAACCCCTCCAGTGCTCAGCCCACCTCTGCTCTCCAGACCACCATCCTGCTTCAACATGTTTCATCAACTCTTTCAACCAACGGTACTTAAAATCATAGAACCATCGAACCACAGAATGGTTTGGGTTGGAAGGGACCTCAAAGAGCATCCAGTTCCACCCTCCCTGCCCTGGGCAGGAACACCTTGCACCAGACCAGGTTGCTCCAAGCTCAATCCAACTTGGTCTTGGAACATTTCCAGCAATTGGGCAGCTACAGCTTCTCTCTAATGGGCACATTTCCATTCCTTCTTCCTATAAAAATGGTCTTTTAATTTTTTCCTGTATTTTAATTGTTTCCTTCTCAATTACCATCAATATTATCTCATTATCTCTTTGTGTGTGACATTAAATGGCTCTGTGCTACCCACCACCTTCTCCCTATACAAGCGATTAAAGACCACAGCACAGAGATTTCTCTTCTACTAAAAGAATAGATCCTAGATCTCACTGTTTTGGTGAGGGCTGTTAATATTGACTTTTTAGGCAGATTGCAGTAGATACATGCCTTGTTTACATTTAATGATCACAAATTAAAATCAGCTCAACGAACTGAACATTTGAGGAATGCACTATATATAATGAATTACTGTTGATTAAGTCTATAAATTAAATATAAACACAATCTTTAAATATATATTTAATTTAAAACAGACCAGAAACCCAGTGGGCCAAATGAAAGACTATTTAATGCTAAGTTATTTGCATTATTTGCATAGCCACCATATGACAAACATCACAAATAACAGCAGTCATCACTTCAAGAGTCTGGAGACAGTTTCTTTTTAAGATCTTTAGCACAGCACTCATCACAAATATTGTCAGCCAGATGCTCTGTTTTTCCAACAAATAATGCATGCTCAATGTGAAGAAGAGCCCAGAAATTCTTTCAGAATGCATGACCATGTGCCTATCACAACAACCACATAACAGAAATGGTTAAATGGTGTCAATCCTCAGAGATGGTTCCTGCCTGAACATGAGCCTTCCTCACCTGCTCCAACCTGGCCTTCCTCTGTGTCTCCTTCATGAAGAGAAACAGAAACAACATCCACAATATATTTATTAACTCACCAAAGGTTAGATACAAATTAGGGCATCATAAAGAGCCCAAACATCAGTCCTGATGACTCAAGTGCTTTTGAAGTATCTTATTTAAGTTAAACCTTGGTGACAAGAAAACTACTGAAATCAACATTAAAGTGTAGTTACTGCTCATAATGGTAATGCCCAAGTCAAAAATTTCCAATGCAAAACCCTCAGCCAATACAAGTATTAATAAGATCAGTGGTTGGCTTGTAGATGCCAGTATTTATTATCCATTGTATAAATCATGGTTTTGCTAATGAAATGATTTTCACAAACATAACATGACATTCATTCACTAAGATATAACACATACCTGCAGGGCATGCAGTGAAAAGCCTTCTGCTGTATTTTAATTGATGTATAGTCCTTTGTGGCTCATACCCCTTCAGAGTAATCCTAAATTCTACATTTTTAATTGGATCAAATGTGTTATTATTAATTTGGGTAAACAATTAATGGTAATTTATGGAGCTATTGTTTCATTAGTCCCAATGCTGTTACAGTGCCACACATGATGCCTGACAAGGCTTGGTTTGGATTCTATATATGAGTCACATACATCAAAAGAGCCCAACCATGGTTGGGCTTCACAGGGCAAAGCTGTGTTCAAAAATGTGACAGCTCCAGCTGGTCTGTAAGCTGTACAGATAAATTAGCCCAAACAGACACCGACTCATTAGAGAACAGAAGCAAACAAGTCCTCAGGTGTGATAGTGACAGGTCAGATTCAAATTCAAACAGGGGTCCCCAGCCAATCCCATTGAATCATGAGTGCACCCAATACCATTGGCCAGCGAGCTGGGCGGAGCTAAGACCTCAGCCAATCACGTGTGTAAGCACAGAAATTTGTAGTCCCTATAAAAAGGGACTCCCAACAATGAACTTCAGCTGTTGCTGCATGAACATCAGTGTGTTCTTGCTGCTTGCCTGTCTCCAAAACTGTGACACAAAAATATATTAAAAACATTTCAGAAATGCAGTTTGTGCCCTAGACAGCTGCAATGAAAATATGCAACAACGCCAGAAGATGGAATGGGAAATCAAGGCACAGTTAGGGAAAATGACTTTTGTTGAGCAGAGCAAGCTTTGTCTCCCTACTCCTGAACTGTACTGACAACCTCCTAAAAAAGTCATAAATTAGTGAGGGAAAAATTGTTTCTTGCTGAATTCTGATGTGTCTTTTCACTCTGGTGACCAACTCAGCTACCAGTATTTGGGATTTCTCTGTCTCTGACAAGACCCCAGGTGCATGAGTGAATGTTCTTGTCAGTGGAACACACAGAGTGTTCCTGTCAATAATTCTAGATGGAAGGGATTTAATAAGCATTAGCTAGATTATGCTATTTAAACAGGTGACGTGAATATTCTTCCATTTGTCTTATGTTTCATCTTTTGCCAAAACCTTAATTTCTCTATATTTTCTGCTATTTTCTTCCTTCCCCTTACTAAGACTACATTGAGCAAGGCAGCAAAATGCCAACACATGGAATTGAAAAGATTGCCTCTGATCCTACAAAAAGGGCATCCTGTAAATGAAAATGCCTTCAACTAGTGCCATAAACTGAGAGGCATTGCTTTCTAGTCCAGGTCAGATCAAGAAGGATGTGATTTTCCACCCCGTTTCATTACAAGAAGGAGACAACAGTGCTCCTGCCATGAGTCAGGCAAACCTCACCTCCAACCATGGGCAAGATGAACTTTACAGGAAAAATCCCTCAGACATTCTGCAAAGCAGTGCTTGGATCACACAGGCTCACAGCACAGCAGGGTTGTAGTAATGCTTGATAAACCTCACCAGATAGGTTGAAGCAGAAGTGTAGGATGAGGTCTGTACTTATTCCTGAAAATGAAAAGCATCAGTGGTACCTCCAGGTGTGCACCAAGGGCTGACTTCCACAGGCATCCCTGTTTTTTGCTCCACCTGAAGCTATGCCTGGAATTTTAAATCCCCCTACCGAAGATGTGACTGTCTCAATGCACTGCAAATCAGCAACTCTCACTGTAAATCAAGAGCAACGTGGATATAGGAAACATCAAGGATGAAGTCAGGGACGTACTGTGAAAAAAAGGCTCTTAATGATTCAGAGTAATCTATTTCACATGTTTGAGCAAACAAAACATTCATAAAATGCAGCAGAACTTATCCTTTCAGGCTGAATGGAGCCTCTATTGCCAAGTTATGGATAATAGTGATTGAAGGAAGGAGAAAAGCCAAGGACACTAACACAGGTCCAGCAGTGCTCCCCAATATTTTCATGCAGAGAGGCACAGAAATGCTGATTTTTCATGATGCTGCCTACTGTGGTGTGGACACTTGGTTAACCTACTTTTTTCCTACCTTCTCTTAGCAATACCTGAGGGAGTGAACTGCTCACTGGAATTTCTTAGGTGTTTAAGGGTAAAGCATCCTTATCTGCTGCAGCATTACAGAGGTTGGACGTAAAAAGCAAGGAGATCCCTTCTTCCTAATTTCCCATTAATGTAAGGCACATCAGCCCTGTACATGCTTGAAGACCACTTCAAGAAGTCTGGCTGCCACACCTGCCAGAGTACTGCTTGTGCAGGAGAGGAGAGACCTGCATGGGATGGTCTCTTGTGGACACAGTCTTGGGGAGACTTTAGGCCTAAAGCAGCCTCACTTCAGGACTATGTGGATCATATCAATAAATCTTATGGTTTGCTGCAGCTTGCAGTGGGAGACACAAACCTGCACTTGCTCAGGGCATGAACAGTATCCAATGTCCAAGAACTCAAAAGGGTATTTCATGAAAGAAGAGGGTGTGAATTGTTCATGTTTGACTATTGACACCGACTGGGAGAAGCTGGCATTTGCCCAGGATGTCAAGGTTAACAACCCTTCTTTTACAAAAAATGTTATGGGTGAATCGTAAATGACTACAGATGGTCAGGTGTTGATTTTGCATGTCCTTTGAAAGACAGTACTGTCAGCAAAACTGTGCCTTCTAACCAAATTCTGAAGTTCAATACTCTGTCAGCAAGGAAGAGTGTTGGCTCTTCAACTGACTCATCAAAATACTGTTTCTTTAGTTACCTCTAGTGACTTTCCATTTGAGTACTGCTCTGTGGCTGGCTCACCAGGACAAGAATATCTGCACAATTCATAGCTGGTTTGTTTTTTTTTTTTTTTCTCCCTAGTAATACTCCTTTATGGAAAGAACATAAAAATCCTTGCCTTACAGATGGTGAGGTGAAGCAGAGACAGACGTTATTTAGCTGCAGTTACACAGCGTATCTGAACCAGAACCAGACACATGCCTTATTTCCCAAGGTTACTTTTCCAGCCTCTCCGAGATTACTTTATAATCCCATTATGGGTGGAAGAGCTATGTACACACAGCTGCCTCCTTGGATTGCTCCTCTTAAAAGGTGAGCAAGGTGTGAGTTCTCAGTGATCGTCATGCCCTGTTTTAGCCATGGCTTCTGTGGGGGTTTGCAGAAGAGCAGAGTGGGGACAGTTACCATGGAACCTAAAAAAACAGCCTGAGAGGAGACTGGGGGCTGTGCTAAAATACACAACCACTGAACTAACAGCCTAACACCACAAAAAATGTCAGCTTAAGGCTTTCTGCACCCTCATGCTGTTACATTACACTATAAGTCATCTGAGCTGGTACTGCTGGAGTCTTTTGATCCTTGCTCAGTTTTTATATGTGCTCTGAAGAAAAGCTCTCCCCTCCCAAGAGAAAAACAGGATGTGCCACCCCACAAGAATATTGTCTGTGGGACAAGGATAACAAATCACCTTCTTTGCTGTGCTAGCATCTTTCTTGCCTATTTTCTACTTCAGCTAGAAGCTTTTCTTTGTCCCCAATTCTCATTGAGAAGATGGCCCTGTGTCCTCGGTAGGGCGGGGTCCCAGCAGCACTGCTGTGGGGTGGGTGCTCTGCTCTTCCTGGGCTCCCTCCCAAACCTCATCATGCCAACATCGGTGTCACATTTATCACTGAGTGATGCATAAAAACTGAAAATACAATAGACTAACTCATTTATTTCCACTTGTTATTGATGACCTTTCATGACTTTCATAACTCCGCCTCACTCTAACACTCATGAGTTATGGGGTCATCTGTAACTCAAGGAAATAAATGAAGTTTCCCATCAGCCTTTTGTATATCCCCATTTATTACCTTTTTATGACCAACCTTTAAAGTTTTATTCCCTAGTATCTTGTTTTACAGTGGTGTAACATTCAGATGCAGGGATGTATATGAGCTGTGTACCCGTACACAGGCCAAAGAATTTCGGTTGGGTTGGGTTTCACTGGAGAAGTGCTATGGTCACTCACAGGTACAAGGGGTACTTCTTCCACACCATCAGACTGTGTCTGAGCCTCTACAATGAAATTATGCCAATGCTCAGGCTCCTTTGTTTCTACTAAATGAGGTACAGTGGTTTTTTATGACTAATTCACCTCAAGGTCATTTGTGGAACAAGCTTATCCATAGAAATAACAAGATGCATCATACAAATTATGGGTTCAAAGGTTTGGAGATGTTTGTGAGCTTCTGCTAGAGGGTATGATGTGTGTACAGTGTTGCCTACAACATGCTGAATAATAATCCTTTAAAAAGCTTCAGCTGCAGCATTTCTGAGCAAGTGCAGTGCTGCTTTACAGAATACCTTTTGTCTTTGACCTGTCAGTAAATGCCAGAATACTTAAATCAGATGGTATAGTAAGTCTCAAGGTAATACTTAAAATTCTTTGTCTGTATTTATCACAGGAGATCCTGTGCCCTAGGTGCTTCCATGATCAGTTTTGTGGGACAAGACTGACTCTGTGTACACCTTCATGGCTGTGCCAATTCCCACAGAGGTGCTGCAGCTCCCTTGGGAGCATGATCATAAATCATGAATTGAGACATGGCCAGTGCTGTCCTGGGGACAGCCATCCATGAGGTCAGGGAGAAATGCGGAGCTGGATTGCTGGAATTGGGGCAAGTGATGTCCCTTCTCCATGCAACAGAAAACTACTAAGGTCTACAATCATAGAATTGTTAAGACTGGAAAAGAGCTCTGAGATCATCAAGTCCAAATGTCAACCCTGCACCACTACAATATTTACCAGTAAACCATATCCACCCTTTTCACATGTTTTTTGAATGCTTTTAAGAATGGCCACCCCACCACTTTCCTGGGCAGCCTAGTCCAGGGCTTGACAACCCTTTCCATGAGGAATTTTCTCCTAATAACTAATCTAAACCTCCCCTGGCACTACTCGAGGCCACTGAGGTCAAGTAGTTTCTTGAAGAATGGCCATAGATTAAACCATGAAGAAGATTAGAGCTGTCTTCCAGAAGTCTTGTGTGACAAAGAAGCTGCAGGTGCAGCAATCAGGTGCTGCTCAGTGCAGGCAAAGGTGAAATAACCAGCCCCAAGCACAGACCCCATGGCGGGAGCAGCTGCTGACTGAGGTGCTTGTGCAGCTCTCAGCAGGACATGAGGGTTAATGTATTCATCTGTTTTGAACAGAAACCTGTAAGACCACCAGTTAGTGCACAGCAAGAAAGTCAAAGCCAAGCTATTATGCCATAAGAAAACAAACAAAACCTTGCAACTTCTCTTTTTGACTGCTGTCTATATGTGGTTACCACAAGGAGCAGTGTCACTGCTGTGTCAAACAGATACTACAGCTCCAGAACCAAGACCAGAAAGGTTGAGGGTAGGGCATAAATAAAGGTCATTTCCTCTTAACTTACGAGGAAAATACTGAAATTTCCCACTGAAGCTTTCAAGAAGTGAAAGAGCTGGAGACCTGATAATACTGATATATTGCCACATTTCCAAGGAGTAAGAGAGTGCTATAATAAGGAAATATGGGCAGACTTCAGAACCTAGAGCAGCTTCGCAAAATAAAACAAACAGACCTTCAAAAATATTTTTCAGGCAATTAACTAAGTCAAGAATATGGAAGGAGCACTGCCTTCTTTTCAAAGGAAAGGCTAGAAAATAAATTGAAAAGACAATAAAATTTCTCTGAATCAGGACCAAATTCCACAGCTCAGGGGACCCCCTTCTACTGACTTTGTGGAAAGTAACTTACTCTACAAATTCAAATGTAATGTCCTTTCTTAGACACAAATGAAGGGACTGTAGGGAGCTCCCCTGTGGGAACGAGGTCGGATGGTGGGGACGGTGATGGGACAAATGGAGACGAGAGATCTCTGGAGTCAAGGCTGGTTTTGGAGCATGCAGTTTATTGCATAGGGTGTGGGTGAAGGGGCCCTGCTATGAGCTGCCAGCCACAGCTCAGAGCAGAGAGAGAGTGAAGAGGAAGAGGAGAAAGGAGAGAGCGAAGAAGAAGAAGAGAGAGAAGCAGAAGAAAGAGAGAGAGGTTCCAGTTACAAGACATTAAATCTTCTTCTATACTAAATATTCTAATTTACACTAACCAATCTAGTACAAGATACAAATCCTATAGCATTTACATACAGCCTATAAGAATCATTACATTACCATACTGTGTTATATTTTAAACCCTAAAAATGACTCTTTAGACCTCTCCTGCCAAGCCAGTAGGGTCTGCTCTGACCCTTGGACTCTTGGTAAGGAGAAGGGCATTGTTTCATCAAGGGGGGGATTACCTTCAGCTGGCCATACTATTGTTTTCCAGTTGTTCAGTAACTAAAGCTTGGCATCTTAGACATCGAAACTTGCCTTCAACTCTATTTCACTTATAGATTTCATATTCTCTAAAAATAAGCAGTCGTATTTATAAGGCTTTCCTGTTTCATCTTCCCCAACACTCCCCAGTCCCAGTTCATGCTGAAGGGCTTATTCCCCACAAATCAGAAGGTGGAGGAAAGAGGGGACAGGGGACTTGTGCCAACCTTGAACCATGGCTGGGACCTGACCCTAGAAAAAAAATGGAAGAACCGTGATCCCCTTCCTGAAAAAATGGAAAAAGAAAGAATACCATGAGCTTAAATACCCACAGCTGTTGGGAACAAAGATCAGGAATATGATCCTCTGCTGTTCATGTAAGACGTTCCCATTGCAGATCACACTTGTTTCCCTTGTACTGGGAAAAAGCATTTCCTCAAGTACCCTTTCTTTGCAAAACTATTCCTTGTTTTGCAAACAGCAGCTTCCCAAGTAACATTTCCCTGCAAGTCCAGGTAGCAAGGGTCTGGAGGAGCTGAGCAGAGGAGAATATGACTTGCTGAAGACTTCACTGGCAGTAGGGTAGAAGTCTTTTACAATCGTTTACAGGTGAATGGGGAAAACTCCATAACGTTCACTATCATTATTGAGTATAGTTATTATCTTTGAACGGTTTCTAAAGTAAGCCTGTCATTAAGACGAATGTCTTCTTAATGGTAGGAATTTCCCAAATGAAGCATTAAAAATCCTGCATCATTAGCTGACTTGGAAGGCTCTTCCACCCTCTCCAGCTGCATGACACAATGATCAGTGCCACCTTCGACTCCATTCATCTGCTCCACATCCACATCCCATCGTGATTCCTACTCTCCACAAAGCCTCTCATGGCTCTGCCTGTGTGGGTCCTTTCTGACTGCAGACACAGAGGATCTGCACTAACCTGGAGGAGAACAACATCAGAAAAATTACACAACTGAACTTCCTATGTAAGGAAAAGACAACCAGAAAAAACTGGGCAAAACTATGCTCTCCTGAAAATATAGCCTAATCATCAGCCAGATCTTGTCCAAGTCTGTGTCCCTCTGCAGCTCTCACCTCTTCCTCAGCCTGCTCCCACAGCTCCCCATAACAATATCCTCAAAACTCCCTTTTCCATATCCCAGCTCACTCTGCCTTTATTTGTTGTCATTTATACACCAAAATGACATTATCCAAAATGACAGAGTAGGTGGCTCCTGACAGATGTGATCTACAAGTCAGGATTTAGAAACTGGAGGTGTCCTCCATAATGGACACAGAAAAAGTCAGAGGTACTCATCTCTGACTTACAGAGCCAGTGAAAGCCCAAAGTAATCAAGGTATTTATTTAAGCCCTTCAGTCAGACGTCCTGGATTAGGTGGGATGAAAAATGAGTGCCTCAGGACACACTTACATCACCTTTCTGTAAATAAAAACCATGTTTTCCATTACAAAATGCAATAAAAGTAAATAAATATTTTATAGCCCTGAAGGGAGATGACATTTTTTTTCTCTCCCTGCTACAGTGAAGGCAGCTTTGTGCTCCCTGTTTCAGTGCAACAAAAGTAAATATTTTCAGTATTCGTATATACTATCCACAGAATCCAGGTTCATACCAAGTGTTTGCCAGCATGGATCATGGAAAGGGTCAGTATTAGGGAAAAATTACAATTACTTACTGAAAGTTAATATTTTATATCTGTAAGTCATGATTCCTGTTTTCCATTGCTTGACTTTTAAATTTAACCTGATAACCAAAACTTTAATTTTGACAGGTGTATCACTGAGCCACCACTGCTCTGGTAATACCACCTGGAGACAGCAAAGATCACCCTGACCTTATATTGACCTTGGCAAAGTGAATTCTGTTGAAATAACTGGACTTCTCAGGTTCTCCTCAGAATAACAGAAATACATCTCTTGTAATGTAATTTAAGAACTAGCTACTAGGCTGAGGGTAGTTTTGATTTTATTGATATTAGTTTAGTGAACACTGTATATTGTAAAACTGATAGAGTGGGAAAATGACTTCACTAGATTATCAAATTTGATGGAGCTGGTAGCTGACTGCAAACATAAGTATGGGAACTATCACCTAAGGAGGTACTCAGTATTTCATCATGGAATTTTTAATGTTTCATATTCAGAACAACCTAAAACAGTGGCCCTGAAAACAATAAAATATGCTTGTGCAATACTGCCATTTATGTACAGTTACACTTCATTATCCCTGTAATCTAACATGGTGGCTCAAAAGGAGAACACGAACATTTTCTGAGTGATTTAGCAGGATGCTTTAATGATGTATTGAAAATGAACATTGACCCTATGTAATAGGTGCTAAACTGACACTCTTAAAGCACTCCATCCGTTTCATTCAGACTGACTATCCTCCTTAAATCATCGCTGTGTCATTTTTATGATGCAGATCCATCTACTGAGACTATGGGACTGTGAAATGTCATAAAAAAGGCAATAAGAAAAAAAATAAAATTAAGTTGCAAGTGGCAAGTATTAGCATTTCAAATATGTTCTGTTGCATTACACTATTATTCCATCTCTGTCAAGGGGCAACAAGATTCAATTCTCACCTTGAACAGCCCGTGTCGTTGAATGCATTAGCTCAGGGCATGAGAAGCTCCTGGCCAGCTGAAGGGCATTTTAAAATAAAGGTAAAATATATTTAGGACTAAATTTGATAGGACACAAGGGTCAGCCTCCCCCTCAGAGGACAAAGCCACAATTCCTTCTTTACCTCCCTGTTGTGTTCCTTAGCTCCCAGGCTTTTTACAAATTAAAGCCTCAAAATTTTCTGCTCACCAGTAAAGCTGAAATAAAAGGCAGAGGGTCAAGGAGTTAATTGTAATCCTAAAGGTCAGGCTCTCCAGCTGGCAGGGCTCTCTGCTGTTTATGCAGTTCAGACCGAGGACATCAGGACAGCACAAAAGTGCCTCTCTTCAGCTCATTTCTAAATCCAGCTTTAAGCTGAAGTGAGATACTTGACTCCAAGTGCAGCCCAATTGCCAGGTTTAAATCCAGTACTGCAAAAAATCCAGTATTAAACCTTCACACTGTAGTAGCAATAAGATTTTTTTCTGTAGCAGAGACTAAACACTAGGTATTTTTCTAATCTTGTTACCAAAAGCTGCTGAGCAATTCTTAATGCAGTTTCCAGGAAGCAAATAGAAACTACAAATTCATTTTCAGCAGGTTCCTGCCATGGAGTGTTTCAGCACCAATGGATTTGGATTTGCAAAGGTGGGACTGGAAAGAAAATCTCTATGGGAAGCATTGAGTGGATTCTGCTCCCAGCCTCATGAACAAGGCACATGGGCACCCAGAGACCCACAGTGTTTGGGCTTTCCACAGGAGTGGAAAGCTTCATCTTTTCCCCAAACTCTCCTCTTTGCTTGCCTCCTTTGCCCTTTCATGGCTCCTTCTGAAACCACGTTATAATTTCAAAGCCTTGTCCATATTCACCTCCTATGAAGTCCTCTCCTCCCATCTCAATTTTTGCATCTCTTCTCCCCATGACCAACACTCTGTCCATTCCACTAAACTCATCACAGGCTGAGAGAGTTGGGGTTCTTTAACCTGCAGAAGAGAAGGCTGCAGGAAGACTTCAGAGCCACTTCCAGTGCCTGGAGGGAGCTACAAGAGAGCTGGAGAGGGAGACTTTGGACAAGGGCATGGAGTGACAGGATAAGGGAGAATGGCTTTGAATTGAAGCAGGGTGGATTGAGGTATTATTGAGATTTTAGGAAGAAATCCTTCCCTGTGAGTGTGCTGAGGCCCTGGCATATGTTTCTCAGGGAAGCTGTGGCTGCCCCATCCCTGGAAGTGTTCAAGGCCAGGTTGGGCAGAGCTTGGAGCAACCTGGGATAGTGGAAGGTGTCCCTGCTCATGGCAGGGGCTTGGAACGAGATGAACTTTAAGTTCCCCTCCAACTCAAACCATCCTGCAATTCTGTGATTATTGAGAAGGCAGCTGGATTACAGGACACACTGCTCTCCCTTTGGATCCTACAGCCTCCTGCTGCCCCTCCACATCCAACAGAGGCAGCATCAGTGATCTGAACAAGGATTCAAAGTCTGTCAGTGACCAGAGGGTTGCAGCCATTTCCACTGCTTACATCTCAATTTATTTTACTTATTTCTAACTGCAAATCTGGAATATGACGATTTTCAAGTTCTTGACCTGGTAGCCTCTGATGTTCCCAGTATATGAATGTGTGAAATCCTGTGTCTATAGAGATGCACACACAGTTCCACACTCCTAAAGCACACATCAGTTTAGGCACTTCCCCCAAAACCTGTTCAATTCCCAGATGGAAATGCACAATAAACACTTTTGCTTTGCCTATTTGTGCAATGACTGAATTGGGAGTGATTCACTCCTACAGTAAGGAATTTGCAAAATGCATTCTAACTGTTTACTATATCAAACAGCCTAAATTATGGCTGCATTTTATCTTTCCATTCACAGAAGGCTGGCTCTTCCTTCACAGGCATTCATCTAACGGGATTCTGAGTGTGCTGCTTCTCCCGTGACTGGGAGCAGGAGTCTTCAGTCAGCAGTTTCTCTCCTGGAATAGGTTTTATTTCTGTGGCTTCTGGAGTACGAGTTACTCAGCAGTAAATAAGCACTTACCAAGCTGGGACGATTAAAGATCAATTAAGGCACAATAAATTTTATAATAGATTGTGGCAACAGAAGGTTTTTGTGCCTCTTGGCCTAAGGACTGAACCTCACAGCACTGGAAAAGTCAAATGATGAACAGTTTTTCTCGTTTTCCTGATTACTCAGTGGAAGATGGACTATTTGGTTACAGTAAGGAGGAAAAACGTAACCAAATACCAGACCAGTATTCTCCATGCTGTGCTACTAGCACAGTATATTGTCCTTGAGTTTCCTGAGTGATGCAGTTAAACTTCTGCCCTTTACTCCTACTGAAGTCAAGCAGGAAAGCCCATTTCAGGACTTACATAAATATAAAATATTATGTATCTCACATATAAAATTACTGGCTCCAAAGGCAGCTACATTTCTGCTAACAAGAAGCTGACAAGGTACCTAACACAAAGCAGGTTCAGTGGGCCAGTGTGGTATTTTCCTTACCTGAAGCTTTCCCAGCAAATGCTTTACCTGCCAGTAATTAGCATGATGGGTGATTGCATTGTATGAGCTCTACAAAAGCATAGAATAGGGATGTTTAAGTCAGTCATCAAATCTCCAGGGCAAACAAAAGTAATCTCCATGACATTGGAGTCAACCTGCCTGCTAACTACATCCCCTGGTGCTCAGGTAAGTCACCCAGGGAGAGTCACCAAAGCACATAAACAAGTTTAAGTAATTCCCCAACACCAGCAAAACCTCTCACTTACTGCAGAGGATTTCAGCTCTGATGCTGAGTACCCAGTCCTCTCACAGAGGAAACTGGGAAGGAACTAAGGCTTTTCCATCTGACCATTACCTGAGTATTCTGGTAGACATATATAAAATATATTTTAGCTAATGACTGCACTTAAGGTGGTCCCCAGTACTGCTGTTGTTGGGAAGAAATACTTAAAACTGACAACAAACACTTCAAGCACACATCAGTGAGGAGCTTTATGACACTACAGAGCCAAACAGCACCTAATTACTAGCCCATTTTTGAGCATCAACAGGACATATATACATTATGGGCCTTTTAGCCAGAACCAGATCTTAGTATTCAGATGACTCAGGTTTTAAATATATTTCGTTATCCTAATTCTTATTATTGTAATATATTAGTGATATTAGATTGCAATTAAATTAAAATTTTCATATGGAGATAATTTATTCCATTCTCATTACTAATGGAATATTATAGCTTCGTTGGCATTTTCATACCACAATGCAACCTGCAGTACTACTCCAGAAAAATAGAAATTATATTTTATCCCTTGAACATAATTGGAAGATCTGGATATATCTTGCTTTGTGTTGTTTCCACCCTGTGCTGAGGGAACATTTAAACTGGGAGTTTGTGAATGTATCAGCATCATTGTGTTGGGTGATGCACCCAGGACCAGGGTGGAAGGAGAGTGGATGGACATCAGGCCCTCCTAGACAGATTACATTCATAGTGACCCCAGGGATGTGTATGCAATAATAAGAATATTTGGATGATAAATTGGTATTTAAATATTAGATGCTTAAAAGCAATTATGGATAAAAGGTCTTCAGCAAGTTATTCCAAGATTTTCAAAAGGCTTCTGGTTATACAGGAGGCTGAGGGACAAAATCGAAATTGAAGACAGATGCCTGCTAGGAAAAGGCTGCTGATAGTAGTCCAGCTGTGATAAGCCACAGCAGCAAATCTGCCTTGTCTGCATGCCATTTATAGGGGCATAAAATGAGCTTTGCTGCTACAGCTTATACCAGCCCTCAATGAAATACCTATCCTGGCAAAACACAAATGTGCTGAGTCCAATGCGTCCATGCTGGGGTTATTTCAGATATGAAAATATTACAAAAATCCTTCTACCCTGGAAGGGCAGAACCTGTCCCGATCCGTGGTCTCACTCACTGCAATGAAAAATACCCAGAGACAGTTTCTGTGCTGGAATAACTTTACGTAAATTACAGAAAGAAGAAAAATGCTGGTTTTAATTCTACTTAGCTAGTCAATGGCATCACACCGTGTCCCTAAATACTGGCCGGACCTCCACGGGCATGTGGAGGTTGGACAGAGGGGTGAGAGACATCTTTGGTCCCTGATTTTGAGAACACCAGGTTGCAATCACCCAACATTTCCACTTAGACATCAGCAGTGCACATTGCCTCTTCATCTAGAGTGTGACTGACCTGTGCAGTGACTGCACACAGGGAAAACCCAGCTGCACCCCACATCAAGTTTGGAGGGTGAGGATGTTGCACAGCTTGAGCAACAAGATGCACACACTTGCTGTTCTTAACCGATGAAGGGCACTTCATGGTAATTTGCATCAGAAATTTAAAAATGCATGTTAATGAGTTTCTGCAAGCTGGAATCTTGCAGGTGTCAGGAGAGAACCACATGGATTGAGCAGAACAGTGTTATTTCTGCTGGTGGGTTTTAGAAACAAGACCTCCTCCCACCCCTGCCCCCTGCCTGCTGTGGTGACCAGGGCTGAGAGATTTCCCTTCTCTTTCCTAATTAGAGGCAGATAATCACTGTGACAGTGATAAATGTTACTGAACACAGTAAATTTAATATTACAAATATTATAGTGTGGTTTTTACTGCTGTGTCATAGCCCTCTGTGGCACATTCAACACTTAGATTATGAAGGAAGGTTTTAAAGATTTTCCTTGTAAAAAGCAACAAACCCCAGAAAAGGTTACTCTAAGGCTCATAGATCTAATTAGCAGACTGCTGATTAAGCAGAGCACACCTCCAACTTTCTGGTTATGGTTCTTGCATCATGTTTAAACTCCAGCAATATATGTACAGCAGCATCTTAGCATTAACACCCTGCTGGATATTACAGACTTTCATTTAGTTTGCATGAATACAGAAAACCCCAAATCCAGGAACAAATATTGCACATTACCCTTGATAGGTAAACTACAGATTTTTGGAGGTTTTTTTCCTTGATTACACAGCCATGAACAAAACGATTTTATAACAAAGAGGGATGCAAGATCCCACAGCATTTGAGCAATGCTGATGGTGCCAGTGTGATGCACTGGTTTGCATCCTACAGGAAGGTTGTGGATGTTTTCTATAGACATACTCAACCAATATCAGAGAAGGATAAAGTTTCTCCAGTTCTCTGCACACAAAAAAGCCAAACACCGGCTTGCACAGCCCAAGAAAGACTGGAAGAAGTGGACACTGAGCAAAAATGGAGGGAAACTCCGAATTAACAGCAGGAAAAGAGCACCCAGGGGTAGAAAGGGAAGTGCAGATAATGGTTCAGTTAGGAAAACATCTCAAAATCCTCTCCCATATGGAAAACAGGAAAAAGCATGGTGTTACTTTCACAGCACTATATCAAGACCCACAGCAGGAATCAATAACATTTAATTAACTAGCAGCACTAGAATTCTAAAATTATTAAAGTTAAGGTTTGCCTTTAAATATGGTCAAGGTCACACTTGCAGGAATACAATGCCTCTCACTGCTTGATGTTCCCAACTTAATAGTCCTAAATATCTACTTTTCTATCAAAATCCTTGAATCATAGCTGAGCACTGATTAAGGGACTAATTTAAATCTTTCTCTACATTATAATACCATGTATTAGACTGCTGGGAACACAGAGAAAAGGTTACTCAGAACCTCCTTAGGCTCTGTGGATGTTACATACAATTTTGATTTCCCAGACTCAGCTTATTTCCTCTGACCAGGACTTCTGCCTGGGGTTAGCAGTAGATCCTTGAAAATGTCTAATGAAGGATCAATAGGAAAACCATATCAAATCTTAACAATTATTTCCTTTTTCACTATAGTTACACTATTAATGTCCCACTCCTTGGAAGGGGCTGTACATGCTACTTGAATGGACAATAAGGTAATGTAATTAAATTGACAAGCTCTGTGTGTTGCTCTTATAGGCTAGAATAGTCTAATTTTAAATTATAATAATTTAATGTAGACATTACCCAAGCAAGCTTCATCTTTTACAGTTATCTCCCCATTTTAAATTACTGCAAGGTAACAAGCACAGATGTTTATCTACATGCTACCTAAAACATGATATTTGAATAAAACCCCATTGTAGCAAACATGTGCACTGAAAGTTGGCGTAACTGAGAAAATAAAACAGCAGACTGATTCATCACGAGGCCAGGTCCATATCAGCTATCTCTTTCTCTGCAGTTTTGCATTTTTAACTGTGGTACATCACCATCACTGCTCCCCACCCTGAACTTGCCTTTTTACAACAGCAGTGAAGGTGACCTGCCTATTGCAATCATTGGAAATCCTATTTGCTTATGTTCTTAGGAAAATAAAAGTTTCCTGGTCAGTACAGCCCTCCAAGTGAAATCTGCAGCACAGCATGAACTCAGCAATGCCAACAGCAAGAGTCGCCAAAGATCGCACATGGTTATTAAAATTATGGTTTGATTTTAAAGTTTTAATGAATTCCCCAGTTAAGTTATGCGCATACAAAACATACCAAAAGGCACTGTTACATTTTGGGATGGAAGATAACAGTGCAAACACATCTACACATCTTTTACTTTGGAATATATTTGCAAAATAATGACGTGGCAAGGAAGCTAATGTAATTAAAAATAAAGCAATATAAATGGTTGAGGAATTTTAATATTCTAAGCACACCTTATTTCTTACTCCACTGGAAGTGGTTTTTTCCTGATTCAGTTCCAGATGGAACAAGGTTTGCAAATAAACCAAAATAAGCAGCACTGGTATTTCAACAAAGAGCATGATAAAGAAAAAGTACTTTGGGACTATTAATAGTGTTGAAACAAAAATATTAGTGTTGGTATTCCATTTTTTTTTTTTTTTTTTGAATGCTTTAATAATTTCCAGGTTGTCTGTGATTTTATCTTGGCTCTTTTTTTTGTTTAACTACCGCTTGGTACAAAATATGTAAAAAATGTGTGACTCTCCAATGAAGTCCCTGCCTGGCACAGAAAGATGTTCACTTAGAATTAATGAACTTAGTTCATTAGAATTCAATTTTTCTTAGACAGCAAAAGAAGCAGGAGGGCACAGCACCATCCTCTGACTGGTCTGCTCCAGTTCAGAGTGTATTTTTTTTACCCCATCGGCCTACTGGCAAAAGCTCTGTCAAGTTTATACCACCTATACTGGTATAAAAATCACAGATACTGGGGGAGAGCACTTGCCTTCACTCCCCGTGGCAGGTTTTTTACCCCAGGCAGCTTTTCCCACTCTTTGCAAGAACAGTCTCGTAGTGGTTCTTCCACTCCTCAGTGTAGCAATGAAATGTTGGAAAGGTCATCTTGGCTGTAATAACTCTGCCATGTCCTTCAGACATGCATGCCTCTCCCAGCCTTTGAAGGTTTTTGAATTTTAAATTACTACAAGCCAGATTTTATTGAACTGAAGGAATTAGAAGAGATTTTATGAGATTTACAGACGGACCTCAACCCACTGGAGAAACGGGCCACCAGGAACTACATGAAGCTGAGCAAAGAGAATTGCCAAAGGTGGAAAATGCAATCATTTGAAATCTCATTCTCACAGGATGGGAAGACCCAACTCCCTCAACCCAAAGACCGTGCTCTCTTTGGACACAGCAAGACACAGCTTAGTTATGGGCTGATGGCAGCTGCTGGCAAGCTCTGAGACCTTGTGTTACCCTTCCCACATGCAGCTCTGCCCGTATTAGGACCCACTGCTTCACCAAGAGAGAACAATGCTTTTCTCCAAGCTTTCAGCAAAGTGATCTGGTTAAAAAAGAGGAGGTGTATCCAAAGGTCTCTGCATGCATTTCAGATATGCAGTAAATTTCCCATCAGCAACTCCATCCATGTCTCCCTTGTCATAGAGCTGAGTGCATTCTTTACAGATAAATGAGAATGAAATGTAAACTCCTCTCAGATGAGTAAGATATACAGGCTGTCTCACTGGGGCTCTGCAGCAAGCATTTATATAAAACAACAGCCTAGGAATGGATGGAAGCGCAGCTGCTTCTATTTTCTGGAGACACTCATCCCTGTCTGATATAGAAATATTATTACAACAGGGCCCAGATAGAATTGTTCATAAAGTTCAGGATTTTATTTCAAGTGCACCAGTCTAATTTCACAGATGTACACATGAGTATATGAATTTCTGCAGAGACATGATGTTAGCCCAATGACACTGAGATTTATTAAAGAGGGGTTCTAAAATAGCAATTTTACTATTTCTATTCCTGTGGGAATGGTATCAAATGCTGTCAACATGACATCAGTTGAAATGAAATCTGAGTCTCCATGAAATCTGGAGATTTTTGCGGACGAAGAATTCAGTTGTCTTTCATGATGAAAGTCAAAGTGTGCACTCCCACCCCACCTGCTGAGCATTGTGCTCCACATGCTCAGCACCTACCACCAGATGTAGGGACCAAAATTTGGGCAGCTATGGACACTCATGGATTTGAGGAAGGAGCACTGGAAAGGCCTCTGGGAGGACTGTTGGGGAGATCCCATCAGAAAAAAGGATGCACATCTTAAATAACTGGCAACTGAGTTCTTCTCAGAACTTCAGAGGAAAGACAAGCAGGGTGTTAAATAACCAAACTGCCATCTCTCCACTTCTCCTGTTGCAAATAGAGAGCTTTCCATGACAGCCCCATTATTAATGCTATAAATCTGTTACACGTTTTATTCAAACATGCAGACAGGGATCCACAACCCTTGTGACAGGTAATTTACTTTAAGGGACCTTAGAGGAGAAACCCTGTAAATCAGTTTGCCATTTTAAAAAGGCAAAACTCTCAGCTTGAGATGAAATAACTTAAATTATCTTCCTATGTATCTTAGATTGGTGAAGAATTGTGGCTTTAAGAATTATGTTGAGATTTTATTAGTGCCTGAGACACTGGGATAGTTTGCTGCACTTGAGTGCTCCCTATGCTTTGAGGAAAGATATCCAAAATAATTTATCATCTGTAATGTTTGCACCAAGCATTTGTTCTCATTGATCCTTCCCATGCACAAATGAAAAATAAAGATGTGAATGCATTTTTCTGACACATGCATTTTTTTTCTTTCTGATCACTGAACAAAGAAATCTGATTCCTCTCTTCAGTCTGCAGAATAAACCCCTGAACACCAGGATTTCAAATTTGAAGATGGCACAGCTCTTCATCCTGGGCTGGAATAAAGACATCCTAGGCATTTTCCTTGCTTGTCCCTGGGTTTGTACCCCTGGAACCTACACCTGATTTGCAAATTTAATCAGTGAACAGCACTCACACACCTACAACTTTGGGTCTGTCTCCAAGCATACCACAGCAGAAGATCCATATATTAAGGCCCTAAACAGGTTTTGATGAACTTGCCACAAATCAACAACAGCTAAAAAATGGGCAGGATTTTGTGGCTTCACTCCATGCAGAATTGTGAATTGGGATGGTCTTTCTATTTTTTTTTTTCCTAGATATGGCTATTTATTCTCATTTGGCTATTTATTAACATTTATTTCTAAGCATTATTTGGATTTTTATGAAACTTCAGGGATGCCCAAGCAGATCTCCATCTCTCACTGAGAAGCCACTTAAAATATGTTCTCACACTTCTGAACTCTCATCAGGTATTTTTGTCCTTTTTGAATGTTTAAATGCATGTGACAACATGATCTGTATCACGTGGTGCTGTCCTGTAACTCTCCCTGGAGCAAAGGGTGAGGACCAGCAAGACATTCTGGTTTTCAAAACTACATATAAAATTAATTCAGTAATTATGCTACAGTAAGAAACTGCTTGGCGGGCAGGGCCAGGCAGGTTGCAAGAAAAAATGGACATAAACCCATGGTCTTGAGAAGAACACAAAGGTTGTTCATTGCAGAGTATTCCTGTCTCCAAAACAACTCCCAAACATGCCACCAGCCATCCCCTATGGTCAGAACTTGGATAGGCCATTAGGAACCATATTTCTTTTAACCTTCTACATAAAACTATAGGGGTAGGTACACATTACGATCTCAGCCTCACAGTAAACAAGAACAACTTTCATTTCAATAATTATATTTGTGGGTTTAAATGGAAAATGGAGAAGTAAAACCTTCTCCAGCTCAGTGCATGCCTGTGAACAGCTCTGCTCTCTGCAGTGTCATTTCACATTCATGAAATAAATGAAATATGTAATTGGAAAACTTGAAATGAATTTTAAATCCATTAGCAACAGCATAATATTTACCCTAAATGACAACGTTTCTCATGAGATAAGAAAAATACAGAGTCCTACAGCAGTGGAACTGTCCTGGAATGAATGAGTAGGGAGGGAGCAGCTTTGGGTTACATTGCAGGTTCTCACCATCACGGCTGTGATCAAGAGGAGAAAACAGCTTACAATCCATACTTGGCAAAGAATTCCTTACCAAAGAATAAATCAATTTATTTATACAAGTTCTGCAGTGCTACATTTATGAAATCACAGTGCCACCAGATTGCCAGAGTGCTTTGGGTCTACATCACCAAACATTTCTAACAGAACGTGTGACACAGACACTTGCAAATAGATCCATGTTTGTGTAGAAGGTTTAAACAGGCTGACTTGGAATAATATGGAGGATTGCTGTATTAATATTATGAATTTTTCAAGTACCATAAAAATGTACACACACAAGTACATACATATATATATACACAAATATATACCTATATAGACATACTACTGTGCTGCAGCTGGCTATAGAGCATCCTACGTGCTAATTCAGACATCCAGAAACCCAGAACTTTTCACTTCCATTGCTGATCCTCATATAACACAATCAGTCTGCTTCCTGATTCAACAAAAGAGGATTAAACAACTTTTTTTCCCCCCACCACAGTAACTATTTTTGGTGTCCAGAGGCCAGGAGGAAAAACAAGGCTGGGATATGGAAAAAGAAATCTCAGAAGAGCTGAGATCTTACCAGTCATCTCAGAGTAGGAGCCTTTGGTCTCCAGTCCTGTGCCAGTGGGAAATACAGTGCAGTACAATTCAGCAAACACCAATAAACCAAACAATACTATCCAAAAATACCCAAGGGGGCTCATCTCAGAATACTCTGTCCAATGCCAGCCACTATCATTTAACCTCATCTCTTCAGGATTATGTTTTCTCTCTCCCCTGCTCAGCTCTGTATTAGATATTCCTGTCTAGCACAGACAAAAACCCCACAGTGATAGTTCAACAAAGGTGTGTGACAGACACTGACCTCATTGCTGTCTGATTGTTTACCAGGTATGGGCTGTCACAGCACCATGGACAAATCACATGATGCTTCTCCCCAAAACAAAAGGTCCCTGCACACTACCTCAGATGTGTCAATCCCCTGGTCAATCTCCTACTGAAAACCACAGGCTGAACTTCTCCAAAAGGAATGTGTAACTATCCTCATTTTCCAATAAAGAAGTCTCTGCCAATGTCCTGTGAGGCACCACCTGGTCCTTTTGCAGCTCCCAGCAACACATGCTGAGCCCTTTAACTGATGCACAGAGCATCCAGCTCTGCTCCTTCCCCTGTTCCTCATAAATCCCTTTGCAACTTGGGAAGAACATGTTCCTGCTGGGACTTCTACTAACCACCTTCTCTTAATCTTACAAGATCTCTCACATTATGCCAACCTAGTGCCACAACATCTATTTCCCACAATTGTTAAAGAATAAAAAAGAATGGTGTCATGTTGAATGAGACAGGATTTGAATCTTTATCTAGTTTTCAGTTCTGATATAAGAATGCTTCTAACATTGCTTCAATGCTAACAACAATGCTTCCTTTCCTGCAGCTTCACAGTCATTCTCTTTCATGTAAAATATTTTCAAAAGAACCCCCCAAGCCATTTACTAAATACTATCTTCCACTGAATCAAAGCATTACAAACAACCCACTGCTCTGTGTAGTGCAGTGGATGTGACCACTCTGTTGGAAATAGTTCACATTTGTGCCATCAACAGAAGGAACTAACCATCCCACTAATTACTTCAGGTAATGAATTTTGAGATATTTGTAATTATGTACTGTGGTGTTTTCTGCAGGCCAGGCCACCTGGGAAGAGATTGGGCATCTGTGCAGTGATGAACTGGGAACACTGGGATCCTCTAAGTGGTGCACACTTGTAGCATCTGTCAAGTGATCAAGTGATGCCCCCATGAGTGAATACCCACCAGCTCACAGGATGGATGGGACAGTTTGCAGAAAGGGTGTGACAGGAGGAGCCAGAGCCAGCGATGCCGAATACACGTGAATTCTGCTGTTGTGTATCAGAAATAAACCCCACTACATGGTAACACCCACATGGGGACCTCAAGGAACCACCAGCTGAGTCTGACAGTACTCTGAATCAGAAGTAAGGAGTGCAAAAATTAAAACTGTCTCTTCTGAAAAGATCTTTGACCTTTTAGACTGAGAAGAAGTTTGGATGTTTGGGTTGCACACAGAAGCAAGAAGACATGAACTGTACATTTGCATAAAGAAGCATGGATATTAGGAGAGAAAAGAGTAAAGGTTAATGCAGTCCATATTTGTAAAAAACCTCCTCTTTTTTCAAATCGAAAAATATATTTTAATCTTTTAAGGTAGATCTGGTTTATGGGCGATGGGCAGTTAATACTACATACACACAGTAATAAATATTCCACAATAATGTTAAAAGGATAGGATGAAGACATTCTCCAGGGTTGCATCTGAATTTCTAAAATTTAAGGCTAAATCAATTCCCTGTTTACAGCAATCAGCCCATTCCTTGAGGGACAGAAGTGTTCTAGTAAACTACAGCTGACACACACAATGAACAATTCAATTTCTTCAAGATTCAATAAAAGATAATTTGAAGGGTGAAGTTCCCATTGCTGACAGCTGCCAGGTGAGAAAAAGGATTTGCTTTTATTAAAGACAGAGAAAGAACCAACAGTTTTTATTCACTGGGATATAAACAAATATATGTTGACAAGTTTAGCATTTTGGAGGGGTTTTTTGTTGTTAATTTTTTGAGTATTGCCTTGGTTAATTTTTCTTTTTTCTGCAAGGTTATACAAAAAGAAGGCCAGGTTGGATGGGGCTTGGAGCAACCTGGGATAGTGGAAGGTGCCCATAGCAGGGGGGTTGCAATGAGATGGATTTAAAGGTCCTTTCCAACCCAAGCAGTTCTGTGATTCCATGACTTAGCTGTTGACAGTAATGAGTGCTGTGCACAACAGATCTCGTGGCTTTGACCTGTCACATTTACTACTGCCTTACAGTGAAACTATAGACCTTTCCACACAGGTAATCCTGTTCCAGGCCTACACAAAGGGCTACTTTTATACAATCAGGAAACTCACACAAACATCAGAGTTTTCAAGAATTTTTTTCCCTCCACTGCCACAATGGAGAGATCCTCCCTCCACATCCTGAGCACCCAAACTACCAAGCAAATCCTTGCAGAGCCAGCGAAGAAATAAAATACCATGAAGATGGGCAACTTTGAACTACATTAGGCTGTTATTAATGTTAAGTCCATGACAAATCCATTAAGTCCTGTAAAGCTCCATAAATAGTTTGCCAGGCTGTAAGAACAGAATGGTCCAAATACCTTGTGCAGCAATTTATACTCCTAAATAAAAGATCTAGGTTTTGTGTTAAACCTGTGACTAGAATGATTTAAAACTACATTGCAAAATACACTGTGTTATTCTCATTTCCCACCTACTAAAACATTGTTTATAAGGTATTAATCTCAAAGAAAAAAGGCAGATATTTTGAAAGTTCTCCAGCAAAAACTGTGTTTGCATCAATTAAAAAACCCTCCACAATCAAGCAAGTAGCCAAAATCAAAACCCCACGTTGAAACTGATAATATATAATGCATGGAAACTGGCACTTCACCCTTTTACTCAAAATATTGCTGGACATCTGGAAGTTATTAAATACAGTAATAATTTCTACTTTGCCTCCAGTCTACATTTTTCCTCTGGGTCACTCATGAAACATTTTTAATCCTATAAAATAGAAGCCTAAATCAAGAAGTATCAATTCCAGGTATCTTTTTTTCACTCCCTGACTCAAAGCACTCTCTCTGCTGGGCCCATTCCCTGCACGGCTCCACTGCACACTCAGAAAAGGGCACACCATGATCCCACGTGTGCAAGACACAGAGTGACAGAATCCCTGGATTGGAAGGGTCCCTAAAGATGATCTCATTCCAACCCCCTGCCATGGTCAGGAACACCTGCTCTTATCCCAGATTTCTCCAAGCCCCATCCAGCCTGTGGTTGAACAAGGGATGGGGCAGCCACACCTTCCCTGGGCAACCTGTGCCAGGGCCATTACTGTTTTACTTTTACCACCCCAAAAAATTAACTTGGCTGAAATGTTACCCCCTTAAACAAATGTGTAGGTGACATTTCACAGACACAGAAATGTTTGAAAGAAAGAAAAGTTTGAAGGTAGGAGTCACAAAGAAATCCTAATTCAGTCCTACAGTATTAACAGTGAATGAAAGGCAAAATATCATCATCTGGATTAATGTGAAACTTGGGCAGTTCTCAACCAACTATAAATATTAAAATCCTCATACATCTTCTCACAGTCCAGGTATAAATTATGACTACTTGGCCAAATTCCAGTTTAGTTAATTACAATCTCAGATAAAATAATATCCTGTCTAATTTAATTGGAGTATGACATAATAGGGGATTTATATTAATCAGAAAATTCTGGAATAATAATTCATTTAAGGAGCAATTTCATTACAGCATTCTATTAGTGGCAATTTTTACCAAAAATGTAAGCTGTAACCACCATCTTATTATATTTTTGCAGTGATCTGTCTCTGGGTTTTATACAATTCGCATTCCTGTAGCACTTGAGTATCTTCTATGTGAAATCAATAGCAATATCAAACCCCATAGCTGGATAATGAAGTTTCTAAAATGACAACAGAGCTGAGATCTCTTCTCTAGCACCCTTGTTCTCTTCTGCTGTCATTTTAATTTCAGGGTTTTGCTTGTGTGGTTTGCTCCCTGTTGTTTTTGTTGGTTTTTTTTACAACCACACAAACACTTGTAAAATAAGTCTTGCAGAATCTGAGATCAGATCTGATGCCTTGAAAGTGTTGGGATTTTCTGTCATGGAGCTTTTAACAAGTGGATCAAATCCTTAAACAGGAACCAAATCACTGCTGATGCCGTGAGAACAGGGTGGTGGGGTGAGAGTTTAATGGAAGGAGGAGAACACACATTGACAACACAAAACTGGAAATTCGTTCACAGCAGCAAAAAGAAGCATGGAAGAGCCTACCTGACATCACTGCCCATGACAGCTGTGTGATGGCCATGGCTGCTTCCCCTCCATTGGTCATGGTGAGCATGGCAGCCCGGTGTCCATTCCAGACAGACACTGGCTGCACACTAGAAAAACTCCAGATTCCAACAGTATTGCCAGTCCAGTGATGCTACATGTCCCTTTGCATTTAAACACCTCAAAACAGCATCAGTGCATCAAATTATGCTCTTTGGGCCTGATCCTATGGGGATGGGCAGATGAATGCCAGCCCTGATTCAGGGCAGCACCTGCCTGAAGAACCCAAGCCCCTGACATTCTGCTGTCTGTAATACACCTGGCACACAAAACTGGGGCTCCAAGCTAAATTCTGATGCACATAAGGATATCAACCCTTTAAAATACCTGGCCAAGAGGTCTCCAGTGCTTTGGGTTCCCTTCTGTGCCCAGCTGGGCACAGGCATCCAGCCTGAGCTATACATAAACCACAAGCTGGGTAATAAAACCCCAGGATTTGTGTG
Source organism: Acrocephalus scirpaceus scirpaceus (assembly GCA_910950805.1). Classification (NCBI taxonomy): domain Eukaryota; kingdom Metazoa; phylum Chordata; class Aves; order Passeriformes; family Sylviidae; genus Acrocephalus; species Acrocephalus scirpaceus. The sequence continues at coordinate 8,173,471 of OU383785.1, forward strand.
GCTCAGGTAAATAAATGCAACCCAGAAGTTGCTGCTATGGAAAGTTCACAGCTGAAACAAAAGCCTGGTGACAGCAGGTAGCAGCACGGAGCGTGCTGGGAGTGGCATGGCTCCCACCCCAGACACACATATTCCCCTTTTATTTAATACTGGGAAAATAAACTTTATGATAGGAAGAAGCTTAGATAATTTCTTCTCTGAGGTTAGATGCTTTGACTACACTGACTGTTACCTCCAGCAATAATGCCTTTAAATCTCCCTGGGCAGGATTTGATGGCACAGTAATAAAAACGTCTGTGCCCTGTCTATACCTCAGGTGCTCCCCCTGCAACAGCAGTGATGAACAACGTTTGATTTTTTCCAAGTATGGAAACACCCTTGCCTGTCATCCCTATTTGTTCTTGGTTTCTTTCCTTTACTTTCATTGCTGGAAAAGCAGATTTTACAGTTTGCTGGGTGTGGCTGGCATCTCCTGGAAGGTTTGCACACAGCCATCATCACTCTGGGTCACGGAGGTACCTCTGTGTGCAAGGCTCTCTGCATATTTACCCACCTGAAAGGGTATTCAGACCACATCTCTCCAGTGAAGAACCCTGAACATCATTTCTCCATTTTGACTACACAGTTCAAATGCCCATCTCATTTACATCAAGTAAGACAAGAGGATTCTGGCCCCCAGGGAGCCTGAAGCCCTAATTTCATTTCATTTAGCCTGCAGTCACAAGATTTTTTTTTCTTTTGAATTATTACTGTTAGCATTAAGATATATGGTCTGCCAAATATGTTTAAATGACTTTTTGGTCCCCATCATCACCAGGAGAAAGCTAACAGGATCTGTCCAATCTATCTAAATAGAGATGGGAGGGAGCTGGGAGGAGACTGCAGCATTTAATGAAGCAGTAAAGAACCGAGGCTTTCTAAAGAGATGATAGACACTAAACAAGTAAATAAAAAATGGCAACAATGGCCTGAATGCTTAACTACATTGTCACCATAGGCCTATTTAAATCAGTTGTATATGCTTATTCTCTCTGGTTTCTAGGCAGACACAAACAATCCTTAAATGATACAGTCCTCTGACTGAAGGACTGCAAGATTTTATTAGGAATATAAAAATCTACAAAAAAAGCTGCACAGGCCCACTGGTCACCCGTTACCTGCCACCAGAGCAGAATGCATCTGGAACATGTGATGAAGGATGAAAGATATCCCACCTCAGCCTCAGGACACATCACACCCTGCAGGTTCTCACCATCCCCTTAGCTTGGATGTCCAAGCACAACCAGTAAGTATTTACTTTTTCTTGTGAAATATACACCTTATGTGATTAATTAAGGCCACAAAACCTTGATGGGAAAGCTGCTATTTTATTTGAAGAGATGATGGACAAAGGGAACAAAAGATGAAGGAAACAATCTACTGTTGTTGGAATTGTAGAAGTAATGTATTTAAGAAAGAATAGGGAAAACAGTCTTGAATTTCCTTGTTAGACAGTGCTTCAGACAGCCCACACCCCCACTGTGTGCATTCTTTACCAGGACAGGGGTGCAGACCCAATCTTTATGCAATCATGAATTGACTGGAACCTGAGAAAACCACAGAAAGTTGTTCTACCTGATATCACTCAAAATAACTAGTTTTGGCTTAACTTCAAGCTACCAGAACATCCTATGCCTGTATTTAAGTGTCATATTAACCAAAAAGAGGTAATGAAATAAGAACTGGTTTGTACTTCAATTAGTCCAGCCAGGCTGAATCTATCCAAAAGGTTCACGGAAGCAGATTTCCAACTTTCATTCTTTATTTTCTGCATGAGATGATGCAGAAATTCTGCATGTATTGTCACACAGCACTTAGCACTGAACCAATTTAGATGGCTCAACAATTTCAATCAACTTCTAAGAACACAGGATAGCACCTGATTGCAGTGTATAGTTTACCTTAATAAAATAATACCTGAAGTCAATTGTTCGTCCCAACTCCCAGTTTTCTTTACACCATGTGAAAAACCAGGGCACAATTCTTGCCCTGAGGATTCTGTGGTGTGAAAGTCTTTGCCATGTTACAACACACACAAATTTCACATAAGTGTGTCTGTTTTATTCTTCTCTTTGAGGAGAGAAAAATATGGAAAAAAAATAGTTTGAATTGTATTTTTATGCAAATGCAGTAAAGATAAACTCTATGTCCTCTCTTAACATATTTCTGCTTGCCCACAGGTGTAATAAAGAGCTGACTACTGAAAGCTTTTCATGCCTCCAAGAAAAGAATAGACTAAAAGAGAAATTATTTTTCTAAACAATTCTAAGCAGTCAATTTGTTAAGCAACAATGCAAGTTCCCTCTGCTTGGAGCAACAGAGCAATATCAACAAGGCTGCAAGCTGCCACACAGCCTGCATCAGGATTAATTATTTTATATTACAACCTCTGGAAGTAGGGAGAGCAAAAGAATTAAATGGGACTTTATGTTTTCAGCCAGCAAGGGTGCTGTTCAGCCTATTGGCTTCTTTAAGTGAAGAGACAGCTTAAACAACGATGAATCTTCCTCCCTGGCCATATGTAACCTCTGAATGCTCAACAATGAGCAAAGCAGAGCTGAACAGTTTGAAACACAACTGTGGTGAGAGACATGTTTAACCTGGACTGGGTGAACTGCTCAAACACTTATTTTCAAAAATCTTTCAAGAAATAAGAGCAGATGATTAATAAATATCCTGTGAAAAAACAGGATGTCCTACCAGGCAAAATAAAACATGGATTATAGGGAAGTCATTCTGCTCTTACTGTTATTACAAACTAATACGGTGAGAAGGGAAATTAACAACAAACATCTGAGCATCTGTTTATGCTTATGAAAGAGCACGTCCAGCACTGGAACTGAAGCACTTTTCATTTATCCAGCAGCAGCCCAAGGCAGGGTGACTTTGGCTTCTAAGATGATGTGAGCTCCCAAGGATGCTCTCTGCCTGTGGGAGGTTTGGCAGGACCCTCTCATCAGCGTGTTCCCCCAGGCAGTGAGCTTATTCTTCAGTGTTCCCCTCTCCTGGGACAAAAATGGAATTTTTGTTTCCTTTTCAGTTGCTTTTAATGATATTTGGCACATTTAAAACTTTTGCCTCTCAGGAAACATGACTGAAACTAGTACATAGACCCAAACAATTTTAGGGGAAGTGGGAAGGAGAGATAATCAAATAGCTGCCTGGCAAATGTATTTAAGTGATCAATACTGAAATACTGCTGTCAGATCCTGGACTAAACCTTTCCAGACAGCCCATCAACTTGGACATGAAGGCTCCTTCCTGCCTCCTGTAGGAGAGGAGAAAAAAATAAAATCTTTCCGTATGTCCTGATCTGCCGTCTCCAGCCAGGTAACATGATGGAAAAAGACCCATTGTTTGTACTGCCCTGACATGGCAGGTGATGTAAACATTGCTGCTTTTAAAAAGAATCCCCTACAAGGGAAATGACAGGTAGTTCATTTCTATAAATTCAGGTTCACTGATTTAAGGACACAGAGCCTTGGAGCACAGTTACTGCATTCTCTTTCTTACATGTTCTGCAAGAGATGCTATTTTTCTGGGAGACAGTCAGGCTGGACAGTCCCATATTCTGCAGAGCAGAGTTACTCTATTCTTGGGGTTTTTTTTCCACAGATCCTTTCTTCATCTGCTCCTGCCACTATCACAGCAGATCTAGCTGCAGAAGAGGGTAATACAGCTGTTCCCAGATACCACAAATATTACCCTGCAAGAGTCAGGGGAACCAGACAACTCCTGAGTGGCTGCAGGCAACTGCCACAAGTACCCAGTGCAGGTGTGCCACCAGCTCACCTTGTGCTACAGCTCAGGTCCAACAGTTTTGCTTAGTTATGGAAATCAGAACTGCCTCTTTGTCTTCTTCCACACAACCAACCATCCTCTCCTTGCTCCAGCCCTGTCCTGTGAGGCTGCTCCTGTCCTTTCCTCTCTGGAGGCAGCAGTGCCCATGTCCTCCACAACGTTCCCAATCAGAGAGACATGCCCTAACTCTTGGTGTCCATCCAGGACCCAACATTCCTTTTTCTGCATGCTCTGAAGGATGGTTATAAACTTAGTCTGTACTCTCCCCCGACAGTAGAGTTCTGCTTTGTTCCCAACACATGATGAATAGTTTATTCTTTTCTATAAAAATGAAACAATATCTTCTCTTGTAAAAAATGTCTTTCATGGTCCAGGGTCCTCTAACTTTTATGATCACAATTAGATTACTTATTGCAATGAAATGCTGGCATTTAAATAACTGGAAAATCTGGCACTTCTGTCCTAGGGTTTCTTTCTGTATCTGGCAAAAGGGGGCTTTGAAAGGAACCACCTACAGCAAACACACTGCTTTCAAAAATCCAGAGCATGATCCTTTACCAAGTTTGTAAATCACTCCTCAGCATTACTGACATTTTGGCTTTAAAGTCACTCCAGTCCCTGTGTGTGATACATGAGTGTGGCTGCCTCACTTTAGAGAGAGATGAACAGTGGCTGGTGGCAGTGATGCCCCTGGACACCCAGCTCTCACAGCAGCTTTGGGTGGAGACACCAAGGTCAGAGTCTGGGGAGAAGTCACTCTGAGGCACAGTGAAAATGAAGTATTCTCAAAAAGTTTCATCTGAGCTAGAAGGCAGTTGGGCTTCAGCCAAGAGGGGGAAAAACTGCGATGTTCAGCATGCAAACCCTTTGCAGCAGCGAGTGACAAGGTCCTTGTGAGGGGATCTGTGTCTGCCAGGGCCACGGCTAGCACTGAGCATCCCTGGTCACAGTGGGGGCTCCCTGGGCCAGGGCCATCTTCAGGCACTGGCCCTGCTCCAACTCCACTGACAGACCCCACCAGCTGCCTGTTTGGTGCTGGCTGCTGGAAGGCCATCTTTATGGCTTCTAAGTTCATTGCTGGAGGGCAGAAAAGCAAAAAGTCGAATACTATTAAAAACCCTCACAAAAACCACTTTTCTGAAAACTGAGAGGCTGAGTCAGACTGACTGGGCACCCAAACCCTTCCCCTTGTCCAGCCCTGCTGACCTGTGGCACAAAGGGAAGCCTGAATCCCATTGAACAGAGACTGATTACTCTCAATTCTAGGAAACCATTAGGGTCAGTGGAAATGTGCAAGTAGCTATGAAAGGGAAGTGTTGATCCCTTTGCTGCATTGAACAGAAAAAATTTTTAAAAAGTAATTCACAAAGATAGGAAGACCAAGAAATTTCTCAGGTAATGTAATAAACAATTCCCAGTAATAGTTTGCAATTTTAGAAATTAAATCTTTGTAACAGAAATTGCAAAGTTACCCATGTAGGTCTTGCTATTTCCAGAATTCTTCAAATTAATTTCAATGTGTTTGCTCTACAAACTCAGACTCTAACCAATTTCTTCAGGTGATGGGTAAAGTCCAAGGAAATTTCTTGTCATTTTGGTTTAACTAAAACCCTGAGATCTGATGAGATTGTGATGTTGACACTGTACCAGCGTTCAAGCATACAAAATCCTGAAGACTTTATCTAATACATGGATTATTCTCTCCTTCACCTTGTAGAGGACACATATTCCTGCCAGGAAGCACCACTCACAGCTACAGACCACACTGACCAGAAAAACCCTGGTTTTTGGCAGGGGCATTTCCATGTGGCTGACACCAACCTCCACCATCATGGGACAGGCTACCAATGGGATGAGCAGTTGTAAGAAAATTACATAATGTGAAATCTGGATATAGTTCTGGATATTAGTGCCCAACTAATTCAGAGAAAAGAAACTCCTGAGGCACTGCCACAGCAGGGAGGTGCTGTCCATCCACTGGAGCAGGGATATCTCCCACTGGAGTGCCCCCTTAGAAACCAGCAGAGCTTGCAACATTTAACTCACTTGAGACAAAATCCCACTATTATTTCCCTATCTGAGGCTGATGAGGATGTGTCTAAGAGGTTTGTAGCACAGGAATGAGCAAATGCATAACCTTTTCACGTGTAGTGCCAATGTATTTCTTTTTGCACTGGAGAGCACAGGGACATGAGAGACAGCCCACCACCAGAGGAGGAGGACATGGCCAGTCCTGCAGTATCTATATGTTTGGGAGGATTTAAAATGGTGAAAGAATGGTTTATTTCTTACTCTGGTTAGAAAGAGATTTGTGAGATAAGAGACAGAAGTTACCCTTGACTTTTCCAGCTTTTCAGCACCTGTGAATTGAAGAGGGATGCTATAGCCCCTAACAGCTGAGACCCATCTGCTATTGACCCAGAATAATTTCTGAGCTACAAAAGAAACATCTCTTGGACACCTACAGTCAACCTTTTCATGAGTTACACAAGGACAAGGCTTAGAAATACCATAATTTGCCAAAACAGGAATTGTTCCTGTTCTTCTTGTGCCTTAACTTGAAAACCTTTTCCTTTACTTCCATCAGAGTAGAAAGAGGCAAATATAGGGAAAAACTGGCTAATTGAGAAGAGGAAGCCAGGCATGTGAAGATGGGGGTGGACATGCTGGTGGCCATGGGCATTCAACTTCTGTGGCCCTGGGTGGCAGCGGGTGGGCACGGGAAAGCAGTAGGCTGCAGGGTGGGATGGAATGCCAGGTGGGATCCCTGATCCTGCACTGTATTAGCCTGCTGAAGGTAGGGAGGGAGTAAAAAAAATATAAATTAGAAGCTTCTATTTCTCCCTGGGCTGTTTTTCCTGCATGGCTGTTACTGGTTTATTTATTTATTTTTAGGGCAGGCTGCCCTGGTGATCGATGTCTTGTTGATTTTACGAAGTGGGCAGAATAAATGGGTCAAAAGTGACTGCAAACATGTATAAATAGGTGAATTGTGACCCAGGAACAATTCCACTTACAAGTAAATGAGCTTTTTCAAAATGATTAAAATTACAGGCAGGGACAACTTCCACCAGACCAGACTGCTCCATCTAAGCCATATCCAGCCTGGCCTTGAATACTTCCAGGGACTGGACATCCACAACTACCCTGGGCAACCTGTTATTGCAGCTTACAACTGGAATAGGCAAGGACTCTCAGAGCATGCAGAATTTGTATTTCAAACACAACAGATTTACAAGAAGTAACACACTTCCAAGTCAGACACTGCTGGGTTTGCTGGAGACTGGGCACATCAGCTGGGGGCAACTGCACAACCTCCACATAACCTGGGGTTCACTCAGGCTCTGATAGCACAACCACCCAGAAGAATAATTGGCTAAAACTTCAGCACAGCAAAATCATCTTGGTTACTCTGACTAATTATCAAGTAATTCTTCACACGAAAATGAAAAGAAACAGTGACTCTCAGACAGCACTTCCACTGTCTCTGTACAGGTGTTACAGCTGCAGCATTTACTGCTGCTTACAGAGCTCAGCACCAGTTACCTTCATTGCACTGAAACACATCTGTTATTTCAAGCAACGTAAAATGGACTTTATCTGACAGCTTTTGATGCTGGAATTTTAAATTAGCTGGGCCTCACAGTCAAGTTCCTATGGGGCATCCTCCACAAAAACTAATAACAAAAGCAATAATAACCATAGGAAGTCAAACATCCCCACAAGTTGTATAACTGCTTCATAAGATATTTCAACCTCTTCTACGAGCAACTTGTATCTATTCCTCAGAGTAAATTATCCAGTGGGTTGACATGAGACATGTAATGAAATTGCTTTGCCACTGGCCCTGTTGATTTCTTCAAAGTTTCTTTCATTATAGGAAATTAGTGGATCACTAACACTTACTAAAGCACTTTATGTTCCATGGGGCGCTTGCAGGGCCTGATGGAAGATCTGCCCCTCAGAGAGCAACTGCACAGGAGGACGAAGGTGATGGCTCACTACAGTGTGGTACCAAGTCCCCCAGCCTTCCTCTTCCCTCCTGCTTTCTCCTTAAAGGAAATTACACCTGCCAAGTCTTCTTTTGCCTAATGTTTAACAAAAGGAGCGCTGATCAATGATGGCTTAGAGCTGCTGATCCCCTCCCAAGAGCCAAAAGAATGAAGCTAACCTGCCACTCTCTTATTTGTTACTTGGAAAGCTCTTGGACACATGATGCCTGGTGCAGAGGAAATCTTTCATTCCTCAATGCCCGCTGTTAAAGAGCTCTCGCAGAGCAGGAATCCAACAGTTCATTACTTCTATCTGTTCAACAGACTTTTGACATAATTGTATTAGTGCCTCACTGCAGGGCTCGAAAAGTGAAATCTGAAAAGTAGCTTTTTGCCATTGGTTTATGTGTTTGCTGAAGCCCTGCTTATGTACTGGCATACAAACCACATTATTTTCAGCTCATGTAATTTGTTTAATGCATTGCGTTCAGAGGCCACCTCTGCTAATGCATCACAGCAGTAAGTGGGTCACTCTCACCATGTTTGAGAAAGAAAAAACCCATATATTCTGAGCCAAATCAACGCACTTGTTTTCACTGCATTCAACCCAGAGAGGCTGCAGGATAAGGAATAGGTGATAGGGGGAACAAGGAGGAGACACTAGCTGTGCTCACTTGGATGGCAGCAGCCAAGTTTGTTCTTTTACACCCTAAGCATCCCTCTCATTCATGGATAATGCTGGAGGGACGTGCTGCTCTCCAGAGGAGTTCATGCATTATCAGCCCCTCTAGTGCCCACAGTCTGTATTTCTGCCATGTCAGTATGTTCTGCTGTTGCCAAAAAACTCCCACTTGGCAAAGAAAATGCATTTCCATTCTTTTTTGAGAGCTCTTTGACTTGGTGGGTGTCCATGTTGCACTGCAAGAAGAATGCACACTTTGTCCTAAGACTAAGCTGTTTTCATCTTCCATTTAGCTCGTCACTGCATGTCAATGTATTAATTACAATCCACAGTGCCTGTTCATCCCATTACACTGAGGTATTCAATAAATACTGATTAACATATTGGAGTCTTTCCATGAGTGCATCTTGAAGTGAATGGGTTCATAAAAATACACCTTAAAACAAAATAAGGAGGATAATAGCAATTCTGTAACAAATTTAGCCTCATATACATCTCATATTTTAGCAGATGATTGCTTAGCAAATTGCATTAAAAGTCACACAACTCTTTACAGTTGTGCCAGAAGACACACTACGCCTCTGAGCAGACTCCAAGCCAGTCTACCTAGGAGACACATTTGTATCCTTTGTGCTTCATACTGCAATGAATATATATTAATTGTGAAAAAATCCAATAATAATTAGTATTTGAGTAAGTGGAGATGTGCTAAAACAGCCCAAACATATCTCCATTTTATACCTTCTTAAGGCTGTAAATTACCATATGGACTGTTCCAAAGGCTGGAGATTAACTTGGTGGCTCTAGTGTTACAGGAATTAAGGATAGACAGGGCAGACTTTTATCTTGTTTGCTGTGGGAGAATCTGGCACAGAGCTTTTTTTGTTGCTACAATAAACTGCAGCCCCCTGATGAAACTGAAGGCAACAACCTCCATTATCCATAATGACCAAATGCAACCAGATGCTATCAGTTGTTCTGAAAGAACTTTGCCTCCAGGTCCTACAAGAATGTAAATCCTATCTAGTGATGTTCGCATATCAGCTACAGATGCCAGGACTGACAAGTTGTTGTTTGGGAATTTAGGCAGAAAATGGAGATTTGGTTCCAGCTGGTTTAGTCTGTTGATGAATCTGGGTTTTCCTGCTGCAGGAGGATGGGAGATCCATGCTTCCCACCCCAGCCAAGGTGACCTCCTCAACAGGAAACCAAAGCATCTTGCTGCAGAATTAGCAAATTAAAGAAAACCACATCAGCATTCTAAGAACAATAAAGAAATGAGACTCCTGTCCTGCAAATTAGGTCCTGAACAATGGTTATTTTTCAAGTCCAGAGTTGCAAACTGTAGGAGATTGTAACTTTACATGTGGATTTATACTCACAATAGTCATTCTCTAGAGGAACCTTTTCCCAGACGTGTAAACCACCGGGTTCTTGGGCAGATGCTGAGCAGCAGGTGACACAGCATATCATTCTGTTTCACCACACAAACATTAACAAATGTTTTCCCTCCAGCTCCCAATTTTGTTACAGGATGTGCTGATGGACAGGTTAAACACCATCAATATTCAGCATGGACCAGCAGTAGCAACATGCATTTCCTCTCATCAGCTTGCTAAGGACTCCATGCACAGCTCCTGAATTTTCCTGGCAGAAATGATGTCTTTTCCCAATCCCAGCAATGGGTTCATTAGATGAACAGCTTTTCAGGAGCGAGCAGAATGTACAAGGCAAACATTTGTGCAGCAAAAGTTTTCTGAGTTTAACTGTAAGGGCTATCAAATAATAGCTGTGAGATGTTATATTAAAATATGCATGTATGAGTATTAAATGTATGCATGTATTACTTTAAAGGTGGGACTTGGTGATCTTGAAGGTCTTTTCCAACCTTAATGATTCTATGAAAAACAAACAGTGCAGTGACAGTGCCTGACCTTGGCCATACAGTGTCAGGACTGGTGACAGCTCTTGGGTTTTCACAGGTCAGGGTAAAACTAACCTGTTTTTTTTTTTCTCCTCATGTGGACAGCAGGACATCACCCCTGGCAGCACATGGAGCTTCAGCAAAGGGCTGTGATTGATGATGCCACTTGTGGAGGCCTGAAACACTGGAGAAAGCTGAATTTTCTCCATTATTACAACGAAGCAGGAATGACATGGAGAACCAGGTCACAGAGCCAGACAGGAGAACAAAACCACAGGAAGAGTCTGTCTGGGCAGCATCTTTCAGGAAAAACTTCAAAATCAGTCTGTAGCTGAAAGCAGTTCCAGCAGCCACTCCACAGACCAGAGCCCTGCCCTGACACTACAGGAAATCAGGACATGGGAGAGCCCTGTGAAACACAGTTCATATCAAAATACAGTCTGAAAGGGTATTTGCAATGTTACCCTGGTCTTTTGAGCTCTCGATTCTCTCATTTAATTTCATATTTAAAAGGTGTATATATACCCTATGAAATCCCAGGGTGAGGATATTTCCCTTCTCTTTCCACCCTACTCCTTTTTGGTGTTTTGCTGTGTAATTATTGTCATTCCCACTCCCTGTTCCATCACCCTGCATTCCCCCCCAACCCCAGCAATTTTTGGGGCTGTGGTACATGGTGCTACTGATCAATGCTGGGTTTCAGCTGGTCACAGAGCAACGGACACCATTCCAAGTGCTTCAGTGTCCAGGACAGGATCTGTGATCTTTACTAGTACATTATTCAGGTTTGTATGATGAGCAGAATGACAAATTATAAAGAGACATATACTTAGCATATTTTCTTTTTTTTCCCTCTTCTTTCCTTACTTCTCTAAGCAGTAAGTTTCAAATACCACTGCTAGAATATCAGAGTCTGAACTGTGGTGAAAGCTACAGGAATCTAAGTGTGGCATAAAGCATGAGTTCAGTAGTGCCTGTACTTGTTCGCAAAAAGAGAAACAAAAATTCTGCAGCTGAATTTTATGTATTGCAGACAGAAAAGCTGACAGCAGGAACAGTGCTTGGGAGGCACAGGAGGGCTGAGCTCACCCTTATTTATCTCTATCGATGGCTCTTGATATTCTTTCTGAAGGTTTGATCATCAAGAATCTTGAGAATGAGGGCTTTTTTATGGTGGTGCTAAAGACATATTAGTAACAGCTGAGTTTCACCTCAAATCCTGATGCTACTGAAGCATCTCTGAGGCTTTTTACTTTTTTCTAAAGGCTAGCAGCCTTTTTTATTCTTTTTGGAAGTATTAAAGCAGAAGCAACCTTTGAGTTCAGCTTACTCAATTTTCTACTGCTATTTTTTTTACAAGTTTCTACCTGGGCATCCTGGATTTGTCAAGGAGATTTTCTCCTGTGAAGAACATGAAATAAAAACATCTCAGCTGTGGCTCTCCATAAATTGTATCACTGCACTGGGGACATGTACTGTAGTCAATAATTTTCTGATGGCTGCTCTGGCATTTTGATTGCAAAATTAGCACTGCAGCTCTGTAGTGCTGTACAGTGTCAATAAAGTCTGTCCTAAATGAACGAAGAACTGGCTGGAGGACAGATCTCTAAAAGCATTCCTCAGAGGGATCCATTCAAACAGGGCTGTTTCGAGAGCCATCCAAAGCCCAAATCTGTTCAACATCTCCACTGAGACCTGGAATGAGCACAGAAACTCCAGCTGACATTTTGGACACCTGAGAGTGATGCAGTGGGAGGCAGGACTTTTGTGCTGAGCTTTTGGGGTTGGCCAGTAACCTGCCTCTGTGCATGGTGTAGCACTTTAATACAACCATGTATACAATCATTTATCAAACAGTGACCAGATGGCCAGGAACAAGGAAAGCAGGGCAGAACTATGAAAAGAAAACCAGATGAGGTCACTAATCCTGGGAAAAGGGTCAGTAGGTGACAAAACACACAACAGCAGCACGATCCCTGCCTGGATGATGAGGAAGGTAATATGGGAGGGGAAGGGTAATAAAGGAAGTTTTACCCTCTGCACCTACTCTGGTGGGACTAAGGCTGTGTTAGGTAATTTTTTTTTTTTTTTTTGATATATCATGGAATGTTTTTGGCCCTAAAAGCTATGAATCTGCTCAACCAGTGGAAAAAAAAACAACATGTAAATGGAGAAGCAATTCAAAGCATCTATGAGGTGCCTGTAAAGGTAGAGACCATTAACAGCAGCTCTCCTCAGGTGAAGGCAGATTTTGAAAGGAAAATAAAATTCTAGCAATAACCCAGCTGGAAATACAAGGAGAGAAAACAAGAAAGAACAGGAAAACTGCAGTTAAAAATTTCTGGACTGTATGTAATAAAACAAGATCTGGCTCAGGATCCTACTGTATCATGCCTCTGACTTCGTGTAAAGTCTTAGGCATTGTAATGTAATTTCGCCCATTTTTAACAAAAAGTAATTTTTTGCTTCATGAAAATATTGCATTTGCTTCAAAAATTCCTCAGAAAGACAGAGTATGACTAAAAAGTAAAAGAAACCAAACCCAAAACAACACAAAGTTTGGGTCCAATTTTCATTTAGAAATGGCTGCTGGTTTTCCAAGACCATAAAAGAAGCCATAGGAACTCATGCAACTCTTCATTCCCAGCTCATAGAAAAGGAAAACTGTATTTTTTAGACCCCTAACATGACTTGAAGGTGCACAGAGAATCACAGAATCATTTAGGTTGGAAAAGCCCCCTAAAATCATTAAGTCTGTTACCCCAGCACTGCCATGGCCACCACTGAACCATGTCCCCAAGTGCCACATCTACACATTTGTTTAATGGTTGATGGTGACTCATGTGTCTAGGACTGTCAGCCACTCTATGATTTCACCAATATTTGTATTTGCTCTTCACTGACATAATTTTGTGTTTGCAAGTAACCCCAAATACTATTATTTGTGCATGTGAAATTGCTTCAGTGAACATTGCCGGCGCAGATCAAATAATTTTTTGAGAAATGGTATTTGCCTGGTTTATGCGCTATTGAGTCACTCATAAATACTTATAAATATTTAAATATTCTAGTCCTGCAAGAGTGTGTGTAGACACTTGATATGGTTTGTACTACATCACCTCTGAAGCACATGGCAATTTCTTGCATTTAAAACCAAGATTAACAAATCAATGCACCCTGAAAAACATTTTAAGATCAACAGTACATTGTCTTCTAGTGAGTTTTCTTTGCAATTTGTAGACAATAGATTTCCAATAACAACCTGTAATTAAATCACTTTCTCTTATTCAGTTGTTGCATATTAAGACTGTTGACATTTTACAGATGGTATCTTTGGAAATGAGAGATAGGAACAAGGGGGAATGGCTTTAAATGAAAGATCCTGGGTTGAGATTAGGAAGAAATTCATTCCTGTGAGTATGGTGAGGCCCTGGCACAGGTTGCCCAGAGAAGCTGTGGATGCCCCATCCCTGGAAATGCTCAAGGTTGTATGGGGCTTGGAGCAACCTGATCTAGTGGAAGATGTCCCCATGGCAGGGGGTGAGGACAAGATGAGGTTAAGGGCCCTCCCAACCCAAACCATTCTGTGCTTCCCCATTGGAAAAAATACTGGAGTTTGGCAACTGACATTTGAGTGTGGGGGTTCTGACGTGGAAATGGCCAAAGCAGTGTCAGACACCCTCCCTGGCTTTCCATGAAAAAATCTGTCCTCTGTTCTTGACATGAAACCACAATCATTCTAACCACATCTATGTTTACCATTAATTCTGCTAAAATTTTATTTGAGGAGGTTCTCTTAATTGAAGTCATAAGGCCAAAATATATAAAGTAGGTAGTGTACAAAGCTTAGCAGCAGCCCTGATAAAATGAATTAATGACTGACCTGAACATGAAAACATTTCTCTTTTTAGCCCAAGGCAAAACCATGTCCCTCTCTCCACTGGCTTATCCATCCACATACAACATAATTATTCCTGATCTGAGCCCTTTTAACTTTTTCTCTGGAACCACATTTTAGCTTTTGAAGTGTTTTTGCTTAGATTAAACCTGTCTTTCCTGCTACAAATTAATTCAGATTTTTTTTTCTTCTTCTGAGAAGACACCTTTTGCTTTGTTCAAAATGCAGCAAAACAATTGAGACTACACAATAAACCTGATTCTGACAGCTGTTTTGTGGAACTGCAAACAATGCAGGGCACTTTGCTGGAGCCCTGAGATATATTTTAGACTTGAAGAGCAAAAGGTTTTCACAATGAGAAGAGCTTTAAAAGAGAGACAGAAAAAGAAATCAACTTTTTTTCTTGGCAGAATGTGTTTCTTTGATACCAAGGGAGGAAAAAAAAAGAAGAAAAAAAAGAATATCCAAGCAAGAAAATTTTCCACATTCAAGAAATAGCTGCCCACTAAAATGCAGTGCAGATAAACGCACTGTGATATCCCCAGCTGAGGTATCCTACCAGACAAAAACTGCATTTCATGGTGCAGCAGGATCATTACTAGTGCTCAAGCCAAGCATCTTACACTGCATTTATGAGCAAGGTAAGGAGTTAGGTGCTTCTGAAAATGATCTAAAGTCAAAACATCTTAGAGCAGGGAGATCTCAGGAGCTGATCAAAGGCACCTCCATCCTCAAGTACGTACCCGGATCTCAGCCCTGCCCACTCACAACTCTCAGGGCACTCTTCCCTGTGCTGAGCTGCTGTGTCTGCCTCCAACACACACCAGCTCCATCCTCAAAATGCCTAAAGACCCAGCAAGGTGTCATGGCTCAGCTATGGGAATGATGGTGACAAAGTGCTGTTGCAGGGACTTGGGTGTTGTTGGGTTTTTCTGTCAACCCTGTTCAGCCACTTGGCACTTCTTTCAGGAATCAAGCTGAATTGTTTTCAATTTCTCCTTTTTCCCTTGATTTTTTTCATCTTTTTAGTTTTGCTTCTGCTGTAAGATTGCATTATTAAATTAGTATTAATATACTAATACAAAGACATTAATATACTAATATAATTAATAGTATATTAATAATTATACTAACACAATGTTATTAATATACTAATATAATGATATTAATTACAGTAAATAATAACAACAATATTACTACTACTACTAAATGCCCAGTAAGTTGCCTTCATCCTCAGTAACACATCTCCACACCATTCCTCAAGGCAATCAAGAATGGACTGTTTTGGCCAGCTAAAGGAAACCTCATTTCTTTCCTGAGTAGCTCCTCTAACACTGCATCAAACCAGAAGCAGAGGCCGTTGCTCCCCTGCCTGCTCAGCCGTGTTTGAAGTTGGGATATCACATCGCTCACAGCACAAGCAATCAATGCTGGTAAGCTAATGAATTATTTCCAAGTTTGTACCAATAGCTGCAGCAACATGAAAGAAAAATCACATACCAGGGAGATGACAGCGGGAGAGGCAGAGCATGGGGCACAAACTGTCAATATTTCAGGACTATGATTTGATTCTGTAGATAACTGTTGCTACAGCACTGCTTAAGAAAACACTGCAAGCAAAACATTTTATCTCACAATATACTTGTCCAATATAATTATCTGGGCTTGACCAATCCAGTTGGAAGGAAACAGCAAGAAATATCTGACCGTGGGTGCTGTGCCATCAAGAACAGCTTCATGAATTTGTGGATAAATACTTCATCTAAACGTGGATTTTACCAGTGCAATTGCTGCTGGAACAGCTGGCTTGCCACACACATGTGGAGTGCATATATACACACACCCACACAGAGACAGCAAATAGGGGTATTTGCCTTCCTCAAACAGTATTTATTTACCATTATCACCTTGTTTATTATGAGACCATAGAGTTGGATATGCTGATATATCTACCAATAACTGACACCCTGCTGAAAACGTCTTCCTCACTCAACATCTTCCTCTCCCACTTGACCCTGTAATCCCCTTTTTATGTTTCATTCCCCATTTCTCAATGCAGAGCTTTGCTTTTTCCCAGTAAGGACCAATCCCTACAATTTTGGGACAATTAAAAGCTCTGCCCTAAAGTAGTTTCTATGGAATCAGAAACATGCACAACTCAAAAATAAATCTGTCTTATACTCCACACTTCTAATGAGCCTCTGGAGGATGGTGGAGGAATCAGGAATGGATTGCTCCCTTCTCCACACCACACAGCAGTGGGGAATACAACTCCTGGAGATTTTAGGATCACTGCAGTACATCTGGAGCCAGTCCAACACTGCTTTGCTGCATTGGCAGGGATTTACCTGATACCCATGCCCAGACTAGGCTCTCAATTAATTTTTTCACCCAGTTCATTCAAATTCACTCCGGTCTCCCACTCCCTGGTGGTCTGGGAGAGCCCCAGGCCCTGGGGCTGGCAACATCCACCCTCCCTGGCTGTTATCCAGCATTTCCCTGACCTCCTGCTGAAAGTGTTTATATCTCATTTTCATATTTCTTCCTTGTGCTTTTTTTGGTTAATATTAAGGACACATTAAAATAGGGAAGATCTGACCTAAAACAGTATGAGGGAGGAAAGAAAAACATTGTCTCATATTCTTTAACTGGAGTTAAGAGAAGAGCATATTAATCCTGCAGCTGCTGCAGCATTCATTCCTGCATGAAAAATGTCCCTACTTGTGTTCTTTAGATAGCAATATATCCATAGATGACATGCCTCTCATCTTACAGAAACAGCAGTTTTCTGTCTACATGTAACTTATATGCAATAGACCACGGCAAATAATGACTGGACTGAAAAATAACAACTCAGTGTTTTTCTTTCAAACTTCCTTTGTAGGTTGTTTTGGTCCAGCTATGACATCAGGAAGGTACTTTAATGGGCCATGATCTAGAATATAGGGGATTTTATTGTTGGTTTAATAACTCCTTATTAAGTAAACAATGTTGACAGGATAAAGGCATTTTGATGGAATGCATCTTTTCCCTCTCCCTCAATTATCTGTATTACAAACTGACCTGTCCATATTGATGATGATGATGATGATACAGATCTAGAAGATTACACAGACTTTTTTTTTAAAGTTGGGCTTTCACATCTGCCAACCTGCCACTTGCCCATTAGGGAAGACAACAGGAATTCCAGAAGTGTCATGCCTCATTCTAATGACCTCCAGTCAGACACAGTGCCAGAAGGTATATCCAAAACCACCCATCTGAGCATTCTTAAAAGTATGACTTGGCTGGGTGATGTGCTTGCCAACTCACCAGCCTATCTCCATGCTGATTAATTAGATGCAAGCACTGCTTTAGCTCTTATGACAACTAAGCCTTTCATTTATTAGTCATGTATTGAATCTTTGTGACAACTTAAGAAAAGACAACAGACAAATAATTTTTCTAGTACTCTATTCTTGGCATGTGAAAAATCTCAAGATCATCATATCAAAAATTATTTTTTTTAATTATGGTCCTGAGACTCCTTATCTAATAAAAATTTATTAATGAGGAATTAGAAGACACCTACAAGTGGTTCTTACCAGAGCTGCCAGGAGAGTGTTTCATCTGTCTCGTGCACTACTTGTGTATGATTAAGGCAATTTGAAGAGTTGACACTTTAACCCTGTGTTAACAGATATTTCCAGTCATCGTCCTAGATGCTAGAAAACTCTTAACAGTGCTATTCCTGGGATTAAGGAACAAAAGAACTTTCAGAAAATCAGAAGAAAGATGATAGGTTTAGAAGGATGGCCTCTATTTCTGTTCATAATCCAAAAAATCCAAAACTGCATTAACATTTGTATGAAAATTATTAGCATTGTTAGAAGTTATGATTAAACCAGCAGGTATTAGATGTAGTTCTTGTACTGGTAAAACCACATTTCAGAAAATGTAAGACTCTGGATTTGTCTCATCCATGCACTTTTCATTTATTTACAGATGATTGACATGATGGGGAAGAAAAATAACCTTTGGGTGCCTGAGGGTCTTGGAGAGAGAGGATGGGTCAAGGGAAAGCAAGAGACGCACCTGGAGTGAGAGAAAGAGGCCATTTTGAGGCTCTGTGAGCTACAACAAGGCCACGAGACTCTCTAAAATGAAATGCAACTTCTATTGCAGCATAAGAATGTCAAATTGGGCAGCTCTTCACATTATCAAGGTCATTTTCAAACCTTTCCAACACTGCGACACTCCACCAGAGCACAGAGCACCAAAACAGATGTGACAGAGTTTCTGAGAGGATAAATTAGATTGAGACTTTCTGATGTCACTGAATTCTGGTAATTATGTTACTCAGCTTGCTGAGCAGCCGTGCCCATATCTTGCTGCCAGCCTGTGGCAGCCACAATTCATGGCTTGGGTGAAGTTCAAGCAACAAAAAGATCTCTCTAATAGGCAAAAAAATAGGGGAAATGTGCAGGATGCCGTATCTTTAAATTACTGCTGCAAGCCAAAATCTGACTCATAACAAAGCAGAAATCTTATAAACAAAATCTTCATAAAGCAAAGAGTGCCCTTAAGTGTTTAAAGTATTTTTGAGATTTTTTTTCCTACATCATTTAATAAAGTAAAGGGAAAAAATATACTTCAACCAGGCTATGGAATTTGCTTCCAGGTTCCTCAAAATTTCAAAAGTTGCAAGCAATAACTTTGGGTTTAAATTAAAAGCTGGTGAGCCATTAACTTGCTCTTGATAAAAGTTGGGATTCTGGGAAAACTGAAAATGGAGAAGTCAGTCTGGTTTGCAGCTTCAGATGGAGAGCAATTCTGTTCAGATACAAAATTCCTTTGACAAACAATCATTGTTACACCTCGTGTTTTATTACGATAGTTTTGCAGTTTATCAATACTATCACTATTAATTGGTTAATATTTTGTACTTGTCTTATTTTCATTGCCTACTTAAAATTCACTGAACTGAACCAAAACCCATAGAAATAATTCTTGGAATTTAGGTTTAAGTTGATGTGACTTTGCTAACCCATTGATCCAAATATACTCCCAAATAACTGCGTGTCAAGCCTTTGTAGCTGGATTCATACACTTTATGCCTTCTTAATGTTTGAAATTTTATGTTTTACTGTATATCTGCTGTGTTGAATTAAAGGCATGTGTGGTTCAAACAGGTCCATGGTGACAACTCGGACTCATCTTAAAGCACTTTAAACAGCCTTCCAATATTTAAAGGCAGCCTTCAGGAGAGCTAAAAAGGGACTTTTGACAAGGGCATGGTATGATAGGACAAGGAGGAATGGCTTCAAACTGACAGAGCGTAGGGCTGGATTGGATATTAGGGAGAAATTCTTCCCTGTGGGGGTGCTGAGGCCCTGGCACAGGCTGCCCAGAGAAGCTGTGGCTGCCCCATCCCTGGAAGTGTTCAAAGCCAGCTTGGATAGGGCTTGGAGTGACCTGGTCTAGTGCCAGGTGTCCTTGCCCATGGCAGGAGGATGGAACTTGAAAATCTTTAAGGTCCCTTCCAACCCAAACCATTCTGTGATTATTATCTAAATTGGGTTTTTTTAATGAAAAGCTGTAAATCAAGAAAACAGACATTACCCTCTTTAGAAAAGAATCCTGCTTAAGAGGTAACCAGCTTGTTATTGGCCCTTTCCCTGCACTCAACAGAGTTAATGGTTGAATCCTGCTTCAGTTTTAGCCACAATGTTTTAACCAGACCCATGTTCTCTGTAGCTCACTATCCTGATTACTGAATAACCCTGCCCATTTCCCTTTTTCTTTAGTATCCCAAAGTAATGGGCAACAACACAACTTTCTATCACCCAGATGAAGGAGACAGTGTGGGCCTTTGCCAGGGAAAGACTTCAACAAATGCTTAACTTAAAGCAAGAACATAAATTTATGAAGATAAATGGGATAACACATTTATTATACCCCACTGCTTAAGTAGCTCTGTGATCCCCAGATCCTTGCACACGATGCTGAGATTTGTATCATGATTGCAACACTCTAATACACTCATTAAAATGGAAACAAAATGTAGAAAACGTAATTCCCAGGCAAAATATTCAGTAAACAGCTTCCCCACAGCAAACTAACTCCTACTACCATAAGACCTTTGGACAAGTTTCCATCTTGTTTCTTTAGGGTTAATCAAACCACATACTCAGGTCTACAGACCTT
Organism: Acrocephalus scirpaceus scirpaceus; assembly: GCA_910950805.1. Lineage (NCBI taxonomy): Eukaryota > Metazoa > Chordata > Aves > Passeriformes > Sylviidae > Acrocephalus > Acrocephalus scirpaceus. Next base: position 8,193,993 of record OU383785.1, read on the forward strand.
GGCCAGGCCACCATCTCTCCCTTGCCATCAACAAGAAGCACAACAAAACACAGAAGAAAACAATAGACCTGACACACCTGTACCAACCTCCTGCTTCATGCTCACACTGTGAAGCACAGACACTTTTGGAAACAAGCCTTTCAAAGTGTTCTCATGGCAATAAAGACAAGAGAGGGATCATCTTCGCTGACCATGTCTAGGAAGACAACAGTGCCCTCACAGATATTCACATGCTTCCAACACCCAGGACAGACCAAATCAGGGACTCACGGAAGGCTGTGTAGAGCTCCTGCAGGGTCAGGCGGCCGTCGTTGTTGTAATCATCAAACTGGAAAAGGTCTTCAAGTGTACAACCCAGTAAATCATCTTCCAGCTCCTCCTTCTTCATCAGCTGTAGCAAAGAGAACAGGCAACCTTACATGTAATGTAATGCTACACACTGCTGGCCTGGCTCACCTGGCAGATTTTCCATGAAATTACCTTTGGGGACATAGATAGATAGATTATCATATCTATCATTACATATTTGCTTTCCATCAAGATATTCACATTCCTGCAGCACTTCATGGACCATTGACTGAAGAGCCCTTTCTTTTATCAGCAGGACAGAAATGCATTTTCATTTTGAAAATGGAATGAAAAATAAATATTCAACTGAGAAAAAGGAAAGTCTGCTTCTCCTTTCTCCTTTGTAAGGACAAAATTGTATTCCCTGATGTTAGGACTAGAACAGGCAACAGGGGATGGTGTACTCAACACTGATGTTCTTTTCCAACCCCTGACAGTTTGCTTCTTTTGTTTTTTCAACATTTCATTTGGGTTCTCTGAATTTGTTGTAGAACATGAAGAAAATTGCTGAACTGTTGCATCTTCTGGAGAGGAAAGCTTTTTCCTGCAGGCCAGGGACACTTTATTTACTATTCCAGTCTTGACCCATTATGTTAAAGCAATTTAAAGTAATAATGCTAAAAAAATGACCCTTCACCTAGCAAGTAAAAAATATTCAATAAAAGTAAGATCAACCATAACTTCTAAGATCAATCCTCTAAAGACAGAAATTTCCCTCTGTCTACCCTTTGTATAGAAAATTGATTAACTTTTCATAAGACTGACAAGTTTTTACTAGTCCTTTTGATTTAACGTCAGGGAAAAAAAACACTTCAGCTGTGAGACACTTAGTAGACCTATGAATCTGACTTTAAAATACATTAAAGATTTAAATGGAAATAACATTCCAATTACCACCATTGTTAATAGCCTTATATATCCATAGTTGCAAAACTGCATGGGAATTTCACTGTTGGGTCCAGAGGGAAAATACTGGATAGGGTCTACCAGCAGACAGGAGGCAAAGCAGCTCTAAACAGAAGGGGATGGGCCATTGTTGCCCTTGTTTTGCTCAGAGCAATTTTTTTGTGGAGAACAAACAAATGGGTGCTGCATCAATGAAGGACTGTCCTCTCTGGAGAGACTCTCCTTTGGGGTGAATCCCTCTGCAATGAGCTTCCTAAAGATCCACCGCCAGATCTTGAAAAATACTTTTTACTGCAGCAGTGCAAGTTACCTGCCTTGAGTTTTTGCTTGCAGACAAGGTTATAGTGCTCGAGAGACTATTTTTCTTTTAAATAAAACAAAGCAAAGGCACAGCACCAGCTCATCCAGCAGTAAGAGGGAACAAGATCTCACTGCATCATGTTCAGCTCAGCTTCCTCTGCCCATGGGCAATGAAATTCCCTTCTTTGGGGGAAATTTAAAGTTGCAGAGAGCTCAAAATAGACAGCTAATGCAAATCAATCACAATATCTGCCTAAGGAAAGAGGCAAGAATAGTTCTGTTAAGACTATAACCTGGGTAATTAAAAATTGCTCATTACCTAAAAAAATATCCCTTGAAACTTGGGTGGATAAACCGGTTTTTTAAAGGCATATAAAAATCATCTTGTTAAAGAGGAAAATAAAGAATTGGCATGCTACAAATAAACTGTGAATCCTGCTGCTGTGAGAGCCCAGAGCTGCCCCACAGATGTGTCCTCACAGATGGGACGCACCCATGCTGCCACCAAGGGGCCCAAGAGCAGACCCACTCAGCTCAGGATTAAAAGCACTCATGGCTTATCTAGATTGTGCATTAAAAGGCATTATTTTGTCTTTTGAGAGGTGATCCCACTGTCAACTCAGCCATGCTGGTGGTTAGATTGTGTGGAAAATGTGGAGATTGGGTGAGTGGGCTCCTGGCTGAGACTGAACTCATTCTGGTCCACCAAACTGTACTGGGCTCCAGATGTTCAGGCACATTTACTGATTTTGATAGTAGTGAGAAGAATTAAAATGAGAGTAGCCAATGTCTGTGCTTGCACTTGTGAGAGAGACCTGGGCTCCAGGCACATCTGCAAACAAAGCCCAGAGGAACTTCGAGGCAGACCTTACAACACTGACTGTGCTCCTTAGCAGTAACAATTGCTTGCAGGCTGCCAAACCTTTATTTCCACGAGAGTTATAAAATCCCAATAAAATAAGTTTCATGTACAAAGGGCAAAAATATTGGAGAGTAGAACAGACACTTAGATGCCCCTATGTAAAAGCTGGCTTTGAATCCAGATAAAAGTGTTTTCTTATAGCTACCATGTCTTTATGAAAAAATCATTGCCTTCAGAGGAAATATTGCATATATTCATAGCACCGAGATCTAAGGGAATTTACGCTGACACTTTGCATTGTGTGGAAAGGATCAAGCATCCTGTCAACAGCCTGAGGACTAAAATGCAGCACAAACTGTCCTGGAGAGGAGTGAGCTCAGGGAGGAGCAGGCTCATGCCTGCAACACACTCTGTGTTCCCTGGGAAGTCATAGAGCAGAGGAGACACTCAAGGGTGAACTTACTCCGAACAACCTGGTCTAGTGGCACGTGTCCCTGTCCATGGCTGGAATGCGATAAGCTTTAAGGTCCCTTCCCACCCAAACCATTCCATGAAGGAACAGCTTTGGAAACTGGAATGGGTCCCACACAGGACTGGCTTCCAAAGGGCTCTTAAAAGGCATTTGCTTCTAATTCTTCTCATGGATGACATAATGGAATTGAAAAGACATTTTACAGGACTGCTTTCCCAGGTCTGGATGTGCAAAGAGCAAGTTGAGGACACAGAGTACCCAGATGGAGTGCCTGGGATGGCTGTTTGGTTCACTTTACCCAATGAGATTAATTCCAATAGCACAGCATGCCTGAAATTAGAAATAGAAGTTTTTTCAAGCTCTTTACCTTTTCTACCAATTTCTGCTAATCAACATTTCAGCATCTGCCCAGGGATTTTAGGACAATAAACCTGTTGAAAAACATTCCAACTTTGCTGTCACATTACTCTATGCTAATGCACAGTCCAGAAGGCAGGGAGAAGAATTGAGAGATTTCTGCCTAACTTACACTCACCTAAAAAATCTAAATTAATTCTCCCCAAGCCGACTAACTGGAAATACTTCAGAAGATGTCAGTTAGCAGAGCAAGGATTATTATCTATTTTGAGGAGTATGGATGGGGTTGGAAAACTGCCATATCTTTTGTTTGGAGATGAGCTTCAAATGTTTGAGACAACACTGACTCCTGGGAGATGCCGAGAGAGACTCATTGACTGTGTTAGATTTTCCTCCTTTACCTGCTACTGACTGGACAGGTACAAATGACCATTCCCACACGAGTGCTGCTGTGTTACACTCAATTCACACTTCAAATGAAAATCCACTTCATAACTCCATTTTCACTGAACAATAAACCCACCTGAGCCAGTTCAGAGCTGCTGAGATGCCCATCACTGTTCAGATCCAGGTGCTTGAACAGCTCTTCAATCAGGAAGCGTTTCTGGGCTGCTCTGTCCTTGGCCAGGCTGCTGGGCGGGCTCTGCCGCCGCGCCTGCAGGTCCAGCAGGACGCTCTTGAGCCGGCTGTAGTCTGCCATGGTGCACGAGTCACCTGAGGGATAAGACAGCATTACTGCACCACGTGCATTTACCTTCATCTTTTCAAAGGACTGAGGTCCTGAAGGGAAAAATGAGGCATATATGTCTGCATATTCAGCTCCACTCAGCCCCGCACTTGAGGAGCTCCTGTAGTCGTTACCTTTTGTAATAACTGGTGGATTTTCTAAATCCTGCTGTCAGGGATACTCTTCAGTATGTTACTTTCCAGATTTGATAGGGCTTCTGTTACAGCCTTTCACACTCAGTTTTGTAACTCCCACAAATATTAAAGTGGCTTTATGCTTTTCCATATGAATAAATTTATCCCCTAAAGTAAAAAATAAACCTGGGGAAGCTGATGTTGAGAAAGTTCCACCAATGTAAATGGTACCTCATATTCTCACCCTATGTCAAACATGGGGCTGATCTAAGGAATCCTTAGAAGGCAGCCTGGGGTGGTAGAAGGCCAAAGGAAGGACAGTGAGGAGGGCAGGGTTGTGGGGAGCCCCTGCCGCTGTGGTGTCACCAATGCCTGCTCTCATCACCCTGCTGCAGGCTGAAATAAACACTGTCCTGCCCCTGGCCAGGGAAAAAGGTTATTATCAGAGAAAAGCCCTCAATCCACTGTCCCTCTAATGACTCTGGTTTGGTTGAAGAAATCAGAGTGAACCCTCCTGACCCTGAAAGCTCATGCTGTGCCCACAGCATCCAGCTCTCCCACAGTTCTTCTCCCCCTCAAGGAAATGCATCCACATGCCCAAAGTGGTATAAGATATTATGACCCTTTTCTGCTCATCTGTTGTCTGGCAGAGCTCAGCAGAATGGGAAATGGCAACTGTCTTTTTGTGCAGGTCTGTTTGCTTTAGTGCAGAGCACAGTGGCTGGTGCCTTGCAGGAGCCTTGGAGCAGACCCTGGAGCACTCTCAGACTTCAGCTGTCCCACACTCTGTGGGACCCCACCATCAGCATCAACACCTTCAGCTGTTCCCCTCAGATGTCCTTATGTCTACCATATGATTTCCCTATAATGTAAATTGCCTTACTCTCTGCAATACTGGTTTTAAAACAACCTTTTTCTTTTAAATCCCATCACTGATCCTGTTGGATTAAATAAGATTTAATCTTAAAACTAAGAGAACACGGTCCCACCTCAGTTTATGGTACAATATCCTTGTAGATCAGCTCCCCAAAGACTCTGAACATTATTCCTCTGAAAAACAACAGAAGACTCTGGCACAGTGACAACTAATGTTCCTGTCCTTTTCTTGCTGAGCTGCAACATTTTGGACCTCTTGGTCCCACTCCAACCAAAACCCAATTAAAATTCCAGGTGGGAGGCATTTCTCTGATAGCAAACCCATCTACTGTCAAGGTTTTTTTCACCCTTCATATTTTGTGCTCATAACTTCAAAAGCATCATGACTTGAGAAGGTGAGAGAGGACACAGAGGCTGAACATGTGCTCACCAGTCAGGTCAGTACCCTCCTGCTACATGAACAAGAATTGCAAGACAAGGCTTATTTCCTACCCTGAACTCAGTCCCATCTTGGAGAGTTTCTTGCTGCTTGGGGATATTAGGCAGCTGATGAATTTTTCCTTCCCTCTAAATAACCTCTAAAAAGCACTGGGTCCCACTTGGAATCAGCCTTGCTTTAGAGAAAAAACAAGGCTATCCAGCTACTATTAGTTGTGTTTATTATTCTTGACTTCTTTATTCCCAACCATGTCATTTGATGGTTTGTGAAAGCAGTATGAATTTTTTTTTCATTCAATCACCAGCTTATTTAAGAGAAAACCTGATTACTGTATCCATTTAATCAAGCTATTCTGTTGTAAATACTGTTTTAGCTACTGCAATAATATTTTTTTTCTGAGCTGGAATTTTATCTTCAAAAGTTAATCCCAGAAATGTATCTAGGGCTAATGAGGATAGGGAAAGCGATTTAATTTTCTTCCATTTCTGTTTCTGCTTTGTGGTTTCCATTAGTGAGCACCAGAACAACTACAGGCAATGCACATGGTGACACCTGGGTGGGCTGACCCACTTACACTGTGCTCCCCACAAGGCCATGCCAAAGCAGTTCTTCCTTTACACCGTCCAGAATTTTTATTTTCAGCAGCTGGGACTTCTTTTTGCAGATATTTGCTGTTACCTGGCAAGGCTTTCCCAGCCTTCCTCCCTCCAGCCCAGCACTAACCCATGTCCCCAAGTGTCACATCTACATGGGATTTTTTCACGCTTGCAGGGATGAGGACTCCACCACGATCCTGGCCAGGATGGAGTCAATACTTTCAGTGAAGAATTTTTTCCTAATTCTCAACCTAAGCCTCCCCTGGTACAACTTGAAGCCATTTCATCTCATCCTGTCATTTACTACCTGGGAGAAGAGATTGACTCTCTTGGCTACAACCTTCTTTCAAGCAGTTACAGAGAGTGAGAAAGTCCCCCTGCGCCTCCTTTTCTCAGGCTGAACCCCCCAGTTCCCTTAAGCATGGTGTGAGACAGGAGACAGTGATCTCCTTTCACTGAATTACAACCCTCCTGCATTCTCCCATGCTCAGAAAACAAAGCCACCACAAAACTGCTTTTCTTGAAAAACTACACGCTGATCTGGGCTGCAAGCCAGCCCAAGGTAAATGTGCCCATCTGGGGGGTCACAGCCATGCTGCAGCTTCCAGGCAAGTGTGATGGGCACTAAGAGTGAAATAAAGCAAAGCACAGAAGGACAGAGCTGGTGACAGCCACTGGCAGCAATTCCCAAATCCTGCTTTATAAACTCATAATACATTTTTCCCCATCACACTGTTGCTATGTTCAGGGTCATGGATCCAGCAGACCCCATCCTGCACAGCAGGGTGAGGCCAGTCCACGGTGAACACATCAAAGAAAACCAGCAGTACGACAATTGTATCTCTTATTTAAAAAATAAGTCCATTTTCACATGTTGCAAGCAGAAAGTCCGAAGGTGCTTCTGGCCCCTGTCAAATCTGGCCCAAAATTTCATTACCTTCACTTCCTTCTGGAGAAAATCACACTCTCCAGCTCTGTTGAAACTGGATCCCAAGCCTCTCTCCACAGCGTGGATGTGACAGACTGCATGAGTCTCACACCTTTGCACATTTTCCCTGACATCCCAGACATCTGAGGGCTGCAGTAATGCAGAGCCCAGCAGTGCTGAGCTGTTCAGCAGCACACAAGAAGTAAAAGCAATAGAGTTCTGTCCCAGGGTGTGAGATTGATAATTTGCTCCTTTGACTGAACTAGAAGATCAATAGAAAAATACACTACAATTCTAATATATATATTCATGTAAGTATATATGTATAATTTATATACTTATTCTTACTGTAGTGGAAGAACAAGAGGGAAAACTTCTCCAGGTCAGCTGAAGTACTCTGACCTGAAACTATAACTTTATACTCAGTCTGGCCAAAGTGTTGGCTCAGAAATTATCTAAGCTTGGGATGTCTGAGCTGATGTGCTGCTGCACAACCCAGACCTAATGCTACTTATTTCAAACAGATTAAGGCACTCAGCGACCAGATGTGGATGCTGGGAGCATCCTAGAAAAGGCACTGCCTGCTCAGCCAAGTTAGGAGACACATTCAGGCTACTGAAGCATCTGGAAAGCCAATACCAAAGACAGCAAGATTCTTCTGCAGCAAAGATCCTTCCCCTCATTTACTAGGCATTATTATTTCATCTTTTAACCTAAATTCCTTAGAGACTGCTGACACTGAGCTGGTTTATAGATCTTGGAGAGCAAAGCTCTGTATTTCCTCTCCTTCCCTCTCGCCCTCTCCTGCTGTCCTGACATCTGTAATCTTCTTACACTGTGCCAAGGATCTACCAACTTTAGCTACTAAATACTGTCTCTTTAGGCTTCTGCCACCTCTTGTTCTGTTCTTCCAGGTTATTACAAACACGACTGTTAAGCAAAAAGAATGTCAGAAAAGTTGTCTGTGTGCCCTCTCACTTATCCCCACTCTCCTCTCTCTCTGCTGACTGTCCCCAGCAGTTTCCTTTGCAACACAAGCTCATCATGAGCAGTTTTTATCTCATCTCAGGCTGCTCTCCTTGGTAGGTCTTGCTAATGGATGTCTCTCAGCTTGGTTTCCTTGTTAGAGCTTCCCAGGGACTTGGATTCTGCTCACAATTGCAACCTGTATTGAGAGGTTTAGGTTGGATGTTAGGAAAAGGTTCTTCCCCCAGAGGGTGCCTGGCCACTGCAACAGGGAATGGTCACAGCCCCAAGCCTGAGAGAACTCAAGGAGCATTTGGACAATGTTCCCAGGCACATGGTAGGATTTTTGGGGTTATCCTGTGCAGGGCCAGGAGCTGGACTTGATGATCTTTGTGGGTTCCTTCTAACTCAGGATTTTTTGATTCTATGATTTTAGCTGACCCCACTGCTCTTCAGAGATGGGTTTTGAAGCATTCCATCCCTGTTTCTAAACATCAGAAAAGCCACCACGTGTTCCAGGTGCCTGTATGATACTGCCAGCTGACCTCTGTGTGTACGCAGGCACCATCCCCACCACACAACACAGCTGGGGAACCAACACAGAGAGACACCCACACAAATTCTGGATGAACTAAAACTGCTACTCTGTCATGCCCTGAACTGATTCTCCATTATTTCCCTCTTCATGCTGGCGAAGATCTCTAAAGAAACAACCCCTTCTTACCAGTTTAGAGCATTTTCAAGCCCAGTGAAGCCTGGAACTGTTTGAATTTAACAACAACAACAACAACAACAACAAAAAGACAGGGAAGAAAAACAGTAAGACAGAAGAAGAGTAAAAGAAAAATCCAGCATATGAAGGTCTGATTGCTAAAATGTGGCAAATAACTGTCAAATGTACATGCTCTGCTCACTCCAAGCAGTGCTGCTTCTTGTTTTGCAGCAGCAACTTAATTCATCCTGTTTAGCACTTCTGCATGCTTTGGCAGATAAAATATTGATCAGCCTGCCAAGAAACACAGAATGCCATTATGTTTTTATGTCAGAACTCAGTAATGATCTACATTTATCAAGAGCATCCTCCCTGTGAAAGGTCAGTGGTGAATGTGGCTAAATTGTGATGACAGATCATTAATCCAGCTCCCTCAATAATTGTCCTCTTTAAAAATTTTACTCCTGGTTTCTGTGAATTGCTGCAGGTTTTTACACTTGGATCCCACAGCAATCTTCAACCCAGTTCTGAGTAAAAGCAGATAACAGAGGAACAGCAAGGCTGGAGATGAAAGTGTCCTTCAAAGGAATGCAGGGTACAAAATAAAAATAAAATGAGGAAGTGAAGAGCTTGCTTTGATGGGGAAAGTAATCTCCCAGTGAAATATTACTGTGCAAGGTGCCTTACAATACAATGATTACTCGAAATGTCAGTACTTCTTTAAATATCAAAAATGATCTGATAACACCAACAGAGCACCAATCTCTGAGACCTTGGTGTGCAGATCACCTGACAGCAGATGTGAACCTGAACACACAGAGAAGTCTTTAGAGGATTTGAGTCCCACTGATTCCTGAGCTATTTTTCAGCAAAACTACATGGGCTGCAAGAATGGCAGGTGGCACCTGCAGCTCTTCCTAAAATCTGTGAGAGAAGCTGTGCAGCCATTAGCATCCAGGCTAAGTATCAGGGTGTGTGATTATCAAGAAACACACAAGGAGGCATACAAAGAGATTCAAACTTCTTGTGACCCTTCAAAAACTTTCCAGAAGTTTCTCCTGAGTGACATCTCCCCACAGCTGGAGCACGGGTACCCAGTCCATATGCTCTCAGATCTGGGCTCCAGCCCTTGAAAATCTGCAGCTGTGCTGCCACTCCCAACACAGGATTAGACTCAGTGTGTTATCACTGATTGCAGGTGAGCTAGGACATAACAACCCAGCATCCCACGCAGAGCTGCCAGCCCCCTTTGGCTCCTGGATCCCACCATCACCTGCCTGCAATCCACCCACCACGACAGGACAGGGCTCCTGCTCCCTGTCCCCACGGGGGAGGATGATAACAACCCAGCACAAACAACCCACCACTGAAGGGGGAATGCCAGTGGCACTAATTTTCTAGGCAACCCTTCAGCACCACCATATGTGGTAATAAAGAGCAGTTTGGAGCAGGCTGAAGAGTGTCATTTCTAAGGCAGGAGGCATCAGAGGTGTCATTTTATTTGACAGTTCCTCTCAGACCATGCTGACTATTTTCAGCTGTTCCTATGGCAGTTTTCAAGGTCTGGGAAGAAATTCAGTGTAGGAGATGAGAGCACTAAGATTTGTTTTCTCATCCGTATCTATAGGGTAAAAAAGATATCATTACTGAAAATAGCATTTCTAGACAAAATTAAAGGGGTTGGAGAAGAGTTCTGTTTTCAACACAGCCCTTTCACTGTGTTTCATTCAGGTTTTATCTGGCATTGTTAGAAGGATCAGAAAATGACTAAAACCTTACAAATTTATTTCTGAGTGTGGCTCCTTAATTCTTATGCCATTTATGGCAAAATTCCTCATCTGCACCAGCCTGTTTTCCTTCATACAAAATAAAAGTGTTGGCTGAAGAGTGGAAATGTGGTCCCAAAAGATCAGACTGCTGAATCTGAGTGAGACATTATGTGAACTTTACCCCAATGATCTGTTGCCTTACGGCCTGTTTGACTCAACAGAGTAAGTTTACATGGGGACAGGAAAATTAAAGATGACTTCAGTTCTTCAGGGGTCTCCTTGCAAATCCCCATTCTGCCATGCAAATTTTTTATCTGTCTCTTTCTATCTAGCTTCCTCTTCCTTTAATTGCTTGTTTCTGGACATGCATGGACAGTTTGGCTGGACTTTCCTCCCAATTTTCCTATGTGGTTGGAAGGAAGAAAATAACTGGTTCTCTCAAAAATTTACATGAACAGACTTCTCTGAGAAAGTGCAGCTGCAGGAGGAGGACATCAAGAAACCTATTTGGAATTGACAATTTCTTCCAATTTAGAGATATCTGTGAGTTTTGAATCTTCCCAACTCTGATTTTTATAGGCTGTAAATACTACACATTGGGTATTAGGGAAAAATCCTCCATTGGAAGAGTGGTTAAACCTTGGAACAGGCTGCTCAGGAAAGAGGCAGAGTCCTCATCCCTGAAAGAGTTAAAAAAATGAGCAGATGTGGCACTTTGCAATGGGATAGTGGTAATGGGTATATCTGGCTGAAGGTTGGACTTTATGATCTTGGAGGTCTTTTCAAACCTTAATGATTCCATGATTCTATACAAGGTCTGCGCAAACCCATTTAGTAGAAAGAGAAATTAACCCAACTCTTAATATATAAAAACCTGTGATAACAACTGTTTAACTTCTGAAAGCTTGCTATAAAATACCAGGCTGTGTTCTGCAGCAATTACACTGCACGTAACCCCACTGCAGTGTTCCTATAACACCTGATAATAACACAGGGAGCGTTCTGCTGTCTCCAAACATCACTGAAGACCATCTCTGTGCACAGAGGAAGCCACACACCACAGATGTGACATTTAGGCAATGCTGCTAATTACATCCTGTTCCCTCACAGCATTGCCTGCCCGCCTCCTTTACACACAGCCAGGCTCCTCAAAGGCTGAGTACCTGTTTTATTCCTGATTTGAATTTACAGGTTAAGTGAAACTCTGCTGAAGTTCCTGCTAAGAAGAGCAGATGTTTAACATCATGCAAATTCATGAACATCCTTCAGTTGCCTCTGCTGAAAAAATTCAATTAACAATAAAAATCCAAACTAACTTGCTTATCTTAGGGATGTGTTTCAGCTAATAAGATGTACATTTATCAGGTATCCATATATAATTTAGCAGCAACTGAGAGCTCACCAAATTTATTACAGAAATGGAATGGAATATATGCCATGAAGTAGATACTATTAAACAATAGACATTTACAACCTGGAAGAGTTAAAGCTTGCCTCAGTGTATATTTGTTTCAATATTTCATTTTATTACAAGAAAAAGCACCCATCTATTACTCCGTGAGTTTTAAAAATGTATTAAAAACTTACAGCATGAGAATATTAATTCCCAGTTCTATAAACAAAAACTCTATTCCTGCTTTAAACAATTATCTTCCAAACTGCATAAAGCTAAATGAATCGTAAGCCTCAGCCCCAAATGCACAGAAAGAGATGGATGAATTTTCAGCCTTTCTTGGGAAGCCCGAGAATTACAACTTGCTTTGCCAAGTCCAAAGGCAAGTTCTAGATTTGTGTCCTGCCTGGAAGGGAGCAGGAGCAGCCCCAGGGAGGGAGGCAGCAACTGGGAAAACACATGATAAACGTAATTTATCAAGTGCCTATCACCACCTAGGCAGTGTGCCACAGATTTATAGATTTTTAAAGCCAAGGGGGATTATGTGCACACTCTGACCTCCTGCACCGAGTTCAACAAGATTTTCCCTGCAGCAGCTCCATAATTTGTTTGCTCTATAGCACACCACCCAGGAAGGCTTCCAGCCCTAATTTAAACATCTAAGAGCAATTTTTCAAATGATTACTTAGTCTCAGTGGGCAAACATATTTTATTTTTAATTTGTTTAGCTTCAATTTCCATCCACTAAATTTTGTTACACATATATCTGGTACATCAAACTGTAAGTCTTACATTCCACATGTCCCCTTCCCAGGTCTGCTCTGCTGTTTTGCTCATCTCATGTTATACCTGTCTTCTCTGAGGAGCTGTGGGACACAATGGTAAGGCAGCTCACATTCTGAATGACTGGGTTTTCCCTCTTTTCTGGGCATTTTATCCTTCCATAGTTGGCAACAAAATGACCATGGCCATGTTTGCAAGAACCTTTGGCTTGCAGTGGGTGGCTTTTCCAAAATTCAGTGCTCAGCTCCCGAGCTGGCTCAGACCCTCCCTGGCACTACAAGTGATATTGCACTCCCCACAAAGAGCCCAAACACATTCCCAAGCCAGGGATTTCTAGATGATTTGGTGGATGATTGCTCTCATTCCATCAGGACATCTCTCCCAAAGATCCACTCAGATAGCATTCCCAAAAACTATTTAGCATAAAGATGATGTAACTAACAGCAGTGCCTGGGCTGGGAAAGCACAAAAGCAAACAAGGTTATTCTGATTATATTTGCTTCCTGCTGAGTATTAGCTGTTATTTTTGTGTTAAAAAATTAAAAATTATTGTCAAACCAGAGGGAAGAAACAAAGTCATGAACATCAATGCAAATGAAGGAACACCATGCAGTCAAGACAAACAACTCATATACAATACTTGTCTCAACTATTAGGTGAGTGTAAATATAACAGAAATCCTCAGTGAATTATGCATGAGTCCTATGCTGAAAACTGTCTGTTTCTAATGATTAATTTACTCAAAACACAGCCCACTTTGCAATAAATCTATTACTCCACACAGAGATGTGATCTTACACACACTCACACACTCAACTCCCTGCGACTGTTGTGTACTCTCTCTAAATTATATTTTGTCTTCAGATCGTATTGTTCTGCTTTTTAAAAGCTATTAAGCTAAATAAGTGATGCTGCATCCTAAGGTGCAGACAAGGGAGGAGGGGAGCAGGAGAGGAAAATGTCCCTTATACAGGTCTTTCAACAATAACAACAAAATTAGCTTAGGAATGTCTAATTACTTAAGATCCTATCCCAAAACAAATAGCGTAATGAATTGCTTCAGTGATTGAGAAACACTGTACTGAAAGAGCCTGGGAAGAAAGTGAGGTTTTTAGAAAGGGTAAGAAGAAGAAGGAAATAAGACAAGAGAGGTGACTGGGCAGGTGCAAGGTGGGTGCTGAGGATTCTCAATTGGATCCATAAGGAATACTGCATCATACCGCTTTTCCACATGGAAAACAAAACAAATCAAAACAAAACAAAACAAAACAAAACAAAACAAAACAAAACAAAACAAAACAATCAACAGAAAAGAAAAAAGACCTATTTGTGAAAAGACACATTCCCAGATAGTAACAGCTGAGCAGCACTCCTGAACACAGGGGTGTTCTCTATAAATCCAGACTTGAATTTCTGTTTCATCACTTCAGCAAATCAAAGGTAAATTAAAGGCAAACCCAGTGTGTATGACTGACATCTCCATTCATGTGACTTGTACTTCCTGGGGTCAAATCATCCATCCCAGAGCCCTGATGCTGCGTGTGCTGCTCCATGGCAGCACAATGGGACACTCCAGGATCCTCCACACTCAGTCTGTACAGAGTGGTAAAACTAAACATTCTGCTTTTAGCAAGAATTAACTGGATGGTATTCATTTTACATATTTCCTTGTGCTTTTGCTGCAAGGATGGTTGGGTGACAGATTTCTTTCCATGGGCTGACCCTTTGGGCCACCAGCAATGGCAGGAAGGCTCTGATCAGCGTGGTTTCATTGTGATGGGCTATGAAGGAGTATTTGGGGGATGGCTGTAGGTCAGCAGGGAATTTTGGGGTGTTGGGAGAAGTCTGTACTAATCTACAGACTTCTCCCAGTCCATGTCTGTCCAATGCATTTAAAAGGGTCTGAGATAAGGCTCTCTCTGTGCTTTCAGAGAGCTCCTGGCATGGGTTTAAAGCCTCAAGTGCTGCCCAAACACAAACAGCAGAATAAACACAGCACAACGGATCTGCTGGGACCCTTCTATCAGTACACACAGCAGCATCAGATGCTGTGTCAGTGATGGATTACAGCCTCAATACAGAGGCAGCGAAAGCAGGAGATGGACAAGAAGTTAAGAGCTATCACCCTTGGCTTGGTGCACGTGCCCACAGACAAGGGAAAACCCAAACCTAATACATCATGAAGAGGAGTTGTTTGAAAGCCAGTAATATCTTTTGCAATATATCTGCTGTAAGCACCAGTTTACTCCTGATGCTGTGCTTTAGCTTAATTCTTTGCACCTGAGATTGCTGTTTTTAAATGAAGGGAATTAACCTGTCAGACCATTAATGTTTTTATGGGAGTGCTGCTTTTTTAACACTGAAGCCAAATCTTCCTGAGTGATCTGCAGGAGAGAAATAAATAAGTAAGGTCCTTCTGGCCATCTGAAGCACCTGAAACCATATATGATAAAACCACCTGTCATCATGAACTGGAAGAGTTAATTACTGTACAGTGATGATTAGCTTCACTCACTCTTCACTTCAGCAGTTATGTGAGGAAGAGTCTTGGTCCAACAGTGTGAGCATGCAGGAAGCCAGGCCTGCCTACCACTGTAGCCAACACTTACTCATTTCTATATGGAAAATGTCTTCACTACTTTAATACAGACACCCCTTAATTTAAAGTAAGCAAACCAAACAGACTTTTGTTAGATAAACAGGATGTTTTCTCATTGTGCCTGCTTCAGTTGGTGATGCTACGCAAGCTGCAGTTTGACATTTTACAAACCTCTACCTTATTCCTATTAGAAAAAGCAAAATTGTCTGGATTCCTCTGGGAAGTAACCAATGCTCACTTTTTTATGGCTGACTGGTACATCTATCAAATACTTCTAGATAGCAAATGTGTTATTTGGAAGCTTTATTAATGTTAAAGTCCTCTGGCAATAATGTAAATTTTGCTGATTCTGTTCTGCTCTGAAACACCCTTCCAAACAATTCACTGACTCTGCTGTCAGAAGGAATGCTTCACTATCACTCAGTGTTTGGGATTTCATGAATATGACTCCCTGGTAAAGGTATTTTTCATTTTTACTGTCTGATGTCTTATCTGTATGAAGTATGCACATGAAAAGTGGCCAGCAACGTGTATTACAAAGCCTACTGTGCACCATCCTTGGTGATGGATGCAGTCAAGGACCTTTTTTCTTTCTCTTGGGTATTTGTGTGCACAGGTTTTCTCTGATACCTTCTTGGAGACACTCTTCCTTCTATCAAACGACCACAGGATCTGCCACAGGACAGCTTCATCCTCTATCACAGAGTTTTTAAAGTAATTCTGAGCCCATTGCCTGTGGTTACCTATTCTCTCCAGAACATCCCCACCCAGAAGGTGTGTGATGCTTACAACAGGGAGAGCAGAGGGTATGTGCACACACAGGGAAGTAGTTCTCATGACATGTTCAGTCCAAAAGCAAGAGGAAAACACCATAATTCTCTCCAGACTGTGTGTCCTTCCACATCCTCAAAGGCATTCAGAGAAATCTCTGCAAAATGCTGATTTACAGCACCTTGCACTTGAACCTCGGAGTCTCCCATATCCTCATTGCTGAGCACTAAAGGACAACACATGTAATTACAGTAAGCAGGAGTATTTATTATTGTTAAGGATGTGTGTAATGGTCTGATAACGATGTGCTGTGCCTGTTATTCAGATGTCATTAGGAGACCTCTCAGGCATCTCATTAGTAGACCGTAACATACAGCCTAAAGGGCGTTACTGCAATTATAAAATGTTAACTTCTGAAGAGGAAAACATGCACAAGGGAGAGAAACTACTTCTAATGGGGAAAGAAAGCATTAAAAAGGAGTAAGAAACTTCACACAGGAAACTCTTAAATTAGTCCAGAAACAACAGATTAAAGGGAAACATTTACAACATGCCCATGTAGACATGACAGTCTATCTACTCCTCCAGAATTTAATGAGGTCAAAAGTACTCCATTTAGTAGTTATAAAGGTTTGCAGAAGAATAGTTGGATTTTTGTTATTATAATCACACACATACATAGTGTCATACACATATGGCACTCCAGAAACCAATACAGTCCTCCATTATGGAGAGTGAAATTGTGCCACTTAATGACACAATGGCCCAGCTATGTAAAGTGATAAACTCAATTCTTTCCATGTGACAAACAGTGCAGATGAGGACTTCAATGCCTATTGCACCAACCTGCCCAATCAAACAGAGCATTTAACTCAACCTCTGAATACACCTTGACCTTTCTATAAAAGGCAGCTGCAGCATTTATAACTCTGAGGGCTCCAACAGAGAGAAAAACACAAATTCATCTACTCTAACTTCCCATTTACACCACAAACCCACATCACTGCTTCTTGTCCTTTCCCTTTAGAGCCCGGGCAACAGAAACAGCAAGATTTGTATTTCTGCTCTAAATCCATGTTATGAACAGCAAATACAGCAGATCAAGAAACAGAATGAATAAATAAAAGCTCACCAATGCTACAGGCTGAATTTTGGGGATGAATTCCTCTCCTCTTTTTTTGCTGGATTTTTTTTTAAGATTTTCTCTTAAGCAGTATAATGATGGATGATGAATAGGACAGTTATCTGAGCACTGGAAGTGCTTTGCTACTGACAATTCAAATAACCTTTCTGTGGTTCAGGGTACCAGTTCTAAAGTAGATCTGCTGGAGGGCTGTCAAGATAACAATATCCCCACACCAACTGTTGGCAGTGGGATTTTTCATTATATATGTCACTAAAGTATAGAGGGAAGCTTCTTACCACAGAAATAAGGGGATGAAAACATGTTTTTCCTGAAGATTTTCAGCACTGAAAGTGCCATATTCCAGGGTAAAGCAGAAATGACAAATCACTGTGTTTTGATCCATGAGAGCAGTAAATTGAGAAGGAATTAGCACAGTTTGAGATCTGGGATGAAGGGAGCAATGGCCCCAAGGGAGCTGCCTGCCCAGGCACAGCACAGCTGGCACTGGCACTTCTGTCCCTGTGTTGCAGGGCATCAGCTCCTGCTCTGCCTCAACAGGCTCCCTCCAGACCTCCCTAAAGAAAGGGGCTACCCAAATTTCCATCTCTCATATGGATGAGAAATGCCTCCCCCATGGCAACACATTCCCAGCATCAGAGAGGGTTTGGGAGTTAGAAAAGAAAAAGGGAAGATGATGAAAGCATGTCTCTAGATTCTCCCAAAAGGAGTTAAAGCCATTTACAGGATAGTCTTCAAAACATTTTCCATCTTAACCCCTTCCTGCCCAAACGGCACTGCAGCAGACCTCCAACTATGAATTTGTTCACATCCCAGGAAATCTTAAAATTTCATTCTCTGCTCCACATTCATACCACTCAATATTTATTTCAAATGCATTAAACTATAACACAAGTGACAGATTCAAACAATGCATCCTTTGGCTCCCAGGGCTCTGCTGAACTGACATGGCTTTGTGCCCTTATGCTCACAGTAATCCCAAAGTGTCGCAAGGGTTTGGGCTTATTCCCAATTTACAGCCATCCTTCATTGCCAGAAATCCCACCTAGCTGTGTCCAAACAGCACAGGACCCAAATGAAACTCAAAACCTTGGAGAGGATAAAACTCTGAGGTTTATTACAGTAGAGATTAAAATTCAATATTGCAGCAGAGCAAATTTTTATAATGCTGCACAGCTTTAGCTGCTCTTTGCTCAAAGAAGCAGTTAGATAACAGTAAGTTGGGTTCAACAGCATTTTATTGACATAAATCTATTTGTTGAGGGCTCTGAAGGAAGCTTATGCCTTGCACTTCCAGAAACTGGGCACCCAAAGTGATTTTCCTTCTTTTTCAGGAGACTAATGCAGCTCAACCTGCAGCACGAGGCACGAATAAGTCACTGCATTGCTGAGTGCCTGTGCTGGTATCACAATGAGAGCAAAGGTCTGGATACCAAGTGCTCTGAGGAAGTGATGCAGTTAAGTTTTATGTAAGGAAGCCCTTCCCTCATGGCAGGTTCTGTAAGATAATAAGGCTTGTTGATAACATGCTGGTTTTCTCAGTGAAAACCTTCCCATATCATCTGGGTCTCTTGCTAACACATCCTGCAAAGCCTCAATTATAATGAGATCAAATCAGTTCATACAAGGTCTTGCACAAATGCTTTTCTCCTTGTCTTTAGCACCACACAGAAAACAAGTGAAAGTTCCTGCTCTGGAGGGTGAGCCAAGGAATTTAATGCTGGGCCAGTCCCTCAGTCATGTCAGGTCTTTCTCATTCAGCATGTGGTTTTTTTGATGTACAAATGAAGATGTTTCATTCTAGGTTTCTTCTGCTAAGCTGCTTGAAACATGACAAAAGTAAAAATAAGAATCAATGTCCAAGCTTTAATTAAAATTTAGCCAAACCACATGGAGGCCATGAAATCAACTTGCACACCATTGCCCCCCATCCATTTACAGCCCTGCCCAGCTTTTATGCATCTCAAAACCACAGCAGGCAATCAAAGCAACACCAAAAGTCTCCCACATCTCTATCACTTTGCCTTTAAGGAAGTGAAAGTTAACTTATTCATGCTGCAATTAAAGGGCTATCACGTTTTTCTCCCCTTCTCTGCCCTTTTTACAGAGGACTGCTCCCACTCTCCTCATCCCAGTTTTACTCAAGGGAATATCACTGAGTTTGCTGGATCTAGTCCTCATTTGCAGCACAGAAAAACGTGACTGGAATCAAGATCTGTGTTTATGTATTTCAAGATCTCTTTCCTGCAGCCAATAAAAACTAACTAACTCACTCACTCACTCACTCATTCACTCACTCACTCACTCCATTTTGTGTGTTTTATTTCCAGCCCATGTAAGATACAAGTTTGGTCATTTCATCTCCCCGGGCTGGAATAACCTCTGTAAGAGAAACAACACAACATTCAGACCATTATTTGATTGCTTTGTCTGCATCCAGGTCAACAGAATGAAAACAAATTAACCATTCCCTCTGTTGGCTGATGCCCTCCGATAAGCAGTGGCCAGTCACATTAATGGGACAAAGCTCCCAGCTCAAACTTATCCAACCAAGTAAAGTAACCTCTTGAGTTCTTTTTTCAATACAATGGCAGCCAAATATCTGAAAACTTTAAAAACTAATATTCTAAAATTTTATGCTTCATATGCTAGAATTTGTAAAACCACAAAATGTTTTGAGCTGCAACCACTGAAGTAGAAAATATATCTGTGGCTGTCAGATAAATTTATTTTCAGCTGTGAAAAAAATATATTGCTATCTCACATAAGGCAGTATCCTGGCATCCCAAATATACCAGGCAGTAGCATGTTGGTCTAATTCATATTTCAAAGATATTGCAAGTGACCCACAGATGAAATGTGATGGTGGTATTTGTGAGTAGATTTCGACTCTAAAAAAAAGAAATAGAAAGATTACGCATCTGGATCTCTGTTAAGGGGTGCAGAAGGTCACCAGCAACTCCACCTATGCAGTTGGAGATGTTTCTGCCACAGACACAGTGAGAAACTACAGAAATGCACTCCCACCCAGTGGTTTCCTTGCAAATCACTGTGCCCACCACTTCCTACCTCCCACATCCATGGAAAACACAACACACCCCAAGGCCCTAAGCTAACCAGCAATGTCAGAGGAGCAGCATCTTTAATAACACTCATTAAAATCTGATCATTGTTTCCTATGACACACAAAGAACCCAGACTGTTCTCTGGCTGTGCCACTCCATAAGTCACCTTTTTTCCCAAGTCTTTCAAAACCTTCTTTAGTCCTTTTGACTTCAAGTTCATTCACTCCCCTCTGAAAGAATCTGCTGTTCCCTCCATAAATCCAGACCTGAGGAAACTGTTATAGGAAACCTTGGGCATTTGAAGCTTCACAAGAAGCCAGTCCTAGAGCCTTGCAAAACCTTCCCTGACCCTGGAAAGCCATGCATGGTCTCCTCCTGCTAATGAAAAGCCTTTCCCTGCAAGGCTTTATCGAGATCTTTTGTCTCAGGAGCTTTGTGGCATACTACAGCATAATTGCTTTCTTACTGATATTCAAATGTCAAAACTATAATTCATTACATCTTAAAAAGAATTCCATTTTCATTTTTGGTAGAAGATCTCCATGGTGTTTCAGGTTCCCTACCCATGGCAGGCGGTTGGAATGAGATGATCTTTAAGGTCTCTTCCAATCCAAACCATTCTGTGATTCTTTGATTCCAGGTTAAAAGACATTTTAAGGAAGCTAAGCCTGAACTTAAAAAAAAAAATTAGAAACCAGAGAGACACAGAAATAAATTTGTTTTCCCAGTTTTAATTTATTAGCTCCTCAAAAGCCATTTAGGAAGGCTTTATCTGAGAAGGGGTCATGCTCCACAAGCACACTTTTTCCATGGGCACATATTTGTAACTGACAGAGGTGTAGTTAACACACATTTGGCTAATGCCTCATTCCATGGTACTTCCCTCTCCAAATGCTCCCTTGGCTGTTCCTCTGAGAGGGAGAGATGCAATGAACACCTCAGGGAAAAACCAAATAGCACCGTTCAAGATGGTGACAATGGCACATTTAAAACAACACCTGGCAGAAGTACCTGCAGATGGGACTGAGTCATAAAAGATAAGACTGCAGCTACAGTATTTCCTTCAAGGAGTGGAATGCTGACAAAGTACAATTGCAGGAGCCTTGGCACTAAGAAGGTTGACAAATCAGGACACTTTCTAAGGAAGGATGTCACCAGCAACATCCTCCATCATTCCACCACAATGGCACTGCTGTGAGACAGTGTCAAGCCTTGTGGAGGTTGCACTAGTAAATAAAAAATAGGAGCAGTCCTCAGCATCGAGCATGAAACTAATCCCTTGGCTCCAAAGTCATCAGCTATTGCTTATCTGCACATCAGCTTTTCTAACACACTGCCTATAACCTGGAAATTACCCAAATCTGTATCAAGAGGCAGGAAGGAGAAGGAGTTGAGGCCACCTTCTAACAGCACTTTTTCACAGCCATTAGGAGACTGCAGATGAAGGTTTTGACTATAAAACTTACAGAAATGAAACAATCAGCTGCATTTCTTTGCTAGAACCTGGAATATACATTGATCTATACATCTGGGATTACTTTTATTCCTCACAAGTTTAAATATGAAGCTTAACTAAACATCAGTCAAACACACATCATGATTCAGACCATGAAGACATTAAATTCCATTATTCCTCCTATCCACTAAGGCCAAAACTGAGGTTGGGGAGCACCATGACCTAGAAACTCTGGAATTCTTTAATCTAAACTATCCTGACCTTGGTGGCAGCACTAAGGCCCCAAATTCAACCATCTCGGCAGGGCAGGCACACTATAATACCTTTATATACATTTATGTACATAATGCACACACAAGGACACAGTGCAGCAATAGTAGGACCCAATAGTATAGCAGTACAGAGTAGTAGTCTCTCCGTGGGTCTGAGACAGGAGGACCTGGGAGCTTGCTGGTGTGAGAAACGACGCTCACTTTTAAAATTTAAAAGGTTTATTAAGCCTTAACAAAATACAACAAAAGAGTGAATAAGGAGAAGGAGCAGCGCTGGGAGTGTCCGTGACCAGCCACCACGTGCTCGCTCACAAAATGGCTGCTCTGCCTTTTATACCCCTGGTGTTGCATCAGCCAACCTTGGCCCCTCCCAAAGCCTGTCAGTCAAATTTTTTCTGCCGTCCATTGGTGGAGATCACATTCTTGCAATTCGATTGGAGGTCAGCTGTTGCCATAGTAACAAACCACCCCTCCCCCAATGCCCTGACTACAGAGGCCATCCCGTGATAACGATACAAGGGGGAGGGAAAGAGGACTGTGGGAGGACATATCACAATAACATAACCATACATCTACAAAACTTCTCTTAACATACATATAATATTCATCCCTTAATTGTGAGAGCCAACCATCCATCGCATTACTCATCTATAACACTGGCAAATTCAGCACTGGCAGCCTTATGGTCAAAAATAGTGCCCTAAACTGTGTCAGCCAGGTCCCTAATAGGAGTGAAGCTTGGGATATACATCTGCTTTTGCAAAGTGAGCATCTACTGCATGGGAAAGCTTATGTTCTCAGAAAAATGCATTTCAAATTAGAAAATAAAAATTTTAGGACTGGAACTGTACTGCTCTTCCTTTAATGCTGTATTACAAGGGACATATTTGTATTTTCTGAACAAAAAAAAAGGCATCTAATGAGTCAGAGCCAAAAGCTTTCAAAACATCCCCAGCACCTGGTTTGGACTTGTTTGCTTCATTCTTTTCTTTCCCTTTGCAATGTTTAAATGGTGTTCTTCAGCAGGGATCCATCCCTTTCAGCTCATTCAACCACGTAGCTCTACTCATGCCATGGAGAGATGGTCACATTGTTACCCTTCTAGCCTTAAACTCTCCTAATCTGAATGCTGGCAATATCTAGAAACGGATGTCTTGGCAGGAGAACTATTTATGTTTGACACTTATTTTAAATGCAGAGCCAAAAGAAATTTTCTTTCATTAAAATACATAATTAGAGTTTCTTTTTAAACATTGGAAAAAAACCCTGTCTTGTGTTATATGAAGAGTTTCTGCTTCTTTGACTTGAAACAAAAAGCATCTGTTTTGGCAATCTCCCACCACAATCATACATCAGCTGTTAAAAACATCTTGAAAGGCACAAAATTAAATGAAACACATCTGGAGCCAATTTGGACATGTATTTGTTTTCTAAACAGTACTAAATTCAAATCACTATCTTGAAATGATAATATAAGCACATCAAAGTCAATAGAAATAATGAAAAATGGCCCTATTCATACCATGATTACTATCTGTATATTCTTACCAAAATAGTGGCGATCGTAACTCCTAAATAACCTAATGGAGCTAACAGATCACAAAATCAGACTGAAATAAAAACTAAATATAAAGGCAAGTCCTTCAGTGACTCTATCCAGCCTACCTGCAAGAGGGGCAATACTTCAATGTCCACCCAAGTCATGGCTACTTGGAGCAGACAGGAAACATCCTTTACTGCTATAAAATCTATAGGTTATTGATTCCTCTTTTAATGCAATTATTCAGACACAGAAAACGTGCTAGCCTGTAAAATGCAGTCTGTAGAGCTGTGTTTGCTATCACAAGGTATGTTCTCTGCATAGTCCCTAAAACATAAACCAGGTTTTTATTTGATACTGAGCACAGCGCAAAGGCAACAACTCAGAGTGTGATGTCTGCCAGTGTCACCATTCCCATCTCTGATACTTGAGTAAGCAAGCCTGCACATTGCTCCACTCAATTCCACCACCCTCCTCAACACTGCTCTACAGGCTCATGAGCTGAGGAAGAAGAGGATGTGATCGGGACCACAACATGGCACTGGGACCCACCACCACATTCATGTTCATGTACACAGCCCCTGCTTCCCCCAGTTTGAGCCTTGGGGTATCTTCAAATCATCAGGACCTTCTCAGAGAGCTGCTTTTGGTTTTAGCTGCCGTTGGTCATGATTTTTTGGAGTGGAAAAAGCACAACTCATGGCTTGAGCCAGTCCTGGTGGTTCAGGAGAAAGGTGTGATGTTGTCAAGTGCCCTTTCAAGGTGCTGGAGATGTGGAAAGCATAAAACAAATCAAAACATCCCCCAGTAAAAAACCCTTTCCTGTGATGATGGCTCCCAATGAGGTTCAGAGCCAGCCAGGGTACCAAACACTTTAGAGCAAAACTTCCTCAGAGTCTCCAGATCACACTGGGCTGACTGAGAAATAGAGATTACTTAAATTCATAATCTTGTCTGCAGAAAACAGCATAGATAAAACAACAGAACCATCAAAAAGGGCAAAATTGCAGGTAAGACAACAAAGTTTTGGAAAACATTGTTGGGAGTATAGAATGAAACACAACAGAAGTAACTAATATTGCCAATGACACTCTCTGATGGCTGGATACTTCATGCAGTGCTTTTCCCCTGCTTACAAATAAAACATTAAATTAACAGAAGAAGAAAAATACACAGTTCAATTAAGTGCCTGTTCACATTAATCCAGAGAGTTAAGATGCGTAGGGATTCAGATGACCTTTGTGGACCAAGACAGACATTTCCCAGCCTAGCAGCTGGAATAAAATTTATTTTAAAAAATCCTCCAGTCTTGCAGGGTAACAAACTTCCAACAGTCTTCCCGGAGAGAGTTTTTCCTCCCAATTATTCCCAGGGACATTGGGCTTTCTCTGGTACAACCAGCCACCATGAAAAGATAGAGCATTCCCCTGACCTGGCCCAGCATCCACCCACCTCTGTTGCTGGCACATTCATGCTAGAGCAGAGGGTTTTACAGATGCCAGAAATGAATCAAAGCAAGATCAGGAGGATCCAGTCCACATACTAGAAAGTCTTAAGAAAAGTCTGCTTTTCTTCCACCTTTATTTCCAATTCAAGAGCATCTCTTTTATACTGACAATGAATAAGGAGCCATACAGTAATTCACATCTGCCCTTCCTGACCTCTGAAACAAATCTGCCATTAGAGGAAATCGGATGTTGACTTCCAGGGCAGAAAGCAAGACCTTGTTAGAGAGTAAGTACGAAGGACCCAGAACCTGGCAAGCTTTGAAATGACCCTGACTCACTGCAAGGAGGCTGCTGGCACAGGCAGTGAACACTGAGCCCAAAGAAGAGCTAAGGCAAATGTCACAAATGACTTCCTAGTGCCTCCTCAGAAAAACACGTTCCATGCAGTCACAGTTCCCAGAGGACTTGGCATCTCTCTCTTTCCTGGACAGGAAAAGTGTTTAAGAAAAATAATATAAAAATATTTTCTAAAGATATATTAATTTCCTAAATAGGTAACCAAAATGCTGTTTCTTTGGGGCTCACAGGAATCAAGCAGCTGATATCCCTAGTACAGGCAGATGATCTTCTCATCAAAACTGCAAAGATAACGTCTGCCTTTTGAGAGAAGACAGAGCAACATCCCCAACATCTGTCATGGATGAACTGCCCATGTCACAGGCTGACAAAGCTCTGTGCTGCCAGTGATGATTGAGGTCTTAACACTGGCACAGGTTGCCCAGAGGAGCTGTGGCAGCCCTGTCCCTGGAAGTGTTTCAGGCCAGCTTGGAGAGGGCTTGGAGAAACCTGGTCTAGTGAAAGGTGTCCCTGCCCATGGCAGGGAGATGGTCCCCTTCCCATCCAAATAATTTTGTGGTTCGATGAGTAAGAGTACAAAAAACATTACATAACTGTAGGACAAAAAAAGGAGCTAAAATGAACAATAAAATGCATAAGGGAAATCTGAAAGACATTCTCAAAAATCTTAATTAATATGAAAATCCTAAAGACCGAAACACCATAAATCCAAGCTTTATAGTCATCTGATTAAGGTTTGCTGCATTGTATCCTGCAGAAGAATGGAAATGGTTATAGTCTGCAAACGCATTCAGAAGATGATAACACAGTTTTGCTTTCAAAGATAAAGCAGGAAATAATTCAATTTAACAATCAGATGGGAATTGGGGACCCACGCTAAGGCTGTCACCAGGGACAGAGGCGCCTGGCTCAGGCATTGATCTTTTGGAAAAGAGATAAAGTAAAATAATGAAAAAAGATCCAATCGTTCTGTGTCTTTAAAAAGAGAGCAATTTCCTCAGCTACTGCTGCTGACATGACAAGTCTCCTCTACAAGGTCTGCCCACCAGGTCTAGACCAAAATTATAGCGAGGCGAGAGGGAACGAGGAGCGAAACATGAGTAGGTCAGGAGGGTCGAGACGTGGCTTCCATCTATCCTTCAAACTCCTTGTGCCCCAACACTCATCACTCCTCAGGCTGGAAAACCAAATGTAATCCAACCTAACAGCGATGCAGCAACAGCTACAACAGACACTGGATCTAGGTCCAGTACGCAATAAATGCTGTCCTTCCCTGGGGACATCCAAGAGAAGCGGAGGCCTTTCTATCCCTCTTCCAAGTCCTAGCACCTAAGCAGGCTGGCTCCTCCCATGCAATGGCACAAAGAAGTTCCCAGAGCACTGGGACATAATGAGCTAATCTCCAAATTTTTTCACATATAATGGCTCTCTCTTATATCAGTTCTCCGGTGTGTCACAAAATTCAGCTCCAGTCCTGACCTTCCACAGACAACCACAACAGGTTCTCCAATGTCACGAAAACCACTATCCAGCTCTGCATCACTGTTGTGCAATTTGGTTGAAATTAGTCAGAAAGTTCATAACACATTAGAGAGCACACTGCATCAGTGCTCAGCTACTGAAAACCAGCTGTGAACGATCCACAATATTAGAAGACATTTACTTGAACATTACTGAGGCACTGGCACATTACACAGAGAAGCCGTGGATGCCCCATCCCTAAAACAGAACCAGGCCACGTTGGGTGGGGCTTGGGGCCACCTGGTCTGGTGAAAGGTGTTCCCACCCATGGAAGAGGGGGTGGAACTGGATGCTCTTTGAGATCCTTCCCAACCGAAACCATTCTAGAATTCTCTGTATCTGGCCACTGAGGACCACAAAGCAAGGCCACACCAGTCTAAGTCCCACCTCCCTGCACAGAGCAGAGCACAAGTTATTAAGGGACTGTTGTTTCCAAGCTTTTCCTTGCACTGGTATCTCCCCTGGCAAACCAGTGAGATAAAAAGCTGATAAGGATATGGTTCCCATATCAGTGTGTGCATTACCCTGTGCCTGCAAGGAGCAGCTATTGCTTTGTTTTCCACTTAATCCAGAGATATCATAAATAACTTCATCTATTTGTGGCACCAGAAAACAAGGGAGGGTCAGCCAGGGCCAACACTGAGCCTCTTCCATTGATTATCTATTCATGGGATCGTAAAGAGAAATTCACGCAGACGGGAAGGGAGAGCACTTCTCTGGATGTGATTAGAGAGATGCTATTTTCAAAATGACTATAAAATGGAACAGCAAGAGAAGATTGTACTTGATCAAAGATATAAATGTTACTGTGGCCATTCCTTCTGTGTTTCAGAACTCACTTTATTCACAACAACCCACACTTTCTCCGGAGATTATGCATGCAGGCATTACACATGCTCAATTCAGATAATCTGGGGAGATCTTTCTTAAAAGTAAGTCCAACCCAAGGTTTTATCAGAGTTTTCCATTCAGTGAAAGCAGCTACAGGTTGGCGCCACACAAAGCACATTAACAGCTGCTCCCTTCCTGAAACAAACGCAGAGCAAAATTCACAATACTGAGAGCAAAGGTGAGTTAAAACTGTGTTCCCTGAAAGATGCATCATATGCATGAGATAGCTGTATTCACCCAGCTTTAGCTCTCACATTCAAGGAACTGAAGTGTCCAAATCTCTTCAATAAAACTAGCTCTGCACAAAATGGGTGGGATTTCCTTGAGGGCTATCTTCCCATTTCCTGAATGCTTATTTTTGTTTGTTTAAAATCACAGTACAGCTCCAGGGCAGAGCACATTGAGAAACAAGGAGTCGTTCAGAGCAGACTTTGAATTTTAAATGTAGTATTTAATGAACCCATAATTCTCTTCGAAGTTTTTTAAAACAAAAGGATAGCTTTTTATGAGCAAGGGTACTATTTAGAAAATAAAAATATCATCAGATTTCAGACATATGCATGAATTTCACTGAATGAAAACATCTAAAAATTTTTTTAAAAAGCTATCACAAAACACAAAAAGGGTCAAGTGCTCTAAAATGAAAACCATTTAAAATCTTTGTTTTGCAAACAAAGGCAACATAGTATGAATAGAGATGGTTTCACTATCAGTAAAACAAGGCAAAGTTCTACAATCAAGCCAACATACTTCTTTCCTTTAAAAGATATTAATAAACACCCCAGGGCTACCTCCAGGGCTACCTACTGTTCAGATTCACAGAGCAACCCATGGCAACCCAATCTTCCCCATATCAAAGAGCACCAAGAAAGGTATTAACAGTTTGGGTGTGGGTTAAAAAAATCAACAGATGAGACAATTGATGCAAACCATCCTATTTTCAAAATTATATAATAGTTTGGGTTGGAAGGGACTTTTAAACACCATCTGGATCCAACACCCCTGCCAGGGCCAGGGACCCCTTCCACTAGACCAGGTTGCTCCAAGCCCCATCCAATCTCGACTGGAGCACTTCAGGCATGGGAAGTCAACAGCTTCTTTGGCCAACCTGAGTCAGGGCCTCACCACCATCATAGAGAATTTCTTCCTAATATCTAATCTAACCCTGCCCTCTGTCAGTCTGAAACCATTCCTCCTTGTCCTGTCACTCCAGACCCTTGTGCAAAATCTTCTCCAGCTCTCCTGTTTAGGTACTGGAAGGTGCTCTAAGATCTCTCCAGAGGCTTCTCTTCTCCAGGCTGAACAACCCCAATTTTTTCAGCCTTTCCTCATAGGAGAGGCAAAAAGCCCATCTGGCTGCTGGCAGCATATCCAGGTACACTTGGAGGACTTCCAAGCCAACTGGGAAGCCCAGCACTGTGCAGATTCATGGATGGAGCAGGGATGGAACCTCCCCACCTGATCAGTTCATCAATACACTGCAGCACTCCAAAACAGCTTCTCCTCATTTCACTTTTGTCTTACTAGACTTCAAAAACAAATGACAAAACTCTGAAGCAAAACAGCCTCTGCCCACAAATATAAATGCATTTAACTGAAGACAGAGTCGTTCTGATCCTGCAAACATCCCCCCTGACATTACCAAGAGCTCCTTGCGCCCATCTCACAGGGTCCAGAGCATCAGTGCTGCCCTTTTCATTTGGATAGGCCTTTATTCAATTAGCCCTAAGAGCCAGAGAACAAACAACCTTTTTCATTTTGCAATATACTCAAAGCAGTCTTTGCCCTGACACAGGTTCTGGATGTTCCCGAGCTGAGCGGCGGGCAGGGATTACGTGCTAATTGCAGCCACTCTCTCAGACATGTCGCAAGACAAATCCTTGTGACTAAAAGGTTTATTTCTGTCGGCAGTCTTGAGAGGGCTCATTACAAGTAATCACCAGATGTCACCAATTCTTCATAAAATATAACAGAAAGAACATTTTTTTCCCAGAAAAAAACAACCCAGAAGCATCAAAGTGTAACAAGAGCCATAAATACACTGTTCTGGAGCATCTTTAGCCATAGAGTAGGTTCCCTTTTTCTGTTATGTATCTAAAACAACACCTACTGAAAAAGGAATGAGGCATTCTAATAATGTCAGCACTAATGACAAGCTCTCATGAACAGATACTGACTTCACCCCCGCCTCCAACACAATGATTAACACATCTACAGCAGCACACACAGCTCCAGCCCCCAGCACTGAGAGTGAGCCCCCATCCATGGAAATGGAAAGGACCAGAGGAAATGGCCTCATGTTGCACAAGAAGAGGTTTAGAACGGACACTGGGGAAAACTTCCACATAGGAAGGGTTGTTCAGCCTCGAACAGGCTGCCCAGGGCAGTGGTGCAGTCACCATCCCTGCAGGCATTTAACAGATGTGTGGCACTTGGGTCATGGTTAGTGCTGGGCTTGCCAATGGCAGTGCTGGGTTAATGCCTGGACTTGATGATCTTGGAGGGCTTTTCCAACCTCAGCAACTTTATGAAGTAACACAACATTGCAACACAAGAGAGCAAAAGAACAGCTGGGAATAGGATGCATCTTCATCTCTCTAAAGAAAACATGCAAGAGGGTGAAAAAAAAAAGAAAAATAAGTTTGTCACACAGACCTGTGTGCTTTACCACGGGAATTCCCCAAGATGAATTTATGTCACACTGCTGCAAATTAAAGGCAAACTGCCCTCTAAACGTTCACTCTGCAGCCCTGGTCATGTCCTGGCATCTCCCGTTCCAGGGGAATTAAGCTGAAGACTGGAAGGTGTTTTCTCTTGCTAACTTTCCCCTGGCAATCCAAGCAACGAGGCTTCCTGAGGTAAATGATACACTTCAGCTGCTTATATCGCTTTTTCCATTTTCAGATCTCAAATCAGATTTGGGCACTGTTTTCATTATCAGCACAGAAAAGTGTCTGAGCAACTGCCATCCCAAATCCATCAGGACATGTGTCACTCATCCCTGGTGCACTGACACATGCTGTGGGTATGCAGGCTGCCGCTCCAAGCATTTCATCTATTTCTGCCTCTGGGTTGTTTCAAATGAAAAATATTCTGAGCACAAACGGTGCATTGCTGCGTGCAGTGCTGTCAGTTATATTTATTTCACAAGCAGTTTGAGACATGACGTGAACTGAGTTGCTGGTAAGATTTTACTACAAGCTATCAAAGACTTAAGCAGACACCATCTATAACTACTCGCTTTCATCCTCACCCCCACTGACTCACACTCTCTGTTCCAGCAGCAAGGACAGCCACAGCTTCCAAATCCCCCTAACTGTCTGCAGAGCCATTATCTGGGCACTGATAGAAACCAAAACTCACCAGGAGAACTCCAAACTTGTGATGGTCAGTCAGCAAATCCAGAAGGAGTTTTCACTGCACAGGAGATACCAAACCCAAACCCATGCCCTGTGTCCCTGTGGTAACCTTTGGCCATTGGAAGAGTGGCAGATACATCCATCTGAGGAAGTACTAAAGTGTCCACAAAAATTTGGGAACAGCTACTAGGACCCATCAGTGACTGGAAAGCCAAGAGCTCCCTGGAATTACTCCTGCCAAGTAATTCCATTTTCATAGAGGTTGATTTGGGATAAGCCTGCAGAATCAAATGGCAAAGCTCTGCTGTTATACTGAGGCTTACAGAGATATTAGGAATTATCAGTAGTCTGTCTGAGCTCACTGGGCATTTGGCATTGTTTCCAGAGCAAAATATGATACATCAGTCACTTTTTTTCAGGCTGCAGGGACTTGGGGTGAAAAACCCAAGGGCTCCTCCATAAGCATCAGCCCACAGCCCCAGCCTGCATCTTGGTTTGCTGGAGTTGTACTGCTACTCCAAATGCAGGGAAAATGCTTAGCAAAAGTGTTTTAGCTTAGACTATGACCCCAGCAATTTCTCAGGATATCAACAAGTCCTCAGAAGAACCAGGAAAAACCACCTTCAGCTGTGGCTTTCAGCTGGGGGGTATGAGCAATTAAACCAGAATCCATTAAAATGATGAGGCATTAGAGTGCATGCTGCTGTAGAATTACTTTGTATTAAGAATATATTTCGCTATTTCTACATGTGAATCCAGTCTGAAGATAAAGATTTATTTATTTAATATTAAGGGATTTCTGCAGATGGTGTTTCAAAGAAGCTCATTAAAAATGTAAATTTGCCTGCAAGATATGAGGACACATTTTATACAAACAAACATATTTGCATTTCATTTCCTAAGTTCTAGTTACATTCACTTTTTCACATATTTACTGCAGTGCAATTGTTGAGGGCTTCAACAATTAAGGTTTCATCCAAACATAACATTCAAAGGCAAAAAATGAAATCCCAACCTTTGCTAAAGTTGTGTAAGGCCCCATAAGTCCCAGTACAACAAAAAACCTACATCCTTACAGTATGTAAAAATTTACTTATTCATATTGCCTCCTTCCCCTCTTACTCTGTGATGTCTTTAAAACGTCCTCAAACCCAGCAGTTTCAAACTCCTCAAACGTCCTCAAACTCCAGAGATTCCTATGGAGGTTATTTAAATAAAGTTTTGGGTATAGTTTGTGTGTGCAATAGATGATGGGCATAGAAAGGATACACTCCTCCTGAGGAAGAATGAAAGCATCATTTCTCTAACACCCCACTCTTGCCCTGTGTGTCTCCTGCATGTGTGAGAATCCCTGGCTCCCTGAGCATGTGCCTCTTGGAGGAGACAGGCAGATTTTGATGTCAGAGTCAGCACAGGTGATTTCCCAGCACCCTAAGGATGAACTCCGGGTTTCCCTGCACACGCTGCTCCTGAGGCTCCCCACAGACCTGCTGCTTTCAACACCAGCCTCACATCTGCTGCTGCTTGCTGAGCACTGACAAATTCGGCTGTGCTGGGCCTGGCAAGGAGCTTTGCTTCCAGCTGAGACATCTTCAGTTGCTCCTCACATCACAGATTTCCTGTTGCTCCACAATCAGCACATCTCTGCTGTTAAGCTTCCCCAGAAAAAACTGCAGCATCTTGAGTTACAGAAAAAAACCCCTAAAAATCAGGGTGAAAAGACAGGGAAGAGAAGAAGTGAGGAGGGAAGACAAGAGGGAAAAGAAGGAATCAACCAATCCACTCTTCCTTCTCTACTCCAAGCATCTTGGATGCACCTTCTTGTAGATCATTTCAATAAATCAGGATGTACAAGGCATCTCTAAAGGACCCAAAGCAACCTTAGACACTTGTACATGGTCTGTGGGGCCTCTGCACAAACTCTGTGTGCTTTGGAATTAACTGGAATAAGCAGTT
Source organism: Acrocephalus scirpaceus scirpaceus (assembly GCA_910950805.1). Classification (NCBI taxonomy): domain Eukaryota; kingdom Metazoa; phylum Chordata; class Aves; order Passeriformes; family Sylviidae; genus Acrocephalus; species Acrocephalus scirpaceus. The sequence goes on from OU383785.1 coordinate 8,226,940, forward strand.
GCACACAAATTGCACTAACATGGTATTACTTTACATCCAGTCCTTATATTACTCCAATTTCCTACCTGGAAACTTTCACAGAGTAGGTGCAAGTTTGAGCTTTTGGAGGTTGTTTCCAACAGATGGCAGAAAATTGGGAAAAGTGCCAGCTTCCTTTTGAAAAGCTGGCTGCTAAAGCTTCCAAAGACAGCTCTGAGCATCTTCGCTTGCAACTGTCGCAGCAAGAAATTACACAAAAGGTACATAAAGGGGGTTATTGAAGCATGCAAGCTTTGGAACTCACAGAGGAAAACATGCATACTTTTAAAAACAATAAATAGGATGTTTTTAAGTTGCAAAATTCACAGAGCTGGTTTGAAATGCTCACTTGCAGCTTTTAGAAGCTTTTTCATTGGCATAGAAGGAGAATGTGCCTCCTTCTCTTCCTCTTCCTCCCTTATCTTGTAGGGAAATTTTAATTTTTGCCTTAAGATCTGTAGTGCCTCAAATGCCCCAGCTGGGCTGGGGATGCTCCCCCAGCAAAGCACAAGAAGCTAAAAAAAGTGGCAAAAGAAAATAAAAAAAAAAAAAAAAAGTGGAGATGGGGAAAAGAGGTCAATGAGGTAGCAGGAAAGCACGAGTTTTCCATGGGGAGCAGCAGGCCAGAATCCCACCTGCTGACCAAGCTGCTGAATCCTTGCCACCTGTCTGCTTACATAATGCTTCCTCCAGCTTATATCTAACAGCTTGAAAACTGGTATAGAACATCAAACTCTAAATCAGTGCTTCACGCTGACACACCATATGTCAGCATGTACTTAGGTAGTCACCAAAAGTGTTAACAGCAATTATTTAAAAATTATTACAGTTTATTCATGCAGAGAATTCCTTCTTGCATTGACTCAAATCCTCCAAGACAAGATTTTTTTTTATGAGTTGCAGTTTCCCTCAATTTTCAACCTGCTTTTGTGGTCTTAAACTATTTTAATGTCATTTTGGTTTGAAACAATGTGCTTTATTACTGAGGTATTCATTTACAGTGCTGTTTTTAGGGGAAATTACCTAATGAAACTAAAATTAAAAGGTTTTCCTCCAAAGCATGGCACCTTTTCTGTGTTCTCTTGGTTCTGCAGAAGCAAGAAGACTGTCCTGTCTCCTGGTGCTGCTGTTTAGAACATCTGATCACCACACCTGGGAACAGCATCCACAGAAAACCAGTAAAAAAGCCCTCAGTCCCTTAGGCCTCTCACCTGAGAGCCAGGTGGAAAAAAAAGGTGCACGGAAGAGCCTTTTTTCAGTGTGCAAAGTCTCCAGCACTCAGCTTCATGCTTATAAGCTTATATAACTTATAAGCTTCAATTGCTAAAGAAAAAAAATTATAGTGCATAAATCCACACAAGGAATTGAAAATAAAAATAAGGAAGCAGAAGGGAGAGCCCATTCCCATGGGCTTTTCTCCAGTGGCACAGGCCGACCTGGGAAGATGCAGTCAGGCTCTCCCTTGGATGAAGATAGCATAAATAAAGAAAAAGTAATTACAGTAATCAAGTAGGGAACTATTTAACAGCTAATTAAAATACCCAATTAATCATAATTTCTTTAAAACAGTCTGCTAAAAATGAGTCAATAACACCCAAAAAGAAAATAAACAGTCTATTTTGTCTTTATTTGGTGCCTTGCACTGCACACCAAACACCATCTGCCTGGCAGGGTATCCATGTCACAGCCAGATCCCTGAACTGGATCCTGGATCCCTCAGACCAAAACTTCAGACCAGTCTTGCATTGAAACTGCTGATCCCTTATCACACAAATAATATACAGAAAAGTGTAAATCAACCTAGAACAGGGGGCATGGCAATTCTCCCCATTTCACACTAACAATCTATTTTCCCATTTGGCTGCACCTTTTGCTGTATGGATCAGCAGTGCAGGGCTGGGGCAGAATGAGTTTTTATAGAAGTCAGTGGGAGCAGAGAGCCACAGTGGCACCAGCTTCACAAACACCTGCCTGCGTCATCCGTCATCCTTCCAGCTCCTCACTGCTTCTGAAATCTGGGGAGAGAGAATTCACAGCACTAAAAGGCACAGAGGGAAAAATACTCCTTCCATTTTCTATTTGTTATAGGTACTAAATTCCTACAAACAGCCCTTATTGACAAAAAGCTCTTTCCATCATTTGGCTCGTGCTTTCCTCATCAAAGATAACTCTTAAACTGATGGTGGAAATACAACAGCAATAAATCAATAGCTGATGTTTTACTTGCTCTGTGCTTTTGGTTATGAAACATTGGGGGAGTGGTTTTTTCCTACTCTAACAAGCATCAGGCCAAATGCAATAGTAAAGGAAAATTAAGACTAACATCTTCCTAAGTGCTTGGGAGTTTCCTCACATAGAAATCACAGAATCATAAAGGCTGGAAAAGACCTTCAAGATCACTTCACAGTATTTACCATTAATGTCAGAGTAGAAGATATCTATAAATAATAATTTTTTTTGTTTCAAACCTTAAAAAAATATGAATTTTTACCTTTCTTTGAACAAGTTTTTAGAAGGTTTTTCAACTCCATAATTCAAAAGCCACGACAGTCCTGCCAAAGGACACAATGAGCAACAGCCCTCTACAGTGCTGGAATATAATTTCCAATGCTCCTAAAAATGCTCTTCCTGCATTTTAATTAAATATTGGTATTTCTTTTTTGAAAACAAGAAACATTCATAATCCTATTCCCAACTTCCTTTGAACTTATTGATTGCAGATGCCTGTTGCCATCAGGCAACTTTCTGAATTTGGGTAAAGCCACTGTAGTTTTGTACACTTCAGGATACAGCTGAGGAATACACTTCAGGATACCCTGAGTGACTTGATCCTTCCACTGCTGATGCTCTCCTCTGCCTTGCACTGATTTTTTTAAACTCTAGCTTCCATTTGCAGTTTATCTTTCCTGACTGGCACTCCAGCAGCAATGCTGAGCTGTGTCCTGACTGACCAGCCCCTTTACATAGGCACCTGAAATATGGCTAAAAATCTGTCAGGGTTGCTGCACTTCTCTCGGGCTAACTCCAGTCTATGCTTGGTTAGGAAATCCTAACTCAAAGAGCATGGCAGCCTCCTGCCTGACACTGGGAGTATTGAAATGTCTGCTCAGGGACCAAAAGGAGGAGAAAATTAGAATAACAAACAAATGGGGAAAACCAGAGAAGCTTAAAAAAAAAAATCAAGAACTATGATATCCCATTCGATTATCTGATAAATAGCCTCTACTTTATCCTATACAATGATTTCACATTCCCAGATCAAAACATTTCATGAAGCATTTTGCAAATGTGGCTCCAGGCTGTTTTCTGATCCAATGAACATTATGAGATGATGTGAATGAAATGTCAGTAAACAGGTTAAAGATATCTGGAGATGCAGTAATTCTACCTGATTACTTTGAAATGTCAGAGTTCTCCAGCACTGGAGACGATGGCTTTCTCTGGAGCCTTTCCAAGGAGGAGGAAGACAAGATTTGGGGATTCAATACTGCCTCTTTTCTAAATGCTGTTAGTATTTTGTGTATGTTAGTATCAGTAAAAATAAGTTATTTTCATGATACTAAGTTACTGTAAAAAACCACTTGCCGATGGGAACCTAACTACAGAAAGACAGGATTCCCTGAGCTCAGGTTACCAAAGACTTTCACTTGTGTGAACAAGGCAGTATAGATGAGATGCCAGTACAAACTACATCCCCATTTAACAGGGTGTAACAGTATCAAACAGGATAACAAAGCATTTCTTCAACACTTCTCCAATTCTTCATCTTTTACGAAGGTGACTGCAAGGGAGTGTTAAGTAGATAAATGCACCAAGATTGAAAAGACGAAAAGAATCTTTTTAGAGATGTCTGTTCACATAACATTATGAAAAATACCTCAGCCCAGTGCAGAAAATTAAAAACAAAAAATAAATTAAAAAGAGACATAGTGTTTCAGAAAACATAAGAAGCAGCAATTTGAAGAAATTCCATCTATTAGGAAATTGCCATCAATTTAAGAAAGTGGTGAAATGTGACTTAAAAAAATAAAACCTACCAAAAATCCTATCAGGCAAGAAAGAGGATGGATTTGGGAGAGAACTGCTCAGGAGGGCAAGGCTCCAATGATTTTCCTGGGCTGGCTGTAGCTGGAGCAGCCCTGCGTGCTGCCTGTGCCACCTTTTGCAAACGAAAACAAAGCATTTCTGTTTTAAAAGAGCCAAAGGAATTAGCTATAACTGACGAGCCTGGAACAGCAGTCTGCAACTTGTTCACATTTCTAAAGTGAGCCCAGAGTAACTGCACTCCAATTTTCCCCAACTCATTATGTAAAATAAAAGCTAGCTGAAAGCCAGTGTGGGGCCACCAAATGCCTTCATTAGCTTTCAATTCTGTCCCAGTAAAAATGCAGCCAAAATCTCCTGGGTTCAGAGAGGCTGAAATTTTAGCCTTAACAGCCTTTTACTTCCTCAACACTGTACAACTTCAGCAAGATTTTCTGCCAGTTAGTTTGGACCTAACAAGCCATTTCCCCATTAACACAAAACACAATGTGTCCAGGAGTATTAAGCATTTTCCACAAGGCCCTGTTTTACAGTCACTCCAAGAATGACAATGCCAAATTATGAATCTAAGACAGATGTTTTCCAGATGTGCTGAGCACCTCACTTTAATGCTGGATGCAGAGCTCTTCCAAAATGCTGTAAGGGTTGTACCAGCTGCATTTAGATAGGCTGCCCCCTGAGTTTCTGCTTATGGGAAACTATTCCTAAGGAAAAAAACTCTCAAGAAAATGGGCACATCTTGCACCTGCCTGTAGGAGGGTGAAGGATGAAGTCTGATGGTAACCACTGAAGGGAACAAATGGGAAAGGAATGGGAAGCTGCGGATGGAGAGGTGCAGTGCTGTGAGCACAGCTTCATAGAATCATCATAAAGTAGTTTGGATCAAAAGGGATCTTAAAGCTCACTTCATCCTGTTCCAAACCCCTGCCATGAGCAAGGACACCTTCCACTATCCCAGGTTGTTCCAAGCCCCATCCAACCTGGCCTTGAACACTTCCAGGGATGGGGCAGCCACAGCTTCTCAGGGCAGCCTGTGCCATGGCCTCACCACCCTCACAGGGAAGAATTTCTTCCTAAAATCCAATCTTTGCCCTCACTGATAGCATTGAGTCCACAGGAAAGAGCAGCTCCCTCAGCACACACTACTGTGATGTGTCAGCTTAAACAATGGAGTGTTTGAGACAGAGATGGTGCTCCACTCTGAGTGGACCGAATCTCTCCCTTCAAGACCCTGCCCAGAAGCACCTGAACATGTAACACCCACCCCACCATCCTGCACTGCCACAGCCTCTGCACAGCTCACAGTGAGTTCACAGCACTTGGAGTCTTTGAGCTGAGCAGGTATTCATGCCGCTTCATTTTTTTTTCCCAGTTATTGTCCTAGATACTTGAACACCGGCCATATGAAAACAGCACCGCAGCAATTTTCTTTTAAGGCTGTTTTACAACTCAAGCCAGACGAATGCAGCAGAACGCAGAGTACAGTTACCCTTAAAAAACTTACACATTACATGGGACATGCCAACCAAAAATCTATATTTCTAAATCTTTCCCTCAGCACAGCTTTGATCCAAAACCCAGACCAAATAGCAGAGATTCCTGCAAGCCCTCGAGAGATGTGGCTATTGCTTCCAGTTTATCTGCAAGGCACCCAGGTGCTGTGCCAAGGGTGAGCTGCACATGGTTGATTCAGCTCTCTGTCAGTCTTTATTCAGAGATAGAACTCTTTCTATCATGGGCAGGTTATGAGAATCACATTTCCAAACAAGATTTGCTTTAATTGGCTATGCTGGTCCTCTCAGAGGAGCGTTAAGATGGGGCTTAGATAATGCTCCCACAGGAAATAACTGCAAACCCAAAGTTAAATCTGCTTTTCTACAAATATTCAGGAACATTTGCTTCCTGGCAACACTCCTGTTAGTAAACCAATTTGCTAAAATATTCATGAATAGCAAACTACAGGGCCATGGATACAGCAAAATGCTTATATATGACAATACAACTAAATATTCACCACAAATGTTTTCACAGTATTTGGCTTGATCTAGATAAAATGAAAAAACCCCAACCTATAACAATGAGTAGCATTCAGCATCATGGATTCCATTGGAGAACCTCTGATGAGGATATTGGCTGGTGTTGGGCAAGCATGCCCAAGACTGCCCTGTTCCCTCAGGGTTCTTGTCCAAACACTGCAGAGGGACCATAAGGCACCAACATCTCCAAACCTGCCACAAAACCTCCTGGTGAGTTGTTGTGCCAGAATAGGTAAATAAGGATTAATAAGTAAAACCATGCTAAAATTTCATGTATTACTCTGAAATAATTTGAAAAATAGAATCTCCCTCATTATTCCTGAAAAATGGCAAAATTCTCAACTAAATTGCCAGCGTGGCAGACCAAAAGCAAGGAAGGAAGGAAAAGGAAAGCCCTGACAGATCCTGACAGGAGACTGCAGTCACTTGCAGGAAGAGAGAAACCCTATGCACCTCGTAGAAAACCTCTTCCAGGTGAGCCTTTGTTCAGTCCATCAGGCTGTTTGCAGTACAAACAACCCTCATTCAAAAGGTAAATAAAAATGTCTTCCTTTGGACACATCACACCAATCAACTTTTTACTACAAAGGTTACATTTAATATTTAAATACTTAGATTCATTTCAATTGTGAGCTCCCTCTCCATTGCATGGCTTGCTCCTTCTCAATTTTTAACTTGAAGAGCAGAAGAGATTGAGCTCTGTTTTACTCCATCACACAGGTTCATTACCACAGGGATATTTTTTTTCACCAAGATCATTATAAGATGATCTGCAATGAAGAGGAGGCTGCAATTGATGTTGTATAATTCCAGTATTTCCTTTCCCTTCCAGAGCCACAAATCCAAACACGGGTCATCTCTTTATGCCAGGACAGCAGCTGATGGCTTTCAAACCCTGCCATCCTGTATGCCAAGGACAGAACACTTACACACTTCTCTTTGGACCACTCATGACCAGTTTCATTCCTGCTTGGGCACAAAGATTCTGTGTTCTGTAGCCCTGGCCCAGCCATGCCCCTCCTTCACCCCTGTCAAAACCTACAGAAAAACCAGCACATGCCAGGGGATTTTATAGGGACAGGGTACTTAAAGTTGGGATCATTTAACATGAGTTCTGATGCTTTTTTCTGTGACCTTGAGAAAGTCACTGTCTCTCCTCTAGACTGCAATTCCTCCTCTGTAATGGGTGGATTACTGTTTTGCTGGCATGCAAAGGTGTTGTGAGGTCTAATTCATTAATCTTTGTAAAGCATTCTAGGACACTTTGATGGAAAATGCAAACTATTATCAGTATAGGCCTTCCATTTAAATCTCACCTGGAAACCTTCCTCTTACTCCTTTAATATGTGATTGATCCCCACTCAATTAGAGGTAATGGGATTTACATGTAGACTCCAGCAGCAGAGCAGACCCCACAGGAAGGTGCCAGCAAGAGCAGCGATGCTAATGCACAGGAAGGAGCAGAACAATTGGTGCCTGCACTGTGTGATCCATGGCTGAATGCTGCCCTCCTGCACTGCACTGGGACCACCTGAACCAGCTCTGGGCAAAGGGATGGGGCACAGACCCCCCTGCCACCACAGCACCCACCCCTACACCAACACCCAGCAAGGACAAGGGGGAATGGCTTCGCGCTGTCAGAAAGCAGGGTTGGATTGGATATTAGGAAGAAATTCTTCCCTGTGAGGGTGGTGAGGCCATGGCACAGGCTGCCCTCAGAAGCTGTGGCTGCCCCATCCCTGGAAGTGTTCAAGGCCAGGCTGGATAGGGCTTGGAGCAACCTGGGATAGTGGAAGGTGTCCTTGCCCATGGCAGGGGGTTGGAACAGGATGAACTGGAAGGTCCCCTCCTACCCAAACCAGTGAATGATGATTCTATGATGCTTCTACACACCCCCACTCCTATGCCTGCACTGATAATTAACTATGTGCTTTACATTTGAAATTAATCTCTATTAATAGGGTTTTTAGCAGGAAAAAAATGTTTCTACCCAAAGAGCTTTCAAGCCATGAGCAGACAGAATAAATCTTCAGATCACTCATTACCTCCCTATGTCAACTTTTATTATTTGTGGGAACAGTTCCATTTCAGGCGGGCGAGCAAAGGCAGATAACCTCACCCCTGGCACTCCGTGAGCCCCTGATGAGAGAACAGCTTCAATTCTACATGTAAAAAAATAACTGGGAAATTACAAAGGGCTTTATCAGTACCCCATGCTGTGGAGTGCTCATTTTAACTAGTATTCCCATGACTTCAGGACATCTCTGGTAGGATTCAGCCCTCTCAAGCACATTAGCAAGAACTGTCTGTTAAATCCTGGTGGAGAGAGGCAGGAAGGGAGCGAAGGCTGGGGGATGCTGGACCAGCTTTTTCCTTGCAGCCACCTAATTGAATCTGCAGCATACAGCTTGTTGGTATTCCCAGGCACTCACAATTTCAATTTGCTCCATGGATTTTTATACTGAGCACCCAGAAAAATTAGCATTTGTGCTGAATAGTTTTTAATCGGCTATTTTAGTCAGTTCTTTTTATCTTTAAAGCACTTCTAAATCTCCCTGCCTCAGTCTCCCCTAGCCCTAAAATTTATTCCACCATTTGTTTTCCTTCATTCAGCTTCCAGTGCCCTTTACTATGATCTAATCATCTTAATCTTTAATGCTCATCTCTACCTTTTAACCTTTTCAGTTTTCATTTAAAACAATCTCTCTATCTCTCTCAGGTTTGGAGCTTTTTTATTTATTATGAAATTAAGGTTTTCCCTGGCCCCTGCCTCAGCACAGGGCTGGAGATGTCCTATGGAGAGTCCCCTGGCATCAAGCTGCATGTCGCTTCTCAAAAGGTGACTTAAGGCCCTTAAGTAAATCAGCAATTTTTCTATTGATACAATGTATGTAATTTTAGGGAAATAAAGGTGACTTCAAAAGCATTGCAGTATTTGTTTTCATTCATTTGAAATTACTTGGCATGTGCTCATCTTTCCTTCCACTGGGAAAACTATGGATGCAGACACTTCAGGGAATATTTTAGTTTGGAAAAGATTTTTAAGATAATTGAGTTGGGAAAGAAAGCAGATAAACTTTTGAGCAGCCAAGCTCTTTGCAGGACTGTGAGAGGTTCAGCAATGCAGAAGCTCAGTAAATGTGTCACTTTTTAATCATGACTTTGTAATATCATGCCCCACTTTGCTGGCATTTCTCCAGTTTTACACCACTTAGAACATTTTGGAAAATAGCTGAGGGAATGGTGAGAGCTAATATTAAATTTAACACACTAAAAAAAGCAAAAACTTTCCTTAATGTTTCCTACATAAGGCTCTTCAATATTTAAGTATGGTTTGAATTCCCAAATTAATGTACAATAAACATGAACGTGACTTGCAAAGAAAAGTGATGTGGACGCAGTGAGTTCAGACTGCCACCAAATCACACCAAGCACGTGTCAGATGCAAAGAGCACACAAAAATAGATAAAAAAAGAAAGACAAACACCCCCTGACATAATGAGTGCTGCAGATAGCAGCATCAAAGTTGGCACAGGAACTTCCACTGGTAAATACAAATCAACTCCCTGCTTCTCCTCCCACACGCTTTAATTTGATTCTCCATCCTCCTCCTCTGCTCCGTCCCCCATCACAACCACTAAGGCTGTGCATCAAAAAAAGCTTCATTATCACCTCTCAGCTTTCCTGAAAGCACTGCAGTGAAGGTTTAGCAGACCCAGGCTGGGAGCAGATGCCTCCCTAAAGCCACCTGCATCTCATTTCCCTGCCCTCAAGAACATGAAACTGAAACTTGGTGTGCTTCAAACTGAGACCACCTCATGTCTTCCTCCACACCATGGGGATTTAGGCTGAGCTTTTCTATTTTCAACATGTAAGCAGTTCCTCTCATACTTGACATTCATGGAGGGCAGGGATTGCTACACAGTTCTGGGTGCTGCCGTGGTCCTCCAGCAAGGGAGCCAGGCTGCCCTTCCATTAACCATAGGCTTCATGACTCCAACCAGTACATCCTCAGTTACAAGGGGGAAACAAATTAGAAAGATTAATTCTCACTTTTCCTTTTTAAGATGTCAATACTGCTGCTGAAATATCCTTTAATTCCTTTGTTCACTAGCTGATACATAATATGAAGCTTTTTGGTTTTATGGGAGATATTATGGCCATACACATCAAGACTGGCAACTGGAGAAGATTAATAGACTGGGCCTAAATAAGATGGGACAGATAACAGTCACCAAATAAAGCTGTTCATGGGGGTCATGGTCATGACCGTTGTAAGCAAATGTGAGACAATTTCATATTTAAAAAATAAAAAACCACATCACAGTTATTCCTGCACTCCCCAAATGGCTATTGCCTCAAATTGGAACTATAAAAACACTAAGAATGCTGGATAGGGATCACATTAGATAACACTACTTTTTCCACTAGCTTCATCCATGGTGTGTGTTCCTCCATTTCAGCTTTACTGACTGGAACTGAAATCTGTCACTGGTACACTCTGTGTAGAGTCTGAGCTCCAGGGAAGCAGACATTTATTTCTGGCCAAGCAGAAGCAGGTAATGGCCCTACTGTGAGGAATTCCAGTGGCATAATTCATCTTTTGATTGACCATGTCAAACTCAGTGTCCATCGCAGTATTCCAGTCCCACTTTCCCTCCCATCTGTGGGACTCCCATTATGGCCATGAGGTCTCCAGCAAAAATTCTCCATTACTAATATGTAATTAAAGATCTCTTTTTGTTAGACTTCTTTAGGATCTCTGTTATTGTTTATTCTTTTTCTTATGCCTAGACTTTTCCCACTCTTGTTATTGGCATTTAATTTCCAGTGAAAGCCCACCTATACCAGGGAGTTTCACAACTGACTGTTTGCCAAGATCTCCCTTCCATGAATTTCAGTAATGTAAGCATTCAATTTTCTCTTAAAATGGAAAATACTTTTCAAGATCTTAAACCTATTCCTAGAAAATTCCTATTACCAAAGCTAGGAGCAGACTAGCAGTCCGTTGCTCATATCCTCACATAAATCAATGGAATTTCCATAATTTACCCCAAAGATGGATGCAGTCTGTTTATTAGGTGTAAAGCTATCAATCACATTTAAGAGCAGTCAGCCTGAAAAGCCAGGTAAAATTGATCCCTCCCCAAAAGACTAAGTGGAGAGAGATGAAAAAGTGGTGTGGGAATAGAAAGGAATCCCTCTGGAATTCAGTTTATTAAGAACTGTATCAGCTCTACTGACAGCCAACACATTCCTTCATTTTATATAGCACTTATCTCTCTTTATAACACTTCAAACTCCTAATATATTTACACTGGACACTGAAATGATCATTAGGGGCTCGACCTCCATGTCAAAGCCCCCAGCCTCCTCCCACAGGGATTAATTGCCTTCCTCCCAGCAGCCCCTTCCCAGCTCACTGCCACCGAAGCAGTCTGTCAGCACTGCTGCAAAGTTAAATCGGCAAATATTAATTGCCAGCTGGGAAAAGTGCCATTAGTTCACACTCAGATTTTTTCCAGCTGGAAAGACAGAGAGTGTTAAATGGAGCAGATTTCCTTCCAGCCTCCAAACCAGCAATGGAGCGAGTCTGCCTGTTCTGCAGGCAAATAATGAGCAAAACATTCAACACCTTCACAGAGATGTTTTGAAATGCTATTCCATAGAACAAATTACTTCTGGAAGTAACAAAGCACAGAACTAACACATGGACAACAAATAAAGTACAGAGGAAATAAACTACCACCACCTGAGGCTGAATTCATATGTATTTGAGATTACTGCAGTGATACAAGTTATCAGCCTGCTTGTTTGGTTTTTTTCCAGGTTTGTAATTTATTTACATCCAAGCATAGAAAATTTTCTGTCAACATGCAGAAGCTTATCATTTTCCTTAATTAGAAAAAAAACTTTCTGAGAACTGGAGGAAAGATAGAGTAGTTGAAAATGAAAGATGCCATTACCTAAGGTCATGAAATCATAAGATTATGGGATGATATGGGCTGGAAGAGGCTTCCATCAAAACATTTAGTGCAAGGTCAGACTAGGTTGCTCAGGGCTGTTCCCAGCCAGGTTCTGAAAGCTCCCAGAGCTGGAGATGGCACCTGGGCAGTCTGTCCCAATCTCCAAGGGAAAGCCATCTCCTTACATCAGGCTGAGCATCTCGTTTCAGCTGTGCCCTGTGCTTCTCATTCCCTCTCCATGCAGATCCAGGTTCCATCCTCTACTACACCACCTGTGCCTAACTGTCCTGAGAGAACACATTGCTCTGGCTCTGTCAATGTGCAAACACTCACGTGTGCACATGCACAGCAACCCAGCACACAGGCATGTACACTTTGGAAGACTTCATATATATTAATTCATGGCATGAAATACTGATTTGAGCAACAGTGTAAACTGTAAACCAAACAGTGGGACTGTGTGTGTATAACAGAAAGGAGAAAGGCAGGTGGTTTTCAACAGAGGTTTCTTATGAAATTCTGTACGAAATATGTAAAAAATTATGATTTATTATGGGAGAAGAAACAACCTTGTATAAGGACAAAATTACTGCCAGATACTTGCTTAAAAGAAAAAAAAAACCATATATTTTAAGCAATGGGACAAAATTATTGAAAAATTAATACTGACATTTCAGCAGAGAAGGAAGGAAGGGAGAGAATGGTACTGGAATACCAGACATGAACATGCTTTTACAGCACACCATCTCTCCACGTAAAATTCTGTCAGATTTCATAAAATTAGAGCTTTGGTACAAGTTGAACCAAATGGACAAAAAAAAAAAGTAAGTAATCGACACAGGGATAGTGTGGAAAGTTCAAGAATTTGGTCAACTAAGTTGGACTGAATTCATGCCAGAGCACAAACTCAATCTGACCAGCTGCAGCACAAAGCTGCTGTACAGGCTGGCAAGAAAAGCAGAGCTTTTTACAAAAAACCCAATCCACCTGGATAAAGAGAGGATGTCAGAACCACAGAAAATAACGAATGAGCTTGGGCAAGCCAACATGGCTGCCTTCCTCTAGCAAGGGCTTGGCTGATACACAGGAGCTTTGAGATTGCTGATCAAGAAGAAAAAAGCAGAAAGAGAAAGAAAGAAAGGGAAAAATTACTCCTAAACCCTGAAAATGGAAAAGCACAGCTCTAAACAGAATTTCTCTAATGTATGCAAACTGCTAGGGAAGTGCATTGCTCTGATATTTCTGGAGGAAGGACAAAGGTAAGAGGAGAAAAATTATTGAACAGTTTCTGCACAGCTTTCGCTGGCCAAAAATAATGAGAGAAAAGTGAGGGGAGAGACAGAGTGGGTGTAGATACTCAAAAGGAAAGAAAAATGAACAGAAGGGGACTACTGCTATGAAGAAGTAAACCATAGTCCAAAATACTATGTTAAAATTATATAACCTCATTATCCAAGGCATTTATTCAAATAGGAACATTTTCAGGCCAAGTGCTCATTCTGGACATCCATGGGACAATTGTCATTATGAGCACAGCTATTTTTCCAGTCTTCATGAGTACTGGAAGAGCTTTTAGGGAAGAAAAACTCCTTTCCTCACCAGTTCAGCACACAGTAAAAGCACTTATATATTTATGTATTTTCTTACCCAGTAGAAATCACCAACACTCCAATCAAATGACTACAGAAACTCACAAAATAGTGAAAACATAGAAAATGGAAAAAACCTGCCCCATGGTAGAAAAATCCTAAATAGACCATTTTCCTATGGGAAAACCAAACTGTATTTCACACCGGGAAAGACAACCAGCTCAAGGAGAATGTGAATGGCTGTGAGTGGGATGGACATTTCTCCTGAGATCTCTGAGTTTAGGGCTTCTGCTTCACACTATTTCCCTTGTGACTTCAAACTCCCAAGTGAAGTTTCCCACCTATTTAACATTTGCTTTATCAGCTGAGGAAAACGGAATGCATTTATACTTTTGTGTGCAGGGAACTGTGCTGCAACAGAGGCTGGAGGATAAAGCCTGGGGAGATCACTGCTGCTGAGATCTCTTGTTGCTTCATTCCCATTTCCACAAGTTTTTTCAATGTTTTAGACTCTCAAGATTTCAAGGAGCCATTTTATTCCAGGCTGGGCCAAGGAGAAATCAGTCATTTTCCCAGGGACAAATTCTCTCCTGCTCTTCCTAATACTATTGCTGGTGCAGAATGAATGGAACAATGTTTTTTACTCACACAGGAGTATTTGCTATCCACTAGTATTTACAAAGCACTTCACATCTGATAAATACACACCAAAAGATCAAAAATTCCTGTCCCAAAATACACAAAAGAAAACAAATCTCTGCTGTTTGCTTTATTATCAGTTTACTGTGGATAGAACTAGCTCAGCCAAAGTAGAATCAGGGTATTTGATCTGTGTCTTACCTTAAGTCCATCCAGTTTGTCACTGATAACTGGGTAAACTGGCAGAGCACACACAAACATTCAGTCTGCAGTGTCCCTCAGCTCTACAGAGGAATTTAGATCTTAATTGAACAAGTCAACAGGACAAAAACCCCATGAAGTAGCCCACTCATCCATCTGACTGTACCCAAATAATTAAATTATCTACTTGATCAAAAGCAAACAGAGAACATGTGCTTAGTGCTAGATGTACACCTGAGCAACCTGGTCTAGCAGAAGGTGTCCCTGACCACACCAATGGGGTTGGAACTGGAGGCTCATTAAGGTCACTTCCAACCCAAACCATTTTGGGATTCTGTGATTTTTCACCTTAAAGGTTTTTCTTCAGTCAGTCTTACATTTCATGTTAGAATTATAATGGTGTTTAAAAACCTGTACCTTAATTGCTGACTGAAAATTAGGATTTAAAAGAAATCACTATCATTCTTGATTTACAAATAGGAGACTAAAGTACCAATAAACAGAGCAATACACAGAAGTTTACTCAGGAATTGCATGGCAGAAAAAAGGGCTGAAGCCAAGTATTTCTATGGAGTCCCACTCTGTGGGATTATTCCCCACTTAAGGTAAACTTTTTCTGTATGTTATCTCTGCAGACAGAGGTGTGAAGTACATTTTTATTTATTCACGTGGGAAGAGAAGTGAGCTTGTTTCTTTCTTCCCTTCCATAAAGCTGTTATTCTGCTGAAAAGCAGATTTAAGCAGTGCTCCCTGGCAAGAGTTCGAGGGTTACTTTAAACTGGGACACAAAACTCCTACTTTCTGACATCATTTCATGGTGTGTTCAGGGAAGTATTCAAGCGTGACATTGTATCATTAGGCAGAATACAGCCACTGCAGGGGCTGATTACTGCAATAAGAACTCATTTTCTTTAACACTATATGCGATAAGGAACAAATGAAAACCCAGGGCAAATGCTCTGTCATAAAAAGGTGGGTGATGTCAAGAATGAAAAACCCTAAGACTGTTTTTGGTAGTCAGGGGAAGAAAATCCCCTGAATTGAGTGGGGGATGGCTGAGCACCTTTGAAATTAAGACTTTCCCTTTCTTTGCAAGGTTTCTCATGCTGCAGAGGCCCATCTGCATCTTACTCAGGGGTGGACACTGTTTCCAGCCTGATCCACACTCTCATCTGACTTGATACCCAGAGGCAGAACCACAGCAGTTGGAGTAAGGCACAAGAGTCCTTTCTAGATGCTCCTTTCTAACGCAACAAGTAAAAAATCCCTCTTTGCCTTGATATGCTCATGTGTTTGAAATATGCCTTTGGGTGACCCCTTTCCATGATTAACTTCCTACAAGGTCTATAGATCCTAATTATGTGCTTTGGTAAATTTAGAGATTGTCTGTGACAAACTAACCCAGGGTGTTCATCAAACCAATGCTCTGACCAGCTCTGTGTTGTCCTCTCTGCAGCCAGATCTTCAAAACAAATAAAACTTTGCAATGCACTGCAAAGCGGTACCCACGTACCGCTGCAAAAATTTTGGTCACAAGGTCTTCTCCAAGACACAAGAATGGCACTGCTTTTCTATCTCCAAAGGGTATCACAAGGACATGTTAGTAAGACTCTTCAAATGGGCTCCTGTTTCCTAAATAGGCTGTTCTAGCATCATGTTAGCAAAGAAGAACTCATGATGGATAGCTCTGTATACAGCCAATCTCCTTGGGGGCTTAAGTGAGCTGAAGATAAAGGAATTATTTTCATATTTGATCACGTAAATGTCACTGGATATATTTGCAACAACCCACTCAAATCTTCTTGTAGGTATATGGAGTCATATTTGACAATGAGCTTTCAAGATATACTCCAGTGAGGTCATTTATGAGACCTCTCATTACAAGTAAAATAATTTACAGCTTCTTCCATTCCCTGGCATTTTATCACATGCTCCTACTCCTGCAGTCTCCCTTGATGACAGAATGGTACATGGCACACAAAATATTAATGGGAAAGGCATGGGACTGGCTTTGGTGCAAAGATGATAATGAAATTTGCTACTGAACCAGTAAAAGAGCTCCAGATTTATGCATACCACTGGTAACCAGAACTGTCTTGAAACTTATTTGAAGTCTGTCCCCACTCCTTACTTCATTTAAACAGCTCCTTTCTTTTGCCTGTCATTTGCTTAACTAGGTTTTTGTTTCTCAATGTTGCAGCAAACTTTTGTTTATACCATCTACTTTTTCTTAACATCTTTGTCTTGTTCAAAGCCTTTTCAAATGAATTGGATTGTAAAAAGTTATTACACTGGCAGCTGAAAGTACTGAGCAGCACAACTACAGTGCACACAATGCATACAGTGATGTTAATTATTTACCAGTTCCCAGTATGATTACATTTTGCATGGTGATGGCACTCAGGGGCTTAATAGCTGCATAAAACATTGTGTATGTTCTCTGCTGTCCTGGAATAAATCATCCCTGAAAAATTAAGGTCTTAGAAATAAAACATACCATTCAGCCATTTACCAGCATTACGACAACTGATGAAAGCTCTACAGAAGTATTTATTTTCAACAACGCCCTACCTTTGAAGAAACAGTCCTTGCTGTGGATAATGTAGATTTTCTTCCTCTGCAGACACGAGGCTCGATGCAGCTGACAGTGGTTTTCATAGAACCTGCCATCAGATCCACAGACAGGCATGTAGCTGGACCTGCAGTCCTCGACACACCTGCACTCGGGCTGGTTGGTGTCCCTGTTGAGCACACAGGTGCTGCCCCGGCCGCAGAATTTCTTCTCACAGGACGCGTGCAGCCCGTCCTGCCCGTAGAGCACTGGGAGAGCAGAAAACGCCACCGTAAGCCACACTTGCCTCAACAGACCACACATGGCTGCTGCAGCAGCACAGCCCTGACAGGAGCACGAGCTACAAAGATTTTGGAGGCAAAAAAATGCTCCCCTTTGTACAGAGGCAGCTTGGAGAGAGTGCTCAGATCTGCACTTCCAGGCCTCCAGCTCTCCCTTTTCACAACACTGAGCGTGTGCTCAAAGCACTTTATTGGAAAGTGATGGACGCATGGCCTTTTGTTCTTTCAGCTCTTCATGAAACTAGAGCCTAGAATAAAACCCAGTGAGAGCATTTCAGAGCCTACGCTTTGACCATGAGTTACATTCAGAAAGCAATTCTGAAACCCTACACTGCTTCAGCCACGAAACTCAGCAAAAGTGCCCTAAGTGTCAGCACTCAGCTTCTGTCCACATTTAGAGTTCAACTCTCACCCTGGGAGCCAGAAGTTCCCACCCAGAAGCAGAATATCCTCCAGGCTAAAATTCACACAGGTTTCAAGGAAAGCTCAGGCAAACAACTGCTGAGAGGTTTTGAAAAAATAACCCTCAAGAAAGACGATTACTGAAAGGAATGTTACTGAATATCACTAAAGGGAATGATATGGGAAAACGCTAGTCATTGAAAAAGCAACCATCAGTATCTATTCCTACACTCTTGAGTAATGACATATAGTGAAAAATAACTTCCTGCTACTTTTAAGAAATCACTGGATATATTATTCTGAATATTACAGTGCTGTTTGATACTATTAAAAGGGTAAGGAAGCTGCCCTTGTGCTACAACATTTTCTGCTTATGAAGTTTCCTCACTTAAAGGCTTACAGAGAACATTACTATAATTCACACAGGACAGGGCACTTCCAAACAAGCCACTACTCAGTGCAATAATTAGCATTACACTCAACGAAGAGAGTTTCAGGAAATTAGATTATTCTATGCTAATTGGAGTTCACCAAGTTGAGCATTACAAAGGGGAATTGCAAAAGGCATGATTATCCCAGGAATAAGCCTTTCCTTGTGCAAAAAAACACTGCCAGCCTTGCACAGCCTTCTAACAGCCACAGACTCTGGCTGTCCCTGAGCCAGGGGCTCAGTCTGGGCCAGCAAGATGGTTTGGAAGCAAATCCCTTTTCTCTACATTTACCACAGCAAGGTTTGGAAAGGTTTTGTTGTGTGCCAGCTCTCAGAGGATGTTCAAGTGCAAGCACTACTCCAGATGTGCTGCAGCACCCAGTGGAACACATCCTACAGCAACTGGAGTGCCACACCATCTTCTAGGGTGCACCCAGGGCTTTTCCCTTCAAAGATTTTTCCAGCAGCCAAACAGTTCAGTGTAGGAACACAGACCAGATCTCATCCATAGCCCCTTATCACACGTAAAAGGGATGTGAGAAGCATCAGTACCAGCTACTTCAATCCCATTTTATCATGTTAAATTCCCTGCTAACATCAACATAGCTCCAGCTTGCCCAGCATTCCATGTCAATACAAAATGTGCTGATGTTGAAGCTCCATTTCATCTGCTTGTGGTTAAGGGGTTAAAAGCATGTGCACAGAGACAAGCAAGAGTTTCTAACAAAACCTCATTTTTCCTGGTCTCCATTAAGCCTTTGTTTTTATCACTGTAAATCTGAAAGGGAAAAAAGTCTGTTATTGGAGGATTAACTATTTGACTCAATAACTCATTAAAATTCCTCCAACTTGGCAAGCTAAGAAATATTGACTTTTCCTGACTTGTAATAAACTAGAAGGTCAAAGCATCTCTGAGCAGTGCAAAAAGCACAGTCAATGGAAGGAATATCTGACTATTCTTTACTTACTTTACTAATTGTTCCAGATTTTTTTGCAAATTATCGTCAGAAATGCAAATTTTGTGACCTCAGGGAGACCTCACTGTAAAGGTCATATTATTTATCAGTGCCTGCTGTAAATCAGAGCAGCCCAAAGAATGAGGACTTGAGGAAGCTCTGGTCCAGCATCCTCTTACCCCTCCTCTCAGTGGCAGGACCTGCATTGTACAGGCACTTGCCTTTTCCATCACAACATGCCTCAAAAGACATGTTTTGGAGATTGCTGTTGATAGTAAAGTTGTTTAAAAATCAAGATTCAGGAGCTATTATTGTCTATATAAATGTAACTCAGGTACAACTTCAGCAAAGACCTTCGTGGGCTGCCTCGATCACTAAAAATTGATCTCTCAGAGCTTGCACCAGCCAAGGACTGTGTTATGCATCCTGCTGAAGGTTATTGCTGCCTCCTCATTCAAGGTACTGCTCTGATTTAATGCACCAGGTCACATCTGAGCAGGTGACAGCTGCACCCTGCCCTGACAGCAGCAAAAACCCTCTTAAGAGCCTCAAGTATTTTTTGTATTTTAATTTGTAATATAAAATTTGTGTAACTGAAGACAAACATTTTTATTAGAATGGGATTTTAAAGTTTTTTAATGATGCATCAAAAATTTTTTAAAGAACCAGCTCATTAAAAATATATAAAATACTTAATCTTTCCTCCATCTCTCCCAGTTACTATGGAAAAACTCCAGAAACTCTGGCTATATTTATGCCTTACTCATTTTGTTCAGAGTTTAATTTAGTCTGTGTTCCCAGATGGACAACTCCTGGTTAAACAGCTTAGTTTGGTAAGGGGATAAGAAAGATACCCTGCAAACTGCCAGAAAGGAAATATTCAGGTATTTGGGAATCCTGATGTGCTTCTCCTAGTCCAAGTCCTCTGAAACCCGTGTGTCTGCAGCAGAGTGCTAACATCAGTTATCTTTGCCAGAACCTCGTAATGTTGACAGCAGCTCTTTAATTCAATTATTATTTGCATAAGCCTTTGAAGAACTGAAGCTCCCCACAAGCTCACTCAGCTGTACCAATGGTCCCTCTGCCCAGCAAGGACAGCTGCAGGGTGTGGAACAGAACAGAGCAGTGTAAATGGAGAGGAAAGGAAGTGTTTGACTGTACAAGCACTGCTGTCTCTACCCAAGTAACTAATTCATCTGGAGCAGCACCATGAACCACAGAAAGGGACTTCCCCTGATTGCATCAAGGTGGATCCCACAGGCAAGAGACTGGTGTGCAGCTCACAGGCATGAGACATGCCTGCCACTGCTTTTTTGGGAACTATTAAAAGTGACTGAACCCCTCGCTCTTACAAGGATTATTACAAACAGAAATGGGAAAGGTGATCAAGTGAAAGTACCAACTAACTGCACGAAGTATTTCTGAGCCTCACTACATGGAAAAGGCATAATTTATTCAGTTTATTAGTTGCAAAGAAAGTAATTTACATAGGTTAAAAGTTTATCATCTTGCAAAACAAGCCACTCTTCAACACTAATTAACGATACTCAACATGGCTAGAGTCTGAGGTGTTACTTTGTATTAAGGCCAGAAGGATGGACAGAGGAAGCCCAGTCTCATACACCCATGAACACACTTGACTTCTCAAATTAGTTTCTGGTTGCCCCTGAGAAATCTGGAATTCCAGCGGAAAACTGACAAGAGTTTGGTGGAGGCAGAAAACAACTGAGTTCAGGAATTTTGTAAGACTGGTTAACAGGCTGCCTGCATCTCAAAGCATGAGGAAATTAAGATGTTCCTGCCACGTTGAAGAATGCATATCCTCTAACTGCACATTAATTCTAAAGGACAGGGACCTCATCTACCTTTTGCACACCACTAAATGTGTTCCAGATCAGACTAAGGCACACATGCTTGTTTTCCTTTGCTCCCAAATACAATCCTATTTCTTAGTTCCTCAGAACTCCCAAAGGAGCTTGGGTTCAGGACAAGCACTGGTTTCACTTACAACCAACCAGACAAACGCATTGCAGAAAGAAAACCCAAACAGCTCTATCATATCACTGCTCATAAAAAGTGGCTTAGACACAGCAGAAATGTAAATTATTATATTTATATGTAAAAAGCAAGTTTGCCCTCAAGTAACAGTGAGCTCCAGCAGGTAGCTGGGTATCCAGGTTTATTGCTGAAGGAAGAAGTTTAGATATTACATCACAGCTAGGGTTAAAACTAGAAACATTAATTACATATGACTGAAACTGGAAGCTTCTATACCAAGTCATTCCAAGGCAGTGCTGCACCTTGCAAATGATGTATTAAAATTAAAATAAAATCAAACCCTCTATGACAGTGATATGCACAGATGTACAGTTCAAGTGTGTATTTATATACATCCATTCACACACAGATTATACAAAACCACACACTTCCCATGCACTTCCCTTGCCACAGCTCGTTTTTGCTGATGACACAAAGTCAAATGCTGCAGGTCAGCTTCCTGAACCTTCCTTACCCAGCACATCTTAAGTAGATCCTTGAGTAACTCGTGGTTGGAAGCAACCAAAGTTGAGCTACATACTGAGCCTGAGTTATGATCAGCAAGCAAATTGTGTGCTGTATATGTCATTACTGCCACAATACAATAAGAAAGGAAACAAAGCAGGAATTTCATAATAGTCTGCTCTAAGGGTTTCTGGGTTTTTCATTGCGTACCAGACATGAGAGTGGAGAGGCAGAGAAGCCATGGTAAATCACCTGGGCAAGGCAACAGCAATTTCATTGTTTCTGTTACTAGCCTACTGCTGCTATAATTTATTTATTTTTATAAAGCAGAAATGGTGACTTGTCCTGGAGAATAACACAGAGAATAAGATGTGTTTTAAGCATATGATCTGCTATAGGTACAAACTATTTTCTTTCAAGATCCATGAGACAACTCTGTGTGTTTGTGTACATCTTGGAGTACGATGGAGAGGAACATATCAGCTTTGTAAGAGGACAGAAAATCAATCATTTTCACCAGTTTAGATGCTCTACTGAAATAAAAGGCAGGATAATATGGACAGCCTCCTCAGAACAAAATATAGCAAGACTTCCCAGACAGTCATGTTATTTCAGGAGGATTCACAGAGTTTAAAAACAAACTGACTCCAAAAGGAAAGGAAAATAGACTCTGGAAAGGACAGTTGTGACAAAAATAGTTGCACCAAGGACACCAGAATGAAAGGAACTGCTGAATCTGTGTCTGCAGTTTAAGACCAAATGAAAACAAATTGTAATTGCTCAACAGAAGCTCAATAACAGCAGTTACCCTGCAAACAACACCAAGGAAGCACTCAATACTATAGAAAAATCTTCTGTATCTATTTTTACATCTGAAAATGGGAATTGATGTTACTTTCTGTATCTGTCAGAACTCTGAAAACCACTGGAGGTCATACCATGAAAAGGAATTTGAAAATCAGAAGTAACTATGCTATTCTTAGTGTGATTAGCCTGATTTTGTCCCATTTCAAATCCATCTAGCCACTATGAGATCACAAGCTTAATCACATATTATTTTTGAATGGTATTGCGGTCTGTAAGGGTACTAACAGGAAAAAAGAGACAAAAGACACATAGAGATGAAAAGATCCAAACAATGTAAAGCATATACAGAGATTACTGCAGAAGAAACACCAACACAGGTATGAGACCATATATATTTAGATCCTTGCCATGAAAATTATCTATGCACAATTTTCCTGATTATTCTCTTCTCAAAAGAGCTGATAAAGAGGCAATTAATAAAATTGCTGTTTATTAAATGTTTATCTATATTTATCTCTGATAGGTACTGCACACTGAAGGCAATTTTATTACGTTACTCCTGGGCAGCAAGTATAGAAACAAAGGTAAATTTGTGCAGTTCCCATTGGCATCACACCTTTCCCTGCATTTGTGCGCTGCTTAGCAGGTCCCCACAACCAGCTGGATGAGAGACAGCACAATGTTAGCAGAAGAATAATGCATTTCCTGCATTGATCAGAAAGATTAAATGTTTGGGGCCAGGCTGGACACCATATGGAGCAACCTGGTCTAGTGGAAGTTATGCCTGGACATGGCACAGGAGTTGGAAGAAGATGCTTTTCAGTCCCTTCCAACCCAGACCATTTCATGATTCTGTGATTTAATAAATGTTTCCTTGGGCACCCATATTTCCTGTGCTGTGAAGCATAGTAGCACACATATGTGTGCACACACATGTATTTTACTTGATTGTGGTTTTAATTTTTTTAGTATTCCACAGCCAAAAAAAAAAGCTGAAAATTTCAGTCTCAGCTCTGGAGGGAATAGAACACATTAATACTTTGGTTCCTTTGGCAAAACTCCATGTCAGAAGAACAGATTCTTCTGTAGGAAGGCAATGAAATTCCTATGGGTCGCTGCTCAAAATCAGTCTTGCTGCCTTTAACCTTGCTCAGGAATCTTGTGTCTGTCCTGTTTCTTCACTCCTACTCTCAGGACAAGCCTGGCTCCCCTTCCTTGCTTTCAGTGGGATTTTGTCCTTTGTGTCACGTATCTTTCTGCTATTCCTTCAATGAAATTCTTGTGGCAGAGACTAGGGAGAGGTTACAATCCAATAATAAAATAACTATAGATGACTTGCCTGTTTTCATGTTGACTTCTCCAACCAACTACATTACCAGTGGAGATCCTGGAGGGAAGATGAACAGCCTGGATCTTTCCCAGCTGTTAACCATTAAATCCGTCCATGGGTGCTGTCTTTGGCTTGCTCCTCACTCTCCTCTCCCCCTGGACACACAATCCAAGGTTTTTCCCCACAAGATGCTCAAACCTCCCCTGGCTCCTCCATGAACCCAGAGACCTTTGCACAGGTGCCCCAAAGCTCCTCGGAACCAGGCAGAAACCTCTCATGCAGTGCCATGCAGCATGTCCCAGTACACTTGGCTTATCAATTTCAGGGATCATGCTTGGCCATCACTTACAACACCAATGTAAAACTATCTTGCAGTGTTACCAATGGTTCAAAACCAAAAGACACCCTGTTCCCATCTGAGGAGCATTCTTCAGTCCCACAGAATTCTTCAGTCCCCTTATTTTTCTATTTTTTGACTCATTACTTTGCAATAAGACCATTTATCAGAAAATAAATCAATTTGTTTACTGTATGCCTACTTTTCCCTTCTATATGCACAAACTCAATGTCATTTCAGATTGGATAGAAAGACTTTTCCTATTTCCTATTTATTTTCTCATTCAGACATCAGTTTACAAAGCTCATTGAGGCCAAAGAACAGAAGCAGGAAGACATTTCATCATTGTGGTAACAAAAAAAGAGAACATTCTGATTATTTATTTTTAATTGGAAGAGGAATTGATAAGCTTTTATAATTAATACCCATTCCATTTCCTTATTACATTACTCTTGAATTCAGCTCTATGTAAATTTAAAAATCATCTGACTTGTACTAAACTGCTCAAATGCTGCTGCAGGAGGTTTCATCATAACAGGTTAGAATCCTCCATCAGTGTCACCACAATGTTGGCACTTCCAGAAGCATTTCCTTTTCTTTTCTTTAAGAGGTGCATGTCACACACCTCAGCCTTACAAACAAACATCATGTTCTTGATGAATGTCTTTAAATCTTTGTTTAGACACAACCCAAAGATGTGTAAAAGATAGAAACAACAGATTAGAAAATGATGGAGGTCGGCAGAGGCTACAAGCTAAATATACAGTAATTAAATCACAGCATCACAGAACAGTCTGGGCTGGAACCGACCTTAAAGCTCATCTCATTTTAACCTCCTGCCATGGCCAGGGACACTGGAAACTAGGTGAGATTGCTTCAAGCCCCATCTAACCTTGAACAGTTCCAAGGATAGGGCAGACACAGCTTCTCTGGGCATCCTTTGCCAGGGCCTCAGCACACAAACAGGGAAGATTTTTTTCCTAATATCTAATCTAAATCTGCCCTCCTTGCTTGATCCCCTTGCTGGAGATAAGGAAGACCATGAAGGGGGAAAAATCTTTAGGATGATAATGTCAATGAACAACTCGGCTTGATCTATTGAGAAAATTAATCTATAGTCTTTTAGTGTCCCTTCCTTCTGCTCCTTCGTCCCAAGCAGATTAATTTACAAGGGAAAAAGCTTCCAGATGGACTCTATCAATAGTTCTGTCTATGTACAACTTGCAACACTTCTGTCATTTACTACTACACATAAAGAAAGGCAGACAGCTCTGTGTGAAAATTAGAGACTGGATTCATTTTGTGAGTCAGTTTCTGAGAATTGATGCTTTTCTGTAAAAGTTGACATTTGCTGGAAATAAAAGGGGAAAAAATATTAAAGCTATTAAGTTGTAATGGGATTTGTGTTAGTGCAGGTGTTTTGTGTTTGGATGGTTTTTTCTCCTGGGTAAAGCCAAACTTGTGTTCGACTCAGGGACGTTTCTTGATTGAGGGGCAGCCCCAGCAACAGGATTACTGCCCCTCCTGCATCACACCTAAATCAGCATAAACCTCCAGCTTGAAACTGTTGCACAGAAATTCAGGCTGCACAGTGTCTTTTCAAATTTCTTTTTCCCCAAGACATTTCATTTATGTTTTCCCAACTAGATGTCTTAGAGCCTCACAGATTATGAGTGCAGGAGCGTTACCACACAGCACAAGCATGAGACAGGAGCTAAACAGGTCCATTATAGGGAGAATTACAATCACACAAATACTGAAGAAAGATGTGCTATATCTGCACTGGGATACAGAAGCAAGGATATCTTATAAATAAGTTTTCCTAGAATCATAGAATGGTTTGGGTTGAAAGGGACCTTAGAGATCATCTTGTTTTAATCCCACCACTGTGGGCAGGGACACCTTCCACCAGACCAGGCAGCTCCAAGCCCCATCCAACCTGGATTTGAGCACTTCCAGGGATGTGCAAGTCAGATATGTGAGGCACATTGCTGGCAGCATGTGCAGGACTGCATCCCACCTTGGGATTGCCTTTAAAAATTAGTAAGAACAGGATGTGTCTTTAAAATGTTCTCTACATACATTATGTAGTGCTCGTCTGTTAAGGTTCATAAAAACTCAGGAACAAACCACATTTAAATGATAGCAAATCCAAACAAACCAAACATCTTCCAATGGGATGGTCATGAATACAAATGTACATATTGCACTGAGACTGCAGATAACCCTGAAATTAACCCAGTTCTGCTCAATGGTGGCATCTGCTCAGCAGCTCGAAGGTTGTACTCAGATCACTGCTAAAGCCAAGCCTTGGAGCAAAAGCTGCACTCAGGCAGAGTGAGTTGTTTTTAATTGCAATGTTACCAACACATAAAAAAAAAAATACAAACATTCTCCCAAAATTCTTGACTCCAGAGGTATCCCAGCAGCTCCCCTTGCTCTAGCACAAGAGACTGCAGTTCCTCAAGCTTTAATTCAGTGCTGGTCAGTGAGAGTGAACAGGAAATGCTCCAGGAGCTTGAAACCAGACTGAAACATCTCCACAGCCCAACACCAGTCAATAACAATTTGCAATCCTCTTTCCCATTCTCTCTTATTCTTAATGAACTCTTGTTCCAAGACTAAGAAATGAGGAGAAACACTACTTTTAAAGCAACTGCATGCAGGTCTTCGGCACCTCGTGCTAATTTTGTAATTCTCCACTTGTTTAATTTTCTATTTGTTGTCTAAGCCAGAACACCTGTATTTTGTGGACACACCATTTTGTTTAACTCCATCTGAAGCCAATGGTAACACATGGAAACTTTAATTTCATACAGGACAAAGCCCATGAGGCTGTCAGCAAGTGCCCATCAGACCAAACAGCTGTTGTTAATTCCCAGACTTTTGAGGCTCTGTCCCCAGGGCAAAGCTATTTCTCATCCCCTCCCTGAAGATTTCACTGTTGCATCAATAATGGAAATTACTCTGACTGTGATTAAAGATTTATCTCCACTGAATATGACAATTCAAGATCCCTCCCTACTCCTGACGTAACTAACCCCAGTACTTTTCCCTGTGATCTTCTGCAAAGGAGGACAGCAGAATTAATGTCATTTCTCCTGCATTACAAACTTTTTACTCTCTCTGTATTTGCTCTGTGCTGAAGGAAGCATTTTAAAGTGCATTTACTAGACAGAAGAGTTATTGGCTACTGAAACTACTGAAAGGATAACACAGTAAGATGAAAAAAATCTACTAAAAAGCTATTTTGAAAGTGAAAAGCCTTTAAACTGGCTCTGAAGGTACCAGTGCAGAAATGGAACATTAGCACCAAAATTCTAAGATTAGCTGCTTTTTCTTTTTATTCTGAGGAGTAGAATATATCGCTGCTTTTTCAGGTTGGGACTCACAATCTAAAAAGAAAAATTCAGAAGAGATAAAAAGAAGACAAAAATCCATAACTAATTAAGGATTTCTGCAATGGCTGTATTTTTGTTTCAGATAGTTTTGATTTAATCTGAATTTTCTCAATCTGGAAGGCTGGGCAACCATTTGTAAGGCAGGGTTTGAGAAATTGCCCAGGAGGGTAGAGCCCCTTCCCCTCACCCCCACAACAAGCTTTTTCCCTTCCATGGCATCAGTGCTGGTGCACAGCCATGCAAAGAGTCCATCCAGGATTTATCCTGCTGCCAAACAAAGACAGCAGCCTGCATTCAGGGTGTGGGAGCTCTCCTCAGTCACCCACACCAGGAAAGTGTGGGGAGAGCTGGATCTGAAAGGGTGGATATAACATAGGAGTACATGTATTCACTCCCTTTCCTTTGAAAGTGCTCTGTACGCGGACTAAAAACAAGCAACAATGGATAAAATCAACTGAACACTGTTTCCCTTCGAAGGCACCAAATACAAAGGCATGGAATGAAAACAAGAGGGTCACATTTAATAGCAGAAGAGGAAGAGCTTGAGATAAAAAGCTGGAATAGGCAGCAATCATCAGTCATCAACATCAGAGTATATTGGGCAAAGGCAGCATTATGGGGCTTTTTATTCTTTTAAGAAAGGGAACAGAACAAAAGGCATTTTGGTGCAGGGCATGTTGTGGGGCTGATCCACATGGATACAGCACAACTACACCAAGAGAGGAGTACAAGATGAGCACGGACACCTGGGAGCTCAAAGCAGTGGTTACATCTGAACAGAGGTGACATGAATGCCATGAAAGCCCCAGAAAACCAGTAGCACCAGTTTAAAGCAGAGACATGAGATGCCCAGCATGAGCCAAGAACAGGTAGGCACCGTATTTTGGATAGGAGACTGGAATTGGGCTTTTCTATCACTTTATATTTCAAGCTCATTCCCTGATGCCTTAGAAAAATGAAGTAAATCTCACTGTAAAAAGGCGGGGGGGGGAAGCAATTCAGGAAACTCCCTGGTCTGTCACCCCAGTCTGTCATTGCCTCTTGTCCCTTTGGATCAGCACACAGAGCTCTCAGGCAGCTTGTAGGGAGCAAGGGAATTATGAAACAGATCAAAAGAAAGGAAAGAGACAGCATTTCCACCAGTCTTTTTGGATGACTGACCAGAAAGGAAAAAAGCAGTGAGAGTCACTACAGTTGACTCTACAGGACTAAAGGCAATAAATAAATAAATAAATATAGTAAATAGGAACATCCTGTGCCAAGGACATAACTCTTTTCTTGAGCACATAGAGCTCAAGTGATGAATTATCAGCAGAGAGGCAGCTGGTACTGCCCCTTGACAAGGCACCCAGGTCCCCCCTCTCTGCAGACCCAATCCAGGACTCACCAATGCCTCCCCACCAGCCTGACAGGCTGGAATATTCTGTAGCTCAGCACAGCAATACAGGAGCCTAAAGCTTGCAAAGGAAATACACAAGCAGCATGACAGGGATGACTGGAAATGCCTGGGGGGAAAAGTTCACTTCCAAAAACATTTGCTTAAGAGACAAAAATTGTGTTTGATCTCCTCCAGCCTGGCTCTTCCCATCACACCATGACTTGGAAAGGGTTGACAGTCCCCACCCGTGGCTGGGCAGTGCATCCCTGTGTGTGGCTCACTGGATCCACTGCAGCACAAAATTGTGTCAACCTGTTTGTAACAGAACATCACATCCAGCAGCCAAAATCCAGCTGGCATTTTGTGCTCACAGTAAATAGGATTACTGGCAGCAATGAAAAGTGAAGTCCTCTGCTGAACAACACACTGGGGATGGCAGCTGCTTTCCAGTCTTGGACTGCAAATACCACCTTGCCAAAGCTTTCTGTACTAATGGGGCCTGTTTCCTCTATAGGAAAGGAAAAGGCAGGAGAGAATTCCATTTTTATGCTTCCGAGTCTCCTATTGATGTGCATGTGTTCAACTGCTCCTGTTCCCATTAACACCCAGCATGGGAGATTCAAACAACTTCAGAGCTGTTACAGCTGGGGTTGCCCATGAGACAGAGCTCACGTTTAAAAAAAAAAAAAAGGTATTATTTGAAAATTTTCTGCACTTAATAATGTAGCACAGCTTTAACTTGAAAACCTGTATTTTTTCAATGGAAATATTTTTCTCTACCTAAAGGACAAACAAGAGCTGCCAACTATTCATGTTCATAATTCTCACTGACACCAATGGGAGCTGCATTTGCAGAGCAGGTCCCCACAGGGATCCTGGAGGGTGTATTTACTGACTCCAACATGACCTGCAGGCACTAAATGGCTGCCTCCAGGTTACTCAGGTGGAAGAACATGCAGAGTGCCTTTTTTGGAGGAAAAAAGGTCTGAGACTGTCAATAAATAAAAAACCCCTCGGGTCTCACAGTGAAATGGAGTGAATGACCAGCTGGCAAGGAGGGGAGAGGGGGGAAAAAGAAAATGAGAAACAGGCAAATTGCTCTCTGTATGAGGGCAGGAATGATCCTGAACTGCAGTCAAGTTTCCCAAAGTTCACACCTGAAGTCCTATTTTATTTGCCTCACAATACCCACTTTAGTGGCTAAAACAATTAAAAATTAAAGCATCCCTTCCCATGTAAATGTCCCTCCACTAGAAAGAGGGCTCTGATTCTCAGGAATGGAGTTTAGGGGTGAGGAGAATGACCATTTTGCTTGGATTTTTTTTTTTTTGTGAAAATCCAATGCATGTCCCTGATCAGTAATGAAAAGCACAACCTGAGACAGGGGCTCAGTGTCCCCAGGCTGAGCAGCTTTGTGGTCTTGAATTCCCTTAAAAGACCAGAGTTTCCGGGCTCCAAAAGCTGTCCAAAACTTCCTCCCGCTGGATTTGTTACACACATTTGTACTGGCAATTCCAATTGATTTTATACTGAAATATTGCTGTGGGATTAGATACCATTGTGTGTGGTGCAGATGTATTTAACAGGATCAGTGGCAAATACATAGTTATTAAACAGAGGGGTGGGAATATGAAAGAATCATATTCAATACTCTTAAGGCAAATATTGCATTTTGAAAGGAAAACCAAGGATCTCATTTCTTCCCTTCTTGGGCATCTCTCCCAGCACAACTATTCCACATGTTCAAAAAAAAAATTGCCTGAAAGTCTTGGAAGGCATAAATCGAGATACAGAAAAAAAAGCTGCCAACACTGAGCTTTGTACCAGAGGGTCCAAAGGGAGTCCACAGCAGGGACGTGGCAGAATGCATTAAATCTCAATTAGATCATAGCACACAACAAAGCCAGAACATTCTCATCGTATTTGCTCATCCAAGGATTAAGGGATTTTCTTCAGAGAGGTCTGTGCTTGCAAAGCATCTTGGGGACCACGCAGCTCTTGGCAGGGAAGAACAGGGACCTCTCCTGTCCTAATGAACTGCACCCATTAAATGGCCTCATGACATTATTTTATATGTATGTGTGCCACTGAGAGGCTGCAGCTGTGAAGAGACATGGTTCAATACTTTGGAAATGCTTCCACAGTACTTTTGGTAAATATATCTTATTGGTGACTGTCTGCATATGCCAAAATGTCAGAAATAAAAGTGCAGATAGAAAAATAAGAAGACAGAAGAATAAGGAAAATATGAAAGGAAATAAAACTTTGATGGCATACTTTAGATTTTGAACATTACTGTAATAAGGTAATGTTCTAGCCACTTTTAAAGCAATGATTTAGGCAACATTATGAAGTCATTATTTGTAAATGTGTTTGTTATACAATACTTACTATTAATAAGGCCTCATAATTATGCCTGTAAACAGTATTACAGTAATTACAATATTACATACAATATTGGCCAGCCAAGTGCCCTCAGAAACCTGATGTGCAGCAATGGGCAGCAGAGCTGGGAGCAGTGTCCAGCCCAGATTCCCACTGGCTCCTGCTGGTTGGTCCTGCTGCATAAGCTTCTATAGCAGCACCTTGTTCAGCAAAAGGATCTGGAGGAGGATTCATCTGGCCACATAAAAGAATTTTACATCCCATCTCCTCTGAGCTAAACTAAGATTTGCCTCTGTATGGCTTCACAAGCCTAAAGACATGTTCTATGAACTCACAGAATCATAGAAACATTTAGGTTGGAAAAGCCTGCAAAGCCATCAAGTCTGACTGTTCCCCCACCACTGCCAAGTCCACCACTACACCAGGTCTTCAAGTGCCACATCTTTGTGTCTTTTAAATCCCTCCAGGGATGGTGACTCCACCACTGCCCTGGGCAGCCTGTTCCCTGACAGTGCTGTGGGTTTTCCTGTAGCAACACTTGCCTCAATACCTGGCTACACTAATTTCTCCCACTCAGCCATTTCCACAGCTCTGAGCTCTGTTGCCTCCACTCCAAGCAAGACTCATGTCTAACATCTTCCAGCGCAGGGCATTTCAAGTGCTATCAGCAAGGACAGGCTTCACCCAATGCAAACAGTTTGCACTTTCCTTCTAAAGATCAGTTAATGAAGTGCAACACTTCAGAGCTGTTTGATTAAAGTGCTAATGCTTGTAAAATCAATATGCCAGGGAGTGAAGCTTTCTTCACATTTAGGCAAGAAAAAAAAAGTCTTAAATTTTATGTTGAATCCAGATGCAGCAACAGGAGTGCAAACACACTGTAGCTGCCTCACATTATTTACAAACACCTGCTGTTAGTACACCTTAAAACACACATTATTCAATAAATGCTGCAAAAATTATCTTAAAAGCAGTAGTGCCTTGACTTGTTTCTACAAAAGTACCACGATATCCACGCACAGCACTGACACTTTAAAAGCTTTTCCTTGCTGAGGAGCAGTACCTATAGTCAAAATCTCAGCAAGGCCAGCAGCTTGGCAGGTCCCCATCACCTTGGAGTGTGCTGCTTTAATTGGCTCCAGGCAAACCCATCCCCTACCCACACAAGAGTATTCAGTCAACTAATAGTGAATAGCTTGATGAATGCACTCCACCACCACACATTTGGGCTGGAAAACTTCAAAGCACAGCAATCATAATATTTTCATTACAGACAGGAGCTATTGTTCCTCCCCACAATGAAGCCTGGAAGACAGGCTCTAGTCCCCACAAGGGAGGGCTCTCTTGAAAGGGAACATCACACTGGCTTTCAAAAACCCATCAGGGACGCAGAGTTCACAGCTATGAAACCTTCCAGCCTCAGCGGGCCAAAGCTGGCATCAAAGCACCCACCCTGCCCCAAAATAGCTCCAAGTTTCAGATGTTGTAACTCCCTAAATGGTAAGGGTACAAGCTATATGGTCATAGCCTAAATTATGTTACACATCCCCTGACTGCACACACTGAGATTATGACTGCTCAGCGCACTCAGCACACACACAGTCACAAGGGAACACTAAAAGCAAATTCTGGCCCTGTCTATCATCCATAATTCAAGAGAAATCAGGGTTAAAAAAAGTGCATGAGCAATTGACATAATTTATATGCTGCAAGTGGGAGAGTTGGCAGTCTCTTGCATCATAAAGTTTAAATAATGGTAGTTTAACATCAGATGTACCCACAGCTGTATTGCCATTAGCTCCATTACGCCATGGAACAATCACTTCCTGAGCTGGGTACCCCCACCTTGTCCCACCAACAGCTTGCTTCACACAGGATTTCACCAGGAATGATCACTCAAGCACAAACCACTCGGTACTAACAGCAGGAAAAAGGAAACAAAAACCAAAACAACAGAACCAACACACCTTGAAAGGTTTAGTGATGCAGTTGTGTCTTGGTTTGAAAGACAGGTGTCTGCTAGGGAAGGCAGGAGCCCCCCTTGGAATGTAGCATGTAAACCCCCTCCCTCTGAATTATTATCATTTTGAAATTAAGGAGCTCTCAGGCAAAGATATGAGCATAGGAATAACAGCTCTTTACTAGTATGTATAAAAAGAAAAACAAACAATAAGTATGGCCTTAACAACAAACAGAACCAGGCACCTCGTGACAGCCTTCTGGGCCGAGATGGGAAAGGATGGAGGACAGGCTTTGCTTCACAAAACCCTGGGGCAGCCTGATCCCATTGCCCCTGCAGGACACTGAGGAGCACCAAGCTGTAATGTCAGGAATGGGTGGGGACCCTGAGCTGGTGGATGAGATGTACCAGAAGCTCTGCCATGGTAGCTGGAAGGGCAGGAATGAGCAGGAATCCTGGGCTGGTGGATGAGATGTATCAGAAGCTCCATGGTGGTAGCTGGAAGGATGGGAATGAGCAGGAATCCCGGGCTGGTGGATGAGATGTATCAGAGCTCTGTGGTGGCAGCTGGAGTTGCAGGATGTCCTGGCAGGGCAGGGGGTGCAGGGCTACAGACCCAGAGCAGCGCCGGAGAAGCGGCGGGGGTGGGACCACAGCGGCCTGGCTCCAGTAAGGCAGGAAAAGGCAAGCTCAGGATTCCCAGGCACACGAGCAGATGGTGGCAGGTCCCTAGGACTGGACTCTGGCAGTGACAGTGAATTCTCCCTGCAGTAAGCAACAGCTTGACCCTCCTCCTTCCAATGCCGAGAGCGAGCCCAGCTGCCCCCAGCCCTGTACTTCAACTGCCCCCAAAACTTGCTGTATCTTACCCCTCACAGAGAGACTCCCAAAGAAAAAAAGAAGTGTAGCCAGAAGCCACTCTCCTTTCCTTTGGCCACTTCTTTTGTTTTCCTTAAGTACCCATAAGTACCCAGTAGTTAGTTGCCTAGAAACTTATGGGAAAAAAAAAAATCTATAAGTAAAAAAAGAAAGAAGCTCAACCCTCAACAAGTTGGTATTGAAAGGTACCTTTAAAATGAAAGGAGGAAAGAAAGGAAAAAAGTATTGAGCAGTGGCAACAAGTTTTGGAGATGCTGTTGCCAATTTTGATCAATATCATGACATTTACCATTTCAGGATATGATTTCTTCTTGTTGTACAGTAACAAAAAATATTCTTCTTTACCCAAGGGATTATCAAATTAATTCAGTGTGTGTGCATGCTGAGGAGTATTAATTGATCATTCAATCTAGACCAGTCGATATTTCTTATGGAAACAAAAGAAAGCTGGAACAGTGACTGCTTTGTCCCACCATTCTCAGGTTCACCCATAGCATACTGTTTTCAGTGGAAAACCTAAACTCATAGAAATTAAGGGTCCCATGAGGGTCAGGCATTGGGAATGAGGCTGACAAAGTCTCACCTGAAAATAAACTTTTTCAAGCAATCTCTGTCACATCAGTCCCTCTGCAATTAGTCAAAGGATGACTCTGAAGCAGCATGATATACTATCCACAAATGTAGAATTGGATTGAGGGAATGCACAACCTAGAGAGCCAAGCCAAGCCTACAGTCTGGCGACAGTTCCTGTTATCAGAATTTTGCAGAGGAATCAAACTAAATCAGAGGAATTTTGCAGAAATCAAATGAAAACTTGAGGACAGGAATTTGTAAAATAAAAGGAGTTAATGAAAAATCACTTGGTTTCACAGCACCCTGAACTTACCAGGACACTATCACCACGCTAAGTACCACTTTTCTGCAGTTAGTACTGTAATACCAGATTTTCAGGGGGTTTTCTTTGTTTCCTTCCTGTTGTGCTTAGCTGACAAGTCTGGCTAAGCTGTGTCAAAAAAAAAAAAACCAAACAAAAAACCACCAAAAAACCACATCAGCACAGAGCCTGAATCTTTGCTCTAAAAGCCCATTTTTACATCCCATGTGCAAATTCAGCACATCCATATCCATGGCACAAAGAGGAAGAGACACGTCCCAATTTAATCTTGAAACACAACCTGGTAAGCAGAAAGCAGCAAGAAAAGTTCCTTTCCTCACACCCTCCCGCGAGTCAGCTGACAACATCAGCAACAAAATGGAGCAGGTATGGTGGCAAGAGGTAACAGCTGCTCCCTTCTGTCTCTCAGAGGAGAATATGGAAGTTCAGCAGAGAGCTGAAACCTCATGTAAGAAAAACCCAAAAGACTCAGTCTCTCCTTTTTCCCTTCAGCAGCACCAGTGCTTAATTTCAAAGCTACCCAGGAGATTATTCTCCATCCCCAGGTGTGCTGAGCATGCTCCATATTATCTCAAGGAACAAGAAACCCTGAGTTATGGGGGCTCTTTTACCTTTTTCTTTTTCTCTTCTAGATCATTATATTCTTATCTGAGCTTGCAGAGCACATCATCCAGACAAACTGCTGTCTTTCTCCCCCCGCTGAACCCAGGAGCACACTCGGATGAGGAAGATAAAAGGTGCCCAACATTTGAAATATGGCAGTGAGCATCCCTTTAACGCAGCCACAGGAACTGCCAGCAAAAAGCGCTTCACAGTGGATTTACAACATGGATTTTTCTGCTACATGAGATGGGGAGGAAAATCTGCAAAGAAGGCAGATCATAATTTAAGTTTATTTATGATTTATTCCAGTAGCTGGAGAAGAATTTAAATAGACATTTCCAGTGCTTCTTCGAACACCTGCACCACCAGACACCCATGAAGCTCAGTAAAAGCCCTGGACTATGTTACCCCTGACTAACAAAATGCAGTGTATGCTGCCACCTTATACTGACAGTGTTAAAATGCATGGTACATATGGAACTAGCAAAAAACTTCAAGGAAATTAGTAAGATGAGTGACTTGATAAAATCTTTCTCTCTGAGCTAGACAGCTTAAGGCTGAGTCATGAAAACTCAGGGAGAAAAAAACCACCAAAATCCCGCATTCCAACTTGTACATCCAGAGGACTTCTGCAGTCTCCTTTAGGCACCAAAGGCTATCTCTGCATGAAAGCTTTAAAACATTCCTTAAATTGTTCTCTCTTGAAGGATCTCATCAGAAACCAAACCTGTCGTGTCCCCACCCTCGCCTTTTTATTTCTTCTGGAAGCATTATTTGGGTCCCACCCTTGATAAAAATTTCAGAATCCCCTGGAATTAGTGTGGGAGTGTCACCATTAAGATAGGTGGAAACACAACTCCTGGTTGTATGTATTCCCTCCAGACTGCCAAGCTATATTTAAATTCCCTTCCTCAATCGGAAGGAACTTAACCAACCTGGAAAACAACAAATCAGTGCTACTTGCATTGTTTTTCATGTCTGACTTCACATTAATGCCGTGTCAGACACCATCAGCATCAGAAGCGGCTGCATTTTCTCAATGAAAAAGGGAAATAGGTAAGAGGGATGAGAAAATTATTAATTTCCCAGGATCTTTTTTGTGTTGCATCTCCCATGTAATTTGGGCAGGCTCCTGCCCCTGGGAACAAGAACTAGGAAAGAGAAGCTGTGACTGCTCTGTCCCTGGAAGTGTTCAAGGTCAGGTTAGATGTGGCTCAGAGCAAACTGGTCTAGAAGAAGGTGTCCCTGCCCGTTGGCAGGGGCTTGAGACAAAAACGTCTTTAAGATCCCTTCCAACCCAGACCATTCTATGTTCCCACACTGAGAATAGGGATTTCCTAACAGCACAATTGGGGGATGGAGAATTAGTTTCCTCATCAGTGGAGATAATCCCAGTGAGAGACTGCTTTCTGCACCAGATCAGGGCGTTTCCAAGCAAATATTGAACCAAAACTCAACATTGTGCTGTCAAAGAAAATTCTCCTAAGTGCAGCATCTACCTCCTCCATGGTCTTCAAAAACCCTGATAACCTGTGGCATCTGCCACTGTCTAATCGGCTCTGGTTAACAGGTGAGACTTTTTTGCAGCATTTTCAGGGTCAAGTTAACTCATTTCAGAAGAACACAACTGCACTTACAATGAAACATCAAGTCAGTAAAAACATAAAGGATTTATGCACATCCTTCCCTGATGGGTTTAGTTGTATTTGAAACTGCTTCAATTGTAGATCTACACAGTATGTAAACTGGTCACTGCTGGGCTCCCTGGGAATCCTGCAAGCTGGAGGGACAAGTCAAAGTGTCACAGTCAAGAATTCATAGAAGCCATGTGAGTAGAATGATTGAATCCCTTGCTGCTGAAAACTAATTGGATATAAGAAGGGAAAAGATGTATACAGCAGTATGCAAAGGGAAAGGAGTATGGAAAGGCTCCAAAACCAGTCTATTTGGTAAGCAAATGTTATCCCAACTGAAATTCAGAAAAGTCTGCAAAATTATTTTATGTCTTCTCCTATAAACATTCAGTAGAATATAAGGAATAAAATGAAGCCCTTTATACAAAAGATGATTTAAATACATTCTATTACTAAAATTTTGTGCAACTAAGAACTTATAGCAAAGATCAAAAAGAGTGTTCACAAAAGCAGTGAACATTACACACACAGCAAAAATACAGGGGAAATTTGCAGATCAAGGTCCTCTATCACACCTCAATTAAAACATAAACCCATGGGAATGTATTCTCCCTGTTAGCCCTCCTAAAGCCCTAAGCAGAGAACACTGCAATAGACTGTGGAGAGAGAAAGAAATGTCTCTTCAAATACAACAGAAACAGCTTTGCTGAAGGACAGGAGAGCTGTTTCCTG
This sequence comes from Acrocephalus scirpaceus scirpaceus, assembly GCA_910950805.1. Taxonomy (NCBI): domain Eukaryota; kingdom Metazoa; phylum Chordata; class Aves; order Passeriformes; family Sylviidae; genus Acrocephalus; species Acrocephalus scirpaceus. The sequence goes on from OU383785.1 coordinate 8,264,917, forward strand.
TGCATCATGGACCTTAAGGATGCTGATATTTAATAAACCTTAAGGACCAATAAAGAACATAAAATAATCCTTTAAAAATACCTATGGGGCCTTTCAGAAACCATAAATAAAATTCCATTAGATTTTCAGAGATTTACAGCACACTAGCCTGGCTGTGCACTAAGGGGAATCCCTTTGGCCACAAGCCAGAACCTCATCCCAAAGGCTCAGCATCTGAGCAGCGCTCGCAGGTCCTGCCCCTGCTGAACTCACTCACACCACACACCCTGGAGGAGCTCAGTGCTGCAGCAGCAGGTTCAGTCGTGCCACAGAAGGGACATGCAGATTCTCTGGCTTGGAAACACACTGCCAGGCTGAGGTCCCTGCAGGAGCACAGCTATGCTGGCAGCAGCACTGGCATTAGCACTGCCAGGACCTCCTAAAGTCCAACTAATTCAGACAACCGAGAATGTATTCTGGATGAGGGAAGCTTTAATTATCTCCTTGAAGCTTCACAGCCCAGTCAAATTACAACAGTTTGCAGATTATCAAAGCTCTGCATCTGAGCTGGACTATTAGAAGGATGAAACCAGCTGTTTTAACAATTAATTTTTGTGTGGCATTCTTTACTTAGGAGTATTTGAGCAGTGCTGGTTTTCCACCAGATACGTTTTTGTAGCTAAAAAAAGTGCTTGAGTGCATTACAGCATCTTTGTTCACATGCCGTACTGAACTTCTTTGAAATATTCAAAGTTTAACAGATTGATTTTGCTTCTGGCAAGTCTCCCTGCATGTACTTTTGCTGAGTGTGTAGACCTACACTCTCAAAGAGCTACTTATCACCTACATGATCTATTTATGGAAGAATGGACAAATATCCATTAATATAAAGTCTAGGAGACAGAGTGTGGTCAATACAGAGGAAAGAAATTGGAGTAAAGAGCAAGAAACTTTCTTTGATGCAGAATCCCAACTTCCACTGCCTTTGCTTTGCAATAGAGCAGGAGCAAGAAGGGTAAATGACAGAAGGGACAGGGATGCAAAATGCAATACCCATTCACTTTGTCTTGTTTGTGGCTTGTTGTTTATTCATGGATTTCACATTAAGTTTACCTCTGGAAAATCATACAGGAATTTGTCACCATGCCCATTCAAAATGCCATGTAAATATTAACTACCTTTAATTGCTCTGTGGTTGGTGTTAATGAATGTTTCCCTTGATGCAAATAAGTTCCTATACGCAGCCAAAGTGAACAAATCCTTCTAAACCCTTCACATTTTTGTGTCACATCATCAAAACTGTTCATTTGGGCTGTTCCAGAAGAAGGTGGAGGAGCAAGACTCAGACAATAGCAAGGAGGGCTGATTTTTTGAGACAACAGACTTTAACTCCCAGCCTCGTGCATAAACATCTCATCAAAATTCAGTGCTTAATAGTACCTGGGTTCTTGGCACAGCGATGAGATTAGAAATCACGAGCTAAAGCATCACACGTGGATTGCTTCTCTCATCCTGAAGTATTCTGGTGCCCAGATTTTGGGTTTTTTTCCCACGTAGAAGCAAGAGAAAAACATAAATGACCAGAAGCAAACAAAAACATTGTCCTTGCCAGCTGAAAGAACAGGTCGCCATACCGCATTTCCCACTAATGCTGTAAGACTTGGCTGTCTCTAAAGATGTGGTTTTTTGCTTTCCAATTCCACTATGCCCAGTGACAGTGGATGGCAGATGTCACATAACTGACATTGCTGGATCCTGACACTACAAAGCAAGCAGGAGAAATGAAACCTTCTGCAGAAGGTGTGCACAGTTTCCCTGCTGGTTTTCTGGGACGGTTTCCCAAGGCTGAGCCCTCTCCACTCCCGAGGCTGACTGCACAGCCAGACCTCCTGTAGCAAAGGCTCCACTCTTCAGGTTTGTGTCACCAACTTTGGTCCAAAGCAAGCACAGAGAGTTAGACCACATCACTCAGTGCATCAACTTCCAGAATGCAAAAAGTATCACAAAATAAACCTAACATATGAAACATTCTTTTTAGTAAGGTCTTTACAAGATAAATGATTGCTGGTTTTTTCCGTAATAAAAGTAGTTACATGAAGAGACAGCAGTATTCATATTTATGATGTCTTAAACAGACCCTAAAGGTTTCCTGTCTTCAATTTAACTCAGCCTCTAATAACCTATTAGCATGAAAATGACAGTGGAGCCAATGTAAGCTCAGATGCCTTTTCAAGATACAATTTCCTTCACGTTGCAGAGATACTCTTCACATCAAGCCAAGCTATGAAAAAACAAGCCACCCCTCGAAGTGCTCCAGAACTTATCAAAATATTTGAATACTTTTCAAAACACATCTTGGCACTTTTCTCTGAATGTAATTAATACCTTTCTCTTTCAATTAGACACATGGCTGCACATATTGAAGTATTAAAAAAAAGTCTTTGCATGGGTTGTCCTTTTCAGAACTGTACTCTCTTTGCTCTGTTCCTCTTTCTTATCTTGTCACCTCAACTTTGTGTTTCTGTTGGTGGGACTTTTCTCTCTAGGCTCGGTGACAGCAGGATTTATTTCAGCATGAGTACCTCTTCCATCCCAAACTGGTCCTGGAGGCTCCTGGTCACACCATGCCTTGGGTCCAATTTCCAGCACAGCTGGGTACTGCAGGTCCTCCCATCACAGTTTTATCTGCTCATCCCAGCTCATCTGATGCTGCATCTCTTCATGAGGCAGGAGTGCTGGAAGCTGTCTGTAAAGCTTTTTACTGGGCTTGCATGTCTCTTTATTAATTCTCACAACTTCAAGGCAGTTAGATCTCAAAAATAAGTTATTCACAGCTCTGTTGCAAGGTTCACAGCAGCAACAATTTGTGTATCTCCTGAAAGGTTTCTAAATAAACATGGCCTCAAATGCTCATGGGTATGAATGCTCCTCATTCCTGGCAGACCTTGGTATTACTTCAGCAGTTGAATTGAAGACTTACAGAGCAAAATAGACAACAGGTGACTGGACAAGAAAAAAATGGCATCAAGTTGAACCAGGAGAAGTTTAGACTAGGTATTAGGAAATGTTTTTTCATGGAAAAGATTGTCAAGCATTGAAACAGATTGCACGGGGGAGTGGTAGAGTCACCATCTCCAGAAGTGTTCAGAAACATGTGGATGTGGCACCTGGAGACATATTTGAGTGGTGACCATGGTGCTACGTGGGACTTGATGATCTTAAAGGTCTTTTCCAACCTTCACGATTCTGTGATCCTATGAAAGTGATATAAACTTTTTCCACAACAATTAATTAGCACCATTGTGATTTACCATCCCCTTATTCCCCTGAACAGATGCAGCAGATATATTCCTGAAGGAGTCATTTAAGCCACACAAGGAAGAGCCTGGCTTTGTTGCAAGGATTTTGGTAACCTGCAGTCCCAGACCAGTAAGCTGAAGCTGCTCACAAGCTGCCCAAGCTGCAGCTCTGTGCCAGCACCTCCACCAGACTTCTTGCCCTTTCATCTACCTTTCCCTATCAAGGACATTAATTTTTATGCTAAATGAACATGTATGTAAGCCCCCAATTCATCATCTATCTCAGGTACCCCTTGGACAGCTCAAACAGGATTTTCTTCTCACCAGAGGAATCCACACCCTGGGCATGTTACTCATCACCACCATAGCATTTCCTGCAATGCACACCCAGACATCCTTCTGCACATGTTGCAGTTTTCTTTATCACTATCTGAAATCTGTGCTTGACCCTACTAATGCCCTAGAAAATGTCTGTGTGCCAGCTTCTCTACTTACTTGGAGAGCTGGTGCCCTCTCTCATGGAGAAGGAAGAGACTCATTATGCATCAGCAAAGAGAATAAACGATACACTTTCAAGCCTGACACAATTCCTTCCAGCTCTTTGAATGCATTGCAAATTTAATTGCAATTTCTTCTGTGGTTTTCTATTTTGAGTTTATAGTTAGATCCTCTGGGCCTACGAGGAATGATGCTGTGTAGTTACCTAGTAAGAACGTTGGAATTCATGTCCTGAAGTTGCTTCATTAGTTTTCTTCATGCTTTCCAAATGATCAAAGCAGATCTAAATTTTTCATTACAAGGAAAATTGCACCTTTTGCATGGTAGAATAACTGGGTTAATTGCCAACATTAATATTATATTTGTTTCTCAAGAAGCCACCAAGAATTTCTATCATAACTTAATAAATATGAATCAAGGCATAGTCAATTCAAAGAGCAAGGAAAGCTGGGCCCTTCCTTCAAGCATTTATACACATCACCGGCAGTTTGGACTTGCTGTTTCAGTTTTACATTTTGGGATGATCAATCACCTACCTCCAACAGCTCATTTTTGCACAGATTAGGAAACCTTAGAGTACTGCAAATATGGAAGTTTTTATTGGTAAGAGGCTTTTATCCAATTTTTCACATTCAGCTTGGTTGTTTTATGTTTTAGGGAAAAGAAACTACATCTTCCTTTACAACTAAAAACATGTAGTATATCTTGAAGACTTTAATGAAGCCTGAATATCTTCCTGGAATCTTCCTTATTAGTTCAGCAGCCTATGGGCCATCACATTGATGTCCAGATTAGAAAAGACACTATAGAAATCATCAGGTGAAGTTTCACAGACTGGACTTAAGCAAAGAACATGACTCTAAACAAACATGTACTGAATTTGAAATCTAGCCTTGGTGAGGTGATACCCACAGCTGCTTTCTGGCAAGTCAAATGGAAGATGTGGGTAGGGAAGAGAAGGATGCTTTGGCTCCACAAAACCCACAGTTTCAAGCTCAGATGGCTGGTACCAGTCAAAACTGCTGAGGGGGTCTTAACCTGTGGAGTTTTAATCTGAACCTGAATCAACAAAGGGAGGGGAGCATCAGACAATGTGCTGATATCACCCATTTTTTGTGAATTGACAACATCAAAATAATGCAGCAACCCCACTCCTACTAACATCCTCTTTCTCCCTTGGGCAGAAGTGACACATTACATCTAAAAAGGGAACTTTAATGAACAGAAGTGAACTTCTAATGAAGGCAGTATTGATAAAACATCAAGAGCAAGGGCTCTGCTCCCAACTCATTTAAATACGCATGGAAAGAGAAACAAGTAGTTATGCTACTCGGCTTCCCCAGGGGTGTGACACATCTTCCTCAGCCCAAGTTCAGGGGAATGGCAGGAAGGGAGTGCAGAAACAGGAATTAATTGCAAGGCAGAAGATCTATCTGTGCTGCAGAGCGTGCGAGGCTGCGCAGGACAGTGCAGTGTGCCTGCACTCACATCGATGCCATCCCGACAGCACCCCTCACACTTCATGTCTGAAACAAGGGAAAGAATAGAAAGGATGAGTCTGGTTCCCACAGAAGAAGTAGAAATAATGGGAAAAAGATGATAAAACCATGGGACTGCAGCAATGCCGCACTGCGTTATTCAGAGCTCCATTAACACCACTACAGACGAGGACGTGCAGCGAGGGATTTTCATGCACTTCTATCATAAAGTACACTTCAAGAGATGGGGCTTTTAAAGGTCTCTGGTTTCATCTGTCTGTGCAGTGTACTTGGTGTTCCAACCTCAACTCCTTTCGACCTCGTTTTATGGAGGAAGTCCTCCAAAAGCACAAAGTCAGTACTTACCAGCTTGGTACGCTGATGGTTCTGACACCTCTCCCAAGAAACCTATCTCCCAGCATCTACTCTGTATGTAATAAGGAATTTCAACATTTTTGATGAACGCAGCTCTGAAGATGGCATATGGGCTTCCTATTAATTGGGCACTGGTCTGGTTGGAAAAGCAGCAAAGAGGCATTGCTCCCACTGTGAAAGGCCAAGGCATTTGGGAGTCAGACTCATCAGTGTGCCCTACGCAGCTTCTCTGTGGTCATTCTACAAAGCCATGGGACAAGAACACCTTGTCCAGTGGGAAACTGGAATCTGAGCATGACCGACTAGATCACCCTCAAAAAATAAAAAAAGTGACACAAAAAAAAGGGAGGGATTTACATAGAGGCAACAGAGTAGTTTTGCTTGGTGGATGCAAGTAGCAAACTCCACTGCAGTAAGGCAGAAAACTTCTGGCTTTCATCAGCTATTCCAAATAACACCTCCAGCAGGAACTGCATCTTAAGACAATGCTTCCCTCTTGGCACAGGATCCTCATTTCTGGATCCAGCAATTTCAAAATAAAACAGAAGAATGGAGCAGAACCATATTAGCAAATATTGGATCAATTAATATGTATTTTGATGTTTTACATAAAATATCAAAAAGAGAAAAGAAGCAATCCTCAGAAAAAGATTTACTGCCATCACGACCAAAACTGTTTGACATCTGTGACAATACACTCATTAATCCTTCTAATGCAAGCTGTATTTTCACTTTATGGAGTTGTGGGTATTAGCCAAGTTTCCTTATGGAACATATTCTTTACTTGCAACGTTTTAACTGAAAATAAGAAGGACAACAGCCCTGACAGAGGCTGGGCAAGGTACTATGGCACTTGGACATCCTTGAATCAGTTTGAGGGCATTCACAGAGGTACTGAAACATTTATCAAAAGGACATAGTTATAAATGCATGAGTCTTAACTATGTGGTCTGCCAACTAATTAATTTTATGTTTTCATTGCAATGTGATGTTTACAACACTCCTTCATTCAGTTTAATTAAATGTCTCCCATCATATTTACTCCAATCACACTTTATTTAGAGATCAGTAAATAAATAGTGAGATTTTGTTATTGATGATGATGTTTGGTTTTACTGTAACCTCATTACAGGATGTATTTTACAGCCTTCTGTCTCACAAATGATTGAACATAACTGCTGCAATATTACAGACCAAGTAAAATTAACATCCCCTTTTACTTCTGATCTTTCTTATTAACCACCATGTTTTAAAGTTATAATCAAGCCACTGTACAAGCACAAAACTTCACCTGACTTTAATCACCTGGTTTTTGTTAACAGAAGAAAACCCTTCAAAATTATCAAGAGGAGTACAACTTGGTGTGCAATGTCACAAAGGGCACTGTTTCACCAGGTGTATTTTAAAGCCTGCTCTGCTGACACACACGGGGACTGCAGTGACTGACAGATGTACTCATTTCATGTTGCTATTGGTTTCCAAAGTAATTATTTAAATTTTCAGCAACATCCCCAGTCCTTCCTTGAGACATGAGGATGCACAGAGGAGTTTAAAGTCATTGATTTCAAATTCTCTAGATGGCATTGCTTTAAAAGCAAAGCAAGAGGCATAAAAGGAGTTCCTCTGTTTTAAATCATTGAATTGTTTCACATATTGTATGTGCTCCTAAGTTGCTGACTTTGACAAGATTTGAAATGTTTTTTCTAGAGGAGTGAGTGCCCTCCATGTGGAGCCACAGAGATGTGCTCAGTGGAATCAGGTTTGGTAATTAAACTGTCCCATTGAAAAGTAAGAAATGCATCTTAAACACTCCTATCTCCAAGGAAAAGTGTTGATTTGGGATTTGGAATTTGGGTGTTACAGTTAAATCACAGAAGCATTTATATTGGAAAAGACCTCCAAGATCATTAAGTCCAAACTTTGAGCTCTTACAAAAGAAACCCATGGCTTCCACATGGCTGAACAAAGTTAGGGATGTTATAGCAGACTGCACAATAGTATTAATCAGTAGAGGTTAAACATTTGAGGAAAGAGAATATGTTAGCTGGTTCAGCTGCAGGTGTCAATTGATTCTATTAATTAAGTTTACCTTTGTAAAATAATTAAGTTTTAAAAGCCTGCAAAAAGGCACCATTTTACTCACATCTTCTTTGTGGAAAGATCATTAAGATTTAAGACACCAAGACCTGAGGCTGGTTTAGACCTTGCAGTAAAGCCAGCCTTAAGGTGTCTTTGAAATGCGGGCAAGAAATTATGAGAGGTCATATGCTCAGATTATGTTATATGCTAGTACTGCTCAAATTATTTACAGGTTTCTCTTTTCTCTGTCACTCTTTCTGCCTGTACTGTACTGTTTCTGTCCAAGAAGAGCAGGGAGAAACTTCCCATTGAACTTTTATTCTTTAAGACTCTCTGGAGTATCCCTATTCCCAAGTAACCTTGCTTTGCCTGCTCCCCCATCAGTATCTCCTCTCCTCTGGAAACAAGAAAGAAACATCTCAAGAAAAACTTGTAATACTCTTAAAACATCCTGTGAAAGGATGTGATTTAAGAGCCTTATGCACTGATTGAATTTAAACATGCTTGGCTGGCCAGAAGTAGATTAGTTTTGGAAAAAAATTATAAGCCTACCATGGTCCCTCTCTGGTAGGAATTTGAGCATTTTCCATTTGAGCATTATCCACAAGATATTTCCACACTTGCCTGGTCCCACATTCCCAAAAAGCTGCTACCTCTTCAACACATCAGCTTGATATCCCAGCCAAGTGTAGAAATTGCACCATCTCCAAGTACCCCCTTTCCCTTCCCATTCTCACACTATTTACCTCTTTCTCTCCTCCTCTGCATCTCCTTTCTAGTAAAGCTCCTGAAAATGAGGAGCACCAACCAGGCAGCTAAACTGATGAAATGAAGTCTTTACTCATTTTAAATTTAGATGCTTTGGTTTTGCCTTTACTAGGCTTTATTCTAATAGAAAGTCTAAGATCAGGTTTTGTCACAATAGCAAATAGCCTTATAGTTTGAAAATCCATACTGGGATTGTCGGAACCCAAGACATCCTTTTGGATGTCCCGGGCGGTCCGAGGCCCCAGGAGGGGGTCCAGAGACCCTGGAACAGCAATAAAAACACCAGTGCCTTTGATTTTAGCCCCTGGGAGCGATTGCCGACATTGTATGAAGAATTACAAGTCACAGGTGTGTAGTTAGGATATTAGATAACTTATTTTTGTGTATTAATATGGATTTTGGGGGTTCACAAAGGAGGCTCAAGGAGACAAGATGGAGGGATTTGGGTGTGTCCCTTGTCTTTCTCCTTCTTCTTCTTGTCCTCCATCTTTGGGTAAGGTGGTGGCATTTTCTTATTGGTTTAGTGTAAAAGTGCACAGTTTAATAAAAGCAGTAGATATTGGTATGGTAATGAAAACAATGGGGACGTAATAATTAGTATAAAAGATTAGGACCGCCCAGGAGCGGGGCAGATAGCCTTCGGCTGCGGTGTAGGTGACACCTACGCCGGCTGAAGGAAAAATATTTAAGAACACGATGGAATAAACAACTCTGATAAAAGAATCGACGCGTCCTGATTCTTTCTTCTGGCACGGGGCTTGGAGAAAAGGACTTTACCCGCAATTCTCGGATGGCTACCAGCCCGGGATCCGAGAGGGATGAGCTGTCCTTATCAGATAAAAACATTCTCATAGTGACTTTTGACTGTACCACTTATCTTAAAATCCAACTGAGAAAGCACTTTCTTAATAAGCAAAAGTTTCAATCACCAGCACCAGAGACCTCTGCAAATGTGTGGTCAGAGCTGCTGGCTGGACAGTGGGACCTACTGTCAGGGGTTTAGAAAGGAATTCACCTTCAGTGAAAGTATCAGTGCACAGTTGCTATTGCATTTCATACTGAAAATATCTTTCATATAAATCACTTCATCAGGTGATTTTTCTGAGTCAGTACGGTTATTCCCAAACTGATTGTACAAGAAAGTACTTTGCCACATCAGTAAACTCCTGCACATATTGTCAGATCATTTTTCAAACTGATCATGGGAGAAGCTTCTCCTTATTTCCCCTGCCATCTGAAGGGAACCATCCCAGCACATCACTGGGGAAGGCCATGCAAAACCCCCCAAGAAGGAAGCAGAGCGAACTAGAGAAGCGCATAATTATACAAACATCTGCAGGAATATGCAACAGCAAACAGCAGCATCTAATCCCACAAAATCCTCTGAGAGAATAGGAAGATTTTTCACTCTCTAAAACGTGATAATGAAAAAACAATTCCCAGATGCTCCACCAGATGAAATCATCTTGTTTCAAAGTTTATAATCATACATGTTAAATGCATCAGTCCACTTTCAAGATTAGTGATAATGATCTTACATTTTTAATAGAGCCCTTCATCCACGGGGATATGATGTGATCTTACACAGGCACTCCAGGACTGCTGCAGTTACCTCTGGCTTGAGATGTAGCAGCTGTTTAACATCACTGCATATGCTGTAAACAACACATTGTTGTACAGTATAAGTAAAGGACACTGTGTTGGTTTTACACAGCCTGGCTTTTGGTAGTGGGGGTCCACAGAGGTGGAAGCTGCTGGAACCTTCCACCATGTCCAGCAGAGGCAATCCCTGATGGCTCTGAAGATGGACAGGCTGCTGGCCAAGGCTGGGACAATGAGAGAGATTGATAATGCCTGTGTCATGACATATTTGAGAAGAAAATCAAAATGAAGTGGGACAGACAATTTTTCTTCTGGTCAGAGAAGAGGAGGAGGTGAGAACATGAGAGGGAAACCACATGGAGACACCAAGGTCAGAGGAGGAGGGGAGGAGGTTCTCCAGGGGCCAGAGCTGAGATTCCTCTGCAGCTGTGGTGAGACCATGGTGAAGCAGCTGTGCCCCTGCAGCCCATGGGGATCCACAGGGGATGCAGAGATCCACCCACAGCCTGTGGTGATCCATGGGGGATGCAGAGATCCATGCACAGCCCCTGGGGATCCATGGGGGATGCAGAGATCCACCCACAGCCCATGGGGACCCATGGGGGATGCAGAGATCCACCCACAGCCCATGGGGATGCATGGGGGATGCAGAGATCCATGCACAGCCCATGGGGATCCATGGGGGATGCAGAGATCCATGCACAGCCCATGGGGATCCACGGGGGATGCAGAGATCCATGCACAGCCCCTGGGGATCCACGGGGGATGCAGAGATCCATGCACAGCCCATGGGGGAGGTGCCCATGCTGGAGCAGGTGATGCCTGGAGGAGGCTGTGACCCAGTGGAAGACCCAGCAGAGAGAGGGGCCCTGCTCCCAGGCTGGAGCAGCCTGTCCTTGGAGAACTGCACCCCATGGAAAGAGAGACCCACAACACAGCAGTTTTGGGAGGACTGTATGCCCGTGGGAGGGACTCACATTGCCGCAGTTTTAGCAGGACTGCTGCTTGTGAGAGTGGACCCATGTCAGGGAAGTTAATGGAGAGCTGTTTCCCATGAGAAAGACTCAGAGGGGAAGGACACCTCTCCCACAGTGGAAGAGGAAAATCTATGTGACCTGGCCAAAACTCCCATCCCCTGTCTCCCCGCACTGTCAGTGGGAAGGAGGGAGGGGTTTGGGGAAAAAAAAATAGTGTTTTTAAGGATTTATTTTACTTCTCATTATCCTCCTCTGATTCCAATAGTAATAAATTCACTTTGTGCCTTTGAGTTGAGCCTGTGAAGTGTTTTCTCCGGGTCCTTAACTCATGAACCTTTGTTAATTTTTTTTTCTCTCCTCTGCCCAGCTGTGGCAGGGGAGGGTGAGTGAGCAGCTTTTGTGAGTGCCTGGCTTTTGGCCAGTGTCAAACCATAACGCTCTCTTTAGTGCAGAATTCCAGGCCATCATGAGGACTTTGAGTTAAGGATATTAATTGGAGGAAATAATGGGCAAAACAAGTATTGAATCATATTATTAAGTAGAATTATAGTAGGAAATTTGTACCATAATTGCAGTGAAGGGTCCAGAGGTGGATCTTTGTGTAATTTGTCTTTTTTGTTCTGTGCTGTGATTATTGTTGGATCTGGTTGGAACTTTTTTCCTTCTGTTTAGTTTAGTTGTTTTTGTTGTTCTGCGTGAACATTGTGTGTTTAATGTGGCTTTGATGGTAATTCCTAAATATGTTATCAGTGTCAAACCACAATAGATACTCATCAGAGAAGAAGGTTACAGAAAAGCCTCCCTCTGCCCTTTACTACCCCATAGAAGAGCTCAATTACTTAAAAAAGGATGACATGCATCTCTAGAAGACAAGAAAACCTTGAGGACCCACAGCATTTGTTGGGGAGCACACGTGGCATTTGGGGCAAAGACCTGAAATTGCAGCTTTCTAGACCCAATGCAAGAACCATGGAGTGGAGCAGAGCCCAGCCTCCACTGGCTGGGCAGCAGCACCACCTCCTTGGCATGGTCACAGGAGAGCTGATCTGGCACATGTTCCAATGGGCTGTAAACAAACCCAGTGCTGAGGCTCACCACCTGAATAGATCCCTCGACCTTTGGACCATGTTGGCTTTCTTCATTTCCAAAGAGAAAGACTGTGATCAGAGAAGCTACTGTAGAGCAAAAGAACTGGCATTAAAGTCTTCAAGATAATTTCCTCACCTCTGGACATAGCCTTTCAGGGTCACAGTAGGGCAGGTCACCAAATACAGGCTGTCACTATGGGATGAATGGAAAAGCAGGATCACCCCTCAAGAACAATCTACAAACCAACCTTGAAGTCTAATTTACAAACAAGACCTTTGTTTTCTGCTCTCAAGTGTAGCCCTTGAGCTTTATCACAGGTAATTGGAGATGGTAGAAGAGAAGCCATTTAACTTCTTCATCTTTAAATCATGATGAGTCAACAGAAAGTGGCAACACAGAGAAAAACCAGGGAGTCATTGGAGCTACGGCATGAAATAAAGAGAAAGAGGAAGGCTTATGATTGATTTTAACAGGTTTTGAATTAAGCTCTTCAAATTGGAGAGCAGAACTGAAGAGATACACAGACAAGCAGACTGAATGTCACCCCTACAAGTGATATTACTGATTCCCAACAAAGAACTGCAGTAAAGGGCGTGTCTGAACACTGTGATGGAGGTACAAAAGTGGGAGATGTATAGCAGTTTTTCAGTCCTGCATTCTTTGCTTTATTCTTTTTTATAAAGATAAGCTCAAGCCACAGAAATTGTTGAAGGGCTTTGACTTTCTTTACACACCTGCAAGTCTTCATACACTTTCCCAAGAAATATTCCCAGAAAAATAAGTGCAGCTTGCTTTTAACATTCTGGGCTGAAGGCTTAGCATGGCACACAGCCACTCTCCTCATCACACAGTCTGAGGCCAAACTAATCAATAACAGGTTCTTAATGCCAATGAATTCAAACCAGCAGTTTGTTTTTAAAATGAAGTTACTGAAACAGAACTAAATATTACCTAAATCAAATTAGCTGCAGTAGCAATAAATAATTAAAGTAATAAACTAGTTCATAAATAGAGAACATAATTTAATTAATTTTACCACCATGTATAGCAACATCAATACTGCAGCGAGACAGAGTGCAGGGAGCTAAGGCAGTTTTGCATCCACACACAAGCAGCACAATAGCAAAATGATTGTATATATATATAAAAATCAAACCCAAGCAGTAATAGAGTACTTTGGAAGAATAAGTAGCTGTTGAGAAGCAGATAACTGGCTCAAGCAGGGAGACACTGTGTATGTGAATACATTTTGCAAGGCTGAGGGAGAGATAAGAAGGACAGAGCAGGATGAATTATTTGTGGTAAAATCTTCACTAGCTCTAGATAAAGCACTATGCTCATGATCTATTCCTGCTGATGCCACCATGTGCCCTTTTCTGTGTTCCCCATGACCACGGACAAATCTGTAAAGGCTTCAGTCTTCTCTCACCTCCTACAGGTAAGAAACCAGGAGCAAAATCCAGGACAGTCAGTACTGAAAATGGGATGAACTGGTGGGTTGCTGCCATGCCTTCCTGCTTCAAGCATTACTGCATTTACACTAAATACATGCATAGGCTCCTGATTCCAGGCTCTCCCAGCATATGGGGTCCCTTAGTTTAACTGAATGGAAGATCACAGATGGCCATGAAACAAAGACCTTTTTTTTCTGTCTGAATCTCCTATTTGAAAGAAAAAAGCAAGTGTGCATACTCATATTCTTTCATGACTCTGGATCACATGTACACACATTTGCTTTTCCTTTACTAAAGCAAAACCTTTAGGGATGACTAAGATCTGTTCAAATAATGAAATACAAAACTGAAGAGATTTTGCAAATGTCAGCTGCAGAGTATTGCTCCAGTACTACAGTATTAACAAAGCCTTGCTCTATTCAAAGACAGTTGTAAAATACCAGGATAACACTTCGTTACCACACACTGTTGAAATGTTTATTTGTTTTTAAGGGAGGTAAGTGCAGCCCTTGCAATCTTATCTCTCTCTCAATGGAAAAGCACTGCCTTCCCCAGAGAGAGCTCTAAGAAGCTGTTTTGCAGAGCTATATATTACAGAGTCATTGGAGGCTGGTCCGTACCACAGAAACATCTATCCAAAATAATTCAGCACAGCTAAACAGAGCAGTCATACCCACTCTGACAGCAGCGTTCTCCTCTAAAGATAATTCACCTCCAGCATTCTTAGTGCTACTTGTTAAAGGTAGGGAGGGTTTCTGGAAGGGGTGCAGTGATGTCTGACAGACAGAGGGGTCCTGCTCTGGGAGGTGGTGGCTGGGATGTGAAATTGTCACTTTTTCTTTCCCTTTAAGCTTGCCCTTGCTTCAAGAGAAGCTCTGAACACAAACACCACGGAGGCTCTCTTTAAACCGTGCTCAAGCAGTAACACAAACCAGGCATTTCATTATTATTCACTGCACACAGCCACATCCCTCTGTATGTTCTGTATGATCTCTTCAGCCATCAACAAAACGGGAGACCAAGCAGCTAAAGGCCAAATTTGCAAACACAGCCAGGCACACAACTCCCACTGCTGCTGCCAGAGACACGGAGTGAGCAGCATGGGCTAAGGGGAGTGAAGGCAGCTCAGCAAGCAGACCTGGCCCACAGCAATGCTGTAGGGTCATGGGAAGGAGGCCATGACTTCCAGGGAAATCTGGGGCAGAAGGACAGCTTTCCATGCAGAAGTGAGGCCAGCAATACCCTATGGACCAGAGCACATAGCAAGCTTTCAGCACTGAAAGGATGCCAATATCTGTCATGGCATGGCATGACATGCTAAAATGCCCCTTGTTTCCCTTTAGAGTGAACCTAGGGATGTCAAGCTTTATTTTTTTGAGTTCTTCAACAGGAAAACCACTCCCTCCAAATATGCACACAGGAAAAGCACAGGAAAGCACCAGAAAGCACCAGCAGCTGCCTGGCAAATAATTTTTGCAAAAATCAAATCCATCTCCTAGCATCCTGGAAGTCACTGCTTCACCTCCATAAATAACCAAGTCAATCAGGTTTTAGGGTGGTAAAGCAGACTACACCTTGGGCTTTTGCCTTCTCAAGTACTTGCTTCCCCTTTGTTCCACTCACTCTTCTCTCTCACCCTTTCTAATTGTTACAGGATAGAAATTGAGATATCCCTCACCTTCCTCCTAGTTTTCCTCCCTGCAGCAAGCAGAGTCCCTGGCCGCCTTTCCATTTTGCTGCTGTTTTCATGGGGGATCCCATCAACTTCCTTTCAGCCATTAAGTTTCCTTCCAGAGAAGAATTTTGAAGTTCTTTCTGAAGAGACTTGAAGAATCCCTTTCCCTGCCCAGCTGCACATGATGCAGTATTGCAAAGCAAGCACAACGGGGACCAGAGACATTTCCATGAGGTTCCCAAAGATATAATGTCCACATATAATTTTATATTTAACATCTGACAGTATCAGGCACACTTCAGTCTGAACTATGTTGCAGAAAGGAGCCCTGCTGGATAAGGGGCCAGAGAAGCACAGCAGATGATGCCCTCACCAAGCACAGAGGTCCCCACTCTAGGCTTCTGAGGGGCAAATCGTGGTCCTGCCACATGCCTTTCCTTCTACACATCCATCAGTGGAGGATGACAGTCTGAGTGACAGCCTACCCACTGTCACTCAGAATCAGTAACTTAAGTAAGAGAGAGATGTCCTGCAGACCTTGCAAGGGATGCTGCTGAGGAATATGCAAACCCCACACACCAATACCAGGCAAGTTCTGACCCAACTATCACAGTGGCCCCCAACCCATCAGTAATTTTAGCAGCTTTCTGTACCTGGCTCTGTCACTGATCCACAAAGTGTCATCAACTGAACCTGAGCAGAAAGAAAAGTACATTGCTGGCACACACGCACACAGCTTTATTTTAAAGAGACTAAAATACTTCAACCACCCCACGCAACATTTCTAAGTTTACACCCAGTGTTATCCCCATTTCACACATGAGAAAGGTTACTTGCTATGATTAAGATAACACAGTGACTTTTAGGGTAAAAATCCAACAGTCAATAAAACTCAATATAAAATGCTGAAATCCATCTGAGAATCTACATATAGTCAACATAAATATACAAAGAATTCCTGTTATTTTTAAAATTGTGTGACTAGGAGTTAAATTATTGCTGCATCCAAGTCACTCAGCTATAGGTATTAGACTCAAGATAGTCAAGATACATCTTAGGGTGTCCAAACCCATTAAGACCAAATAACAGGTTTATCAGTTACACCCTGACTTGCCAAAGTAAAGTAACTTATTGCTGAAATAATGCACACAAACCCAGTAAATCCATACACTCAGGACAAGCAGCGCAGATACAGGATAAAGCACTGGAGCACCAGCATCCCAGAGGAGCCAGCATCTCCCTGTTGCTCTTCCCAATGCTACACCTGCTTTTCCACTTACACCTTGTATTTAGGTCAATTGATATTACCTTTCCTTTACACCTCTGTGCTGGTTTGAAAGCAAAACCAGTGAAAGACTCCAAGTTAGAAACACAATTTAATAAGAGGAAAAGAAAAGAAATAAAATAAAAGTAATAGTACAAAAAAAAACCCCACTGACAGAGTCAGAATACAACCTGACACCCTGTTAAGGTGGTAGTGGCAGTCCAGATGAAATGCTCTTGTTGAAGCAGTGATTTCTGTAGAAACGTCTGGTAGCTCTTGTCTCCTCTGGGAGTCCAGTGGATAAAAGCTGCCTGTGCTGTCCCAAACCCTGGATTTATCCAGGTGGGAATGCTTGGCTCCTCCCCCTGGGCAGAGCATCTCCCAATGGGCTGATCTCATTCTATGAGTCATGCAGTGGGTCCTTGATGGCCCATTAAACAGAGATAACTCCCGGAGGGAGTTATCTATGAGTCATGTGGCAAGGCATTGTTAGGCTCGTTAACAGAAGATAAGGAAAACACTGCCCCACCTTGGCTCCAACGGCTCATGGGGATAGAATACAAACCTTGGGCACAATTTTACATTGTAACCTAGGACAACCTGCCTCACTGAAATCACGACAAAGGCAGAAAATAGCAACTGACCGAGGTTTGCATACGGAGAAATCACTGAGAATAACTGAGCTCCAGGAATCAATAGGACTATTTTTAGTCACTGTCATAAAGTTTCTTCTTTGCTTCTGCTACTGGAAGTACCAGAATAGATAGAGCCACTCGAGCAGCAAGAGAGTCTAGTTCACGATATTTTGGTTTGGTTCCTCCAAAGCTTAAGTAAGACAAGACATGTCAGGGATGGGGTCTTGGCTCATAGCCTTCAGTGATCAGCCACTTTGCTGTGCTCCTAATCTTAAAAACAAAATACAAACAACAGCAAGAAACAGCAGCTGTGCATTTTCCTCCTCCAAGTGATACACTAAAAACATGCTCCACATTAGTCCTCCCTAGAGAGGAGAGCTTTCTTCTCAACATGTAAAAACCTCCCACTTTTTCAGACAAATAATTATGAAATGACACAAATAACTGGGACTGCATATCTCACTAATACCAGTCCATCTCACTCACAGGGTCATATCTTTCTTGCAAACTAAGAGACAGCAATTACAGAAGAAAATGCTAAAAGCTGCACTCCAGTGTTGCAGGATATCCTGCTACTGAGGTTTCTTGCCTTTTTTCCTAATATAAGCACCCAATTTTAATTATTTAGAACTTGGAATCAATAGAGTTGGATCAGCAACAATGGCAGACTGCCACTGTCAGGCAGTGAGACCTAAAGGATTCACTAACACTCTGTAAGAAAAAAGGCACATCATAACTATCAGATTAGAGGATATTGACACTTGTGATAGAATTAGAAAGTTAAATATTATGATAATTAGCTTTCAGCTGATTTCATCTCTGAAATCACACCAGCTTGGTGATGTTCACACTCCTGTTTTCATGTGTTTCTTTTCTATCAGACAGAAGAAGGAAAACTTGAGGGGAAAAATACATCACTAAAGAAGTGATCATTACTTTTTAACAACTTCTATCAGACTTAATTCCTATTAAATCCTGACCAAGGTCTCAGTGCAAGAAACAAGTAGAGAACTGCAGCTAAACCCCTCACCTCTCAGTGCCAGCTGGCAGCCTGGTCAGCCTGGCTGCACCCACAGGCAGAGAGCTGGGATCTGGGGATGCAGCATCACATCCCAACAAACATCATCTGGTCTAAGTATCTGCCCCATGAATTTTCACTTCTAACAACCCAGCTCCCAAATAAGATCTAGCTCTTGGCAAAGTAACACCCCAGACAGCTAACACAGAGATTGTGCCACACGCTGGGCATTCAGCAGCAATTCCCCATGCTGGCATCCACACATGAAGTATAGAAACTGAGAAATGTTTAGGTTGGAAAACATCTCTAAGATCACTGAGTCCAGCCATTGATCCAACAATGCCAAACCCACCACTAACCATGTCTCCAGGTATCACATCTACATGCCTTTTAAATCTCTCCATGAGAATGTGGGCTCTACCATTGCCCTGAGCAGCCTGTGCCAGGGTTTGACAACCCTTTCAGTGAAGAAATTTTTCCTAATATCCAATCTAAACCATGTCATATGACAGCATGAAGACAGCAGCACTCCTTATGGCACACATTACCCCTACATGGAGGGGAACCTTGGCCCCACTCTCAGAGGACAGAATGAACTTACAGCAGGACTGTAGACAGGACACTCAGAGCAGGGTGGCCCCATCCATGCCAACAACGACAAGAAAATTCCAAACCGTCACATCTAAATTGTAAGCTAGAAAGTAAATAAAGGAAAAAGGAAACACGCCCATCTCAGACTTCACTGTCATCCCCCCATTACAGTGTACCTCCAAAGCTTTTGCTGCCAAATCACACTCTTATCCAAGCCCTACAGTCAGGTGGCATCACAGAAAACACTCTCAAAAGTTATCTTTATCTTTTCTTTCAAAAAGGAAAGGCCAAAAAAAAAAAAACAACCCCCTCCAAAAAAAACCTCACAAACAAACAAAAAACAAAACAAAACACAAAAAGCCAACCAAACAAAAAGAGCTGCCAAAAAATCCCAAAGGAGATAAGAACGGGAGACCTGAAAGCCATTTTTATCTTAAGAGCTGGCAAACACACATCATTAGATTCTGATAGCAAGTAAAAAGACTGTGTTTACACTAACTTTAAAACCAGCAAATTCTGTTTAAGTATAAAGGGAGTGAATTCACTATCTGACACTTACCATTAACGTTATAGACCCGATGAACAGTTCCTGTGCTCAAGAGCTTCCCATATTTCCTTCTCTCTCAGCTGGCCTAGTAAAACATACTTTCCCTACAAACCATGACCTTCATACTCTAGTGCCCGATAAATTAGCAGCACAGAAAACAGATTTTTATCTGACCTTAAAAAAGAAAGTTTGTGTGTTTTCTCAAGGACTAAATGATTCTTGTTAAACAAAACACAACCCTTTGGCTTTAGAAAACTTTGCCTCTGGCTTGTGCATTTGTTCCTGGAAACCTCAGACCTCCTTTTTGTCATATGGCATCGCTTGTAAGAAAACAGGGGTAGTAGCAGCAATCTTTCCAGTAATTAAAAAGAAATACTAATATAGATGGTATTTGTGGGAAATAACATTTATTTTTACTGCAGCATGTGTAGCATCAAGTAGTGAGGAATTTCACTGAAGATCTAGATAATGCTTCGCTTCATCTCTGTTGAAGATGCAAAATTTCACTCCTTCTTACCAGAAGTAAAATAACCCAAAACAAAAAAAACCACCTTGCTGTATTTAAGCTAGTGCAAATCCCAGTTTTAATAATTATTAGCTCATCTTATTCTTGCTCAAATACACTTTACCAGTAAGTAATGCTAGAGGGTGCCTGTTTACATGTTGGACAAGGGATTTTGCAAGTGAGCTACAAACATCTAGTCTTGGGTTGAGTTTCTGCCTGTTTATTTCCATTGCAAACCCAACAGAGCAGTTCTGACCAACAGCCTCTAATTACTTAATGATCTAAAGCCCTTGGAGCCACCAAAGACATGCAGACCCCTCACCCCAGCAGTGACCAGCCAGCAAGGATCAGCAAAGGGCTTGGGAGAGCTCCCAGGAACACAGCACTGCCAGGTTAATGCCGGGATTCCATGATCCTAGGGGCTTTTTCCAGCCTTAACAATTCCATATTTCTGTGATCACATCCCCCTCCAAGCCCTTCCCAGAAGAGCAGACTTGCAGACAAAAGCTCCATCCGCACACAGCTGCCGAGGAGAATTTTAAGCCAGCAAAGGAGTGTTTGTTTGTGCTAAGAAAGAGATTTAATGTCTAAATTAAATAAGTGCACTATGCTTAGCTCCCACTGACAGAACGGCTGGATATTAAGGGCTCTCCCGCTGGAGCTGCCTCTCTCTGGAGAGCCCTGCTCACAGCAGCCGTGTGCTGATCAGCACATCAGCAACAGGGGCACGCATACACCGAGCCACCGGCCCCCTCCCTGATTCCAGTCAGCTTCCTGAAAGGAATTGTTCTGCTGTTTTGACAGAAATCATCTTGTCCCCTGGGAATACATTGAAAGAACGAACAACAGGTTTGGTTTAAGGAACGTCTGAAAATTATTGTTAAAAAATCAGGAAAGTGAAATGGGAACTCCACGGGTAGAGGACTGAGTCAAAATTAGCTCCTGGATGCAAAGGAAAATAAGTTGGATACTTTTAATGATTTTCATCATGTTTCTGTTGTTAAATGACTACAATAAAATATGTTTCAGTTATGTAATTTCAAATATTAATTGCTGTGACATTTTGAAACTGAAAATAATCCCAGACGTTTCCCAAACAGAGAAATCCATGTTTGTGCAGAGGTGTTCAGGGAGGCCAGCAGCGCCATTCTCCTGACAAGAACAGCCTCTCACCCTCTAGTGAACAAACCACAGCTTGAGAAATAATCACATTAGAGCTTCTGCCTACTGGAAAGGCAGAGGGGTGAAAGACAGAGGGCTGTAATCTTTATTTCTGTTTTAGAATACTAGGGGTTGCTCAGCCTGAATGATGATGGGATCATCTAATCAGAGGGAACACAGCTCAGATATGATAAACAAGGCCTGATGAGCACACTTCCTTTGAAGAGGGAATTGCAATGCCCCATACACAGATCAGGCAGGACTTATTCTGGCGATGTTATTTATATTGGGTGAACATTAAGAAGGGTGAAAGAGTCATTTTCAGCATTGTCTCACAGTCAAATCTTTTTGAAGTTCACTCAGAGCCCAATTACTTCACCAGCACCTCCATGCTTCCCAGGACAATGTTAGGATGATCCAGCAATAATACAAACTGCAACTCACCAAAAATAATCACTTAGCACTGTCTCTAATCCAGCTAACCTGTTTGGAATATACTTACAGGTGTCATCCAAATGCAAACCTCCTTATGCAGGAAGCATTTATCATATATCCAAAAGGAAAAGAGTCTTTCTGCTGTCTCTGATCCTTTGCTGCTACCTGTATCTGAAGACTTAGCTCTAATTGGGACACCTTGTAGTACTGAGGAGCAGTTAGGGCTTTCCAGATAATTTTATGTACTGGTAAGGGCTTTGACTTAATCTGCATGCTCTGCCTTACAGTAAAGAGTTGCTCCTTACTGGTTTTGAGACCCCAGCCCATTAGAAGCTGTTTCAATCCTATATCCAGCACACACACTGCAGCCTTGGATGGCCAGTTCACCATCATGATGGCAAAACACAGCTTGATTTTACAAGCATGTAAAAATCTGTACTTCTCTCCAACTTTCCCCTGACTCCAACTGCTCATTCCAAAATCAGCATGAGGAACAGGCACACTAATCCAGCCACCCTGGGCAGAAAGACCATGAGCCCCCTCTCTGACAGATCCACTCAGGGTCTCATCCTGTCTGCTGCTGAGGGTCACTGCTTAAAGTATTATGACACAGCTAGGAGAATGTACTTCTTTACTTATCAGAATTTTTTGTGGCTCACACAGTTATTTCATCGTTGCACAGTGTTCAGATGTAGCCTGGACCCCAACTCCTGCACACCATGGAAATCCCATCAGAACCTTGGGGTGCACTCACAGGCTGGGGTATCTGCTCAAACCACAGCCACCCTCTCTTCACAAACTGGTGTTTTCCCATGAAAATGTCTCTGGCAATGGATCATCCCTCACTGACACTGGTGCCAACAGAGTTGGATGCATTGGTAACAGCAGAGAAGCTGCAGCATAGGGCTGCTTCCAATTGCTGGCTTCATTGATTCTATTTCCCAGGGAATAAGGGCTGCCACAATGTTGATTCTGTTAAAAGCAGCTGATGAACTTCTGTATTTAACAGGCAATAGGAGTTCACACCTAAATATGACTATTATATAATTTAGGGAAAACTAACAATTTTTGAAAAACAAGTATGGGTAAAGAAGAAATAATTCTAAGGAACAAAAACCAGGATAAAAAAAATCCTAACTTCAATAACTGAGAGAAAATATATTCTTTAAAGCATTCAGATATGAAAAGTAAAGAAAAAATATCCTATTATAGGCAATTCACATCATAGAATTTCAATGGGAAAAGCAAAACAACTAGAAGCAGGGGCACCACACACCACTGTCACCTACTCTGCAGTCGCAATGAGAAACTAAATTGAAATCTTGTAAGAAGTGACATTTTGAAAAATTTCCAAATCTGCAGATGGAAAACACAACACTTTTTTCTTGTATATTTTATTTTCCAAGCTAGAGCATAATTTGATGCTATTATCTGCTAGCTGCACAAGATAGATTTCAGCCTTTGCAACAACTACTGTGCACACAAACCCCAGGAACAGATACACTGATAACAGAGCTGGTCCTCTGTGCTGAACAAATTTAGAAGCCAAAATCCAACTTATGCCTTTGGAAGGAACTGGCTTTGAAGTCAATAGGTCTAGAATCACTTTTCACATATGCTAGTTTCATCCTGGTAAAACATGTTACTGGATGAATTCCAAGATATCTGAAATGAGTCAAATAGTTTTACACTCAATTAGAAAAAGCGTCTGGGCTGATACTCAGCCCTAATGACTGTCACATCATTGGAGATACTTTATCAGACAGAACTTAGAAGTTCAGCAGAAGGCAGATCTTAACCTCACTAAAACTGAGAGAGCAACAAGAATGACAAAACAAAAAAGACACACCACCTATGAGGGAGAAGTAAGGATAATAATGAGGAGGAGATGGGGACAAAAATATGAGGATCACTCTCATGCTACTTCATAAACACACAGTGCTCATTATGCTATATGCAAAACAACAAACCTGTCTAATATTCCTCAAAAGTTCTCATCAAACACAAGCAAGCAGCATGGCATAGATAAAGAACTCCTGTCTCATGACAAACAAGGAAGTATTTATGGAAGGCTATTAAACTTGGATTACTGAGACATTGGAGCAGTTGCAGAGTGGCCAATCAGCTCTGCTGACTAAATACACATTTATAAATGCTTTACATATTTTATTTACTCAATGGACCAAAATGGCTTATTCATTCTGTTCTGGTTTTATTTGGGTCTATAAAGTACAGTAAATGTACATTAGATGCATAATAAAAACTCCTTTAGAAAAGTAATTACATTACCTTACCCAGAGCAGATTTTTCTTTCCCAAGCACCAAGAACAACTGGACCATTTCACAGACTCCTAAGTTCTTATTAAAAAAATATACTGACACATGCTAATTACTGAAATGAAATCTTGCTTAGAAATGTAAAGTCCAAAAGAACCATTTACACACAAAGCAGGGCCCCCTGAAAACCACTAACTTAAGCAGAGTACTTGCCACGGCGGCAGCCAGGGACATGGCTTTGGCACCAAACATCTGAAACAGTTCATTCTTCACATTCTGTTTGGAAAAAAATCTTCCCTGAGAGGGTGGTGAGGCCCTGGCACAGGTTGCCCAGAGAAGCTGTTGCTGCCCCATCCCTGGAAGTGTCCAAGGGCAGCTTGGACATGGCTTGAAGCAACCTGGGATAGTGGAAGGTGTCCCTGCCCATGGCAGGGGGCTGTAATGAGATAACCTTTCAAGTCCCTTCCAACCCAAACCAATCTGGGATTTTGTGATTCTGCCGGGTTTGGCTGGAGCAGGATGTGGTGCAAGAATGTAACAGCCCCACAGTTCAGCACTGCAAGGATCACTGATGGCCTCCAGAAGAGGCCACCAGAGTTCCTTAGAGCCTGCCCTGCCATAAACCACCAGCCCCAGCTGGGCTGACCCAGTGTCAGGCTCAACATCTTCCACAGAGGCCATGACCACCTGGGAGCAAGTACCTGAACTAAGAGAGCACAAGATGGTTATTCCTCTCTTATTTTCAGCTCATATTTGAGCAGTGAGTTGAAGCTCCAATAATATTAACCTAATTGCTCTGCCTTACAGTTAAAGCTCAGTTCAGGAAGAAATAGCATGTTGAAACCTATTAAGTCTGAAATTGAAAATACACCATGCTCTAACACACATTAAGTAGACTAATAGCATGTTCAAAAATCATGACTCAAAAATCTGACTGGACCCAGAGGCAATCTTGGACATCGGGTCTTTTGTCTCAAAGTTTGAGTTTATTCATTTCTCTAAGACATACTGGATAAGTGATTTGTCGGGGAGTGTTTGCATAGTACCTTATATGGCCATTATCAGGAACGTCTGCTGCCAGTTTTTTATTCAACACTTACAAATGAGTTTATGTTATAGCTGGTTTGAAAACTCTGGGTTTACAGTGCATTTGCACCTTTCAAAACTATGTGCAAGCATCACTTGTCTGCTCCATATGAGAGGGGCTTCCACCTCATGCAATGCTCTCTGTAACAACAGCATTTCACCAGAGTTATGTGGCTGGACACAAAAGTAGAATTTCAAAGAAAGAACAATGCACCCCTGAAAACAACCAAAAAAATCAAATCCAACACAACTTCAAACCTCACTGCATATTTCAACCTGGCTGCTGCTAATGATACTTCCGTGAAGAAAAGCCCATTTGTCTGAAAATACATCCTCCTGTTCTTAGGTTATCTTTAAACACCAGAGCAAACCAGTCCTGCTTTACAGCTCTGGGTCAGCTGGAGAAAAGTGCTTTGGAGAGGCTGAAGATGCAGCCAAAACGAAGTTTGTAGGACAAAGCAGCATCTTCCAAAAGATTGCCCAGTTTAGATGGAAAGAGCAGAGAAGCTTGTGGAATCAAGGGATGACAGAAGCCAAGAGCACAAGCAGCTTTTTCAGCTGCCAAATCATCACAGTTTGTTCTGATTTCTGATGGAAAAGGAGAGATGCCTTCAGGCACATCCAACCTCAGCACTCTGCATTGGGGATACTTTATTTATGATGTATGGTAGTACCGAATACATACATATGTTATTTTGTATCTTCCTGTAATTCCTCACAAGGTCTCATGGATTTCTGACTTATCTCCATCTTCTCCCTCTTCCCACACTGGGAACTGAAGTCTGTCCACTTCCTAAGCTTGTCTCCAAGCTCCTTGATCCGACCTGCTGCTGGGAAACAGTTTCCTGATTTCCTGCCACTCAAGAAGTTTTCACTTCAGGTCCATCAATCTGCTGCTCTAGCAAAGCCACACTCTATTATATTTACTTACTAAACAGTCATGCCCATTCTGCCATGAAGAGAATTTATTCCTCCTCCTGCCCCAAAGTACTCAACTACAGAAACTGATGGATCCATTTACAAAAATCTCAGCTCTGCAAAACCACTCTATTTCCACCAGTCAGAGCATGAAAGGGGTGGGTTTGCTATGCCTATGGCAAAGCTGGGCTAAACCATGGCTGCACTCACATTTTCAGAAGTAATCCCCCTCTGTGAACGGTCATTTGTCAGCCAAATGTAACCACAAGGACCAGCCCTGTTTGGTTGAGGAGCTGCTCAGAAACTCCCTGTCTGAACTGCAATTCTCTGCTCCTCATCCCAGACACAAGTGCCATACAAACAGCAATAGTAACACTGCCCAGGAGCATTCACATTCCTGTTTAATTTACTATTGTGCCTAACGCTGGCTTATGTGTTGATTATTTGAGGTTCTTCCCCCTCCACATGGTTTTACTCCCTGTTTTACTTCCTGCCACTTAAAAGCATGAAATATGCCAAGTTATAATTAAACACCGATGCTGATAGATGTGTGGGAACAAACAACTTTGCCCCTTCCCAGCTGGGGCTAGGCTGTTCAAGTGGGATGAAGTATAAAAAAAGCTGAGAAACTGTGGTTTCATAAGCTTGGAAAAACAGGCACTAAACATCAGATTAATATCTTGACCCAAATATCCTTCCCTGGGTAACAGATTTCAAAGCATATGTTGACAGTGAATGGCAAAGATAATAAAACTTTCTGTGAAAATAAAGCAGCGGAGATGGGCAGAGACAAAAAAAACTTTGTTTGAAGTAAAGACTGAGTAATTGTTAAAACCAGTATAACAAACATGGAAAATATTCAACTTGTGATTCAACAAAACAGGTATTTTTAATGTAAAAGCAGTCCTTCAGAATTTGGAAGAATGTCCTGCAATACAGCCATTGTGTTTCTGAACATCCAACTCTGTACAAAGCACATACATACAAATATTTACTTTCATTTCATATCACCCATCACATGGATGTAACTGGGACAGCCAAATAATCAAGATCCTGGGGGCACAGTTACTTCTAATGACAACACAGGCATAGCTACTGATTTTTGGTGGGTTTTGACTAAGTTATAAGAAAAAAACACGAAGATATTTTGGATTTCAGTAATAGGGAAAAATCAACATAACAGGAAATGAATACATGATTTACTACAAAAGTAATTACAGCTGACCACTTTGTGTTCCTGAAGGATTTCAGGAGAGCAGCTTAATATTCCTGCAAATTTTGGAGTGCCTGTCTTCTTCCATGGAGAGGCAAAAATTTGAAGTGGGCAAAAAAAAAAAAGGACAAAGTAAAGAGAATTTCTGAAGGGCATTACTGTTTTATAACCATGAGTCAGTTTTTTCAGGTAGGACATAAAAATTGATGTCAAGTGGAGAATAATGAAATATTTCTTAAGCTGTTGGCTGGATCCTCTACCACTGCTAATTGATGCTGAGATTTTTCAGTAAAACTCTGGCAACTTGGGAAAGCTCAGGGTGTACTATATTCTATTGCTCTGCATTGTGATTAGGAATCACAGTGTAACAATGAGGATTGTGTATCTGTAATATGTACAGATAGGACATCCACAATACAGAGCTTGTGAAAACTTCAGAGAAGTGTCAATTCAAAGAAGTTTTAATTCAAACCAGATATTTAAAGTTTGTATCTTTATGGCAGTGTGATGTCATCTGTCTGAATAAATCTAGAGTTGCATCTCATTTAATAAGATTATATGGTCAGAGCAGAAGCAATTTACTTGAACATTTCTTGGCTGAATGGTTTCAAAAGCAGCTTTTGACACTAATTTGTTGAACGGATGATCGTGAACAACATAAAAACAAATTAAAAGTTTTAAGTGCTTGGGTTAGATTCTCAGCTAGTAAAAAGCAAAGGTGGTCCATTAATTCAGCAGTGCTTTGCTTTTTTCTGTCTACTGGAGACCTGGCTCTTTATGCTTAATGTGACTATACATATGCTTGGGCATAGTTCTACTCAGCAGACAATTTGTTCTAGTATTCAGCATCCTTCAGCCCCACAGTGCCAACTGAAATGGGAACATTTGTCAGCTCCAGAAGCTGCAGAATTAGTTCCTGTGTTCTTGCCATTAAAATAATTGGGGAAACCACTGGAGGCTCTCTTTTGCCAGACATGGGGATTTTGATAGACAAATGTATGTGGCTTTTCCATATATAAGTTGTATGGAGTAATTTACAGCAACAGGTAAGTATTATGCATTCATGTACACTCATTACACAGGGAAAAGTCACCAATCTTTAAAATTAAACCCTGCCACTGTCCAGCCTAATGTCTGCAGGTACTCACTACAAGCTTGGTCCTGTGTTTCTTCCAATCTAACACACACCCTTCAGTCTCCCAGTTTCCTGCACAGGCTCTTCTCCTCTTATTATGTAGATTTTAGGAAGAAATTCTCCTCTATGAGGTGGTGAGACACTGGCACTTGTCCGGAGAAGCTGTGACTGCCCCATTTCCTGAAGGTGTTCAAGGCCAGGTTAGACAGGGCTTGGAACGACTTGGGATAGTGGAAGGGGTCCCTGCCCATTACAGGGGGTGGAACGGGATGGGCTTTAAGGTTCCGTCCAACTCCAACCATTCTGACACTTCATCCTTTTCATTGTTCTCTTCATCTTTTCCACTAAATGCCTACTTTTTCCACATAATCTGCACAAACTGCTGCTTTTCCCAGCTCCCTACTCCTGTTTTGCTCTTCCTCATCTGCTCTCCTGCAGTATTACACTGGACAGCTGACAGGAGCATGCAGGCTATTCACCTTTTGGCTCCATTCCTCTTTCCTGTGCACTGAGGGCAGAAAAAATTATGAAAAATTAACATAAAATGGGAAAAGAGAAAAGATTCAGTCAAAAGTCAAAAAAGATCTGCCTGCCCAAACTTTCCCTGTGATTTTAGTTCAACAGAGCAATAGAGAGGGATGGTATTCAAAGCCTGTGCTTGTTTATCACATGCTGGGGTTTCTTGAGTTTTTGTTTTGAGGTTTTTGGCTTGTTGGGAGTTTGTTTTTAAAGCACAACACAAAACTTGGCACCCTACCCCATAATCTGGTTTCCATTGCATGAGCAATTCATGGATACCATAGTGGGTCATATATGTGACCAACTCAGAGCCAAATTTCAAGTAAATTTAGAAAAATATTCCTGCAGCTTCTAATCAAATCCCTGATTGAGGTTTTTTTTGATTAAAAAATTATTTTTAGTCAAAAAGGGTAATATTTGCACACCAGTTAGGCATCCCAGGAACAAAACAGTTCTGCAGCCATTTCCATTTCAATTGAGAAGAAAATCAGTCTCCAAACATCACTGAGAGGTGGCTGCCAGCTGCAGTCAGGGAAACATCTCTCCTCCATACTACAGCAATTAAAAGATCATGTAATTACTGCTGATCTCATGCCACAAAAGTCAAAGGAAAAATCATTCATTGACTCTAATGGACTTTGGAGCAGGTTCAAAATTTCTCCAGCATACGTAACCTGACACTTTGGAAACCAAAAGCCTCCCGGTTTAAGTATACTCATCCACAACTAAAAAAATGAAAAAAGTGTTCTCATGCTCAACAACAATCAAGGCTTTGTTCCCTTTGAAAGAAAACTGTCTGCTTTAAATCTAAAGGATTCAAACCTTTTGTCCCAAAAGAAAGAAAAATTCTGAAAAGTCTAAACCAGGATTGCCCCTCCTTTCACCAAAAGCTCTTTTTTTAATCATCTCGGATGATCCATAAGCCTGGGATAATAAAAGCAGATATGGAGTAAGTCTGCTGATCTCTCACATTTGTGGATGTTTCTATGAGGTATTTTTTAGTTTTTCAGCTTTTTGAGAGAAAGCCAAAATTTCTACCAAAGGAACAGAACAAGGATAAACCCCCAACCCCCAATATCTTCCAATCATCTCATTTCCTCAGGTAAAAACCATTATCTGCAAAAATTACCATTTTTAGGGGGGAAAAAGGCCTGGTTCTTAAAGTCACCTCATACCATATCACAAAATTTATAAGAAATCCTTTTGTGTGCATAACATCCTGACCCTCATGTTATTTTTTTCCTGACACCAAATGATATCTGCTCTGTGCACATTTTAATACTGAAGCGGTTTCTGAAGGAGCCTTTCGTTGAATTATTTTATAGGCACTATTGAGGAATAACTCCAGAGAGGAAGATACTTAAACATTGCTGAAAATCCCCAGGTAGCTCTGCAAATCCACAGGCTTTTGTGATCAGGAGGTATTTATCATGTTTGTTAGCATTTTCTTGACTTTTGAGGAGTTTGCAGTTCTTCGGACAGACTTTATAATCCACATATTGCCTTGCTGGGCATAAGCCAAATTTATCTGTACATCTTAATTCCCTCCTTTGCCATCCCCTTCACTCCAGCCATGGATCTAAGCTTCTAACAGAGAAGTCTATTACACTGAATTCACTTCTGAAAAAAATTATGGTTTTACCCCTCAAAATAAAAGTTGAATCTTACCCATCCTCTGAAAGCAATGAAAAATCAGCCTCACTTAGCCTGGAAATTTAGCCAATCTCCAAATTCAGTTATTGCTTTGAAGTAGCATTCTCCAAGTACAGGATCTGTAAACTCAATCCTGATTTCAAATATTCCGTCAAATATTCTGTCTTTAAGCTCTCATATGTGTTGGTTGCTTTCACTGGGAAGAAAGCTTTGGAAACTCGTATCTGAAAAAGGACTAGAAGTACATCCACAAGGCTGGATTCAGTCTCCATGCCTATAATGAACTACACAAGAAACTACAGTCAGAGCATGACTGAAATGTGTCCACATCCACAACACCAAGAATCTTTTCTGCATCTCAAAGCAGCCTTGACCCACCTAAGAGCCCTCCTCAGTCTGAGACTGAGGGAAGTACAACAGAACTGGATTTCTTCATGAAGAGTGCCAGAAGTTTGATCAAACACACACATGCACTGAACATCTAAACTAAACAGACTTTACCTCTAGCAATAGCTGTATTTTTAATTATTTCAAGCCTCTCTGCTGCCTTGGGCTCACAGAAGAAAAAAACCACAAAAACACAACCACAAAATAAAAAAAGATTATTTGTCCAAATGACAAGTTATCCTTGGACCTGACCTTCTTTACTTAGGCAGTAAAACACTGGTAGTTACAACCTCTTCCCAACATACGAGATGCCTGAGGCAATTCAAGAAGCTGCTGGAAGGGAGAGGAATGCATTAATCCATTGAACAGGAGAGTGCCACCTGCTTCACATTCTAGCAAGAGAGATGAGGAAAGCAACTGCCTGATCCACAAAACATCTGCTGAACAAAATCAAAATTAATGATAACCAGAATGAGCTCTTTGATGGCCAATTCTCCCCCAGCTGCCAGGAACTATCAAAGAGCCACTCCTGGCAAAAGCCAGTCAGTTACTGGGGCAGCAGAGCTCCCAGGAGCTGAGCACAGAGCACCAATGCACCTTTGGGTGGAGCTGGGATGTGCCAGGGCATAGAAAGCCTTGTCTGCACATTTTTCTCCCTGAAATTCTCCAGGTTTCGACTTTATCCCAGATTGTTTTGCACTGGAAAGGACTTTAAAATTCATCCAGTTCCAACTCCCTGCCATGCCTTCCCAGGTTGCCCCAAGCCCCCTCCAACCCAGCCTTGAACACTTCCAGGGATGGGGCAGCCACAGCTTCTCTGGGCAACCTGTGCCAGGGCCCCATTGTCTTCACAAGGAAGAACTGCTTCCTAATATCTGATCAAAATTATCTTCCTTCAGCTTCAAGCCATTTAGATGCCAGCACCCAAACCTTGACACACACACCCAATGTTATCATGCAATTCTGTGCTAAAAGAACAGCTTTTCACTGAAAAAAAAAAGTCTACAATTTGCAACACGAGGAAGTGTCAGACAAGTGCCAGGCACAGACTGTTGGAAAACCCACAGCAGCACAACCTCTCAAGTGTGTGAACTCATGCTTGTTTTAAAAAGTTGCTGCAAGAATACTCAACACCAACACACACAAAGAAAACTGGTTTTCCTACCTTTTCTTCTTGTAACTTCAAACCTTCTGGAGTCCTATAAGGAAAAAGAGAATTTTTTGTGGTGTTTTTTATTAAATACAAGAATTGTTCAAAGGCAGGATGAACAACCCCCCCTAAAAACATTATTCACTGACCCAGGCAAGCATCTATGAAACTCAATACAATAAGTGAGGAGTAATTACAAGCACACATTTCAGTTTGTCTACAGATATTTAATGGATAACTATAACACCTAAAATGACTCATCACTATGTGATGAATTACACTGTAAACACAACATTTGTCTTGAAAATGGATTTTTTTCCTCTATTGATGTTAAAAAGGGAGCAGTTAGGAGGGTTATCATTACTACACCAGAGATTTGGGATTGAGGAAGGAATATTATTCAGATATTTTTAGCAGAGACTTCTTCAAATATCTGAATAATTTCAAAGCCACTGGACTACTCATGCTGAAAGCTGAGGGCTGATTTCAATCCATGCACACCTACATAATTTTTTTGCAAATCATCACAACCATCTCTAATATAGAAACTTGTTTTAAAACAACAGTCTCAAAAGGTATTGCATTCCCAGGCAACACTATCTGCTTATACTAATGGTGAGACTTCAGAGGAATAAATATTTAATTCCACACAGTAGCATTATTTATGGGTTAATTACAAATATGTCCAAATTTCCATAGTTCGAGTTACTTCTTGCAGCCAGTATTAAAATAGTGGAATTGTGAAGACCATCTGGAGTAGCTCTGCTGTGGAGACAGGCTGAGAGAAGTGGGGTTGTTCAGCCTGGAGAAGAGAAGGCTCAGGGCACCACACGCTGCAGTGCTGTAGGTACTCATTAACTGCCTACAGAAATGCCCCTTTCTGCCTCCTGCCCCCTCCCAGAAAGTCCCAGAGCAGGACAGAGCCACAGCTGAGGTCTCCTCCAGCCCAGGGGCCACTTCACATCACCTACATCCTGGCCCAAACCAGTTTATACTGTCCTTTGTCATCACTTGTGCAGGCAACAAACACTGCTTCTCCTTCCTTCACACAACCACAAACTGCCTTCCTCAAAACAAAGCTTTCACCAAATTTGAGAAGGATCAGAATAGCAGAAATGGTCTCCTTGGCACCCTTCAAGTCAGCTGAAGGGGATAAACAAAAAAAAAAAAAGGTATTTGCTTATAAAAATACTGTCATTATTCCCTGTAGGATACTCCCTCAGTGATCTTGAGCAATACATAAAATGGCATTCAGGATTAGTACAGACTTCAAAGCATTTATCCTCTTTATGCAGCAGAGCTCTGAGCTGTGCAGGCAGTTATACTCCAGGGACCTCTCTGAGCTTTTCAAAATATTAGTTTGAGAGGTGGGGCACAGGATAAAAAACTCAGCTACAGCTGCTATCATTAGGCCTGTGTACATGCAATAGATGCAAAAGGGAAGAATACTTTTAAAGTTCCCCGGAGTCCCTCACACTAACAAGCTGTTTGAATTCTCTGCAGTTCAAAAGCTTAGAAACACTAAAACTAATTATAACTATTATATTGATCAAAAGGAAATAGACTATCAAGGCTCTATTAAACAAACATCCAAGTATCATCTCACTTTTATAAAATGCCCCTTTGTTATTTCCATCTCTGCACAGACATTGTAAAAGACAAAGGATGGTCTTCAAAGTTTCCCTTCTTTTACTCAGTTCCCCTTTTAATTTTAAGCTCCAATGAATATAAACTATCCCAGAAAACAGATGCACGGTTCAGAGGAAAAGCTTGTTAGAACTGCAATGGGAGAACATGAGGTCAGGCTGCAAGCCATCACTTCTCATTCCTGGGAAAACAGCAGCACTTGGTGTGTCCCCCAAAACATCCCTTCCCTGGAGAGGCCTCCAATGACACTGACAATGCTCAAGATTTCAGGAGGGTACACAAAAAAATGGAAAAATACCTGGCAGCCACAGCAGAGCTTAAAGTACAGCACAAAAAGGTAGCAGCTCCAGGTAGACTTGTCTTGAAGATGATACTGATCTCAAGTTAAAAAAAAAAAATCACAGAGATGTTTCAGAGGTTTTAATAGTGTTACCAGTAGAGAACCAAACTATTTTGATAAAAATGACACCGAAGTTCTTGAATGCATTGCCTGAGGAATACTTTTCTGCAGAAGCCATAAAGCAGATGGTTATAAATGAGACTTATTCCATGGGCACCATTTAATGACTGCAAATTCCTTTAACTAAAAATCTAATTTTATCAGAGCATAAATCACCTGCTTTGAAGGGAAAAAACAGTTTTGGATTTTCCACTCCTAAAAAGCTTCTTCATGTACCGCTTAAAATAGCATTTCATTAGTGCAATACAACAGTTTTATTTGTCAAGGTTCACTTTTAGCACCTATTTCCTACTTTTTAATGTTAGTCAATTGAGTACAGAATGAAAGACCCTTCTGTTGTGTACCTAAAGTGCCTAATCGCTATGTGGAAATCAGTGTAATATGTTTGCTTCAGGATTGCCTTTCACCACACATGCAGCTAAAGAAAAACTGCATCTCCAAAAGACTAAGCACCCCAGGGTCATCAAGTATGATAAATATTTCTACCTGAATTAGGAGAGATGAAAATCAAAATCAAATAGAGTTCACTACCTGCTGTCACACTGCTTCACTACCCAGCAGCTGCAGCGTGTTGTACCAACACCTGTGTGAAGCTGATGGGATTTAACAACTAGTTTGCACAAAGCCCTTTTCTATTCTTACAAAAGAAATGCCAAGGCATAAGAGCTACTTTGTTATATCTCCTGATTAATGATGAATCGTGGGTCCATGGCTGAGCACAGCTCAAGTGATAAATCAGATTTCATTCAGAACAAACACAGAGCATTGGGAACTTCATTGTGCAGAGTTAAAACACAACAACACAGAGAGAATACACAACACAAAACAGTGCTTGGTAGCCAGCATGCCACAAAGAGGTTTACCAGTGTCATCAGCAATGGATGCAAGCAGCAAAACCACTTTAGGGTTGTTTTGTATAGAATCACAGACTGGCTTGGGTTGGGAGGAACAATAAAGCTCATCTTGTTCCCAGCCCCCTGCCACAGGCAGGGACACTTCCCACTAGTTCCATTCAGCCTGGCCTTGAACACTTCCTGGGATGAATTCAGTATTTAGAGATTTTCACATGGCTGTGCATTTCCCATCCCTGTTTGTTACTGGCCTCTGATCCCAGTAGGGAATGATGCTGAGCATGGATCACCAAAGCAGATACCAAAGAGATCCCAACTGCCCTCAAGCACAATAACCCATCAGATAACCTTGCAATGATTTCAGTCTCTTGCCCTTTAATACTGGTTTAGGTTTAGTCAAAAGGCACCCCTTTTTATAGCCAAAACTTAATATAAGGGACTTTGCCAAAAAACCCCCAAATTAAAAAAAAAAAAAATAGAACAGAAAACTCCCCACAACCAGCAGCAAAAACCACAATAAAACAATTAATGCAGCAGATGAAGAGATGCAGAAGATCAGGTAACACTCCAGATCGACAAGTTCCCTGCACTGCTGGCCACACCACACCCTTTGTGGGAGACACAGCAGTGCAAGCAGATAAATCCAAGTCCCTGCAGCTGGGCTCATGCAGGGTCTCACAATAAATCAGATGTTACTGCTGCACACTTCAGGTCTCCAGGGACCTGGTCTCAGGATCAGCCTAACTGCTGTACAATTTCTAAATATACAGTCCTAACTCATTTAGCAAATTAATAAAGAAGTGGCTGTTCCTATTAATAGATTACCAGGCCATGGTTTTTTTTTTCCTCCCTTCAGAGCCTTCTCCTCCTTATCTCCAGTGAGGGGTCAAACGAAGATGGGTTTAGATGAGATACTAGGAATGAATTCCTCCCCGTGAGGGTGGGGAGGCCATGGCACAGGATTCCCAGAGAAGCTGTAGCTGCCCCATTGCTGGAATGTTCAAGGCTTTGGAAGGGGTTTGGAGCAACCTGGGATAGTAGAAGGTATCCCTGCCCATGGCAGGGGGGGTGGATTAGACAAGTTTTGAACCAAACCACTCTATGAACTAACACTCAGCACAGGGCTGGTGTGCCACTCTGCATGGAGACTGGAGCATCAGCACAGTATACGACTAATACACAGATTAGTTTGATAATCAGGATTTTCTGTTTACAGCCATGAATACAGAATATTTTTAAAAAAACCCCATGTTAATCAGGCAGAAAACATCCACTTTTTTTTAATCAGGCATGAGAAAAAAATAGAGATCACATGCTACTGTTTGGAGAAAGCTTGCTGTCAGTATGGGCAGTAGCAATTTGGATTTGTACTGTCTGGTATGAACACTGAGAGGAACTCTGATGTCTCACACAGTATCATCTGCTCATCCATACGGTAGCTAATTGAGATAATTGCTGCATCTTTGATTTTACTCACTACTATTTCTGGACTCCAGGATGAGAAACTTGGGTATAGCTCCATAAATTTCCACTTTGTGATGGGGAAGTTCATGGGATAGCTGGTTTTAGAAATCCCAAATTTTTGGATGTACCCTTGCTAATCTAAAAAAACTGAGAATTCCCCTGGCTTGGTGGTCAAAAGTACTTCAAGTAGAACTGTCTTCCTTCAAAAACTAATCATACAACCTTTGTTTCAAGGAAGAATATGCCACATTTGGAAAAAAATTTGCTCAACATTTAGTCTTTTAAGGCTGAGTAGCTTCTGAACAGAGTATCAGAATGTTTAACCCTCTGCCACATCATAACCAAGTGAAGATTGCCGTGATTCCTTTTATTTTTGCAACATGATTTACTCTGATCTTATTCTCTTCTTCAGAATCATACCAGCACTTCCCTCAGTATGATTTTTCACAGTTGCTCAACTGTGACATGAGAAAAACTTACAAAATTTGATTCCTGCAGTCAGTGTGTGCCACAGCTCAGCACACAGCCAGGCACCACAAGCCCATATCCCTCTGCCCAAGCATCCAAGCACCCAAAACTCAAGGTCATTAACATCCAATGCACCACAAACTGTTCCCATGCAGCAGCAGGGGGCCCGTTCTCTTGGCTGGAAGGTGCCCAGGAAACTGGGCAGTGCAGGACCACCACGAGGTATCACACACTCCATCCTACCAGAAGTTTAAAAAAAAAAATAAAGGAAGCAGGATTTTTGTTCTGTAAGGGACTGCAAACAAGTGGGTTTCATATTCAAATTGTGCTTTAGATGCATCTTGACAATCCCAAAGCTCACTATTGTGCCATAACCACTTATGTACACCAAAATTCTTTTAATTTTCTGCTGTTATTCAAGTGTACAGTACCTGCCTTGTTCCAACTTTCACATTTTCTAGTTCTTCAAGCACAAGAGCATGCTGTAAGATACAGAATTTATTAAGCCCTCTGAGTACACAGAAGAAGGTGGAGGGGGATGTTGGGGATGCAGAGGAAGGACCTCAACATGCCTAATATAAATATTATCAAAACGTTCCATAGCACCTTGAGCTGCAGATGCTCTGGTAAGCAGCACTCAGAGCAAAAGCTCCTCATCTCCACAGGGATAATATACCTGTTAAGATTTAGGATGCCCTACAAAAAAGCAATTACTGCTTGTTAGAGATACCACATAAATGCAGGTAACAACGACTGAATTATCACTGCATACCAAAGTGATACAAAAATAAACTTTAGCCTTGTCTCCTTGTACTTTCATTAATGCTTGAAACAGGAGCAGGCTGTAGCACAGTATAAATTTAAATTCAAATATGATTCTTCCTTTTTCAAGCTGAAAAGCAGGAAGAACACTCAGAATACATTACTACTATTAACAGTTAAAATAAATACCAGGATATTAGATCTTCAACTGTATATAAAATTTATACACTGTGACTGTTTTATTCCAAGCTTATCCTCAGAAACTGTCTCTGTTTGAATTAGAAGCAAAAAGCTTTTATCAAAAGTCTTTGCAATTTTTTACATTGCTTCGGAAAACAATCCTTTCCTAGTCTGTCAGATTAGAAACATGAATTTGCTGGGGGAAGGAGCCTAAAATCATCCCTATGAGTCCCTTGCTGCCCAGAATAACCTACTGAGGTCTTCAGATGCAGCAGTAAGTGATGCAACATTTAAGAATCTGAATATAAGTAGAAATTTCAGCAATGATTGATATTCTTAAGACAAGCACAGCTGAGGCTTGTGAGTAGACCCCAGAGAAAGGCTTTGCTCTGGGCAGGAGGGCAGAAGGGCTGGTCTGATCCAGCTGTTTGCCATACATTTATACTTGGAGATTTTAAGCGGTTCAGGTGCCACAGAATGGTTTGAATTTAAAGGGACCTTAAAGATCATTCAATTCCAACCCCCTGCCATGGGCAGGAACACCTTCCACTAGACCAGGTTGCACAGAGCCTCATCCAGCCTGGCTTTGAACGCTTCCAGGGAGGGGAATCTACTCTCTCTTTCAAGTAATAATTAATGAAGAAAAACAATGGATAGCCAACAGAGCCAACACCTGCCAAATGCCAGCAAGAAGAAAGTTATGGTGCCCTGAAAAATGAGCACATGGAGCATCAGCTGTGAGCTCTGTGCAGAGCAGCTTCCCCATGGACACAGCTCTTCTCCCCGCAGGAGCGTGGGGGGCTGTGCACAAGTTCCTGAGACTTCTTAAGTAGGAGGATGGGTGGCAAAAAAAGCACAGCATGAAAGGCAAATTAAAGCAATTAAGTATTTCTAGAAAACCACAGAGCAGTGACGGTTCTCTAGCCCTGAGCAGACCACAGAATGCCTGCCAGCCTTTACTGTCGCTGCTCAGTAGCTTGGTGACATCCAAATACTTAACAATGCAGCACAAAACAACTCTCCATGTACCACAAACCCAGGATTATTCTCCACTTTCACACTATCAAGCTAGGACAATATTATTCAAGCTACCTACCAGCAGTGCCCCAGAAAACACAACACAGAATTTAAATTTCCAAAATGCAGCTCTGTGATGACTTGTATTAGAGGAGCTCTGTTCCTGGAACAGCTGATGAAGACCTGCAGCACTGCTCACTTATTTTGGGTTCAAAAAAAGGTATGCAAAGTCTGCCCCAAGAACCATGGCCAAACCAGCTTGCCTTCAGCATGCACAGGAAACCAGCCCCTGAAAGAGAAAGCAGGGAATGGGAGAAGCTGGCTATCAAATTTCAGTATTTAATAAGATGCTTTGCAAAATACCCCAGGAGGGTGAAAGAATCAGCATGAGCTTCTAGTGTGGATTACTAAGTGGAGACTGAGCAGACTAGCACCACTGGCTTTCCATCAGAACCTCTTGGCCAAGTTCTCCTCCAAACCCAAACTCCAGGGTTATTTCAGATCTGGACTGTTTTGTCTCTTTTCTGCTCATATTGGGAACTCCTTTCACTACCACTGGCAAGGACTCAAAGCTACATTTTTTGAGAATTCCTTTCTAGAAGGAAGAGGTGACCCCAGATCACATCACCTGGTGTATCATGGACCACCCAAAGCCCTTCTGAGCCAGCACAGAGCTGCCCATGAATTGTAATCACCTCTAGAACATCCAACTTGAACATGCAAACAGACCTGCTGAAGGCAGAGGCAAAAACTTGTCCAAAAACAATACCCCAGGGTGGTGAGCTCTATATATCTGACATTCTGGCATATATTCCACTGAATAGGATTTAGTCCCATGATGGTTCAACCCTGAAAAGCTTCACCCAAATGCACAAGCAATGCCCAGAAGCTTCAAGGGCTTTCCAGCAACCCCTGGAAGCAGCCTATGAGAAGTTTCACACAACACAGCAGTAATCTCCAAAATTAATACAAACCAGGAACATTGCAGCTTTCCAGTCAAACACTAATGCTGTCTTTTCTTTTTTTTAAATTAGGTTTTCTATTTTAGCTCTTTCATTGAAACTGGAATTTCATACTGCATATACAGATTTATTAACTATTCTAATCAGGACTAAAAATATTCCAGAAAACAAACCTCTTCTCAGGAACACCCCATAAACTTGAGGGGTGAAAGGCTGTGCATCAAGTAAAACCACACACCATTGTTATATTAGAGGGTTGATTTCTGATCAGAAAGACTTGTAATCTTATTTTCTTCTGAATTGATAAATTCAAAGCACAGCTGCAATAATTCTACTACATACCATGAAGAAATTGATTTAGCAATCTGAACATAAATTAAGCAATGTTTTTAATTCAGTAAACTCGTTCCTATGTAGATCAGAACAAGTATTAGTGAAGGTCAGTGACCCATACCCACATATTTGCTTTGATGATGTTCACAGGAATTTTCCATCAGAGCACACTTCAAAATTACTTGACCTGTAAATTAACATTTTACTCATTTTTAAAGGGTTTTAGTAACTTGCTGGGAGCATTTTAAGTTGTGATTCAATATTTTTTAAATGCATGTTAATGGATCGATGTATTAATCAAACCATAAAATTTGGAACCTAAACTTCTCACAGATAAGGAGCTCCAAATTGAACAAAGTCCTGTAACACTGGAAAAGGATTTCAGGTGACTTTTATTATTAAAGGTATTATGGATAAACTATTTTCTACAAGAGAAAGTAACTGCTGTTTACTCACAAGTGGTGATTATCTCAGTTTCACTGACCTCCCTGAAAGCTATGCTCAGAGCTTTCAGATTAATTTTGGTGTTTGGAGCTACACTGTATAAACACTTTCTTGTGGAAACAAGCATTCTGTACAGATACTTTTTCAAAAATCTTAATTATAACTTACATTTCTTGAATATATTTTAAC
Source organism: Acrocephalus scirpaceus scirpaceus (assembly GCA_910950805.1). Lineage (NCBI taxonomy): Eukaryota > Metazoa > Chordata > Aves > Passeriformes > Sylviidae > Acrocephalus > Acrocephalus scirpaceus. Next base: position 8,305,461 of record OU383785.1, read on the forward strand.
TGCATTCTTTGTACATTCATAATTTTAATATTCACACTTGTTAAATTCTGTGCAAACCTGAGCAAATATAATTTTAGCTGAGATCCTTCCACCTCAAGCAAGATCAAGTAATTGGTAAAATAACATTATGGTCTTTAGAGAAAGATCAAATGAATTAGTGTCTTTCAAGTAATATAATAATTCTATGATTTATGTTAAAGTAAATTGAGTAACAAATTTAATTCCTCAGAGCAACTTTCTTAAAAAAATCAAAACTAATGGGCATTAGTGAAGAATGAGATTTTTTTTAACTGCACAAGCATGCAAAATATTTAATAATTTTTAATAAAAAAGCAAAATTGATCAGCAATTCAGCAAGAACAGGTTTAATAAAGTGCCAGTGTACTGCCTGAGCCTACACAGCAGCAAAATAAGTGGAGGTGTGGAAGGGAGCTGTTTTGCTTCACTTTTACAGAACAGAGGTTGGATGCCTCAAGGACAAAGTACACCTGAAACAGACCTCAGAACTGTAGAACATCCAACACCACTGAAATGACTTTTGAGCCCTGCTAAGCAGCAAAAAGCACTTTTTTAATTGGCTTAAACTATAACACAGATAACTGGGTATTTGTAGACGGAATGTGACTGGGAGAAATGGGATCCTCCAACTACAACCAAATCCTGAGGCTTAAATAGATCCAATTGCAACATGAATCCATCAAGGGCTTATCATTAGTCTGGCACCGAGCGATGTGTCTGCCAGCACATAAGTGTTCAAGGCAGTGGCAGCTAAAAAATAGCCAAGTGTCCTTTCCCTGTCCTCCTGCACCATCTCCCACGTTCTGACATTTGAGCAACAATTTAGTGAACACACAGGAACTAATTAAATAACTAAAATTGTTTCAGCATTCATTCACCATTCACAGCTCAACAAGGTCAAAGTTCTAGATTTTCGTGGCTTTATTCACATCTCAGCCTCAGACTCGTGAAAATCTGAGTCTACATCTGTGTCACAAGCAGTGCTGAGCTCTGGTTCAGAAATCCAGCATCCCGCTGGGACAGCCTGCTCTGACACTGCTGGGACAGGGACTGCTCCATCCACACCCCTGTGACAGCAGCCAGCACTGTCACCTTCAGCACTGGAAACGGGCTCAGCTGCTTCTCCACCCACAGAGCCCAGGAGTGAGCACTGAGGAGGCACTGCTGTCCTGCCCCAGTCCCAGTGCCCCATCAAGATGGGCACCGGGTGGAAGGAGATCACTGCTTGCTGCAGTTACTGTTCCCTGCTCCCTTTTCCATTCCTCTGTGCTTCACAAAGGTGTCACATCAGTAACTCTGGAGGGAAACACTTTGGGCAGTAATTTTGCTGATTCTCTCAGAACAACCTCAGTTTTCCTTCAAAAGAGCTTTTTTTAGGTTTCACCTAAATGTCCACTGACCCAAGTGAAGAGACAGGACAGTTTGATTGAACACTAAATTTAGCTTACTGGTGTCAGCAGCCCCAGAACACAGTACACTGTAAAGTCTTTGGGGCAAAGACAGCACCTCCACAATGGAGGTGGACAATTTCACTTCCAGATGATGTCAATACACCCAGTAAGTGTTAGAGTTTCTGTTTCACTGTTTTTCAGTGACCTCCTTGGGAGGTGTTTAATACAAATATACATGGATAAGCCCACGTTTGTTTTCTGTTTGCATTATAGAGAGCCTGAACACAGCCCAAGAACAGAAACCCAAGAGCTGTAGCTGCAGCAGCAGCTGGTGTACAGTACCTCTTGATGCAACCTCCCCGCATCCGAGTACAGGCTTTTGCTCTGCTCCACATCCATCCATCCCCTTGTGACCAGTGGGAAAACCCCCAGCAATACAAGAGAGCACCAAAAGGTCCTTGATGTCATCATTTCAAGCCTGTTAAAAAAAAAAAGAACAGTTATAGAACACTCATCTTAAAACAAAACCCAGCTCAGGCTCCATAACACAGAGGCTGACAGAGTCCATCCACACTCAGTGCCTATGGAGCTCTACAGTCTCCAATGTATTGGCAATGAATTCCTATAATGTAGTAATTTTACCCCAAAACTACCTTCCTCAGGACATGCTGTTCCCACAGTCTGTTGCCACACAGCATCTGCAGAACCATATCCCTGGGATTTCTGTAACTACTGTGGCCAAAAGAAAACCAAATCAAAGCATGGTCTTGTGGTACTGCAGAAACCAAAAGGTGAGTTTTATCCCTTCTCCAGAGCCCCCAGCAGCACAGGGTCACTCACAGTCAGGGACTCACACCTGTACCCGCAGCAGATTTTCAGGAAAATGCCACACACCCCTTTGCTTCTCTGACCACTGGAGGCTCCCAGCCATGTGACAGAAAATATCATTATTCCCCTCTGACTCAGAGGGCGGCATTGCCTTGAGCAGATACAGCCACTGCCAACCCCCTTGGCTACAATCAGGTGTGCAGGGTGAGCCAGGGCTGACAGCTGACACCAGCACACAGGGACAGCCATTCATCCTCCCCATGAGGACAGCTGCCCAGATGGTCACCAAACACACCCAAACTTGAAGGACACAAAACAAATCCTGTACTGAAGAGGGCTAACATGTTTCTCCAGCCATGATGGAGGTGAGTCCTACCTGGGGCTGTGATTTCTACACTCATATTCCTCTGTCCCAAGCAGAGACATTTCCAATCCCTCCCACACTCCACTCAAGAGCAGCACCATTTCCCAGGCAAAAGCCTACCACAGCCCCACATCATCAGTGGGGAACTGGAGGGATTTCCAGTACATCTGCATGTACTTTGAGCAGTGGTTTTTGTCTTGTGTAGTTTTTTATTGAATTTGGAAAGAACACCAATGCAGTTACTCAAAGTGGTGTCAGATGGAATTCCTATGTTTCACACCTGCACTGGTGCCCTGGAAGCTAAACCAGGAGCTGTGCCTCCTCTGGACTTACAGTAACACAAGATTGTGTCATTACTTTCTACAATTAAAATACCAAAGGGTATTCAGGCCTAGGACCATTTCTGAGATGGCTGAGGAAGGCTAAAACAGACCCGCTAATGAAGCATAATGACCCTTAATGAAGTGATGGCATTTCTGTGGGAAGAGGGACAGGCTGCTGCCTGGCTTGAGCCATACAAATCAACAAGGAGGGTTACCTGCTAATGGCAAAATTCAGCCAAGCTGAATTAACTCACCATGACATACCTTGTCTTGACAAGACTCATTTTACAGTGTTTTCATGCCATGTATTTGCTACAGGGTATAGCCAAGCCTTGGTGCATCACTCCTAATTTTGGAGCCATGACCATTTACACCAGCAGTGACAGCCTCAGGTATTTGTTTGCCCAAAGACACCCCATCACTAGATTGAGCATGGCACACAGCACCCACAGAGCTCAGGCAATGCCTTTTCTTGGTACTAACATAAACACACTGAATGGAGAGCATTCAGGATGAAAGCAAAATTTATTAGGCTTTCTAAATTCCAATTATGAACCTCAGATGTAATGTTACTGGGGCTACAAATAAACGTTTAATAAACCGAAGTCACTATATCAATAAGAGACAATTACATTGTTACTTTATGAATTGCTCTTGCACAGCAACATTATTTCTCTCAGGGTTTTTGTTTTTTTTTTCTTTAATAGAGGTTTTTTTGTGCTCAGCTGATGCCATCACAGCAAATAACATCACAGTTCTAGAGACCTCTGAATCATATCCTGCTTGAAATTACAATTCTGGAGTAAAACAGGGAAAGCACAAGTTTAATGTATATTTAGTAAACAATTGACAGCATGAAGGTAGTTGGTAACACTGATGAAACTGAAAAGGCAGGCTCTACCTGATAGAAACTCTGCTTTATAAACAGAATTTCTAGAACATCTTTAGTCAGTTTAGAAATCACTTATTTTTATTTCATGCTGACAGCACACTAATTGCTCTCAGTCACAGAAAGAGGAGGACACATTAAAACACATTATATATCTTAATAGCCTCAACCAAGCAAAAAATATGTACCATAAATATCAACTGAGAGCTTACTCTGGAGTCACACAGCATTTTCATGTCACTTGGAATCCTAAACCACAGCTCAGCACTGCCTTACCCCCAGCTAAAGGGAAGGCTCCTTGCAGAACCTGGTCTGCAGCTACACCATACATTACAGCTACCAGATTGCAGGTTGTAAGTTCCCTGAAGTCAACAGGAAAACTCAGATTGATTGAATAGATCCAGACCACCACTGTAAGCTCAGACAAGTTTTACTATCCATTTCCTTTCCTCACTCGAGGGAGGGACAGATTTGCTGGATTTGAGCTTGTATAGACATCACTGTCCAGAGAAATCAAAGCTTGCATATGGAACTGTCTGCATAAAACAAGCAGTTGTACTCAAAAGAAAGAATAAATATTGGCCCTTGTGATAAAGAATACACTATGCGAAGCCAAGAAGTTCACCTGAAGGTTGTGGTTTCCTCCTCTGAGTTAGAGCAGCCTTCCAGCTGGCCCTGCTCTAGCAAGAATCACTCCACAAGTGCAGCAGCACCAGGCTGTGCACTGTTATTTGAAGCATCTCAAACACGATGGCAACAACAAAACACCCATCCAAAGCCAGATGGGTCTGGGCAGGCACCAACACTCAGGGAGAGCCTCGAATTTAGAGCAAATGGGTTCAGTGTCTCACGTGGAAGAACAGCAAGCAGATGCAAGCCAAAGACAAGCACAGGTTTTAGGGTACAGGTTTGGCAGCTACTCAAGCAAAAAGGGTCACCTTGCAAAACAACAGGGACTAAGCATCTTGGCCATTTGAGTGGAGAACAGCACCAACTGTTTAAAGCATTTCTGTGACATGCAACAACCAGATCCTGCAGTGATGCCACAACTTTTTCCTCCACAACACAAAAGCTTTAAGAATTCAATTATGGTGACTGTAATGAGATTAAAGAATTTGCCAAAAGCAGTTATTGGTTTTGTTTCAAGGCTACTTAAATTGCAGCTTATTTGAGAAATTACTGGTTTGCAATAGCTCTCAATAATTTCCAACAAGCTTCACATCAGAAAGCGGCTGAACTTAATTACCTGAAGTTCTGACTGTTGCTATAGCAAAAAAGAAAGCATTTGGACATAACTATTACCTCTATTCAAACAGACACTATTAAAACGAGATAAGAATCTGGTCCTTAGTTCCTGCCATCAACCTTCCCAATTGCTCCACAGCACTTCTATTGCTGGCAAAATAATTTTGACATCCATAATTTCTTGTTAACTGCTACAAAGCTAAGCTACAAAATTAAGTACAAAAGCCAATTGTTTTGGCAAGACATAACAAAACCCTAGAATTTTTTCAATCAGCTGTCTGCAGTTAAATACTTAAAGTTTGGGTAAATTAAGAACTCATTGGAATCAGATTTGATGTTTAAGTACAAACTGGACTTTTCATTTGAACAAAAGCTACTTAAAAATATTTAATTTGATTGAATTTTATTTATTAAATTTGATTAGATTTCATTTCATTGGCATTCTCCAAGACATTTCAACGCTCCAGAATAAATCTCGGGAGCATCAATCCAGCAGGGATGCAGGACTACCAAGAAACTCCTGAACCTCGCAGAGATTTCGCCTCCGTTTTCAAAGCTGCCCCCACGACACGTTTCCAAACGGAGTTTTGCTCCGAGGTGACACACGGAGAAGTCCCATGCCATCCCTTCCGTGACCCTCCGCTGCGCAGCGAGCGGCCAGCACCGCCGGGAAGCCGAGCATCCGCAGCCTTTCGGGGCACTGGGGAAGGCGGCCCCGGATGGCACCAGCGGCCCAGGGATGGGCACCGCCGGCCCCGGCCCCTCACGGCCCCCGGGATGGCACCGCCGGCCCCGGCCCCTCACGGGCCCCGGGATGGCACCGCCGGCCCCGGCCCCTCACGGGCCCCGACGGGCGCAGCGCGGCCCGGCCCACGGCGCCACCCAGCGGCCACACCGGGAAGCGCCGGCCCCACGCGCGACGCGGCGGGACCCGGACTCGCTCTCGGACCCGCTCCCGGACCCGCCGCCGGCGGCCGCGCAGGGCGAGCGCTGCGGCACCGCGGACCCGCAACCCACGAGCGGCCGCCCCATCCCACCCCACGGGCGGCACGTCCACGGTGCGGGACGCGAGGTACGGAGCAGGAGGTTCCCCGCTCGCAGCCCGTCCCGCCCCGGGCACACACCTGTTACCTCGCCCGGCCCGCGGGCGCGGAGTGAGCGCTCGGCGGCGGCACCGGGAGATCGCCCGGCCCCCGGCGCGCCCGCGGAGCGGACAGCGGAGGGAAGCGACGCGGGTGCCGCGGGCGGGCGGGGATGGGGATGCGGGGCGCGGCGGAACCCCGTGGGGCCAGCGGCGTGGGGCGCTCCCCGCGGCACTCACCTGGGGAGGAGCCGGTCGGGGCGGGGGCCGGCGCGGGCGGAGCGCGGCGGGGCCGGTGCGGGCAGTGCGCGGTGCGGGCCGGGCCGGCCCTATTTCTGCTCTCCGGGCCGGAGCCGCCTGACGTCAGCGCCGCATTTGCATGTTCCGCCCAATCCCGGCACCTGTGCGGGCGGCGGGACCGCCCCGGGGGTGGGGGGGCAGCGGGGCCGCCCTCTCGGGGCACTGCGGGCCGGGGATGGCGGGGGACGGGGACCGTGTTGGAGCATCCCGGCGCGGTGCCAGAAGCATGGTGCCGTCGGGGGTCAGGAACGCGGGGGGATCCTGGTGGGGCCGGTGGTACCTGGGGTGCGGCTGCTGAGCGCTCGTTCTGGCAGCCCCGTGCTCGGGAGAGCTGCTGCGGGGCAGTGCGCTCCCGGGCTGCCCGGAGCTGGGCGACACGGCACCGCTGGTCCCTCGCCATATGGCCGTCAAGCGGGGGGGACATCGTGGGACACCGGGCTGTCTGCGGTGGGACGCCGTGACCCGCCACAGCAGGCACTGCACGGCATTGGGCTCTTCTGGAGGTGTGCCTTCTGTTCCCACCTAACCATGTTTGTAAAGAGAGGCAAACATTAAAATTCATTCACTCTCCTCTTACTCTTCATCTCGTTTCCAAAACACAACAACAAAACAATATAAAATATAATCATTTCTTATCTAGTTTTTAACAAGGATGTTTGCACGAACAGGAGGCATGGCAGGACCACAGGACCAGAGTATGTGGGATATTTGTTCCAAAGGCTGCGAGGAGGTTTAGGCAAAGGCGATGAAGCACTCAGAATTAGCAACAGGAGAGGAGCAGTCTAAAAGACCTGATAAAACATGTCTAATTTTGTCTTTTCTTCCTGTAAAGAATCTTAGAGCTGAACCCCGTAGAATTGGATTGGATTTGCCATTGGCTTCAGCATGAAAAGGACAGGACCCCCTATTTCTGATGGTTAAAGAGACATAGGCTACTCTGGGAAGCTGGGTCTAAGTACAGGAAAAAAATGTGCTTAGTAAAAAATCATTCTACAAAATTCAGCACGAGGTTGCAGAAGAGGCTGTTTCATGACTAAATTTGGGGGATTTTGTTTTTTATTTTCTATTTTCTTTGCAGGAAATACCAAGTGATCAGACTGGTTGGTTTTCCAGAACCTTTGTTTCTGGCCTGTTAAATCCAATACCACTGAAATATTTTCAGTGTTCGCAAATAAATGGAGCTTGTTCTCCCAAACC